>JARKNS010000009.1:19920000-22420000 GCA_029990575.1 Petunia axillaris subsp. axillaris
TTTAGCCTCGAAATTTAGATCGGCCCTCACAATCTGCACACCATTTTTCCTCCAATGGGGATTTGATTCCCGACCAATGATTGGTACTAGCCATGCCCTTTTTTCTGCCTCAGATATTTTCAATTTATCCATGTGTTGCTTCGGAGAAAAGTGTTTGAGTTTGAAATACTTGTTCAAAGCCCCGGCAAACACATCCACATACTTCTCCCGGCAAAACATTGTCATATTACCTTTTTGTAGCCAAGTTCGAATAGAACTTAGTGACCATGTGTTCATAAGCCTGACGTAGTGGTTTCCCTAGCGCTTTCATCCATCCTATTCTCCTATACCTCTTATAGTTGTCCGAGTTCTTTACATCTACATCTTTCATCCCAATGACCCGCTCAAGATTAATACTTCTATCCCAAAATTTTTTGTGGTGGATTCTGTAGGTTGCCTTGTTCTTGAAACACTTGTTACATCCTGCCGGATACTCCTCATCATCAGACTCTTCTTCTTGAGCCGGAGTTTTCTCTTATTCACTTTCAGTGGCACTATCACTTTCCCCTCACCTTAGCTGGGTTCAGCTTCCCTTTATACTTGTGGTTGAGCTTGTGAGGAAGAAGCTTCTTGCCTCTTTTTCTTTTTAGTCTCAGACCTTGTTTGCCTTATCAAATTGGCCAAAGGCTCATCATCTTATGCATCATCATCGGGAGAGGGGGTGTTTCTTGAAATTGTTTCTTTTTGTTTCCTTGCCTTCCCATTGTGTCTCCAACACGCAAAAATCATGGTTAGTAGTAGCCAAGTACTACACAATGAAAGCAAAGAAAGAGTAAAATAATATTCAGTTAACAGGGGAAGGCAGTCCTCCTCAAGGCAGAGGCGGTCCGCCCCATTAAAAACAAGCTACAGGATCTCTACAGGCTGTCTGCCTCTGCACAGTAGGTAGTCCGCCTAAAGAAAATACAAAGAGTGAGACAGTGTTGGGCAGTCCACTCTGCCCAATGGGCAGTCCGCCTAAAGAACTTCAGAGAGTGAAACAGTGATGGGCGATCCACCCTTGTGCTAAGTCGCTCCGTCCGTAAGGGCTCTACCATCACTATTCATGTGTTTTCAAGTGTTTAAAACACTACCAAAACATTTATCTCACACATTAACAACCCCTCTTTCACTCAATACATTCTAAAAACACTGCAAAATTCAAAATCAAGTATGATAAGGGTTCATAATTCACTGTTAAGCAAAGATATACATTCAAAATCCAAATAGCTCCCTCAACTAGTGGGTTTTCATGATTGAACACATATCTAGCACCAATAGAGCAATTCTAGCCACCTTTACAATTCCAAACAACTAACTAGTACAAGTTCAAGTCATGGGTGCTAATTTAATAATTTTAACTTCAAATTCTCATGGTATGAATTTTAAACCCTAACTTTTCCCCCAACTAAATTATGATGAAGCTTAATTATTTTTACTCCTAAACATGTTAGAGCTAAGAATTTAAATAAATTAAAGAAAAATTAGAATTTGTGCAAATACCCGAATTTAAAGTGGGGATTGAAGCTTGAGGGTGGGTTGTGTGTTGGTTAATGTGTGTTTTTAGTGACTGGGAAAGGATTTTTGTGATGGAAGGGTAATTTCGGCCTTAGGGTCCTTTGTATTTGTGAAATTATGAAACTAATGAGGAAAGAGGGTGTTGTGGGTATTTTGGGCGGTCCGCCTCTTTGAGAGGGCGATCCGCCTCCCTTTTCATTCACGCTTTCACACACACACGCACACTTACCTGGGGCGGTCTGCCTACTGAGTAAGGCAGTCCTCCTTCCCCATACTTAGCCATATTTTTGCGAATTTCCAAAGTCGCAACTCTCTGGACTTTTTAGGGAGGTCCGCCTTGTCACAAGGGCGACCCATCTCAAGCTGTCCAGATTTCTCCTTGGCTTTCATCCTTCATTTCTCAACTTCCTTGCTCACTCACACTTAGATACCTGCACATTTAACAACTAATAATGCTAAAAACTTGGATTGCCTCCTAAGAAGCACCTAATTTAACGTCGCGGCACGACGATGTTCATTCCTCCAATCATGGTTCATCAAGATAGATGCACACCACTTCACCAACTTTGGCATCACATCACTTCACCAACTTTGGCTTCACACGATGCCCATTTACCCAGAAGCTTCTTCCACTTTCTTTAGACTCTAAATACACCGAGCCATAAGGGGTAATACCAACCACCTTGAATTGACCCGTCTATTTGGATCTAAACTTCCCGGGGAATAATTTCAACTGAGTGTCAAACAATAACACCAAGTCCCCAACCTTGAATGTCCGGTTCCAAATCTTCGAATCATGAAGCACCTTTATTTTTTCCTTGTATAACATGGCATTTTCATATGCCTAGAACCGGAATTCATCAAGTTCATGCAAGTTGGTGACTCTTGCATTTGCGACATCTCCCCAATCCATATTCAATCTCTTCAATGCCCACAAAGCTCTGTGCTCTAGTTTAACCAGCAAGTGTCAAGCTTTTCTGAACACCATCTTAAATGGAGACATCCTAATCGGGATCTTGTGAGCGGTCCGATATGACCACAAAGCTTCATCAAATTTTCTAGCCCAATCGGTTCTATGTGCATTAACCGTCTTGGCTAAAATGCTCTTGATCTCCCGATTGGAGACTTCAACTTGCCCATTTGTTTGGGGGTGGTAAGGAGTTGCAACCTTGTGTATCACTTCATATTTATGGAGGAGATTTGTAAAGGTTCCGTTGCAAAAATGGTTCCCATCATCACTAATAATAGCACGAGGAGTCCCGGATCTCGAAAAAAGTATTCTTCTTCAAGAATGCAAGTACGCTCTTGGCCTCATTATTGGGGAGCGCAACCCCTTCCACCCATTTGACACATAATCCACCACTACCAAGATATACTTGTTGCTATAAGAACTCACAAAGGGCCCCATAAAGTCTATCCCCCAAACATCAAATAACTCCACTTCAACAATCGGATTCATTGGCATTTCGTGCTTTCTTGAAATTCCACCCATCTGTTGGTATTGGTCACAATTTTTCACCCAAGCATGGGCATCCTTATGCAAAGTTGGCCAAAAGAAGCTACATTGTAACACTTTGGCCGCCGCCATCACTCCATCATAATGCCCTCCATAAAGAGAAGAGTGGCATCCTTCCATTATAGCTTCTTTCTCGGACTCGGCAACACACCTCTGATTGATTCTATCATCACACAAACTAAGGAGATAGAGCTCATCCCAATAATAGAATCTTGCATCCTTTGCTAGTTTCTTATTTTGGTAGAATGTAAAGTCTTTAGAATAGACCCCACCCACTATGAAATTTGCTAGATCACCATACCAAGGGATAGGTTCTCAAGACACGGCCAAGATCCTCTCATCCGGAAATGCATCATTTACCTTAATTTCTTCTTTTGGCCTACCCTCCTCCTCCAAGTTGGACAAGTGATCCGCCACTTGGTTTTCGGTCCTTTTTCGGTCAAGAACTTCAATATCAAACTCTTGGAGGAGCAACACCCATCAGATAAGCCTTGCCTGTGAGTCTTTCTTTTCTATCAAGTATCGGATAGCAGAATGATCGATATGAACAATTGTCTTCGATCCCACCAAATATGACCGGAACTTCTCAAAGGCAAACATAATTGCTAAAAGCTCTTTCTCCATCACCGTGTAGTTTAATTGAGCTCCGTTCATTGTCTTGCTTGCATAATAAATGGGATGGAACATCTTGTCCACTCGTTGACCTAGCATGGCTCCCAAGGTCACATCAGTAGCGTCATACATAAGCTCAAACGGAAGCTCCCAATTAGGGCTCACAATGATCGGTGTGGTTGTTAGCCTCTTCTTCACTTCTTCAAAAGATTCTATACAAGCCTTGTCAAACACAAACTTTGCATCCTTCTCTAAGAGCTTGCACATTTGATTCACAATCTTGGAGAAGTCTTTTATAAAGCAGCGATAGAATCCCACGTGCCATAGGAAACTTCGAACTCCCTTCACAGTCATTGGAGGTGGAAGCTTTGAAATCACCTCAATTTTTGCTTGGTCCACCTCAATGCCATTCTTAGAAATTTTGTGCCACGACACTATGCCTTGTTGTACTAGGAAATGACACTTTTCCTAATTGAGTACAAGCCTTGTTTCTTCACATCTTTCTAGCACCTTCTCTAAATTTGACAAGCAATAACCAAGGAATCTTCAACTACCGAGAAGTCATCCATGAACACTTCAAGGAAATTCTCCACCATATCATGAAAAAGGGCTAGCATACATCTTTGAAACGTGGCGGGAGCATTGCAAAGACCAAATGGCATCTTGCGAAATGCAAAAGTGTCATAGGAACAAGTGAAAGTCGTCTTGTCTTGGTCATCGGCTTCGATGGATATTCGATTATAACTGGAGTATCCATCATAGAAGCAATAGTAAGTACGACCCGCCAACCAATCAAGCATTTGGTCAATAAATGGCAATGTGAAGTGATCCTTCATATTTGCGGTGTTTAGCTTCCGATAATCCATGCACATTCTCCACCTGGTCACAGTTCTAATAACTATGGACTCTCCTTTTTCATTAAGAATCACCGTCATCCCTCCTTTATTCGGTACATATTGCACCGGTGAAACCCACTTTCTATCGGATAACCAAACATTAACACCCACATCTAGCCACTTAATGATCTCCTTTTTCACCACTTCTTGCATAGGAGGATTCAACCTCCTTTGATGCTCTACACTTGGCCTACACGCTTCTTCAAGCAAGATCTTATGTGTACACACCCCCGGGTCAACCCCCCTTATATCTGCCAAGGTCCACCCAATAGATTTGATTCTCCTCTTCACCACCTTAACAAGTTTTACTTCTTGGGCTTTGGTTAAATGGAAAGAAATGATTATGGGTAGAGTGGAGTTTGGACCGAGGAAGGTGCATCTCAAGTGGGATGGTAGGACTTTCACTCTAAGTTTTGGTGGTTCTTCTATGGATGGTTTTGTAGGTGAGGTTTCTCGGTTTTCGAGGCCTAAGGATAGCTTTTTGGGTACATAAGGTTTTTACCCAAAGCCCTCTAATGCCTTTACTACCTCTGCTACATTTTCTTCGGTCTCCACATCTATGTTCCAAATCACCGCGGCCAATGTGTCTTCTTGACTAACTAAGACACTTTCCTTTTCAACAAGCGCATCAACAACCAAATCGACATAAGAACAAGTGACATCATCATTCATGCGTTGCTTCAAGGCTTTGCAAATATGGAACACTGCTTCTTCTCCATTGAATCTAAAAGTGAGCTCACATCTTTCCACATCACAAAGAGCTCTTCCGGTAGCCAAGAATGGTTGCCCAAGAATGATAGGAACTTCAAAGTCCACCAGACCATCAAGCATGAAAAAATCTGTCGGGTAAACGAATTTGTCCACCTTTACGAACACATTATTAATTGTTCTAACCGGACTCTTCATCGAATGATCAGCCATTCACAAGTTCATTGTTGTTGGTCTTGGTGCCATGGTATCCAAAGTTTTATAGACCGCATACGGCATCAATTCGATGCTTACGCCAATATCATAAGGCTTTCTTGAAATATCTCCCACCAATAGTGCATGGAATAGTGAAAGCTCCGAGATCTTCCATCTTTTGTGGCATATGCTTTGACACAATTGCACTAACTTGGTGAGTAACCTTGATCGTCTCGAAATCTCCATATGTCTTCTTTGTCACCAATCTTTCATGAATTTAGCAACGTTAGGCATTTGTCCGAACACATCAACCAAAGGTATGTTGATGGAAGTAGTTGCTATCTTCTCCCAAATTTTCTTAGCATGAGATTTCTCTTTGTTTGTTACTTCTTTGTGGGAATGGAAGGGTTGCTTTGGGTATGGAGCTTAGTTTAGGATGGCTTTCTTTGGGTAGTGGAGTTTTCTTTAGTTTGGCCGTTTGGGTAGTGGTGTTTTGGGGGTAGGCTTTTGAGTGACTTCTTCAACATCAACTTCTTCTTCTTGCCTCTCTACCTCTTCTTGCACCATCTCCCCATTATTAGCTTCATCGCCATTTAATTCGACACCCACATGATCATCACGGACTCTAATCTCCACATCATCATCACTCTTGGCTTTTGGATCTTCCAATGTCTTTCCACTTCGAGTTTCGATAGCCATCACTTGGTCTTTACCGCCTCTCTTAGGATTCACTACCGTATCACTTGGTAGTGCTCCTTGCGGCCTTTGATTGACTTGATGTGCAAGTTGGCTCATTTTTTATTCATGGAAGTAGAATGAGATGTCATGGTTTGCTTCATGTTCTTTCTATCTCCGGTGTACCCATGTTTGTTCTTGAGCATTTGATTCATCAACTCTTCCAACTTTATTGGAGCCTATTCTTCATGATCATGTTGTTTGAAAGGAGGTCTTGGAGCATATTGTTGAGAAGAACCAGCTCCTCTCCTTTCTTGGTTACCACTCCCATTGCCTCTTCCATCTTGATTACCATTCCAATTTCCTCTTCCTTGACTTGGTTTCCATTGCCCATCTGGTTGGTAGGGTTGTGGATAAGGTCTTTGATAACCACCTGGATCATACCCTCGTTGTCCTTGATAGTTGCCCACATAGTTTGCCTCTTCACCTTCTTGAACATTATAACCTTGCTCGGGGTAGTATCCCTCTTGCGCATGTATGAGAAGAGACAAAGGAACTGCCCCAGGGTTACATAACCCATTGGAGCCACTTGATGCCCGGCATTTGTTCTGTGAATATTTTCCACCTTGTTGACTTTCTTTTCATTTGCTTTTCTATCCACCTTAGAATTTTGATTCATGAGCTCAACGGAGTTCAAGATTCTTGCCATCTTCTCATCTTGAGCTTCAAACCTCTCCATCATCATTGGACTTATCCCAACTTCTCTTCTCGGGATTTTAGCTCTTGATTTCCATTCTCTAGATTGCTTGGCGACTTTGTCGAGAACCTCTTTCACCTCCTCATTCCTCTTGTCGATGGTGACACCATCACAAAGAGTATCTAAAGCAGATTAATTCATCTTGTTCAACCCTTGATAAAAGCGTCGCAACAATATGTTTCCTTTAAAGCCATGATTAGGACACTGAAGCAACACATCTTGGAAAGCTTCCCAAGCCTCGTTTAAAGAATCGGATGCATCTTGCTCAAACGTCTCTCAATGAAGCTTGCTTTCCCTTCGGTAAAAACTTTGCTAGAAATTGCGTCACTAGTTCTTGCCATGTAAAGATGGAATTCCTTGGCAATTTGTTCAGCCATTCTTTGGCTTTCCCGGTGAGAGAAGGGAAACACTCTTAACCTCAATGATTCTTTCGGAATCCTCGCCGACTTGTAGAGATTGCAAGTTTGCACGAAATTTCTCAAGTGATCATTTGCATCTTTATTATTGCCATCACTAAAGAACTCATGTTGTTCAAGACCTTGTAGAATGACATTTGGAGTATTAAAACAAGAATTTCCATGAATAGGTGGAAGAACTATGGCACTAACAAAACTATTCATATCAACTTCCTCTTCGGGCTCATCATCATCTTCCGAGTCTTGTATATCTTGTTGGTAGTTCCCACTACCTCTACAATACTCTTGATTCCGGTTGACATTGTGAAACGAACTTAGGTATTTATTTTTGGAATTAGGATTTCGATTGGCGTACTGATAATTTTAAAATCTTCGTGAGGTCCATTAGGACCTGTCTGCAAAATTTGAGCTAAATCGGACTTCGTTTGGTAGGCATCGGAAGATGATTTTAGTTTTTATTGTCGATAAATATTAAAAAGAGATTTTCGAGCTCGATTTTGGCGAACGAGCTCCGATTCGAAATCTGAAAGCGCCATTAGGTTCGTATGATTATTTGTAACTTTTGTGATCTTTCGAAAGTGAATTTCGATGTTGTTCGGCTAGTTTCCGCTAAAATGCCGAAAGTTAAATAATTTGACCTTTTTCCATTTAAATTCGCATCTTGAGTTTCGTGAACCCGATTTGAGATCCGCCTTAGCGAGTATGCTATATATATATATTTTGTATAACTGGTATGTAAAAGTTGGAATTATTTCGAATATCGTAGGGTTCCGTTTTAATTTTCATTGCGAAAAGAAAAGAAAATAAAAGAAAATGAAAAAAGAAAAAGGAAAAGAAATAAAATGGAAATAGAGTGGCGGTGGCTAAGGGGATTATATTAATCCGTTAGCACATCAAAACGCAAATACAGAAACAGAAGAGGAAACATCGAGAAAAAAAATAATAATACCAGAAAATGTGAAAAGAGCCGGAGAAAAGTAGAATTTTTATCCTGAAACATTCAGGTAATGATCTTAATGCTTGAGTTTATTACGTGTGTTTGAATATATTTTAACGGTAAAAATTGGGATATTAGACATCGTTTTAATAAGTTCAACTAATAGTTTAACGGGTCAATTGGACCCCGATAGTGGAATTAATTATATATTCGTACTCAGTGAGTTATGGGCAACATATAAATGTAATTTATTTAGGGTTTGGTTATGTGACCTTAAACCCTGTACATATGCCTGGCCTGCGTATTGTGTATGCGAATAGAGTATCAGGTTCCTAACCGGATTACCCTAAGATGTGGGGAATGAAGCCTTTAGCCTAATTTGATATATTTTTCTGCTTATTGAATAGAGTAGGATCGTTTGGCAATGAAACCAAAGGATAAAGTGGTGGTTGATTAGCAATGCCAACTTTTGGAAGAGGTAAGTGTTTATATCAATTTCTTTGGAGGCACTTGGCCTCATGGATTTTCTACCACGTGTTTCTTACGTGTGTAGCTGCCGATAGGCGTACTCATTACGCCTTAGCTTTGAATTTACATTGTATATTATATGTTAAGCCTTGTTGTTGGTATTGCATTGAGCATATGAGCATTGCACTCTGGTTTTGAGCATTGCATATACTTTCCGGTAATCGATGAGAGTCCCGAGCCGGTGAAGGGTCATTATTGCATATACTTCCCGGTTGGCGATGATGGTCCCGCATCGGTGAAGGGTCATTATTGCATATACTTCCCGGTAATCGATGAGAGTCCCGAGCCGGTGAAGGGTCAGTATTACATATACTTCCCGGTAATCGATGAGAGTCCCAAGCCAGTGAAGGATCATTATTGCATATATCTCCTGGTAGACGATGAGAGTCCTGCGCCGGAGATAGGTATCAGGCATATGTGACTGCATGGCATCATATTGCATTCATACGCATTCCATTGCACATATTGAGGGGTAGGAGGATTCCGCCCCAGGAGCAGGAGGATTCCGCTCCATTCTATCATATTGAGGGTAGGAAGATTCCACCCTAGGAGCAGGAGGATTCTACTCCATTGCATATATTGAGGGGTAGGAGGATTCCGCCCCAGGAGCAGGAGGATTCCGCTTCATTGCATATATTGCGGGGTAGGAGGATTCCGCTCCAGGAGCAGGAGGATTCCGCTCCATTGCATCATATCGAGGGTAGGAGGATTCCGCTCCATTCATTTAACACCTGCGACCCTTTGCGTCATATTTCATTTCATCTCATTTCATTTCATTTCATTTCATACCATTGTGTAGACTTGTGGTACATAATTACTGTACTGCTTATACGTGCATTGCTTATTTGTCTATATATTTCTGGCTCATATTCTGGGTTGCGGGGATCGGGTTGCACGCCGCAATTGTATAAATATATTGATCGGGTTGCACGTCGCAGCGGTATAAATATATGGATCGGGTTGCACGTCGCAGCGGTATAAATATATGGATCGGGTTGCACGCCGCTACAATATGAATATATGGATCGGGTTGCACGCCGCAACAGGATGTTTCTGACTATTGATGTGTTCGGGATACCTATATGTTCTGGCTATCTTACGTTCCTGGTTGTTGATGAGTTTGTGATTCCATACGTGTTTCTAGTTATTATCTGGCTCTGCCTTTTCATAATTTAAATAAGAGGAATTTGGCTTATCTGTTTCTTTTCTCCCTGGCTAGCTATCCTATTCTTTGAGGTGGCTAGTCTGCCCCACTTATTGAGTCCTTTTGACTCACCCTTGTTTGTTGTTTATTTCTTGTCTATCTATTTCGTTTCGGCAGGTTCGCTCCAGGATTGAGTTCGCCACGTTGTGAAGGAGCGAAGACGACTTCAGCAGTCAGGGTGAGCCAGCTTTTATTCTGGATGGCCACCAATTTATTGGTTATCATTTCAGTTGCATTTTTGCTCCCTTCAGGAGGTATCTGTCTTCTTTCGTACTCTTAGATGTCTAGTCTGGATAGCCCTAAACCTAGTATGTTGGGTAGTTAGCTGTAATTTCTTTTGTACAGCTTAGAGGTATCAGTATGTCAGTATTTTTTTCTAAGTCATGTTCTTATTTATGAATTGAATTATATTTATTTTCCTAATTTAATTGGTAAGGGTTCGCCCGACAGGTCTAGGGGAGGATGTCGGGTGCCCGCACGGCCTAGCTGTATTCTGGGTCGTGTCACATTGTGGGCATTCACTCTATTAACATCGACCCCTCGGTTGACATTGGCTCTACCTCCACGGTTTACACCCCGACCACCTTGGTTTACAGCTCAGCCACCTTAGTTTGCATTGTTGCCTCCCCGATTAGCATTACCCGCAACACCAACATCTCTCCCAAGATTTCCTTCTCCTTCCGCTTGCATTCCCACATATGTTTGAGCACCCGCATTTGGTTGTGCAAAAGGATTATGACCTTGAGGGGCTACATTCTCAATTTGAGGATCATTAGCTTCCTCTTGAGGATCATCATCATCTACTTGCTCGACATGATATGGATAACCTTCTTGGTTGATTTCTACATGGAATTCTTCCTCATATTCTTCTTCATACTCTTGTGGATTCCCATGGGGTTGATTGTAATGATGATTGCGCCATTGGTTCCGCAAGTGTCTATTAGGATTTCTCCTACAGTCCATGTTTCACCTACACAAGGTAAAAAAAAAAAAACGTAAAATGCTAGGACTTGCGAACTAACCAAATTTGACTAACTAATGCAAATCAATATTGAAACCGTAGTTCCGCAATAACGGCGCCAATTTTGACAAAGCTCAACTCACACCTCCAATGAGATATGAAATGGTCGTCGCAATAATTGACACGACCCGAATTCTCGGTTAGGCCGTGCTGGCACCCGACCATCTCCCCCTAAACCTGTCGGGCGAACCCTATTGACTGAATTGATAAAAATTGCGAAGAATTACCTTGAAATGAAAATGAACCAAATTTTAACAACATAAGATAACTCTTAAGGATAGACAAACATACAAGCTGTTTGAATAATACAACTAACTACCCAGAATACACAATTTTAAAGGTTTCCAGATCAGGCATCTAAGAAGGCCAAAAGATATACACATCTCCCGAAGGGAGCAAAAGGAAGGAAAACTGTAATATCTGAAGTTGGTGGCCGCAATGAACAGGATGGCTCACCGTAGACAGCTGAAACGTACTACTCCTTAATCACGACGCGGCTGGATGGTTCCTGGAGCAGAATCTGCCGAACGAAAAGAAAACACAAGGAAAAATAGGGGGTGAGTCATGAGGACTCAATAAGTGTGAACAAACTAGCAACCTCGAAAAATAGATACGCTAGTAAGGGAAACGGAACCAGAAAAACATCAACAAATAAGCAATGCACATATAAGCAGAACAGTAGTCATGTACAGAAAGTCTATACAATGATATGAAATGAAATGGAATGAGATTAAATGAGATGAAATCAAATGAGATGCAAAGGGTCACATGTGCCCGTAATCCCATCCCGAAGCGGAATACTCCTGCATTCGAGGGGAAATCCAATCTGCTAACCAACTGGAGCGGAATACTCCTGCTCCTGGGGCGGAATACTCCTGCACCCGATATAATATAAACCAGAGGCGGAATACTCCTGCACTCTCCTGGGGCGGAATACTCCTACACCCGATAAAATGTGAAGCTGAGGCGGAATACTCCTGCACTCAGTATGATATGCAATGTAATGCATATGAATGCAATGTGATGCAATAATAACCCTTCACCGGCGCGGGACTCTCATCGACAGCCGGGAAGTAGATGCCAACTCAAAGCAAAAGTACAATACTCAGATTTTCAATGCAATACAAATAACAGGACATAACATATAATATAGAATGTAAATCCAAAGCTAAGGCGTAATGAGTACGCCTATCGGCAGCTACACACGTAAGGAACACGTCGTAGAAAATCCACGAGGCCAGGTGCCTCCAATGAAATGGATATAATCACTTACCGTATTCCAAAGCTATCCCTGCTACTCAACAACTGCTTTTTCTTATGGATTAACTGCCAAACGATCCCGCTCTATTCAATAAGCAGAAAAATTATATCAAATAAAGCTCAAGGCTTCATTCCTTATGTCTTAGGGCAATCCAGTTAAGAACCTGATACCCTATTCGCATACGCAATACGCAGGCCAGGCCTATGTACAGGGTTCAACGTCCCATAACCAAACCCTAAATAAATTATATTTATATGTGCCCATAACTCACTGAGTACGAATATATAATCCTTTCCATCATCGGGGTCCAATTGACCCTTTAAACTATCAATTTAAGTCATTAGGACGATGTCTAATATCCCTATTTTTACCGCAAAAATATATTCAAACACACGCAATAAGCTAAGATAATGATTTAACATCATTACCTGAAGATTTGGGGTACAATTCCACTATTTTTCCACCTCTTTTTCCCTTTTTCCCTCTCTCTTTTCTAATTTTTCCTTTCCCTGTTTCGTTGAATGTTTCTGCCTAATATGTAACTACTTACTGCTAAGGGATTAGCAACCGAACTCATCAATTCATATTTTTTTTAATACTAAAATCGCTACGACGATTAAAATTATAATAGAACCCTTGAGAAGTCAAAATGATTCCAAATTTTTCAAGTAAGTTATTAAAAATATATGTAACATACTCGCGTAGACGGATCTCAAATCGGACTCCCGAAACTCAAGATGCGAATTTAAAGGAAAAAGGTCAAATTATTTAACTTTCGGCATTTTAGCGGAAACTAGCCGAACAATATCGAAATTCACTTTCAAAAAATCACAAAGTCACAAATAATCATACACACCTAACTGCGCTTTCGGATTTTGAATCGAAGCTCATTCGCCAAAACCGAGCTAAAAAATCTCTTTTTAATATTTATCGACAATAAAAACTGAAACCTTCTTCCGATGCCTACCAAACGAGGTCTGATTTAGCTCAAATTTTACAGACAGGTCCTAATGGATCTTACGAATATTTTAAAATTATCGGCACGTCAATCGGAGTCCTTACTTCCAAAATGACTGACCGAGGTCGTTTCATTCTCCTCCACTTAGACTCTCGTTCGTCCTCGAACGAGCAAGAGTCTAAAATAGATTTCACACCTCTAATGAGAATGCTTACACCAATTTTCAATGACAATTACTACGAAACCAAAATCATATACAATGATAAGAGCTTTTAGGCTTTAAAGACCAAGATCGAACCTGAATCGTCGAAGAGGTAAGGATACCTCTCATGCATACTGGACTCAAGCTCTGAAACGACCCTGGTCAGTTGTTTCGGAAGTTAGGACTCCGATTGGCGTGTCGATAATTTTAAAATATTCGTAATTTCCATTAGAACCTGTCTGTAAAATTTGAGCTACATCAGACCTCGTGTTGTAGGCATCGGAAGAAGGTTTCAGTTTTTATTGGCGATAAATATTAAAAAGAGATTTTCGAGCTCGGTTTTGCCGAATGAGCTCCGATTTGAAATCCGAAAGCACTGTTAGGTTCGTATGATTATTTGTGATTTTTGTAAACTTTCGAAAGTGAATTTCGATGTTGTTCGGCTAGTTTCCGCTAAAATACCGAAAGTTAAATAATTTGACTTCTTTTTATCTAAATTCGCATCTTGAGTTTCGGGAGTCTGATTTGAGATCCGCTTTCGCGAGTATGTTACATATATTTTGTACAACTTGTATGCAAAATTTGGAATTATTTCGAATATCGTAGGGCACCGTTTTAATTTTCGTTAAGAAAATAAAATAAAATAAAAGAAAACAAAAAAAAAAAAAAAGGAAAAAGAGGAAAAAGACAAAAAGTCAAAATAATGGCCGTGGCATAAAGTCATATATGCTACTTTAAGTAGCTAAGTACGGACAGAATGAAAAGTGATGCAGAAGCAGAGAGAAATGTAAAAACGTCAGTGAAGGAAAAATGCCAGAAAATGAGAAAAGGGGCCGGAAAAGAGTAGAATTTTAACCCTGAAATATTCAGGTAATGATCCTAATATGTTATTTGAGTTTATTACATATGTTTGATTATATTTTTACGGTAAAAATAGGGATATTAGACATCGCCCTAATGACGTAAATTGATAGTTTAAAGGAAAAAATGGACCCCGATAATGGAATTAATTATATATCCGTACTCAGTGCATTATGGGCAACATATAAATATAATTTATTTGGGGTTTGGTTATGTGACCATAAACCCTGTACATAGGCCTAGCCTGCGTATTGCGTATGCGAATAGGGTGTCAGGTTCCTATCCGGATTGCCCTAAGATGTGAGGAATGAAGCCTTTATCCCTATTTGATATATTTTTCTGCTCATTGAACACAGTGGGATCGTTTGGCAATGAATCCAAAAGAATAAAGCGGTTGTTGGGCAGCAGTGTTAACTTTGGAAGAGGTAAGTGTTTATATCCTTTCTTTGGAGGCACCTGGCCTCGTGGATTTTCTACCACGTGTTCCTTACGTGTGTAGCTGCCGATAGGCGTACTCATTACGCCTTAGCTTTGGATTTATATACTATATTATATATTATGTCCTGTTATTGGTATTGCATTGAGAATCTGAGGATTGTACTCTTGTTGTGAGTTGGTATATGATAGTCCCGCGCTGGTGATGGGTTATTATTGCATCATGTTGCATTCGTATGCACATTGCATCATATTGAGGGTAGGAGGATTCCGCCCTCGGAGCAGGAGGATTCCGCTCCATTGCATCATATTGAGGGTAGGATGATTCCGCCCTCGGAGCAGGAGGATTCCGCCCTCGGAGCAGGAGGATTCCGCTCCATTGCATCATATTGAGGGTAGCAGGATTCCGCCCTCGGAGCAGGAGGATTCCGCTCCATTGCATCATATTGAGGATAGGAGGATTCTGCCCTCGGAGCAGGAGGATTCCACTCCATTGCATCATATTGAGGGTAGGAGGATTCCGCCCCCGGAGCAGGAGGATTCCGCTCCATCTATTTGGCACATGTGACACCACTGCATCATACTGCATTCATCCCATTTCATTGCACCGCGTGCTGACTATTGTGTGACTATCGTGTTGTGTTTTATATATGCGGTATCTATACCGTATCTCAGTTTGCCTATATATTTCTGGCTCATATCCCGGGTTGCACGTCGCGACAAATGAAAATACATGGATCGGATCGGATTGCACGCCGCAAAAGTATAAATATACGGATCGGGTTGCACGCCGCAACAGTATAAATATACGAATCGGGTTGCACGCCGTAACAATATGAATATATGGATCGGGTTGCACGCCGCAACAGGATGTATTTCTGATTGTCGTCATGTTCAGGATATCTATATGTTCTATCTACCTTATGACCCTGGCTGTTTATGATTCCATACGTGTTTTCGGTTATTATTTGGCTTTGCTTGTTTATAGTTCAAATAAGATGGATTTAGTTTATCTGTTTTTCTTGTCCCTGGCTAGCTATCCTATTCTTTGAGGTGGCTAGTCTGCCCCACTTATTGAGTCCTTTTGACTCACCCTTGTTTGTTGTTTGTTTTTTGTCTATCTATTTCGTTTCGGCAGGTTCGCTCCAGGATTGAGTTTGCCACGTTGTGAAGGAGCGAAGATGACTTCAGCTGTCAGGGTGAGCCAGCTTTTATTCCGGATGGCCACCAGTTTATTGGTTATTATTTAAGTTGTATTTTGCTCCCTTCAGGAGGTATTTGTTTTCTTTTGTACTCTTAAATGTCTAGTCTGGATAGCCCTAAACTTAGTATGTTGGGTAGTTAGCTATAATTTTTCTTTCGTACAACTTAGAAGTGTCAATATGTCTGTGTGTTTTTTCTAAGTCATGTTCTTATTTATGAATTGAATTATATTTATTTTTCTAATTTAATTGGTACGGGTTCGCCCGACGGGTCTAGGGGAGGATGTCGGGTGCCCGCACGGCCTAACCGGATTTCGGGTCGTGTCAGTTGGTATCAGAGCCTGGTTTAGAGTCTATCCAGACTAAGACAGTGTCTAGTAGAGTCTGGCTGATGGGTACGTAGACGTCCGTACTTATCTACGAGGGGCTATGATGGCATTTAAGAAGTTTCATTTCCTTCTTTTCTGATCGTTCGTCGGTCTAGGATGCAAAAGTATTTTTGTTAATTCTTTCGTGGCAATTATAAACCCTCGTACAACAAATCAACAAACAGTATGAGTTCAAGACGAAGCAGTCTAGCCTGGGGCTAGCACTGACGGAGCCCCGAGAGTTTTTGATCGTGCTGACGATCTAGTTACGGATGTACGAGCTCGTGATGGGCAAGGGAGCAGGGCCTTGTGGTTCCCTTGGCTCTCTACGATGCTTTTACGAGAATCTTGGCGATGCAGATACCGTAAGAACCTATTATTCGCTGGGCAGCCTATCAGGGTGCCCCATGTGCAGACGTTCGGTGTTAGGGAGCTCCTATTCCAGTTCTTAGTATTGTCGCGGTAAATTATGTTATAGAAGCAGCATGTGTTGTGCCACCAATTGTTCTGGCTGGTTAGCCAGCGGAGGTAATTATTGGGTCCAAGTGCCCAAAGAGATTGCATTATTTTACGCGGTTGAATCTTCCGATATTCTCAAGCCATACATCAGATAATCCCTGTGTAAGCTTTTAAAATAAAATAATGCCAGCGTATCCTTCAGGCTTTTGATTATATCAAGTGGTATGGTGTAGATTATTCTTTTTTGTAGTTTCAGGGGTCCAGCCTTGAATTGGTGGGCCGCTCTCTTATTAGCTAACTTAGTTCGATTTTTCTTCTAAATTCGTGGAAAAGTTCCTTTCGAGTAGCGAGCGAGATGAAAAGTGTTTCCAGTTTGAGTGGATTGGACAGGGTAGCCTATCGGTTAGCCTGTTGGTGTTTCAGAATATGAGATTGAATTCTATAAAATGGCCGAATATGCATTTGAACTAGTTCATGAGTCTTTCGAGAGATTCAAAGATTTATTGATGACCTTTCTTCTTCCTTGAGATCCCAGATGGCTCGAGAGATTGAGGTCGGAATTTCATTGAATATTGTTGTTGATATTCCTCGAAGGTTCGAGGCATACCATAAGTTAGAGCGGGAAAGTAAGAGATCCCACCGCCCTGGTGGGTAACCATGGTACCTCATTTGGAGGTAAAAGTTCTGATTATTTTGGGAAGTCACCTTCCAGGTTATCTCAGCTTGTAGAGCGTGATTCTCAGAGTGCGCGAGTAGTTCATCAAGATTAGACCCAATTTTTCTCTTTATAACTATCGACAATATGTCCAGGTTCCATTTTTAATGAAAAGCTGTTATCACTGTCATGAGTCTGGTTATCCTTTGAGGAGTTTTTCCTTACTCCAGCAAGTAGAGAATCGTCCTTCTTCTTGCCCTCAGACACCTGCACAGTTGCAGGAATTTCATTTAAATGTTAATCAATCAGAGAAATGCCACCATCCAGTAGAGGTCGAGAGCGTGGTGGTAGTGGTTCTTTTAGAAGTTATTATCAGGGTAGTGGCTCGACTCAGCTGCAGAGGCAGTTCTATGAACTGCTAGTCTGGCAGGATGTTGAGGTATCTGATGTAGTACACCCATGTATTTCTTCTTCTCTTAAATGTGAGTAAGATGTGATTCTTTTGATCGATCTAGAAATGGTGTGTCTTATCATGTTTCAATGGTTTCCTTGGATGTCGTTTCTATTAAAAATATATGTAACATACTCGCGTAGACGGATCTCAAATCGGACTCCCGAAACTCAAGATGCGAATTTAAAGGAAAAAGGTCAAATTATTTAACTCATTTTAGCGGAAACTAGCCGAACAATATCGAAATTCACTTTCAAAAAATCACAAAGTCACAAATAATCATACACACCTAACTGCGCTTTCGGATTTCGAATCGGAGCTCATTCGCCAAAACCGAGCTCAAAAATCTCTTTTTAATATTTATCGACAATAAAAAATGAAACCATCTTCTGATGCCTACCAAACGAGGTCTGATTTAGCTCAAATTTTACAGACAGGTCCTAATGGACCTTACGAATATTTTAAAATTATCGGCACGTCAATCGGAGTCCTTACTTCCAAAATGACTGACCGAGGTCGTTTCATTCTCCTCCACTTAGACTCTCGTTCGTCCTCGAACGAGCAAGAGTCTAAAATAGATTTCACACCTCTAATGAGAATGCTTACACCAATTTTCAATGACAATTACTACGAAACCAAAATTATATACAATGATAAGAGCTTTTAGGCTTTAAAGACCAAGATCGAACCTGAATCGTCGAAGAGGTAAGGATACCTCTCATGCATACTGGACTCAAGCTCTGAAACGACCCCGGTCAGTTGTTTCGGAAGTTAGGACTCCGATTGGCGTGTCGATAATTTTAAAATATTCGTAATGTCCATTAGAACCTGTCTGTAAAATTTGAGCTACATCAAACCTCGTGTTGCAGGCATCGGAAGAAGGTTTCAGTTTTTATTGGCGATAAATATTAAAAAGAGATTTTCGAGCTCGGTTTTGCCGAATGAGCTCCGATTTGAAATCCGAAAGCGCTGTTAGGTTCGTATGATTATTTGTGATTTTTGTAAACTTTCGAAAGTGAATTTCGATATTGTTCGGCTAGTTTCCGCTAAAATGCCGAAAGTTAAATAATTTGACTTCTTTTTATCTAAATTCGCATCTTGAGTTTCGGGAGTCTGATTTGAGATCCGCTTTCTCGAGTATGTTACATATATTTTGTACAACTTGTATGCAAAAGTTGGAATTATTTCGAATATCGTAGGGCACCGTTTTAATTTTTGTTAAGAAAATAAAATAAAATAAAAGAAAACAAAAAAAAAAAAAAGGAAAAAGAGGAAAAAGACAAAAGTCAAAATAATGGCGGTGGCATAAAGTAATATATGCTACTTTAAGTAGCTAAGTACGGACAGAATGAAAAGTGATGCAGAAGCAGAGAGAAATGTAAAAACGTCAGTGAGGAAAAAATGCCAGAAAATGAGAAAAGAGGTCGGAAAAGAGTAGAATTTTCACCCTGAAATATTCAGGTAATGACCCTAATATGTTATTTGAGTTTATTACATATGTTTGAGTATATTTTTACGGTAAAAATAGGGATATTAGACATCGCCCTAATGACGTAAATTGATAGTTTAAAGGGTCAAATGGACCCCGATAATGGAATTAATTATATATCCGTACTCAGTGCATTATGGGCAACATATAAATATAATTTATTTGGGGTTTGGTTATGTGACCATAAACCCTGTACATAGGCCTGGCCTGCGTATTGCGTATGCGAATAGGGTGTCAGGTTCCTATCCGGATTGCCCTAAGATGTGAGGAATGAAGCCTTTATCCCTATTTGATATATTTTTCTGCTCATTGAACACAGTGGGATCGTTTGGCAATGAATCCAAAAGAATAACGCGGTTGTTGGGCAGCAGTGTTAACTTTGGAAGAGGTAAGTGTTTATGTCCATTTCTTTGGAGGCACCTGGCCTCGTGGATTTTCTACCACGTGTTTCTTACGTGTGTAGCTGCCGATAGGCGTACTCATTACGCCTTAGCTTTGGATTTATATACT
The DNA here is from genome assembly GCA_029990575.1 of Petunia axillaris subsp. axillaris. Lineage (NCBI taxonomy): Eukaryota > Viridiplantae > Streptophyta > Magnoliopsida > Solanales > Solanaceae > Petunia > Petunia axillaris. The sequence goes on from JARKNS010000009.1 coordinate 19,939,853, forward strand.
ATATTATATATTATGTCCTGTTATTGGTATTGCATTGAGAATCTGAGGATTGTACTTTGGTTGTGAGTTGGTATATGATAGTCCCGCGCTGGTGATGGGTTATTATTGCATCATGTTGCATTCGTATGCACATTGCATCATATTGAAGGTAGGAGGATTCCGCCCTCGGAGCAGGAGGATTCCGCTCCATTGCATCATATTGAGGATAGGAGGATTCCGCCCTCGGAGCAGGAGGATTCCGCTCCATTGCATCATATTGAGGGCAGGAGGATTCCGCCCCCGGAGCAGGAGGATTCCGCTCCATCTATTTGGCACATGTGACACCATTGCATCATACTGCATTCATCCCATTTCATTGCACCGCGTGCTGACTATTGTGTGACTATCGTGTTGTGTTTTATATATGCGGTATGTATACCGTATCTCAGTTTGCCTATATATTTCTAGCTCATATCCCGGGTTGCACGTCGCGACAATATAAATACATGGATCGGATCGGGTTGCAAGCCGCAACAGTATAAATATACGGATCGGGTGCACGCCGCAACAGTATAAATATACGAATCGGGTTGCACGCCGCAACAATATGAATATATGGATTGGGTTGCACGCCGCAACAGGATGTATTTCTGATTGTCGACATGTTCAGGATATCTATATGTTCTATCTACCTTATGACCCTGGCTGTTTATGATTCCATACGTGTTTTCGGTTATTATTTGGCTTTGCTTGTTTATAGTTCAAATAAGATGGATTTAGTTTATCTGTTTTTCTTCTCCCTGGCTAGCTATCCTATTCTTTGAGGTGGCTAGTCTGCCCCACTTATTGAGTCATTTTGACTCACCCTTGTTTGTTGTTTGTTTCTTGTCTATCTATTTCGTTTCGGCAGGTTCGCTCCAGGATTGAGTTTGCCACGTTGTGAAGGAGCGAAGACGACTTCAGCTGTCAGGGTGAGCCAGCTTTTATCCCGGATGGCCACCAGTTTATTGGTTATTATTTCAGTTGCATCTTGCTCCCTTCAGGAGGTATTTGTCTTCTTTTGTACTCTTAAATGTCTAGTCTGGATAGCCCTAAACTTAGTATGTTGGGTAGTTAGCTGTAATTTTCTTTCGTACAACTTAGAAGTGTCAATATGTCTGTGTGTTTTTTTTAGTCTTGTCCTTATTTATGAAATATTATATTTATTTTCCTAATTTAATTGGTAAGGGTTCGCCCGACGGGTCTAGGGGAGGATGTCGGGTGCCCGCACGGCCTAACCGGATTTCGGGTCGTGTCAGTTGGTATCAGAGCCTGGTTTAGAGTATATCCAGACTAAGACAGTGTCTAGTACAGTCTCGCTGATGGGTACGTAGACGTCCGTACTTATCTACGAGGGGCTATGATGACATTTAGGAAGTTTCACTTCCTTCTTTTCTGATCGTGCGTCGGTCTAGGATGCAAAAGTATTTTTGTTAATTCCTTCGTTGCAATTGTAAACCCTCGTACGACAAATCAGCAAACAGTATGAGTTCAAGACGAAGCAGTCTAGCCTGAGGCTAGCACTGACGGAGCCCCGAGAGTTTTTGATCGTGCTGACGATCTAGTTACGGATGTACGAGCTCGTGATGGGCAAGGGAGCAGGGCCTTGTGGTTCCCTTGGCTCTCTACGAAGCTTTTTCGAGAATCTTGGCGACGCAGATACCGTAAGAACCTATTATTCGCTGGGCAGCCTATCAGGGTGCCGCATGTGCAGACGTTCGGTGTCAGGGAGCTCCTATTCCAGTTCTTAGTATTGTCGCGGTAAATTATGTTCTAGAAGCAGCATGTGTTGTGCCACCAATTGTTCTGGCTGGTTAGCCAGCGGAGGTAATTATTGGGTCCGAGTGCCCAAAGAGATTGCATTATTTTACGGTTGAATCTTCCGATATTCTCAAGCCATACATCAGATAATCCCTGTGTAAGCTTTTAAAATAAAATAATGCCAGCGTATCCTTCAGGCTTTTGATTATATCAAGTGGTATGGTGTAGATTATTCTTTTTTGTAGTTTCAGGGGTCCAGCCTTGAATTGGTGGGCCGCTCTCTTATTAGCTAACTTAGTTCGATTTTTCTTCTAAATTCGTGGAAAAGTTCCTTTCGAGTAGCGAGCGAGATGAAAAGTGTTTCCAGTTTGAGTGGATTGGACAGGGTAGCCTATCGGTTAGCCTGTTGGTGTTTCAGAATATGAGATTGAATTCTATAAAATGGCCGAATATGCATTTGAACTAGTTCATGAGTCTTTCGAGAGATTCAAAGATTTATTGATGACCTTTCTTCTTCCTTGAGATCCCAGATGGCTCGAGAGATTGAGGTCGGGATTTCATTTAATATTGTTGTTGATATTGCTCGAAGGTTCGAGGCATACCATAAGTTAGAGCGGGAAAGTAAGAGATCCGACGGCCCTGATGGGTAACCATGGTACCTCATTTGGAGGTAAAAGTTCTGATTATTTTGGGAAGTCACCTTCCAGGTTATCTCAGCTTGTAGAGCGTGATTCTCAGAGTGCGCGAGTAGTTCATCAAGATTAGACCCAGTTTTTCTCTTTATAACTATCGACAATATGTCCAGGTTCCATTTTTAATGAAAAGCTGTTATCACTGTCATGAGTCTGGTTATCTTTAAATGTTAATCAATCAGAGAAATGCCACCATCCAGTAGAGGTCGAGAGCGTGGTGGTAGTGGTTCTTTTAGAAGTTATTATCAGGGTAGTGGCTCGACTCAGCTGCAGAGGCAGTTCTATGAACTGCTAGTCTGGCAGGATGTTGAGGTATCTGATGTAGTACACCCATGTATTTCTTCTTCTCTTAAATGTGAGTAAGATGTGATTCTTTTGATCGATCTGGAAATGGTGTGTCTTATCATGTTTCAATGGTTTCCTTGGATGTTGTTTCTATTAAGAATCGGTTGCGGTAGCGTGGTGAGTTTCTGATATGATTTATTCCTGGCATTTATGATGACCCTACTAATTTATTTGGTCTAAATGTGAGAGATTTGGGAGTGAGTATCGGTATCGTCTGCCTGGCATCTTGTTGTGCCACATTTTATTATTATATCAAATTAGTATACCTCTCTTCTCGAAATTCCGTGTTGGTAGGATAATGAAATTCCAATTCGTCACCATCAGAAAGTGTTATCGTTTCTTCCGGTGTAAAGTGGTTAGTAAGCAATATTTGATCTATGTGTCTTCCATGGTTCAAGATGTTTGTAGAGTCATGTTATCCCATGAGCTTATCTGGGTTATAAAAGGGTTTATGGTAAATTGTCAGAATTTCCTTCTTATTGGAAGGTTAAAATTGGTATGGATGTTTTTCCATAAAGCTTATTTAATGTCTATCTCTTCAATTGTGATTTTTTTGGCTCGCCTGATGCGGAAGTAGTCTAGCTTTGGTAGTCAAGCAAATAAGAAGATGAACTTCCTGAAGCTCTAATTATTTCTATCCTCGATCTATATCTATTTCTATTTCTTCTTCGTCCGGCACTAGTGAGCTTGGGCGATTGGTAGCCGCTTGTGACGTTCCCTGTGTTGAGCCAGAGTACGTGTTATTGTGGCCGGGTAAGCATATTATTGTTTTGGAGGCATATTATTGTTTTGGTCCAGTTGTCTCATCTTGTTATCCGTTTAACATGTTTATGTTATCAGTTTATCCGGGTATCCATTCCTATGTATAGTATAATGCTGGTTCTGTTTTTGCGGATCATCCAGTTTCAGGGGAAACTCTGCCGAAATTTTTATATAGAAGTACCATCCATCGGGCGGTGGTGTTTACGGCAAAGGTATGGAGTTGTGAATTCGAGAGTTCCAGCTAGTTGGCAACTCGAAAGGGTAGTTTGGTAGTTTAGGTCTACCTATGTTCAGCTTTTAGCTAGGTCTTCTTTAATCCAGCAGGTTGTGCGAGGATGACTATTTCTATTCAAATTAATTGTATGAGTTTATGCTTTAAGTGGAGGTGTCTTCCTCCAATTGATATCGAATCATAATATTAAATCTCTAAGGCGTTGCTGAAGCGTAAGCTAATTCTTAGTTCCATCGACCTGTTCTACACCGAAAGGTATATCGAAGAGGTAATTATCGGGTGAATCATGTTAACCCATTCAAATTTTTGTGTATCTTTGTTTCGAAAATAGAAAACTGCTCTCTCATGATTGAGAAAGGGTCGGCTTAGTCCGAATAGGTTGGGCAATGATGTTATTATATTATCCAGATATGTTTTATCCAAGAGTTTGATGTGCGTGTTATAACTCTGATTCTGTTATTATGAGATAATGTCCGTGGAATAGTTTATGAAGGTTGTGCAAGTTCTCTTGTTATGCGTAAATCTTGCTTTAGATTTAGACTCGTTCGAGGACGAACGAGAGTTTAAGTGGAGGAGAATGAAACGACCCCGGTCAGTTGTTTCGGAAGTTAGGACTCCGATTGGCGTGCCGATAATTTTAAAATATTCGTAATGTCCATTAGAACCTGTCTGTAAAATTTGAGCTACATCAGACCTCGTTTGGTAGGCATCGGAAGAAGGTTTCAGTTTTTATTGGCGATAAATATTAAAAAGAGATTTTCGAGCTCGGTTTTACCGAATGAGCTCTGATTTGAAATCCGAAAGCGCTGTTAGGTTCGTATGATTATTTGTGATTTTTGTAAACTTTCGAAAGTGAATTTCGATGTTGTTCGGCTAGTTTCCGCTAAAATGCCGAAAGTTAAATAATTTGACATCTTTTTATCTAAATTCGCATCTTTAGTTTCGGGAGTTTGATTTGAGATCCGCCTTCGCGAGTATGTTACATATATTTTATACAACTTGTATGCAAAAGTTGAAATTATTTCGAATATCGTAGGGCACCGTTTTAATTTTTGTTAAGAAAATAAAATAAAATAAAAGAAAACAAAAAAAATAAAAAGAGGAAAAAGACAAAAAGTCAAAATAATGGCGGTGGCATAAAGTCATATATGCTACTTTAAGTAGCTAAGTACGGACATAATGAAAAGTGATGCAGAAGCAGAGAGAAATGTAAAAACGTCAGTGAGGAAAAAATGCCAGAAAATGAGAAAAGGGGCCGGAAAAGACTAGAATTGTGACCCAGAAATATTCAGGTAATGATCCTAATATGTTATTTGAGTTTATTACATATGTTTGAGTATATTTTTACGGTAAAAATAGGGATATTAGACATCGCCCTAATGACGTAAATTGATAGTTTAAAGGGTCAAATGGACCCCGATAATGGAATTAATTATATATCCGTACTCAGTGCATTATGGGCAAAATATAAATGTAATTTATTTGAGGTTTGGTTATGTGACCATAAACCCTGTACATAGGCCTGGCCTGCGTATTGCGTATGCGAATAGGGTGTCAGGTTCCTACCCGGATTGCCCTAAGATGTGAGGAATGAAGCCTTTATCCCTATTTGATATATTTTTCTGTTCATTGAACACAGTGGGATCGTTTGGCAATTAATCCAAAAGAATAAAGCGGTTGTTGGGCAGCAGTGTTAACTTTGGAAGAGGTAAGTGTTTATATCCATTTCTTTGGAGGCACCTGGCCTCGTGGATTTTCTACCACGTGTTCCTTACGTGTGTAGCTGCCGATAGGCGTACTCATTACACCTTAGCTTTGGATTTATATTCTATATTATATATTATGTCCTGTTATTGGTATTGCATTGAGAATCTGAGGATTGTACTTTGGTTGTGAGTTGGTATATACTTTCGAGCTGTCGATGATAGTCCCGCGCTGGTGATGGGTTATTATAGCATCATGTTGCATTCGTATGCACATTGCATCATATTGAGGGTAGGAGGATTCCGCCCTCGGAGAAGGAGGATTCCGCTCCATTGCATCGTGATGTTCTCCCACTTCCTCTCGAGAATGGGCAATGCCTGAGCTAACCCTGCTGGTCTCCGGTGCTCGAACTTAACCTACTGACAGTTCAAGCAATGAGATACATAATAAAATACATCTCTCTTCATCCCCTTCCACCAATATAGCTCTCGGAGGTCCTGATACATTTTTGTAATACCAGGATGAATAGAGTCGACCGGTTAAACCGAAGAATTCCATCTGAATCAAGCTTGAAGGAGGGAACTCCTCCACTTAGGACGCGACCACACAACTCCTGCAGATGAGGATCCTCGAACCGTCTTCCCTTAATCTGATTGACCAAGGAAGACTGAGCTGCAATACATGCTAAGACTCGACTGGAGTCTGGGAGAAGAAATCTCACGCCAGAGTCGCCAAGGGACTGCAATTCTCGGGCCAATGGTCCCATGTCAGCATAAAGAAAAGTCATGCTGCCCATGGACTTCCTGCTCACAGCATCTGCTACCACATTCGCCTTCCCAGGATGATAGCGGATAGTGAGATCATAATCTTTAATCAATTCAAGCCACCTCCGTTGTCGGCCGTTAAGATCTTTCTGAGAGAGAAGATACTGCAGACTCTTATGATCTGTATAGACCTCACAAGGCTCGCCATAAAGATAATACCTCCATATCTTTAAAGCAAAGACCACTGCTGCAATTCTAAATCGTGAGTCGGATAATTCTTCTCATTCGGTTTCAACTGTCTGGAAGCATAAGAAATTACATTCCCGTGCTGCATAAGAACACAACCAAGGCCCACACGAGATGCATCACAATAGACTACAAATCCATCGGTGCCCGAAGGAAGGGATAACACTGGAGCTGAAGTCAATAAGGCCTTAAGCTTTTGGAAGCTGGCCTCACACTCATCGGACCATCGAAACTGAACCGCCTTCTGCGTCAGGCGAGTCAGGGGAGCTGCAATAGTAGAGAACTTTTCCACAAACCTCCGATAATAACCTGCCAATCCAAGGAATCTGCGAATCTCCATCGGAGGGGTAGGACGAGGCCATTTCTGCACTGCTTCAATCTTCATCGGATCTACCTTGATACCCTCACTAGATACTACGTGACCCAAAAATGCCACAAAATCAAGCCAAAACTCTCATTTCGAGAACTTGGCATACAACTTACGATCACGGAGGGTCTAAAGAACCACCCTTAGATGATAATCATGCTCCTCACGGCTACGAGAATAAATAAGAATATCATCAATGAAGATAATAACAAAGGAATCAAGGAATGGCTTAAACACCCGGTTCATGAGATCCATAAAGGCTGCAGGGGCATTAGTCAGCCCAAAAGACATAACTAGGAACTCATAATGGTCGTAATGAGTCCTAAAAGTAGACTTCGAGATATCTGACTCGCGAACCTTTAGCTGATGATATTCAGATCGCAGATCGATCTTAGAAAAGAATTTCGCACCCTGCAATTGATCAAACAAATCATCAATGCGAGGCAAGGGATACTTATTCTTGATGGTGACCTTATTTAGCTGACGATAATAAATACACATCCGCATAGTCCCATCTTTCTTTTTCACGAATAGAATATGAGCACCCCACGGAGAAATACTCGGCCTAATGAACCCCTTATCAAGCAAATCTTGCAACTGCTCCTTCAGCTCTTTCAACTCTGATGGGGCCATGCGATAAGAAGGGATAGAAATAGGCTGAGTCCCTGGCACGATATCAATGCCAAACTCGATCTCTCCATCAGGAGGAAGTCCTGGCAAATCATCTGGAAACACATCAGGGAACTCCCTAACGACAGGAATAGAATCAAGAGATGGAATATCCACAGTGGTATCTCGAACCATGGCAAGATACGCTAAACACCCTTTATCCATCATCTGTTTTGCCTTCAAGAAAGAAATAACATGCCCCCTGGGTGGCAAATAAGAACCCTGCCACACCACCGGTGCTGAACAAGGAAGAGACAACTGAAGAGACTTGGCATGACAATCTAATGTGGCATGACACGACTCCGGCCAATCCATGCCAATAATAACATCAAAGTCAACCATATATAGAATTAGAAGATCTACTAGTGTCTCACGACCCCCAAAAGATATGGTACAAGCTGGATAAACTCGATCCACAATGATAATGTCTCCAATAGGAGTAGAAACACAGAATGGATCACGAAGACATATATAATCAACATGAAAACCCGAAGCAAAATAAGGAGATACATATGAATATGTAGACCCCGGATCCACCAAAGAATATGCATCTTGACCACAAACAGATAAAATACATGTAACAACAGCTGGATATGCCTCGGCATCCTGCCTAGCCGGCAGTGCATACAGCTGTCTCGGAGCTGAGCCGCTACCCTGACGACCACCTCTAGAAGGACCACTAGGATCACCTCCACGACCTCTACCGGGTGGTGGTGCACCTCTATCTGGCTGAGACCCTGGAGGGGCACCCTAAGGCTGCTGCTGCATAGGCGCTGGAAGACGAGGGAAAGGGCGGCTACTACCCTGCTGATGGAGATAAGGGCAATCCTTCTTATGATGCCCTAGATCCTAACAGATAAAGCACCCTGGAGAAAATCTACACTGATCAAATTGAGACTGATCTCGCGGGCGAAACCAAAACTGACCCTGAGAAGAAGTAGGCGCGTTCTGAGAACCACGCGCTGGAAACTGAGCTGGTTTGACAGGAGGCCTACTCTGCTTCTGATAACTCCTACCTCCATAGGTGCTAGAATTCCATGGACCACGAGATCTCTTACTCTCCCGCTCTAACTCCTCCATCTCCAATCTATGATAGGCCTCATACCTCCTGGCAATATCAACAGCTACATCAAATAGAGTACTAGCCTCAATCTCACGAGCCATCTGGGACCGCAAATGAGGAGAAAGTCCATCAATAAAACGTCTGACCCTCTCAGAGGGCTCCTGCACGAGATCTGGAGCATAGCTAGACATCTCTGAAAATAAAAGCTCGTACTCCGTGACTGACAGGTTACCCTGTCCAATCCTCTCAAACTGTCTCCTCTTCTCATCCTGTTGACTGCGAGGGAAAAACTTCTCCATGAATCGATGGGAGAACTCACTCCAGGTCAGCTTAGGTAAGCCCTACCTAGCTGATCGGAGTGCGGTCCACCAAGCTGTAAGGCAGTATAATCAGCTGCTCAAGATATCCAAGGGCCTCTAAAATATGCTGACATTGATCAAGAAACTCAAGAGGCTTAAGCTTATCTGATTTCTGACCAGAGAACTTTGGAGGACTAAGTCGGGTAAAATAATGCAACCTTGCCGGATCATCAATCGGACCTGCTACCTGGACTGGCTGACCCGCCTGAACAAATGGAGGTATAACACCTGCTACCTCTGGAACATGACCACCTGGAACATGAACTGTTGGGGCTACACGTGGAACTGGAATGGGGGCTTCCTGAACCTGAGAACAAATATCTACCACAGCCTGAGGAGCTGCCTGAGGGATAGGAGCATCTACAGCAGCCTGAGGGATATGAGCATCTACATCAGCCTGAGGGATAGGAGCATCTATAGCAGCCTGAGGAATATGAGGTCCCTGGGGCATCTGCATCACTAAGAATCTCATAAAAGCGTCATGAAGTGCGGGGGGAACGAAGAAGCCCTGCTCCCCCTGCCCAGCAAAAGCTGGCACTACCGGAACCTCTGCAGCAGGATCAACATGATCCCCCATCCTTGAGGCCTGGGCAACTCAACCTCTGCCTCGACCACGACCTCTACCGCGGCAACACCACCACCCCGCGGAGCAGCAGGCATAGGGGCGACTGCTGGCTCCTCCGCCTCTCGTTGAACATTTGCGCGCGTTCTCACCATTTACTGCTGACACAACCTGAAATCCGGCTAGGCCGTGCGGGCACCCGACATCCTCCCCTAGACCCGTCGGGCAAACCCTTATCAATTAAATTAGGAAAATATATATAATTCAATTTATAAATAAGAACAATACTTAAAAAAAACACAGACATACTAATACCTCCAAGCTGTACAAAAGAAATTACAGCTGACTACCCAACACACTAGGTTTAGGGCTATCCAGACTAGACATGTAAGAGTACAAAAGAAGACAAATACCTCCTGAAGGGAGCAAAATGCAACTGAAATAATAACCAATAAATTGGTGGCCATCCGAAATTAAAGCTGGCTCACCCTGACAGCTGAAGTCGTCTTCGCTCCTTCATAACGTGGCAAACTCAATCCTGGAGCGGACCTGCCGAAACGAAATAGATAGACAAGAAACAAACAACAAACAAGGGTGAGTCAAAAGGACTCAACAAGTGGGGCAGACTAGCCACCTCAAAGAATAGGATAGCTAGCCAGGGAGAAGAAACAGATAAACTAAATTCCTCTTATTTAAATTATAAAAAGGCAGAGCCAGATAATAACCGAAAACATATATGAAACCAAAAACTCAACTAGGGATACGAGCCAGAAACATATCAACAAATAAGCAATGCACATATAAGCAAGACAGTAGTCATGTATCGTAAGTCTACCCAATGGTATGAAATGAGATGAAATGAATGAAATGTGATGCAAAGGGTCACATGTGCCAAATGAATGGAGCGGAATCCTCCTGCTCCGAGGGCGGAATCCTCCTACCCTCAATATGATGGAATGGAGCGGAATCCTCCTGCTCCGAGGGCGGAATCCTCCTATCCTCCAAAGAAATGGATATAAACACGTACCTTGTTACAAAGTTAGTACATCCGCTCAATAACCGCTTGTCCTTTGGTTTCATTGCCAAACGATCCCACTCTATTCAATAAGCAGAAAAATATATCAAATTAGGCTAAAGGCTTCATTCCTCACATCTTAGGGCAATCCGGTTAGGAACCTGATACCCTATTCGCATACACAATATGCAGGCCAGACCTATATACAGGGTTTAAGGTCACATAACCAAACCCCAATTAAATTACATTTATATGTTGCCCATAACTCACTGAGTACGAATATATAATCAATTTCATTATCGGGGTCCATTTGACCCTTTAAACTATTTATTGAACTTATTAGGACGATGTCTAATATCTCAATTTCTACCGTCAAAATATATTTAAACACACGTAATAAACTCAAATAATATATTAGGATCATTAACTGAATGTTTCAGGGTGAATATTCTACTTTTTTCCAGCTCATTTTCTGGCATTTTTGCTTCCTCCTCGTCATTTCATTTTCTCTCTGCGTGTTTCTATTTTGTTCCTCTATTTCTAAGCTTCAAATGAAGATGCATGTATATATACATATCCACCAGCCCACCGCCTAAATTTTAAGTCTTTGTCTTTTTCTTTGAATTGGAAATATTATGACTTGAAAAGGTGAAAATAAAAGAGACATGTAGTTAAACCATGAGCTGAGGCAGAATACCAGCAACAAAGTTGATTACATGTGCACTTATAATGCTAAAGTAACTTCTCAAGGAGTTGAGGTGTGAAAGAGATATACATACCGATGATGGATTGTCGACAAGCTGCACTAGACCGTTAACTCTAAATTTTCTGAAGTAAAACAGCGTCAGTATGAGGATCCAGTTCTAGTTGAATATGGACAGATAGCCAGAAGAAAACTGGAGTAGCCATACAGGGTTACTACTAACCGAGGTCGTTTCAACTGCGGAAGATTAAAAATATTTAACTTAAGATAGGAAGACTCACGCAGGACGAGGAATGAAAGAAAGAAAACTGCCTAAATGCCACCATAGCCTCTCGTAGATAGGTACGGACGTCTCCGCCTGATCAGCGTGACTCTATTAGACACTGTCAGGATCTGGAAAGACTCTAAACCGGGCTCTGATACCAACTAACACGACCTGAATTCTCGGTTAGGCCATGCGGGCACCCGACCATCTTCCCCTAAACCTGTCAGGCGAACCCTATTGAATGAATCGATATAAATTGCGAAGAATTACCTTGAAATAAAAATGAACCAAATTTTAACAAGATAAGATAACTCTTAAGGATAGACAAACATACAAGATGTCTGAATAATACAACTAACTACCCAGAATACACAATTTTAAAGGTTTCCAGATCAGACATCTAAGAAGGCCAAAAGATATACACATCTCCCGAAGGGAGCAAAAGTAAGGAAAACTGTAAAATCTGAAGTTGGTGGCCGTAATGAATAGGATGGCTCACCGTAGACAGCTGAAACGTACTACTCCTTAATCACGACGCGGCTGGCTGGCTGGGTCCTCGAACAGAATCTGCCGAACGAAAAGAAAACACAAGGAAAAATAGGGGGTGAGTCATGAGGACTCAATAAGTGTGAACAAACTAGCAACCTCGAAAAATAGATACGCTAGTAAGGGAAACGGAACCAGAAAACAATCAACAAATAAGCAATGCACATATAAGCAGAACAGTAGTCATGTACAGAAAGTCTATACAATGATATGAAAAGAAATGGAATAAGATGAAATGAAATGAAATGAGATGAAATCAAATATGATGCGAAGGGTCACATGTGCCCGTAATCCCATCCCGAAGCGGAATACTCCTGCATTCGAGGGGAATCCAATCTGATAACCAACTGGAGCGGAATATTCCTGCTCCTGGGGCGGAATACTCCTGCACCCGATATAATATAAATCAGAGGCGGAATACTCCTGCACTCTCCTGGGGTGGAATACTCCTGCACCCGATAAAATGTGAAGCTGAGACGGAATACTCCTGCACTCAGTATGACATGCAATGTAATGCATATGAATGCAATGTGATGCAATAATAATCCTTAACCGGCGCAGGACTCTCATCGACAGCCGGGAAGTAGATGCCAACTCAAAGCCAAAGTACAATACTCAGATTCTCAATGCAATAACAATAACAGGACATAACATATAATGTAGAATGTAAATCCAAAGCTAAGGCGTAATGAGTACGCCTATCGGCAGCTACACACGTAAGGAACACGTGGTAGAAAATCCACGAGGACAGGTGTCTCCAATGAAATGGATATAATCACTTACCGTATTCCAAAGCTAGCCCTGCTACTCAACAACTACTTTTTCTTTTGGATTAACTGCCAACCGATCCCGCTCTATTCAAAGAGCAGAAAAATTATATCAAATAAAGCTCAAGGCTTCATTCCTTATGTCTTAGGGCAATCCAGTTAGGAACCTGATACCCTATTCGCATACGCAATACGCAGGCCAGGCCTATGTACAGGGTTCAAAGTCCCATAACCAAACCCTAAATAATTTATATTTATATGTTTCCCATAACTCACTGAGTACGAATATATAATCATTTCCATCATTGGGGTCCAATTGACCCTTTAAACTATCAATTTAAGTCATTAGGGCGATGTCTAATATCCCTATTTTTACTATAAAAATATATTGAAACGCACGTAATAAGATAAGATAATGAGTTAACATCATTACCTGAAGATTTGGGGTAGAAATTCCACTATTTTTCACTTTTTTTTCCTTTTTTCCCTCTCTCTTTTCTAATTTTTCTTTTCTCTATTTCATTGAATATTTCTGCCTACTATGTAACTACTTACTGCTAAGGGATTTAATCCCTTAGCAACCGACCTCATCAATTCATATTTTTTTTAAATAATAAAATCGCTACGAAGATTAAAATTGAAATAGAATCCTAGAGAAGCCGAAATGATCCCAAAATTTTCAAGTAAGTTATACAAAATATATGTAACATACTCGTGAAGACGGATCTCAAATCGGACTCCCGAAACTCAAGATGCGAATTTAAAGGAAAAAGGTCAAATTATTTAACTTTCGGCATTTTAGCGGAAACTAGCCGAACAATATCGAAATTCACTTTCGAAAAATCACAAAGTCACAAATAATCATACGAACCTAACCGCGCTTTCGGATTTCGAATCGGAGCTCATTCACCAAAACCGAGCTCAAAAATCTCTTTTTAATATTTATCGACTATAAAAACTGAAACCTTCTTCCGATGCCTACCAAACGAGGTCTGATTTAGCTCAAATTTTACAGACAGGTCCTAATGGACTTTACGAATATTTTAAAATTATCGGCATGCCAATCGGAGTCCGAACTTCCGAAGCGACTGACTGAGGTCGTTTCAATAATAATACCCAACCTGAAGTCGGGGTCGAATCTGCAAGGAACAGTGTGATGCGATTAAAGGAGTGGAGGAACTAAACCTATTGAACTAAGCCAAACGACAATAATAAAATGATGAAAGATACTAAAACTACTAACTACACTAGGAAAGCAAGTAAAGGTGATCAATAGCTTTCTCACAAACAAGGGAAGTCAAGTTTGGAGCCTATGATGCAAATATGGTACAGAGTTTATGTATTATGGTCGAGTCAAATCTGAGCTAACCTCTAGAATTCGCAAGGTCTAAGATAGGTCTACCTCGCTATGCTTGCCAGAACCATAGCTTGGGGCATCAAGTGCTAACTCATTGACCCAAGAAAAGAGGACCTCTCCCGAGTGTAACCTCTTTTAGATGGGTCTGGCTAAGTTTTAGCCAATAAGACCCAATTCCTTGCTAGTTCTATTATCCTAAGCTAGTTAATCTCTCCTGAGTCTTTAACTAGTTAAATAGGCATGTAACTTTAATATCGCGAGCACCTAAGTTAAGAAATTAAAGTAATAGAACTAGATAATCAAACCTATTAATATGGAAACCTAATCATGAAAGATTCATATAATCATATCCAAAATTACACCAACTAACCAAATCTAATAATACAAATAAAAAAGATAAAGGAAGGGATAAAGAATTGTTCATTAATGTGCACCAAATCTTCAATCTCCAAGGTTTGTTGATGATTCTTGCTCCCAAGTTTGAGATGTAGGCCAAACATGATATAAAATTGAAGACTACTAACTATTTATATGTTGCCAAAGAAAATACAATGCCTTTCCAAAATTCTCCCTAGGTTAAAATAAAGAAATAGCTGAGTTTTCGTCAAGTCGCCACCCTGGTGCTGAAAGTTTACCCGCTAGCTACTTTCTTGCTATTGAGCTCAGTCATTGTTTGACACATAGCCAACTTTTCTGTCGCATTTTTGACAAGCTAGCCACTATTTTTCTTTTTCTTCAACTTGGCTTCTTTTTGACTTGTTTCTTCCATAATTCTTCTCCAACATATACAACCTACAAAAAGCAACAAAACTAGACTTAGTGTACTATTTTTATATATTTAACACAACAAAACCTAAGTATAAAAAGTATGTAAAATATGATAATTGTGCCACACATCACATCCCTCAACTTAAACCTTTGCGTGTCCTCAAGCAAAGTACACACTAATAACTACCCAATGACATTTCATTCAAGTAGGTATAAGTTCTTCAATCAACAATTCAAGTCAAAAGCATAAAGTAAGCTCAAAACTTGTGACTTGGGTTGGTACCAACAATTAATCTCAAGCATATGAACAACCAACATTTTCAAGATCAACAGCTCACTTCAAGAGTTCAAATCACAAAACAAATCAAAGTAACAATTATGTCATGACACCAGAGCCTCAAGCTTTGCCTCTCTATCACAAAAGCTACATTTCTTGTTCTTTCATCCTTTTAGAAAGTGAAACATACTTCATAGCTCAACTATCCATGTGCCCTCACTTATCAAGAGAGAATCCCACACACATAATATGAATTTTCAAATAAAAGCGGGATAGCAAATAGAAAGAAGTAACACTCCTTCTCACAAAGAAATTCAATTCCACACAAGTGATACCATAGACTTGCCCTTCATATAAATCTCCACTAATGTAGGAACTCTTAGTTTAAAATTAAATAGGACTTAAGAGGATTGTAATGTAGGTTTTTGGACAAGGGTATGATATAAATATGGATAAAGTGACTCAAAACCTCCTTAGGCACTACAAATTATAACTTTTCAAAGCACACTTCATTTTAATTTTCTAATATTGCCATATTTTTATTCTAACACCTAATCTTCCATATATTTCACAACTTTTTTTTTCATATATTCCACCATTTTTTTATGCTTCTTTTCAAAACAAGAAATTTATTCACTATTTTTCTTTTTCTTCTCTTTAACCCTTTAATCACTTCCACTCACAATTTCACCAACTACTTCCCCCAACTTAGGCCAAGTTCCAATTTAAAGTACTTAATGAGGTATGGTGCCAAAAGATAGGACAATCAAACCAAAAGGGACAAGTTTGTAAAGTGGTTACCAACGAAAAGGTTCAAGGCTCAAAAGGGATGACTAAGGTAAATATACAAGGGTAGGCAATTTAGATACTAGCGGTCCAAGGAATGCCAAACATCAATTTTTAAACTAAGTGTAGCCTAGGATTTCACCTCGAAACACATTTAGGACAAGTTCTAGATCAAAAGTTAAACAAAAAATCAATCAAACACCTCACCGTACATGGCACATGAAAAGCAAGAAGGATATATGTATTCAAATCCCAATTAAGAACATTTGAACTTAAAAACTAACTTATAGCCTAAAAAGACTATTTAGTGATCAAAGAGCCATAAATTAAACCTAAAAGTCATATCAATATTTATGAACTCCAATCTTTTTCTCATTTTAAAAACATAATTCACATGTCAAAGCTTGAATATGATGGTAACAAACATGCCACAAGTTGGCTAAGGGACAAAAATCCACAATCACACTATTTTATTAACTAATAGCTAATAAACTAATCATAGAAAGGTCCGGTTCAAAATAAGTTACTTCCTTAGAAAACAACCATGGAAAAGAAAAACCAAGGAGGTTATTTCAAAAAAATTGTACAAAAATGGTATTTACAATGAAAAGGAGTTGTTCGGACCCAAATGGGCTTTGGCTCTCAAGTTGGATGCCTACGCATCACACAAAGGTGAATCAGATAAAAAGAAGCAACATCCCAAACATAGTTCATGGGAGTACTTTTTATTTTTGAAAGCTTTTCTCTTTTTTAACTTTTTTTAATAGAATACTATCTAGGAACACAAATAAACTAAGAAACAAGAGTTAAAGATTACTATCAATAACGTACTAATATAGAATGAAAAAAACTCAAGAAATATCAATTCTAACAAGTACATTATATCATCACAATTAATTTAAAAGTTAAGATCCTCCCCCCAACTTAAAATGTTGCCTTGCCCTCAAGGCAGCTAAACAATGAAAATGCAAGTTTGAGGGCTCCCCGGTAATGTGTATCTAAGGATTTGTCTTCTTTCTCTTCCTTTTTGCATTGTTTGAGTTTACTGTCCATTTTTCATGTGCTTGAGAAGGTTTGAAGTCCCATTTGTATGTGCTAGAGAAAATTCAGTATCGATCCTTTTTCTTCAGTCGATTCCTTTCTTCACTGCCTCTCCTTTTCCATGATTTGAGCCGCTCCTCTTGAATTGTACCTGATGAACTAGAATCCATTTTCTATCAACAGGTACCTAACAAGGATATTCACAAGTAAGAGTATGGTACAGACAAGGCTAACAAGTTATCAAGCATCATTTGAACCAAAGGAATTATCAGAACTCTAAAAGCTGAAGTTTATGCAAATAATTTGTTCTCTGTGCAGTTGCAATATTTCGAAGGAGACATCATTTTAACAACAAAAGCTTTCCTGTCTTACTTTAAATTCCACCATCACATTTGCATAAAAAGGAACATCGATAAGTATAAGAATCATTCAGCCTCATTTATATCCAGGCTTACAGATTGACAAAAATCTCATTCCCCATCCAAGATTGTTCATTATCACAAAACTTCACAAAAATTATGCACAGCTTCTACGGAGCATACCCACTTAACACGAATATAAAACAAATCATTCATTTATGTGAGACACCTAACAGAACATATCCCAAAAATCATTCAAACAAGAATTAGATTCCTCCCTCCTTCACTTACATACTCAATACGACTCAGCTACCTATGCTTTCAATTTCCACTGCTTACAACTAGTTATAGCATCAAACAACTCAAACATGTTACCTTGGAATGAAACATAAGGCGAGAAAAATTAAAGCTCCAAGTTCCTGTCCAGAAAATTCACCAGACGACCATTGATAGGACTCCAAAAAAGAACAAGGTTCACATTAATAACTAACCCCTCTTAAGATCAAGACAAGATCCTGACATACCACGCCACTTCAAACTCACATTTGGCTAAAGCTTAATTCACACAATGAAGTCTAATTAGTTGTAATCACAAAACTTACAGGCTGCAGATCTTTCAAGTTTGAACAGGGACCTAATTCAAAATTATTTCATCTTAAACCCCTCTAGTGCATTTTCTTTCTCTTGGGCATCATCTTCAACAACAATTTCCTCTTTTTCTAGATTTTCTTCTAGGAACTCAAGCTCATCTTCCACATAAAGTTCTTCTTGAAATTTGGAAACATCCTTAACTTGTTGATCATTGAAAGTGTCAATCAATTGGCTTAATTGAACCTCCAAGTTGTGAATTGCTAAGAAATTTTAGTAGATCTTCTCTTTTATCTCCTTGAGTGCTTCGTCATTCTCACAATTACATTCATGTATCTGTTGCATCAAAAATTCACATCTTCTACTATGAGTGCATTTTTCTTGTGAAGTGGATAAGTCTATTTCTTCTTGAAACTTTTCTTGGATGCATTGCCATTGATCAAGTTCAATATTAATGATTCTATTGGACCTATCAAACTCATAAGCCCCATTAGCACTATCATAAAAATCATTAGGAGACGAATAAAAAATATTAGGACAACAATCCCAATGACCATTTTGGCCCCCACACTCACGATAGATGTTTCACTCAAAGGATTGAGTAGGTGCACACAACTTGTTCCTGGAAACTATTTGACAATCTTGAAAATAGTGGGGTCCTCCACAATAAGGACAAGGATCATTCACATAAGGATTTTCATTTCATGATACCATTTCAAGATAATGACCACAAAGCTAAACTAACTAACGCAAGTAAGCACTACACACAAATAAATATTCACAATTCACAAGACAGAAATTCATAAAGTTTAGGTCTAAGACAACTATTTCAACTCCTCAAACTACTCTAATACGCCAATTGTTCCCCGGCAACAGCGCCAAAATTTGATCCGCGCTCAATCCTACACCATTAATGGTGAGGGACGGTCGTCAAAATATAATACTCGATGTGAGTCGGGATCGATTTTTCAAGGGAAGTAGCTTGTCAAGTAAGAGAGTCGCAACTAGAAATTCAAATGAAGTTTAGTTATGAGTCCTAGAAATAGGGTTGTTTGATTAATTCTATGTTAAACTACGATGCATACAAATTAAAGCAAGTAATTAATTCTATATTAAGAGGCTAGGGGTAAATATTGGTCTCCAATCAACGGGTGAAGTAAGTTCATCTTCCTAACACAAGTATAATTATGGTCGAGTCGTTCTAATGTAATCCCTAGAATCCCCCCGGCCTAAGAGGGATCTACTTTACTATGCTCGCCAAAGCCATAGTTACGTGCATAAAGCACTACTCATGGACCCAAGAAAAAGAGAATTCTTTCGAGTGTAACTCCTTTTAGATGGGCTAGTCTATGAAAAAACCTATCAATCCAAATCCTTGCCAACTCCACTATCCTACACTAAGTAATCTCTCCCGAGTCTTTAATTAGCAAAGTAGATAAGAAACCCTAATATCATGGATACTATGATTTTGATGTTATTGTAATGGAGAGTTGGATAATTGATACTTGTGATATAGTTGGTGAATCTACGGAACACCCATTGATTTTCTACCACTTATAGTGTGTTTACACCCCTAGTTATGAAATTAGCTACTCATACTAGGGGTTTGAATCAAAGGAAGAAACATGTAGTGAAATAAAGAAATGATTTCATACATAGATCTTGAATTGATATATGTATCAAGATTCAAAAGTACAAGTTAATAAGCTTACAATGTAATGAAAAGCCCTCTACTTGTTCTCCAAAATTTCCTCTAAGAGAATGTTCGTGATATGGAATGTGATAATGTTAAAACCCTAGCTTTTGCTATTTATACTAAGCTAGAAATGCAGTAACAATGCTTGGGCGGTCCGCCCAAACAGAGGGGCGATCCACCCCTCTCTGAGTTCCAAATGTTGAACTCTCTGAAGTTTGTTGGGTGCTCCGCCCCTAAGTCAGGGCAGTCCGTCCTTCATGACTTGTCTCCAGGCGGACCTCTTAGGCTTCAAGGCGGGGGCGCCTTAAGTTATTCTTCAAGTTTCAAGTCTCTGTTTCTTCCTTAGGTGGTCTGCCTAAGTGTTATTTCCCAAGATACACCACTTTACTGTTTTAAGGACCAGTTCTTTAAAATGTGTTCCTTTGCTATTTTATATGCGGAATTAAAACTGTAAGTAAATGAGCACCCAATATTAGCGTGGAAAAACCCACCTAAGTAGGGATCAAAAAACCACGACCTACTCTTCCAAGTAGGATTTTAACTTCACTATGTAAAAGGCTCACTTGGTTACTAGACTACCTTCTTACTAACGTAGGACTAACTCTAATCCTCTAGTGATCTCTTTAACGATCAGTGAAGTTTCTTCAAGTACTCGACTTGAACTGAAAAGATACAACTCTATAATACCTACAATAGTTGAACTAAGACTGAACTTTGACAAACTTCAATCTAAGGAACAGGTTCTTACTTAGTTCACTATAGCTTACTGATTACATAAATAAGATAAAGACTCTTTCAATGCTATGCTCGATTCTCTCTGTATTTGTGCACACCTTCATAGCTGAATTGCTCCTCGTTTTAAGCTTCAGCAATCATGAAGTCTTGATCAATTAGAACTCCAAAGCTTCCAAGAGTTTGAGTCCTACTTGAACACTTCACTTGTTTACCCGAAATCTTTTAGCTCTTATCCACAATTAATGCAATCTTTTCATATCACGTTTAGACCTGCATAATTATCAAGATAAATATTAGACTTAGGATAATTAATAATATTTCATCTTTAATGATTTTGCATGAATTATCTATTTAGTTGCAGTGATTCAAAGGAACAGGTCCATTGAATCCGTTCCTCAGTCATCAGCCATAACTTTAAGCTTATCCAAGCTAACATTTCCCCCCTTTTTGATGATGCCAAACTCATAAGCGTAGGTGCATGTCCTGAAGTGCAACTTGAAACTTAAAAGCAATTAGTAAAGACTTATTGTATCATTAAGGATCAGATTGTCAATTAGGTATAAAGTTCTCGCAAAATCAGACTTACTCTTTCCCCTTTTGGCATCATTGAAAAGGTTGCATAAAAAAAATAGGCCAAGTATTAGAATAATCAGCACATGGCCATTGAGGTAACTCAAAATGCAAACACAATTCAGACTAAAGCAACTGCAAAACAATGATATTAGCCATCGAAGACAAGTCATCATTAAGAAAAGGTTAAACCAGGGGATACAAGCAAGTACTACAAAATTATTCAAAAACTAGAAAAGGAAAAGACTAAGGCACTAGAACTAGTCTAAATCCCACTGGAAAAAAGATGGCTTATGGCTAAGATGATCGGGATGTGGAAGGACCAGGTCCTTGAGACTTGTTCAGCAACTCAAACATTTGCTTGAGCATACCCTCATTTGTCTCCTTTGGCTTTGTAGCCTCTACCTTCCAGTAATTCTTCTCCTCCTCCAACCTTGCTATTTCAGCAGCTAGTATGGCAACTTGTTGCCTCAATGCCCTCACCTTATTGTTCAAAGGTTATTTGCCAACACCAGCCAGTGGAGGATCAGCTTGAACAGTTATATCATAGCTGATCAGGGTAGCACATCCAAACTTCTCCTTCTTTGTGGCCTTAACTACCCCCTCCAAAGGAATGTTCAATTGGGCAAAAAATCAGTCAGGATGAAGCCAAAGGGCAAAGAGTGCTTTTTCTTCCCAGTAACAACCCTTTTGATCAAGTGAATCATGAACCTGGGCCAATTGATCTGCTTATCAGTGTCAAGCAGTTCCATAAGGACCGGGTCAATAAAATTGGCAATCCCTCTTTTCTCCTGCCTTGGCAGCATAATTTTGTTCACAAATTCAAACAGCACTTGGTGCTGAGGGTGCATTTCACTCTTCTGCACAGCCCTTGGTTTTTCTTCTTCATCATTCTCAGCAAATTTTCTAGTAATTTCCAACTCAGTAGGCAAGTTGGTCAAATCAGGCCATACTTTCTTGATGTAGCTCTCATATCCCACAAATGGAATCCCCAGCAGTTCACCCAGCTCTTTAGTGTCAAAGGTGATTTCATGGTCATGAACAAAGGTGGTGATTCTGTCTCTCTTTATAGAACAGTTCTTGTAGAACTCCTGGACCATCTCCTTTGCAAACTTGCCCTTGATCTGAAGGACCATTTCCTTCCAGCCTTGAACCTGCAGTTTCTGCAACAACCAGACCATACCTTCTTCATCCACATCAGAGAGTGTTGAACCATCCCGAAAAAGCACACAAGTATGCAACGGGACGTATTTCAACAAAATGGGACTCCAAAGGGTTTCTTTGGAGTCGCCACCTAATTTAAAGATTATTAGGAACCTAAGCTAATTAAAGAGTGCAATTTTATTTCTTATTAAAAAGGAAATTATTAAAAATCAGAGATTCTTAGGTAAGTGGTTCTATTAAATTCGAAAGAAGGTCCCTAGCGGGAGCACTTTCGAAAATCCGCTAAATGCGGTTAATCCGGCGGTTTTCACGAATTTGTTAAGGATAATAAGTATATAAAGCTAATTTTATATAAGTATAATAGGAATAATATAAATAAGATAAGATTTTAATTATGCCGATACTTAGATAAATAAATGACCCAATTTAAGATTAATTAAATGAATAATGAAATAATGATCAATTGATTAACTAATAGAATAAGTAAAGGTTAAATAAAGTTAGATAATTAAATAAAGCAAACTAGATAAATAATTGGATAATAATAAAGGATTAATTAATTGATTGAATAAATAGATAAATAAATAAGAAAATAAATAACTTAATAAATGAATACATATCAATTTAATTAAATAAAGGAGTAAATGAATAATAATTGATTAAATAAATAAATAAATAAATGTTTAATTAATTAAATAAATGATTAATTGAAATTAAATAAATTAGATTAAGTAAATAAATAAATAAAGGATTAAAATTTAATTGATTAACTAAATAAATAAATTAGATTAGATAAATAAATAATTGAATATTTAATGTAATAAATAAAGAAGCAATTCAAATGCGACTTATGACGAGGGTACGATTTTTAGTCGAATTTGATTTTGCACTCATTAATTGACAAATGATTCTAAACATCCATAAATTAATTGGCGATTCGCAAAGAAATGATACAAAGCATTCATATAAAAATAATTTAAGTAATTTACAGTAATTATTCACAATTCAAATACCATTTCTATTCTACAGGGCTCCTAAAACATGTTTTTCTAAAGGAGGCGGGAAAGATGAAATTTAGAAGATAGAACCCAGATTTGGTAACTCAATCACTGAGCCTTGAATTTAGAGTTTTTCGTTTTTTCTTTTCTCGCTTTTTTACATTTTCGGGGATATCAAGTCCCGAAAATGCGGGGTGGGTCAAATAACTTCCCAATGCATGCCATCCCAATTTATGAGTTTAGACACTCAAACTCGCTCCCAGGAGTGCATGTCAAAGAAAAGAAATGATAAGGATTAGCAAGTGCATGAAGGATTAGATATACTTATCTAAATTTAAGCAAAAGAATGAAACTAAACAATTCACCAAACAAATTTTAATAAAGAAATAGAGGTCCATCAAACTTAGCAACTTCAACCCGAGAAAAACAAACAGTTCATGATTTCTTCTTGTCTTAAGAGATAGCAGGCGATATACTGACAAGAAGAACTAAAGACTTGACAAAATTTACCAAACTGCACAGGGTCCTTTAGGAAGAAACAGTTGGAAACACAAAGCTCATTTTCCTTAAACTCATTTCTTAGAACAAAAGAAAAAGTCTTCCATAGTTATACGCAAAAATGGAAATTAGAACTCCATACTAATCAGTACCAAAGCAAGAAATGACTTCTTTTATAATAAACTTCTTAAACAAAAGCAAGTTCCAATCTACTGATAAGTTGAGAACAGAAACATCCTTTATTCTAATTAACAGACGCAACTTAAAATATTATAACCAGAGAAAATATCTGCTTATCAATTTGCACAATTCAACCATAGCAGATGTATCCATTTTAAATGAATCACTCAGGGTCTGAGTTGACAACTACTACAACTTTCACAAAAAAAAAAAAAAAAACATATTTACATGCATAACCACCAGGAAGCAGGTTCGAGCAAAATTAGTATATGTAGAACTAAATCCTTCCAAGAATCCCATCTTTGAAACTGTTTGAAGAGCTAACACAAAAAGTTATCTTATAGACCAAACAATATCTCAATTGACATGAAACAACATAGAGAAAAATCAGGAACAGTCTGCAATGCTTCATCCACCTCACAGACCTCTACTTACACAGACCATTTTTCACACACGCGTCAACACATACGTAGGTCTGCACACATACACACACATTGCCTGGATACATACACACATTATGCACACACACTGAAATAGATAACCTGCACCATTACTCACACGCATATGCAGACACTCACACACCTACAACCTACTTAATAGACCACCAAGCCCTCTCCTTCACACCATTAAAACTGACCAGACTCAAGCCAAGCAAACACTCCAATCCTTGAACATATGGGACCAGGAAACAAACCCCTTAAACTACCCTAAACAAACTGGAACCCCCTGAGAAAAACAAGAAACAACAACAAATGAACTGCTCCTAAGCTTGCACTATCATATGCCCTCTCATTCACACACAAAGACACTTGGAACACCTGCAAGCCTTCAAACAAACATGGAACTAATATCCTGAACTAGACCTCTATTTCTCACAGCTTAATCCCTGCACCCTCACAGAAAACAGCCCCTCACATCACGTAACACCACTCCTAGAATTTTCATCACAGAACCAAGCCCAAAACAAACGCCAAACATTTGCAAAGCACCAGGCAAACTCTGCCTCCCTTTTTTACCTCAGAACCAACAGACAAACATCCCTCATACACTCACAGAGCTGCTACTAAGACCCTACTGCATTCCCAGAACTACTCTAGAACCTAAGCCAGACATTGCATCTCCCTCCAGAAACTCAAATAAAACCAAGAGCAACCCTAGATCCCTGAACCCCTGAGCTTACCCAGACTTCCTCACTAAATTGCATAGCCAATCAGACCTGAAAAACCAGCCTCCAGCCAACCTAAACTAAAGCCACCCCGACCTCTTTCTACTAATGCTGCGAAGGCACCAAAACTCAGGCCCTATCAACTTATTGAACAAACAGAAACAACTAAAAGCAGAGCAAGAACCAAACACCCACTTCAAAGGCCTGCATTTACTTCTTTTAGTCTTAAAAACCAGCAGGACTAATGGAGACAATAGAGCGCGACTGTTTTGACAAACAACATAGAATGATAAAGGTTAAAATTTTAGTTTAAGACAGATTTTCAAGAAGAAAAATGCATCACACCGCAAAAACATCGATTTCATATCATACATATACACAATCATCAAGAAAGGATGCTTTGTAACATGTAAGAAAAAAAAAAGAAAACTGACCTGTTGCAATGTAATAAACTGAGGCTCGGCCCAAAGCGACACAGCTCGAAACAAAGACGACGACTCTAAGAGCGAAGCGACGACACGAAAGTAAAAGCCATGTTTGAACGGAAACTAAAAATGCTATATGTTTTTTTTTCCCCTTTCAAGATATAAACTGGCAAATGCTTATAAGCTCGGCCTCTTTTGTTTTCTCTCCCAGTTTTTCAACCTAATTTTCCCCCTTAAAACTTAGAAACTCTGCCTCTCTTTTTATGATATAAAAAAAAACCCCCCCACCAAAATGAGAAAAAGATGATTATATACCTGCGCCTCTAGGGTTTTATGATTTTGGTTTGAAACTCAAATTTACTCCAAAATGGACATTTCACTTGAAAAATAGGGGGTGAAAATCGTCAATTCCCTCAAGAATCGTACGCTTTCCACCCTTATCTTTCAAAGAATGCCCGTTGGGTCGATTTTACGGCTTGGATTATCTCGCACAGCTTTGGACGCTTGAGATTTCTTGATTGTACTATCTCCACAGCTGGGTTTTGAAGTGGGGTCGCGGGGGGAGGGGGGGGGGGAGACAAGCGGGTACGATTTTTTGGACTAGTTGTAGTTGAGATTTGGGAGGGAAAAATTTGGGAGATTAGGGTTCGATTTTAGGGGAAAGGGGAAGTGGATCGGGTCTTAGGAAAACAAAAATGGCCGGTGCGGGTAAGTAATGTTTTATGTGTATGTATATGTCTATTTGCGGAAATAGGCTGGATTTAAGGTGTAAAAAGCAATTTTTGCCCTCCTCTGAGAATAGATTAGGAACTAAAGGGATTGCGCGGGGTGGGTAGAATTAGGGCTGCATCTTTCACATTTGGCCTCTTTTTCTTCAAAAAAATTAATTGATTTTCTTTTGCTATTACTTTTTTATTTTAGTTTTCAAATTTAACCTAAATTATAAAATATTGCAATAATTTATTTACTTTAAGAAAATTTTGGGATAAAATTGGGTGTCAACAGAGAGAACCCTGCCTTTCAGAACTTTCCTAGTCAAAATGTCTTCATGGACACATCGTTGCACCTCATCTCCCTCATCCTCACTCTCACTGTCCTCACCAGCAAATGATTCATCAGAACATGAATCAGAACTTTCATCAACCATGGTTCTATTTGAGGACCTGGTCCTTTTAGAGGATTGCACTGCAGCAGCCTTCACAGAGCTCCTTGTCACACGCCCATGTGCAGCTTTTCTTTACTTAGACAGAGGCACAACTACCTCTACATCTTCCATCTTATCATCTTCATCATCCACAACATCCCTCTCATTTTCTACAAACTCAATTTCTTCTTCCTCAACAGAATCAACAACCTGTTTTCCTTTCCATTTTCTGCTTCTTTTACATAGCAGCAACCAAGTTCTCATCAGCAGCCTTAACTGCACTCCTTATCCTCCTAACCCCACTAGCAGGAGTAGAGACATAAAGAATAGGTCCTTTTGCCTTAGAGGAACTTTCACCCTTTTTCTTGAGACCTGGCTTATAACTGTCACTGATTTTCTTTAATTTAGCAGCAATTTCAGCAGACATTTTGTTATCTGTGGGTCCTTTCCTAGCAAGTTTTCCTTTTAAGCTCCTAATGTTAATTAAATCAATAAGAGGCCTATCACTGTCACTGATAGGATCATCAACATCTATCACATCCTCCATGGGTACTCTAAAAGCAACCTTCTGGAGACCCAGATGACCCATGCATGGGTGCTTCCAACTGTTTAATATTTCACCTCCCCCCTCAGGAACAACTCCAGAAACCTCTTCCTTTTCCCCTTCATCCACAATTATATTTAAGGGAGAGGCATAATTTACCTGATACTGATAAATGATCATTTCCATTGACAAGTCCTCAACCTGTTCAACAATTGACTCAGCAGTGGGAACTGGTCCTTCCCCCTGAATTTCTAGGTTGGGTTCTTCTGGGTTATTTTCAGGAATTTCAGGGTTTGGGTTTGTAGTGTCCATGGGTAAAGGAGGGTTGGGAATTTGTGGATGATCAGAAGTGGGTAGGGATGATGAATTTTCAGGAGAAAGAGACATTCTAGCAATACGATTCAATAGATATGTTATTATTATTTCTGAAATTTTGAGAGTGCAATTTAAAACAAAGTGAATTTAAAACAAAGTGAAAGAATAATGAGGAAGGAGGAGTGTATTTATCGAATGAAATATGTAGTGGAGGTTGAGTGGGAGACGATCACAATCACCTCATTGAAAGACATTCAGCCGTTAAAGGACTCTTGGGAGTCTCCCCGAAAAAGAGCAGTTAGGCTTTCAAGTTACCTACTCTGATTGGGAACTGTTCCTCCGATGGGACTCATATGCATGTTGGATATGATTAGGATTCTCAGTGGGATTTATCCTAATTACCAGTTACCTATAGCCTTAATCTTCTAAGATATATGAATAATAGAGAGTACATACCTGATTTTAACACGAAAAATCAGTGTCCTTCTAATTTGAAACACTTCTGCTCAATCTGAAATTCTAAGAGCATAAGGGTAACATCATTCAATTTTAGCAACTCTAAAAAGAAATTATGGCATAAGAGTATACAATGAAGTATTAAACTGGACTGAAGAATTCAAATTGACTTGATAAAAATTCATTTTAAGTGCACTTTTCTAGCCAAGTTTTGAAATAAAGTACTGATGAATTTAGGCGAATTTAATCATCCCTAATTCCAACCTATTTCTTTCAAAACGATCTCTTCCTAAAGCTTTTGTAAAAATGTTAGCAATTTGCTTTTCAGTAGGACAAAATGCTATAGTGATCAAACCCTTCTCATAGTTATCTCTCAAGAAATGATATCTTATATCAATGTGTTTGGTTCTTTTGTGATGCACTGGATTTTTTTGTCATGCTAATAGCACTAGTGTTGTCACAAAAGATAGGAACAGTTCCTCATCAACACCAAAATCTTGTAATTGTTGTTTAATACATAGCAATTATGAACAACAAGAGGCAGCTGCCACATATTCAGCCTCAGCAGTGGAAAGTGCTACTGAATTTTGTTTCTTGGTTTCCCAAGAAACCAAACACTCACCAAGAAAATGTGCCATACCTGGGGTATTTTTTCTATCAACAAGGAAACCTGCATAGTCAGCATCAGTATAACCAACAAGATTAAAACTACAACCTTTTGAATACCAAAGTCCCAAGGGACCTGTTCCTTTCAGATATCTCAATATTCTTTTAACAGCTTTCAAATGAGATTCCTTAAGATCTGATTGAAACCTAGCACATAGACCAACACTAAACACAATGTCAGGCCTACTAGCAGTTAGATAAAGTAAGGAACCAATCATACCTCTATACAATTTTTTATCAACTGAAGTTCCATGTTCATCAAGATCATATTTAGTGGCAATGGCAATAGGTGTATCAATTTCTTTAGCATTATCCATATCAAACCTTTTAAGTAATTCCTTAACATATTTTTGTTGATGGATCATAGTTCCATTTGAGGTTTGCTTAATTTGTAAACCCAAAAAGAAATTTGAGTTCACCCATCATGCTCATCTCAAACTCACTCCATCATGTTATTTCCCAAGATACACCACTTTACTGTTTTAAAGACCAGTTCCTTAAAATGTGTTCCTTTGCTATTTTATATGCAGAATTAAAACTGTAAGTAAATGAGCACCCAATATTAGCGTGGAAAAACCCCTCTAACTAGGGATAAAAAAACCACGACCTACTCTTCCAAGTAGGATTTCAACTTCACTATGTAAAAGGTTCACTTGGTTACAAGACTACCTTCTTACTCGTCTAGGACTAACTCTAATCCTCTAGTGATCTCTTTAACGATCAGTGAAGTTTGTTCAAATATTCGACTTGAACTGAACAGATACAACTAGATAATACCTACTACAGTTGAACTAACACTAAACTTTGACAAACTTCAATCTAAGGAACAGGTTCTTACTTAGTTCACTATAGCTTACTGATTACACAAATAAGATAAAGACTCTTTCAATGCTATGCTCGACTCAAGGATGAATCAGATCTCTCCTAGCCCAGAATGGTAATGGTTTCTTTGTGCAAACATTTTTCTTACTCATAGAATTTTGAACTGGTTTATAGGACATGTTCCTCTGTGCAACCATTTTTAGAGATTGACAATTCTCCTTCAAGTGACCAGTGTTCCCACAATGAGTGCATAGCCAGTTTTTAGGAAGTGATAGGTACTTACGTTTTGGATCCCATTTAGATGAAGACTACGATTTCATGAATCCAATACCCTTCCTATTACTACTATGATTTTCCTGTAACCATTCTAGTGCTTCAGAGGACTTGTTCCATTTCACAGTTTTTCCCAACTCCATTTTTCTTTTAACTAAGGCCTCTTCCAAAGATCTTATCTTTTCATCTTTCTTGCACAGTTCATCAACTGTGATTTTCAGTTCCTCTTCAGCAACAATCTGATGAGAATTAGCAATGCCTTTACCTTTTTCAACTATTTTAACATTTTCCAGTTCCTGAACAGTTGATTCAAGTGTGAGGACCTGTTCCTCAAGCATGCTAATTTTTCTTTTCAGAGAGTCATTTTTAATTACGGCCTTTTTATATTCAGTTCCTAGAGTTTCAATTTCATCATGCAATTGATTTTTTCCATCCCTTAGAAATTTAAACTCATTTAGCACAGTATGAAATACTCTAACTAATTTCTCTCTAAGTTTAGAAACAAATACCTCAGCATCTTCTTCATTATCTGAGTCCTCAAGAGCCATTAGAGCAAGATCCTTATCCAGATCAACATCAGATACTTCATCCTCAATGTCTTACCATCCTGCAACCATTGCGTTGGGATTTCCACTTTTCTTTCGGACTTGTTACCTAGCCTTTTTCCTTTCCTCAATATATCTCTTCCTTCATTCTCCTTCCATAATTGGACATTTGTTGATGTAGTGCTCCATGCTGCCATATTTAAAGTATTCTCCAGCCTGTTTCATGTTAGAAGACCTACCCTGTCCACTAGCCCCCTTTTTCTTATTCAAATATCTTTGAACACTTTTAGCGATAAGGACCAGTTCCTTATTATCAATAGGCTTATCAGCAGCAGGCAAGGCTAGATTAGGTTCAATTTTAACAGGTTCTCCTATGTTTTTAACCTTTTTCCTTAGTTCATAAGTTTTTAAATTACCTATAAACTCATCTAAGGATAAGGTGGTCAGATCTTTGCTTTCTATGATAGCACAAGCTTTGATCTCCCAAGAATCTGGAAGAACCCTAGTTAGGATTTTTTCTACTCTATCTTTTACAGTTAAAACCCTTCCTAAAAAAATAAGTTCAGATGCAATGGCATTAAATCTAATATACATTTCAGAAATTGATTCTCCTTCTTTCATTTTAAAGCTTTCATATTCAGAAAAAAGAAGTGTACCTCTAGACCTTTTTACCTGACTTGTTCCTTCATGTGCAACTTGTAGAGCATCCCAAATTTCCTTTGCAGTGGTATACCCTCTAATTCTAGTGCACTCGTCAGGACTGAGTCCACCAACAAGCCACTTCCTAGCTTTTGCATTCTTTTCCCATTGCCTTATGTCTTCAGCATTGCATTCTCTTCTGATTTTGGGAACATCATTTCCTTCAGCATTCTTTTTCATTTGAATCATGGGACCTTCAGTCACTATGTCCCATAACTCGTAGTCCTCAGCTTGAAGATGATCTCTCATCCTCTACTTCCACCATTAGTAGTATTTTCCATTGAAAAAAGGTGCTCTAACCATTGACTGACCCTCACTACTCTCCTGTGATGTACTCATCTAATCCTAGGTGTTAGCCTTTTCAAGGATAGCCCGCTCTAATACCAATGTTATTTCCCAAGATACACCACTTTACTGTTTTAAAGACCAGTTCCTTAAAATGACACGACCCGGAATCCGGTTAGGCCGTGCAGGCACCCGACATCCTCCCCTAGACACGTTGGGCGAACCCTTACCAATTAAATCAGGAAAATAAAAATAACAATTTACAAATAAGGTCAAGACTTAAAATAAAAACACGGACATACTGATACCTCTAAGCTGTACAAAAGAAATTACAGCTGACTACCCAACATGCTAGGTTTAGGGCTATCCAGACCAGACATCTAAGAGTACAAAAGAAGACAGATACCTCCTGAAGGGAGCAAAATGCAACTGAAATAATGAACAATAAACTGGTGGCCATCCGAAATAAAAGCTGGCTCACCCTGACAGCTGAAGTCGTCTTCGCTCCTTCACAACGTGGCATACTAAATCCTGGAGCGAACCTGCCGAAATGAAATAGATAGACAAGAAACGACCAACAAAAAAAGGGTGAGTCAAAAGGACTCAATAAGTGAGGCAGACTAGCCACCTCAAAGAATAGGTTAGCTAGCCAGGGAGGAGAAACAGATAAATAAAATTCCTCTTATTTAAATTATAAAAAGACAGAGCCAGATAACAACCGGAAAGACGTAAGAAACTTATAAACTCAACCAAGGATGCGTGCCAAAAACATATCAACAAATATGCAATGCATATATAAGCAGAACAGTAGTCATGTACCGTAAGTCTACACAATGGTATGAACTGAGATGGAATGAAATGAAGTGAGATGAAAGGAAATGAAATGAAATGAAATATGATGCGAAGGGTCACATGTGCCCGTAATCCCATCCCGAAGCGGAATACTCCTGCATTCGAGGGGAATCCAATCTGATAACCAACTGGAGCGGAATATTCCTGCTCCTGGGGCGGAATACTCATGCACCCGATATAATATAAATCAAAGGCGGAATACTCCTGCACTCTCCTGGGGCGGAATACTCCGGCACCCAATATAATGTAAAGCTGAGGCAGAATACTCCTGCACTCAATATCTGACATAAGAGCGGAATACTCCTGCTCTTGGGGCGGAATCCTCCTACCCTCAATATGATACAATGGAGCGGAATCCTCCAGCTCCTGGGGCGGAATACTCCTGCACCCAATATGATATGCAATGTAATGCATATGAATGACATATAATGCATATGAATGCAATGTGATGCAGTAATAACCCTTTACCGGCGCGGGACTCTCATCGACAGCCGGGAAGTAGATGCCAACTTACAGCCAGGGTACAATGCTCAGATCCTCATTGCAATACCAACAATAGGACATAACATATAATATACAATGTAAATCCAAAGCTAAGGCGTAATGAGTACGCCTATCGGCAGCTACACACGTAAGGAACACGTAGTAGAAAATCCACGAGGCCAAGTGCCTCCAAAGACCGTATTACAAAGTTAGCACAATTACTCAACAACCGCTTTGTCCTTTGAATTCATTGCCAAACGATCCCACTCTATTCAATAAGCATAAAAATATGTTAAGTTAGGCTAAAGGCTTCATTCCTCACATCTTAGGGCAATCCAGGTAGGAACCTGATACCCTATTCGCATACGCAATACGCAGGCCAGTCCTATATACAGGGTTCAAAGCCACATAACCAAACCCCAAATAAATTATATCTATATGTTGCCCGTAACTCACTGAGTACGAATATCTAATCAATTCCATTATCGGGGTCCATTTGACCCTTTAAACTATTAATTGAACTTATTAGGACGATGTCTAATATCTCAATTTCTACCGTCAAAATATATTTAAACACACGTAATAAAATCAAATAATATATTAGGATTATTACCTGAATATTTCAGGGTAAAAATTCTACTTTTCTCCGGCCCCCTTTCCCATTTTCTGGCATTTTTTCTCAGCCTCTGCGTCTTCATTTATCCTTCTGCGCTTTCCTTTTCCCGTTTTTGTACTCTGTTTATGTTGGGTGGACTTTTGACTAAAATTCCACCGCCTCTTACCTTTTAAATTTTATGTCTTTTTTTTTTTAATTTTCTTTTCTTTTCTTTTCACGATGAAAATTAAAACGGTATCCTATGATATTCGAAATAATTCCAACTTTTGCATACAAGTTATAAAAAATATATGTAACATACTCGTGAAGGCGGATCTCAAATTGGACTCCCGAAACTCAAGATGCGAATTTAAATGGAAAAGAAGTCAAATTACGGCATTTTAGCGGAAACTAGCCGAACACTATAGAAATCCACTTTCGAAAGTTCATAAAGGTCATAAATAATCATACGAACCCAATGGAGCTTTCGGATTTTGAATCGGAGCTCATTCGCAAAAACCGAGCTCGAAAATCTCTTCTTAATATTTATCGCCAATAAAAACTGAAACCTTCTTGCGATGCCTACCAAACGAGGTCTGATTTAGTTCAAATTTTACAGACAGGTCCTAATGGACATTACAAATATTTTAAAATTATCAACACGTCAATCGGAGTCCTAACTTCCGAAACGACTGACCGAGGTCGTTTCATTCTCCTCCACTTAAACTCTCGTTTGTCCTCGAACGAGCCTAAGTCTAAAGCAAGATTCACGCTGATAAGAAAAGAACTTGCACGACTTTCATAAACTATCCCACAGAATTTTTCTCATGATTACAGAATCAAAATTATAACACGCATATCGAACTCTTGGATAAAAACATAGCTGGATAATATTCTAATGCCATTGCCCGAGCTTATTCTGACTAGACTGAGCCTTCCTCGATCATGAGAGGAGAGTTCTATATTTTTGAAACAAAGATACACGAACTCTGAATGGATTAATATAATTCTACCGAGGAATCAGCTCGTCGATATACTTTGTGATATAAAACAAGTCGATGGAATTAAGAATTAGCTCACGCTTGATACAATAGGGGAAGCTTTTGAAGTACCTTGTCACTACTCACTATAGATGATTTGATGCAGGCTATATTATTTTTACGAATGCACTATGCAACATCTCAGTTGATGTTAGTGTTGTTCCGCAAGCTCCTTGTGGGAATGTAGATACTCATATCCCAATGTATGTCAAAGGTTCATCTGAACAGGGTCTATCGTATAAGGATAAGGATCATGCAAATACTACTGGATAGTATGATGTAGACCAAGAATGATCTTCAAACTGAACATCTCCCTCAGGGTATTGTCTTTGAATTGGAATTATTATGACTTGAAAAAGTAAATATAAAAGAGACATGTAGTTGGACTTTCAGCTGAGGCAGAATACCAGCAACAGAGTTGATTACATGTGCACTTATAACGCTAAAGTAACTTCTCAAAGAGTTGAGGTGTGAAAGAGATATATCATGGATTGTCGATAAGCTGCACTAGACCTTTAACTCTAAATTTCCATAAAGTAAAACAGCGTCAGTATGAGGATCCAGTTCTAGTTGAATACAGACAGATAGCCAGAAGAAAACTGGAGTAGCCATACATGGATACTACTGACGGTGTTCTCATGTATAAAGATAGACTTTGTGCTCCTGATGTTGCAAATTTACGTGGACAGATTATGATAGAGGCACATTGTTCTAAATACACTGTTCATCCAGGTTCGACTAAGATGTACCATGATCTTGAGCAGATTTATTAGTGGGATGGAATGAAGTGTGACATAGAAGAATTTGTGGCTCAATGTTCTAATTGCCAGCAAGTTAAAGTCGTGTCATTTTTCCAGACTTTATGTTTTCAGCAGATAGGTACGTATATATATAATCAGGTTGCCAGCTTATCTCTATCATTAATCGATTATTAATGGGTTTAGCAATGATCGATACTCATTGTAGATTTCTGCCGTGGGCTTACTTTGGGTCGTGAGAAAAGTGGTATCAACACCTCAGAGATTTAATATTACCATTCAGTATTTGGAGGAAGACTCCTCCACTTAAAGCACAAACTCATGCAGTCATTTGAATAGGAATAACCATCCTCGCACCGTCTGCTGGACTAAAGAAGATTTAGCTAAAAGCTGAACGTAGGCAGACCTAAGCTACCAACTACCCTTTCGAGTTGCCAAACAGCTGCAACTCTCAAGTTCACAATGCCATACCTTTGTGGTAAACACCACCGCCTGATGGATGGTACTTCTATATAAAAATTTCGGCAGAGTTTCTCCTGAAACTGGATAATCCGCAAAAACAGAACCAGCACTATACTATACGTGGGAATAGATACCCGGATAAACTGATATCCAAAATAATAATATGCTTACCGGCTACAATAACACGTACTCTGGCTCAACACAAGGAACGTCACAAGCGGCTACCAATCACCCAAGCTCACTAGTGCCGGACGAAGAAGAAATGGAAATGGACCGAGGATAGAAATGATTAGAGCTTCAGGAAGCTCATCCTTTTATTTGCTTGGCTCCTAGAGCTACACTACTTCCGAATCAGGCTAACCAAAGAATCACAATTGAAGAGATAGACATTAAATAAGCTTTATGGAATGACATCTATGCCAATTTAACCTCCCAATAAGAAGAAAATCTGACAATTTACTAGAAAATCCTTTTATTATCCAGATAAGCTCATGGGATAACATGACTTTACTAGCGTTTCGAACCAAGAGGAGATACGTAGATCGAATATTACTTACTAACCACTTTACACCGGAAGAAATGATAATACTTCCTGATGGTGACGAATTAGGATCTCATTATCCTATCAACACGGAATTCCGAGAAGAGAGGTATACTAATTTGATATAATAATAGAAGGTGCAATAACAAGATGCCAAGCTGACAATAGCAATACTCACCGTCAAATATCTCATATTTAGATCAGATAAACTAGTAGGGTCTCATAAATGCCAGGAATAAATCGTATCAGAAACTCACCCCTCTATCGCAACCGATTCTTAATTACGAAAATATCCAAGAAAACCGTCGAAACATGATAAGACTCACCTTTTCCAGATCGATCGAAAGAATCAAATCTTACTCACATTTAATAGAAGAAGAAATCTCAGGGTCTACTACCTCGGATACTTCAGCATCCTGCCAGACTGGTAGTTCATAAAACTGCCTCTGCGGCTGAACTAAGCCGTTATACTAATAATTACCTTCTGAAGAATAATTGCCACCACGCTCTCAACCTTTACTGGATCGTGAAATTTCTTTAGCTGATTGACACCAAAATAAAATTCCCTGCGACTGTGCAGGTGCCTGAGACCGAGAGAAAGGACGACGACCTACTTGCCGAAATAAGGAAAAACTCCTCAAAGGATAACCAGACTTATGACAATGATAACACCTTTTCGACTAAAAATGGAAGCTGGAAAGATTGTTGATAGCTATAAAGAGAAAAACTGGGTCTAATCTTGATGAACTACTCGTGCACTTTGAGAATCACGCTCTACAAGCTGAGATAACCTGGAAGGTGACCTCCCAAAATAATCAGAACTCTTACCTCCAAATGAGGTATCATGGTTACCCACTAGGGCCACGGGATCTCTTGCTCTCCCGCTCTAACTCTTCCCGCTCAAACTTATGGTATGCCTCGTACCTCTGAGCAATATTAACAACAACATCAACTGAAACCTGGACCTCAATCTCTCGAGCCATCTGGGATCTCAAGGAAGGAGCAAGGTCATCAGTAAATCTTTGAATCTCTCGAAAGGCTCATGGACTAGTTCTAATGCGTATTCAGCCATTCTATAGAATTTAATCTCATATTCTGAAACACCAACAGGCTAACCGATAGGCTATCCTGTCCAATCCACTCAAACTGGCAACACTTTTCATCTCGCTCGCCACTCGAAAGGAACTTTTCCATGAATCTAGAAGAAAAACAGAACCAAGTTAGCTAATAAGAGAGCAGTCCACCAATCCAGGGCTGGACCTTGAAACTGGAAAGAAGAATAATCAACACCATACCGCTCGATATAATCAAGAGCCTGAAGGATATGCTGACATCGTTTTATTTTAAAAATTTAGATTATCTGATGCATGGCTTAAGAATATCGGAAGATTCAATTGGGTAAAATAATGCAGCCTCTTTGCGCACTCAGATCTAACCGTTACCTCCGCTGGCTAACCAGCCAGAACAATTGGTGGCGCAACACGTGCTGCTTATAGAACATAATTTACTGGGGCAACATCAGGGACTGGAACAGGGGCTCGCTGAGACCGAACGTCTCCATCTTCGGCAACCTGGTAGGCTGCCTAGTGAATAATAGACTCTTGCGGTATCTGCGTCGCCAAGATACTCGTAAAAGCATCGTAGAGAGCCAAGGGAACCATAAGGCAAGCCCATCGCGAGCACGTACAGCAGGGTCCTGCGCGACTGGATCGTCAGCACGACAACTCTCGGGGCTTCGTCAGTGCTAACCCCAGGACAGACTGCTTCGTCTTGAACTCATACGATTTGCTGATTTATCGCACGAGGGTTTCACAATTACCACGAAGGAATTAACGAAAATACTTTTGTATCCTAGACTGACGCACGATCAGAAATAAAGGAAGTGAAACTTCCTAAATGCCATCACAGCCTCTCGTAGATAAGTACGGACGTCGATGTACCCATCAGCGAGACTCTACTAGATACTGTCTTAGTCTGGATAGACTCTAAATCGGGCTCTAATACCAACTGACACGACCCGGAATCCGGTTAGGCCGTGCCGGCACCCGACATCCTCCCCTAGACTCGTCGGGCGAACCCTTACCAATTAAATCAGGAAAATAAAAATAACAATTTACAAATAAGGAAAAGACTTAAAGTAAAAACACAGACATACTGATACCTCTAAGCTGTACAAAAGAAATTACAGCTGACTACCCAACATGCTAGGTTTAGGGCTATCCAGACCAGACATCTAAGAGTACAAAAGAAGACAAATACCTCCTGAAGGGAGCAAAATGCAACTGAAATAATGAACAATAAACTGGTGGCTATCCGGAATAAAAGCTGGCTCACCCTGACAGCTGAAGTCGTCTTCGCTCCTTCACAACGTGGCAAACTAAATCCTGGAGCGAACCTGCCGAAATGAAATACATAGACAAGAAACGAGCAACAAAAAAAGGGTGAGTCAAAAGGACTCAATAAGTGGGGCAGACTAGCCACCTCAAAGAATAGGCTAGCTAGCCAGGGAGGAGAAATAGATAAATAAAATTCCTCTTATTTAAATTATAAAAAGACAGAGCCAGATAACAACCGGAAAGACGTAAGAAACTTATAAACTCAACCAAGGATGCGTGCCAAAAACATATAAACAAATATGCAATGCATATATAAGCAGAACAGTAGTCATGTACCGTAAGTCTACACAATGGTATGAATTGAGATGGAATGAAATGAAGTGAGACGAAAGGAAATGAAATGAAATGAAATAGGATGCGAAGGGTCACATGTGCCCGTAATCCTATCCCGAAGCGGAATACTCCTGCATTCGAGGGGAATCCAATCTGATAACCAACTGGAGCGGAATATTCCTGCTCCTGGGGCGGAATACTCCTGCACCCGATATAATATAAATCAGAGGCGGAATACTCCTGCACTCTCCTGGGGCGGAATACTCTTGCACCCAATATAATGTAAAGCTGAGGCAGAATACTCCTGCACTCAATATCTGACATAAGAGCGGAATACTCCTGCTCTTGGGGCGGAATCCTCCTACCCTCAATATGATACAATGGAGCGGAATCCTCCTACCCTCAATATGATACAATGGAGCGTAAATCCAAAGCTAAGGCGTAATGAGTACGCCTATCGGCAGCTACACACGTAAGGAACACGTGGTAGAAAATCCACGAGGCCAAGTGCCTCCAAAGAAATGGATATAAACACTTACCTTATTACAAAGTTAGCACAATTACTCAACAACCGCTTTTTCCTTTGAATTAATTGCCAAACGATCCCACTCTATTCAATAAGCATAAAAATATGTCAAGTTAGGCTAAAGGCTTCATTCCTCACATCTTAGGGCAATCCAGGTAGGAACCTGATACACTATTCGCATACGCAATACGCAGGCCAAGCCTATATACAGGGTTCAAAGCCACATAACCAAACCCCAAATAAATTACATCTATATATTGCCCGTAACTCATTGAGTACGAATATATAATCAATTCCATTATCGGGGTCCATTTGACCCTTTAAACTATTAATTGAACTTATTAGGACGATGTCTAGTATCTCAATTTCTACCGTCAAAATATATTTAAACACACGTGATAAACTCAAATAATATATTAGGATTATTACCTGAATGTTTCAGGGTAAAAATTCTACTTTTCTCCGACCCCTTTTCCCATTTTCTGGCATTTTTTCTTAGCCTCTGCGTCTTCATTTCTCATTCTGCGTTTTCCTTTTCCCGTTTTTGTACTCTGTTTATGTTGGGTGGACTTTTGACTAAAAGTCCACCACCTCTTACCTTTTAAATTTTGTCTTTTTGTCTTTTTTTTAATTTTCTTTTCTTTTCTTTTCTTTTTGCAATGAAAATTAAAACGGTATCCTATGATATTCGAAATAATTCCAACTTTTGCATACAAGTTATACAAAATATATGTAACATACTCGCGAAGGCGGATCTCAAATTGGACTCTCGAAACTCAAGATGCGAATATAATGGAAAAGAAGTCAAACTATTTAACTTTCGGCATTTTAGCGGAAACTAGCCGAACACTATCGAAATTCACTTTCGAAAGTTCACAAAGGTCATAAATAATAATACGAATCCAATGGCGCTTTCGGATTTCGAATCGGAGCTCATTCGGCAAAACCGAGCTCGAAAATCTCTTCTTAATATTTATCGCAAATAAAAACTGAAACCTTCTTCCGATCCCTACCAAACGTCAATCGGAGTCCTAACTTCCGAAACGACTGACCGAGGTCGTTTCATAAAATGTGTTCCTTTGCTATTTTATATGCAGAATTAAAACTGTAAGTAAATGAGCACCCAATATTAGCGTGGAAAAACACCTCTAACTAGGGATCAAAAAACCACGACCTACTCTTCTAAGTAGGATTTCAACTTCACTATGTAAAAGGCTCACTTGGTTACAAGACTACCTTCTTACTAACATAAGACTAACTCTAATCCTCTAGCGATCTCTTTAACGATCAGTGAAGTTTCTTCAAGTACTCGACTTGAACTGAAAAGATACAACTAGATAATACCTACTACAGTTGAACAAACACTAAACTTTGACAAACTTCAATCTAAGGAACAGGTTCTTACTTAGTTCACTATAGCTTACTGTTTACACAAATAAGATAAAGACTCTTTCAATGCTATGCTCGATTCTCTCTGTATTTGTGCACACCTTCATAGCTGAATTGCTCCTCGTTTTATAGCTTCAGCAATCATGAAGTCTTGATCAATTAAAACTCTAAAGCTTCCAAGAGTTTGAGTCCTACTTGAACACTTCACTTATTTACCCGAAATCTTTTAGCTCTTATCCACAATTAATGCAATCTTTTCATATCACGTTTAGACCTGCATAATTATCAAGATAAATATTAGACTTAGGATAATTAATAATATTTCATCTTAAATGATTTTGCATGAATTATCTATTTAGTTGCAGTGATTCAAAGGAACAGGTCCTTTGAATCCGTTCCTCGGTCATCAGTCAAAACTTCAAGCTTATCCAAGCTAACACTAAGCCTGAGACGGGGCGGGGCGCCTCATCTGTGGCATCATGAACTTCACACTTTGACTCCAATTCTTGCTTTTTAGTTTCAATCTGTAACCAATGATCATGCAAACTCATTAAAACCTGAAACTAAGCAATTTATAACATCAATACACCAAATATTGCCTTTGGATTAAAAATTAAAAGCTTAAAGTAGTCTTTAAGTTGGTAAAATATCAACTTATCAGTCAGCCGCCTGCTGGCACATCTTACTTTAGTTCTACATCTATTCTTCAATAAAGCAATTCACCTTTGCCTTGAAGTCCAATAACTGCCGTGATCTCGCCAGCGAGAATAGGACTCGAAAGATTGTTTCCACTCCATCGGAAATCGATAGAGACAATTACGATGAGGATAAACGCAGAAAGAGGAGAAATTATGGTGTACAACAAAATGTTGTTGCAACAAGATAAATTGGATCAAGTTTTCGCTGCACTCGAGTAGGACCCCAAAATGAAATTAAAGTAGTTGTCTGTGATATATCCTTAAATCAGCTGGAATAATTATTTTTTTTTAAAAAAAAATTAATGATAACTTCTCAAAATCTCGATACCACCAAAATAGAGCTCAGAACTTTAAGACCGTGTTCATAAATGCTTAGTTAGCACAAAAATTTCGTAGAAATTTAGTTAGGTAGCCACTTTTAAAAGTGTCTAACAAGGAATAGACAATACATGCAAAATTCTTGAATCATAGTCTCAACCTATAAAAATAGTAAAATTTTCGCCCAGTGGCCAGTTTTGACACTGGTATTAGCTTTGCGGCCACTATTTTTTTTTGGTCTTACAGTTGAGGCCACTTTTGGCTCTTTACAAGATAAGGTCATTAGATACTCCTAACTGAAAAGAATTAATTACCCCTCAGTCTGATTACTGGACTGAAGTTTGAAATACTACTGATTGATGTTCAAACCACATGGACTGAAGTTCTATCCACATGGATTGAACTTCTCTTCCCTTATGGACTGAAGTTCTATCCCCATGGATTGAACTTCTCTGCCCTATGTACTGAAGTTCTATCCACAGTTATTGAACTTATCTACTCTTATGGATTGAAGTTCCATCCACAGGAGTTGAACTTCTCTACCCTTGTAGATTGAAGTTCCATCCACAGGGATTGAACTTATCTACCCTTGTGAATTGGAGTTCCATCCACAGGAATTGAACTTCTCTACCCATGTGGACTGAAGTTCCATCCACATGGATTGAACTTTTCTACCCTTATGGATTGAAGTTCCATCCACAGGGATTGAACTTCTCTACCCTTGTGAATTGAAGTTCTATCCACAGGGGATGTGCTTGTCTACCCTTGTGGATTGAAGTTCCATCCATAGGGATTGAACTTCTCTACCTTTATGTACTGAAGTTCTATCCACATGGACTGATATATATATTTGGGGGTAATTTAGTCTTTTTTTATTTTTCTATTTCTGGTGGGTGTAAAAAGTGGTTGTAAACTAAATGTTTTGGTATTAGTGGCATGTGCCCAAAGACCAGTGCCAAAAGTGGTCTTTCGTGCACTTCCCCATAAAAATAGGAAGCTTTGTGAAGAATAACCACTAAAAGTCCATAAAATTATATTTTCCAAGGACATAGTTCTAAATCCCATGAATTTCCAAAAAAAAAAAAATGAGCTTAGTTTAAAGTTATATGATTTTTTATATGGACTACAAAATATGAAGTCCAACAAAAATTTCTTGAAACTTTGAAGTATATTTCAGTAAATTTTTCTGAAGATTAGTTAAACATTCAACAAACAATTTCTGAGGTTTTAGTGGCTACTTTTTAAAAATCTTATGTGTTTCTAAGTTATGGCTGTTTTAAAAAACTTTATATCTACTGATTGTTCCTTGTTGTGCGAATTAGAAAATCACCCTGTGTGACTGTTTTCAATTGATATGCTGTTGGACACTTCTAATTCTTTCATTAAATATAATGCTATATATTTTTTATTAAAACGTACGGGGAGATGGGGTCGGATCTATTAGGGGCCTAGGGGTGCAACGACATCCGCTAACCTTGATCGAGCGCCTCTGTATATCTACAGACAAAACTATTTAAATACATACATTGGCACTCGCTAAACGAAATCTTGTATGGTGCTACAGTCGAGAGATTCATTATTCCATCCAGCGGACTTGGCATCGATCTCACCTTTTTACAAAAGTTAAAGTTTCCACTCTTCCTAAGATTGTACTAATTACGGTATTCTGCCTTTACTTTTTTTTTTTTTTTCTTTTTCTGTCTTTTTTAATTCTTCTTGATCCTTTTATATTTCATTCTTGGAGACTCTGTTATCCTTTTCTTCTCTTTTTTTTTTTTTTTTTTTTTTTTTTTAAAGACATAAAATAACAAAAGTTCTTTCTTTCCCCATAAAACCTTCTCCTTCCCTTAATTGCCAAAGTGGTTAGTTTAGGTAAATATTGTGGAGATTAATTATTCACTTATTTATTTATTTATGAATTTTACTCCAAATTTTAAGTCTTAAAAAAATATTTGTTACTTAGAGTATAAAATATTTTAAGTTTCCTAGTTTGTTACTAAGAGCATAAAATATTTGTAAATGTAAAAATAAAGTTATTATTGACCCTTTTCAAAATAGGAAAAATGAAAACTCATGTATTAATATAATATTAGTAATATTATTTGAAATTTTATGTTTTCCTCCAAGTTGTCATAATTATTGAAAACTTTATGCTTTCATCGTAGTTGTTATTAACCAAGAAAAAAAAAATTGAACCAAAATTCAAAATGGATTCTTAATGAGGATGTCACCAATTAAAAAAAGTTATTCAAAATATATCAAACGATCAAATTTATGCCTTATATATTTGGATCGTGTGAGTAACACCCTTTGTACATTTAACAGCAGTGTGGCACCTAGTGTCTGTAGATCCTGAATCCGCCCCTACATGGAGATGGGTGCGTGACCATTTTATTTTAGGGCGATAAACATTTTAATTAATCCCAATTATATTTCTCCATAAACATAGTTTCAACCGATATTACTATTATTTAACAAGAAGCTGAAGATGTGAATTATTAAAATCTTTTTACAAGAACATGAAACGTTCAAAAATAAGTGAAAATTATCCTATTCCAGGTTAGAGTTTACAATGTGTTATTTCTTTTGATGGTAAAATATCCTCTTTAAGATATAAGAACA
The DNA here is from genome assembly GCA_029990575.1 of Petunia axillaris subsp. axillaris. Classification (NCBI taxonomy): domain Eukaryota; kingdom Viridiplantae; phylum Streptophyta; class Magnoliopsida; order Solanales; family Solanaceae; genus Petunia; species Petunia axillaris. The sequence continues at coordinate 19,984,002 of JARKNS010000009.1, forward strand.
AAAATCATGAGACGCGGTAGCATTAACTTTTGGGAAATTTTTAAAAATAGACAGCCCACTACCTAAAATTATAAATAAGAGGCCATATTTTTTTTTTCATGCATAGCACTTATCCCTAAAATTACAAATTTTAGCATTTCTTCATAAAAAACATCATAGCTACCAAATTTTTCCCTCCCCCGCCACTAAGCTGCCGGCAGACACTCGCCACCGCCAGTAGTATCGTTACTTTTTTGTATTTTATTGAATTTATGTTGTTTATTGCATCTAAACCATTGCCTTGGACAAGTTTATAACTTTATACACATAAATCTTGCCCCAAAAAATAAATTGTACATGAATATACATAAATAAGTGCGTAGCAATTAGAGAAATACAAAAATATACACAAAAAAAAGTAAAAATTCATATAAACATCCTTAATATACAGGATTTATTCACTCGCATATACACACTTATACAAATTTATACAATTTTATACACGTGTATAAATTTGAATAAAATTGTATAAACTTGTGGTAGAATGCTATCTCGGAAAAAGGGGTGACAGGTCGGGTAAGATTCGAAAATATGGGCCATTTTTGGTAATTTTCGTCTTTTACTTGTCTTTTAGTGTAATTATCCCTTAACTTTTTGATAGAGAGTACTTTATAACCAAAGCAGGATAACAGTACATTATCTTCCACTTCATTTTTCTCTCATGAAAATGAACTTCATTCACAATAACAGTATTGTTACATTCTTCTATGTTAGAGACGGAAACCCGCTATTTAATCCTCGTTAAGACAGAGTTACGAAATGTATATATTATTTCGTTAAATTTGGTACATAATTATTTTGTAGTACTTTTTTCTTCTCGATATTTCGTTTTTGGTACAAATAATACTGTCATTATTTTATACTGCAGTCGTTGTGCTATCGAACTTAGTAGACGTCAGTAGGACAGGATCTAACAAGTACTTGTTCGAGAGTTGCAAAAAGGTACAGTAGGTATACAAAAAGTAGAATTTCTAGCCGAGGCATTGTTGACATTTATGGCAAAAGTTTTTCCTCGTTCTACCGCAAAAGTGGAGTGAACAAAAGATGGCGGAGTATCAGAAACTTCAACAACACTATCAAGATCCATTGAAGCTCCAAAAGAAGCTAGTGCATCGGCTACTTGATTTTGCTCCCTAGTCCCTATACGTTGGTTGAATTGTTGGATCATTCAATTTGGCTTAGCAGGCACCTGCACTCAATGATAGCAGAAGAGTCAGTAAGATTATTGTCATGTGGGAGCATGTTAATCACTTCTAGGGCATCGATGTTAATTTTCAACGTTGTGTGTACGCATCATAATATTGACTGTATAGACAACAATCATAAATGAATATACACAAGGTCCCATTATCTATTACTAAACCAACAATTAGGAGGAGTGGGCAGGGGGCACAGGGAAAATAATAGTGATATTTACGTTATCATGCTGGCTTGTCCTCTTGCCGTCCCAATCAACAGCAATTCTTTAAATGTCTAGCTAGTCAAGTGCTGAAAATGCTCGGTACAATGTTATGCAGGACAATGCTAGTAAATTTGTAGTAGCATAACATTACTGTAAAGGAATTGAATCAGTGTATAGACGTGCCATAATGTAAATGTGTAGCTATCTGGTAAATTATTCTACACTAGGAGGCTACATGTGTTAGTCGGTTAGAATAGTTAGTAGTAAGTAGTTAATTAAGTTAGTTGCTAAGTTGGATTTAGTTAGTTAGCTTATTGTGTATAAATACCTACACTACAGTTCACAATGAGCTAAGATATTCATTCTGCACATTACAACTTTTTCTCTCTAACATCTCTCTATAACTGCTTTTCTCTCTTTTAGCTTAGATTCGCATAATATTAATCTAACATGGTATCAGAGCCATAATTGCACAAATCTAGGGCATTTTCTCCATTTTCAGAAGAAGATCGAGAGTTTTGTAGCAGCGGCCATTTTTCCTTCAGTTTTAAGGTTTTGTTTTTAGTAATTTTCAGTGAAATTTTGCTGCATTTTCCCTCAATTTCAATGGCAAATCTTACCCCTAGGAATGGTGAGTCCTCTACAACTCGCTCTTTTGAACTTGATCATACTGATCCGCTATACTTGTATCCATCTGATACTCCCGGAGTTGTGAACACTGGGATCCAACTGACTGGAATGGAGAACTACACTTTCTGGAGTCGTGCGATGCAGGTAGCTCTTCTCACTAAGAACAAATTAGGGTTTATTGATGGTAAAATTGCTAAAGATAGTTATCCTGCTGAGTTACATCAGCATTGGGATAGAAGTAATGCTATGGTATTGTCGTGGTTAATAAATAATATAAGTAGTGGCTTGAAGAGTGGGATTTTGTTCAGATCTAATGCACATTTATTGTGGAATAACCTTAAGGAGAGGTTTAATAAAGCGAATCTATCTAGAATTTATCATCTGCATAAAGAGATAGCAACCTTAGTTCAGGGAGTGTCCTCTTTGTCCATGTATTACTCTAAAGTAAAGGATCTATGGGATGAATATATTTCCATAGTGTCTTTCCCAACCTGTGATAGTGAAAAATCCAATGAGTTCGTAGAATATTTGGAGAAACAGAGATTACTATAGTTTCTCATGGGATTGAATGAGGGATCGGATATGACCAAGCTAGAAGTCAAATTTTTGATGATGAGCCCAACTCTTACTGTCAGTCAGGCTTATTCAATGGTAATCCAAGATAAGAATCAGAAAAGTCTGTCTGAAAATTACTCAGGAGGAATTGAGAACATAGACCTTACTATAATGTTTATTTCAAAGGGATCATGACAAAATATAAAAGGAATTATAATGTACAATGTGAAATCTGTGATAGGATGGCCATACCAAAGCTGACCGTAATAGGCTGAAGAAATGTGATTACTGTGGTCGGAAAGGTCATTTAAGTGACAACTGCTATCAGAAAAAAGGATATCCCAGTGACTACAAAAGGAAAAGAAGAGCTAATGCAGTTTTAGGGGATAAATCAAACATGCAGCATCAGAGTTTTGATACAGGAACTGGAGATCCACATAAAAATGCATACAATTTCGGATATAATGTTTAGCAAACTCAGCAAAATTACCTTCACGGAGGAAGTTGAGGTGCTGTTGTTTCATAGATGTTTACTCCGTAACAGTTCAATCAAATTATGAATATGCTGAATGAATCTAATATTGCTGGAGAAGGAGCTAATGTGAACATGGAATTTACTGCACACTCTTATTCCTTAACTAGTCCTAATTGGATTTTTGACACAGGGGCTACCACCAACATAATTGGAAATAGTTCTTTGCTCACTGATGAAATATCAATAGCTAATTCAGGAAGAGTGCAAATGCCAAATGAAGAGTCAGCAGGAGTATCTTATACAGGAAACTGTCAATTGTCAGGAGGTACAGTCATCAAAAATATCTTATGTGGCACCAGCCAAGAAGAAGTCAGTTTCCAGCAATTGTTTATATCCTATTTCAGAGGTGGTAGACTACAGCAGTTTATCAACACTATATCAAAGCTATGTGTCAAAATTCTCTGTGGATATTGAGCCTAGAAATTATCAAGAAGCAGTCAAGGATGACAGGTGGATTGAGGCAATGCAAATAGAAATAAAGGCATACGAAAAAAATTAAACTTGGGTGGTAATACTACTACCAAAAGAAAAGAAAGCAATAGGATGTAAATAGGTATACAAGATCAAGTACAAAGCAGATGGAGAAGTGGAAAGATTCAAGGCAAGGCTAGTTGCCAAAGGCTACAGTCAGAAAGAAGGGCTTGATTACCAAGAAACCTTCTCACCTGTTGTTAAGATGGTAACAGTGAGATTAGTTATTGCTCTTGCTGCATTGAATAATTTGCATATTCAACAAATGGATGTGTAGAATACTTTCTTCCGGACATCACGTGCAACTATAGCAACTGGGAACTCCTCGTAGGCCAGATTCACATCTAGCTGAGCAGGGTCTAATTCGATCACTTCGGAAGGATCTCGGATGCACTTCCGGAGCATCGATACATGAAAAACTGGGTGAACTGGCATAGAAGCTGGAAAGTCGAGCTGATAAGCTACCTTACCAATACGTTTCTCGACACGGAAAGGGTCAATGAACCTGGGACTAAGCTTTTCTTTCCTACCAAATCTCTTTACACCTCGCATCGGTGACACTTTCAGAAATACCATGTCCCCGACCTCAAACTCTAACTCTCGGCTCCTTCGGTTCGAGAATGAAATCTGCCTACTCTGGGCGGTCCGTAAATGATCCCGAATGACACGAACAACATCAAGAGTCTGACGAACCATATCTGAACTCATCACCTCGACATCTCGAGACTCAAACCAGCCAATAGGAGAACGACATCAACGACCGTATAAGGCCTCAAATGGTGCCATCTGAATAGAAGACTGATAGCTATTATTATAAGAGAACTCTGCTAACGCCAAATTATCATCCCAGTAAACCCCCGAAGTCCAGTGCACAAGCTCTCAACATGTCCTCCAGAATTTGAATAACCCGCTCTGACTGACCATCAGTCTGAGGATGGAATGATGTGCTAAGCTGCACCTGGGTCGCCAACTCTCTCTGAAAAGACTGCCAGAACTGAGAAGTAAACTGGGAACCACGATCTGAGATAATAGATACAGGAGTACCATGCAGCCTAACCACCTGCTCAATGAAAATCCGAGCCAGTCTCTGAGCTGAATCAGTAGTCTTTACAGGGATAAAATGAGCTGATTTAGTCAGTCTGTCGACAATGACCCAGACTGAATCATGGAGCCGCAGGGTCTTTGGCAAACAACCTATAAAATCCATCGTGATGTGCTCCCACTTCCTCTCGTGAATGGGCAATGCCTGAGCTACCCTGCTGGTCTCCGGTGCTCGAACTTAACCTGCTGACAGTTCAAGCAACGAGATACATAATAAAATACACCTCTCTTCATCCCCTTCCACCAATATAGCTCTCGGAGGTCCTGATACATTTTTGTAATACCAGGATGAATAGAGTCGACCGGTTAAACCGAAGAATTCCATCTGAATCAAGCTCGAAGGAGGGAACTCCTCCACTTAGGACGCGACCACACAACTCCTGCGGGATGAGGATCCTCGAACTATCTTCCCTTAATCTGATTGACCAAGGAAGACTGAGCTGCAATACATGCTAAGACTTGACTGGAGTCTGGGAGAAGAAATCTCTTGCCAGAGTCGCCAAGGGACTGCAATTCTCGGGCCAATAGTCTCATGTCAGCATAAAGAAAAGTCATGCTGCCCATGGACTTCCTGCTCAAAGCATATGCTACCACATTCGCCTTCCCAGGATGATAGTGGATAGTGAGATCATAATCTTTAATCAATTCAAGCCACCTCCGCTGTCGGCCATTAAGATCTTTCTGAGAGAGAAGATACTGCAGACTCTTATGATCCGTATACACCTCACAAGGCTCGCCATAAAGATAATGCCTCCATATCTTTAAAGCAAAGACCACAGCTGCCAATTCTAAATCGTGAGTCGGATAATTCTTCTCATTCGGCTTCAACTGTCTCGAAGCATAAGAAATTACATTCCCGTGCTGCATAAGAACACAACCAAGGCCCACACGAGATGCATCACAATAGACTACAAATCCATCGGTGCCCGAAGGAAGGGATAACACTGGAGCTGAAGTCAATAAGACCTTAAGCTTTTGGAAGCTGGCCTCACACTCATCGGACCATCGAAACTGAACCGCCTTCTGCGTCAGGCGAGTCAGGGGAGCTGCAATAGTAGAGAACTTTTCCACAAACCTCCGATAATAACCTGCCAATCCAAGGAAGCTGCGAATCTCCGTCGGAGTGGTAGGACGAGGCCATTTCTGCACTGCTTCAATCTTCTTCGGATCAACCTTGATACCCTCACTAGATACTACGTGACCCAAAAATGCCACAAAATCAAGCCAAAACTCACATTTCGAGAACTTGGCATACAACTTACGATCACGGAGGGTCTGAAGAACCACCCTTAGATTATAATCATGCTCCTCGCGGCTACGAGAATAAATAGGAATATCATCAATGAAGATAATAACAAAGGAATCAAGGAATGGCTTAAACACTCGGTTCATGAGATCCATAACGGCTGCAGGGGCATTAGTCAGCCCAAAAGACATAACTAGGAACTCATAATAGTCGTAACGAGTCCTAAAAGTAGACTTCGAGATATCTGTCTCGCGAATCTTTAGCTGATGATATTCAGATCACAGATCGATCTTAGAAAAGAATTTGGCACCCTGCAATTGATCAAACAAATCATCAATGCGAGGCAAGGGATACTTATTCTTGATGGTGACCTTATTTAGCTGACGATAATCAATACACATCCGCATAGTCCCATCTTTCTTTTTCACGAATAGAACATGAGCACCCCACGGAGAAATACTCGGCCTAATGAACACCTTATCAAGCAAATCTTGCAACTGCTCCTTCAGCTCTTTCAACTCTGATGGGGCCATGCGATAAGAAGGGATAGAAATAGGCTGAGTCCCTGGCACTATATCAATGCCAAACTCGATCTCTCGATCAGGAGGAAGTCCTGGAAAATCATCTGGAAACACATCAGGGAACTCCCTAACGACAGGAATAAAATCAAGAGATGGAATATCCACAGTGGTATCTCGAACCATGGCAAGATACGCTAAACACCCTTTATCCATCATCTGTTTTGCCTTCAGGAAAGAAATAACATGCCCCATGGGTGGCAAATAAGAACCCTGCCACACCACCGGTGATGAACAAGGAAGAGACAACTGAAGAGACTTGGCATGACAATCTAATGTGGCATGACACGACTCCAGCCAATCCATGCCAATAATAACATCAAAGTCAACCATATATAGAATTAGAAGATCTACTAGTGTCTCACGACCCCCAAAAGATATGGTACAAGCTGGATAAACTCGATCCACAATGATAATGTCTCCAATAGGAGTAGAAACACAGAATGGATAACGAAGACATATATAATCAACATGAAAACCTGAAGCAAAATAAGGAGATACATATGAATATGTAGACCCCAGATCCACCAAAGAATACGCATCTCGACCACAAACAGATAAAATATCTGTAACAACAGCTGGAGATGCCTCGGCATCCTGCCTAGCCGGCAGTGCATACAACTGTCTCTGAGCCGAGCCGCTACCCTGAAGACCACCTCTAGAAGGACCACTAGGACCACCTCCACGACCTCTACCAGGTGGTGGTGCACCTCTATCTAGCTGAGACCCTAGAGGGGCACCCTAAGGGTGCTGCTGCATAGGCGCTGGAAGACGAGGGAAAGGGCGGCTAATACCCTGCTGATGGAGATAAGGGCAATCCTTCTTATGATGCCCTAGATCCTGACAGATAAAGCACCCTGGAGCAAATCTACGATGATCAAATTGAGACTGATCTCGCGGGCGAAACCAAAACTGGCCCTGAGAAAAAGTAGGCGCGTTCTGAGAACCACGCGCTGCAAACTGAACTGGTTTTACATGAGGCCTACTCTGCTTCTGATAACTCCTACCTCCATAGGTACTAGAATTCCATGGACCACGAGATCTCTTACTCTCCCGCTCTAACTCCTCCATCTCCAATCTATGATAGGCCTCATACCTCCTGGCAATATCAACAGCTACATCAAATAGAGTACTAGCCTCAATCTCACGAGCCATCTGGGACCGCAAATGAGGAGAAAGTCCATCAATAAAACGTCTGACCCTCTCAGAGAGCTCCCGCACGAGATCTGGAGCATAGCTAGACATCTTTGAAAATAAAAGCTCGTACTCCGTGACTGACAGGTTACCCTGTCCAATCCTCTCAAACTGTCTCCTCTTCTCATCCTACTGACTGCGAGGGAAAAACTTCTCTGTTAATCGATGGGAGAACTCACTCCAGGTCAGCTTAGGTAAGCCCTGCCTAGCTGATCGGAGTGCGGTCCACCAAGCTAAAGCCGGACCCTCAAGCTAGAAGTTAGTATAATCAGCTCCATACTGCTCAAGATATCCAAGGGCCTCTAAAATACGCAGACATTAATCAAGAAACTCATGAGGCTTAAGCTTATCTGATTTCTGACCAGAGAACTTCGGAGGACTAAGTCAGGTAAAATAATGCAACCTTGCCGGATCATCAATCTGACCTGCTACCTGGACTGGCTGACTGACAACGCTCAACACACACCTCGAATTAAGGTATAAACGGTCATCGCAATACAATTTGCCCAACTAGGAGTCGGGGTCGAATCCACAAGGAACAAAGTGATGCGATCAAAGTAGTGGAGGAATTAAACCTATTTGACTAAGCCAAACTAGGATAACGAGGTGATGGAATGATATTAACAACTACAAACTACACTAGGAAAGCAAGTAAATGTGATCTATGGCCTTCTCACAACCAAGGAAGTCAAGTTTTGAGCCTAGAATACAATTCTAGCACGGGGTTTATATATTATGGCCGAGTCGTTCTAATGTAATCCCTAGAATCCTTCTGGCCTAGAAGGGATTTACCTCAACGGCGCTCGTCAAAGCCATGGTTGAGCTTATAAAGCACTACCCATTACCCGAGGAAAGAAGACCTCTTCCGAGCTTAACTTCTTTTAGATGAGCTAGTCTATGAAATAGCCTATCAACCCAAATCCTCGCTAGCTTCACTATTTTACGCTAACTAATCTCTCCCAAGTCTTTAATTAGCAAAGTAGGTAGGCAACTCAAGTGTCGCGAGCACAAGAGTCAAGCAATCAAAACAATAGAAGCTAGATTATCAAAACCCAACAATATAAATTCCTAGTCATGACTCATTCATATATTCATGTCCAAATCATATCAATTAATAACACAAATAGCCATGAAATATATTCACAAAATCAATTCTTCAATAACATCAACAACAACCAATATATTCAATACAAAACATGAAAGTAAAGAAAGGAGTACTAATGGTTGAGAATTTCTCAATGGGTTGCTCCAAATCTTCACCCTCTTGGTGTTCTTGTTGATGGATCCTTGCTCCAAGATTGGAAAAATGGTCAAAAGATGAGCCCTAGGTCGTGCAAGGGCTGAATATATGTTCCCCATTTAGGCTGCTGTGAAATTACAACACTGTCCACTGCAGTCCAGACGCGCATCTTCGCGATCGCGTTACTATTGGCGCTGTCGCGCTTCAGTTCTTCTTCGTTCTGCGCGATCGCGCGCACACTGCCGCTTTCGCGCTGGATTCTTTTCTCCTCTTCGCGATCGCGTCACACTGGCGCCTTTGCGATGACTTGTGCAGACCTCTTCGCTATTGCGTGTGACATCAGCGCGATCGCGAAGAACAACTTTCCAAGCAGAAACAGAAACTTCACAGATTGTCTTGTTTTGACTTGTTTTCATCCATTCATCACTACAGCTTCAATATCCTGTAATATGCAACTAAAACATGATAAGTGCGCGTATTTAATCAATAATGCACAACAAAAGCTCAAGTAAATCGAAGGTAATGTGTGGCATTTTGCCCACACATCACACCCCCAAACTTAAACTATTACTTGTCCTCAAGCAAAGCACACTTCAATAAAAACCAAATTGCAATTTATCTATTTATGCATTTTTTATTAAAGCCACAACAAGCCAAAACTCGATTCAAGTTCAGCAACTAATGACATTGGTTGGTGCCAACAATTAAGCCAAACCATGTGAGCATCACTTTCATATATAAAACATCAAAGAAGGCAAGCATGCCATGACACAAGACTTTCAAGGTTTGCCTCTTCGTCACAAGAGTTCACCTCTTTGCTTGCTCACCTCAATTGAAAAGTGAAATACAAGTCCTCAATTCAACTTCACAAGTGCCCTCACCACTCAAGAGAATATCCCAACCACAAAAATGCAATGATAACACAAATGAGATTAATGATAGGAAGAATTCGCTCACTCTCTCAAAAGAAGTTCATCATGCACACTAAAGATCCATAGGCTTGCCCTTCGTGTACCTCTCCACTAATGTAGGAATGCTTGGCCCGAAATCAATTAGGACTTGTTAGGGTTGTAATGTAGGCTTTTGGTCAAAGATGGGGTAAAATATGGGCAAATAGTGACTACACACCTCCTTGAGCACTACACCGTACAAAAATTAAGGCACACTTCATTTTTCTTGCACTTACACCTTGCTAAATCGAGGTTTATACACTAATGTTTCTCCTCTTTATTCATCAATTCTCTTTTTCTTCTTTTTCTTTCTTTTCTTTCACTTGCTTCTTTTTTTTTCTTTTCACTTTTTCACTTTTTTTTTTTTTTATTCAACTCACTTTTGTTGCTCTTTCTTTTCATTTATTCATTAACTTCCACAATTTCACCATAACTCGTGCCACCCCCAAACTTAGGCTTTTGCCTAAGTTGCACGTCTTTCAATGCACTCAAGGAGGTAGGGCCAAAAGAGAGGGTTAGTGCTTTAAGCACTTAGAATTGGTCCGGGTTAATAATGTGGTTGCCAAAGAAAAGGATATTAAGTTCAAAGGGATTGACTAAGGATATAATGCAAGGGTAGGCTTTTTAGATTACTGAGCGGGCCAAAGAAAGCCTAAAATCATTTTTTTCAAGTCAAGCATCACCTAGGATTTCGCCTCGAAGCACACTAAGGGCAAGTTCTAGATCAAGAAGCACACACATGAACACACCAAAACCTCACCACACATGGCACATGTATAGCAAGGAAGACGAGTATATTCAAGTCCCAATCAAAGGCAATTAAGCATCCAAAGTTTACTCATAGCCTAATGAGAGCTAAATAGTGACATAAGAGCCAAAAGTTGAACTTAAAGATCATAGCACAATTCACCAACTAAATTTTTCTATTCATTTTTCAAAACAAGCTCACATGATAAGGATTAAATAATGGTGGAACCAAACATGCCAAAAGTTGCCAAGGAGCAAAAATCCACAACTAATCTTCATTATTTACTTTTAACTACTAAACTAGCACTAGAGATGCCGGTTCAACACAATTACTTCCTTGGAAAAGAACCATGGCAAAGAAAAACCAAGGAGGTTATTTCAAAAATTTTGTGCAACATGGTATTTACAATGGAAATGGTTGTTCGGACCCAAATGAGGCTTTCGCACCCACATGGGATGCCTACGTATCACCCGGGAGTGAATCAGATAAAGAAAAGGTAACATCCCAAGCGTAGTTCATGGGAGTACCATGTGTTTTTGTTTTAAACTGACTAACTACTACTACATTTGAACAAGCTATTAATACAATACTATAATAACTACTAATACTAAGTATACACAAACTATTAACACAATAGTTATACTAATATTAAAGAAAATGATCATCCACAAAAAATTTGCACAATTTGCTCAAAAACAAGGACACGATCAGAGAGATATGTCATAAATATCAAGTACATGAGCAACAAACTAACTACACCCAGAACACAAATGCACCCCCAAACTTAAATTATGCACTGTCCTCAGTGCAACTAACAATGAAATGCAAAGGGTGTAAGGAACTCCCTGACTAGCAGATCACTCCTCACTGTCAGTGTTGGGGTAGCGAAGCTCATCCTCGGACTCCTCATCTGAGCTAGAGGAGCGACAGAGTGAGTTTAGCTTGCTCATCATCTTGTTGAGGAAGTTGCTTGTTCTTTTGCCAAAATTTTTCTGCTTCCTCTCCATTTTATCCAGTCGGACCTTAATCCGCTCTTGCTCAACTGCTACTGCCTCCAATGATGGTGTGCTCAGAGGCCTGGAGGAAGAACCCTCTCCCTGTGGGCCTGAAGGAAGCCCTGCTACTAGCTGTCTAATTTGAGCGTCTACAGAAGAAATTTGAGATGAAATGTACCTCATGTTAGACGCTCCAGATGCAAGCGGTGGAACTGGAGTATAAGAACTCCCTGGTGCAGTAGTAGTAGCAGGTGTGGAGAACTGCCCAAAAGTTGGGTCCTCGATATCAACCTGGGAAGGCATCTCAACTTTTCTCTTCTTGCTTTGTATTACTCCTCCCCGTCCTTTCTTCAGCAGTGGATAGATAGGTTTTTCAGGACCCACACTTTTGTCAGTAGGGCGTATCTCCACCACGACATCCATGCATAATCGGTGAATCAAACTTGGGAAGAATAAACTCTTTGTTCTTTCTAGCACCACTTCATGAATTTCCTCAACAATGAGTTCACCAACATTGAGTTTAAGCCCGTCAACCAGTGCCGCGACCAGGCGAGCTTTTTCAGGAGTGAGATCACTCTCATTGCTCGAAGGCATCACCCTAGTACACACAATGGATAGCCAAATGCGGGCCTCAGCTGTAAAGTCGGTAGATACAATTTTGTGGCCAAATGTGGACCAACCTGAGTGGTTGCCCCCTTGAAGCATATCTACCATCCACTGCATACCCCCTTCTGAAGCACGAGCTTTGTATAGAGCATTGTCAACATTCTCGAGCTCGTACACCGCATTGATAGCAGCTGCATCAAATCTCACCAACTTGCCCCTCACAGTTGTCACCAACTCCCCACTAAAATCCGTCTGAGTGGCGTTTGCATAAAACTCCCGCGCTATGGTTGCATTAGCCTTCTCAGGAGTCTCGGCAAAACAGGTCCACTCGTTATGTTCTAGCTTTTGAAAGAATTCGGGGAGTTTCTCTTCCACTTTTTCATATGTATCCCCCTTTCCTTAATGAAGTTCATATCAAGGTCCCTTTGGAATTTTTCATAGCATGATCTGGATAAGAACCTCGTTCTGTCATATGTTGTTTCTTCTTCGCCTGTTGAGTTACGTTGGTTGTTTCCTTCGGCCATTATAAAGAAGAAGTACCTACAAAGATCAACATTGTTAAAACACGATTTGGATACTTAATATATGCATTAATAAAGCTCAGGAGCCAAAGGTTGGAGCCAAAAAAATTCAGCAGTGGCTTGTGCGAGCACACTGTTTCTGCCAGAAAAAGTCTTCTTCGCGATAGCGCAGCTACAGGCGCGATCGCGCTGAGTTGTCTAGGACCCCTGCGGGATCGCGATGTTTACCACGCGATCGCGAATGAGGCCATGGACAAATCATCGCGATCGCGAAGCTTGTCACGCGATCGCGAGGTTGTCTTCTCCAGCAGGAGGAAGCAGACCTCGGACTACAACACCCAGAATTTTTATGTTTTGAGCATCATTTACAGTTCACAGCCACAGTTTAAACATTAAAAACCATCAACTTTGGCTTCAATTTGTCGGATCTGACACTAGGGTTCTATAGTTCAATTGAGCATTAACAAGAAGTAACCTAACCCATTTTTCTTCACAAACAATTTGTCTATAAGGGTACATCAGACTTTCCGTATTGTCCATAAAAAGCCCTTTGTTTACTTATTACTACAACCATTAATGGAACCTTACCTAGATATATTCAACAAAATTGAAGATGGAAATTGGGAACATACCTTGATAATGGAGTGGAGTACTTGAGCGTGTAATAGAAGATGCAATGAAACACTTGGAATGCAAAAATGGGGGAGGGGAATTTGAGAGAATAGGGGTTTAGAAATTATGATTTGTTTCTCTCTCGAAACTGCCTATTATCTGCCTGAAGTATTGTTCTTCGCGATCGCGTGGTCAAAGCCGCGATCACGCTTTTCTGTTGAGGTAACCTACGCGATCGCGTGTGGATCAGTCGCGATCGCGCAGGTCTGTTTCACAGTGAAGCGCGATCGCGTGAATTGTGACGCGATAGCGATGAACAAATGTTTTTCCAACTTCCAGTAAGCAGAATTTCAGTGAGGCGGTCCACCCCAAACATTAGGCACTCCGCCTACTGGGACTCAGAATGCCCAGTTTCAGTGGGCGGTCCGTCTTCTCTCATTGAATGGTCCGCCCCATACCCTGTGCAATCCATTTTTTTCAATGTTTATGCTTTAAATCATGCATCCTAACAACTACTACATGTGGGCTTCATGTGAGATGATAAAAAACAACTACAAAAACTAATCTAATCCTAATATGCAATCAAATAACAACTAAAATTTTAAAGGGATTCGGGTTGCCTCCCGAAAAGCGCTTTATTTAACGTCTTGGCTAGACGGTACCCATGGTGCTTTTCTCTCCACTTGGTGAAGGTGAATTTTCTCCCCAACATCGCTTCATGCTTTTTGTTATGCTCTTTAGGCGGGGGCACACATTTCCAAGATCGCGAAGCCGCATTCTTCATTTTGCACTTCTTCGCTTTCAAGTGGGGAATGTCATTTTGCCTTCTTGGCGTGACAAATTCAACAATGTACTCATTTTGCTTATCAACGCCAAAATTTTCCGAAGGTGCTTGTTCTTCCACTTCTATTGCTTCATCCACACATAGAGTTGAAAAGTGAAGTGAATGAGGTTCCAATTGTTTTAACATCAATGGAGCACCAAGCATGACATCCTCTTCTTCACATGTGCTAGAGTCTTCATCACAAGAGTTTTTCATTTCCGCTCTAGACTCCAACACCCATTCCTTGTTCGCGGCATCATCACCAAATATCTTGAAGATGTGATCACTTTCACGAGTTCCCATGATTTGACTTGTGCTCTCTTCCACAAATTCGCTCATTTCTAGCATATCATTCACTACTTCTTCATGTTGAGCCTTGGAGGCTTCAACCACTTCATGCACTAGAATGTTCAAGACACGAGCTTCAAGATAAAATTGGTTCACTCTTTGTCCTAGTTCTTCCTTTTCATGTTTGAGATCCCAACCTTCTACATTTAAGTCATGAAGGCATGCTTCATGGACTTTCATTTTTCGAGCTTGATCTCGGAGCCAAGCTCGGCTCACAATTTCTTCTTCATCCCAATTGTGCTTTTCTTCAATAATTCTTTCTTGGTATTCAAGCACATCTTCAATGGAGGATTCTTCTTGGAACTCAACCTCATCTTCTATATAACACCTTTGTTGAAATTTGGCAACACCCTTAGTTTGTTGATCATTGAAGGTGTCAACCAATTGGCTCAATTGAGTTTTCAAGTTGTGGATTGCCAAGCCATTTTGATGGATTGTTTCTTTCATCTCATTGAAGGCTTCGGCATTCTCACAATGGTGTTCAATTATCCGCTCCATAAAATGTTCCAACCTTGCATTTTCGTTGCATTCATCTTGTGAAGTTGATAGGTCCATCTCCTCTTGAAACCTCTCTTGGATGCCTTGCTATTCGGGTTCAAGCTCCATGTTCATGTTAACATTTGCCCTATCAAACTCATAAGAATCATTAGCATCATTATAAAAATCATTGGAAGAAGAATAAGGAATATTAGGACAACCATCCCAATGGGCATCTTGACCTCCACACTCATGACATATGTCCCACTCAAGGGGTTGAGAAGGTGCACACAACTCGCCCCCGGAAACAATTTGACAATCTTGCCAATGGTGAGGTCCGCCACAATAAGGACAAGGATCACTCATGTATGGATTTTCAATATGGGACCAATTTTGGTTCCACGATGCCATTTCAAGATAATTATCACTAATCTAAACTAACTAATTAATGCAAGTAAACATTACACACAACAAATATTTATAACTTACAAAGAACATTACTACTATTCACAATTTTAACAAGAACGGTTCGCAAAGTTTGGAACTAAGCCAACTAGCTCAACTCCTCAAACTACTCTAATACGCCAATTGTTCCCCGGCAACGGCGCCAATTTTGACAACGCTCAGCACACACCTCGAATTAAGGTATGAACGGTCATCGCAATACAATTTACCCAACTAGGAGTCGGGGTCGAATCCACAAGGAACAAAGTGATGCGATCAAAGTAGTGGAGGAATGAAACCTATTTGACTAAGCCAAACTAGGATAACGAGGTGATGGAATGATATTAACAACTACAAACTACACTAGGAAAGCAAGTAAATGTGATCTATGGCCTTCTCACAACCAAGGAAGTCAAGTTTTGAGCCTAGGATACAATTATAGCACGGGGTTTATATATTATGGCCGAGTCGTTCTAATGTAATCCCTAGAATCCTTCCGGCCTAGAAGGGATTTACCTCAACGGCGCTCGTCAAAGCCATGGTTGAGCTTATAAAGCACTACCCATTACCCGAGGAAAGAAGACCTCTTCCGAGCGTAACTTCTTTTAGATGAGCTAGTCTATGAAATAGCCTATCAACCCAAATCCTCGCTAGCTTCACTATTCTACGCTAACTAATCTCTCCCGAGTCTTTAATTAGCAAAGTAGATAGGCAACTCAAGTGTCGCGAGCACAATAGTCAAGCAAACAAAACAATGGAAGCTAGATAATCAAAACCCAACAATATAAATTCCTAGTCATGACTCATTCATATATTCATGTCCAAATCATATCAATTAATAACACAAATAGCCATGAAATATATTCACAAAATCAATTCTTCAATAACATCAACAACACCCAATATATTCAATACAAAACATGAAAGTAAAGAAAGGAGTACTAATGGTTGAGAATTTCTCAATGGGTTACTCCAAATCTTCACCCTCTTGGTGTTCTTGTTGATGGATCCTTGCTCCAAGATTGGAAAAATGGCCAAAAGATGAGCCCTAGGTCGTGCAAGGGCTGAATATATGTTCCCCATTTAGGCTGCTGTGAAATTACAACACTGTCCACTGCAGTCCAGACGCGCATCTTCGCGATCGCGTTACTATTGGCGCTGTCGCGCTTCAGTTCTTCTTCGTTCTGCGTGAACGCGCGCACACTGGCGCTTTCGCGCTGGATTCTTTTCTCCTCTTCGCGATCGCGTCACACTGGCGCCTTTGCGATGACTTGTGCAGACCTCTTCGCTATCGCGTGTGACATCAGCGCGATCGCGAAGAACAGCTTTCCAGGCAGAAACAGAAACTTCACAGATTGTCTTGTTTTGACTTGTTTTCATCCATTCATCACTACAGCTTCAATATCCTGTAATATGCAACTAAAACATGATAAGTGCGCGTATTTAATCAATAATGCACAACAAAAGCTCAAGTAAATCGAAGGTAATGTGTGGCATTTTGCCCACACATCACTGACCCGCCTGAACAACTGGAGGTATAACACCTGCTACCTCTGGAACATGACCACCTGGAATATGAACTGCTGGGGTTACACGTGGAACTGGAATTGGGGCTTCCTAAACCTGAGAACAAATATCTACTGCAGCCTGAGGAGCTGCTTGAGTGATAGGAGCATCTACAGCAGCCTGAGGGATATGAGCATCTACAGCAGCCTGAGGGATAGGAGCAACTATAGCAGCCTGAGGAATATGAAATCCTTGGGGCATCTGCGTCGCTAAGAAACTCATAAAAGCGTCATGAAGTACGGGTGGAACGAAGAAGCCCTGCTCCCCCTGCCCAGCAAAGCTGGCACTACCAGAACCTCTGCAGCAGGATCAACATGATCTCCCATCCTTGAGGCCTGGGCAACTCTACCTCTGCCTCGACCACGACCTCTACCGCGGCCAACAACACCACCCCGCGGAGCAGTAGGCAAAGGGGCGACCGCTGGCTCCTCCGCCTCTCGCCGAACATTCGTGCGCGTTCTCACCATTTACTGCTGACACGACCTGAAATTCGGCTAGGCCGTGCGGGCACCCGACATCCTCTCCTAGACCCGTCGGGCGAACCCTTATCAATTAAATTAGGAAAATATATATAATTCAATTTATAAATAAGAACAATACATGAAAAAAATACAGACATACTAATACCTCTAAGCTGTACAAAAGAAATTACAGCTGACTACCAAACACACTAGGTTTAGGGCTATCCAGACTAGACATCTAAGAGTACAAAAGAAGACAAATACCTCCTGAAGGGTGCGAAATTCAACTGAAATAATAACCAATAAATTGGTGGCCATCCAAAATAAAAGCTGGCTCCCCTGACAGCTGAAGTCGTCTTCGCTCCTTCACAACGCGGCAAACTCAATCCTGGAGCGGACCTGCCGAAACGAAATAGATAGAAAAGAAACAAACAACAAACAAGGATGAGTCAAAAGGACTCAACAAGTGGGGTAGACTAGCCACCTCAAAGAATAGGATAGCTAGCTAGGGAGAAGAAACAGATAAACCAAATTCCTCTTCTTTAAATTATGAAAAGGCAGAGCCAGATAACAACCGGAAACATGTATAAATCAAAAACTCAACTAGGGATACGAGCCAGAAACATATCAACAAATAAGCAATGCACATATCAGCAAGACAGTAGTCATGTATCGTAAGTCTACCCAATGGTATGAAATGAGATGAAATGAATGAAATGAAATGAAATGTGATGCAAAGGGTCACATGTGCCAAATGAATGGAGCGGAATCCTCCTGCTCCGAAGGCGGAAACCTCCTACCCTCAATATGATGCAATGGAGCGAAATCCTCCTGCTCCGAGGGCGGAATCCTCCTACCCTCAATATGATTCAATGGAGCGGAATCCTCCTGCTCCGAGGGCGGAATCCTCCTACCCTCAATATGATGCAATGGAGCAGAATCCTCCTGCTCCGAGGGCGGAATCCTCCTATCCTCAACACGATGCAATGGAGCGGAATCCTTCTGCTCCGAGGGCGGAATCCTCCTACCTTCAATACGATGCAATGGAGTGGAATCCTCCTACTCTGAGGGCGGAATCCTCCTACCCTCAATATGATACAATGGAGCGGAATCCTCCTGCTCCTGGGGCGGAATACTCCTGCACCCAATATGATATGCAATGTTATGCATATGAATGACATATAAGGCATATGAATGCAATGTGATGCAATAATAATCCTTCACCGGCACGGGACTCTTATCGACAGCTGGGAAGTAGATGCCAACTCACAGCTAGAGTACAATGGTCAAACTCTCAATGCAATACCAACAACAAGACATAACATATAATATACAATGTAAATCCAAAGCTAAGGCGTAATGAGTACGCCTATCGTCATCTACACATGTAAGGAACAAGTGGTAGAAAATCCACGAGGCCAGGTGCCTCCAAAGAAATGGATATAACCGCTTGTCCATTGGTTTCATTGCCAAACGATCCCACTCTATTCAATAAGCAGAAAAATATATCAAATTAGGCTAAACGCTTCATTCCTCACATCTTAGGGCAATCCGGTTAGGAACCTGATACCCTATTTGCATACACAATACGCAGGCCAGGCCTATATACAGGATTTAAGGTCACATAACCAAACCCCAATTAAATTACATTTATATGTTGCCCATAACTTACTGAGTACGAATATATAATCAATTTTATTATCGGGGTCCATTTGACCCTTTAAACTATTAATTGAACTTATTAGGACGATGTCTAATATCTCAATTTCTACCGTCAAAATATATTTAAACACACGTAATAAACTCAAATAATATATTAGGATCATTACCTGAATGTTTCAGGGTGAAAATTCTACTTTTTTCCAGCCCCTTTTCTCTTTTTCTGGCATTTTTTCTTCCTCCCCGTCATTTCATTTTCTCTCTGCGTGTTTCTATTTTGTTCCACTATTTCTAAGCTTCAAATGAAGATGCATGTATATATACATATCCACCAGCCTATCGCCTAAATTTTAAGTTTTTGTCTTTTTCTCTTTATTTTTTTAATTCGCTTTTACGGTAAAAATTAATACAGTACCCTACGATATTTGAAATAATTCCAACTTTTGCATACAAGTTATACAAAATATATGTAACATACTCGCGAAGGCGGATCTCAAATTGGACTCCCGAAACTCAAGATACGAATTTAAATTAAAAAAAGGTCAAATTATTTAACTTTCGGTATTTTAGCGGAAACTAGCCGAACAACACCGAAATTCATTTTCGAAAATTCACAAAAGTCACAAATAATCATACGAACCTAACGGCGCTTTCGGATTTTGAATCGGAGTTCGTTCGCCAAAACCGAGCTCAAAAATCTCTTTTTAATATTTATTATCAATAAAAACTGACACCTTTTTCTGATGCCTACCAAACGAGTTCTGATTTAGCTCAAATATTACAGACAGGTCCTAATGGACCTTACGAATAATTTAAAATTATCGGCACGCCAATCGGAGCCCTAACATCCAAAACGACTAACCGAGGTCGTTTCATTCTCCTCCACTTAAACTCTCGTTCGTCCTCGAACGAGCTTAAGTCTAAAGAAAAATCCGTACAGATAACAAAAGAACTTGCACGACCTTCATAAGCTACTCCAAGGACATTATCTCATGATTGCAGAATCAGAATTATAACACGAACACTGAACTCTTGGAATAAAACATATCTGGATAATATGATAATACCATTGCCCGGATTATTCTAACGAAGATGATCCTTCCTCGATCACGAGAGCAGAGTTCTGCATTTTCGAAACAAACATACACGGAACTTTGGATAGATTAACATGATTCAGCCGATTATCACCTCTTCGATATACCTTTCCATATAGAATAGGTCGATGGAACTAAGAATTAGCTCACGGTTGATGCAATAGGGGAAGCTTTTGAAGTACCTTGTCACTACTCACTGTAAAAGATTTGATGCAAGCTGTATTATTTTTACAAACACACTATGCAACATCTCAGTTGATGTTAGTGTTGTTCCGCATGCTCCTTGTGGGAATGTAGTTACTCATATCCTAATGTATGTCAAAGGTTCATCTGAACATGGTCTATCATATAAGCATAAGGATCATGCAAATACTTCTAGATAGTATGATGCAGACCAGGAATGTTCTCAAGACTGAACATCTACTTCAGGGTATTTTCTTTGAATTGAAAATATTATGACTTGAAAAAGTGAAAATAAAAGAGACATGTAGTTAAACCATGAGCTGAGGCAGAATACCAGCAACAAAGTTGATTACATGTGCACTTATAATGCTAAAGTAACTTCTCAAGGAGTTGAGGTGCGAAAGAGATATACATACTGATGATGGATTGTCGACAAGCTGCAATAGACCTTTAATTCTAAATTTTCTGAAGTAAAACAATGTCAGTATAAGGATCCAGTTCTAGTTGAATATAGACAGATAGCCAGAAGAAAACTGGAGTAGCCATACAGGGTTACTACTAACGGTGTTCTCATGTATAAAGATAGACTTTGTGTTCCTGATGTTGCAGATTTACGTGGACAGATTAAGATAGACGCACATTATTTCAAATACACTGTTCATCCAGGTTCGACTAAGATGTACCGTGATCTTAAGCAGATATATTGGTGGGACGGAATGAAGTGTGACATAGCAGAATTTGTGGCTCAGTGTTCTAATTGCCAATAAGTTAAAGTCGTGTCATCTTTCCAGACTTTATACTTTCTGCAGATAGGTACGTATATATGATCAGGTCGCCAGCTTATGTCTATCATTAGTAGATTATTAGTGGGTTTAGCAATGATCGACACTCATTGTAGGTTTCTGTTGTGGCCTTACTTTAGGTCGTGAGAAAAGTGGTATCAACACCTCAGAGATTTAGTATTACCATTCAGTATTTGGAGGAAGACTCATCCACTTAAAGCACAAACTCATGCAGCTATTTGAATAGGAATAACCATCCTCGCACAGTCTACTGGACTAAAGAAGATTTAGCTAAAAGCTGAACGTAGGCAGACCTATGCTACTAACTACCCTTTCGAGTTGCCAAACAGTTGCAACTCTCGAGTTCACAACTCCATACCTTTGCCGTAAACACCACCGCCTGATGGATGGTACTTCTATATAAAAATTTCGGCAGACTTTCCCCTGAAACTGGATGATCCGCAAAAACAGAACCAGCACTATACTATACATGGGAATGGATACCCGGATAAACTGATAACATAAACATGTTAAACCAATAACAAGATGAGACAACTGAATGACATAACAAATCTGCAGATAGTTAGTCTGGACAGCACCACTGTCCTGATTTTCAACCTAATTTTCAGAGTGTAGATCAAAGTTATAGACTTCACCGTCTTCATAAAAGTTTTAGATATATGTCTTAGAGTTCCAGGGAATCTTGAAGAATCTCAATATCAATTTTTTTACAAGGAGTTACCTGCAAACTACTAACAGCCGTCCGACGATAAAAATAATTTTCCAGATTTTGAAACATTTTGTGCTACTATTTTGGACATCTTTTACCGTGGTTCTTAGCAGTGCTATCTTTTGGAAGAGGTAAGTTTTTGTATCCAAAATAATAATATGCTTACCTAGCTACAATAACACGTACTCTGGCTCAACACAGGAAACGTCACAAGCGGCTACCAACCGCCCAAACTCACTAGTGCCGAACAAAGAAGAAATGGAAATGGACCGAGGATAGAAATAATTAGAACTTCGAGAAGCTCATCTTCTTATTTAATTGGCCACTAGAGCTAGATTACTTCCGATTTAAGCTAGCCAAAGAACCGCAATTGAAGAAATAGACATTAAATGAGCTTTATGGAACAACACCCATGCCAATTTAGCCTTCTCATAAGAAGAGAACTCCAACAATTTATTGGTAAACTCTTTTATAACTGAGAGAAGCTCATAGAATAACATGACGTTACTAATATTTCAAACCAAGTGGAGACACGTAGATCGAGTATTACTTACTAATCACTTTACACCGGAAGAAATAATGACACTTTCTGATGGTGATGAATAAGAATCCCATAATCTTACCAACACGGAATTCCAAAAAGAGAGGTATACTAATTTGATATAATAATAGAAGGTGGCACGACAAGATGCCAGAAAGACAATAGCAACACTCACTCCCAAATTTCTCACATTTAAACCATATAAACTAGTATGGTCATCATAAATGCCAGGAATAAATCATACAAGAAGCTCACCCCTCTACCGCAACAGATTCTTAATAGAAACGCCATCCCAGTAAACTATGGAAATATGATAAGACAATCATTTCCAAATCGATCGAAAGAATCAAATCTTACTCACATTTAAGAGAAGAAAAAATACATGGGTCTACTGCCTCTGCAGTTGAGCAGAGCCACTACATTGATAATCACCTTCTGAAGAACCATTTCTCCGGCTGATTGAGATCTAAATGAAATCACCTGCGACTAGGCAAGTGTCTGATGACAAGAGAAAGGATGATTGCCTACTTGCCGGACTAAGGAAGAACTCCACCCAAAAATGACAGGCTCACGGCACTGATAACACCTTTCTAGTGAAAATGGAAGCTGGACAGATTGTTGATAGACTATAAAGAGAAAAACTAGGTCTATCTTAATGAACTACTAGCGTATTTTAAGAATTATGCTCTACCAGTTGAGATAACCTGGCAGGTGACCTCCCCAAAATAATAAGAACTTTTACCTCCAAATGAGGTATCATGGTTGCCCACCAGGGCCTAAAAATTTCTTTCTCTCTCGCTCTAACTCTTCCCGCTCTAACTTATGGTATGCCTAATACCTTTGAGCAATATCAACAACGACATCAAATGAAGTCCCAACCTCAATTCTTTTCGAGCCATCTTGGATCTCAAGGAAGGATAAAGGTCACCAATAAATCTTTGAATCTCTCGAAAGGCTCATGGACTAGTTCTAATGCATATTCAGCCATTCTATAGAATTCAATCTCATATTCTAAAACACCAACAGGCTGACTGACGGGCTACCCTGTCTAATCCACTCAAACTAGCGACACTCTTCATCTCGCTCGCTACTCGAAAGGAACTTTTCCACGAATCTAGAAGAAAAACCGAACCAAGTCAACTAATAAGAGTGCAGTTTACCAATCCAGGGCTGGACCTTAAAACTGGAAAGCAGAATAATCAACACCATACCGCTCGATATAATCAAGAGTCTGAAAGATAAGCTAACATTATTGTATTTTAAAATTTTATATAGGGATTATCTGATGCATGGCTTAAGAATATCGGAAGGTTCAATTGGGTAAAATAATGCAGCCTTTTCAGATACTTGTACCGAGCCATTACTCGGGCTAGCTAACCAGCCAGAATAACTAGAGGCACAACACATGCTCCCTCTGGAACATACTTTATTGTGGCAATATTAAGAACTGGAATAGGAGCTTCTTGAGACCGAACATCTACATCTGCGGCAACCTGATAAGCTGCCTAACGAATAATAACTTCTTACGGTATCTGCGTCGCCAAGATTCTCGTAAAAGCATCGTAGAGAGCCAAGGGAACCACGAGGCCCTGCCCCTTGCCCATCGCGAGCTGGCACAGCTGGGACCTCCGTAGCTAGATCGTCAGCACGATCAAACACTCTCGGGGCTTCTTCAGTGCTAACCCCAGGCCAGACTGCTTCGTCTTGAACTCATACCATTTGCTTATTTGTCGCACGAGGGTTCACAATTACCATGAAGGATATAACAAAAATACATTTGCATCCTAGACCGACGCACGATCAGAAAAGAAAGAAGTGAAATTTCCTAAATACCATAATAGCCTCTTGTAGATAAGTACGGACGTCTACGTACCCATCAACGAGACTCTACTAGACACTGTCTTAGTCTGGATAGACTCTAAATTAGGCTCTGATACCAACTGACACGACCCGAAATCCGGCTAGGCCGTGCGGGCACCCGACATCCTCCCCTAGACCCGTCGGGCGAACCTTTACCAATTAAATTAGGAAAATATATATAATTCAATTTATAAATAAGAACAATACTAACAAAAAACACAGACATACTAATACCTCTAAGTTGTACAAAAGAAATTACAGGTGACTACCCAACACACTAGGTTTAGGGCTATCTAGACTAGACATCTAAGAGTACAAAAGAAGACAAATACCTCCTGAAGGGAGCAAAATGCAACTGAAATAATAACCAATAAATTGGTGGCCATCCGGAATAAAAGCTGCCTCACCCTGACAGCTGAAGTCGTCTTTGCTCCTTCACAACGTGGCGAACTCAATCTTGGAGCGAACCTGCCGAAACGAAATAGATAGACAAGAAACCAACAACAAACAAGGGTGAGTCAAAAAGACTTAATAAGTGGGGCAGACTAGCCACCTCAAAGAATAGGATAGCTAGCAAGGGAGAAGAAACAGATAAACCAAATTCCTCTTATTTAAATTATAAAAAGGCAGAGCCAGATAACAACCGGAAATAGGTATGAAACCATAAATTCAACTAGGGATACGAGCCAGAAACATATCAACAAATAAGCAATGCACATATAAGCAAGACAGTAGTCATGTATCGTAAGTCTACCCAATTGTATGAAATGAGATGAAATGAATGAAATGTAATGCAAAGCGTCACATGTGCCAAATGAATGGAGCGGAATCCTCCTGCTCCGAGGGCAAAATCCTCCTACCCTCAATATGATGCAATGGAGCGGAATCCTCCTGCTCCGAGGGCGGAATCCTCCTACCCTCAATAAGATGCAATGGAGCGGAATCCTCCTGCTCCGAGGGCGGAATCCTCCTACCCTCAACACGATGCAATAAAGCGGAATCCTCCTGCTCCGAGGGCGGAATCCTCATGCTTCGAGGGCGGAATCCTCCTACCTTCAATACGATGCAATGGAGCGGAATCCTCCTGCTCCGAGGGCGGAATCCTCCTACCCTCAATATGATAGAATGGAGCGGAATCCTACTGCTCTGAGGGCGGAATCCTCCTACCCTCAATATGATACAATGGAGCGGAATCCTCCTGGTCCTTGGGCAGAATACTCCTGCACCAAATATGATGTGTAATGTAATACATATGAATGACATACCATGCATATGAATGCAATTTGATGCAATAATAACCCTTCACCGGCACGGGACTCTCATCGACAGCCGGGAAGTAGATGCCAACTAACAGCCAGAGTACAATGCTCAAACTCTCAATGTAATACCAACAACATGACATAACATATAATATACAATGTAAATCCAAAGCTAAGGCGTAATGAGTACGCCTATCGGCATCTACACACGTAAGGAACACGTGGTAGAAAATCCATGAGGCCAGGTGCCTCCAAAGAAATGGATATAAACACTTACCTTGTTACAAAGTTAGTACATCCACTCAATAACCGCTTGTCCATTGGTTTCATTGCCAAACGATCCCACTCTATTCAATAAGCAGAAAAATATATCAAATTAGGCTAAAGGCTTCATTCCTCACATCTTAGGGCAATCCGGTTAGGAACCTGATACCCTATTCGCATACACAATACGCAGGCCAGGCCTATATATAGGATTTAAGGTCACATAACCAAACCCCAATTAAATTACATTTATATGTTGCCCATAACTTACTGAGTACGAATATATAATCAATTTCATTATCGGGGTCCGTTTGACCCTTTAAACTATTAATTGAACTTATTAGGACGATGTCTAATATCTCAATTTCTACCGTCAAAATATATTTAAACACACGTAATAAATTCAAATAATATATTAGGATCATTACCTGATTGTTTCTGGGTGAAAAGTCACAAATAATCATACGAACCTAACGGCGCTTTCGGATTTCGAATCGGAGTTCGTTCGCCAAAATCGAGTTCAAAAATCTCTTTTTAATATTTATTGTCAATAAAAACTGACACCTTTTTCCGATACGAGTTCTGATTTAGCTCAAATTTTACAGACAGGTCCTAATGGATCTTACGAATAATTTAAAATTATCGCCACGCCAATCGGAGCCCTAACTTCCGAAATGACTAGCTGAGGTCGTTTTATTCTCCTCCACTTTAACTCTCGTTTGTCCTCGAACGAGCCTAAGTCTAAAGAAAAATCCGTACAGATAACAAAAATACTTGCACGACCTTCATAAGCTACTCCAAGGACATTATCTCATGATTGCAGAATCAGAATTATAACACGAACACCGAACTCTTGGAATAAAACATATCTGGATAATATGATAATACCATTGCCCGGATTATTGTTACTAAGATGATCCTTCCTCGATCACGAGAGTAGAGTTCTACATTTTTAAAAAAAACATACATAGAAATTTGGATGGATTAACATGATTCAGCCGATAATCACCTCTTCGATATACCTTTCCATATAGAATATGTCGATAAAACTAAGAATTAGCTCACGCTTGATGCAATAGGAGAAGCTTTTGAAGTACCTTGTCAGTACTCACTATAGAAGATTTGATGCAAGCTGTATTATTTTTACAAACACACTATGCAACATCTCAGTTGATGTTAGTGTTGTTCCGCAAGCTCCTTGTGGGAATGTAGTTACTCATATCCTAATATATGTCAAAGGTTTATCTGAGCAGGGTCTATCATATAAGGATTAGGATCATGAAAATACTTCTGGATAGTATGATGCAGACCAGGAATGATCTCCAGACTTAACATATGCTTCAGGGTATTTTCTTTGAATTGGAAATATTATGACTTGAAAATGTAAAAATAAAAGAGACTTGTAGTTAAACCATGAGCTGGGGCAGAATACCAGCAACAAAGTTAATTACATGTGCACTTATAATGCTAAAGTAACTTCTCAAGGAGTTGAGGTGTGAAAGAGATATACATACCGATGATGGATTGTCGACAAGCTGCACTAGACCTTTAACTCTAAATTTTCTGAAGTAAAATAGCGTCAGTATGAGGATCCAGTTCTAGTTGAATATGGTACAGATAG
This sequence comes from Petunia axillaris subsp. axillaris, assembly GCA_029990575.1. Lineage (NCBI taxonomy): Eukaryota > Viridiplantae > Streptophyta > Magnoliopsida > Solanales > Solanaceae > Petunia > Petunia axillaris. The sequence continues at coordinate 20,011,537 of JARKNS010000009.1, forward strand.
CCAGAAGAAAACTGGAGTGGCCATACAGGGTTACTACTAACCGAGGTCGTTTCAACTGCGGAAAATTAAAAATATTTAACTTCAGATAGGAAGACTCACGCACGACGAGGAATGAAAGAAAGGAAACTGCCTAAATGACACCATAGCCTCTCGTAGATAGGTACAGACGTCTCCGCCTGATCAGCGTGACTCTATTAGACACTGTCATGATCTGGAAAGACTCTAAACCGGGCTTTGATACCTACTTACACGACCTGAATTCTCGGTTAAGCCGTGCGGGCACCCGACCATCTCCCCCTAGACCTGTCAGGCGAACCCTATTGACTGAATCGATATAAATTGCGAAAAATTACCTTGAAATGAAAATGAACCAAATTTTAACAACATAAGATAACTCTTAAGGATAGACAAACATACAAGCTGTCTGAATAATACAACTAACTACCCAGAATACACAATTTTAAAGGTTTCCAGATCAGACATCTAAGAAGGCCAAAAGATATACACATCACCCGAAGGGAGAAAAAGTAAGGAAAACTGTAATATCTGAAGTTGGTGGCCGCAATGAATAGGATGACTCACCGTAGACAGCTGAAACGTACTACTCCTTAATCACGACGCGGCTGGCTGTGTCCTGGAGCAGAATCTGCCGAACAAAAAGAAAACACAAGGAAAAATAGGGGGTGAGTCATGAGGACTCAATAAGTGTGAACAAACTAGCAACCTCGAAAAATAGATACGCTAGTAAGGGAAACTGAACCAGAAAACAATCAACAAATAAGCAATGCACATATAAGCAGAACAGTAGTCATGTACAGAAAGTCTATACAATGATATGAAATGAAATGGAATGAGAAGAAATAAAATGAAATGCAAAGGGTCACATGTACCCATAATCCCATCCCGAAGCGGAATACTCCTGCATTCGAGGGGAAATCCAATCTGCTAACCAACTGGACCGGAATACTCCTGCTCCTGGGGCGGAATACTCCTGCACCCGATATAATATAAACCAGAGGCGGAATACTCCTGCACTCTCCTGGGGCGGAATACTCCTGCACCCAATAAAATGTGAAGATGAGGCGGAATACTTCTGCACTCAGTATGATATGCAATGTAATGCATATGAATGCAATGTGATGCAATAATAACCCTTAACCGGCGCGGGACTCTCATCGAGCCGGGAAGTAGATGCCAAATCAAAGCCAAAGTACAATACTCAGATTCTCAATGCAATAACAATAACAGGACATAACATATAATATAGAATGTAAATCCAAAGCTAAGGCGTAATGAGTACGCCTATCGACAGCTACACACGTAAGGAACACGTGGTAGAAAATCCACGAGGCCAGGTGCCTCCAATAAAATGGATATAATCACTTACCGTATTCCAAAGCTAGCCCTGCTACTCAACAACTGCTTTTTCTTTTGGATTAACTGCCAAACGATCCCGCTCTATTCAATAAGCAGAAAAATTATATCAAATAAAGCTCAAGGCTTCATTCCTTATGTCTTAGGGCAATCTAGTTAGGAACCTGATACCCTATTCGCATACGCAATACGCAGGCCAGGCCTATGTACAGGGTTCAAAGTCCCATAACAAAACCCTAAATAAATTATATTTATATGTTTCCCATAACTCACTGAGTACGAATATATAATCATTTCCATCATCGGGGTCTAATTGATCCTTTAAACTATCAATTTAAGTCATTAGGGCGATGTCTAATATCCCTATTTTTACCATAAAAATATATTAAAACACACGTAATAAGTTAAGATAATGAGTTAACATCATTACCTGAAGATTTGGGGTAGAAATTCCACTATTTTTTCACCTCTTTTTCCTTTTTTCCCTCTCTCTTTTCTAATTTTTCCTTTCTCTGTTTCATTGAATATTTCTGCCTACTATGTAACTACTTACTGCTAAGGAATTTAATCCCTTAGCAACCGACCTCATCAATTCATATTTTTTTTAATAATAAAATCGCTACGACGATTAAAATTAAAATAGAACCCTAGAGAAGTCGAAATGATCCCAAAATTTTCAAGTAAGTTATACAAAATATATGTAACATACTCGTAAAGACGAATCTCATATCGGACTCCCAAAACTCAAGATGCGAATTTAAAGGAAAAAGGTCAAATTATTTAACTTTCGGCATTTTAGCGGAAACTAGCCGAACAATATCGAAATTCACTTTCGAAAAATCACAAAGTCACAAATAATCATGCGAACCTAACGGCGCTTTCGGATTTCGAATCGGAGCTCATTCACCAAAACCGAGCTCAAAAATCTCTTTTTAATATTTATCGACTATAAAAACTGAAACCTTCTTCCGATGCCTACCAAACGAGGTCTGATTTAGCTCAAATTTTACAGACAGGTCCTAATGGACCTTATGAATATTTTAAAATTATCGACATGCCAATCGGAGTCCTAACTTCCGAAACGACTGACTGAGGTCGTTTCAATAATAATACCTAACCTGAAGTCGGGGTCGAATCTGCAAGGAACAGTGTGATGCGATTAAAAGGAGTGGAGGAACTAACCTATTGAACTAAGCCAAACGACGATAATAAAATGATGAAACGATACTAAAACTACTAACTACACTAGGAAAGCAAGGGAAGACAAGTTTGGAGCCTATGATGCAAATATGGTAAAGAGTTTATATATATGGTCGAGTCAAATCTGAGCTAACCTCTAGAATTCGCAAGGCCTAAGATAGGTCTACCTCGCTATGCTCGCTAGAGCCATAGCTTGGGGCATAAAGTGCTAACTCATTGACCCAAGAAAAGAGGACCTCTCCCGAGTGTAACCTCTTTTAGATGGGTCAGGCTAAGTTTTAGCCAATAAGACCCAAATCCTTGCTAGTTCTATTATCCTAAGCTAGTTATTCTCTCCTGAGTCTTTAACTAGTTAAATAGGCATGTAACTTTAATATCGCGAGCACCTAAGTTAAATAAATTAAAGTGATAGAACTAGATAATCAAACCTATCAATATGGAAACCTAATCATGAAATATTCATATAATCATATCCAAAATTACACCAACTAATCAAATCTAACAATACAAATAAAAAAGATAAAGGAAGGGATAAAGAATTGTTCATTAATATGCACCAAATCTTCAATCTCCAAGGTTTGTTGATGATTCTTGCTCCCAAGTTTGAGATGTAGGCCAAACATGATATAAAATTGAAGACTACTAACTATTTATACGTTGCCAAAGAAAATACAATGCCTTTCCAAAATTCTCCCTAGGTTAAAATGAAGAAATAGCTGAGTTTTCGTCAAGTCGCCACCCTGGTGCTGAAAGTTTACCAGCTAGCTAAATTTTCGCTATTGAGCTCAGTCATTGTTTGACACATAGCCTACTTTTCTGTCGCATTTTTGACAAGCTAGCCACTATTCTTCTTTTTCTTCAACTTGGTTTCTTTTTGACTTCTTTCTTCCATAATTCTTCTCCAACATATACAACCTACAAAAAGCAACAAAACCACACTTAGTGTACTATTTTTATATATTTAACACAACAAAACCTAAGTATAAAAAGTATGTAAAATATTATAATTGTGCCACACATCACATCCCTCAACTTAAACATTTGCGTGTCCTCAAGCAAAGTACATACTAATAACTACCCAGTGGCATTTCATTCAAGTAGGTATAAGTTCTTCAATCAACAATTCAAGTCAAAAGCATAAAGTAAGCTCAAAACTAGTGACTTGGGTTGGTACCAACAATTAATCTCAAGCATATGAACAACCAACATTTTCAAGATCAACAGCTCACTTCAAGAGTTCAAATCACAAAACAAATCAAAGTAACAATTATGTCATGACACCAGAGCCTCAAGCTTTGCCTCTCTATCACAAAAGCTACATTTCTTGTTCTTTCATCCTTTTAGAAAGTGAAACATACTTCATAACTCAACTATCCATGTGCCCTCACTTATCAAGAGAGAATCCGACACACATAATATGAATTTTCAAATAAAAGCGGGATAGCAAATAGAAAGAAGTAACACTCCTTCTCACAAAGAAATTCAATTGCACACAAGTGATACCATAGACTTGCCCTTCATATAAATCTCCACTAATGTAGGAACTCTTAGTTTAAAATTAAATAGGACTTAAGAGGGCTGTAATGTAGGTTTTTGGACAAGGGTATGATATAAATATGGATAAAGTGACTCAAAACCTCCTTAGGCACTACAAATTATAACTTTTCAAAGCACACTTCATTTCAATTTTCTAATATTGCCATATTTTTATTCTAACACCTAATCTTCCATATATTTCACAACTTTTTTTTTTCATATATTCCACCATTTTTTTATGCTTCTTTTCAAAACAAGAAATTTATTCACTATTTTTCTTTCTCTTTTCTTTTTCTTCTCTTTAACCCTTTAATCACTTCCACTCACAATTTCACCAACTACTTCCCCCAACTTAGGCTAAGTTCCAATTTAAAGTACTTAATGAGGTATGGTGCCAAAAGATAGGACAATCAAACCAAAAGGGACAAGTTCGTAAAGTGGTTACCAACAAAAAGATTCAAGGCTCAAAAGGGATTACTAAGGTAAATATACAAGGATAGGCAATTTAGATACTAGCGGTCCAAGGAATGCCTAACATCATTTTTTAAAGTAAGTGTAGCCTAGGATTTCACCTCGAAACACATTTAGGACAAGTTCTAGATCAAAAGTTAAACAAAGAATCAATCAAACACCTCACCGCACATGGCACATGACAAGCAAGAAGGATATATGTATTCAAATCCCAATTAAGAACATTTGAACTTAAAAACTAACTTATAGCCTAAAAAGACTATTTAGTGATCAAACAGCCATAAATTGAACCTAAAAGTCATATCATTATTCATGAACTCCAATCTTTTTCTCATTTTTAAAACACAATTCACATGCCAAAGCTTGAATATGATGGTAACAAACATGCCACAAGTTGGCTAAGGGACAAAAGTCCACAATCACACTATTTTATTAACTAATAGCTACTAAACTAATCATAGAAAGGTCCGGTTCAAAAGAAGTTACTTCCTTAGAAAACAACCATGGAAAAGAAAAACCAAGGAGGTTATTTCAAAAAAAATTGTACAAAAATGGTATTTACAATGAAAAGGAGTTGTTCGGACCCAAATGGGGCTTTGGCTCTCAAGGCGGATGCCTACGTATCACACAAAGGTGAATCAGATAAAAAGAAGCAACATCCCAAACATAGTTCATGGGAGTACTTTTTTTTTTAAGCTTTTTTCTTTTTTAACTTTTTTTTAATAGAATACTATCTAGGAACACAAATAAACTAAGAAACAAGAATTAAAAATTACTATCAATAACGTACTAATATAGAATGAACAAAACTCAAGAAATATCAATTCTAACAAGTACATTATATCATCACAATTAATTTAAAAGTTAAGATCCTTCCCCCAACTTAAAATGTTGTCTTGCCCTCAAGCCAGCTAAACAATGAAAATGCAAGTTTGAGGGCTCCCCGAAAATGTGTATCTAAGGATTTGTCTTCTTTCTCTTCCTTTTTGCATTGTTTGAGTTTACTGTCCATTTTTCATGTGCTTGAGAAGGTTTTAAGTCCTATTTGTATGTGCTAGAGAAAATTCAGTATCGATCCTCTTTCTTCAGTCGATTCCTTTCTTCACTGCCTCTCTTTTTCCATGATTTGAGCCGCTCCTCTTGAATTGTACCTGATGAACTAGAATCCTTTTTCTATCAACAGGTACCTAACAAGGATATTCACAAGTAAGAGTATGGTATAGACAAGGCTAACAAGTTATCAAGCATCATTTGAACCAAAGGAATTATCAGAACTCTAAAAGCTGAAGTTTATGCAAATAATTTGTTCTCTGCGCAGTTGCAATATTTCGAATGAGACATGATTTTAACAACAAAAGCTTTCCTGTCTTACTTTAAATTCCACCATCACATTTGCAGAAAAGAAACATCGAGAAGTATAAGAATCATTAAGCCTCATTTATATCCAGGCTCACAGATTGACGGAAATCTCATTCCCCATCCAAGATTGTTCATTATCACAAAAATTCACAAAAATTATGCACAGCTTCTACGGAGCATACCCACTTAACAGGAATATAAAACAAATCATTCATTTATGTGAGACACCTAACAGAACATAAATCCCAAAAATGAAGCAAAGAGTTCAGCCAACTTCAAACAAGAATTAGATTCCTCCCTCCTTCACTTACATACTTAATACGACTCAGCTACCTATGCTTTCAATTTCCACTGCTTAAAACTAGTTATAGCATCAAACAACCCAAACATGTTACCTTGGAATGAAACATAAGGCGAGAAAAATTAAAGCTCCAAGTTCCTGTCCAGAAAATTCACCAAACGACCATTGATAGGATTCCCAAAAAGAACAAGGTTCACATTAATAACTAACCCCTCTTAAGATCAAGACAAGATCCTGACATACCACGCCACTTCAAAACTCACATTTGGCTAAAGCGTAATACACACAATGAAGTCTAATTAGTTGTAATCACAAAACTTACAGGCTGCAGATCTTTCAAGTTTGTACAGGGACCTAATTCAAAATTATTTCATCTTAAACCCCTCTAGTGCGTTTTCTTTCTCTTGGGCATCATCTTCAACAAGAATTTCCTCTTTTTCTAGATTTTCTTCTAGGAACTCAAGCTCTTTTTCCACATAAAGTTCTTCTTGAAATTTGGAAACATCCTTAACTTGTTGATCATTGAAAGTGTCAATCAATTGGCTTAATTGAACCTCCAAGTTGTGAATTGCTAAGAAATTTTAGTAGATCTTCTCTTTTATCTCCTTGAATGCTTCGTCATTCTCACAATTACATTCATGTATCTATTGCATCAAAAATTCACATCTTCTACTATGAGTGCATTTTTCTTGTGAAGTGGATAAGTCTATCTCTTCTTGAAACTTTTCTTGGATGCCTTGCCATTGATCAAGTTCAGTATTAATGATTCTATTGGACCTATCAAACTCATAAGCCCCATTAGCACTATCATAAAAATCATTAGGGGACGAATAAAAAATATTAGGACAACAATCCCAATGACCATTTTGGCCCCCACACTCACGACAGATGTTTCACTCAAAGGATTGAGAAGGTGCACACAACTTGTTCCCGGAAACTATTTGACAATCTTGAAAATAGTGGGGTCCTCCAAAATAAGGACAAGGATCATTCACATAAGGATTTCCATTTCATGATACCATTTCAAGATAATGACTACAAAGCTAAACTAACTAACATAAGTAAGCACTACACACAAATAAATATTCACAATTAACAAGACAGAAATTCATAAAGTTTAGGTCTAAGCCAACTATTTCAACTCCTCAAACTACTCTAATACGCCAATTGTTCCCCGGCAACAGCGCCAAAATTTGATCCGCGCTCAATCCTATACCATTAATGGTGAGGGGCGGTCGTCAAAATATAATACTCAATGTGAGTCGGGATCGATTTCCCAAGGGAAGTAGCTTGTCAAGTAAGAGAGTCGCAAATAGAAATTCAAATAAAGTTTAGTTATGAGTCCTAGAAATAGGGTTGTTTGATTAATTCTATGTTAAACTACGATGCATACAAATTAAAGCAAGTAATTAATTCTATATTAAGAGGCTAGGGGTAAATATTGGTCTCCAATCAACGGGTGAAGTAAGTTCATCTTCCTAACACAAGTATAATTATGGTCGAGTCGTTCTAATGTAATCCCTAGAATCCCCCCGGCTTAAGAGGGATCTACTTCACTATGCTCGCCAAAGCCATAGTTACGTCCATAAAGCACTACTCATGGACCCAAGAAAAAGAGAATTCTTCCGAGCGTAACTCCTTTTAGATGGGCTAGTCTATGAAAAAACCTATCAATCCAAATCTTTGCCAACTCCACTATCCTACACTAAGTAATCTCTCCCGAGTCTTTAATTAGCAAAGTAGATAAGAAACCCTAAAATCATGGATACTAAGATTTTGATGTTATTGTAATGGAGAGTTGGATAATTGATACTTGTGATATAGTTGGTGAATCAACGGAACACCCATTGATTTTCTACCACTTATATTGTGTTTACACCCCTAGTTATGAAATTAGCTACTCATACTAGGGGTTTGAATCAAAGGAAAAAACATGTAGTGAAATAAAGAAATGATTTCAAACATAGATCTTGAATTGATATATGTATCAAGATTCAAAAGTACAAGTTAATAAGCTTACAATGTAATGAAAAGCCCTCTACTTGTTCTCCAAAATTGCCTCTAAGAGAATGTTCGTGATATGGAATGTGATAATATTAAAACCCTAGCTTTTGCTATTTATACTAAGCTAGAAATGCAGTAACAGTGCTTGGGCGGTCCGCCCAAATAGAGGGGCGATCCACCCCTCTCTGAGTTCCAAATGTTGAACTCTCTGAAGTTTGTTGGGTGCTCCGCCCCTGAGTCAGGGTAGTCCGCCCTTCATGACTTGTCTCCAGGCGGTCCTCCTAGGCTTCAAGGCGGGGCGCCTTAAGTTATTCTTCAATTTTCAAGTCTCTGTTTCTTCCTTAGGCGGTCTGCCTAACTGTTATTTCCCAAGATACACCACTTTACTGTTTTAAAGACCAGTTCTTTAAAATGTGTTCCTTTGCTATTTTAATATGCGGAATTAAAACTGTAAGTAAATGAACACCCAATATTAGCGTGGAAAAACCCCCTAACTAGGGATCAAAAAACCACGACCTACTCTTCCAAGTAGGATTTGAACTTCACTATGTAAAAGGCTCACTTGGTTATAAGACTACCTTCTTACTAACATAAGACTAACTCTAATCCTCTAGCGATCTCTTTAACGATCAGTGAAGTTTCTTCAAGTACTCGACTTGAACTGAAAAGATACAACTTTATAATACCTACAACAGTTGAACTAAGACTGAACTTTGACAAACTTCAATCTAAGGAACAGGTTCTTACTTAGTTCACTATAGCTTACTGATTACATAAATAAGATAAAGACTCTTTCAATGCTATGCTCGATTCTCTCTGTATTTGTGCACACCTTCATAGCTGAATTGCTCCTCGTTTTATAGCTTCAGCAATCATGAGGTCTTGATCAATTAGAACTCGAAAGCTTCCAAGAGTTTGAGTCCTACTTGAACACTTCACTTGTTTACCCGAAATCTTTTAGCTCTTATCCACAATTAATGTAATCTTTTCATATCACGTTTAGACCTGCATAATTATCAAGATAAATATTAGACTTAGGATAATTAATAATATTTCATCTTTAATGTTGCATGAATTATCTATTTAGTTGCAGTGATTCAAAGGAACAGGTCCATTGAATCCGTTCCTCAGTCATCAGCCAAAACCTTAAGCTTATCCAAGCTAACATTTCCCACGTTTAAAGAGTGCAATTTTATTCCTTATTTCAAAGGAAATTATTAAAATCAGAGATTCTTAGGTAAGTGGTTCTATTAAATTCGAAAGAAGGTCCCTAGCGGGAGCACTTTCGAAAATCCGCTAAATGCAGTTAATCCGGCGGTTTTCACGAATTTTTTAAGGTTAATAAGTATATAAAGCTAATTTTATATAAGTATAATAGGAATAATATAAATAAGATAAGATTTTAATTATGCCGATACTTAGATAAATAAATGACCCAATTTAAGATTAATTAAATGGATAATGAAATAATGATCAATTGATTAACTAATAGAATAAGTAAAGGTTAAATAAAGTTAGATAATTAAATAAAACAAACTAGATAAATAATTGGATAATAATAAAGGATTAATTAATTGATTGAATAAATAGATAAATAAATAAGCAAATAAATAACTTAATAAATGAATACTTATCAATTTAATTAAATAAAGGAGTAAATAAATAATAATTGATTAAATAAATATTTAATTGATTAAATAAATGATTAATTGAAATTAAATAAATTAGATTAAGTAAATAAATAAATAAAGGATTAAAATTTAATTGATTAACTAAATAAATAAATTAGATTAGATAAATAAATAATTGAATATTTAATGTAATAAATAAAGAAGCAATTCAAATGCGACTTATGACGAGGGTACGATTTTTAGTCGAATTTGATTTTGCACTCATTAATTGACAAATGATTCTAAACATCCATAAATTAATTGGCGATTCGCAAAGAAATGATACAAAGCATTCATATAAAAATAATTTAAGTAATTTACAGTAATTATTCACAATTCAAATACCATTTCTATTCTACAGGGCTCCTAAAACATGTTTTTCTAAAGGAGGCGGGAAAGATGAAATTTAGAAGATAGAACCCAGATTTGGTAACTCAATCACTGAGCCTTGAATTTAGAGTTTTTCGTTTTTTCTTTTCTCGCTTTTTTACATTTTCGGGGATATCAAGTCCCGAAAATGCGGGGTGGGTCAAATAACTTCCCAATGCATGCCATCCCAATTTATGAGTTTAGACACTCAAACTCGCTCCCAGGAGTGCATGTCAAAGAAAAGAAATGATAAGGATTAGCAAGTGCATGAAGGATTAGATATACTTATCTAAATTTAAGCAAAAGAATGAAACTAAACAATTCACCAAACAAATTTTAATAAAGAAATAGAGGTCCATCAAACTTAGCAACTTCAACCCGAGAAAAACAAACAGTTCATGATTTCTTCTTGTCTTAAGAGATAGCAGGCGATATACTGACAAGAAGAACTAAAGACTTGACAAAATTTACCAAACTGCACAGGGTCCTTTAGGAAGAAACAGTTGGAAACACAAAGCTCATTTTCCTTAAACTCATTTCTTAGAACAAAAGAAAAAGTCTTCCATAGTTATACGCAAAAATGGAAATTAGAACTCCATACTAATCAGTACCAAAGCAAGAAATGACTTCTTTTACAATAAACTTCTTAAACAAAAGCAAGTTCAAATCTACTGATAAGTTGAGAACAGAAACATCCTTTATTCTAATTAACAGATGCAACTTAAAATATTATAACCAGAGAAAATATCTGCTTATCAATTTGCACAATTCAACCATAGCAGATGTATCCATTTTAAATGAATCAATCAGGGTCTGAGTTGACAACTACTACAACTTTCACAAAAAAAAAAAAAAAAACATATTTACATGCATAACCACCAGGAAGCAGGTTCGAGCAAAATTAGTATATGTAGAACTAAATCCTTCCAAGAATCCCATCTTTGAAACTGTTTGAAGAGCTAACACAAAAAGTTATCTTATAGACCAAACAATATCTCAATTGACATGAAACAACATAGAGAAAAATCAGGAACAGTCTGCAATGCTTCATCCACCTCACAGACCTCTACTTACACAGACCATTTTTCACACACGCGTCAACACATACGTAGGTCTGCACACATACACACACATTGCCTGGATACATACACACATTATGCACACACACTGAAATAGATAACCTGCACCATTACTCACACGCATATGCAGACACTCACACACCTACAACCTACTTAATAGACCACCAAGCCCTCTCCTTCACACCATTAAAACTAACAAGACTCAAGCCAAGCAAACACTCCAATCCCTGAACATATGGGACCAGGAAACAAACCCCTTAAACTACCCTAAACAAACTGGAACCCCCTGAGAAAAACAAGAAACAACAACAAATGAACTGCTCCTAAGCTTGCACTATCATATTCCCTCTCATTCACACACAAAGACACTTGGAACACCTGCAAGCCTTCAAACCAACATGGAACTAATATCCTGAACTAGACCTCTATTTCTCACAGCTTAATCCCTGCACCCTCACAGAAAACAGCCCCTCACATCACGTAACACCACTCCTAGAATTTACATCACAGAACCAAGCCCAAAACAAACTCCAAACATTTGCAAAGCACCAAGCAAACTCTGCCTCCCTTTTTTACCTCAGAACCGACAGAAAAACATCCCTAATACACTCACAGAGCTGCTACTAAGACCCTACTGCATTCCCAGAACTACTCTAGAACCTAAGCCAGACATTGCATCTCTCTCCAGAAACTCAAATAAAACCAAGAGAAACCCTAGATCCCTGAACCCCTGAGCTTACCCAGACTTCCTCACTAAATTGCATAGCCAATCAGACGTGAAAAGCCAGCCTCCAACCAACCTAAACTAAAGCCACCCCGACCTCTTTCTACTAATGCTGCAAAGGCGCCAAACTCAGGCCCTATCAACTTATTGAACAAACAGAAACAACTAAAACCAAAGCAAGAACAAAACACCCACTTCAAAGGCCTGCATTTACTTCTTTTAGTCTTAAAAACCAGCAGGACTAATGGAGACAATAGAGCACGACTATTTTGACAAACAACATAGAATGATAAAGGTTAAAATTTTAGCTTAAGACTGATTTTCAAGAAAAAAATGCATCACACCGCAAAAACGTCGATTTCATATCATACATATACACAATCATCAAGAAAGGATGCTTTGTAACATGTACGAAAAAAAAATAAGAAAACTGACCTGTTGCAATGTAATAAACTGAGGCTCGACCCAAAGTGACACAGCTCGAAACAAAGACAACGACTCTAAGAGCGAAGCGACGACACGAAAGTAAAAGCTATGTTTGAACGGAAACTAAAAATGCTATATGTTTTTTTTTCCTTTCAAGATTTATACTGCCAAATGCTTATAAGCTCGGCCTCTTTTGTTTTCTCTCCCAGTTTTTCAACCTAATTTTCCCCCCTTAAAACCTAGAAACTCTGCCTCTCTTTTTATGATATCAAAAAAAATCCCCCCACCAAAATGAGAAAAAGATGATTATATACCTGCGCCTCTAGAGTTTTAGGATTTTGGTTTGAAACTCAAATGTACTCCAAAATGGACATTTCACCTGAAAGATAGGGGCGAAAATCGTCAATTCCCTTAAGAATCATACGCTTTCCACCCTTATCTTTCAAAGAATGCCCGTTGGGTCGATTTTACGGCTTGGATTATCTCCACAGCTGCGTTTTAAAGTGGGGTCGTGGGGGGGGCGGGGGGGACCAGCGGGTACGATTTTTTGGACTAGTTGTAGTTGAGATTTGGGAGGGAAAAATTTGGGAGATTAGAGTTCGATTTTAGAGGAAAGGGGAAGTGGATCGGGTCTTAGGAAAACAAAAATGGCCGGTGCGGGTGTGTAATGTGTTATGTGTATGTATATGTCTATTTGCGGAAATAGGCTGGATTTAAGGAGTAAAAAGCAATTTTGGCCCTCCTCTGAGAATAGATTAGGAAATTAAAGGGATTGCGCGGGGTGGGTAGAATTAGGGCTGCATCTTTCACATTTGGCCTCTTTTCTTCAAAAAACATAATTGATTTTCTTTAGCTATTACTTTTTATTTTAATTATCAAATTTAACCTAAATTATAAAATATTGCAATAATTTATTTACTTTACGAAAATTTCGGGATAAAATTGGGTGTCAACAGAGAGAACCCTGCCTTTCAGAACTTTCCTAGTCATAATGTCATCATGGACACAGTGTTGCACCTCATCTCCCTCATCCTCACTCTCACTGTCCTCACCAGCAAAGATTCATCAGAACATGAATCAGAACTTTCATCAACCAGGGTTCTATTTGAGGACCTGGTCCTTTTAGAGGATTGCACTACAGCAGCCTTCACAGAGCTCCTTGTCACACGCCCATGTGCAGCTTTTCTTTTCTTAGACAGAGGCACAACTACCTCTACATCTTCCATCTCATCATCTTCATCATCCACAACATCGCTCTCCTTTTCTACAAACTCAATTTCTTCTTCCTCAACAGAATCAACAACCTGTTTTTCTTTCCCTTTTCTGCTTCTTTCCATAGCAGCAGCCAAGTTCTCATCAGCAAAGTTAACTGCACTCCTTGTCCTCCTAACCCCACTAGCAGGAGTAGAGACAGAAGAAATAGGTCCTTTTGCCTAAGAGGAACTTTCACCCTTTTTCTTGAGACCTGGCTTATAACTGTCACTGATTTTCTTCAATTTAGCAGCAATTTCAGCAGACATTTTGTCATCTGTGGGTCCTTTCCCAGCAAGTTTTCCTTTTAAGCTCCTAATGTTAATTAAATCAATAAGAGGCCTATCACCTTCCCCCTCAGGAACAACTCCAGAAACCTCTTCCTTTTCCCCTTCATCCACAACTATATTTAAGGGAGAGACATATTTTACCTGATACTGATAAATGATCATTTCCCCTGACAAGTCCTCAACCTGTTCAACAATTGACTCAGCAGTGGGAACTGGTCCTTCCCCCTGAATTTCTAGGTTGGGTGCTTCTGGGTTATTTTCAGGAATTTCAGGGTTTGGGTTTGTAGTGTCCATGGGTAAAGGAGGATTGGGAATTTGTGGATGATCAGAAGTGGGTAGGGATGATGAATTTTCAGGAGAAAGAGACATTCTAGCAATACGATTCAATAGATATGTTATTATTATTTCTGAAATTTTGAGAGTGCAATTTAAAACAAAGTGAAAGAATAATGAGGAATGAGGAGTGTATTTATCGAATGAAATATGTAGTGGAGGTTGAGTGGGAGACAATCACAATCACCTCATTGAAAGACATTCAGCCGTTAAAGGACTCTTGGGAGTCTCCCCGAAAAAGAGCAGTTAGGCTTTCAAGTTACCTACTCTGATTGGGAACTCTTCCTGCTATGAGACTCATATGCATGCTGGATATGATTAGGATTCTTAGTGGGATTTATCCTAATTACCAGTTGCCTATAGCCTTAATCTTCTAAGATATATGAATAATAGAGAGTACATATCTGATTTTAACACGAAAAATCAGTGTCCTTCCAATTTGAAACACTTTTGCTCAATCTGAAATTCTAAGAGCATAAGAGTAACATCATTCCATTTTAGCAACTCTAAAAAGAAATTATGGCATAAGAGTATACAATGAAGTATTAAACTGGACTGAAGAATTCAAATTGACTTGAATAAAATTCATTTTAAGTGCACTTTTCTAGCCAAGTTTTGAAATAAAGTATTGATGAATTTAGGCGAATTTAATCATCCCTAATTCCAACCTATTTCTTTCAAAATGATCTCTTCCTAAAGCTTTTGTAAAAATGTCAGATATTTGCTTTTCAGTAGGACAAAATGCTATAATGATCAAACCCTTCTCATAGTTATCTCTCAAGAAATGATGTCTTATATCAATGTGTTTGGTTCTTTGTGATGCACTGGATTTTTTTGTCATGCTAATTGCACTAGTGTTGTCACAAAAGATAGCAACAGTTCCTCATCAACACCAAAATCTTGTAATTGTTGTTTAATACATAGCAATTATGAACAACAAGAGGCAGCTGCCACATATTCAGCCTCAGCAGTGGAAAGTGCTACTGAATTTTGTTTCTCGGTTCCCCAAGAAACCAAACACTCACCAAGAAAATGTGCCAACACTAAACATAATGTCAGGCCTACTAGCAGTTAGATAAAGTAAGGAACCAATCATACCTCTATACAATTTTTTATCAACTGAAGTTCCATGTTCATCAAGATCCAATTTAGTGGCAATGGCAATAGGTGTATCAATTTCTTTAGCATTATCCATATCAAACCTTTTAAGTAATTCCTTAACATATTTTTGTTGATGGATCATAGTTCCTTTGAGGTTTGCTTAATTTGTAAACCCAAAAAGAAATTTGAGTTCACCCATCATGCTCATCACAAACTCACTCCCCATTTGCAAATTCCTTACTTAAATTTTCACAAGTAGCACAAAAAATTATATCATCTAGATAGATTTAAACAATTAAGAGATGTTTACCTTTTTCTTTCAAAAATAATGTGCTACCAATTTTACACCTCTTGTATCCATGCTGAAGTAGAAATTTTGATAGTCGTTCATACCATGCTCTTGGTGCCTGCTTGAGTCCATACAATGCCTTGTCAAGTTTGTACACATGTTCAGGGAACTGTTCATTCTCAAAACCTAGAGGTTGCTTAACATACACTGATTCTTTTAAGTAACCATTCAGAAATGCACTCTTAACATCCATTTGATGTAAGGTAAATTTCATGTATGTAACAAAGGCTATAAGGAGTCTTATTGCTTCCAATCTTGCAACTGGAGCAAAAGTCTCATCATAGTCAATGCGTTCCTCTTGACTATACCCCTGAACAACTAGCCTAGCCTTATTTCTTGTTACCATGCCATCCTCATCAAGTTTATTTCTGAAAACCCATTTTGGTCCTATGATGGACCTGTTCCTTGGCTTGGGTTCTAGATGCCAAACCTGACTTCTTTGGAATTGATTCAATTCTTCCTGCATAGCATTGATTCAATCTGCATCCTTCAGTGCTTCTTTCACATTTTTGTGTTCAACAAGACACAGGGAAGCACTAAAGGCACACAGATTGTGATTTTTAACTGCTGATCTAGTTTGTATTCCAGCAGTCTTATCTGAGATTATTTGATCTACAGGATGAGAACCTTGATACTTGTAAGGCTTGAGAATCAAACCATTGTCAGAAGTCACTTGCTGAGGAACAGTTCCTGAGGGAGTAACACTGCCAGTTTGTGAGGTAGAACCAACATTTGTTCCCCCTGTTTCTATGCTACTCTTCTCAGTTCTGTCCTGAGGAACAGTTCCTTGTAGTTCACCTCTTCTACTATCCCCATCCAAAGTCTGCATTTGTGGATCAATTTCACCATGTTTCAGCATTCCAATCTCTTTATCCTCCTGTGCCTGTTCTTGAGTAAGACTATCAGTTTCATCAAACTTAACATGCATGGGTTCTTCAATTTCCAATATTTTCTTGTTAAAAACTCTATAAGATTTACTATTTGAAGAATAGCCAACAAAGATTCCCTCATCACTTCTAAGATCAAATTTTCCTAAGGTATCTTTCTCATTGTTGTGTATGAAACATTTGCAACCAAAAGCCCTAAGATGAGAAATATTTGGTTTTCTTCCCTTAAGCAACTCATATGGAGTTTTTTCTATTAATGGCCTTGTTATACATCTATTGATTATGTAGCATGCAGTATTG
Source organism: Petunia axillaris subsp. axillaris (assembly GCA_029990575.1). NCBI lineage: Eukaryota > Viridiplantae > Streptophyta > Magnoliopsida > Solanales > Solanaceae > Petunia > Petunia axillaris. The sequence goes on from JARKNS010000009.1 coordinate 20,028,561, forward strand.
ATGGCCTCAGCCCAAAATTTTTATGGAAGATTTCCAGATATTAGCGTAGTCTTTGCCATTTCCTCTAGGGTCCTATTTTTTCCCTCCACTACACCATTTTGTTGTGGAGTTCTAGGTGAGGAAAAATTGTGATTAATGCCATGTTCATTACAAAAATTGAAAAATATATGATTTTCAAATTCAGTTCCATGATCAGACCTAATGGCAACAATGTGACTATTTAGAGTCCTTTGAGCTTTCTTAGCAAAGATTGAAAATGCATTAAAAGGTTCCTCTTTAGATGCAAGAAATACAGTCCATATAAATCTGGAGTAATCATCAACCAACACCATAACATACTTCTTACCTCCATGACTTATTATTTTCACAGGTCCACATAAGTCCATATGGACCAGTTCCAAAAGTTTGGTAGTACTTACCTCTTTCTTTAGTTTGAAGGAGGATTTTACCTGCTTCCCCCTGGCACAAGCTTCACATACCTTATCATCCTTAAACTTGATGTTAGGAAGACCTATCACCAAGTCCTTGGACACAAGTTTGTTCAGTTGTGAAAGACTAGCATGGCCAAGTCTTTTGTGCTATAGGAGGAGATAATTTTGCACAACACTTAAGCAACTGAAGCTTTGATGAGATAGTGTCAACAGATCTACCTTGTAGATGTTTCCATGTCTATTTCCCTGCAAAATAATCTCTTCAGAGGTTTGGTTAATCACAGTGCATCCAGTAGATGAGAAATTAACATTATTACCTTTGTCACACAATTGAGATATACTCAATAAGCAATGCTTCAGTCCATCTACTAGAAACACATTGTCTATACTATGTGAGTCAGACCTGCCTACCTTTCCAATGCCAATAATTTCTCCTTTCTTACCATTACCGAAAGAAACACTTCCTCCTTAAAAGACTGAGAGGGTGAAAGGAACAGTTCCTTATGTCCTGTCATATGTCTTGAGCAACCACTGTCCATGTACCATTTATGGTTCTTCTCCTTCACTCTAGCCTGAAAAAGAAAACTAGGGGTTAATTTTATGAACCCATACTAGTTTGGGTTCCTTTCCTTGAGAAAAATGATGAATCAGATCTCTCCTAGCCCAGAATGGTAATGGTTTCTTTGTGTAAATATTTTTCTTTCTCACAGAACTTTGAACTGGTTTATAGACCTATTCCTCTGTGCAGCCATTTTTAGAGATTGACAATTCTCCTTCAAGTGACCACTGTTCCCACAATGAGTGCATAGCCAGTTTTTAGGAAGTGATAGGTACTTACGTTTTGGATCCCATTTAGATGAAGACTACGATTTCATGAATCCAATGCCCTTCCTATTACTACTATGATTTTCCTGTAACCATTCTAATGCTTCAGAGGACTTGTTCCATTTCACAGTTTTTTCCTATTCCATTTTTGTTTTAACTAAGGCCTCTTCCAAAGATCTTATCTTTTCATCTTTCTTGCACAGTTCATCAACTGTGATTTTCAGTTCCTCTTCAGCAACGATCTGATGAGAATTAGCAATGCCTTTACCTTTTTCAACTATTTTAACATTTTCCAGTTCTTGAACAGTTGATTCAAGTCTGAGGACCTGTTCCTCAAGCATGCTAATTTTTCTTTTCAGAGAGTTTAATTACGGCCTTTTAATATTCAGTTCCTAGAGTTTCAATTTCATCATGCAATTGATTTTTTCCATCCCTTAGAAATTTAAACTCATTTAGCACAGTATGAAATACTTTAACTAATTTCTCTCTAAGTTTAGAAACAAATACCTCAGCATCTTCTTCATTATCTGAGTCCTCAAGAGCCATTAGAGCAAGATCCTTATCCAGATCAACATCAGATACTTCATCCTCACTGTCTTACCATCCTGCAACCATTGCTTTGAGATTTCCACTTTTCTTTCGGACCTGTTCCCTACCCTTTTTTCTTTCCTCAATATATCTCTTCCTCCATTCTCCTTCCATAATTGGACATTTGTTGATGTAGTGCTCCATGCTGCCACATTTAAAGTATTCTCCAGCATGTTTCATGTTAGAAGACCTACCCTGTCCACTAGCCCCCTTTTTCTTATTCAAATATCTTTGAACACTTTTAGCGATAAGGACCAGTTCCTTATCATCAATAGGCTTATCAGCAGCAGTCATGGCTAGATTAGGTTCAATTTTAACAGGTTCTCCTATGTTTTTAACCTTTTTCCTTAGTTCATAAGTTTTTAAATAACCTATAAGCTCATCTAAGGATAAGGTTGTCAGATCTTTGCTTTCTATGATAACACAAGCTTTGATCTCCCAAGAATCTGGAAGAACCATAGTTAGGATTTTTTCTACTCTATCTTCTAGATTTAAAACCCTTCCTAAAAAAATAAGTTCAGATGCAATGGCATTAAATCTAATTTACATTTCAGAAATTGATTCTCCTTCTTTCATTTTAAAGCTTTCATATTCAGAAAAAAAAAGAAGTGTACCACTAGACCTTTTTACCTGACTTGTTCCTTCATGTGCAACTTGTAGAGCATCCCAAATTTCCTTTGCAGTGGTATACCCTCTAATTCTAGTGCACTCGTCAGGACTGAGTCCACCAACAAGCCACTTCCTAGCTTTTGCATTCTTTTCCCATTGCCTTATGTCTTCAGCATTGCATTCTCTTCTGATTTTGGGAACATCATTTCCTTCAGCATCCTTTTTCATTGGAATCATGGGACCTTCAGTCACTATGTCCCATAACTCATAGTCCTCAGCTTGAAGATGATCTCTCATCCTCTCCTTCCACCATTAGTAGTATTTTTCATTGAAAAAATGTGCTCTAACCATTGACTGACCCTCACTATTCTCCTGTGATGTACTCATCTAATCCTGGGTGTTAGCCTTTTCAAGGATAACCCGCTCTAATACCAATGTTATTTCCCAAGATACACCACTTTACTGTTTTAAAGACCAGTTCCTTAAAATGTGTTCCTTTGCTATTTTATATGCAGAATTAAAACTGTAAGTAAATGAGCACCCAATATTAGCGTGGAAAAACCCCTCTAACTAGGGATCAAAAAACCACGACCTACTCTTCCAAGTAGGATTTCAACTTCACTATGTAAAAGGTTCACTTGGTTACAAGACTACCTTCTTACTAGTCTAGGACTAACTCTAATCCTCTAGTGATCTCTTTAACGATCAGTGAAGTTTGTTCAAATATTCGACTTGAACTGAAAAGATACAACTAGATAATACCTACTACAGTTGAACTAACACTAAACTTTGACAAACTTCAATCTAAGGAACAGGTTCTTACTTAGTTCACTATAGCTTACTGATTACACAATTAAGATAAAGACTCTTTCAATGCTATGCTCGATTCTCTCTGTATTTTTACACACCTTCATAGCTGAATTGCTCCTCGTTTTATAGCTTCAGCAATCATGAAGTCTTGATCAATTAAAACTCCAAAGCTTCCCAGAGTTGAGTCCTACTTGAACACTTCACTTGTTTACCCGAAATCTTTTAGCTCTTATCCACAATTAATGCAATCTTTTCATATCACGTTTAGACCTGCATAATTATTAAGATAAATATTAGAGTTAGGATAATTAATAATATTTCATCTTATATGATTTTGCATGAATTATCTATTTAGTTGCAGTGATTCAAAGGAACGGGTCCTTTGAATCCGTTCCTCGGTCATCAGTCAAAACTTCAAGCTTATCCAAGCTAACACTAAGCTTGAGGCGGGGCGGGGCGCCTCATCTGTGGCATCATGAACTTCACACTTTGACTCCAATTCTTGCTTTTTAGCTTCAATCTGTAACCAATGATCATGCAAACTCATTACAACCTGAAACTAAGAAATTTATAACATCAACAACACCAAATATTGCCTTTGGATTAAAAAATAAAAGCTTAAAGTAGTCTTTAAGTTGGTAAAATACCAACTTATCTGTCAGCCGCCTGCTGGCACATCTTACTTTAATTCTACATCTATTCTTCAATAAAGCAATTCAACTTTGCCTTGAAGTCCAATAACTGTCGTGATCTCGCCAGCGACAATAGGACTCGAAAATTGTTTCCACTCCGTCGAAAATCGATAAAGACAATTACGATGAGGATAAACGCAGAAAGAGGAGAAATTGTGGTGTACAACAAAACGTTGTTGCAACAAGATAAATTGGATCAAGTTTTCTCAGCACTCGAGTAGGACCCCAAAATGAAATGAAAGTAGTTGTCTGTGATATATCCTTAAATCAGCTGGAATAATTATTTTTTTAAAAAAAAGTTAATGATAACTTCTCAAAATCTCGATAACACCAAAAAAGAGCTCAGAACTTTAAGACCGTGTTCATAAATGCTTAGTTAGCACAAAAATTTCGTAGAAATTTAGTTAGGTAGCCACTTTTAAAAGTGTCTAACGAGGAATAGACAATACATGCAAAATTCTAGAATCATTGTCTCAACCTATAAAAATAGTAAAATTTTCGCCCAGTGGCCAGTTTTGACAATGGTATTAACTTTGCGGCCACTATTTTTTTTTTGGTCTTACACTTGAGGCCACTTTTGGCTCTTTACTAGATAAGGTCATTAGATACTCCTAACTGAAAGGAATTAATTACCCCTCAGTCTGATTACTGGACTGAAGTTTGAAATACTACTGATTGAAGTTCAAACCACATGGACTGAAGTTCCCACATGGATTGAACTTCTCTTCCCTTATGGACTGAAGTTCTATCCCCATGGATTGAACTTCTCTGCCCTATGTACTGAAGTTCTATCCACAGGGATTGAACTTATCTACTCTTATGGATTGAAGTTCCATCCACAGGAATTGAACTTCTCTACCCTTGTAGATTGAAAATCGTTTGTTGGACCGACAATGAAATAGTCTTGTTTTGGAGTCCATATTGACTATTTCTTGCTACACTACTACACCTTAGATCAGTCAGCAAAACTTCAATGTTTGTGATCGTGGACTAGTCTTGTGTCGTTAATTGATGCAAGTACTGCTGCTTTCCGACATTGATAGTTTTGTTTGATTAGATCATGTTGGAAACAATGTTCCACCACTATATGTTTGTGGCCACTGTCTATTTAGCCCGAGAGTCATTTTATAAATAAATTTTTTCAAACTATTTTAAATATTTAAGTTAATGTTGTCCAAGTGGGAGAATGTTAGAATTATTTATTAAATATTGGACTTAACATTAACTTATTCGGTTTTACCAAAACGGGCTAATTGTAAATAGCTGGTGGACAATACACGGGCCACATATTTGTGGATTCCATGATGGGCCTGTATTGTTTCTTGTGTTAGGTGTGAGCTGACAGTAGTGTAGGCATGTTGTTAAACCTATGGGCCCATTATGGGTGGGCCCATTAGGTTAAGGCTTTTAAGCCTATATATATGAGGCTAGGTCTCCTCTCCTGGCTTAATCTATTGTAGACAACTTCCCATTAAACTGTCAGTCAGTTCTCATAAGCTCAAGGAGAGGAAAGACTTGGCCTTCGCTCGTCTCCAATACCGTGTTGTCATGGCGGATAAAGGTACGCACTTTTACTCACATCCTCATTATGGTTAGTAGGTGTTCTTGATTTATGTGATTGTGTGTTTATATTTAATTCAACATTATTTGTATCAAGTAATATTCCAATTTTAACTTTGAATACCATCATTTAAAAACCTGTCAACTCTTTCCATTTTTCTTTCTTTCCTTCCTTTGTCTTCATTGGTGTAGTTATATTAAGGTTCTTCATTTCTTTTAACTAAATTACAGCACTACATTGTATTTCAATTTTTTTGTTCATCGGGAAAACCTATTGGAGAACTATGAATATGTTAGGGGAGGGGCAGCTACTATGTTTGACATAATTTATTAACTTGTATTTTACACGAAGTCCAACATGGTAATGTAAAAACATATAAAATAAATGTAAAGAAAATAGAAAAGAAAAACAAAAGCTTAACAAGAAAAAAATGAAAAAGAATAGGCTGGTACAGTAAGTTTAATCTTGAGCACAAGATTGAAAGAACAATGTCAATGTGGAAAGGAAAAAAGAAAAGAAAAGAATAGAAAAGGAAAGGAAAGGATGAAAGGGAAAAAAGCTGTCAATAAAAAAAATGATTAGCAACAAAGGTTGACTGGAAAAAGAAGCTGCAAGGAAATGAAGGAAAAAAACTCTAAGTTTAATCACTGGGTGCCGCGGGTAGTATTTATCCATTTCGTAACAGTATTTATACATGTATTTAAATTTTCCGAAGCTACCGGATGTCTGTGACACCACCTCCCTACAACATAGATCCGCTCCTGGAGGGTGGGTGTTAGTTATCTAATCATATCCATTTTCTGTATGAAACTAACTATATAAATGTGTCTGATAATTGGAACTTATTACAGTATATCTCTGTAACAATTAGACCTCATCCACTTGCCTCAAAGTATCATATTTCTGACATGCAAAATTAGAAAATCACTGTCAATACTTTCTAACATGGTGTTTGCCAGAAGTGGTGTTGGAGGTGGCGGTTCTGGTTCTGATCTAGCCAATATGACGAACGTCCTACCTATACGAGTCCTAACGAGCCGGTGGTTCATGGTGCTAGGCACCATCTTGATCTTGTCAGCTGCTGGTGCCACCTATATGTTTGGCCTGTATTCCGGTGACATAAAAGTTGAACTTGGCTATGACCAAACCACCCTAAATTTACTAAGTTTCTTCAAAGATTTAGGATCCAACGTTGGTATCCTATCAGGTCTAATTAGTGAAGTGACACCACCATGGTTTGTCCTTTCAATTGGAGCAGTCCTCAATTTTTTTGGTTACTTCATGATATGGATGGCCGTGACCAAACAAATGGCAACGCCCAAAGTTTGGTTAATGTGTTTATACATTTGCATTGGTGCAAATTCACAATCTTTTGCTAATACAGGAGCTCTTGTCACATGTGTCAAGAATTTCCCAGAAAGCCGTGGTGCTGTTCTAGGACTTCTCAAAGGTTTTGTTGGTCTAAGTGGTGCGATTTTGACACAAATTTACCATGCAATTTATGGTAATGACTCCAAGTCTTTGATCTTACTTATTGGTTGGCTTCCAGCTGTTATTTCTTTAGTTTTTCTACGTACCATTCGTATCATCAAAGTAGTTAGAATTGCACATGAGCCCAAAGTGTTTTATAGATTTTTGTATATGTCACTTGGCCTAGCTGGTTATCTTATGGTGATTATCATACTTCAAAAGAAACTATATTTTACAAGAAGTGAGTATGGTTTAAGTGCAGTCTTGGTTCTTTTATTGCTTTTCTTACCACTTGGTATTGTGATAAAAGAAGAAGTTGATTCATGGAATGCCAAAAAACAAGCCTTGGATGGTATTTCTGAGGTGGAAGTAGTAACCGAGAAGCCGAAAAGTGAGACTCCTCAGTTACCACCATCCACAGCTATCACTGTTTCTTCTGTTGACATAAGAGATCCAGAGGTTTCTTGCTGGAAAACAGTTTTTCGACCACCGGCTCGAGGAGAAGACTACACTATACTTCAAGCACTCTTCAATATGGACATGTTAATCCTTTTTACTGCGACAACGTGTGGAATTGGGGGGAGTTTAACAGCTATAGATAACTTGGGACAAATTGGAACTTCACTCGGATACCCAGAAAAGAGCATTAGCACATTTGTGTCCCTAGTGAGCATATGGAATTATTTAGGAAGAGTGGTGGCTGGTTTTTTATCTGAACATTTCTTGAAAAAGTACAAATTTCCTAGACCCTTAGCCCTTACCATAACCCTGGTAGTTTCTTGCATAGGTCACCTTCTTATAGCTTTTAATGTTCCTGGTGGACTCTATGTTGCATCCATAATTATTGGATTTTGCTTCGGAGCACAATGGCCATTGCTTTTTGCAATAATCTCAGAACTTTTTGGACTGAAGTACTACTCAACTTTGTACAATTTTGGGACAGTGGCAAGTCCAATTGGTTCATATATACTTAATGTAAGGGTAGCTGGTCATTTATATGACAAAGAAGCAGAGAAACAATTGAAGGCATTGGGAAGGACTAGAATGCCAGGGGAAGACTTGAATTGTGATGGAGTTGAGTGTTTTAAATTAGCTTTTATTATTATCACAGCTGTTACAATATTTGGAGCTTTTGTTTCTATTATTTTGGTGATTAGGACAAGGAAGTTTTATAAAAGTGATATTTATAAGAAATTCAGAGAACAAGCTAAGGAGGCTGAGATGGAAATGGCATTGGCACAAAATGGAGGTGTTGTTCAAAGTAGTGGTACTACGGTAAGGAGATTGCAATAAAGTATGAAGGCAAAATGAAGGTGAAAAAAGAAATGGAGACAGGACAAAGGGAAAAGAAAAGGTTAGATAAATTTAGGTATCTTTGGGACATTTCATGGTACAAACTTTATACCATATAGCTTAATTTGTAAGTGTGATTAATTTGATGGTAAGGAAATGCGTTATTGTGTTGTTCTCTCTTACTTAAATTTTGTTGGTTGAATGGAGTAGCATGATTCCTAAAAATTGTTTTTATCGAATACCCAAAAAAAAAAAAAAAACTTATTTAAAATTGAGACATCAATTAATATTCCAGTTTTAACTTTGAATACCATCATTTACAAACCTATCAACTCTTCCCTTTCTTCTTTCTTTCCTTCATCTTCTTCATTGGTGTAGTTTGAAATATTAAACCTCATTTCTTTTAATTAAATTGCAGATCTACATTGTTTCTCACGTTTTTTTCTCTGAAAACCTTTTGGAGATCTGTGATGTTAGGGGAGTGGCAGCTGCTACGTTTGATTTCAATATGTTAAGAGTCGAATGATCTAAAGATGTCCAGTGGTTGGGTAGTCATATGTTGATGGACCCAAAATTCAGACTTGCGATATTGTTGTTAGAGTATTCAAGCAATTTTTTTGATTTTCTAATAGAAATTACGTGAGTTTGAATACAGAAAGATACAGTTCTAACAATATAATAAGATATAGCGCATCCACTAGTGGAGATCAAAAATCAATGCACGCAAGCCAAAGAGTTTAATAAATGAAATCATTTTTCAATTTAACAAAATAACATATATTTTCAAAGTTCACTAGTTTACCTAATTCAAATTTTACCGAAAAATCATAATTAAGAGGAGCAAAAGTACTCCCAAGTCCCAATCAAAGTGTTCTTCATTTCTATGATTTAATTAACAGAAAGTTAATGGAAAATAGATCTCAACTATTTGATTACACTCGCCAGTAATAATATTAGAATTTTTTTGTGTAATTAATATAACCACATCATTATATGAGTTTGAGAAACAATTGCAAACAATGATCCAATAGCATCCATATCATAAGGGATAGCCTTTTCTTTACGTCAAAGCTTACGTTTGCTCTTATATGAGCAAAAAAATGCGGGAAAAAAAGGAACAAGTGAGGGCTGCTCAGATAGTAAGCATCCTTCGCGTACATTTAAGAGGTTGTGGGTTCGAGTCATCGTAGGAGTAAAAAGTGGGAGGACCACTATTTGTTCCGAGAGAGGTGGAGGAGTGGAGTTAAAAAAAAAAAAAAAACAAAAAAGAACATGTCAGCTAAAACAAAAAATATAGTGGTGCACCTAGCTCCTTTATAAAACTGCATAAGTTATTCTGATTTTGAATTACATATATATTAGTCATACATTCTATATAATGGCGTCATTTGTTCGAATAATTTATAGTTGCTCTATATAGAATGTTGCTAAATAGAATGGAGTATGATATACACATATTGTAATGGTGAGGTATTATTATGCAGGATGACTGCTACAGCTAGTTGCTTTTATCACCTAAGTCATCTAGCAAAGCATGCAACTCTATTAATTGGGTTGATTCCTAATTTTCTTCAAATGCCGCTTTAAAGTCATTCTTGCATTTTCTAGTGGCGTCATTAAAAAAAATGATAATAAAATAATCATAAAATAATCCGGTGCACAAAGCATCCCGTATTCACGCAAGATTCGAAGAAGATTCACACTTCAAGGGATAATATGTAGCAGCATAGCCTAATGCAATCATCAGTGGTTGTTCTACTACCCGAATCTATGACCAATATTAATATTTCACCATGTTTTTGGAGGCTTTCTCTTGCATATGAAGAAGTAATCAAGATTCTATAAACTTTTATAACTAATTCGCGTTTCTGAGGCTGCTTATACTGTCCAACCTGTTATGACCTAATTAACAATGTTTATTATTAAGCAAAAAATTTCACACGGTGCTCCAAAATTTATTTGTTCTGAGAGTTTATCCTTGCTTTTCATGATTTTAGTAAAATGGCTTCGGCTTTCATTATGACCTAATTAATGTATTGGCCTAAATCGAGAAAGGACAACAAATCGAATTTGTTTTGGGGTTGATTGATAATTTGCTTGTATCAAAATTATGATCGAGCTGGGATTGAATTTGAATGAGGTAAATGCCTTTTGGAATAAATGAGGCAGATAATAAACGAGCGGTAATGAGTATAAAACGAGACAAAGCTTAAAAAGAATATAAGTCTATTGTTGTATTTCTGGATGATCTTCTTGTTTACAAAGAGGCCCTATTTATAGTTGATAGGAACGAGAAGATTACAATCGCATTCAATGGTAATTACTCTGTATTCATTCATTTTCAGCTAGCGGCCTCTTCTTTTAATACTCGACCAACGGTCATACAACAGTTATAATTGGACGTGTTTTTTTGCCGAGGTACTACAATCTTTCAAAAGGTCGTCGTATTGATCATTCTTCAATCTTTCCGAGCTCTGACTTTATACGTTGCTCGATCTTATCCGAGGTGGAGATGAAAACTATCCCCTCGAGAAGATGTTCTCGGTGAAACTTTGATTGTCTCGTGGTTTAAGCCTTTTCACTGAGGCAATGGGGTTTTTACCCAATACAGATATTTCCCTACCTCTTTGACAATTGTCAAAATTTTCCAAGAGGTGGAATTGAATCAGGCAGGAGAATGATGTGGCGCGTTATCAGCCAAGAGCTTTGAAAAGGTAACCGTCGCTTCAATGTCGTATCCCTTGCACGTGGACTTGTTTTGAACGGACATAACCCTTCGTTTTACCTTCCCCATGCATTGGCGTTTTAATCTACTTGTATCTTATTATAAATTGGTCACGTTTTATCATCATCCTCACCATTTCATAACTCTCCCTTGAATTGTTCTTGCTTTTTTCAGCCTTCCCTTTCATTCTAAATATTTTCACCATGTCTTCTTCTTCTCATTGTGAAAATGTTGTCGATGCTGGTATTTTGGCATTAACCAACGATTTGATAAATTCTCCTCCATCGGCTACTTCTTTCCATTCGAATGATAGTCACAGTGTCGCCATTCACGAACCTTCTATTGGTGATAATGAGGCGGCGACTGAAGAGGCCATTAACGATGATGACAACGAGGTACACGAGACCTCGCCTCCAAAGAAGAAAAAAAAAGTTTATCTTAGGGAACTCAAACCTCAATGGGTTATCCCAAAGAAGTTTGATTTTAGCAAAGAGTTTAGGATGAGGAGACAAACGGCCTCGAATATCATAAGGAAAAGGAATCTCCCCGTTCAACTTTCTCCAAGCCTTGCCTCAGAAGGACATATAGCCTTGATACGATAGGAGTGCAATTGGGGCCCCGAGGTTCCAATTTCAATTCCTGCCCCTGAGCACCGCATGTGCGACAGTGTTCTGGGGCAATTCTTTTTTTACACTTACCTGTTTTTGATAGGTTTTACTCTTCCCCTTCATCCCGTAGTGGACACTTTTTGAAGGTCACACAACGTTTGCTTGGCTCAGCTAGGCCCCGGCTTTTGGAGGGTCATCCAGTGCCTCAACTATATTAGTCGTAAAGCCGGGGTCACATTTGAGTATGACTACTTGACTTCTTTATTTTCTCCCTCTCTGCACAAAGATGGTATTGTGCAGTTAAATAAATGAGGCCAATTTTCCATCATCACCAAGAGCGACGACACCGAGGATCGTAGCTGGTGTGATTGGTTTGTTCTTCTTCCCACTTCTTTTCTCTCTGCTAGGCTTGAATTCCCCGAGGTGTGGAACAGAACACATAAGTTTTCTTCTGTTTTCGTTTTTTACTTGGCTCCTATAAATGCGAGAAAACTAATTTTTCATTGTAATTTTTAGCTAGAAAGCTTCCAATCAATCCTATCAAGTATTTAACGGCTTGGGTGCAAGCTATTATTAATGCCGAGGGAAGGCCAGAGAGGGATTGGATGGTCTTGGCTGCTCGTGTGGAGAACAGCTTGTCGGGCAAACCACTTGACTAATATGACTCCAAATTTGATATTTCCTTTTCTCAATGCGTCCTCTCTTGGTCTTACTCCTCTTATTTTCAGATTTTAACGAGCTGCCTGCCGGGGCGGAGAAGGAGGAGGACAAGAAAGAGAAGAAGAAAACGAAGAAGAAAAAGAAGAAGAAGCAAGGACGGCGAGAGGATTTCATCGAGGTCCTTGATGTCGAGGCTAGTTTGCAGTCCTTCGAGTCCCCGAGAGGTATCCTCATTTTTCCTTCGTATATCTTCTTATTTTTCTTTCTCTTTGAATGACGTGTTTTCTCTTTTCAGGCTCGAAAAGGAAAGGGGATACGCCAAAGAAGCCAACCAAGGCTAAAATCCCTCGGGTTAATTTACCTGAAGTCCCTCAACGAAGATTAATTGACGAGCCAGACGATATCTGTGTTCGAGGCGAGGTCGAGACGGCAAGTATTAAAGAACCGAGCCAATTTGTTGAAAGCCTGCCGAGGCGGTTTCGTCTGCAAAGGGGGCGAGTGCCAATTCAACTCGAGCTAAGACAACCCTTCCTCAAGGAATTAGGAGAATCCCAGTTCCGATCGGTGTCTGCTTGCTGGATGATGATATGAGGACCGCCATTAGTTGCAAAGGGCTGCTCGGGCCTTTAGAAAACGAGCGGCTCAAGAATGTGCCCTAGGATGATTTTATGGCGTATTCGGCCCAGCATGCGATTCATGTAAAATTTTTGTTCCTTTCACTACTTTTTTATCTTAACTTTTTTCCGCACTTCTGATTTCATTTTTTTTTTGCTGTAGGGCTACGTCTATGCTATGAAAGCGGTTGAGATCGAAACCAAACAAGCAGTGTACCTTAAGCAAGTCGGGGATGAGTGGGATCGAAAGAGGAATGGACTCGAACCTTGTGTTTCTGAGCTTGGAAGGCAACCCCTTGATTCGAAAACCAAATTGGGCCGAGCTCAGAAAGAGGTTGAGCAATCGAGCACCGAACTCTCTCAGGCTCATCGAGAACTTGCCAATCTTAGGGCCGAGAAGAGGTCCCAAGAGGAGAATCATCGAGCTGAGCTCCGAAAGCAGGCTGATGCAGCAGATGAAGTGCTTAGAGAGCCGACCGAGCAATTCGAGGAGAGATCTTTGCTACTTGCCTCGAAGATGAAATAGGTTGAAGCTAAGAACGAGGTTCTTGAAGTTGAAATGACGACCCTTCGGGGCAAAAAACCAACCTCCTCTTCTGAGCTGAAGTCTAAGTTCAAGGTTGAGCTGAACTCGAGAGTTACCCGATCCAAAGTCGACATAAATTGGACAACCATTCAGACCAAGCTGAAGACCCTTGAGCGATGTAAAGAGGGGATTAGTTTGGATGACGAGATTGCCAAGGCTAAGATAGATCTCGCTACGGCTCGAAAGCTTTTAGATCAACTTCCTTCGAGCAGTGAGAGCGCGTCTGAAGGAGAAACTTCGGGTAGTGATAGCGAGGCTAGTGGGTAACTGCTCCTTTGTTTTGTTTTGGGCCTTCGAGCCATTTCCTTTGTAATTATTCTGGCCTTCGAGCCTTATGAATGTATAAATATTGAATGTTAACTGTTTCAATATCTTTTCGAGCGTTTCTTTGCTTGCAAGACTTTAAGTATATTATGAAGCTAGCTTAGGAAGACGTCTCATCCTTGAGCCCAGGCTTTAGACAAGGCTTAATGGATAAAAAGATGGTGGATCGATTTTTATTCCATCGATGAAAATCGATCCAGTTTACATAGAGCCTAGGTGTACTTAGGCAAATTTAATTTACAAAAGCCATTTGGGGCAAACAATATGAGTGATCAAGCGTATTACTACGAGGTCAGTCCCCGGCATAGGTTCAGCTAAGCCTCTGGCGATCTCCATGTTTTGAAGTTCTTGAGTTTAGTCCCCGAGTTCGAGTTATATTGCGAAGAACCTGGGCTGCGAGTCTATGAGTCGATTGCAGACTGAACTTATCCCCTTGCACCCCCTAGTGGTTGAGTGTGAAGGGTGAGGACTCGAGCACTGTTGACTTTGGAGCGATAACTCGTTATAGTTAGAAGTAATATTTCTTCAAATTGGATATGTTCCAATTTAACAGCTCCTGTTTACTTTCGAGGTCTTCCAGTTGATAAGACCCTTTCCTTACGATTGCTTTCATTCAGTAGGGGCCTTCCCAATTGGCGGCGAATTTCCCCGTATTTTTCTCTTTAGTCGTTTGATTTGAGGCCCTCAAGACATAATCGCCAACCTTGAACTCTCTCAACTTGGCCTTTTTGTTCAAGTAGGCCTCGATTTGTCGTTTTTGAGCTGTTAAACGCACTAAGGCCATCTCTCGCCGTCCTTCGAGCAAATCTAATTCGACTCACATAGTTTTTTAATTTGACTCCTCGGTTGAATGAGCATAGCGAAGACTTGGTTCACCAACCTCGACAGGAATTAGCGAATCTACCCCGTAAACAAGAGAAATTGGGGTTTTGCCAGTGCTATTCTTCTCCGTTGTCCTCATTGCCCATAACACTTCTGGTAACTCATCGGGCCATGAGCCTTTTATTTTGTCCATTCTCATTTTGAGATTGTCGACGATTATTCTATTTGAGGACTCAGCTTGTCCATTGGCACTGGGTGGTAGGGTGTTGAAGTCACCCTTTTGATCCCCCATTTTATAAAGAAAGTTGTGACCTTCAAGCCAACAAATTGTGTGCCATTATCACAAGTAATCTCCCTTGGAACTCCAAATCGGCATATGATATTTTTCCATATGAATTCGATGACTTCTTTTTGCCTGACTTTAGCAAAAGCTCTTGCTTCGATCCATTTGGAAAAATAATTAGTGAGCACGAGGATGTATTTAACACTGCCCTTCACTTTGGGGAATAGTCCCACGATATCCATTCCTCATTTCATGAAGCGCCACGGTGAAATCATCGAGTACAAGGGTTCGGCCTGTTGATAAATCAAAGAGGAATGCCTTTGACAGTTGTCGCAATTTCTAACAAATACTCTAGCATGCTCGCTCATTTCGGGCCAATAGTAGCCAGCTCGGAGAGTTTTCGCACGAGCGCTCTAGCTTCAGAGTGATTACCACACGTTCTTTCATGCACTTCTTTCATCACGTATTCATACTCTCCTGGGCCTAGACATTTGGCCGTCGGGCCGCAATAGAGCTTCTTGTACAATTGTCTATATATTATCGTGTATGAAACTACTTGCTTCCAAAATTTTTCCGCTTCTTTTTTTACTGGTGGTAGAATCCCCAACTTCAGATAAGAGAGAACTTTGTTCATCAATCCCAATATCGATTCACAGTATTTACTTCCAGCTTCATCTTTCCCACGACTGATGTGAAAATTCTAACTGTGGAGTCAGTCCCTGAGTAATCTATTTCAACTGTCGAGGCCAAGTTTGCCAAGGCATCGGCCTCGACGTTTTACTTCTCGTGGTATTTGCATAAACTACCATTCTTGAAAGGCGTCGAGCGCTTGGTGCATTCTTACCACGAACTGTTTTATTCTGGGCTCCCGAGCCGAATATCCACTGAGGACTTGATTCACCCCTTGTAGCGAGTCACATCTTAGCTCTACATTCTCAGCTCCCATTTCTTTAGCCAGCTTTAATCCTGCTATGGTGGCCTCGTACTCAACTTCGTTGTAGGTTAGCCTCTCGAATTTTATCAAGTGCCTTATCTTTTCCCCCGTGGGAGCTACGAGTACTATTCTGATCCCCGACCCGTTGGAATTGGCTGCCCCATTTGTGTAAAGCTTCCATACCCCATAGGTGGGACCCTTTTAAACTAGATTCTCTTTTTCCGCCTCGGGAAGTAGTTTAGCACTAAAATCAGCTACAAAATCAGCTAACACTTGAGACTTTATGGCTGTGCGAGGTTAGTTTACAATGTCATACTCACTCGGCTCGACCACCCATCTAGATAACCTCTCCAACAATTCTGGCTTATGTAATATATTTCTCAAGGGGAAGGATGTTACTACGGCTATTGGGTGGCATTGGAAATAAGGGCTCAATTTTCGAGCAGCAATGACTAATGCAAGCGTTAATTTTTCCAAATGGGGATACCTTGTTTCAGCATCTAGGAGAGCTTTGCTAACTTAGTATATTGATTGTTGCTTTCCTTCTTCGTCCCGAACTAGAACTGCGCTGACCGACACTTCGGAGACGGCCAAGCATACCAACAACATCTCGCTATCTTTTGGTTTGGCCAACAATGGGCGTTGGCCAAATAATATTTGAACTCTCTCAGAGCCTCCCTACACTCGGGAGTCCATTCAAATGAAGTTTTCTTTTTTAATACAGAAAAGAACCTGCCGTACCGCTCAGATGACCTTAAAATAAATCGACTTAGGGTGGCTAATCGGCCAGTTAAGTGTTGGACTTCCTTCGGGCTTGAAAATTCCTCGGGGATTTCTTGTAAAGCTTTGATCTTGTCAAGATTCGCCTCGATACCTCTCCCCGAGACAATAAATCCCAGGAATTTGCTTGAGCTGACCTCAAAAGCACACTTTTCAGGGTTAAGTTTCATGGAATACTGTCTCAAAATCGCAAAGGCCTACTTTAGTTGTTTCAAATGATCTTCCAATCGGACAGATTTCACCAACATATCATCGATATATGCTTCCATTGTTTTTCTGATGTAATCCTTAAACATGTGACATACCAGCCTTTGATAAGTTGCTCCGGCATTTTTCAGACCGAAGGGCATCATCCTTCATCCATGATAAAGGAATTTTTTTCTTCATCACTAGGATCCATCAAGATCTGATTGTATCCCGAATATGCATCCAAAAAGGTTAAGAGTTTGTGTCCAGCCGTGGAGTCTATTACCCTATTTATTTGGGGCAAAAGGTAGGAATCTTTAGGGCAAGCTTTATTCAGGTCGGTGCAGTCGACAGACATCCTCCACTTTCCATTTTTCGTGGGTACCACTACTACATTAGCAAGCCAATCTGGGTATTTGACTTTCCTTATGAATACATTGTTGAGCAACCTCCTGGTCTCGTCTTGGATCGCCTTCTTTTTTACTTCAGCGTGAGGTCTTTTCTTTTGTTTCACTGGACGGTAGTTGGGATCTACATTCAACTTGTGTGTCATGATTTAGGGATCGATTCCAACCATGTTTGCATGAGACCAAGCAAATCAATCATCGTTGGCTTTTAACAATTCGATGATAGCTTTCTTAGACTCAGCATCCAGCTCCGAGTCCACGAATATTTTTCTGTCTGGAAACTTTTCCGACAAGGCATAAGATTCTAGCTCTTCCACCGTTGAATCCTCGGCCTTTTGCTTTCGAGGTTCTTAGATGAAAGTTGGGATCCTCTCTTCCTGCTTTGGATGAGCTACTTCTTGGATCAAGCTCTCCTCTTTATCGGGCTCCGAGCCATTTGGTTGTGATTTCAAGTACCCGATCAGGGCGTTCCCACTTTTTACGACGACTGAATAGCATTTCTGAGCTGTTAGTTGGTCACTTCGGATTGCACGAATTCCCCACGGGGTAGGAAACTTGATCATCTGGTGGAGGGTTGACGATACGGCCTCCATTTCATGAATCCAAGGCCTTTCAAGGATAACGTTGTAGGCCATATCCTCGTTCATTACTTGAAAAGTTGTTTTCTTGTCAACCCCTTCGGCGGTGGTTACAAGAGTGATTTCCCCTAAGATTCTTTCTACAGAGTTGTTGAACTCTGCTAAAATAGTTGTTTTTGGGATTATGAGATCCTTTAACCTCTTTGTTCAATGGCTCTATGATTGATGATATTCACAGAACTCTCAGGATCTATTAGAACTTGTTTTACGTCTGAGTCGATGATCCTCAAAGTAATAACCAGAGCATCGTGATAAGAGGTCATCATTTCGTAGTAATCCTCCTCGTCAAAAATGATTTCATTGTCACTTCCTTCAACTTGAGTCCTTCTTCCCGTACTGATTGAGAATTTTGCAGATTTTCTTAGCGAAGGGAGATTGACACCGTTTACTTCCATGCCGCCGGTTATGATGTTCACATATTTTCGTGACATTGAGATAATTAACATCTTTCTGAGATCTCGAAAAGATTCGACTTTGGAACAAACGTTATTATCAATTCCCCACAAACTGCGCCAATTTGTGTTGGCCTAAATCGAGATAGAGCAACAAATCGAATTTGTTTTGGGGTTGATTGATAATTTACTTGTATCAAAGTTATGATCGAGCTGAGATTGAATTTGAATGAGGTAAAATGCCTAATGGAATAAACGAGGTAGATAATAAATGAGCGGTAAAGTATATAAAACGAGACAAAGTTTAAAAAGAATATAAGTTTATTGTTGTATTTCTGGATGATCTTCTTGTTTACAAAGAGGCCCTATTTATAGTTGATAGGAACGAGAAGATTACAATCGCATTCAATGGTAATTACTCTGTATTCATTCATTTCCAGCTAACAGTCTCTTCTTTTAATGCTCGACCAACGGTCATACAACGATTATAATTAGACGTGTTTGTTTGCTGAGGTACTACAATCTTTCGAGGGGTCATCGTACTGATCATTCTTCAATCTTTCCGAGCTCTGACTTTATACGTGACTCGATCTTACCCGAGGTGGAGATGAAAACTATCCCCTCGAGAAGATGTTCTCAGTAAAATTTTGATTGTCTCGTGGTTTGAGCCTTTGCACCGAGGCGATGGGGTTTTTACCCAATACAATTAACAATGTTTATTATTAAGCTAAAAAATTCACCCAGTGCTCCAAAACTAATTGGTTCATAGAGTTTATCCTCATTTTTCATGATTTCAGTAAAATGGCTTCTTCTTTCGTTCCTTTCTTTTTTTATTTGAAGTGTTGCCTCAGGAATACGTTAAGTCAATTAGCTAGGAGAATATGAGAATAGGTCAAAGGAAAGTATACTACCTAGGCTACACTTCAATTATCTGAGAGATTCCGAAAAAGGTGATGGCAACTGCTATTTAGCCTATACTTCATGTCAGTTAGATTGGAGAATGTGGGAAGGGATAGAGGGCAAGTATTGCCTGGGAAGATTGGGGTAAGTAGTCGAGGACAAGTGATGTCTAGGCTAGACAAGAGAGTTAGCGGGGAGATTGTGGAAGATATCACGGGAATGTGCCGCATATGATAGACACTTCAATTATCTGGGAGATTAGGTAATGGGTGAGGGTAAGTGTTGCGCAATCAATACTTTAAGAAAATTGACTAGGAAAATGTGAGAAGGGGTGGGGGCCAAGTGCTTGCTAGACAGTACTTTTAAATAGAGAAAAAGAATGGCAGGGATAATGCACATCATTTAAAAGATTCATAGAGGTATTTTTGTCCCAAATTTATTCATTAAGTTAAATAGATGTCATTATTATTGATAAGCCACAATGATGGAGGTCAAAAAGGCAAATCATTACCTATGGTAGGGGCGGATTTGTAGCTTTGTTTGGCATCCACGTGAACCCATTTTCATTTTTAAAAGTTAAATATATTGTACATATTTCTCAAAATATGTCTTATATGAGGTTTATGAATCCAGACTTTAAAAGTTTGAATGGTTTCACTTGGTCAATTGTTAGTTCACTTACACTCAAGAGTAGAGATCAATTCTCAATAAATACTTCTTTTTAATATTTTTTTCACCTCCGATTACTTACATTAGTCTAGATTGTTTTTACTTTTGCTTTAGAAAATGGAAATTATTGCATGGAAGATTTCATTTGTAGCATTGAACATATATAAAAAAATCTTAACCACTAGACTATCATCATTAATAGTATATAGATGTTCAAAAATTATTAATATATCATCATACAAAGTAAAATTTGACCTATACATACAATATAGTTTTCTAATGAAAATTGTTCAAGGGCCACTTCTTGAATGACATCCTAGATGTTCCTCTATCCTATGGTGTCATAGTTTTGCAATTCTCCCTATCATTCGGTGATGAAATATGTGAGCTGTGTGGCAACTAATGTGCCCCATAACGGACAAACTCTAGACTAACTACCCGACAAGCTTCTAAAACATGTCAAGTGAAAACTGTATGAAAATATCCTGGAGTATCTTAGATTTTCCAGAAGTTTGGACAGTACTCCAGGGCAAAATCCGAGAGACTGAACTGAGCTCCTTTTCTAGAATTTTTCGTCAAGTACAGCTCAAACTCCGCAAGAGTGACACGGGGTTTTCAATGAAATTCTTTGATTGCAGCTATTATTCATAAAAATTACAAACAATGGCTATTCATTGACTATCACTCAAAAAGGCTCCATTTTTCTTTTATTTATAACAAAATCTGTAGCACCTAGAAATTTAGTCAGGTAGCCAGAATTTTAGAAGAATAGTCACAACTTTCAAAAATAGAAAGATTCCTGAAGAATAACCACTGAAAGTCCAAAACAATTTCCTCGAACTTAGTTCTAGATCCCATGAAATTCCAAAAAAAATTTATTTTTCTTATTTCTAAAGTACATGAATTTCTCCAGGATTACAAACTATGAAGTCCAAGGAAAGTTTCTTGGATTTTTGAACTATATTTTCATAAATTTTTCTGGAGGTTAGTTTAAAGTTCAATGAAATTATTCTTAATTGTTAGTGACTACTTTTCCAAAATCTTTTGCCTTTTTAAGTTACGATTATTTTCTAAAACTTTGTAACTATTGACTATCTCTTGTTTAACGGCTTATAAAATTACCCTGTGAGACTATTTTCAAATTAATATTTTGGTGGACACTTCTAATTCTTTCATGGAAGTAAATATTTTTATATGATAACCCTTAAAATAAGCGATAACTTTTTTTAATTAAAAAGATAAACTTTCTATTACCTACTAGTAAACATACAGGAGATGGGGTGCGCTGCTGGCATTATTTTACACATAGTAGTCGATGTGCTGCCTAACATTGTAGAGTCCATGCAAGAAGTTTTAATTCTTATATGAGCGGGAAAGTAGATTTATAAGTCCTTTTACGAAGTGAGGAAAATGGTCATAGTGCACAATTTCATATTTTCCCAACGCTATTTAACGTCGGCAGTCTTTCCAAATCCTTTAAGGCGGGTTGGGCTTACTTTTAACAAACTAGGGTTAATTACATAAAGGAAAACTTACGGCATTTGACGTTCTAAACAGCTTAATTACGTAACGTATCAATACTTTTAGGGATTTATGCAATATAACGATATATTTAAATTTATTACAAAACATGTCATAAGGGGTAAAAAATGCATACACTACACTTTTGAGCGGTTTTTTTTTTTTCCTTCTCACACCTTTTCAACACATTCATTTACGCCTATACAATTTCTCTTCTATCTAAAACTGTGCACTAATTAAACCTCTTTTGTATTTCTGCATTGTTATTAGTTTTACACAAATTAGGGCATCATCGGCGGGAATTTTTAACCGGAATTTAACAAATTCTTGTCGGATTTTGATCGAACATGTCACAAAACACCGATAGTTCACCGTCTGCTCGTGAAATTCGTTTAAAATCGTGGCATGAGAGGAATTTCCAACTATAAACTTGCATGCACAAGGGCAAAGACCGCGGTCATTAGGAGTTAAAGAATTCTGAAGGTTCACTAGTGCAAAGATGACAATCATTATGAGTTAAGAGTACTGAAGGTTCGCCGGTTGTTAAACTTGGTAAATGGAAGTCGAGAGAGGAGGATAAATGCAAAAGTACTGTAGATGACGACTTCATCGATGAAATCGATGTTGATGTTAGGTTGAAAAGGAGTAAATATGACCGGTGTGGAGTTCTCGAATAAATTCAATCTTCTTTATAGGAAAATGTGTGTATTTCGTTGTATTCCTTTTGTGTTTTTTGTATCTCCTGTATTTTGTGTATGTTTTTCCATTTATATGTATAACTTTTTAAGCGGAAAGTGTATGTGCATTTTAATTTATAAATATATATTTGATTGTATATTTTGTATGTCCCATATTTGCTGTACATAGAGATGTATCTTTTGTTGTGTATATTTTTGTATCTCTCCACTATAAATTTGTGTATTTCACTGTATATATGTTGATTGAATAAGAAGATGAATGATCATGGTCATCAAGTATGTGAGATGTCCTTCTTTTAATAGATTCTCGATTTTGATCATCAGGGCCTTTCAATTGACCATTGCATGGCCACCGCTGCGATGAGAATCATAATTGGGCGTTGCGTTTCTCCCCGTTGCTCCTTTTATGGTAGGCACCTATCAGACCCATGGACCTAGTTTTCCAAAGTGATTGGCAACTAAATCCTCGGCATTGACTCACAAACCAAAATCTCTACGGCTCAGGACTCTCCCCTATTTTCTTGTGATCCAGAGCCCCGGGAACTGCTCAACTTTCTGCTTCCTGCCTGGTTCTTGGCCTTTGCTTTTTTTCTCCTTTTGTCCCCCTCACTTTCTAGAGAGGGAGTCCCTGCTCTCTTCCTTTCTTCAGCTTCGGGGTTTTGGGAATGGTCTGGCTCAAAGCAAAGTTTTTTCAAGATACCTCTGATACAATGCGCTCCATGTTGTCATAGGGTGGTGAATCAAACTCCAATGCAGTTCCCTGTTAGCTAATGACCTCTTCGAGTTGAGACTTTTGCCGAAGGCTACCACAACAATATTATCGGGGACTGACGGATTTTGAAGATATCTTCCATGCGCTTCTCCCGCTTGCGAGAACCACAATGCGCTTTCTTGAATAGGTTTTGCATTTGAGTGAATGATTTGATAGTGCCTATTGGTAGCTGGGTGTACCAAGCAAGGGCGCCTTTGGTCAAAGTGGAGCCACACCGCTTCACCAGAGTAGACTGAATCTCTTCTTCAGTGATCTCGTTACTTTTTACAGTCGTGTAATACACATCAATATATCCATCTGGATCAGTTGTTCCGTCATACTTTAAGTTATCCGGAAGGCGGAAGTGCTTTGTATGCAGACCGGTGCAGTTCTTGCTTTATAATTATGCTTGTAAAACTTCTGCTTATCTACCATAGTAACTTGGGCTGGAGAACCCGGTAGATTACCAATCCTGTCATAATTGGATGATAGGCGCTTCCTTAAGGTCTTGATTGTTTATTGCTGATGGTCCTTCAGGGGCGGCATCAATGTTTAGCTTGCGATTTGGGATGGATGCTGGTGAATGGTTCGTGGGCGCTGGTCCTCGTGAGAATTCTAGCCTCTGAGACGATCTAGCAAACATCGCCCCTAACTTTTGAGATATCCTCCCGACTATGTTGTTCGAGTCTCGCTGCTGTTGTTCAGGCAAAGTGTTAAGGAGATTAACAAGAAAACCTCGGAATTCAATATTACCTTCCGACGGTTGGTCGCCTTCTCCATCGTTTGCGACATGGATTAGCTCTTGGGAAGGGTCTTTTGGTTGCTCAACGGGATCCTTAGGCTGCACACTCGGATCGCTGGGATCCTTCACTGATTCATTTACTGCGTTTGTTGTGTTCTTCGGAACGTTGCTGCTATAATAAGACATGATTGCACCTTTTCCTTCGTAGAATACGTACAATTTCCTAGGCCCCACGCTGGGCGCCAAACTGTTTATGCCTAAAATTGGTCGCCTAGGTTAAACAATCTATTTCGAATGAAGTCACAAGTAATACAGTAAATATGATGGAAATGTAAGTAAACAAAGAGAGAAATAATGAGCAAGAAAAGTAAAGTAATCTTATTCCTTGAGAATAGCCGGATTTTATGGTGAATCACTCTATTGTACAATATAATGTAAGGAGGATATTTATACTAGTAGATACCATATCCTAATTAAGATAAAATACAAAGACTAATAAGACTATGGGCCCATAACTCAAGGTGGTGGTATATACGAAATCCTAACTAGGAGGCTGTAACCCTAAAGCAGCAGGATGTATACCCTTCGTCCTATGCCCATACCGCCTGAACGGTTATAACTCGTAGAACAGGTGTGTATCCTTTGTGCCCAGTGACTTGTAATATAAACCTAGTCTCGCCAGCCGGACCAGTATTCCCCCACTTACTGAGTGCTGACGTAAGCAGTCAGAAAGTGAAAGCGGCGTACAAGATGGATGTGAAAAGATATCGCACTGACTCCTTGAGACTCGCAGTCTCTTTGACCAAGAATGATGTTGATTTCTTCGAGAACTCCATGTGCTTTCATCTGATTGGTTGATACTGATTCTATGCACCTTTCCGAGAAGTGCTACTAACTGCTCCAAATCAACTCATATCTCCAGCAATAATGACGCTTGACTGTTTCATGTGTCACACTTATCTATTTTCTGCCTATAAATAGGGACATCATGACAGTAGACAAATCACAAACTCCTCTTCAGGAAATACTTCACTTCTTCAATAATTTCTTATGATAGGAAGAAAATTTTCTTTCTTAAAAAATGTTTGCCTTCGATCCTGGTTTGATATTACCATAAAATCTTCTTCGTTCCGAATGGATGATGCATGAGGAAAATATAGGAAGAAACTCATGTGCAGTTACCTTCTTTTATTTCTTCATCTATAATGGAGTGAACGAAGTTCCCCGAGTCATGAAGTTTGATCAGGATTCTAACAACGTCCTTTGGGATGTCTTCACTATATCATGTGCACTTATTACTGTGCGCTCATCTTCTAACTCGGCGGTTGCAGTGATATTTCACTTGTCATATGGGGTCAGGAGGCTTAACCCTTTATGCTGTCGTGAGGCTTCTCTTCCAGGACGTCATAGGCATTCGAGTAGTTCCTTGAACAGCGTTGGGGTGAGATTTCGGCGTCTGGCTCTATTCTATGGCCAGCAAGAGGAAAAAGCTCCGGGCCTTGAGCCGATTTAAGAGTCACCAAGTTCTAACTTCGCTCATGGTTGTGGGCCGTCTCTTGGTTCGACTAGTTCGGTCATATCGCTGTTGCAATACCTCATCGGTCGTTGGCTGCGGGATACCCAAGGAAAGAGGCTCCCTTGTGGTAGGTTCTCATCTCCAACCTCTCTATCTCTGGTGAACTCCTGTTTGTGCTTGAATATTTGCGGGGATGTACACTCTGGTTTGACTAGTTGAGGTTGACGCAGATGGTCAAGTTTTTTTTCTAAGCTCTCCGACGAGTCTTCAAGTTTCTCTTTATGTTCAGCGGGCGAGATGGGGGAGGTTAGGCCTGTACTCAGACTCTTCCGAGGTCCCTTGCTTTAATCAAGCAGACGGGATTTAGTTCCACCATCGACCGCATGCCTTAAAGGAATGCTCGGGTTGACATACCTCGGGGCTGCCAGAAGAAAAGAAGAGCGTCGGACTGTTTATGACTTGTAGCTATAATCCAGATGAAGGATTTTCAGCCACGTTAAACCTGATGAGCTCTTTGTTTTTAGTCTTCTCTTTCCTTCCATTTTTTTTACAATTGTTGTGAATAAATATTGTATTTAGGAAGAACTAATCGTATATTATGAGACTACAAGCTGCTTGTTGTTAAAGAAATGGTCGTTCATCAATAGTTTTATGCGTACTTGTGTAATAACATGTGGTGTAATGTGTAGTCAAGCAATATGTTTCGTGTGTCTTTCTAAGCTAATGTACCTAAATATTAGATGGCTTCCGGTCGTCCTGAATGTTCTGATATTTAGAACGTTTATTAGTGAGCTTGGATGGGTAATTACGTCCATTGTGCGCCAATGGTTAGCGGCTTAGGTTGCATATGTAATAGATGGCCGTTCCGCCCACAATCGGATGACTTTAGCCCGAGCAATAACGGGCACTTTAGCGTCTAACTTCGAACGTCTCTACTTAGTTACTCGAGTATTTTAAGACTTTTGGTACTGTGCGAACAGGGGTCCCTATCGACATGTAGGTGCAGTTGTTGAATTAACGAGTTCAACGTACGAATAATGCCTGGTGGCTGAGCTAGACGTGCTCTAGATTTAAGCGGGTAGTGTACCCTACTTATTGTACCGGTGAGTGTATTACTTCAATTTAGGTCTTGCCCCGTGCAATGAATAGTTGTATCGTAGATGGATCTAAATAAGTAAAACTAACTAAGTAAGTGTAGTAGTTTTTTCTTATAAAGGGGCACTAGGCCTGAAATGTTGTGGGTGAAAACCTGTAATATGATTGATGAGTATGAAAATACTACGATCAAAATTAGATAGAACCAAACATAAAAATAAATTCTTTTAAAAAGTGAAAGATACTTTATGCTCGATCCTCGGATGGTTCGGGGGCATGTACTTGGGCTTCCCTACTCGAGGGTGCTGAGCCTGGAGAAGTTACCTCTAGGCCGTTGACGACTCGATGGTATAACTCTGTGCTAATCAAAAAATAATGAACGGCTTGCTTTCGTAGCTATCTATTTTCTCATTTGTCTTCAGGGAGGATTCATTTGCCTAGGTAGTTGATCAGCGCATGAAGCTTCCCTTTGACAGATCCTATGTCTGGAGCTTCAAGTTTCTTCAGGTCTACGGGGGTTAATCCAACCACTATCTGCTGGTCGGATGAATCCTCGGATGTTTCGCTATTGCTTGAGCTTCCTTCTCGATAGACAAACTCCCTTGCCTGAAAATTTTTCTAGAGTGCTTTCATTCTCTCATGCCGGTCTGGCGTAAAGATGCCTTCTATGGTAAACAGTTCCTTGACTTGACAGACAACTAGTTGGAGCTACTAAAAAGGGTGACCTTCCTGGCCCCTAATATGTAGGCTATGTCAAGAGCTTGAATTATGGCTTCATACTCTGCTTCGTCGCTTTGAGCACTTGCGGTCTTGCGGAAGACCATACCAGTGGGTGTTCTAACCCACAGATTGAGGTCGGCTTCTTCCCATTTGAGATTTACATCAATGTTGCTCTCCCAATGCTCGGGCTCGATCGTTTCTTCGTTCCTGATTGCCTCATCCGCCTTTCGCTTCAGCTTCTCCATGAAGTCTGAGGTAAAACCTTCCAGCTCCTTTGACTCGATAACTGTTTGGGGTTGGTAGATAATGTATACTCTCCCACTTTCTCAGGCCATTCTGCCATCTCTTCTAAGAGTTCGGGTTTAGACAATATGGTCCGTTCCGGTGTGAAGGAGACCATACTGACCATATGGTCAAGAAAATACGAGTGCAGCTCCTGGGTCGCCACGATTGTGGCCGCAGTAAACAGAAAGAGTAAAGGAAAAAACCTATCTTGGCGTGAAGGACTTTTGCTGGCGTACTTCACGGAAAATTGCCTCCCATTCTCCTCTCGTACAAGGACTGCACGCTATGTTATTTCTGAGATCGAGACATACAGTAACAGATGCTCACCTGGCTTTGGCTCGGTTATCACTGGAAGTTGTAGGTGCTGGATCTTTGCATGAGCTACGGTTAGGAACTCTGTATCAGCCATAGGGGTCCTCCTTGTCTCCGCAACAGCTTAGAGAGCTGACATACCAATTTTGTCTCTTTGGGGACTAGCTTATCCATCAGCGCCAATCAATCCCGTAGTTTGTTGATTTCTTCCCTGATTTCTCATTTGATGGCCTCGAGCTCAATGGACTTCTCTTTGGTCATATTTACTTTGGCTACTGGCCGGACACCATGATCCCCGCCATAAGTAGCATTATATTCTCCAAGTGAAGACCGCTTACCCCATAAGTCATTAACCCCATGAGAAGTTAGGTATCTTAAGACTTGATGGAGTGTTTAGGGTGTTCTATTAATGTTATGTATCCAAGATCGTCCCAAGATGACATCACAAGACAGATTGCAGTTCAGCACCTGGAAGGGAGTAATGCTCGTCATGCCCGGTATATGGACCGGTAGATTTAGTTCCTCGATAAGTTCTTCCCGACAACCATTGAAGCTAACTATGTTATGAGGATTTGAAATTACTTGGTGGCATTGACGTGAATTCTGCAACATCTCCATCCGAATAATGTTCAGGCTACTCTCCGAATCGATCAGAGATTGTTGGATGCCAAGGTCAGACACGTTTTATAGAAATGATGAGGTCGCTCTTGTGCTCTCCTTCTTCCTCCGGGCTGAACGAGATTGGACTGAGCAATTCCCCTGACTCTATAGTCCCCCCAGGCTGTGGCTGGTTCCAGAATCACAAAGATTACATTGACGGACCTCAAGTTTCAAGAATTTGATGCTCTCGAATGTCGTGGCCCTCCTTCAAACAAGTTTTTGAGATGTCCTTCTTTTAATAGATGCTCGATTTCGATCATCAGGGCCTTGCATTCGACGGTTGTATGGCCACCACCACGATGAGAATCATAATAGAGCGTTGCATTTCTCCCCGTTGCTCCTTTTATGGTAGGAGGCCCTCAGACCCTCGGACCCAGTTTTCCAAACTGATTGAAAACTAAATCCATGGTGTTGACTCGCAAACCAAAATCTCTGAAGCTACGAGACTCTGCCCGCTTTTCTTTGGGGTACCAGATTCCTGAAAACTGCACCGCTTTCCACTTCCTGCCTGGTTCTTGAACTTTGCTTTTATTCTCCTTTTGTCCCCTCACTTTCTAGAGAGGGACTCCCTGCTCTCTTCCTTCATTCAGCTTCGGGGTTCTGGAATGGTCTGGCTCCAACCGAAGCTTTTTAGTGTACCTCTGATGCAATGCGCTCCATGTTGTCATAGGGTGTTGAGTCAAACTGCACTACAGTTCCTTGGTAGCTAATGACTCCATCGAGTTGAGACTTTTGCCGAAGGCTACCATGGGAATATTATTGGGGACTAGAGGAAGCTCCATGTGTTCACGCTGAAACCTATCAAGGTAGTCCTTCAGCAGTTCGTCGTCGCGCAGACGGATCTTAAAGATGTCTTCCATGCGCTTCTCCCTCTTGCGAGCACCAGACTGCACTTTCTTGAATAGGTCCTGCATATGAGTGAATGATTCAATAGAGCCCATCGCTAGCTAGGATTGCCAAGCGAGCGCGCCTTTAGTCAAAGTCGAGCCAAGCCTGTTTACCAGAGCAGACTAAATCTCTTCTTTAGTGATCTCGTTGCTTTTTAAAGCCATGTAATACGCACCAATATGCTCATCCAGATCAGTTGTTCCGTCATACTTTAAGTTATCCGGCAGGCAAAACTGCTTTGGTATGCGGACCGGTGCAGCACTTGCTTTATAAGAATACTTGTCAAACTTCTGCTAATCTACCGTGGTAACTTAGGCTAAGCACCCGGCACATTACCAATCCGGTCATGGATGATCTTTATCTCCTTAATGAAGTCCTGGATGACAGGCGCTCCCTTAAGGTCTTGATTGTTGATTTCTGATGGTCCTTCGGGGGCGGCATCCATGTTTAGCTTGCAGTTAGGGACGGATGGTGGTGAATGGTTCATGGGTGTCGGTCCTCACGGAGATGCTGGCCTCTGAGACGATCCAGCAAACATCGCCCCTTGCTTTTGAGATATCTTATCGACCATGTCGTTCGAGTCCCGCGGCTGTTGTTCTGACATAGTGTTGAGCAGATTAACAAGAAAACC
This sequence comes from Petunia axillaris subsp. axillaris, assembly GCA_029990575.1. Lineage (NCBI taxonomy): Eukaryota > Viridiplantae > Streptophyta > Magnoliopsida > Solanales > Solanaceae > Petunia > Petunia axillaris. Next base: position 20,058,187 of record JARKNS010000009.1, read on the forward strand.
TCGAAATTCAGTATTACCTTCCGGCGGTTGGTCGCCTTCTCCATCGCTGGCGATATGGATTGGCTCTTGGGAAGGGTCTTTCGGTTGCTCAACGGGATCCTTAAGCTGCACACTGGGATCACTGGGATCCTTCACGGATTAATCTACTGCATCTGTGGTGTTCGTCGGAATGCTTCTACTATAATCAGACATGATTGCACCTTTTCCTTCATAGAATACCTACAAGAGACTGTCACCCTAAGAACAGTCTAAGGCGGCAAGATGTATACCCTTCGTCCAACGCATGTACCACCTGAACAGTCGTAACTCGTAGAACAGATGTGTATCTTTTGTGTCCGGTGAGTTGTAAGATAAGCCTAGTCTCACCAGCTGGACTTGTATCCCCATAATATTAGGTGGTGTATTTTTTCCCACACAAAATAATACAAATTGATACAACTTTATACACAAAGCTGGAATGAACATGTATGTCCCTCAAACTTGACATACATCCTATCTACCCAATGATACAAGTTGCATGGACCTACAAAATGATTAACAGATAATATTTGACAAGTCTTTACTATAGCCTAACTGGCCAAACAAAATTTTCAACTGAGTTGAGAAGCAAATGTTATTTAGTTCCATGCATTTCAATGTATGACTTTTTATTTTTTCACCACTTATAATGTAACAATTGTCATGGTTTTCTTTATAACTGGGAACGTATAATTTCAACATATTTTTTCAGTTTCTCTTTGGCAGATTTGTGCATGTTGCTCTGTTGTGCCATTTACGCCCACACAGTCTACATGTCATCTTTCTACGATGGCTTGTGTTTGGTCTTTTTTGGACTTCCTAGAGTCCTTCTCCATTTTGGGGGTGAAATACTTCATTAGTAATGTATGTAGGGATGTCCCAATTTATTTCATCTTGGATAGTATTAACAGGTACTTCATATGCCTTCAACATGTATTCTTTTGTGTAGTATGTAGAGGCATACAACTCCTCATCGATGGACTTAGACATCATTACTGCTACTGCATGTGCACATGGCAGCTTGTCGATTTGGAACCTTCTATAAGAACATGTTCGGTCTCTCAATGACAGAAGGAATTTTTTTTGCCCATGCCAAACTAAAAATGAATAAGCTGATGAAGCTTTATCTGTAATATAAAAACTTTTTTAGTATTAGATGGAAGAATACTCATACACATTATAGCTACAACTCAAGGCAATGGTATACTAAACCCTAGCTAGGAGACTGTAAATCCTAGGCGACGGGATGTATGCCCTGCGCCCTGTGACAAAATCGCCTAAACAGTCGTTGGCTCTAGGACCGGTATATCCTCAGTGCCCAGTGACTTTTAGGATAAGCCTAGTCTCGCCAGTTGGACTCGTATCCCTATAATAATAGGTGGCGTATTTTTGCCCACACAGGCAGTCCCCCCACTTGCTGAGTATTGACGCGAGCAGTGAGAAAGTGAAAGCAGCGTGATGTGAAAAGATATCTCACTAACTCTTTGATACTCGTAGTCTCTTTGATCAAGAATGATATTGAACTCTTCGAGAACTTCGCGTGCTTACTTCTGATTGGCTGATGTTGATTTCATGCACCTTTTCAGGAACTGCCATTCACTGCTCTAAATCGTTTCATATCTCTAGCCATAATGACGCGTGACCATTTCGTGCCTCATCCTTATCCCTTTCTGCATATAAATAATGACTCCATGGCAGTGGAAAAATCACAGCTCTTCTTCAGTAAACAATTCTTTTCTTCAACAATTTCTCATGATATCAAGAAACTATTTTCTCCTTAAAAATGTTCGCCTTTGATCCCGGTTTAATATTCCCAGGAAACCTTTTTCGTTCTGAATGGATGTTGCATGAAGGAGGAAACTCATCTGCAGTAATATTACTTTTTCTCTTCATTTAATGAAGGAATGAAAGAAGTCCCCCAAGTCATAAAGTTTGATCGAGATTCTAACGATGTCGATGTCCATCGGGATGTCTTCATTATTTCAGGTGCATTGATTATGGCGTGCTCATCATCTAACACAGTGGTTGTTGTGATATCCTTCTTGTCATGCAGGGTCAGGAGGCTTAACCCTTTCAGCTTCCATGTGGCTTCTCCGCCAGGATACTTCGTGTGTCCAGGCCGCTCCTTTAATGGTACTGGGCTAGCGATCAGTCGCTTGGCTTCGTCTCACGACATGCAAGAGGATATAGCTTCACAGTAGCGGGTGACAAGGGCGTCACTGAACTTCGCAGTCCTTCATAGTTCATGGCTTTAAGCTTAGTTATTTGCTTCAGCTGAACAACTATTGTAACGCTCCATTGACTGTTGGTTGTGGGATATCTGAGGGAAGGGGCTCCTTCGTGATGGGTTCCTAGCTCAAGCCTTTCTGTTCTCGGCAAACTCAAGTTTGCACTTGAAGATCTACGGAGATGTGCACTCCGATTTGGCCAATTGAGGTTTGAAGTAGATTGTCAAGCTCCGCTGCTAGTCTTCTAGTTTCTCTTCGAGTTCGGCAGACGAGATGGGGGAAGGTCAGGCCTATACTCAGGTGCTTCCGGGATCCCTTGCCTTCATCAAGCAGACATGCTTTGGTTGCTCCAGTGCCCGTGTACCATAATGGAATGCTCGGGCCGACATATCCCAGGTTGTCAAAAGAAAAGAAGAACTCCGGATTGTTTACGACGTATAGCTACAACCCAGATGTGGGATCTTTCAGCCATGTTAATCCTGAGGAGTTTTTTTTTTTTTTAAGTCTTCCCTTTCCTTTTTTTTCTATAATTCCTATAAACAAATATTGTAATCAGGAAGAACTAAATGTATATTATGAGCCAATGGGCTGTTATTAATAAAATGAATGTTCATCAATATTTCACTCATACTTGTGTTATTACGTGTTTTTTAATGTGTACCCAAGTAGTATATATGTGCACCAAGATATTAGATGGCTTCCGGTTGTCCCGACTATTCTATTTTAAGATTGTGTGTCAGTGTGCCTGCCCTGAGCAATTACGTCCGTTGTGCACCGATAAACTGCAGATAGGCTGCATCCGTAGTAGATGGATGTTTGTGCCCACAATGGGACACTTTAGCCCGTGTGGAAACGGTCATTTTGTGTTTTGAGACAAAACATCTTCGCTTAGTACTCGAGTATTTAAGACTTTCTGGCCCTACGCGGATTGGCGTCCCCATCGGTGTGTAGGTGTAATTATTGATTTAACGAGATCAACGCTTGATTAATGCCTGGTGGCTGAGTTAGTATATCCATAGCAAAGACTACAAGGAAAGCCTTGTATGCCCCTCACTAGAAGAGGGCGGTGATAGAGGAGATGAGTGCACTTTAGAAGAATGAGAGATGGGAGATTGTTGATTGTTGATTTACCTCCTGGAAAGAACACTGTGGGATCTAAATGTAAATGGGTATACACAGTGAAATTCCAATCAAGTGGGGAGATTGAAAGATATAAATCAAGGTTAGTTGCAAGAGGATTCACACAAAGCAAATGAATAGACTATGGTGAGACCCTTTCAACAGAGGCAAAGGTCATTTCTATTAGAATCTTACTTTCCTTGGCTACACAGAGATCATGGCTATTCTATCAGTTAGATGTGAAAAATGCCTTCTTGTATGGGGACTCGCACGAGGAGGTGTATATAGAGATAGCACCCGGATATGGAATAAAAAGGGTGTCACATAAAGTATGCAGATTGAAGAAAGCCCTGTATGGATTGAAGCAATCCCCGGGGGCGTGGTTTGAGAAGTTCAGTAAGGCCATAGTTTAGTTTGGCTACAAAAGGTGTGCTTCTGATCACACACATTTCATAATAAAAGGTGAGAAAGCGAGCTGGATCATAGTAAATACTTAGAATATTGTGGTCACTGGTGATGATGTTGATGAGATTGCAAGATTGAAGGCTTACCTGAGCCGTACCTTCGACATAAACTTGGCATGCTAAGGTACTTCTTGGACACAGAGGTTTTCAAGATCTATAAGAAGTAGAGCCATCTCTCAAAAGAAGTATGTCCTTGATTTGAAGAAAACAGGGATGTCAGGTTGCAAGGCCGCAATTATCCCAAAAGAAGAAAATCAGAAGCTTGAAGAAAAGAGAAAAGAACACTTGGATGATGCAGGCATCAGAGGCTTGTGGGAAAACTTAGATATCTTACTATCACTAGACCTGACATTACCTATGCTGTGGGGTTGGTAAGCCAGTATATGCATGCTCCTTGTCAAGCACACCTACATGTAGTATATAGGATCTTGAGGTATCTTAAGGGTTATCTTGGCAAAGGTATGATCTATACTAATCATGGGAATGTGAGAGTAGAAATATATAGTAATGTTGATTGGGGTGGGTCAGTAGAGGACAGGAGATCAACTTCAGGATGAGAAAAGATCGTTGAGAAAGCATCTTGGCGAAGATAAAAGAGTTCGACACCTGAAAACCCCAAAACAAAGCCCGTATGCTACCTAACCCCTTATTCTTAACATCTAGGATATTGAATAAAGGGACGATCGAGAGGGTACTGATTTGAGGGAAGCATAAAGGAAGATGCCGAAAGGTTTTGTTAAAAGAGATGGCTATGAGACTAGTGCAAAAAATATGTTGAAATAGTAGATTTAGTTGTCTGCTTTCTTTCTCTAGGTATGAACTCCTCCCTTGAGGAAGGCCCCTATTGTGGCAATTCAACCTAGAGGGTATAGTTACTATAACTAATAATAAGCATAGTAAAGTCAGTGTAGAATAATAGAATCTCTTATTTGCTTATAACGGAAGGAAGCAAGTGTAGCTTTGAAAGAAGCAAGGAGCCATTAGAGGAAACCTAGATTCAAGATCGGAAGAATCGGAAATAGACTCGAAAACGGAACCCTTTCTCTAGCGGCCTCTTGGCTTCTTTCTTTACAATCAGTCCAGGCCAGTAGCTTCTCCTGGCTTTTGGACAGCTAGAGCACCGACAGATAGAGCGAAGAGTCCATATGGAGAAGAGCCAAGGCTTGTCGTAGATAAGAGTTGTATACGATAAGTTTGAGTCTTGTATCTTATTCGTGAGAATTTCTTCTCTCCGGTATTGTCTCCTCACTAAGTGGCTGCACACACCTGTCTTACAGATAGAGTCAAGCACGAGACGGGTATTTACTTGTTCTTTTTAGCATGTGCTAGCTAAAGGGTATCTGTGGTTGAATTAGTTGTTTTGCTGGTCGATTGAGGAAGAGGCAAATGGTATTTTGAGGAATATACAAGGCATGATTTTCGTGTTGATGAAGTGTAGAACGGGGTTGTCTTTCCATTGAGCCGGGGAGACAATCCAAATCGTAGTCAGTGTCCATTATTTTATTGAGCATGACGTGGTCTACTAAGCGCGTTAAACCATCCAAAGGAGTACCGTCAGCCCCCAAAAGTGCTTTCCTTCTCGCGCAAAAGAAAAAAGATGTTTAGCTTTTTGTCTGCCTCCTTTACCTATCAAAGATTTTGTTAACATTGCAGATGGAACTCTCTTACCTCTCTTACATTGTTTTCTATCAGTCACCTTGCAGCTAACCTTCTTCGTATCGTAATCTTTTCTTCTTTTGAGTGTCTTACCCACGATCATTGCACGGGAAGGATCATTGGCCGGTTTGGAAAGCTTTTCATATACGGATATTCTTCTCAATATTCTTTTTGTTTCAACTGCATCATTAGGATAAGGAATGGGACCCGCCGTCACCTGAGACATACACAAGATAGAGTGCAAGACTTCTTCCATTGTCTAGGGTATATTCCTGCATTTCATTCAGATGGGTTGAACAATTCATGTGATTGTTTACAGTTGGCAATTCTATGATCCCGGATTATACATGAAAATCCAAAAATGTGTGCCTTTCTTTGGATTGATTCATTCATTAGTGTCCACTTGTGATTTGAGCTACGGCTGATTTAAGGATATATCACAGACAACTACTTTCATTTCATCAAAGGTTCCTACTCGAGTGCAGTCATTCATAGGTGCAAGGTACTTTACTTACTATTATCAGTGGATGACTACAGTAGATACTGTTGACACCCAATTTTGTCCCGAAATTTTCAATTAGCGTCTAATTATTTTTAAAATAAGATTAATTTTTAGGATAAATTAAGTTCAAATTTTTAAAAGAAAAAGCCGTAATTGTTCTTCATTTCAAATCCTAGCCTATTTACGCAATATACTTTTCCCATTTTTCCTAACCCAATTTTAAAAGCCCTAACCCTCATCCCTATAAATCCTGAAAAAACCCTAGCCTCCTAACTCACTATTCATCTTCCCCACTCACAAAAACCCTACCCCATTATTCATCATCACCCTTACACCAAAAAATCAGATCTACAAAGAACCCTCACTATTGATCATCTTCCTCACAAAAACCCTCCCCTCATTTTACACATTACAAGAACAAAAAGATCAGAACTACACACCCACACGCTATTACACCATACACACACCAACAAGACCATTATTTCTCCCTTTAAAAACCCAGATCAGAAACAGTGAGGAACTCCTACACCAAAAACCAAGAACAGATACGCATCAATACAGTCCAGTTACAGATCGGGAAATTGGGGGGGGGTTTGGGGAAGCGAATCACAGGTCCAAAGCATCGCCACCACCGGAGTAGCAGCGACGCCGCTGGTGTCTTCTCATCGGAGAAGCCAAGTTGGCGTCGCTTCTCCTTCTCCTCTGTTTCACTTAGTTTCGGCTCACTGCTATTACTTTTCTCACCGGAAATAATGGTGGAATTGGTGTTGTCACTTGTTCTCAGGGCCGTCTCTACCGTAAAGCCATTAAGGCAATGGCCTGGGGCCCCCAAAAAATTGGGGCCCCGACTTTTTCCTAAAGATGTATTACTATATATATTATAAAAAAATAAAAAAGAAGTTTCGTGTATTGAATCTCAAAATTGAAGAAAATTTTAAGGGAAAGCACAAGAACGTGTCCCATAAATGTGAGAACTGCTGCCAACTTGCCATAATATGAGAGTTAAAAATTATTACTTTTGTGGTACTGTGGTAGTATTTGTTTAGGTGGATATCTATATTTACCTTTTTCAACATTCTTATTTTTTTCTTATTGAATAATATGATTCTTCAAAATACAAACTAAAACTCTTTGTGTGCCTGCTTCAAATATTAAGCAATTGCAACAACAATCATTATATTGAAAGCACCAACATTATTTTGACATTATTATATCAATTTATTATTTTCAAAATTAAAATTGATAAAATCTTATCTAAGATTAACGATGTCTCAAGAAAAATTAAATGAATTAGGAATAAACTGATTATAAAATGGTAATTAATGACTTCGTATCTAAAAAAGCGCAAAAAGCAGACTTTAAATAAAACTATATATGACAATCTTTCTTTTTCCTTTTTTTAGTTATGGCCTCTCTGTGAAGTTTAGTTTTAGACCCCCAATCTGATTGAGACGGCCCTGCTTGTTCTAAGCGGGAATTTTATCTCTTTTCCCATCATTTTCTCTGATTTGTTATTGAAACTGAAAAGGGAATTGGGGAGTGGTAGCGACGCTGCTGGCGTTGCTCCTCCTCTTCCCTCAATTTTGGCATCGTGTTTCTTTTGGTCACTGGATTTCCATTTTCCGTTGACTACTGCTCCGTTTGTTTGTTTGTACTGGTTACTGTTGACACCCAGTTTACTTATAGATGGTGAAATTTAATTTGATATTGTTGTTGGATTTTGTCTGTTGGTTTCGCGTGTCAATTGATAAATTGAAAATGGTGCTCTATTCTCTGCTAATATCGAATTTCATGTCTTGAGTTTCCATTCATACTTTGGGTGTAGTTGTTTATCTCTTGCAGCTTACTTGATGCTTCCACGTCCTGGGATATGTTTCCTATGCTATTGGCTTGATTATGCAGCTTGGCCCTTTAATTCGCAATGGATTACTTTCTGATGCAGCACTTGGTTGGTTGTTTCTAATAGTGGTGCAACCCCTTGGCACTGTTTGCTAGTGATTTGGAATGGTATTACGTTAATTATTATAAAAAATTCTTCAATTGTTTTCTGGAGGTGTAGGTGGATTGGAACAGATGCTACACCGGGTTGACCATGTTCTTAAATTTTACCGAACTAAACGGATGTTATACTATGTTGGTGGTCTATGGAAATAATTCATTCGAGACCTATGGACTGATATTGAACCGATACTATACTGGCCAATGAAGAAATACATATACACGTATTAAGGCCTCAGAATTGATTTGAACATGATACTACACTTGAACAGTCCCGTCCCTGTGTCCCTAAAGCAAATAGGCGATGATGAATGTATGCACTTTAACGCAAAGCAAGTTGAATAGAGTAACAGAATTGGTACTTGGCATGGCAACACGACTGGCCAGCGTGTTTGCAACCGTTCCAACATCCCGAGCCTCTACATGACGCGTCATACAAACCTGAGCCTAAATTTTGCAAAAACAAACCCCCTTACTATTATTATTATTATTATTATTTTTATTACTATTACTATTATTATTATTATTACTTTATAACTTTATTATTATTATTTTATTTTCATTAGTTATTACACTTTATTATTGTACTATTCCAATTTCATTTTCATATTTTTTGCGAGGAACATTTTGGTACGAACAATTCGTGGACTAACTTACAAATGGGAATATGCATTGATGTGGAGTCATTTGAGATCGAGCTCGGGCTCGAGCATTAAAAAAATAAGATTTAGGAATTTTAGAAAATTCAAGGCTCCCGCGAGTTGATCAATTTCCCGGGTTATATTTTTAACTTTGTCTTTCTTTCCTTAGAAATATTTATGTAAATAAATGCGTAAAATATTTATTTATCAATAATATCTGATTGTTTGTATATTGCTTTACTTTATGTTCATTCCCTTTTATTTTGAGTCGTTATTTGATTTATTGCAAACTGGGGCCATTTAGCAAAATGCGTGCAAATTAAATATTTTTCGTAAACAAGTTTTATTTCAATTAATTAGTTTTAGATAAATTTTTAGAAAAGCATATTTTGCAAATGTTTTGGAAACCTGTCGGATTAACCATTTTTTAACGGAATTTCGGAAGTGCCTTAAAAACCTTCTCTCGAAATTAACAAAACCTCTTACTTAGAATCTCTAAAAAGACCGTCTTTTATAAAAATGGAGTTTTTACACGCATTTGTTAATTTGGTTTCCTGTTTTCCTTAAATTGGGTGGCGACTCCAAAAGAGTTAGTCCATCCTGTTGATATTCCGGAATTTATCCTTTCGGGGTAATTTTAGGGGTTCAACGGCAGGGCGACTCCGCTGGGGAGCAATTAAGGTTTTGACCATAAAGGTTTCCAATTATTTGCAACTAGCATGCCTAATTTATTTGCTTTATTATATCTGTTCGTTTGGTTTGTTATGGAAAGCATGTATTATATTTTATTTGTACATAGTTTGTATTCCGTTCATATTTCCTCCCTCATGAAGCCTGTCAATTCTCTTTCACCTCCTCGATTTCATCACGGGGCACCCGCTTGACGGGTAGTTATGCAGGAAAGGCATTGCCCTTACCTCACTCTTTGAAACTTTTTTTCGTGTCACCAAAAGTTAGTTCGGGATAGTGAGATTGCATGGTTTTGTCATGGCCAGTTCTACTGCGTTGTGAGGCCAGGTCTATCCCGCATAGGTCGAGTCAGCCTCACCCGTTAGCCCACTCTTAGAAGGAGATTAGGTTATGTATGCATATACACCTTAGTTGGGACCCGGTCCTTGGTACCGTTTCCAGGAACTAAGAAACCGCCCTTTTGTTGACGGGTTATTGAATCCCAATGACACTACATATTATGTGATCGTGTGGATATTATAACGAATCCCAAACCATTTGTCATGTCAAATTTGAGAAGTTGACAATTATGTCGGTTTATCTATATCTCAGATGTTGCATTGACAAACGGCTTGCGTCGTTATAATAACCACATGTGCGTGCAACTTGGCGATTAGGCCTACCTCTGGCACAAAGAGGCACTTTACATGGTAGGAATCGTTTGCACATGAATTTACGTTCAACTACTTGTGATTGTCACATGTTAATTGCCTGCCTTGCTTTATTTGCTCAAAATGCGTTAAATACTAGGTGTTGCTTGCTTGTATGCAATCCTATGAATGACATGCAAACTATCTTAGTTACCCTTTGAGAGGTTTCTTTTGTTTTGTTTATTTCTCTAGCAAATGTTGGATTTGTGAAGTGGCTGACCATTCACCACGCAAGGGATTCGAGATTTGATTGATGGTAGACACTCTAGCTCGTGAACGATACAACACCAGAAGCTAATGGCACTGTTTGAAAGAACTTGGCGATTGAACTTAGTAGCATTATTTTTAATTTTTAATTCGGATTGAGGCCCTGAATCGCATTGTACTTTAAAGCTTATGTTAATCTGAATCAACTCATTTTGAATTTATGAAAGTTGAAAAAAAATGCATCTCATTCTTATATTATTTACGCTTGTATTTGTTTCCATTTCAAAATTAAAATTGATAAACCTGCCAAAGCTTTGCTTGTAACGTATGGCAAAACAACTGTACAATTTAAAGCGATGCACTGAAAGTTATTGTTTGCGCTCTTTGGATATCACACTACTGTTAGAACTTCAACTGGGGCAGCTTTTATTTGTTGGTATATGGCATTGAAGCACTGATGCAGAACTACGCACGGTCTGATTCCCAATGAGGGATACGTAGGCTCCTCCATCGGGCTCGACCCTTTAGTATTTAAATTTTAAATATTTTCCAAAGGTTATAACTGGGGCAAATTTTGGAAAGCAAGTAGAAGCATGGGAGATTGCAACTGAGGCAATTTTGTAAAGCAATTTGAAGTATTACAACTGGGGCAATTTTTGCAAAACGAGTTGGAGATGCGAAAGATAATAACTGGGGCAGAATTTTGCAAGAAGCGGCGTTGGTTATGAAAGATGAGTTGGCAAGAACTCTGTAATTGGTTGAGAAAACAGTGCAAAGTCTAAGCCAAAGGACGTTCAGTTTGTTTTAAAATATGTTACAAGTTGAAGTCAAGGCAAAATTTTTAAAATGCATCTTTGACTTCATTTTCATGCTTATTTCACTTGCTATATTGCATTAAAATATTTTATCTTGCCTCTATTTTTCGAAAATCTATGCTATTTGAGTTCATGAGCCAAGTTTCTGAAAGCAATTCGCAAATCCAAGTCCAATGCAGACGAGGAAGCAGCATAAGCAGCAAGATCAGAATGAAGTCTGCACAAACCAAACGCTTCCCCCTCCTTCCCCAAAACTAACAAATTTTTTCTTTGAGAGCAGGAACATGAAAGCTTGCAATGAGAGGATCATTTGCACTATGGATGAACAATTTATTGAACTCGCATTCAAAGTTGCCTTGCAGATTGCGTCGCATTTCCTTTTCATGACTTAAAGCATTATGCTTTGTCATGAGTTATTGCCGAACAGGCGGCATTTCTACCCCTATGACTAGCATTCCTAATAGGCGACAAAGTCGAGGCTTGTTTTGTGTTTTCAAAACTAAGCCAAATAGGGCATCGCTTTGTTTTAGGTGATAATCCACACAAGGCCATTCTTGCAGGATTGTCTCGCCAATTGATTTATCAATGGCTATCGCACTGACTATATTTCCGCACTACTTTGCTTTGCACTTGCTTTGAATTATGTCTTTGCACTTGCTTCAAAAATTAACACCTTGTTTTACCCTTTCAGGTTGACCATCCGCTACGAGGATTCCCTTTGTTGGACTACCTCGCCTATTGATTCGCAAAATGGCTCTTGCATTACTCTACATTCCCGCACTGGTTTTCTTTGCACTTGCTTTAAATTATGTCGTCGCACTTGCTTTAAAATTGATGCCTTGCTTTACTTTTTCAGGTTGACCACCAGGCGAGGCTTCTCGTTTGTTGGACTTTCATGCCTGTTGATTAGCTAAATCGCTTTTGCGTTGCTTTACATTTCGCGCTAAATTGCTTCGCACTTGCTTTCAATTATGATTTTGCACTTGCTTTATATTATGAACCGCTTTACTTTTAGCTTAACAGGTTAACAGGTCAGCCCCGAGACCCTCCTTGCTTTGTGTCGGACCGGATTGCCAGCTGATTTGTCGACAATCAACCCCAAGACCCTCCTTGCTGCGTGCCCGACCGGCTTGCCAGTTGATTTGTCAAGATTGTTCAAATTGCTTCGCACTTGCTTTAAATTATGCCTTCGCATTTTCTTTGTATTACGTCTTGTTTTACTTTTCAGGTTAACAGGTCAGTCCCGAGACCCTCCTTGCTTCGTGTCGGACCGGTTCGACAACTGATTTGTTCGGCAATCAACCCCAAGACCCTCCTTCCTTCATGCCCGACCGGCTTGCCAGTTGATTTTTCAAGATTGTTGAAAATGCTTTGCATTATGCCTTCGCATTTGCTTTATTACTTCGCCAGTGAATGGGAAGACAATTTGTCAAAGATATTGCAGCTTGCACTTACAAATTACGTCATGCCTACCGTAAGCAATCGGGGGCCTTATTATGAGTCTATCGTGAGCAAGAGAAGACTTCATTAACATTGAAGCCTACCATAAGCAATCGGAGGCATTATTCTGAAGCCTATCATAGACAATTGAAGGCTCTTTTGTTATTGATCCTACCGTAAGCAATCAGGGGTCTTATTATCAAGTCTATCGTGATCAAGCGAAGACATCATTATCATTTGAAGCCTACCATAAGCACTTGGAGGCATTATTCTGGACCCTATCATAGACAACCAAAGGGCGCTAATGTTATGGAGCCCACTGTAGGCTCGAGCATGAGTTATTGCCGAACAGCCGGCATTTCTACCTCTATAATTTTCATTCTCAAATAAGCAATGAAGCCGAGGCAGGCGTTATGTTTTCAAATCACGCCAAAATAGGTATTGCCTTATTTTAAATTGACAATCCGCCTAAGGCCATCATTGCCCGATTGTCTCGCCAATTGGTTTATCAAATGACTATAGCGCTGATTACATTTCTGCACTGCTTTGCTTTGCACTTGCTATAAATTCTGCCGTTTTATTTGCTTTAAATTAATGTCTTGCTTTACTTTTTCAGGTCAACCATCAGTTCCTCGAAGAATATTTGCCTTGTCGCATATGCAGAACAACTCTATTTCTCTCTTTGTTATTTTAGCTTTTGTTCGATTATCGCATCATCAGCACAAGCCAGACGATTTCAGATTTTGCAAGATACAGGGTTTATCCACCCATAAATAGGATATTCGGGTCCTTCCACCCACAAATAGGATATTCGGGTCCTTCCACCCACAAATAGGATATTCGGGTCCTTCTACCCACAAATAGGATATTTCGGGTTTATCCACCCACATATAGGATATTCGGGTCCTTCCACCCACAAATAGGATATTGGGGTCCTTCCACCCACAAATAGGATATCTCGGGTCTTTCCACCCACAAATAGGATATCTCGGGTTTCACCGCCCACAAATAGGATATTTCGGGTCTTTCCACCCACAAATAGGATATTTCGGGTCCTTCCACCCACAAATAGGATATTCGGGTCCTTCCACCCACAAATAGGATATGCAGTTTTCTTTTAAGTAGATTGATAGTCTAAGACAAGTCGGCTGAAACACCACTTTCGGAGTATTTTCGCGATGTCGGTTGTTTTGTAATATTGGCATTTCATATTTAAAGTAGATTGATAGTCAAAGACAAGTCGGCTGAAACACCACTTTTTGAATGTTTTCGTGATGTTGGTTGTCTCGCAATATTGGCATATTATATTTGAAGTAGATGATAAAGATAGACAAGTCGACTTGAGATATTATGTCCCGTTAGTCGACTTATCCTATGAAAGCCTTGCATTCTACAATTTATTACCGCTTTACCTATTGTCTTACTTTACTGTTTCAGAATAACGATTAGCCTAGAGGTTCTCCGAGCGGAGCGCCTTTTCAGTTGATCGAAGGAAGAACTTATCGATGACACCGCAACCCGCATTTACAATTTTATGTTATCACTTTATCTATTTCTTATTCCAATATTACAGTTTATTAGCAGTTGCACGCTTACCGCTTGTTGAGATTATTACAGGATTTTTAGTAGCACCGCAGCAGCGTTTGGAGCATAACATGAAACTTTTCTTTGCAGTAAACTGGGCCAATCGTTGATATGAGCTAGAGTCCTCAACGAAGACCAGAAGAATCACACCCGTATAAGTCATCAACCCTAGAGGTAAGTCTCTTGTTAACCCTAGAGTCTGAGGTTTGAGATTGAAGACAAGATGGCTCGGATATCGAGATGCAGTGGAAGCTATGTCCGTGTAAACCCCTCTTTATGGGTGTGTCGTCGACCACATTTTCATAACTTGGGTAATTACAAGCCTCTTTTCCCGCGCTTGAGTAGTCGTTATTATCTCGTCTTTGATTTTCAAATCGCGTCGAACTACATATGGCCTGATTCTCTTTCAGCCCGAGATATGTAAGCAACTCAAAAACCGGAGTTCGGCCATGTCCATAAGCCTCGCATTTTGATCCCACGAATAAGAGTCTTGGCTTTACCCTGACAAAATTGGTTTTCACGTCAACTTTCTTTACCCTGAAAATTCTTTCATCCTTTTTGGGTAAAGAGGGCCAGCTGTTGACACCCAATTTTGTCCCGAAATTTTCAATTAGCGTCTAATTATTTTTAAAATAAGGTTAATTTTTAGGATAAATTAAGTTCATAATTTTAAAAGAAAAGGCCGTAATTGTTCTTCATTTCAAATCCTAGCCTATTTACGCAATATATTTTTTCCATTTTTCCTAGCCCAATTTTAAAAGCCCTAACCCTCATCCCTATAAATCCTAAAAAAACCTAAGCCTCCTAACTCACTATTCATCTTTCCGACTCACAAAAACCTACTCCATTATTCATCATCACCCTTACACCAAAAAATCAGATCTACAAAGAACCCTCACTATTGATCATCTTCCTCACAAAAACCCTCCCCTCATTTTACACATTACAAGAACAAAAAGATCAGAACTACACACCCACACGCTATTACACCATACACACACCAATAAGACCATTATTTCTCCCTTTAAAAACCCAGATCAGAAACAGTGAGGAACTCCTACACCAAAAACCAAGAACAGATACGCATCAATACAGTCCAGTTACAGATCGGGAAATTGGGGGGGTTTAGGGAAGCGAATCACAGGTCCAAAGCATCGCCACCACCGGAGTAGCAGCGACGCCGCTGGTGTCTTCTCATCGGAGAAGCCAAGTTGGCGTCGCTCCTCCTTCTCCTCCGTTTCACTTAGTTTCGGCTCACTGCTATTACTTTTCTCACCGGAAATAATGGTGGAACTGGTGTTGTCACTTGTTCTAATCGGGAATTTTATCTCTTTTCCCATCGTTTTCTCTGATCTGTTATTGAAACTGAAAAGGGGATTGGGTAATGGTAGCAACGCTGCTGGCGTTGCTCCTTCTCTTCCCTCGATTTTGGCATCGTGTTTCTTTTGGTCACTGGATTTCCATTTCCGTTGACTACTGCTCTGTTTGTTTGTTTGTACTGGTTACTGTTGACACCCAGTTTACTTATCGATGGTGAAATTTAATTTGCTATTGTTGTTGGATTTTGTCTGTTGGTTTCGCGTGTCAATTGATAAATTTAAAATGGTGCTCTATTCACTGCTAATATCGAATTTCATGTCTTGAGTTTCCATTCATACTTTGGGTGTAGTTGTTTATCTCTTGTAGCTTACTTGATGCTTCGACGTCCTGGGACATGTTTCCTATGCTATTGGCTTGATTATGCAGCTTGGCCCTTTACTTCGCAATGGATTACTTTCTGATGCAGCATTTGGTTGGTTGTTTCTAATAGTGGTGCAACCCCTTGGCACTGTTTGCTAGTGATTGGGAATGGTACTGCGTTACTTATTATAAAAAATGCTTCAATTGTTTTCTGGAGGTGTAGGTGGATTGGAACAGATGCTACACCGGGTTGACCATGTTCTTGGATTTTACCAATTTAAACGGATGTTATACTATGTCGCTGGTCTATGGAAATAATTCATTTGAGACCTATGGACTGATATTGAACCGATACTACACTGGCCAATGAAGAAATACATATACACGTATTGAGGCCTCATAATTGATTTGAATATGATACTACACTTGAACAGTCCCGTCCCCGTGTCCCTAAAGCAAATAGGCGATGATGAATGTATGCACTTTAACGCAAAGCAAGTTGAATAGAGTAACAGAATTGGTACTTGGCATGGCAACACGACCGGCAGGCCTGTTTGAAACCGTACCAACATCCCGAGCCTCTACATGACGCGCCATACAGACCTGATCCTAACTTTTGCAAAAACAAACCCCCTTACTATTAGTATTATTTTTATTACTATTACTATTATTATTATTATTATTATTATTACTTTATAACTTTATTATTATTATTTTATTTTCATTAGTTATTACACTTTATTATTGTACTAATCAATTTCATTTTCATATTTTTTGCGAGGAACATTTTGGTACGAACAATTCGTGGACTAACTTACAAATGTGAATATGCATTGATGTTGAGTCATTTGAGATCGAGCTCGGGCTCGAGCATTCAAGAAACAAGATTTAGGAATTTTAGAAAATTCAAGGCTCCCGCGAGTTGATCAATTTCCCGGATTTTATCTTTAACTTTGCCTTTCTTTCCTTAGAAATATTTATGTAAATAAATGCGTAAAATATTTATTTATCAATAATATTTGATTGTTTGTATATTTTTTTACTTTATGTTCATTTCCTTTTACTTTAAAGTCGTTATTTGATTTATTGCAAACTGTGGCCATTTAGCAAAATGCGTGCAAATTAAATATTTTTCATAAACAAGTTTTATTTCAATTAATTAGTTTTAGATAAATTTTTTGAAAAGCATATTTTGCAAATGTTTTGGAAACCTGTCCGATTAATCGTTTTTCAACGGAATTTCGGAAGTGCCTTAAAAACCTTCTTTCGAAATTAACAAAACCTCTTACTTAGAATCTCTGAAAAGACCGTCTTTTGTAAAAACAGAGTTTTTGCATGCATTTGTTAATTTGGTTCCCTGATTTTTTTAAATTGGGTGGAGACTCCAAAAACTCTAAAAGAGTTAGTCCATCATGTCGATATTCCGGAATTTATCCTTTCGGGGTAATTTTTGGGGTTCAACAGATACATCTGGCTTTCTTTACTTAGAGAGACGTCCTAAGCTCTTTCTAAGTTTAATATATAGAAAGCTTGGAAAATAAGTCAAATCTCCAGATCAAGAGGTTGAGGTCTGAACTTCAGCGGAGAATACATGTCAAGGGTCTTTGATTTCATGCCCGTGAAGATAGGAATCAAAGGTGAGCTGTCGTGTGTTCATACTCCGCTGCAGAATGAGGTGTTCGGAAGAAAACACCGACATATAGTTCTAGTTGAAATTGCTTTGACTTTGATGATAAATAATGGAGTACCAAAGCATCTATGGGTTGAAGCATTCACTACTGCAGTGTATTTAATCAACAGATTGCAATTTTCTCTTATCAACATGCAATCTCCCTTTTCTTCTCTTTATGGTCGTGAGACTTTTCAGGGCAGATCACTACCCTTTCTGAGACATCTGACTGGGTTACTTTAAATCAATCTTCAGAGCACAGTTCCGATTGTACAGTTCAAGGTGCCGATAATTCATCGAAAAAAATCATTCTATCTTTGTTTGCCACCTCAAGCGAGCATTTTATGGCCTTAAACAAGCACCCAACCTATACAAAGGGCTATAACTGCCCACTATAGGATCTTTCTTCTAACAATCCCTTATTTTGTGTGTCACGAAATCATGAAGCAAACTCGTTCTATTCAATATCTATATGGGGAAAGAATATCGAAAGCCATTGAGTAGTGAGACTTTCTTTTCCAGAGTATTCATAGAAAGAAAATCGAGGGGTCTGCAGGCATGAGTGCTCAGGTATGCCTAAAGTCTAAATTCCTAGCAGTCTTTTTCAGTTGTATTTTTTTTAACGAAAAAAGAAAAAACAAAGCCCCGAAGAGCGGAACGGCTGTCCAAATCCCCCAAATACAAGGGAGCGGGCACTGCTCTAGGCCTGTCGTAACAACTAAAGAAAACTCCACATACCGGAAAAGAAATTTACCTTATTCCTAGAACGGAATATAGACATTGGTACAAGAGGAGGCTCGAGAGACCTCGAGCGTAATGTATGCTACCATCGGAGAGACTTTAGCCACATCTTAACCCATGGTTGAAGAATGAGGCGATCAAGAAATTCCTCTCCTGGATAAAATATCTGAAGATCTTCTCTTTCCTTTTCATTACAAACAAAGTGAAGGCGCTACTTTTAGCCCTTTCAAGAATGAAGGCACGCACGACACTCGGCGTTAACACTCCCAAATCTGGAAATCCTAACCACAGTTTTAATGATAACGGGCGGCGAAAGCATACAAAGATACTGAGGCTTCCATCGCTTAGATTTAGGGTGATAGGGCACACCACAAATAGGATAAGAAGCACCCCTCAATCGATAGGTCAAAGACAGAAACATAGTACCAGTGACATCTCTAATCTTTGAGAAAATCGGGGTCTTTTCCACATAATGGCGTCAACCAAAGACCGGAGCATCTTAGCAGACACTGGAGAGAAATCCCTAGTAACTCCGTTGCTCTAAAATTCTTTGGCAAACTCCAAAACATGACTTAAAATAAATAATGTTTCGAATGGCATACTTTTCTTTATATATAGTTATAGTACACTGAAATTATATATTATGTTAAGTGGCCATCACCTTCTCGTCGGCGATCACCATCACCAAGAATGGCATAGTCGCAAAGCATCGTCGTGCCATGCACCCTTTCAGTAGCTATCCACAGAAGCATATGATGTTTAAGTGTGAATAGAGGCCAAGAACTAAAAAATCCAAGGGGTTGACCCTTTGTAAACGTCACAGCCGATGACCTATAGCCTTTATTATAGAAACTATATGGTAATTGAAAGACTACAGAACAAAGTATGAACGTCCAGTAAGTTCCAAAGGGATTTCCGAACAACCCTGCATACAGGAAGTCAAGATAACAGATAAGGAATCGGTAGCAGCCTTAATATAAAAAGAGAAGAATTTTTTCTTCCCTGCCTCCTCGACCTTCATTCCCACCCTGCAGCCAAAGTGATAGCGGCTGTAGCATCCCCCAGTAATGTGTGGAAGAGGGTAAGATTTCTATGTGGATAGGACGTATCAACACCTTTTGCATCTTTTCATTTTAAAGGAAATATATAAGAATAATATAGTGTTGGGTCCTGAGGACCAGGATGGCCGAAGATCAAAACCTAAATGTGCCAGGGGTTGATCATCGAAGCCTGGGTAATAAAGATTAAGGAATTTGAGCATTGATGTAGCAAAGAGCCACCTTCATAGTCAATTCATTAGGGTTGTCACCTTCTACCCGGAAAAGTATGCACTCTTTTCTTTATCTGTTAAGCCTCACAGCTATGGGACTTCCTAAAGAAAACTGCAATCGCAGTTTATCAACCACTCACAAGACCACCGAGATGTTCGTATTAGCTCCCAAAGGTAATCCACCCGGCCCATTCACAACTTATACAAGGAGAGCGAAAGATAACGAAAGGGAGACAAGGTCCTAACTAAATATAACACAAACTACCATTCTATTTATCATATCAATCGAGTCGATCCGATTCGTTCTTATCTATAGATAAGGCAAGAGAGAACTTATGACCTCACGGATGGAGAGGGATTCGAACCCCCCGTATTACAATAAATAATTCAGTTTTCAAGACCGACTCTTTCAACCGCTCAGACATCCATCCCCTTCGCGCTTCGCCCGCCTTATCCATCCGCGAGCTGATAGGTAGGGGCTTATCTATGTGATTCGCTATGCTTGCCTGCACCTACCGGCTGATTCTATTGCCTGCCGATTAGCAAAACTTTTCCGGTAGTACGAATCGCTACGCTTCGCCTCTTTCGATATGATAATATTCATCTTGGTTGTTGCGCTCCCTGCGGATAATAGCAAGAGAGTGAATAACGAATAATCCTCCAAACTAAAAGAGTGATTGAGTCCGACTCATGCGAGTGAGTGAAAGGCGTGGCAAGAGAGCGAGTTCGACTCGCGAACGATCAGAAAGTGAAGGACCGATCCTTTTTTTGCGCCAATACTATTGCGAGACTGGTACTTGGCGGCTCACAAGCAACATATAGACTAAGGTTGCCCATCACTCCCTCACTCATTTTTTAAGGCCCTTTCAATTCTCTTTCTAGTATGGTTCCTCCATAAGAACACTGAACGCCCAGCTTTGCAGAGCAGCTCTCTACCCAGCCCACAGCATAGTATGGAATCTGGATCCTTTCATCGAGCACCATTTCATTTAGATAGAAAGGTGTTCTTACTCTATTGGATCAAGTCATAACCTAAGCCTTCTACTAGTAGACTACTATGGAGAGACTAAGCCCTATTTCAGAGATTGGACTCTCTTACTGTGATTAGCTCCTACTAGTAAGAAGCTGTTCCCGATCCAGGTTCCCTGGATCCACGTGTTCCTAGCCGGGCATAAATGGATGAATAAAGAAGCGCGCCTGGGTAGACTTCAAGAGCTTTTTCTCTGCCTATCCTCCTACTTCTTATTCTGGGGGTCATAGAAAGATACGAACCGCCTACTCTTTAAAGCCCTACCATTAGATTGTTGAAAATGAAAGTGTCCTCACTAATAAAAAACATCAATCCCTCCCCTTGTGTTACCTACTTTTACTCATTTTTCAGTATACCTCAATACAAGACAAGTGCAGGAAAGGATATTAAATCAAAAGCGGGCTATCGCCCTATCTAAGCATCTTTCCCCTCTCTTCTACGGAAGTAATCTCTGAATCTATTTCAGTTCCTGTGTCTGTCGCTATCACCCTATTCTCTCTCAATTGCCTATCCTTTCTAGATGAGGGGGAGTCCCTTAGCAGTAGCTTCCAACACTTAAGATTGACCTCCTCAAGTGCCTGATATGAATGTTTTATGAATTTCATACGGGACTACTTACTTACCTAAAGTTCACTTTTGGCTTACCAAGAAAGTGGACTAAAGGAACTGACCTAAGCATAGCTCACTCTCTCTCAAATACAAATGCCAAGAAAGGGATTCCTTGGATAAGTGGAAAAAAGCTAAATAAATCCTTTCATTTCTCTTTGAAGGCTTTTGTCCTACTTATAGTATCAGTCCTCCAGCCTATCAAAACTTGTGTTTTTATTAACCAAGAACACATGCACTTTGTTGGCACTCAAAAAAAAGGTTATTCAATCCACTAGTGCAACTGAAGGTGCACAGCCTCTTCTAAACTGGAACAAGAAAGAGCTCATAACCACTACTTGTGAACAGCTCTCCTCAACTTAAGGCGCACCTACTCTTACTAGAAGTCTAGTCTATCTCAGGTCCAGTTTCGATCTCTAACTAACTTACTTATTAGGCCGGAAGAAAGATATTCAGAAAACCTGATTTCCTATATTAAGAACCTGACTCAATAGAGAAAAGAAGAATGGACTAAAAGAGATCTCACTTTCGAAGATTGAACTTGACTTTTCTATCCAGATTGGAACTGGACTTAAACGTCTTTGGATCCTGCTTAGGGCCGGCTTTCACTCCACTCCCACTTTTATATCAGGAACGTCGACTTGCACTTCAATATAGAATTTGACTTTTCGGAATCCTTGCTCCAGGCTTACATTCACATAGGCCACTCATAAGAATAAGACGCTCAACTCCCTAAAACACGTGTAATTGAGAGAGTCATCATATCAGTGCCTTGGGGAAATGCCTACCTTCAGGAGAAGATTACCGAATGAGTTTCAAACCTGTCCACTTTGCTTCCCAAGATATTTAGGGAAAGGGGCCTTGTCGGCCACCGCTTGCTGAGGACGGAACACATCGTCAATTAAAGGGTCATCGCCTTGGACTTAGTTGGAAAGGTAGGTCTTCGGCATGTCCCTTGCTTGCGAACTTCTTTTGTAGGGAGGAGGTGCCATTCCATCACGTTTACCGTTGTTCCCAGACTTCACTCTTTCAACACTTGTATACTTTCTAAAGAGTTAGGCATGCCCCTGTCCCTGTCTCTAAATCTGTGATCCACCGATTCACTGAGTGACTTTTTCTTACCGATGCGCTATATCTCTTAAAGCCCTATCAAACTTCCCCCCTTGTTTGTCGATTGAAGAAGCCTTATATGGCTATGTAGCGTGCTAGCTACAATAAAAAAAAGAGCGCTAACGAGCAAGAAAACGGATGCGCTAAGGCGCAACGGCTTTTACGTAGCTGTCACGCCCTTGCTTCTTGCTTTCGAGCCGGAGCTTGCTCGGGAGTGAAGTGTTCCATGAAGGTTAAATAATACTTGTGTTAAGCAAGAAGAGTAGTCAAGCCAGAGAGGAAAAAAAGCAAGCGGTTTTCGTTCGATCGACGGAATCAATCGTACTTTCACTGCTGTGGACCGGCTCTCATAAAGCACCTTTGGGCAGCAGCTACTATTGGGATCCAATTTCGGGATCAATTCGATAATGAAACTCTTTAAGCAATGATCTTATCTATGTCATTTCTCTTGACGCGATACAAAAGACGACTTTCGAGAGTCACTTAGCCCCTTGACCTCTTCTCCCAAAAAAGACGTTGTGCGGGCAAATCGATCAAAGTCAGAGCGGGGAGGGAATGTTTATTTATAGTTATTTATTCACTGGAGCGAGCCAACTCGACGTCTATCCTTTGGTTTACAGTACAATCCTAGACAGTCCTAGCAAGCAGGCAGCCTCCTGTTTGCTCAGATGTATGATTATGCTTTGTAGGTAGCGCAAGTCAGTTTTTGTTTTATCCATGGGTCTATAGTGCTTTTCCACAATACAAAGATGTTTCAAGCATAGTTTCCCCAATGTTAAAGAAAGAAGAGGACAAAAATATACCATAAAAGCGTAACTTACTCATTTGCCTAAGTTTAGGCTCTGGTTACATGTAAAAATTTGGGGAACGAGTACTACTTCAGTATCCTTTCTAACTTTTTGCTTGGACCTTTCGGGTTAAAAGTCCATGTCTTGTGGCGGAATATAAAATATAATGCCGAATGCATTTATTTGTTATACGTAATGTCGCTTTCAAACGATTCTTTTTGACTTCCGAAAGTTGAACAAGTACTCCGCAGTCCGCATTTTCTTTATGCAAGAAAAAAAAAAGACTTATACAACCTAGTGTATGCACCAAAACTAAGAATGCATGACATGTGTCGTTTTTATCACTAATAATGATTAAGTGATATGTATTCGTACTTCAATTTATCACTTTCATCTGCCAAGCCAAGTAGGCGAGACTGAAGCTCTTTAACTTCAGTGGCTAGGATGGCCTTCTCACCGTATACTTCGCCAGCATGCATATCATTAGCTTACTTTGCATGTCGCAACATTTCTTTCAGGTCTTCTACCCTCCTAAGCATATCCAGCCCCTCCCTTGGCAGCTTCCTGTTTCGCCTGCTCTGTAGCTTCCTCTTGGAGTTCAACTTCCCTCATCATGCAGATAACAGACTCCATAGCCAAGAACAATGTTTTCTTGTTAGTTCTGGCTTCTGTAATCATATCCTCAAGACGTTCAATGCTGAAGACTTGACCAGATGCAGCGACCACCGGATTAGGCATCGACTCTACTTCGTTTCCAAGCATTTCACCAGCCAAATCTTTATTAGATGTAGCATCAATGGAATCGTTAAATTCTGCTTTCTCTAGCTCCAAGTTATGCACGTCTAGTGTAACTAACAACTCTATACTACTTTCAGAACAACTTAATGTTGAAGTTTGAACATTCAAGGAAGCAAGCTGACTCTCAGAATGCTTCATGTTCTGATTGTCCTCCAAAGATACTTCTTCATGTATTCTTTTGTGCATAAGGGCAGTAGAATCATGACGAGGTCAGTTATCAGTCTACTTTAAGGTATTATGCGCATCAACATATTGTCTTAGACTCTTGATACTTCATCCCTTGTTCTACACGGCCAAGCCTACCATTCATATCATTTAATTTCTTCATTATGGATTCCAACATACCCATAACTTCCTTGGATGTTTCCGGAGTCTTACCTCTACTAGAGGTTTCGTCACCTACAAAAAGACATACTTAAAGACAACAAAAGATAGTTAGTGATAAACAAAGTCCTCACCAATCACACCCTTAGTCTGTCTCTCAACTATGGTCGCTCAATCCCTCGCCTATCACTCTTATCTTTGATTTTATCCCTCTTTTAGTCTCACCACTCAAGCCTTTTTCCGCTCTTAGGTGCTTGCCAAAAGTATCTATCAAACTCAACAATGAGCACTTGACAAGTGAACCTTACCACTTTGGGGTTGGAGTGGAGATTATGTTCAACAATAAAGGACAATTAAGCAAACGGACAATGAGCCAAAGATCAAACAAAGTAATCAGAGAGAAAAGCTAGAAGGAAATTGGCACAAAGTAAACAATTAAGCACGCAATCACTAGAAAGACAAGTAAGAACTAATTACTTAGTACAACTAGTGAAGAAAACTACGAATAGTTGTGATTTAGAACAGAAATGCATCAAATAAATCACTTAGGAATCAAAACACAAGCTTAAACTTCTTAAAAACACAAAGTAGGTTCGGATTCTCTAGAAAGAAAGATTTCCTCTTACCTAGAATTCGAATGCTTAGCTAAGACTGAATTTTTCACCTATCCTGAGATAAGCGATTGTTGAACCCCCAAAAAAAATAAACCGCGAAAGGCTAAATTTAGGAATATCAACTTAATGGACTAACTCTTTTGGAGTTTTAGGAGTCGGCACCCAATTTAAGGAAAACAGGGAACCAAATAAGCAAATGCGTGTAAAACTCCATTTTTGGAAAAAGGCAGTCTTTCAGAGATTCTAAGTAAGAGGTTTTGTTAATTTCGAAAGAAGATTTTTAAGGCACTTTCGAAATTCCGTAAAATACGGTTAATCCGACAGGTTTCCAAATTAATTTGCAAGTGTTATTTATGCGCTTTTCTAAAAATAATTAATTGAACTATTAATTAATTCAACTAATTTAATTTAGTAAGTTTTCAAAAGATTTACAATTTATTTGAAAGCTTTAACTATTTTCAAAATAAAATAAAATAAAATAAAATAAAATAAAAGCGCATTTTCTTTTGAAAAATGAGAGATTTGATAGTCCTAATTTCTTTACCAACTCGTATGCGGTAAGTGTATAAATGGCATTTGCTTAATTTCACCTTTAAACCCCGAGTGTCTCACCATAAGATGGAACTTAGGTTTCAAGTCGCTTTTCGCAAAGTTGTTTCGGGACATTCAGAAGTTGATTAAAACTTCTTTATAAATTTTGTCATTTTAAAGAAACTACTTCGTATCAATAAAATAGAAGTCTTTTCTAATAGTCTATTATTATGCGTGGTTTTTTTTTTTTTTTTTTTGAAAAATTATGAAATTTTGCATGCATTTGCTTAAATGGCCTGATTTGCAATAAATTAAATAACGACTTCAAAATAAAAGGTAATGAACATAAAGTGAATTAAATAACTCAAACAAATCATATTTATTCATAAATAAATTATTCTACAAAATATTCAATTATGCTAATAGGGAGTCTTATTAACATGCAAATTTCTAAGGGATCGGAAAAGAGATAAGAAGTTTAGAAGAACTCGGAAATGGCTTGGAGTGGAAGACACTCGCATAGTAAGCTAATTTTCTCCTATGACTTGGATGCTAAGGCGAGCAGCAATGCAACAGATTAATCAAGCAAGCTTGGACTTGGGAGTAGAAGATGTCAGGACGAAGTCTTGGACTCAAATTCCAAAGCAGTTCAACCCTGCTGCGTCGCAGCAATCCGGGGTGCGGATTCGAAGAATACGACTCGAACAAATGCGAAGACTCAAATGAGTTCGATGACTCGTAAGGCAAAACGATACACAAACAATGAAGCGATAACGCACGACAAATGCCAGGAACAAACCGGAAAGGAATAACAGTATATGTATTTTTTAAGAAGAAACTTAAAGCTAAGAAAATGTGAATGTATCTATATGGCTGCCTTCTTTCTATTTTTTATCTGCGCCTCCTAGGAACTTCCCCATTAACCGGCTGCTCTATTTCACCTCCAACTTCAGCTTTTATATCCCACCCATTAGGGTTCTAGAGGTGGAAGGAAATACAAAAAGAACCCCCAACGGTCGTATTTGGATAGGGTTTTGTATGAATAAGGACAAAGCTGCGTGATTCCTATCCGCTGCTTGTACGGAGAAGAAGAGAATGGGAATTTTGGGTCGGGTTTTGGGATTTCACGGGTTGGGAAATGGGTTCCAGAATTGGGAATTTCATTTTAGGGTATTTTAAGTTAATTATAGGGGTCTTGCATGGGTGGGTCAGGTCTAGGACTATGGATTACAAATTTTAGCCCCTTTTCCTTCAAAATTAATTCTTTTGCCTTTGGTTTTAAAAATTAACCTTATTTTAAATAATTAAACATTAATTAAATATTTCGGGACAAAATTGGGTGTCAACCGCGGTTACCGGATGTTTGAAGCTGACTTTAATGAAAAACACTTCCTCATAGGGTCACCAAAGTAGGCTCCTTTAGCTGCTTCGATTGTTAGAGCTCAATTCACACCAACAGAATCGTAAGCTTTCTTCTCTGCCTCAGCTTGAGAGCTCCTTTCTACATCAAGATCTGGCCCTTCCCCAAGGAAGGTAGGTTTATCCTCACTCGATCGACTCCATCTATGGTGTGATTCCTGGCATATGTACACCACAGTAGCTAAGGCAACCCCGTTCCAGCTCGCATTGTATTTGAAGTTAGACGATTTTACTTCTGATGTAGTCAGTGAGAAGCTAAGTTCCATTTTTAGCTTTAGCAAGCCTGTGACTGCCTGAACAGACTAGTCTACGCTCAGCCAACATTCCGAACTTGTCTCGATACTGACAGTTCAGTCGATGGGATAGCAAAGAGAGAAAGGAAAAGAAGTAGTTCCGAAAGGAGACTCCACCTAGCTAGCGCGCTCCTCAGCTTAATGCTAGACTTCTGGAGCTATGAACTAAGACGCTTCAGAAGAATAGCTACATCCACTACCTGCATTCACCCTGACAGGCTAACCCGAGCTTACCTAGGGCCTTACTGCCCGAACCAGCAAGACTAATGTCTACTTATACCTTTGAGAGGTGCAATTATAATATTGAAAAAGTCTCTTAATTAATAAGGCCCCGTCATGCAAATTTCACTAGGGATGGTGACGACAGTGAATAAAAAAGATCGAATCTCAGGCTAGGTTGTAAGCCTAAGCTAACTTTCTCATTTGATCACTTTTTTTAGGCGGTTCTACCACCCCATCGGTCAAAGACATGAGAATAATCTGCATGAAAATAGGCGCTTTAACGACATTCGAATAGAACGGCTTCTTACTCACTTAAGGCCGGTTTTAAAGCAAGGGCTACCAATCGTAGGCGCGGAATGCTAGCTTCAGGTTGCTTTTATTTCGCACAGAAGTTCCATCCTCCACTCTCCGCTCCAGCCAGTGATCCACTTCGAATAGAACTCAACATCGTGCGCTAGGTATCAAGGTCTGATAGGGCTTTGAAGATAGGGGTCCGCAGAAGAAGTAAAGGAAAGAATTCTCGATCTCCCATAGAATTAGTCTTAGTAGTAATTTCGTCAAGATATCGAGCAGTTCACATAGATCGATCATAGGCCTGCCTGTGCCTTCAGACGAGAAAGAAAGAGTAGAAAGATAGGTTTTCTTTCTTTCTACTCTTTCTTTCTATCCATGTCATCTGGCATACTAGCTCTGACGACTAGAAGAGTGAGCTCTTCCCATAGGAAGTTTCATTCCTAACAGCTCAAGCCTTGAGATCTGTCTTTGACCTCTTCTTTCATAGAGAGATTTGACTAGAAAAAAGCAAAGGGCTTTACCAAATCAATAGAATCCTCTAGCAAGAGGCTTTATTCCAATTCCACTTCCTTGCTGTCTTATAGTTATAGATCCCTGAATAAAGAGTAGGATGTGAGGGAAAGCTGTCTAGTCGACTAAGTGAACTGAAAGAAGAATGTACCTACCAATCCAATAAGCACATAGAGTGGAAGAGATGCAAACCTTATTCTTACTAAAAGTCTATTCTATATACCCCACAAGTTTAGTGGTTAGGACACCTCTCTTTCAAGGAGGAGGCAAAGGGATCGTAAGGCTTTGAAGCCAAGCAAGCAGCTATTAGAAAGAAGTTGATGCTATAAGAGCAGAAGCGGAGAAAAGAAATGACCTAGTGGTATCCTATTTTGAAGACAAATGGTATCAAACCTCAATTTTCTTCTTTTGAATACTACTTATAGATAGTCTATAGAAGAAGGGTTGGTTGCATACCTGCTATAAGGGGGGTGCCCACAGAATCTGTCTCCAACTAATTTCATTTTAGTTTCGTTACGGGCAAGAGCTCCTTTTGATTCTGTTTTATCTCACTCAAACTCTATTTGCTAAATAGAAGCACATTTAACGCTTCAGCAGTGAGCTCCGTGCGTGAGCAGCGACTAAGCAACATCCAATCTTTCTTAACATTTTGTACGCTTGAAGGCCCATCCTCTACGGAAGGGTACTGAGACGAGGACTTCGATCCAACTCTTTTTTACATAAAGAAAAAAGAATGAATATGCCAGCAGAGGAGCCTGCTCGAAATAAGTTTTTAAGGTTTTCCCTAAAGAGAAGTCTCGGATCAGGACTTGTTTCAATAGCCTTTCGGAGGAGTGAAACATCAGGCAGAATGGATACCGAGTTCGGGGGGCAGGTTATAGCTTTCGAGCGAGACAACTCATCAATAATTGGTGCAGGATTGACCACTCAGCTATCCAAGTTACGTAATTTCCCTGCCTCATGAGGGCACACTTTGACTCCCAAACTTTCTGTCTGAAGCAAATGCTGGAAGTCCAAGATGTTGGTTTGGAATATCTAAGATTCTAAGAGGACACCTGATCCACGCTCTCTTCCCTTGGTAAAGAGGAATTTTAAATCTAAATCAATCATTTTGATCAAACAGTACTTGGGCCTTAGAGGCAGCGGCTGGGAAAGCGAAGGGAATAGGAAGACCAGGAACGAAGTAACTCGACAAAAAGTAGAGAAACCTGTCATGTGAGGAACTTAGGTCAAAACTACGCTCTTTCAGCCGGTTTAGTATAGCAGTAGTTTCAAATCAATGCAAGCCAATGGAAACCCCCCCCCCCCCTCCCCCACCCCCAAAACCTATACTCATTCATCTTTTACTTGTGTATTTACATCATCCATTGCTTTTGACTATGTCGATGAAATGGGACCGCGAAGACAACCCACCACTAGAGCTTGTTTTGCTCTCGCTCCGCTTGCTCCTACCTGTCTTCTTTCCCATTATAGTGAAAGATCTTTCACTTCACCATAGCAGGAACCTCGCTAACCTTCTCGGCCAGTTACTCTAATCTAACCACAGGATCCCCTCTTGCTTACCCACCCACCGTAAATGATGACTAATGGAATTGGAATACGAATGAGATCAAAAAAGCCATCATTGGGGGAAAACGATGCAATAGCTTCGGTTAGAGCAAAGCCTAAAATGGCATAACCAAATAATTATTTTGCCAATGATGGATTTCGTGCCACGGAATGAATCGAGGAACTAAGGACGTTTCCAATACTGATAGAAGCTCCCGCTGAAGCAATTGTAGCAGCTCCTGCACCCATTGATTTTGCACCTTCAAACATATAGACTTTCGAATTCTCCTCACGCTTTTTCCATCACGATTTTCTCTTTGAGAACACTGGCCTCGCCAATTCTTCCCCTCGTTCTTTATATCTTGGACATTGAGATGTTCATGCAAAGCATAGGCTAGACAAGCGGTACACTGAACACCAACCCAATCTCGACGCAAAAAAGGAAAAGCAACCACATCTCCTTTGGACCCTGACGTGAGCAGACGCTTTCTAATTTAATTAGTTTGTTAGAACCGGAAAAAGCTTTCTTCTTTATAAAGCGAATCAAAACCTTTCTTTTCCATGCTTTATTCTCCTACGAGATTGATAGTTGGATGTAAACAACGCTCCTAAATGAGGCCTCTCTTTACAATTAAAGAGTTAAGCAGGGCTCTTATTCTTTATAGAATATAAGAAGGAGATCTGACTTCTTAGAAGGAGATGAGCTACCTAGATCTTTGTATATGCGGGTCTCAGTAATTGAAGAGAGAAGATAGGAAAAAGACAGAGGAGTACCCGAAAGGAAAGGACACTGTGAAGTAGCTAGAGAGAATATAATTCTTTAAGCGGAAAGACTGTATGGTACAACAACTCAAATCACAAATTTGAGAGGGAGTAACTGTGGGACATTCTAAACAAAAAAAGAATTTTTAAAGAGTGCAACCACAGAGATCATGATGTGCTTCCCGTTGAGGAAAAGCACGAGGGAACTCGGTCAAAGTGAGCAATGCAGCATAGGAAGCGGCTAGCGGTTTAGCAATATTGAAGTGGAAGCAAGGGCTGACGCTTAAGCATCGGCTAGTGGAACCACTCATGTCCTTCTTTCGTGTCCGAGGTAGGCTCTTTACACATATGATATGGAGGTCTAGTACGGTGAACAACTAAGGTAGGGGCTCTTTGATTAGGCGAACCTGCCCAACTAATAAGAAATAGATTCAGAGAAGTCAAGTAGCGATCGGAATATGCTCCATATGTCTCAACTTGAGCTCATCAAAGACACAACCTTAAGTCGCAGATCGAGATGTAAGAAAAGTAAGTCACCGATGATCGATTTACAAAAAGGCTTTAGTCACTGCTTCAGTAGTTCAATCAACTGAGCTAGAAAAGTGAAAGCTCGATAACGAAGGTAGGTGGCATAATTTACTTAAAAGTAGGCTGGTTCCACATTAGCCGGATAACAAGAATTTTAACTTTTGTGAGATTACTCAAAGGATACACGTCCGCTAAAGACAAAACGAATCTCACTTCAGAAAAATCCAAATTTAGGGAGAAACTGACTTTTCAATCTGACCTTGTTCTCATATGGAAATATTTCGCATCTCAGATGCCTTTCTTCGGCACACTTGAAAAAGTTCCTTCCATCTCCTAGCTCCGCTAAAACAGGGTGAAAAGGGCATGGAATAGTAATATTAACTTTTTTTCCAGCAGTATTTTTAATCAGAATTAAGCCTTCTTTCCAGCGCTCCATGTCTCAAAGTCCATAGGCACTATTTATCGAATGATTTGCTTTAGTGGAGACGAGTTCCAGTTCAGCTAGAATAGATAGATACGGCCCTTTCTTTACTTAGTGAATGATCGACTATCACTTACCATAAAACTTTTCTTTTCAATATGTACTGTCAAACTTTTTCTATATGCTTCTTTATCTCACAGGTTTTACAAGTGTCCGCAAAAAGAATAATAAGTAGTAGCATCTATTATAATCACCAAGTTGATCACTCCTCATTCATAAGAAGACTATCCATATATTTAACCTTCCCAGTGGCAGTAGCCTCGTCTTGGGTCTAACATTTTCTCGTTTCCGTCCTATTCAGGAAGAATAAGAGGAAGAAGCTGCATGAATGGAACCAACAGCATGTTGTGCATTCAGATTAAGTCCGAAAACTAACGTACTTTTAGCGGTAAGCAAAGTACTTTACTACTCTCAAGATCCAAGTAGCCTTGATCAGCACCTTCTTCCCTCTCAATTTAAGCTGAACCTTCATTCGGTAGTTTTCTCCGAGCATTGATTTCGCGAAACTCTCTTGACCAAGGGTGGACTGAGTACTCTTGGTTTGATTTTAAAAAGCTATGAATTTTCCCACCATTCGCACTAAGCTTTGAAGCCCCAAGCATTGTAGAGTTACAGAGGCATCTTCCATTTACTATGTGAATGGATTTCTTTGTATTAAACTATAGCGGCGCCTTTAGAATCTTTTAAAAAAAAGCATTGAACTATTTACGAGTAAAGGGAAGTCCTGTCTTGGCAGGATACAACGAAGCTCTTACTAGTATGGATTCTTCATTTTCACACACAAGGGAAGCAAAACTCTTTCTATGGAAATTTTGGATATTGGAAATCTAGTTTTTGATAGCATCAATGATAGATGGAGTGCGGAGGTTTAAGGCGAAAACAAGGTCAGATTTTGACCCATCTGTAGACTAAGGTGCAGGATCGATTTTGCCTCTCAAATTTTGAACTCCTTTTTACTTATATAAGAAATTCTATATTTCGTTCAACTAGCGAGGTATGTATCTTGCCCACGGCCTTTGCACCCTAACCTCGAGTCGTAATTGAAAGCGAAATCGCTATGATTCACGCGTATGGGGCCAAAGAAGGATTTCCATGTCTCACGAACTGCTCCTGAACAAAACAAACAAAATATGTAATTACGTAGATAGAAGAAAGACAGATCGTAAGATAAGGTTGGCGTAGAGTCCAGCTATTAAAGTGGATTTTTTGTCAACGTACTCAACTTTATTCATTGAGATTCATTTGTCGTTCAGAGCACGGGGATGCTACTAGCTCTTCCAGCGGGACTGGACTCTCCCCAAATAGCTAAAATTTACCATTTTTAAGACAGATAGAGAAAGAGAGCGAGGAGATAGGTATGAGTCTTATTTGAACTCATTTTTTAATATCATATATAATATAAAAAAGAAACGAAAAAGGAATTAAAGGAAAATCCTTGATAAGTAGTTCAGATTATCCAACATCTTTGGTCTATAAAGTAAGGTTTCGTTTAGGAAGAAAGGCCATTGAAAGAAATTTGGAATTGATGATGATCAGTGCCTTTCTCAATCCTTTTATCCTTGGCACTCTATATGGGGTACCTTGTGTAGTGTAAGATGTTTCTGGTTCAGCTCTAACCTCATTCTTTTCGTCTACTTAGCTTAGGGCTTTCTGATACTCTATCGGGGAGAGCCTTCGCGATAAAATAGGTCGCTAGTCAGTCTCATCACCCATCGTTCTTTCTTTAAATTCGTTTACTGTAGGTTGGCCGCCGTCCTTGAGGCATATCCAGCATCATCTGCCGACTCCTGACCGAAGTATGTTTGTTCTTGGTTGCTAAGGATGGGATCCTTATATTGGCATACCTCAATAGGACTTTTTTTAGCATCCTCGTATGGAGATTCCTAAGAGTCGGATGACTCATGCTATTCCACGACACAATAAGAGGTACAAAATTGATCATAGTCGTAATGAGAGGCATTCTCGAACTCTTGAAAGGGAACGGGTATCCCCTTTCTTGCATCCTGGAGGCCTAGACGACATATCCTTTCTTGAAAGGGAACGGGTATCCGTGATCCATATCCTGAAGCACCGGGCTGATCGTTGAAGATTGCCCTAGCCGCGTTATTGAGTTGCTCCCCACACAAACGAGCGATAAACTTATTTGGATATCCTGCAGTGAAGAAAGACAAGTAGCCTAACTCTAAGCGAGTAGTTTACTCTACTTTTTGTACTTTTTATAGCGAAAAGTGAGTGTATTACTTCAACTTAGGTCTATCCGGGGCTATAAATAGTTGGATCGTAGATGGATCTAAATAAATGAGTAAAACTGACTAAGTAAGATAGTAGTTTTATTGATAGAAGAGGCACGGGGCCTGTGATGTTTTGGGTGGAAACCTGTAACATGTCTGATAAATATCATAACCAAAAGGAAATAACAAAAACAAAGTAAATTTTCTGTTAAGCAAAGGTACTTCATGTTTGATCCTTGAAAAGTTCGGGGTCATTCAGTTGGGCTTCCCTGTTTAAGGGTGCTGAGCCTTGAATGTCATCCCCCGGGTCGTTGATGATCCTGTGATATAGCTGCTCGCCGATCAGGCAATAGCGAACCGCCTATTTCCACAAGTAAATACATTCTGAATTGTCTTCAAGGATATCTCCTTTGCTCAGATAGTTGACGAGCGCGTCACGCTGCCTTGCGAAGGATCCTGTGTCTTGAACTTCAAGGTTCATCAGGTCTGTGGGGGTTAACTCAACTATCGTCTGCCAATCGTCTGGGCACTTAGATGCTCCAGCGTCTCCTAAGATTTCTTCTTAGTGGATGAATTCCCACGCATGAAAATTTTTCAAGATTGCCCTGATTTTCCTCCTTCAATCCAGCTTATGGATGTCCTCAGCTACAAAGGTTTGCCTTAGCTGATTAATCATCAGCTGGGATTTATTGTACAAGCTAATCTCCCTGGCCCTCAGTGTGTAGGCTAAGTCAAGAGCTAGAATTATGGCTTCACACTCTGCTTCGTTGTCATCAGCTTTCATGGCCTTGTAGTAGACCATTCTAGATGACGTTCTGATCCAGAGATCGTCCTTCTCCCCATTAAGGTTCATTCTAGTGCAAATTTCCCAATGGCCGTACTCAATCGCTGCTTCACTCCTGAGTGATTCTTAGGCCTTCCACTCCAGTTCTTCTACAAAATCTGAGGTAAAACCTTCTAATGCCTGCATCTTCATTTTCGTACGGGGTTGATGGATGATGTCCAACTAGTTCATTGTAATGTTAAAAGTTTGCATAAAGTCCTTGATTGTGAAATAACTATCATTTATGGATTCAATACGATGGAATTAAGAAAGAGACTATGGCAACACATATCCGGTATGTCTCAACAAATTACTGCTCCTTGGCTTATATGGGGGGACTTCAACGCTTTGCTGAGTAGTGAGGACGGACTGTATGAAAGCAAAGTTGCCTATGCTGAAATCAAAGACTTCACTTACTTCTATCAAAGCGTCATGCTAACTGAGGTGAAATGGAAAGGAGACTATTATACTTGGACAAACAATCAAAGGGGTGAAAATAGAGTGTGGAGTAGGTTGGATAGAGCACTTGGAAATGATGAGTGGATGCTACAGTATGGTCATAGAAAAGTGGCATATGGTGAACCTTGTATTTCAGATCACAATCCTATACTAATCCATATTGTTCCAGACAACAATAACACTAAAGTTCCTTTCAGATTTTTCAATGTCTGGGCGGAACACCCCCAATTTATGCAGATTGTTCAGGATGGATGGCAACAACATGTTCATGGTAGCAAATTAGGAAGGTCTGGTTAAAGTTAAAAGCTCTTAAACCAGCCTTTAAACAGCTAAACTGTGATGAGTTTAAAGGTATTACCAACAAGATCATTCAAGCTACAACTTTTCTTGCTTCCATTCAACAGCAGATGTCGCAGTTACATTCAGATTCTCTGGCAGATTTGGAAAAGGGTGCTCTTATGGCTTTAGAGAAATGGTCTATGGTCAAAGAAAGTGCACTTCAACTGAATTCAAGGGCACATTGGATTAAATTGGGGGATGCTAATAATAATTACTTCTCTGCCATCATAAAAGAAATGAAACATAGAAAGTAAATTGCAGAACTCACATCTCTTGATGGTACACTCCTAAAAGATCAACTAAGCATTCAACATGAAGTCGTCTCATTTTATGAGTCCTTAATGGGATCTGCTACACAGTCATTACCTGTTGTTAATAAACGAATCATGAGAAGTGGGACTGTGCTAAATCGTCAGCAACAACGTGAAGTATGCGCTGAGGTCACTAAGCAGGAGATATATATATATATATATATATATATATATATATATATATATATATATATATATATATATATATATATATATATATATATATATATATATATATATATATATAATGGTTTATGTGCTATTGGTGATGAAAAAGCTACTGGAATTGAAGGTTACAATGTTGTTGTTTTCAAAAAGTCCTGGATCCACATAAAAGATGAAGTGTGTAGTGCTATTCTAGAGTTCTTTCACAACAGTAAGATGTATAAAGCTGTGAATAGCACTACAATCTCTCTTCTACCAAAGGTTCCCCAACCTATCAGTGTGAAAGATTTCAGACCCATTGCAAGTTGCAGTATTATTTACAAGCTCATATCTAAAGTCCTTGCAAATAGGTTGCAGAAGGTGATGTTATATCTTATCTGCGAAGCACACGTAGGTTTCATTCCAGGGAGGAAGATATCAGATAATATAATTCTTGCACATGAACTGATTAAATCCTATACAAGAAGAAACATCTCCCGGAGGTGCATGATCAAGGTGGATTTGCAGAAGGGTATGACTCAGTGGAATGGAACTACTTAGAAAGTGTTAGCAGGGCTGGGATTTCCAACATTGTTCATTAAGTATGCATACAGTTACTTACTCCATCTTCATTAATGGTGAGCTGACTGAACCTTTCCAAGTTGCTAAAGGGTTAAGGAAAGGTGACCCAATCTCCCTTTTCTTGTTTGCCATTGCTATGGAATATTTAAGTAGGAGCCTCAATGCTCTGAAGGATAACAGAATGTTAAAGTTCCACCCTAGATGTGGGAGATTAGGGATCACACACTTGATCTTTGCCGATGACTTGCTGCTCTTTGGTAGAGGTGATCGTCAATCAATTCAACAACTTCATGAGTGTTTTTCTACTTTCACAGTAGCATCTGGTCTTAAACCTAATATGCCTAAAAGCTCTGTCTATTTTGGGGGTGTGGCTGAAGAGGAAAAGAATAGAATTCTTCAATATTTAGGGTTTGTTCAAGGGGAACTTTCATTTAAATATCTTGGTGTCCCTCTCACTACTAAGAAAATGACAATGCTTCAGTGGCAACCTCTGGTGGAGAAGATTGTTGCCAAGATTTCAAGCTGGGCTGCAAAGAAGTTATCATATGCTGGCAGGATTCAGCTTGTATAAATAGTCCTGTTTGACATCAAGTCATATTGGTCCCAATTATTCTTGCTACAAGCCAAGATTATTAAAGCTATTGAAGCCTTTTGCAGAAGCTATATTTGGTCGGGGGTTAATGTAGTGACTAAGAAGGCGCTAGTTGCATGGGAACGATTCTTCTACCCAAAGGCAGCCGGAGGCTTCTACCTCACTAACCCGAAACTCTGAATAGGGCAGCAATTAGTAAGTTGTATTGGGATTTAGCTTATAAGGAGGATAAATTGTGGATTAAGTGGGTGCATATATGTTATATAAAAGGGCAAAACCTACAAGCAATGCCACCACCTTCTACTGCTACTTGGATAGTAAGGAAGATAGTGGAAACTAAAGTACAAAATGATCAAGCCAATGAAGATCCCACTAGAACAAAGAGCCCGATTAGATGCTTCTACCTCCAGATCATGGGTGATCTTCCAAAAGTGGAATGGAGGGGACTAGTTATGAAGAAGTTGGCCAGACCCAAAGCAATATTCACTTTATGGCTACAGTTGCAAAATAGGCTACTCACTGTTGACAGGCTAATCTCTTGGAATATCAATGTGGAACCCATGTGTTTGATGTGCAACAACTATCCTGAATCTTATACTCATTTGTTCTATCACTGCTCCTTTGCTTCACAGTTATGGGATAGGATAAGCCAATGGCTTCAAGTTCCAAGTAATACTGCTTTGCCCTGGGATAGTTACCTTCAGTGGATCATACAAAGAGCTAAGGGAAGATCTGTTCAAGCTAGATTGTTTAAACTAGTCTTTACTGAATTTATTTATGCTATCTGGATTGAGAGAAATGCTTGAGTTTTTGAAAAGTGTGCAAGGGACCTGAAAAGCATTGCAAGGGAGATTGTTTGTTTTTGCAATATTAGAGCACCTGATAAGTTGAGGAAACTGCTTCAGCGACTTAGATTTGATTAGCAATAGATTCTAACAGTGTCCTTCATTTTGTTCCTGGCTACATTTTGTATTGCATACTTACATTTATGGAGGTAGTCTAGAGTGAGGATGAGATATTTGTTGTGAGGTCAGCTAGCTGAGTTAGTTAAGCTGCAGTTATTTGTAAAGATACTTTTGGTGATTTAATAAAATCTTAGTTATCAAAAAAAAAAATACTTATTAAATTAATATATAGTGAATAACTATTGGATACATAATATGTTAAAAATATTAATTAAATAAATATTATATACACCATATGTTAAAATATTAGGTGATTAATATGCATAAAAATAAAATAATAAATTGTGAATATTGGATAAGTACATGATAAATATAAAAACCTATATGCCACAATATTGGGTAAATAATTGTTGAATACACAGTATATATATTGAGTATTCGTAAATTTATTTTTCGGAAAAGAGTCAATTTACTGTAATATCCTTTGGGAATGGTAAAAAACTTTCTCTCTCCTCAAAATTTTATCTCTCGGCGCATGTTAAGCTAATGTGCATCGTCGCGAATGGTAACGGAAAAACGACGAGGGCGAGGCCGCGGTCGAGGTCGGCCGCCGAAAGTTACAATAACAAAATTAGGGAGCTCAATTGGAACCAGATCTCATAAGCATGAAGAAGAACTTGAGAACACAGAGGTAACACCACCACAACATCTTAGCTACTCAGCTGAAGCAAGCTCATTGAAAGGAACTACTGGAGCTGCAAAGAAGCTGCAGCTAAGTGAGGTACTGCGGAAGGAAGATGAAATCAGTGAGAAAACTCAGTTGGAATCTAAGGAGGTGAAGCAATTACCTAGATCTGACAACTCAAAGCCACCAGAGCAGCTAAGAAGTGTGCAAGAGGAAAACCTAAAGCAGCCAGAGTCATCATGGACAAATTTATTCACAGGTAATAGGAGCTCTACCAATGGTTTGAACCTAAAATATATTCCACCTGAAATAGTAGATGGGAAGATTAAAGTGCAGTTAGATGCTAATGAAGTAGAACAGGAGAATGCTAAATGGAAAACAGCCCTAATTGCATATGTAATTGGGGAAACCCCAGGGTACAACTATATGTCAAAATACATTGCACAAACCTGGACAATGGTGTCACCACCTAAAGTTTACACACTGAAGGCTATTATGTGATCAGATTCAAATCAGAGCAAGATATGTATGACATCTTATATGCTGGCCCATACACTATCAGTAACAGACAAATAATAATGAAGCCATGGACACCTGATTTTGAATTTAGTGCTGAGTACCCAGTCGATATACCTCTGTGGATCAATTTCCCAAAGCTTCCAATGAGCTACTGGAGTTGTGATTCCCTAATCAGAATGGGAAGTGCAATTGGCACACCAATGTATGCTGATGAATGTACAGCCAAACATAGTAGGATATCCTATGCTAGGATGCTGGTTGAGGTGGATGTGACTAAGCCTCTAGCTGAGGAGGTGGTAATTGTTGACCCTACAGGCAATGAGTATGTGCAACCTGTTCAATATGAGTGGAGACCAGAATACTGTGAGAAGTGTATGAAAGTGGGGCATGTCTGTGAGCTGGAGCAACCACCACCAAAACCTGCACATCATGGTGAGGAGAAATTCTTACCACCAAGAAGAAGGAGGAGAGGCAAACCTGTACAGCAATGGCAAGACAAAAGGCCTGTGAAGAGTAGCAATGAGCAACAAGAAGGGCATGAAGTGAACAGGGCAAAACCTCAGCTCCAATAGGAAGCAAATCAGAGAACAAATGAACAACATGAGCAATCTATGAGTGTTGCCAAGCACCAAGATACTCAGCAGCAGCTGATGACACCAAGTCATGGCCAGGTGACCATTCTAAGCAGAACACCAAATGCCCAAAGTAAGAGCCAGAGTGGTAAAGGTAAAGAAGTATGCTGCACCCCTGAGTTCAACTTGGTAGAATATCCAGTGTTGAGCAATGTGAAACTAAGGAACTGCTTTACAGCTTTGGGAGCTAATGAGTCTAAGAGTGAAAGTGGCCTCCCCCATGATAGGGGAGGAACTGTCTTACTTACCCAATGAATTGGCTATTCTGGAACATCAGGGGCCTTAATTAAAAGATATAAGCAAAAGGAGCTGAAGAACTATATGAAGGAAAAGCATATCAAATCTGCAGGACTAGTAGAAACAAGGGTGAAAGAGCATAAAGCAACTGGAATTCTGCAAAAAGTGGCCCCTGGATATCAATATGAGCACAATTATGTTAATGCTGTCAATGGAAGAATCTGGTGCATATGGGATGATAAGGCTTACAAAGTCCAAGCAGGGATCAAACAAGAGCAATTGATTCATTGTGTGCTGACTGATAAATGTGATAGGAATGAATTTGAAATGACAGTGGTATATGGGTACAACACT
Organism: Petunia axillaris subsp. axillaris; assembly: GCA_029990575.1. Lineage (NCBI taxonomy): Eukaryota > Viridiplantae > Streptophyta > Magnoliopsida > Solanales > Solanaceae > Petunia > Petunia axillaris. Next base: position 20,098,269 of record JARKNS010000009.1, read on the forward strand.
GCAGAGCAAATGAGAGTACTATGGATTCAGCTGCAGGATTTGAGCAAAAGAGTAACCAGACATTGGCTTATCTGTGGGGATTTCAATGCTATATTAACCCCACAGGATAGGCTGCATGGTAGTCCAGTAATAACTGCAGAGATAAAAGAGTTTGGAGAATGTATCCAGCAGCTCTTTCTATGTGAGCTGACATGGAGAGGAGAATACTATACATGGACCAATAACCAGAGTGGGGAGGATAGAATTTATACAAGGATAGACAGAGCTTTTGGTGATGCTGAATGGATGATAAAGTGGGGATATCTAACTTTAGAGTATGATGTACCAAATATATCTGATCATGCTCCTGCAAATACAGAGATCCAACAGAAACATTAAGGTGCCATTCAGATTCTTTAACACATGGGCAGAGCATGATTCCTTTCTACAACTAGTAGAGGAATGGTGGAAGCCAAGGCTGAATCAAGATGCAATGGTAAATGTGTGGAACAAACTGAAAGGCCTTAAAGGGAAATTTAAGAAGTTAAACAGGGAGGAATTCGAAGGAATAAACCAAAAAATAGTTAGAGCAAAAGAAGAATTGAGGGCAATACAAGGTGCACTGCAACATCAATACTCTCTGCAATTGCATGAACAGGAGAAATCCACTTTGATGAAGTTAGAAAAGTGGAGCCTAATGGAAGAAAGTGCACTACAACAAAAGGCAAGAAGCAAGTGGATAAAACTTGGTGACTCAAACACTAAGTATTTCACAGCACTTATTCAAGAAAGGAAGCATAAGAAGCAGATAGATGTATTAATGGCTCTAGATGGAAGAAAGCTCACAGAACCTGATGACATCAAAGAAGAAATTGTGCTGTTCTATAAAAATTTAATGGGATCTGCTGCTACCAGTCTGCCAGCAGTTGATAGAGAAATCATGAAGCTAGGACCAACCCTGCATCATGAGCAACAACTTCAGCTGTGTGCTGAGGTGACTGAGAGTGAAATACAAGCTGGCCTGGCTGCAATAGGTGATGACAAAGCCCCTGGGATTGATGGATACAATGTCGTGTTCTTTAAAAAAGCCTGGCGTGTGATCAAAGAGGAGGTAGTGCAAGCTGTGAAACAGTTCTTTGCAACAGGGCAGATGACAAAGGATATAAACTGTACTACTATAACCTTGATACCAAATAATGAGTTCCCAGAAACAGTCAAGGATTTTAGACCAATCTCCTGCTGCACAATGCTATACAAACTCATATCTAAGGTACTTGCAGCTAGGATCCATAAAGTTATAGCCTCCATTATAAATGAAGCTCAAGCTGGATTTATTCCTGGGAGGAAAATATGGGACAATGTGATACTATCTCATGAACTAGTCAAGGCTTATACAAGAAAACATATCTCACCAAGATGTATGATAAAGGTTGACATGCAGAAGATCTATGACTCAGTGGAGTGGGTATACCTAGAACAGATCATGGAAGGGCTCAGATTCCCAACAAAGTTCATAAGATGGGTGATGCAATGCATCAAAACAGTAAGCTACACTGTCCTAGTGAATGGAGAACCTGTGGTACCATTTGATGCTGCAAGAGGACTAAGACAAGGTGACCCTATCTCACCTTTCTTATTTGCAATGGCAATGGAGTATCTGAGTAGACTTCTGCACATGTTGAGAACAGACAAGCTGTTTAAAAGCCATCCAAGGTGTGCCAAACTAGGCATCACACATCTCAGTTTTGCAGATGATCTGTTGTTGTTTGCAAGAGGTGATACTGTAACTGTGGCCAGACTCTACAAGCTTTCTTAAAGTTTTCAAGAGCCTCTGGACTGCAAGCTAACCTGGGAAAGAGTGCTGTGTACTTTGGGGGGGGGTGCAAACTGATGAAAAGGAGAAGATTCTATAGCTGCTGGGATACATAGAGGGAGAGCTACCTTTCAAATACTTAGGCATCCCTCTATCAACCAAAAAGCTCACTATGATTCAATGGCAACCTCTTGTCACTAAAATAGTGGCAAGAATTACTTCATGGACAACAAAAAAATTGTCCTATGCTGGTATGATTCAGCTAGTTCAGACAGTAGTATTTGGGATTCAGGCTTACTGGGCACAACTATTTGTATTGCCAATGAAAGTGCTCAAATGGATTGAGGCTCTCTGCAGGAGTTACATCTGGTCAGGTACTAGCACCATCACTAGGAAGAGTCTAGTTGCTTGGGAGAAGATATGCACCCCAAAGGCAGCTGGAGGACTAAATTTGACCAACTTGAAGCTATGGAATAGAGCTGCTATCATAAAACAGTTCTGGGATCTTAGTCAGAAGCAAGATAAACTCTGGATCAAATGGATCCATGAGTACTACATAAAGAACCAACCAATGGACAATATCAAGGTGCCTACTCAGGCATCTTGGATGGTAAGAAAAATCCTGGGAGCTGGGAAAGAGTTAGCTGCAGGACACAATGGCTTTAGAGGTCAGAAGAGCATCATTAGACAGATATATAAGCAACTCCTTGGGGACTGTGGGAAAGTAAACTGGAAAGGCCTTATGTTCAGGAATGCAGCAAGGCCAAAAGCTAAATTTGTTATGTGGCTAGTGTGCCATGGAAGGCTCCTTACAGCTGATCGATTAACTAAATGGTCAATGTAGAGCAACAGTGCAGCATGTGTGGCTATTCACTGAAACAAGAGCTCATCTGTTTGCAGAATGCAGATATCCAAGGGACCTGTGGGAAAGATTTTGCTCATGGTTGCAATGGCAAACTCCTAACTTTCAGACCTGGGAGCAACAGCAGCAATGGGTGATACAGAACTCAGCTTGGAAATCAACAAGAGCTCAAGTTCTTAAGATGATATATGCAATCTGGACTGAAAGGAACCAGCGAGTGTTTGAGAAGACTGAGAAAGATGTGGGAAGTGTAATCAAAATGGTGGCAGTGATATGTTGTATGCGAACTACAGGAAAGGCAGCCCAAATCCTTAGCCATTTTAAATTTTAGTTAGTTGATGTCTAAGATAGTTAGTTGATGGTAGCCTTTACAGTTTCTGTTAGTGTGTTTTAGTGTCCTAAAAGGGAGACAACAAGCTTGAGTGTTTTAAGTTTGTTGTGGTCTTAAATGTACAAACTTGGTGATTTAATAATAAAGTTATAATTACTAAAAAAAAAAAAGGGAGTCAATTTTACCTCTAAACTAATAGAAATGGAGTAGTTATGCCCTTCGTTAGTGTTTGGTCTTGAAAAAGCCCCTCCTTTAGCAAAATGGACCACTAATACCCTTAAAAACTAACAGAAGCTCCAACTAAGCAAAAACCATTCTAAAAAGTAAATGAAGCTCCACGTAGGATGATGCCTTTCATCTTCTCCACCCTTCACCACCACAACTCCATTAACAACCAAAAAGAACCATGGCCATAATGAGATCAAAAGTTATCAAGCTCTCTAATGAAGAGTAACCTTTCTTCAGTCTTCAGCTAACCCCGACTAAAATCTCTCAAAACAAAATTAGTGTGCTAGCTCAAGAAATTAATCATCAGAAATATATTCAAATACAGAGAAAATCAGATTTCTAGTAGCACTTTTGGAACTCAAATCTCAATACCAAATCGATATAGCATTCGGGGGGAAATTTTTGTACACACTAAACTTTTGAAGAATAAGTTTAAGATCAAATTTAAAGTCTCATTCCAGAACGGTACTCCGTTCGCCGCCATCTTCGATTTTCTTGACCCATTTTTCACCCAAATATCTCATCTCATATCAAGTAAAAACAATCACAAATGTTCCAAAGAAACAAGATAATCCTTTGCTTTGTTTCGATAATCAGCGATTCCAAAAGAAAATAATGTTGTTGTTGAAGGTAGTGGAGCTTTTCTTGATAAAAGAAATTGACTGTGCATTGGAAATTTAAAGCACATAAAGAAAAGAGGTAGCAAATGTAGATGAGGTGTTCAAAAATGGAAGATCATGGAGAATGGTGGTCGGCCACGGTTCTCTTTGATAGTACAAGGTGGAGAAGATGAAAGGTTTATCCTACGTGGAGCTCTATTTCCAGCAAAAATATAATTTTTAAAAATGGTTTTTGCTTAGTTGGAGGTTCTGTTTGTTTTTTAGGGTATTAATAGTCCATTTAGCCAACGGAAGGGCTTTTTTGAGACCAAAAGCTAACGGAGGGCATAACTGCTCCATTTCCATTAGTTCAGGAGTAAAATTGACCCTTTTTCGTTTATTTTTTATATACGAATGAACTAATACAACTAATATATAAAAGAATACTTAGTACACAAAATACAACATACTTAAAAGTGATGGAAAATAAAACACAATATAACTAATAAAATATATTAAATTGTGACTTTGATTTGAAAAGGTAAAAGAACAAATCTACTATAAATCTGCCCATATCCCTATCTTTAATTGGCATTTCAAATTTTTTTTGAACTAGCTATAATTATTCCCCATAATTAAAGGATAAATATGTAATGGTTAATAATTAATAAAATAAGCTGAATGATGTTGCTCCCAACGCACACGCAAGTATACGTGGTCGACAAGTAATAAAGTGATAAGATGAGTATCGTTCCCACGAGGACTATGCAGACTGAGTTCTAGCAAATAATTTTGATGTTTGGCATTTTATGCCTATATTTCCTTAATATTTCCTCACGTTTTAGTACCTTATTCGCTCGTTTTATAGCTTGTGACTATGGTTTTACACTGATTTTATGTCGTGCGTATTTAGGTTGTTATGCAATGTAATTGAAGCTTTTAAGAGCATGATTGAGCAAGAAAAGATTGGATTTTGATTGAGGATTGGATCGAGCACACGAAGGCACGACACGAGCGAGCAAAAGAGCAAGCGGAACAGAAAAATGCACTGGCGCCACAGGTGGCGCGCCGCGCCAGGCAAAGCGGCCAGCCTGTGGCGCGTTTCCTTGCGCGTCGCAGGTCCAAAGCATGCCAAGTTTGGCGTCCTCTAGTTGTCCTCACGCGATCGGGGGCGCGGGGCGCCCGCTATGGCGCCCCTGGAGCGAATTTTGATGTCCTATTTCGTCTAGGATTGGGTCTAACTTATTACTAGGTGTTTGTAAACTCTATAAATACTCTTTTACTTAGTTTTTCATAGAGTTGAGACTTTGGAGCGAATTTGAGAGCTCATAACATCAAGACAAGGGTTTTTCTTCCTTCCATTAATTTATTTCATCATTACTTCATTATTACATCAATTCCTTGTGTTGTTATTATGAGTATGCGTGGCTAAATCTATCGTTCTAGGGTTAGAGTATTACATGAAGGTTGATTGTTTGAAGATTGATTTCTATTCTTTCTTGATTTCATTTGTGTAATTGTCAGGGCCCGATTATTACGCATTATCTATGGTTTTTAGATTGAACTCGAAAGAGGGAATTTAATTACGTAATAAGAAAGAATAGGACTAGTTTGTGAACCCGGGCATCGGGGAACCAATTCGTGAGTAGGATAGACATATACTTGCTCGCCTAGTTTAACTAATTACAGAATTCGTTAATGCGTGCACGTGATTCAACCCATAGACATATAGGGATTGGAGTAGCCTGCATAGACCGTGAAGAACTGAAAGGTTTTCACGGGTACAATTAATCTGTTAGTTAGTAACCCGGGATTTAAGAAGTGGAATCAATTGGATGACTCAACTGGATTGTTCGTAACTCTGACCCTGGACCGTCTCCTTATTACTGATAACAACCACGTTTTGCTCCATTGCTTGAATTCACTTTTACCATTTAATTACTGTTCTTTAGTTAACAAAATCATCACTATTGGAAAAAGATCCCTGAATAGTTTATATAAATTGTTTGCTAGAACTCAGTCTGCATAGTCCTCGTGGGAACGATACTCATCTTATCACTTTATTACTTGTCGACCACGTATACTTGCGTGTGCGTTTGGGAGCAACAAGTTTTTGGCGCCGTTGCCGGGGACTAATTATTGACTGATTTCTTTTTGAACAGTTTATTACTTACTATTCAGGTTTAATTTTTGTTTTGAGTTTTGTGCTGTTTCAGGTATTAGGTCCTGCTTGATTGTGGTTGCCTTCGTGTGCTCGATCCAATCCTCAATCAAAATCCAATCTTTTCTTGCTCAATCATGCTCTTAAAAGCTCCAATTGCACTGCATAACAACCTACATACACACGACATAAAATCAGTGTAAAACCACATTCACAAGCTATAAAACGAGTGAATAAGGTACTAAAACATGAGGAAATATTAAGGAAATATAGGCATAAAATGCCAAACATCACCACCCCACACTTGAACCTTTGCTCGTCCTCGAGCAATCACAAATAACTTCCAACCTAGGTAGAACAGGTCTGCTTATGACTATGGTTGATACCGATCATTGAACAAATGCACACATGACTACTATGGATCCACAACATGCCAGCAATTTACCAAAACCAAAAATACGAGAACAACCACCCCAAAATAGCTCAAATGCACAAACTCAACTTATTGCAACCATGCTCCCACAAAATCACACCTATCTACTCAACCAAGAAGCCATCAACTTCACCTATTTCATGCAAACCATGCGCCCTCACCAAAATGAAGCAAGAGAGTGCCCCCCAAAAATCACACACAAAACCAATATCATGACTAGAACGGGGACAATAACATAGAAAGAACTCACTCACTCTCATGAAAGTCTCACATGTCACACACAATGTACCATAGGCTTGCCCGTAGTGTAGGACTCCACTAATGTAAGCTCACTCTAATCGGGATTAACTAGGACTTTAAAAAGGTCGTAATGTAGGCTAAGGGGTTGGTAGGATACATATGGTAATAGTGACTACCTCCCTAAGCACTTTAATACATCACAATTTAAATTAATCATCAATCTCATCAAGCCACCCAAATCAACAACTTCTACACATACACCTTCACACAAGTAGCAATTTTTTTCTTTTAAGCACACACTAGCAAGGAATGGATATCTTTTTCTCTTTATTCCTTTTTCCACAATTTTTTTCTTCAACTTTGCTCTTTTTTTTTCCTTTTCTTATTTCATCCAACCTTGCCAATGCTTTTCACTACTTCACAAATTTTACAATAATCCCTCTTCATTAGCTCCACTCAAAAACCTCCCAAAATCCAACCACAACTCCAATCAACTACACAATATTAATAAAGTGCTTAAGGAGTGAAGGGCCAAAAGAGTCAATTTAGAACAAATGGGTAGGCTCGGGGTGTGGGTACCAACAAAAAAGATCAAAGAAATCACAACAACAACTTTTTTCCAAGGTATATATGTAAGGGTAGGCTAACAAAAGAAGGCCTTGTATCATTTCCCGACTAGAGCAAACCTAGGATTTCGCTTTGCACACACACGGGGCAAGTTCTAGACATTAACATGCACATGGAGTAAATAAGAACATGCCTCACAACACACATTGCACATGGTCCACACAAAAAGGTTCCATCAACAACTCTCAACTAAGCTTCTAGAATGCAACTTGTGGAAATTTAAGCACTCATGCACAAAGGTTCACAATCAAGTCAAGCTAGCGGACTCAAGCATCTCAAGGGGGTCGTTCCAATTTTTCTTAGGCATGCATCAAATTAAAACCCAAGGACACCACAAATAGCACATGCAATCACTTCAAGTCCACCGGTATCAAACACATCAAAGGCACCTAGCATTCTACCTCTTTCCTACGTCTAGGGTCATCTACAACTAACTATCCTAATCCTAAAAAAATAAAAACTACCCGGTTCAAAGGCCTCCCCGTGGAAAAGAACCGAGGCCATAAGAAAAACCACGGGGTGGATGACATGTACCACTAATAAAACTAAAAGGAAAATCTTTTTGGAATTTTTCATTGGTTTTCTAATTTTTTTTTTCATATATTAAAGCAAGAAACAAATAAAAATAAAGTCAAGTGACAAAAGAAAAATCCTATGGTACATGCATCCCTAACCTCAAAAATAGATAAAGGGTAGTTCCCCACCCCACACTTAAACTAAGCACTGTCCTCAGTGCTAAAAATAAGAAAGCGCAAGGTAAAGAAAACTTCCCTGAAGATTCTAGTCCTTGGTGCTAGCATCCTCCAAGATTCCATATCGTATGAGGTACTCAGACTTCCCTCATCAGGTCATCAACATTAGGCAAGGGTGAGGACACCCCACACTTAGCCTCGACATTACATAAACCTGCAATCCAAGGACAAAACAACAACTACATGACACTATAAATAAAATAATACAAGTACAAACTCGGGTTGCCTCCCGAGAAGCGCCTTAGTTAACGTCGTGGCACGACGACACTTTTAGCTCACTTCCAGCCTTTATGTCTTCTCTTCTTACGCCGAACTTTTGCTTTCTTCCCTTCTTTTAGAGAACCCATCTTCAACTTCACATGTGGTTTACTTCCATCTTCTTGTTTGACACATTCAATCATAGAGCACTCTTCCACCTTAGCTATGTGCTCCTTCTCATTATAAACCTTGAAAGTAACTTGTTCTCCATGCGCTCTAACAGTCATCTCACCCAGCTCCATGTCAATAATTGCCTTCGAGGTGACTAAGAATGGTCTCCCCAAAATTATTGGAGCTTCTCGGTCCTCTTCATAATCTAGGACTACAAAATCAGCAGAGAATGTAAACTTACCAACTTTTAGAAACACATCCTCCAACTTACCATCAGGGTGAGTGAGAGATCCATCTGCCATCTTAAGAGTAACTGAAGAGGGCTTGATTGCTCCTAGCCCTAACCTTTTGCAAACAGACAGAGGCATGAGATTTATGCTCGCACCCAAATCACACAAGGCACCAGTGATATTATGCCCTCCAATGGTACAAGGAATAGTAAACCTCCCAGGATCTTGAAGTTTTGGAGGTAGCTTGCTCAAGATTGTGCTACACTCCTCAACTAACTCAACTGTGTCTATCTCTTGAGGCTTCTTCTTCTTGACTAAAATCTCTTTTAAAAACTTCACGAAGGATGGCATCAATTCAAACACATCAGTCAAGGGAATATTAACTTGAAGTTCTTTCAACATACTCACAAATTTTTGATACTGGGCCAGATCCTTCGATGGTATAAGTCTCTGTGGGAATGGTGGAGGCGGCAGAGGTGCCTCCTTTCTTTCTTCTTTCTTCTTTACCTTCTCCACTTTTTCAACTTTTTCTATTTCAGCTCTCTCTTCAGACTTGGCCATCAGCTTTCCACCTTCTATTAAAGTTACTGCAAGACATTGTTCAGGCTCTTTTTTCATAGTGCTTATTTCTCCCACCAACTGCCCCAACTGGTGCTCTAGGTTCTTGTGAGCATTGGCAAGATCTTGTATGGCTTGTGCATGGGCTGCAGTGTCAGCTATCATTCTCTGCTGGCCTGCCATTATCTGCTTTAGCATATCTTCAACTGAACTGCTAACCTGCTGTGGTGGAGGTGGAAGTGGGTGGTAATTATTCGGGGCTCTCGTACTACTTTGATAATACCCATTACCCAACTGGTTTTGACCCTGCAGCCTGTTTTGATTACCCACGTAATAAACTGACTCTGGATTAGAAGAGCAAACCTCTGTAGCATGGTCTTGACCACAAACCTCACAAAAGCTCTGGAGTTGTTGCACTGGAGCCACTGGTTGCTGAGCCTTTTGCAGAGCTAACTTGCTAATTTGATTAGAAATAGCATCCATCCTCGCCCTTAGCTCTGAAACTGCATCTAACTGAAGTACCCCTGCAGGTTTCTGCGTAATAGCTCTACTCTCTCCCTGCCAATCGGGATTGCTCTGCGAAAACTTGTCAAGTAAATCATAAATTTGATCAAAATTTAAGGCCAGTACTTGGCCTCCAGCAACAGCATCAACCATGATCTTAGTGTGTTGGTTCAACCCCTCAACAAAAGTGTGTGCAACAACCTCATTGGATTGGTTGTGGTGTGGACAATCTCGCAATAAAGCTTTGAATCGCTCCCAGGCTGAATACAAGGATTCTCCTTCTAACTGTCTGAAGGACATAATTTCGCTCCTCAGCCGGGCTGTCTTGGCAGACGGATAAAATTTAGCCAAGAACTTCTTAGCCAAATCCTCCCAAGTAGTGATAGACCCAGACTTTTCAGCCTTTAACCACTTCTTTGCTGCCCCAATCAGTGAAAACGGGAACAACGTCAAGCGAACATAATCAGTAGGAACACCCGCTGGTGTATAAGTATCACTGATCTCCAGAAAGTTCTGAATGTGTTGCTGCGGATCCTCATGAAGTAATCCACCATATTGTCCAGTCACATGCAGCAACTGAATCATGCCGGACTTAATCTCAAATCCCCCGGTGATAGCGGGCTTAACTATGCTCGATGCTACTCCCTCCAGGCTGGGGAGAGCAACATCTCGCACAGCTAAAGCTTGGTCTTCTGCCATTCCTGTAGGTAAAGATCGAGCAGGACCTAATACCTGAAACAGCACAAAACTCAAAACAAAAATTAAACCTGAATAGTAAGTAACAACCTGTTCAAAAAGAAATCAGTCAATAATTAGTCCCCGGCAACGGCGCCAAAAACTTGTTGCTCCAAACGCACACGCAAGTATACGTGGTCGACAAGTAATAAAGTGATAAGATGAGTATCGTTCCCACGAGGACTATGCAGACTGAGTTCTAGCAAACAATTTATTTAAACTGTTCAGGGATCTTTTTCCAATAGTGAGGATTTTGTTAACTAAAGAACAGTAATGAAATGGTAGAAGCGAATTCAAGCAATGGAGCAAAACTTGGTTGTTATCAGTAATAAAGAGACGGTCCAGGGTCAGAGTTACGAACAATCCAGTTGAGTTATCCAATTGATTCCACTTCTTAAATCCCGGGTTACTAACTAACAGATTAAATGTACCCGTGAAAACCTTTCGATTCTTCACGGTCTATGCAGGCTACTCCAATCCCTATATTTCTATGGGTCGAATCACGTGCACGCATTAACGAATTCTGTAATTAGTTAAACTAGGCGAGCAAGTATATGTCTATCCTACTCACAAATTGGTTCCCCGATGCCCGGGTTCACAAACTAGTCCTATCCTTTCTTATTACGTAATTAAATTCCCTCTTTCGAGTTCAATCTAAAAACCATAGATAATGCGTAATAATCGGGCCCTGACAATTACACAAGTGAAATCAAGAAAGAATAAGCAACCCGTAATGGGATTCAATTAATGAGAATCAATCTTCAAACATCAACCTTCATGAAATACTCTAACCCTAGAACGATAGTTTTAGCTACGCATACTCATAATAACAACACAAGGAATTGATGTAATAATGAAATAATGATGTAATAGATTAATGGAAGGAAGAAAAACCCTTGTCTTGATGTTATGAGCTCTCCAATTTGCTCCAAAGTCTCCCCTCCTATGAAAAACTAAGTAAAAGAGTATTTATAGAGTTTACAAACACCTAGTAATAATTTAGACCCAATCCTAGACGAAATAGGAAGTCAAAATTCGCTCCAGGGGCGCCATAACGGGCGCCCCGCGCCCACGATCGCGCGAGCTTGGACAGAGGACGTCGAAAGTCATCCCGCTTTGGGCCTGCGCCGCATTGAAAAACGCGCTGGGGTGGCTGGCGCTGTGGGGCCCGCGGCGCATGGCCTACAGAGCCCAGCCATTTTGCTTCGTTCCTTGCTCTTTTGCGTGCTCGTGTCGTACTTTCGTGTGCTCGATCCAATCCTCAATCAAAATCCAATATTTTCCTGCTCAATCATGCTCTTAAAAGCTCCAATTGCACTGCATAACAACCTACATACACACGACATAAAATCAGTGTAAAACCACATTCACAAGCTATAAAACGAGCGAATAAGGTACTAAAACGTGAGGAAATATTAAGGAAATATAGGCATAAAATGCCAAACATCAAATGGCTAGAGAAAGTAAGAGATGGAAAAGTAGTTTAAGAACAGTAAATAAGTACTACAAATATGGGGGTAATTTTTCCAATAAATTAATAGCATGTTCGGCCAAGCTGCCAAAAACTGCTTATTCTGGAAAGTATTTTCTAGATAAGTATTTTTGAAGAATAATCAGTTTTTGTTTGGCCAACTCATTTGAGAAGTGCTTTTCTAAACTAAATGTGTTCGGATAATCTTTACCAAAAGTACTTTTGAATTTCAAATTACAAGAAAGGGTAACATTAAGATTCAGTTTGCAATTAATATTATTTAAACGTATAAAATATGTAAATATTATTTTATGCAAGACATAATTTAATTTTTTTATTTTCATATAGTTTATGTAAAATATGAAATATAAATATATACTATGATTTTTCATCAATATGAATAAAATTAAACTAAAAGAGAGAAATGAGAAACGAAGTTTTATTTATATTTGAGAGAAATATTGGTTAAAATAATTAAAATAGCATGGTAAATAAATATTTTTGGTAAAGATATTTTTGTCTTGAAAAATTTATAAACTGCTTCTACTTCTACTTTTGGGGAGAAGCAGAAATTTGTAGCTTCTCTTTTGGCCAAACACCTTAAAAAATTTTAAAAGCACTTTTTTCTTAAAAAAGGTACTTTTGGCATCTAAGAAGCTTAACAGGCTATAAGTCTCTCAGGCCAAAAATTCAACTTGAACTTCAGACCAAAAGAATTAAAATTGACCAAACTTCAGTCGCATGGATAAGGTGAACAACAGTAACTCCTGGGCCAAATCTTAGGTTTCGTTGGGTTAATTTTGATCAGTAGCCAATTTTGGACGCACTCCTTGGAGACTATCTACATTTAAAATTTATTAAAAGAGCCAAAAATTCGCGCGCACACTTAAGCTCCATTAGCATTGGAAAAATACTCCAGACTAGTTCCATAGCAAAATACTGGGGCTTTGAATAAAATTTGTTCAAAGCCCAAGTATTTTGTTATGGGACTGAAGAAGTCCCATAACAAAATAATCTCATAACAAAATTCAAGGTCCCATTATTTTGTTATGGAACTTTATATATAAAGCTTCAGTCTCATAACAAAATGCTTGGGCTTTGAACAAGTTTTATTCACAACCCCAGCATTTTGTTATGGGACTGAAGCTTTATACAAAGTCTCATAACAAAATGCTGGGGCCTTGAACAAAACTTGTTCAAAGCCCCAGTATTTTATACTGGGGGTTAGTTTACTGAAGCTTCCCATTATAAATACTGAGGCTTTGAATAAATTTTGTTCAAAGCCCCAGTATTTATACTGAAATTTGTCCAGAGATGACTATTTTTCAGCGAATTTATTTTTGATGGCTACAAATCAATTAGCGCGCGCCAAACAGGTTCCTACACGAAATTTATACGTTTCGTTGCAACAAATTTCACCCAGCGTCCTAAAGATTGACTAGTTTTGAGCATTTATTCCTATTTGAGATTATTTTAGCAAAATGATCTCATCTTCGTCCGTAGGCAGCACTTATAGTTATTAATCGGCAAGTATTATTTTTTAATAAGAGGTCAAAGGGCATAGGCAATACTTGAAGTTAATCGGAGAGAATGCGATAAGAGATTCAAGTGCAAGTATTGCCTAAACAATAGGGGGTCAAAGACAAGTAGTAGAAATAAGAGCATTGGGCCTAGCACTTAGTTCATCATCTGAAGGAGCTGTCCATTAAAGCCTAGAGTGAGAAATTTTATTATTTTTCAGTCTCAATTTATGTATCACTATTTTTTTAAAACTATTTTAAAATGAATATCAAATTTTTTTATTTGATAATTATTTAATGTATTATTTTTATTTTACGCTTCTTGAACCTACTTACTTTAAAATAACAATAATTTTTTAATTACTCAAATCTACTATTTCTTATTTTTTAAGTATAAATTTAAAACTTTACAAAGTTAATCTTTATTTTTTAAACTTTATAGTCAGTCAAATGGTGGCGCATAAAAAGGGTAACTGTTTTGAGGTATGAATATTGAATAAGTAAAATTGTAAAAATAGCATTTCAACGTGTTAGTATTCCTATCAGATAGTAACACCATACAAGTTCATGAAAAGCTTACTTTTTCCAAATGCACATATCTGAAAAGTACTTTTCGAGTTTTGCAGCATTTCTCTTTCTGGACAAACATATCAACTCATCTGGCGGCGTATCTAATCCTTTTGTCCCGTTCCTTCCTCTATCATATTTATGAACCTCTTCTTGTGCTGCTTGCCAATCTTTTTGTTATGGACTCTATTTAATAGTCGCAGAATCAGTCCACCGGCGGAACCAGAATTTTCACTAAGGGGTCAAAATTAAATAATTGAACATATAAATAAAACTAAGGGTACTCAATATATGATATATCTACATAAAAATAATTTTTTTACATACTTGTACAATGTAATTTCCGGGCGAAGGGGTATCAATTGATACCCACTTCATTCTACCTAGGTCCGCCTATGCCTTTCATAGCCCTAGCAATTTACTATCGAACATATGATCTAGACAGTATTTAGAATATCATCTTTTCTAATTAAGCATAAACAAGAAAAACTTCCTACTCACTTTAGCAGGTTCTCATTTAGGGGGAGGGGGCTGGGGTGGAAGAAACCAGAATATAGGTTCCATGGAATTAACTAAAATGTATTTAAAATTTAATTAAATATGTGTACACATTAGAATTTAGAATTCATCTATTAAAACTTAAGGGTCAAATCCGGACCCAAAACTTAAAGTCACCATGTTAAAATTTTATACTAAAGTTAAAATCTTTACTCCACCACTTACGATCGAAAGAGAAAGGTGTGAGATATGTTCTAATTCTATCAGCAACTCTAGCACGTGTATATATGTGTTGATCAAATGCTTCAACACAATCTTTGACAATTTGGAACACAGCCAGCAATTTCGTTTTTATTTTCGAACTCAAGGTTATCCTTTTTCTATAATTCCTTCCTTTTAAATTTAAAAGAAAAACAACGTGCATGTTGGGAATTAAGCCAAGAGAAAACTCCAGTAAAAAACCCTATATAACAAAAGAGTGGTCCAGAGATGGCTATAAAACACATAGAGAAACAATCTTCACACGTACACATTAGGATTTTTACGTACTTTTTTTTTTATTTAACATAAAAACAGTACTGCAGTAAATAAACCTTCCAGCTATTAAATCCTAGCTAGAAGAGTAAAGACAGTCTCTTTAAAAGGCTAGTAAGTAGTGAATGATCATACCAGTACAAACCTCTTAAAACTCTTTGGTAGAAGGCCCGTGTGTGTGTTAAAGCAATAACACATAAACAGATTGTCTTGCACGCCTGCCTCATTCCATTGGTTGACATTATCTCTTTTTTACTTAAAACAAAGATCAATCACCAGCAGTTTTTAACATCTACTACTTTCTATTCGTCTGTCTCCAGCACACCAAAAAAAAAAAAAAAAATGGAATAGAAAACAAAGAAGTTGAAATAGCAGAATCTTATTGATTGTCGTTATATATATACAGGGAGCAGGATTTTTTTTTACTTGAATATTTTTTCAATCACATAACATGTAAATTACCTTTTTTTTTAATTGCACTATCAATTATGAGTTAAGTTAAATTCATCAATTTATACTTATCATAGTCATATATATAAAACTGAAGCTCCACTTTAGTGAGATTCTAACCTAGTGTGAGCATTTGACAGTGTACAATTGTTTTTGCACAATAATCATGTTAAGAGGACCAATGACAACAAGTAATCGTATACAGTAATTCCAATTTGATAGCTTAATTATAATGTAATAAATGATCACTTCTTATAAAATATTCCATTTGTTTCGATTTATGATGACAATATTTTATTTTAAGTCTGCTCCCAAAAGAATGACAATATTTTAAATTTTTTTTTAAAAAGTTAACTAAAACTTCTCTTTGTTTAAACCTTTTATTTTGCTCTTAATAGTAAGAAATTTTTACATACACATAAATGTTATAAAATGTTTAAGACCACAAAATTTTAAGTCTTACACCCACACAAGTATAATTAAAGAAATTTTTATGTGCACAAGTTAAAAAAAAAAAAATTGTTTACCATTCAACATTTGCCACATAAATTGAAACAAATAAAGTTATATAATACATATATATATATATATATATATATATATATATATATATATATATATATATATATATATATATATATATATATTCCGGATATTCTTCCCGGTTAATGGAGTTATAATTTAAATTCTTTAATTTATAAGTGATGATAATTGATGCTACTCCTATATGAGCTTTAGTAAATGACAAAACGGAGTTCGAAGTCAACTCTCTCCATGGAGGAGCCGCAATTATGAAGAACACGAGTGCGTCTGGAGACCCTATATATTAAAAGGTCCTTTTAGTAGGGTTTATTTTTCGTCGCTTTAATTAAACACAAAATAGTTCAAGAAACACCCTCGTGGACAATGAAGTGATCGTTGGTTTTATCTTTTCTATAATAAATTGTGTGGGTTATAAGAAATGATATTTTAGAGATTATGTGCGCATTAATAATGGTATGTACACCATAAAGTCGCTTATTAGGTCATTATAGATGAGTCTTTTGATAAATATTACTCCCTCCGTCTCAATGTAACTGGACACAGAGTTTAAGAAAATAAGGAAGACTTTTAAATCCTATGGTTTAAAATGAAAAGTGTGTGTAATGTGGGCCAGTGTCTTTAAATCATGTGGTCCAAAACAAATCTTAGATTTAAAGAGTTGTCATAAAAGGAAAGAGACACTCATTTTGGGACAAACAAAAAAGGAAAGGTAGACACTCACTTTGGGACGAAGGGAGTACTTGATAAGATGACAAAAATCGTAAGTTATCTTTTGTTATGACTATTAAAATTCATTAATGATTACAAAAAACACTAGTAGGCTATAAATAATAGGATTTTTTACACAAATATACAAATTTTCACCTTTAATTACAAAAAATAGCAATATTTCTCTAATTACAATGCATAGCATTATTTTTTCTAACACATTTCACTTTCACTTCCCATTTTCCCCCAAATCAAAAATTCTCTCACTTACTCTCTGTTTCTCCTATCACCCCACACCCACCCCACCACCCCAACGCCATAACCCCCACCCTAATGCCATCACCACTACCCCACCACTATTACCCCACCACCCCAGCGCCATCACCCCCTCTCCCGTTGTTATTTGGTTCTCTATTTGCTCTTAAGAAAAGTAGCACCCCAGAATTAATGGTTTAATGAATTTTCGGAAGTATGAATAGTAATGATTGATTAAACAAGGTTGTACTCTGCATTTTGTTTTGGTATAGAATTTGAAGAGGAGATAGCCAATCAAGTAGTATCCTCAGAGGAAATTACTGATGATGATTGTGTCTGGAGTTTTTTCTCCTTAGAACTTTGTGAATCGTACCTCCTAATTACACTCTCTTTCCTTTCCTTTATTTCGAAGATGTTATTTAAAGACACCCTAAATTGCAGGACCCCTTTCGTCTCTTTGGCCCTTCATTCACGTGCCATTTCAGTTTCTTGGAAAACAAAGAGAAAAAAAGAATTCGTACAGTTTAATTTCTTTTGAATAATATGGTGAAAGACTCGTCAAACATGGCATCACTAGATTCTTGTTGTATTGAGTATGAGACTTATGCCGATAAGAGTAGCAGGAACTATCTGAACTTTTACATATCCGTTTCATCTGTTTATGTGTACAAATGGTGGATAAGATCAGAGTGCTAACTTTGATGCAGCGATAATGCTACACAAATATTTTTAAAATTAGGCAACTTATAAACCATCTACGTACAAGTAAATTATTACCATATGCATAAATGGGTAACAAATGCAGAGGTGAAAACATCCAGCATAGGCTTCACAAACTCTAAGATGTATTGACCAGGATGATACAGAAAAATATACACGCTATTTTTTAATAAGTTAGAAATAAACAAAATAATTTGAAACAATGGAGACACAGTGCTGAAACGATGCAGAAACAGCACAGATACAGTATTGAAATGATGCAGAAACAGTTTGAAAATAGCGCAGTTACAGTGCTGAAACAGTTTGATACGGTGCTGCAGAAACAGTTGAAACGGTGCAGAAACAGTTAGATATAGTGATGCAGAAACAGTTGAAACGGTGCAGAAATAGTTGAAACAGTTAGATACGGTGCTGCAGAAACAGTTGAAACGGTGCAGAAACAGTTAGATACGGTGCTGCAGAAACAGTTGAAACGGTGCAGAAACAGTTGAGATACGGTAAGATACAACGAGATACATCGAGGATGGGATGAAGAAAAGTGAAATTGGGGGAAATGATATGAATAAAAGTGAAATTGGGGGGGAAAGTGAAATAGGAAGAAATGAGAGGAGCAAAAGTGACAGTAGGGGAAATAGGAGGAAGAATGTAAGAGTTTGGTATGTTATGAGAAAATATTGCTATGTTTTTGCTATATTTGTAATTAACTTGTGTTTTCCTCTATATATGGTTATTTTGCTAAAATTTTGCTATGTTTGGTAATTAAGTTCTAAAGCTTGTACTTTTATGTAAAAAATCCTAAATAATACGGAGTACTTCCTCTTGTCAGGGGCGGCCCAACAAAATCGGGGGCTTAAAATTAAATTTTATATGAGGCCTTGAACATATTCGATAAAAATTCATGTGTATTTCTCTTTATTACAATTTTCTTCGAGTTTTTTGTGGTGCAAATTAAATTATGATAGATTGTATATACTTAAAATTCATTCTTATAGCTTATTCAGGCAAATCATATTAAAATTTAGACATGAAATCGTCTTAACTCTTAAGCAAAAAAAAAATGAATATATGCATAAGAGTAAAATAAAAACCAAAAGGAATATAAATCGATTAAATTGAAAGAGAAAAAAAGTTATCCTAATTTGTTCATTCATTTGAACAACCTAAATAAAATTTCAACAACAATAAGTATGTACTTATAGAATAAAATTGTATAAAATATACATAATCTCTAATAGTAGCAAAAATGGGGCCTTTCAAAATTTGGGGCCTTATGCTTAGGCCGCCGCTGCCTTTTGTCTATTTTATAAGATGTTTTGACCTATTTTTTTGGGCCAAAATATTTGATATTTCAAGAAATCAAGAAAAAATTTTCCAATATCACCTTTGATGATAAATGATTTAAAATAAAATTTTATATAATAATTATTTGGATAATGACTAATATAGTCAATTATATTGCTAATTAATACTAAAAAAATATTTTTTTTTAATATGAGTGAAAACACTCTAAACATCTTCTAAAGTAGACCCGAGTGAGTAGTAACTTAAATCCAATATTACCTGATCAGAGATTTGTACGAAAGCAAATTGTTAACATGGAAAAGCCAAAGTCCCGACATAAGTTCAATTAGTAATTTTTTTCGCCCCTAGTGACAGCACTTCATTAGCTAGGCGCTTCAACCCGCTAGCACTTATTCTTCAGCCAAAATCCACGAAGTAATATTTTAAAAAACAAAAGGCCGATTCATCAATAGTCTTCAAATTATTAGTTTTAGTAGTATTTCAAGCGTCAAAATTGAAGGTGCATGGTGGGAAAATTCAAGTGTATATGTATAATTGGTTTGATCTCTTTAATTTTTTATTGTCTTGGAGTTGTAAGGGTCGTGATTAATACGGAGAAGAACATAGAAGTGGTTGGATCTGGAAAGAATAGTAGGTACATCTAAGTTTTCTAAAGATGATTTTGAAATTATAGCGGCCACTAAAGGGTCATAGAAGGTGATTGCAATGACAGTGCCAGAATCTCACTCACGGGTCTAATAACGACAAGCAAACATCCGAACATAAAAATAAGGGATCACCCAAGAATGGATGAGCTGAAGGAATTTAGGTTGTAACTCCAATTGCATAAAACTAAATAATTTTCACATTTTAGTCTTGCTAGGTTGGGACAATATGAAAAGTATATATTTCTCATCCTCAATAGAAAAGTACTCTAAATTCATAAGTCATAGTTTTGATAATTTGACACGACATTTAAGAAATAAATGTAAATATTTAAAACTCATGGCTAAAACGATCTATAAATATTTGTATAGTTATAAATTATTTTCTTAAGGGTAAAAACGGAAGTTTCAAATTACCAACTTTTCTTAATCTTTTTTGCTCCTCGCATGCAACCTAACAAAGAAGTATAAAACGTATAAACGGAAATGCTTAGATCTTTGTTGACAAGAGATTTTAACATAAAGATAAAATTCATGACTAAATAAATCCACTAAACTGAGAAAGTAGTACGACGAGACCGAGAGGTCTAATAAATAATTATGGTTTTAACTTTAACAGCAAAAACGGTAAGTAAGGATATCTCATAAGGTTTCATTATATTTCTTTCCTTTTGATCACTTTTTCTTGCATGCATGCAGCCACAAACATATGACCGTGCAAAGATTTGGACTTTTTGGAGTTCTAATTTCTAGCTTTAAGATTTGGCAGCTTTTGTTTTTTGATTGACTTAAGGTTTCTAATCTGAACAACCAACATTTTAAAATTAGTAGTAGATGAGGAGATAATTCCATATTAGAGTAGGTAACAAAATGATCAGAGAATTGTATTGACTGTAACATTTCTGAGTTGCATGCACTAGCAAGAGTTCCTTTATATATCTTCCAGCGCAGACATTAACGGGTTGTTTGGTTGGGTGTATACGACTAAATAGCACATGGATTAAATTATGGATTGAATTATCCTTGTTTGGTTACAAAAATAGATAAGGGATTAATACATGGTTTATTTTATTCCTTAAGGGATTAATACTATATTTCACAATACATGGATTGAGTTAATACATAGTTTATCCAATTTTAATACAATGAACCAAACACATGATAAAATAATTTTTGCATTATTAATCCATATATTACTAATCTCTGTATTATTAATTCATGTATTATTAATTCATATATAACTTGTTTCTCTACCAAACTACTGTTAATTCCTGCAATTTTGTATTTTATGGTTCCTCATCAGCTCCAAGTTCACTTGAGTTAAAAAATGAAGGCATAGATATTGGTTAAGACTAATTATATCTTAGAGATAACACACATTTATTTTTTAGATATTATTTCAGCTGGTCACATTAGATTATAAGCACTTTAGGAATCATCTACCTACGCGTTTGATGAACATGAATAGTTTAAAGTCAACATTAGACCCCAATTCATGACTTTCCAATTCCAGCTTATAACTTTTGATTTGGCCAAATTATATACCATTCAATCCCAAATATCACAATTGTCGTAGAATTGCTCATCCTTTTCCTGGTAAAGAGAAGATTTTAGTGTACCTGAATTATTTTTCACGAGCAATGAACATTTTACCATACTAAACTACGTAAATATGACCATCTATACACTCAAAAATTAAGTTATTATATGCAATACACGTTTAATTGCTTATCAATATTATGTCTCAAAAAGTTAAACTTAATAAATTATACCTTTCGTGCAATTTAATTAGTAATTGGATTTCATTGGAAATTTTAGGTTTTGTTAATTTAAATTTTCTACAATTAGAAGATTCCGAGTATTATTATAAGGAGAGGTACAAGAAATAAATTCTAATGAAGGCATTTTAAAGCAAATGTGATCACGAGATACGTCATTGCTTCAAAATATGCAATAATCAATCTATTATTAGCCTCCATTCTTTAAAGAATTAAAGTTCACGAATCCCCTTATCTTTCCTCTACCAATTTTGAATTAATTTTATCTCCTTGATGAATCAGCAGATGTAGAAGAAACAATATCCATTTTTTTCTTTCTGGACAAAGTACGTCTTCCTTCAGTAAATCTTTGTTCTTTCAGTAAGCTAATGTTTTCATTGATGTACTCGATATTCAAATATTAATTGTTATTTTTTCAATTGACCGACACTGTAAAAAGGGGCTGTGCAGCCTAAATCTCACTTATATATGTTGAAATTTTACTTAATTAAGATACTTAAGCGCCACTATTTACCTTTGCCCCCTTAAAATCCTTTTAACTTTTTGTGCTCATAGTCAGAACTCAAAGCACTTCGTTTCGAATCTCCATGAGACTTCCGCCAAGAATCTAGTACAAAAAGTTCGTGACAAAGTCCTAACCAATCGTCATAAGGAGTTGAGGACTAAACTTAAAAACTTTTTTATCTGACTAAAACTTAACACCGGCAACCGTAAGGATCACAGAACGAAAACATTACTACAATATATAGAAAGGAGAAGAGCCTAGTTTTTGTAGTCCTCACAATGCTGTGTTGGGTCTTCCTTTCCTGTCCTATGTTAACAGAATAGTAATGAATAAAATAAAATATATAAACATTATAAAATATTTCATAGGTATAGCAGTATGATAATGATAAAAATATATAAATATCGTTATCATACTGATATCTTATCGGTAATAGAAATAAATATCATCGTATGGGCCTAAATCAGTTTAGGATCACAAATCAATATCTGATTGACGAGCCTGATGACGAAGCTGCCGAGGGCTTAGAGGTTCGAAGAAGAGTCGAAGTTATGGACCTTGAAGATCAGGAGCATGACTCCGAGGCGGCAGGTTCCAAGGCCAAAGTTGGGAAAGCTGGGACTGCTGTCATTGAAAAAGTGGTTGACGTCGGCGCGATTAGGGCGTAATCTGAACCCGCGAGGGTTTCATCCTCGGTGGGATCTTCACGAAAGCTCGAGGTGCCAACTTCTATGAACCTGTTGGCGAGCTCCCGAAGAGACATCCCGAGCCTTATGCCTTTGCTCGGCCCAGAAGAAGATAAAGTTGTGCACTCATTTTCTCCAGCTAAACTAGCCAACACCCTCGCTGCCAATGCTCTTAGAGTAAGTTCTGTTTTGTCGTCTTTGATTTACCTCTTTCCTCAGTCAATTGCTTACAATGATTCTGTGATAGTCTCCATTTAGAGCTTTATTTCATCGCTGAGGGCTATCGAGGTTGAGACCTCGAGGAGTGAAGAAGTTCAGCGTGTTGCCCATGCATAGGACAGGCAAAGGGACAGCTTCAATGCATAAATAGCAGAGTTGAAGGCCAAGTTGTCCAAGTCTCACTCCGATTTGTGCGAAGCTGAGGCTGCCTCTGAAATAAAGATTCAAGCCCTCGGTAATGGCTTCCAAGTTGAGCGCACGAGGCTAGAAGCTGAAGTTGCAAGACTTAATGCCGAGCTGACTCAAGCCAGGGGTAAGTTTGAAGAAATGGCCAAGAAGCACCATGACCAGCTAAGGGACCACGTGCTTCATATTCGGAGATTGGAGGGTGAAAGCTCCAAGCTTCCAACTCTTGAAGCCGAGGTTAAGTCGCTTCGGGAAGAGGTTGCTGACTATAAAGCTAGGGCCAAGATCAAGGCCAAAATAGTGGAATTGGACAAACGCTGGTCATTTATCAAATCTCGGTTGAGGCTACTTAAGCAATGTCGTGCTGGTGAGCTCAATTTGGAAGAAGAAATTGCCAAGGCTGAAGGCAAGGCAGCTAAAGCTCAAGCTATTATCAATGACCTTCCATCAAGTGAAGCTTCGAGCAAGGATGAAGAAGAAGTTGAAGATGATGAGGAAGCTGAGGGGGCTTCCAAAAAGGGAGATGATGATCCCGAGGCCTAGATTCCTGATTTCAGTTTCCGTTCTTTATTTTTCTGTAAGCCTTCAGGCTTTTATGATGTAAATGCTTGGGACCCTCGGATCCTTTTGACGTAAACAATATGCGGCCTTCGGGCCTTTGAATAAAATGACTTCGCATCTCTTGTTTTAAATCTTAGTTTTCGCATGAACCGAATATTTAAAGTAGGTAGCTTGCTTGCAAGACTTAGTCAAATAAAAATCGATGCAAACTTAGAACGACGTCTCGTTCTCGAGTCAGTGCATTTGAAGTGCAACTTCGGGGTGCAAGATTATAGAAACAAAGAGATATACAATCAAGTTTATTTCATTGATAATATCAACGAGCCATAATCGGATTTTTACATAGAGTCAAGTCGAAGTAGACCTTGGGCGTAAAATAAAATATGCCACTATCAGGCGTAATTAGTTAGTCCCCGGTTGTTGAACAGATAGACTTCGGTTGAGAGGCTAGTAACGACCTCGGTTGTAACCCGCCTCTTACTCCCCCTAGTGTTCGGGTGTGAATCTTGATGAAGATCCGAGCACTGTAAATTGTTTTATCCGCTTCCTGAAAATGTCAAGCAAAATGAAATGAGGAGCAAGTTAGTACGTTTCGACCGAAGCCCTAGGAGCATTTTTCGGCTCGAGGCTGTGAGTAAATTTAAAATGATCAATAAATGTTTACCTCGATTAAAAGTAGTACCGCTTCAAATTGGAGATGTTCCAATTCAAGGGTTCAGGTATGCCTTGCAGATCTTCAATTTGGTAAGATCATTTCCCAACAATTGCTCTGACTTTGTAAGGTCCTTCCCAGTTTGCGACTAGTTTCCCCCCGTTCTTCTCCTTCGTTGATTGATTCGCAACCTTCAGCACATAATTGCTAACTTTAAAATCTCTAAGTTTGGCCTTCCTATTGAGATATGCCTCGATCTGCCTCGTTTGTGCAACTAGTCGAACCAAAGCCAACTCTCTTTTCTCCTCGAGCAAGTCCAACTCTATGTGCATGGCTTGCTGATTCGCATCCTCGGTGGTGTGGGCATACTGAATAATTGGTTCGCCCACTTCCACGGGGATAAGGGAATCCATGCCATAAGTGAGTGAAAAAGGGCCGGGGTCTCACCGGTGCTATTCTTTTCCTTGTCCGCATGGCCCACAGCACACCTGGCAACTCCTCAGGCCAAGGACATTTCTTCTCATCGAGCCTTTTCTTGAGATTTTCAATTATTACCCTATTTGAGGATTCGGCTTGGCCATTGGCACTTGGATGATAGGGAGTCAAAGCGATTCTTTTGATTCCCCATTACTTGAAGAAATCAGTGATGGCTGCTCCCATGAATTGTTTACCATTGTCGCAAGCGATTTACCTTGGGACACCGAACCTGTAGATGATGTTCTTCCTAATAAAATCGATTCCTTATTTTCGTTTGACCTCGATGAGAGCTCCTGCTTCCACCCATTTTGTAAAGTAATCGGTTAAAACGAGGATGAACCGAACTCCACATTTTCCCTTCGGCAAGGGACTAACAATATCCATCCCCCATTTCATAAAAGGCCATGGTGACACGACCGAATGCAACGGTTCGTCTTGTTAATGAATTATTCGTGCATGACGTTGATACTTATCATATTTTTGCACGAAGGCCTTTGCATCTGTGCTGATGGTGGGCCAATAGTACCCAGCTCTATGTACTTTGCGCACCAAAGACTTTCCCCCCAGTGATTGCCACACTCGCCTTCGTGTATTTCATTCATCACATATCTAGCTTCATCTGGACCCAAACATTTGGCCATCGGGCCGCAATACAACCTTCTATACAAATTACCTTCGATCATAGAGTATGAAGCCGCTTGGTTCCTTAACTTTTTAGCTTCTTTCTTATCTTGGGGGGACAGTCCCCGAGTCGAAGTAAGAGATAAACTTACTCCGCCAATCCCATTTGTGTTCCACCGAGTTGACTTGCTATTTCATCTCTCTCATTTGCGCAGAAAGCAACCAAACCACTGAATCAATCCCCGAGTGAACTTCATCGACTGCTGAACCAAGTTTTCCAAAGCATCGGCTTCGGTGTTTTCCTCTCGAGGCACTTGTTTAATTTTCCATTCTTAGAATTTGGCCAAAATCCTTTGTGCTCGATCCAAGAATAGCTGCATTCTGGGCTCCCGAGCCGTATATTCACCGAGCACTTGATTTACCACCAGCTGTGAGTCGCATTTCAACTCAATTCTTTTCACCCCCATTTCTTTAGCTAATTCCAAGCCTGCTAAAGCTGTTTCATATTCGGCCTCGTTATTGATTACTTTTTTTAACCGAACGGAGTGCTTGACTTTCTTCCCGGTGGGAGCTTTCAATACTATGCCTAATCTCGAACCCTTGGAATTAGTTTCCCCATCGGTGTGAAGTATCCATAGTCCCGGAGCTGTTCCTTTCGACATTGAATTCTCCTTTTTGGCTTCGGGCAGGATCCCAACACTAAAATAAGCTATGAAGTTAGCCAAGACTTGGGATTTGATGGCTGTTCGGGGTTGATAAGTGATGTCATACTCGCTCAATTCTACTGCCCACTTTGATAACCTCCCGATAACTCAGGTTTATGCAATATACTTCTCAAGTGAAAGGTTGAAACTACTGCTATTGGGTGACATTGGAAATAAGGTCGTAGTTTTCGAGCAGTAACAATTAAAGCAAGTGAGGATACCTGGTCTCAGCATCGAGGAGTGTCTTGCTCACATAATAGATGGGTTGTTGCTTGCCATCTTCTTCCCGAACCAGCACAACACTGACTGACACCTCGGATACCGCAAAGTAGACCAGCAATGTTTCACCATCTTTTGGCTTGGCGAGCAACGACGCGTTAGCCAGATAGCATTTCAATTCTCTTAGCGCTTCTTTACACTCCCGTGTCCATTCGAAGTGATTATTCTTCCTTAAGATAGAGAAGAATTTGTGGCATCGCTCCGAGGACCTTGAGATGAATCAACTCAAGGCAGCGATTCGGCCAGTTAAGTGCTGAACTTCCTTCACCCCAGTCAACTCTTCGGGGATCTCTTCGATAGCCTTGATCTTATCTGGGTTGGCTTCGATTCCTCGTTCAGAGACAATGAATCCTAAGAATTTGCCCGACCCTACGCCTAAGGCACATTTCACAGGGTTCAATTTCATGCCATATTGCCCCAGAACAGCAAAGGCTTCCCTCAAATGATTCAGATGATCCTCCATTCGAATTGACTAGATAAGCATATTATCTATGTAGACTTTCATAGATTTTGCAATATACTCCTTGAACATGCGACACACTAGTCTCTGGTATGTCGCCCCAACAATTTTCAAACCGAAGGGAATCACTTTATAGAAAAAAGTACCTCGATCAGTGATGAACGAGGTCTTCTCTTCGTCCTTCAGATCCATGAGGATTTGGTTGTAGCCCGAATAAGCATCTAAGAAGGTTAATAGTTTGTGTCTGGCCGTGGAGTCTATTAACCTGTCTATTTGTGGCAATGGGCAGGAGTCTTTGGGGCAAGCCTTGTTTAGATCAGTATAATCTGCGCACATCCTCCACTTGTCGTTTTTCTTAGGCACGATGACCACATTAGCCAGCCATTCGGGATATTTCACCTCCCTTATGAAGCCATTCTCTTGCAGCTTCGTGATTTCGTCTTCGATTGCTTTCTTTTTAACCCCGGTGTGAGGTCTTTTCTTCTGCTTCACCTGGGTGAATTTTGGGTCTATATTTAGCTTGTGGGTCATGATCTCCGGATCGATACCAATCATGTCCGAATGGGACCAAGCGAAGCAATCGTTGTTGGACTTTAAGAATTCAATGATTGCTTTCTTCGACTCTGGGTCCAACTCCGAGCCGGCAAATACCTTTCTTTCAGGAAAATCTTTCGATAAGGTGAAAGATTCCAACTCCTCAATAGTTGAGTCCTCAACCTTTTGTTTCCGAGGCTCTTGAATGCACACTGGGATCTTTTTAATTTCTCCTTGAGGGTCATCCTCGCTTGACCCCGGTTGCATTAGTTGCTATCATTTTGGCCTAGGCGGGGCGACTCCATTTTTCAATGCAACCGAATAGAATTCTCTTGCTACTCGTTGCTCTCCCTTTATTGATCGAACCGCCCAAGGTGTAGGGAACTTGATCACTTGATGAATAGTGGATGTGACAGCCTCCATGGAGTGGATCCATGATCTGCCGAGGATCACATTGTATGTTATGTCCTCGAGCAACACTTGAAATAGTGTTTCCTTGCTAACTTCTTCAGCAAACGTCTTGAGTGTGATTTCACCCAAAGTCTTCTCCGTGGAGTTGTTGAAGCTAGTCAACACTGTTGCCTTGGGGATGACTTCCCCTTTAAGCCAAGTCTTCTTAATGGCCCCATAGCTAATTATATTGACCGAGCTACCGGGGTCAATCAGGACTCGTTTGATATCCGAGTTATTTATTCTCAACATGTGACCAAGGCATCGTAATGAGGGAGTATTATCCCATCACAATCGTCATCATCAAACACAATTTCTTTACCCGAGCCTCACACTCGAGTTCTCTTTTCATTGTGATTGACAGCTTGGCGAACTTCTTTGCAATTGCAAAATTCACCCCGTGCACCTCTGACCCTCCGGTGATAACATTTACAACTCTCTCTGGGGGTGAAGCCCGAGGTGGCTGTCCATCACCTCGGTTCTTGGTGTTGTTGTCTTTTCCCTTGTCGGTAAGGAATTCGGCCAACACACCCTTCTTCAATAGATGTGCCACCTTGAGGCGCAATGCCTTGCAGTCCTCGGTTTGATGGCCATAATCTGCATGGAACTCGCAGTCCAAATTTTGATCTCTTTTGTCTGCTGGAGTTCTCATGTCTTTGGGTATTCTAACTCCGGCGATTCCCTTGACTACGTTGACCAACTCCGAGGTCAATATATTAAAGTTGTAGTCAGGGATCCGTCGTAATTCTTTATTCTTTTATACCGAAGCTGGGCCTGAGGAATTTCTTTGGTTCGAGTTAGGATGAACCTTTCCTCCGAGCCGTTGGCTTATATATAGGCTCACAAACGAGTTTCCAAAGGAATTTTCCAGCCTTTGGCTGACAGGCTGCCTTGGTGAGGTGTATGATTCGTACCTCCCCTTCGAGTTTCCTCGCGATGCTTCGGGGCGATAGGAGGATTCACCTCGATTCCTATAGTTGTGGCCTTGGCCATTGTTTTTAAATTCAACCTCCTCCAGCCTTATTTTGGTGTAGGCTCGTTTGTATAAATCGACCCACTTCAGTGTTTGCCACTGGTTGGTACTGTTGGAGCTCTTTTCGCAACTTAGCAATGGCGTCGGAGTTGCGAACATTGATACCCTTTTCAAATGCCATGATGGCTAGAGTATCATCCATTGGGGGCAGCTCCATACGCTCAGCATGAAAGCGCTCGAGGTAGTCTTTGATTAGCTCACCGGGTCGTTGCTTGACCTCGCATATATCCTCCTTCATTTGGAGAATTTTCTGAGCTCCAGTATGAGCCTTGACGAAGGCGTTAACCATTTCTTTGAAAGTGGAAATTGACCCCGCTGGTAAGCGCATATACCAGCGTAGCGCTCCTTTTTCCAATGATTCGCCAATTTTTTTTAAGAACATTGACTCGAGCTCTATCGCCGTGCTCTTTACCATTGACATGAACTCAGTCACATGTTCTTTGGGGTCGGTGGTCCCATAGTATTTTTTCAAGAAGAGGAGCTTGAAATTTTTGGGAGTTGGAGCTGCTGCTGCTTCGGGCTTGAATGGTAACTCCCTATATTGGTCGATGTCAAGCTCATCTTCGGTCTTAGCCACCCCGGGGACGCTCTCGAGGCGCTTTTCCACGTGCGCTCTGATGCGAGCCTCGACTCGGGCTTCAATTTCTCTGGTCAACCTCTCAACATCAACCGAAGATGTAGTTTCTGCTACGGTGGGAAGCGTCCCGAAGTGTGGTGTTGTGCTCGATATATTTCCCGAACCCCCAGATGTGGCCCCATTTTGAGGTCCTCCTGTTATCGCGCCCGTAGGAACGAAGAGCAGGATGCCTCCGTTTGGAGCCACAGGCTGAGTGTCATTCGGTGTCGAGCTGTTCCTCGCCTCTAATGAGGCGCGGAATTCGGCGTTGATGTTAGCTTGTTCATTATGTCGCTCTTGAAGAGCTCTTAGCGAAGCAACAACAAAAGCTTGAAAGGCTTCGGTCGATATTGGAGACGAAGAAGCGAGAACTGATTGAACGCCAGTCTGTCCATCGGGAGTTAACTGCTGTTTAATAGGATCTCTGTTGTTATCAGATTATGGGCTTCAACGAAAAAGAACGTTTAACTTTGGAACAAAGCGTTATGCCTGAGTCCCCACAGACGGCGCCAATTTGTATAGGCCTAAATCAGTTTAGGATCACAAATCGAATGGAACACAAGCAAATCTTCGTATCAAAGTCAAGGAAATGCTAAGAATAAGCGTAAATGCTAGAAAATAGCGTGATTTCAATATATTGCAATGAGTACAAATTTTGTCAGAGTTACTTTATATCTTTCTCAATGAATACAATGTAAAACGAAGAGCTATTTATAGATACAAGGGCCTAGCCCACGTTTCCCACGTCCGGTAGTGCTCAAAACCACGTCCAGAGCATTTATTGGTGGAGTTAGTGGGATAAAGTTGTGGGTTATAGGTCGTCGGTTGCTGAGCCATTATAACCGAGGTGTCCTACCGAGGTGCAAATATGTTACTTCGGTGGCGCGACTCTGCCATTCGGTTGAAACGAGGATCACCGAAGCGCAATTTACGGCTCACCTTCGGTGATGACCTCGGTGCCTGACTTCGGCTACTCATTCGCTTGCTTCGGCAGCTTGTCATCACATGCTCAGTTACCATCAGATCATATTACCGATGCGACTCATGATAAGCCGATTTTTACCCAATACAATCATTATCAAATTGATATATATATTGTTATAGCGATACTGATATACTTATCGGTATAGATACCGATTCGACTATTGGTATCACAATTTTCCACCCCGGATGGGAGTAACTAGTAAGGAACTTTATTTGAGCAATATATTGTTTGTATGTCGAATTTATCAGTTTCAAATCATTTAAAGTAGTAGCAATATATCATTTTAAATAGTAATATCAGTTTCGGTTAGACTTTCTCATTTAAGAAAAAAGTTATAAAGACCCTTCGGCAGAAATATCAAAGTTTTATTTAAATCAGACAAGTAACAAAATTTAGCTCTCGTTTATTTATAAAATTTTTGAAATACTTTTTCAAATTATTTTTAAATTTTTATTTGTTTATAAAATTTAACCAAATTTTGAAATAAAGTTTTCAAAAACTGATCTCAACTAGTTTTGGGGAGTTTTTGAAAAAAAAAAAGGTTTCCCACAATTTAAGTTACAAAAAAAACTTTCTACATCTTTAATTTTTTCAAGTAAAATGTATGTCCAAAAACAACTTTAAATTTCAAAAATTATTTTTCAACTCTACTTCAAAAACTCTTTTTTTCAAGTTTCAATCAAATCTATGTCCAAATACTAGCTTAGTAATTACTAGAATTTTTTTTGGTTGAATATCATTCGAAGAGTGAAAAGAACAGTAGACAAGACCTGAAAGTGCCATCAGACATTCCCCATTTATACAATACAAATAGTACTTGAAACTGTAAATACATGAACAGAAAGAAGATATAAGCGAATAAAAACAAAAGCTGCAGTGCCTATGACTTTCAAGTCCCTCAACACCCACCCTCCGCCTCCACTATGTGATAACCTTTACAATAACTACTGTCGATGGTACTTCTTCGCTACATCCTCTCTGACAGTATCTTACTCTTGTCGTTTAAAATCTACTCTCTTTTTTATACTCCATCTGTTTCAAAATGGTTGTTACAGTTCAGATTTCGAGAGTCAAACGAGTTTAACTTTGACCGTAATATTTTCATATATCTTTTAAATATTTTGAATTATTAATTATTGTGACTTATAGTACTTTTTATGTAGTTTCTAAATATATAAATATCGTTACAAAAAACTTAAAGATTATATGTTTAAATTCACGGTCAAAATGAACTTGTTTGACTCTCGAAATCCGAACTATGACAACCATTTTGAAACGGAGGGAGTATATTACTAGTGCATAAGACGATACAATACAATTTAATACTAACGGATTTATGAATTGACCATTACGCGTTCGAAAGTAAGATTTTTACCAAAATACTCCTTCCGTTTCAATTTATGTGGCAGTATTTTCTTATTCGTCTGTTCCAAAAAGAATGACAACATTCTAAATTTGGTAACAATTTAATTTCAAAATTACAGTTTTGCCATTACTGAAATGATTTACAACCACACAAATATCTTTGCTTTATTTTTACACCACAAGTTTCAAAAGTCTTCAGTACTGTTTAATATTATTGGCTTCAAGATCTGTATAACCACAATGTTTTTATTGATGCGTAAAAGCTAAATAAACTACTCCCTCCGTTTCAAAAAGGATGAACTTATTTCTTTTTTAGTCTGTTTAAAAAAGAATGACCTCTTTCTAAATTTAGAAAGAAATTTTCACTTCTACTCATCCCTAGATGATTTGTAGCCACACAAATATCTATAACTCATTTTAGACCAGAAATTTCAAAAGTCTTCAATTCTTTATTAAACTCCGTGCAAAGTCAAATAGGTTCATCTAAAGTGAAATGGAGGGAGTAGTAAATAAAAGGGCCATTTGGGGCCATTTGGGAAAGCCAGGGTGCTGATTAGGAAACTTTACAAAAGAAGAACAAAACGAATTAAGTGAGACGCCGAGGGCAGGAAAAAGGGTCGAGTTGATTAGGATTGACGATCGGCAGAAGCAACTTGATGATCGAGAAAAGCAGAATAAATTTAGGATTTGGCCGAAAAAGTAGCAATGTTGTGCATACTATGACTGATCATCAGAGGCAGATCTATATGAAATCAATAACAACATATCCGGTGAAATCCCACAAGTGAAGTTTAGGGAGGATGTGGTGTATGCAGACCTTACTCTTACCTCGAATAAGGGAGAGATATTATTTTCAATAGACCCTCACCTATAGAAAAGCATTTTCGAAATTATATTTGAAGAAAATAAAAAACTAAGATAAAAACCAGAATATATTAAGTACTTGACTTTGAAAAGTAAAAAAAAGCTCGAGTAACTGGAACAATGGTAGTAACAAAGATGAAGAGTAAGATAACAATAGTATATATTAGAGTGATACAAATGCTAATATGACGCAAACTGTTAACCTTCTGTACTGATCATCGACCTCCATATTATTTAAGGTCATGTCCTCAGCGATCTGAAGGTGTGTCATGTCTTGTCTAATCACCTCGTTCCAATTCTTTCTCGGTCTACCACCAGGGGCAATTCAAGATTTTAAGATAGCAGGTACCACTCTTTATATATGTGCTTAGCCACAACAACTGAATAGGAAGGACGGGTCAGTTCGGTAAGACATTTGTCAGTTTGACTAGGTTGATTAGTCTTCTATATGCAATACACAAAGAAGATCAGTTAGTTTCAATATACTATTTTTCCACACTGTAACAACTATACCACGAAAAAATTTGCTAACGAAAAAAGAAAAAGAAAAATCATAAAAGAGTACATCCAAATAGAAAATTTGTTAAAAAGGTAACTTAATTACTCTCCTTCAAAAAAAGGTACTAACTTAATTACTCTATCTTTATTGTTGGACAAAATCTAATTTACCTTCATTAATCTCGAGTTATTAAATATATCTTAGTTATTAGGTTTAATGGCAATTCTTTAATTCTATACCCAACAAAAGCTTCAAATTTACCATCTATAAAATTATAATTCAAAAGGTGTAATAATCAAGCCACTATATTGTTCAAAGTCTAATATAGAAGATACTATTGGAATCATTCTTAGTTTGGTTAGATTAACGTCACATTGTCCAAACACAAAAAATAATATAATAATTAAACTATCACCAAAATAAAAATAATTTGCTACTGATATAAGGTACTCATATAATGGCAGAAAAAAAGAGATTTAACAAATAAAAAGAAATTAAAAGAAAATGAAGAAAACATAAGCATAGGGTTAGTGAAGTTGTGAATGATATACAAAGAATAATAACTCTAGGAAAAAAAAAGACGAGGGAAACCAAAGAGGAACAAACGAAAAGGAGCACGACAAAGAAAGACAAGACAAACAAAAAGTGGCAAGAAAAACTGACGGAAGAATAGTTCCGGCGACAGTTTCAAACATAGAACCTTGCGGTAACAAGAGATTAAAAAGGTAGCGTCTGACTAGAGCACCCACACCTCATTTGGTATCGCTGGTGCCACTATATTTATATATACGTTTTTTCTAGATATACACATATATAATCACAAATTTTTTGCCTAAGCTAGCACGTATCGTGGCACCCGATTCCTATAGCGTAGATATGCCCCTCTCTACCTCTGCCTTTTCGTAAACCCAGCACGGCAAACCTCTCGTACTTTTTTACTGGGGCATCAGTGCTCCTCCTTTTCACGCGTCGAATCATCTCACCCTTGCTTCTCGCAGCTTTTTCACTACTAAGGCAACTCCCACCTTGCCTCGTATGTCCTTGCTCCTAATCTTATTCATCCTAATATGGCCTATAGAACTTACCTTTGAGTTTTTGTGACACATTCTTATTGCATATTACACTGGATGCGAGCCTTCATTTCACCCACCCAGGCCTAATACGATGTGTGACATTTTCGTCGATCTCTCCATTTCTTAGATAATAGACACAATATACTTGAAGCTGCCTCCAAAGCTCTAGCATATTGTTAATTCCATCTCTATATAGAATCAAGTGGGTTAAATTAGATCCCTTTGGTCAAAAATTATACCGAGTTAAAATATAAACAATATTATTAATATATACACGAATCCTCTTGACATCAATGAAAATCTATATGCTATATTAAAAGCATGAAGGCCCTTAAATATTGATTGAATTTTTTGCTTATTATTAAAAGATTATACAATATAGACAAAATTATAATTTACAATTTTTCTATATTTTATTTATTATATTTATTTTCTCTAATTTTTTCCATAATTGAAGTGTTTAAAGCGTGCACCAATGGTATACAAAATCGAATTCGGATGCAAATATTACCAATATATTTGTCTAAGTTTTTGGGAGTTTGTAGTTAAGCTTACCTGATGTACTGTTTCCCCCCTTTAAATATAATTTCATTATTACATTGCATCTAAATAATAAATACACTATTAAAATATCTGGCTTTTTCGACCGCCGGATTTCGACCGAAAATTGGTCGAACCACTATTTCGACCGACTTTCGGTCGAAGAATTTTTTTTTTATTTTTAAAAAAAGTTTCGACCGAAAATCGGTCGAAATTGCAGTCCCCCCCCCCCCCCCCCCCCGCATTATTACACGGCAGACCCCCTTTCCCCATTTCATCTTCTTCCCCAAACACACATGTACTCTCTCTACCCCCCCTCCCCTCCCCAACCTCTATACCCGAAAATCACCATAACCCACCCTCAAATTCAAAAATAAAACACATTCTACCCTCCTAAACACTACATATAACAACAAATTCAAGGTAAATTCTTAGTTTTAGTGTTATTTCAATTATTTTCTAAAACTTAAATCCTAACTTTTTAGCTCAATTTTTTGTAGTTCTTAAGCATATAACTAGTGGGGAATCATAATTAAGTGCTATTGGAGCACAAATCAACCTTGAGGTAAGTTTTTTATTTTATGTATTTATATAATCCGATTTTTTTTTTAATTTCGGCCTATAATATTGCATAGGTAGTTAATTATTAGTAAATTTATTTATTGTAGTTATTGTTGATGTCGAAGCACTTGTTTGGTGTTGTTAGCTCTTATAAAGTTAGGTTTATGTTGTTTGGGATTGTTGTAGTTGTTGGAGATTGTTGGAATTGTTTGGTAGTGGTGTTTGGAATGTGTTGTTGCTTTGGTATTTTTGAAAAGATGAACATGTTATGCCTAAAACGAATAAGTTTTTGTTGGTTTGAATTGCTTTGATAATGGTAATTAATAGGGTGTTAGAAGGAAATATTGTTTGTTTGGGGCATTTCATCAAACAAGTTGCGAGCATTAACAAACTCAACCACATTAATCTTGCTATAGTGATTACAAAAAAGTGGCAAGCTAAGATAAAAAATTTATTGCGTTAGGCAGACATAAAATTTTATAATTTAGTAATTAAAAATTGATAATCTTATATTTAAAAAAATCATATATATTGTTTCTCAATCTTGCAATGTTTGTGTAGATATGGACATTAATCGACGTCGTTTGTGGATGGATAATAGAAATTTTCCCGAGCGGCGGGGGTTGAGGCCTTCGTTTATAGCGGGTGTTAAGGAATTTCTTGATAATGTCCGTACAACAGACGATTATTTAAGGCATGGCAAAATTAAGTGTCCATGTGAAAAATGCAAATGCGAAAAGACACAAGATTTGACGAAGGTAGAGATACATCTTTATAAGAAGGGGTTTATGCCAAATTACTATGTTTGGTATAATCATGGAGAGCCGTGTGATTTGCAGGAGAACCTTCAAAATCTAGAAAATATTCATGGCGGTAGGAGTTCTCCGGTTATGCAACCAAACCTTAATAATTATAGAATGGAGGATATGGTACATGATGCTTTTGGGATGTACCCGGATAATGATCCCATGCAGCCGGGTACATCACAGCCAAACATTGAGCACATTCCCAATGCTGAAGCAAATCAATTCTAC
Source organism: Petunia axillaris subsp. axillaris (assembly GCA_029990575.1). NCBI lineage: Eukaryota > Viridiplantae > Streptophyta > Magnoliopsida > Solanales > Solanaceae > Petunia > Petunia axillaris. The sequence continues at coordinate 20,134,584 of JARKNS010000009.1, forward strand.
AAACAGTTGGAGGAAGCAAGTCGTCCATTGTATGAGGGCTCGGTGCATTCCCAGTTGTCGGTTGCTGTTAGATTGCTAAGTATCAAATCAGATTTTAGTATTTCTCAAGCTGCCATGGATTTTATCATTGGTCTTATGAATGAACTCAATCCGACTAAGATGACCTTACCAACTAATTATTACTTCACTAAGAAGTTGGTTTCCTCGTTAGGCCTTTCTGCCGAGAAGATTCATTGTTGTGTTAATGGTTGCATGTTGTATTATAAGGATGATGCAGACCTCGTGACATGTAGATTTTGTGAGGAGCCTCGATACAAGCCTAAGCAAAATCCTAAAAAGAAGTCGAAGCCTGTTAAGTCGATGCATTATTTGCCCCTTATACCCAGGTTAAAGAGGTTATATGCTTCGATGAGTTCTGCTCCTCACATGAGATGGCATCATGATCGTACCAAGTAGTGGGTATTCTATCCCATCCGTCTGATGGTGAGGCATGGAAACACTTTGATCAAGTGTATCCGACATTTGCTAGTGAGCCAAGGAATGTAAGGTTGGGTCTATGTTCTGATGGGTTCACCCCTTTTGATGTTTCCTCTACGCCCTATTCTTATTGGCCCGTATTTGTCACTCCTTACAACCTGCCTTCCGGAGTGTGCATGACCAGTCCTTATCTGTTTTTGAATTGTATAATACCGGGGCCACATAACCCGAAATCCTCTATTGATGTATATTTGCAGCCTTTGCTTGATGAGTTGCAGATACTTTGGCATGAAGGAGTTGAAACCTATGATATATCAATGAAACAGAACTTCCAAATGTGTGCTTCTTTGATGTCGACTATAAATGACTTTCCAGCTTATGGGATGTTGTCTGGGTGGTCTACTGCAGGTAAGCTCTCTTGCCCTTATTGTATGGAAGATACAAAATCCTTCACTTTGAAATATGGAGGTAAATGCACATGGTTCGACTGTTGCGGTCGATTCTTGCCAATGGAACATCCTTTTAGGAATAACACTAGTGAATTTATGAAGAATCAGGTTGATTTTAAGGAGCCTCCTCGAAGGTTATCAGGCATAGAGATATGGGATAGGGTTAAGGAGCTTCCTAAGGTAACTAAAGAACTGGCATCTAAAGCACCTGGTTATGGGGTTGAACATAATTGGACTAAACAGAGCATTTTCTGGGAGTTGCCTTACTGGAAGGATAATCTTCTTCGCCATAATCTGGATCCAATGCATATTGAGAAGAATTTTTTCGAGGCTATCTTAATACTGTGATGGATGTTCGGAACAAGACAAAGGACAACTTGAAGGCACAGTTGGACCTACAGCTATTATGTAGACGACCTGAGTTACAGGTAATCCACGAAGGCAACAACATTTTCCTGCCAAAGGCTTGTTATACATTCGGTGAGGATGAGAGAAAAATGATCTGTGAGTGGGTGAGTAATTTGAGGATGCCTGATGGATATACGTCAAACCTAGAAAGGTGTGTTGATATGACTGGCGGAAAGCTGCATCACATGAAAATCCACGATTGTCACATATTCATGGAAAACTTGCTCCCAATTGCATTCAATGGCTTGCCTGATAAAGTTTTGAAACCACTAACAGAGACGAGCCTATTTTTTAAAGAGCTTTGCAGTAAGACATTGAAGGAAGATAATCTTAACTTGTTGGAACAGAACTTTTCTGTAGTCGCCACTAAGCTGACAAAGATCTTTCCCCCCCGGGTTCTTTAATGTGATGGAGCATCTTCCGATTCACCTCGCTGAAGAGGCTCAGCTAGGAGGCCCGGTGCACTGCAGATGGATGTACCCTTTCGAGAGGTAAGCTTCCATATCTTTCTCAGTAACTTTTATTTTTTTAATAAAGCCAACGTAATTCCACTAAGACAATAATTATTGCAGAATTATTGGTAAGTGTAAGCGGGACGTGAAAAACAGGAACCAAATCGAGGGGTCAATATGCGAGGCATATCTGGCTAGAGAAACTTCTCATTTTTTCTCATACTACTTCGACAAGAATGTTCCATGTTTGCGCACCAGGCCGGATCGGCATGATGTGGGAGATAATAGTGATTCCAATTACCCAGCATTCTCTGTATTCAATCAACCAGGCAGGGGAAATACAATTTCCGAAGTATACCAGTTCAATGAACGGGACAAGAAGGTAGCTATAACACATGTGCTGTTGAATTGTCCCGAGGTCACGCCTTATTACAAGTATGTTTTATTTTAACGGTACCACCTAACATTCGCCTTTCATAAGTATTCTATCTAATGTGAATTTCTTCGGCTCATAACGCAGTCACTTTGTTGCTGAATTTGGTGATGCGGCAGTTTACGAAAATTTTACAAATTGGTTTACAGAATTTGTAAGTGTTTAAAAAACTCTTAAATTTTCCTTATATTTAGATAAAAATATTAATTTACACAACTCCGTTGAATTTTTATATAAGTAAAAAATCCGGTGAATGGCATCAACTTTGATTTCTTGCGACATATATGCCATGGCCCATATTATAAATACAAAAGGATGAATACGTACTTCGTAAATGGATACAAGTTTCATACAAAAAGCTGGTCGGAGGGTAAGAAAACATACAACTCCGGTGTGTCCGTGAAAGTAGGAATTGGTGACCAGGGGGGCGACTTTGAGTACTACGGTGTGATTGAGGAGATGTTAGAGGTACAGTATAGTGTCGGTTGGCCTCATAAAGACTGGTTCTTTTCCGGTGCAAGTGGTTTGATCCCAGTAACAGAGGTACGAGGGTAGACCCGTGTTCTAAGTTAGTTGAGGTTAATCACAGAAAGTCATATGGACACTATGATCCTTTCATCATTGCATAGAAAGTAAAGCAAGTGTGGTTTGTTCTTTACCCTCGGACAAAGAACACAACAAAATCAAAGACCAAAGCCCATTGGTGGGCATTTCTAAAAGAAAAACCATTGGGATTAGTTGAAGTACCTGATCTGTTAGATGTTGCATACCAGAACGAGGTCTCAACCGTTCCATTGATAGCGGACAATGAACTAGCCGACCAGTTGCAACATATTGATGGCATATATGAGCAGTTAGATGCATATGTAGTTAGTCGAGAAAAAAACCCAGCTAATTTTGGAGAAGGAACTTCAAGGGAAAATGAGGATGATGAATATACAGATGGTGACGAGCCAGCCGAGGAAGAATTTAACGATGAGGATGAGGAAGAAGAATTGGCTGATGATGATGATTGACCTTATTTGTAGTTTGATGTTTAATTTTTTTAATTTGCTAGTTTAATTTACATATCAACATAAGAAGATATATGTATTCTTATTTTGTGCAAGGAATGTGTTTATTTAATTGATGCCTCATCATGGTAAAATTGCTCAAATTATATAATATTACTGTCATTAAAATAAAAAAACACTAAGTAATTAATTACTCCAAATGACAACGACAAGCTAGTATGTTACGTATTTACTTTTTCTTTCCTAAAGTAATGTGAATGTTTCAACAGGTATGAAGCATTTTTTTTAGAAGAAAGAAGGGAAATAAAAAGGTAGGCGAGACATCAGCTGATGCGGTTGATGACACTCTTACTTCTCAGGTGCCGCATTCGCTTCCTACAGGAGCCCCTGCAGGATATGATCCATATTTTTCAGGCCCCCTGGCCCGTCTCAGTTGCATCCTGGTTGGCGGCATGACTTCAGTAGTTATGACATGACTGAGACCCAGGCCGTTCCCACACAGGGCGATCCCCCACAGGGCGATCCCACACAGTCCCCTGCTAGAACTACTCCGTTTGGGTCTACTTAGCCGCCTTCAGACCCATCTAGCTCTGTCGGCCCATCGGTCCAGCAAGAGATCATGTACTATGATCCGAGGTCGCCCTATTACATCGGTGAGCCTGGCACATGGGAAGGAGGGCGGTTGATTATTTATCTCGAGGGGGATAGCAGGTAAGTATCTTATTTTTTAAGTTCTTATCTATTTAATAATTAGTTAACGTTTAATTGTTAGTATTTCTATTAACGCTTGTGATTTTTATGTAGCTTTTGCCCCAACACTGATGCTACTCCGATACTGACGAGATGCATGAGATCTCAATGGAAAGAATCGTGGCCAACCTGGGGCGCGGTGCCTCCTCATGTAAAGCAGCAGATAATGCAGGCTTTTGAAGTGATAAATATGCATCATGTTTATTACTAATTGCGTTTTTTCGTATGATTATGTTTAAATAAAATATTTTGATATTATTTCAGGCTGAGTGTAAGTGGCATCCGGCTCTGGACTATAAAGTCCGTTCCAACTTCCCAAAGAAATGCGGTGAGTTATTCAAGAACGCAATGTATATTGCGCGTAAAAAAGGAAAAATTACCGGCTTCCTCTATGATCATTAATGGAAAGATCTGCAGCAATATTGGGAGACTCCCGAATTATTGAAGAAGAGCGAACAAGGGAAGAAAATGCGAGCATCAAGTAATGGTGGATCGCTCCATACCGGTGGCTCAGTTAGCGCTGCGACACAGAAGATGCGATTGGTAAAGTAATTTAATTTATATGAATTACTATAATCATTTATTTATTTTTCTAACTTGTTCTCTTCTTTAATTTGTAGGAAAAGAAAGAAAAGCGGACAATTCCAACTCCTGAATGCACAAGATCCGACATATCAAGAATGATAAAAAGGGCGGAGAAGTCTGGGTCGAGCCCCGCGCAAAAGAGGCCTAGGTAAGTTATTAAATTTAAACTTTTTTCGCGGCAATCCTTCAACGTTTATACTTCATATTTGTACCGTTGATATATTTCTGTTTTTCAGGAAAGAGCTACAAAGGCAGTTGAAGAGTGGACCTCGACTCAACAATCTGAATGCGGAAGCAGTACCCCAGCTCCCCTAACGCTCGAGCAAGAAACCAATTTATGGTTGGAGGTTAATGGAGGGGTGAAGAAGGGGTCCGCATATGGCCTTGCAACACTCTATTCATCAGATAAGCATAAGTCAAACTATTTGGGCTCGTGTGCTACTGCTCCTTCAAGCTCTGCTGATCCTGAGGAAATGGCTCGGGTGAAAGAGGATATCGCACAGATCAGGAGACAAAATGAAGCTATGCGCATAGCAAATGAGGCTCATCAAAGAGAAATGCAAGAAATATTGCAAAAGCTCCTTAAACGCATAAAAAAATCCAAAGGAAAGCGAAAGAGCAGACGTCAACACAGTTCGTCATCTGAGTGTGATGCCGAGTCTAGTTCGGGTTCTAGCCAGTAGTGATAGTTGAACCATAAACTGTGTGTTAATTTTATTTGATAATTGTAACACTATTACTGATGTTGATCGACTTGCTTCTATTGTTTGGCTTGTTAGCCTTGTTGAATATCGTTTATGAATCTGTTTTGGCTGGTTTTACTGCGTGTTCTGGGTGTTGCTGAATTTACAGGTGGTGTAGGGCTAATTGCAGATTTTATATTGCAGGTTTTTACAGATTTTCGACCGATTTTTCAAAACGTTTTACCAACATTTCGACCGAAAGTCGGTCGAAAGGTCGACCGGCTTTCGGCCGACTTTCGGTCGAAGAACTCGTCATTTAAGAAAGTCGGTCGACCGACTGTCGGTCGAAAGTCGGTCAAAATTTCGACTGGTGTCGGTCGAAACTCTATTTTCGACCATCATTTATTCGACCACCGCAATCGGTCGAAATGTCGACCGTTATCCGACCGATTTGGCGGTCGGAAAAGGCAATTCTTCTAGTATTGATAAGTCTCAAGCTGGATAAGAACGATTGAATAATAATTAGGAATTTGATGATCTAAAAGTTAGAGTGTCATACTGAAAGTTAGAGTTGGTAAAGTCATAAGCCTGTAAAGAATGATGGATGAGCTAGAGATCTTTCTAATATTGATGATTGAGTAGAAGTCACCAAATTATCATTTTTTTCATGAGCTATCGTGCACCTATCCTTCTTACTTTAAACTCTAAAACGGAGCAAGTAACCGTTACTCATGCTACTGATGTACCTTTATTTTGGGGCACAATGACAAACATAACCTTGATTGAGTATCACCTAAGTTGATATTTTAAATATAAAATCTAAGAATAACAAAACTTGGCAAGAAACGTGCCTCACATGCTAAGACAAAAACACTTTCCCCCATTTTTCTAACCACGACAACCTTCAGCTTTGATTTCCCACATGGAACTACCGAACGACACATATTCGGTGCGTGTAATAACTCATCCTAATCATCGAGCTGATGCGAGCAACATATCAATACATCTCCCTGGTAAGAATTCTTATGCTAACACTGTTATTACTACTCCCATTTTAGCTCCAAACCCCAATATCCAAGAACCTATAACTGCAAGGAAAACTACACACAATGGACTACCAGCCCTGACATTTAGAACTAAAGACTACTATGAAACAATGGCAGCATATTGTAGAAGAACATTATTGGGTAGGTTTTTGAAATCTAGACCACAAATTGAACAAATTAGATCAAGATTCTCGGAGAAACTTCCTTTGAAAAGATCAGTCAGAGTTGGAGTCTATGACAACTTCAATGTCTTCATTGACTTCATAAATAATGATGATTTCGCTATAGTATGGTTCAAGAGAGTGGTTGAAATTTAAGGTATATAAATGTGGCTCCAAAAGTGGAAACCAGACTTCAAGCTAGAGGAAGACTTGCCTCTGGCCCCTGCATGGATCTTACTTCATAGGCTTCCTTTTTATATGCATTCTTTGCAGTATGTTAGGCAAATTGCAAAGTGCAATTGGAATACCACTGGAATTAGATGCAACAACAAGAGGTAGAACTAGATCAAACACGGCTAAGGTCAGGGTAGAAGTCGACATGCTGAAACCTTTGCCAAATAGTGTTTGGGTGGCTACTGAAGACGAAAATAATGCTTTGAAAGGGTTCGAACAAAAGATGGAATATAAAGGTATACCAAAGTATTGCAGAATGTACAAGAAACTGGGACACTCACTTCCAAACTGTAGAGTCCTAGAAAAGAAGATATTGGCAGAAAAAAGAGAGGAAGAATGGGTTCAAGCACTAAAGCAAGCTGAGAACCTAAAACCACTGCAAGAAAAAGATGAAGAGGAGAATGAAGAAGATGCAACAATAATAGGCAGCACAAGGAGAGATGATGCCGCAGTTAAGGAGAATAATGAAATAGTTCATACTAGTGATATTGCACCAGACACCAGGCGAAGTATTCAAGAGATAGAAGCAACTCCAGTGAGAACTACAATAAAAAAGAGAAAGAATAACTGAGAAGATCAAGAAATTAGCTAAAAAGAAACTTAAGGTGACTTTCAAGCCAGAAGTCATAACACAGTTGATTAAGAAGAAGAAAACAAAAGAAAAAACAACATAGAGTCCCAAAAGACATTGAAGTAGATTATGGGAAGAAGAACATTGACAGAAATAATCAAGAAAGAAATAGTATAAGCACAAGGCCTAACATAGGGATCAACTCAAAGGCCAATAAGATGCAACAAGATATCTCAAAGGAAACAGAAGGAAGCAGTATTCAAAAGGTTTCTGAATCCAATATGGAATCAACAAGTTTGGCTTCTGCAATCAAGAACCAAGAAGGTGTTGATCTGGTTGTTGATATACCAGTTTCACAACCACTACCACAGTTTGCACCATTTCTACCTCATTCTTTCATCAAACATAAGGCTCACCAATCCAGTCAGATAAGAAGAATGTGGCTCACAGTCTGATAGATGCCTTCTCTATAGTATTATCCTTTGTATTCTTTTTGAATCCTTTGAACTCCCTAACATTGAATTGTTGTCTGAGTGTACTAACCATTGCTGATTCAACAGTTTCAAATCAACCTCAGGTTCCTTAGTTACCTCAAGAGCAATATTCTTTTCCTTCTTGGATCCTGACTTGTTCTTTGATTCCTTCATCATTTCATGAGTCTTCAAGCTGCCAACTAATTCCTCTAGATTGAAAAATTTTAGTGGCTTTGACTCAATGATAGCAGTCATCTTTGGTTCCCAAGAATCTGGAAGAACATTTAGTACTTTATCAACCATTTCGACTTTTGGAAGTTCCACGTCTTGAGATCTCATCTCATTTGTGATAATTGTCAGCCTAGTCATCATATCCTGAATAGATTCTTTTTCACCCATTGTGAATTACTCGAATTGTCTTTTTAGAATTCCTCTCTTTGAGTCCTTGACTTCAGTGGTTCCTTCATGAGAAACTTCTACGTCATCCTAGATTTCCTTGGCAATCTTGTAAGATGAGACTCTGTTGAACTCCTTAGGACCTAGTCCACAGATTACAAGTCTCTTAGCCTTGTGATTCTTTCCAATCATCTAGTAATCAACATCATTATACTCAGATCTTTCTTTTGCTTCAGTATGAGCAGTAGCTCCTTCACCAACTGTTTTAGTTGGGATCAGATTTCCTTCAGAAACGATTATCCATCACTGATAATCCTCAGTGATAATCCTCAGCACGGATATAGTTCTTCATTCTACTCTACCACCAAGCCTAGTATTTCCCATTGAATTATGGCGGCCTTAGCACGGACTGTCCTTCACTGATGGTAGGTGGTGCACTCATAGTTAGATCCTTCTCAAGGTGTTAACCTAGCAACAAGAAGACCCGCTCTGATGCCACTTGCTACAATCTAGGCACCTCTTAGGGACACTAGAAGAGGGTTGAATCGCGTCCTTCAATTTTCGTCGAAGAATCCAACTCTCGATTACAAGAACTCAGTTCTTGTGCAGTGTAAACTCACCACACTGAACATAAAACAGGAAATAAAGAACATGGTGTTTTTACATGGAAAACTCCTTGCTCAAGGGAGAAAACTACGACCCACACTGTGAGATTTTGAAAACACTTCCACTAACACAAAGACCAAGTTTTAGATTGGAAACTCTGTAACCAAATGGCTACACTCTAGACCCTGATCACTCGCAAAGCTAAACTCTAGTTTTATAAAGTAATCACTCAAAAGTTCACCTATTACAAAGGCTTCTAAGATAAGAAGATAGGTAAAACACTCAATACACAATGCTGAGACAACTACAATAAAGAACTTAGAAAGTATGCTAAGTATGCTCCGATTTCTTCAATGGTTGTCACTACAGTTAAGTCACTTCGAGAATTATTGTATCGTCTTCTTTTTGCTCTCAACTCTCGTAGTGAAAAAATTTGGATTGGTTGCCTCCAATTACTTGCTTTTATATGGGCTTTGTACCCCTAGTAGTGTTTCATTAGAAAATCTTACAATCATGGTAAGTCAAGATTTCCAGTGATACAGTCCTTGTTTAGTACCAACTCTCGTTCATACTTCAATGAGACAGCCACGACACAACTTATTTTGCTGACTAGGATACGCATATGCACACATGCCACTACTCCTAGTTCTGCAAGGATTTGCATCCCACAATCTTTTCGATCAGTCGTGCCCTTCTCCTCAAGGACTAGTTTCTGCACGAAGTCCTTCGTTTGTCATTCTTCAAAACTATTATCTCAACAGAATGTGACTCCCAAGTCATCATTCATACGATACAAGGAACAAATGAAACTTATGCTAACATACTTCATGATTGCAGGTTATTGCTCGCTGAGCTTTGTAGTGAAGATATTAGGCATATATATCGAGAAGCTAATTTTTTTATTAGCCGACTTGCCAAACATGGATACTTGGATGCTTCTCTATCGGGTATAATATATTTGATTATGCCCCCTTTTGTAATTAGTGAACTGCTTTTAGACGCTTCTATCCATTTCAGGGATAGAAGGGTCACATTTTGTAACTCTCTGTAGTCTCTCTCTGTGTGTATGTTTTTTGTGTGTGTGTGTGTGTGTGTGTGTGTGTGTGTGTGTGTGTGAGTGTATGCCAGTTTAGCAAAAAAAATGGTGGGTCTGCATGAACCCATTGGGTGCGTCCGTCCATCCCTACAGGGGTATTTGACTAATATCTCAATTTTTGTGAGCTTGTTTAGTTACATTGATAATTTGAAATTCAAATAATGAAATAGTGTTGTAGTAGGTTAACAATCATTGTAAAACTATAAATCCTCACAATATGGACTATTTGGTTCAGAATAATTAAAATGGAGTTATTTGAAATGGGGGGACTTATTTATCTCTTTTAGGAATTGAAAAAAGTAATCCAAGAATACGATATTGCATAAGATAATACTTGTATTGGATAAAAATCGACTCGCGATGATTTTTTCCGGTCATGAAAATGGACAACGACTGAACATGTATCAGCAGGCCATAAACCGAAGCAAATCGACGAATAACCGAAGCCAAGCACCGAGGTCGTCACCGAAGGCGAGCCGTAAGATGAGCTTCGGTGACAGCCACCTCGGTCAAACAATAGGGCCTTGCCACCGAGGTCAATTATTCACGCCTCGGTGGATCCCCTCGGTTCCAACGGCTTTGCAGCCCACTACTTTACCCCACTAACTTCTCCATTTAATGTCAAGATCGTGGGATGATGCACTAGCCAATGGTGGAGAACGTGGGCAAGGCTCTTAGGCCTATAAATAGTAGTTCATTTTGTATCATAGGGATCCAGAAATTTGTACTGAAACTCTGCCCCAAATTTGTACTCACAATCATGTATCAAAATAAAGTTATTTTTTCCGCATTTATATCTTTTTCGTGTGTTTATTCAACTTTGATACGAGGAATTGCTTATATTCGAATCCAAATTCGATCTGTACTCCTAAACTGATTTATGTCTATACAAATTGGCACCGTCTGTGGGGATATAAGCAGTAACGCTTTGTTCCAAAGTTTCACGTCCGTTTTTCATCAAAGTATACGATTCAACAACATTATGGCTGACAATGGCGAAAACAATAGTGAACGGGCTGACGTTCCGTTGAACCAACAGCCCATCTCACCAATGACAACTGAAGAATTCCAAATTTATGTTGTCACTACGCTGAGAGCTCTCCAAAATAGACAGGATGAGCAAGCGAACATTAATGCTTAGTTTCGCGCTTCGTTAGAGGCGATGAACAGTGCTGCCCCGAACAGCACCCAGCCTTCGACTCCTGGTGGAGGCATCCCACTCTTCGTTCCTCCGGAAGCGATAACAGGGGGACCTCACAACGGGGCCACGTCTGAGGGCTCGGGGAACAATCCAACTACCACGCCACACTTCGGGACGTTTCCTACCGTGGCTGAGACAACGTCCTCGGTTGACGTTGAAAAAATGAGCAGGGAAATCGAGGCTCGCATCGAGGCGCGCGTGGAAAAGCTCCTCGAGGGCGTGCCGAGGATAACAAAGGAGGAAGACGATCTCGATATCGATCAATACAGGGAGCTGCCCTTCAAGCCCGAAGCGGCTCCAGCCCCAACTCCCAAGGGCTTCAAACTCATATTCTTGAAGAAATACGATGGGACCACCGATCCCAAAGAACACATAAGAGAATATATGGCAATGGTGAAGAGCAACGACTTAACGGCTATACAGCTCGAGTCGATGTTCTTGAAGAAATTCGGCGAGTCATTAGAGAAGGGGGCTCTACGTTGGTATATGTGTCTGCCAGCGGGGTCGATTTCCTCATTTAAGGAAATATCTAGCGCCTTCGTCAAGGCACACACCGGGGCACAAAAGATCCTCCAAAGGAAGGAGGATATATGTGAAGTAAAACAAAAGCCCGGTGAGCCACTCAAAGAATTTCTTGAGCGATTCCACGCCGAACATATGGAATTGCCTCGGATGGACGATACCTTGGCCATCATGGCATTTGAAAAAGGTATCAATATTCGCAATTCTGACGCTACCGTTGATCAATTCCGAAAAGAAATCCAACAATGTCAGGTCCTAACATGGGAGGATCTGCACAGGCGCACTTACTACACAATCAGGTTGGAGGAAGCTGAATTCAAGAGCCGAGGTTATCATCAACGAAATCGAGGCGAATCTTTGAATCGCGCCGAGGCGCCACGAAGCAACCCGAAGGGGGAGGTATGAGCTATATACCTCGACAAGGCAGCATGTAAGCCAAAGGCTGGGAAACACCCTTGGTAATTCATACCCAAATTCCCACATAAGCCAAAGGCTCGGAGGGAAGGTTCAACCCAATATGAACCAAAGAAATCCCTCAAGCTCCGCTTCGGCCCCAAAAAAGGATCTACCTCGGATCCAAGACTACAACTTCAACATATCGACCTCGGAGCTGGTCAATGTAGTCAAGGGGACTGCCGGGGTAAGGGTTCCCAAGGATATGAGGACCCCGGTAGATAAAAGAGATCACAATCTGCATTTCGAATTCCACGCAGATTATGGCCATAGGACCGAGGATTGCAAAGCTCTGGGCCTCGAGGTAGCTCACTTGCTGAAGAAGGGAGTTTTGGCCGACTTCCTCACTGACAAAGGGAAAGATAATTTTTCCAAGAACCGAGGCGATGGACAACCACCTCGGGCTCCACCCCCAGAGAGAGTAGTGAATGTCATTACCGGGGGATCAGAGGTGAACGGCGTAAATTTCGTCGCGGCCAAGAAATTTGCCAAGCTCTCCATCACCATGGAGAAAAGAACCCGAGTTGGAGGCTCGGGCAAAGACATTGTGTTTGACGATGATGACTGTGATGGGATGATGTTTCCCCATCACGACGCTTTAGTTATCATGCTGAGAATCAACGGCTCTGACATCAAAAGAGTCTTGATCGACCCCGGTAACTCAGTCAATATAATCAGCTACGGGGCTGTTAAGAAAATGTGGCTGAAAAGGGAAGTTGTCCCCAAATCAACAGTGTTAGCCGGCTTTAACAACTCCACGGAGAAAACTTTGGGTGAGATCACACTCAAGACATTCGCCGAGGGGGTTACGAAAGAAATACTGTTCCAAGTCATGCCCGAGGATTTGGCCTACAACGTGATCCTCGGAAGGCCATGGATCCACTCCATGGAAGCTGTCCCCTCCACCTTGCATCAAGTGATTAAATTCCCTACACCTTGGAGAGTTCGATCAATCAAAGGGGAGCAACGAGTAGCAAGGGAGTGCTATTCGGTTGCATTAAAGAGTGGAGTCGCCCCGATTGGGCCAAAGCAATAGCAACAACAGGAACTGGGGTCAAGCGGGGAGGACGCCCGAGGAAAAGTCGAAAAGATTCCACCCTGTATTCAAGAGCCTCGGAAGCAAAAAGTCGAGGATTCAACTGTTGAAGAATTGGAATCTTTCACCCTATCGAAAGATTTCCCCGATAGAAAAGTGTTTGTCGGCTCGGAGTTGGACCCGGAGTCGAAAAAGGCAATTATAGAAGTTTTGAAGTCCAACCATGATTATTTTGCTTGGTCCCATTCAGACATGACGGGTATCGATCCGGAGATCATGACCCACAAACTGAATGTGGACCCAAAATTCACCCCGGTAAAGCAAAAGAAAAGACCTCATGCCGGGGTCAAAAGGAAGGCGATAGAGGATGAAACCACCAAGCTACAAGAAAATGGTTTCATAAGAGAGGTGAAATACCCCGAATAGCTGTCCAATGTTGTGGTTGTACCGAAGAAGAATGGCAAGTGGAGAATGTGGGTAGACTACACTGACTTAAACAAAGCTTGCCCAAAGATTCATATCCACTACCACAAATCGACAGGTTAATAGACTCCACGGCTGGACACAAACTATTGACCTTCTTGGATGCATACTCGGGCTATAATCAGATCCTCATGGACCCGAAGGACGAAGAGAAGACCTCGTTCATCACTGACCGAGGTACTTTCTGTTACAAGGTGATGCCCTTCGGTTTGAAGAACGCCGGGGCGACCTACCAAAGGTTGGTATGTCGCATGTTTAAAGAATATATTGGAAAGTCTATGGAAGTTTACATAGACGATATGCTCATCAAATCAAGTCAAATATAGGATCATTTGAATCATCTGAGGGAAGCCTTTGCTGTGTTGAGGCAATACGACATGAAGTTGAACCCTGAGAAGTGCGCCTTCGGTGTTGGATCAGGAAAATTCTTAGGATTCATTGTCTCTGAACGAGGAATCGAGGCCAACCCAGATAAAATCAAAGCTATTGAAGAAATCCCCGAGGAGCTAACCGGGGTGAAAGAAGTTCAACGCTTGACTGGCCGAGTCGCCGCCTTGAGTCGATTCATCTCAAGGTCCTCGGAGCGATGCCACAAGTTCTTCTCCGTTTTGAGAAAAAGCAATCACTTCGAATGGACACCGGAGTGTAAACAAGCGTTGAAAGATTTGAAACAATATTTGGCTAACGCACCATTGCTTGCCAAGCCAAAAGAAGGTGAAACATTGCTGGTCTACTTAGCGGTGTCCGAGGTGTCAGTCAGCGCTGTGCAGGTTCGGGAAGAAGATGGCAAACAACAGCCCATCTATTATGTGAGCAAGACACTCCTCGACGCTGAAACCATGTATCCACATTTTGAGAAATTAGCACTTGCTTTACTTGTTACTGCTCGGAAACTAAGACCCTATTTTCAATGTCACCCAATAGCAGTAGTTTCAACCTTTCCTTTAAGGAGTATATTGCATAAACCGGAGTTATCAGGGAGGTTATCAAAATGGGCGGTAGAGTTAAGCGAGTATGACATTACCTATCAACCTCGTACTACCATTAAGTCTCAAGTCTTGGCAGACTTCGTGGCTGATTTTAGTATTGGAATTTTGCCCGAGGCGGAAAAGGAAAACTCCATGGCAAAAGAAACCTCCTCGGGACTATGGATACTTTACACCGATAGAGCAACAAACTCCAAAGATTCAGGGTTAGGCATAGTCTTGAGAGCACCCACCGGGGAGAAAGTTAGGCACTCGGTTCGGTTCAAGAAAGTAACCAACAACGAGGCAGAATATGAGGCAGCTTTAGCGGGTTTGGAGCTGGCTAAAGAAATGGGAGTTGAAAGAATCGAACTGAGGTGTGATTCACAGTTGGTAGTGAACCAGGTCCTCGGTGATTATACGACTCGGGAGCCCAGAATCCAATTATACTTGGATCGAGCACAAAGGATCTTGGCCCAATTCCAAGAATGGCAAGTTAAACAAGTGCCTCGGGAGGAAAACACCGAGGCTGATGCTTTGGAAAATCTTGGTTCGGCGATCGACGAAGCTCACTCGGGGACTGACTCATTGGTTCGGCTGCTGTCCGCACAAATAAGGGAGATGAAGTTGCAAGTCAACTCAGTGGACAACCGATGGGATTGGCGAAGTAAGTTCATTTCCTACTTCGACTCGGGGACTGTCCCCCAAGACAAAAAAGAAGCAAAGAAGTTAAGGACCCAAGCAGCCTTGTATCACCTGATCGAGGGTAACCTATACATAAGGTTATATTGCGGCCCGATGGCCAAGTGCTTGGGTCCCGATGAAGCAAGATACGTAATGGCCGAAGTGCACAAAAGCGAATGTGGCAACCACTCGGGGGGGAAGTCCTTCGTGCGTAAATTATTAAGGGCTGGTATTATTGGCCCACAATCAGTGCCAATGTGAAAGCCTTCGTGCAGAAATGTGATAAGTGCCAACGCCATGGGCGGATGATCCACCAATAGGCCGAACCTCTACATTCAGTGGTATCGCCATGGCCCTTCATGAAATGGGGAATGGACATCGTTGGACCATTGCCCAAGGGAAAGGGTGGTGTTCATTGCATCTTAGTGTTGACCGATTACTTCACAAAATGGGTGGAAGCGGCGGCTCTCACCGAGGTAAAGCAAAAGCAAGTAATCGACTTCATAAAAAAGAACATCATCTACAGGTTCGGTGTTCCAAGAGAAATTGCTTGTGACAACGGTAAACAATTCATGAGGGCAGCTATCACTGATTTCTTCAAGCAGTGGGGGATCAAAAGAATTGCCTCGACTCCTTATCACCCAAGTGCCAATGGCAAACCTGAGTCTTCGAATAGAATTATAATTGAAAATCTCAAGAAGAGACTCGATGAGAAAAAAGGTCCTTGGCTCGAGGAGTTACCGGGGGTGCTATGGGCCATGCGAACAACGGAGAAGAACAGCACCGGTGAGACTCCTTTCTCACTAGCTTATGACATGAACTCCGTCATCCCCGTAGAAGTGGGCGAACCAAGTCTTCAGTATGCTCACACTTCCGAAGACGCCAACCAAGAAGCAATGCGCATAGAATTAGATCTGCTCGAGGAAAAAAAGGAATTATCTTTGGTTCGGCTAGTCGCCCAAAAAAGGCAGATCAAGGCTTACCTCAATAGGAAAGCCAAACTCAGGGACTTCAAAGTTGGAGACTATGTGCTAAAAACTGTGAACCAATCAAACGGGGGGAAGCTTATTGCAAATTGGGAAGGACCCTACAGAGTCAAGGTAATCGTTGGAAAGGGCTCTTATCAAATTAAGAATCTGCAAGGAGAACCCGATCCTCTGAATTGGAATATCTCCAATCTGAAGCGATACTACTTCTAGTCGAGGTAAATACTTTTTTAAACTCAGCAGCCCCGAGCCGAACAACGCTCCCATGGAATTGATCGAAAATGTACTAACTTACTCCTCGTTCCATCTTTTTGCTTGACCTTTTCAGGAAGCGAACCGAACGATTTCCAGTGCTCGGATCTTCATCGAGATTCACAACCGAACACTGGGGGGAGTAGGAAGGGTTGATATCGAGGTCGACATCGAGCCTCCCAACCGAAGCTTATCTATCCGACAACCGGGGACTTATGCCCGAGGATTAGATTTAGTACATTGTAAATCAGCCCGGTAGCGGCATATTGTCAATTTGCTTTCATTGAAAATTTGTTTCTCACCCAAGGTCCGCTTCGACTTGGTTCTATGTAAATAGCCGATTTCTGGCTCATTGATATCAATAAAATAACTTTGGTTTCATCTATTTTATTCGTGTATATCTTGCACTCCGAAGCTGCACAGTGCATCGACTCGAGGGCGAGACGTCGTCCTAGTTTTGCATCGATTAAAGTTAGTTAAGTCTTGCAAGCATATTATGTATTTTTGACAAAGTGTTCGGTATATGTAAAAAGCCAACACATAAAATAAAGGCACAAATAGTCTTTCATTAAAAAAGCCCGAAGGCTGAGAATATTTACATTCAAAAAATGACCCGAAGGTCCAAAATACAAGCATAAAATCCCAAAGGCTTACAAAAACAATGCTACAAGAAGTCTATGCCTCGGGAGAATCACCTCCATCCTCGGAGCCCCCCTTGGCATCTTCTTCATCTTCATCGCCACTCGAGGCTTCACTTGATGGGAGTTCATCAATGATCGCTTGGGCTTCCGCCGATTTCACCTCGGCTTTCGCAATCTCCTCATCTAAGTCGATCTCCCTGGCGCGGCATCGCTTGAGCAGATTCGGCCGAGACTTGATAATGGCCCATCACTTGTCCAGGTTGGCCCTCTTGACCTTGAGTGCAGCCCTACTCTTTCGATCAGCAATCTCATCTTGAAGGGCTTCAATCTTAGCATCCTTAGCTGAAAGCTTGGAGATCTCAATCTCCAGCTTCTTCATATGGAGCAGATGCGTCTTCAGCTGTTCGTGATGCTTTTTGGCCATATTCACAGCCTCGGCCTTTGTTTGAGACAATTCGGCACCCAGCCTCGCAGCTTTGTCCTCCAGCCTCGAGCGCTCAACATGGAAGCCATCACCAAGGATTTTGATTTTAGCCTCGGAAGCCGCCTCGACTTCACGCAGGTCGAACTGGGACTTGGACAAGTCAGCCTTTAGCGAAGCTATTTGTGCATTGAATTTGTCCTTTTGCTGGTCCCATAGGCGAGCCACGCGCCGAACCTCTTCAGTCCTCGAGGATTCAACCTCGATGGCCCTCATTGATAGAATGAAACTCTGAGCAAAAATTAAAGAATCAGAGTCAGCTGCGAACCAAAGATAAAGATAAAATTTCTTTTAAAAGCATAGTTCAAGTGTGGTGAAACTTACCCTCATAGCATTGGCGGCCATAGTGTTATATAGTTGGCTAGAGGAAAACTCCTGCACAACCTTATCCTCGGTCGGCCCCAACAAAGGCGTGAGGCTAAGGATGTCTCCTCGGCTGCAAGCTAGCAAATTTGAGGAAATCGGCACTTCAAGTCTCCGATAAGACCCCACCAAGGATGCAATCCTCGCGGGTTCGGAATGCGACCTAACCGCTCGGTGCCAACCCCCTCTTCAAATGCAGCAGTGCCAGCCTCCACGACTTTGGCCTTGCCCTTAGCTTTGGCGACTGCTACCTCGGATCCAGGCTCTTGGTCCTCGAGGTCAATGAGCTCAACATCCCTTTGAACCAAAGCCTCAGCAGTTGCGTCACCGGGCTCGTCAATCAATCCTCGATGCCTCTCAACCGCCGCCTCGGATTGAGGAGGGATTTCCGCCTCAGTGCGAGGAGCCACCGAACGGGAGGATTTCTTTGAAGTGGCCCTCTTCCTCTTCACGCCTGCGATAGTGGAAGAAGTTAGAATAAGAAAGCTAAAAAGGGAATGACACTTGATGATACCAACCGAGGGTGAATGTTACCTTTGAAGGTCCCTTGGCCGGGGATTCCCTTAGAAGCTTTTTGAAGACTTGGAAGCCTTCAACCCTTTATACTCTCCAGCCACCGCAGCCAGATCATCATCTGACTCAGTTTCCTTCCCATCTTTCTTCTTCTTTTCCTTCTTCTTCTTCTTACTCTTCTTGGTATTGATAGCACGATTTGGAAAACCTAGTATCGGGGGAAGGAAAGTTAATGAAGCAAAATCCAAATCTTAGTGACCTACCAAACAAAGCATCGTCAAAAACTTACCATGCCTTTTACATTGCCAACCGAATTCGGCAGCCATCTTCATCCATGTCCTAACGGGGCGTTTACGAGCCTCGATCACCGCTCTGACACACTCAGTCAAACCCTCAGGGGGCACGATGTCGACCTTGTTGGCTGAAGAGATAACAAGAAAACGAGATGAATAAATCACCGAGGAGTGAAAGGCAAATGGAAGGATACTTACGTGTGTTGTTCCATCGTTCGGGGAATTTAGGTTCGGTGGATAAAAGACTTGTCTCCAACAAAATGTAGCGATCACTCCAGCCCGATCTCCATGGTCTTCACTCTTGTGAAGAAGAGAAAATTTACCCCGGTTGTTCAAGGCTACGACCCCAGCCTTATGGAAGTAGGGGTAGTAAAGTGAAATGAGGTGTTGTAAGGTGAAGTCTACCCCCGCCTCCGTGCTCATCCAGTCCATGCATTGAACAACCCTCCAGACGCCGAGGCCATGTTTAGCCAGGCATAAGTTGTAGGCCCAACAAAAGTCATCAATAACTCTGTGCACCGGGAGGGAGAAACCTAGGGTGAAAGGATAAGTGTAAGCAAAGGATAACCCCTCGATATGGTGGCACACTCGGCTTGTTGGATCAGGTATGATCACTTTCACCTCGGGCCCAAATCGGCATTCCCTCCGAACCCGCTCAATGTGAGCTTGAGTTATACGGGTCGGGGTGGTGTTCACAGGGATATTGCTATTCTTTTTTTCCTGGTCGGCCGTTTGGGCTTGCAATTTCAAGTCCTTGCTGTTATCAAAGTGGGAGGGGATTATTTGATGGGGCTCGAGCTCTTGTTCAAGGGGAATCGTCGGTCCCGAAGATCCCTCCTCGACGGCGTTACCGCCCTCGGTCTCGTCCACGGCATCATCGCCCTCGGCGTCGTCGCCCTCACCATCACCCCCGTCGTCATCACCTCTGAGGATGACGCCACTGTAACTTCCAATCAAGACGTCATCAAGCATGGCGTCATCCTCCCTGACGTCAGCTTCCTCCTCCTCCTCCTCCATCGCCAAGTTGCGCATGGCCCTGGCCTTATGATGTTTGAGGCCCCCAACACCGGAAGACACCTCTCCGCCCTCCGCCGCCGCCGTTAGGACCGTCGGCGCAGCGGCAAAGACGTCGCCACTAGTAGTGGCTATGGCCAGAGGCGGAGGTCGTACTCTTTAACCCGAATCACTGGAATCTTGCCTAGAGATTGTGGTAGACATGATGGCGTCTTAAGATTGAAGATTTCTTGGAAATATGAGATTGAAGGAAGTGTGGAGATTGTTTTTTTTCTTTGACACTGTTGATTGCACAAAGATGGAAGTGAAGAAGAAGGTTTGGTAGGGGGTACTTATAAGTTTGGAAAAGTCAGGGGGTGGGTCAGTGTCATCATTGTAACGTTGGGAGAACCGAAATTACGGCGTGACCGTTCGAGCCACCAACGGTTGGATGACACGTGTGCAGGAGATATGACCTGATGGGACGCGAACCGTTGACAAGTTTTGAAATACTTAGATAGGTTCAAGCCACGTCACTTTCCCGTAAACTTCACTCCACTCCTCGGTATCCTCGGTAGGTGACCGAGGAGTGGGGGGACTATCTGTATTGGGTAAAAATCAACTCGCGATGATTCGCCCTGGTCATGAAAATGGACAACGACCGAACATGTATCAGCAGGCCATAAACCGAAGCAAATCGACGAATAACCGAAGCCAAGCACCGAGGTCGTCACCGAAGGCGAGCCGTCAGCTGAGCTTCGGTGACAGCCACCTCGGTCAAACAATAGGGCCTTGCCACCGAGGTCAATTATTCGCGCCTCGGTGGATCCCCTCAGTTCCAGCGGCTTTGCAGCCCACTACTTTACCCCACTAATTTCTCCATTTAATGTTAAGATCGTGGGATGATGCACTAGCCAATGGTGGAGAACGTGGGCAAGGCTTTTAGGCCTATAAATAGTAGTTCATTTTGTATCATAGGGATCCAAAAATTTGTACTGAAACTCTGCCCAAATTTGTACTCACAATCATATATCAAAATACAGTTATTTTTTCAGCATTTATATCTTTTTCGTGTGTTTATTCAACTTTGATACGAGGAATTGCTTATATTTGAATCCAAATTCGATTTGTACTCCTAAATAGATTTAGGCCCATACAATACTACTTTGTTTTTAATTAAGAGATTTGGAAAAACTCATGCATAAATTGTGCACTGCTTACTTGGCCGTAAAATAAAATATAATTCCTGCATGATTTGGTGCTTCATTTGATTTGCAGTATTAAAGGAACGCAATATCTATAAAGTTACGTGACAATTTAAAATGATATTTTGAAATAAATATAGAATAAGAATAGGTGCATAAGGATTAGCAACAATTTTTATCACAATAATCTCATTGAAGAACATAATCCTTATACAAGAATATATCCTCATTATCAATGAATAACAATAAAAAGAAGAAATTTTTATATTAATTGACGCACTAAGCAACTAACTTACAAAATATGCCGATATTATTAAGAAATTACAAAATATAACGACATTTATATTTACACATCCTACCATTTTCTCATTTTTCCTTCTCTCTAACACAAAACCTTAATTTTTTTCTCTCTTTCTCCCCCCCTCCTCCACCCACCTCCCCGCCGCCGATCTATTCCTCCTCCGCCGCCGGTCTGCTCCTCCGCCGCTGTTTTTCTGCTCAATTTCGCTGGTGTTGCTACCTACTCTGATCTTGTGCAACTGCTGGTCGGATTTGTTACAGTTATCCCGGTCTGCTCCACTGGTGGTTGGATTTTGCTGCTGCTGCGTGGATGCTCCGGTGGCGGCTGCCAGAGCTCCGATCTGCTTCTTCTTTTTTTTTTTTTTTTCTTTTTTTGTTTAGGTTCGTGTATATTTTTGTATGTCTGTGTATGTGTATGCCTGGGTGGTTGTTGGTGGTTGTTTAAAGAGGGGAAGTAAGTGCATGTTTGGTTTTACGCAAGCGTATGTACCTGTATGTACATGAATATTTTTTACAAGTGCAGAGTGCATGTATGTGTATATCATTGTATGAATGTGTATTTCTGAGCATATATTGTATATTTTTGTATGTTTTATGTGTGTGTATATAAGTCTATGATTGGAACACATAAATTTGTATATATAATTCATAGATCTGTAGATTCATTTATGTATGTGAGTGTTTAATGTATGTATAACATATATTTTTTGTGTATGTGTATGTGTATATATTTTTTGTTTAAATGTATTTTGCAACTGTAATTTTCTTTTTTAAAAATAATGTATATAGGTGTATTTTGGTGTTTTCCATTTTTTAGATCCAACAAACCAAAAAAAAAAAAAAATCGGCTGGTGGCAGCAGGCGGTGACTAGGTGGCGGCGCCGACCGGAGTAGTAGCAGTGGGAGGGGGCAGCAGGAAAAAGGAGGAACAAACCTTAATTTATTAGCTTTGTTGGATTTGTTTATAATATGTAAAACAATGTTGGTATTTTTTGTAAAGTAAAATAATATTGTTATTTTTTTTGTAATTTTAGTGTTAGGATTGTATATATTTGTAATTAGACCTAAAAAAATTGTCTGATCTCTTTTTTACCATGTTCACCCTCCTCCACATTCATGCTCCAGGACTATATTACTCCCTCCGTTTAAAAAAAGATGAACCTATCACTATTTGAAGGGTCAAACAAGATTATGTTTGACCACATGTCTTACAAATATTTTCTAACTATTTTGAATTGTTAATTATTGTGACTTATAGTATTTTTCATATAGTTTCTAAATATATAAATTTTATTTCAACAAATTTAAAAATTCAATGTGCAAATCCCGGTCAAAATTAGTCAATTTGACTCTCGTACTCTGCAAAGATTCATTTTTTTTGAAACGGAGGGAGTATCATTTATTAATCTCGACCAAGTAGAAATCAATTTGGGCCCTGTCTTGTTGCACGTAGTGATAATAACGTGTCTCACTGCAAAAGGAGACCTAACCTAATAAATAATCGAATGCACTTTATATCTACTACTCCTAAAGTATATAAATATATGACCTCACCCAAGAAGAAGGGCTACCAAAAATATCGTCATCTCATTGTTTAATTTCTGCTACAAAATAGATATAGTTCGTCATCAAAGAATCCTCATCATATCTGTTCGATGTATATAGTTGTCCTCTATTGTATAGGCCTTATTTATTGGTAATAAAACTTTATATTAAATGCCCTCATTATTTTTATACTTGACGGACAGTGAGGGTAGAGTATAGGGTGGGGGAGTGTGCATTGGTGTTGACATTTTTTCATCTTTGGAATGGAATATAGATATCCTCTCGAACATTACATTTACTATGGCATGCTTGAGTGTAAGCCCCACAAGTACTTGTGCTTATTTACGGATTTAAAGGTACGTGATAAGTAGGGCTGGCTAACGGTCCGGTCCGGGACCGGTACCGGATTCCGGTTCCGGTCCGAAATCGGGCAAAAAAAAATTCAAAATCGGAGTGGTACCGATCTACCGGTCCGGTCCGTGCCGGTTATATAAATTGGTGCCGGATCGGAACCGGTTCCGGCGAACGTTAAGCCGGTCGGTACCTGTCCGGTCCGGCCGGTTAAACGGTTTTTTTAATTTTTTTTTTTTTTGTTTTTTTTAGGCAAATAAAGTTAAAATTTGAAAAACTTAACAATTTATTTAAAGTGGTGAAAACTTTGAAAAATATTACAACAAAATATTATTTAGTTTTTACTTGTACATATTAAAGTTTAAACTTAGAATTAAAAAACTTGTAGTATTTTTTATACTTTGAACTTTGAAGTAATGAAATTTTTGAAGTGATGATTCAAATTTCAAAATTTTGAATTAATTTGTTAAGTTCAATGTTCAAACTTTGAATTAATTTTAGTAAATTTAAATTTTGAATTAATTTGTTAAGTTCAAAATTCAAACTTTGAACTAATTTACAAACTAGTAATTAATTGTAGTATTTTTTGCGCAAACTATAAATTAAAAATAAAAAGTATTAAGACAATAGTTGTGATTGAATTCCAAGACTTGGAGCAATTTTATTGAATTGTTTAAGATATAAGTAGTGCAAATTACATCTAAACTTCAAACTTGTAAATTCAAAATTCTTATTTAGAAAATTACATTCTTTTAAACATATTAGCTAGTTTCTTGAGGATAGTTGTAGGCTTTTCTTTTGGAACTGGCCGTTGTTGATCTTGTTCATCATCTCCTTCTGGTTCTTCGTCTTCTTCTTCTTCTTCATTGCCGGTTTGACTCCCTTCACTTGTTCCGTCGCTCAAAATTTGATCGATATATGTTTTGCCCCTTTCCTTAGTAAGTTCTGGTAGACCAAAGTTTCTTCACTCTGCTCTGATCCAATCCCTGAATAAAACTCCTGTCTCCATTGCCTCCTCTCTCAACGAATATCTGTGATCTCCAATTTGAAATCTTCCTTGGCTAAAAGCGCTTTCCGATGCAACTGATGAAGCTTGAATTGTTAATATATCCCGGGCCATTTTTGCAAAAATTGAAAATTGCGATTCTTGATTCTTCCAATAATCCAACAAATTCGCAGTTCCAAAGTTGTTAGGTTTCTTTGGATATTGAATTAAATACACTTGGAACTCGCTGTATTCCTCTCCGTACTCGTCCTGTTCTGAAAGCAACTTTTCGTCAAGTCCCCCAAAAGTGCTCATTCCTGCATGTGAAGAACTTTGCCCGGTGGATAGTATTGGTTCCATTGGTATAGCAGTGTCTGCCCAAGCTCTATACTTTGCAAAAATAGCCACGGTATCTGCATAAACTTTAGCAACAGCCTCGTCTACACTTGGATACCCATTAGTAGCAATTTCATCTGGAGTAATTTCTAAATTTGCATATACTTCTCTAACAAGTCGTTCAGTTAACTTAATTTTAAAAGCAGGATGCAACACAGAAGCAATGTAAAAAAGAGGAGGAATTGGAAAAAAATATTTTCTAAACTTTTCAATCATTAACTCTACAGCCGGTAAGTAAACTTCATATTGTTTATACATTTTCAATAATTCCGATATTCCAGCTATATAATATAACATGGTAGGAGTAGTTGGATAATATTGACCGGAAAATTCTAAAGTAGCTTGATAAAATTTTTGTAAAAACTGAAGAAGATGTTGAACAAGTTGCCAATCTTGATCTTGAAGGTGATAGATTTGCATAAAATGTTTATTATACATTTGAGAAATAGGCAGTCTATATTCATAAGCAACTTTCAATGCCTCATATAAAGTGTTCCACCTAGTACAAACTTCCTTTGGTCTAACTGGCATTCCTAATTCTACACATTTCTTTTCCATTCTCGTCTTCTTTCTTGGTTTTTATTTCTAAAAATATAAGTAATAGCTATCTGCACCTTTGCGATAATTTCGTTAAACAAGACAAGACCATCTCTTACTACTAAGTTGTAAATATGACATGCACACCTAACATGAAAAAATTCAGGAAAAGGAGGGTTCAAAATAGGTATCAAGCTCCTAAGTGCATCTGTGTTGTTTGTAGCATTATCTACCGTAATACTAAAAACTTTGTTAGATATAAAGTACGTACGACAAATTGATGAAACTTTGTTACAAATATAATTTCCCGTGTGTGGTTCATCAACAATTTTATAAGCAATAATACGTTTTTGAAAAACTCAATCAGGATCTATCCAATGAACAGTAACAGTAATATAATCAAATCCATTAGTAGAACGACCCAAATCCGTAGTAAGACATACTCTAGTGTCAAAGTTATCAAACATATATCGCAAATAATCCTGATATTCGTTCTTAAATTTAATAATATCATTTTTAACAGTAGTTCTTGGAAAACCTTTAAAAGAGGGATTATATATAGTCTGAACATAACGAACAAAACCAGTAGAAGAAGGAAAACTATAAGGTAAACCCTCGAGGGCAACTAGTTTAGCAATAGCTTCCCTATCCTTTTGTTTATCATAAGTAAGAAGCCCTCCTGTTGTTTGGTTAATTCTTGTTTGGATACCCGAAGATTCATCATGCGCTACTCCCCCATGTTCGGTCCCTAAATATATACCACCCGCCCGCGTTGCCCATTCTTTAAGATGTTTCTTTTGTAAGTGCTGCCTAAGTTTACCCGTCCCACCCTCATTACCCCCAGTTCTAAAAACCCACACCTTATCACAAAGCCCGCAGGAGGCCGTCTGCGCTGCAACATTCTTTGATGCAAAATCCCACACATCAGATCTATCCTTACGTTTAGCCGGTATTCTAGTAGGAGGTTCAGGAGGCAAGTCTGACTCAACTTCGGGTGGACTAGCTTGAAATTCAGGTGTTTCTTCTAAATTAACCCCGCTTTGATTCCCATATTGTGTTTCTAACATTTCGTGATCAAGTATGTTACCAGCGCTAACATTATGATAATATTGAGAATCATCTATGTGGGTGAACTGATTAGAACTACCAATAATTTCTTTACCCCTATTTCTCCTACGACCACGTGCCCGCCCCCCACTACTAGTTCCAATTGAACCTCGTTGAGACATAATAATAGCAAATAAAATAAATATATATGACAAAAAAATAATAAAAGAGTAGAAGTAGGAACGACCAACCAAATATAACCGTATAATTGAGGTGAAGTTGAAACTTGAGCCTCCACTTCAATTAATTAGTTGAATACTTAATAATCGAAAAATTATAAAAATAGCCAAATTGATATTTCAACCACGTAGCGCCTCCAATTGACCCAATACTTGATATTTATAAACTTCACCAAGTAGCCAAATATAACTTTGATAGAAACTCCAAATAGAACTTGATAAAGTAGCCAAATTATAAATTTTTAACAAATAGCCAAAGTAGAATAATAGCAATATTGTAGAAAATTTGAGAGAATTGGAAGATTTGTGTGAAAAATATGATGAAATAATGGGGTATTTATAGAAAAAAAATAGTTAGAGGTGGTTATGGGGTGGTAGAGGGGTGTAATTGGCCGTTTTTTGCCGTTGGACAACGGCTAGGGGGTCAAAAGAGCCGTTGCCCAACGGCTAGAAACGGCTAGATCCACCAGATTTTTCCTTTTTTTTTTTTATTTTTTTGACCGGTCCGGTCCGGCCGGTTCCGGCCCAAAATTATACCGGTTCATCCGATTTTTTTTCGTGGCACCGGTTCGGTACCGGAACCGGGGCCCGTTAGGGACCAACGGTCCGGTTTCCAGCCCGAATCCGGTCCGGTCCGGTCAAAACTGGACCGTTAGCCACCCTTAGTGATAAGTATATACTCCATTAGAGTTAAGATTATATTCTTATGATAATTCTTTATAGAATTTATCTAGTCTGATAGGATAACTCTCCTCACAACAAATGTTACAGAACTTTATGCTTACCACAAAAGATGATTGTTGAAGACACAAGTAGATAAATATTAAAGTGTATTATCCTTAACACTTGGAATTCAAGCCTTATCCGCCATCTTCACGTGCTTTGGCCAAAGAAACAAGGCCGGACACGAAGGGATATATCGAATACACAAGTACATATAATGATATAATTTGTTGGTTACGAATTCACGTGATGAGTTGATCTATGTCACATACAATGATATTTAAGCAAAAAATGTCAAAAAGAGAATTGGTTATCCAATGAATTCAAACCATATGCTATTGACAATCAAAGATTTCTTAATTATGCAAAATGAAAAATTCAACTAATTATAATTGTATCATTTCTACAAAGGTTGTGCAGATTGATGTTTAAGTGGAAAATGATAAAGGGATAAACTCATTATCCAATGTATTTCGAACTGTACTTACTAGTTACTTTTGAAAAATTTCGATTATGCGATGAGAAAAAGATAAGTAAACAAAACAGTATCATTTCGAAATAATAAATTAAAATGTCTTTTAAACTTATGCAACAATGCTCTTAAACTATTCTTTATTCATGTAATTCCCGCAAGGAAAAGTTTATTGGGCTTTCAGGTATGCCACATCGCATTCCAGATTATCTAGATGCTTACGCTGGATGTAATGCCCTTAGCAGTTTTGGCTCCCCTATTGTATTGAATAAAAAAAAAAGAGGTCAGTGTTACGGCCCCCTATTGTTTGATCCAATATTGACCAGGGACGAGCCCCCACTTCTATAGATCCCCCAACTCGCCTGCATCGACAGTTAGCTCAGGTCAGAGCAAGGTGCCATCGGACGGCGTTCATAGGTCTCCCGTCAGAGCTCCATCTAAGAAGTGATAGCTGAAAAGACAAGGTCTTCTTCCTCCTTGTCTCTTTCTCTGCGGCCTGCGTGGGACTGATCCGGACTCTATGCAGCTTACACTAGGGCTGTTCATTTTTCGGTTTAAATCGATAACCCGAACCGATAAAAAGTTAATGGTTTATAAATATTGGGTTATCAGTTATTTAACGGTTTGCAAAATTTTTTTATTGGGTTATCGGTTCGGTTGTCGGTTTTGTACATTTTCTTATTGGTTAAACCGATAACCCAATAAGGTTTTCAAATTTACTATATTGCGCTTATGTGCCTTAAAGTAGTATACTTAATTACTATTAGTTGGAACTTGAAAACCTCAAACTCTAGTCTTCTTTTACTTGTTTAACTTTCAAGTCTCCCCATCCATTTCATCCACCGATTTACTATTTCACTCCTTGCCGTCTCCATTAGTTTATAGAATAATGAAGTATATTTTAATCTATTGTTGGTTGCTTTTTTTAATATGGCAAATGCTATAAAAGGCATTTGAATTCGCTGTGAAAATAAAACCGATTTTGTATTGGATGCAATCGTTTAGGAGGTTTTTTTTTACACTTGTTATGCCTAAGTTTCATAATGGTTAAACCGAAAATCGAACCGATAAGAACCTAAAACCGATAATCCGAAAACCGATAACCGATAGCTTATTGGTTCGGTTATTGGTTTAGCACTTTTAAAAACCGAAAACCGATAAGGTGCAAAACCAAACCGAACCGAACCAACCGATAAACACCCCTAGCTTACACTCAGTCCAGATGAAAATGATTTGGCAATTCGCAGGAAAGTGGTTTAAGGCTTGTGGCTTGCTTCGACGCCCGCCCTCTATATTCCTTCCGTATCGAGACCTCGATCTACTTTACCGACAGAGCTCTTAATGAATGAGAAATGAGTTTGATTCTAATTATTCAAAGCAAATCTTTCCTCCTCGGGCTGGGATCACGAACGGGAATCTAAATAGAAAAAAGGCCCAGGTCAAGAGTTCGCTCCCTTTGTAGTTGGAAGACTTTATGTAGATGCTCCACAACAATAGATTGCCTTTTCTTTTTTCTTTAGTGACTCAGTCCCTCCGCAGCCCCTTACTTAGTCTAATTTTTTGATAGAATCGGGGGGATCCTTGGGAGTGGACGTGAGGACAAGGGGCTCTACAAAACATCCTCGAGACTTCTGGTCTTATGTCCTCCACACTATTACAGTGTTATCTGCACCCAGCCAGTAAGTAGAGATATGGAGAGAGGGAACAGCTTTGTCGCGGATCGAGCTTTTTTTTTCACTTGGTCACCTGGTATCTTGAAACCTCTTTGCTTGCGGGGGCAGGAGTGGCACCCACCTGCGCTGGTCTGCGTCTGACTATTCTTTCCTAACTGACATTTTCTTCTCTGGACTGAGATTCCCCCGGTGCCATTGATTTTTCCGTACCGTCGTAATAGACGAGGTTGTAAGCTTCTAATTTGGATGAAATAGAATGATCTCTTCCGCACATCTAGCCCCGAAGAGATGCAGAACTCTTTTTTTTTGTTAATGAATAGATAGATCCATGATACATTTCGAAATATTATAAAGGTAAATAAAGAGACTTTAATAACTATAGCATGCCAGAAACGGGATCCGTCCTTTCTCCCCCTTTCGTCATAAGGCGTGGTCTGACTTAGGTACATTGATTATTGGTATGATCAAAAGCAACTTGCATCTGACGAGCAAGCTTAGTGAGGTTTTGTGGGGAGAAATCAATGTGCTTCGCATTAATGTATAGAAGTATATAATATATATAGTAAATATGTTGTAAACCACTTCTTATCAAAATACCATAAAAAAGAAATAAACACATACTTCACCTTAATTTTCTTCATATTTAAAGCTAAACTCCCCAATCCAATTTGGAATGGAGTTCTCAGGTTACGCTATTATTTCATGACAAATATGATTATCTGAAGAAAATATACCAAATTCACATAATTATAAGTCGCATTTACAAACAAGCTTTACTTGTTTTTGAATGGTGATATTTCAGTAATTAGCTAGTACACATCAACTCTTGCATGTAATTCTTGCTATCTATTGATACCTACTACCTTCTACTTACTATACACTAATACGTGTATGTAAATCATAATTTTGTTCGCCAAAACTTTGTAAGATATATATGAAATTCACCTGGAATTTGTTAACGTCTTTCAATCTCACGAAAATGGGTAGTAATCAAATCGAAAAACCAAGGATAGCTCTCGATCTTTTTTCAGTAAATATCTCAAGTATAGAGGAGTTTACATAATAGACAAGTTCCATTACTTTCTGACTTTTTATTTTTTTCTGACTTCAACTTTAGTCTCCATCGACTAGCGGCACAGCCTAATTTCGTTTTTTCATATCCCTTAGAGACCCTATAAAACCCTAGTCTTTCAGACAATGCCATGTGAACATAAACTCTTGGTTTTCAAACCCTAAAACATTTACTGCTAACTCAAAACTAAAAGCAGGGAACATTATCTGTACTAAAAGGGAAATAGCGAAAATAAATTCGGATAAATGTTGCCTTAATGAAACCATTAACAATAAAATTAGAAAAAGAAAGTGAGACACTATAGTTGGAGGAACAAATTCTGAGCAGCCGCCAGTGTAATCATTCAGAAGATTATAAAGTATCTCAACTTTTACCCCCCCTCACACTGCGATGAAAAAACTTTTCAAGTTCCCTAGAAATCTTTTATTTATTTCTTTGAAGAAATATTTAGCAATTTGAGACTGTCATCTTCCTAAGTACTACTATCTTGTTGCCCGCAAATCCCGACTGTTTGCTTTTATGTTGGATTCAGACATTTTGATGGTGACCCCTTTTTTATTTAAGTTTTGTTCACTATTATGGTATAAAATAATACTTAATCTATCATTCAAGGATATTTACAAAATAATACTCAATATAAAGTGAAATTTATAATCTTAAAAATAAAGTTTTTTTACCTTCTAAAAAATAAATGTAATATGACAGTATACAATATTCACACTATTTTGTATGTACACTTAAATTCTCTTTTGGAATTAAACAGCTCTTTTGAATCTCCAGGGACTTCTTTTGTCCCAAACCTTTTCCAGGAGCTCAATTCGCATTTTTTTATATCACTATTTCATCAACATGGATCGAGATTTGTCTAAAGAATTTCATAGTGTGTTTGTACGTATGTTCATTAATACTGTACTTTTAGAAAGGTAGCAATTGATGAAGAATCTTTGTTAGCTTCCGAAATTTCCAGTGTAAATTTGTACTGGTACCAAATCAAATATCAATCAAATTGAAGCAGAGCAAATATCAAACCACAGTAAATTCTGTTTTGCCTCGACGTTCTTCTGTATTCGTCTTGGGAATAGCTCAATGTTAACAAACCAGGTAGTTAGGTTAATGAAGTAGTTAAGTTGTTAAGGACTCAGGGGCAGATTAGTCATTTTATTATATTTTTGGAAATTAGTTAATGATAGTTAGGGACTTAGGGTTGTTAGAGTTAGTTAAATACCCCTTTTGTAATTCATTTCAGTTTAATGAGAATAACTTTGACCGCTTTCTCTCAATCCCCTCTCTTCTTCTTCATTCAACTTCCTCTTCTTCTACATACTCATCGATAATCCAAACAATAACATGGTATCAGAGCTTGGCCAGATTGAATCAATTTAGTGCTAAAATTTATTTGAACTTTTCTATTTCTATTCTGCACTACAAAACATTTTCCGTCTTCCTGTTTGAATCTTAGATCTTAGACAAAAGGCTGATCTTCAAGTTAATGGAACTGGTGGCACTGCTGCACGGACACGATCGATCATAATTTTCCTCTTTACTTGCACTCATATGATGTAAGTGGTAGTTTCCTAACCTTTGTTCAGCTTACTAGTGTTGAAAATTATTCACTATGGAGTAGATCTATGTGAATTGCTCTACTAGGAAGGAACAAGTTAGAGTTAGTGAATGGTAGTTGCAAGAAAGATAGTTTTCCAGAAATCTTGTGGACCCAATGGGAAAGATGTACTGCTATAGTGTTGTCTTGGCTAATAAACACAGTGACTATTAGTCTTCTTGGTGGAATTGTTATGCTACTAATGCCCATTTTGTGTGGGAAGATCTACGTGAGAGATTTGATAAGGCTAATGACTCAAGAATCTTTAACCTTCACAAAGATATAACTACTTTGAATCAGGGAATTAATTATGTTTATGTTTATTACTCAAAGTTAAAGGATCATTGGGATGAGTCTGAGGCTTTAGTTCCTCCACCTGGTTGTGATTCTGAATGATCCAAAGACTTTGTTATGTAACTTCATAGACAAAAGCTATATCAGTTCTTAATGGGACTTAATGACTCATACTTGCAAGCTAGGAGTCAGATTCTACTAGTGAGTCCCTTGCCTACTGTAAATCTGGCCTATAATAAGATCATAAGTGATGAAAGTTAGGAAGGAGTTGTGAGTAACTCAGGAGTATTAGGTGTTGCACAAGTAATGGGTAATTTGAATCCTCTAGCTATGTACACCAATAACAGAAATGCTGGAAATTCTACGTTCAAGAAGAATCATAATCGGTTTCATGATGTTTGTAAAATAAAAGGTCATACTAGAGAAGGGCGTTAGGAAGATTGTTGGTTATCCTCCATATTACAGATCAAAGCGAAAAAGAGAGAATCTTGGACCAAGAGCATACAATGTAGCTTCTGACAGTTCTTTAGGAGTACTGGTATACAAATGCAGCATCAGGATCTACAGTCATTGGTCCCTCACTCTAAAGGAACATACATGAATCAGCTAAATTCCTGCAATTTCAGCAATGAGCAGTATGAGAAGATTCTTGAGTTCCTGGGGAACAACAACAACAATAATGCAATTACATCATCAGCTTACATAGCAGGTATAAGTAGTGCCTTGTAAGTTTCTAATAATGAGCAAGACTAGATCATTGACACAGGAGCCACTAACCACATGGATTATGATATTGCTTTACTAGATCAGGCATCAGTTGTTAAGAATGCTAATCCAGCAAAGGTGTTCTGGCCAATTCTAGTACTAATCTGCTGGTAGAAAGAGTTGATAATATCTTTCATATACCACAATTTAAGTACAACCTATAATCAGTCTCTAAAATTACAAAAGAATTAGGATGCTTAGTCACCTTTTATCCCAACTTTTGTGTATTTCAGAATCTCTACAGTGGGAAGGTGAAGTGATCCACGCTCAGTCCTACACCTACATATGTGAGGGGTGATCATCAAAGATATAGTACCTGAGAGAGTCAGGGTCGAGTTTCACCAGGAGCTGGCACGTGTTCTATTGTATAATGAATAAAGTCGAGTTCTAAAGTTTGTTCGAGTATTCCTAAGGTAAAAGTGGATGTTGTTTCTAACTAAAAGTAAAGTTATAAACTAAACTAACATTTAACAATAACACAATCGAATAGGTCGTAAACAAGTAGAGAAAGCTAGGGGTATAAAGAGGGGTCTACCAAGCCTGTTAGGGTCAATAACAAGGCGATTAAAACCCTAGTCCAAAGACTCGAGCAGAAAATACCATTTTAGGTCGTTCACTTTAGATGAGGTGTGCTCGTGAGCCAATATAACCCAAATTCTCGCTATTTTTTATAAACCCACACTTTCAACTCTGTTAGGGCGATGAAAACAAAGTGGGGTTTTGGTCAAGTGAGGTCTCACCTTAACCCCTTTCCATTACAAGAAGAGAAAAGAACAATAGAAACTAGATTAACATTAACACATATATTTTGTAAGATTAAAACAAGTATTTAAGCTAAAATAATCAAGTCATCATAGATAAACCCCTAGTATGAGTTTAGCTACTCATACTAAGGTTCAACACAATCATGGAATAGTAAGAATCATGTAATGTATTAGATGAAAGAGTGAAATTCTTACAAAGATTAATGTTAAAACCCTTGCATGCCTTCCAAGTTTATAAGAATATTCAAAAGTAAGATGGAATAAAAGATCATTTGCCTTGGAGGCCCAATGGTCTACTTATAGTTGTGGGTTTGAAAGCAAAAAAATCTAATTACAAATTTTCCATTTCGGTCTGTTTTCAACATTTAGCCGATCATTCGGCACCCGCCGGTTACATTTGGCGGTCGCCTAATGTTGATTCACTGACTTTCTTCTTGTCTTTGGCCTTTCAGGCTCGGAGGGCATGGCGGAATGTGAAGCTTTTATCGCCTATCTTATGAGCTCACTGTAAGTACCGTCGGAATAGCTGATCATTCTGCAGCTCAACGATTGGATTCAGCCCATGATTCGGGGGCCGCCCTTTCAATTTGGTTGCTCATCTCTTCCGGGGAAGGTCTTCCCATTTCATCCACTGATTCAGCGCGGGCCGATCTTGGTCTGCGGCAACATTTCTCCAGTTATCAACTTGTAGCCAATTTTCTTGCATTTTTATCAACTTTCCATTCCATTTGGTTTTATAACTTTGAATATCAATCAACACCAGAAACATGAAGAATTACATAATTTGTACATATATTAAAGCTAAAAGACATAAAACTAGTTCAAAATAGTCAAATATAAGCGTAAAATGCCAACATATCATGAAGGAGATTGGTAAGGAGCAAAATGGGTTGTATCTCCTGGTCAAGAAATCTGCAAAAGACAGGGAGCAGATTACTCTATCTATGAGTCATTCTAATAGTATAGATATTAGTTTGTGGCACAAAAGACCAGGACATGTATCTACTGGTGTTCTTAAGAAGCCTTTTCCTGCAAAGATTGATAGCATTACAAATGCAATAAAAGAATGTATTATGTGTACTTATACAAATTAAATAAGACAGTCTTTTTTCAACAAGTGTTATCGAAAGTGTTAAATGCTTTGACTTAATTCATGTTGATGTTTGGGAGCCATATAAAGTGGCTACAGTGGATGGTTATAGGTACTTTCTTACAATAGTTGATGATATGTCTAGAATGACTTAGGTAAATCTACTTGAGGTGAAGTCAGATGCATGTGAAGCCTTGAAACAATTCTTCAATTATGTAACAACTCAGTTTAAAACCACAGTCAAGATCATCAAAACTGATAATGGTGTTGAGTTTGTGAACTCATTTTATAGTAAAAGGTTTAAGGATCTTGGTATGATTCATCAAAGGTCCTATGCCTATACTCCACAGCAAAATGGAGTAGCTGAGAGGAAGCACATGCACATTCTAGATTTCACTTGGACTATCAGGTTTTAGGCTAACATCCCACTGCACTTCTCGGGTCATTACATTCTTGTTGTTGTGTATCTAATAAACAGGTTGCCATTATCTATCATTGGCAATATCTCACCCTATGAAAAACTCTACCACAAGAAACCATCCTTGAACCATCTGAAAATGTTAGGCTATCTATGTTATGCTAAGATAGTACAACAGACAAACAAGCTGAAGCCTAAAACCAGAACTACAGTGTCTATGGGATACTCTGAGGTTCAAAAGGGATATATACCATATGATCTAGTCACTAAACTTTTCTTTGGGAATAGAGATGTGTCATTCAGAGATGATAGTTTTCCATTTAGAAGACATGCAAGAGCTAATCCACTCTTTCTGAACAATATCTCCTGAAATGTGGCTTGAAGAAACTGATACAAACATACTTTAGATACATAACTCCAAGCTGATACAGAAGAAGCTGGTCAGGAGGTCCACTTAGATATCAACTTAGAAGATACTGAAGTGCAACATGAAATTCCAAATGGAGAAATTTCATATAAGAAAGATCATCCTGATGAGAACCAACGAAACCATGAGGTACAAGTGCAACCTCAGCTATTAGATAACACAGCAAGGTCAGGCAGGCATACTAATCCTCTTATATGGATGAAGGATTTTGTTTCATTAAATATACACAAGGACCAGCCTTATACACCGACTGAATATGTGTTTTATGAGGGCATAACTTCCAAATACAAACAATACTTAGCAGCATTTTCATCTACTGT
Source organism: Petunia axillaris subsp. axillaris (assembly GCA_029990575.1). Lineage (NCBI taxonomy): Eukaryota > Viridiplantae > Streptophyta > Magnoliopsida > Solanales > Solanaceae > Petunia > Petunia axillaris. The sequence continues at coordinate 20,170,506 of JARKNS010000009.1, forward strand.
TGAACCAACTTCCTACTCAATACAAAATATCCCAAATGGATAGAAGCAATGAAAACTGAAATTGAAGCATTACAAAATAATCATACCCGAATATAGTACCTCTCCCAGAGGGTAAAACACATATAGGATGCAAGTGGATCTACAAGTTCATGTACAAAGATACAGAGAAAGTGGAAAGATATTAGGCTAGGTTGGTTGCAAAAGGGGATTGACTATCAAGAAACATTCTCTCCAGTAGTAAAAATGGTGACAGTAAGGACGGTGCTATCCATTGCAATTGCTAGGCATTGTCCTATAAATCAAATGGATGTATATGAAGCTTTTCTACAATATGACTTATTTGATGAAATATACATAGAGTTGCCACAAGGATTTAAAAGTCAGGGGAAGAATCATGTGTGTAGGCTCATAAAATTCTTGTATGGGTTAAAGCAAGCTCTAAGGTAGTGGAATGCTAAGCTATCAGAAGCATTACTAAGCTTTGGCTTTGCTCAAAGTCAGTTAGATCACTTTTTTTTACAAGGAAGACCAACAGTGGGATTGCAGTAGTTCTAATCAATGTAGATAACATGCTTATAACTGGTGACAACTTGAAACTAGTAGAGGATACTAAAGATGCACTCGAGAAGGCATTCAAAATGAAAGAGCTGGGAGAGTTGAAATATTTCTTGGGAATTGAATTTTCAAGATCATCACAGCGAATCCTAATGCATCAGAGCAAATATGTATTAGAATTAATATTTGAGTCAGGACTAAGTGGGGCAAGACCTGCACCTACTCTTATTGATCCTAACACTAAGCTCATACCCAAAAAGTATAATGATCACGTGAAAAGAATCAAGGCACAAGATGACAAGTTGTTGTCCAATCCAGAATACTATCAAAGACTAATTGGTAAGTTGTTGTATTCAATAGTCACCATACCTGACATTGCCTAAAGTGTTCAATCAATAAGTCAATTCCTTCAGAATCCCAAACAGTCACACATGGATCCAGTATTAAGGACTGTTTGATACGTAAAGATTCAACCGAGTCAAGGGATCCTTTTATCTTACAAACATCAGGACACATTCACTGCCTATTGTGATGTTGATAGGGCAACATACTGTTTTTCTAGGAGATCTGTCACAGGATTTCTAATAAAGCTAGGGGAATATTTGGTTTTTTGTAAATAAAAGAAGCGGACAACTATATCTAGAAGCTCTGCTGAAGCTGAATATAGGAGTCTTGCATCAGTTATAGCAGAATTAACTTGGCTTGTAAGATTGATCAAAGAACTTGGAGTTAAGATTGAACTTCCGGTCAAGGTGTTTAGTGAAAGCAAAGTTGCTCTACAAATAGCAGTTAATCCTGTCTTCCATGAGAGGACAACACATATCGAGATTGACTGTCATTTCATAATGGAAAAATCCAGAAAGGACTCATCAAGACTGAGCACATCTCGACAAAAAATATACCAGCTGATGCACTGACTAAAGAGCTGAACATGGTTCAATATTCATACTTAATGTCCAAGCTAGGTGTGCTTGAATTTAGATTGAAGGGGAGTGTTAACAAAGCAGTTAGATAGGCTACTGAAGTAGTTAAGTTGTTAAGGACTCAGGGGCAGATTAGTCAATTCAATATATTTCTGAAAATTAGTTAATGATAGTTAGGGTTGTTAGAGTTACTTAAATACCACTTTTATGTAATTCATTTTAGTTTAATGAGAATAACTTTGATTTTTTTTCTCTCAATCCTCTCTCTTCTTCTCCTTGTTCTTCATTCAACATCTTATTCTACCTACTCAACAATCATACAAACCATAACACTCAATAAGTTGTATTTATAGCACGAATATTATCATGCTTTTAGTTGTTGCGTTTTCCCAATTACTCCCTCAGGTCCTATTTAGTTATGATACTTACTAAAAATAATTGATCCAAAATATTTGTCAATCTAGAATAGAGAAAATTATCGTAGGATAGCAAAAAGCCAAAACCATATATTTTTTTAGCCTATATTCTTCAAAATACCCCTAAATGAACACCTAACCACACCTCTTTACTTTTCCTTGCCACTCCCTTAAAGTTTCTAAATCTCCTTCTTTTTCCCTTCTCTTTCCCCTCTTTCTAAGGTTCCATGCCGCACTCTTTCCTCCACTCCCCTCTGGCCAATCTGCCACTACTACCAGAGACAGAGCACCGCTGCTAGTTGCAGCTTCATGTGAGCCAGCCACTGCTGTTGGTGCTGCTCCTCCACTGTTGCGTTGCTCTACCACTGTTGTTTCTCCTCCACCGTTGCTGCTTTGCTCCGACGATGAGGAGATGCTGCTCCGGTCTTGTTTCCTCTTCTTTTTTTTTTTGGATAAATGGATGTAAAATTTTATTCTATTAAAATGTGTATACACTGTAAAATAAATGTATATACACTGAATATAACTGAAAAAGTGATTGTATATATTTTGTATAACTGATAAATCTGACTGTATGCACCATAAAATTGGGTGTAAATACTGTGTATACGTGAGAAGACAGTTTGTATACACCCTGACATTGTTTGTATTCACTGTGTATTATAGTTTTTTTTTTATAGTGGCTATAAAAAGTAAGGGCTATTCAAAAGCAAGGGGAGGAGAGTTGACTAGCTGTTTTGGTAATTATCCCTTTAGAATATCAACAATACAATTACTCCCTCAGTCCCACTTAGTTTGTCATACTTTCCTTATTAGTTTGTCCAAAAAAGATTGTCATATTTCTAAATTTGGAAACAATTCAACTCCAAATTTACTTTTTAACTCATTTATAGCCACACAAATATTTATGGCTCATTTTAGACCACAAGTTTCAAAAGTCTTCCTTACTTTATTAAACTTTGTTCCAAGTTAAACTACGACAAATAAAATGAGATGGAGGGAGCAATTCTTTCCACTTTTACCCTAATAAATGTAGAGAAATATAAATATAGTGAAAGTAAGAATAGTAATAAATTGAGATCAAATAATAAATAAGGATAATTTAGTCAAATTATATTATGGTCGGTCGACCTAGTATTAGGTGGGTGGCCTTGACTAGCGAAAAAGTTCAAGAGCTAGGAGAGAAGCTGGTGACTATAGGTGTGTGGGAGAGTAATGGGGATGCATCCAATATATGGGCTAGGACTACTGGGTGTATTGAGGGAGCAGTTAGGGAGGTGTTAGGGCTGTCAAAGGGTAACCCCAGGAGACATAGAGGGGACTGGTGGTTGAATGAAGAGGTCAAAGGAAAAGTGAAGGCCAAAAAATTTTCCTACATTAAGTTCCTGGAGAGCAAAAACAAGGAAGAAAAGATGATGGATAAGGAAAGGTATAAGGCGGCAAAGAAGGAAGCGAAGTTGGCTGTTACGAACGCTTAGACGACAGCTTTTGAACGCATGTATAAGGAAATAAGAAACAAGGGCGGGTAAAAGAAGCTTTATAGGCTTGCCAAGGCGAGGAAGAGGCAGTCAAGTGACCTAGACCTAGTGAGGTGCATTAAAGATGAGGATGACATAGTATTGATGGAAGATGATCATATTAAGCAGAGATGGTAAGCATACTTCCATAAGCTCTTAAATGAAGTGGGGGATAGGAAAATCAAACTGGGGCCTTTGGAGCACTCTGAGACCCGTCGTAATTCTAGAGATTGTAGATTTATAAAGCTTGAGGAAGTTAAGGAGGAAATTGGTCATATGCAAGTGGGAAGAGCGACATGGCGGACGAGATCTAGTGGAATTTTGGAAAAATTCAGGTAGAGTAGGTTTGGAGTGGCTAACCGAGTTGTTTGATGTCATTCTTAGGACAACTAAATTGCCCGAAGAATGGCGGTAGAGTACCATGATCCATTGTGCAATAATAAGGGCGATATTCAAAATTGCAACAACTATAAAGGTATCAAATTATTAAGTCATACTATGAAAGTTTAGGAGAGGGTGATAGAGAAGAGGATGAGAATGGTTGTGACTAATTTTAAGAACCAATCTGTCTTCATGCCTGGGCGTCAACTATGGAAGCTATCCACCTTTTGAGGAGGCTAGTAGATCAATATCAGGACAAGAAGATGGACTTACATATGGTGTTTATTAACCTAGCTAGAGAAGGTTTATGACAAAGTCCCAACGGAGATGCTTTGGGGATGTTTGGAGTCTAGAGGTGTTCCTATGGCATACATCGGAGCGATTAAAGACATATATGACGGAGCCAAGACCCGAGTAACAATATGAGGAGACTCAGATTACTTCCCAGTTGAGATGAGGTTGCATCAGGAGTCAGTGTTTAGCCCACTTTTATTTGCTCTAGTGATGGATGAGCTAACAAGGCATATTCAAGGGGACGTACCATAGTTCCTGTTATTTGTAGATGACATAGTTCTAGTTGATGAGACTCCTTGCGGGGTAAATGATAAACTGGAGCTTTCGAGACAGACGTTGGAGTCTAAAGGCTTTAAGTTGAGCAGAACAATGACAGAGTACATGGAGTGCAAGTTTAGTGATGTACCAACTGAGATAAATATGGAAGTGACACTTGATGCACAAGTCATCCCCAAGAAAGGAAGCTTCAAATACCTTGGGTCAGTTCTCTAAGAGAATGGAGAGATTGACGATGATGTCGCACATCGTATAAGAGCGGGTTGGATGAAATTGAGGCTCGTTTTCTGGTGTGTTATGTGATAAGAAAGTGCCACCTAGACTTAAGGGTAAGTTGTATAGAGTGGTAGTTCGACCAGCTTTGTTGTATGGAGTTGAATGTTGGCCTTTTAAGAACACTCGCATCCAGAAGGTGCATGTGGCTGAGATGAGGATGCTTCAATGGATGTGGTGGAATACTAGGAAACATTAGATTAAGAACAAAGTCATTCGGGAGAAAGTAAGAGTAGCCGCAATGGTGGACAAGATGCGGGAAGCGAGGTTGAGATGGTTCGGGCATGTGAAGAAGAAGCAGCATTGACACCCCAGTACGGAGGAGAGAGGGGTTGACAGTGCTGTGTTAACAGAGAGGTAGAGGTAGACCGAAGAAGAATTGAGGCGAGGTAATTAAGAAAGATATAGCTCAGCTTCAGATCACCGAGCACATGATCCTAGACAGGGGAGCATGGAGGCCGAGGATCAGAGTGGTAGGTTAGTAGGTAGTTGCATATTCTATCTCCTTTTGAGAGAACTTTGTGATAGCGTAAGGCGCATGATTATCAGCTGTTATTTTTATATAGTTATTCTATTCTACGATTTTACTAGTACTGTTATTTTAATGTCAACCTTGAAATTTTATTTTCGTTCTTTATTTAGCTTTTCTTTTCGTCTCTCTCTGTTTCTCTTTTCCTAACATGTTTCCAATCTGTTCCTTTTGAGCCGAGGGTTTTTCAGAGACAACTTCTCTACCTTACTCGAGGTAGGGGTAAGGTCAGCTTATACCTCACCCTCTCCAGACCCCACTTGTGTAAATATATTGGGTATATTGTTATTGTATATTTTTAATTATTGTTTTTTTAATAGGCGTGCAAAGTCAAACATGGCATTGAAAAAGACCGGAGGGAGTAATTTTTTGTTAGAACTTCGTTGAACCATTATTACTAATTATATAATCATATCACTCGTGTTCAATTCATAGGTGCGATTAATTAATTCTATTCAATTTTTAAATACAAAAAATATTTAGTTCCCTCTTTTTCTAAACTAAAATTGTCTTCCTGACAATTAATTAGCGACCTGTACAAATGAATTTTGGCATTGTTGTTGTTGATTGACACCCCATATACCGATATTTGGAGAGATTCCTCGGTTCAGGCCCAAAAGAGCAATATCACTTGATTATTTCGAACTTACTCTAATCCTTTTTCGTGCGTAAAAATCCCACCAGAGCGCATCAATTCAAGAAAAGAAAAAAGAAAACCCTAACAATTGAATGGACAATTATAATAATAAAGTCATGAAGATGGTAGTTGAACATTTATTCTTTTAATTAATGAGAAATAAGCAGGAGCATCGTGTGGCATGGTAAATGATAGACATTACAATCGAATATCATGCAACGACTTCTGCTATCGATGCACCGCTTAGAATGTTGATTCTTGAATATCGTTATGCACTATTATTTCTACTAGTAGTACTATTTTTTGGAAGATTCTGTTATCCGCAAAGTACAAAAGAGGTTAAATTAACGAAAATAGTATACTTCATCTCAATTTAAGTAATGACACTGAGTTTAAAAAATATAAGAAAATTTTTTAAGTTTGTGGTTCTAAATTAAAGATGTAGTGTGCTAAAATTTCTTTTGAATTTGTGTTTATAAATTTGTCATGTATGATGTTTGAATTGTCGATAAAAAGAAATATGTTTTTGAAAAAAAACTAAAAAAAAAAATAAGACACTTAAATTAAGACGGATGTATGGTAATAAAAAGTATATCAGCAGTTAATCCTGTAAATTTTCATTTATCTTACAAAACTGCTATTTTGAAAATATGTATGACAGCGTAGATCATTTGCAAACTAACCGTTTTACCATAATTAACTATTCCGTCTTAGTTATATAACTTAGTACTATATAGAAAATACGGAAAAGGGCCAAAACTGCCCTTAACGTATACGAAAAGGATTAAAATTGCCCCCACCGTTAAGTTTCTGCAAATTTTGCCCTCGCCGTTAAGTTCGTGGCTCATTTTTGCCCTTACTACTAACGGCCCTATTTTAATTTTTCTGTTTTGTTTCTTTTAAAATACGTGGCGCTGTATAATTGGTCTGTCCCAAATAAATATACTCAACCCGTTCATACAACGCACCCCAAATAAAGATATCTTATCTTCTTCATAACTCCAAATAATTGGTTGTGGGTCAGATCTATTTAGACTTATTAAGTGTTGGTCTAAGTTTCAAACCTCCTAAAATTAAATATCTTAATAAATTAAATTAAAATGATAAAGATCAAGACCTTTATTAAGTACAAATAAATGAAGCCTAGAGTTACACCAAAATTGTAATTGAAATTATTATCAATATTGTAAAAATTTCCGTATAGTCTTGTTTTAATAGAATTCAAGTTACTTACAAATTACGTATATTTGTTTTTGCTGCGGATTTCAAGTAAAATATAAATATAAAATTTTCATTTATATATGTAGCTATCTTCAGTTCCATCAATAGTATATAAGAAGATAATTTTCCCAACATCTACTATTTAAGATCTCAACTGTATATAAATTAATTTTCATGGACTTCCCCATTTTCTTTTTCATCAATATAATCAGTTTATTGTTTTGAACGAGGAAAAATGGGTTATGAAGAAGATAGGTATATTTATTTGGGGCGGGTTGTATGAATGAGCTGGGTATTAAAATGGTTTGGGTATATTTATTTGGGACGGACCAATTATAGAGCGCCACGTATTTTAAAAGAAACAAAACAGAAAAATTAAAATAGAGCCGTTAGTAGTAAGGGCAAAAATGGGCCACAAACTTAACGGTGAGGGCAAAATTTGCAGAAACTTAACGGTGGGGGCAATTTTAATCCTTTTCGCATACGTTAAGGACAGTTTTGACCCTTTTCCGTAGAAAATATAATGTTATTGTATATAGTTAAACCATTCCACTATTACCATATGTCTCATTCATTTCAACTTGTACGACACTACTTTCAGTCTATGGACCTTTCAAACTATGATACAATTTATTTCATGTAACGTTCATAACTAATAAGACTTCAAGTTATTAAAGTACTCTTATTTTAAAATTTAATCTTTGCCATGATTTATTTTCTATCAAAATGATAAATTTAATTTTCACCTGCTTCTTTAATATTTTTAGTGCAATTATATTATGCACCAAATTAGTATCTTAAACTTCATGTCTGTTAAAAAACAATCGTATAGAAAGACAATCAATTAAGTTATATACACGTATGCTATAGACGATTTCTATCAAATATGTATAGTTTAATCTTTGAGAGCATGTGAAATATTACTTTTTACCATACTAGAATAAAAATATTACTTGTAAATTACGTACAATTAATCTGTAAATGACCTGATTATGTAAATATGCTTTCATTATTATTGTGTTGAATTTCCACTACTTAAAAGGAGTTTAAGTTATAAAACCCATTAATGTGAAGATTTTTTTATATTATATGTCATTTTTATTTATTATTTATTTTCAAGAATATAATAATAAGTAATTTGTTTGGAGGATTTACTTGTAAATATATTTTTTAAATATTTGTTGTAAAAAACAATACTATATACAATAAAGAAAATGAGGAATATTGTGTCTGAGTTCCTTTACAAGTACTAAGCTAGTAGTAGCAGAAGTTTCCTAATTAATGCTCGTGTGGTAACGCGTAAATTCTCCTTTATAGATACAACCGCAACCCCACCATGGCATTATAAATACAAGCTCAACATCCAAAGTCCCTACTACATACATTCTTTTCTTCAAATCCCACCTTTGTCACTGTGTTTTTCTTTACATTATTTTCACATCATTAAACCTAGTTACCACCAAAAATATGGAAGATGCAATGAGGAAACTTAACCAAGAATCTGATATTATCCCTCTTCAAACCACTACTAAAAGATGTGCTACAACCACCATCAATAAGCGATCACTCAAAGATAGTGGCGCAACCGGTGGCACGGTGAGGTACCGTGGTGTCCGTCGTCGTCCGTGGGGCCGTTACGCGGCGGAGATAAGAGACCCTCAGTCAAAAGAAAGGAGGTGGCTTGGCACTTTTGATACTGCTGAAGAAGCTGCGTGTGCTTATGATTGTGCTGCTCGAGCCATGCGCGGTGTTAAAGCAAGAACTAATTTTGTTTATCCACCTACTCATCAAACTACTTCCACAAATGAAAATTTTCTAAATATCCCTTCTTTTAACTATACTTCTAGTCATGTCAAATCATCATTGCCTACAAAACAGTTGTATCATTCGTCGTCTTTTTTGAACCCTTATGGTTCGACGAGTACTAGGGCTAACAATGGTTTAGTTGGATCGTGTCAGAAGACCAATGATTCTTTGAACACTCTTTTGCTGCGTGAACTTCTTATCACTAATTCTTCCAACATAACTAACTCCCTTTCTTCGAACTCCAGTTTGAACAACATGACCAACGTGACAAGTTTGCCTTTGTATGAAAATTTGCCAAACTTCATGCTTAGTCGCGATACTTCTAGTGGTTCAGTTTCATCAACTTCTTTGATGAATCAGACATGTTCATCTACTTTTTTACCCACTAGTAGCAATGCTATTTCAAGTTCTTCTATCATGACTTTGCCAAAGTTTGAAAACCTTCATTCAGTCAACTCCAATAGCACTATAGATGATCATTCAGGTATGGACTTTTTTCCATCAGACCCATCTGATAATTCTGGATTATTAGAAGAGGCCTTAAATGGGTTTTTTCCAAAGCCCAAGCCCATGAAATCTGAACCATTAGGCCCATTGACATCCAATATTTCAACTAAATCACAAGCAGCTGGGGTTTCTACTATTTCACAGCAGAATATTGATGGTTTAAACAGTGGTTTTGACTTTGAATTTTCACAAACATATCAGCATGATTTTCAAGCAAATCCTCAGGTGTCATCAGTAGAAAATAATGTGATGGGAGACACATTTCAGTATCCAGAACTTTTGAGTATTTTTGCAGCTAAGCTGCAAAATGCTTGAACTTTTTACTACATGCAGCTGTTAGTCTATGTTAAACCAGCCTAGTGATCTAACTTATTGGTTATTTTTATCATTATTATTATTATGAATTCAATATTGCTGTAAGTTGTTTCTGTTTTTGAAAAATTAGGGCTTCTGAAAAATGAACGGAACAGTAGTTCTAGGGTGTTGAATTGTACAACTCTTCGGATTGTATGTATGACGTAGTTTCAATTTGAATGTAAGTGTTATTGATGAAATATAGTAGTGTTATTTTCTTGATTACTCCTCCAAGCATCTCCTGATTATTGCTTTTAATTACTGATCCCTTTTTACTTTCTTTCCCTTGCCACTGCGATAGTATGACTATGAAGCAATTTCTATTACTCCCTCTGTCCCATTTTGTTTGTCATAGTTACTGTTTCGAGAGTCAAACTTTCTAAATTTGACCGTAAATTAGGACATAAATTTTTTAACTTTTCTTAATAAAATTTACATATTTGAAAACTACATGAAAAGTACTATAAGTCACAATAAATTACAACTCAAAATATTTAAAAGATATATCTATAAATTACGGTCAAATATAAACTCGTTTGACCCTCGATAACCGAACTACGACAAACAAAATGGGACGGAGGGAGTATTTCAGTAGATGTACTTTTCTTGTTGCACTTGGCCAATATAATGGAGTATTTTTCTTTTTCTTTTTTTCATTTCTACTGTTAATTACTCGTATTTGTGATTAAACTTGTTATGAGTGTGTTTATTTATTTATTTGCTTCTCAAAGTATTCTTTGGTCGTAGGCATGTTCACGTGTCATTTAGGGCGTTTGCTTCGACTTTGGTATTATACGGCATATGGTATGCTTTTTGGCAGCTCATTAATTTATTCAGTTGTGCTGACCTTTTAGTTTCCAAATGTTGTACTTCATGCCTTTCTGGAAGGGAATAGAGGGCGAGGGTGGGCCCGTCGAGGGGGGTGGGTGTTGCCGATTTTACCTGTACACTCTTTTTTTAAGCACTGTTTTTAATTTGAAGAAATTTGGACAAGATCTGCTTTAAGTGAAAAAAAAAAGTAGTATTTGAAATTGAAGTGAAAAGACCAGCCAATAAAAAAAAGTCTAACGAATGCTCAATTAAACGACAGTTTTGCGGAATTATTGTACATTGGGTTAGAATTGTGACCTGTTGTTTTCTCTCAAATCCATCTTAGTACTGCTCCATCTTTCATTCTGTATAACAGTGTTAAAATGGTCACGAAATAAAGCTCCTGTAGTTTAGCGTTTTGTTTCGAGTTTGATTAGGAAAAGGCAAATCTAATGTCAAGCACAATTTCTTTAAGAAACAAAATTATTCTAGCTTTTATTTTAGACAATAGCTGGCTTTGTAGATGACAATCCTAGCGTATGATATTTTATTTTGGAATTTAAATAATCGTACCAAATTTAAATGTAGACAAACACTTAATTACAGAATTTTTTTGCATAACTTCAATGTGAGGAAAATGGCTTGATATAAAAAAGTTAGGTATTACTTAGTCAGTGCGGACCATATAATTTTTTTAAGTTGCACACGTGATAATATAAGAGGAAAGAATCTGAAGAAGGATATTTTTTCTTTAATGGCTCCCCTAGTTTTTTAATTATGTACGTTTTTTATTATGAAAAATGAATCAAGGTCGTTAAATATAACGCCAAATACCTCTCCACGTATACTTTCTTTCAACCAACTGAATTAAAGGGAGATTTAGTTTTGTCAGCTTTAATAATTATGATTTTAGTTATATAAATTTTTTTTACAAGTACCAATTAAAAAATAATATAAAAGATTAGCCAAAATGACAGAGTTTTGAAAGGTCATTTTTTTTAGTTCAACTTGTAAAAAGACATAGAAGATAATTTCCTTTTGAAACTTCACTATAATTGTGAAAGAATATGAGTAATCGATCTACAATTTTCATATGATAAATGAATGGCGAGGGTGACACTCTATACCCAATAGTTTATTGAGTGGGCTTAGACATTGTTATATAATTAGTGGCTCGATACACTGATTTGTGTGTGAGTGAGAAGCGCGAGTAGCTCCTTGGACTGATTATCTTAAGTGAAAGAAACCACATGGATATGACTAGATCAGAGAAAGTGGTTGTGCAATTCACAAAGTTTAACTCTAATTTCGTGAATCCAAAAAAGTTTAAAGTATGCAGTCCTAACATTAAGATAGTCCGTGGAGCACTGGCCAAAAGTATTATAAACCCTATTGAAAATCCGCAAATAATTGATGAGTGAAAATTAAATTATCTAACAAAAATTATAAGCTATTCTATTTTATACTCCATTATTCTGAATTTTGATTTAACATGTTATAAACTAATAATCCTTCAAAACTTGTCTAAACACTTTCGACCAATTACTCAACGTAATAATTTTCTTCAAACATTTTAATTTTAATAATAACTAAGCAATATAATATGGCAGCTAGATTTATAGTTTATTGGAATCGACGGATACTTTAGGCATTTTCCTTTTATTTAAAATAAATTTAGATATAATACCTAAACCTATTTTAATCCCAAGTACTGGTGGACTCTTCTATATATAAGTGAGATTGTTTGTTTCTTATTCTATACTCCTATTTCTTAATGGTCTCAAGTCTCTGTTATTCCTGCAACCAAATAAATCAGAAAAGACAACAAACAGAAGTATATTATCAGTTGTTATGGGACAATCCCGAGCCCACAATTTACTTGTGTCTCCTTAAGAAATCTAACCCCCTCACAGTTGCCCAAGGTTCACGGGTTAATTTCTCCCAGGATGGAACGGGATAACAGTTCTACTGTAGCGGCACTTCAAACAGTAGAACACTGCGAACTCAAAGAAAACGGAGCAAATCACACGACTTACTAAGACTTACTTAGTATGCAGAAAAGAGAGGAATGCAGTAAGAAGTTTTGTAATTCTGTGTTTCAGTGTGTTGAAATGTTGAAGACTGACCAGTTTATATAGCCATGGGAAATGGAAGGAAGAGTCACCACTAATGGCCACTAACACCACTAACACTGCCACTAATGGCACCTGAATTCATTGCCACTAATGGCTGAATTCACTAAATGTCAGTAATGAATTGTCCACTAATGAGAAAACGTGGGAGAGTGGGAGAACGTGGAGGAATAACTACTCTGGATTAATCAGATTAATCCATTCACATTTCTGTTACACAAACAGATTAAATATTAAATATTAATAATAAAAAAATATTAATTAATTAATATTTTTAGTTTTTGTTGGTCCAAAAAATTAAGCCGAATCCGAATCCGAAGCCGAAGCCGAAGCCGAAGCCGAGACGAGCGAGCGACGACGACGGCGCGAGGCTTCCCTTCTTCTCAACCCTTTTAAGAGCTAAGAGAAGTGAATTTGTATTTAAACCCAACAAAAGTCTTTTCCTCTACCATTATGGGAGAATGTGCATTTCCTTACTAAAAGGAACCTTTTCACCTTCCCACCCATTTTCCATTCACACTCTATTTATTCCAAAACCCCAACAATTCCCCACATGAATGGGGAATGGCTATATTTGAAATATGCATGACAGACTTGTGTGATTTGCAAGAAAGAACTAGTTGCATCGGGATAAGTAGGTTTCCCTTTGAACTTTCCGTAGTGAACATACATCGGATATACTCGGTCAATCGGTAGATTTGATATCTTTGAACCGTTGAGCTTTGGTGTATACCTAGACAACGTATGTCACACAACTAACCCTTAACCGTCTTTGGTTCTCACTGTTGTGTTCGTTTCAGCCATGAACACCGCCTGGTTTCATAAGTACTTAGAGAACTTGCCATACCGAATTCTCCTTGAAGCGGCTTCCACTTCACACTTACATAGGTGATTTCTAAACGTGTAATCCTATAGATGTACACTGTTTGATAATTAAAATATCAAACTTAGACAATCATTAAAAAATGCCTCTAGCATTTTACCCTTGGTACTTGAACATTGTCTAATCATGAGAATGGACCAAACATTAACTGACAATGTTGGACCGTCAAACACGACTTTGTATTCTCCTTGAACCTAGTTCTTGGGATCTCCAGTCTCCTAGGTAGAGTTACCGCCGTGATGACTTGTCCTTGGCCATAGTCCCATTCCCTTCGATGAACACTCAACCGCCTCTCTAGTTAGGCCTTTTGTAAGCGGATCCACCACATTATCCTTTGACTTCACGTAGTCAATGGTGATAATTCTCCTAGAGAGTAGGTCCCTAACGGTTTTATGCCTTCGTCGTATGTGACGATTCTTACCGTTATACATTACATTCTTCGCTCTTCCTATAGCCGATTGACTATGACAATGTATACAAACTGGTGTCAATGGCTTAGGCCAAAACGGAATGTTTTCCAAAAAGTTTCGAAGCCATTCAGCTTCTTCACCGGCTTTATCTAAGGCTATGAATTCAGCTTCCATAGTAGAGCGGGCAATACATGTTTGCTTGGACGATTTCCAAGACACCGCTCCTCCACCAAGTGCAAAAATATATCCACTTGTGGACTTAGAATCAGTTGTGCCGGTGATCCAATTGGCATCACAATATCCTTCAATGACTGCAGGATACTTGTTATAATGCAATGCAAAGTCTTGAGTGTATTTTAAATACCCCAAAACACGTTTCATTGCCATCCAATGGGTCTGATTGGGATTACTCGTGTATCGACTTAGTTTACTTATAGCACAGGCTATATCTGGTCGAGTACAATTCATGACGTACATCAAACTTCCCAAAACACGTGCATAATCCCGTTGCGACGTGCTTTGACCTTTGTTCTTCTTTAGAGCAAGGTTTACATCAATAGGAGTCTTTGAAATTTTAAAATCCAAATATTTAAATTTTTCAAGAACACTATTGATGTAGTGAGTTTGAGACAACGCCAGACCTTGAGGAGTTTTATGGATCTTAACACCCAGAATTAAGTCCGCAACTCCTAAGTCCTTCATATCAAATTTGTTAGTCAACATGCGTTTCGTAGCATTTATATTGGCAATGTTATTGCTCATTATCAACATGTCGTCCACATATAAGCAAACAATGACTATAAAATTAGGAGTGTTCTTAATGTAGACACATTTATCACACTCGTTAATTTTAAAGCCATTTGACAACATTGTATGATCAAATTTCGCATGCCATTGTTTAGGTGCTTGTTTCAGTCCATAAAGTGACTTAACAAGTTTACACACCATCTTTTCTTTACCTGGAACCACGAACCCTTCAGGTTGTTCCATGTAAATTTCTTCCTCCAAATCCCCGTTTAAGAACGCTGTCTTAACGTCCATTTGATGGATTTGCAGACCATACACGGCGGCTAACGCTATTAACATACGAATGGATGTAATTCTGGTTACCGGCGAGTATGTGTCAAAGTAGTCAAGACCTTCTTGTTGTCTATAGCCTTTAACAACAAGCCTTGCCTTGTACTTGTCAATAGTGCCATCAGCTTTCATTTTCCTTTTGAAAATCCACTTAGAACCTAATGGTTTGTTTCCAGGAGGAAGATCAACCAACTCCCAAGTATGGTTGCTCAAAATAGATTCTATTTCACTATTGACTGCCTCTTTCCAAAATGGAGAGTTTGAAGAAGACATTGCTTCTTTAAACGTCCGAGGCTCATTTTCCAACAGAAAAGTGACAAAGTCATCTCCAAACGAAGTAGAAGTTCTTTGACGCTTGCTTCGTCTTGGTTCTTCCTCATTTGGTGAATTTCCTTTGGTTCCTTCCCGAGGTCGTTTGGATCTTTCACCAACTGACTCACATTCCTTCTTATACAGATATATAGTTTCAAAGAACTCAGCACTATCTGATTCCATCACCGTATTAACATGAATGTCGGGATTTTC
Organism: Petunia axillaris subsp. axillaris; assembly: GCA_029990575.1. Taxonomy (NCBI): domain Eukaryota; kingdom Viridiplantae; phylum Streptophyta; class Magnoliopsida; order Solanales; family Solanaceae; genus Petunia; species Petunia axillaris. Next base: position 20,186,032 of record JARKNS010000009.1, read on the forward strand.
TGATTTATGAACCAGAAACCGATATGCTTTACTGTTTATAGCATACCCAATGAAAACACAATCAACTGTTTTCGGTCCAATCTTAACCCTTTTGGGTTTTGGGACTTGCACTTTTGCCAAACACCCCCACACTTTGAAGTAATTCAAGTTGGGCTTCCTTCCTTTCCACTTTTCATATGGAATGGACAGTGTTTTGCTATGGGGAACTCGATTGAGTATTTGATTAGCCGTGAATATAGCTTCCCCCCACAAGTTCTGGGGTAGACCCGAACTGATTAACAAGGCATTCATCATCTCCTTTAATGTCCGATTTTTCCTTTCCGCAATCCCATTGGATTGAGGCGTGTAAGGGGCAGTTGTTTGATGAATAATGCCATATTCCAAACATATTTGTTCAAAAGGAGATTCATATTCTCCACCCCTATCACTTCTTATCATTTTGATCTTTTTGTTAAGTTGCGTTTCAACTTCATTTTTGTATTGCTTGAATGCGTCAATTGCCTCATCTTTACTACTAAGTAAATAAACATAGCAGTAACGAGTGCTATCGTCAATAAAAGTTATGAAATACTTCTTTCCACCGCGAGATGGTATTGACTTCATGTCACAAATATCTGTATGAATTAAGTCTAATGGTTCAGAATCCCTTTCAATTGGCTTGTAAGGGTGTTTAGCATATTTAGACTCAACACATATTTGACATTTTGACTTAGCGCAATCAAATTTAGGCAATACTTCCAAATTGATCATTTTTCGCAAGGTTTTATAATTGACATGTCCCAAACGAGAATGCCATAAATTATTTGACTCAAGTAAGTAAGAAGAAGCTGCAATTTTATTCATAGTATCAACGACCATTACATTGAGTTTGAAAAGGCCCTCAGTCAGGTAACCTTTTCCTACATACAGCTCATTCTTAGTTATTACAACTTTGTCAGAAACAAACACACACTTAAACCCGTTTTTCACAAGAAGTGCAGTAGACACCAAGTTCTTCCTAATTTCAGGAACGTGAAGAACATTGGTCAGAGTCACAACCTTGCCAGACGTCATCTTGAGGAATATCTTCCCATATCCTTCAATTTTGGCCGTTGCAGAATTGCCCATAGAGAGCGCCTCATCAGGTCCAGCGGGAGCATACGAAGCAAAGGCTTCCTTCACAGCACAAACATGGCGGGTGGCTCCTGAATCAATCCACCATTCCTTAGGATTTCCAACTAAGTTGCATTCAGAAATCATAGCACATAGATCAATGTCTTGCACTCCTTGGGCCAGTTTTGTCTCTTCAACCATGTTTGCTTGACCTTTTTCCTTTTTCCTGTCCTTCTTTGCAGCACGACAGTCTGCGGACTTATGTCCACTCTTGCCACAGTTGTAGCAATTTCCCTTGAACTTTTTCTTGCGGGGGTTTGTCTTCCCTCCAGAAGGCCTCTTTCTCTTATTTTGATTTGGAGTGTGCTCAACTATATTTGCTCCCGCTATTGCAGCACTTCCACGAGCCTTCTTTGCAGCAGATTTGTTGTCCTCTTCAATCCTCAAGCGTACAACCAAATCTTCAAGGGTAATCTCCTTGCGCTTGTGTTTCAAGTAATTTTTAAAGTCATTCCATGATGGAGGTAACTTTTCAATCATGGCTGCAACTTGAAACGCTTCATTAATCTTCAAACCTTCAAAGAAAAGTTTGTTAGCAACAATATAAGTAATACTCTTAACAGAAGTATTAATCAAGATCAAACCTTCAGCAAGGAGATCATGGATAAGGACTTGAAGTTCTTGGACTTGGGACACAACAGATTTGTTATCCACCATTTTATAATCCAGAAATTTGGCAGCCACAAATTTCTTCAGTCCAGCGTCTTCAGTCTTATACTTCTTTTCTAGAATATCCCACAGTTTCTTAGACGTTTCAACATTACTGTAAATGTTGTACAGGTCATCTTCCAAGCCACTTAGAATGTAATTCTTGCATAGGAAGTTAGAATGCTTCCAAGCCTCAATCACAAGGAAGCGTTCGTTTTCAGGTGTTTCATCAGTCAGGACTGGAGCATCCTCGTTGATAAACCTTTGCAGGCTTAAGGTGGTCAGATAAAAGAACATCTTTTGCTGCCACCTCTTAAAATCCACACCAGTAAACTTCCCCGGCTTTTCTGCTGGTGGCATAACCATTGCAGCAGCACGGCTAGGCCCAGCAGCACCAGAAACTGCGGTAGCATTCGTAGGGACAGTTTGTTCAGCTCCGTTAGTCATCTCTGTCAAGTGACACAAGCAGAAACAATATTAATAAACTGTTTAAACAATAGGAGTAGAAAAAACCACGAAGGCTTTTAATCCCCACAAACAGATTATTTCACAGTAATTAGGAGTAGAAAAACCACGAAGGTTTTAGTCTCCACAACAGATTAATATATTATAAACGAGTAAAAAACCACAAAGGTTTTAGTCTCCTTAACCAGTATTTATTTAAGTGCAGAAAATAAATAACATTAGATTTCTTAAGCTTGTTATTCCTGCAACCAAATAAATCAGAAAAGACAACAAACAGAAGTATATTATCAGTTGTTATGGGACAATCCCGAGCCCACAATTTACTTGTGTCTCCTTAAGAAATCTAACCCCCTCACAGTTGCCCAAGGTTCACGGGTTAATTTCTCCCAGGATGGAACGGGATAACAGTTCTACTGTAGCGGCACTTCAAACAGTAGAACACTGCGAACTCAAAGAAAACGGAGCAAATCACACGACTTACTAAGACTTACTTAGTATGCAGAAAAGAGAGGAATGCAGTAAGAAGTTTTGTAATTCTGTGTTTCAGTGTGTTGAAATGTTGAAGACTGACCAGTTTATATAGCCATGGGAAATGGAAGGAAGAGTCACCACTAATGGCCACTAACACCACTAATAGTTTTTGTTAGTCCAAAAAATTAAGTCAATCAATTGACCGAAATCCGAATCCGAATCCGAAGCCGAGACGAGCGAGCGACGACGACGGCGCGAGGCTTCCCTTCTTCTCAACCCTTTTAAGAGCTAAGAGAAGTGAATTTGTATTTAAACCCAACAAAAGTCTTTTCCTCTACCATTATGGGAGAATGTGCATTTCCTTACTAAAAGGAACCTTTTCACCTTCCCACCCATTTCCCATTCACACTCTATTTATTCCAAAATCCCAACAGTCTCACCATACTGTTAGTATACCAAAAGTTCTAAAATTGAGATTGTTTTCATTGCTACTACGAACAATTTCTTTTTTATCAAGAAACAGGACAACTCTTACTCGATAATATTCATGGATACGAACTGGCTTATGTATTGGACACGATCCTCGGTAAAATAGGATATCCTCTTTTACAACAAAGTGCATGAAACTCATGCAGTAACTCCTTGACCCTCGGGAAATCAGTTGCAACAGTTAGAGTCGGGTGGATATAGACATATAGTACTAGAGTAGAAACAAGAATAAATAAGCAAGCTGTAAGTTGGCGATGCTATTCATTAGGATACAGAATAATATTGGCCTACATGACCTCATCATAGGGAAATAATTTCGCAACTCCTACATACTGAACAACAATTCAATGTGCATATCATACATATTGAATATTGAATTATGGAGCGTAGAGTATCTCCCAAGAACCCAAATGAATGCTCTCAAAGTAATACTGGGGATAGGAACTGCTTGTGCTGTCTTCCTAAGAGGTGACACTTAGATCCCTCTTACATCATTGTACTAAGTAGTACTCCATCGTATATGTTTCTCTGGCCGTTCCAATTTATGCAATTTGACTCGATAGGAGTTTAAGAGATAAATAGAGATTTTTTAAAATATGTGATCTTAAATAAATCATAGCATTTGTGTAGTTATAATATTTTTAATACACACCATATAATTTTAAATACGTCAAAATATTTATGTAGCTATAAAAACTTCTCGATAATGGTGGGCATTTGTTGTACACATATATTAGTGTTAAAATTTTACTTCTACATGTTGTCAATGAAATAAGAATTTTCTATTAGCAAATCATCTATGATATAATTACATATATGTGCATCTGACTATAATAAATGGAAGTAGTTACCTGACAAAATAAGACATATGACCAATATGTTATTATGTTGTACCGATTAGCGTAAAAAATATTTATATGGTCAATGTATATGAATTGAATCCAAAGTATTATAATACGCATGTATTTGTTGATAACGTTATACTATATATCTTATTTTCGATTAAATGTTGGTAGTTATATGGAAATAAATAAATTGCTACCTAGATTTAGTGATATAGTAGGAGTTGTCTACTTCAAACTGTACACTCCACTTATGTTCCAACAATACACAGTTGCTGAGGCTTTTGCCCTTCTTAAATTTTGCAGCTGTGACATAATGCTGAGATTATAAACTGGCTGTCCAGGACTGACAACAAAGCCATGACTAATAATATTATGTCGAGGTTTCTTCTACACCATTCGTAGTTTCATGTGTGTCGTCATCTCTTTCGAATGATTTATGTAGCCAACCTTCAGATGATAATGTGATCTCTTAATGAGTCTCATAACCGTTTATCGCCGGCAGATGTGGTACTAAAGACAATTTTGTAAGATTTTGGCCCACGTGGCTATGACTATTTGGTTTAATAAATAATTAATTAGTTAAATTATTGGATAAATATTGGGGAAGTTATTTTGTGATAAAACTCCCCACTACTCACGTGATGGAGAGTGGGATAAACGAAAGTTGTAACTGGTCCCCTCTCTCTATCTTTTTAAAAGAATAGTGTATACTCCACCTATTCTAAAAAAAAATAGTAGAAGGACAAAAGAGAAACACATTTTTTCAGGAATCAAAGAGTATAATTTCAATTCTGCATAAGTAATCAAGAAAACGTCATGAAATGAGGTAAGTTTTATTGATTAAGTAATATTTCATAAATATTATGAAAATCATTAAGTTCCACGATTTTGAATTGTTGACTGAATTTTAACTTAGATTATTAATGATCATAGTCTAGAATTAAAAAACTATAACATGTGGTATCAGAGCACAGTTTAAAAACTGATGATTTTCATTAACAGGTTTGATTTTTACCAAATTTATGGACCCTATATGTGAGGTTTAGGGATTCATAGTTACTGTATATTTTGTGTAAAAAAATTGACAATCTTGAAATTTTGGTTTAATTTTGAGGAATGCAATTCTACTTTGTCCAATTATACTCTAATTAAGATATGAATTCAGTTCTGTCATGAACATAACTATTTACCGTTCGGTCGTGAATAGGGAACAGTGGACTAATGTAGCAGCTTGAGATTCTGGTCTAATTAGCTGATTACAATTTAATAAACTATCACCATCCAAAGTGAACATAGAATCAAAAGTAAAAGATTCTTATTACTTGGACTTTCAAACATGAAAGTGAAGATGCTGGTAGTTTTTAAGTCCACGTAATGCTTGAAGCAATTTTTTTGATTTGAGGAGGTCTCAAGATGCTTTTGAACATAAGCTTGACATAGTATCAAACTAGAACATAATATAAACTCTTCTATTATGTAATACTCATTATATTGATATCATCGACCCAAATTTATGGAATTTAGAAGAGTACTATGTTCCCTATTTGTTTAAAATTATTATAATGTATGATTCGTTAATCACCAAAGTGGTCGAATCTTTTTGGAAAATTAATTTCAAAAACTAATGATTGAGTATATATTGAAATATCCATAAAGTTGATGCTTATCAATGATATAATACTTTTGGGTAAATTCAAGTTCATAGTTATAGAACATTTACGGATCGCCCAAAGATTGATTGTTTGTTCTTATAATCGTCGAACATTAAAGAGATAATTTAGATGCGCCGTTAGTTTATTTATTTGTAAAAAAATATAGTAATATTATTAATTGGTACATTAAAAATTATCAAATTATGTTAAGATTATATTAAGCATCATAATGCCTAAAGTTAATATTTTGGAGTTCTAGTCAAAGATGAACATAAAGATACACTTAAAGTCTAAATAAAATTATTTTTGAATTTGATAGTATGTTTAGTTTATAACTCAAAGCGTTACGAATGAGCATGTTCTTGCAACACTTGCTTTTCATTCGCACTCTGCTTCTGTTACGGCTTTTAAAGGACTAAACTTCTCAGAGTGGTGCGAACAGATCAAATTCTATCTCAAAATTTTGGATCTTGATGTTGCACTCTACACTGAGAAGTCAGCTGCTATTACTGCAACTAGCACTACTAAAGAAAAGTCCTATTTCAAGCAGTGGGACAGTTCTAACATATTAAGCCTAATGTTCATGCGAATGAGTATTGTGAGCAACATTAAGTCTGCTCTTCCCAACACTGAAAGTGCCCAAAGAGCTTCTAAGACTTGCAGAAGAACGCTCTCAAATTGCTGACAAGTCTCTTGTTTCTTCTCTCAAATTGCTGACAAGTCTCTTGCTGGGATACTAATGGGCACTCTAACCATCATGAAGTTTGATGGTTCACGTACCATGCATGAGCATGTCATTCAAGTGACAAACATAACAACAAGACTTAAGACTGGGAATGGAAGTGGATGAAAGTTTTCTTGTGCAGTTCATCATCAACTCATTACTGTCTGAGTATGATTTTCCAAATGAAGTACAATACCATGAAAGGTAAATAGAACGTGCATGAATTGTACGGAATGCTGGTTCAGGAGGAAACAAGATTAAAGAATCAAAGAACCCACTCCATTAACTTTGTAAGCCATCAAGGAGCTGAAAAGAAAGGAAAGAAACATGTTCTTTTGAAACAGAGAAACCATAATGTTAATGAGTCCTCTCATCAAGTACGTAAGAAGGAACACAAGAATGATAAGTGTCGTTTATGTGGAAAACCTTGACACTTCAAAAAGACTGCTTAAAACGTAAGGCTTGGTTCGAGAAAAAATATAAGCCTTGTGCTTTTAAGTGTCTCGAATCAAATTTAACTGAAGTTCCTTATAATACTAGATGGATTGACTCTGGTAATACTGTTCATGTTTCTAATACGATGCAGGGATTCCTTACAACCCAAACCATAAATCAGAATGAAATATTTGTATACATGGGGAATAGAGTGAAGGCTCTAGTTCAAGTTGCCGGGACGTATCGTTTAATCCTAGATACTGGGCATCACTTAGACTTATCTGAAACTTATTATGTGCCTTTTGTTTCCAGAAATTTAGTTTCATTGTTTAAGTTAGATAAGACTGGATGCTCTTTTAATTTCGGTAATGGATGTTTTAGTTTTTGTGATGGTTTATACAAATTGAATCTTGATAATTTGTTTGCTGAAAGCCTCTTAACTCTGCATCATGATGTTGGAACCAAACGTAGTTTGGTAAATGAACACTCCGCTTACTTGTGGCATTGACGTTTAGGTCACATACCCAAAGAAAGACTGGAAAGATTAGTTAAAAATGAAATCTTACCAGATTTGGATTTTATAGACCTGAATTGACATGACCTAGAATCCGGTTAGGCTGTGCGGGCACCCGACATCCTTTCCTAGACCCGTCAGGCAAAACCTTATCAATTAAATTAAGAAAATAAATATAATTCAATTTATAAATAAAAGAAAGACTTAGAAAAACTACAAACATAATGCTTCCTCTAAGCTGTAATAAAAAGAAATTACAGCTGACTACGCACATACTAGGTTTAGGGCTATCCAGACTAGACATCTAAGAGTACAAAAGAAGACAGATACCTCCTGAAGGGAGCAAAATGCAACTGAAATAATAACCAATAAACTGGTGGCCATCCGAATAAAAGCTGGCTCACCCTGACAGCTGAAGTCGTCTTCGCTCCTGAACAACGTGGCGAACTCAATCTTGGAGCGAACCTTCCGAAATGAAATAAATAGACAAGAACAAACAAAAAACAAGGGTGAGTCAAAAGGACTCAATAAGTGGGGCAGACTAGCCACCTCAAAGAATAGGATAGCTAGCCAGGGAGGAGAAACAGATAAAAAAATTCCTCTTATTTAAATTATAACAAGGCAGAGCCAGATAATAACTAGAAACACATATGGAAGGACAAACTCATCCACAACCACGAACGTAAGATAGCCAAAACATATAGGTGTCCCGAACACATCAACAATCAGAAATACATCTTGTTGCGGCATGCAACCCGATTCAAATATTCATCCTGTTACGGCGTACAACCCGATCCATATATTTATACCGTTGCGGCGTGCAACCCGATCCATATATATAACGTTGCGGCGTGCAACCCGATCCCCGCAACCCAGAATACGAGCCAGAAATATATAGGCAAATAAGCAATGCACGTAGAAGCAGAACAGTAGTTATGTACCACAAGTCTACACAATGGTATGAAATGAAATGAAATATGATGCAAAGGGTCACATGTGCCAAATGAATGGAGCAGAATCCTCCTGCTCCGAGGGCGGAATCCTCCTACCCACAATATGATGCAATGGAGCGGAATCCTCCTGATCCGAGGGCGGAATGCTCCTATCCTCAATATGATGCAATGGAGCGGAATCCTCCTGCTCCGAGGGCGGAATCCTCCTACCCTCATTATGATGAAATGGAGCAGAATCCTCATGCTCCGAGGGCGGAATCCTCCTACCCTCATTATGATGCAATGGAGCGGAATCCTCCTGCTCTGAGGGCGGAATCCTCCAAACCTCAATATGATGCAATGGAGCGGAATCCTCCTGCTCCGAGGGCGGAATCCTCCTACCCTCAATATAATGCAATGTAATGCATATGAATGCAATATGATGCTATAATAACCCTTCACTGGCACGGAACTTTCATCGACAGCGGGGAAGTAGATGCCAACTCACAGCCAGAGTACAATGCTCAGATCCTCTATGCAATACAACCAAGAACAGGACATAACATATAATATACAATGTACATCCAAAGCTAAGGCGTAATGAGTACGCCTATCGGCAGCTACACACGTAAGGAACACGTGGTAGAAAATCCACGAGGCCAGGTGCCACCAAAGAAATGGATATAAACACTTACCTCTTCCAAAAGTTAGCACTGCTAATCAACAAGCGCTTTATCCTTTGGTTTCATTGCCAAACGATCCCACTCGATCCAATAAGCAGAAAAATATATCAAATTAGGCTAAAGGCTTTATTCCTTACATCTTAGGATAATCCGGTACGGAACCTGATACCCTATTCGCATACGCAATACGCAGGCCAGGCCTATGTACAGGGTTTAAGGTCACATAACCAAACCCTAAATAAATTACATTTATATGTTGCCCATAACTCACTGAGTACGAATATATAATTAATTCCATTATCGGGGTCCAATTGACCCTTTAAACCATTAATTGAACTTATTAAAATGATGTCTAATATTCCAAGTTTTACCGTTAAAATATATTAAAACACACGTAATAAACACAAATAATATATTAGTTTCATTACCTGAATGTTTCGGGGGTAAAAATACTATTTTTCTCCAGCTCTTTTCACATTTTCTGGCATTTTCTTTTTCCACAGCGTCATTTCCTTTTCTCTGTTTCGTTTCTGTTTTAATGCTGTAGTACGAAGTACGCTAAGGGATATATAATCCCTTAGCACCCACCGCCAAGGTCCCTTTCATTTTCTTTCCTATTTTGTCTTTTGCTCTTTTTTCTTTTCTTTTATTTTCTTTTCCGATAAAAATTAAAACTGTTCCTTACGATATTCGAAATAATTCCAAAATTTGCATACAAGTTATAAAAAATATATGTAACATTCTCGCGAAGGCGGATCTCAAATCGGACCCCCGAAACTCAAGATATGAATTTAAATGGAAAAAAGTCAAATTATTTAACTTTCGGCATTTTAGCGGAAACTAGCCGAACAACATCGAAATTCACTTTCGAAAGCTCACCAAAGTCACAAATAATCATACGAACCTAACGACGCTTTCGGATTTCGAATCGGAGTTCATTCGCCAAAATCGAGCTCAAAAATCTCTTTTTAATATTTATCGACAATAAAAACTGAAACCTTCTTCCGATGCCTACCAAACGAGGTCTGATTTAGCTCAAATTTTATAGATAAGTCTCAATGGGCCTTACGAATATTTTAAAATTATCGGCACGCCAATCGAAGTTCTAACTTTCGAAACGACTAACCGAGGTCGTTTCATTCTCCTCCACTTAAACTCTCGTTCGTCCTCGAACGAGACTAAGTTTAAAGAAAGTTCCGCACAGATAACAAAAGAACTTGCACGACCTTCGTAAGCTTCTCCACGGGCATTATCTCCTGATTACATGATAAGAATTATAACACGTGCACCGAACTCTTTGAATAAAATATATCTGGATAAATGATAACACCATTGCCCAGCTTATTTTGACTAAAATGACCCTTCCTCGATCACGAGAGGAGAGTTCTAGATTTTCGAAACAAAGATACACGGAACTTTGAATGGGTTAACATGATTCAGCCGATAGTCACCTCTTCGATATACCTTTCGATATAGAACGGTCGATGAAACTAAGAATTAGCTCATGCTTGATACAATGAGGGGAGCTTTTGAGGTATCTTGTCATTACACACTATAGAAGATTGATGCAAGCTATATTTTTTTTACGACACATTATGCAACATCTCAGTTGATGTTAGTGTTGTTCCGCAAGCTCCTTGTGGGAATATAGTTACTCATATCCTAATGTATGTCAAAGGTTCATCCATACAAGGTCTATCATATAAAGATAGGGATCATGCACATACTACTGGGTAGTATGATGCAGACCAGGAATGAACTTCAGACTGAACATCTACTTCAGGGTGTCTTTGAATTGGAAATATTATGACTTGAAAAAGTGAAGATAAAAGAGACATGTAGTTGGACCATGAGCCGAGGCAGAATACCAGCAATAAAGTTGATTACATGTGCACTTATAATGCTAAAGTAACTTCTCAAAGAGTTGAGGTGTGAAGGAGATATGCCAATGATAGATGTACGACAAGCTGCACGAGACCTTTAACTTTAAATTTTCTGAAGTAAAACAGCGTCAGTATGAGGATCCAGTTCTAGTTGAATACAGACAGATAGCCAGAAGAAAATCGAAATCACCATACAGGGTGACTACTGACGGTGTTCTCATGTATAAACGATAGACTTTGTGTTTCTGATGTTGCAGATTTTGTTTATGATAGAGGCATATTATTCCAAATACACTGTTCATCCAGGTTCGACTAAGATGTACCATGATCTTAAGCAGATTTATTGGTGGGACGGAATGAAGTATGACATAGCAGAATTTATGGCTCAGTGTTCTAATTGCCAGCAAGATAAAGTCGTATCATCTTTCCAGACTTTATACTTTCAGCAGATAGGTACGTATATATGATCAGGTTGCCAGCTTATCTCTAGCATTAACAGATTATTAGTGGGTTTAGCAATGATTGACACTTATTGTAGGTTTCTGTCGTGGCCTTAGGTTGGGTCGTGACAAAAGTTGTATCAATACCTTAGAGATTTAATATTCCATTCAGTATTTGGAGGAAGACTCCTCCACTTAAAGCACAAACTCATGCAGCTATTTGAATAGGAATACCCAGCCCCCGCACAGTCTGCTGGACTAAAGAAGATTGAACTAAAAGCTGAACGTAGGCAGACCTAAGCTACCAACTACCCTTTCGAGTTGCCAAACAGGTGCAACTCTCGAATCACAACTCCATACATTTTCTATAAGTACCACTGCCTGATGGATCAAATCAAAGGTCAAATGATGCTTCTCATTACCCTTAGTAGCCTTGAAAAACAACAATGTGCTTACCAGTCTACCTTAATGCATACTCTGGCTCAACACATGGAACATCACAAGCGGCTACTAACTGCCCAAGCTCACTATTTCCGGATGAGGAAGAAATGGTAATATACCGACGATAGGAAGCTCATCTTCTTATTGCTTGGCTACCAGAGCTAGACTACTTCCGAGTCAGGATAGTCAAAGAATCGCAATTAAAGAAATAGACATTAAATAAGCTTTATGAAATGACATCTATGCCAATTTAACCTCTCAATAAGAAGGAAACTCTGACAATTTATCAGAAAACCCTTTTATAACCTAGATAAGCTCATAGGATAACATGACTTTACTAGCGTTTTAAACCAAGAGAAGATACGTAGATCGAATATTACTTACTACTCACTTTGCACCGGAAGAAATAATATCACTTTCTGATGGTGACAAATAAGAATCCCACCATCCTATCAACACTAAATTCCAAAGAGAGATAGACTGACTTGACATAATAAGAGAAAGTGGTACAACAGGATGCCAAGTAGACAATACCGACACTCTCTCTCAAATTTCTCACATTTAAACCAGATCAACTAGTAGGGTCATCACAAATGCCAGGAATAAATCATATCAGAAGCTCACCCCTCTACCACAACCGATTCTTAGTAGAAACGACATCGAAGGAAACCATCGAAACATGATACGACACGCCATTTCCAGATCGATCGAAAGAATCAAATCTTACTCACATTTAACAGAAGAAGAAATCCCAGGGTCTACTACATCGGATACCTCAGCATCCTACCAGACTGGTAGTTCACCAAACTGCCTCTGCGGCCGAACTAAGTCGCTATACTGATAATTACATTTTGAAGAATAACTGCCACCACACTCTCAACCTTTACTGGATCGTGGCATTTCTTTAGCTGATTGAGATCTAAATGAAATCCCTGCGACTGGGCAGGTGCCTAAGGGCAAGAAGAAGGACGACTGCCTACTTGCCAAAGTAAGGGAATACTCCTCAAAGGATAACCAGGCTCACGACAATGATAACAGGAAAACTCCTCAAAGGATAATCAGACTCACGACAATGATAACACCTTTTTGCTGAAATTGGAAGCTGGACCGATTGTTGAAAGCTACAAAGAAAGCTGAGTCTAATCTTAATGAACTACCCATGCACTCTAAGAATCACGTCACACAAACTGAGATAACCTGGAAGGTGACCTCCAAAAATAATCAGAAGTCTTACCTCCAAATGAGGTACCATGATTGCCCGCTAGGGCCACGGGATTTCTTGCCCTCCAGCTCTAAATCTTTCCGCTCTAACTTATGGTATGCCTAATACCTCTAACCAATATCAACAACAACATCAAATGAAGTTCCAACCTAAATTCTTGAACCATCTAGGATCTCAAGGAGGGAGAAAGGTCATCAATAAATTTTTGAATCTCTCGAAAGGCTCATGGACAAGTTCTAATGCATATTCAGTCATGCTATTGAATTCAATCTCATATTTTGAAACACCAACAGGCTAACCGACAGGATACCCTGTCCAATCCACTCAAACTGGCAACATTTTTCATCTCGCTCGCTACTCGAAAGGAATTTTTTTCCACTAATCTAGAAGAAAAATTGAACCAAGTTAGCTAATAAGAGAGCGACCCACCAATTCAAGCTGGACCCCATGAAACTGGAAAGCAGAATAATCAACACCATACCGCTCGATATAATCAAGAGCCTGAAAGATACGCTGACATCATTTTATTTTAAAAAAATTTACATAGGGATTATCTAATGCATTGCTTGGAAATATCGAGATGTTCAACCGCGTAAAATAATGCAGCCACTTTGGGCACTCGGAACGAACTATTACTCAGGCTAGCTAATCAGCCGAATATTTAGAGGCACAACACATGCTGCCTCCGGAACATAATTTACTGAGGCAGCATCAGGGACTGGAACAGGAGCTCCCTGAGACCGAATGTCTCTATCTACGGTAACCTGATAAGCTTCCTAGCGAATAATAGGTTCTTACGGTATCTGCGTCGCCAAGATTCTCGTAAAAGCATCGTGGAGAGCCAAGAGAACCACAAGGTCCTGCTCCCTTGCCCATCGCGAGCTCGTACAGCTGGGGCCTTCGTAACTAGATCGTCAGCATGATAAAAAATCTCGGGGCTTCGTCAGTGCTAACCCCAGGCCAAACTGCTTCATCTTGAACTCATACCTTTTGCTGATTTGTCGCACGAGGGTTTACAATTACCACGAACGAATTAATGAAAATACTTTTGCATCCTAGACCGACGCACGATCAGAAAAGAAGGAAGTGAAACTTCCTAAATGCCATCATAGCCTCTCGTAGATAAGTACGGACGTCTACGTACCCACCAGTAAGGATCTACTAGACATTGTCTTAGTCTGGTTAGACTCTAAATCGGGCTCTGATACCAACTGACACGACCCAGAATCCGGTTAGGCCGTGCGGGCACCCGACATCCTCCCCTAAACCAGTCGGGCGAACCCTTATCAATTAAATTAGGAAAATAAATATAATTCAATTTATAAATGAAAGCAAGACTTAGAAAAAGTACAAACATAATGATACTTCCAAGCTGTAAAAAAAGAAATTACAGTTGACCACCCACATACTAGGTGTAGGGCTATCCAGACTAGACATCTAAGAGTACAAAAGAAGACAGATACCTACTAAAGGGAGAAAAATGCAGCTGAAATAATAAACAATAAACTGGTGGCAATCAGGAATAAAAGCTGGCTCACCCTGACAGCTGAAGTTGTCTTCGCTCCTGAACAACGTGGCGAACTCAATCTTGGAGCGAACCTGCCGAAACGAAATAAATAGACAAGAACAAACAACAAACAACAAACAAGGGTGAGTCAAAAGGACTCAATAAGTGGGGCAGACTAGCCACCTCAAAGAATAGGATAGCTAGCCAGGGAGAAGAAACAGATAAACAAAATTTCTCTTATTTAAATTATAAAAAGGCAGAGCCATATAATAACTAGAAACACATATGGAAGGACAAACTCATCCACAACCACGAACGTAAGATAGCCAAAACATATAGGTATCCCGAACACATCAACAATCAGAAATACATCCTGTTGCGGCGTGCAACCCGATTCATATATTCATCCTGTTGCGGCGTACAACCCGATCCATATATTTATACCGTTGCGGCGTGCAACTCGATCCATATATTTATAACGTTGCGGCGTGAAACCCGATCCCCGCAACCCAGAATACGTGCCAGAAATATATAGGCAAATAAGCAATGCACGTAGAAGCAGAACAGTAGTTATGTACCATAAGTCTACACAATGGTATGAAATGAAATGAAATGAAATATGATGAAAAGGGTCACATGTGCCAATGAATGGAGCGGAATCCTCCTGCTCCGAGGGCGGAATCCTCCTACCCTCAATATGATGCAATGGAGCGGAATCCTCCCGCTCAGAGGGCGGAATCGTCCTACCCTCAATATGATGCAATAGAGCGGAATCCTCCTGCTCCGAGGGCGGAATCCTCCTACCCTCAATATGATTCAATGGAGCGGAATCCTCCTGCTCCGAGGGCGGAATCCTCCTACCCTCAATATAATGCAATGTAATGCATATGAATGTAATATGATGCAATAATAACCCTTTACCGACACGGGACTCTTTTCGACAGCGGGGAAGTAGATGCCAACTCACAGCCAGAGTATAATGCTCAGATCCTCTATGCAATACAACCAAGAACAGGACATAACATATAATATAAAATATAAATCCAAAGCTAAGGCGTAATGAGTACGCCTATCGGAAGCTACACACGTAAGGAACACGTGGTAGAAAATCCACGAGGCCAGGTGCCTCCAAAGAAATGGATATAAACACTTACCTCTTCAAAAAGTTAGAACTGCTAATCAACAAACGCTTTATTCTTTGGTTTCATTGCCAAACGATCCCACTCTATCCAATAAGCAGAAAAATATATCAAATTAGGCTAAAGGCTTTATTCCTTACATCTTAGGGCAATCCGGTTAGGAACCTGATATCCTATTCGCATACGCAATACGCAGGCCAGGCCTATGTACAGGGTTTAAGGTCACATTGCCAAACCCTAAATAAATTATATTTATATGTTGCCCATAACTCACTGAGTACGAATATATAATTAATTCTATTATCGGGGTCCAATTGACCCTTTAAACCATTAATTGAACTTATTAAAACGATATCTAATATTCTAAATTTTACCATTAAAATATATTAAAACACACGTAATAAACTCATATAATATATTAGGATCATTACCTGAATTTTCAGGGTAAGAATACTATTTTTCTCCGGCTCTTTTTGCATTTTCTGGCATTTTATTTTTCCACTGCGTCATTTCCTTTTCTCTATTTCGTTTCTATTTTAATGCTGTAGTAAGAAGTACGTTAAGAGATATATAATCCCTTAGCACCCACCGCCAAGGTCCCTTTCATTTTCTTTCCTATTTTGTCTTTTTCTCTTTTTTCTTTTCTTTTATTTCTTTTCGCGACAAAAATTAAAACGGTACTCTACGATATTCGAAATAATTACAAATTTTGTACAAAAGTTATAAAAAATATATATAATATACTCGCGAAGGCAGATCTCAAATCGGACTCCCGAAACTCAAGATGCGAATTTAAATGAAAAAAAGTCAAATTATTTAACTTTCGGTAATTTAGCGGAAACTAGCCGAACAACATCGAAATTCACTTTCGAAAGTTTACAAAAGTCACAAATAATCATACGAAACTAACGGCGCTTTCGAATTTTGAATCAGAGTTCATTCGCCAAAACTGAGTTCAAAAATCTCTTTTTAATATTTATCGACAATAAAAACTGAAACCTTCTTCCGGTGCCTACCAAACGAGGTCTGATTTAGCTCAAATTTTACTGATAAGTCTCAATGGGCCTTACGAATATTTTAAAATTATCGGCATGCCAATCGAAGTCCTAACTTCCGAAACGACTAACCGAGGTCGTTTCATTGAATATTTGTGTGGATTATATTAAAGGAAAACAAACAGGGGGGTACCCATTCAAACAAGATTTCATTACACTTACTTTAATCTCACAAATCATATGGGTAATATATAATGGTCGGACCACATATTTGAACCCTCAAAACCCCTTAGGGATAGAGAGGATCTACCTCGTTAAGCCCGTTGGGGTTAATAACAAGGCGCATAAAACCATAGTCCAAAGACCCGAGCGAGAATGACCTTTTTAGGTCTTTCCCTTTAGCTGGGGTAGGCTCGTGAGCCAATATAGCCCAAATGCTCATTAGTTTCCATAAACCCACACCTTCAACCCCGTTAGGGTGATGAAAGCAAAGCGGGGTTTGGTTCAAGTACGGCCGTGCCTTGAACCCTTGTCATGAAAAGTATGATATAAACTAGATTTATGTTAACCCGTAGATTTTATAAGATTAAAAATAAGTATTAAGCTAAAATAATCAAGTCATCATGGATAAATCCATGGTAAGGAATCATGGTAAGGAAAGATATAGCAAGAATCATGGAATAAGATATATTAAAATAGAGAATTCTTACAAAAATCAATGTTAGAAACCCTTGCTTGCCTTCCAAGAATATTCAAAAGTGTAAAAAGGTGATATTCTAAGCTGAACAATGTATATTATCCTTTGAGGCATAATGGTCTATTTATAGGCATGGGTTTAAAAGCTTAAGCTATATTTCAAAAATTGCACTTTTCGCTTTGTTTTCTTCAAGTCGCCGGTCATTCGGCGGTCAGCCCATTGCATTGTGTGGCCACCGAAGATAACTACTGACTTCTCTTGTCTTTTGTCCTTTTCAGGTTCGGTGGGATTGCACTTTAAGCGGCGGAATTCTTCACTTTCACCGCCGATTTTCTGAGCTCACTATGAGTCTCGGTGGGGTCGCCGTTACTTTTACAGAGCCGCCGACTGCTTTCAGCCTATGATTCGACGGTCCGCCATTTTGGTTCAGTGGAAAGCCTTGAGCTCTTGAACTCTCTTCTTCTCAGGCAGGTGGCCTTATCATTCAGCCGATGATTTGGCGAGACACTGATTCGCCTTCAACACCTTGTCTCCATGTTCTTCAACTTGTAGCCAATTTTTGCGCTTGTTTTTGTTCTTTATTCTTTCCTTTTGGTTTTGTAACATGAATAGCATCAAATTCCTGAAACATGGAGATCAACATAAGATTTACACAATTAATAGGGCTAAAGGACATAAAAACTAGTCTAAAAGAGTTGCAATTAAGCGCAAAATTCTAACATATCAACTCCCCCAAACTTAAGCTTTTGCTTGTCCTCAAGCAACATTAAAGATTTATCATATGTTCACTTTTCAAAGCTAGAATTGAGTACAACTGATGAGTTTAGATAAGAAGAAGTCTAGGACTTCGGTTGGTACCAACATTTAGTTTCACACATGAGAATCCAACCAACAACCACAAGAGCCAAAGTTAAAACTATATCAACTAGAGTTTCTAGTGGTAACTAAAGCTTGTGTAGCAAAATATACTCTCTCAACTCACTCAAGACTCGTATAGTCACATCCTCAAGTCTCAAGTCCCATAGTGCTCTAACCACAAGGAATGGGTCCCTATCTCTCAATAAAATTTAAATTAAAGGGACCCTTGAGTTTAACGCCTCACTCTCGCATAGAAATGCAAGTATTGCATATGCAATGTCATAGGCTTGGCTAAAGTGTCACTTGTTAATTCTTTCACATCATTTGGCAAAGGATTAAATAGGACTTTTAAGGTTGTAATGTAGGCTTTTGGGCATAGGCAGGGTATAATTTGGATATAAAGTGACTAATCTCCCTCCTTGGGCACTACATTATCTTTTCTTTTCATTTCATTTTGAACTTTTCTTTCCATGCTAGCTCTTATTTCCCAGTTTTCACTCTTGATGTTGCTTTGTGGCTCTTATTCTTCTTTTGATTTTATTTTTCTATTTTTGTTCTTTTTCTTTGTCTTTCGCTATTTTTCTTTCTTTTCTTTGATTTTCTTTTTCTTTTGCAACTTTTATAGCATTGTTTTCCTTTGAAGAGTCACCTAGCATTCACTCCGTTATTTCCCTCCCCCAAACTTAGACTTTAGTCTAAGTTGCACGTCCTCAAGGAGATAGGGCCAAGAGAGGGTTAGTATTTTGAAGCACTTAGAATTGGTCCGGGCTAGTAATGTGGTCAATAAAATAATGATAATAAGATAAAAGTTGGCTAACTAGGGATTACTTTATTTTGTAGGCTTGAAAAGGCTCAAATGGATCAAAGAAATGCGTATTATCTATCCAACACCAAAGTGATATTCCATCCATTAGAAGGACATACAAGCCAAGTTCTAACATACATATGCAATTACAAGTACAAGCAAAGACTCATCACACATAGCACAAGGGACAAAAGATATGAACATTAACTTTCACAAGCATTAGAACAAGGAATTTGCCTATACTACAGATGTATAGAATCACCAAAAGAACCTAAAGGTTATAGGTGTAACTCTCACCAAACAATCCACTAACTTTCTCATGTGTGCTCCTAGCATGTTGGTATTAAACAAGTCACAAAAGAAGAACAGAAAGACAGTTTTATGATTAAGTCGTAAAAAGTGTCTGGTTCAAAATAATTACATTCTTCGAAAGAACCGAGTCAAAGAAAAACCAAGAAGGTTATTTACTATCCTAAGACTATTCACAAATGTGGTATTTAATTTCTGGCCCAAGTGAAGTTCACGAGGGTTGCCTACGTATCGCAAGAATTGCGAATCAGAGGAGAAGAGGCAACATACCAAGTGTAGTTCATAGAAGTACCCGTTGAATCTTTTTGGGATTATTAAAAATTTTCAATTTTTTTTTAGCTTTTTCAATGTTTTTGGATTTTCATTTATAGCAAGTAAAGGACAACTACACTAAGAATTTAAAGTGCAAGAATTAAAGACAAGAATTTAAAAATAACTACTTAAAGTGTATACAAGATAATGGGACAATTAAGCAAGTTAAAATTCCATCCTCAACATGAGAAGTTTCTATGTCCCCAAGCAACTAATCAAAAAAACATAAAACAAAAAGGATAAGTATGGGGTGAAAAAGTCTCCCTATCAGTCTCGGGAAATTTTCTTACCCTTGCCTTCCACATGCTTTAGTGGAGCTTGTTCCTTTGCTTTTTTCTTCTCTTCTCTAGCTCTAACTGCTTCCTCCAGTGAAGCTTATCTAGCCATTTGCAACTGCACTTCTTCATCATCAAAGTGCATACTCTACATCATCTCGAAATCTTCTATCATCTCCTCCACCTCTTTTCTTTGTTTCTTCTGGTTTGTAGGCTCTGCAGCTTTGGAAGAACATGGCAGTCCTTGTCTTTGTTCCCTTTCACTCCACAACATATTCAGTACCTTTGCCAAATCAGCTTGTGTTATGGAAAACAAATGAATTGTCCTATTAATCTTTACAATGTCTTTTATGTTTGCCTCTATGCTCTCTATGAACTGATCGAAGTGTGTACGAATAGCTTTGTGTGATGATGGTGGAGGTAGTTGAACTTGAGGAATATGGGACAAGAGCACCTTGAATTCTTCCATTTATCTCTCTAGTTGTACAAACTTTTGGGTTAACTCTGTTAAAGCTCTTGAAGTGGATGGTCTGTCAGTCTGTGTGGGTGTTGTTGACACCCAATTTCGTCCCGAAATTTAATTAATGTCTAATTATTTAAATAAAATCAATTATTAAAATTTTTGAAATTAATTAATTAAGGTTCAAAGGTAATCAATTTAAATTTGAAGAGAAAAGGCTAAATTGCATTGTACATATTAAAATCAAACTCATTTGTGTAATAATTATGTTTAAATAGCTTAAATAAAACGGGTTAATTTTGTTCTAAGCCTAAAGGATAGCCTATTTCCGCAAACATCTATCTACAATACACATTACATTGCCCACACAGCATTTCCCATTTCAGAATCCCCAGTTTCCCCTTGACCCGTTTTCCTTAATCCTGACCCGATAACCCGCGATCCCCAAAGCTTTTCCCCCCAAAATCAACCTCAAATCAGTCCAAAAATCGTACCCGCTGGTCCCCCCCGCGACCCACTTCAAAACCCAGCTGTGGAGATAGTACAATCAAGGAATCTCAACGGGAATTCTTTGAAAGATAAGGGCGGAAAACGTACGATTCTTGAGGGAATTGACGATTTTCACCCCTATTTTCCAGGTGAAATGTCTATTTTGGGGTAAATTTTAATTTCAAGTGAAAATCTGGAAACTCTAGCATTTCAAGTATATAAGGTAATATTCTTATTATTTTAATGGGGGGGGGGGGTTGGAAGTTCTTGAGTTTTAAATGGAGGCAGAACCTAGAGAAAATGAAAAAAAAGGGGCAGCACATACATAAACATGGAGCATTTTTCTTCTCAGTTTTTTTCTTTAAAAAGATATAGCATTACTGTTTCTTAGTTTGTTTCTGGATTTGTCTTGTGTTGTCGATTCATTGTTTGTATCGTCGCTTTGCCATTCGAGTCGTCGACCTCGTGCGAGTCGACACGCTTGTTCGAGTTCCATTTTCTTTGGATCACTCGTCCTCGTTCACTGCCCGCAAAAAGGTCCGAATTCTAAACTTTTCTTTTACTTTATTGTCTATTTGACTGATTCACTGCTAGTTTGAAAACATATATGTTATGCTAGACTATTGAGCTACTTACCAGTTAGATTCTTGGTAAATATGACTAAAGTATGAGTTTTGTGTTACTGCTATGATAAGAAATTAGTTAAAATCATATCTGTCACTTATCGAATATTCTTGACTGATTGACAGTGCGTAAGTGTATTGATGGAAAATATTGGATTTTAACTAGAACTCGAACACTCTATGATAGTTATTGTTTTTCAGTTCTTTTTTCAATTACATGGATATTGCTTGAGTTCTAGTTCATTAGTTATTCTTCTATTGATCTCTGTCTAATAAAATGGGAATAAAAGGATAGTTCTGTCATGTCTATAGGTTCTGTTTGTTTATGGTTTAGCCTAAAAGTTCTTGTTTTTGTGCTTATGTAATTTTCTTAAGCTAAAACTGTTTTTTTAAAATGATCTTTGAAGGTAAAATTTGGTCTTTATGGATTTGTTCCAAGTCTTGAGGTCTGTTTTGCTCCCTCCATGATTCCAAGTTTGTGTTTTCTTAAAGTTCAAGCAGCATAGTATTGATGTTCTTTCCTTTATTTGAGGCATGATTTAAGTAGCTCTAAAGTTGAAGTATCGAGGGTTTAAAAGGTGTTTAGGCTGGAGGTCTTCAGGTTATTGGAGGAAGGAGTTCAGGGAGTGTAGTGGTGGTTTGAGGGGTGTAAATAGAGCCTGGATTGAAGCTGATTTTCCTGGTGGCTTCAGTGTGTAGTTTGGCCAAATGGGGTGTGGTTTTAGTAGGGAGTTCCTGATAGTTGTAGCTGGTTTAAATGGCTCATGAAGGGTAAGTTTTGTTTCTGTTTAGGTGAATGAGAGAAGAGTGCAGGTGTACTGTGTTGATCCAGTTTAGTATAGAGGGATGTTCAGTGGTTGGTTTTGACTCTAGGTAGTTTTAGGGGTGATGTTCAGAGATGTTAAGTGGCTGCAGGTGCGGGAGTTAGGCTGTAGTGATTGCAGGTGCTTTTGAAGTAATTTTGGTAGTCTGCAGCAGGTTAGGAGTTTGTGATGGTCTATAAAGAACTGTTAAGATTGGAATCGTTTGAGGTGTTTAAAGGATTCTTGGCTTTGTTCAGGTTCATTTCTGGTGTGTGTGGGGGGATGTGAGGTTGTCTCTGGTTCTTGAATGAAAGAAGAAGGCAGAGGCTTGTCTGAGTTCTGTTGGTAAATCTGGAGAGGTTTTTAGGGGTTTGAGGGAGTGTAGTTTGGCCTGATCCTGAATGTGCAGTATGTATGTTTATGTGTGTGTGTTTCTTGGTTAGCTAAGGAGTTCTGGAATCTTTCTTGTTTGGTGAGTGACAGTTTTACCAGAAATTGATAAAGTTTTGATATCAGGCATGTTACTTGAGTTGTATAGCATAATTGAGGTTAGAGTTTGGTTTTAAAAAATATAGCGAAAGTCTGCTTTAGCATGTGAAAATCTATTTGGTGGTTAAAGGATCAAGGTTAATGTTTCTCATGGTTGTGTTTCAAATTAGAAAGTCTTGTCTCGGATTCTTTACCATGCATTTGTGCTTTTCTTCTTGGTCTTATTCATTACTGAGTTTGGTGGTTTTTGTTAGTTTCACTTTTTGATGTGCAAGTTATTTATGTGAATGATTGTTGAGTAGTTACTAATTCTTATTTTACTTCTTCCCTTTTCTTTCCATGACATGAAACACTTTGGGACGAGTTCGGCTAAAACTCACAAATTGGGATGGCATGCATTCGGAAGTATTCGATCCGCTCCACATTTTCGGGACTTGATATCCCTGAAAATGTAAAAGAAAGAAAAAATGAAAATCACAAAGTCCAAGACTCAATGATTGAGTTTGCGCTTCCGGGTTCTATCTTCTAAACTCCATCCTTCCCCGCTCCCTTCGAAAATGCATGTTGTATAGGATTTCCCCATAGACCGGATTAGGAGTCCTGTAGGATAGAAATGATATTTGAATTGTGAATAATTATTGTAAATTACTTAAATTATTTTTATATGAATTCTTTGTATCATTTCTTTGCGAATCGCCAATTTATGGATGTTTAGAATCATTTGTCAATTAATGAGTGCAAATAAAATTCGATTAAAATCGTACCTTCGTCATAATTTGCATTTGAATTATTTATTTATGGATATTCAATTATTTATTTATTTAATCTAATTTATTTATTTAGTTAATCAATTAAATTTTAATCCTTTATTTATTTATCTACTTAATCTAATTTATTTAATTTCAATCAATCATTTATTTAATCAATTAAATTATTTATTTATTTAATTAGTCAATTATTATTCAATTACTCCTTTATTTAATTAAAATTGGTAAGTATTCATTTATTTAATTAAGTTATTTATTTGCTTATTTATCTATTTATTCAATCAATTAATTAATCCTTTATCCAATTATTTATCTAGTTTGTTTTATTTAACTATCTAACTTCATTAACCTTTACTCATTCTATTAATTAATCAATTGATTATTATTTCATTATCCATTTAATTAATCTTAAATTGGGTCATCTATTTATCTAAGTATCGGCATAATTAAAATCTTAGCTTATTTATATTATTCCTATTATCCTTATTTTAAATTAGCTTTATATATTTATTATCCTTAACAAATTCATGAAAACCGCTGGATTAACCGCATTTAGCGGATTTTCGAAAGTGCTCCTGCTAGGGACTTTCTTTCGAATTTAATAAAACCACTTATCTAGAATCTCTGAATTTAATTCCTTTTAAATAAAGAATAAATTGCACTCTTTAGTTAACTTAGGTTCCTAATAATCCTTAAATTAGGTGGCGACTCCAAAGAAAACCCTTTGGAGTCCCATTTTGTTGAAATCAAGTCCCAATGCATACTTGTGTGCATTTTTTTGGGAGGGTTCAACAGCGTGACGACTCCGCTGGGGATACGCAAATGGTTCTAACCAAAAAGCTTTCACGAATTTGTTTGTTTGTATTGTTTGAGTTGTATGCTGATATTAGTATGCGTAGCTTATTTAATAATTGTTGAAACTAGCATGATTATTATATCTATCGTTTATTTGCAAGTATGCTTAGATTAATCTAATTGATTGCTGTGTGTCACGAAAGCATGTCACTACACCCTTATTTGTGCACATATATAAACTGGCATTCCGTTCATACTTCCCCCACTCCTGGGAACCTCTTGCATTTTCACCCCAAATATCCGCGAGGTGCGCCCATACGCACCCGCACTTTCTTCCACTAAAGAACCCTGTGACGAGTTGGTACACCGGCGGCCATCGTAGGAGTAATTCGACTGCGAGACCGCTTGCCACTCACCTGTTAGCCTCAACCGTTAACCCACTCTTAGATGGAGCTTTTAGGAGCATGCATGCATTTACCCCTTAGTCTGGACCCGGTCCTTGATACCGCCTCCACAATCAGGAATCCGCCCTTATGTCAACGGGTTCTTGAAACCCAACGACAATGCATATTATGTGCTATGTGATAATGAATCCTCAGTCCTAACCATGTTTTGAGCAAAATCAGATTTGGAATTTTGTCTCCTATGTTGTTCTTTAGGTCAGAAAATGGAAGAATTTTGCAGAATCTATGTGGCCATAGCAGTCCACATAGAATTTGAGATCATAGACAGAATTGCAGTCCAGGGAAAGTTAGGCAGATTTGATTGGTTTGTATTTTGGAGATGGTAGGGTGTAGTGAGATCTAAGACGCGAAGCCCCTGGTGTCTTTAAAAGATCAATGGGGTCCCTCTCGTGAATGGCTTTGCATGTGTGCAGGCCCATGTTGACTAACCAACTGCAAATTCTTATGGAATGAAGTATGCTTGTCGCATACTAGGAGAGTGAAGCCCCTATGTCTATAAACGACCAATGGGGTCCCTCCTTGAAGACCAGTGCGGTCTTGGCTACCTAGGAAACTGAGAAGCTTGATTAAAGCCGAGGACCAGTGAGGAGCCCTATGAACAACGTCTGTGAGCCTTGCAAAACCTAGGAAGCTGAGAGGCTTGTCTAAAGACGAGGACCAGTGAGGTTTTTATTTTAAAAGGCCAATTGGCGCCTTTTACGATTTGCAGTCTGGTATTATGAAGGCGGTTGAAAATTTCGCCCATGGATGTTGTAAAATAATTGGGAGTTGTGCCTGGAGGAGTGTGGCTGTTTGCAAAAGGTATGTAGGTTTGTTTCAGGTTTTAGGCATTTGGGTTTAGAAATTTGGTGCAGATGTTGTGAAGAGCATGAGCTGTGTTAGAATTGCAGTGACACCAACTTTTGGAAGATAGTTGGGATAACGGAATTGCAGTGTCTAGGCGGAGAGCTGATTGTTATCAATTATTGTTATTATTTATTGCTTACTCTAAATCTGAATTGCTCAAAACTGGCATGAACTATTTTTCGTTACCACTTATTTGCGCGATTAGGCTTACCTCTAGCACACAGAGGTACCTTACAGGGTAAGACGCGTTTGCATTTTATTTACGCTCAATTACTTGTGTTTTCCACATGTCAAATTATCTGTCTTATATGCGATTACTCGCTAAATATGTGCTGGTTGCCTGAAATTTGTTGGTACTGATTGCGCTGTGATTGAATTTGTTTGGTGGTATGGTAAGATTAACGTTATGTTACCTCAATCTATTTTTCGTAAAAGTTAACCGCTTTATGAAGTTGTTTATTCATCTATCATCTGAATTCATGCATACCATTATTTAAAATGCCTTTCAAATGTTATTTTATTTATCTTAATTCCAGTCTTGTCATTTTGCATAATATTGTTTAGCGTCATATTTTAAAGTATTCGCAAGTGTGTTTTCCTTTTGAAAATAACTTCAAAATTAAACAAGCGTTTCGCATCTGTTCTGCTGTAACAAAATAAGTGTCTTGCTCTAAATTTTGGGTCTTTTCAGTACGTTCTCAATTTCTCCCTTTTGGAATAAGTTGACCCGTCAGTTTCATCCTTAATAAGTTTTATTAAATTCGGTATGCGTTGCCATAGGGTTAATTATTTGAACATCAAAATCAGGACCTATGGCTCGTCAAATTGCTGTGATTGACTTGACTGGAAATGATGGATCCCACCAAGACAAGGTTAACAAGCTTGAAGCAACCGTAGCAAGTTTGGAAAAGAGACTTGATAGCCTTACTGAATTGGTTGTCACGCTCATGGATGCTCGCAACCCAGTGCGTAATGTGCCAAGCCCAGGACCAAGTGCTCCTGTTGCTCCTATTTATACTGTTGCACCTCCTACAATGCAAGTAGCTCCAGCATTTGAGTATGATGCTCAACAGTTCCCTAATTTGCATGCATTCTTGTTGGAAAAGGAATTTGGTGGCTTCTCATAAAAAATAAGTAATGAGAAAAACAGCGGGGAAGGGCTTCCCAATGCTAAAGAGAGCACTGACACAATGGCAGACGGGAGTGCTCTACCATCTCAAGCAGGTTTAGGTGAAGTAGAAAAGGAAAATGTGAATTTTCTTGACGTGGTTGATCCACCAGTGTATGATGGGATAGGAGATCCTCATGATCATTTGAAAGCATTTGTTGATTGGGTGGCAATATTTGGAAAAAGCAATGGAATCAAGCTGAGGTTATTTGTTAAGACGCTCGCGGGGCCGGCTTTAACGTGGTTTGCAATGCAGGATCTTGGAAAGCGATTCACATAGGATGACTTAGCTCGTAACTTTTTCAAGTAGTACGAACTCCAAAACCTGACCTTTGCAAGGAGCAATCCGCTGAAAAGAAAATCTGTAGAGCTTCCAGAAGAGCCGGCTGCAATAATTTCTGACAAGAGAAAATGTGAATTGATTGAGGCACAGTCCAAAAATAAAGGAAAAGCTGTCATGTCAAAACCTTTGCCAACCATGACAGGGGAACCCAGCGCCATCGATCATGTAATCGTCAATCCAAGTTCACAGTCAAACCATGCCAAAAGATCTGCTTTCGCATTCACACGGCTCCCAGAATCTTACGCACGACTATTTGAAAGGCTCAAGGAGTTCAATTTGGTACATCCTGTAGAACCAAAACCATGCCGGTCACTTAAGCCTGAGAACTTTGGAAAATTCTGCATTTACCACTCAGGAATGCATGGGCATTATATTGGGGAATGCATTACCTTTAAGGAGAAAGTTGAAAGCTTGATTAACTCTGGCCATGTCAAGGTTCTACCAACAAACGGCACTGACAAACCTTTTGTCGCAATCTTTCCATATGCAAAAGAAGATCCCTCGAAGAAGGGCATTTAAGCACCTATTAAGTTCCAGAAAAGCAGTAGAATTGCAGAAGCAGAAGCTAGTTTATTTGTATTATTAGGAAGTAACTATTGTAATTCTCTTTTGTTAGTTTGGTTGAAAAAAAAAAAAGAATATCAAATTATGAATATTTGACTCTATTTCTATGTAAGAAAACTACGGTAACCGGTTTCCCAAGGCGGGAAGCGTAGGCAACTCATATCGAGTTTCGGTTACACCAGCATTTGGAAAATCTCTTCTATGTAAGCAGAACTACGCACGGTCTGATTCCCAAGGAGGGATACGTAGGCTCCTCCATCGGGCTCGACCCTTTAGTATTTAAATTTTAATTTTCCCAAAGATAAAAACTGCGGCAAATTTTGCAAAGCAAGTAGAAGACGTGGGAGATTGCAACCGGGCCAGCTTTTGTTAAGTAGTTTGAAGTTTTGAAAGTCATAACTGGGGCAGTTTTTGCAAAACAAGTTAAAATGTTGGAGCCATAACTGGGGCAGAATTTTGCAAAAAGCAAGTTGAAGACATTGAGTTGGTTTGTTCGTTATTAGAAGCAGTTTTCAAGGATTGGTGCAGATTGTCATTTTGCAAGGAAGAATCGATAGTCGAGCAAAGCATTGATGTTCAAAATAAGCCGACCATTTTAGTAATTTGTGTCAAAATGGTCCAGCACGCATACTAATTTAGTAAAGACTTTCTTGTTTTCCTCAATTCGCGGCTTGAAAAAATCAAATTTTGTTGATCATTGAGTTTCGAACTCTTAAATATTTTACTCATGTTGTTGAGTCGAGAATTTGATCCCATCCATTCGGCCTAATGGCCTATTTTATACTTCAAACCTTATGCATGCATTGCTATTTTACGTATTAACTTGCTTTTGTTCAATGTGTAGAATTCATTCGTTAAAAGTTGGCTAACATTGAACACTGAAATGACTGAGAATCTGCATCAAGGACAAAACAACATGGCAAAGCAGCTTCAGGCAACCAGTTCTGGTATGGGTATCTTGCAAGCATAGAATGATGATGTTGAAGAACATGTGGTCCAAAGGAATAGGATTGTCAACTTTGTCAACACTAGCAAACCTTTGCCAAATACAAGCTTTACCTCCAATCCACCTTACTTAACAATGCCTAATTACCCAATGCCTATACATTCTATATATCCACAAATCCCACAAGGATATCTTACCAATCCAAATGCTTGGCCAGCTGCAACTTTATACCAACCACCTTTTATCACTATGCCTGCTGTGGGGAGTCAATCAAATCAATTGATAGTGCGTTCACCAGAATTGCCTGAGAAAGAAGTTGAGACAACTTATCCTCACAATATGGATGAACAGATTGTGAGAAAGATCATGGGAAAAGAATTGCGCTCTAGGAATATCTAGAGTTTATGCTATGAAGACTTATGAATTAACCCTGACATTGAGCCTCCATGTGGGTACAAGATACCAAAATTTAACACTTTCAATGGAAAAGGAGACCCCTATGCGCATCTGAAAGATTATTGCAGCAGGTTACTTGGAATTGGTAAGGATGAAGCTTTACGTATGAGACTGTTTATTCAGAGTTTATCAGGAATGACACTTGCATGGTATACTAAGCAGGATTTTACCAAATGGCACACATGGGAAGACATGGCTCGAGACTTTGTGGAACAATATAAGTTCAACATAGTAAGAGATCCTTATCTAATTGATATGCGTAAAATCAGGAAAATACCGCATGAGTCTGTTGCAGAATTTGCTGTGAGATGGAGGCTAGAGGCTTCTAAGATGCATCCTCCATTGCCTGAAGATGAGCTGATAGCTACTTTCATTGACCTCAAGAAGGCCTATTTTAGGAAAAGCTACTTTTTGCCAATTTAAAGGATTTTCCCAGTTTAATCCGGTATGCAAAGATTTTGGAAGAAAAGTTTCAAATCGGAAGGTTGATTGACTATGACACCACAGTGCCAGTTTTCAATTGTTCTGATCCACCTGAAAATATTCAAGACTCCCAGCCTTCGCAAGTGCACTACAATCATGATATGTAGAATTCAAGTCGTCAGCATCGATCTTATCAGGTACCATCTGGTCATCAAAGCACGAAGAAGCTAAGACCTCGTACTTTCACTCCTCTATATGAATCATTGTAAGACATATTTGAGAGATTGAAAGTAGAAGAACTATTGCAAGCAAGGAAGGGATGGATCCCAGAAAATCAGCCTCAAGGATTCGATTTATCAAAGAGGTGCGCATATCACTCAAATATTCAAGGCCATGACACAGAAGAATGCTTGGCACTTAAGCACAAAATCCAGAATATGATTGAAACGGGCAAGATAAGTGTGAAGCAAGGGCAAACAAGCAATTATGATCCTCCAGCAGCAAATGCAATTATCATCAGAGGTGATTCATCAAAATTGGCACCAAGACATTTGAAAAGGAAGCGTGAAGCTTAGCAAGAAGATCAAATGACAGCACTTTGTTTGTTGAAGCTTAGAATCTTATTATGCTATACCTATTCAATTATTGGACAAAGGTTTTGTTAGCACCCTAGTGGATGATTTAGCTGCTCATACTAAGTAATGATTCAAGACTTAAAAGTAACAAAATATGCATTAAAATAGTAAGGTAGAAACGATTCTTACAAACAATGGTGTTGTTCTTCACAATACTAGAAGGCTTGACAAAGAAGTAATGGTATTTTATCTCTATCTCTCCTCTCAAGTGTAAGATGTTCTAAAAAATCTACTTCTAGATACATATAGTATTTGCTAAAATTAATTACAAAATTTTCATTAGCAGGTTGGGATGGAGCCCTTTATCCAAAAGGGCTAAGTTATGGTGCTGAATCAAGCAAAAGGGCTGGCGCCTCTTGGACATAGGCTAGCACCCTTTTCTGGGTTTGTATGAGAGGGCGGCCTCCCTTAATTGGACGACCGCCTTTTCTTATTTTCCAAGAGAAGGCGGTGCATCCTTTCATCATGTGGTCGCCTCTTCTTCATAGCAGCTTCTCCTTGCGAAGTGTAATGGACACCCGCCCCATGCATGGGCGGTCGCGTCTTCACAAGTCTTCCAGCACTTCAGCTTCCTTGCAAAGGGCTGGGGCCTCTTCAATTGCCCAGTTGGATACTCAACATGTTTTCACATCCAAGGAAGGGTTTGTCGCCCCTAGCATGGGTGGCCGTCATTTCATTGTTTTTGGAGCTTTCTTGAACTTGATCACTTTTCTTTGGTATTCTTGCTCTTTTGGTTTCTCACTTTTCTTGCAGGATCTAACACCTGAACCATGCAGAATTCATCAATATTCCCTATGGATTAGTTACTTTTGGATTCAAAGACAAAAGTTTAAATGAGTTAAAGTAAGCAAAATTCCCATGCACTCCCCCAAACTTGAATCTTTGGAAGCAAGAGTTGACGAGTTAAAGTAAGCATTTGGAAGCATATCCTTATCCACTAGCAAAAAAAACCAAGACGATGAAGTTATTTGAGACACTTACAAGAGGAAGAGTTGCTTCGATATAAAAAACAGGCAGATAAACTTAGTGGAGCAATTTCGGTTGAAGGCTTTATTGGAGTAATATGAATTCTCATGACAACAACTACAATAGGACGCAACAATCTAAGAGTACACATGATACGTAAGAAACCTACATCAAGTTCGGCGGCTCAACAATGAGATATTATCCAACAAGGAAAATTGGTGCAAAGTTTGAATCACAACAATTGGTTGGCAAGTATGAAAGACATTGATGATCTCTTTTGAAGACACATAGCTATCATGACAGACAAATTTGCAAGAAAGGATGACAAGTGCACTCAAGGTCTTGGTGTTCGACAAAAGCCAACCTCCCCTTCCATTGCACAACACAACCTATTCTTCGCACAACATCTTTATCACTTTTCATTGACATTCAAATCCTCATCTCTTGCTTAAACAAACATCGTTCGTTTGACCAAAATCCTTGCCTTGACTGCTACATAAAGTGCTTACGCAAATCCGTCGTTTGCGGTCTAGGCATCCTCTTAAGCTCATGTGTCATTTTTGCATCAAATCTTTGCTAAAGTGCCCACATGATTTTGTGCATTTCACCACATTGTTACGGTAGCTCTGCGCTTGAACACCAAAATTGGTCAATAATTTGTATTAAGAAAAGCCGAAGTGGCATGTCAAGCTAAAAACATTTTCTCCTGCAACAAAGTTCTTTGAACCATCAGCATATGACACCAAGAGCATTCAGACAATCCCAACACCGTACAACCTGGATTATACTCACACGAGAGTCACAATAAAGAAATCCAATCACTATATAATCGAAGCTGGAAAAACTTACAACCTCACACTGCACCCAACTCACACAATAAACAATCTCCCCTCTGTCAAGACTTTCAACAAAAACCTTAGCAGGCTCAACACAATCAAGGATAGACAAAAAGATAAAACCTCACGCATTTACTCCTTTAGCTCAGTCAAAAGATATTGCACCCAATAGACAAACTACTCCCTAGATACCCATTCCTAAATCCGATCCAACAAGATCTACACTCGTCACTAACATATTTAATACCATGATATCACAAGACATCCGGCACTAACACATAAAGTTCAGAGCCTGATTGACCAAAGCAAGACAATGGTACAACAAGAACCAATAAAGGGAAAACTCCAACCCCCAAACCACAAACACACTTTCTACAAAATCCAATCCATCAAAGTTAGCTCCATAACATATGAAGAGAAAAGTATGAAACATGAAGACACCCCATAACAACCTAAGAAAAATAAAATTTTGGACAACCTCCAAATCCGGTAAAATCCAAATATCAAACCTTAGTCTGGGCATGCAAGTATCCATACAATCTTAGTCATCGATATATCCAATCGCCATACTAAAGCACAAGTACATATTCTGGCTAAAATATTGGTGTTCTGGGCAATGCAATCGCCATCTCTCGGTGATCTGTCGTAAATAATAAATTGGGGCAGAATTTTTGAGGAACCCTCAAAAATTCCAAAAGACGCAAGCTGACACTGGGACAGAAATTTTTGAGATCCTCTCAAAAATTTTAAAAAAGGCATTATAAAAGCAACACAATAGCCTCCTTAGCACATTGCATGACATAACAACGACATTCTATTTTTTGCACTTTACTTTATTTTTGTTTGCAGGGTATACAACCCGATAGAATGGAATGACAAAGAGTAGACAACCCATTGAGAAAGTTTGACATGACAGAGGGTAGACAGCCCGATGTTGAGTTTAGCATAGCAAACGGTAGACAGCAGTGATGGTAGACAACCCTGTGAGAAGTTTAGCATGACAGAGGGTGGACAGCTCGATGTTGAGTTTGGCATGGCAAAGGGCAGACAGCCCTGAGGATAGAAAGCCCTGTGAGAACTTTTGCATGACAGAGGGTAGACAACCCGATGTTGAGTTTGGCATGGAAAAGGGTAGACAACCCTGAGGGTAGACTACCTTGTGAGAAGTTTGGCGTGGCAAAGGGTAGACAACCCTGACGGTAGACAGCACTGTGAGAAGTTTGGCATGACAGAGGGTAGAAAACCCGATGTTGAGTTTGGCATGGCAAAGGGTAGACAGCCCTGTGAAAAGTTTGGCATGACAGAGGGCAGACAGCCCGATGTTGAGTTTGGCATGGCAAAGGGTAGACAGCCTTGAGGGTAGACAGCTCTGTGAGAAGTTTGGCATGACAGAGGGTAAACAACCTGATATTGAATTTGGCACGGCAAAGGGTAGACAACCCTGAGGGTAGACAGCCCTGTGAGAAATTTGGCATGACAGAGGGTAAACAACCCGATGTTGAGTTTGGCATGGCAAAGGATAGACATCCCTGTGAGAAGTTTGGCATGACAGAGGGTAGACAGGCCGATGTTGAGTTTGGCATGGCGAAAGGTAGACAGCCTTGAGGGTAGACTGCCCTATGAGAAGTTTGGCATGACAGAGGGTACACAGCGTAATGTTGAGTTTGGCATGATAAAAGGTAGACAGCCTGGAGGGTAGACAGCCCAGTGAAAGGAATAGTGTAGCATGGAGTAGACAGCCTGGAGGGTAGACAGCTCGGTGAAAGGATATGTTTAAGGGTATGCAGCCAAATAAAAGAATGATAGACAACCCTGCATGAAAAGATACACAACTCAATACAAAATAGGGGTATAAAGCCCGACGTGACAAGCACACATTTAAATGACGAAAAGCACTGGCAAGACGATCCAACAAACAGGAAAGTCTCTTTATGAATTTACATATATACTATTTTGCAAAACTCACTTCTAACGCAGGACATACAATCTGGCGTCGCGCTGGCAAGATGATCCAACGACAACTCGGTGGGACAAAGCAATTGTTTCCTGACGAGAAGCGCTTAGCAAATGAATATCCCCCAGAGGAGAGGCACACATTCCCTAGCACTGAACACCTGAAAGCAGACTGGACAAAGGAGAGCTCAACTCAACAGGGAATTTTACTTTATCTTCATTCTTATCTCTATTTGCGTTTATCTTGATTTTACTGCAGGGACTCCCCGATCTCTCGACAAACCCCTGCGCCATTCTCTCACACCTACTCCCAAAAATTACTACTAATTGTGCAACCACAAAGCCTCAAATACATACAAAACATCATCCCAAGACCCAATTCAAGAAGCTTAATCCTACAGAAAATGCTTTTGCTACACCTGCAAGCTACCTATTTTGCCAAGTTCCAAAGCGCTCAAAGCTACGTTCCATACTCACACCAGTGGTCTACCTAATCCTTCCTTGCCGATTGGGCGTCAGCTCCGTATTCCATCCTATTCGTGCCTATCTATGTGAATCGTGCGCGTACATAGTGCTTCGTTTCTCAATATTCCCAAGCTCATTCAAGATAACATTGAAGGCAAGATAACTCATTTATCGAGTTGTAGTGGAAACTATGCCCATGTAAACTCCTCTTTATGGGTGTGTCGTGCACCACATCTTCATAAATAGGGTGATTACAAGACTCTTTTCCTGTACTCGATCTATCGATGTTACCTCGTCTTCGACAATGCAATTGTCATACCTGCAAACTGCCTATTATGTCGAATTCCAACATGCCCAAAGCCAATCATCTCACGCTCCCACAAGTAATCTGCCTAATCTTTCACTGCAAATTAGGATGTCATTTTACATTTCCTTCCAATTAACGCCTACTTTGTCTATTCAAGCCCATCTAACTGAATCGTGCGCATTTATAAGACTCGCCCCTCAAATGTTTCCCAGCTCACTCAAGGCAATATTGAAGGTGAGATTACTCATTTATCGAGATGAAGTGGAGACTATGTACATATAAACTCCTCTTTATCGGTGTATAGCGCGCCACATTTTAATAACTAGGATGATTATAAGCCTCTTTTCCAACGCTCGATCTATTGATGTTATATCATCTTCACTAGTGCCTGTGCCTTATTCTTCATTTATCCCGCCAAAAGGCAAAGCATACACGAATCTAACCTTTACA
This sequence comes from Petunia axillaris subsp. axillaris, assembly GCA_029990575.1. NCBI lineage: Eukaryota > Viridiplantae > Streptophyta > Magnoliopsida > Solanales > Solanaceae > Petunia > Petunia axillaris. The sequence goes on from JARKNS010000009.1 coordinate 20,221,173, forward strand.
TACTTGGATAAGTTTAGTCTTTACATCCAAAATCGTGCACCATAAACAACTCACACAGGCGACATGCCATTTTAGAACTACAACGGCTTGATTCTCGTGAAATCCGAGATATGTAGGCAATTCAGAGACTGGGGTTCGACAAAAATACCCCCCAAAACACTCATTTTTCTTTTTACTTTGTCTGTCCGTCGTGACAAAATTGGCTACTCCATCAACTATCTTTGCCCGAAGACTCTTTCATCACCCTCGGGCAAAGAGGGGCAGCTGTTGACACCCTATTTTGTCCCTCCTTTTTTCAAAATCGGCTATAATTTAACTTAAATGTGCAATTTGACTATTTGTGCATAATTTGCATTAGAAGGCGCAATCTACATGTGTTATCTTCTACTTATATATTACATACTTAAATGTGGCTATATTACGTAATGTTGTATTATTTAGGCCATCTGTCGAAATGTGATTGTTTGTGCAATTTTAGTGCCTTTATAGCATTTAATAAATATTTATGGCTATTTATATTTAATTAGCTTAATTTGTATTCCAATTTCCTTTTATGTGTGCATTTTACTATTTGTTATCCCCTATTTATATATATATATATATATATATATATATATATATATATATATATATATATATATATATATATATCACTTAGGTTATGTATTTTAAATATGTGCCAAATTGAGTTCATTTATGCAAATTGCTACATTTGTTAATTGTGTGTGACTATTTGTACGTAAATCTTTTAATTTGACCACAATTATTTTATATGTGTATTTTCTCACTTTCATATACATGATATATAATATTTATTTATATTTTTACTTATTGTGCACCTTTAAATCAATTATTAGTCCGATTATAAAATGTTCGGTCAAAATTCGGTACCATCCATTTCGATTCGTCATATTTGGTCTTGTTCATTTGAATTTGAATTCTTTTAGATATAAATCTTCCCCTAAAGGTAAATCTTTTTTTGAACCTGGGTAAATGTTCGTCCAAATACACACCCTAATACACTAAACATTTTTCCTTTTGTCTCCTATTTTATTTTAGTAGAAAATCACATTCTTCTTTTTTTTTTTACTCCTAAATCATTTCCCAAAATATATCTCCATATCCCCCATTTCCCTCCCCATCACCAATGGACCTTTCGGGGAATTTTTCTCTTCTTAAATAATTACCCATACACCCATTCCTGATCATCTTAATCATCCTCCAAATACACAGTATTACATACGCAAACCCCACCTCCTTTTGGTTTTTTTCCTCCCATCAACATCAGCATATACTTACACACACTACATATACGCAGACCCCACATCAGAATTACCCCCTCCATTGTCTTCCTCCCTAACAACACCATCAGATATACACGATCACCATACGCAAAAATCAAAAACACCAGAAAATACAGTACATCCACCACACACACCCCAAAATATATAGATACGAATACAAACACACTTGAAGAATTATACATAATCCATGAACACACAGTTCGCCCAAAGTCTACCGTATTTATTTCACAGTCGACAGCGTAATCACATGTTAAAAAAATACAGACTACACTATATAAGTCACAGTCTAAGGTCATACCAGAGTTATAGAAGATGTTTCAATTCGTAGAAGACGACTGCGTTCGTTCTTCATAGTAACATTCACCCAAAGTTCTTCACCGTAAGAAGAATAGTTCTTTTAGAGGGAGAGGAAAGAATCTATCTTCTAATTGACTTTTCAGAAAAGAAGCGTAGGAAAACAGATAGGAAGTTCTGACACTTCTGGACTTCTTTTTATTAATTATGAAGAGATACAACACTTCATCTTATTTTCCAATATACATGTCTTTTCTCTATTTTCTTATTAATACATTATAAGACATATCATAAATATATATACTTATATATTTGGACATGGATACAGGTTGACCCACATGGGTACCCCGAATCTAATTTTAAACATCTCTCACTCACACATGGTGGGTCAACTCTCATTCCCAGTCTGTAACATCCATACATAACGACTAGACCGTGTAACCAGTGCATACTTCGAGAGTTTAGTTGCTATAAATCTGTTAGGAATATATAGCATCTCGATTAATGGAACCTTGGAGTAGATTGTAGTATGCGATACCCTAGATCATTTATCACATTCGCATCTCTCATAATCTCATTGTATTAATTTGAGTTCATCATTATGTTATTATGTTCTTATCCCAAAGACAAATATAATGGATCGACCAATGACCACAATTAATGTGATAATACTCATTAATGATCTTTCTCATCTCATGAATCTCTTAATCTCAACTTGACTTGCTTTTCTAGAAATGCCCCGTCAGACCGAATCATCCATGATCTCTTGGCAAGACCCTAAGATAACAAACATCAAATTGAATCTCGAGAAACTGGTCAAAGTCATGAGGGCACAAAGAAAGAAAATTACTTATAATTTTCAGTGCTTCACACGATAATCAAGTAGAGATTAAATTTGTATCGCCCATAGGTCACTTTATGCATACGCGGTATGAATCACGTATAACAGTATTAACTCCTTTCCCATGGAGCGTATGTCTTTAACAAATTAAATAGTGTGCAGATGACAGTTCAGACAACCTATGCCTAACATTGAGTTCACAAATCTACTCATACAATTTATCCTTCATAACTCACATCTAGTATTAAGACAGACTCATTTAATCGAACATGATTAACCAAAAAACAAGCAACATTCTTATTATAAACTCCAAGCTTTCTATCATTATCACTTCTGATAATAATAAGTTCATAATTGTCTCATCCCTATTAGTCACCTAGACAAAAGAGGCGATTGCCTGTGTGAATAGACCATTCTTTTTGTCTGTCCGACATACTTCAAATTTATGTACTAAACATAAAATCACTCTATGTATATGAACCAACAACAAGCAATTTAGGCTTCAACTACATTAACTCCAATAATGCAGTTTTATGTGAACATGCTTGGGAAAAGTTAAAATATAAATACATCAACATCTACCAAACTCAATGCCTGCACATTTTACTATTAAGCACCAAATACTATGAGTTGTATTATCGGATCTACTATCATATAACGCGTAGAGATTTATTTCATGTTCACTTTTCTATGTACAACTTTGTCTCTAATGAAATTATACTTTATATAAATATGTTGTCCTTCAATGATACTTGTAACCTTTTTGTGTAAGCTATTGATACTTGACTATCACACTTAATTGTCACTAATTCAGTAGCACTGTCAAACACACCCAAATTAAATGTAAAGACGTTTAAGCTAAATAGCTTCTTGTACAGTTGCTGAAAACGCTACAAATTCAACTTTCATTGTATCAACGATGATGATTATTTCTTGCTATTCAACAATATACGCGACATCATTGCTTAGCAAGCAGGACATACTCATATTTAGATTTTCTCTCATCTAAATTTCCTTGTTAATCATCATAGATATAGCCATTGAGTCGCAGATCCTTTCCTTGATAATACAAGGATAATCGACTATGCATTTGGGATACCTCAGTATCCTCTAACTGCTTTCCAGTATTCCTTTTCTAAGCCAGGTTGTATCTGCTAACTAGAATAACAGATATCAAGCTTTATGAGACAAATCACATTCTTGTGAATTTATGAGGACATATCCTCCCACTTCTTGCTATAAATAGGAGTATTAATGGGCTTGCACTATTACATATTAAATCGTTCAAGAAAATTTCTTAAATAAAAGATTTTTCTTAAAGAAACAACAATCCCTTCGAACGATCTCTTGAAATCTGAACTTCAAGAATCCACCCATATTTTGTCAATACTACAATAAGTCTTTCGCATATATTGAAAACCCATTTTTTTCCAATGGTGTGAGGCTCAAAAGGTAGATTAACCAATCCAACTCTTGGTTTGGTTTCACTAACTCCATTTCATGTTCCATTGTTCTAGGTACTTATACTTAGCAGGGTATTTAAGAGCCTCGTTTACCTTTAGTTGCTCTTTTTCATCGTGTGGAGTAACTATATATGCTTCCCCTTCGATCTCAAATCGACGACGGGGAATACAGACGACTAGTCATCGAGGTTGAGATTGATAAAATTGATTTATCAATTGATAGTTACTCCCACTGGGACCAGCAATATAAAATAAATTCTTTTAGTCATTTGGTGCTATACAGAATAAATCCATTATCACCAAAATGACACTTACTCAAATCCATTTAACTAACAATAGCGGAATCAATTTGACCCACAGTTTTATAAAGAGGCGAGTCATAACTTTTCTCACCCTACTTAGGAAAAATATTAGCTAAGAGGTATACAACGTCATGTGATTCAAATTCAGTTATAGTGCCACTATCTTGTTCACATATGAACACATAAACCTTAAACTTTATGGAGTACCATAGAAAGATACACATCCTTCCCCTTGGAACTAGTTTTCCAAGTGGAAAAAAATTTAATGTTTAATAGTAGTACAAACCCAATAGAAAAAATTGAATTTTCATCATAATGTACCAACTACAATGGAATGTATTGCCACTCTCAGGAGACGTCGCATACATATCTAACGTCTAAAGAGCCTCTTGCTCTTTTAGGACATACTGAATTTTATTGTCCCCTTTAACACTTTTGTTAACCTCGGGACAATATTGTTGTAGCAGTTGACATATTCATCTTATTTTCCAATATACATGTCTTTTCTCTATTTTCTTATTAATACATTATAAGACATATCATAAATATATATACTTATATATTTGGACATGGATACGGGTAGACCCACATGGGTGCCGCGAATCCAATTTCGAACAACACTGATGTACCATCCTCACCAACCCGTCTCCCTCCTCTCTTCACAAAATCTGTGATACAAAACACCTGCATACACCATCAGAAACATACCAAGCATAGATACATACACATATCCCACAACAAACTAAACTTCCCCCTTTCTTCTTCCTCTTCACCTCAGTTTTCTGTCAGAAAAGCAAGACAATAGAAAACACACACACAACCATAAACACCTATTTACATACCCACACAAAATTCACAGAAATATCAGACAATGCGGGTTAGCCAAAATCACCAGCAGAAAAGGAGATCGGGGATGAAGGAAAAACATCAGAAGCAGTGGTGTAGGTTCCAGTAGCAGTGGCGGAGATATACATCGCCGTTGGTTCTCTTTTTCTCCATTCCGGGAACCAGTTCTTGTTCGTTCCTGTTTGATTTTCGATTCATATTTAGAGGGGTTGGCGGAGTTGCAGCTACGCCGCCGCGGCTTAGCAGTCACTCCTTACCCCCTCCGCTCGTTGGTTGCTCCGTCTCGCCGATGCCACTGTCACTCTTATTTTTCGCCGGCGTCTGATGATATTGCTCGTTTATTCACTGCTTTGACCGTTTGATATCTTGCTTTTTGCTTTTACTTTATCTTAGGGCCTACTATGAGCCTGTTTGGGTGGGCTTATAAGCAGCTTATTTTAAGTGGCTTATAAGTCAAAAAGTGACTTAAAAGCCATTTTTTGAGAAGTTAGTATTTCCTAACTTCTCAAAAAGTAGCTTTTAAGCCACTTATGGCTTATAAGTCCAAAATTTTGTAAGTTACCAAACATATATTAATGGACTTATAAGCTTATAAGCCACTTTTAAGCTCACCCAAACGGGCTCTATATTGTTTTATTGTCTGGATAATTTATTGTTGATAATTATTAGGAAAATGATATGTGACCATATCTTTCTTGGCACTAATGGCCATATTGGGGATAATTAAGTCATTTCACTAGGGAATTGGGGGGTATTATGGACACTTCCTACGTTTTGTGCCTATTATATCCTTCATGAAAAAAAAATTAAAATTTTGGATTTCACTCTCTTTATCTCTCTCTTTATAGTTATTATATTTTACATTCCCAATGCATAGAATGTATAAAAACTACTTTTTTTTTTGTGCCCATTTTCTTTTGTTATATTTTTTCAAAAATTTGAATACCAACTTGTGGCTTTCTGATTTTTTTCATAATATAAAAAAAAAAATCTTATTTAGTGCATATTTCTTCTTCTTAATATATACAAAAGTTTAATTTTATGATAATTATTTTTGTGCTTTCTTCTTTCTGGTACGACACTTTTTAATACAAAAAATTAAAAAAATAGTTTTGTAAAGTGTATAACAAAAAAAATTCATCTTGATGTCTAAAAATAAGTATTTTCTAGAAAAAAAAACTCAAAGCTATTTTTTTTTTAAAAAAAAAAAAAAATCAGTTTGTTCATTTTTTGCATTTATTTGAAACCCATATTTTGGAAAAATAAAGTGTTTTTTGTTAGGAAATTTATTTAAAAAAATTAATCGAATCCCACCATAACCTATGGAGAAAAATATTATATTTAATTAATATATACATAAATAATTGTAATACGCATATGCTAGTTCGAGCAAAGCACAAAGCACAAATTTTTAAAATTTTTTATATTTATTTAAATTAAATTAAAATAATTAAAAAAATAACTCAAAGTTAAAATTTTATATGAATTGTCACTAACTTAAAAACAGCGAAATAGTATCTTATTTCGAGCCGATCGAAATAATAAGATAATGTCCTTATTTATCTTATTAATTTGGTTGAATAAAATTTAGTATTGTTTAAACAAAAAATATATGTTCTTATAGTGGAAAATATACCTAATTTTATTCAAAATATTGTATGTATATGTTATTGTATATGATTGTATGTCCCTCAAGGTGCCTTCAATTGTTCATTACTATCAGTGATTGAAGGATCAGATAAGGCAAATCAAAACTCATTACTATCAGTGATAACACATAGAAGATATAAGAAATTTTGCTACATAGTAAGAGTAATTGAATGATCAAATAGATCAAATCAAAATTCATTAGTATCAGTAATAACATATAAAAGATATAAAAAATTTGTCGACATAGCAAGAGTAATTAAATATGAAATAATTTAAAAAATAGGTTAGATGGCACACTTTTGCCAGGTTGAACCTTTGACCTTTGATTATAATATCGCAGTATTTGCCATTATGCAGGAGTAGCTTCATATGTCAATGAATTCACTCCAACTATACTTAAACACGCAAATTCTTGTCTTCAATTTCTAAGGCGTTAGTTGACCCATCAGGCAACAACATTTGTCCTTGTTTTTAGTCTATTCTTTGTTGATCCATCAAACAAGGCAAAAAATATGAACATGAAACTAAAATGGCTTTGGTTGACATTGCAAGCAAGATTATCGAGAGGTTCAATATAAAGAGTGTCGAGACACACTAACAACTACTCTTACTCTTACTTCTGATGATTTTACACAATGCATGGTCAGTTAGTGGTTTAATTAATGATGTCATATCTGTATATATTCTTGATAATGTATTTTCTTATATATAACAGTATTTCCATAACAAATTTCTTTCCTAGTTTTTTTTTTGTTCTCACATAATTCTTGTATTATTTAGGGGTGTGCATACTGATATGTAAATTATAATTTTTTACTGGTAAATTTTTAAATAGTGTGTAGGTAAAATGCAGAGGAATAAGTTTGAAATATATAGAGCGTATATTTTCATTACCTAGTCAATTAAATTATCATAATTCAGATGAGTTCAATTTCAATACATTAATTAATTAACTACAATAAAAATTGGTCACTTACGTTGCCATCTAAAATTTAAGTATTTAAGGAAACAATATTACAAGCAACCAAAAAAAATCAATTAAATTCAAGAATCATTTAGATTAAACTCATATATTCAACATTAAGAATAATGTACTTATTTATCAATATTAAAAATAATATATTATATATTTAGTTTAATTTTTCAATGTATTGGGACCATAAAAAGCTAGATATGCTAATTTTTAAAATTATTATTTTTAGAGGGGAACTTATTGGAGGGAAAAGAATAGTGGAAGGTAACTTATTGGAGGGAAAAATGATAGTAATTGAAGCCAAAAGTGAATAGGGATTTTATGGACTTTTCACCCGGTATGTCCATTGTATGTCCACATATATATAGTCAAATAGCAGCATCCTAATTATTAAGTTGCACCTAATGTTTGTTTGATTTGTTTTAGTGGAGATAATCAAAAAATTCGTCCTATACATTGGATTACTTGGCGGTCAAACCCTGATCTGAACATAATACTATACTTTAGGCTAAGGAAAACAATTAATAATTGATTTGAGGCTTACGGACTGATTTGAACAGATACTACAAGGCCAATGACGTTTGGAGGCCTAAACAGTCCCGTTACGTTTATACAACCTCGTGTCCCTAAAAACAAATAGGCCATGATGAAATGTATGAGCTTTATTACAAAACAAGCCGGCGATGGAGTGGTGGGATTGGTGCTTGGCATGGCAACCGGAGGGCCCCCGTGTTTGCAGTCGTAACGGCGTCCCCAACCTCTACCCGATTCATACAAACCTTAGCCTACACTTTTATAAAATCTATTTTTCTTTTATTTTATCATTACTATTATTTTATGTCATTATTATTATTATTGCTATTATTATATTATAATATTATTCTTTTTGTTATTATTACTATTACTAATATTATTATTAATTACAATACTAACTCATTTTCTTTATATTTTTTGCGAGGTAAATTTGGATGAAAGGCGGTCTATTTTTTAAGGAAACAATTAGAAGAAAAGAACCTTTTATTATCACTATTATTATTATTATTATTATTATTGTTATTATATTGCTATCACTAACATTTTTATTATTCTTATTATTATTATTATTATTATTATTATTATTGCTAACATTATTATTATTATTATTATTATTATTATTATTATTATTATTATTATTATTATTATTATTATTATTATTATTATTACTATTATTGTCCTATTATTATTTTATTATTATTATTATTATTATTTATTTCACTTTATTAACTATCGTACTAATTCATTTTCATATTTTTGCGAGGTACATTTGGATGAACAATCTTGAAGACGACGCTCCCGAAATCACCTTTTAAAATCACTTTACTTTCATTTTCATTTTATCATTATTATTTTATTTTAATATACTAAACTAATGTGTTCTATTTTGCAAGGTGTAATTCTCCAAGGAAGAAGTCAATTAGTAATTTGGAACTTTTTTTTATTTAATCTTAATTATTACATGCATATTATAAATAGTCATTTAATTATTCGTCTATTTTTAATTAGTTATTTTATTCGCTTTTAATTGCTTAGAATCCAAATTATTTAATCCGGCCGGTAACCACATTTGGTGGAGCCTGAGAGGTGCCTAGCCCCTTCCTCTTGGGTTAACTTGAACCCTTACCTAGAATTTCTGGTTCGTAGACTAAGTTTCGGAGTTAATTATAAAATTAGCTAGAAACAAAGTAGGTGCCCTAATACGCCTAGTTAAAAAATATGTTAGGTGGCGACTCCAACTCTTTACCCGTGAGTTCCAATAAGCCGAGCCCTATTTCGAACTTTAACCGGTTCGGGGAAAAATAGGATGCGACACTATGTTTAATGAGTTTTCAACTGGGCCAACTGCATTTACATAGCATAGCATAATTCACATAACATAGCATAATGTTCTAGCATCCATATTACAAAGCTGAAGGCAGTTCACAAAATAAAACATAAAGGAACATAAACACAGTTATCAGTTCATAAACAGGAAATATTGCCATCAACCAAAAACATGGGAGACAAGCACAAACAAAAAATCAATCACTAGCGCCTTTCCAGAAAGTATTTCAGGGTATTGATGATGTTGGTTCCCAAGGTGTCCATGGGAGAGTGGATATTGATAAGGCTTTTGTGGGCATCCTTGGCTACTTCATCAAGAGATAGTCTTAGAAGGGCCACATCTGTTTTAGTCAACTTTGTGTCATCACGAGCCTTTTCAAGATTGTATTGAGAGGAGAGACACAGATCACACAAGTCGTAGAGATGACTTTTAATGGCAGTAAGGCGACTCAGAACATCAGAATTATCAACATGGGCAGCATGATTAGGTGCAGAAGGAGCAGGAGGAACCTCTAACTCAGGTTTCTTGATCCAAGAGTCTCCAAGATGGACATAGCCCATACTAGCAAAGGCACGAGCATTGTAGCTTTGAGAGACATGGATTTCAGAATGACCAGAAACTGGAACATGAAGCAAATTAAGGGTACGAGAGATAAGCATCCCATAGTAAAGACAACCAGAACCATTGCTGTCCATAGCACATTCATGCATGTAGTTCAGCATCCGCCAAGATAACTTTAACTTTTGTTTTGACACTAGGCAATATATAACAAAGGTATCACGCTGAGGTAAAGTGCTAAAGGAGCCAGTGCGAGGAAGCAGGTTATGGAAGCTATGTGAGCAAGAACACGATTTTCAAAGCTAAGAAGATGTGGTCCAAGTTGACCATCACGAATAGCATGCTTACCAAGGCCAGTGATACATGCTTTGGCTTGATCAAATTGAAACTTCAAAATCAGAGGGCCGGGCATTTTTGAAACAATCTGAAAAACCGGAGGATTTAGCAAACAAGAGTTTTTCTAAAACTTTGCAATTCAGAAAAATGTGTTGTCCTAGAACCAGAGATTCAATACCATCAGTACCACAAGTACGGAGATTAGCATAGAACAACCTAGCAAGATCAGGATAGACTACAGGATGGTCAATGGAGAAGAAATTAGACCAACCTTGAAAATCAAAAAGAGCTTTGACATGGCAGTCTAAATTTTCCATGACATTAAGATCCACAATACGCCCAAAAGCAATGCAGCGAGATTTCAGGTCTTCAAATTTCTCTTGTCCCAAAAATTTTGATCATTGTCAAGAGCAATAATTGGAGTGACAACTTTTGGTTTCTTTGGAGATGGACCAGTGGAGGGTTCTTGCATGGGTCGTTTTCAAGATCTCTTACCAGACAAAGGAGATATGAAGGATGCAGATTCATGCTGGCGAGACATGGGAGAAGATTTGGAGGAAGCAAGATTTACAGGCGAACTAGGGGAATTATTTTTGGTGCGAATGAGAGTACTTTTTCGCACACACAAGGATTTGGGTTTTTGAGATTTTGCCATGGATGTGGTTTTGAAGAGTTTTAGAGAGAGAGGTAAAGTGGTGAGAAAGACAAGGAATGGAGTGTTATAGTGGGGAAAGGGAATTGAGGAATTTTTATGGAGAAGCGGGAAGGATGGGATGTGACTTACAAGTTGGAAGTAGAGGGAAAGACAATAGTGAGTAATTTCAGTGATGTGAACACATATAAAAACAGTAATAATGATGGTGCTAGTTGACACAAGATAAATTAATTGAGCACATAATTAGACATAAATAGATCCAAATCTATAAAATAATATAACAAATTTTAAGAACCAATAGGATCTTCCAGAACACCTAACTTTTCCCGTAATTCACAGAACCTATCTTCCTGCAACGGTTTAGTGAAGATATCAGCAAACTGATTTTGAGTAGTAATAAATGAGATTTTAATATTGCCACATAACACATGATCACGAATAAAATGATGCTTTATTTCTATATGCTTAGCTCTAGAATGATGCACAAGATTTTTAGACAGACATACAGCACTTGAACTATCACAAAAAATGGATATAGGAGTAGAATTAATGTCGTAATTATTTAATTGGTAAGACATCCATAGTAATTGAGTGCAACAATGCCAATTGCAATATATTCAGCTTCTGTGGTAGACAAGGATATTGAACCTTGTTTCTTACTATGCCAAGAAATTAGAGATTTGCCTAAGAATTGACAAGTACCACTAGTACTTTTGCGATCATCTTTATCACCTGCAAAATCTGCATCTGAAAACCAAGATGAAAGTTAATAGTAAGTGGATACCATAAACCAAAGGAAGTAGTTCCAGATAAATATTGCATAATTCATTTAACTGCAGTTAGGTGTGATTCTTTAGGATCAGACTGAAATCTTGCGCATTTACACACACTAAATATTATATCTGGTCGACTCGCACTAAGATAGAGTAGAGATCCAATCATTCCACGGTAGGTGGTTTGATCTACATTTTTACCTTTACTATCCTTCTCGAGATTTGTAGATGGACTCATGGGAGTTCCCATGGCTTTAACATTGTGCATACCATATTTAGCAAGTAATTCTCTTGTATACTTGGATAGATTGATGAATATGCGCTCATTATATTGCTTGATTTGCAAAGCAAGAAATAATATGAGTTCACCCATCAAGCTCATTTCAAACTCATTTTGCATTATATCAGCAAATTCCTTGCATAAGACAGAGTTAGTACTTCTAAATATAATATCATTATCATATACGTGGATAAGAAGATTTCCAATCGAGGATCATTTAAAAAATAGTGTAGTATCAATTTTACCTCGACTGAAACCATGATCAAACAGAAAAGTACTTAGCCTTTCATACCATGCTCTTGGGGCTTGCTTTAATCCATATGATGCTTTAGTTAACTTAAACACATGTGAAGGAAATTTCATATTTTCAAAACCTGGAGGTTGTTTGACGTAAACTTCCTCTTTTATAAATCCATTTAAAAAAGCACTTTTGACATCCATTTGAAATAACTTAAATCCTTTAAAAGTTGCATAAGCAAGTAACATTCGAATAGATTCTAACCTTGCGACCGGAGCAAATGTTTCATCATGGTCTATACCTTCTTGTTGTGAATAGCGTTGAGCAACAAGTCTAGCTTTGTTTCTCACAACTTCTCAAGCCTCATTCAATTTGTTTCTGAAAACCCACTTTGTTCCTATGATGGATGCATTTTGAGGTTTAGGGACAAGTGACCATACCTGATTCTTATCGAATTGAACCAACACCTCCTTCATAGCCCTTATCCAGTTGTCATCTTTGAGTGCTTCCTCGATCTTTTTGGGCTCAATTTGAGATATAAGTGCCAGGGTTGAGCTTTGTTTCAGAGAGCCTCTTGTTTTCATTCCTTCTTGGGGATTTCCTATGATAAATTGTAAGGGTAGCCAGACTCACTCCTCCATTCGTTTGGAACATTTAAGGTCTGATTGTCACTTGACTTATCTGATTCTACATCATTTGTTTCAGTAGGCTCCTCAGTCGACTGGTTTTGATTTTCTTTGCTGGAGGAGAGGGATTTTGAGTTTAACATTTCAATATTTGCAGCTTCATCTTTCTCAAGAATTTGATTAGTATCAACAAAAACAACGTGCATAGATTCTTCTACTGAAAGAGAACGCTTGTTAAACACTCTATAGGAACGACTAGTATTTGAATAACCAAGAAAAATGCCTTCATCATTTCTTGGATCAAATTTACCAAGATTGTCCTTACTGTTGTTGTGGATGAAGAATTTGCAACCGAAGAGATGAAAATAACTGATGTTGGACCTCTTACCTTTCCAAATTTCATAAGGAATTTCTTTAGAATCGTTCGAATGAGACACCTATTGAGGATGTGACATGCTGTACTGACTGCTTCTGCCCAAAATCTATTAGGCAATGTATGATATAGCAACATCGTTCTTGCCATATCTTGTAAGATTCCATTTTTCCGTTCAACCACACCATTTTGCTGGGGAGTTCTGGGTGAGGAGAAATTGTGTGAAATACCTTGCTCATTGCAGAATGATTCAAATATTTTGCTTTCGAACTCTCCTACATGATCACTTCTAATGGCAGTGATAAAGTATCCCTTCTCTCTTTGAACCTTTATAAAAGAACTCAAAATTCTTTTGAGATTCATCTTTGTCAGATAAAAAGACAACCCATGTAAAACGAGAGTAATCATCAATAATAACAAATGCGTACCTCTTTCCTTCTATGATGGCTATTTTGGTAGGGTCAAACAAGTCCATGTGCAACAATTGTAGAGGCATACAAGTAGTAACAATATCTTTTGGTTTAAAAGATGATCTAGTTTGCTTTCCCAATTGACAAGCATCGCAAACATGATTTTTTGAAACAAATAATTTTGGCAGACCAACAATAAATCCTTTTTAGATATTTTCAAAATGAGATGCATGCTAGCATGTCCTAATTTCTTATGCCATAACCAAGGATCAGATGCGACTAAAGTTAAACATATGTGATGAGATGTAGATGAGACATCATTTAACTTATATATATTGTGATCCCTAGATCCTGTGAGAATTTCATTTCCTAATGAGTCGGATATAATACATTTAAAAGGTTCGAACTTAACTTGATACCCAGAGTCGCATAGTTGACTTATACTAAGTAGATTGCGTCTTAAACCACTTACCAGAAGCACCTCATTTATATCACATGCTTGGCTTAAGAAGATCTTTCCAACACCAACTACAGTACCTTTTCCATTGTCACCAAATTTAACTAGTCCGCTGTCTATACTTGTGATTGATTTGAACCAACATTTGTCACCTATCATATGTCTGGAGCACCCACTGTGCAGAATCTATTTTTCCTTGCAAGCTCCTTTGATTTGGTGTTCCTGCAAACAAATGATGCTATTGATGTTTTGGTACCCAAGTTGTCTTGGGTCCTTTATGGTTAGCTACATAAGAGTTCAATGAGATTTTAGGAATCAATCTCCATTTGCCTTTGTAAGCAGTTTTAAGTCTGCATCTAGCGCTAGTATGTCCACAGTTTCCATACAAATAGCATATAATGAGAGTTTTGCTTTCAATTTCTGTTTTAGTCGACTCACTCCTAGTGAATCATAAAACTACCAGGTATAGCTTCTATAGAAGCAGAAGATAGAGGACTGGTATTAGATTTGATAGAACTTTGACTGGTTGATTTGTTAATTGGCTCGCAGATGACAGTGGACTGAGCTATGAATCAAGTGATGTAATTGAGCCATCCCACCAAACTCATGACCTCTTTCTTACTTTTCGGCGGTAATTCTCAGATGGCTTTGATATAAGCTCAATCTAATTCAGTGCCTCTTCTGCTGACTATGAAAATCAATAACTTCCCAGCTGGAATACCAAAAGCGCACTTTGCCAGATTTAGCTTCAAATTGTATCTGCGCAAGTTCTTCAATCGCTTGCGCAGATTATCCAGATGCTCCGAGCTTCTTCTTGACTTGATTATCACATCATCCACATATACCTCGATCTTTTTATTCAAAAAATCATGGAACATGGTAGTCATTGCCCTCATGTAAGTGGCTCCGGCATTCTTCAAAACGAATGGCATCACTTTGTAGTAGTATGTTCCCCAAGAAGTGGTGAAAGCTGTTTTTTCTGCATCTTCCTCATCCATGAGCACTTGATGATATCCTGGGAAGCAATCTGCGAAGGATTGTAATTCATGCTTCGTACAATTGTCAATCAAGATGTGTATATTCGACAAAGGAAAATCATCCTTTTGGCTTGCTTTGTTCAGGTCTCGATAATCCACGCAAACTCTGATTTTCCCATCTTTCTTTAGCACTGGGACGATGTTGGCTAACCAAGTTGGGTATTTGATTGTTTTCAAGATCCATGCATTAAGCTATTTAGTCACCGCTTCTCCAATTTTCCCAAAGTCGACGATTTAAAAGTCCGAGCTTTTTGCTTGACTGGCGAAAAGCCTGGATTAATGGGAAATTTAGGTGCAACAACATTCATGCTTATGTTGGTCATTTCATCATACGACCATGCGAATACATCTGCATACTCCGTAAGGAATTCAATGTACTGCTCTCTAACTTCTAGAGTGAGGTGCACACTAATTCTTGTTTCTTTCACTATTTTGTCATCACTTAGATTTACCACTTCTGTTTCTTCCAAATTCGGTTTAGGCTTATTTTCAAACCTCTCAATTTCTTCCTGTGTTGCCTCGTCAAACTCATCATAATCAAGATCAGATTCCTTAAACTCAGTGGTTTCGTTACACGTTGCAGTTGCGGATTCAATAGAATTATTGGTTTGAATGCAAGGTCTATGATATGCTCGAGCCAGGCTGCTGGACCAAGTGTTCAATGCAACTTAAGATTCCGCCTTTGTGAGACCAGGAGGTTCAACGTGCTCTTCTAGGATCACACTGCAATCTTTGTCAGATAAGAACAACTTCTGCATGCCTGCCAGCAAATCCTCTTCAGCATCAGCGGTCTTTGATTCATCCTTATGCATTGTAGACACCTCCCCTTGCAGCCGTCCAAGTAGCCAGACGAAATGAAAATATGTAGCAGGGACTTGACACTTCTTTTGTAGTACTTGAGTACAACGAGGCTTCTTCCATACTCTTCTTGTAAGTCAAGAAGTATCTTATGCAGATTTTTCCTCATCGGATCTCATCACAATTCAAATGGGCTCTGCCATACCATCCAAGTTCTTGCCAAAACCTTTTCCTGGTTTGTAGCCTTGCTTCAACATGATGTATATCACCCAATCTCCGGGCCATTTTGTTGGTTGCGGGAGTATGTACGGTTCCTCGACTTCCTCGGGCTCAGCTATCTTAGGTATCCATACCTGCTTTCCTTTTGTCTCTCTAGCAATGCATCTCCAGTCACGACGGGCATTGGGCGGGTACACAAGCTGCTCCTCTGTCTTGGCAAGTATTGTCTCACAGAATTCCCGTGCCGGTATGCCCAAATCAGATATCACAGGCTCCCAGACCAAATTTCTTCCTTCATAACCTTTACCTCGACCATCCCAGTAATTACTGTATAAATTTCTCTTCTTTTCAGTCCCTTCTAGTGCGCTGACGAGTTTAGGAGTGAAGTGTGCAGAATACCCTCCTTGCACCGTGTCAACATTCCCCTTATAGCCATTGTAGTTCCATTTCTAGTTGTAACTCCTGCGATATTCTCCTCAATTGTCGTGCACTGCTCCCACTAACTCCATGGTGAAGAAAGTTTCTCCATCATGAGCGTTTCCCTCGATTGCTGGTATGGTTTGCTTATTGTAGATGGAATTGCTCCCTTCACCGAACACTACAACCTCCTTGTTGTCCCGTTCGAACTTCACTGTCTGGTGCAGTGTGGAAGGTACTACTCCAGCCATATAAATCCAAGGTCTTTCCAACAGCAGGTTGTATGAAGCTGAAATGCCCATGACGTGAAACTCGGCAGTGAATTCGACAGGGCCAACCATGATGGTTAGGTTGATCTCCCCAATAGTGCTTCTCTGTGAACCATCGAACGCCTTTTCATGTCACTTTCTCTAATCTCGCTTTGATCAATTCCCATTTTTTTTAAAGTGATGAACGGGCATATGTTCAAACCAGATCCTCCGTCAATCAAAACTCTTCCTACGAACCAATCTTTGCACTTGATAGTGACGTGCAAAGCTTTGTTGTGCCCGAGTCCTTCTGGTGGTAGCTCATCTCCGTGGAAAGTGATCTGGTTGGATTCCATGACCTGCTCAATCATGTTAGCCAGATTCTCCATAGTGGTGTCTACGGGTAGATGTGCTTCGTCTAACACTTTCATCAAGGCATTCCGGTGACTCTCTGATTTCAAAAGTAGAGCCAGAACAGAGATTTGTGCCGGAGTTTTACCCAAGTGCTCTACCACAGAGTATTCCTTTCCTGGACCTTCTTCCACAACTCTTCTTATTCTTCTTCATTGATCCCTGTTCTGCCTTGAACGAGATGCTCGGGAGTGTAAATCCTGCCACTCCTGGTCATGCCTTAGGCTGCAATGGTTTATACCGTTGTCTTTTCTTTCTTCTCTGCTTCATAGTCCCATGGTACAGCTCTGTTGTTGTAGGGAGGGATCACATCTACATAGAACCTTAGAGATACTTCCACTTCGATAGGACCAGGTGCCGGAGCAGCTTGGGCAAAGGTTTCCTTGACAATGGTTCCTTCTAAGTTGCAACCTCCATCAAGCTCGATCAAATTGACCCTATTTTCTCCATGATCGGGTCGAGGATTTTTGTGCACATTCGGTGCCTTCAGGTGTATCACCTTTTGATCGATCAAGTCTTGTATATTGTCCTTCAAGGAAAAACATCTTTCTGCGTCATGGCCAGGTCCTCCAGAGTGGTAGGCATAGGTTTTGGACTGATCAAAGAATGACGAAATCTTGTCAGGCATTTTAAATGGAATAGGATGTATATGACCTGCTACTTTGAGCCTTTTGAACAGTTGGGCCCGGGATTCGGGCAATGGGGAGTAGTTTCTTCTGGATTTTTGGTTGTTATCTGGGCGTGCTCTTGGTGAGTAAGTGTTGGCGTTTCTGTAATTTGGGTTCGGTGAGTATGCCGGTCTTTGTGGAGGTGGGTTTTGGAAGGCAGGTTGTGTGTTGTATAGTGGATAAGCAGGTGATGGTGGGGCATTTGGGTATAGAGGAAGTGGTGTTTGGTAGTAGTGGTTGTGGGTAGGAGCATGGTTAAGGGTGGCAGTGATGAAAGAGACATTGTCTTTCTTTTTCTTGGTCATTCCGGTGCTGCCAGTCTGTAGTGCTTTATTGGTGGCCTGCAATGCAGCTAAGCTAACAATTCTCCCAGTTTTCAAACCATCTTCAATGATGTCACCAATTTTGATCAACTCTCTGAACTTCTTATCCTGCATGTTCAACATCTTGTCGAAGTACATGTCTTCTTGTATGCGGATGAAGGTCACCACTATTTCTCTGTCATTCATGGGTGGTTGGACCTTAGCCGCTTCGGCTCTCCACCGAGTTGTGAACTCTATGAAGGTTTCAGTGGACTTTTTCTTCAGCTTCTCTAGGTAAAACCGATCCGGCATGGCATCAGTGTTATGCCTAAAACTATCAACGAAGTTTCCAGCCATTGCTTCCCAACTAGCCCGTTTCTTCGACTTCTATTTAGAATACCATGTCATCGCATCGCATGTCAAACTGCGATTGAACAACTGCATCCTGATCTTTTCATAATGTCCAATCCTAACCAGCTTGTCACAGTAAGACCTCAAATGAGCCATTGGGTCACCGCTGCCATCGAGCAGATTGAACTTGGGTGTCTTGTAACCCTCGTACAGCTTCAAATTAGGATAAAGGCATAGATCTTCGTAAGCCAAGCCCCTAATTTCCTTGGTCACGTGAAACTGCTTAAATTTCTCCACCAACCATTTGACCTGTTCTTTGGCATTGTCTGCACCCTCCCCTGTCCATGTGTATATTTCGTTATCTTAGGTGGGTGAAGCGACAGGTTTGGTTTCAGCAGTGAAAGTAGGGTACTGAGCAGGGGGTTGTTTTGTGGTGCTTTGGGTGGTGCAACATAGGTCGGGTATGGGATATCTTTCTCAGGAAATAGGGGATCTTTTCCGTGAGGGCAGGTAGGTTTGTTTTGGTCAGTAGTTCCATCAGCATAGATAGGGGAACTCAGTTCTCCAGCTCAAACAACCTTTCTTCCATCTTTGCATACTTCTCGTATGCAACTACACCATGCTTTCCAGGAGTCCCTCCAATGACAGAATTAGTAGCAGAACCATCAACTTTGTCAAACTCAGCCATGATATTTTGTCTCGTCCTCGTCCTTGTAGGTAAAGTGGGAGGTGTTGAAATTGGCCCTCTGGATCTCAACCGGTACTGCAGCGCGGCCAGAATGCACAAACCAACCTTCAAGAACTGGGAAAAAAATAACCTTTAAAACAGCCAAAAATAAACGTGAGTAAGGCGTTAGAGAATTAAATGTAAAAATTAATATAGTGCAATCGTATCCTATTCTGCAGGGGACCTCTTTTATGCCAGAGGTAGGCCTATCAATGATTCAAAGTAATATTTGTGCCAAATATGCCGTTTTGTTTGCTTTAGAATAATCGAAACAAGTCTATAAACCAAAAAACAAGGAAATTTTAGTTGATTTGCTTAGCTTTATTACAAACACCAATATCAAAAGACAACGATTCGACTAAACAAAGAACGACTCGTCTGGGAAAGGGAAAAATGACTCGACTAACTCGACTACGTGCCAAGCAAAGAGGTACTCCGATCAAACATCGAATTTGACATCTTCCTCTTCCTCTTATTCTTCCTCGAATTCCTACTCTTCTTTAGGTTCCTCCTCTAGTTCCTTTCCTAAACTCTTCTGCGGAGGGACGTTGAATATTTCTATAAGATCTTTTCCATCATGCATCTCACCCAAAGCTTTTGTAAAGAACTTGCAAATATCCATTCCCATCGTTCCCTTCTCTGCCCAAGGTACCATTTCAAAATGCTCTCCCCAACCCTTGAGGAGATCTTGCAAGCTCCCTGCGACTTGTCTAGCTGCCAATGTCTTATTCATCCAAAACTTGCTTTTGTCCCCTTTAATCTTGTCCTTGTATTGTCTTCTCATTTCCCTCTCCTGAGTTGCCCTTAGTTCCTTCCTCTTTTACTCAAGCTTATTTCGCATCCTTTTGTAATTTTGCTCGAGGCTTGGAGCTTCAGCTTTTCTTTTCAAAGTGATTTTTTATCGGAATCTCTCCCTATCTTCTTCAAGCCAATGAGGATACGCCAGTGCGGTGCCAGGATTCACCCTATTATCTCGACCAGGACGGAACTGTGTTGTTGATCTCTTTTCCCACATCATCAGTATTGCTTCAACCATTGGGCGTTGAATGTCATTCATGTCAGCATTGGAACTCTTTCCCTTTGTCAATTGAGGGAGTTTTTGTGTCATTCCTACCTGCCTGAGGATTCTTTAGGGAACATAGTGGTGACTCCCTCGGAACCCGATCAGTGTCAAGAATGTGGCGTCTTGTCCCTGCACAGAGACGGTAAAACAGGCACGATTTTCTATCACTTACTGCATATTTTGCAACTCCTCGAACTTGGTGTACCACCCGTGCATGCCCATGGGTTTTGTCCATGGTACTGCGTTCATCATACGAATGCCGTGTGTAATGATGCCATCGATCCTTAATGCCACTGGTGCGAATGGGCTTATTATGGTCTTATGTAGATGTTCCATCAGCCACTTCTATAGCAAGAAGTTACACCCCTCAAAGAAATCTTCTCCCTTTCTACACTTGGTTAAAGCTCTATAAATGTCTCCCACGATCATCGGAACCAAACTTATTTGACGTCTGTGAGCACCCCTACGGAAGCCTTCAACTACCCACCTCATCCTGATGTCGATCATTCCTTATTTTTTAGGGAAAATTATATTTTCTAGAAAAGCAATGATGAAAGCCGTTAGTTTCAGTCTATTCTTAATCTTGGATTCCTGATGCCCCTTGCATATTGTATCGAAGAGTCACGTCTCCAAACTTAGAATACAAAAATTCCAAAGTGACTTTTCTATCTTGGACACCTTTGAAGTACGGTGCATAGGGAGCTTATATAAATTCAAAGAATTCCCTAGGCTGCACTTCTCGAGGGTAGATCATAGTCTCGGGCCCAGGTGTCAACCCTTCTAAACCTCCAATTTCCTCTAACATTGGTGCCAATTCTATGCCATTGAAATGAAACACCGCCCTTTTGTAATCCGCTTCAACCAGACCCGGTATCACTGTGTGCCCCATAAGGGATACCAAGTCTCCCAACAAATTCCTGACACGCACCTTACTAGCTATAGCCAAATCATCCCACCAAAACCTAATCAGATAAGGAGTTTGAGAAAACAGTGTCAAAGTGGAGTGTACCTCTTCCAGCCATAGTCTGAAAACAAAACAAAACAAAAAAATATTAAAATAATTCTAATATTTTGACCACACTCAAGCAAACAATCAATATTTGGTGCAAGCATTTCTTCAAATCCATGTAGGGATGTAAATTTGTCGTTTTCGGGTCAAGGACCCTTTCGATGTTTGGACGAGGTTTACTAATGGACTATGGCGTGCCAAGGACGTCTAGCCTTCCTAGGCTTATCATGACGCAAAAGAAAATAGGTACGCATTTTGTTGCCAATTGTTCTCATAATTTCCCAAAATAATCTTTGAAATTCAATACATGACGACTCTTTTGAAAACACAAAAATACAAAAGAAATGAAAATGACGCTAGACTAAGCAGAATGCTCCTTCTCCAGCCTGGCTCTCTTTGTGCCTCGTACAACCTCCTTGATTTCTTTCATAGCTTTGGCTAAGTATCTTTTGGCCGCAACTAAGTGCAAGATGTCTACTTCGGCACATTCAGAATTCCATTGTTCCCAACACCTCTACTTTTTCTTCCAACTCCAATGCATGTTTCCTTCACATCTCAATCTCTTCTCTGTTTTCTTTGTCCATTTTAACAGCTTTCAACATGAACTCACGGTATCGAACTTGAGTCTCTGCTTCTCGGTCTCTTATGTCATTCCCTCGGCCTGGCCCAACTACCACATTTCCCTTTATTCTAGAATGCAACCAACTGATTTAATTTGGTTCGCACCCAGCGTTATTTCTGTCCGACGCTATTGTTTTCTTCTCCATCACTTGTCAACCCACCCAGGATTTCCTAATGCTTTTAACTCTTGGTAAAATGTCTTCAATATAGTTGAACTGGTAAGCCTTCGTGTCCAGTACAAGTGGGATGGTTTTCTTTCTCCATGCCTGCCTCATTACCCTTAGTGGTTGATAGGGTTGGAGGCCTCGCAATCCCATAAGTATCACAAAGGACGCCTTCTCAGAGCTGCTGATAAAGTCTGGTAAAGGGAACCAAGTAAACATCCATTGAATTGAATCCTCTGTTATGTTTTCAAACAATATTACCTATTTTTCTGTGCTGCTCCGCTACTTGAATTTTGGAACCCCGTATCATTCTCCAACCAAGTAGTTTGAACCAGTTGGCTTGGACAATTCTTGCGCACCTCACACCTTTATCAAATGCTCCTTGAATCATGCTTGCAATAGAAGATTACACCCTTGAAAATACTTTGCACCCCTTTTGCAACAACCCAAAGCCCGATAAATATCTGCCACAATTATAGGGACTATTGTGTAGCGATAACCATCAACCCCGTTGAACACTACATCAGTAACCATGACAAGCCTCGAACATATGTTGTGATTCGAGCTTTCAGGAAACATCATTACCCCTAGGAAACAAATGGCAAATGCAAATGGTCTAGCTCTCCTCTAGTCGCTGTAGGATTTGAATTCTTTTTCACAGTCATCGAAAGCACCCAAATACCTAAACCTTTTATAAAGATAGGAAAAGGGTATTTTCTTTTGTTGCAAGAATTCCACGTCAACACTTGCTACCATCCCTAATTTGTCATGAAACTCTCTAGGTGTAGGGACGTCGGGAGCGAAAATGCGACCCACTTGCCATCTATGTTTATCCAAACCCGAATGTGATATGAATACCCCTATTTCTTCCAACAAGGGTGTAACCTCAATGTCTCCAAATCTAAAAACATTTAGTTTTGCATCCCAAAATGACACCGACGCCTCAATCACTTCCCTACAACGCTCCATTTCTAGAAAAAACACCAAATGCCCAAAATGTTGGCGTACTTCCGTTTGTTCACCTAATGACATGTTGTTCCACCAATTAGTCAGCGTAGGAGGTGGACCATAGTCATCCTGAACCGGCGAAATTTCTGACTCATAATGGCCTAAAAAGAAAGAGAAAATAAATGAATGAAAGAAATTCTCAACCCATTTGAGAACAATTTGGCATCCAAAACATTTACTTATTTTCAACTCTCTTTTTTATTCGTCTCTTTTCTTTTCTTTTCTTTTCTTTTCTTTTCTTTTCTCTCAAATGCACATAGATATGTTCAAATGTCCTTTCGGGGTTTAAAACACGTCGAGTTGTTTGAACAAGTTGAAAACTAGCCGGCTTAAGAGAAGCCCTTCCTACGACATGATTAATGCACATTATATTTCAAGAGTGAGGTAATTCTAGACACGGCCCTCCAAGACGGACGACCAAGGGGTGGGGACATTTAGATATTGTTGGTTGTACCACGGACCAACTATATTCTAACTGTTCTCCCTAAAGGGTTTTTGAAGGTGGTAAGACCGCGAGATCCACGTAATCTCTCGTGTGTGTGAAAAGTGTCGATTTCCAGGAGTGGAGGAGTATGAGTAAGAAATGCTATTTTCATACATAATAAATGATAAATAAAGAAAAACAAAAAAGAAAACCAAGTTAGTAAAATAATGATAATAATAGGATAGATAAATAAATAATAATAAAATCCCAAAAATTAAAACTCGTTATGGTTAGGACTATAAATCTCCCCAGCGGAGTCGTCATTCTGTCACACTCTCCTCCCTCCCCCTTTTACCTAACTCAGAGCGAGTCAAGGCTTGGGTTTGACTAGGTAACTCAGTCGAGTTGAGTTTTGGAGTCGCAACCTAATATGCGTCTTCTAAGGTTTATTAGGTCACCTAAAAAATCTAAGGGTCGTATTTTGCTCTAAGAGTCACATTTTTCAGAGATTCAACGGGCAAGAAGTCCAAATGATTCGGGGAAGAAGGTGTTAGACACTTCCCCAAGTTCCACGAAAGGTGGTTCCCGCTCGAGTTTCTAATTTTGGGATGTTGAAAGACATAGGCAAAACATGAATTGCGTTTGTAAATTATTTCACTAACTTAAGGGCTAAAACTGCAATCAGTCAATCAAAAGAGCATATTTACTCAAAAGCAATCTAATGGGCAATGATGGCCCATGGTACAGTTCTGGGCTCTTAGTATTTGCATAAACGACCTAAGCCCAACGCCTAATCGCGCTTTAGTACCGCAATTATACAACCTTAAGTTCAATAGAGGCTAATTTTGCAAAAATGCCAGAAAGCAGTTTATTTATGCAAATTCTATTACTGGGCCAGTTTGCAAAAATAGACAGATTTTGAAAATATTTTTTAACTTTTGACACAAAATCAAATTGTTGTTTATCTTGTCAAAAAATTTTAGCCATTCCGTGTCGGCGTATTTCGACATCAGTTGTCGAGTACTAACCTTAATGGCTATTTTGCTTTTTGGGGTAACTTTTGAAAACATAAGTATAAGGGGCTGTTTTTGAAAAATGAGTTCACAAAGCACACAAATTATCGCATATAAGTATAGGTATATAGGCATGCAAATACACGAATAAGTGATAATAAACTTTAGAAAATACGTATAATAATTTGTACCCAATACTTATACTCCCCTACACACTATCAAATTAGTGTATAGGAAACTAGAGTAGGTTGAAAAATCAGTTTAAACATATAAAGGCCGAGTTTTAAACAGCTATTGGGCCTGTATCATTTACGCAAAGGGGCAGTTTCATTTTTTCAGAAATAGTCCAGAACTTAACGAGCCTTGCACATATAGCCCCTTTTCAGTAAAATAGACAGGTTTCATATTTCAAACACTTGATTGTTCAGTCCTTCACTTAAAACGGCCGGCACATTTGATTATCAAGTTTTATCCACTACAGTAAGTAGTCATCCTTCTTTTAAGCCATAATGCAAGCACATAAGTAGTAAGGAGTTTAGACGGGCCCCTAGATGCCATGGCATGACTTCCAAGCATATAAATACAAGCAGTGTTATCCTAACAAATACACAAGCAAGTAAAGAGAGTTCTATACGGTAACAGGACTCCAGAACACACTAAAACAATGCACAAGCAGATTAGGCTAAGTTATTGCTTTGCCTCAACACAAGAACCTTTATAATTCATTCCCTGCACAAAATAAGTTAGCAATTCTGTCGACACCCATTTTTTTCCGAACTGGTTAAAGTTTGAAATAGGGCTCGACTTATTGGAACTCACGGGTAAAGACTTGGAGTCGTCACCTAACATATTTTTTGACTAAGCGTATTAGGACACCTATTTTATTTCTAGCAAATTTTATAATTAACTAACTTAGTCTACGAACCAGAAATTCTAGGTAAGGGTTCAAGTTAACCCGAAAGGAAGGTGTTCGGCACCTCTGAGGCTCCACCAAATGTGGTTACCAGCCGGACTAAAAATTGGGATTAAAAAAAAATAATTTAAACTAAATCTAACTAAACAATGTCTACTATAATGTACAAGTTAGACACATAATAAAAATTAATAAAAGGATCAAATTCGTTAATTTCTTCTTCCTTAGCAATCTTCAACCAAAAGATACCTCGTAAAATAAATTAGTTAGTATGTCAAAAATGAATTAATAAACAATAAGGCAAAAATAAAATAACGCAATAATAAGTTGAATTTAGTTCGTCTCTGGAGCGTCGTCTTTTAACTTATACAAATGTATCTCGCAAAAAATATGAAAAATGAATTAGAACGATACTAATAATAATAATAATAATAATAATAATAATAAAAATAACAACAACAACAACAACTATAATAATAATAATAATAATAATAATAATAATAATAATAATAATAATAATAATAATAATAATAATAATAATAATAATAATAATAATAATAATAAACTGTTCTTTTCTACTAATTGCTTTCTTCCAAAATAGACCTTGCAAAATAAATCAATTTAGTTAGTATGCCAAATAAATTAATAATGACCAGGCAAAATAATGTAATAATAAATTGGGCTCGAAATGTTTTCAGAAAGCCGTTTTTCATCCAAATTTACCTTGCAAAAAGTACAAAAAAATGAGTTAGTATAATAATAATAGCAGCAGAGCAGTAGCAGTAGCAGCAGCAGGAGCAGAAGCAGGAGCAACAGCAGCAGAGCAGTAGCAGCAGCAGGAGCAGCAGCAGTAGTAGTAGTAGTAAGAATAAAATTAATATAAAAATAATAGTAATAATAATAATAATAAAAGAAAAAAATAAATTTTGTAAAAGTTTAGGCTTAGATTAGTGTATTGCAATCAAATAGAGGTTAGGGATGTTGATACGGCTGCAAACACGGAGCCTGGGCCGATTTTCCATGCCAAGTACCTCCAATCCCACCACTCTACTATCACTTACTTTGCAAAGTATTTAAATATTGTCATCGCCTATTTGTTTCTGGAGGGGCAAAAATCGTAAGAAATTGTTCATTATATCGGGACGGGACTGTTGGCCTCCAAATCGTCATTAGCCTTGTAGTATCTCTTCAAATCAGTCTGTAGGCCTCAATATATGTATATATATTTTTTCTTTGGCTATCTTAACACATTATTGCGCAAATAGTAGCCGAGCCAACTAAGTAACGTCAGGCGCATGTAAACTATTTAAAAAAATGAAACTATCAGTAGTACTCGGTTCCAATTACCAAACGAAGGAATTCAATGACCAAACAATATAATATAGGAGTTAAATAGCAAAGTCAAGTCAACAAAATTATAGCACCAGCTAAACATTGACCAAAAAATGAAGTAGCCACACATCTCAATAACATACAGAAGCAAAACAGAGGCACGACTGCACCAAAAACACTTTTCCAGTGAGAAAACTGACGGCAACAGCAAGCGGAACAATGGTGAGATGACGGGAGTGCGTCGCCAGTCAGAAACCTGGCTGAGTTCCGGCAAAGAAACTAAACAGCATAAGCGAATCGAGGAAGATAGGGGTGACTGCCAGCAGGGTTAACCGCGGCGTCGCCGCCACGCCGGGGGTGGTGGAGTGTGTGTGTACCGATGCCTCACCCTTAACCCCCATTTTGTATTGCTTCGTCCCTGATTCCCTTTCTCTCTTTTGGATTTGTTTTTGTGGTGTGTTTGGACTGTGTATCGGGGAAGAACCAAGAAGGAGATGATAGTTATTTTTGTGTGTGTGTTTTGTATATGGGGGTGATGGAATTGAAAGAGAGAAGAGGGGGTTGTACATAGCGGGTGTGCTACTGTGGATAATGGAGAGGATGATGTTGAGGTGAGCTGGTATTGTACAATAGAAGGGGAAGTGTATTGTTTTCGTTCGTTTCTGGTGGAGTACTGATCTTCTGTGTGGGTTGATAGTGAGAACTGAAAAAGCACAATGGGAGTGTCTATATATGTATGTACTGATGTGTGTGTGGAATTGGAGAGGTAAGAGGGTGTTGGGGAGGATGATGAAGATGGGTATTGGGGTATTGTTCAGTGGGAGGTGTATTGTGCTATGCATGTTCCTGCTTGCTGCTACCCATAACGAGTCCTTATTTAAAATGAGTGTGAGAACTGTTGGGATTGAGAATGAGTAATTGGAGGGATTTTTTGTGATTTGGGAGACTGGAGTGATTTAAGTGAGGGAGAGAACAGGGGAGAAGATAATGGGATAGTGATATGGGGGGATGAACTTAGAGGGGCTTTGAGGAAAAGAGTGAAAAAATGGATATGTAAAGGATGTACTTGGACCCTTCTTTGTCTAGGTTCAATATGGAACAAAACCTTCGTAACAATTTAAAAGAATTCAAATATGAATATTGAAAATTGGAATGGATGTATTTTAATTGAACATATTTTAACTAAAGGTGCAATATAAATGTATATATATCATATAAAGAAAATAATGCACATAAAGAACAATAAGAGTCAAATTAAATTAATTAAGTATAAATAACTACAAATAATTATTAAGTGTTATAAATGCACTAAAATTGTATAAACAACCATATTTTAAAAAATAGCCTAAATAATGTAAAATTACGTAATATAGCCACAATTAAGTATGTAATATATAAGTAAGGTTAACACACGTAAATAACATTCTTTCTAATGCAAATTATGCACAAATAGTCAAATTTGCACCTTTAAGTTAAATATAGCCAATTTTAGAAAATTAAGGGACAAAATTGGGTGTCAACAGCTGCCTCTCTTTGCCCGGGGATGATGAAAAGAATCTTTGGGCAAAGATAGTTGACGGAGTAGCAAATTTTGTCACGACGGACAGACATAGTGAAAAGGAAAATGAGAGTTTTTGGTTATTTCGGCCGAACCCCGGTCTCTGAATTACCTACATATCTCGGGTTTCACGAGAATTAGGTCGTGTGTAGTTCTAGAATGGCATGTTGCCTGTGTGAGATGTTTATGGCGCACGATTTTGGATATAAAGACTAAACTTATCCAAGTATATAAAGTTTAGTTTCGTGTATGTTTTGCCTTTTGGCGAGATAAATGAAGAATGAAGCAAAATCACTATCAAAGATGAGATAACATCAATAGATCGAGCGTGGGAAAAGAGACTTATAATCATCCTAGTTATAAAAATGCGGTGCACTACACACCCATAAAGAGGAGTTTATACGTACATAGTTTCCACTTCATCTCGATAAATGAGTACTCTCGCCTTCAATATTGCCTTGAGTGAGCTGGGAAATATTTGAGGAGTGAGTTTTATAATTGTGCACGACTCAAACATATGGGCACGATTAAGCACGAAAACACGCATGATTGATGCAGATAGGCTTGAAATAGACAAAGTAGGCATTAATTGGAAGGAGATGCAAAATGACATCCTAACTTGTAATGAAAAATTAGGCAAATTATATGTGGGAGCATGAGACGATCGGCTTTGGGCGTGGTGGAATTCGACAGAATAGATAGTTTGCAGGTACGACAAAGGTATTTTCAAAGACGAGATAACATTGATAGATCGAGTATGGGAAAAGAGACTTGTAATCATCCTATTTATGAAGATGTGGTGCACGGCACACCCATAAAGAGGAGTTTACATGGGCATAGTTTCCACTATAACTAGCTAAATGAGTCATCTTTCTTTCAACATTGTCTTGAATGAGCTGGGTAACATTGAGGAGTAAAGCACGATAAATGTGCACGATTCAAATAGATAGGCACGAATAGAAAGAATCGGCAATGAAAGATTAGGT
The DNA here is from genome assembly GCA_029990575.1 of Petunia axillaris subsp. axillaris. Lineage (NCBI taxonomy): Eukaryota > Viridiplantae > Streptophyta > Magnoliopsida > Solanales > Solanaceae > Petunia > Petunia axillaris. The sequence goes on from JARKNS010000009.1 coordinate 20,250,682, forward strand.
AGATCACTGCTGCGAGTATGGAACTGTAGCTTTGAGCTCTTTGGAACTCGGCAAAATTGGTAGGTTGCGGGTATAGCAAAAGCATTGTTTGTAGAATTAAGCTTTGTGAATTGGGTTTTGGGATGATGTTTTGTATGTATTTGAGGTTTTATGGTTGCACAATTTCGCGTGGGTAATGATTTTTGGGGAGTGAGTGTGGGGGTATGGGAAATAATATTGGGTTTGTCGCGAGATCGGGGAGTGCCCTGCAGCAAAATCAACATAAAATGGCAATAGGGATAAAAATAAAGATAAAGTAAACTTCCTTGTTGAGTTGGGCTCTCCTTTGTCATGTAGTTGTCTAGTCTTTCAGGTGCTCAGTGCTAGGGAATGTGTCCCTCTCCTCTGGGGGATATTCATTTGCTAAGTGCTTCTCGTCAGGAAATAATTGCTTCGTCGCGGCAAGCTGTCATTGGATCATCTTACTAGTGCAACGCTGGATCGTATGTCCTACGATAAAAGTGAGTTTTGCAAAATATTATGTATCTAAATGCATAAAGAGACTTTCTTGTCATTGGATCGTCTCACCACTGTTATTCGTCATTTAAATGTGTGCTTGTCACGTCGGGCTGTATACCCTTTTTGTCGTGCCATGCTTCATCAATCTTTCATCAGGTTGCCTATCATTCTTTTCATCTGGTTGTCTACCCCTCTGGGCTGTCTACTCCTTTCCCATGTTATTTTCCACCGAGCTGTCTACTCTTCAGGCTGTCTACCTTTTGTCATGCCATTTCTTTCACTGGCTGTCTACCCTCCAGGCTGTCTACCCTTTGTCAGGCCATTCCATTCACTGGGTTGTCTACCACTCTTTTCATCGGATTGTCTACAGTTTTTGCCATGCCATTCCTTTCACTGGGCTGTCTACCCTTCAGGTTGTCTACAACTCTTTCATTGGGTTGTCTACCCTTTGTCATGCCAAGCTTTTCTCATCGGGCTATCTACCCTCCGGACTATCTACCCTTTGTCATGCCAAACTTCTCATCGGGTTGTCTACCCTCCGGGCTTTCTACCCTTTATCATACCAAACTTTCTCATCAAACTGTCTACCCTCTGTCAGGCCATTCCTTTCACCGGGTTGTCTACCCTTCAGGTCGTCTACCCTCCAGGTCGTCTACCTTTTGTCATGCCAGACTTTCACATCAGGTTGTCTACCCTCTGTCAATCCAAACTCTCTAAATGGGCTGTCTACCCTTTATCATGCCAAACTTTTATCGGGATGTCTACCCTCTGTCATGCCAAAACTTTCTCAACGGGCTATCTACCCTCAGGGTTGTTTACCCTTTGTCATGCCAAACTTTCTCAACGGGCTGTCTACCCTCAGGGCTGTCTACCCTTTGTCATGCCAAACTTTCTTAACGGGCTGTCTACCCTCAGGGCTGTCTACCCTTTGCCATGCCAAACTTTCATCGGGTTGTCTACCCTCTATTATGCCAAACTTTCTCAACGGGTTGTCTACTCTTTGTCATGCCAAACTTTCATCGGGCTATCTACCCTCTGTCATCGGGTTGTATACTCTATGAATAAAAGTGAAGTGCATGTCGCATCGGGCTGTATACCCTGCGATCAAAAGGTAAAATGATGTGCGAAAAAATAAAATGGCATTGTTATGTCATGCAGTGTGCTAAGAAAGCAATCATGTTGCTTTTATAATGCCTTTCTTGAAATTTTTAAGAGGATCTCAAAAATTTCTGCACCAGTGTCAAGCTTGCGCCTTTTGGAATTTTTTAAGGGGTTCCTCAAAAAATTCTGCCCCAGTTCATCGCCTATGACAGATCACCAAGAGAGGGTGGTTGTGTTGCACTGAACACCAATGTATTGGCTAGAATCTGTACTCGTCCTTTAGTGTGGCGATTGGGCATATTGATGACTATGATTATATGGATACTTGCATGCCCAGGCTGAGGTTTGATATTTGGATTTTTTCAGATTTGGAGGTTGTCCAAAATTGTATTTGTCTTAGGTTGTGATGGGGTGTCTTTATTTTTCATGCATTTCTTTTCGAAAGTCACGAAGCTAACTTTGATGGATTGGCCTTTATAAAAAGTGTATTTGTGATTTGGGAGTTGGAGTTTCCCTTTGTTGGTTCTTGTGGTACCATTGTCTTGCTTTGGTCAATCAGACTCTGAATTTTATGTCTCGGTGTTGGATGTCTTATGGTGTCATGGTATTAAATGTATAAGTTACGACTGTAGATCTTGTTGGGTCGAATTTAGGAATGGGTATCTAGAGAGTAGTTTGTTGGTTGGGCCTAATATCTTTTGACTGAGCTAAAGGGGTAAAGGTGTGAGGTTTTTTCTTTTTGTATGTCCTTAATTATGTTGAGCCTGATAAGGTTGTTGTTGAAAGTCTTGATGGGGGGTCACGTTTTGTGTAAGTTGGGTGCAGTGTGAAGTTGTGAATTTTTCCAGCTTCGTTTATATAGTGATTAGATTTCTTTCTTGCGGCTCTTGTATGGGTATAGTGCCCGTTGATTTTGTTTTCCCATACACAAGTTGTACGGAAGTAGTGTTGACACCCAATTTTGTCCCGAAAATTTCAATTAAAGTATAATCATTTTAAAATTAAAATCAATTTTGTAAAGACAAAAGTAATTGAGTAAATTAAAAGAAAAGGGTTAAATGTATAAAATATGGCCTTAATTTGAACCTATACATGCTATTACTCTATTTCCTTAATTTATTTTAAAAAGCGGCTAAAATCGCTCCTAATCCTAAAATCTAGCCTATCTACGCAAGACCAATATATACATTACCCCCCCCCCCTTCCCTAAATCAGTGATGATCTCCCAAACTAATAACCCATGACCCGAATTCCCAATACCCTTAACCCGTTTCCCCTTTTAAACCGAATTCCCCCCCAAATTTTGAAAGAAAAATCAGTCCAAAACTCCACATCATCCGATCGTACAAGAACCTTATCCATTTTCTATCTGTTAGAGGGCCATTTCGGGATTTTTCCCACTCACAAAAAGCCCTAATTTGTTCACTATAAAGAGAGGGTTTTGAGTCTTGAGCTGGGCGGCCGGATATAGATAAAAAAAAAAAGAGGAGCTGTGGCGTGAATAGGGATAAAGCGAAGTAAAAGGAATGGCATGATATATATAAAAATTTCAGTTTTAAATTCAGACAAAGTGGTGCTTTCCTTTTCCTTTTTTGGGATTTTATTGGGTCGTCGCTTCGCCATCTCGTTTGATCGCTTCTTCGTAAGTCGAGTCGTCGACCTCGCTCGAGTCGACGACCTTGTTCGAGTTGCATTCTTCGGATCTTCGCCCTAGTCGCTGCTCGCAAAAAGGTAATCCTCTTAACTAGTATGTTTACTTATTTCATTTGCTTAATCTGAATATTGTTAGTTCAGTTATGTATATATATTTTTTAGATATGAATCTGTCGTAGTATTGGTTAAAAAAATATATATAAAAAAACTTGTCTTGTTAAGTTGTGATAAAATGTGAACACTTTTAAAGTTAGAAACATAGTTTGTTGCTTTAGTATAGTCTTGAATGAATAACATATTATTAAAGCTATATTTGGTTGGGTGTTATGGCTAGTGGTTCTGGAATTTTAATGGCCTAGCTAGTACAAACCTTTCCTCCTGGATGCTAACTAGTTCTTCTAAAGCCTGTTAATATTATCTATTCCCTTGTGTGTCCTTTTCTTTTGAGTTTCGGTTCTGGTTCATTGCTTTGGCTGTGGTGGAGGCTGTTTTGGGTAGTTGCAGGCAGAGTGAAGTTTCTAGTTTGGAAGGGATTGCTTTGGTTCAAGCTTTCAGATAGCATAGATGCAGCAGGGTTGTTCTTCTCCTGGTGCTTTCATTTTTGCAGTTTTGGCTGGTATTAAAGGAGTAGAAAAGGGATGCATGTTCTAGTTTGGTGGAGTTTGTGTTCTTTGTAAGATTATGTGTGAGGAGAAGTTGGTGAGGGGTTGTTTTCATTGTGAATTGCAGGAGCTCTGGGAGGTTTCAGAGGTGCTATGTGTGTGAGGGAGTTTAAGTTTGGTCTATGAGTTCTGGTAGGTTGTTAGCTTATAGGTTCAGGGGTGTAGTTTCATTCTGGTATGCTGAAGAGGTCGAGGGTATTTTCCTTGATCTTTCTCTGTTAGAAGAGGCTTAAAGGATTCAGGGTAAGCTTCTTTATTTTAGTTTGTGCCCGGGTGTTTGAATAAGCAGAATTGGTTTGGCTGCAGGTTGTTAAAGTAGTTGTAGTAGAAGTAAGAGAAGCAGGGGGTGTATAGAAGTCTTTGCTTGGTTAGCATTGAATGATAAGAAAGGAGGAAGCATGACAATCTAGTTCAGGGCAGTAAGGAAAATATATGGGGGTGTTTTAAGGGAAGTGTCAGGTTGTCGAAAAGGGATAAGGCTTTCTATTTTGTTCTATTTCAGTCCTAGCTTGTAAATGTGAAATGAAAAGGGGTTGTTCTTGGTCCAGTTTCTTTAATTTGATGGCTAGATTATCTGGTTTCTACATAGATCTCTTTTCATCCTTTTCCTCTGTTCATTATGCAGTTTGTCCTTCGTTCTCTCTTCTGTGAGTCTAGTACGCTATGTTCTATCCAGTTTTCCCTTTTTGTTCATAATATGTAATAAAATAAAAGTGTTCTGTTAATTGATTTAAGCTGTGAGAGTGTAAGGAGGTATGGAGGTTTTGCAAGGTATTCGGGGTGTTTGTTGGTGAAGTAGATAAGAGGAGAGGGCTGTCTGTTTCTTTATGATGTGAGATGTGTGCAGATGTTAGAAAATAGATCTTGGATGTTTGCAGTTTAGTCTTGGGATGTTGAGTTGTTTTAGGTTTGAATAGTTAGGAGTCAGGTCTATCCATGTCTCTAATATCCTGGAATTGGTTATGTCTGCATTTCATTTGTCGATTGCAATAGTTTAGGCTCGAAGCTGTTTTTTTTATGTGAACTAAAGTGTATAATTGCAGAAAGGTTTGCTTTAGAATAAAGTAATATACTCTCATGTGAAATCATGTTAATTTTGGTATATCTTCGCTAGTCTCTTATCCATGAGGTTAATGCTCTGTTTCTATTTCTATTTGAAGAGCATGGACCTACTGTAAGCAAGTAAATAGTTTACAATCAAGGGATGTTTTTAGCTAAGTGTCACTTATTTGAACTATGGTTTTTGCTCTAATTAATGTGATGACATGCCCTTTACCTTTAGTTTGCAATTCATTTTTTTTAACCTTAAGAGGATACCAGTTCCATACCAAAGCTATGTCTTTAATACTCTTAAATGAAAGTAATGGTACAGTATATGCATTTTGAGTTCAACTTTGGAAGTGAAATATTTTTAGGTGTGATTTTATTGTGTTCCATTTTCTATTTTGTCTTACAGATAGTGTTTAGTAAGGATTCCTTTCAGCTATGAAATTTAAATGCCTCTGGTGTGCAAGCTTAGTTCTTGTTGTCTAATTTAATTTTGCTAATGGCTTGATTGGATATGCTGAGTGATTCGCTTGGTTCATTGTTATTGCTATGGCTGCATATGTTTAATTTCTTTTAGTCTTCTTTCATGTATATATACTAATCTGTATTACATTAACTCTTTCATGGCATAACTTCCTGGAGGATGAGTTTGGATTGAGCCCAGCCAGCCCAATCAATTGGGCCTTTCCACGCTGCAGCATCTATCATTCCAGTCCCATTATTGTTGAAAGTACACGTTACAACGTCCGGCTCTCTTTTGCATGCATCTTCAGCTCCTAGCCACTCCGGGTTTTGCCTTTTGAAACTCAATTTCCTTCTTTTAAATAGTTAGAAACTTAATAGAATATGTAAATTGTTTTGTAGAATAATCCATTTATTAATATACATATATTTGATTTACTTATGTGATATTGTTTACTTTATGTTGATTACCTTTTATTTTGAAATCGTTATTTAATTTATTGCAAATCAGGCCATTTAAGCAAATGCGTGCAAAATTTCATAAATTTTCAAAAAAACCACGATTAATAAATGACGATAAGAAAAGGCTTCTATCTTATTGATACGAAGTAGTTTCTTTTAAAAACTCAAAATTTATAAAGAAGTTTTATTAACTTCTAAATGTCCCGAAACAACTTTGCAAAAAGCGACTTGAAACCTAAAGTTCCATCTTATGGTGATAAGCTGGGTTTTAAAGTTGAAATTATGCAAGTGCTATTTATGCACTGTCATATACGAGTTGGCAAAGAAATTAGGACGATCAAATCGTTCCTTTTCAAACGAAATTGCGCTTTATTTATTTATTTATTTTATTTCGAAAATAATTAAAGCTTTTTAAATAAAATTGTAAAATCTTTTTGAAAACTTACTAAATTTAATTAGTTGAATTAATTAATAGTTCAATTAATTATTTTTAGAAAAGCGCATAAATAGCACTTGCAAATATTTTGGAAACCTGTCGGATTAACCGTTTTTAACGAAATTTCGAAAGTGCCTTAAAAACCTTCTTTCGAAATTAGTAAAACCTCTTACCTTTAGAATCTCTGAAAGAAAGACCGTCTTTTTATAAAAACGGAGTTTTGCACGCATTTGTTTATCTGGTTCCCTGTTTTTCCTTAAATTGGGTGGCGACTCAAAAAAACTCCAAAAGAGTTAGTCCATCCTGTCGATATTCCTGAAATTTAATCCTTCGGGGTTATATTTTTGGGGGTTCAACAGCATGGCGACTCCGCTGGGGAAGCAATAAAGGTTTTGACCATAAAGGCTTCCAATTATTTGCAACTAGCATGTCTAATTTATTTGCTTTATTATATCTGTTTGTTTGGTTTGCCTTATAAAGCATGTATTATATTTATTTGTGCATAGTCTGCATTCCGTTCATATTTCCTCCCTCATGGAGCCTGTCAATTCTCTTTCATCTCCTCGATTTCATCACGGGGGGCCCGCGTGACGGGCAATAATACAGGAAGGGCATTGTCCTTCCTAAGTCTTTGAATTTCTTTCGTGTCACCAAAGTTAGTTGGGATATGGTTTGCCTGGTTTTGTCATGGCCGGTTTTACTGGTTTATGGGGCCAGGTTTATCCCGCATAGGTCGAATCAGCCTCAACCATTAACCCACTCTTAGATGGAGCTTTTTAGGAGCATGCATGCATTTACACCTTAGTCTGGAACCGGTCCTTGGTACCGCCTCCATAGTTAGGAAACCGCCCTTACGTCAGCGGGTTCTTGAAACCTAATGACAATGCATATTATGTGTTGTGTGATAACGAGACCTCAGTCCTAGCCATGTTTTGAGCAAAATCAGATTTAGAATTTTGTCTCCCATTTTGTCTTTTAGGTCAGAAAATGGAAGAATTTAGCAGAATCTATGTGGTCATAGCAGTCCACATAGAATTTGAGATCATAGACAAAATTTCAGTTTGGGGAAAGTTAGGCAGATTTGATTGATTTGTGTTTTGGAGATGGTGTGGTGTTGTGAGATCTAAGAGGCGAAGCCCCTAGTGTCTTTGAAAGGATCAGTGGGGTCCCTCTCATGAATGGCTTTGCGTGTGTGCAGGCCTGTGTTGACTGTCCAGCTGCATTCATGATAATTGAAGTATGCTTGTCGCATACTAGGAGAGTGAAGCCCCTATGTCTATAAACGACCAATGGGGTCCCTCCTTGAAGACCAGTGCGGTCTTGGCTACCTAGGAAACTGAGAGGCTTGATCAAAGCCGAAGACCAGTGAGGAGCCCTATGAACAAGGTCTGTGAGCCTTGCAAAACCTAGGAAGCTGAGAGGCTTGTCCAAAGCCAAGGACCAGTGAGGTTTTAATTGTAAAAGGTCAATTGGAACCTTTTATGATTTGCAGTCTGGCATTGTGAAGGTAGTTGGAAATTTCAACCTGGATGTTGTAAATAATTGGGAGTTGTGTTTGGAGGAGTGTGGATGTTTACAAAAGGTGTATGGGGATTGTTTAAGGTTTTAGGCGTTTGGTTTTAGAATTTTGTGCAAATGTTGTGAAGAGCATGAGCTGTGTTGGAATTTCGAGTTGATACCAACTTTTGGAAGGCAGTTGGGATAACGGAATTGCAGTGTGAAGGCGGAGAGATGATTGTTATCAATTATTGTTATTGTTGCTTACTCTAAATCTGAATTGCTCAAAACTGGCATGAACTGTTTTTCGTTACCACTTGTTTGCGCGATTAGGCTTACCTCTAGCACAAAGAGGCACCTTACAGGGTAGGACGCGCCCGCATTTTCATTTACGCTCAACTAAATGTGATTGCCACATGTCAAACTTGCTTAAAATGCAAAGCGCTACGTGACGCGCGCTACGTGATTGTATGCAATGTTGTTAATGACACGCAAACTAACATAGTTTACCTTTTGAATTTTTCTTCTGTTTGATTATTCCCCAAAGAGAGAGAGTTTGATTCGTGTTGACTCCCGAGTTGGTTAAGTGTCTAATCTAAAGTGAAGTAAGCAATGACTGATAATCAGACTGGTATCCCTTCATCTTCTAATGAGCAAGCAGTTGTTGTTCCTGATGAACAAATTGCTAGAATGGCTAAGCAGATTGAGTGTATGCAAGCTGAACTAGACAGAATGAAAGGGTCGAGCCACCAAAGCGCGCCAGCCGTGCTGTCAACTCCGAACCCCAATGTTGAAACTGCCAATCCAAACACGCCTTTAAATTCCAGTGTCATTCATATGCTTGCACCAGTTAACAATATCCCAAATGCATTCATTAACCAAAACAACTTGCCTCACTATCAATATTTACATGCCAAAGATACTCCCCGTCCTCCACAATCCAAAGTACCTATTTCTATGGCTGTTGCTCCTCAAAATGCCAATGATCCAAGACAAGGATATCCCGAAGCCCAATACTATGAGCATGACCCCAATGGTAAGAATGTGGATTTCACTAACTATGTGCCACAAAGTGAAGTGCCCGTAACCGTGAAAAAATGGGGAAGGACAGTTGAGCAAGGAGAGATAATCCAAATAATGAAAATCATGCAGCAATCCATTAAAGATTTGCAAGTGTCTAGAGGGCGTCAAAGTATCTCCTATCGCAATCTTTATCTATACCCTGACGTTACTGTTCCTCCCGGGTTTAAAGTGCCAAAATTTGATATGTATGATGGTCATAGTGACCCATTTGTTCATTTGACCAAATATATCAACCGAATGAGGGTTGCGGGAGGTAAAGAGGAACTTCTGATGGCCTTCTTCAGTCATAGTCTGAAAGGTATTGCTGCTGAATGGTTTTCAAGACAGGATATAAGCAAGTGGAGTGAGTTTGATGACATATCCAATGATTTTACAAAGCAGTTTGAGTACAATGTCGAGGTGGCTCCTGACCTTATAACCTTGTCCAATATGAAGAAGAAACCAACAGAAACCTTTAGGGAATACGCACTGAGATGGCGAGAACAGGCTGGAAGGGTGCAACCACCAATGACTGAGAAAGACATGGTGAAGTACTTCATCCGAGCTCAAAATGATTCTTATTACATGCACTTGCTCCCTATGATGGGTAAACCTTATTCTGAACTTCTTATGATGGGAGAAATGGTTGAAAAAGGGATTAAGACGGGGAGAATTGTAAGTTTTGCTACAGTGAAAGCAACTGCGCAAGCCATCCAGACTGGTTTGGGAAATTTAGAGGAAAAAGAGAAGGAAGTTGGCATTATTACTACCAAGAACTCATTATCCCAGCCTACTCACCAAAGCAATCAACATTCAGGCTACAATGATCAACCCGTTTACTACCAGCAATCATTTGGCTACCAATCAGAAATTACCAATCCCCAAGTCCGCACTTTTCAAAATCGCCTAGCCGTACCAAAGCCACGCACTAATCCTGTCAAGAAGACATATAAAACCTACACGCCTTTAGCGGAACCTTACAGTCAGCTTTATGAAAGGCTAAGGGCAGCCGGAGTGATTCACCCTGTTGCTGATGCAACTCCTAATCCTCTTCCAAAATGGTTCGATGGAACTAAACATTGTACCTATCATTCAGGTGCTCCAGGGCATGACACTGAAAATTGCCACAGTCTAAAAAATGCAGTTGAAACTCTAATCCAAGAAGGTTCGATTCAACTCATTGGGAATACACCTGCTGATAATAACCCTTTGGTAGATGACGAGTATGGCATACACTTGATATCAGTTGATGAGGCTGAAAAAGGGACCATTGTGATCCCAAAGAGCCAAACAACAAAGAAGAGCTCTCGAACTTATAAAGTCGGGAGGGCCAAAAGCTTTCAACGCAGAGGACAAATCAAGACAAACCCAAACTGGGGCAGATTTTATTGAAGAAATTTTGTTGCCAAAGAAGGTAAAGTAAATCCCTGGCCAATATCAAATCAAGAATAATCAAGAGATACTACATTTGACAAGCGGCAAAATGAGTCTTTTCATTTCAATGTAATTTTCTATGTAATGCGAACTACGCGTAACCTGATTCCCAAGGCGGGATACGTAAGCAACTCACATAGAGCTCGGTTGCACTAGCGTAGGATTCCCCTATTTCCTCTTTTATGTAATTCTGAACTACTTTTGGTCTGATTCCTGGAATGGCAACAGGATAAGTAAGCAATCCACATCGGACTCGATCAAATTATTGTAATGCTTAGGGCCTGTTTATCTTTGATGATGTAATTCCGAACTACGCATCTGGGCAGATGTGTAGGCATTCCAATTCGGATTCGGCTTCGTACTTAGATTGCCATATTCCCTAAAGCTTTATATAAGCAGAACTACGCACGGTCTGATTCCCAAAGAGGGATACGTAGGCGCTCTCAAGGGCTCGACTCTATAATATTAAAATTTTAGTTTCCCTCTAAAAGCCAACTGGGGCAATTTTGCAAAGATAATTCGAAGATATGGAAGATAGAAACTGGGGCAAATTTTGCAAAATAAGTTGAAAATTTGAAAGATAGTAACTGGGGCAGATTTTGCAAAGCGAGTTGAAGGCGTAAAGATCATAACTGGGGCAGATTTTGCAAAAGCCGTATTGCTTGACAAAGATAAATTGGCGAAGTTTCGAGAGTTATTTTGAGGGATAATGCAGAATTGCAAAGATAAAGGACGTTCAATATGTTTAATATATGTCACCATCTGAAATACGACAGAATTCATTAGCCAAGTCTTAAAAGACAGATCACAAATCTAGGCAGAGTGAGAAAAAGAAGCAGTTGCAGGATGAAGGCTCGAGTCAGCAAGAATCAAACGCTTCACCCTCCCTCCCAAAACTAACAATTTTTCTTTGAGTGCAGGAATTCTCAAAAGCAGCAAAATGAGGAAAATTTGCAACCATTTGTCATACACATTGGACAATGTTGCCAAGATAATCAACCGAGATTGGAAGCATTATTTGATTCATCGCATACGCGAAACGATTTTATTGTTCCCTCTATTTTGCCCTTGCTTAATCAAAACCTTATTGCTTTATTAACAACTTTACTTTACTCTTTGCAGGAATTAAGCATTAACTTCAGTTTTATTCAAGAGCAACATTCAACCCTTTATGGCGTCACCAAATATAAGCCGGACGGCTTAAACTCTTGCTTTACATCTCCTTTATCTTTGACATTTTCCGGTTTATATGAATTTAATGAAAATTTTATTTTTAAGACCATTTATTTTACAAGTATCAACATCAAGTCTATTGGTGACAACCGAAGACATCACTTTATTATCATTATTTACCATAGACAACTGGTGATATTATTTTTACAAAATTGTTATCAAAACTTGTCATAGACATTTGATTGAGGTATCATTGGTACCGCAGACCATCAAGGATGTTATTATCAAAGACCATGACTTTTTATATTGGATCCATTGTACACAATCGATGGTATTATTTCAATGGCCTTCTATTTTAGATCAACTGTACACAATCGATGGTATTATTTCAATGGCCTTCTATTTTAGATTTACTGTACACAATCGGTGGTATATTTCCAATGACCTTATTATATTTGATCAATCATATACCATTGGTGATATTATTCTAATGGCTTTCTTCTATTGGATCCATCATATACAATTGGTGTTTATATCGGATTAATCGTATGCAATCGATTTTATTATCTCAGCGGTTTATTATGATAGTTTTATAATCCAGTCTATCGTATATAACCAAAGAAGCTACTTCATCAAGTCTACTGTGTACAATCAGAGACGTTATTTTGGATGTCTATCGTAAACAATCGGAGACATTACATTTACCAAGTCTACTGTAGACAATCGGAGGCGTGGTTCTTTATCAAGTCTATCGTAGACAATCGAAGGCATTATTATTGAAGCCCATCATAGACAATCGAAGGCATTATCATTTGAAGCCTACCATAGACAATTGGAGGCCCTATTATGAAGTCTACCATAAACAATCGGAGACATCACATTTACCAAGTCTACCGTAGACAATCGGAGGCGTGGTTCTTTATCAAGTCTATGGTATACAATCGAAGACATTATCATTGAAGCCTTCCATAAACAATTGGAGGCCTTTTTTATAAAGCCTATCGTAAAGAATCGAAGGCGCTATTGTCAATGAAGCCTACCGTAAACAATCGGGGGCCTCATTATGAAGTCTATCGTAAACAATCGAAGACGTCATTATCATTTAAAGCCTTCCATAAACAATTGGAGGCTTTTTTATGAAGCCTATCGTAAACAATCGAAGGCGCTATTGTTATGGAGCTTACCGTAAACAATCGGGGGCCTTAATATGAAGTCTATCGTAAACAATCGAAGACGTCATCATCATTTAAAGCCTTCCATAAACAATAGGAGGCCTTTTTATGAAGCCTATAGTAAACAATCGAAGGCGCTATTATTATGAAGCCTACCATAAACAATTGGAGGCCTCATTATGCAGTCTATCGTAAACAATCGAAGATGTCACTATCATTTGAAGCATACCATAAACAATTGGAAGCCTTTTTATGAAGCCTATCGTAGACAATCGAAGGCGCTATTGTTATGAATCCTACCATAGACAACTGGAGACTTGATCACGAGTCATTGCCGAAAGGCGGCATTTTTATCCTTATATTTATTTAAGTCTACTTTATGTTTCTATGGATTGAAGTCCTTTATTGTTTTATTTTCAGTCTACCAATGGCCCTGAAGTCATCTTGCCTCACAAAGCCGGATTTCTTCTAGTTGATTGGAGACGAGCTTGTCATTGACATTGAAACCAGCATCTACAAATTTTATTCATTATCTATTTCTTACTCCATTTATTAAGTCTTATTTGCAGTTACGTGCTTACCGTTTGTCGAGTTTATTACAGGATATTAGCAACACCGCAGCAGCACCGCAGCAGCATTTGGAGCATAACGTGGAACTTTTTCTTAGCAGTGAACTGGGGCAATCGTTGATATGAGCTAGACTCGTCAACGAGGATCTGAAGAATCGCACTCGAACAAGCAAGTTTTACCTAATCTTTCATTTCAGATTAGGCGTCAGTTTGAATTCTTTCCTATTCGTGCGTCCTTTCTTTTGTCAATTGTGCGAGTCTTTGTATCTAAGTGTCGTCGAACTACATACGGCCTGATTCTCTTTCAGCCCGAGATATGTAGGCAACTCGAAAACCAGAGTTCGGCCATGTCCATAAGCCTCGCACTTTGGTCCTTGGAATTAAAGTCTTGGCTTTGTCGGGACAAAATGAGCTTTATGTCAACATCTTTACCCTGAAAACTCTTTCATCCTTTTCGGGTAAAGAGGGGCAGCTGTTGACACCCAATTTTGTCCCGAAAATTTCAATTAAAGTATAATCATTTTAAAATTAAAATCAATTTTGAAAAGTCAAAAATAATTGAGTAAATTAAAAAGAAAAGGGTTAAATGTATAAAATATGGCCTTAATTTGAACCTATACATGCTATTACTCTATTTCCTTAATTTATTTTAAAAAGCGGCTAAAATCGCTCCTAATCCTAAAATCTAGCCTATCTACGCAAGACCAATATATACATTACCCCCCCTTCCCTAAATCAATGATGATCTCCCAAACTAATAACCCATGACCCGAATTCCCAATACCCTTAACCCGTTTCCCCTTTTAAACCGAATTCCCCCCAAAATTTTGAAAGAAAAATCAGTCCAAAACTCCACATCATCCGATCGTACAAGAACCTTATCCATTTTCTATCCGTTAGAGGGCCGTTTCGGGATTTTTCCCACTCACAAAAAGCCCTAATTTGTTCACTATAAAGAGAGGGTTTTGAGTCTTGAGCTGGGCGTCCGGATATAGATAAAAAAAAAAGAGGAGCTACGGCGTGAATAGGAATAAAGCGAAGTAAAAGGAATGGCATGATATATACAAAAATTTCAGTTTTAAATTCGGACAAAGTGGTGCTTTCCTTTTCTTTTTTTGGGATTTTATTGGGTCGTCGCTTCGCCATCTCGTTTGATCGCTTCTTCGTAAGTCGAGTCGTCGACCTCGCTCGAGTCGACGACCTTGTTCGAGTTGCATTCTTCGGATCTTCGCCCTAGTCACTGCTCGCAAAAAGGTAATCCTCTTAACTAGTATGTTTACTTATTTCATTTGCTTAATCTGAATATTGTTAGTTCAGTTATGTATATATATTTTTTAGATATAAATCTGTCGTAGTATTGGTTAAAAAAATATATATATAAAAAAACTTGTCTTGTTAAGTTGTGATAAAATGTGAACACTTTTAAAGTTAGAAACATAGTTTGTTGCTTTAGTATAGTCTTGAATGAATAACATATTATTAAAGCTATATTTGGTTGGGTGTTATGGCTAGTGGTTCTGGAATTTTAATGGCCCAACTAGTACAAACCTTTCCTCCTGGATGCTAACTAGTTCTTCTAAAGCCTGTTAATATTATCTATTCCCTTGTGTGTCCTTTTCTTTTGAGTTTCGGTTCTGGTTCATTGCTTTGGCTGTGGTGGAGGCTGTTTTGGGTAGTTGCAGGCAGAGTGAAGTTTCTAGTTTGGAAGGGATTGCTTTGGTTCAAGCTTTCAGATAGCATAGATGCAGCAGGGGTGTTCTTCTCCTGGTGCTTTCATTTTTGCAGTTTTGGCTGGTATTAAAGGAGTAGAAAAGGGATGCATGTTCTGGTTTGGTGGAGTTTGTGTTCTTTGTAAGATTATGTGTGAGGAGAAGTTGGTGAGGGGTTGTTTTCATTGTGAATTGCAGGAGCTCCGGGAGGTTTCAGAGGTGCTATGTGTGTGAGGGAGTTTAAGTTTGGTCTATGAGTTCTGGTAGGTTGTTAGCTTATAGGTTCAGGGGTGTAGTTTCATTCTGGTATGCTGAAGAGGTCGAGGGTATTTTCCTTGATCTTTCTCTGTTAGAAGAGGCTTAAAGGATTCAGGGTGAGCTTCTTTATTTTAGTTTGTGCCCGGGTGTTTGAATAAGCAGAATTGGTTTGGCTGCAGGTTGTTAAAGTAGTTGTAGTAGAAGTAAGAGAAGCAGGGGGTGTATAGAAGTCTTTGCTTGGTTAGCATTGAATGATAAGAAAGGAGGAAGCATGACAATCTAGTTCAGTGCAGTAAGGAAAATATATGTGGGTGTTTTAAGGGAAGTGTCAGGTTGTCGAAAAGGGATAAGGCTTTCTATTTTGTTCTATTTCAGTCCTAGCTTGTAAATGTGAAATGAAAAGGGGTTGTTCTTGGTCCAGTTTCTTTAATTTGATGCCTAGATTATCTGGTTTCTACATAGATCTCTTTTCATCCTTTTCCTCTGTTCATTATGCAGTTTTTCCTTCGTTCTCTCTTCTGTGAGTCTAGTACGCTATGTTCTATCCAGATTTCCCTTTTTGTTCAAAATATGTAATAAAATAAAAGTGTTCTGTTAATTGATTTAAGCTGTGAGAGTGTAAGGGGGTATGGAGGTTTTGCAAGGTATTCGGGGTGTTTGTTGGTGAAGTAGATAAAAGGAGAGGGCTGTCTGTTTCTTTATGATGTGAGATGTGTGCAGATGTTAGAAAATAGATCTTGGATATTTGCAGTTTAGTCTTGGGATGTTGAGTTGTTTCAGGTTTGAATAGTTAGGAGTCAGGTCTATCCATGTCTCTAATATCCTGGAATTGGTTATGTCTGCATTTCATTTGTCGATTGCAATAGTTTAGGCTCGAAGTTGTTTTTTTTATGTGAACTAAAGTGTATAATTGCAGAAAGGTTTGCTTTAGAATAAAGTAATATACTCTCATGTGAAATCATGTTAATTTTGGTATATCTTCGCTAGTCTCTTATCCATGAGGTTAATGCTCTGTTTCTGTTTCTATTTGAAGAGCATGGACCTACTGTAAGCAAGTAAATAGTTTACAATCAAGGGATGTTTTTAGCTAAGTGTCACTTATTTGAACTATGGTTTTTGCTCTAATTAATGTGATGACATGCCCTTTACCTTTAGTTTGCAATTCATTTTTTTTTAACCTTAAGAGGATACCAGTTCCATACCAAAGCTATGTCTTTAATACTCTTAAATGAAAGTAATGGTACAGTATATGCATTTTGAGTTCAACTTTGGAAGTGAAATATTTTTAGGTGTGATTTTATTGTGTTCCATTTTCTATTTTGTCTTACAGATAGTGTTTAGTAAGGATTCCTTTCAGCTATGAAATTTAAATGCCTCTGGTGTGCAAGCTTAGTTCTTGTTGTCTAATTTAATTTTGCTAATGGCTTGATTGGATATGCTGAGTGATTCGCTTGGTTCATTGTTATTGCTATGGCTGCATATGTTTAATTTCTTTTAGTCTTCTTTCATGTATATATACTAATCTGTATTACATTAACTCTTTCATGGCATAACTTCCTGGAGGATGAGTTTGGATTAAGCCCAGCCAGCCCAATCAATTGGGCCTTTCCACGCTGCAGCATCTATCATTCCAGTCCCATTATTGTTGAAAGTACACTTTACAACGTCCGGCTCTCTTTTGCATACATTTTCAGCTCCTAGCCACTCCGGGTTTTGCCTTTTGAAACTCAATTTCCTTCTTTTAAATAGTTAAAACTTAATAGAATATGTAAATTGTTTTGTAGAATAATCCATTTATTAATATACATATATTTGATTTACTTATGTGATATTGTTTACTTTATGTTGATTACCTTTTATTTTGAAATCGTTATTTAATTTATTGCAAATCAGGCCATTTAAGCAAATGCGTGCAAAATTTCATAAATTTTCAAAAAAACCACGATTAATAAATGACGATAAGAAAAGGCTTCTATCTTATTGATACGAAGTAGTTTCTTTTAAAAAATCAAAATTTATAAAGAAGTTTTATTAACTTCCAAATGTCCCAAAACAACTTTGTAAAAAGCGACTTGAAACCTAAAGTTCCATCTTATGGTGATAAGCTGGGTTTTAAAGTTGAAATTAAGCAAGTGCCATTTATGCACTATCATATACGAGTTGGCAAAGAAATTAGGACGATCAAATCGTTCCTTTTCAAACGAAATTGCGCTTTATTTATTTATTTATTTTATTTCGAAAATAATTAAAGCTTTTTAAATAAAATTGTAAAATCTTTTTGAAAACTTACTAAATTTAATTAGTTGAATTAATTAATAGTTCAATTAATTATTTTTAGAAAAGCGCATAAATAGCACTTGCAAATATTTTGGAAACCTGTCGGATTAATCGTTTTTAACGGAATTTCGAAAGTGCCTTAAAAACCTTCTTTCGAAATTAGTAAAACCTCTTACCTTTAGAATCTCTGAAAGAAAGACCATCTTTTTATAAAAACGGAGTTTTGCACGCATTTGTTTATCTGGTTCCCTGTTTTTCCTTAAATTGGGTGGCGACTCCAAAAAACTCCAAAAGAGTTAGTCCATCCTGTCGATATTCCTGAAATTTAATCCTTCGGGGTTATATTTTTGGGGGTTCATCAAGTAGGATTGGGATCATCTGGTTTTCTCGGTGTCCCATGTTGGTGGTTTAAAAGTCCTTGTTCTATAAAAAATGTTTTCAGCTTGGCATGCCACTTCGGCTTTTCTTAATACGGATTGTTGACCAATTTCAGTGTTCAAGCGCGAAGAAACCATAACAAAGTGGTGAAATACACAAAACCGTGTGGGCACATTAGCAAAGACTTGATGCAAAAATGACACATAAGCTTACGAGGATTCCTAGACCGCAGATGACGGATTAGCGCTTGAATTTGGAGATTATCATAGAACGCAGAGATATCACAAGAGATTGCCTAAGTGCTTTATGTAGCAGTCAAGGTAAGGATTTCGGTCAAATGACCGATGCTTGTTTAAGCGAGAGATGAGGAGTTGAATGTCAATGAAAAGTGGTAAAGATGTTGTGTAAGGAAGATTGTATTGTGCGAGAAAAAGGGGGGGTTGGCTTTTATCGAACACCAAGACTTTGAGTGCATTTGTCATCCTTTTTTGTACATTTGTCTGTCATGATGCCTATGTGTCTTTCAAAGAGATACTTAACGTCTTTCATACTTGTCAACCAACTGCTGTAATGTAGACATTGAACCAACTTTCCTTGTTGGATAATATCTTATTTCTGAGCCGCCGAACTCGATGTAGGTTGCATATGTATCATGTGTACTCTTAGATTGTTGCGTCCTATTGTAGTTTTCGTCATGAGAATTCATATCACCCCAATAAAGCCTTTGACCGGAATTGCTCCAAGAAGTCTATTCGCATGTGCTTTTATATCAAAGCAACCCTTGCTCTTGTAAGTATCTCATATAACTTCATCGTCATGTTTTATCTTTGCAAGTGGGTAGAGATATGCTTTCAAAATGGTTAGAGAGTTCCCATGTTTGTTATATGATGAGAGCTTTGTCATTGTGTCTTTGCCTCCCTTTTCAAGTTGAACTAGCTTTCCTGTTTTTGGTTGTTATGCATAAGTCTTTGCTATACTTCTCTCTTTTCAATATCATCTTCCACTGTCCCTTTGACTGTTATTTTGATCATGATGGGTAGCAAGTTTGGGAAATGCCTTGGATCACAGTCATGTATTGCAAGTGGTGTGACTGTGTAGACATGTGCAACAAAGTAATCCTCGGGCACTGGTTGCCAAAAGGTATTAAGGTGAGTCATTTGTGCTTTTGAGTTTGACCAACATTTCTCTTTGTTTATCAATTTTCTCTCCATGTGCATAGTGCTTGCTGGAACAATTGATGTGCCAGAACAATAAGCCTGGCAGTTTTCAATCTCTCAAACAATTGAGTGTGGGATTCGGCTAGTGGAGTGTAGTTTCTTTTCAGTCTTTGGTTTGCATCAGGGCGAGGCATAGGAGTGTATGGTGGTGCATTTTGATAGTTGGGTTGAGTGTTTTGCTGGTATGATGGACGATTTGGTGCTGGGATATGAAATATAGGTCGAGTGGGCTACGTTTGTAAATCGGATATTCAGGTGGTATGTGAGGGTAGGGATAAAATGGTGGCGACGTTTGATAATAGTGGTTAAAAGTAGGGTCTTGAATGGTTGCAGCAAAAGAGACTTCATCTTTTTTCTTTTTTAAAAGGCTCATATTTCTAGACTGGATATCCTTATTAGTAGCTTGTAGTACAGCTAAGCTAATTATTTTTCTGGTGAAGATATTGTATGATGGAGATGGTGTATTGTACTGTGTGAAAGAAGAAGATGAGGGTGTGTGGAATTGAAGAGTGACGAAGATACCGTAGAGAGAGGAGAGGGCTGGTGGGAACTGCTGTTAAAAAATTTCTTATTTCGGAAAATCCCTGACAAATGCACTTGCTTAACCATATCTTTTGCCTTGGTATTCGACTCAAGCCAACCTTTTGGTAATAGATTTTTTGAGTTTCGTAGTAAGTTAGAGACAGTTTGGACATGCGAAAGGTCATAGATATCAGGATTTGGCATAGAGTAGGGAGAGGAGGTGCCTTCGTAGGAGATTGAATTTGGAGAAAGGATTCCTTTATAGACCTAGAGCAACAGACAAATTCATGCAATGCACACATATCAAATAAGAAGAAATGCATCCTATAATGCGAAGGACCGTTTTACGCACGATGATTTTGAAAAGCGCTTTGCGCCACATGCATCATTTTGTTTGCTAACAAAATGTGGAGCCTAAAGGTGAATATTGCATTTATTGGACTTTATTACATTGGCTTATATTGAAACAGCGTAAGAGAAGGAAAAGACTAAATATTGTTAGGAGATTAGATCATGGCCAGGCGAACATCTTTCATGCTGATC
This sequence comes from Petunia axillaris subsp. axillaris, assembly GCA_029990575.1. Taxonomy (NCBI): domain Eukaryota; kingdom Viridiplantae; phylum Streptophyta; class Magnoliopsida; order Solanales; family Solanaceae; genus Petunia; species Petunia axillaris. Next base: position 20,270,814 of record JARKNS010000009.1, read on the forward strand.
CACCCCCAGAAGATTCTTTTTCTTCGGGCAAGTCTCCCTCGGACAAGCTTGCTTCTGATGAGTCTCCTTGAAAGATGATGTTGTCAGCATCAGTTAAGAGCCAAGATATGTCGAACATGAAGTTTTTCAACATTTCCCAAGCCTTACTTCCTTTCTCCTCTTTTACTTTGTCAGCCATAGCGTTCATTCCTTCAATAGCCCATACACCTATAGACTCTATGTGTTTTGTCAGGAGTTCTGCCTTTTTGCGCCACTTTCCTTTTTCTTTGTTCTTTGCTTCGACCAAACTTTGTTTCTTTGTTATTTTCTCTTGTGCCCTTGCCAGGTGTTTATGTAACCTTTTGCACTCAGATTCTAACTCATCGGCATTTTTTTTCCTTTTTGTTGTTGCTCTTGGTTGAACTGCCCTTGTTATGTCTTTCCTTAGCCAGTCTGGATAATCCTCATCATAGCCTGCATCAAACCAGTCTCGCCCAATAGTCTCGAATTCCATTCGGTTCCTTGCATTCCAAAGTTCTAATATCTTGTCTTTGAATGGTATCATTCCTCCGAAGATATCTGCTTTCAAATTCTGATGTTTGCAATTTGGGATATAATCTGCTTCCTCCCTGCTTTACTAAGTGTCCTTAAAGGAGTGTAGGGTGTAAACTCCTCTAAAGCCCACTAAAATGAGAAATGAGTCTCCTTCCGACCGTGTGATTAATGTAGTGCTGGGAAAGTAATCAAACATCCATTGTATGTTTTCAAATGTTAATTGAGAAAGCCTGTGGTGCCAGCCTTTGGCAGTTGTCGGTTGATCCTATTTCTGGAGAGTGTTGTCCATGCGGGCGGTATGAGTCGAGATATAGTCTTCCCTTGGTGTGGAATGGAAGGCTTGATCTGTGTTGTTCATCTTTTACAAATGTTCCATTAACCAAATTTGTAATAGTAAGTTGCAACCTTCGAAAAAACCAACACCTTTCTTACAGCTTTCTAAAGCACGGTACATTTTTGCGACAATCATAGGTACCAAAGTGTATTTCTTGTCAAAGTCTTCGAGTAAGGCATCAGCAATTGATACTAGGCAAACATCAACCCGTCCTTTGTGTTGTGGAAACACGACAATCCCTAAAAAGCTGGTAACAAAAGCGAGCACTCTCCGCTCTTGCCAATCTGCCTGGTTAATTCTGAAATAGTCTTCGGATTTTTGAAATGTTTCTCCGTATCCAAATTTGATGTGAAGGGAAGTCAAAGAAATTCCCGATTGCCTGATACTATCCGTGCATAATTAGGGCTTAAGCCCTACCATTTCGAAGAATTACTCGGGTATAATGTTCTTCGGCATCAAGATTTCTTCACTTTCAAATGGTAAATGAGTTAACCCGCCTACTTCTTCCAGCAACAGAGTCAACTCTACACTTCCAAAGTGAAAAACTGCTCTGTCTGCATCCCAATAGTGTACTTCTGCTTCTATCATCCCTTTCACTATAGTGTGCTCCATTAGTGAAATCATATTCCCCAACACCATTTTGACTCGGACTTTTTGATCCATGCTTAGGTTTTTCCACCAATCTTTCAGCATCTGGGGGATTTCAGCAATCATGTCAAATGTTCTAGTGGCCATGATCTTTGGAAAAAGTGAAGGACTATATGAATAGAGGAAAGGAAATGTTTAAAATCTGCTTTATTGCGAGGAAATGATCAACGTGTGGCACAAGCTTTTTGAAAACAATGCAACAAAGAATATGAGGAGATGTATTGTTGTTGGTTGAGAACCCTTTAGATACTTCAGACAAAAGTTTCTAATGGACTTTTTGACGTGCCAGGGATATCAAGTCTTTATATAATGCTTAAAGGATAAATGTGCATTATGTGTCATCACATCTATCAAGCGGTCATTTCTGCTTCAAATTGGGCTTTTAATGTCTCTTCGGTTACAATTGAAGCCTTTGAATAGCATTGAATACAGAATAATTTCAATCTTTTGGGAATAAACGGTCGTTTCTGATTCAATTTGGGTTTTTAATGCCTCTTAGGTTACCTTCGTGCCTTTGAATGGCATTGAATACAGAATAATTCCGATTGTTTATGAATAAAAAATCATTTCTGATCCAATTTGAGTTTTTAATGTCTCTTAGGTCACCATCGTGTCTTTGAATGGCATTGAATACAGAATAATTCCAACTGTTTATGAATAAACAATCACTTCTGATTTGATTTGGGCTTTTGACGCCTATTAGGTCTTTGTGCCTTTGAATGGCATTGAATACAGAATAGTTCCGACTATTTATGAATAAACAGTCATTTCTGAATTCAACTTGGGTTTTTTATGCCTATTAGGTGACCTTTGTGCCTTTGTATAGCATTGAATACAGAATAATTCTGACTGTTTATGAATAAACAATTATTTATTCAATTTGGGCTTTTGACGCCTATTAGGTAATCTTTGTGCCTTTGAATGGCACTGAATGCAGAACAATGCCAATAAATGGTCCACATTTGCACGTTCGATCCCCTAAGTATATGCAAATAGATCGTGTTCAACGCTCTTTGGGGGTCAAAAACCTGTTCAGATTGTTTGAACAAGTTGGCCTATTGGGCTTGAGAACAAGTCGACTGATATGTCATGATGCATGATTCCTAACGTTGCTACTAAGGAACGGAATTAGCTAGACCAGGTTTTATTATCCTCCCAAGCGGATGACTCGGGAGCGGGAACGCCATGGGCTAGATAGATTCCAAGTCGTTCCCCCTAAAAAAATTTTGTGAGGGAGAGGTGGTCGCAACCACCGTGTTTTCAACACATGATTGAGAATTTGCCCAGAGTGGCGAGAGGTATGCACAAGTTTAAAAATGTACACGTTTTGAAAGAAATGCACATGTTTTTTAAAAATGCATGAGTTTTGATAAAGAATGCACATGTTTCCTAAAATATGTGAATTTTGAAAAATGATGCACATGTTAAAATAATTTATAAAATTATTTTGACAAAGAGAAGGAACAAAAAGAAAAATAAAAGAAACAGGTTAGTCTCGGGGTATAAAATAATTATAGAAGATAATATAAAAAATGTAAATAAAGATATAAGCGAAACCGTTAAATTAGAGGATTTAACAAACTCGTGAAGAATTCGAAAGATCGTTGGAGCAAGCGTCGTGAGGTATTTTCCTAATCGAAGAGCGGGTTTTTCTAGACAAGGTTTCTCCCAAGCGGACAACTTGAAAGTTGAAAGCTTGGAAACTGCCAAAAGCTTCGCTATATGGCTAATTTTGCGAACTTTTCCTAAAGGGTGATTTGAAGGTGGAACGACCACGGGGTCCGCGTAATCGTTCTTGGTGTGTGCAAGTGTAAAATTCTAGGAGTGGAGGAAGTAAAATAAAAATTACACATAATAAATTAACAGAAAATGCCAATAAAATAGAAAGCTAAACTTCAAACCTGCAAAAGGAAAAGAAAAGAATATTAATCTTGAGAAGTAACAAAAGAAAGAAAATAAATTCAAAGAATCCCAATTTAAATTTTGTTATGGTTAGAACATTGATTTCACAGCGGAGTCGCAATTCTGTCGACACCCATTTTTCTCCGAACCGGTTAAAGTTCGAAATAGGGCTCGACTTATTGGAACTCATGGGTAAAGACTTGGAGTCGCCACCTAACATATTTTGTAACTAGGCGTATTAGGACACCTATTTTGTTTCTAGCCAATTTTATAATTAACTTTGAAACTTAGTCTACGAACCAGAAATTCTAGGTAAGAGTTCAAGTTAACCCGAGAGGAAGGTGTTAGGCACCTCTCATACTCCACCAAATATGGTTATCGGCCAGACTAAAAATTGGGATTCAAAATATAATAATTTAAACTAAATCTAACTAAAGAATGTCTACTATAATATACAAGTTAGATACATAATCAAAATTAACGAAAGGATCAAATTCGTTAATTGCTTCTTCCTTATCGATCTTCAACCAAAGATACCTCGCAAATTAAATTAGTTAGTACGTCAAAAATGAATTAATAAACAATAAGACAAAAATAAAATAACGCAATACTAAGTTGAATTTGAGTCGTCTCTGGAGCGTCGTCTTTTAACTTATGCAAATGTACCTCGCCAAAAATATGAAAATGAATTAGTACGATAATAATAATAATAATAATAATAATAATAATAATAATAATAATAATAATAATAAAATAATAATAATAGTAAGGATAATAGTTAATAATAATACTAATAATAAAAGGTTCTTTTCTAATAACTGCTTTCTTCTAAAATAGACCTTGCAAAATAAATCAATTTAGTTAGTATGACAAATAAATTAATAATGACAAGGCAAAATAATGTAATAATAAGTTGGGTCGAAATGTTTTTCAGAAAGCCGTCTTTCATCCAACTTTACCTCGCAAAAGTACTAAAAAAAATGAGTTAGTATAGTAATATTAGTAGTAGTAGCAGTAGTAATAATAATAATAATAATAATAATAATAATAATAATAATAATAATAATAATAATAATAATAGTAATAATAATAAAAAAATAAAAGAAAAATAAATTTTGTAAAAGTTTAGGCTCAGTGTGTATTGCAATCAAATAGAGGTTAGGGATGTTGATACGCCTACAAATACGGAGTCCGGGCTGGTTTGCCATGCCAAATACTTCCAATCCCACCACTCTACTATCAGTTACTTTGCAAAGTATTTAAATATCGTCAGCGCATATTTGTTTTCGGAGAGGCAAAAATCGTAAGGAATTGTTTATTGTATCGGGACGGGACTGTTGTCCTCCAAATCGTCATTGGCATTGTAGTGTCTGCTCAAATCTGTTTGTAGACCTTAATATATGTATATATATTTTTTCATTGGTCATCTTAACACATTACTGCGCAAATAGTAGCCGAGCCAACCTAGTTGTCAATGGCTTGTAAACTACTCCCTCTGTCCCATTTTGTTTGTCATACTTTCCTTATTTGTCCGTCCCAAAAAGATTGTCGTATTTCTAAATTTGGCAATAATTCAACTCTAAAGTTACTTTTTGACTCATTTATAGCCACACAAATATTCATGGCTTATTTTAGACCACAAATTTCAAAAGTCCTCCTTACTTTATTAAACTTTGTGCCATGTCAAACTACGACAAACAAATTGGGACGGAGGGAGTATTTAAAGAAAGAAACGATCAGTAGTACTCTGTTCCAATTACCAAACGAAACAATATAATATAGGAGTTAAATAACAAAGTTCAATCATTAAAATTATAGAAGCAACAAACATTGACCAAAAAATGAAGCAGCCACGCATCTCAATAACATAAAGAAGCATAACAGAGGCACGACTGCACCAAATACACTTTTTCAATAAGAAAACCGATGGCAACGGCAAGCAGAACACCGCTGAGATGACGAGGAGTGTGTCGCCAGTCAGAAACCTGGCTGAGTTCCGGCAAAGAAACGAAACAGCAGAAGCGAATCGAGGAAGATAAGGGGTGACTGCTAGCAGGGTTAACCGCGGCATCGCCGCCACGCCGGGGATGGTGGAGTCTGTGTGTACTGATTCCTCACCTTTAACCCCCATTTTGTATTGCTTCGTCCCTGATTCCCTTTCTCCCTTTTGGATTTGTTTTTGTGGTGTGTTTGGACTGTGTATCGGGGAAGAACCAAGAAGGAGATGATAGTTGTTTTTGTGTGTGTGTTTTGTGTATGGGGGTGATGGAATTGAAAGAGAGAAGAAGGGGCTGTAAATAGCAGGTGTGTTGGTGTGGATAATGGAAAGGACGATGTTGGGGTAAGCTGGCACTGTACAATAGAAGGGGAAGTGTACTGTTTCCATATGTTTCTTGTGGAGTACTAATCTTGTGTGTGGGTTGATAGTAAGAAATGAAAAAGCACGATAGGAGTGTGTATATATGTATGTACTGATGTGTGTGTGCAATCAGAGAGAGAAGAGGGTGTTGGGGAGAATGATGAAGGTGGGTATTGGGTTATTGTTATGTGGGAGGTGTACTGTGCTATGCCTATCCCTGCTTGTTGCTACCCCTAACGAGTCCTTATGTAACAAAATGAGTGGGAGAACCTTTGGGATCGAGAACGAGTAATTGGAGAGATTTTTTGTGATTTGGGAAGATTGGAGTGATTTAAGTGAGGGAGAGAATTGGGGAGAAGATAATGGGATAGTGATATGGAGAGATGAACTTGGACGGGCTTTGAGGAAAAGAGTTGAAAAAATGGATATGTAAAGGATGTACTTGGACCCTTCTTTGTCTAGGTTCAAGATGGAATAAAACCTTTGTAACAATTTAAAACAATTCAAATATGAATATTTAAAATTGGAATGGATGTATTTTAATTGGACATATTTTAACTAAAGGTGCAATAAAAATGTATATATATCATATATAAAATATAACACACATAAAGAACAATAAGAATCAAATTAAATTAATTACGTATAAATAACTACAAATAATTATTAAGTGTCATAAATGCACTAAAATTGCACAAACAATCATATTTTGATAAATAGCATAAATGATGTAAAATTACGTAATGTAGCCACAATTAAGTATGTATATATAAGTAGAGGTTAATACATGTAAATGCATGCCTTCTAATGCAAATTATGCACAAATAGTCAAATTTGCACCTTTAGATTAAATATAGCCAATTTTAGAAAAAGGAGGGACAAAATTGGGTGTCAACAAATACACAGCCCTATGCCTTTCCTTTGAGCTTAACACCCCTGCAAATAGCAAAACAGGGTATAGTCCCTAAGACTATCCCAAGTGAACCTGCACATACACTGTTAGTGGCCAAAAAGGTGGCCCAGGAGGATATCAAATGGCATCACATGATAGGCTTAACACTCAAAAAGAGAGACTACCTTTGCTAGAAATTGGATCACGGAAAAACAGAGTAATAGTAGTAGCAATGTAATAACTGAAAGCAGCTTCACAGATTCTATATTCTCAAGCTTTTCTCTTCCACGGTTAGGTTAAGAGAAGGAGGGAAAGCAATAAGCAACAAGAGAAGAAGATGGTGTGTGTTTTACTATTTTTCCCAATGTGTGAGTGTGTGAATTGAGAGAATTAGACCGGTTTAAATAGATGTAGGGTGATAGAACTAATTCAAACGGGTAGGAAGATAAAATATGGCACGGAATATTATTTCCAAGAATAAGAATGATACCCTTAGGTGTCCCTTCCATAAATAGTTCAATCAATCCTCAAATTCAAGGCAAATCAAACCATCCAACAAATATAGCTTTTCCCTTTTACACCTAGTGAAGTCTAGGTTCAAGATCAGCTATATAAACATGCTTTTAGGCTGAAAATACTTATCAGATTCAAGAAGATCCTAATCAATGCTGAAATGTTCGAATAACAAATTTTCATGCAAGTATCACTCGCCAATTCACATTGTGCCTAGTCAAGATCATGTTCAAATAACATTACCATTCTTAGTTTCAACCTAAACGAACAATATGATCATGGAGGTTATGTACTTCGACATAATAGAAAGGCAAACGCACACTGCAAAGCATGAACGATTAGAATCAATTCACATTTGTCAAGGAACTAATAGAAACAGCCTAGGGCACTAGAGTATGCTAAACTCAAAGCAACATTCAATTAACCATTGAACTAAACTGAGATTAACAATCACATGAGTTTTAACTAATCAAGCGGCATACAATCATGCTAACACATAGAAAAACTAGGCAAATTTAGGCTCGTATGTCACATAGGTTCAAGAAAAACAAAAGGGGTAAGGGTTATCCGTTTAAACCGGAATCGGGTCAATTTTGACCCGTCTCAATCATGCCCATGTGACGTGTTTCCCCCTTCCCATGGCGGTAAAACTTACATCTTTCATGGAGAGACCGCCAGAGTTTTGCTTCCAGCAACAGAGACGAGGGTCGGGGTAGAGTTAAATTTTGAACTTTGTCAAATGGGTGAATTGATGGGTGGGTTTTGTTGCGGAGGTTACGGGGAGCATGGGGGTCTAATTTGTTTCGAGCTTCACCAGTAGAGGTGGCCGAAAAATGGCATAACAGCGGTGGTTAGGGTTTCGCGTAAGAGAGAGAGAGAGTGAAGGAGAGGAGCGGCGGGGCTGAGTGGGAAATGAGATAGGGTCTTAGGGTTTGGGGTCCGGCCATATAATTAAAAATAGAAAGTTTCATCTCAGCCAGTAGATCAACTAATCGAATGGCTAGGGTGAAGCAACGTAGGCATGACGTGGCGCTGATGTGTATAAGTGATGGGGGTCGTGAGGTATATATGCTGAGGTATATATTTATGTATATAAAGAGCATGGGTCTAAAATTATCAAAAATTATAAAATTAATTAAAAATGCTAGAATGGCCAAGGGAATGTATAAAATGTAGTTTTTTAGATTTAAAATTATCTGAGCAATTTTATCGAAAAATAGAGGTAATTGCGGAACTTGTAATTGGACAGGCAAGGTATTATAAAAATAGCAGTGATTTGTGAGGGTGTCTTTAAAAATAGCTAAATTGAAGTACTTCTATGAGATAAGGGCTTTGTATGGAGATAAATGCAGGATTACTCGGTGCAATTTTGTCTGAGAAATATCTATTGAGACATGAGGGACAAAATTTGGTGTCAACACCCATTAGCTCAAGGATCAATCAACACTATCAAGGCCACCATCTTGATGCCTTCCATAACTCCCAAGTAATGTTTCGTCCGGTGCCCATTTACTCTAAAAATCTTACCATCATCACTTTCAAATCAAGGACACCATAGGGAGAAACACCTACAACTTTTAAACGAGCCATTCCATTTTGACTTCAATTATCCCAAAAACAATTGGAGACGGGAATTAAACAACAACACAAGATCTCCCACCTTGAATTCCCTATTCCATATCTTCTTATCATGCACAATCTTCATTCTTTCCTTCTACAACAAGGCATTTTCATATGTGTCGAACCTCATTTCATCAAGCTCATTTAATGCATCCATTCTAGACTTAGAGGCTAGCTCCTAATCCAAATTCAACTTTTGCAATGCCCATAATGTCTTATACTCAAGCTCGATCGGGAGATGATAAGCCTTACCAAACACCAATTGATAGGGAGACATACCTATTGGAGTCTTGTAAGTCGTCCTATAAGCCCAAAATGCATAATCTAATTTCATGGCCCAATCTTTCCGATTTGCTTTCATGGTCTTTGCCAATATTTGCTTGATTTTCCGGTTAGACACTTCAACTTGTCTACTAGTTTGTGGATAATAAGGAGTTGCGACTTTATGCTTGACTCCATACTTCTCAAGAAGTGAGCCAAATGCTTTGTTGCAAAAATGAGAGCCACCATCACTAATTATGGCTCTAGGAGTGCCAAACCAAGTCAAGATGCTTTTTTTCAGGAACGCCATGACACTTCCTGCTTCATTGTTTGGTAGAGCCACCACTTCCACCCACTCGGATACATAGTCAACGGCTACCAAAATGTACTTTATTCCACCCGAGCTTACGAATAGACCCATGAAATCAATACCCCACATATCAAACAATTCTAATTTCATGATAGAATTTAGAGGCATTCATGTTTCCTTGACGCACCCTCGACTCTTTGGCATCTATCACAACCTTTCACAAATGCATGAGCATCCATATAGATGGTAGGCCAATAGAATACACACTCCAAGATCTTTGAGGCGGTTCTAATGCCACCATGATGCCCACCATATAATAAAGAATGGCATCCATTTATAATCTCCCATTGTTCAACATCCGAAACACATCTCCGAATCATCCCATCCGCGCTAATTCTAAACACATAAGGTTCATCCCAATAGTAATGACGAGCATCCTTCATGAGCTTCTTCCTTTGATTGTACGAATACGCATCGGGAAAATCTCCACAAACCACAAAATTGGCAATCTCCGCATACCATAGTATTTTCTCCAAAGTCACCGCAAGTACCCTTTCATCTAGGAAACAATCATTAATTTCTCCATCTTCACGAGGTCTCCCCCCTTATTCCAATCTTGACAAGTGGTCCGCCACTTGATTCTCGGTACCTTTTCTCTCTTTTACCTCAACATCAAACTCTTGAAGAAATAGTATCCACCAGATCAAGCGGGGTTTGGAGTCCTTCTTGCTCATCAAGTAGCGAATGGTCGAGTAGTCGGTATGAACAACTACCTTGGACCCCCATCAAATAAGCTCAAAATTTCTCAAATGCAAATACCAATGCTAAAAACTCTTTCTCGGTGACCGTGTAGTTCAATTGGGCAGCGTTCATGGTTTTACTAGCTGAGAAAATAGGATGAAAGATCTTGTCAATACTTTGATCCAACATGGTACCAAAAGCCACATCACACATCAATTCAAAGGGAAATTCCCAATTAAGACTCACAATGATAGGTGCGGCAGTGAGTCTTCTTCTCAATTCATCAAATGCTTTGAGGCAATCATCATCAAATACAAATTTAGCCTCTTTTTCAAGCAACTCGCAAAGGGGATGGAAATCTTTGAGAAGTCCTTGATGAATCTTCTATAGAAGCCTGCATGACCAAGGAAACTTCTCATTCCTTCACTGTAGTAGGAGGTGGAAGCTTGGAAATCACATTTATTTTGGCTTGATCCATCTCTATCCTCCACTTGGACACCTTGTGTCCCAAAACAATTCCTTCTTCTACCAAGAAATGGCATTTTCCCAATCAAGCACCAACTTCTTTTCTTCACATATTTCAAGTACCAAATCTAGGTTGTGTAAACAATCATCAATGAGTGACCAACCACGGAAAAGTCATCCATGAATACTTCCAAAAAATATGCCATCATACCATGGAATAAAGCAAGCATGCACTATTGGAATGTGGCGGGTGCATTACAAAGACCAAAGGGCATCTTCTTGAAAGCAAATATTCCATAAGGACAAGTGAAGGTTGTTTTCTCTTAATCCTCCGCTCCAATAGAGATTTGATTGTACCCGGAATATTCATCAAGGAAACCATAATAAGCCTTTCCAGACAACTTATCCAACATTTGATCAATGAACGGAAGGGGATATGGATCTTTTCTTGTAGCTTTGTTGAGCTTGCGATAGTCGATGCAAACTCTCCACCCGGACACGGTCCTAGTGGAAATAGCTTCACCCTTCTCATTATGCACAACCATAATACCTCCCTTCTTCGGCACATATTGGACCGGCGATACCCATTCACTATCGGATAAAAGTTCTACAACACCCGCATCCAACCACTTTATTATCTCCTTCTTGACAACTTCTTGTATGGCCGGATTCAATCGCGTTTTATGATCAACCAAAGGTTTGCAACCTTCTTCAAGAATAATTTTGTGTGTGCACACTCCCGGATCAATGCCTCTAATATCAGCTAAAGTCCAACCAATAGCCTGAATTCTCTTTCTCACAACTTGTAAGAGCTTTTCTTCTTGGGATTTGTTCAAATGGGATGAAATGATTATGCATAGAGTAAAGTTAGGACCAAGGTAGGCATATCTCAAGTGACTTGGTAAAACTTTATGTTCAAGAGTGGGGAGTTCTTCAATAGAAGGTTTAATTAGTAGAACCTTTCGATTCTCAAGATCAAGAGGGTTTCTTTGGACAATATGGATTAGTACCAAATCCTTCCAATGCTAGGACACGTTGCTTCACACTTTCTTCATAATCATCCATATTCCATAAAACGGATGCCAATGCATCAAATTCCCTTGTTAAGCTCTCCTTTTCTACCAATGCATCCACGAAAATATCAACATACGAACATGATGCATCTTCAGTCGAATGCCTCATCGACTTGCGAATATGATACACCACCTTCTCTCCATTGAATCTACATGTCAACTCCTCCTTCTCCACATCACACAATGCTCTTTCCGTGGCCAAGAATTATGTCACAAAAATAATTGGCACGTCATAATCAACGGCACAATCCAAGATAACAAAATTCGTCGAGAAGATAAAGCGATCTACCTTCACAAACATATTATCAACCACCCCAATCGGCCTTTTCATAGAACAATCGGTTATTTGAAGATTTATTAAGGCCGGTCTTGGTTCTTTTCCTCCCAATGTCTTGTAAACGGCATAGAGCATAAGATTGATGCTTGCTCCCAAATCACATAATGCTTTCTCAAAGTGACTTCCCCTAATAGTACATGGTATTGTGAATGCACCGGGATTCTCCATCTTCATGGGTATCATAAGAGACATAATTTCAATATATTGGTAAGTGACTTTGATGGTTTCAAATTTGAAAAACCTCTTCTTTGTCACCAAGTCTTTCACAAACTTTGCTACATCCGGCATTTTCCCTAAAGCATCAACATAAGAAAGATTGATAGAGGTACAAGCAATCTTCTCCCAAACTTTCTTGGCATGATCGGCTCTTCTCAATCTTTCATTTCTTTGAGGGAATGGTAGAGTGGGCTTTGGGATAGTGGTTTTGGTACAAATGGCTTCTTTGGGTAGTGGGGTTTGTTTAGTGGCTTTGTGGGTAGTAGTGGGTTTTGGTAGTGAAGTTTCCTCTTCAAGAGGAATTTCTTGTTCTTCGACATTTTAGGGCTCCACCTATTCTTAAATTATATTCCCATCATCTACTTCATCACTCAAGATATCCGCTTCTTCCTTTACTGCTTCAAGCCCAATTGTTATATCATCACCTACCATCTAGGGATCATCCCAAGTTTTTCCACTTCTACTTATGATGGCCATTACTTGATTCTTAGCATGCCTCTTAGGATTCACCATCATATCACTCGGCAATTCTCCTTATTGTCTTTGATTCACTTGATGAGACGATTGGATATATTGAGCTTCATGTGACTTGATAGAAGTCGAATGTGATTGCACTGCTTGCTTGATATCCTTTATGTCACCTGAATTGTCTTCTTGGAGCTTCAACATCTTCTCCATCATTCCTTCCAAACTTGAATTCTTTGGATTTCTTGAACTTTGTTGAGATTCATGAGGACCTCTTTGATTTTCATTTTGCTCTCTCCTTGAATTGGCTCCATTCCACTTATGAGTGTTGCCTCATTGATTGTAGGGCTTCTATAGCCTTGAGCTTGATAGCCTTGTTGATTATATGGAGGTCTTTAGCCTTGATAAGCATTAACATAATTGGCCTCCTCATCTTGCTCTTGGCCACCTTGAGTTGGCATTTTCCTTTCTTGTCCTTGAGGCACAAACCCCATAGGAACATATCCCGGTGGAGCATAACACATAGGATAGGATTGATATGAATAATTGGCACCATGATGAACTTCTTTAGGAGGAATATCAACGACATTCACTTGCTTTGTGGGTTCTTGATTTTGCTTCAATTGGCTCTTTGAAAGCAACTCAACCGTTGTGACAAGTTGAGCCATTCTTTCTTCTTGAGATTCAATTGCCTTTGTCATTACATCATTATTGGGATCATATGTAGCTAGCCTCCCTACTCTTGACTTGTATGCTCTTGATTGTCTTGTGGCCTTGTTGATGAGGTCGGTTGCTTGTTGAAAAGTACCCTCCATTAAGCCTCCTTGAGCAATATGATTTATATTTATTTGGTTGTTATCATCAAGACCTCTATAGAAAGTCTCCAATAAAACTCTATTCGGAAAACCTTGACCGAGACAAGAATGAATGAGCTTGAGAAATCTATCCCATGCTTTGTGCAATGACTCACCCACTTGTTGTTGGAAATAATAGATATCATCTCTCAAGTCCACAAATTTACCCGAGGGAAAGTACTCATCAAGAAAAACCTTCACCAATTCATCCCAAGTGCGAATACTCCTCTTTGACAATCTATCCAACCAAGCCCTAGCTTTCCCTTTTAGAGAGAATGGGAAAAGACTAAGGCGAAAAGCCTTATCGATTACACGGCATATTTGTTTAGAGTGCAAATTTCAAAAAAAAAAGTTTGGAGGTGCTTGCTAGGATTCTCCTCTTCTTCTCTTCCAAACAACCCTCGATTTTCAAGTGAATTTATAACAGCCGATGGAATTTGGAAGTTAGCTTTGACTCTAATAGGTGGAGGCATAATGGATCCACAAAACCATCATCATTGGCTTGCTCCTTGACCTCCTTGAGCTTGAGCTTGAGCATTCGGTTGTGCTCCATCTCCATGCTCTCCATCAAGTATTTCAACCTTGTCTTCAACACCAACATCCTCCATATTTTCATTGACCGGTGGAAAAGGAGGTGGCGGGTCATCTCTTTGTGGGTTAACCACACCTCCCACTTGATTAGGTGGAATTGCTTATCTTGGCAACATTTTTGATAAATACCTGGAAAGTCAAAGAATATCAAAACCAAAAGTGAAAGGTGCTCCGATTAAGCTAACTAACAACAAGAACTTAAACTAATTCAACTAAATGGTCTACCAAAGTTCCCGGCAACGGCGCCAAATTATGACACACCTCGATTAAAGGCAAGGGGTCACAATTACCCTATTCAATTGTAGGGATCAAACAGAGGGACTTGCACGAGACTCAATATAGTTGGACTCGCTCGAGTTCAATGGTTTTAGTAAGTTAATCCTAAAATTGAGTGTAATAGAAACTATTGCAAAGTAAAGGTAAAATAAAGCAACGTTGACAATTTAGAGAAAAAAAGAAACTAAGACACTAACTTCCCCTAGCCCTGTAACCAAATGGATGTAAGTCTAAGCTTCTTCACCAAGGTCACCCAATGGACCTTGCACGCATATACTCAACTCACCCCTCTCAGTGGTAAGTCAAGACTACCAACTCTTGCCCTCTCGGAGCGAAGAGTTGATGCTTTGAGCGCTAGCAACTAGTCCCAAGTAAGGTATCCCCCTCTTGGTGTTTAGCCCGTTAACCCGGGGTAAATGCAACACATTTACCCCCAGTACCCCGTCACTATACTTTTCATTCCTAGATTCATCCTCTCGGTGTAAATCATCTATTGGGCTCAACTTGAGTTGTACACCTCAAGTTGTTCTAACATAATCAAAAGTAGTAAAATGGGGTATTCCTAGGTGCTTAAAAACTTATTATGCTATACCTATTTAATTACTAGACTAAGGTTTTGTTAGCACCCTAGTGGATGATTTAGCTACTCATACTAAGTAATGATTCAAAACCTGAAAGTAATGAAATATGCATTGAAATAGTAAGGTAGAAATGATTCTTACAAACAATGGTGTTGTTCTTCACAATAGAAGAAGGCTTGACCAAGAAGTAATGGTATTTTATCTCTATCTTGCCTCTCAAGTGTAAGATATTCTCAAAAATCAACTTCTAGCTATATATAGTGTTTGGTAAAATTAATTACAAAATTGTCATTCGCAGGTTGGGCTGGAGCCCTTTTGGGTGCTGAATCAAGCGAAAAGGCTTGCGCCTCATGGACATGAGCTAGCGCTCTTTTATGGGTTTGTATAAGAGGGAGGCCGCCCTTAACTGGGTGACCACATTTTCTTCTTTTCCAATAGAGAGCGGTGCAGCCTTGCATCATGTGGTCGCCTCTTCTTCATAGCAGCTTCTCCTTGCAAAGTGTAATGGGCGCCGCCCCATGCATGGGCGGTCGCATCTTTACAAGTATTCCAGTTCTTCAGCTTCCTTGCAAAAGGTGGGGGCCGCTTCAGTTGACCAGTTGGATACTTAGCATGTTCTCACATCCAAGGAAGGGGATGTCGCCCCTAGCATGGGCGGCCACCACTTCACTATTTCTACAGCTTGCTTGAACTTGATCACTTAGGTATTCTTGCTCTTTTAGTTTCTCCTTTTTCGTGTAGGATCTAACACTTGAAACCAATCAGAATTCATCAATATTCCCTATGGATTGTCGCTTTTGAATTCAAAGATAAAGTTTAAGCGAGTTAAAGTGAGCAAAATGCTCACGCATTACATTTGGAACTTCATTTGTGGTCAAAGTCTTGTAGACCGCATATGGAATCAAGTTAATACTTGCTCTAAGATCACATAAGGCTTTAGGAAAATACCTTCCTCCAATTGTGCATGGAATGGTGAAGGCTTCAGGGTCCTCCATTTGTCGAGCCATATGCTTAGACATAAAAGAACTGCATTGATGGATCACCTTGATTGTTTCAAAATCTCCATAGGGCTTCTTTTTCACAAGGTCCTTCATGAATTTAGCAACATTTGGCATTTGGCCCAATGCATCAGCCAATGGAATATTGATGGAAGTTGTTGCTATTTTCTCCCAAATATTCTTGGCATGAGAGGCTTGTCTTTGCTTGGCACTCTTTTGTGGGAAAAGAAGTGAAATTTTGGGAATGGAGCTTGGACTAGGAGGGCTTTATTTGGATGGTGGAGTCTTCTTTTGTTTGACTTTTTATGTATTAGTGACTTTGGGATTAGGATCTTGAGGGATTGTCTCATCAACTTTATCTTGGTTTAGAGGATCAACACCCACATCACTAGCTTCACCTTCATTTAACTCATCACCAATGTTGTCATCATGTATTCCAACATCTACTCCATTATCAACTCCCTTAACTTTGGGATCATCTCATATTTATCCACTCCGTGTGGAGATTGCCATGATTTGATCTTTGCCATTCCTCTTAGGATTTACCACTGTGTCACTTGGTAGTGCTTTTTGAGGTCTTTGATTCACTTGATGAGATAATTCACTCAATTTGGGATTCAATAGCCTTGATGGAGGTGTTGTGGGATGTGACCATTTGCTTAATATCCTTGATGTCTCCGGCATAGCCTTTTTTATTCTTGAGCACTTCATTCATCATTTCCTCCAACTTGGATGGGCTCTTCTCTTCATGTTCATTTTTCTTGTATGGGGCTCTTGGTGCATATGGTTGAGAGACACCAACTCCTCTCCCTTCTTGATTGTTACCCTAATTTTGTCTTCCTCTATCTTGCCTCCATTGGCCTTGTGGATATTGTCTTTGGCATCCTCCTTGATCATAGCTCTGTTGACCTTGGTAATTGGCAACATAATTGGCTTCCTCCTCCGCTTGGACATTAAAGCATTGTTCTGGATAGTATCCTTCTTGTCCATGCTGCAATAGTGTAAAAGGAGCACCTCCCGGAGTAGTGTACCCATATGAGCCACTTGGTGACCAACATTTGTAACTTGGATATTCTCCATCTTGCTTACTTCCTTCTCCTTTGCGGCTTTGTCAATCTTTGAGTTGTGGCTAATGACTTCTATGTTGGTGAGGATTCTAGTCATTTTCACCTCTTAATCTTTAAATTTTTTCATCATTATTGGGCTTATTCCACCATCACCCGAATTTTGAGCTCTTGATTGCAAATCATGAGATTGTTAGGCAACTTTGTTGAGGATTTCCCTGACTTCCCGATAAGACATGCCTATAATAGCAACGGCCGATTGGTTCATCTTATTTAGCCCTTGATAGAAACATTGTAAGAGCATGTCCTCCCCAAAATCCATGAGTGGTATAATGAAGCAACACTTCTTGAAATCCTTCCCAAGCTTCGGACGAAGAATCTAATGGATCTTGCTTGAACATATACACCTTGTCTCATAGAGGCTTGTTTGCCTTTTTCCAAGAATTGTTTCACAATCTCTTCCCATTGAATTCTTGGGCAACTTATTTAACCATGCGTTGGCCTTCCCTTGTAGAGAATATGGAAAGACCCTTAGGCACAAAGATTCTTCTGAGCAATGTGCCGACTTGTATAGATGACTGTAATCACCTAATTTTGGCACGAAAATGAATAAAAATTGCTCAAATGAGCCATGTTAATCTTCTCGGATACTTGCCTAATTTTCTTGGATTTTTCTCATTAATGGCTAATTAATTTGTGAAAAACATATGATAATAATTTTAATTTTTAGTTATGTAATTGTTTTTTGATAACATGATTAGTATAATATTATGTGTTTTTAAGTTTATGAAACGACCTCGGTTAGTCGTTTCGGAAGTTAGGACTCCGATTGGCATGCCGATAATTTTAAAATATTCGTAATGCCCATTAGGACCTGTCTGTAAAATTTGAGCTAAATCAGACCTCGTTTGGTATGCATTGAAAGAAGGTTTCAGTTTTTATTGTCGATAAATACTAAAAAGAGATTTTCGAGCTCGGTTTTGGCGAACGAGCTCCGATTCGAAATCCAAAAGCGCCGTTAGGTTCGTATGATTATTTGTGATTTTTATAATTTTTCGAAAGTGAATTTCGATGTTGTTCGGCTAGTTTCCGCTAAAATGCCGAAAGTTAAATAATTTGACCTTTTCCATTTAAATTCGCATCTTGAGTTTTGGGAGTCTGATTTGAGATCCGCCTTCGCGAATATGTTACAAATATTTTGTATAACTTATATGCAAAAGTTGAAATTATTTCGAATATCGTAGTGTTCCGTTTTAATTTTCGTCGCGAAAAGAAAATTAAAAAAAAAGGGAAAAACACAAAACTTAAAATGAAAGGCGGTGGAGGCCTTAGCTTTATAAAAGCTAAGTTGATCAGAGGGATCAATTATAGAGAACGGAACGACACATCAAACGAAACAGAGAAAATTACATAATGCAGTAAAAAAAATGCCAGAAAATAAGAAAAGAGGCCGGAGAGAAGTAGAATTTTCACCCTGAAACATTCAGGTAATGATCCTAATATATTATTTGAGTTTATTACGTGTGTTTGAATATGTTTTAACGGTAAAACTTGAAATATTATACATCGTTTTAATAAGTTCAATTAATAGTTTAAAGGGTCAAATGGACCCTGATAATGAAATTGATTATATATTCGTACTCAGGGAGTTATGCGCAACTTATAAATGTAATTTATTTAGGGTTTGGTTATGTGACCATAAACCCTGTACATAGGTCTGGCATGCGTATTGCGTATGCGAATAGGGTATCAGGTTCCTACCTGGATTGCCCTAAGATGTGAGGAATGAAGCCTTTAGCCTAATTTGATATATTTTTCTGTTTATTGAATAGAGTGGGATCGTTTGGCAATGAATTCAAAGGACAAAGCAGTTGTTGAGTAATTGTGCTAACTTTGTAACAAGGTAAGTGTTTATATCCATTTCTTTGGAGGCACCTGGCCTCATGGATTTTCTACCACGTATTCCTTACGTGTGTAGCTGCCGATAGGCGTACTCATTACACCTTAGCTTTGGATTTACATTGTATATTATATGTTATGTCCTATTGTTGGTATTGCATTGAGGATCTGAGCATTGTACCCTAGCTGTAAGTTGGCATCTACTTCGCGGCTGTCGATGAGAGTCCCGCGCCGGTGAAGGGTTATTATTGCATCACATTGCATTCATATGCATTATATGTCATTCATATGCGTTACATTGCATATCATATTGGGTGCAGGAGTATTCCGCGCCAGGAGCAGGAGGATTCCGCTCCATTGTATCATATTGAGGGTAGGAGGATTCTGCCCCAAGAGTAGGAGTATTCCGCTCTTATGTCAGATATTGAGTGCAGGAGTATTCCGCCTCAGCTTTACATTATATCGGGTACAGGAGTATTCCGCTCCAGGAGAGTGTAGGAGTATTCCGCCTCTGGTTTATATTATATCGGGTGCAGGAGTATTCCGCCCCAGGAGCAGGAGTATTCCGCTCCAGTTGGTTATCAGATTGGATTCCCCTCGAATGCACGAGTATTCCACTTCGGGATGGGATTACAGGCACATGTGACCCTTCGCATCATATTTCATTTCATCTCACTTCATTTCATTTCATCTCAATTCATACCATTGTGTAGACTTACGGTACATGGCTACTGTTCTGCTTATATGTGCATCGCTTATTTTTTGATATGTTTTTGGCACGCATCCTTGGTTGAGTTTATAAGTTTCTTACGTGTTTCCGGTTGTTATCTGGCTCTGGCTTTTTATAATTTAAATAAAAGGAATTTGGTCTATCTATTTCTTTTCTCCCTGGCTAGCTATCATATTCTTTGAGGTGGCTAGTCTGCCCTACTTATTGAGTCCTTTTGACTCATTCTTGTTTGTTGTTTGTTTTTGTCTATCTATTTCGTTTCGGCAGGTTCGCTCCAGGATTAAGTTCGCCACGTTGTAAAGGAGCGAAGACGACTTCAGCTGTCAGGGTGAGCCAGCTTTTATTCTAGATGGCCACCAGTTTATTGGTTATTATTTCAGTGGCATTTTGCTCCCTTCAAGAGGTATCTGTCTTCTTTTGTACTCTTAGATGTCTAGTCTGGATAGCCCTAAACATAGTATGTTGGGTAGTCAGCTGTAATTTCTTTTGTACAGCTCAGAGGTATCAATATGTCTGTGTTTGTTTTTATTCTTGTCCTTATTTATGAATTATTATATTTATTTTCCTAATTTAATTGGTAAGGGTTCACCCGACGGGTCTAGGGGAGGATGTCGGGTGCCCGCACTGCCTAGTCGAAATCCAGGTCATGTCAATTGGTATCAGAGCCGGGTTTAGAGTCTATCCAGACTAAGACAGTGTCTAGTAGAGTCTCGTTGATGGGTACGTAGACGTCCGTACTTATCTACGAGAGGCTATGATGGCATTTAGGAAGCTTCACTTCCTTCATTTCTAATCGTGCATCAGTCTAGGATTCAAAAGTATTTTCGTTAATTCGTTAATTTCTTCGTGGTAATTGTGTACCTTCGTGCGACAAACCAGCAGACGGTATGAGTTCAAGACGAAGCAGTCTAGCCTGGGGCAAGCACTGACGAAGCCCGAGAGTTTTGATCGTGCTGACGATCTAGTTACGGAGGTCCCAGCTGTACGAGCTCGTGATGGGCAAGCGAGCAGGGCCTTGTGGTTCCCTTGGCTCTCTACGATGCTTTTACGAGAATCTTGGCAACACAGATACCGCAAGAACCTATTATTCGCTAGGCAGCTTATCAGGTTGTCTCAGATGCAGATGCAGATGTTCAGTCTCAGGGAGCTTCTATTCCAGTTCTTGATATTGCTGCAGTAAATTATATTCCGGAGGTAGTATGTGTTGTACCTCTAATTGTTCTGGCTGGTTAGCCAGCCGAGGTATCAGTTCGGTCCGAGTGCCTAGAGAGGTTGCATTATTTTACGCGGTTGAACCTTCCGATATTCTTAAGTAATGCATCAGATAAACCTTGTGATTTTTTTAAAAAAAAATGATGTCAGCGTATCCTTCAGGCTCTTGATTATATCGAGCGGTATGGTGTTGATTATTCTTCTTTCCAGTTTCAAGGTCCAGCCCTGGATTGGTGGACTGTTCTCTTATTAGCTAACTTGGTTCGGTTTTCTTCTAGATTTGTGGAAAAGTTCCTTTCGAGTGGCGAGTGAGATGAAAAGTGTTGCCAGTTTGAGTGGGTTGGACAGGGTAGCCTATCGGTTAGCCCGTTGGTGTTTCAGAATAGGTGATTGAATTCTATAAAATGGCTGAATATGCATTAAAACTAGTCCATGAGCCTTTAGAGAGATTAAAAGATTTATTGATGACCTTTCTCCTTCCTTGAGATCCCAGATGGCTCGAGAGATAGAGGTCGGGATCTCATTTGATGTCCTTGTTGATATTGCTCAAAGGTATTAGGCATACCATAAGTTAGAGCGGGAGAGCAAGAGATCCCGTGGCCCTGGTGGGCAACCATGGTACCTCATTTAAAGGTAAGAGTTCTGATTATTTTGGGAGGCACCTTCCAGGTTATCTCATCTTGTGTCACGTAATTCTTAGAGTGCGCCAGCAGCTCATGAAGATCAGATTCAATCTACTATTTACAGCTATCAACAATCTTTCCAGCTTCCATTTTTAGTCGGAAAGGTGTTATCATTGTCGTGAGTCTGATTATCCTTTGAGGAGTTTTCCTGTTATCATTGTCGTGAGTCTCGCTATCCTTTGAGAAGTTTTCCCTTACTCCGACAAGTAGGCAGTCGTCTTTTCTCTCGTCATCAAGCATCTGCGCAGTTGCAGGGGATTTCTTTTAGATCTCAATCAGCCAGCCAAATGCCACCATCTATTAGAGGTCGAGAGCGTGATGGAAATTGTTCCTTAGAAGGTGATTATAAAGGTAGTGGCTTAGCTCAGCTGCAGAGGCAGTCCTATGAACTGCCAGTCTGGCAGGATGCTGAGGTATCCGATGTAGTACACCCATGTATTTCTTCTTTCATTATATGTGAGTAAGATTTGATTCTTCCGATTGGTCTGGACTTCGTTTATCTTACCATGGTTTCATTGAATGTCGTTTCTATTAAGAATCGGTTGTGGTAGAGGGGTGAGCTTCTGGTATGACTTGTTCCTGGCATTAGTGAGACCTTACTAGCTTATCTAGTTTAAATGTGAGAGATTTGTGAGTGAATATCGATATTTTTTGCTTGGCATCTTGTTGTGCCTCATTCTGTTATAATGTCAAGTCATTTTACCTCTCTTTGGAACTCAGTGTCGGTAGGATAATGGGATTCTTATTCGTCACAATCAGAAAGTGATATTGTTTCTTCCGGTGTAAAGTGATTTGTAAGTGATACTCGATCTATGTGTCTCCTCTTGGTTCAAGATGCTAGTAGAGTCATGTTATTCCATGAGCTTCTCTCAGTTATAAAAGAGTTTACTGATAAATTGTTGGAGTTTCTTCTTATGAGAAGGTTAAATTGACATACATTTTGTTCCATAAAGCTCATTTAATGTCTATTTCTTCAATTACGATTCTTTGGCTCGCCTGACTCGGAAGTAGTCTAGCTTTGGTTGCCAAGCAAATAAGAAGATGAACTTCCTGAAGCTCTAATTATTTCTATCTTCGAGCCATTTCCATTTCTTCTTCGTCCGGCACTAGTGAGCTTGGGCGATTGGTAGCCGCTTGTGACGTTCCCTGTGTTGAGCCAAAGTACGTGTTATTGTAGCCGGGTAAGCATATTATTGTTTTGGATATCAGTTTATCCGGGTATCCATTCCCACGCATAGTATAGTGCTGGTTCTGTTTTTGTGGATCATCCAGTTTCAGGGGAAACTCTGCCGAAATTTTTATATAGAAGTACCATCCATCAGGCGGTGGTGTTTACTGCAAAGGTATGGAGTTGTGAACTTGAGAGTTGCAGTTGTTTGGCAACTCGAAAGGGTAGTTGGTAGCTTAGGTCTGCCTACGTTCAGCTTTTAGCTAAATCTTCTTTAGTCCAGCAGACTGTGCGAGGATGGTTATTCCTATTCAAATGGTTGCATGAGTTTGTGCTTTAAGTGGAGGAGTCTTCCTCCAAATACTGAATGGTAAAATTAAATCTCTGAGGTGTTGATACCACTTTTCTCACGACCCAAAGTAAGGTCACGGCAGAAATCTACAATGAGTGTCGATCATTGCTAAACCCACTAATAATCTATTAATGACAGAGATAAGCTGTTAACCTGATCATATATACGTACCTATCGGCTGAAAGTATAAAGTCTGAAAAGATGACACGACTTTAACTTGCTGGCAATTAGAACACTGAGCCACAAATTCTGCTATGTCACACTTCATTCCGTCCCACTAATAAATCTGCTTAAGATCATGGTACATCTTAGTCGAACCTGGATGAACAGTGTATTTGGAATAATGTGCCTCTATCATAATCTGCCCACGTAAATCTGCAACATCAGGGACACAAAGTCTTTCTTTATACATGAGAACACCGTCAGTAGTAACCCTTTATGGTGACTCCGGTTTTCTTCTAGCTATCTGTCTTTATTCAACTAGAATTGGATCCTCATACTGACGCTGTTTTATTTCATGAAAATTTAGAGTTAAAGGTCTAGTGCAGCTTGTCGTCAATCCATCATTGGCATATCTCCTTCACACCTCAACTCTTTGAGAAGTTACTTTAGCGTTATAAATGCACATGTAATCAACTTTATTGTTGGTATTCTACCTCAGCTCATAGTCCAACTACATGTCTCTTTTATTTACACTTTTTCAAGTCATAATATTTCCAATTCAAAGACAATACCCTGAAGTAGACGTTTAGTCTGAAGATCATTCCCGGTCTGCATCATACTATCCAGTAATATTTACATGATCCTTATCCTTATATGATAGACCCTGTATAGATGAACCTTTGACATACATTAGGATATGAGTAACTACATTCCCACAAGAAGGTTGCGGAACAACACTAAAATCAACTGAGATGTTGCATAGCGCATTCGTAAAAATAATATAGTTTGCATCAAATCTTCTATAGTGTGTAATGACAAGGTACTTCAAAAGCTTCCTCTATTGCATCAAGCGTGAGCTAATTCTGAGTTCCATCGACCTGTTCTATATCGAAAGGTATATCGAAGAGGTGATTATCGGCTGAATCATGTTATTCCATTCAAAGTTTCGTATATCTTTGCTTCGAAAATGTAGAACTCTCTTCTCGTGAGCGAGGAAGGATCAGCTTAATATGAATAATTTGTGCAATGGTATAATTATATTATCCAGATATATTTTATTTCAAAAGTACGATGTGCGTAGTATAATTCTTATCCTGTAATCAGGAGATAAGGGCCGTGGAGTAGCATATGAAGGTCGTGCAAGTTTTCTTGTTATCTGTGCGAATTTTTCTCTAGACTTAGGCTCGTTCGAGGACGAACGAGAGTTTAAGTGGAGGAGAATGAAACGACCTTGGTTAGTCGTTTTGAAAGTTAGGACTCCGATTGTCGTGCCGATAATTTTAAAATATTCATAATACCCATTAGGACCTGTCTGTAAAATTTGAGCTAAATCAGACCTCGTTTGGTATGCATCGGAAGAAGGTTTCAGTTTTTATTGTCGATAAATACTAAAAAAAAATTTCGAGCTCGGTTTTGGCGAACGAGCTCCGATTCGAAATTCAAAAGTGCCGTTAGGTTCGTATGATTATTTGTGATTTTTTTTTATTTTTTGAAAGTGAATTTCGATGTTGTTCGGCTAGTTTCCGCTAAAATGCCGAAAGTTAACTAATTTGACCTTTTCTATTTAAATTCGCATCTTGAGTTTCAGGAGTCTGATTTGAGATCCGCCTTCGCGAATATGTTACATATATTTTTTATAACTTATATGCAAATTTTAGAATTATTTCGAATATCGTAGGGTTCTGTTTCAATTTTCGTCGCGAAAAGAAAATTAAAAAAAGGGGAAAAAGACAAAACTTAAAATGAAAGGCGGCGGGGGCCTTAGCTTTATAAAAGCTCAGTTGATCAGAGGGATCAAGTATAGAGAACAGAACGACACAACAAATGAAACAGAGAAAATGACATAATGCAGTAAAAAAATGCCAGAAAATAAGAAAAGGGGCCGAAGAAAAATATAATTTTCATCCTGAAACATTCAGGTAATGATCCTAATATATTATTTGAGTTTATTACGTGTATTTGAATATGTTTTAACGGTAAAACTTGGAATATTATACATCATTTTAATAAGTTCAATTAATAGTTTAAAGGGTCAAATGGACCCTGATAATGAAATTAATTATATATTCGTACTCAGGGAGTTATGGGCAACTTATAAATGTAATTTATTTAGGGTTTGGTTATGTGACCACAAACCCTATACATAGGCCTGGCATGCGTATTGCGTATGCGAATAGGGTATCAGGTTCCTACCTGGATTGCCCTAAGATGTGAGGAATGAAGCCTTTAGCCTAATTTGATATATTTTCTATTTATTGAATAGAGTGGGATCGTTTGGCAATGAATTCAAAGGACAAAGCGGTTGTTGAGTAATTGTGCTAACTTGTAACAAGGTAAGTGTTTATATTTATTTCTTTGGAGGCACCTGGCCTCGTGGATTTTCTACCACGTATTCCTTACGTGTATAGCTGCCGATAGGCGTACTCATTACGCCTTAGCTTTGTATTTACATTGTATATTATATGTTATGTCCTATTGTTGGTATTGCATTGAGGATCTGAGCATCGTACCCTGGCTGTAAGTTGGCATCTACTTCCCGGCTGTCGATGAGAGTCCCGCGTCGGTGAAGGGTTATTATTGCATCACATTGCATTCATATGCATTATATGTAATTCATATGCATTACATTGCATATCATATTGGGTGCAGGAGTATTCCGCCCCAGGAGCAGGAGGATTCCGCTCCATTGTATCATATTGAGGGTAGGAGGATTCCGCCCCAAGAGCAGGAGTATACCGCTCTTATGTCAGATATTGAGTGCAGGAGTATTCCGCCTCAGCTTTACATTATATCGGGTGCAGGGGTATTCCGCCCCAGGAGAGTGCAGGAGTATTCCGCCTCTGGTTTATATTATATCGGGTGCAAGAGTATTCCGCCCGAGGAGCAGGAGTATTCCGCTCCAGTTGGTTATCAGATTGGATTCCCCTCGAATGCAGGAGTATTCCGCTTCGGGATGGGATTACGGGCACATGTGACCCTTCGCATCATATTTCATTTCATCTCACTTTATTTTATTTCATCTTAATTCATACCATTGTGTAGACTTACGGTACATGACTACTGTTCTGCTTATATGTGCATTTCTTATTTGTTGATATGTTTTTGGCACGCATCCTTGATTGAGTTTATAAGTTTCTTACGTGTTTCTGGTTGTTATCTGGCTCTGCCTTTTTATAATTTAAATAAAAGGAATTTGGTCTATCTATTTCTTTTCTCCCTGGCTAGCTATCCTATTCTTTGAGGTGGCTTGTCTGCCCCACTTATTGAGTCCTTTTGACTCACTCGTGTTTGTTGTTTGTTTTTGTCTATCTATTTCATTTCGGCAGGTTCGCTCCAGGATTGAGTTCGCGACGTTGTAAAGGAGCGAAGACGACTTTAGCTGTCAGGGTGAGCCAGCTTTTATTCCGGATGGCCACCAGTTTATTCGTTATTATTTCATTTGCATTTTGCTCCCTTCAAAAGGTATCTGTCTTCTTTTGTACTCTTAGATGTCTAGTCTGGATAGCCCTAAACCTAGTATGTTGGGTAGTCAGCTGTAATTTCTTTTGTACAGCTCAGAGGTATCAATATGTCTGTGTTTGTTTTTAGTCTTGTCTTTATTTATGAATTATTATATCTATTTTCCTAATTTAATTGGTAAGTAGCCCAATTGCTTAACCCAATCAGCCCACTCTCTCTTGGCCTGTCCAAGTCTTGATCAATCTCAGCCATTGAGATATTTTCGATCCAATGGCTCTCCTCCCTTCTCTTTTTGACTATATAATGCTCCAAAACACCTCATTCTCCTCATTCCACCCCTTAGTCTCAATGACTAGGGGAAACCTTGTCTAAAATTCCCGCTCCCCACCGAAAATCCCATGCCACCACTGACCACCGCTGCTCCGATGTCTTCCGCTACTATGCCTCCGGTGGCCGGAAAAATACAAAAAATATATCTCCGGAGTCCTTTCGGCCTCCTCATTTCATTTCTTAACTTGGTATCTTCAAAATCTAAGCTGATTATCGTAGATCGAGACTCAAAGTGGCTGAAATTTTAAAACTCCGGCGACCTCCATTTTTTCCAGAAAGTTTTTGTTTCCTTATTTTCCTCTCACTCTACTCTTTCACCTCTTGTACCCGATTTCCCAAAAATCCTTCCCCTTTTGCCCCTTTTTCTCTTCATCCATTTTTCTTTCTTCTTATTATTTTCCTTTCTTTTGTTATGTTATTTCATTGGAGTGGGTTGTTGTGATTCGGTGGTAATGAGGTCGGGGTTGTGATGATGATGACTGATTTGACTGTGAGGACAGTGGCCTCGCTGCATCACTCTCGCTGCTGCGATGTGTGATGTTCGGCAGCGGGGAGGCTGCGATCTTTGGGTATTGTCGTATGTTGTTTCATTGGAGGGGCTGCTATGGTGTTGAGAATGAGAGGAGGGGGTGTTGCAATTTTTTTTGTTTCAGTTTTGAATCCGAGGCAGCCATTGAGGGGGCGAGGCAGCCATGGACGGGGCAGCGACGCAGCTGTGGTGACGCTGATTCAGGGAGGCATTGTGTTGTTGTTTTGAGGCTGTTTTGGTTGTCCAGGCTGTTATGTTTGATCATGGAACAGGGGGGCTGTTTTGAGTATGGTGTTAGTGATGTTGAAACTGATTGGTGGATGCTGATGAGTCGAGGCAGCCGGGACAATGGCGCGACATAGCAGGGCGAGGTAGTGATTCAGTAGGCTTTTGGCGAGGCAGTTTGCTATCGGGTTAGGAGAAAAAATTATTGTTTTATTCTGTTTAGTTTAGTTTAGTATTGTTAAAGGAAATATTGAATGAAATGAAATCGTTGCTTCTTCTATTAGCTTTGAAAACCTGTTGCTTATCAATTTAGTGTGAAATCAACATTTGTTTGGTTAGTTGCGAGTTTAGTTTGGTTTATTTTGCTAAGTTAGGATGTATAACTGAAAAATCTTATTGTCATAAGTTTTGGTATAGTTTAGTTAGTTTTGGGCTGATTTAGTTGGTTTAGTTTGGTCCAAGACCCCTTAAGTTAGTGATGAGTGTTTGGTGTCCTTTTAAAGGACCCTACTTGTACATTTTCAGCCTTTAGGACAGTTTTAGGTGGCTGAAATAGTCTTTTAAGAGCTGTTGTACCATGCTGAAAATAGCATCAAAACACTCAAGTAGTAGGGGTGTGGGCTTGTACTTTTGTACAAGTTTATACTCCACCCCCTTTGCCTTCAATTTTCAGCTTTAAATAGGAGCATTTACTCCTCATTTAGAATACAACTACTTGCTGAAAATTAGCAGAGAAAGAGAGAAAAAGTGAGCAAGTGAAAGAAGGTAATATTTAGTGAGTTTAAGTGTAAAGATTTAGAACCAAAAGACCTCTATACCAAGAGTCTTTTGAGTCATAAAGCTTTGGTTTCAAGTCAAGTTTAGGGGTGTAAAGAGTTGTCTATCACTGGTTATAGCTTGCTTGCTGTGGTCATCTCATTTGGGACTCAACTTGTGATCATTTGTTGGTTCTTGTGTTATTAAAGAAGTGGAACACACAAGGTATTCCTTAAACTTCCTTGTATTTTACCTTACACCGCCGCTGCTCTACCGTCGTCCGCTACTGTGCCGCCAGCGGCCACCACCTCCGGTGGCCGGAAAAATATAAAAAATATATCTCCCGACTCCTTTTGGCCTCCTCATTCTATTTCTCAACTTGGTTTCTTCAAAATCTAAGCCGATTTTCGTGGATCGAGGCTCAAAGTGGGTGAAATTTTGAAACTCCGGCGACCTCCATTTTTTCAGGTAAGTTTTTGTTTCCTTCTTTTCCTCTCACCCTCCTCTTTTACCTCTTGTACCCGGTTTCCCAAAAATCCCTCCCCTTTTGCCCGTTTTTCTCTTCATCCGTTTTTATTTCTTCTTATTATTTTCTTTTCTTTTGTTATGTGTTTTCATTGGAGGGGGTTGTTATGATTCGGTGGTAATGAGGCCGGGGCTGTGATGATGATGACTGATTTGATCGTGAGGACAGTGGCCTCGCTGCATCGCTCTCGCTGCTGCGATGTGTGATGTTCGGCAGTGGGGAGGCTGCGATCTTTGGGTATTGGCGTTTGTTGTTTCATTGGAGGGGCTGCTATGGTGTTGAGAATGAGAGGAGGGGTTGTTGTAATTTGTTTTTGTTTCAGTTTTGAATCCGAGGCAGCCATGGAGGGGGCGAGGCAGCCATGGACGGGCCAGCGACGCAGCTGTGGTGACGCTGATTCAGGGAGGCATTGTATTGTTGTTTTGAGGCTGTTTTTGTTGTCCAGGCTGTTATGTTTGATCATGGAACATGGAGGCTTTTTTGAGTATGGCGTTAGTGATGTTGCAACTGATTGGGTGACGCTGATGAGTCGAGGCAACCGGGACAATGGCGTGACATGGCAGGTCGAGGCAGTGATTCAGTAGGCTTTGGCAAGGCAGTTTGCTATCGGGTTAGGAGAAAAAATTATTGTTTCTGTTTAGTTTAGTTTAGTATTGTTAAAAGAAATATTGAATGAAATTAAATCGTTGCTTCTTCTATTAGCTTTGAAAACCTGTTGCTTATCAATTTAGTGTGAAATCAACATTTGTTTGGTTAGTTGCGAGTTTAGTTTGGTTTATTTTGCTAAGTGAGGAAGTATAACTGAAAAATCTGATTATCATTAGTTTTGGTATAGTTTAGTTAGTTTGGGGCTGATTTAGTTGGTTTAGTTTGGTCCAAGACCCCTTAAGTTAGTGATGAGTGTTTGGTGTCCTTTTAAAGGACCCTACTTGTACATTTTCAGCCTTTAGGACAGTTTTAGGTGGCTGAAATAGTCTTTTAAGAGCTGTTGTACCATGCTGAAAATAGCATCAAAACACTCAAGTAGTAGGGGTGTGGGCTTGTACTTTTGTACAAGTTTATACTCCACCCCCTTTGCCTTCAATTTTCAGCTTTAAATAGGAGCATTTACTCCTCATTTAGGACACAACTACTTGCTGAAAATTAGCAGAGAAAGAGAGAAAAAGTGAGCAAGTGAAAGAATGAAATATTTAGTGAGTTTAAGTGTAAAGATTTAGAACAAAAAGACCTCTATACCAAGAGTCTTTTGGGTCATAAAACTTTGGTTTCAAGTCAAGTTTAGGGGTGTAAAGAGTTGTCTATCACTGGTTTTAGCTTGCTTGCTGTGGCCATCTCATTTGGGACTCAACTTGTGATCATTTGTTGGTTCTTGTGTTATTAAAGAAGTGGTTCACACAAGGTATTCCTTAAACTTCCTTGTATTTTACCATTTTTATTAATAAAAATCAGCATGTTCAAAGTACGAAATTTATATTTTTTTATGTGATTTATTATGATAGTATATTGATAAATTTGGAGTTGTGTTAAAACAAAAAGTATGGCTAGTTATTACATAGGTATATTTCGCAAGTTTGTTAACTATTCTTAAGTCATGTATGTGTGAAAAGAAATGATGGACGATTATGCAAAACTTAGGATTTAATCAACGAGAGCGCAAGTAAATGTAAATTTAAAGAAAAAATGTGGAATGAAAATTGCTAAACAAGACAGAAAGTGGATGAAAATACCAGATCCAATAAATTGCAGAAATAGCCTCATTTTTTCTCTTTTTTTACAAAATAGTCACTATGTTGACGGCAAACATATTATGATTATTTTTTTTTTACAAATGACCTTTAATGCAACTTATTAATGCAAATGGTCAACCCACTATCAAAAAAATTGAGTTGTTTAAATTGAATAAGTGCTATTTTTGCAAGCAAAATAACTAGTCATCTTATTACTGCAAACGGGCCAGCCCACTAACAAAATGAATGGATCAAAATTAAGTAAGAGGTCATTTTTTTAAGAAAGCAGCATACCAGCCTTTCAATGCAAAAAATTCCAGCCCACCTTTTATATTTTGACCAATAGCCACTCTTTTGACAAAACAATATTTAAATTGGCAAACTACTCACTTGTTTAATAAATGGTTCCATTATTTGGCAAAATTTAATTATTTGAAGTTAATTAAATTCTTTTAAAAATAGACCAGTCCTTTGTGAGGTTGGAAATGCGCAATACATTTTATTTATTTTTGATTCAAAGTGTAAATTCGTCCAGTCCTCTGTGAGGTTAGATAAGAATAACATTTTCTAAATTTTCTGAATCAAAGTGTAAATTCAAATCAACGGCAAAAGATAATAACCATATTTTAATGAATTTAAAATGCGACAATAAAGCAACTGTGCTTGGCACAGAACTCAAGGGTGCCTAATACCTTCCCGAGAGTCAACTGAGAACCTTACCCGAATTTTCTGACGTAGACCATTAGACGAGTCAAAGGTGTTCTAGGTACACAACTTTGGTGACTTGGCGCACCTTTAACTATGTCTGTGGCGACTCTGAGTTCTCTGTAAATGTTTGTGTACCTTGAAACACCAGTCACAAGCCTTTAAATAACTAAACCTCGGTAATTTTTAGGGCGTGACAGCTTGGCGACTCTGTTGGGAAAATTAGTAAAAACTAGAATCTACGGCTTTGATAAAATTGTCGTATGTTTTAATTTATTAAATATTTGGTAGTTATATTCTTGTCGTTATCACAGGAAAAGTTGAATGCTACTACTTTGATATTGTTGAACTGTATATAAACTGTCTTTCCTCCGCAACCCTCTGAGTCTCTGAAACACACGCACACGTGCACTTACCAGATTGCTTGTGGCATCTGGGACTTCTTACTAAATTTCTCATGATTTAGGAGGAAGGCGTGACGGGGTTTTAGGCCGGACACACTGTTTCCAGATGGCGCTGATGCGCTTTCCGCGCGGTTTATCTACCGGGTTCTTCAGCCAGTCTAGATACTGAGTCAGTTGCGTCACCTAGAGTTAAATCTTTAGGCCCAATTATCTGCATCATATTTGACATAGTGAGGTGCGGCACACCAGGTACCGCATTTGTCTAGGCCGTCTCCTTGGCATCGAGATACGTACGAAGAATTTTCTGTGTTGCATTTATTGTAGAAAGATGGTTGTTACGCTGACCGATCACCGGGGGTGAGTGTCAAATTTTGAAATGAAAAAAAAAAAGACAGAAAAATGAAAAATGGGTTTAGTCCCGTGTCTCAAAATATCTTTAGTTGTCATTTTACGCCGTTATAATGGCGAATTTATTTTCAAGAACTTTTAGAGTCTAATTTTGTGTCCGGGTTTGGTCTCAAGTATTAGGAAATAATTTGTCATAGTTTTGCGCCGTTATAGTTAAATTTTGGGCCCCTTTTGTCTTTGAGTCTGTGTCCAAGTCAAGTCCATATGTTTAGAAAGTAATTTATCGTGGTTTTACGCCGTCAAGATGGCCAATTTTTGTAAACCAATTTTGCATCTAATTCGTGTAATATTTTTTATCGTCATAATGGCCAAATTTTGTACATACTCTAAGCTTCTTTTTCGAATTAGATCAAAGAGTTTGTTTCAAAAAATTGTGTCCATCTTTGTGTTGTCATAATATCCAATTTTGGAATCACCTTTCGGATAAAAAAAATAGTTTGTTTCATAATCTGTTCTTATGTTCTGTTAGAACCTCCCTCGGGTTGAGTCTTAAAATTTCATTAAACTAAAAAAAAAATTATTTAGGGTCCCACTTTACTTTGTATTGTATTTTTCAAGGTCAAGACAGGGTACAGACAATAAATTGCAATTAGTTAAGTTGTATTTTGCGTCGATCCTCATGGAATAATCTGACTCCGCTAAAATGTCGAGTCTCATTATTTTCATCGTCCGGGTGTACCCACCTAATATGTCAGTTTGTATATATCTTATGACTCGTGTATCACGTTAAGCAGTTTATTTTGAATCTGTCTCGTATCGTTTGTCTAAATTATGTCTTTGAGTCAGAAAAAGAGGGGAAAAAAAGGGGGAAAAAAATCATCCATGTTTGTCCTCGTTCTAATTACGTGCCAGTTACAATTTTTGGGGATACAATCGGTACATGCGGCTTGCGCCGTGAATCATTTCGGGATGACGCATAACAACCTTAGGCTTCGACCTGTGATTCTTTTGTGCTAACTTGGTTTGTTTACACATAGCTTTAGAATTTGGAGATTTGGTACGGAATTCTGGCATCATTCCACACATACACAACAGGATCAAAGGGAATCATTACCATGGTGTCTGACGGAGAGAAATCTGATACCGCTGCACAGGAACTCGCTGCACTAGAAAGTGAAAAGTTGACAGATAAGGTCCAAAGTTTGAATTAGTTTTTGGTTGGCATGCATCACGCAGCAACCACGGGACAGACACCTCCTCCCATGCCTACCATCTTGGAAGGGGTCATACCAACAATGATCTTGCGCGCACCGGGCAAATCTGCGGTGGCCGAAGATCCTCACTACCCTCCAGGCTTTGGTCCACATATGTCTACCAACAATGATGCCGGGCCCTCAAGTGTACAACGTGGGGGACAAGTTCCACCCCAAGCTCCTACCCAAGCATTCACTGTTCTAGGGGGACATGCTTTGAAAAAGTCAAATAGTGACTTGCAGCTGAAAACTCAACAGTTCGACCAAGCTCGAGGTAATGTTCTCCGCCCCACTGAGTCATATGATCAGGGGCACCACCCAGAATCACATTCTGATATCGAAGGGTTGGGGAAGATAGAAGAGAATGATTTTGCTCGAAAATTGAAAAGCTTGGAGCAAACTGTGAAAAACATACAGGGGCAAGGGGGTAAAACCAATATTTCATACAAAGACCTGTGTTTGTTCCCTCAGGTGCCACTACCTGAAGGTTTTGTTGTGCCCAAATTTGATCTGTACATTGGACAAAGTGATCTAAGGATTCACATGAAGATCTACCTTAACAAAATAAGGGGCATTGAGAAGGATGAATTGTTGATGGCATACTTTGCTGACAGTTTGGGAGGACCGGCAACAGAATGGTTTGTACAACAAGATCTTTCGAAGTGGGTCACCTTTGATGACATGGACAGTGCTTTCCTGAACCATTATGGTTACAAAATGGAGGCTGCTCTTGATCGTTCTTCCTTGAAGATGATCATAAAAAAACCAAGTGAAAGTTTCAGAGAGTATGCCTACAGGTGGCGCGAACAAGCGGCGCGTGTGAGCCCTTTGATCCCAGACGATAAGATGGTAGAAGAGTTCGTCGAAGTGCTCGATGAAACATACTACCAAGCGAAGGCCTCTGCCATTGGGAAGCACTTCAGTGAAGCAGTGAGAATTGGGGAGATGATTGAGAGAGGAATCAAAACTGGCAAGATTGTGAGCAAGACAACATTAAGGGGAACCACCCAATTGGTACAGGCCCAGTCAGGAGCCTTGGGGAAGAAGAATCAAGATGATGTGGCCATGGTAGGTTCGGGTTCATAAAAAGGGAGCGAGAAAAGATAAGAGCAAACCCACTCATACCAAGCTCCACAAATACGTCCTCCACAACCCTACCACCCTCCACAAAATCCAAAGTACTCCACTCTTCCACCATAATACTCAGTCCATCTAGCACAGCCATATGCTCCAGCACCTTTCTATCCACAATGGCGTGCTCTTGCCCCACAATCTACATATCCCACTCACCAAGCTCCACATAATCATTTTCAAGCTCCATCAAATCTTCCTTACCAGCCAGAGGGGCCTCCTGTTTTTGGCCCAAGTGCTTATCATCAGAAGCTGTGTAAGGAAGAAAAGAACAGGTTCACGCCAATGGGAGAATCTTACTCCAGCCTTTTCCAAAAGCTGAAGGACTTGAATATGCTGAAGCCAATTACTGGAAATGTCCTCCCAATGGCGAAGGTAAACCATACTCTTCAATGTGCTTACCACTTAGACATGCCAGGGCACGACACAGATGATTGTCGTAGTCTCAAGAAGGCGATCCAAGCTCTGATAGATAATGGTCAGATCCAAGTCGAGGACTTAGATGCGCCAGATATCAACCAGAACTCATTTCCCATCCATGATGGTGTGTAAATTGTGGGAATGGTATCTGGAGAAGATTTGAGAGATGAATCTGCAATGCCGATAGTACCTGTTGGTGATGTGTCAATTATGGCTAACCAAATGCTTGTGACAGTGAACTGTGTTCCTCAAATTTTGCTTGGGGTAGTAGACAGAGTTAGGGGTGATGAAATAAAGAAGACGAACATGTCTCTTGAGAAGCCAATTCCATATCTTACCGGGTCATTCATCAATCCCAAAGAAGGGAAGTCTACCCTGATGGGAGTTGGAGAAAATGAGGAACATCAGAAGATGTTATCAGATTCAGGGAATTTCTTTGGTATCAGCATGGTACATCTTGGTGAAGGACTCAACAATGCCTAACACAGGAAAACTAGCCCTGACTTGCAATTGAGTGACTGTGAAATATTATAGCTTGTTTTGTTAATCTTTCTGTGTACTTGGTTATTTAAGGATTGTAATCCAAGTGCATTATTTTGCTTGTTTTGATGTTCAAACCTTTCTATCTTTAATTAAATAAAAAGCGAGATCCTTTTCTCGTCTCAACATTATGTTTCTTATTTTCTTTCTTGGTCTTGTTTCTTTAGTATTCTGTTTCATGTTTTGTCGGCCTTAATAACATGACATGCGTGCGGAATTTACGTTTTGATCTAAACACGTGGTCTGAGATTGTGAGCTATCTGAATAGTAACGAGGGATAAAAGAGGGGGTGAAATAAGTTGAGAATTAATCAATAGTCATCTGATAAGGGAGATCGGTGAGGAGTTCAAAATTGTGCACGGACGCTTCGATCCAAGTTGAAACACCAGTTTCGAGAACCATAGTTGAAGTAGAAGTCTAGCACACGTGTGGATCAATCCAGGTCAAGTGATTGAATCATTATTTGTGCGAGGCATTCTCGGATCGGGATGACCAACGGCTTTCGTTTCTTCTACTCAAACAGTATATCCTTTGTAAATCCTTTTGAGCTTTATTTTGTGTTTTCTTTTGCCTACCCTCCCTTGGAATCAATTTGATGTGATTAAGGAAAAAAAAAAGGAGACAAAAAATAACAAAAAATCTACCTCAGTGGTAGAGCTACGTCTTACCTGATTCCTCTCAAAAGGATACATAGGCAACCATTCGGGTGCGGTCATAACAGGGAAAAGTTCATTTTTCCCCTGTTCCTCGTTGACGCAAAAGCTTGCCTCCAAGTTTGCGGCCAATGTCAAAAGAAATTCAAATCCCTAATGTATGCTAAACTGGGGCAGAAGTTTGTTTTTATTTTATTTTGAAAATAAAATAAAATAAAAATAAACTTCTATGTTGTTGTACTATCTATTCATATATTTCATGAGATATCAGTCTCAAAATCGAGAAAGAAACTCAAAGCGCCCCACTTTATCCTAAACTGAGGCAGAAGTTTAGTTTTTTTAAAAAGAAAGGGAGAAAGTCAATTCCTTTTGCTTTCTTTATGTTCATCTCGGGGGAAAGTCTCAATAGCCCCTATGTTTTCATATAAGAAAATTCAAAAGATAATTCCTCAGTTTTTCAGTAAATTAAGGCTTAAGTTAGTTATTATTTTAAAAGAAATGATTCCAAGGGTTGTAAATTTTACTAAGTCGTTTGATGAGATGCTTTCATACCGCTCTTCAAACCAAAGAAAAAAAAAAGAAAAAGAAAAAGAAAAAAAAAAGAGAATCCCCAATTTGCCTAAACTGGGGGAAAGTTTGGTTTATTTTTCAAAACCGGTGATTTCAAATCTTGTAATGCCCATTCCAGTCGTCTCATGAGATGTTTCTGAGCTTTTATGTTGAACTCTGTTCTTCATGGTCTAACCAAATCCAATGTTACAGTCCAAATAAAAACCCTTCTGACCGGTATTGAGAATCTCAAACCGAGTAAGGTATCAAGGGATAAGTTCCGCGCTGTAAAGTCGCATTCTTATAAGCCAACAATCTCATTTAGGAGTTGGGAGCACCAAGGTCATTAAAAGAGAAATTCTCCAGGGAATCAAGATGAAGGCCAAAATTAAAGAAAGAAAGAAAAGACAGGGTCGAGCAGCAAAGAAAGATCGGAGGTCGATTAGGAAAGAGCGAAAAAATAAAAGAAATGAAAAAAAATGAAGTCTTGTCTGTGAAAACCTGAAAGGGCGCTGCAAGACAACGGTGAGTTAAAAGAACAAAGAGAGAGGCTAGTTGGTGAAAACCCAAAAAGGCACTACTAGTCGAATGAGGGTCGTTAGATTTACCATCAAGCAAGATTGGAAAAATGGGAGCAAAATCAGGGATAGACTATGTGAGAGGATTAAGAGTTGATTCCAAAATATATGTCATGTTAATAAGGTCTTAATCTCTTCAGTCCTTTATCTTTCCCGTAAGGGATGTCATTTTTTCATCTTTTGGTTGGAAGCTTTTTCGTTTCCATCATTTTGTCTTACTTCAGTTCGTTTAAGTTTCTCCAACATCAAACGAGCAAAGAAAGTCTTGCAAAACTTGTTACAGTTTCATAGTTATACTAAAGCAAGTCAGGACCAACCTTGATAATTGGAGCCCAATGTTTCACATCGGCACAAAGAATGACACACCAAGGAGTGTACCATGAAAGAGATCATCAAAGGATATGAAGATTTAAACATGCAGTTAAAATTTCAAATCAAAGCCTGCCCGAGCAGCAATTTCAAGTTTTCAACAGTCAAAGCCTGCCCGAGCGGCAATTTCAAATTTTCAACAGTCAAAGCCCGTCAAGGCGGCAGTTTCAACATTCAAGTCGAAGCCCATCAAAGCGGCAATTTCAGCATTCAAGTCAAAGCCCGTCAAAGCGGCAATTTTTACTTTCAAGTCAAAGCCCGTCAAAGCGGCAATTTTAACTTTCAAGTCCAAGCCCGACCGAGCGGCAATTTCAAGTTTTCAGCAATTTCAACATTCAAGGCGAAGCCAGTCAAATTGGCAATTTCAACTTTCAAGGCGAATCCCATAAAATCGGCAATTTAAACTTTCAAGGCGAAGCCCGTCAAATCGGCAATTTCAACTTTCAAGTCAAAGCCCGTCAAAGCGGCAATTTCATTCAAGTCAAGCCCGTCAAAGTGGCAATTTTAACTTTCAAGTTAAAGCCCGTCAAAGCGGCAATTTTATTTAAGTCAAAGCCCTTCAAAGCAGCAATTTCATTCAAGTCAAAGCCCGTCAAAGCGGCAATTTCAATTTTCAAGTCAAGCCCGTCAAAGCGGCAATTTCAACTTTCAAGTCAAAAGCCCGTCAAAGCGGCAATTTCAACTTTCAAGTCAAAGCCCGTCAAAGCGGCAATTCCAACTTTGAAATCAAAGCCCGTCGAAGCGGCAAATTTAACTTTCAAGTCCAAGCCCGCCCGAGCGGCAATTTCAAGTTTTCAGCAATTTTAACTTTCAAGTACAAACCCGCCCGAGCGGAAATTTCAAGTTTTCAGCAATTTCATCATTCAAGACGAAGCCCGTCAAATTGGCAATTTCAACTTTCAAGGCGAAGCTCCGTCAAAGAGGCAATTTCAACATTCAAGTCAAAGCCCGTCAAAGCGGCAATTTTAACTTTCAAGTCGAAGCCCGTCCGAGCGGCAATGTCAAGTTTTTCAAGACCCACTTGGTTAGTGGGAGCTTCAGGCCAGTTCATCAGCTTAGGAAGCATGAAGACTTAGTTTAGGGAAAATTGTAATTTTTTACATTTTCAGAGTTGTATTTTCATTTAATTTGTAAAAGCAATGACCACCAGCTAGCAAGCAGTGACCAACAACAAGCGACCAGCAACAACAGCCTTTCTGTGCCTAAGGGTGTCTAGTATCAGCTCCAAGTGTATCTAGAAGAGTCTCTAGTTTGTCTTAGTAGTGTAGAGTGTCTAGTGTTGTCTTAGTGAGTCTAGAAGAGTCTAGTGACTATTTGAATGCGGTAGTCCCAGCTACCGTACATAAAGAACTACACTGACCTGATTCCTTAGTCCGGAGATTTGTAGGTAGCTCCAAAACACCTCATTCTCCTCATTCCACCCCTTAGTCTCAATGACTAGGGGAAACCCTGTCCAAAATTCCCCCTCCCCGCCGGAAATCCCACGCCACCACTGACCGTTGCTGCTCTACCGTCGTCCGCTACTGTGCCGCCAGCGGCCACCACCTCCGGTGGTCGGAATAATATAAAAAATATATCCCCCGACTCCTTTCGGCCTCCTCATTCTATTTCTCAACTTGGTTTCTTCAAAATCTAAGCCGATTTTCGTGGATCGAGGCTCAAAGTGGGTGAAATTTTGAAACTCCGGCGACCTCCAATTTTTCAGGTAAGTTTTTGTTTCCTTCTTTTCCTCTCACCCTCCTCTTTTACCTCTTGTACCCGGTTTCCCAAAAATCCCTCCCCTTTTGCCCGTTTTTCTCTTCATCCGTTTTTATTTCTTCTTATTATTTTCTTTTCTTTTGTTATGTTGTTTCATTGGAGGGGGTTGTTATGATTCGGTGGTAATGAGGCCCGGGCTGTGATGATGATGACTGATTTGATCGTGAGGACAGTGGTCTCGCTGCATCGCTCTCGCTGCTGCGATGTGTGATGTTCGGCAGTGGGGAGGCTGCGATCTTTGGGTATTGGCGTTTGTTGTTTCATTGGAGGGGCTGCTATGGTGTTGAGAATGAGAGGAGGGGTTGTTGTAATTTGTTTTTGTTTCAGTTTTGAATCCGAGGCAGCCATGGAGGGGGCGAGGCATCCATGGACGGGGCAGCGACGCAGCTGTGGTGACGCTGATTCAGGGAGGCATTGTGTTGTTGTTTTGATGCTGTTTTTGTTGTCCAGGCTGTTATGTTTGATCATGGAACATGGAGGCTTTTTTGAGTATGGCGTTAGTGATGTTGCAACTGATTGGGTGACGCTGATGAGTCGAGGCAGCCGGGACAATGGCGTGACATGGCAGGTCGAGGCAGTGATTCAGTAGGCTTTGGCAAGGCAGTTTGCTATCGGGTTAGGAGAAAAAATTATTGTTTCTGTTTAGTTTAGTTTAGTATTGTTAAAGGAAATATTGAATGAAATGAAATCGTTGCTTCTTCTATTAGCTTTGAAAACCTGTTGCTTATCAATTTAGTGTGAAATCAACATTTGTTTGGTTAGTTGCGAGTTTAGTTTGGTTTATTTTGCTAAGTGAGGAAGTATAACTGAAAAATCTGATTATCATTAGTTTTGGTATAGTTTAGTTAGTTTGGGGCTGATTTAGTTGGTTTAGTTTGGTCCAAGACCCCTTAAGTTAGTGATGAGTGTTTGGTGTCCTTTTAAAGGACCCTACTTGTACATTTTCAGCCTTTAGGACAGTTTTAGGTGGCTGAAATAGTCTTTTAAGAGCTGTTGTACCATGCTGAAAATAGCATCAAAACACTCAAGTAGTAGGGGTGTGGGCTTGTACTTTTGTACAAGTTTATACTCCACCCCCTTTGCCTTCAATTTTCAGCTTTAAATAGGAGCATTTACTCCTCATTTAGGACACAACTACTTGCTGAAAATTAGCAGAGAAAGAGAGAAAAAGTGAGCAAGTGAAAGAATGAAATATTTAGTGAGTTTAAGTGTAAAGATTTAGAACCAAAAGACCTCTATACCAAGAGTCTTTTGGGTCATAAAGCTTTGGTTTCAAGTCAAGTTTAGGGGTGTAAAGAGTTGTCTATCACTGGTTTTAGCTTGCTTGCTGTGCCATCTCATTTGGGACTCAACTTGTGATCATTTGTTGGTTCTTGTGTTATTAAAGAAGTGGTTCACACAAGGTATTCCTTAAACTTCCTTGTATTTTACCGTTTTTATTAATAAAAATCAGCATGTTCAAAGTACGAAATTTATATTTTTTTATGTGATTTATTATGATAGTATATTGATAAATTTGGAGTTGTGTTAAAACAACAAGTATGGCTAATTATTACATAGGCATATTTCGCAAGTTTGTTAACTATTCTTAAGCCATGTATGTGTGAAAAGAAAATATGGACGATTATGCAAAACTTAGGATTTAATCAACGAGAGCGCAAGTAAATGTAAATTTGAAGAAAAAATGTGGAATGAAAAGTGCTAAACAAGATAGAAAGTGGATGGAAATACCAGATCCAATAAATTGCAGAAATAGCCTCATTTTTCTCTTTTTTTAACAAAATAGTCACTATGTGGACGGCAAACAGATTATGATTTTTTTTTTTTTTTTGCAAATGATCTTTAATGTAACTTATTAATGCAAATGGTCAACCCACTATCAAAAAAATTGAGTTGTTTAAATTGAATAAGTGCTATTTTCGCAAGCAAAATAACTAGTCATCTTATTACTGCAAACGGGCCAGCCCACTAACAAAATGAATGGATCAAAATTAAGTAAGAGGTCATTTTTTTAAGAAAGCAGCATACCAGCCTTTCAATGCAAAAAATTCCAGCCCACCTCTTATATTTTGACCAATAGCCACTCTTTTGACAAAACAATATTTTAATTGGCAAACTACTCACTTGTTTAGTAAATAGTTCCATTATTTGGTAAAATTTAATTATTTGAAGTTAATTAAATTCTTTTAAAAATAGACCAGTCTTTTGTGAGATTGGAAATGCGCAATACATTTTATTTATTTTTGATTCAAAGTGTAAATTCGTCCAGTCCTCTGTGAGGTTGGATAAGAATAACGCTTTTTAAATTTCTGAATCAAAGTGTAAATTCAAATTAACGGTAAAAGATAATAACCATATTTTAATGAATTTAAAATGCGACAATAAAGCAACTGTGCTTGGCATAGAACTCGAGGGTGTCTAATACCTTCTCGAGAGTCAACTGAGAACCTTACCCGAATTTTCTGACACAGACCATTAGACGAGTCAAAGGTGTTCTAGGTACGCAACTTTGGTGACTTGGCGCACCTTTAACTATGTCAAGTGGCGACTCTGAGTTCTCTGTAAATGTTTGTGTACCTTGAAACACCAGTCACAAGCCTTTAAATAACTAAACCTCGGTAATTTTTTTGGCGTGACAATGACATGTTTGGACAAAGTTCCTCAAGTGTTC
The DNA here is from genome assembly GCA_029990575.1 of Petunia axillaris subsp. axillaris. NCBI lineage: Eukaryota > Viridiplantae > Streptophyta > Magnoliopsida > Solanales > Solanaceae > Petunia > Petunia axillaris. Next base: position 20,312,985 of record JARKNS010000009.1, read on the forward strand.
ATTAGCGTCCTCATGCTTGCCTCCACCAAAGAATCCATTTTGTTCAAGCTCATGTAAGATAACTGGTGGAATGTTAAAAGTAACATTACCACGAATGGGTAGAGGAACAATAGCACTAGCAAAGCTTTCCATGTCCACTTCTTCATCAGATTCCTCTACATCTTGCACTTGTTGGTTGACATTACAAACACCCCTTGCATTTCTTGGGTTCTAGTTAATATGGCGAACATTCACTCGATTAGCATTGCCTCCTCGGTTGTTATGATTAATATGGCCACCTCGATTCATACCTCGGCAACCACGGTTTGCATTGCTACCTCTTCGATTTGCATTGCCTTCAACACTAACATTGCCACCAACATTTACTTCCTCATTAGCTTGGACACCATCAATGGGATTGCCATCATTTGGTTCCGCATTCTCAACTTGAGGTTGAACATTCTCCTCAAGTTCTTGTTCATCTTCTAGGCCTTCTTCACTAAGAGAAACATCATCGTACTCTTCTTCGGACACTCCATCATAAGTATTTGGAGCATCCGGGAAAGAAAAGATTTCATTATACTCATGTGCACGATTATAGAGGGGGTTCCTCATAGCTCGATCCAAATTCCATCTCATTACTAATATTCACCTACACACTGTAAAATCAAAGAAGAGGAATAATGGTAGGAATAACAAACAAAACTAGAACACGAGATATTCAATCTAATAGAACTACCGTAGCTCCCCGGCAACGGTGCCAAAATCTGATCCACGCTCAATCCTATACCTATAAAGGTGAGGGGCGATCGTCAAAGATAGTACCCGAATGAGAGTCGGGGTCGATTTCCTCATGGAGTTAGCTCGTATTCTATTAGTCTTAGATTGAATGGTGCCGGGTTCTACGAGTTGTTCGTAAATTCCTAATTATAAAATTGAATTGATTGAACTAAATTACTACTAACAACTACGCAATAATAATATAAAACAACTTTGAACTTTAACACTTGTAAAATATGGAAAGAGAGCTAGGGTTTTACCCATTCAAACAAGATGTCATTAGCCTAACACTTACTTTAACATCACAAATCATATGGGTAACATATAATGGTACCACATATTTTAACCCTCAAAACCCGTTAGGGATAGAGAGGAACTACCTCGTTAAGCTCATTGGGTCAATAACAAGGCGCATAAAACCCTAGTCCAAGGACCAGAGCGGGAATGACCTTTTTAGGTCTTTCCCTTTAGATGAGGTAAGCTCGTGAGCCAATACAATCCAAATGCTCGGTAGTTTCCATAAACCTACGCCTTCAACCCTGCTAGGCTGATGAAACCAAAGTGGGGTTTGGTTCAAGTACGGTCGTGCCTTAAACTCTAGTCATGAAAAGTATGATAGAAACCAGATTTATGTTAACCCATAGATTTTATAAGATTAAAAATAAGTATTAAGCTAAAATAATCAAGTCATCATAGATAAACCCCAAGTATGAGTTTAGCTACTCATACTAGAGTTCAACACAATCATGGTAAGGAAAGATATAACAAGAATCATGGAATAAGATATACTCCCTCTATTCCACTTTAGATGAACCCATTTGACTTTGCACGGAGTTTAATAAAGAAGAGAAGACTTTTGAAATTTGTGGTCTAAAATAAGTTATAGATATTTGTGTGGCTACAAATCATCTAGGGATGAGTAAATGTAAAAATTTCTTTCCAAATTTAGAAAGAGGTCATTCTTTTTTAAACAGACTAAAAAGGAAATAGGTTCATCCTTTTTAAAACGGAAGAAGTATTAAAATGGGGAATCCTTACAAAAATAAATGTTAGAAACCCTTGCTTGCCTTCCAAGAATATTCATAAGTGTAAAAAGGTGATATTCTAAGCTGAATAATGGATATTTTCCTTGGAGGAATAATGGCCTATTTATAGGCATGGGTTTAAAAGCTTAAGCTATATTTAGAAAATTGCTATTTTCGCTTTGTTTTCTTCAAGTCGCCGGTCATTCGGTGGTCTGCCCATTGCATTGTGCGGCCGCTGAAGATAATTGTTGTCTTCTCTTGTCTTTTGTCCTTTTCAGGTTCGGGGGATTGCACTTTAAGCGGAGGAATACTTCACTTTCACCGCTGACTTTCGAGCTCACTGTGAGTGCTGATGGGTCGTCGTTACTTCTGCAGAGCCGTCGATTGCTTTCAGCCTATGATTCAGTGGTCCGCCGTTTTGGTTCAGTGGAATGCCTTGAGCTCTTGAACTCTCTTCTTCTCAGGCAGGTGGCCTCATCATTCAGCCGATAATTCGGCGAGACGCCGATTCTCCTTCAATGCCTTGTCTCCATGTTCTTCAACTTGTAGCCAATTTTTTCACTTGTTTTTATTCTTTCTTCTTTCCTTTTGGCTTGTAACATAACTAGCATCAAATTCCTGAAACATGGAGATTAACATAAAATTTACATAAATAATAGGGCTAAAGGACATAAAAACTAGCCTAAAAGAGTTGCAATTAAGCGTAAAATACCAACATATCACCATTCATAATGAAGACATAAACGATGAACCTGCAGTAGATGTACCGCAAGAAGTAGCATTAAGAAAGTCTCAAAGACAAAGGAGACATGCTATTTCTGATGATTTTTGATATATTTACATGAGTCAGAAATTGATCTAGAAATTGATTTGGATGACTTGGAAATTGATAATGATCCAGTTTCATTTTCATAAGCCATTGAAAGTAGTAATTTTGATAAGTGGTTAAATGTATGAAGGATAAGTTAAAATCTATAAAGCATAATGAAGTTTGGGACCTTGTTGAATTACCAGAAGGTTGCAAAGAGTCGGGTGTAAATGGGTCTTAAAGACCAAACGCGACTAAAATGGTAATATCGAACGTCACAAGGCCAGACTTGTTGCAAAAGGATTTACTCACAAACATGGTGTTGACTATACAAAGACCTTTTCACCCGTCTCTAAAAAAGTATTCACTTAGAATTATATTGACTTTGGGGGCTCATTGTAACTTAGAGCTACATCAATGGATGTGAAAACCGTCTTTCTAAATGAAAATTTAAAGGAAGAAGTGTATATGGATCAGCCAGATGGGTTTGAAGTTAAAGGAATGCATCATATGGTGTGTAAATTGAAGAAATCAATATACGGGCTTAAACAAGCTTTCCGACAATGATATCTAAAGTTTCATGTTGTCGCCTTTGGTTTTAAGGAAAATATCGTTGATCAGTGTATATATTTGAAAGTCAGTGGGAGCAGGTTTATAATTTTAGTCCTCTATGTTGATAGCATCATGCTTGCTACTAATGATCTTGGTATGATGCATGACACCGAGAAATTTCTCTCTAAGAACTTTGAAACGAAAGATATGGCAGAGGCAATCTATGTGATTGAGATAGAAATATTTCGGGATAGGTCACAAGGATTGTTGGGGTTGTCTCAAAAGGCCTATATTAATAAAGTTCTCGAGAGATTGAAAATTGCTCGTCAAGTCCTGTTCCAATTCAGAAATGAGATAAATTAAGTCTCAATCAATGTCCAAAGAATTAATTGGAATGTAAGCAATGAAATATGTTTTCCCTTATGTCATACCCGATTTTAGACTCAGCTCAAGGCGAGTCGGGTTTCGGATTTGACTGGGTGAACTCGTTTGAGTTTAAGAATTGGATTCGCCACCTAACATATTTTTTAACTAGGCGTATTAGGGCACCTATTTTGTTTCTAGCCAATTTTACAATTAACTCTGAAACTTAGTCTACAAACCAGAAAATCTAGGTAAGAGGTCCAAGTTAACTCGAGAGGAAGGGGGTTAGGCACCTCTCGAGTTCCACCAAATGTGGTTACCGGCCGGACTTTATAATTGGGATTCGAAATAAATAACTAAGCAATTTAAACTAACTAATTAGAGGTAGACAAATGATATGATAATTTAAGTAAAAGGTCCTAATAGGCTTCCTTCTTAAAGTTGCACCTCGTAAAACAAATGAAGCTAAGTTAGTAAACAATAATGATAATAATAAGAAAGCAATAATAATGAATAATAAAATAAAGGAAAAAAATCAGTTTTTATGAAAGTGTCGTCTTTTTCGTAATTCTACTACAATGTACCTTGCAAAAAATATAAAGAAAAATGAGTTAGTGAATAATAATAATGAAAATAACAAGAATGATAATAATAATCATAATAATAAGAATAATGATAATAATAATAATAATAGTAAATATAGTTTAAAATAATGGGGGAAGGGATTTTTTTTTTTATAATTTAAATAAAAGGTCCTAATAGGCTTCCTTCTTAAAGTTGCACCTCGTAAAACAAATGAAGCTAAGTTAGTAAACAATAATGATAATAATAAGAAAGCAATAATAATGAATAACAAAATAAAGGAAAAAAATCAGTTTTTATGAAAGTGTCGTCTTTTTCGTAATTCTACTACAATGTACCTTGCAAAAAATATAAAGAAAAATGAGTTAGTGAATAATAATAATGAAAATAACAAGAATGATAATAATAATCATAATAATAAAAATAATGATAATAATAATAATAATAGTAAATATAGTTTAAAATAATGGGGGAAGGGATTTTTTGTAAAGTATCGGCTCAGGTGTGTATTGGGTGGAAGTTAGAGATGTCGATACGGCTACGAACACGCCGGCCGGTCGTGTTGCCATGCCAAGTACCGGTCTTGTCACTCCGTCACCGGCTCGTCTGTAGTAACGGCTTATACACGTCATCATAGCCTTTGTTTTAGGGACGTGGGAATGGGATTGTTTATCAATAGGCCTCAAATAAATAATTATTTTCCTTCGCCGTTGATTAGTCCGTCAATTCATTGTATTTTCGTCAATTCCTTGTGTAGGCTTCAATATATGTAAAATATATTTTTTTATTGGCCTAATTTTAACACATAACTATGCAAATAATAACCGAGCCAAACAAAACAACGTCAGGAGCCTGCAAGAAATTCAAAGAAACGATATAATGAGTAGTATTCTGTTTCAATCCAGCATCAATTAATCAACAAGGCTTTTATCGAAACTCAATGGGCAAAGCAACTATCAAAATAACCAAATAATTAGCCAACACTGTTGAAAAGATAACAACTCAATTTCAATAAAGCAGCAGAACTATAAGCAATTTCAAAACATCAGCTAAACCATAACCCAACGAGTTGAATGGGTCAACTCTCAACTGCTAACAGATCAGTGAAGCAGCAACGGTAATCAATCGAACGACAAGGAAACTCCAAACAAACCAATTCAGATCGGAGCATCGTTTTAGACAAAGGGCGGAGGAGCGACTGCCGAGCAGCAGTGCCGCTGCCACCCCGCCATACGCCTTCTCCTTCCCCTCTTCGCATCTCTTGATTAAGAAGTGAAGCAAATCAACAAGACAGCCAAAAATGGTGTTTCCCGGCAGCGGGGGTGATTCCCTATTCCGATCCGCTCACGCCTTCCTAACCTCGATCTCAAATATTTTGTCGTTACCCCATCCCCTATTTCCCTATTTCTGGTATGGCGTGTGCGCGCCTGTGTTGGTACAGCGGATGGCTATTAAGAAGGTGGTCGAGGGGTGGGTTCTGGTTGGGGTATGTGTCTAGATGAAGGAGTTGGTGTGTGTGTGGTGCTCTCTGTTTTTGCCCGTTTATATATGTGTATAGCAAAGGGAGTTGTGGGTGTTGGAGATGACGTTGGAGTTGGTGTGTGTGTGTGAGAGAGGTGCTCTGTTAAGGAAGAAGAGGACCAAGAGGGGGGTACTGTGTATGTGCGTGTTGGTGTTAGTATGGAGTAAAGGTTGAGACCAATGAAGAAGAAGACCCAAGAATATCCAGTGAGGTCTGCGTGCCTCCGTGTCCTGTGTATGGTACTGATATTGGGTGTATATAGTCAAATTTTTTGGAGAGAGCCGTTTGAAATTAGAGCGTTTTTAGGGACAAGTTGGGTTGATTTGAGAATTAGTTGGGGAGTGAGAGATTTGGGGAATTTTTAGGGAGATTAGGATATAGATGATTTTGGGATTTGATTGTAATTGAAAGATTGAGGGAGAGATTAGAGGAAAGATGAACTTGGACTAGTTTTAGGAAAAGGGGTATGTAAAGGATGTATTTGGTTAGGCTTTATGTCTAGGTTCAAAGAAGAATTAGGAAGAAGATTTGGGATAAAAAATAGATTAATTCAAATAAAATAAGAGGAAAAAATTTTCAATGTAATTACGAACGTACCTAAACAAACACTCGTCCATGTTCAAAAAGGACAAATGTAATAAGATAAATATAAATAAATGAAGAATTTTGATAGGAATTTTGCAATATGGAAGAATTAAAATAAAAAGGAATTGGGACATTTCTTTTTTTAATTGGCCAATATTCAACTTAAAGGTGTAAATAAAAATATAGATATATATATTTTATAAAATGCACAAATAATTATTAAATAAACTCAAATAAAATTATTTAAAAATAAATAATCACAGATAATTATTAATTCACACAAATAATCACAAATTGAAACAAATTTGACATGTAGCTTAAATAATGCAATTATGTGATATATTATGAATGTACTAAATTGCACAAGTATTCACATTTTGAAAAATAGCCTAAATGATGCAAGTTTACGTAATATAGCCACACTTAAGTATATAATATGTAAATAGAGGATAACGCACGTAAATGCATGATTTCTAATGCACATTTTGCACCAATAGTTGCCTTGCACCCTTAAGTTGAATTGTTGCCAATTTTTAGAAAAAAGAGGGACAAAATTGGGTGTCAACACCTTATAGAAAATCTGACCATCTTGATATGGTGAGATATTCAGATATACTGGTTGTGGCATGCTTTGAGGCCACAGTTTAGACTTATTGGCTGCGGAATGTTATTTCAGGACTTGGACTAGCCGACAATATTGTCATGTCACTGAAAATTTATTGTGATAATTCCTCAATAGTGTTCTTTGCTTAAAAAAACGACAAGTATATGAAGGGTACTAAGTCAATAGACTTGAAATTCTTTGTCGCTACAGAACAAGTCTAGAAACATAAAGTGTCAATTAATGATATTATCACCAGAATTATGATTGTTGATCCTTTGACGAAAGGATTACTGCCTAAAGCATTTATAGAACATGTTGAAAGAATGTGCATTATTGATAGCAATGTATGACTTTATGTAATGACTTTATGATGTTTATTAAATTGACACTTTGAGCTCATTAATGTAAATGCTTCTGTATTACCTGTTTTCTCTTGTATACATAATGTGAGAATGATGTTAACAGGTTTTAGCTTAGATAAAGATATTGTAAGCATTATTGTTGGACAATTATGTATTAATAGTTATGTTGGGTAATCGATTAATATATAGTATATGGATGGGATGTCGAAAATGATGTACGACCGCCATGACTCATATGAGTTAATTTATTCAATAACAACAAACGACATTTCCAATGCAGGGATGGTTTAGTTATAATTATGCACATAACGATTGAAATATTTATTAAACCTTTAAGAAAATAAAGTCATGTGCGCCAAGTGGGAGAATATTAGATTTTGGTCCACGTTTCCATGACTATTTGGTTAATTAAATAATTAATTAGCTAAATTATTGGATAAATATTGGGGAAGTTATTTTGTGATAAAACTCTCCACTACTCATGTGATGGGAGAATGGGATAAAGGAAAGTTGTAACTGGTCCCTCCCCCCCCCCCCCCCCTCTCTCTCTCTCTCTCTCTCTCTCTCTCTCTCTCTCTCTTCTTAAAAGAATAGTGTATACTCCATCAGACCTAGTCTAAAAAGATAGTAGAAGGACAAGAGAGAGAGAAACACATTCTTTCAAGAATCAAAGAGTACAAGATCAATTCCGCAGAAGTAATCAAAAAAATCAGGTAAGTTTTCTTGATTAAGTAATATTTCATTAATATTATAAAAATCATTAAGTTCCACGATCCTGAATTATCGACTGATCTTAACTTAGATTATTAATGATCATAGTCTAGAATTGAAAAACTATAACAAATTTATAAATTTAACTGGACTCACTATTTTTTGTTGTATATATACATAAAATACTACTCCATCCATCCCAATTTAAGTGTCTATCTTTCCTTTTTTAGTTTGTCCCGAAAAGTGAGCCTCCTTCATATTTGGTAACTCTTTAGTTCCAAGATTTATTTTAGACCACAAGATTTGAGTTCTTTACATAAATAGCAATCTATGTGAAGATATTTACTATACTTTAACACTTACTTTTTGTAGTCATAATATTACACTTTAAAAAAAAAAACTAGTGTTAATTATTCAATACTTTCTCTTAAATAAAAGATATATATCAATGCCAAGAATAAAGTGTATAGTGTTAACATAGGAACAGACCAACAGAACAAGTTGCCATATTTAATATTTTTTTCTTTTTCTTTTACTTTTAGTTTCCATATTTAATATTTCGCACAAACTAAATACATATCTCACCTAAAATTCTAATAAAAAATAGTTAAATAAATAAATAAATAAATAAATATTATATACATAATATATACAAAGAGTGATATATTGTGTTAAAATAGTGAATAAATATTGAATACATAGTATGTTAAAAATATTAATCAAATAATATTACATACAAAATATGATAAAATATTAAGTGATTAAATATCATATACATATACAATATCGTGTATTTAATATTTATTTATTTAATACACGATATGTATGATAATAAATATTATTACATATCGTATATTTAATAATTATTTACTTAATATTTTAACATATTGTGTATGTAATATTTATTCAATTAATATTTTATCTATTCACATTTATTCAGTTTTAAATAAAGGGCAGAAAGATTTTAGAAGATAATGTTAATGATATGAAAGCTTAGAGAGATTCATGGAAAATGATTGAGTATTTTCTGTGGAAAAAATATTTCGTGTGTGCGTATAAACTTGACAGTAATATAAAAAAGTATGTCATATAAAATGAGATGGTTGGAATATAAATTTGTTTTGAACTTACTGGTTCTATAATGTAGATTCAGCTGATTACAATCAGTAGCATAAATAAGTGAACATCAAACATTGGTAATATAACGAGTGACATTGTCTAGATAATAGAGAGTTGTTCAAAACGTTGATGTATAAGAAGGATGATAACAATTTTCATATCTTTGTCACAATATTACCTCTTGATAGTGCGTAAATGGATTATTTACTATTTATATTTTGCTAACACAACTTATAGGAAGAATACCTATTTATGAGACGAATACCTCTTAGTTACCAAAAAGAAAAAGAGATGAATACCTCTTCGTTCACTATTTTAGTTACTTTATTATTACGTACTAAAGTTTCATTCATTGTTAAAGGCTTTTTGAATTAGAACCACCTAAAAATATATGATGAGATGTGTGATATTCTTCTCTCCTTAAGCAAAGGTCTTCGGTTGAATTCGAGATAGATGTTTAGAGGGTCTTACATGACCCAAATCAAATTAGCCGAGTCTCAATATAGATACTAAACATTATATTATGAGAAAAACATCGCTAATTATCATCTTTCATAGTTCATGATTTAATACCCGGGTCAAATGCGAAAAGAGTTGCGAGCTAGTAAAAATCCAATGCACATATCAAGTAAACAAGTTCGAATTCCGTTTATCAAAATAATATAGAAGAGCGCTAATTTTGAGGTGGCTCCAACACGTTTTGTTGTTCAAGCCAAGTGTTTCTCAATAATTATAAATTATTTCTTAATATCGATCACTTGATTATGTGTTGCTCTTATTTAGATTACCCATTTCACTATTAACCACGTAAAAGAACTAAAACAGAGAAGTATACACGAGATAAAATGAAAAACAAATTAACTATAATAACAAAACATGAAGATGGGCTAAAAAGTTGAATTCTGTATCTTTGTTCAGGCCACATTTTGTGAGACATAAGTTAAACTTCCAAATGTTTTCCTTAAAGAAATGGGCCTTTAATGAAGAATGACCTACGTTATAAGCAAGCAAAATCAGGCCATATATTTTCATTAAGTGGCCTTGGTGGCTGCTAGTGTTCCACAAGAAGTATTAATCTTAAGCCTCTTGTGGCAATCCACCATGACTAATTTGAACTAAATTATGGTGATAAGGTTTTGGCGGTTATGATACCGCGATTAAAAGTTAGACACTTTTTTACGATGGTCAAATATTAAAAGTTAGCGCTGAAGTATCCTATTCCCGTAATCTCTCAAATCAAGCTGTACACGAAGTTGGAGAAGTTACAGAATAAGGACATTTTGTGCTACTGTCGCATTTTTGGCTTCTATTAAAAAAATTAACTTTTAACCCCATCGCTAGAATACGGAGCCCCATCACCATCCACAGAAAAAGTTTGGTAATTCGCCAGGATTAACCTCTAGGATCTCAGTCCAAAATTCTCTTTGCAAAACTTGATGGATCGCTAGGGCTTTTTCTGTCTTATAGTGATGGAGGCTGAAACTTAAACAGTTGGGATGTCTGCCTAGATATTTAATCTGCCTAAAAAACATAGCATGGCACTAGAAAATTGGAGTCGCATAATGGCGAAAAAGATTTCACCACGTGTACCTGTTACTTTTGGTTACGTCTTTTTGTCCCACCTAAAAATATTTTAACAAAATAGCTTTGGAGGTAAAATTTCAAGTTATGAATCGATAAGTGCTGCCTCATCAAAAAATATTAATGGGCAAGTATTGCCTGCGAGAATGTGGGAAGAGATTGAATGGGCAAGTGCTGCCCAGGCAACACATCAAGTTTTTTGAGAGAATGAGGGAAGAGATTTAAGGACGAGTGTTGCCCATGCGAAAGGGGGTCAAAGTCAAATGTTGTCAGGCAGCACTTACAAAAAAGGGAGGACGGGATGCATGCGCCATTATAAGATTATTTAGGGGTATTTCTATCCAAAATTTATTCACTAAATTTAGCGGAGGTCATTCTTGCAAAATCACTTTAAATGGGATCAATAAGGCAAATCACTACCTATGGACTATGGTGTCATAGTTTTACAATTTTCGAAGAACCTCCGGACTTGAGTTCAAGAAAGTCCTAGTGGACCGTGGTAATGGCTACTTTGCAAAGATCTTTTCTCCCGAGCTGCCAAGTAGCAGAAAGGCAAGGGCGGCTCTATGTTGGCGGGAGGGAATACTACGACACCCGCTAGTTTGGTCGATATTTCATATATACATGTGTATTTTTCTAAGAAATATTATATTAGAAGTGACATTCGTTGTACACAATGGTGTTGTGGTTCCAATGGTTGGGTGTTCAAAATTCCAGCTGAATGATAGGGGTTCGACGACTCTCCTCTGTAAGCAGGTTTTTAGAACTTTCTTTTCTCCCGTTGTTGCTAATTGTGAAAATATGATGGATACTAGTCCCGATTACTCTACTCCTAGGCACCACTTTTCTGCCTTTGCTCTTTTCTCGCTCTCATTTTTTTTCTTTTATTTGCTACATCTATCCCGTCCTCTTATTCTCCTCTTCTTTCTTCTTTCTTCTTTTTTCTTTTTGTTGCTTTTTCTTCTTACTTTTATATTTACCATTATACCTTATTTCATGAGTAATTTATTTGTGATAAATAATTTAAATTGATTTTCTCTATTTTTGATAATGCAACATTAATCTATATATATTAAAGAATTACTTGAACAATATCATTTATTAATTTCTAAAAAATTAAATGACTATATTGGTAGATCTTTTTAGTTAATTCTTATAAATTGAGAATGTAAATAATTTGTTGTGCAACATATATGCATTAAATTCGAGAGTTAAGATGAAGAAATTAACTGTAAATTACTAAAGGTAAATTAATTAATATGTCAAACAAAATTATATAGTAATTAAGCCACTATTTAGCAAAATTTCTAATCTCATATTTTTCGCAATGTTCTTCTATAATATAAAATTTAAACAATCGTGAGAAAAATAGTTGAATTAAACCTAATTTTTTTTCCTTTTTTCTAGCTTAATCAACATGTCGTAAAAATAATATGCCCCAACCCAATCTGCTTTTCGTATTTAGCCTTTGTGGCTTAGGAAAGATTCAAAAAGTGGCATTCACAACATTCGAATCATGGATCCGCCCCTGCAGAATGGGTATGCAACGTAAAACCTTGCTTCTGATTAGGGGAAATGGCGAATTGACATTTTTATGAACGCCCTCTAGCTTTTTAAACAGAAAATTAACCTATTTTTTTAAATACTATACTATTTCTTTAATTTCTATTTAATCTTAATATACAAAAAACAAGAAAAAAAATATACGCTTTCTTAAAGTGTGCCTTTTTCTTTATATCAAAATCGACAGAGAGTCTAGCAACTTATCTAAAACCAATATATTTTGTTTTTTCCTGTCTTTTCTCTCTTAAAAGTATAGTAGTTTCCTATTAGAAACAGCACATTTTATTTTTGCCCTAATCCAGTACCCTTTTTTCTCTAATTCTCTACGAGAGATAGGTCATGGACGATCATAAGTTCCTTATTATTCTATTTTTTTCACTTGTATATTTTTAGTACTGTTTTTAATTAATTGTGTCTAAATGTTTATAACTTACATCTTGTGTTCCTCCAAAACCAAATTGTTTTTTACTTTTGAATTATTACTTGATTGCCCTTTCCTTAATTAGATTAATCCTCAATATGAGTAAACTCACATCCTTACTTTTGTCTCTTCTTTTCTAATCTGAATAATTTTTTGGTACAAGCTTTGTGCGTGTACCCTGATCAAGAAATATTTTTGTTTAAAAGAACATAATTGAAGTCAAAATATGTCACGTTTGAGTTACAAAATATAGAAATTGCAAAGTTCTTAAAATTGATTGTTCCTCCAGCTTGCTCGCATACTTGCTTCAGATTTTCGCAACTTATCATATTCCAATGGCAAAAGGTACCTTTTTTTTTTTGGATTTCTGATGTGTTTGGCAAAAAAGAAAAAAAAATACTTCTAGCAGAAGTAGAAGCAGCTTTTCTGGTTTTTTGGGAGAAACAGATATTTGTAGCTTTCCCCAAAAAGCAGAAGCAAAAATACAAAAATGTCCTTACCAAAAATTCTTATTTATCAAATTATTCCTCATTAATTAACCACATCAATAAAATTATATTTCTCTTTTTCATTTTTTTAATTTCTACATACTTTTACAAATCTTCTTTCTCTTAGGACTAGTTTTTATTTCTAGTTAATTATCTCAACCCTATACAGACTTTCTCTCTGCCAATAACAATTCCTGAGTCAGTTGAATTTCTACCTTTTAGTTATCACTTTGATTTAATTATATTTTTGTGGTTCAAAAACTGAAATTTCTACCTTTTACTTTATGTTTTATATTTTAACTAAATATTTTTTTAATTAAATTCTTTTATGATAAATATTTAATATTATTTTTTTATTTCTAATAATCCAAATGTAAAATGAACTTTGATGTCCTTTTCGTAATTTGACACTCAAAAGTACTTTTCATAAAGATTAATCTAACACAAATTATTTATCAAAAGTACTTCTCTAATGAGTTGTCCAAATACAAACGGCTTATTTTCCAAATACAAACTGCTTATTATCCAAAAGTACTTTTCCCAAATATACTTTTCAAAATAAGCAGTTTTTTGCAGCAATCTCAAACAGGCTCTTTGTCACTATGTTTAAATGAATAGATACAGATACACATAGAAAATTCTCTACTACTCCCTCCGTCCCATTTTAGTTGTCGCCTTCAGCTTTTTCACGTCCATTAAGAAAAGCATTAGATAGGATGTGTATTTTACTATATTACCCTTATTTAATATTTGATTATTAACTTTTTTTTAGAATTATTTTAATTATTAAGGGTATAGTTGGAAAGAACTAGTAAATTTAGTATTGAAATTCTAAAGTGACAACTAATTTGGGACAAACCGTTTCTCCTAAAGCGACAATTAATTTGGGATGGAGGGAGTATATAATTGGCTAATCAGACGATAAGTCAAATTAGTTATTCGAAAAAATAAGCAAACGATAATCTACTATACGCAGGCTAGATTTTTATTCTGATACCCGCATACAACTTTTTTGTTTTCAGCAAACTATAAAAGAGGAGGAGTTTTACTGCTGAATAACTCCTCTGTAATCTCAGCATTTATGTAGGACACGTATGTTATTAGTGACCTAGGGTTCATGTCTATCATCATCATTTCTTATCCAAATTAAATATTTCCAACACTCCATAAACTCAAGAACTCCTTCAAACTCTATCCTCTTATCTAATAACTGAATCATATATCACAATCCAAAAACCAAGTTCGAATCTCTTTTATTCTCATAAGTCTAACAACTTACGCTCATATATTGCTTATAAGTTTTATCCTTGGTATAACGACATCCTAAAAATCCCCATAAACCATTTTTTTATATCACTCAAAGTACCAAAGTTTTTATCATCACTAGCAAAATGGCTGATTCAAACTCTAGTTTTGGACTATGCAGTTTTACTTTGCAAGTTATTCGTGGACGTTGGTTCATGATGTTTGGTTCATTCTTGATTATGGCTGGAGCAGGTGCAACATATATGTTTGGTGTATATTCCAAAGTTATAAAATCAACTCTTGGATATGACCAATCAACACTCAATCTTCTTGGTACTTGCAAAGATTTGGGTGCAAATGTTGGTGTACTTTCTGGTCTTTTAGCTGAGGTAACACCAGCTTGGTTTGTGCTTTTGGTTGGTTCATTAATGAATTTTGCTGGGTATTTTCTTATATGGCTAGCCGTAACCAAAAAAATTCCAACACCAAAAGTTTGGCAAATGTGTATTTACATATGTATTGGTGCTAATTCACAGAATTTTGCTAATACGGGTTCACTTGTTACATGTGTTAAAAACTTCCCAGAGGGTAGAGGAATGATGTTAGGTTTGATGAAGGGTTACGTAGGGTTAAGTGGGGCAATTTTCACACAACTTTATTTAGCAATTTATGGTAATGATCCGAAGTCTTTGATTCTTCTCATTGGCTGGCTTCCTGCATTGCTATCTATTCTTTTCATCTTTAACATTAGAGAAATGAAAAGCTCTAGGCATCCCCATGAAAAAAAAGTCTTCTATGAGAATCTTATTATCTCAATTTCCTTGGCTTTGTTATTGATGGGGTTAACAATTGCGCAAAAATATCTTAAGTTCACACACAATGCTTATATTGTATGTGCCACGGTTGTTTGTGTGGTACTATTCTTTCCATTCTTTCTTGCAATAAGGGAGGAGATTTACACTTGGCAATTAAAAAAGAAAGAAATATTGAAAACCCCTTCCAGTGTTATTGTTGAAGAACCTCCTTTGCCAGTGTCAGAAATTGTGGAGTTGCCACAAGAAAAGAAAGAAGTTGGATGTTGTACTGACATTTTCAAGAAGCCAAAAAGGGGTGAGGATTATACCATATTACAAGCCCTTTTGAGTGTGGACATGTTAATTCTATTCGTGGCAACATTTTGTGGACTAGGCTGCAGTTTAACAGCTGTGGACAATTTGGGACAAATTGGTGAGTCCTTGGGCTATCCATCTCACACAATTAGCACATTTGTATCACTAGTGAGCATATGGAATTATTTTGGTAGGGTTTTCTCCGGATACATCTCTGAATACCTTCTCTTGAAATGGAAAGTCCCACGCACACTGATGATGTCCTTTGCTCTATTCTTACCAGCCATTGGTGATTTCCTTATTGCCTTCCCTTTCCCTGGTTCAGTTTATGTGGCATCATTACTTATCGGCTTCTCTTTTGGTATCCAATTGACACTTCTTTTCATTATAATATCGGAGCTCTTTGGATTGAAGTATTACTCAACTTTATTCAATTGTGGGCAATTGGCCAGTCCTATTGGATCATACGTATTGAATGTGAAAACTGTGGGCAAACTTTATGATATAGAGGCACTGAAGCAACTAACAAGTAAAGGATTGACAAGATCAATGGTGAAAGAATTGACTTGCATTGGGAAGCAATGTTATAAGCTTTCTTTTATTATACTTGCTTGTGTAAATCTATTTGGAGGCTTTGTTACTTTGATCTTAGTTATGAGGACGAAGGATTATTACAAGACTGATATTTACAAAAGGTTTAGGGAAGAAATGGAAGCAAATGAAAAGGAGATGAAGATGGCTTCTGCTGCTGGAAAATGAGTATTTTTCTTCACTGCGCTGCACCTTGCACATTGAAGGCTGCCTAGTCATAATTAAGAATGATTTGTAGTTTGGAGATCACTTGAGAAACGTATTTATTGGTTTAGGTTTTTTTTTTTCTTTTCACATAATCGATAAAATTGGTTTTGCTTGATTTTCTATGGTAGAATTGTGAAGGTATTCAATCCCGCATCCAAGTTCTTGAGTTCTTTTGCATTTCGTTTACATGCATCCTCTGAAATTTGTTCCTCTTACGTTCCCCTTCGCAATTTTATCGTATATAGTACCAGCTCTTTTATATTTAGCTTTTTTCTAGAATTTAATACGAACATCTGTTCTAATTACATTCATTTGAGGAACCCTTTTTTGTCAAAAGATTTACATGCAATCAATATACAACTACGAGAATGCTACAATGTTTTGATAGCTAGCTAGTAATATTTTACCTTTTTTAAGCTTTACAAGCTCTGCATTTTATAAATTATTACTACTAAATTATTCATCTATGTTTAATTGAGAAGGCTCTATATAATGGAAAAAAATAGGATATGTTTTGGGTTATATTATTAATAAAGAAAATAACTAAGATAATACTTCATATATAAACTCAAGAAGAACTAATTGATCAGAATTTAGTTAAATTGATCAAAAACTTTGAAGAACACAAAAAGACCACTAGATTTCTCTCACGAAGACATCGATCTTTTTGTTCATTCTGATGCTCTTATTATTTATTGCTTTACACCCTTGCTTTTTTCGACTCTTGTGAACAATAGAAGTGAAAAGTTTCTTTCGACATCTTCATTGTTGAAGTGCTTCAATATATCAGTTTCATTGGGGGAAAATAGAGTGCTTCAATATACGTCTACAAAATCCAAATCCAAACCCAAATATTAATTTGTGCCGGGAGTGGGAGGGGGAATAAAAACGGGGAGGGGTGGGGAGATGAAAGTGAGTGAAACTTTACTTATGTATGCACGCTCAATAGTGGATCAATTGGAATTGCACTGCTGAGATTTCATTAAAGGGATTACTCTATTAAGAAAATAAGAGAGATTAACTTGAACTCAATATCATCGATTAACGATAAAAGAATTCTATCTATCCACATCATGTGGTGATGCTTGAAGAAATTACACCTTCAAATATGAACACCTTCACCCACTGCGCTACGTACTATCCCATTTGTAGTAAGGGTGTTTAATGCCTCTCATACATAAGATAACTATACTATTTGATCTGTATACATATAATTATTTTTCAGCAAAGGGTATTTGCCTAACCATCCTTCAATCAACGTAGCTCGGCCCTAATAATTAACATCAATTGATTTGTAGCCTCTTACAAGTTTGTTTTTACTCTATATTAAATCTCTTAAGAGATATTCAATTTTACACTAAAAGATCTTAACATGATCATGTTTATCTCTGTTCAAATTATACGTAAAGGGTTATGATAAAATATTTTTCCTTTTAACGGAAACAATATGAGTTGTATAAATTAGATTATATTCTTCTAGTTTGTGGGGGAGTATATAGTGTGAAAATTTGATGAGTAGCCAATTTTAGACACGTTAAATGAGTTCCATCCATAGTTTTAAAATTCATTGAGAAATAGCCAATAATGACTCACGTACATACAGGCTACTGCCGCTAAAAACACCTCATACATTAAATTTACTGAACTACCCTTAAAAACCTACAGCTCAACAATAAATACAAATCACGCGTGAAAAAAAAAAAACAGAGCAAAGAACACATTCTCTCTCCTGATCTCCGGAAGTTTCAAATTCAAACAGTAAAAGGTAATTTGAACTGCGTTTTCTCAGTTTCTGCGATTTTTCTGTGCTGAATTTCAGTTATTTTTTTGGAATATATCTGCTTTTGTGACTGTAAAACAATGATTTGAAATAAAAATTCGTGATTATGATCTCATTTGTACTGTAAACAAACTTGTTAACGCGATTTTACTGTTATATATAATTAATATCAATCTGCATTAAGTTCAAAAGTGTATGCTGTTGTCCAGCATTAAATGCTGGAGATTAGTGTTAAGTTGAAGCAAAGTCCCATGACAATATCCTGTAGCTATGCTATATTTTAGCATATAGAGCTGCACTTCAAAAAAATCTTGTTGTCCAGCACTAAATGCTGGAGCTTAGCGTTACGTTAAAGGCAAGTCCCATTATAATATCCTGTAGCTATAGTATATTTTAGGATACGAAGCTGCACTTAAAAAAAAACCCCCTGTTGTCCAGCATTAAATGCTGGGGATTACTGTTAAATTGAAGCAAAGTCCCATTACAATATCCTGTAGCTACAGCATATAGAGCTGCACTTCAAAAAAATCCTGTTGTCCAGCACTAAATGTTGGGGCTTAGTGTTACGTTAAAGCAAAGCCACATTACAATATATTGTTGATATGCTATATTTTAGCATATAGAGCTGCACTTCAAAAAAATCCTGTTGTCCAGTACAAAATGCTGGGGCTTAGTGTTACGTTGAAGCAAAGTCCCATTATAATATCCTGTAGCTACAGCATATAGAGCTGCACTTCAAAAAAAATCATGTTGTCCAACACTAAATACTGGGGCTTAGTGTTACGTTAAAGCAAAGCCACATTATAATATCCTGTAGCTATGCTATATTGTAGCATATAGAGCTGCACTTAAAAAAAAAAAAAAAAAAAAAAACCCTGTTGTCTAGCACAAAATGCTGGGGTTTAGTATTACGTTGAAGAAAAGCCCCATTACAATATCCTGTAGCTATGATTATGTTTTACGATATAAAGCTGCACTTCAAAAAATCCCCTTGTTGTCCAGCATTAAATGCTGGGGCTTAGTGTTACGTTGAAGCAAAGCCCCATTATAATATCCTGTAGCTATGCTATATTTTAGGATATAAAGCTGCACTTCAAAAAAAAAACCCTGTTGTCCAGCACAAAATGCTGGGGTTTAGTGTTATGTTGAAGAAAAGTCACATTACAATATGTTGCACTTCAAAAATCCATCTCCCCTGTATAATTATCCATTATACTATGGATATGTATATTTAGCTTGTAGGTTAGCAGTTCTTAAGCTTTCATTATTAAGCTGCAATTACAGTATTTTACCATGTGGTTTTCTTTGTCACTTAGTTTAGTGTTTTTACTATGTTTATAACTGCAGATAATGGCTAAACAGTGTATTGTTCTTGCATTCAATGGGGAATGGACACCAGATTATAAGTACATAGATCATGAGACAAGGATTTTTCTGCATACTGAAACAGATACATTTGAAGATTTCAGAAAAAACCTTTGGAAAAAGATAGATTTAGATGAAGAACATTTTGACACATTCATATGGTTTGATATGGATCTTGGAACAAGCAAAGGGGTACCTATAAAAAATACCGATGATTTAATCAGCTGTTTACATTTGATGAAGAACAATTCCGAGTATAGCAGTAGACGTTTCATAATTGACATTACACAACGATCTCCACAGTCTGAGAGAGTTGATTACGCTGAAGGGCAAATGATAATGCAAATAGACAACGACGATGCTTTTGAAGTGATAGTTTTAACACCTCCGTCTGTTGAAGCTGTAGCAGTAGATCAACAGTTAATGCATGTTGAAAACACAGAACAACAGCTTATAAATCTTCAACTTCCTGAGACATCAAGTGCTGCAAAAAAGAGAAAGAGGTATTCAAGGAAGAAAATAAGAGAATCTCCTCGTCCAATACTAAAAGAAAATGCAGATTTGGACGACATCAAGGTTGGATCAATTTTTTTAAACAAACAGTGTGTCACTAATTGTTTCCAGACAATTGCAATTGCACACCATTTTGAATTCAAGGTTGTGAGATCAAGCACAACGAGATATTCACTGGCGTGCATGAATGAAAAATGTGAGTGGACTGTCGATCTTCCAGAATTAAACAGTCCACACTGTTCAAAATACTGAAGTTTGAGAAGAATCACACTTGCTCAGTAGATGATAGAAAAAGAGACCAAAAACATGCTACGTCAAAGATTGTTCGAGATAAGATAGTTGAGAATCTGAGAGACGATAATTATTCTGTTAAGCCTAATTTTGTTGTTGCAGAGATTAGAAGGAAAATGGGAGTTGTAATCTCTTATAATAAGGCATGGCGTGCTATAAAAGAAGGAGAGTCTTTAATTAGAGGGACGCCTGAGGAGAACTTTCAGAAGTTACCAGCATATTTATATGTGCTAAGAGACATCAATCCAGGCTCACACGTTGCTCTTCAAAGAGATGGTGAGAACAGGTATAAAAAAAATGTGTACTTATATATTTTTGTGTAGAATTCCAGTAATCCCCATTAAAAAAGCCTGAGACTGCATTTTTATTTGTTGGAGTCCCGTCACAAAATACTGTGACGTCGTAATTATGTATAAGTAAGGTTCCAGTACTAAAACCTGAGACTCAAAAATTTTATCATGCATTTTACTGATAACACTGCAATTCTATTATCCAGGTTCAAATATAACTTTTTTGCTTGTGGGGCATCTATTAAAGGCTGCAAACATTGTAGACCTATGATAGTTGTCGATGGAACATATCTCAAGGGGAGATATTCAGGCACACTATTGGTTGCAGTGACGAAAGATGCAAATAACCAAGTCTTCTCATGTGGACTCAGAAAATAATTTGGCATATAATTGGTTCTTTAGGCAGTTGCGCATTGCATTTGGTTGCCGTGAGAATTTACTGTTCCTTTCAGATCGTAATTCTGCAATTGCAAATGAGATTACAAATGTATATCCTAAATGTGCACATGGGATCTGTGTATATCATCTGGAAAAGAACCTTAACAAAAGGAACGTGAGTCCTGCAGTGATAAGTATATTCAATAGTGCATGTCGTGTCTACACGATTGCAGAGTTTCAAACAGACATGAATCAAATGAAAGAAACGGATAGGGCAACCTATGATTACCTCATGGAAGAACCACCAGAGAGATGGACTACAGCTTGCTGTCGAAATCGAAGATATGATATGATGACATCAAATATTGTGGAATCCATGAATAATGCTCTGTTACATGCTCGGAGAAAATCAATACTGTCAATGGTGGACAACATAATGAACAAGCTACAGACCTGGTTTTATGAGAGACGGAAGAGTGCGCAGGATATTTTCTTTGCAACATCAAAATGGACAGATGATGAATTGAAAAAAATAAAATAAAAAAAGCATATAGAATGAATGTGAGTATATCAACTAATACAGGTATTTTTGGATGTGATTTGTATTATGTCTATGATAATTCATGAAGTCCCAGGTTTTGTGCTGGGACTACATGGTATGCAAAAGCGGGGGATCCAGTAAATTGCAGCATTATATCTGTTATGCTAGTTATTTATTTATTTTTCTTTTTACTAAATAAAAACTAGTCAAGTAGTCTTATACATTACATTTTTACAGGTTGACCGGACTACGGATCAAAGCTTTAAGGTAACAGATGAAGGGAGAGAATTCATTGTTTGTTTGAAGAAGAAAGAATGTCAATGCCTCAAGTTCCAGATGGATGAAATGCCTTGTGAACATGCACTTGCTGCCATAGACAGAGTGCACCTAAACAAGTCCGATTATTGCTCTATATGGTATAAAAGAGAAACATGGTTAAAACAGTATGAAGCGGAAATCAACACTGTTGGACATGAAGAATCATGGGTTGTACCTGATAGCATTAAAGAAGAGATAACAAAACCCCCAGATTTTAAAGTTAAGGCAGGTAGAAGGCAGGAGAAAAGATTTGTCTCGACTGCAGAATATGTAAGACAAAAGGGAAACAATGTGATATGTAGAAAGCGTGGACACAACAGGACATCCTGCAGACACACTCCAGTACTTCAACCATATTCAAAGAAACATAACTCCTAATAAAAACAATAGGTATGTCTCTCTATTTTCATTTTATTTTTTAATTCTATTTTAGTGCAATTCAACACCCAAAGCTGCTATGTTAAATTTTTTATTTTTTATTTTTTATTTTTCAGTTAGGAATTCTGTCGTCACTAGATAGATAGAAGACCATTCTTCTCTATTTTCATCCAGTCGGAACAAATCTGAAGTCAAAATGGACTATTCACTTATAGAGAACTTTTTGTTATAAATTTTACTTCCTCTGTATTCTTTAACAAGGATTATTATATATAAAAAATACACTTTTCATTTGTTGCTGTGCAAAATAGTTGTCTCGATTTATCTATTTTCAAGTTATTTTACTTATTGAACAACAAACATTTTGATCTTACTTAAATAATAAAAACACAGTTCATAATACGAAAAAACATTGTTCATAACTGATCAGTTGCTCAAAAACTTAAAAACACAAACAAACATCCCCACATTAACTGAAAAAACATAAAAAATACTAAAACTTATTCAGTTACAATAGGTTTCTGGGCTGATCCTACATCTTCTTTACTGCTGCCATCATCATCATTGTCGTCGTCATCATCATTGTTGTTGTGGCCATGACCAAACTGACGGTTTACTAATGAAATTTCAAAAACCATAGTGGCAACACCGTTGTAAACCTCATGAACAACGTCATTAAACTGAAGAATATCACCCATTCTATAGCCTTTACGCTGAAGCATCTCCTTCTATCCATTGCACAACCTTGAATGTCCCTTCCCAGCCTTGAACTTCATTTCATAATCAGTGTCATCATTTTCACAATTTAAAAGTGCACTTCCATTGACCTTTGGCAGCTTCTCTTTCCAACTCTCGGGAAAGATCTGAAAAAATAAACTTTCACAGTTAATACAAAAAAGACATTGAAAAATTAGATGAACAAAAATATAAAAATAATTTGGTAATTTTTTTAACATACAAAATCATCTCTTTTGAAGGATGATTTTGTTATTCGCATAGTGAAATCGCCTAGTTCCTCCCAACGATCATCCTCCATATTATTGTTTTGATGAGAAAATAAATTAGTTGCCAACTAGTTGTTGTTTACTTGTACTGCAAAGCCTTATTTATAGGCTAGGAGTTACTAACTTTTGTTCAACTGTTATATGGTCAAAGAGAATATGTATAGTCAAAAATAGATTAAATATCACTATAAATGTAGTCAAAAAAGTTGTGTTTCTATGTTCTTCCCTATGTTTCTTCCAGTTCTATGTCTTCTCGTATGCCAATGTTATCCTGGTAAAATGCTGGTACCCGAGATATTTGCTGACACACTCTTAAAAACTGGAACAACTTCTATATTTATAATAACGCCTCAGGATAAAAATCTTGAGCACCCATGTGCCTTAAACTACTGGCCCCCAGCATAAAAATCTGGGGATTAGTGTTACGTTGAAGCAAAGTCCCATTACAATATCCTGTAGCTATGCTATATTTTTAGCTTATAAAGCTGCACTTCAAAATCACCCCCCATGTTGTCCAGCATTAAAATACTGGGGCTTAGTATTATGTTGAAGCAAAGTCCCATTACAATATCCTGTAGCTATACTAAGCAGGAAAAAAAAGAAAAAAGGAACTAAAATTCGTCTGGACGATGCAAATTAAATGGGTATGGTATAGAAGAGAAGGGTTTTGGCCAAGAAGTTCTAATCAGAAATGCTGAGGCATGTATTGCTGGAACTATACATAAACATTATTTAACAGTCAATATTTTACACACAACAGAAAAAGCAAACTTACATCCAATTTCATTAACAATAACATAAAAATTACAAAAAAACATACTTCTAAAAACACAAGAAGTATCCTCAAATACAAGAAAAGATAAATTTCACTTGCTTAACACTGTCTGTTTGCCTTTTTGAATACATGATATCATTGTAAAAAAATTACTAATATGTGAAAGAACAACAATAGATAATATATCAAATTAAAACATTGTTTATTCTCCATAATTCCTAAACACGGGCTCCCCTGGCCCTCCATTGTGCAATTGCAGGGGATCTGCCATTACCAATAGCAATTCCATCAGTTTTTCGTAATATTGTCGCTGCGTGTACCTTAAATTCCACAACTCATCTTCACATTTCTTTCTGAATTCCTTCAAGGATTCCACCTCATTCTCCAGGTTTTCAAAACGCCAATAGAGGTGTCTTGGTATTGAAGGTAAGTTCGTAACATGCCTTTCAGTTGATGGTCCATGACCATTCTGGAAAACCTGTCCTCCATTAAATGGTCCGTGGCCATTCGATGGTCCGTGGCCATTCGATAGTCCGTAGCCATTTGATGGTCGGTGGCCATTCTCCATAGATACCTTTTGATCAGAGAGTATTTGACACAATTTCTTTTTTTTTTTTGTTCAATAACAAAAATGACAGATTGGATTCCCGTCTATCTGTTTTATGGGTGGGAATTTATATACATTGGCATTTGTTTGTAAGAGTCACTTCTGGAAATTCTGAAAAGGTACAATGTGTATTTTGTCATAAGTTCTGATAAGTCACACTGTTTACAATGGGTCACACTGTTTAACAGGATTTTGAATTACTTTCTGTGTTGTCCAGCATTAAATACTGGGGCTTATAAAGCTGGACTTCAAAATCACCCCTGTTGTCCCCATCGTAAAATGCTGGGACTTGGTGTTGTTGAACCCCAAAAATTACTCCGAAAAGGATAAATTCCGGAATATCGACAGGATGGACTAACTCTTTTGGAGTTTTTGGAGTCGCCACCCAATTTAAGGAAAGCAGGGAACCAAATTAACAAATGCGTGCAAAAACTCCATTTTTATAAAAAGGCGGTCTTTCTTTCAGAGATTCTAAAGGTAAGAGGTTTTATTAATTTCGGAAGAAGTTTTTAAGGCACTTCCGAAATTCTGTAAAATACGGTTAATCCGACAGGTTTCCAAAATATTTGCAAGTGTACTTTTCTTTCAAAAGAATTATTTAAAAATAGTAATAATAGTAAGAATAATTAATCGAATAAAAGCTTATTTGCAAAATATTCTTTTACTTGCACGCATTTGCTAAGATGGCCCCAATTTACAATAAATTAAATAACGACTTCACAATAAAAGGCAATGAACATAAAATAAGGCAATATACAAACAATCACATATTATTGATAAATAAAATATTTTTTACACATTTATTTGCATAAAATCTCTAAGGAAAGAAATGCAAAGTTTAAAGATAAAACCCGGAAAATGATCAACTCGCGGGAGCCTTGGACTTTTCTAAAATTCCTAAATCTTATTTCTGAATGCTCGGGTCCAAATTCAATCCCCAAATGCCTTTAATGCAACGGATTATTCCCATTCGTGAGTTAGTCAAACTCGTTCATAAATTATTCGTGCCAAAATATACCTCGCAAAACAAACAAGTAAAATTGGATTAGTACGATAATAAGGTATAATAATTAAGGAAATAAAATAACAATAATAAAGTAATAATAATGATAATAATAATAATAAAATATATAATAATAATAATAATATTAATAATAGTAATAATAAAAAAATAAAATAAAAATAATAATAATAATAATAAAGGGGTTGTTTTTGCAAAATTTAGGCTCAGGTTTGTATGGCGCGTCGAATAGAGGCCCGGGATTTGGTACGGCTGCAAACACGGAGCCCGGGCCAGTTGCCACGCCAAGTACCAAACCCACCACTCTATTCGACTTGTTTTGCCTCAAATGCATACATTCATCATCGCCTTTTGCTTTAGGGACGTGGGAACGGGACGGTTCAAGTGTAGTATCGTGTTCAAATCGATCCCGAGGCCTCAATACGTGTATATGTATTTTTCATTGGCCAATGTAGTATCGGTCCAATATCAGTCCGTCAATTCTAACGTATAGTATCCGTCAATTCATTATATATCCATCGATTCCTTGTCAAATGTTTTCATTGGCCTTGCATTTTAGAATGAAATCAGTAACATAACTGAACAATCACAAGGGCCCCAACAGATAACAATGTCATAAACTTTCACAGAAAACACGACCTCGCAGCAAAACAGAACAAAATGAAATCAGTAACCTCAACAAAACACAGCACCAGTGATAAGAAGAATTAATCACAATAAAAGTGAAGCCACATAAGACTTCGTCAAACGGGGCCGTCGAAGCAACATAAGCAGCAATGAATGACAATAATCCAAACCGACGACCAAACAAAGGCCATAAAAGTGATTGAAATAAGTTCAAAGGCAGAGCAATGGAACTGAGAGCGCAACCAGCAGTGAACCAACGACGGAACAAACAACCAGGCGAGGGGTAGAGGAGCGACCACCAACTGATTTCCCAGTGGCATCACTGCTACTCCACTACCCCCTTTAAACTTCAAATAACATATCGCAACTAAAAAGATGCAACGTCACCGGTAATGGCATTTTCCGGTGAGTCGATGATAGTGTTTCCCTGTTTCAGATCTGAGAAACGAAACGAAAAAAAAAATTGGAGAAATTCAACCAGAACCCTTTCATTTTCCGGCCTAAAACAGTAACGGTAACAACAAGCAGAGAAATGGCGAGATGAGGACAAAAGGAGCGACTGCCGTTTACTTTTCCGGCGAGAGAACGCCGGCGGCATCACTTCTACTCTTTTCTATCGCCTTTTCTTTCGTCGTTTCAGTGACAAAGAAATAGAAACAAATCAAGGACTGAGAATGATAGCCCCTTCGATCTCTTCTTTCCCGTTTCAGACCTGTTAGTGTGTTTTTGTGAGTGGTGTGTTGTGTATCGAAAATCCAAGGGAGAAGGGGCACGGCTGGTAGATTAAATTCCAAAAATGGGTGTAGATCTGATCTTGTATATGAGAAGATGATAGTAGATCTCAATTTTTGTGGTAGTGTAAGGATGATGAATAGTGATCTGATTTTCTTTTTGGTAAGGAAGATGAATGAAATGTGAGTTAGGGTTTTTGTGAGTGGGGAAGATTGGTAAATAGTGAATGGGGCTAGGGTTTAAGGGATAAGGATATATATATATATATATATATATATATATATATATATATATATATATATATATATATATATATATATATATATATATATATATATATATATGTATATGGGTTTAAAAATTGGGCTAGAAAAATTGGGTGCCGCGTAAATAGGCCGGGATTCAAAATGAATGACAATTATGGCCTTTTTTACGTTAAAATTATTAACTTAATTTATTATAAAAAATTAACCTTAGTTTAACATAATTAGACGCTAATTGAAAATTCCGGGACAAAATTGGGTGTCAACAGGTGTTACGTTGAACCAAGGCCCCATAACAATATCCTGAGACTTGGTGTAAATATGCTGGGGCATATATTGCTGGGACTATACATAAACATTATTTAAGAGTCGGCATTTTACACACAAATAAAGGCAAAGTTACAACCATTTTCATTAACAGTAACATAAAAATTACATAAAAGAATACTTCTAAAAACACAAAAGAAGTATCCTCAAGTACAAGTTACACTTGCTTCACATGGAAGCATAAAAACAGAACACTGCGAAACACATAAAAAAATACAGTAAAACATTAATGATTACTAGGAACGCGAGAGCTAGAACCAGAGGTTGAATCTGTAAAGTTCTGCAATTCAATGTCCATGAGTTTTTCAAAAAGTCGATCCATATCTCTATTGTTTTTCTCTCTGAAAGCTACAAAAAATTCAAACAACACATCCAAGTTATTCTTCACGACTGATACCTCAGTTTTCAAAAACTCAAGATCACTTTTCGAATTCCTAACATCGTTATTCAATTGGCGCCACTGTTGTCTTCTTACTTCATCATTGCAAGCCATTTTTTATTTATGATTTGTTATTATTTTTTTTTTTGGAATAATATTTTGTTTTGTACAAGTGGAAAAACAAGACCACTGTCTTATTTATAGAAAACAAAAACACAAAAAACAGTAAAGAATATTTCTTCTATTTAGCTGACATTGTAACTCAAAAGAAGCTGTAAAGACTCCTTGCATCTTTCTCTGAAAATTGAACAAAATACAATAAAGAAGATATCACTTTTTTTGATAGGTCGTATCTGTATAGGATAAGATTGAACTGAGATTTTCAACTGTATTAAAGTAACAGTATTGCACAGTTGGCAACACAAAAACAAATCAAACAGATTCTGGAAAGATTCTGTACTTTAGATTACTATAACAGACCTCTGTTCCAAAAATATATTGAATCCACAAAATATTCCCTACTTTAACTTTGCAAATCCACAGGATTTGTGTCGAGTAACTGAGACAACAGTAACTTTGTTGCTATAAAATACTGGGACTCGTTAATTCACATTGTTATATTGTTGACTACACATGAACAAAAGTAGATAGATTCTTTTGTCCTTTCACATGACAAGTCAAATCAATAAAAAATCTTAGAAGATTCTGTAAGTTAAATTACTATAAGAAATCTTTTACAATATTTAAAATGCACAACAGATTTTGTTTTTTAACTTTCAAAAGTCTGTAGTTTGAATATGAGCAATATTTTCATAATCACATAAATTAATAATATTTATTCATATATAAAAAACTCCTATCACATACATTAGTCCCAGTACTTGTGCTGGGGCCATGGTGTTATGCAGCTGAAAAACAACAGCATTTTGATCTGGGGTCGTATACTCATATTTGTAAACTAATCCCAGTACTTGTGCTGGAGCGATGGTGTTATGCAGTTCAAAAATAACAGCATTTTGATCTGGGGGTCCTATACTAATAATTGTAAAGTAATCCAGTACTTGTAATGTGGCTAGAGCTTCAATCCTCGTGCACAGCACTTCTACCCCACATGGAATATCATCTTCCAAAACTTGTAATAGGATTGAATTTCTGTTTCCTATTTAAGTTATTTATCAAGCTATACAGTGTAGAAATGCAAATATATAAAAACACAATTAGATAAAAAAAATAATACATAAAACACTGTAGTTTTTATTAGAACACAAATACATAGACAGTACACATATTAAAACTACTAGAATTTATTCAATTACAATTGGATTCTGTGTTGATGCTCCATCATCATCATCATCACTTCTTTCATCATCATCACCGTCTCCCTCACCATTCTGATGGTTTATGACAGAAACTTCAAAAACAACAGATGGAATACCGTTGATCATCACGTGCCATAGGTGATCAAAGCGAAGTATATTACCTATCCTGAAGCCTTTTTTAATGATCATATCCTTCCATCCATTACACAACCTTGCGTGTTTCCCAACTTTGAAGTTCATCTCATATATCTCATCATCATCTTCACACATTATGCATGTCGTTCCATTTTGATTTGGCAGCCTCTGCTTCCAACTTTTTGGAAATATCTAAAAGGAATAATATTTCACAGTTAATAAAAAAATCACAAAACACTGAAAAACTAAATGGAAAAAAAAAACTTTAGTCATTTCTTTTAACATACAAAATCATCTCTATCAAAGTAAGATGATGTGATTTTCTTCTCGAAACTGCCTAGTTCCTCCACACGAGTGTCTTCATCTGCCATATCTTCTTTTCTAAAAAATAAATTTTACAGTTTATAAGAGGAGATGAAGTTTCAAAAAATTTGTAGTTTGCTTTAACTGCAAAGGGTTATTTATAGTCAAAAAGTTAGTAACAGCAAAGGGTTGTCAAGAATACATTAAATGTAGCCAAAGAAGTTATATTTTCTATGGTCTTTACGGTTTCTATACGTTATCAGTTTCAACAAAGATTGTGCAACTTAAATTGTGCTGGAGCCATACTGTTATGAATCTGAAAATAACAGCATTTTGATCGGGGGTCATATAGTCATAATTGTAAACTAATCCCAGTACTTGTGCTAGAACCATACTGTTATGAATTTAAAAATAACAGCATTTTGATCTGGGGTCCTATAGTCATAATTATAAACTAATTCCAGTACTTGTGCTGGAGCCATACTGTTATGAATCTGAAAATTACAGCATTTTGATATGGGGTCCTATACTCATAATTGTAAACTAATCCCAGTACTTGTGCTGGAGCCATACTGTTATGAAGCTGAAAATAACAGCATTTTGATCTGGGGGTCCTATACTCATAATTGTAAACTAAATTACAGTACTTGTACTGGAGCCATACTGTTATGAAACTGAAAATAACAGCATTTTAATCTGGGGTCCTATGCTCATAATTGTAAAGTAATCCCAGCACTTGTGCAGGACCATCGTGTTATGCATTTAAAAAATAACAGCATCCTATATTAATAATTGTAAATTAATCCCAAAATCACAAAATTTAATAATATTTATTCATAAATTAATCCCCAGTACTTTTGCTGGAGCTATATTATTATGCAGTTGAAAATTACAGCATTTTGATCTGGGGTCCTATACTAATGACTGTAAACTAATTGGAAATTATAGACTAATAATTAAAAATGATAACATAGAAACTTCACATAAAACTCCATAACAACTATAAGTTGATATGTATTTATAGAATAAATTCAATAATGTAATAACAGTTGCAACTTACTTATAATTGAAAAGGCACCATTACATAATATTTGTGATGTTGTTTACTGAACAATCACAATTCAAAAAACAACAGTTACACATATAACTGCCCCAAAAACTCAAATATTGTTTACCAAAAACTGTAAACATACACATAAATTCAATAGACATTGAACTAAAACACACAAATATGCTATCTTATTCAGGCATCTTCAACAGTAGAGCCAGAACTAGAACTAGAACTAGAACTTAAAGGTTCTAGTTCAGGCTGCCAAATACTGACATTTAAAACCACACGATCTAAGGATTCCAGAACCCTAAAATGTAGCGTACTTCCTACTCCAAGATTGTTAGTACGAACAAACTCCCTCCATCCATTACAAAGTTTTCTCTGTCTTCTCACTTTTAGGTAGTTCATCTGGAAATGACTACCACGACAAATAAGAGTGGCCGGCACATCACGTCTGGGAAGCCTAATTGCCAACGATACTGGCAAAATCTACAAAACAAAACAAAAGAAGAAATGCAATATTTTATAATAACATCAAACAAAAATAACACTTTAAGATAAGGCTATGATTAACTTACAAACTGATCTAATTCAGCATCCAATTCACTTAACACTGTTTTGACGACTGTTCCCATTTTAAAATACAAAAAATATTTGAGAAAAATGTTCTCTAATATTCTGGGGATAGCTTATTTAAAAGATAGCAGTTACTGTTCTCTAATATTAACTTTTGTCCAGCTGTTATAGTCAAATAATAAATGTAGTCAAAAATGGTAGGTTTTGTATGGTCTTCCCTATATTCTTGTAGTTTACAAAAATAATAAAGTCCAGACTTTTCGAATCCCAATGTTAGGGAGGCAATAAAATGCTGGTATTTCAGTATTTTTATTCACCCAGACTTAAAAAAAGCTGGGTCGTCTTTTATATTTACCATAAGGTCCCAGTGTAAAAAACTGGGTGAAGTCTGTGAAGCATAAAATAACACTTTTAAGAAAATGGTATGTTTAACTTACAAACTGATCTAATTCAGCATCCAATTCATTCAACACTGCTTCAACGACTGTTCCCATCTTAAAAATACAAAAATATATGCATGTTCTATTCAGTAACAAAATAGTCTATTTATATTAAAATAATTATACAAGAAATATTCTTTATTATACTGTAAAGATTCTTCCTTCTTTATGTAAAAGCTGCACATTGCTTGTTCTTTTCCTTTACGATGGAGAACTGGGGCCAACTATAAAGAGCATTGGAAAAATAAAAATAAAAACTCAAATATCCATGTGCCTTAATTTACTACCCACAGCAAAAACATCTGGGGCGTCCATGTGTCTTAAACTACTTGCCCCAGAATAAACATCTGGGAGGGGGGGTGATCCATGCGCCTTATTTTACTAGCCACAGCAAAAACGTTTGGGCCACCCGTGTGCCTTAAACTACTAGCCTCAGCATAAATATCTGGGTGGTGGGGGTCTGTCTGCCTTAAACTACTAGCCAGAGCAAAAACATCTTGGGCATCCATGTGCCTTGACTGCTATCCCCAGCATATTAGACAACATTTTTCACACCAAAAAAACACAAACTTACATGCATTTTTACTAAGATTAACATAAAAATTACACAAAAAGGATACTTCTAAAAACACAAAAACAAATATCCTCAAAGTACAAGAAAATATAAAATTACAGTTGCACATAGAAACATTAAAAACATAACACTACTGGCGTCCCAACCTTTTTTCTATTATCAAGTTAATACAACATAAGTTCATTACAAAACGTAACAAAAATAGTAAACATTAATTCTCTGGTGACCCTGGTGGAGTATGTACTTCATTATAGTTTGGGATTTGTCTGATTGCCCTCATCATCCTTGTCATTTCTCGCTCATTCCTTTCAATCCTCTGATTTTGCCGAATAATTAATATTTGGAGGTGATCTACAGTACGAGTCAATTGCTCAATGTCTCCCTGCAAACCTGCAATCTCCCAAAATAAATCATGCCCTGTTTGCTCTGTAGAATGCACATTTTGAAGTGTATGTCCATTCTCAACTACATGCCCATTTCCCTGTGGGAGAGACCTTTTTTTTTTTTCAAAAAGACTGCACAAGCAAGTAAAAAATATGAGACAAATTTGAGTGATGATTGTAATTCAAAGACTGTATTTATAGACATACAGGAATGCCCTACAACTGCACCCCTAAAAATAGGAATGCTAGTAACCAACTCATAACTGCAGACCCCTAATTATTTTGATGAAATTATTATACTAAGTAATTATACCCAGTATGTTAACTGGGAGCGCTGGTACTTCATAAGTAAACTCACAGTATTTTGCGCTGGGGGGATGGAAACGTATGCTAAAATTCTTTTATCCAAGGTCGCATAATTTTTGAACTGGGGCACAAGTACTTAAAAATGCAGAATCCCCAGTATTTTATAATGGGCACGAAGGGATTTTTCCACCCGCTCCCAGAAATTGCTGCAAGTGCCAGTATATAAAAAAACTGGGACTGTTTACCTAGAATCTATGTCTCACACCGAAAATTTTATGAAATATTGCAGTGTTTATTAGGATTAATCAACTCTCCTTCAAGTAAAGTAATGTATTGTCTTGGTAGAGTGCTCTACCAAGACAATACATTAATTTTTAGCACGACTTTTTTTTACAATGTTACACAACGTCGTTGCTTATCTATATTACTACTACATTATCGATTGTTTAAAAAAAATTATACTAAGTAATTATACCCAGTATGTTAACTGGGGATACTGGTACTTCATAAGTAAACTCACAGTATTTTGCGCTGGGGGGGGGGGGGATGGAAAACGTATGCTAAAATGCTTTTATACAAAGTCGCATAATTTTTGTTTTGGGCACAAGTACTTAAAAAATGCAGAGTCCCCAGTATTTTATAATGGGCACGAAGGGATTTTCCCACCCACTCCCAGGCATTGGTGCTGGGGTGCAAGTGCTTCATATGTGAACTCACAGTATATAAAAATACTGGGACTGTTTACCTAGAATTAAAGTATTAGCATTCCTATTTATATACTTCAAAAGCTAATAAATAATAACAAACAAACAACATATTAACTATACATACTTCAAAAAATGTGTACATTGCATTGTTTATAAAAAAGATAAATAAAGATTCAAAGAAGAGGCAGCCTTCCATGTTCACAAGCTAGCTTCTCATCATGCTCTCCATAATCATCATTCAATTTCTCTGGTGAAGTTTCATAGCCTTCATCTCTTTTTGATTTTTCATGCGTCAGTAGATTAGCAGCAACCATTCTCCTGTAAATAGTAATAGCTTCTACTCCCCATTCATATTTAAACAAATCCTGTCCGAGCATGAGTAGATCTGTAAACCTTGTTACAAAGAGACCACAGTCTGTGTCTCCTGATTGTTTTGGTGCTGTTTGATAAACAATATCAAGTTTCTTGTACGTCGTACCAAAATTAAAATATTCTGTATGAAAATTCATCTCTTTTAGTAGCTGAGGTATAGCAATTGCATACATTGCCATCTTCATCTTCACAAAATGTTCATCCCCATCAAAAACCGAATCATAGACATCTATTCTATGATCTTTTATAGAATAAACTCCCAACCAATAATGAGTGCAAGACATGTAATCATCAGGATCAAGTGAAGTCTTCCTAATTGGCATAAACACTTTTTCGACTTGAGTCCATGCTATGCCACATTGATTAGTAGACCCATTCACACACTCATTTAGGTTATTCTGCGTAGTTTCTTCAAACTGTGCTAGGTCAAAATCTAACGCAATCTTCTCTAAATCCTCCAATATCAAGTCATGAAATCCAAAAACAACTTCTGCTGGAGGTTTATATTCTTTTTTCTTTTGTTGAGCATGAGTCCTTTTTCCTCCTTTCTTCTTCGCCTTCATTTCTTCAAAACGTTCTTTATTCTTCCACTCTTCTTCCATTCTATCCTTCTTCTGTTTTATTCTCCTGGTCTTCTCTTCCTTTCCCATATTTTCAAAATAGGATTCAACCTTCGAAAAGAACAACGACTCTACAAAAAAAATTAAAATTCAAGTCTGTCGTTGTGAACAACACTGAGTAGTTTGTGAAATGATATACATGCTTCTTTCTCAGATAGTACAGTATAACATCAATATGCTGCATGACAGAAAATATCACAAAACACAAACAAAAAAAATTAGTTAACAAATGTGTGTGTGTGTGTGTGTCTATATATATATATATATATATATATATATACACAGAATCAATAACAAAAAAAAGCTGTAGAAAACCTCATTGGTAAGTAGATATCTTCTATCTGCAAGCTCTCTAAACCACATTTTGCTCTTCACTGAAACAGTATATAATTTAATTTTTTTCTGTGAATTGATGTCTGCAATTTTTTCATCATAAAGATCATCACCCCTGAAAAAGTTAAACACAAACAACATAAAAAACAATACAAATTTACTAATATAACCTACAATACCCTGTAACTTAAAATACACAGAAAAATAAAATAAAAATAACTTACACATTAGAGACGCTGTTTTGATCAGTCACTTTTAAGCCTTCCTTCAACCATTTATCAAAAATTGCCAAACAATTAGACATGGCATTGACGGTATGAAAAGGGCATACACGCTTATAAGAAGGTTTCCAATCACACTTTTCCTTTGGCTCAAAAGGCCTGAATGGAGATAATAAGTGGCGGCTAATCTTGCGAACCCTATGTCCCCTGCCTAACAGCTCTCCTCCTTCTGGATCATTTGATGGTTTGTCTGGCAAAACAACAAAATCCATAACTTCCTCTTTTTTCTCTGAACACTGCATAGCCGACTGTTGTTTAGATGAACACGCATTTGCAATATTCCTTGCACAGACATCTGTTCCAACAAGCTTCCATTTCTCCACAAAAATTAACTGTTCAGGTGTTTTCATGCCTGAATCCAAAGCAGACTCTTGCTCCAGTACTTGTTCAGGTGTTTTCATGCCTGAATCCAAAGCAGACTCTTGCTCCAGTACTACAACAGATGTATCAGCAAGTGTCGTAATTTTTGAATTATCTTTCTTTATTAATCCCAAATCTGTACCACCCTTACTTTCTGAGCTATCGATATCCATAGAATCTGTCCTGACACTATCAATCACTGCTCCAGTCTCTTGCGATGGCTGTGTGAAGCTAAGTGAAAATGAAGGTGCTTCTATCCGACCAATATTCATGATGCTTACTTCAGCCAAATTTTCAACAATTTTAGGTTTGAGGGGAGATGCAATTTCAGGAGAAGCATCATTATGACGTTTCTTCCTTTTCTTGCTGGAAAATATTTTCAAACCCTTTTTTGCAGGCGAATGCACAACAGCTTGTTTTAGACCTTCTTTAGAACCTTCTTGAGAACCTTTATAAATAAAGATAATATATCACACATTTGCCAACAATAAAAAACACAAAATAACTATAAAAAAGACGATTACATACCTTTTGGTGTAAAAACAAGACCAGCTATGCAAAGCTCACTGACAGTGTCAACTTCAAGTCGAACCTCAGCACTGTGACTGCGTTCATTGACAACATCTTCATTATCAGCTTTAACATTTGTTGCTTCTGTAAAAAAAATAGACAACAACAATACATTACATATGCATAGACAAAATGAGTCGCAGTATTTAATAAATGGCACAAGACACACTATTCATTGACCAACCAACAGGGTATTTTATGCTGGAGTGTGGACCATGCAAAATATGCAAGATATTTTCACGTACCAGGAGTCAGAAAAATTTGGTTATCCGCAAGCTTAATAGGTTGAGAACCTTCTTGAGAACCTTCTTGGGAGACTTTAAAACAAGATAATTTGTTACACATTTTAAACAATAAAAATAGGAACACCAATTATTATATAAAAATTACTTTTACATACCTACTGGTGTCCAAATACCATATTCAACAAGATGCTTTAATTCATTAATTTGTTCTTCAACCCCAGCACTTTTCTCAGATTCGCCATTATTACCTTCTGTAAAAATAAATAAGCACAATACATTACATTTCTCTATAGAAAAAAGAAGTGTCAAAACACACATATTAAAAATAGATTTCCACTACTATAGACTTCCCAGACATTCGTGCTGGGGCACAAATACCTCATATAAAAAAGTCACAGTATTTGTGTTGGGGGCTGTAGTGCTTTGTTATAGAAAGTCCCATAATTTAGAACTGGGACACAAGTACTTGTTAAACAAAGAGTCCCAGTATTTTATTATCTGGGACATTAACATATCATAAAAACATAGTATTATGCATAATATGTTGGTTGAATCTACCAACAAGTTTTTTTCTTCTTACCATTAAGTGTGGAATAAATATTTTCATCACGAAGCTGAACATCTGTTGGATTCAAAGATACATCATCTTCTTTAGATAGACAGTTGTGCAATAAATCAGATGAAGGATTCTGTTTATCTGCATACAATAAAAAAATCATTACATTAAATAACAAATTCCCTTTTACTTAGATTATGACTATATAGAATACTCTATTTGATTACCATGACTTTGTTGATGATGGTCTGAATCTGATGGCGCCTTTTCTAAACCATCTGTAACTTTTGCTTCATCAATGGGGTCACAGGTATCAGCTTTGTAATCCTGTAAAACATCCACAATCATTTGATCGCTTTTCTCTATTAAAGTAGCTGGAACAGCATGATCACTTTGTACACTACCAACAAGCTCGGATTGATTATATGGTTCTTTGAAAAAACTATCCCGACCATCTGAATAATTGAAATCATCAACATAAAGGCTCTTCTCATTTCTACTTCTAGTGTCTGATTTACTTACAGAAATACCACAGTTTTCTCCAAGATCACTTGTCTTTGATTTTGCAACAAGAAGCAGTAATGAATCAAACTTTGCATTCAACTGATCTGTAATCCTCTTCTCCATGTCAGCAAGATCTTTCTTCAAACTATTTTCTGAGGAATTGATCATATGTTGAATCTTGGTCTTAGTAGGTAAGTTTAATTTGAGATTAGCTGTCAACCTCTGATAAAAGAAAAAACATTAAAACCACATAAGAAAAAAAATCAAAAGACAAAACCGACAAAGAATTTCACCTTTACAACTTCATTCATGTCAATAGATTCTGCTGTTGAACTAGTCTTTGAAGATGACTTTGAGGGTGACTTTGAAATTGAAGCACGTTTAGATTTATACCTTATTGGTCTCACTGAGGCATCCTCCCAAAACTATTAAAAAGTACATTTCAAAAACAACAAAAAAGTAAAAAAAGAAATAACAAACAAAAGCAAGTAATCGTAAAACTCACCTGTTCATTATGAAAGTAATCATCACACAAGACATTGTAATGATGGGTAACAGTACATGTGTAACGAAGCATCAGAGGTTTGATCCTAGGACGAACAGTAAAATACTGCCTGAACACAGGGAACACCTCTGCCACCCAGCAACAGAATAGGAAGAGCATACCAGGAAACAAATAAGAAGAAGAATTTGGCTTTATGATTGACTGCAAATGGTGTACCATTTGACGATATATCTCAGTACCCCCACTGATAACAGCTATGCACCTCTTCATCATCAATAATAATCAAATGTTGATCATCCACTACTCTAGGTAATAGCTGGCCCAATAAAATAGAATTAAGCAAATATACCTCAGCTAGTTTAACAGCATTATCTTGCTCTAATGGAACATCCAATCGTGCAGCTGACACTCTATTCACATTACCCTTGTTCTTTGGAATCACTCTCACATAACTGGAATGATGTTCAATCAAATCAAGCAAGTCATATAGCTTTAAAGTCCACTTGATGTCCTTTTTATTAACATCATCTTCAGGATTCCTAAAATACTTCTCCTTTAATCTACTCTTTGAAAGCTTAAAAATATTTATATCTACAACACTGGAAATATTAAGACCACTAACTACATGAAAATCATCAGCTGTGAAATCTACTATATCACCAAAAACTTTGAAGCTAAGCTTATTGTTGTCTGAAGAAACTATTTGAGACTGCAGAAAAAAATTTATAAGCCTCCCAGAATGTTTAGCATCTTCCAAAAGCATAAACTTTCCGAATGGCCCTTTCTTCAGTTTCTCCAGGTAATCGGCAGACAATAACCCTTCAAGTAATTCACGATACTCTGTGTCACCTTTCCACTGGCAATCACGATTTTCCCACTGCGCAAATGGAATCAATATACCATCATTGTTTGGCAGATTATCCATACCCTCATCAGTTGTTATAATCTCCATAGCTGTAACATTAGCACATGTATTAAAATAAAAGAAAGAAAAATTAACACCTATATGCTTGCAGCTAAAAAACCCAGACATTGGTGCTGGGAGCACAAGTAGTTCATGTGTAAAGTCACAGTATTTTGTGCTGGGGGCCTATGATGCTCTGTTATTTAAAGTCCCATATTTTAGAGCTGGGACACAAGCACTTGTTAAACAAAGGGGTCCAGTATTTATTATGGGGCACACAAAAAGCTTGTTGGCCCATCCACAGACTGACTTCCCCAAGACATTGGTGCTGGGGGGTACAAGTAGTTCATGTGCAAGGCCACAGTGTTTGTGTTGGGGGACAGCTTGGCGGCCCAACCCCTCCCCCAGACTAACTTCCCAGCCATCGGTGCTGGGGCCCTATGATGCTTTGTTATACAAAGTCCCATATTTTAGAACTGGTGCACAAGCACTTGTTAAACAGAGGTTCCCAGTATTTCATGTGTAAAATCACAGTATTCGTGCTGGGGTATAAATGCTTTGTTATACAAAGTCCCATAATTTAAAACTGGGACACAACTGCATGTTAAACAAAGAGTCCCAGTATTTTGTGTTGGGACAACAGTCTATCCCCCTACAAAAGTCACAGTATATAGTTCTGGGGCAAAGGGTTTCACAAAAAAACCGTTGCCCCTTTAAAAATAACCCACCATTTACAATGGGACAAGTACCTGTTAAAAGACACAGTCCCAGTATTTTGTGCTGGGACAATAGTCTATCCCCCTACAAAATTCACAGTATATAGTTCCGGGGCAAAGGGTTTCACAAAAAAACCGTTATCCCTTTAAAAATAACCCACCATTTACAATGGAACAAGTACCTGTTAAAAGACACAGTCCCAGTATTTTATCATGGGACAACAGTCTATCTCCTACAAAGTCACTGTATATAGTTCTGGGGCAAAGGGTTTCACAGAAAAAATCATTCCCCTTAAAAAAAACCCCACCATTTAAAAGGGAATCAAAAGCTTATACTGTACTCCAATGGAAAATCTAAACATTTTTCGAAACAAAATCATAACCTAATAACCCATATACCCGTACAAAAATGAAAAAATAACAATGCGAAGTAAACACAGTTACCTTAATATACGAAACAGCAAAACAAAGTTTTTACCCAAACACAAAGCTTCAAAATCTCAAAAATAAGAAATTGGTATATTTCGAAAAAGAGTTCGTATATTTTGAAAGAATTCAAAAATCACAGTATCAAAGAGAGAAACAAAAACCCTGAAGAAGTTAAAAATAAGGAAGGGTAAAACCGGAATTTCCGAAAGGTGTAAAACGACGTCATTATACTATTATTTTTAAAAAAACGCGCCTAGTGGCTAATTCTCAGCGAATTTGTGAAAAGAGGCTACGCATCACAAAGCGGGTGCCAAAGTGGCTTCCCCGCGAAATTTTTACGTATATAGTAGTGCTGGCAAAATCCTTTATTTTTTTTTTTGCCCGCCCAACCCACCCAATATTACATGGATTG
Organism: Petunia axillaris subsp. axillaris; assembly: GCA_029990575.1. Lineage (NCBI taxonomy): Eukaryota > Viridiplantae > Streptophyta > Magnoliopsida > Solanales > Solanaceae > Petunia > Petunia axillaris. Next base: position 20,353,372 of record JARKNS010000009.1, read on the forward strand.
GGTTCTCATTTATTTTTACTGAGTAAACTATGGGCTAAAGCCCACGTAACCCATATTAAAAAGGGCTTTTTACACCACATGCCCACATTTTATAAAATATTCCATATTTTTACGTAAAAATTTCGTGCAGGGGCCTGTTTGGCGTGCGTTAATTGATTTGTAGCCGTCAAAAACAAATTCGCTGAGAAATAGCCACCTCCGGACAAATCCCAGTATAAATACTGGGGCTTTTAACAAAACTTGTTCAAAGCCCATGTATTTATACTGGGAAGCTTCAGTAAACTAACCCCAGTATAAAATACTGGGGCTTTGAACAAGTTTTGTTCAAGGCCCCAGCATTTTGTTATGGGACTTTGTATAAAGCTTCAGTCCCATAACAAAATGCTGGGACTGTGAACAAAACTTGTTCAAAGCCCCAGCATTTTGTTATGGGACTGAAGCTTTATATATAAAGTCTCATAACTCATAACAAAATGCTGGGGCTGTGAACAAAACTTGTTCAAAGCCCCACCATTTTGTTATGGGACTGAAGCTTTATATATAAAGTCCCATAAAAAAATACTTGGGCTTTGAACACCCAGTATTTTGTTATGGGACTAGTCTGGGGTGTTTTTCCAACGCTAATGGAGCTTAAGTGTGCGCGTGCGAATTTTTGGCTATTCTTCAATGAATTTGGAAACGGTGGATAGTCCCCAATGAGAGCGTCCAAAAATGGCTAGTGATCAAAATTTTCCTATTTTTACCTATTTTAAACTTCATTCACCCCATACCCATTTTAGCATAAATATTTACACGGACTGCCCACACTACAAAAGTTTAGCTTTTAGCCACGGTTTAACCGTAGCTATCTAACCAAGGCTATCGACAGAATTTAGCTAAGGCTTCACCATAGCTAATGACTTATTTAACCACGGTGACCCGTGGCTATTGGAACCGTGGCTAACAAGTTGAAGATTTAAAGACGTAACACCCGTGGCTAATTTGATTTTTATATTTTACTATTTTTATATTAATCAGTGTTCAACCGTGGCTAAGTAATTTTATTTTTTTAAATTAATATTTAAATGGGAGACATTTATCTTGTTATGTTCGGATCAAAATGCGAGATGTTTCAAAATATATAGATATTTTAATTTTTATATTTTTTAAAAAGAATACCTTTTTAATATATTGTATACTCTTTTGGTATATCCTTTTGTGTTTGAATCAAAGTGTATGATGTTATCGAACAAATAAATATTTCAATGTTTGTAGTTTTGAACAAAGTATACCTTATTGGTATACTATATACTCTTTTGGTATACTTTGTTGTGTTCGGATCGAAGTGCAAGATGTTTTAGAATAGATAGATATTTTAATTTTAATTATTTTTTATGAAGTTTTACCTTTTTGATATATTGTATTTTAGTATACCTTTTTGTGTTTGAATCAAAATGTGAGATGCTATCGAGCAAATAAATAATTTAATTTTTATTATTTTGAACAAAGTATACCTTTTGGGCATACTGTATACTCTTTTAGTATACCTTGTTATGTTCGGATCGAAGTGCAAGATGTTTCAGAATACATAGATATTTTAATTTTTATTTATTTTTTTAAAAAAATATATCTTTTTGGTATATTGTATAATCTTTTGGTATACTTTTTGTGTTTGGATCAATGTGTACGATGCTATCGAGCAAATAAGTATTTTAATTTTTGTTGCTTTGAACAAAGTATACCTTATTGGTATATTGTATACTCTTTTGGAATACCTTGTTATGTTCGGATCAAAGTGTAATATATTTTTATTATTTTTTGATAAAGTATACATTTTTGGTATATTGTATACTCTTTTGGTATATGCTTTTGTGTTTGGATCAAAGTGTGTGATGCTATCGAGCAAATAAACATTTTATTTTTTGTTGTTTGAACAAAGTATACCTTTTGGGCATACTGTATACTCTTTTAATATACCTTGTTATGTTCGGATCGAAGTGCAAGATGTTTCAGAATACATAGATATTTTAATTTTTATTTATTTTTTTAAAAAATATACCTTTTTGGTATATTGTATACTCTTTTGGTATATCTTTTGTGTTTGGATCAAAGTGTGCGATGCTATCGAGCAAAAAAATATTTCAATTCTTGTTGTCTTGAGCAAAGTATACCTTTTGGTTATACTGTATACTTTTTTAATATACCTTGTTATGTTCGGATTAAAGTGCGAGATGTTTCAGAACACATAGATATTTTAATTTTATTATGTTTAAAGAAGTATACATTTTTGGTATATTGTATACTCTTTGGTATATCCTTTTATTGTTTGGATCAAAGTGTGTGATGCTATCGAGCAAATAGTCATTTCAGTTTTTGTTGTTTTGAACAAAGTATACCCTTTTGATATACTGTATACTCTTCTGGTATACCCTTTTGTGCTTGGATCTAAGTGTGCGATGCTACCGAGCGAATAAATATTCGATTTTTGTTGTTTTGAACAAAGTATACCTTTTTGGTATATTTTATACTCTTCTGGTATATCCTTTTGTGTTCGAATCGAAGTGCAAAATATTTCAGAAGACATAGATATTTTAATTTTTATTATTTTTAAAGAAGTATACCTTTTTGGTATATTCTATTCTCTTTTGTTTGGATAAAAGTGTGAGATGCTATCGAGCAAATGAGTATTTCAATTATTGTCATTTTGAACAAAATATACCTTTTTGATATACTGTATACTCTTTCGGTATACCTTGTTATGTTCGGATCGACGTGCGAGATGTTTCAGAGCACATAAATATTTTAATTTTTATTATTTTTAAAGAAGTATACCTTTTTATGTTTGGATAAAAGTGTAAGATACTATCGAGCAAATAAAATATTTCAATTTTTGTGTTTATGAACTAAGTATGCCTTTTTGAAATTAGAAAAAAAATGAGTATAATAAGATTACGAAGAAAGAAAATAAATAAAAAATAAAAAAAATGGGGAGACATGAATAGTGCTAGAAACAAGAGAAAGAAAAAAGAATTAAAAAACGAAGAATAGTGAAAACGGAGAAGGAGAAAAGAATGACAAAAAATGGAGAAAAAAATAATATAAGATATGAGGAGAGAGAGGAACTTGAGTTCCTTGTTTTATGCCTCAAAATAAGAAGGTAATTAGCTAATGGGTATAGAGTGTAAATAAGTTATGGGTATAAATGTAATGGGTAGAGCCATGTAAATAAAATATGACGTATGTGTATTTTTGTAAATCCCCCTATTAAAAAAGGGTGTTTACAAAAATACATACTCAACTTAAAATATTTATCCGTGTATACCCATTTCTTTACTAATTACCTGTTGTACTCATTTTGGGCCAGTCCCAGCCTTTTGATGAAGCACATTCTGTTTTCCGTTGTCCTTTCATTTCTCTTCTTTCTTTTATTTATTTTTTTTAGCAGATACCACTAAGCTCGTAGCTTAGCGACTAATTTTATAAATAATAAGCACAAAAACAATAATGTCTTACAAGAAAATATAAAGTATGAACTAATACTATGTAGCATAGCCTATAAAGTGTACTATTCCTCTCTATCATATCCATCTCAATGGGTTGAGCACCAAGTGCTAATTAATACCACCATTAAAGATAAATACAATAAATTAAAATAGTACATTACAATGTACCAAACAAATACTAGGGTAACAATTCTAAATAAACTAGTGTAATAACTTGTATCTGTTTCTTCATATGTGTAGGATTCACGATGCTGGCCAACAGGCAACGCAATCAAATAAGACTTTGAGAGCAGCCTGTCTCGCGTCACCCCAAGGGCTGTAACCCATAAAACACGATCTCAACCAGCATACAGTGCCCGACGCCATTGCCCCACAACACTGATTAACTTCAGTGCCAAAATCCCAACCTAAACAGTGTAACTCGCGTCGCATTGTGGACTGTACCTCTTTCAGAACATGTACATTGTCTGCTCCTTGCTAAAGGGAACAAGATAATTCAGTGTTGACATCATCAGCTACAACAAGCATCACGAAGCCAAGCTGAATTTCATCGTTGAAAAATCCTAGCTGCTCAATTGAACTTGCAGCTGCACGACGTAACACAAAGACCTGCAGTTCAGCTTTGCTAACACTAGCAATAAAATCCAGCTGCTCAAAAAGACAACCAGCAGCTAACTGAATTTGAATCAATGACGCGAGACAAAGTCGACTTTTAAGCGCAACCATCATGATTCCAGGCCTCCTTTCCCATGTATCTATGTATCGCCTTGTAAAAACATCAGCCCTCCCCTTCAAAGAACCTGTACATCGCCTCAAAAACAATAACAACACCTGTGAAATATAGCAAGAAAGCCTCCCTACATCAGATTGAAAAAGGTTGACAAACAGGAGCGTGAATGACTCCATCGAACCAGCTGCCTTGTCTCGAATTTCTCTTCCAAAGCACGTTAATGCAAGTCTTCTCGTGACTGGATATGTGTAGAGCCTTGTACCTTCCAAAACAAGGAAGAAATTCAAGCAGAATAGGGTCCTGAAAAGCCAAGAAATTAAGCCATAAGTTGCCTCCAACGTACCTGTAAAACAATAAACAAAGTGAGCATAAAACACGTCCATTAGCCTCATTCTCCTTTTCCCAATCATGTCTTCACTACGACTAAACGAATTGATGGGCATTGATCTTTGTCCAAATTAATAATCAACCTTTCTTTGCGATCAATTCATCAAAACTTGTGTAACAGAAAGCACCCCCAACATCTAGCGCCTTATTAGCGAGGTAGTCTGCAAGGTGATTCCCTTCTCTAAACGTGTGGACTATTTTAAATTGCCACCCCATTGAAACGACCTCGGTTAGTCGTTTCGGAAGTTAGGACTCCAATTGGCGTGCAGATAATTTTAAAATATTCGTAATATCCATTAGGACCTGTCCGTAAAATTTGAGCTAATCAGACCTCGTTTGGTGGGCATCGGAATAGGGTTTCAGTTTTTATTATCAATAAATATTAAAAAGAGATTTTCGAGCTCGGTTTTGGCAAATGAGCTCCGATTTGAAATTCCAAAGTGCCGTTAGGTTCGTAGGATTATTTATGACTATTTTGAACTTTCGAAAGTGAATTTCGATGTTGTTCGGCTAGTTTCCGCTAAAATGCCGAAAGTTAAATAATTTGACTTTTTCCTATTTAAATTCACATCTTGAGTTTCGGGAACCTGATTTGAGATCCGCCTTCGCGAGTATGCTATATATATTTTATATAACTTGTATGCAAAAGTTGGAATTATTTCGAATATCGTAGGATACCATTTTAATTTTTGTTGCGAAAAGAAAAGTAAAAAAAATAAAAGAAAATGAAAAGAAAGAAAGAAAAGTCAAAGTTAGGCGGTGGGGATATAAATCCCCCACCTTATCAATTCAAGTACAGAAATATGAGAACAAAAACAGAAACGTGAAACAGGGAAAACAGAAATGGAGCAGAGAAAAAATGCCAGAAAATGAGAAAAGAGCCGGGAAAATAGTAGAAGTTTTACCCGAAGTATTCAGGTAATGATCTTAATGCATTATTTGAGTTTATTAATTGTGTTTGAATATGTTTTAACAGTAAAACTTGGAATATTATACATCGTTTTAATAAGTTCAATTAATAGTTTAAAGGGTCAAATGGATCCCGATAATGAAATTGATTATATATTCGTACTCAGTGAGTTATGGGCAACTTATAAATGTAATTTATTTAGGGTTTGGTTATGTGACCTTAAATCCTGTACATAGGCCTGGCCTGCGTATTGCGTATGCGAATAGGGTATCAGGTTCCTAACCGGATTACCCTAAGATGTGGGGAATGAAGCCTTTAGCCTAAATTGATATATTTTTCCGCTTATTGAATAGAGTGGGATCGTTTGGGAAGGTGCTCCCAACGCACACGCAAGTATACGTGGTCGACAAGTAATAAAGTGATAAGTAGAGTATCGTTCCCACGAGGACTATTCAGACTGGACTCCTAACAAATAATTTCTTAACAACTACTCAGGGATCTTTTCCCAATAGTGAGGATTTTATTAACTAAACAACAGTAATTAAAACGGTAGAAGTGAATTCAAACAATGGAGCAAAACTTGGTTGTTATCAGTAATACGGAGACGGTCCAGGGTCGGAGTTACGAACAATCCAGTTGAGTTATCCTGTTGAATCCACTTCTTAAGTCCCAAGATTGCTAACTAACAGGTTAATTGTACCCGTGAAAACCTTTCTATTCTTCACAGTCTATGCAAGCTACTCCAATCCCTATATGTCTATGGGTTAAATCACGTGCACGCATTAACGAATTATGTATTTAGCTAAGCAAGGAGAATAGGTATATGTCTATCCTACCCACAAATTGATTCCCCGATGCCCAGATTCACAATCAAGCCCTATCCTTTCTTATGTGCATTCATAAATTCCCTCTGTCGAGTTCAATCTAAGAATCGTAGATAGTGTCAATTATTCGGCCGTTATAATCAAACAGTTATGATCAAGAAAGAATAAACAATCTATAATTAGAATTCAATTCATGGAAATCAACATTCAAACCTCAACCTTCATGAATTCTCTCTAACCCTAGAACGAAATATTTAGCTACGCTTACTCATAATAACAATACAAGGATTTGATGAAATAATGAAATAATGATGTAATAAATTAATAGAAGGAAGAAAAACCCTTGTTCAAAATGTTATGAGCTCTCCAATTTGCTCCAAAGTCTGAACTCCCTTCAAAAACGAAGTAAAAGAGTATTTATAGTGTTTACAAAAGCCTAGCAATTAGTTACGCCTAAGCCTAGTCGAAATAGGACTTAAATTTCCGCTCCAGGGGCGCTATAGCTGGCGCCCCGCGCCTCGGAACGCGCTCAACTAGGCAGAACCCGTCGAATCTCGCACGCAATAGCCACGCTCCGCGCTGAAAAATGCGCCAGAACCTTGGGCGCCATAGGGGCGCGGCGCGCCCCCCACCGCGCCAAGCCAATTTCTGCTTTTCCTTGCTCAGCAGCTCGCTTCGCGACGTGCCTTCGTGTGCTCGATCCAATCCTCAATCAAATTCCAACCTTTTCTTGCTCGATCATGCTCTTTAAAGCTTCAATTGCACTTCATAACAATCTACAATCATACGACACAAAATCAGGAAATATTAAGGAAATATAGTACTCAAACGTGAGGAAATATTAAGGAAATATAGGCATAAAATTCCAAACATCACCACCCCACACTTGAACCTTTGCTCGCCCTCGAGCAATCACAAATAACTTCCCAACCTAGGTAGAACAGGTCTGCCTATGACTATAGTTGATACCGCCCATTGAACAAATGCATACATGACTACTATGGGTCCAACCAACATGCCAACAATATATCAAACATCAAAACATGAGAACAACCACCCCAAGACAACTCAAATGCACAAACTTGACTCATTGCAACCATGATCCCACAAAGTCACATCTATCTGCTCAACCAAAAAGCCACGAATTCACTTACCTCATGCAAACCACGTGCCCTCACCAAACAATGAAGCAAGAGAGTGTCCCCCAAATATCACACACAACAATGAATATCAAGAATAGAACGGGAAAAATAGCATAGAAAGAATTCACTCACTCTTATGAAAAGCTCACATGTCACACATGATGTACCATAGGCTTGCCCGTAGTGTAGGACTCCACTAATGTAGGCTCACTCCAATCGGGATTAACTAGGACTTTAAAGGTTTGTAATGTAGGCTAAGGGGCTGGTAGGATACATATGGGTAATAGTGACTACCTCCCTAAGCACTTTAATACATCACAATACAAATTAAGCACATATCTCATCATAGCCACCCCATTCACTACCCAACAAATTTTACACACACCTTTTCAACAAGTAGCAAATTTTCTTTTAAGCACAACACTAGCAAGGATGGATATTTATTTCTTTTCTCTTTATTTCTTTTTTTTCCAGCTTTTTTTTCTTTTTTTATTTGTTTTTTTTATTCAATTCTTTCCAAACCTTGCCAATGCTCCTTCAACTACTTCACAATTTATCAAGTATTCCCCTCATTGGTTCCACTCAAAAACCTCCCAATATTTCAACCACAAACTCCACAATAATATACAATTATAAAATTAAAGTGCTTAAGGAGTAAAGGGTCAATAGAAAGCAATTTAGAACAAGTTGGTAGGCTTGCGGTGTGGGTGCCAACAAAAAGATCAATATGGATCACAACAATCAAGGGTGCATATAAGGGTAGGCAAATCAAGGTAAAAGGCTTATTCAAGAAGGCCTATATCATCTCCCGACTAGAGAAAACCTAGGATTTCACTTTGCACACACACGGAGCAAGTTTTAGACACCAATATACAAACATGGAACACAATAGAATATGCCTCACAACACACATTGCACACAGTCCACACAAAATGGCTCCATCACAACTCTCAATCAAGCAAATAGAGTGCAACTTGTGGAAAATTAAGCATTAATGCACAAAGGTTAACAACAAAGTCAAGTAAGTGGACTCAAGCATCTCAAGGGGGGTCATTTCATTTTTTCTAGGCATGCATCACAATTTAAAACCAAAAGACACCACAAATAGCACATGCAATAAGTTTAAGTCCACCGGTATCAAACAAATCAAAGGCACCTAGGATTCTACCGATTTCTTTCGTCTAGGGCCACCTATAACTAACTACTCTAATCCTAAAAAGAAAGAAAATAAAAAAATACCTGGTTCAAAGGCCTCCCCGTGGAAAAGAACCGAGGTCATAATAAAAACCACAGGGTGGATGACATGTACCACTAATAAAGACTAAAAAAGAAAATCTTTTTGGAATTTTTCATTAGTTTTCTAATTTTTTTTTTTCATTTTTCATATATTAAAGCAAGAAACAAATAAAAATAAAGTCAAGTGACAAAGGAAAAATCTTAACGGTACATGCATCCCCAACCTCAAAAATAAAGGGGAGTTCCCCCACCCCGCACTTAAATCAAGCAGTGTCCTCAGTGCGACAAAACTTAAAGTACAAGAGGTAAAGGAACTTCCCTGAAGGCTCTAGCCCTTGGTGCTAGCATCCTCCAAGCTTCCGTATAGTATGAGGTACTCAGACTTCCCCCAATAGGTCATCAATATTAGGCAAGGGTGAGGACACCCCACACTTAAACTCGACATTACATGAACCTGCAATCCAAAGAAAAACAAAAACTACGTGACACTATAAATAAAATAATACAAGTACAAACTCGGGTTGCCTCCCGAGAAGCGCCTTAGTTAACGCCGTGGCACGACGACACTTTTAGCTCACTTCCAGCATTTATGACTTCTCTTCTTACAAAGAACCTTTGCTTTCTTCCTTTATTTGAGAGAACCCATCTTCAACTTCACATGTGATGTGTCACTGCTATTTTGTTCCACATTCTGCTCACACAGGTCATTTGGTTTATTTCCATGTTCTTGTTTGACACATTCAATCATAGAGCACTCTTCAATCTTAGTTATGTGCTCCTTCTCATTATAAACCTTGAAAGTAAACTTTTCTCCATGCACTCTAACAGTCATCTCTCCCATCTCCATGTCAATCAGTGCCTTCGAGGTGACTAAGAATGGTCTCCCCAAAATGATTGGAGCTTCTCGGTCCTCTTCATAATCTAGGACTACAAAATCAGCAGAGAATGTAAACTTACCAATTTTAAGCAACATATCCTCCAACTTACCATCAGGGTGAGTGAGTGATCCATCCGCCATCTTAAGAGTAACTGAAGAGGACTTGATTGCTCCTAGCCCTAACCTTTTGCAAACAGATAGAGGCATGAGATTTATGCTCGCACCCAGATCACACAATGCACCAGTGATATTATGCCCTCCAATGGTGCAAGGAATAGTAAACCTCCCAGGATCTTGAAGTTTTGGAGGTAACTTACTCAAGATTGTGCTGCACTCCTCAAATAACTCAACCGTATCTATCTCATGAGGCTTTTTCTTCTTGACTAACATCTCTTTTAAGAACTTCACAAAGGATGGCATCAATTCAAACACATCAGTCAAAGGAATGTTAACTTGAAGCTCTTTCAACATACTCACAAATTTTTGATACAGGGCCAAATCCTTCGATGGTATAAGTCTCTGCGGGAATGGTGGAGGCGGCAGAGGTGCCTCATTTCTCTCTTCTTTCTTCCTTACCTTCTCCACTTTTTCAACTTTTTCTATTTCAGCTTTCTCCTCGGACTTGGCCATCAGCTCTCCACCTTCAATTAAAGTCACTGCAAGACATTGCTCAGGCCCCTTTTTAACAGTACTTATTTCTCCCACCAACTGCCCCAACTGGTGCTCCAGGTTCTTTTGAGCATTGGCAAGATCTTGTATGGCATGTGCATGGGCTGCAGTGTCAGCTATCATTCTCTGCTGGCCCCCCATTATCTGCTTTAGCATATCTTCAACTGAATTGCTAACCTGTTGTGGTGGAGCTGGAAGTGGGTGGCAATTATTTGGGGCTCTCGTATTGCCTTGATAATAAGCATTACCAAACTGATTTTGATCCTGCAGCCTGTTTTGATTACCCACGTAATAAACTGACTTTGGATTATAGGAGAAAACCTCTGTAGTATGATCTTGACCACAAACCTCACAAAAACTCTAGAGTTGTTGCATTGGAGCCACTTGTTGTTGAGTCTTTGGCAGAGCTAGCTTGCTAATTTGATTGGAAATAGCATCCATCTTCGCCCTCAGCTCTGAAACTGCATCTAACTGAAGTACCCCAGTAGATTTCTGTGTAGTAGCTCTACCATCTCCCTGCCAGTCAAGATTGCTCTGCGAAAACTTGTCTAGTAACTCATAAATCTGGTCAAAGTTTAAGGCCAGTACTTAGCCTCCAGCAGCAGCATCTACCACGATCTTAGTATGCGCAGTCAACCCCTCCACAAAAGTGTGTGCCAGTACCTCATTTGATTGGTTATGGTGTGGACAATCTCTCAGTAAAGCTTTAAACCGCTCCCAGGCTGAGTACAAAGATTCTCCTTCTATCTGTCTGAAGGACATAATTTCACTCCTCAGTCGGGCTGTCTTGGCAGATGGATAAAACTTAGCTAAGAACTTCTTAGCCAAATCATCCCAATTAGTGATAGACCCAGACTTTTCAGCCTTTAACCACCTCTTTGCTGCCTCAATCAGTGAAAACGGGAACAATATCAAGCGCACATAATCAATAGGAACTCCCGTCGGTGTGTATCACTGATCTCCAAGAAATTCTGAATGAGTTGCCGCGGATCTTCATGAAGTAATCCACTATATTGCCCAGTCACATGCAGCAACTGAATCATTCCGGACTTAATCTCAAAGTGCCTGGTGATAGCGGGCTTAACTATGCTAGACGCTACCCCCTCCAGGCTGGGGAGAACAACATCTCGCACAGCTAAGGTGCGTTCTTCTGCCATTCCTGTAGGTAAAGATCAGGCAGGACCTAATACCTGAAACAGCACAAAACTCAAAACAAAAATTAAACCTGAATAGATAATAAGTAATCGTTCAAAAAAAATCCGTCAATTATTAGTCCCCGGCAACGGCGCCAAAAAATCGTTGCTCCCAACGCACACGCAAGTATACGTGGTCGACAAGTAATAAAGTGATAAGTAGAGTATCGTTCCCACGAGGACTATTCAGACTGGACTCCTAACAAATTATTTCTTAACAACTACGTAGGGATCTTTTTCCAATAGTGAGGATTTTATTAACTAAATAACAGTAATTAAAATGGTAGAAGTGAATTCAAACAATGGAGCAAAATTTGGTTGTTATCAGTAATACGGAGACGGTCCAGGGTCAGAGTTACGAACAATCCAGTTGAGTTATCCTGTTGAGTCCACTTCTTAAGTCCTAAGATTGCTAACTAACAGGTTAATTGTACCCGTGAAAACCTTTTGATTCTTCACCATCTATGCAGGCTACTCCAATTCCTATATGTCTATGGGTTGAATCACGTGCACACATTAACAAATTCTGTATTTAGCTAAGCAAGGTGAATAGGTATATGTCTATCCTACCCACAAAATTGATTCCCCGATGCCCAGGTTCACAATCAAGCCCTATCCTTTCTTATGTGCGTTCATAAACTCCCTCTGTCGAGTTCAATCTAAGAACTGTAAATAGTGTTCAATATTCGGCCGTTATAATCAAACAATTATGATCAAAAAAGAATAAACAATCTATAATTGGAATTCAATTCATGGAAATCAACATTCAAACCTCAACCTTCATAAATTCACTCTAACCCTAGAACGAAATATTTAGCTACGCTTACTCATAATAACAACACAAGGATTTGATAAAATAATGAAATAATGATGTAATAAATTAATGGAAGGAAGAAAAACCCTTGTTCAAGATGTTATGAGCTCTCCAATTTGCTCCAAAGTCTTAACTCCCTTCAAAAACGAAGTAAAAGAGTATTTATAGTGTTTACAAAATCCTAGCAATTAGTTACGCCTAAGCCTAGACGAAATAGGACTTAAAAACCCGCTCCAGGGGCGCTATAGCTGGCGCCCCGCACCTCAGAACGCGCTCAACTAGGCAGAACCCGTCGAATCTCGCACGCAATAGCCACGCTCCATGCTGAAAAATGCGTCAGAACCTTGGGCGCCATAGGGGCGCGGCGCGCCACCCACCGCGCCAAGCCAATTTCTGCTTTTCCTTGCTCCGCAGCTCGCTTCGCGACGTGCCTTCGTGTGCTCGATCCAATTCTCAATCAAATTCCAACCTTTGTGTTCCTTACGTGTGTAGCTGCCGATAGGCGTACTCCTTATGCCTTAGCTTTGGATTTACATTGTATATTATATGTTATGTCCTGTTGTTGGTATTGCATTGAGGATCTGAGCATTGTACTCTGGCTGTGAGTTGGCATCTACTTCCCGGCTGTCGATGAGAGTCCCGCGCTGGTGAAGGATTATTTTTGCATCACATTGCATTTATATGCATTATATGTCATTCATATGCGTTACATTGCATATCATATTGGGTGCAGGAGTATTCCGTCCCAGGAGCAGGAGTATTCCGCTCCATTGTATTATATTGAGGGTAGGGGTATTCCGCCCCAGGAGCAGGAGTATTTCGCTCCATTGTATCATATTGAGGGTAGGAGGATTCCGCCCCAGGAGAGTGCAGGAGTATTCCGCCTCAGCTTTACATTATATCGGGTGCAGGAGTATTCCGCCCCAAGAGAGTGCAGGAGTATTCCGCCTCTGGTTTATATTATATCGGGTGCAGGAGTATTCCGCCCCAGGAGCAGGAGTATTCCGCTCCAGTTGGTTATCAGATTGGATTCCCCTCGAATGCAAGAGTATTCCGCTTCGAGATGGGATGATGGGCACATGTGACCCTTTTCATCAGATTTCATTTCATTTCTTTTCATACCATTGTGTAGACTTGTGGTACATAACTACTGTTCTACTTATACGTGCATTGCTTATTTGTTCATATATTTCTGGCTCGTATTCCTGGCTGAGTTTATGGTTTCATACGTGTTTCCGATTATTATCTGGCTCCGCCTTTTTATAATTTAAATAAGAAGAATTTGGTTTATCTGTTTTTTCTCCCTGGCTAGCTATCCTATTCTTTGAGGTGGCTAGTCTGCCCCACTTATTGAGTCCTTTTGACTCACCCTTTTTTGTTGTTTGTTTTTGTCTATCTATTTCGTTTCGGCAGGTTCGCTCTAGGATTGAGTTCACCACGTTGTGAAGGAGCGAAGACGACTTCAACTGTCAGGGTGAGCCAGCTTTTATTCCGGATGGCCACCAGTTTTATGTTTATTATTTCAGTTGTATTTTGCTCCCTTCAAGAGGTAATTGTCTTCTTCTGTACTCTTAGATGTCTAGTCTGGATAGCCTTAAACCTAGTATGTTGGATAGTCAGCTGTAATTTCTTTTGTACAGCTTAGAGGCATCAGTACGTCTGTGCGTTTTCTAACTCTTGTTCTTCTTTATGAATTGAATTATATTTATTTTGCTAATTTAATTGGTAAGGGTTCGCCCGACGGGTCTAGGGGAGGATGTCGGGTGCCCGCACGGCCTAGCCGGATTCCGGGTCGTGTCACCCATGATGGCTTGAATATTATCTACAACACTTGCAATTGCCCAACGAGAATCCCAAATACCTTCTATAATATTCTTCAATAGCAGTGTGTCTATCTCCAAAATAGTAGGCAGTAAATTGAAAGCTAAGCAGCATCGCATCGCTTCCAAAATTGCTTTAGCCTCTGCGAAAACATTTGTACAAACTCCCAAAGGGTTGGCAACAGCCCTCACTATATCACCGTTAGAATTCCTTACACAAAAACCTAACGAACCCAACCCCGGGTTCCCACGACAAGCCCCATCAGTGTTACATTTGTACCACCCAATCTGTGGAAGCCTCCATCGCACCAAAATATGTCTCAACACTGGATCAAAAGCCTTCAAATTATCCACCATTGCAGCCCATGAAAAAGGTAAAGATTTCATACTTGGATGGGCAGTAACAAGCAACTTATGAAGATTAGAAGTAACTTCAAACTCAAGGCGCGCATAAGAAACTTGACCCCCATGCATTAACGTATTGCGTCGCTTCCATAATTCCCACACAATAACAGATGGAGCAGCATTCAACAATAGATTTAGACGTGGTTTAGCACGAGCAGCCCACTATTTTAAAATACCCTGGTGCAAATCACAGTTGGCAAGCGAAATACCAACAATAGACGAGAAAAAACCCCACAATCGCTTTGTAAACAGACTTGTAAAGAACACATGCTCCATAATTTCCTCCTTGGGACTTCTACAACAATAACACCTCGAGGCAAAGCAATAACCCATCTTCCTAAGCGCATCATCCGGAGGTAGTTTAAACTTCCACAAGCGCCACATTAAAAATAAAATTTTAAGCCGCAGGCCTTCACCCACATCTTCTTGTAACAATCATTCAACCCACCTTTTTTCCTAATAAAATTCCATGCCGAATTAACAGAGAACTTACCATTTGGAGTCAATTTCCACCAAGATTTATCATTGCCACCTCCTGAATAATAGAAGGCAAATGCAAAATGTGATCCGCAATAAAGCCCGAGACTTTTTCTCGGACTAGCTCTTCATTCCAACCATTACCATCAACATAATCCTCGACTAAATTAAAGCACCCATCAACCATCCAACCAGCAGGAAGAAGCTTATGAATAGCACCCAAACCACTCCAATTATTATTCCAAAAGTGCGAATTTCCACCCTTGACTTGCCAAAAAGATTGTTGATCGATACGGTCCCTTGCCAAGAGCATTTTCTTCCAAACATATGACCCTTTCGTATATTGAACAACAACTGCATTAAGCTTCTTGCAATATTTATTTGCCATGAAAGTACCCCCACAATGATGATTTTGTTCTAAAATTCCACCATAATTTACTAAACAGTGCCATCTAAACATCATAGAGTGATTTAAAACCAAGTCTTCCCTCACCTGGAGGAAGACAAAGAGTGTCCCAAGAAGCCCAATGCCTGCACCAAGTTTTCTGAGAATTTCTCCAGAAAAAATTAGCAAAAAATTTATGCATTTGATTAATGACACAATTTGGAGGATCTATGGCTGACAACAAATAAATTGGCAAGCTCTGCAACACAGATTTGATTAAAACTGCACGACCTCCAAATGATAGCATATTGTCCTTTCAAGATTGAAGCCTCCTCATAATTTTATCATGAATATCATTGAAGTAATTCTTTTTCCTCCTTTCATAAAAAATGGGACACCCCAAATAATTAAAAGGAAAACTACCAATAGAAATCTACGTAATACCTTGCACCCGTTGGACAACCTCTTCCTCAACATTTTTGTGAAGATAAATGGTGCTTTTTTCTTTATAAACACGATGCCCCAAGGCCTCTTCATAAGCACCAAACACACCCATTCCCAACCTCAAAGAATTTTTGTCCGCAAAAGTGAATAAAATTGTATCATCGGCATACCACAAATGATTGATGAAAGGACTCCACTTAGGTATTTGATACCCCTTATACGAATTATTCTGAAAAAGAGAATTCATACCTCTAGAGAGCACCTCAGCAGTTAGGATAAAAAGTGAAGGCGAAAGCGAATCACCTTACTTTAAACCCCGAGAAGAATGGAAAAACCAGTGGCCTGACCATTAAAAAGAACTAAATACCAATTATTTCTCACCAACTTGAAAATCATTTCAACAAAGGCGTGGCAAAAACCCATCTTCATTAAAACTTTAGAGAGAAATAACCACGAGACCCGATCATAAGCTTTCATCATATCCAGCTTAATGACCACGTTCGCATCCTTGACCCTTTCATTTATATCACGAACAATCTCCTGAGCCAGTAACACATTCTCAATAATACTCCTGCCCTTCACAAAACCATCCTGAGTATGAGAAATTAGAGCAGGAAGAATAGGAGCAAGTCGATCATGAATAACTCTAGAAATCACCTTATTAATGAAATTACTCAAACTAATTGGTCTTAAGTCTGAAAAGTAGCAACATCATTTTTCTTAGGTAAAAGAACCAAATTAGTGTGAGTAATATACTTAGGTAAAAATTGCCCGCAGAAAAAAGCTTTCACTAATAAAGTGAGATCTTCACCAATAATATCCCAGCAAACCTGAAAGAATTTACCATTGAAACCATCCGGACCAGCTGCGCTGTCACCATTCAGACCAAACACTGCCCTCTTAACATCATCTAAAGAAGGAGCCTTAATTAAATCATCATTCTGCGCCTCAGAAACCATGGAAGGAACATGCATAAGAAGATCAAAATTTGAAGGCTCTTCATCCTGCTTAAATTGTTGTTCATAAAAATAAGCAGCCTCATTCCCCATTGCCTCCTTAGAATTAATCCAACTATCCCATCTGTTTTTAAATCTGTGCACCTGGAGCTTGTTTCTTCTACCTTTGACATGAGTACGAAAAAATCTAAAATTTTTAGCACCTTCCTGAAACCATTGCATACCTGCTTTCTGCCTCCAAAAATCTTCTTCCAGAGTATGATATTTAATTAATTTAGCCTCAGCTCTCTTAAGCGCCTCTCTGTTAGCTGCACTAGGAGTATCTTGCAAATGTAATTCATGAATTTTAACAATATCTTCAAGCGATTTAATTCTATCAAAAATATTGCCAAAAGTGGCTTTGCTCTATCTAGAAAGTACAACCTTTAACTTCTTCAACTTGGAGTGAAATTTAAAAAAAGGGCTGCCCTCCACACGATTACCCCAACACTGGCGCACCACCTCTAAAAGTTCAGCATGGTGAAGCCACATATTCAAGAACCTAAAAGGTTTAACAATAGTGTGTGTATCAATTTTGCATGAACAAAAGCAAAGGACCGTGATCCGAGCCAACTCTAGGAAGATGTTCCACCTCAATGGAAGTAAAATACTCCCTCATCTGTTGATTACATAAGCATCTATCAAGTCGTTTAAGAATAAGCTCATCATCAAAGCGACCATTCCACCATGTAAACACGCTGCCTATATAACCCAAATCAATAAGCCCACAATTCGCAATCATATTTGCAAATTCCTCATACTCCGGAAGAAGCACTGGCAGGCCACATATTTCTCTTAATCGAAAAGAATCACATTAAAATCACCACCAATCATCCAATGTTTATCAACACCCTCGGACAAAGAGTATAAAGAATCCCACAAATCAATCAACACTTGAACATTTTACATAAACAAACGTACACAAGAAGTCTTGATCCAGCCCCTGACTATACAAGTTCAGAGTGAGATGTTGCACATGATCTTAAACTACACTCACATCAAAACCATTATTTACAAACACCCACACTTTATTACTACAATTAGCAATAGCAAACGACATCCCCAATCTTCTTTTATAGCGATCAATATGTCTAGCTGCTTGAAATGGTTCCATCAACCCCACAAAATTGAATTTATATCTATTATGCATTGTTGTAAGACGCTGAAAAGCTTTTTTGGTCTTGACCGACCTAACATTCCATATCAAAGCTTTGTCCATCAATTAATTCTTTTTTGTCGAGCCGGACCTTACAGGTTGAACTCGTTGTAGAGCAATAGCAAGGTCTTTCTTTATCCGCCTCTGCCTCTTCAAAGTCTTCACCTGCTCAATATTTTCTTGGTTTCTCCAACGCATTCAAAGGACTCACCCTGCTAGTTAATTTTCTAGAGATATATCCGCCCTAGCTGCTGCCTCGTTGACATTATGAGTTGTAGACTCATCATCTTCCTCTTCTATCAGTCTGCCCGGGCTAAGAGGACCATCTTGAAATCAACAAATCATAGCTGGCATAGGGGTAATAATGTTGGGTAATTCACTTATGTTAGCAATGAGATCATCATCTGTGGGCAAACGGTTTGAAAGCTCCATATTAATTGTTGTACTTCTCTCCATCGCGTGCCTCTCATTAAGTGATCTAATCAACATCTCTTTGTTCAAAGTGGATAAAGAGTAATTTTTATTTTTATCTGAATGATCAACTCTAACTGGAACAATAGCATTAGATGTCGCATGATCCTGCAAATTCAACTCGCGCACAAGCTGCTTCGAAGCCAAAAAATCCTCCACATCCTTATGTATTCGAACTTGTTGACTAGAAACCATTTGGGATTTTAATTCAACAGCAGTCCCACTATGCTTTGGAGAAAAGTAATGCTGAGAAGCAACAACTAGATTTTTAGAAGAACTGGGATCGTCTACCCATTGTGAAGTCTGAGATGGAATTGAATGCAATTCAGCTCCCATAGGTTCCTCAATCAGATCGATCACCTAAACATTAACGTCTTGATTACTGCCCCCAACTCCCAGCTTTAAAGCAGTGTTTACTCCACTCAATGTCGATCTCCCAACTTCAATTGGATTAGCATTAACTGTGCCTTTATACTCATCTGCCTTTTTAATAATTGCTCCTAGTAAATTTAACTGGCCCCCGCGTCAGAAGAAATCAAATACATATTTAACAACCCTTGTGTCGCATTAATTACTTCATAACCCCCAGGTCCAACAGCCTTGCCCGAAAGTTCCAACGTCAATACTCCCAGCTTTATTGTTCAGCTTCCCAAATTCAACATTAACGACGTCGCCCTTTGAACCTTGAATCCCCACACCTTTAACCCTTTGCAAACTCCCAGAATTACCATTCTCAGCTCCCACAGCTGACGTCACATTACTTGCATTAACTCCCAGTATATTTAAACCTTGGTTTCCCACAACATTATCTCGAAGTAAAATCCCGCAGTATCTTCATTAATCCCGATACCCAGCTTTTTTGTACCCACGGCTTTATCGCCTTGTGAAGACGCAGCATTAACGTCGCCCTTATCACCTTGATTACACACACCTTTAACCCTTTGCAAACTCCCATCTCCCACAGCTGAGTTATTCTTTTTTGTAATAATAACTCCTTGCGATGATGTGCCTTGATTGTTTCCCACAGCTTTAGGAACCACTATCTCTTGTTTATTGTTTGTACAACTAATCTGCTTCTCCTTGTTCATAGCATTAACATCATCTTCATTGGCTCTATCAACATCAACATTAGTCACTGCCAAGATCTCATTATTTTCACGACTATCTTTCAGCTCTTTATCAACGTTCTGCACAATCTTTTCTCTATCAACAATATCATTAGATACTGCCACGATCTCCCCATCTTCCTCAATATTCTCCAAAACAGCAAAATTGTTTTTTGAAACATGAACTTGAACAGTCTCCTTTTCCACAACACGATTCTTTTTGCCCACAACCTTCCATGCATTGGGATCTCTATTAGGATGAACCCTTAAATTCCTTTTAGCTTCCTGATTGTTACCAGCTTGAGCAACACATTTTTCTTTATCAGCAACACGCGATCCTTGTTCTTTATAATGATCATGTGAGGCTTCTTTTCCTTTTTTCGACTTGTCAACATAAAGTTGAGGATGTAACACACGACATTCATCATCACTGTGGCCTTGCAAGCAACATTCTCTACAATATTTAGGTAGATAATCATACCTAATCTTGACTGTTTTAGAATATTTCTTACCTGTTTCCTCATCCAATTCAATAATATCAATCTCATACGGGAATTCACCAAGTAAATCAACTTCAACTTTGACACGAGCACAACTAGGCCTCGTATGATTGCGAGTTGCTGCATCAACATATAAGGGTTTTCTGATGGCCAAAGCCAAGGAAAATACACATTCTTGCGCAAAAAAATTGGGAGGCAGATTGAGAAACGAAATCCAAGCGATTGCCATTGAAGTTTCTTTTCTAATATCATCCCAAGGACCCCATTTTAATGTACGCAACAAGTAACTAGCGCCACCCACCCTGAGCCAAAATCCTTTGGATAACAACTGAATATAATCTTCGACCAACGAGCATCGAATGAGAATATTTCTATTATCAATCGCACCAATAACACATTGCCCTTTAAGTTCGCATTGAACAGGAATGATCTTCCTCAACTCATATAAATCAGGCGCACCATAAGTGAATTTACCAACAACACCATATTGTAACTTTGTGACTGCAATGGATTGTTTAACTTCATCAGATTTCCAAACAATAGTGAGTCTCCCATTAATTTTCTCTGGATTCTTAACCAGAAGAGAATTAACCAAAGTAGCACTAGGAACTAAAGGGTTTGGAGTAGCATTAGGAGCTAGAATCGCTGCATATGATGTATTTAGATCCGTATGTTTGTTAGAGGGGATCGAAATTGGATGGACAACCCCTGGAGGGGGTTGCCCACCATCAAGAGCAGCCATGGCTGCCGAAATTAAAGTGGAGTCTCCCAAGTCGCCTAAAAATCGTCCAAGGGAGGAGAGAGAGGAGAATTTCTTTCAATCCAAAAATATTCATTTCTCTTCTTTCTATTTCTATCTTCTTGCTTTTGTTTTGTGTTCCTTTACTTCTTCTCTTCCTCAATATTATTAGTAATAAAATATAGTAAATGTCACAGTAGCTTTTTTCTTTATGCTTCTTTTTCTTTCTTTTTTCTATATTAATTATTGAAAATTAATTGACATGGTATATTAATGACAAACATTGATAGAAATTCTATATATATTTCTTTCTTTTTGCTCTTTTCATTTTTCTCTTTTTTTCTTCTTTTCCTTTTATTTAACTATATCATTGATTAAAAATAATTAATAAAATATATTTTTTTTCTTTTTTTTTTCTAAATCCATTCATTTTTCCTAAATGATTCTCTTTTTTTTCCTTTATGTTTCTCCATAATTGATTTCTTTCATATTTTTGCTCCTTTCGTTTTTAATTTATTTATTTATTCATGTGCAATATGTCATTATTGTATATTTTTAGGTTATATTGTACTCATTTTTGCTATATAAGTCCGTGTGTTTCTACTCTTTTTTATAATTTATAATGATAATTTTTTACTACATAATTTATTGTCATAAGCTAGTATACTAAAAGAGTATATGGTATAAACAAAAGGTATGCAATGTTTAAAATAGCAAAAATTGAAAAATCTAATTGTTCGACAGCAGCACACACTCTTTGATCCAAACATAAAAATGTATACTAAAAGAGTATACAACATACTAAAAAGGTATACAGATATTAAAATAATATAAATAAAAACAACCATTTATTCTATACCAGCTCACACTCCGATTCAAATACAAAAAGTTATACTAAAAAGTATACAATATACCAAAATGATATACAATGTTTAAAAAAACAAAAGTCGAAACACCTATTTTTAAGAATAGTAGCTTACACTTTTCAACACAAACACAAAAAAGTATACTACAAGAGTATCTGATATACCAAAAAGGTATACAATTTAATTATGATATACCCCTTTTTTACCGCACACCTTTATGGTATACTTCTATCCAAAATTCCATATGCATAAATTTAGGGAGAGGGAGAGGCGGTTGCATTTACATTGTATACCTTTATAGTATGCTCTTTTTTCATTGTATACCTTTATGGTATACTTCTATCCAAAATTCCACATGCATAAATTTAGGATATACATTTACAATGTATACCTAATATACTCTCTTTTCCACTATATACGTTTATGGTATTCTTCTATCCAAAACTAGTAGCGTAAATTAGGTGTGCGGGTGGTACGGTTATACAATATACCTTTATGATATACTTTTTTTAATGTATATCTTTATGATATACTTCTATCCAAAACACCACATATAAATTAGGGGTATATTTACCCTGTATACATTTATAATATACTCTCTTTTCCACTGTATACCTTTATGATATACTTCTATTCAAAACAACACATATAAATTAAGGGCACATTTACCCTGTATATTTTATAATATACTCTCTTTTTCACTGTATACCTTTATAGTATACTTCTATCCAAAGCTAGTGGCGTATATTAGGTGTGATGGTGGTACAATTATATTGTATACCTTTATCGTATATTTTTTTACTGCATACCTTTATGGTATATTTCTATCCAAAATTTCACATATAGTGATGGTACAGTCATCTCTTCTTCTTCTTCTTCTTTGTTCCCCTTCAAATTGCAGTACAAAATTTGCCAAAAAATAAATATACCTCCTAATACCACCTCACCATTCATATAGCCACATTTAACAACTTTACCATCACCATAGCTCCATCCAAATCTACCTTCAATTTTCCGCCTTAACTTCTCCTCGTAGTGCATAAAGAATCAATTTTCACTCGAAAATATCACAGCCCCTTTCCAGCACATACACAATCGTATTCACCAAGATATTTATCAAAAGAGTCACAACAACGGAGCAAATTTACCAACTACTCACTTAATCCTGAAAAATAATTTAGTCAAATTTAATTAAAGTTTAAAAAGAAGTACATATGGGCATATCAATTACAAAACTTCATGTTCTCTATAAAATATCACAAAGCTCAAGATCTATTCGAAATAGTTGAGTGCAGACTTGAAGTGTATAAAATGGGGTCTTTTGTCTTTGCTTTTCTAACTCCTTCTTGTGGGTTACATAGCTGCTAGGAAATTGGAGGAGAATGAAAAATTGGTTAAGATGACTTTTGCTTTAGGAAAAGGATAAAGATCTGAGCTATATTGAAACAAATCGGAGAGTTTCCACGTGATTAAAGAATGAATTAGAGTAAAATCCAGATTTGAAGGTATAGGGGGAAGTGGGTAGATTGGGTAATATTTTACGGTTTTGATTGGGTATTGAATTTCAAATGGGTACTTAGGGTAATTACTTTAGATTTAGTAGGTATGTAAATAAAAACCCCTATTAAAAATGGGTGCCTAATGGGCTGAAAATGGGTTTTGAACATAAGTCATTGAAAAGCTAAATTTCTTTCTCTATCTCTATTTTCCACCCGTCAAACACACTCTCTCTCATTATTTTCTACTCCGTAAGTCTTAGGAAAACTTGTTATATGCCTCTATAAGAAAGTGAGAACCTACTCCATTATGGAGCCAAAAAACAGCAGTACTATTTCTGAATAAACCATAAAAGACAAATGGAGGTACTATTTCTTCTTTTTTGTTCTTTTTTTATTAGGGTTGAATGTTGGATTTTGATATTTTTCTCTGAATCTACTTGTTCCCTTTGGGCTAAAAAGTAATTGGAGAATTTTGATATTAATAAGAAAGATTGGTTTTTTCATTGAAAATATTGTTTCCTCTATTGTGGTTTGGTAACTCCATGTCTCTGTTGCTTCTTTGTTTCTCTGGAATTGAGTTTTATGAAAATATAAATAATTTTGGTATATGGTATTTTGTTTAGGTAGAGATGTCAACGAAGGTTGTTGCTGATTCTTATGACATCAGTTCTTCTACTACTTGTAAGCGAGCTAAAAGGGGAGCTTCTATTGTATAAAAACTTTTGAGAAATTGCCTCGTAGCACTGAAGGAAGGTTAAGAGCGCGATGTAAGGTTTGTAATATAACTTTTCTAGCTGACTCTAAGGTTGAAACATCAACTATGAAGCGTCATATTATGGAAAAATATATTTCAAATAACATGAGAGAGCATTACTCTGAACCAGTTGATTAAGGTATGTATCATGAGAAATATTGCAAAGCCATAGTTAAGCATAACTACCCTTTCAGATTTGTAGAGCATCAAGGAAATAGGGACATTCATTTGTTTTTAAATCCAATTGTAAAGACCATATCAAGAAATACGGCTAAGTCAGATATGTTGAAGATGTATGAAAGAGAAAAAGAGTGCCTAAAAAATGAGATTGCAGCGATTCCGGGTAGAGTTTGCTTGACATCGGACATATGGACTTCATTGGAATCTAATGGTTATATGTGTTTGATAGCATATTATGCTGATTTGAATGGGATCTTCAAAAGAGAGTCTTGATTTTCCGTCATGTGCCCCCTCCACGTTCTGGTGTTGTTTTGAGTCCTTTGTTGATTGAGTATCTTAAATAATGGGGGATTGAAAAGTAAGTGTTTACACTTACTTTTAGATAATTTTTTCTGTAACAATGGTGTGGTCGATACCCTGAAAGAGCATTTGTTTTTTATGCGCTCATTAGTCTGTGATGGCAAGTTCTTTCATATTCGTTATGCAAATCACATTTTGAATTTAATTATTAAAGAGGGCTTAGGGAAAGCTGATGCGGCTATTACAAAAATCAGAGAGGGTGTTAAATACATTAAGCATTCGGAAGGTAGAATATTAAAATTTGTTGCATGCATTAAGAATTTGGGGCTGCCATGTTCAAAGAAGCTATGCCAAGATATGGTTGTCCGGTGGAATTCAACCTATCAAATAATTGAAAGTGCTATTCAGTACAAACAAGCTTATATTCAGTATAAGTTGGTCGATCCGGAGTTCAAGTATAGTCTTATAGAATAGGAATGGGAAAGGGTTGAGAAGATAGCTGAGTTTCTGAAGCCATTTTATGATATCACAGTATTGTTTTCTGGAAGCAAGTATCCGACCATCAACTTATATCTCCCTAATGTACGGAAGATTGAGAAGATGTTATTAGAAGAGAAAGTTGGTGGAGATCCAATCATGAGCACGCTGGCTACTTTAGTGCTAAGAAAGTTTAGAAAATATTGGACGTCATATAGTATCATATTGTCTGTAGCCGTTATTCTTGAGCCTCGATATAAGTTGAAGTTCGTGAAGTTTTGCTTTTCAAAAATTAATCCTAAGACTTTTGAAGCAAAGGTAAAGTTTATTGAAGAGAATCTGTAACTTTTATTTAAAGAGTACTATGTACCTTCAACCACAATTGTCTTAGCGGATGAATATTCTTGTGGTGGTAGTAGTAGCAATGTGATGAGAGATGAACTTGATGAATTTGATGTTTTTGAGAGCCAAATGGAGTCAAGTACTGGTAAAACACAATTGGACTTGTACTTGGAGGAACCTATTCTTGATGGTAAAACTTATTCAAAGTTGGACGTACTTGGCTTTTGGAAGGATAATAGGCTAAGGTATCCCGAACTATCATTGATGGCACAAGATGTTTTGAGTGTACCTATCACTACAGTTGCCTCAAAATCTGTCTTTCGCATTGGAGGTCGTGTCATTGGAAAATTTGGGAGCTCTATTCTACCTGCAAATGTTGAAGCGAAACTGTGTACTAGAGATTAGTTAAATGGACAAGAAGGTAATAAATCTTCCTAAGATACTTATGTATTCTATTGCTTCACTTTATTTTCTAATTTACTTATTTTGGCTTTTTTTATTCTTTTAAACTTGCGATGAATCCGATTTCGATGAAGATGAAATTGCTATAGCCCTTCGATCATTTCATGCCAAACTCTCCTCCGTTTGATGGTATTATTCTTGTTCTGCTTGTTGTCCTGCGGGCGTCACAAACAATCTAAATTTGCACAATAGAGATATTTAGAAGTCATATTTCTGCCTATCCTTCCCTGCTAAGTTTCATTGTGTAATACCTTGTTAGACTAAGGGCAATTAATACCTTGGAGATAAAATGTGGTATTTTTATTATTAATGTGTAAGGATATTGGTTGTTGGTTGATTTTCTGTTTGTTTAAAAGCAGGTAAAATTTTGGATAGCCCTAAAAATAGGGGAAACTCTGCCCGATTTTCTGTAGAATCTTGATAAGGCTTGCTTGAGGCACTAGCTCCTAAGCGCCGGTCACTGCCCCAAATTAGGTCGTGAAAAAGTTGGTATCAGAGCCCTAGGTTATTCCTGTGACTAATGGAGCACACGTCAGTAGTAGAATCTCTATTATGGTTATGTAGCCGGCCATTCCCATAATCGTTATTCTGCGAGGGCATGATAGGATGTTTCGTGTCTTTCCTTCTTTCTTGTTCCTTCTGTACGTGTGAGATTTCTACTGCTAAATAGATGAATCTAACGTTAGTTATTCTATTACTCAGATGGCTGGTAAGACAAGATCTAAAAAGGCGGCTCGAGCTGCTCCGAATTCCTCCACTGTTGGGCCGTCATCTACCTCAGCTAGGAAAGGAGGTAATACTCAGGGACGAGACCAAGCTGCCACCACGAGGACTGGTGCTACCACAAGAGCTACAAGAGAGCCTACTCCAGAAATTGAGGATAATCCACCTCCACCGTCATATGAGAATGCTACTATTGAGGCACTTAATGCTATGCAAAGGTCCATTGATCTCTTGAATGCCAGAATGGATAGACGGGAAAGGGCTAGACAACAGAATGTTGCTCCAACGCAACCTCAGGCACCTACACAGGCTCATGCTCAGACACAGGCTCATGCTCAGACACAGACTCATGCTCAGACACAGACTCAGGCTCAGACACAGACACAGATTCAGGCTCAGAGACAAACTCAGATTTTTGGTAACAGAGAAGTATCCCTACCAGAGTTCTTGAAACTGAAACCACCAAGGTTCATAGGTTCTGACACTACAGAGGAACCTCAGAGTTTCTTGGATGGTACACTTAAGGCGTTGAGTGCTCTTGGATGTTCTAGTGAGAGATCCGTGGAACTTGCAGCATACAAGTTGGAGGATACAGCTAATACTTGGTATGAAACTGTACTTTTAGAAAGGCCCACAGAAGCAGCACGATTGACATAGGATGAGTTTACTAAGTTGTTCATGGATCGCTTTCTCCCAGAAAGTCTGAGGAAAAAATATGCTAGGGAGTTTGAGAAATTAGTTCAGACTCCAGATATGGATGTATCGACATATAATATTAATTTTACTAAGCCGGCTAGATATGCTCCTAACTTAGTGCCTAATGAAACATCTCGGGTTCAGAGTTTTGTTGATGGATTGGTTGATCGTCTATTCAATGCAGTGGCTCCACAGATGAAGAATTTGAATTACTCTGATGCAGTCGACCTTGCCAGAAAGATCGAGAATAGGCGTCGTGAAACACGTGCAGCTAAAGATTCACATAAGAAGGCTAAGAATGGGGGATCTTTCACTGAGGGAGTTAGTAGAGACCGTAGAGCAGGGAATTAGGTACAATGACAGGGTTTTCAGACAGGGACAGATTTGGTTTCCCAGCCAGCCGTTAGAGCACCTTCTCACAAAGATAAAGCTAAGGGACTACTATCAACATCTGGACATCATAACTTTGGGCAGATATATGCTACCGATTCAGCTTGTCAGACTTGTGGTAGATTTCATTGGGGTCCGTGTTGTGTTCTGACTGGAGGGTGCTTCCGGTGTGGCAAGTTGGGACATCACATACAGGATTGCCCTCATCCTTAGAGATAGTTTAGCCAGGCTTCTGTTCAGCTAGCGGCACCTACTCAGACTACTCGAAATAATACGGGTTCTGCTGGTAGGGGTAATAGAGGTAGAGGTGCCGGAGATCGTGTCATGGGTAATCGAGGACAAGGGACTGCAGGTAGAGGCCAGTCGAGAGTTCTTGCACTTACTAGGCAGGATGCTCAGGCCTCAAATGTTGTGGTTACAGGTATTCTTTCTATTTGCTCTCTTAATGCACTTACATTGTTTGATCTAGGATCTAGCCACTCCTATGTCCTCATTCTTTGCTTTGAGGTTTGATAGACAACCAGAAATATTGAATGATCCTTTTCTAGTTGCTAATCCTGTGGGAGATTCTTTACTTGTTGAATATGTGTATCGTGCTTGTCAGATTCGACTTGAGGGTAGGGATACCTTAGCTAATCTAATTGTACTTGATATGGTTGATTTTGACGTGTTGATGGGTATGGATTGCCTATCTTCTTGCCATGCTACCCTCGATTGTCATGCGAAGGTAGTTAAGTTTGAGATGCCTAATGAACCTAGATTTGTTCTGACAGGGGATCAAATTCCAGAGATATGTACTGTCATATCATTTGTAAAAGCTCAGCAGTTAGTGAAGAAAGGTTGTTAGGCATTCTTAGCTATGGTGAGAGACACAAGAGATGTGACTCCTAGCTTGGAAATGGTTCCGGTGGTACAAGAGTTCACTGATGTGTTTCCTGAGGATTTACCGGGACTACCTCCAGTGCGAGATATAGATTTCAGCATTGATGTAGCACCTGACACGCAACCCATATCGATTCCTCCATATCATATGGCACCAATGGAGTTGAGGGAGCTAAAGGAACAATTGCAGTAGTTATTGAACAAGGGATTTATCATACCAAGTGTATCCCCCTGGGGTGCACCAGTGTTATTTGTGAAGAAGAAAGATGGGTCCCTAAGAATGTGCATTGACTACAGACATCTGAATAAGGTAACGGTATGTAATAAATACCTTTTGCCTCGTATTGATGATTTGTTTGATCAGTTGCAGGGAGCTGCCCATTTTTCAAAGATTGGTCTTCGATCCGGTTATCATCAGCTCAGAGTTAGTGACAAAGATAGTCCAAAGATGGCTTTAAGAACTCGATACGGGCATTATGAATTCTTTGTGATGCCTTTCAGGTTGACTAATGCTCCAGCTGCATTCATAGATTTAATGAATAGGGTGTTCAAGTCGTTTCTGGATAGATTTGTCATTGTATTTATTGACGATATTTTGGTGTATTCTCGTAGTCAAGAAGAACACAAGGATCATCTGAGGGTTATACTACAGACCTTGAGGAAACATAAGCTTTATGCGAAATTCTCTAAGTGTGAATTTTGGCTAGACTCCGTAGCATTCCTTGGGCATGTTGTATCCAAGGATGGAATAATGGTAGATCCGAGAAAGACAGAAGCAGTGGAGAAATGGCCCAGACCCAACACTCCTACAGAGATTCGCAGCTTTCTGGGATTAGCAGGTTACTATAGGCGTTTTGTGCAGGATTTTTCCAGAATAGCAGCACCATTGACAAAGCTAACACAGAAAAATACAAAGTTTCAGTAGACAGATGAATGTGAGTAGAGTTTTCAAAAGCTCAAGACATATTTGACCACCGCACCAGTTCTAGCCTTATCATCCGGTTCGGGAGGATTCACGGTATTTTGTGATGGTTCGAGAGTGGGATTAGGGTGTGTTCTCATGCAAAATGTTCGTGTGATAGCTTATGCTTCGCGACAATTGAAGAAGAATGAATAGAAATATCCCACTTATGATCTGGAGATGACTGCAGTGGTATTGGCACTAAAAATTTGGAGGCACTACTTATATGGAGAAACATGTGAAATTTATACTGATCACAAGAGCCTAAAATACATTTTTCAGCTGAGAGATCTGAACATTCGGCAGCGTCGCTGGATAGAACTTCTCAAGGACGATGCTTGCACTATTCTATATCATCCGGGAAAGGCCAATGTTGTGGCTGATGCATTGAGCAGAAAGTCGATGGGTAGTTTGGCACATATAGCTCCTGCAAAGAGACAGTTGGCCAAGGATATTCACAGGCTCGAAGGTATAGGTATCAGGTTCAGTGTGACTAATTCTAGGGCATTATTGGCTTATGTTCCAGCCAAGTCTTCCTTGGTAGAATGTGTTAAAGCCACTCAGTACGAGGATGAACGTTTGTGCAAATATCGAGATGAAGTCCAAGCTGGTAAAAGCAAGAATATGATTGTTGATGATAATGGGGTTCTCCGACTAGGTGACCGGTTATGTGTACCAGAAATTGATGGGCTAAGACGAGTTATTCTCGAGGAAGCTCACCACTCTAGATACACTATACATCCTGGATCTACTAAGATGTACTGTGACCTGAAGCAGTTGTATTGGTGGGAAAGTATGAAGAAAGATATTGCTAACTTTGTTGTTAGTTATTTGACTTGTCAACGGGTTAAGGCTGAGCACCAGCGACCCGCAGGACTACTACAACGGCTTGAGATTCCGGAGTGGAAGTGGGAAAGAGTTACCATCGATTTTGTGACTGAGCTACCTCGTATGCTTAAAGGTTATGATTCAGTAAGGGTGATTATTGATCGGCTTACAAAGTCAGCACACTTTTTGCCGGTTAAAACTACTTACAGTGGTGCGAGATATGCATGGTTATACATGAATGAAATTGTCCGACTCCATGTCTCTGACAGAGTATCACAGTTTACTTCCACCTTTTGGAGGTCCTTTCAAAGAGAATTGGGTACTAGAGTAGATATTAGCGCCGCATTCCATCCTCAGACTGACGTTCAGTCTGAACGTACTATACAGATATTGGAGGACATGTTGAGAGCTTGCATTATTGATTTTGGAGGTAGTTGGGATGCTTACTTGCCTTTAGTTGAGTTTGCTTATAACAACAGCAATCAGGCAAGTATTCAGATGGCTCCTTACGAGGCTTTATATGGTAGGGGTTGTCGTTCCCCAATTGGATGATTTGAAGCCGGTGTGTTAAGGTTTTAGGACCATGCCTGATACGAGAAGTGATTCATAAGGTCCAGTTGAGTAGGCAGAGATTGCTCACAGCTCAAAGTAGGCAAAAGTCTTATGCAGATAAAAGAAAAAGGGAATTAGAGTTTGCAGTTGGGGATCGTGTGTTCTTACAAGTTTCCCCGATGAAAGGCATGACATGATTCGGGAAAAGAGGGAAGTTGAGCCCGAGATCATAGGACCCTATGAGATACTTGAACGAGTTGGAGCTGTTGCTTATAGTTTGGCTCTTCATCATGAGTTATCTTTCATTCATCCTGTATTTCACGTGTCAATGCTACGGAAATACGTACCAGATGCTTCTCATGAGCATGAGACACCGGCTATACAGCTTAATGAGAAATTGTCTTATGAGGAAGAACTAATATCCATAGTTGAGAGTCAATTAAGGAAGTTACGGAGAAAAGAAATTGTGTTCGTGAAAGTTTTATAGAAAAACCATACTGCAAGGGAAGCTACTTGGGAAATGGAAGATGATATGCGAGCCAAGTATCCTCACTTATTTCACCCTACAGGTATGCTCTTAGTTTAAATTCGAAGACCGAATTTCTTAAGGGGAGAGATTGTAATACATTGTTAAACTAAGGGAAATTAAGTCATTACTCAAAATAATTATTATATAATATAAGTAAAGTAAAAGGAAGAACCAAAGCCAAAAAAGGCTCAGGCAGACTCCAGCCCAAACGAAAAAAGGGAAAAACATAAGAAGCTTAAGTTCAAGCTTCTCGTAAAAGTGGCAGACACCAACAAAAATTTCAGCGACAAAAGGGGATTAGAAAAGGCATAAATCGGTAGTAGCTAGCAAAGTAGAAATTTCTCGGAGCCATTGTTTATCCAATTTCGAGGTACTTCTTTATACTCTTCCATTGTCATATTGTCATAGGGAATAATTAGAACTTAGTCTTGTTCAGTTTCAATAAAATTGGATTTGAAGTATCATTGATACAATTAAGACTTTTTCTCTGAATAAACAAGGTAATGAGTTGGTTAAATTAGATTACTAATCTGCTATAGAAATTACAATAGAAAAAAGAATTATGGGCAACCTGTTTGCTATCCTGAATAGAATTGAGTTATGGAAAAATTGAGAGTATGGTCCGAAATTTCAAAAAAATTATATATTGTGAAGTTGAATAAATTAGAGAATAGAATCTCAATCATATATCCTCGAGGATTGAGTATTCTAATTAGTTATGAGTTATCTTAAATAAGAAAATAGACACGAGATCGATACAATGTGATACAGATTGATCGGACGAGGTGTTGGATTGCTCGTGGAAGATACGCTTAAGCTACACGCGTCTGTACTGTGAGTGATGACCTTACCACAATTCTGTATTTCCATAACTTGCATGGTTTATACTTGATTTTGAAGTAAATATGTTACCGAATGGTTAAACTGCATGTGGGACAAGTCCTTTTACAAGATATGTACTGAAATAATTATTTGAATTATTTTACCGTTACAAGATTTGATTTTTACTGCTACTTGACATGTTCTACCGCTATGAGAAATATTGAATTGTTACTTGAAATGCCATGTACTTGGTATAGGGAATATATATATTTTAGGAATGAGCCTTGACAGACGCCGTAGCTAATGACCGGTACATTACCTGGTGCACCTTGTATACTCCCGATTACCGTTACAGTCCTTCTAGTGGGAAGGTAGAACTAGCTTATCGTTACTGATTTCCTCAGGGAGGAATTTATACCGACTACATGGTTTATTCTTGGAAATATCTCAAACCCATATACTTGATATAATATAGTGATTGCTGAATTTACTATTGATTTGATATTGATTACTGCTTACAAGAAGCACTTGAAAAGACTAATTTCTGTTTGTTATTCAGAAAGTGACAATTAAATTATATGTATATTTCTGCATAAGATATACTGGCATGTTTTTGACTTGTCCCCACTTAAAACGGTTGTAGATAAGCATTGTTACTCACTGAGTTGCGACTCACTCCTTGCTATTTTTTTTCAGAGACAGCAGGTGCCGTAGCCGAGGATTTCCATTCTTAGAGCCGTGAGTTGACAATCCTGGTGAGCCCCGCGTTAGTTTGCATGGGCAAGAGCTTCATTTATTTATTATTGTCCTTCTTTGAAGTCTTAGAGTCACTCCATTTAGTCATTTCTTAGTCATTCATTTAGTCAGTTGAGTAACCAGTTGGATTATTCATTAATAAGTTACTCTTGCGAGTATTTGGTGTCTATGAACTTACTACAACCCTGTTAAATTGTTCTCGCAGTATTTGGAGATAAAACGTGGTATTTTTATTATTAATGCGTAAGGTTATTGGTTGTTGGTTAGTTTTCTGTTTGTTTAAAAGCAGGTAAAATTTTGGATAGGCCTAAAAACAGGGGAAACTCTGCCCGATTTTCTGTAGAATTTTGATAAGGCTTGCTTGGGGCATTAGCTCCTAAGCGCCGGTCACTGTCCCATATTGGGTGTGACACTTTGATAAGCTCTAAGCCATGTTTCTGCCTATCTTTACCCGTTAAGTTTCTTTTATACCCTTCAATGTAAAATTCATAAACAAGTTTGCCATGCATGGCCATGAGACAGATTAATGTCTATTTTATTGCATTTGGCTCTCATATTCAATATTGAATCCTGGTTCTAAAATTTCTAGAGAGTTTGTCAAGAAGCTGTCCATGACAAAAAGCAATGGCCAAAAGAATGAGAAGTTTTGTGCTTTGCTGCAATCTCTTTTCAGTACTTCTTTTTCTTGCAGGAGTACTAGATTTTCCGCATTGTGCTGTGACTACTGGTTCATCTGTCAAGTTTCCTCCAGGATTTCAAGGGCCGCTTCCTTTTGAACTTGAAACTGGGTAAGTGTAAAAGGTACTTCTTTGATGCTTAATTCAGTTTTTTCCCCTTAAAGTATATATGATTCAACATTTTTAGAAAATAAAGAATTATACTAAACTGGCACGTATTGGCTGCGGTAGTACTCCTCACTTGATCCTGGAATTGTCTCTGTTTATTGTTACTAAGCATGGGCTTATAGTTGTTTTTGTTGTAGTTAAGAAAAAGAAAATTTGAAGTTAATTTAAAAAGAACTCGTGTAATCACGGATTTCCTAAACATAGTGGATGAAAATTGGACTTAGTCAAAATTTCTGATGCATATAATTCAATCAATTTTGAATGTCTGCCCTGAAAAGTTTGTTCTTGTGGTTTATCAGATGAGTTTATCCATGAAAGATATTAGCATAAGCTGCTAGAACCCTTTCCTCCTCTTTTTTTGGGGTGATCAGCTGAGAAGCACTTTCAGAGCTTAACAGTGTATATTAACTAATATGAATTTACATTGAGGTTATGCAGAAGGTATTGCATACAGACATAGATAGGTGCAACATCCTCATTCCAGTGAGTGGAGCTTAGGACTAACTAATACTAGCTGATTTCTGATCTGTCCATAAGTTTTTGTGTTCTGCTTACTTATCTTTGCTGAGTGAAATTTGACCTTTATTTTGTCCTGGCTTAGAGAGAGAAACTAGTCACTTGCTTTGTTTTTTTTTTTGTTTACTCTAGCAAACAAAATGGTACTTTGGCAAGTCTGCTTGATAAGTGCACTCATTTTTTGTGACCTTTACATATTGCTTTTCCTTTTTTTTTTTTTTGGTTGTATAAGGTTGGCGACTGTTGTGTCTACAACATCCTAGGAAGTGCTAGTCTTATTATGATTTTCTGTATGCCTAATACTTGTTTGCTTGCATCTGACTTTAGCTCATGCTTGGGTGATGTTGGCATAGATTGTCAATCTGTAAATTTCATGCATAGAATGCCTTTGGCTAATGTCTAGTTTATATGTTAACTTTGTCTTCTACCCTCATTAGACCTCATTGTCGGTTCGATTTGAGGTTCGATTGGAGGATGGGTATGTCCAATTGTCTATCACTAGGAGTATCTGGTTCTAACTAATGGTCAGTTTTTATTGTGTTCGTGTTGAACTGTTCTACGAAATCAGTAGCTTGAAAAGAGTTGACATTTTCAAATAGAAAAATTCACTCTGTTTCGTCGTTAGATTTGTTAAACAGTAGTAATGTGCTTTGGTTCCTAGTGGTTAATTTTTCCAAACTCAAGATAGCATTTTATGCTATGTGTGTTTCCTATGCTATAAGAAAGGATGTTAACGTGTGTTTATCTTGATTGTTGGGCTATTTTTTACATTATTTTCTTGGTTAGAAAATGTGTACTTTAGATATGGAATTCTCAAAGAGAGTAGGACCATAATCTTAGTGATGAGAAATATCTTGAGTTGTTAGTAGACTGCATCTGTTTATTCTTTCAAGATACTGAAGCAATTGAAACATCAGAATATGTTGTCCAAGTTATACATGTTAATTTGTTGTTCAAGCTTGTAATTTCAACTCGGAATTTTTAAATCCTGGAGCCTCCATGTAATTACTTGTTCTTCTTCCAGGACTTGGTGCTGCGTCTTGATGTCTTCGGGAAGCTGAAGAAACACAGAGGCTGGGTAAATACAGTAAGTTTCAATGCTAATGGTAACATTCTAGTATCGGGCTCTGATGACATGAAGGTCGCTTATCCAATGGTAATTATCTATCATTCATTTTCAGCTGTTAGTTGTGTTGTTTTTGCAGCAGACAGAAAGACTTAATTTAGTATGTTATTTTTACAGCAGAACAGAAAGAGCAGAAGAAAAAGACAAGCGACGATACTCATTGATGGCATTGATGGCCTATTGTTTTACTTCCTACTTCCATAGTTTAGTATAAGATTTTAAGAAAGACTATGTTTCATGCTTTCACAGTGTAAACATGTATAATTATATGAATGAGTCGTGAAATTTTTATTCATGGTGTACTTTATTTATTATTTTTGTTGGAGAGAAATCTAGAAAAAAAATTCTCGGTACATCGTTTGAAATAAGATATGTACTTAATTATCAAATATTTAATGATGAAGTCGCAAGGTTAAAAGGTTTGTTTAGGGCATTATTTGGTAATAATTTAAGATTAAAAGTTTTGTTTAGGGCATTATTTGGTGACAATTTTCATTGCTTAAGGGAAGGATTTCCTTTAGTCAAGAAAAATATGGGTTAGCCAAATAACCTTCCACTCAACCTATTTTTATCAACTATCAACACCATATAAGAGCATAAACATACCAATTTAAAATAGGCTAGGGTTGTATTGGATAAAAACCGACGTCGCTCAAAAAGGTGACACGTGTCTGCCACGTGGCACGAGCAGAGGTTTTTCCGGACAGACATCTAACGGACAGGTGACTAGCCAGACGGTTACCACGAGCAGACCCAGAGCAATAACGTAACGCTTCCCAAATCAGCGCGATTTGAATGATCGGTTACCTAATCTCACGCGATTGCTTAATGAATGATCATGAAGGCAACGGTTACGCACCCAGCGGTTACGTATCCAACGGATACATACCCAGCGGTTGCAAACCCAATGGATGCCTATCAAATTTATAAATAGCACTTGTTCCGAATCATTGTAACACACATTCATCTTCTATCTACAATATCAATAAAATACTCTTTTTACTCTTGCTCAATACTGCTCTCCGTTTATGTTTGTTGGATACTTTGCTCTCAAGCCTTCAAGTACAATCAGTAATAAGGAATCCTCACCGGGATCAAGTGATCCGACACGGTTCCTTCTATCTATTTTATTCATGCTTTAATCTTGTTTATCGTTGGTTATCTCGTATTAATTCCGTATTATCATTTTTTATCATCACATCTCATTGGAAATCGTGCATACATGCATAATCTGGTAATTAGTACAATTCCATATTCAATTTGGTTAAACTCTTAATCTAAACTATAGATCGTGACTCCGCAAATACAAATTTAATTGTTAATTGGCCTAAAATCGGATCTAGGTAAAACAATTTGGCGACCACAGTGGGAGCCGGTCAATAGCCTCTATAGGTTAATAGTTTGTCTTTTTCCTGCATTGCACTCTTTCCTGTCGGCCTTTTGTTTGTAACTAACATGGCAGAAAGCGACTCACAACGGATTGTGGCGGACAATGGTCAAGAACGTGCCCCTCAGGCCAATCCTAATTACTCCCCAGACTTTTCATCCGACGGGTAAGAGCATTCTTCCCAAGGACCCAGAAGAACACGACACAGGCATGGACAATCTCCGAACGTAACCCCGCCTAGAAGACGACGCCATAGGAGTCTCTCCCCTGATCAAAGGAAACTCCAAGAGACGATCTTTGAATTTATGCAGCAACAGACGGAGGTCAACAGAAGAATAAACGAGGCGACCAACTCTCTTCGAGGACAAATCCCTCCAGTTACAAAGACTGATCCTGCAGCCCAAGGTCGAGATGTTTCTTTTTCACACACTTCAAGGCAAGATGGAGAACGAAATGCGTCCAACAACGGAGGAACCATGGATCCGACAACCCAAGCAAACCAAAATCAGAACGGAGGATCTGCGGTATCCACTAAGATGAGCGTCGTCATGGAGGCACTCACCAAGCAATTCAAAGAGATTCAAGAAGCGCTTCAAAAGTCTCTACACGAGAGAATCGATCAGATACCAGGCGCTCCGCCCACTTTGAAGAAAATTGACGTTAAACGCTACACGCAAAGGCCTTGGAAGAAAGAAACAGCACCAAAGGCGATACCAAAAACGTTTAAGATGCCAAACATTCCGAGATATCATGGGACATCTGACCCCAATTATCACCTCATGATGTTTAGCAATTTTATAAAAGCAAGTGATCTCACCGATGAGGAGATCGAATCAGTCCAGTTGAAGAAGTTAGTGGAGACGCTGGCGGATGGAGCTCTACGGTGGTACTCTATGCTGCCACCAAACTCCATTGGGTCCTTCGAAAAGATGGCTGAACTGTTCGTGAAAGCCCACACAGGCACCCAGAAGACGGAAACTCACGTGGAGGACATCTTCGAAATCAAGCAAAAACCCGGCGAGTCCCTCCGAAGATATGTGGACCGTTTCCAGTGGGAGCGCATGTTGTTGCCCAAGGTACCGGACAGATGGGCGGCCATTGCATTCACAAACAGCCTGGATGTCAAGAGCTCCGAGGCTACGCGCAGGCTATACGAATCTCTTCGTGAATTCCCAGCAGCCGATTGGTCGGACATCTACAATCGCTACAATTCCAAGGTACGCATTGATGAAGACAAGCTAATAGGAACGAGCGCCCGAGGAAAGAACCAATCACGAAACAGTGGCTCTGGCGGAAAGATGGAGTCGAAAAGGTTAGATGTACATTATGAACTGTATCCTGACCAATCACGCAACAACTAGGGTGCGGTCGCAACAACAAAGGGCTATCACAGGGGGACGATTCAGAATCAAATGCTGGTGGGGCCCCGAGTCTACCAAACTTCAACGCAGAGATGACTGAAGTGATTGCAGCCCTCAAAGATATGGGCGAAAAGGTCAAATGGCCGAAGGACATGAAAATCAATCCAGGTAAAGAAATCAGGACCTATGGTGCAAATTTCTTCACGACCACGGCCATACCACTGAAGATTGCAAGGCCTTAAGATACGAGGTCGCACATCTATTGAAACAGGGGTTTTTGAAGGAGCTTCTAACCGAGAAGGGGAAGCAAACTCATGCGAGGGCTCAACAGAACAAATCTGGCCCTCCACAGGCATCTTCCCCAAAGCTGACAGTCAACGTTATCTCGGACGGAATCGAAGTTGACTCCATTGTTTTCACGGCGAAGAAGTACGCAAAGGTATCTATTACAAAGACCAAGCGTCCACGACCAAATGAGACAATAGCATTTGAAGAATCGGACGCAGATGGCTTGCAGTTCCCGCATGTTGACGCACTGGTCATAACATTGCGTGTGGCCGAGTATGATATCAAAAGAGTGCTCGTTGATGCCGGCAGCTCTGCGAACATCATTCAGTCACGCGTCATCAAGAAGATGCAGCTAATAGAGAAGATCGTGCCAGTATCGCAAGTTCTCTCCGGATTCATTAACTCAAGTGAGAAGACCCTTGGCGAGATCACTCTCTCAACTCTTGTCGAGGGGGTGGCAAAGGAAATGATGTTCCATATTTTCAACGGAGACATGGCCTACAACATTATCCTTGGAAGACCATGGATCCATGATATGTAGGCCGTTCCCTCCACGTACCATTAGGTATTGAAATTCCCATCAAAATGGGGAATACGTGAGGTACGAGGAGAGCAACGCCCTGCTCGAGACTACTAGTCGGTGGACCTCAAGATGCCCGAAGAAAGCAAATAGCAATTACAGCAACCGGGGTCTGACGCAGTAAACAGAGAAGCGGAGTATGAGGTCCCGGAGTTTATCACAAAGCTAGAGGCACGTGAGAGTTATACACCGACCGTGAAAGCTTTAGAACCAGAGGAACTATTCGCAGACATGCCGGAGTGGAAGGTCTACTTAGGGACAGAGTTAAACGAGCGTCTACGAGGAGATATCCTTTAATTCCTCAAGGAGCGACATACGGCGTTCGCTTGGTCACATGCAGACATGATGGGTATTTCTCCAGAAATTATCTCTCACAAGCTGAATGTCGACCCATACCACCGTCCGGTAAAGCAGAAGAAGCACCAACATGGAGCTTTCGGGAATCAAATCATAAATGACGAGGTTGATCGACTGCTAAAGATTGGATCTGTACGCGAAGTTAAGTATCCTCAGACTGGCTGGCCAACGTGGTCGTTGTAGCCAAGAAGAACGGGAAATGGCGAGTTTGCATCGACTTCACCGATTTGAACAAAGCCTGTCCAAAGGATTCATATCCTCTTCCCCGGATAGATCAGTTGATTGACGCAGCCGCTGGGCACGAGGTGCTCACCTTCCTTGATGCATATTCAGGGTATAATCAAATATTGATGGATCCCAACGACCAGGAGAAAACGTCATTCATAACGTGAAGAGCTACGTATTGCTATAAAGTCATGCCGTTTGGATTAAAAAATGCAGGTGCAACGTATCAACGATTGGTCAATCGTATGTTCCACGATCAAATCGGGAAGACTATGGAAGTGTACATCGATGACATGCTGATCAAGTCAAAACGAGCAAAAGATCATCTGGCACACTTGAAGGAAGCTTTCTGAATACTCGACCAATACAACATGAAACTTAATCCAGAGAAGTGCGCGTTCGGAGTAAGTTCAGGAAAATTCCTGGGCTTCATCGTCTCTCAACGAGGAATTGAAGTCAATCCCGCTCAAATCAAGGCGATTGAGTCAATCCCAGACGTACTCCACAACCGGAAGGACGTCATGAAACTAACCGGAAGGGTGGCAGCCTTGCGCAGGTTTATATCCCGCTCATCAAACCGGTGCAAAAGTTTCTTCGATGTCCTAAAACAGAACAAGGAATTCGACTGGACCCCGAATGTCAGCAAGCACTGATAGATCTGAAGCAGTATCTGTCCAATCCACCACTACTCTCTACGCCTCAACACGGAGAGCAGTTGCTGATCTACCTGGCAGTCTTAGAATATTCGGTAAGCGCAGTCTTGGTTCGAGAAGAAAAAGGTAAGCAACTTCCCATCTATTACATTAGCAAAGCTCTAATTGACGCGGAAACACGCTACCAACCCTTAGAAAAACTGTTTAGCACTAGTAACTGCTGCCCGTAAATTGCGCCCTTATTTTCAAGGTCATGCAATAGCTGTTGTTACAACCTTTTCTTTGCGCAATGTTTTGCATAAACCCGAACTTTCGGGAAGGTTAGTCAAATGGGCTATAGAATTAAGTGAATTCGATATTACCTACCAGCCTAGGGTAGCAATAAAATCACAAGCCCTAGCAGACTTCGTAGCAGATTTTAGCGCTAACATATACCCTGAGGCAGAAAAAGATGCAATTCTCTATGCTGGGCAGGCCCCTAGTGCATGGACCCTATTCACTGATGGCTCCTCAAGCGTCAAAGGGTCCGATCTCGGACTGGTTCTCATCGCCCCATCCGGAGAGACCGTCAAGCAGGCCATCAAGTGCCCGTTTATTACTAACAATGAGGCCGAATATGAGGCCGTAATTGCAGGATTGGAGTTAGCTCGAAGCTATGAAGCAAACATAATCAAACTCAAAAGTGACCCTCAACTAGTAGTCAACCAAGTGACCGGAGGTTTCATTGCACGAGAATCGAGAATGCAAGTGTACCTTGCTCGTGTGAAAGAACTTCGGGCCCAGTTTAACGAATGGGAAGCGCTCCAAATTCCACGGGAAGAAAACCATGAAGCAGACGCCCTGGCAAACTTGGGATCAGTAGCAGAGATTGGGGCGGCCAGCTCCTCGGCTGTCGTTCAACTCCTTTGCACAACCATAGATCGAGAAAAGTTTGAAGTTAATGCTATAAACGCAACTTGGGACTGGCGGAGTGAAATCACAAACTATGTTCTTCACGGAACTCTGCCCGTTGACGCGAAAGCCGCCCGAAAACTCAGAATAAAAGCTGCTCGATATACGATCATCAACGGCGATCTTTACCACAAAATGTTCGCAGGACCCCTTGCAAAATGCCTAGGACAAAACCAGATCAATTATGTGATGCTAGAGGTCCACGAAGGCTGTTTTGGTAATAATTCTGGGGGCAAAGCATTAGCGCGCAAGTTGATTCCTGCACGGTATTATTAGGATAAGATGGAAAAGGACACAAATGATTTCGTCAAGAAATGTGATAAATGTCAAAGGTTTGCGCATCTTCTCCATCAACCAGCAGAACCGCTCCACGCAATAATCTTCTCGTGGCCATTCTTGAAATGGGGAATAGACATCGTTGGTCCTCTCCCCGCTGCGCCAAGAGGAGTAAGTTTCTTACTAATCATCACCTATTACTTCACCAAATGGGTCGAAGCGGCAGCATATGCAAAGATACGACAAACAGAGGTAATTGACTTCCTTTGGCGATATGTCGTGTGTCGCTTTGGAGCACTTAAGGAAATAGTCATGGATAATGGCCCACAATTCATCGGCCAGAAAGTGACTAGGTTCCTCGACAACTTACACATCAAAAGGATTACTTCTTCTCCATACCATCCGGTTGCCAATGGACAAGAAGAATCAACAAACAAAATAATCATCGAAACTCTCAAGAAGCACCTTGAGCAGGCAAAAGGGTGTTGGGTAGAAGAGCTGCCCGGTGTACTATGGGCTTATCGCACGAAAATAAAGATGAGTACAGGGGAGACACCTTACTCATTGGTATACGGCGCAGACGCTCTAATCCCAGTCGAAATTGGAGAACCAAGCCCACGGTATGCACACGCCACCGAGGAATCCAACTCGATCAATCTCTCCGAAGAATTGGATTTCCTCGACGAAAGAAGGGAACTAGCACTTGTACGAGTAGTCGCCTAGAAGGAACGAATCGAACAATACTACAATCGGGGACTATGCGTACGAAGTTTCCAGGTTGGAGATTTTGTATTGAGAAAAGTATCTCAAAACACGCAAGAAGCGAACTCGGGGAAATTAGGCCCTAATTGGGAAGGCCCCTACAAGGTACTCGCATCTGTCGGCAAGGGATCTTACCGTTTGGCACGACCATATGGCTCAATCATTCCAAATAATTGGAATGTGGTTCATCTCAAAAGGTACCACTTCTGAACGGTAAAACGGTCAGTTATTCTCTTCCTACATTTTACTTTTATGGAATTCTTACTTTTGCTATCTTTTTTCGTTCTAAATGGTACTAACGGCCTAAATAAGGCCAGATCCGTTTAGCTCAACTGGTAGAGCTCGAAGTTCTTCAACTTCGCGGCTAGGGGTTCGAATCCCTCAGCCGACACACTCCTCGTTTGGTTATATGTGTTCTTTTGTCTACGACCAGCCTTAACACTTTTGATGTTAAATCTTCCCGTATTTCAACATAAAAACAAAGAGGGTGGTAAAAGGCCCCCTTAGGCCAGATAAGACCTTCATAAAGGCAAAAGACCTTGCGAAAAAGGCAAGTTTTCAAAATTTTTTATGTGACAAGCTTCCACGAAAATAAGAGAAGTCGTTCACAAGGCCAGCGACTCGGCCAGAGTTAAACTGCAAACTTTCTGTGACGACTTTCAACTATCAAAACGATAAGCAAAGTTGCTCGCAAGGCCAAAGACTCGGCCAGAACCTATCGACCACGACTCGGTCGGAATGAAACATCTACGCAGATCATTCACAACTTATGACCTCTTCCTTGGGAAAGGCTAAGTTAGAACATTCGGACAGACTTTTGAAGACCAGAACTTAGCAAAGTTCGAACTTCAAAAAAGCTCTTAGACAAAGGCACGAAGGCCACAACACATCCAAACGAAAGATCAAAGATTCAGAATATATACAGTCATTGAATTAAAAAGGGTCTGAAAATATATACATTATCCTGACAAAATAATAAAATGCCGAAAACGGCTGACAGAAGTTTTGTTGAGTGATCGAGGCCAACAGAACCGGTCAAACAAGGATCAAAGAGTCCCTAAGAGACCTCTATCCACAACCAATCATCCGGCTCTCGCCGGATACACAAACCTACAACTCAATCAAATTGGGGGGAGGGGCATTAATTTTGGGGACTACGACCAGAACCCGATGCACTAGCTCCATCGACTCTGTCATCGTCACCCGAGCTCTCATCATCATCTTCATCTTCATCTGCTTCAGACTCTTCGGGAGAAAGGTTCAACACTTGCCTTACTTCACTAACGGCGCACTTTGTTTTCAGCATCGCTTCCTCGACATTGATCTGACCAGCGTGGACCTGCTCGAGCAATGCTCGCTTGGCTTCGAGTACAGCAAGCTTCGCCTTGATTTCAAACTGATCACGCAAGTTGGCCAAGTCCTTGGATAACGCGCCCTGAGCGCTCATCGAGTGGGCAACTTGGTCTCTGGCGGCCTGCAGTTCAGCTCGAGCTTTAGCAGATTCTTCCTTAGCCCTCAGCAAGTCCATCTCTAGGGATCTACGCTCATCGAGTGCCTTGTTCAGCGAATATTTGCATTCTTCAAGCAGAGCCTCCAGGCCCCGAGCATATTGTGCGAACCCTTCTTTCTCTTCAGAAAGAAGGTCCTTTTCCTTAGTGAGTTCGTTGATCTGTTCAACTCATTTGTTGTTGGTCTAAACCAACCGATTAACTTCACCCCCAAGGAAACCACACTCTTTTGCTAGAGCCTTATTCTTCTTCAGAGTCTCCAGCAGCTCTCTCTTAAAATTAAGTACCTGATCGGGGTTGTTGATCCTGGAGCGGAATATCAACTCAGCGGCCATCAAGCTTGACTGAAAACAGCAAAAGAAGTACGGTTAGAAGTATGAATTCAAAATTACTTCCAACATAAAAAATGTTAAAAGGGCACTTACCCGGGC
Organism: Petunia axillaris subsp. axillaris; assembly: GCA_029990575.1. Lineage (NCBI taxonomy): Eukaryota > Viridiplantae > Streptophyta > Magnoliopsida > Solanales > Solanaceae > Petunia > Petunia axillaris. Next base: position 20,397,419 of record JARKNS010000009.1, read on the forward strand.
AGAATCGGCAACAATGGCGAAGGCCAGATCTTCGTCGCTCATCTCTCTCATTGTCCACTCTTCGCGGGGACCGATGAGCGACGAGACTGCTTTAGCCAGACTGCCCGGCCTGGTCAAAAAGTTGACATTTGAGGCTAGCTTCATAGTGCATTCCCTCATGCCGTACTTAGGCTCCCTAGCCTGCTCGGAGGGAAAGTTCGGACCAAATTTATAGCGCACGCCCCGAATGTCCCTTGCTTCAGTCAGACTGCTGATGGTAGTCCGCCGAGTGAGCCTCGTCCTTGACATGTCAGAGTCATTCTCCACCCCAGGGTCCTTGGTGTCACATTCAAGTAGACAGACAGGCCCCTCCCCCTTAGCGGCCACGTTCTCCAAGTCCTCGAAGTAAAAAACACGAGGATCCTGGCCACCCTCTTGGGGGATCTCTTCCTTTTCTTTTTCTTTTTCTTCTTCTTTGCCAACCTTTCTTTTCCCCTTATCTGCACGAAAAGGAGCCGCCTTCACCCCTTCATCAACTCGGGGACTCCCCTCCGGAGTACAGGCAGACTCCTCCTCGACTTTTCTCTTATCACTTCAAAGAAAGGGCTTCCTCACGAGGTGTTCAATAGTCTCAGTTTCGGTATCTGAAACGTCGATCACCTCCTTGTCAAAGCCCTCTCCCCATGCAGACTCGGGGACTTCAGCAGGAGTATTAGCGCTCTCCTTCTCAGGCTCAGGCACACTGGCATCAGGTGGGGTTGCACCTCCAACGACTGAGGTTTACCCGGCAGCAACGGAAGCCTTATGAGCAGATTTCTTCCATGCTCCAACCTCACCTTGACCTTTTTTCTTCCTCTTCAAGGAACTAATGCCACTAGACAGAAGCTCCTCGCCGCCTTCCCTCCTGCGTAGTGCTTCCGCTGAAGCCCTTATAGCTGCGACCTCAGCCTCAGGGTCAGCAGCAGGTCCTGGCGGCGCAGCCTGAGGGCAAGGGGCAGGGAAAAAGTCTCCTTGTGTGCCTAAACCTGCAAAAGGCGGAACGGTCAGATACAGCAAAACCACGAAGAGAAGAAATAGCTATAACAGCGAAAAGTTCTCACCGTGAGTCTTTGCGGTCAGATTCTTTTGCGTAGCAAAGTACACTCATTCCCTCTGCTCGGCAGGGAACTTCTTCAAGATAGCCTCAACCCACGCTGTTAGCTCACCAATTGATATGAGCTCGTCGTAGGGTAGCTTGGAAGCTGCAAGGAAGAATCAAAGGAATGAGTTAAAAAAAAAAAAAAAAAAAAAGGAACCATGAAAATTCCGAAGAAGAACTCGGGGACTTATGTCTCTTATTCCAGATCTCGGAGAGAGAGGTCTTGGAGTTAAAGGATAATGCCTGGGTGCGCACGAATTAGTACCGGTGCAACCAACCCCGGTCATTTGTATCCTCAGAACTGCACACCAAGCCCTTGCTCCCACGCATTTTGGCGTTGACAAAACCATCCTTAAAAATTTGTATGCTATACAAAGAAATAAAATACTCATACTCAAAAATTTGATCGGTTTCTTCCGCAAACCAGTCCATAAGTTTTACTATCCTATACATACTGGGGCTCAATTGCCCCGGGCAGAGAAAATACTCCCTACAGAGCCTCTCGAGCACAGGATGTAGGGGTAACGTGCAACCAACTGTAAATAGGTAGGTGGACATGGCCGTCCACCCAGCCTTATGTGAAGTAATGTTCTCCGTTTCAGATACCGGCAAAAGGGGAACACTCGCGTCCCAATTGCAGTCCACTCTAATTCGTGGAATCACCTCCGACATAATCCCAGATTTGAATCTGTACGCCGGCCACGAGCGCACATCTCCATAATTATTGAAGGCCTTGACACTGCAGTCTTTTTCCAGTTCCCCCCAATTCTTGGGGATAATCTCTGCAGCGGTGGCCTGAGCAGCCCTAGGCCTAGGGGTAGCCGTAGAAGAACTACCAGCGGCAGCATCAATGTTCAGATTTTTCTTAGCCTTTGGAGACATGGTTAAAGAAGAGTCGGAAGTTAGAAAGATTGAAGAAAATTCAAGGGTTTTCAAGATTTAGTAAGTTGTAGAATGAAAGAAGGTAAAAAGGTTAACATTCAGCAAACCCCTATTTATAGGGGTAAAAATCCAGGCCCATCAAGTTCCCACAAGACACGTGGAGGTCATCAAAAAGGCCACGATCAGATCCAACCGTCAAAGGAGGAAGTAGGTTTTCGCCGAGTTCCGAAGCAGCATCATTGCCCTGAAGTGCAGCGGTCACCTCGTAACTGACATCGGACGTGTGCACGTGACTGAGGCGGTTAAAATCATTACTTTTTACCCTTGGGACGCGCAGTAGTAACTTCGAAGCTGACGGCGGACGTGCAGACGTGCCAGCCGCAGTTACTTTGTACATCGCGCATTTAATGCGCACGTCGCTGAAACTTGTCATGTTGCTGATGAACTACGCACGTCACCGAGGTTCGTCATGTTGCAGATGAAGGTTGGACTTTGCAAATAAAATTTCCCGCCAAAATTCACATCCACTCCTCGAGCAGAAACTCTGCTCGAGAAGTGCGGGAACTATCTGTATTGGATAAAAATCGACGTCGCTCAAAAAGGTGACACGTGTCTGCCACGTTGGCACGAGCAGAGGTTTCTTCGGATAGACATCTAACGGACAGGTGACTGGCCAGACAGTTACCACGAGCACACCCAGAGCAGTAACGTAACGCTTCCCAAATCAGCGCGATTTGAATGAGCGGTTACCTAATCGCACGCGATTGCTTAATGAATGGTCATGAAGGCAACGGTTACACACCCAGCGGGTTACGTATCTAAGGGATACATACCCAGTGGTTGCAAACCCAACGGATGCCTATCAAATTTATAAATAGCACTCGTTCCGAATCATTGTAACACACATTCATCTTCTATCTACAATATCAATAAAATACTCTTTTTACTCTTGCTCAATACTGTTCTCTGTTTATGTTTGTTGGATACTTTCTCTCAAGCCTTCAAGTACAATCAGTAATAAGGAATCCTCACCAGGACCAAGTGATCCGACACAGTTCCTTCTATCTATTTTATTCACGCTTTAATCTTGTTTATCGTTAGTTATCTCGTATTAATTCCGTATTATCATTTGTTATCATCACATCTCATTGGAAATCGTGCATACACGCATAATCTAGTAATTAGTACAATTCCGTATTCAATTTGGTTAAACTCTTAATCTAAACTATTGATCGTGACTCCGCAAATACAAATTTAATTGTTAATTGGCCTAAAATTGGATCTAGATTAAATAAGGGCTCCATCTCTTTATTTTAGCAGTCAAATCCTCATTCTTTAAGCACCAGTCCGTGGGTTTATGAAATTTGATTGATGGTCTGAAACAATTAAAACACCATAAAATTCCACAGAAGTTTAAGAAAACATAATGGTTTGATAATTAATGCAACATTCGCCTAAGGATATTAAAATATACCCATATTAAGTTATGTGATAATATATGTATTATTTAATACATGATGAAATTTGAAGTAAGAATATATGTTTTGGTAATACTACCACATAAACAATTTTTGTATTATTAATCGCATACATATACATCTTGTAACACAATCCCCGTATAATTTTACATAAACCAAGCTGAGTTTTCACTAGGAGCAGGAAATTCTTGTTTCAGGATTAGAGTTGCAATCAAATTGTAACTCCACTTTACACCACAGAGGCCAGTAGCGGATCCAGGACTTTGGGTTCGTGGGTGCATTAGAGTGGCAAGAAAAAGAATGATGGTTTTGGGCCAGAGAAACTGATCGTCTTGTCCTTAAAAGAATTTGAGTCGTGTTTTTTAAGCAATTTTTTTATTTACAGCTAGTTAGATAAGTAAAAAGAGGAAAATAGTTTTTTCTTTTTTTAGAAAAATAAGAATCACCCAAAAAGTAGTATGAAAAGAGAAAAAAGAATTAGAATTTTCCCCGAAGAATGAAGAAGTTAAGGACCAAATCCTTTACCAAAAAATACTTTGTTAATACTAATCCTTTTAAGGAATGGAATCAGCTTAAAAAATGGTTTTCTTCTCACAAGAATCGAACGCAGGCCCTACAGGTCATGCACAACTAGATTCTAGCACTAAAACCTATACCACATCACCAATAGTACGCTTGGATCCTTGGGTGCTCGCTATTATATATAATCCCTTTTTTGAATATTTTCTATACAATTTCTATATTCTGTGTCAGTTTAATGGGTGCTCGAGTACCACAACTTTAAAGGTGGGTCCGCCCCTGACAGAGGCACAAGCCGCACAACATTCTAGTTTCAAAAAAGACACTTCTACTATCTTACCGTTTTTATTGCAATTTTTAGGATTACTTTCTAGTTATTTCTTCTCCCTATAGTTTTTACTTTTGTCAATTTTAGAGGTGGCAAACGGGCGGGTCGGATTGGATATGGACCGGTCAAAAATGGATAAGATAAAAATGGATAATTATCCGACCCGCCCATATTTAATGCGGATAAAAAATAGATTGAGTGGTGGATAATATGGTTAACCATATTATCCATGGCTTCTTGAATAAAGTTGATTTCTCTTTGTTCTCAGTTTGAGTATGAGGGGCTTATGATTGTGAACATATAGCTCCAACGTTATAGTCATTGTCAAAATTGATAATCCAATTGGAGCAGAACTTTTTCTTTAACTTCAAACTAATTAATACAATTAGAAGCAGAATTCATTAATCCCAAGTGCAAACTGAAATAGATTATACAGATTACTGAACATAAATAGAGATATATGACAACCAAGAGAACATAGTAAAAACATAGAAATAATGATACAGAATGTACATCCATTAGAATCTATACAAAAGAGTTACATAAATCCTGTCAAAGATTCGACCTCCACAGGCTTCTCTAAAAAAGGCCACGAGGCTGTGTTCCTCCGATTTCAATATGGGAAAAATTGGCCATTTCCAACTGAATTCTGAAACACCAAAACCATAGTTCTAACCTAGGAAAAAGGACGCAACAGCTTCCGTTGACTTAGCAATCTTCGCTGCTTCAGCTATTTTAAGTGCCATAATGGCTTTGTAAGTTGCTAGATCAGCATTTTCCATTAGCTGCTGAGCCTTTTGCCTCATCCTAACAGCAAAATCCTCTGATTTGTTTGCAGCAGCTTTAGCCTCTTGCACCTTAAGAATGGTGTTCTGTTGCTGCAAAGCATCTTTGACAGCACCAGTTGCTGCAATTACGATGTCATATTAGTCTTCAATCCAGCGGAAACCTCAAGATATACAAAACGTCTCTTAGACTCGCATTACCAGAAATTTACAAAAAGCAATGAGTACAATTTCTAGGTCCCAATTCCACCCGGAAAAAACTCCTTTTTTGGACATAACCAGGTCCATGTAAATCTTAATAAGTAAGATGTTACCATTTCGCGTGGTCAAAAATAACTAGTTCAGCCAAACAAACCTTCCTTCAATTAGCATACAGATCAAGGTTATTTCCCCTTCCTGTATCAGGACATCAAAGGGCAACTAAATGTTGAGAAAAGAAGTTGAAGCTTGAAGATAAAGCTCCACTACTTAGAAAGCTCAACTACTTGGACTGGGATGAGTATTTGTTTCATTTTTATCAAATATGTTATCTGCATCATTAACATCAACAGAAAAATATAAAATTTAATACATGGATCAAAAAATACTCACCTAAAATGAATTAGAATAAGAAGATAATGAAGAGGAATTCACTGAAAAATGCTTGATTGAAGGAAGAAAAGGATAAAATTGAGAGAGTAGGGTTTATGGGTAAAAGAAGCCATAATAGGAAACATGGGTAAGCTAAAAAATGGGTACTGAGTCTACTGACTTGGTAGCTGAAAAATGGATAAAATGGGTATTTTGGTTTTATCCATTTAACTTAATGGATAAAATGGATAATATCCATTCTGACCCACTAAAAAATAACTCAATATCCAACCCATTTTAAGTGGGCCTAATTGGATGGATACTCATTTTATTTAACCACTTTGCCAGCTCTATAAAAGATTATTAGGCTATGGGCACAAATAATTTCAGTGTTTATATGTAAGCATTTTTTTACGAAAAGCCCAAAAAACAGTTAGAACTATAGAAGAAAAGAGGATGGATACGAAGAGTGGAAGAAGACTACTAGAGTGTAGAGGAAAGAAGGGAGATTAGAAAATATAAAACAGAACTTTTCATTCATTTCATATCACAAACTAAAAATAGTATTTAGAATGCCCAAGTAAGGACCAACAATAAGAATCTAAAATAAGTGTTAGTCGGATCTTTATATATTATAGATGTTTAACCTAGATCCGATTTTAGGCTAATTAATAATTAAATTTGTATTTGCGGAGTCACGGTCAATAGTTGAGATTAAGAGTTTGTACGGTTAGCTGAGATGATGATAATATGAGAATGATATGCAAATATAAACTAATAAAAGTAATACACAAACGGAAATAAGGAGAAGTAACCGTATCGTATCGTATCGTATCGTATCGCTCCGGAGAGAGTTCTTCGATATCAGTCGCACTTCAGACGATCAAAAAACTAAAGTAGTAACCAAAAATAAGAGCAAAGAGAGTATCTGAGCAAGAGCGAGAGAGTATTCTTATTGATAGTGTAGACCGGAAGTAAAGTTGTTGTACAATCGATTAAGGCGAATGCTATTTATAAGCCTGGTAGGCACCCGTTGGGATTTTGTAACCGCTGGGCGTGGATCCGTTTGGATAAGTAACTATTGGTCACGTATCCGTTGGAGTCATAACCGCTGGGTTGTAATGATTGCCTTAATGACCATTACTAGATTGATTGTGGATGATCATGATAATAACTGCTCATTTAGACCGTGTTAACTATTGAAGTGTTTCATAACTCCTTTAGGTCTGCTCGTGATGAATGTCTGTCCGTTGGATGTCTGTTGGATGTCTGTCCGTTGAAATGTCTGTCCGTGCCACGTGGAAGACACGTGTCACCTTTCCAAATCTAGTCAGCTTTTATCCAATACAGATAGTCCCCGCACTTCTCGAGCAGAGTATCTGTTCGAGGAATGGATATGAATTTTGGCGGGAATTTCTTGTGAACTTTTGTCTTCGTGTGATGTATCTTGATGACGTACGGACCTTATCAGCTAAGTGACAAGTCCTCATGACGTGCGCATTTAATGCTCCGTATAAAAAAGCAACTGCAGCTGGCATGCCTGCGAGACTGCAGGTCATTCTGAAGTGACTATTGCGTGCCTCAAGGGTAAAAATAATGATTTTAACCGCTTCAGTCACGTGCACACGTCGTCTATTGATTGCGAGGTGACCGCTACTTTCCAGAATAATGATGATGCTATAAAGTTTTGACGAACCCTATTCTTTCTCTCAACGGCCAGATCTGGTCGAGGTTTCTCTGATGGTCTCCACGTGTCTCGAAAGAAGTTCGTGGGACTGAATTTTCACTCCTATAAATAGGGGTTTGCCTGATGTGAAACTTTTTACTTGCCTTTATTTCTTCTCCGCTGTTCTTTGAAAATACTTTGAACTAGCTTTGAATTCTTCTTGATAACTTCATATTTTTCCTGCAACCATGACTTCAAGATCTAGGAAAAATTAGACCACTGATGTTGCTGGTAGTTCCTCGGCGGCCACTCCCAGGTCCCGGGCTACTCAAGCTACTGCTGCAGAAATAATCTCCAAGAAGTGGGGTGAACTTGAGGCGGACTGTAACATTAAGTCCTTCCATAATAGAGAGGGAGATACGCGGAACTGGCCAGCATATAGGTATAAGTCTGGGATCACGAAAGAGGTGATCCCACGAGTAAGGACGGACTGCCACTAGGGCGATGAGGTTCCCCTCTTGCCGGTCTCCGAGGAGGAGAATATTACTTCCCATAGGGCTGGGTGGACAGCCATGTGCACCTACCCTTTCACCGTGGGATGTAGATTAACCCTGCGCCCTGTGCTGGAGAGGCTCTGCAGGGAGTACCTCCTCTGTCCGGGGCAACTGAGCCCCAGTATATATAGAATAGTTACTCTTTTGGATTGGTTCGTGGCAGGAACCGATCAATCTTTTGGTTATGAGCATTTTATTTCTTTGTATAGTATACAAATTTTCAAAGACGGCTATGTAAATTCCAGAATGCGCGGAAGCAAGGGCTTGGTGCGCAGTTCTGAGGATACTGGTGACCGAGGCTGGGTACACCGGTATCTGTTTGTGCGCTCCTCAGCCTTGACTTTTGACGACAAGGCTTACCTTCCAGAAGTCTGGAATAAGAAGCGTAAGTCCCCGAGTATTTTTGAAGTTCTTTGTGCTCTTTCTTCTTCTTGTCTTCTAACTCCGTTCAATTTTTGTAGTGGCCAAGCAACCCTACGACTGACTCATTTCTGTCGAAGATTTGACCGCGTGGGTTGAGCAAATTTTGAAGGAGTTTACTCCTGAGAAGAGAGAGTGGATGTATGTTGCCACTCAGAAGAGTTTGGTTGTACAAAATCATGGTGAGAATATTTCTGCTTTCATGATCATTCTTCTTCTTTGAACCTTCTTCATGTCTGACCGTTTTACCTTTTTATAGGTTTGGGCACTTTGGGAGATTTCTTTCCTGCTCCTCCTCAAGATGGGCCTCCCGAGCCTGTTGCTGACCCAGAAGCTGAAGCTGAGGCTATACTAGCTTCAGTGGGTGCTCTGCGCAGCAGGGAGGGGGTGAAGAACTCCTGTCCGGTGGACTGGGCTCCCTGAAGAGGAAGAAGAGGAGCCGAGGCGAGGGCGAAGCACGGAAGAAGTCTGCTCGTAAGACTTCCGTGGCTGCCGGGGAAACCTCGTCGGCTGGCGGTGATCCTTCTTCTAGGGCCAATATACCGGAGCCCGTAGAAGAGAATGCCGGTGCTGCTGCTGGAGTCCCCGAGTCTGTACGGGGAGAGGGTGTAGCCAAGGAGGTTATCGATCTTTCGGACACTAAGGTCGAAGTTGGTGTTCCTCTTAGGCGAAGGCCTCATCTCCGTAGCGATAGAAGAAGGGCTGAGGAGGAGGCTGTCCGTACTCCGCAGAGGAGTCCCCGAGTTGATGACGGGATGGAGGCAGGTCCTTCTTGTGTAGACAAGGGGAAAAGAAAAGTAGGTGAAGAAGAAGAAGAAGAAGAGGTGAAAGAAGAAGTAAGAGAAGAAACCTCCCAAGAGGGTAGCCAAGGTCCTCGTGTTTTTCGTTTCGAGGACCTGGAGGATGTGGCTACTGAAGGGGCGACTCCCGTTGGTCTTCGTGAATGTGAGGCAATAAATCCTGGAGTGGAGGGTGACTCTAACCTTTCCTCGTCAAGATTCATTTGGCGGTCAGTTATTGGCGGCCGGACAGAGTTGAATGATATCGGGGGGGGTGCGTTACAAGTTTAAGCCAAATTATCCCTCCGAACAGGCTTGGGAACCCAAGTTCTGCGAGAGGAAGCACACTTTGAAACTCGCCCCTGATGTCAACTTCGTAACTAGGCCACGCAGCTTGGCTAAGGCGGTCTCCTCGCTCACCGGTCCCCGTGAAGAATGGGTGCTGAGGGAGCTGACCGATGAGGAGTTAGCCTTCAAAATTGCTTCTGACTCTGCCCGGGTAAGTTTTTTCCGCTTTGTTTTGGGAATAACATTAGCCTCGGACTTCTAACTCTGAGTTACTTTGCTTTTTCAGTCGAGTATGCTGGCTGTCGAGCTCATGTTTTGCTCCAGGATTAACAACGTCGATCAAGTAGTTGAAATAAAGAAAGAGTTGCTGGAAGCTCTGAAGGAGAACAAGACTATGATAGAGCAGTGTGGTCTCCTAGGTGGTGAGGTTAACTGGTTGACTGATGTCAACATCGAACGCGTTGAGCAAATCAACGTACTTACCAGGGAGAAGGACCTTCTTCTCGAAGAGAGTGAAGGGTTCGCACGCTCTGCCTAGGGTTTAGAGAGACTGCTTGAAGATTGTCGAAATTCTTTGAACGGTGCTATCGAAGATCGTGCATCCCTGGAGATGGATCTGCAGAGAGCTAATGAAGAATCTGTTAAAGCCAGGGCTGATCTCTAGGCTGCCAAGGATCAGGTCGCTCAATTAATGAGTGCTCAGACCGCATTAACCAAGGACTTGGCAAACCTGCGTGATCAGTCTGAAATCAGAACCAAGCTTGCTGCTCTTGAGGCCAAACGTTCATTGCTCGTGCAGATTCAGGCTGGACAAGTCAATGTCGAGGAGATGCTGCAGACAACAAAGAACGATATTCGAAGAATAAATCAAGCACTGGGTCTCTCTCCTGAGGAGTCTAAAGGTGACGATGATGATGAAGACGAAGACGACGGCGAGAATTCAGGGAACGACGGCAGGACTGACGAAGCTGGTGCGTCGAGTTCTGGTCGTAGCCCTAAATGTTAATGCCCTTTTTCTCAATCTGTGATTGATGTACTTTTTTTTATTGTCTGGCGAGAGCCGGACTTGTTTGTTGATGGACAAAAGTCTAGCAAAGACTTTCTGATCCTTTGTGTGGCCGGTTTGTTTGGCCTTTGAACACTCTGCAAATTTCTGTCAGCCGTATTCGGCATTTTATCAATTCACAGTTTAATGTATATATGCTACTTTAGATCTGTTCAATGACTATATTTAGTTTGAACTCTTGATCTTTTTGTTTGTATGTGTTTGTAGCTTTCGTGCCTTGTGTTTGGGAGCTTTCTGAAGTTTGAACTTTATTAAGTTCGTATCTCCAAGAGTCTGCCCGAATGTTTTTTAACTTAGCCTTTCGTTAGGAAGAGGTCGTAAGTTGTAGGTAGTCTGACCGAATCATGGTCGTTTTAGAGTTGTGGCCGAATCATTGCTCTGTGCGTATAACTTTGCTTATCGTTTTGATAGTTGAAAGTTGTTGCATGGCTTTGTAGATTGGCTCTGGCCGAGTCGTTGGCCTTGTGAACGACTTCTCTTATTTTCGTGGAAGCCTTGTCACATAAAAGTTTTTGTTTTGTGAATGACTCCTCTTATTTGCCGTGGAAGTCTTATCACGTAAAAGTTTTTTGAAAACTTTGAAAAATTCGCCTTTTGGTAAGGTCTTTTGCCTTTATGAAGGTCTTATCTGGCCTGCAGGGGCCTCTCACCACCCCCCTTGTTTTTATGTTGGAGCACGTAAAGTGACAACATGAAAAGAGTTTTCGGTGAGTTGTACATAAAACACATATGACCAAACGAGGAGTGTGTCCGTTGTGGGATTCGAACCCACAGCCGCGAAGTTGAAGAACTTCGAGCTCTACCAGTTGAGCTAAACGAATCTGACCTTGCTCAGGTCGTTAGTACCATTTAGAGAGAATATATAATAAAAGTAAGAACTTTTGTAAAGATAAAAGGTAAGTGTAAGATAACTAACCGTTTTACCACTTAAAAGTGATACCTTTTGAGGTGAACCACATTCCAACTGTTTGGGACAGTGGAGCCGTCTGGTCGTGCCAGACGATAAGATCCTTTGCCGACCGAGGCAATTACTTTGTAGGGGCCTTCCCAGTTAGGACCAAGCTTCCCTGAATTTGTTTCTTGTGTGCTCTGGGAGACTTTTCTGAGTAAAAAGTCCCCGACTTGGAAGCTTCGTACGCGTAGTCCCCGATTGAAGTATTGCTCGATCCGTTATTTTTGAGCGACTACTCGTACAAGAGCTAGTTCTCTGCGTTCTTCGAGGAGGTCCAGCTCTTCGGATAGGTTGACTGAGTTTGATTCCTCAGTGTCATGTGCGTACCGTAAGCTGGGCTCTCCGATTTCAGCTGGGATTAGAGCATCTGCACCATATACTAATGAGTAAGGAGTTTCTCCGGTACTCATTTTTATAGTTGTGCGTACTCCTGGTAACTCCTCTACCCAACATCCCTTTGCCTGCTCGAGGCGCTTTTTAAGGGATTCAACAATAATTTTGTTGGTAGATTCCGCTTGTCCATTTGCAACAGGATGATATGGAGAGGAAGTGATCCTCTTGATGTGTAGATCGTCGAGGAACCTAGTCACTTTCTGGCCGATGAATTGCGAGCCATTGTCCATGACTATTTCCTTAGGCGCTCCAAAGCGACACACGACAAAACGCCAGAGGAAATCGACGACTTCCGTTTGTCGTATCCTTGAATATGCTGCCGCTTCAACCCACTTTGTGAAGTAGTCAGTGATGATCAATAAGAAGCGCATCCCCCTTGGTGCTGTAGGAAGAGGACCAACGATGTCCATCCCCCATTTCATGAAGGGCCACGGGGAGATTATTGAATGTAGTGGTTCTGCTGGCTGATGGAGAAGATGAGCGAATCTCTGGCATTTGTCACATTTCTTGACAAATTCGTTCGTATCTTTCTCCATTTTGTCCCAATAGTAACCTGCACGAATCAGCTTCCGGGTTAATGCCTTACCCCCGGAATGATTTCCGCAATAGCCCTCGTGGACTTCTCTCATCACGTAATTGATCTGATTAGGTCCAAGGCATTTTGCGAGAGGTCCTGCGAACATCCTCCGGTAAAGCTCGCCATTGAGAATTGTATATCGGGCAGCTTTTACTCGGAGTTTGCGTGCAGCTTTTGCATCTGTAGGTAGAGTTCCATGGATAAGATAATTTGTTATCTCATTTCGCCAGTCCCAAGTAGCGTTGATGGTGTTGACTTCGAACTTTTCTCTATCCATGGTCGTGTAGAGAAGTTGAACAATAGCTGAAGAGCTGGCTGCCCCTATCTCTGCCACTGATCCCATGTTCGCAAGAGTATCAGCTTCATGGTTCTCTTCCCGTGGAATCTGGACTGCTTCCCATTCGCCAAACTGCGCTAGGAGCTCTTTCACTCGGGCGAGGTATACTTGCATCCTGGATTCTCGTGCAATGAAACTTCCATTGATCTGATTGACCACGAGCTGAGAGTCGCTTTTTAGTTTGACGATGGTTGCTCTATAACTTCGGGCTAGTTCCAATCCCGCAATAACGGCCTCATGTTCAGCCTCATTATTAGTAATAAATGGGCAATTGATAGCTTGTCTTACCGTTTTGCCGGATGGAGCAACAAGAACCAGTCCAAGGCCGGACCCTTTGACGCTCGAGGAGCCGTCTGTGTAAAGGGTCCATGTGCCGGGAGTCTGCCCTGCATAAAGAATAGATTCCCTTTCTGCTTCAGGGTATATGTTAGTGCTGAAGTCTGCCACGAAGTCAGCTAGAACCTGTGACTTTATTGCTACTCTAGGCTGATAGGTGATATCAAATTCAGATAATTCTATAGCCCATTTTACCAGCCTTTCTGAGAATTCAGGTTTGTGCAGAACATTTCGCAGCGGAAAGGTTGTAACCACAGCTGTCGAATGACTTTGAAAATAAGGGCGTAACTTGCGAGCAGCAGTTACCAGTGCCAGTGCTAATTTTTCTAAAGGTTGATAGCGTGTTTATGCATCAATTAGAGCTTTGCTAATGTAACAGATAGGAAGTTGTTTACCTTTATCTTCCCGAACTAGTACAGCGCTTACCGATGATTCTGATACTACCAAATAAATCAACAGCTTCTCACCTTCCTGAGGCGTGGAGAGCAGTGGAGGATTGGATAGATACTTTTTCAAATCCCTCAATGCTTGCTGGCATTCGGGAGTCCATTCGAACTCCTTGTTCTGTTTTAAGACATCGAAGAAACTTTTGCAACGGTCAGATGACCGGGAGATGAATCTGCGTAGAGCTGCCACTCTCCCTGTTAGTTTCATAAAATCTTTCCTGTTGTGAAGTGCATCTGGGATTGATTCAATGGCTTTAATCTGAGCGGAATTGACTTCAATGCCACGCTGAGAAACAATGAATCCCAGAAACTTCCCCGATCCGACTCCGAAAGCGCATTTCTCTGAATTCAGCTTCATATTATACTGATCCAAGATTCAGAAAGCTTCTTTCAGATGTGCCAGATGATCTTCTGCTCGTTTGGATTTTATCAGCATGTCATCGATGTACACTTCCATAGTCTTTCCGATATGGTCGTGGAACATCCGATTGACCAGACGCTGATAGGTTGCACCTGCATTTTTCAGTCCAAAAGGCATAACTTTGTAACAGTACGTACCTCGACAGGTTATGAATGTCATTTTCTCCTGGTCTTCTGGGTCCATCAATATCTGGTTATACCCGGAGTACGCGTCGAGGAAAGTTAGCACCTCGTGTCCGGCTATTGCATCGATCAGTTGATCTATCCTGGGAAGAGGATATGAATCCTTTGGGCAGGCTTTGTTTAGATCTGTGAAGTCAATGCAGACTCGCCATTTGCCGTTCTTTTTAGGTATGACAACCACGTTGGCTAGCCAGTCTGGGTACTTGACTTCACGTACTGAACCGATTTTCAGCAGCCGGTCGACCTCATCGTTGATGACCTGGTTCCGAAAGGCTCCTTGCTGGCGCGTCTTTTGTTTCACCGAGCGGTGATACGGATCAACGTTCAACCTGTGAGTAATGATGTCAGGAGAAATACCTGTCATATCTGCGTGAGACCAGGCGAATGTTGTATGTCGTTCCTTGAGGAACCGGAGGATATCTCCTCGTAGGCGTTCGTCCAGCTCGGTCCCTAGATACACCTTCCGCTCTGGCTTGTCGGCGAACAGTTCTTCGGGTTCCAAAGCTTCTACGGTTGGCATGTGGTTTTCTCTTTCATCCATCATTGCAATGAATTCCGGGACCTCGTACTCAGCCGCTTCGGTGGTATGTCTGGCCCCGGTCGCCGTAATTGCTATTTGTTCTCTTCGGGTAGTTTGAGAGCCACAGAATAGCAATCTCGGGCAAAGCGTTGCTCTCCTCGAACCTCACGTACTCCCTATTCGGATGGGAACTTCAACACTTGATGATAAGTAGAAGGAACAGCTTGCATGTCGTGTATCCAAGGTCTGCCCAAAATGATGTTGTAGGCTAGATCCGCATCGACAACATGAAAATTTGTTTCCTTGGCTACCCCTTCGGCAAGAGTCGTCAGGGTAATCTCCCCGAGAATTTTTTTATTCGAGCTTGTTAACATTTACCCTTGAAGTGTAACGACCACAAACATCCGACCAGCTGACTGCTGGGGATTCGCGGAGAGATTCGTATAATCGATGTGTAACTATGGAGCTTCCAATATCCAGACCGTAGGTGAATGCGATTATCGCCCATCTGTCTGGCATCTCGGGAAGTGTCGCCCGCTCCTTTAGGAAGCAATCTACATACTGGCGAAGAGATTCACCAGGCTTTTGCTTCACTTCGAAGATATTTGCTGCGTGAATATTTTCCTGACTTCTATTTACGATATTCCATTGAGAGTTGCTTTCTGCCATGTTAGTTATAGAGCAAAAAGATAGACGAAAATAGGTATAATATCAAAGGTAAACTATTAACCTACGAAGGCTATTGACCGGCTCCCACTGTGGTCGCCAAATTGTTTAACCTAGATGCGATTTTAGGCCAATTAACAATTAAATTTGTATTTGCGGAGTCACGATCAATAGTTGAGATTAAGAGTTTGTACGGTGAGCTCAGAAGATGATAATACGAAAACGATATGCAAATATGAACTAATAAAAGTAATGCACAAACGTAAATAAGGAGAAGTAACCGTATCGTATCGTATCGTATCGCTCCGGAGAGAGTTCTTCGATATCAGTCGCACTTCAGACGATCAAAGAACTAAAGTAGTAACCAAAAATAAGAGCAAAGAGAGTATCTGAGCAAGAGCGAGAGAGTATTCTTATTGATAGTGTAGACAGGAAGTAAAGTTGTTGTACAATCGATTAAGGCGAATGCAATTTATAAGCCTGGTAGGCACCCATTGGGGTTTTGTAACCGCTGGGCGTGGATCCATTTGGATAAGTAATTGTTGGTCACGTATCCATTGGAGTCATAACCGCTGGGTTGTAATGATTGCCTTAATGACCATTAATAGATTGATCGTGGATGATCATGTTAATAACTGCTCATTTAGACCGTGTTGACTGTTGAAGTATTTCATAACTCCTTTAGGTCTGCTCGTGATGAATGTCTGTCCGTTGGATGTCTGTTGGATGTCTGTCGGATGTCTGTCCGTTGAAATGTCTGTCCGTGCCACGTGGAAGACACGTGTCACCTTTCCAAGTCTAGTCAGCTTTTATCCAATACAATAGATTAATTCTTTGATAATAAATCAAAAAGCAAATCTACTAATTATATTTTGGTGAAAAGATAACTTGAATAGCTTTTGCAAGTTTAAACAAGGAATACGGAAAGTCAAAAGCTCGCATGAACTTGAACAGGGTTAAATTTTAAAATATGTTTTTAACTTCTTATACATTAAATTTTTTTAAATAACAACTAAATAAGATCTATATATCTATCGAATATACGTACGTTCAATCGTTGTAATATAAAAATTCTAAATAAAGTAGATTGTTATAAAGAATTAACGATGTACTTCAGATATTTCCTCCGGGAATAAATTATGTTGGTTCATGAGATATCCCTTTGTTCCAACTTAGGTCATTGAAGTATTCATATAACCGCAATTTAAAATTCAATTCAACTAGATGTATAAATTTTATCCAAATATTATCTCTAGTTAACTTAAGTACAATCAAATTTCTTTATAACTCATTCGCTATTAAAAAAAATTACACTATAACAGTCTAATTTCCTTTTTTGACAAAACTGTAAACGATTACTATTAACAATCAAATTCTTAAATATAAAGAGCATCTCATATCCTGAATAGTTACACCATAATAAAAGACCTCTAACTACTAAAAAAACTATCATCTTGAGCTATCAAAAAACAAACATATTTGAATAAAAAACTTGATTAACTACATAAATGTTGTATCAAATTCCTACAACTAGCTGCCCTCTTTAAGTTCGACGGAGCCGTTATCCTTTCTTTAGTTTGCCTCTATCTGTGTAAGGACAATGATGCAATTGTTAAGAAGAAGCTGGAAGAAAGAAGAAGAGCTGAAGCTGAAGAAGGAGCTAAGAGGAGAAGGAAGCTGAGCTAAGAAGAAGAAGGCTGACGTGGCAAGTTGTTAGAGTTAGTTAGTGTTCAGCAGTTAGTTAGAAGAGTTAGTTAGAGTTAGTTAGGATCTTAGCTCAATTCATTGTAATCCTATAGTCTATAAATACATTGTACTAAGTGTAAACATTCATTCAGATATCAATAAACATTTCTTCTCTCTTATTCCTTATTCTTTCAGCTTTCCTCTCGATTGGTATCCTGAGTTGGCTTCCATTTTCCTCGAGGTATACTCCTGGATTAGTCCCATTTCCATTTCTGGTTTGATTGTGCATCAATTGGTATCAGAGCCTGTTGATTCTCGGCTCAATCTACCATGGGTAAGAATGATAAGAACCCTAATGTTGAGAAAGCAGTGGAAGGCAATGACAAACTCACTGAAATTCAAGGGCAATTGTTGCTGATTATGGAAAGTTTAGCAAGTCTAAATACAAGAACTGAGAATACAGACAAGAAGTTGGGGAAATTGGAGGAAGTAGTGGGCTTACCAAGACAACAGGACATGGGTGAGGATGAACTACTGGACACAGTTCCAGCAATGATCAACAGAATGAGGGAACCTCAAGGTCAAACCAGCAATCATGGTAACTACCTCACTCGACTTTCTAAATTAGAATTTCCTAGGTTTTCTGGTCAAGATTTAAAGACTTGGTTGTATAAAGTGGATTTGTTTTTCTCTGTGGACAATGTACCACAAGATCAGAGGGTAAAAGTAGCTTGCATCCACCTTGATGGTGATGCCATTGCCTGGCATAGGGCTTATCTGCAGTCTAGGAACTCTAGTAATGAACCTACTTGGAATGAATATGTTATGGCTTTGTATGAGAGATTTGGAGAAGAGTATATGGATCCTATGCAGGAGTTGCAAAATCTTAGGCAGACTGGAAGTGTTAGTGCATATCAAAATGAATTTGATAAGTTGATAACCAGGGTGAATTTGACTCAGGAGCAGGCAATCAGCCTTTTCTTAGGAGGTTTGAATCCTGAGATAAATCATACTGTGCAGTTATTAGAACCTAAGTCCTTGATGAAGGCTTACAAGGCTGCTAGAGTGCTGGAGAAAGTACTAGCAGCTAGAGCTGCAAACCCACAAGGCAGAACCAATCAACCTAATTTCCATAAAACAAGTCCTATACTACCCACACCCACACACAGGAGACCTTTTGAACCAAACAACTATCACAAAAATACAAGAATGAATCAGAGTAATCAGCAGAATCCTAATAGGAGGGTATTGACAGCTGCAGAAATGAATGCAAGAAGAGCCAAGGGCCTGTGCTACTTCTGTGATGAAAAATTCACTCCTGAGCATAACTGTAGGATGAAGAAACAGTCATATATGCTGGAGGCAATAGAGGGTGAGGAGGAAGAACTAGAAGAAGAATTAGACCATGATCCAGAAGAAGAACTCATGGCCATATCCTTGCAAGCACTAACTGGTACCATGGGATATCAGACATTGAGGGTCACAGGCTATCATAAGAAGAGACCCCTGCAGATTCTTATTGACTCAGGAAGCACTCATAATTTCTTAGACTCTGAAGTGGCTAGACAGCTGGGTTGTGACACCAGCTCTATGGCTTCTCAATCAGTGAGAGTAGCTGATGGTAGAAGCCTGCAAACTACCACATTATGTAAAAACTTCCAATGGTTACTGCAAGGGACCACATTCACCACTGATTTAATGTTGTTACCCTTTGGTAGCTTGGACATGGTGTTGGGATGTCAATGGTTAACTACTTTGGGAGACATTAAGTTGAACTTTAATAATCAGACCATGGAGTTCAAGTATCAGGGAAAGAAGCACTTGCTGAGAGGGGCTACCAGTAGGGTGAAAGGGATCCAAGCCAAGAATGTTACTCTGAAAGCAGCAGAAGGAGCTCATTTCTTTATGATGTCAATGACCAGCAGCCTAGATTCAGCTGTCTTCAATAGCTTGCAAGCTCATTCAAGTGAGAATCTACCATCTGAACTGGCTTCCTTGCTTGAACAGTACACTAGCATCTTTGAACCCCCCACTGCATTACCCCCACACAGAGGACCATTTGATCATAGAACACCACTAACACCCCAAGCCACCACAATCAGTAAAAGACCCTACAGATACCCTGGAATCAAGAAGGACATAATAGAAAAGCTGGT
This sequence comes from Petunia axillaris subsp. axillaris, assembly GCA_029990575.1. NCBI lineage: Eukaryota > Viridiplantae > Streptophyta > Magnoliopsida > Solanales > Solanaceae > Petunia > Petunia axillaris. The sequence goes on from JARKNS010000009.1 coordinate 20,416,543, forward strand.
ACAATAGATGATGGATCAAGGAGTGATCCAGCATAGCACTAGTCCCTATGCTTCACCTGTTGGGCTAGTAGGGAAGAAGGATAGAACTTGGAGACTCTGTGTGGACTATAGAGAATTGAACCAGCTGACTATTAAGGACAAATTTCCTATCCCAATCATAGAAGACTTACTAGATGAGCTAGGAGGAGCTGAAATCTTTTCCAAGATTAACTTGAGGGCAGGGTACCACCAGCTGAGAATGGCCCTAGAGGATGTTCACAAGACTGCTTTTAAGACTCATGAAGGGCATTATGAATTCCTGGTCATGCCCTTTGGCTTGACTAATGCCCCATCTTCCTTCCAGAGTCTCATGAACTCTGTGTTCAAGCCCTTACTGAGAAAATCTGTCCTGGTCTTCTTTGATGATATACTAATCTATAGTAAGGATATGCAGTCACATGTGACTCACTTACAGGCTGTATTTGAACTCATGAAGCAGCATCATCTATATGCCAAGCCTTCTAAGTGTGCATTTGGTGCAAAAGAAGTAGAATACTTGGGACACTTCATCAGTGGTAAGGGTGTTGCCACTGATCCCAAGAAGATATCAGCAGTGAAGGCATGGCCCCCTCCTACTAACATCAAACAGCTAAGGGGATTCCTAGGCTTAGCTGGCTATTATAGAAGGTTCATCAAAGGCTTTGGAGCCATATGTAAACCCCTGCATGAGCTGCTCAAGAAAGACAATTACAACTGGTCTGCTACAGCTACTACTGCATTCAATCAGCTTAAGGATGCCTTAGTCTCAGCACCTGTGTTGGCCTTGCCTGATTATTCTAAACCATTCATTATTGAAACTGATGCTAGTGGCACAGGTATTGGAGCTGTGCTGATGCAGCAAGGCCACCCTATTGCCTATATCAGTAAATCCTTAGCCCCCAGACATCAAGCTATGTCTGTATATGATAGGGAATTATTGGCCCTTATATTTTCTGTTACTAAGTGGTCACACTATCTCCTGGGGAAGCAGTTTATCATTAAGACTGATCAAAAGGCTCTCAAACATCTTTTGGAACAGAATATACACACTGACTTCCAGGTAGCTGGTATCTCTAAGCTTATGGCCTTTGACTTCACCATTGAATACAAGAAGGGCAAGGAGAACAAGGCTGCTGATGCCTTATCCAGAAACATTGGTGCTGAATTGCTGGCTATGTCCCTACTGACTCCTAATGATCACTTATTTGAAGAAATCGGGCAAACTTGGGTGACTGATAACAACTTGCAGGAGCTAATTGAGAGGTTAAAAAGCCAACCTTATAAATCCTATACTTGGTTCAAGGATCAGTTAAGATGGAAGGGAAGACTAGTAGTAGGGAACAACACTCAACTAAGACAGCTCATTATCCACACTTGGCACTCTTCTACACAAGGAGGGCACTCTGGCATGGATGCCACTATTAAGAGGTTGTCCTCTATTTTCTTCTGGAAGTCCTTAGCTGCTGATACTAGGGAATTTATCAACAAATGTGATGTCTGTCAGAGACACAAGTATGATGCTGCAGCATCTCCAGGCCTGCTTCAACCTCTACCTATACCTGAAGGTGTCTGGACTGATATCTGCCTAGACATCATTGAAGGCCTGCCTAGTGCTAAGGGTAAGACTGTGATTCTGGTAGTAGTGGACAGACTCAGCAAGTATGGTCATTTTATTAGCCTGCAGCACCCCTACACAGCTCAGTCAGTGGCTCAAAGTTTCCTGGATAATGTCTTTAAGCTGCATGGGATGCCTATGACTATGACTAGTGATAGGGACCCTATCTTCCTCAGTTCCTTCTGGCAAGAACTATTTGCCTTGCAGGGTGTTCAATTGCAAAGATCTACTGCATATCACCCTCAGACAGATGGTCAAACAGAGGTCTTAAACAGGACACTAGAGACTTATTTGAGGTGTTTCTGCTCTGATAAACCTAAGGAATGGTCCCTGTATTTGCCACTTGCTGAATGGTGGTATAACACTACCTACCACACCACCATAAAGTGCACTCCCTATGAAGCTCTTTATGGCCAAAAACCACCAATCCACTTGCCTTATTGGGTAGGAGATGCTACATCTGAGATGTTGGATAGGTCATTAGCAGCTAGAGAAGCCATCATTCAGTTGCTGAAATTCCATTTAACTCGTGCATAACAAAGGATGAAGGATTTGGCTAATAAGCACAGGAGTGATAGAAGCTTTGAAGTGGGAGACTGGGTATACTTGAAACTGCAACCTTACAGACAGGTTTCTGTTGCTGTCAGACCCTTTAACAAACTAGCAGCTAAGTACTATGGCCCTTACCCCATTGTGGCCAAGATTGGAGCTGTTGCTTACAAGTTACTCCTACCTGCTGATGCCCTCATTCATCACACATTCCATGTCTCTCAGCTTAAAAGATGCCATGAAGTTCCTGCCATTATTAACCACCCTCCTGTATTCCATCTCTCCAGTCCTCATTGCCCATATCCTGAAGCATTGCTAGAGAGAAGGTTGGTCAAAAGAGGCAACAAGGTTGTAAGTCAGGTCCTAGTCAAATGGTCAGGTGTGGATGCAGCCCAGGCTACATGGGAATTCCTCTCTGATCTGAAGGTCAGGTTTCCATCCTTTCACCCTTGAGGACAAGGGTGTGCTTGTCGAAGGGGTATTGATGCAATTGTTAAGAAGAAGCTGGAAGAAAGAAGAAGAGCTGAAGCTGAAGAAGGAGCTAAGAGGAGAAGGAAGCTGAGCTAAGAAGAAGAAGGCTGACGTGGCAAGTTGTTAGAGTTAGTTAGTGTTCAGCAGTTAGTTAGAAGAGTTAGTTAGAGTTAGTTAGGATCTTAGCTCAATTCATTGTAATCATATAGTCTATAAATACATTGTACTAAGTGTAAACATTCATTCAGATATCAATAAACATTTCTTCTCTCTTATTCCTTATTCTTTCAGCTTTCCTCTCGATTGTTATCCTGAGTTGGCTTCCATTTTCCTCGAGGTATACTCCTGGATTAGTCCCATTTCCATTTCTGGTTTGATTGTGCATCAGACAAACCTGCTATCTATATATTCTTGTACGATTTTCAATTCCTAGAATGCCATGTATAATAAACTACTGCACTACAAATTGCAGTCATAATCTCCTTTCTGAATTTTTCCAATGCTTCTTTCTAATCCACATAAGGGTGTCCAACACTCCTTGTTAAATCACTCCTTGTTGCTCGAATGGACATCTTATCCATTTGTTTATGATTAGTCATACCTTATTTATCCAAGCACAATTACCAAATAAGTGTTGATAGTTTTTCATAGCTCCCATGTCACACAAGCAACATACTTGACTGGATATTATGGTGTTCATATGCAGTAGTCTATTCTTTGTTGGCAATTTTCCATGTACAGCAAGCCAAGCAATTAACCTATGTTTTATCTTAAAGATTGAATTCCACAACAGCTGAAACTTATGGGTGTTTTGTTCATTACTGCGGATGCTTCCGATTGTTTTAACCCATCAACCCGTAATATTTAGCTTGTGCTTGATGCAGTTCGTATCATCTCTTAATTCCCAGTCCTTTATTTTCTCATCTTTTTTAACATTCTTCCATTTTTCCTCTATTTTTCACCTGATGATCTCGGTTCTTCTACTTTTTGTGTGTTATGGATTTGATTGTTCTTATGACCTCGCTAATTTGCAGTTTTGTTATTCATTTTCTAGACATGATAACTTTCTAGGATAAAAACAGCCTAATTTCTCCATAAATAATTTTTTATATTATATTTTATATCTCTATAGCATCATTTTACTTATAACAGTAGTGATATTTTTTTAAGCAATACACTCTATTGTAAAATTACCTCTCTACGACGGGCATACTCAAATGTTGATGTATTTTATTTTCACTATAAAGATTCCCATTCTGATTGATTTTACTAAATTATTAAATTTTGTTGCTAGTCATTTATTTTTATATTTCCAACATTATTAGCTACAACTTTAGTTTCATAAAATAAAATATATAACTAACATACATATTTTAGATATGGTGTAATAATAAATTGTAAGAAATATATTATGTATTGAAATAAAAATTTAAAATATTTATGATAATTATTAAGTTTGGGTTTTATAATAATCATCATTAGGTACAACATAACTAGTTATAGATTTACTAATAATGTATTAATTTTTAATTAATAAAATATGAGTATCTATTGGGACTTTAAATTTAACAAGTATATTGTTTTCAGTTATAACATAAAATATACATAAAAATAACTTTTTGCATACTCTTTGTTAATAACAGCTAAATAAAATTTAAACATCATATGTCAGCATACATGTATAACAACATCTCACTATAGCAGCTAATAAATTTCTAAATAGAAATGCTTAGATGTTTTGTTGTGTTCTTACTTTTTCTACATTGACATCTTGCATTTGCGAAGCCTATTCTTCCTTGTTAGTCATATTAGTATGAAACGACCTCGGTTAGTCGTTTCGGAAGTTAGGACTCTGATTGGCGTGCCGATAATTTTAAAATATTTGTAAGGTCTATTGAGACTTAGCTGTAAAATTTGAGCTAAATCAGACCTCGTTGGTAGGCATCGGAAGAAGGTTTCGATTTTATTATCGATAAATATTAAAAAAAGATTTTCGAGCTCGGTTTTAACGAATGAGCTCCGATTCGAAATCCAAAAGCACCATTAGGTTCATATGATTATTTATGACTTTTATGAACTTTCGAAAGTGAATTTCGATGTTGTTCGGCTAGTTTCCGCTAAAATGCCGAAAGTTAAATAATTTAACTTTTTCTATTTAAATTTGCATCTTGAGTTTCGGGAACCCGATTTGAGATCCGCCCTCACGAGTGTGTTACATATATTTTGTATGACTTGTATGCAAAAGTTGGAATTATTTCGAATATTGTAGGATACTGTTTTAATTTTTGTCACGAAAATAAAATAAAATAAAATAAAATAAAAGGAGAAAAAGACAAAAAATGAAAAGAAAAGACAAAAATATGGAAAAGAAGGCAAGTCGGTGAATGAGCTATATAAGCTCATTTGGATAGAAATAGACGAGGGAAATGGAGAATGGAAACAGAGAAAAATGAAATGACGCAGTAGAGAAAAAAAATGCCAGAAAATGCGAAAAAGGGCCGGAGAAAAGTAAAAATTTTCACTCTGAAACATTCAGGTAATGATCCTAATATATTATTTGATTATTACGTGTGTTTAAATATATTTTAACAGTAAAACCTGAAATATTATACATCGTTTTAATAAGTTCAATTAATAGTTTAAAGGGTCAAATGGAGCCCGATAATGGAATTGATTATATATTCGTACTCAGTAAGTTATGGGCAACATATTAATGTAATTTATTTGGAATTTGGTTATGTGACCATAAACCCTGTACATAGGCCTGGCCTGCGTATCGCGTATGTGAATAGGGTATCAGGTTCCTAACCAGATTGCCCTAAAATGTGAGGAATGAAGCCTTTAGCCTAATTTGATATATTTTTCTGCTTATTGAATAGAGTGGGATCGTTTGGCAATGAAACCAAAGGACAAGCGGTTATTGAATGGATGTACTAACTTTGTAAAAAGGTAAGTGTTTACATCCATTCTTTGGAGGCACCTGGCCTCGTGGATTTTCTACCACGTGTTCCTTATGTGTGTAGCTCGATAGGCGTACTCATTACGCCTTAGCTTTGTATTTACATTATATATTATATGTTATGTCCTATTGTTGGTATTGCATTGAGGATCTGAGTATGGTACTCTGGCTGTGAGTTGGCATCTACTTCCCGGCTATCGTCAAGAGTCCCGCGCGCGGTGAAGGGTTACCATTGCATCATATTGAGGGTAGGAAGATTCCTCCCTCGGAGCAGGAGGATTCTGCTCCATTGCATCACATTGATGGTAGGAGGATTCCGCCCTCGGAGCAGGAGGATTCTGCTCCATTGCATCACATTGAGGATAGGAGGATTCCGCCCTCGGAGCAGAAGGATTCCGCTCCATTGCATCACATTGAGGGTAGGAGGATTCCGCCCTCGGAGCAGGAGGATTCCGCTCTATTGCATCATATTGAGGGTAGGAGGATTCCGCCCTCGGAGCAGGATGATTCCGCTCCATTCATTTGACACATGTGACCTTTTGCATCATATTTCATTTCATTTCATTTCATCTCACTTCATTTTATTGCATCTCAATTCATACCATTGTGTAGACTTGCGGTACATGACTACTGTTCTGCTTATATGTGCATTGCTCATTTGTTAACATGTTTCTGGCTCATATTCCTGGTTGAGTTTATCGTATCATACGTGTTTCCGGTTATTATCTGACTCTGCCTTTTTATAATTTAAATAAGAGGAATTTGTTCTATCTGTTTCTTTTCTCCCTGGCTAGCTATCCTATTCTTTGAGGTGGCTAGTCTGCCCCACTTATTGAGTCCTTTTGACTCACCTTTGTTTGTTGTTTGTTTCTTGTCTATCTATTTCGTTTCGGCAGGTTCGCTCTAGGATTGAGCTCGCCACGTTGTGAAGCAGCGAAGACGACTTCAGCTGTCAGGGTGAGCCAGCTTTTATTCCGGATGGCCACCAGTTTATTGGTTATTATTTCAGTTGCATTCTGCTCCCTTCAGGAGGTATCTGTCTTCTTTTGTACTCTAAGATGTCTAGTCTGGATAGCCCTAAACCTAGTATGTGGGTAGTCGGCTGTAATTTCTTTTTTACAGCTTAGAGATATCATTATGTTTGTACTTTTTCTAAGTCTTGTTATTATTTATAAATTGAATTATATTTATTTTCCTAATTTAATTGATAAGGGTTCGCCTGACAGGTCTAGGGAAGGATGTCGGGTGCCGGCACGGCCTAACCGGATTCCGGGTCGTGTCAGTTGGTATCTGAGCCCGGTTTAGAGTCTATCCAGACTAAGACAGTGTCTAGTAGAGTCTTGCTGATGGGTACGTAGACGTCTGTACTTATCTACGAGAGGCTATGATGGCATTTAGGAAGTTTCACTTTCTTCTTTTCTGATCGTGCGTCGGTCTAGGACTTAAAATTATTTTCGTTAATTTGTTAATTCCTTCGTGGTAATTGTGAACTCTCGTACGACAAATCAGCAAACGGTGTGAGTTCAAGACGAAGCAGTCTGGCCTGGGGTCAGCACTGACGAAGCCTCGAGTGTTTTGATTGTGCTGACGATCTAGTTATGGAGGTCCCAGCTGTACGAGCTCGTGATGGGTAAGGGAGTAGGACCTTGTGGTTCCCTTGGCTCTCTACGATGCTTTTACGAGAATCCTGGCGACGCAGCTACCGTGAGAACTTATTATTCGCTAGGCAGCTTATCAGGTTGCTGCAGATGCAGACGTTCGGTCTCAGGAAGCTCCTATTCCAGTTCTTAATATTGTCGCAGTAAAGTATGTTCTGGAGGTAGCATGTGTTGTACCTCTAATTGTTCTGGCTGGTTAGCCAGCCAACCGAGGTAACAGTTCTGTCCGAGTGCCCAAAGTGGTTGCATTATTTTACGTGGTTGAATCTTCCGATATTCTCAAGTCATGTATCAGATTATCCTTGTGTAAGTTTTTTTTTTAAAATAAAATGATGTCAGCATATCCTTCAGGCTGTTGGTTATCTCGAGCAATATGCTGTGTATTATTCTGCTTTCCAATTTCAGGGTCCAGCCTTGAATTGGTGGGCCACTATCTTATTAGCTAACTTGGTTCGGTTTTTCTTCTAGATTCGTGGAAAGTTCTTTTCGAGTAGCGAGCGAGATGGAAAGTGTTTCCAGTTTGAGTGGATTGGACAGGGTAGCCTGTCGGTTAGCCTATTGGTGTTTCAGAATATGAGATTAGATTCTATAGAATGGCTGGATATGCATTAGAACTAGTCCATGAGCCTTTCGAGAGGTTCAAAGATTTATTGATGACCTTTCCTTTTCCTTGAGATCCCACATGGCTCGAGAGATTGAGGTCGAGATTTCAGTTGATGTTGTTGTTGATATTGCCCAAAGATTCGAGGCATACCACAAGTTAGAGCGGGAAGAGTTAGAGCGGGAAAGTAAGAGATCTCACGGCCCTGGTGGGTAACCAAACGTAACCATGGTACCTCATTTGGAGGTAAAAGTTCTGATTATTTTGGGAGGTCACCTTCCAGGTTATCTCAGCTTCTGTCACTTGATTCTTAGAGTGCGCCGGTAGCTCATCAAGATCAGATTCAGTCTTCTCTTTACAGCTATCAACAATCTTTCCAGCTTCCATTTTTCAGCGAAAATGTGGCATCATTGTCATGAGTCTGGCTATCCTTTAAAGAGTTTTCCGTTACTCTGGCGAGTAGGCAGTCATCCTTTCTCTCGTCAGGCACCTGCACAGTCGTAGGGGATTTTATTTAGATCTCAATCAACTAGGGAAATGCCACGATCCAGTAAAGGTTGAGAGCGTGGTGGCAGTTATTCTTCAGAAGGTAATTATCAGTGTAGCGGCTTAGTTCAGCCGTAGAGGCAGTTTTATGAACTGCTAGTCTAGCAGGATGCTGAGGCATCCGATGTAGTAGACCCGAGTATTTCTTCTTCTCTTAAATGTGAGTAAGATTTGATTCTTCCGATCGATCTGGAAATGGTGTGTCTTATCATGTTTCGATGGTTTCCTTGGATGTCGTTTCTATTAAGAATCGGTTGCGGTAGAGGGGTAAGCTTCTGATATGATTTATTCCTGGCATTTATGATGACTCTACTAGTTTATCTGGTTTAAATGTGAGAGATTTGTGAGTGAGTATCGGTATTTTTCTGCTTGGCATCTTGTTACGCCACCTTCTGTTATTATGTCAATTCAGTATACCTCTTACCTCGAAATTCAATGTTGGTAGGATAATGGGATCCTAATTCGTCACCATCCGAAAGTGTTATCCCTTCTTCCGGTGCAAATTGATTAGTAAGTAATATTCGATCTATGTATCTCATCTTGGTTCAAAATGCTAGTAAAGTCGTGTTATCCTATGAGCTTATCTGGGTTATAAAAGGGTTTCTGGTAAATTGTCAGATTTTCCTTCTTATTGGGAGGTTAAATTGGCATGGATGTTGTTCCATAGAGCTAATTTAATATCTATTTCTTCAATTGCGATTCTTTGGCTAGCTTGACTCGTAAGTAGTCTAGCTCTAGTAGCCAAATAAATAAGACGATGAGCTTCATAAAGATCTAATTATTTCTATCATCAGTTTATTGCCATCTCATCTTCTTTCGACACTGGTGAGCTTAGGCGATCAGTAACCTATTGTGATGTTCCCTGTGTTGAGCCAGAGTATATGTCAAGGTAACCGGGTAAGCATATTATTGTTTTGGATACAAATACTTACCTCTTCCAAAAGATAGCACTGCTAAGAACCACGGTAAAAGATGTCCAAAATAGTAGCACAAAATGTTTTAAAATGTGAAAAATTATTTTTATCTTCGGACAGCTGTTAGTAGTTTGCTCATAACTCCTTATTGATATTAAGATGCTTCAAGATTCCCTGGAACCCTAAGGCATATATCTAAAACTTTTATGAAGACCATGAAGTCTATAACTTTGATTTATACTCTGAAAATTAGGTTGAAAATCAGGAGAGTGGTGCTGTCCAGGCATTCTATCTGCGGATTTGTTATGTCATCCAGTTGTCTCATCTTGTTATCCATTTAACATGTTTATGTTATCAGTTTATCCGGGTATCCATTCCCATGTATAGTATAATGCTGGTTCTGTTTTGCGGATCATCCAGTTTCAGGGGAAACTCTGCCGAAATTTTTATATAGAAGTACCATCCATCAGGCGGTGGTGTTTACGACAAAGGTATGGAGTTGTGAACTCGAGAGTTGCAGCTGGTTGGCAACTCGAAAGGGTAGTTGGTATCTTCGGTCTGCCTACGTTCAGCTTTTAGCTAAATCTTCTTTAGTCCAGCAGACTGTGCGAGGATGGTTATTCCTATTCAAATAGCTGCATGAATGTGTGCTTTAAGTGGAGGAGTCTTCCTCCAAATACTGAATGGTAATACTAAATCTCCGAGGTGTTGATACCACTTTTCTCACGACCCAACCTAGGGCACGACAGAAACCTACAATGAGTGTCGATCACTGCTAAACCACTAATAATCTATTAATGACAGAGATAAGCTGGCGACCTGATTGTATATACGTACCTATTTGCTGAAAGCATAAAGTCTGGAAAGATGACACGAATTTAACTTGCTGGCAATTAGAACACTGAGCCTCAAGTTCTGCTATGTCACACTTCATTCCGTCCTACCAATAAATCTGCTTAACATCTTAGTCGAACCTGGATGAACAATGTATTTGGAATAATGTGCCTCTATCATAATCTGTCCACGTAAATCTACAACACCAGAGACACAAAGTCTATCTTTTATATATGAGAACACTGTCAGTAGTAAACCTGTATGGTGATTCTGGTTTTTTTCTGGCTATCTGTCTGTATTCAACTAGAACTGGATCCTCATACTGAAGCTGTTTTACTTCAGAAAATTTAGAGTTAAAGGTCTCGTGCAGCTTGTCGTCCATCCATCATTGGCATATCTCCTTCACACCTCAGCTGAAGGTCCAACTACATGTCTCTTATATTTACTTTTTGAAGTCATAATAATTCCAATTCAAAGAAAATACCCTGAAGTAGATGTTCGGTCTAGAGATCATTCTTGGTCTGCATCATACTATCCAGTAGTATTTGCATGATCCTTATCCTTGTATGATAGACTCTGTTCAGAAGAACCTTTGACATACTTTAGGATACAAGTAACTATATTCCCACAAGAAGCTTGCAGAACAACACTAAAATGAATTGAGATGTTGCATAGTGCATTCGTAAAAAATAATATAGCTTGCATCAAATCTTTTATAGTGTGTAGTAACAAGGTACTTCAAAATCTTCCCCTATTGCATCAAGCGTGAGCTAATTTTTAGTTCCATCGACCTGTTCTATATCAAAAGGTATATCGAAGGGGTGATTATCGGCTGAATCATGTGAACCCATTCAAAGTTTCGTGTATCTTTTCTTCGAAAATGTAGAACTCTCTTCTCGTGATCGAGGAAGAATCAGCTTAGTCAGAATAAGTTGTGTAATGGTATTATCATATTATCCAGATATATTTTATTCCAAAAGTTCGATATGCGTGTTATAATTCTGATCCTGTAATCAGCAGATAATATCTGTGGAGTAGCTTATGAAGGTCGTGCAAGTTCTTTTGTTATCTGTGCGAATTTTTCTTTCGACTTAGGCTCGTTCGAGGACGAACGAAAGTTTAAGTGGAGGAGAATGAAACAACCTCGGTTAGTCGTTTCGGAAGTTAGGACTCTGATTGGTGTGCCGATAATTTTAAAATATTCGTAAGGTCCATTGAGACTTAGCTGTAAAATTTGAGCTAAATCAGACCTCGTTTGGTAGGCATCGGAAGAAGGTTTCAATTTTATTATTGATAAATATTAAAAAGAGATTTTCGAGCTCGGTTTTGACGAATGAGCTTCGATTCAAAATCCGAAAGCATCATTAGGTTCATATGATTATTTATGACTTTTGTGAACTTTCGAAAGTGAATTTCGATGTTGTTCGGCTAGTTTCCGCTAAAATGCCCAAAGTTAAATAATTTGATTTTTTCTATTTAAATTCGCAACTTGAGTTTCGGGAACCCGATTTGAGATCCGCCTTCACGAGTGTGTTACATATATTTTGTATAACTTGTATGCAAAAGTTGGAATTATTTCGAATATCGTAGGATACCGTTTTAATTATTGTCACGAAAAGAAAAGAAAAGAAAAGAAAAGAAAATAAAATAAAACAAAAGGAGAAAAACACAAAAAATGAAAAGAAAAGACAAAAAAAATGGAAAAGAAGGCAAGTCGGTGAATGATCTATATAAGCTCATTTGGATAGAAACAGACGAGGGAAATGGAGAATGGAAACAGAGAAAAATGAAATGACGCAGTAGAGAAAAAAATGCCAGAAAATACGAAAAAGGGCCGGAGAAAAGTAGAATTTTCACTCTGAAACATTCAGGTAATGATCCTAATATATTATTTGATTATTACGTGTGTTTAAATATATTTTAACAGTAAAACCTGAAATATTATACATCGTTTTAATAAGTTCAATTAATAGTTTAAAGGGTCAAATGGAGCCCGATAATGGAATTGATTATATATTCGTACTCAGTAAGTTATGGGCAACATATTAATGTAATTTATTTGGAATTTGGTTATGTGACCATAAACCATGTACATAGGTCTGGCCTGCGTATCGCGTATGTGAATAGGGTATCAGGTTCCTAACCAGATTGCCCTAAAATGTGAGGAATGAAGCCTTTAGCCTAATTTGATATATTTTTCTGCTTATTGAATAGAGTGAGATCGTTTGGCAATGAAACCAAAGGACAAGCGGTTATTGAATGGATGTACTAACTTTGTAACAAGGTAAGTGTTTACATCCATTCTTTGGAGGCACCTGGCCTCGTGGATTTTCTACCACGTGTTCCTTATGTGTGTAGCTCGATAGGCGTACTCATTACGCCTTAGCTTTGTATTTACATTATATATTATATGTTATGTCCTATTGTTGGTATTGCATTGAGGATCTGAGCATGGTACTCTGGCTGTGAGATGGTATCTACTTCCCGGCTATCGACGAGAGTCCCGCGCCAGTGAAGGGTTACCATTGCATCATATTGAGGGTAGGAGGATTCCGCCCTCAGAGTAAGAGGATTCCGCTCCATTGCATCACATTGAGGGTAGGAGGATTTCGCCCTCGGAGCAGGAGGATTCCGCTCCATTGCATCACATTGAGGATAGGAGGATTCCGCCCTCGGAGCAGGAGGATTCCGCTCCATTGCATCACATTGAGTGTAGGAGGGTTCCGCCCTCGGAGCAGGAGGATTCCGCTCCATTGCATCATATTGAGGGTAGGAGGATTCCGCACTCGGAGCAGGAGGATTCCGCTCCATTCATTTGACACATGTGACCCTTTGCATCATATTTCATTTCATTTTATCTCACTTCATTTTATTGCATCTCAATTCATACCATTGTGTAGACTTGCGGTACATGACTACTGTTCTGCTTATATGTGCATTGCTCATTTGTTAACATGTTTCTAGCTCATATTCCTGGTTGAGTTTATCGTATCATACGTGTTTCCGGTTATTATCTGACTCTGCCTTTTTATAATTTAAATAAGAGGAATTTGTTCTATCTGTTTCTTTTCTCCCTGCCTAGCTATCATATTCTTTGAGGTGGCTAGTCTGCCCCACTTATTGAGTCCTTTTGACTCACCCTTTTTTTTTGTTGTTTGTTTCTTGTCTATCTATTTCGTTTCGGCAGGTTCGCTCCAGGATTGAGTTCGCCACGTTGTGAAGGAGCGAAGACGACTTCAGCTGTCAGGGTGAGCCAGCTTTTATTCCAGATGGCCACCAGTTTATTGGTTATTATTTCAGTTGCATTCTGCTCCCTTCAGGAGGTATCTGTCTTCTTTTGTACTCTTAGATGTCTAGTCTGGATAGTCCTAAACCTAGTATGTGGGTAGTCAGCTGTAATTTCTTTTTTTACAGCTTAGAGATATCATTATGTTTGTACTTTTTCTAAGTCTTGTTATTATTTATAAATTGAATTATATTTATTTTCCTAATTTAATTGATAAGGGTTCGCCCGACAGGTTTAGGGAAGGATGTCAGGTGCCTGCACGGCCTAACCGGATTCCAGGTCGTGTCATAGTATGTCTGCATTTATATAGTTATTGACACTGTGTCATTGTTGTTGACGGTGATGATGAAAAAGATAAGACAGGTTGCAACTACATATTGGTTTAGCTTTTACCTATAATTAAAGAAAATGGCATAATTTTCCTAAGTAAAAACTAAGTTAAAGTAACAGATTTATGAAAAAGCATATTACAGTTGTTTATTTTTTACTTTGTTTAGACATAAAACCACGAACCTGTTTCTTCTCTTAGACATAGAATTTTCCTTATTGTAATTTTTATATGACATGTCACAATGAAAATAACTAAAAAGTTAATGGACTCATATCATGACCAAAAGGTTAAGGCAGAGATAGAAAAGGAAGGATTGTCAACGGTAGTTTACAACTCTTTCATTTTTGTGGGCCATATGGCTTTGGTGGACTTGGTGGTGCAAGTTTAGCCGGATGGTCACAGTGGAACAACACCAGACAACAGAGAAGAATTGACCATGATTTCAAAATTATAAATGAGAATGACCAAAGGTAATAAGTTTAGGACATAAGTTTGACTTGGTATTTATACATATAGACTTGGTATACATAACATTGTCACGTGCACACAAATCGTATGATAATATAAAGAAGTTTCTAGGTTGCGACTCAATTAAAGCCGTAAGCAATTTTCTATCCTAATTACTTCTTCGATTATCGTGTTGATTTTGTTCTAAAGTTGTAATTAATTTTATAGGCCAAAATTGTCCGTAATGAAAAGGTCGTTGATGATAACTTCAAGAAATTTCAGAGTGCATATAAGGTATTCATTTTCTGCTGCTTTTGTTTTCTATTCTCTTTTGGTAATTTTGTACTTAATATAAGAGATGATTTTAGATCTTGTTGGATTCTTTAAAAGAAAAAGGAAATAATGATGATTGGAAGATTAGATTACTTTTTTCCTCTGTTTTTTTTTTAATACTAGTAGTGTAGATGCAAGTCCATTTTAGCTTTCACTTGTGTTTATTATAGTCCCATATTTTCTACATTCTCAAAACCGATGTCATGCAAAATGGGGCTGAAAAATTTACAAATGAAAAACTTTTATAGCATGTAAATATGAGAAGAGTCGGCACATGACTTTTAAGATAAAATCAAAGGAGCATAGGAAAAAAGCTTAGGGATATATTTGTAGTAATTACACAAAGGAGACCATAAAGAAGTATATGAATTGATGGCTGAGGAACCATGCTGGTATTTCACTGATTTGTTACAGTGGTATTGCTTTTATACATGATACAAGTATGACAGTCCTACTGGTACCCTTTTCTCTATACTATTGTCATGCTTCTGCTTTGAATTTGGTGTATGATATTCCTCACCGATTTGTTACTGGGTATGTTGTTGTTGTTGTATATTCCTTTTGATTGGGGAATCTCTAAGGATATAGCTAGTGTTGTAAATAATAAACTAGGCTTAGACTACACAATAAAGACTCTAAAGAAATATATTTATGGATGGCAAAGGAACCAAGCTTCTATTTCACTGATTTCATAGCTAGAGTTGTAAACAATAAACTAGGAGTTCTTTTCAATCCCCTGATCTCCTTCGGTAGATGAAGGTATGTTAATTCCTGGCTTTGCCCTTTATTTTGGTTTAATGAAGTTGAACTTTTGTTTTTTCTTTCTGTTTATGGTTTTGTTAATTCTTTTTAACTTGTAATGTTTTGCTGCACATTCTTACATTTTTTGTAGCTGTTTTTGAGTTGCTGATAATTCCTCGAACCTGTAACTTTTGTTTTCTTTGATGTCTTTAGTGCTATTATGGAGATTCTGTTCTTGTTTTTGTTTTATTAAATATTATTGATCTTGGTTTTCACGCTTTTAGCCTTTAGTCGTTCAGGAGTTTTCAACATATTGTACTCTTGTTGCCCTTTCTTGTCAGTTGACTAATCTTTTCTAGTTACATTTTGATTTTGGGTTTATGTTTGAGTTGTTTGCATATGTTACTTTTCTTTGGTATCATCTGGTCCTTCAATTCTTGGTTTTATATTAATGATCTTGTTTTTGAAGCTTTTTAGCCTCGACCCTACTAATGTGTCCATTATTTTCAGAATGAGTTATTCATTATTTTGAAGGTGGAGGTGGAGGCGGAGGAGGACAAAGGAAGATGAGGAATCATAAACATGTTTAAAAAATAATTTTCCTTGTCATAAGAACACCATGCGTAAAACAAAGAAACATGTTAACTTTAAATGACAGATAGAGTTTAAAAGTTCAAACAAACCTAAATATAAGTTGTCCAAGAATTTGTCGATGACAATGCACAAGGTGTCAATTTTCTAAAGATTTTGGTTCCATGTTGTTGGTTGCAGAAAATAGTTTCTTGTTGAAAGATTTGGTAATGTGTAGTTAGCTCTAAGTAGTCTTTTCGTTGTAGTTCTGTTTATTATTTTTAAGGAAGAGCTCTCTTTATCTTCTTCTTTCCTCAATTTTTATTTTATTTGTCAAAAACTTATGAGTCGGACAAACTGAAGCGAGCCAACAATAACTAAACCAATGAATATAATTTTTTTAATTTGGTTTCAGAATCTAAACACTAATATTAAATTAATTTAATTTTAATTTTAACCAAAAATAACCAAATCGAACCGTAAATACCCCTAAGTCCATGTTATAATAGCAAAACACATTGCCCAGCTGATTGGACATACCATACAACACTTGCACATTTGATGCATTAAACTTTCACATTTAACAAAAAAAAAAAAAGACATTTTGTAGTAAGAGTGCGTGAGTGTTTTTAGGACTAATTTCAGAATAACACTTTTGCACATATATATTTCTTCGGAAAAGCCAAAATTTTGGATGACTTATACAATTGATGACTTGAAAATCACAAAAATTGTTATTTCAAACTAAGATACTTATCTTAAACGTGATTGTCTCTAAACCTAAATTTCATTATACTTCCATTATGGTTGATTATAGGAAAATAGTAAAAGAATCCCTCAACACTCCACAATATCTTCATATTATGCTCTATTATATTTTATAGCCACTCATACTAAAGAAATGCTCCACTAGAATTGTTACATGCATGTTGAAAAGTAGAAACTTATAAATTAACATAAAAGAAAATAGAAACGACATAGATTGACAATGCATACCATAGGATATGATCCGATCCGGATTGGCACTCATGATGTCAGCGTATTTAGAGTTGACCTCAAAAGCTTGGAATGCTTCAAGAGGGCTTGGAAGCCAATGATCAAATCAAGAATGGCCAAAAGGAGCAAATTGGAGCTTACCACATTGCGCGATCCCGAGGCACAGATCGCGATCGCGATAAATCTTCAAGTAACATTCCGCGATCGCGTTATCTCAAGTGCATTCGCGAAGAAGGGCGTTCCAGACAGCTTTGATAATTAGTGGAAATAGACTTTTAGTCTTTTTGTCATAACTAGCTCTAGGGCTATTTAAGTAATTGTTAGTTTTACTTAAGCCCTAGTATAAATAGTTTATGTTGTCTTCATTTTGAGATTAGATTATGTTGAATTGTGATAACTCTGTTGAACCCCAAAAATTACCCCGAGAAGGATAAATTCCGAAATATCGTCAGGATGGACTAACTCTTTTGGAGTTTTTGGAGTCGCCACCCAATTTAAGGAAAACAGGGAACCAAATTAGCAAATGCGTGCAAAATTCCGTTTTTATAAAAAGACGGTCTTTCTTTCAGAGATTCTAAAGGTGAGAGGCTTTATTAATTTCGGAAGAAGGTTTTTAAGGCACTTCCGAAATTCCGTTAAAAAACGGTTAATCCGACAGGTTTCCAAATATTTACAAGTGCGCTTTTCTTTCGAAAAGAATTATTTGAATAATAATAATAATAATAATAATAATAATAATAATAATAATAATAATAATAATAATAATAATAATAATAATAATAATCAATTGAATAAAAATCTTACTTGCAAAATATATATTTTACTTGCACGCATTTGCTAAGATGGCCCCAATTTGCAATAAATTAAATAACGACTTTACAATAAAGGATAATGCACATAAAGTAAAGCAATATACCAAGCAATCAAATATTATTGATAAATAAAATATTTTACACATTTATTTGCATAAATATCCAAGGAAAGTAATGCAAAGTTAAAGATAGAACCGGAAAATTGATCAACTCGCGGGAGCCTTGAATTTTCTAAAATTCCTAAGTCTTATTTCTTGAACGCTCGAGCCCGAGCTCAATCTCAAATGACTCCAGATCAATGCATATTCCCATTTGTAAGTTAGTCCACGAATTATTTGTACCAAAATGTTCCTCGCAAAACAAACAAAATGAAATTGGATTAGTACGATGATAAAGCGTAATAACCAATGAAAATAAAATAATAATAATAAAGTAATAAAGTAATAAAGTAATAATAATAATAATAATAGTAATAAAAATAAAAATAATAATAATAATAATAATAATAATAATAATAATAATAATAATAATAATAATAATAATAGTAAGGGGGTTTGTTTTGCAAAATTTAGGCTCAGGTTTGTATGGCGCTTCGAATAGAGGCTCAGAATTTGGTACGGCTGCAAACACAGAGCCCGGGCCGGTTGCCATGCCAAGTACCAAACCCACCACTCTATTCGACTCGCTTTGCATTAATTTCATACATTCATCATCGCTTTTTGCTTTAGGGACACGGGGACGGGACTGTTCAAGTGTAGTATCATGTTCAAATCAATCCTGAGGCCTCAATACCTGTATGTATTTTTTCATTGGCCAGGTGTAGTATCGGTTCAATACCAGTCCATAGGTCTCAAATGAATTATTTTCATAGGCTAGTAATGCAACAGTGTAGTATCCGTTCAGTAAAAACCAAACGTGGTCAACCATGGTATAGCATCTGTTCAACATCAATTCCAGCAGGCCTCAGACATGGGCATTCCCATAAGCTTTTCAAGTGGTAACAGCCAAATCAATATCAGAGGCTGTCAAATTTGTAGCCATGCAGTAGAGACTCCGCAAGAATAGTCTTTGTGGAAGTAGCCAGGCAACCAAATAAGGCAGCACAAAATCCAAACATATTAAACTTAGCTCTGTGATGGAAGTGAGGAGGATTCCTCCAACAATAGGTATCAAAGAAGCCCAAATCTGCAAGTCAAAGTGCTTGCTCCAAACTAGCCATTGTAAAATAACTGTAGTTGCACGGGTGAATGACTTAAACGTTTGCATAAATGAAACAGGGATGTATCGCAGGCTGACATTGCCTAGCACTATGTTGATACAAAACACAAAGGACATGGGAAAATCCTTCTCCAGTGATCCTCAGGGTCAACCACAATAAGAGGCTTAAGCTTTAGCACTTTATTCATCACGTATGCACCAATAGCTGAGCAAATAAAGTGTTTTAATTTTTGATTCCTCAAATAAATATATTTTGAGAAATTGGACAGACAGAGAGGGGTCTTTTAGAGGGAGGAAGATGATGATAGGGGAATAGTGGTTGTCTTTGGATCTTCCTTCTACCCTTGGCTAACATAAATCATAGCAATAAAAGCCATCACTACCACTGCACTGGAAGGAGAAAGAAAATTTCTCTTTCCATTACCACCAATTAACCAGTTTCCAAGAACTTGGCTTGCAATAAAAGATGCAGATTCCGCAAAAGTCATTAACTAAAACATGTCATTCACCGAGTCCTGCCTCCAACGTATTCAACTCTTTCATTTTATCAAGCTTGCAAATTGAAACAATGTCATTGTCGTTTAAAATCAGTGCACGAAGATTCATAAGACCACTGACCTCATCCATAGATTTGAGCTTGTTTTTTCCAGCATTAAGTACAGTAAGTTTAATAAGCCCTTCAATCCCTTTCAAGCTTTGAAGTTTGTTTTGTACAACAGACAGCCACTTCAAATTTACACATAACTTCAACCCCTCAAGTGAAGTTAAACTGTTAAAGCTAAGATCAAGCCTTTGCAAATTCTTGAACTCACTTAAACAAAGATACATCAGAAAGAGCTTTGTAAGTAAGGGTAAGAGAAGTAATGGAGTTTGGATCAGTGGTGTTGTTGTCTTTCAGGACTTGCTTTGAGCTCAACACTGCCATCGCATTGCTTGGTCTGGCTGGGTATTAGGGTTTTTGTAAGTAGGGAATGAGGGAGATGATGAATAGTGAGGTTGTGTAGATGGGAGAGATGATGAATAGTGAGGTTGTGTAATGGGAGAGATGATGAATAATGGGTAATATTTTTGTAGATCTGATTTTTTATTATAATGAAGATGATGAATGAATAATGAATGGGGGCTAGGGTTTAAGGGTATATATATGGGTGAGGATTTGCACAAATAGGCTAGTGCTTAGGGGGGGGGGGGAGCGGATTTGGCCACAATTTTAGAATTAATTAAAAAAATGAATGGGTTGCACGAGTGGGTTAAAATTTATGGGATTTTGTAAATTTAGCACTTTTCTTTGAAACTTCAATTGATCATCTTTTATTGTCATTATTTTTATTTAATTTTCAAATTAACCTCAATTATAAAATATTGCTATAATTTATTAAATTTGAGAAAATTCGAGACAAAATTGGGTGTCAACAAACTCTTTGAGAGAAATTATGGCTAGGCCATTGTTGCTTCCAAACTTCCATGAACTTGCAAGATGTATTCAATCCTCTTGAGGGTTTGTTTAGATTATGTGCCTCTTTTATTTGGAATCTAAGGAGATGTGTTGGTTTGAGTCCAACATTGCTTCCAATTTCTTAAATTAGTGTCTATCTTCTATCCTTTTAAATTTCTTGTTTGTTCTTTCAATTCTTAGATCCTATGATCATATTAGGATAAAAAGTTTGAACCGAAGCAAACGTATTTAGAATAAGATGTGAGAATCTAAATATGCATTAAATATTAAGATGTTGTATTTATATCTGAATATTGAATGAATAAGATGATTTATTTTCTAATATTAGTTTATATAAAAGTTAATAAGTAAAGTTTTTAGTATTATACCCACAATTTATTAGGATGGAATGTGATAGTGATTGCACAATATGATCGATGATAGTAAACATTGTAATTGCCTGACCACAGTAGAATGTGGTGGTGCCGATGGAGGATGGTGTTAGTGATAGTTTGTAATAATGGTGGTAGTGATTGAAGTGACAGAGGTTGTAATGGTAGATGTATTTTGATAGTATTTGATAGTGATGGTTGGCATTTGATTGTTGATTCTAGATGCTTATAATATTGGTGATGGTGGCACTAGTAATAATGGTGAAGTGATTGGTGTTGTAGTGACAGGTAGCTAGTAGTTGGCAGTGATGAACGATCACGGTAATATTAGCGGTCCTCAACAGCGACAGTGATGCTGATGGTTGGTGCTAATGACTAGCCGTCGCGATAGTGAAAATGGAGATAATGATGAAAAATAACAATGATGATAATTGTGATGGTTGGTTGAGTTGGTTGCAGATAGACACTTTTTATTTTTTTTAATAATCTCTCACCCCACTCTTATTTCGAAGCAAATAATGGTCCTTCCACTTCTACCTTGACTCAACCTATTGATTGTTAGTGAATGATGCTTATCATTTGAACAATTCTCATTTGTCATCTAATAGATACTTTAAATTACAAGTATATTGTATCGTATTATTATTTAGATTTTAACAATTTTCAACAAATTAGGTAGTCTATTAAGTACTTAAGTTCTTATTTTCTTCTAATAAAAATCACTTACGTGTCAATTTGTGGATATAACCATCCAAAATTCCAACATATACCATAAACCTTTTTACCGAAAGAGCGAAACCCACTGCGTGTACCAGTACCACTAACAAAACGATTAAAAAACTCCGTAAATTCCCCAAACCATCAGGGGCATTATAGTTAAATCAAATATCTACCGTACACCCACCCCCCATTTACCATCTAGGTGGAATATCAAAATTGCCAGTACACTACTCTCACTCTTTTCATCTTCTTTCAGTAATGCTGTAGAAGCAAAAAAACAAAAAAATGGGTAAAAAATCGGTGTTACAAAAGGGTAAAGAGAAAATCGGCGACGATAAAGCCGCCGGTAAACGGAAACGTAACGGGGGAGACGACGGTTACGATGAGGATAAACACGGAAAAAGGAGAAATCGGAGTGTACTTCAGTTTGTTGATGACGCTGCTTACGAGGTCAACGACGACGATGACGATGATTTCAGCGATGATTCTGATTTCTTCGATGATGGTAAAAAATTTAGTAAAATTTTGTATTATTTCATAATTTTTGTACAAGTTATTGTTAGTTATTTGCATGTTTGAGGTTAAATTAGGGTTTTAAGAATCGGTGCTTTTGAAGCATTAGCTGTAAAAAGGATGTTTGATGATTTTTACGCCAAGTGTTTAGCGAAAATTGCCTGAGAAATTAGGGATTTTGGAGCTCTACTGGTCTGCATTGTCGTGGATTACTTTTTGCATGAATGAGGTTTGAGTTAGGGTTTTTTTTAGAATTGATGCTTTTGATGGATTAGCTGTAAAAGAAATTTTTCGATAATTTTTACGCGGCGAACTAGGGATTTTAACTGCATTATAGTTGATTGTGAGATTACTTGTTTGCATGTTATGAGGTTTAAATTAGGGTTTTTAAGAGTCGATGCTTTTGAAGGATTAGCTGTTAAAAGTTGTTTGATAATTTTTACCGAAGTGTTTACAAACTTGCTTGAGAAATTAGGGATTTTAACTGCATTGTCGAAGATTGTGTGATTACTCTTATATGCATGTTTTGAGGTTTAATTTAGGGTTTCTAAGAGTCGATGCTTTTGAAGGATTAGCTGTTAAAAGATTGTTTGATAATTTTTAGTTTAGCGAAATTGCCTGAGAAATTAGGGGTTTTGGAGCTCTACTGGTCTGCATTGTCGGAGATTTTTCGATTATGTAGTTGCATGTTTGAGGTTTAAATTAGGTTTTTTAGGTATCTTGCTTTTGAAGTATTAGCTGAAAAAAATTGTTTGATAATTTTAACGCGAAATGATTAGTGAAATTGCCAGAGAAAATAGGGATTTTTTGAGCTCTACTTGTCTGCATTGTCGATGATTTTGCGATTGCTCATTTGCATTTTTTAAGGTTTAAATTAGGTTTTAAGAATCGAGGGATTAGTCGTAAAAAAGTTGTTAGAAGGTATAAACGACAACAGTCACCTAATTCCTTTTTTTTTTTTTACACTAGCAGCTCTGTCGTGTTAATGTTACTGTACTCATAGTTGTGATTGCCTAAATATGCAAGTTCGGTGCTCCTAGTTCGATTTTCTATTCAATATTCGCTATGCCAGAGTTACTTCTTTGATTTCCTAGTCATTGTGGTTCTCCCTTTGGTGCAAAAACAGATTTCTTTGAAGAGGAATTGGGACCTGATGTTGAAATCAAGAATGAACCTGCAAGAACACCCCAACTCCCAGTGATACCCAAAGAGGAGGAAATGGATGGAGAAGAGCTAGAGCAAATGTTAAGGGAGCGTTATAGACCAGGTTCTAGTTTTGTTACCTATGCAGAAGATACTAATGAGAGGAAGAGACCATTTGAACAGGATACGGTTGTGAATTCTCTCAAGGATCCAACTATATGGAAAGTTAAATGCACGGTACACTAAATGACATCAAATTGAAGAGTCACAGATGCATATATTTCAGATTGTTGTCTTTCTAGTTTTACGGCTTATGTCATTTTCTTCTTGTATTTGGTTTGTGTTATAGGTTGGAAGAGAAAGGCACTCAGCTTTCTGTCTTATGCAGAAGTACGTAGACTTGCTTGCTCTAGGAACAAAGCTGCAGATAATTTCTGCTTTTGCACTTGATCATGTCAAGGGATTTATTTATATTGAGGCTGACAGACAACCTGATGTCTACGAGGTTCTGCTTATCTTAATCGCGATATTCTTTGGTTTTGAACTAAGCTTTGATGATTCTTTGGAAGTCTGAGCATTCTTAATGATATGTTCTTTTTTAAAATGAAAGTACTCTTTAATGACATCCTACGCTCACTAATCCGAGCTCCTTGTATAGGCTTGTAAAGGGCTTTGTAGTATATATTCAAGTAGAGTTGCACCTGTTCCAAAGAATGAAGTTTCTCATCTGATTGCTGTCCGGAGCAAGTCTTCTGGGATTTCTGAGGGCATGTGGTCTCGCGTCAAAAGTGGAAAATACAAGGGTGATCTAGCACAGGTACTTTTAATTCCGTCAGCTTACTACTTTTAAATCTATCTCTTGTCACACATGGTAATGCAATATGAACGTTTCTGCTGGTTAATGCTGCTTATTGTCCTTGCTTTGCTTGTCTAAGAAATTAAACAACAATAATAAAGAGCCTTCCTTTTAGTGCTTGCTAACTGTGTCATCATTTCATGTAGGTTGTGGCAGTGAATGATGCACGGAAGAAAGTGACGGTGAAGCTGATTCCAAGAATAGACTTACAGGCCATTGCTGACAAATTTGTAATTATTTATATCTTATTCTCGAAATTATTTCCTGTTTTTGTTTATGTGCATTACTCTCTAATAAGATTGTCTGAACGAAGATATGAAGCGTAACACTGCTCCCTGCTTTTCTTCACCTCCCCCTCCCAAAAAAGGAACATAGAAGAAGAAAACTAATGTAAATGGTAGAGCAAAAAGTAGTTTGAGGGAGGAGGGATGGTGCTATCTGTGATTTCTGGGTAATTCAGCTTTCCGACTATTTTGACCTCAATTTTCTTGAGTAATAAATGCGGATCTGTTGGAGTTGTTAATCTCGTGCATTTGTACTTAAATTAGAGGTTATGATTGAGTATATTCTGCATTGAACGATGCAGGTCCTTTTAGTTATCTATATAGTTTTACCATTATAGACAAAAGTTCTGTACTTTCTCCTCTTTGTTCTGAATGGTTGCTTCAATGTTCTATTAGTACTTTCTGTCCTGTTTGGTTTTGACTAAGCACTTCCATTACATCCTTTACAAGTATTTAGCTAATTATGAACTAAGCAATCCAAATTTAACATCTTAATTTATTCTCATCTAACTTAGGTTTATATATGTCCAGTAGTCCTCTGCAGTGATGCTGGTTATCATCCTCCCTGATAAAGAGAGATGCTATTATCATCCTCATTATAATTGTTACTAGTGCATACATTTTTTCGAGGGCTTTAGATTTCCTCTTTGCAAGACTCTTTGCAAGAGTTCACCATCTTATCTTACATTTGTTAGCGAATGCAAATATGCAGGGTTATCACAGGGTTGGTTTCACCGCCATTTGCTTTAGTTGGGATTGTTATAAGCACATTTTTACCTGGGTTAATGGTTTATGTTTGAACATGGAAGATCTCAATACCTAATATTTAGTCACTCTTTAAGTTGATCTTAAAACAACTCTATAGTTATCATTCTCAAAAAAATCAACTCTTTAGTTAAGCATTCATAGATAGAGGCATTTGTTTGAGACCTTTTAAATAACACTGAAATGACTATTCGCATGTTGATATTTCCTTGCCTTATCATTTCTTACTTTCAATGCTCAGTTATCTAAGTTTTTTAAAATCATTTTATAGGGGGGAGGAGTTGCTGCCAAAAAGGGACCCATTCCAGCTCCAAGACTAATTAGCTCTACAGAGCTCGAGTATGCGCATACTCCTTTTGTTATGATTAATATAATAGGGCGCAGTACATGATGTTTTGTCTTAATTTCAACTGCAGAGACTTTCGGCCTCTCATCCAATACCGGAAAGATCGGGATACAAACCTAATGTTTGAAATTCTTGATGGAAATATGCTGAAGGATGGTTATCTATACAAAAAAGTGCCGACTGATTCATTGAGCTATTGGGGTGTAATGCCTACTGAAGCTGAACTGCTGAAGTTTGAGCCTTCTCAGAATGACGGACCCCAGGATGTAGAGTGGCTTACCCAGCTTTACGGTGACCGTAAGAAAAAGAGAATTGTAAATGATTTCAAGGTTGGTCAGAAAGGGGGTGAGAAAGGAGAGGGTTCTTCAAGCTCTAGCATGGAAAACAATTTTGAAGTAGATGACCTAGTATTTTTTGGGTAGGTTTGTAGCTTGCTGGTTACCAGTGTGGAATCTGTACCATGTATTTGTCATTTTTGTTTATTTGTTTTTCTATGCCATTGCAGTAAGAAAGATTTTGGCATTATTATTGGCAAGGAGAAAGATGACAGCTTTAAGGTATATGCAAGTTTATTTGGCTTTCTTTTTCGTTGGGTTAGTGATGTCTTATTCATAGTGATTATTTTTCAGGTCATGAAAGATGGTTCGGAGAGACCTGTGGTAGTGACCCTTCAACTGCGGGAGTTGAAGCGTGCATCTTTTGATAAGAAGCTATTCAGTGTGAAAGATCAGCTAACCAATACCATTTCAATTGGTGATGTGGTTGGAGTTTTGGATGGTCCCTTGAAGGTTTGCCTGTTATTCATCGATTGGTTTTTATTTTTTTTGATAAAGATAGTGTCTGTCAGCATGTGCGTACATTGACTAATCCACCAGCGACTTGCTATTAGGGGTGGGCATAAAACTGTCAAAAGCGAATTTCAAATTAATTGAATGAATTCGGTTTTTTCAGTTTCAGTTCTTCGGTTCAGTTAACGGTATAGGGTATAGCGAAGTTTGGTTGTTTGGTTTGGTCTTCGGTTTCAAGGTGCTGGTTCTTAGGTTAACCAAAGAACCAAACTTTGATGTTACGATCTTCTTGTGCGTTTTGTATTTACTCGTTGTGACTGACTCAAAGTTCCCTCATCCCCGAGGCACCTTAGTGGTCATGTCACGAAGCAAAGTAAGCTGATTATAATATCATCCAATAATCAGCGTAATCAGTTATTTCAATTTTGGTGAATGTCTTTTAATTTCTTGATCTGTTTTTGACTTTCCGGTTTAAACAAGTTGCTTATACAACTTAATTTGATTATTTGACTAAATTTATGGACTTGTACCTGTGATGCTATTCTATTTTATATAGTACCTTTGGGAAATCAATGGCTGTAGTAATCCAGCAAAGGCTAAGTTATCAGAAGCAACTATTTGTATTAAAAAAAAAGATCTTAACTTTTTGGTATATAAGATGTATTGTTTTGATAAAGTAAATAAATTTCATTAATATTATGTAAGCAATATATATGTTCTGATGAAAAGTAAAATTGCTTATTACGTGTTGTTTAGTCTTCCAGCCGATCGAAAAAAGTCAATTTTTCTGAAAAATGCCCAGTATACTAGGCCCAAACCAATAAAACCGAACTGAACAAATTATGGTTCGCTAGTCGGTATATACAATAGAAAAATGGAAGACCGACGGCCAGCCCTACTTGCTATCTCCCACCGCTATCACCAAAGGTTAGGTGGATGGGAATAATTTACTAGTGCTTCTGCTGGCATTTGAAACCTTGGTTCCCAAGGTGGAACCAAGGTGGAACCAAGGTGGTCGCCCCTTGGAATGTTGTTGCCTGTTTTTCATTTTTTTTTTTAAATGGTGAGTAATATTGATGTCAAAAAGCAGCACTAAGAAAGTGCTGATTACATACAAAAGGCTAGGAAAACAGAAAAAAAAAAAAAGAAACGTAGAAGGAGCACATAGTCTAGGCTATACATTGGCTGTTTTTCATGGAACGAGATAACTTCTTTTCATTTGCTAATTAGACTTGTGAAATGATCTAATGGAGGGTAAATAAATGCAGGATAGACAAGGAATTGTTAAGCAGATCTACAAAGGCGTCGTCTTTCTATATGACCAAAGTGAACAGGATAATAATGGTTATCTCTGTGCCAAAAGTCTGATGTGTGAAAAAGTTGCAGGCAGTGGTGGTGTATTGAATGAGAAGGTTTGTGAAATTTGAGGTTTTCTTGAACTTATCATATTTGTATGATGCCCATATTTTTTTCCCTAATTCTTTTGTGCGTTTTTTATTTAATCAGGGTAAAAGTGAGCCTGGTCCCTCAGGTTTTGCAGATTTCTCATCATCCCCTAAATCCCCTCTTTCGCCTGAGAAATCTTGGAGAGTGAGGGATGATAACAGCAACTGTATGTTGTTATGAGTGTTCTTTTTTATTTTGATGCCTTGAATCAAGGCACTTTTTTTTTTTTTTTTTTTTTGATAAGGAGCCTTGAATCAAGGCACTGCTCCAATCAAAATATCGATTTTCTTTAACTTATTTTCTTTTTTTCTACCAACAGTCAAGCGCGAGGATAAAAATGAAATGTTTTCTGTTGGTCAGTCTCTGAGAATTCGAGTTGGGCCTCTGAAGGGATATCTTTGTCGTGTATTAGCCATACGACGTTCTGATGTTACAGTTAAGCTTGATTCCCAGCAAAAAATTCTGACAGGTTTATACCATTCCTTTCTTTGGCTTCTTATGTTATGTGCGAGAAATTGTCATTGATCTTTCTGTCTTTGTAGTCAAATCTGAACATCTTGCTGAGGTTCATGGAAAGAGTTCAGTCACGTCTCTTGGGTACAATTTCTTTAACCTAAACAAATTTAGGAGAAGCTTTCAGTTACTTTTTGACACTGATTTCTTTTAATTTGCTCTTTACTATAGGGTCGATGGTGATTCTGCAAAACCTTTTGACCTGCTTGGTACACAGGATGGTTCTCAAGGTAGGATGCACTTTGCTCGTTTTCTTGGATCAGTTAAGTTGTTTTATTCCATAGAAACAGCACCAAGTAGGTACAGCTATATACAAAAAGAAAAATCAGCTTTCCATGTTTCAAACATCTGGGTAGCTGAAGGAAGGTGTTCAAGTATAGAGTTGGCATATCTGTCTTCTCACACCAAAGGCCAGGATATAAGCATGAGCATCTAAATCTGTATAGGGTTAACTAAACCTTCAAAGCATCTTTTTTCCAGCCAACTGGTCCAAACAATTGCTTGAAGGATTGTCATCTATCTTTTCCTATTCTCCTCATACGATCCTCTTCCATTTGTGCAAGTGTCTTTGGCTTTGCCCATTTTAGATTGTGTAAGCTGAGAAACAGGCACTACAGCTTTCTGGTAGCCTGGCAGCGTATAAACAGACGATTCACCTTTTCCTCATTTTCCTCATATACGGAGCATCTGCTGCATTATACTATTCCCTTCCTTTGAGAGTTGATTATGTCAAATATGCTACATGTGTAATAGTCTTCTTACCAATTTAAAAGGAAAAAAAAACTTTAACTGGTGTAATAGCACTCTTTACTAATTTCCAAAAGCAAAAAAGGTTTTACTGGTGCTTTGCTCTTCCAACAAAAACTGGCCACCTTAACTGGTGCTTTGCTCTTCCGGATTTATCTTCCAAGGCCACTGTGTAATTGTGCTCTGCCTGTTGTACTAAGTTCTGCACAAAGTTATGTAAATTTCCCATCCTTTTGATGTCATTTCATTGTGTCGGGGCAGATTCTGGCTTCTACTATTACTCCCAGCAGAGTACTGACACTTCCGAATTTGTCTTCACAGTTTCTCCTAAGATATAATCTTCAATCTCTTTCTGACCAATTTTGTTCTACTGTTGCTCTAGTATTTGCTGCCAAATTATACAGGTCTTGAAATTCATCCTTAGTTGGATGTGGCCGGTCCAAGCACTCTGCCAAAATTTTATTCTCATACCATTACCCTTTGAGATGTGTATTTCTTTATATAATCATCTTAGAGGTTTCAGATGCTCTTCCACAAGCACACTCCATGAGGTCCTGTGACAGTTCTACAGGGCCAACTCTCCTGCCCACATCTGGAAATTGTAACCTGTTTCTGCAAGGAAGCATTTGCTCCTGTTCAACACCGTGTTCCACATTCTTCTACATGGATGAATTTGACTAGAGAGCCTCATCTGTTTGTTTATTTGTAGTTTTTCCATTTATTTCTTCTTCTTTTGATTGTATTCTTGCTTGTTATATAATGTCAAATTTTATTAGATCCATACTTCTCCTTTGATAAATATGGAGTCTATACTTCAATCCTTTTTCTTTCCTCACTTCGTTGCAGCTACTCTGTACTTTAAAAGTTAGTAGTACCATCCACTGTAGAATTGACTTAGAGTAGTGCTGTTCGTGGGATTCTGCCAATCCATGTTTCAAGGTTGTAACATATCATTTAACTACTGGCTATTTTTTTAGCAGATTGGTTGGCTCAAGGGGCCACAGCCACCGAGGGTGACACTGGGAATGCCGGAGCTGCAGAACCAAATGCTGGTACGATTATTGTGCCACATTCTGAAAGTTATGAACCAGGCAGAAGCTCCCTTAGCCCTTGTCTTCTGGCTTTGCTTTGTCTGATAACGAGGATCAGTCTGCAGCTTTAGTGTATGCTGGCATGCTGGTCATATTTTTTGTTGGTAACCTGAGAAGTTGGCTTGTTTACTATTCTAGTTTACCTATTTTTTTTGCTGTAGGACTTCTCCATTTAAAAAATTAACTGCGCAATCATGCGTTCATGTCTTCCTGGTGATTCATAGGTTTATTCAGGCCTGCAAATTTTGTATCTCAACTCTTTAAAATCAATTGCAGTCACGTGTGAAGATTCCCAAAATCAATACATTTTCCTGTATTAGCAGAGGGTAGGTTAGAAGCACATTTATGCATGAGTCTGCAAAGTCTAGTAAGCTATGGGAGTGGTTAGGAATGGTGTTAGTTTGTAAGTTGGAAGTTATTTATTTTGATAGTTGTAATTGGCCCCTTTTACTACGGCTTAACATGAGAAGTAAATTGTCTTGCTCAGGTTTGTTCAGAGAACTTGAGCTTTCTTTTGTGTTTTATCTTTCAAGTGAAGCTCTATTTTATGCATTACTTATATTCTCGAGTAAGAAATTTATCTAACTGAAGTTACTTTTCTGCATTATGTTTTTCTTTTTATGTCATTTATTGTTATTGATTCTTATACTATCCTTGTAGGAGATTCCATTTGGGCGACTAGAGCAACTCAAAGTCAGAATACAGCGTGGGGTGCCTCTGGAGTCAGTGATCAAACTGCTGGTGGCTCTGGACAAGATGATGGCTGGATTAAATCTGATGGTTGGGGGAAAGCTACTTCTACTACTGGCGTTACTAGTGGTGTGACTGATGGCTGGGGCAAAAAAGTTGAATCACATCAAGAGAGCACTAATAAGGTCATAGATGATTCTTGGGGCAGCTCTGTGCAAAAACAAGGGAATGTTGATGATTCGAGCAAAGCCCCATGGAGCAAGCAGGATTCTGGATCTTCTTGGAGTAAGCAGGATGGAGTATCTTCTTGGGGTAAGCAATCTGATGCAAATGCAGCAACTGACTGGGAAAAGCAAGATAGTGGATCGAATAAGACGGATAGCAAAACCTCGTGGAGCAAGCAGGATGCTGGATCTTCTTGGAATAAAGGTGATGGTGGATCCTCTTGGGGTAAGCAAGCTGGAGTGTCTTCTTGGGGCAAGCAATCTGATGCAAATGCAGAGACTGACTGGAAAAAGCAAGATGGTGGATCGAATAAGACCGATAACAATACCTCATGGACTCAGCAGGATGCTGGGTCTTCTTGGAAGAAAAGTGATGGTGAAGGTGGATCCTCTTGGGGTAAGCAATCTGCTGCAAAGGCAGAGAATGACTGGAAAAAACAAGATGGTGGATCTAGCTGGAGTAAGCCAGACAGCAAAACCTCTTGGGGTCAGCAAGATTCTGGAACCTCTTGGAATGAAAGCAATGGTGGATCTAAGCAATCTGGGGTATCTTCTTGGGGTAAGCAATCTGATGCAAATCCGGGGTCTGATTGGAAGAGTGGTGGTGGAGATCAAG
The DNA here is from genome assembly GCA_029990575.1 of Petunia axillaris subsp. axillaris. Taxonomy (NCBI): domain Eukaryota; kingdom Viridiplantae; phylum Streptophyta; class Magnoliopsida; order Solanales; family Solanaceae; genus Petunia; species Petunia axillaris. Next base: position 20,448,011 of record JARKNS010000009.1, read on the forward strand.
AAGGGAGCTGGGGAAGGCCAAGCGAATTTGATGGAGGTCGTGGATCAGGTGGAAGGAGAGGAAGAGGTGGTTGGCGAGGAGGTCGAGATCAAAGTCGAGGAGGAAGATCTTTTAATCAAGGCCATACTGAAGGTGAAGGTGGATCCTCCTGGGGTAATAAGCAATCTGATGACAATGCAGAGACTGACTGGAAAAAGCAAAATACTGGATCTAGCTGGAATAAGCCAGATAGCAAAACCTCGTGGAGCCAGCAGGATGCAGGATCTTCTTGGAAGAAAGGTGAAAGTGGAGGTGGATCCTCTTGGGGTAAGCAATCTGATGCAAAGGCTGAGAATGACTGGAAAAAACAAGATGGTGGATCCAGCTGGGAGAAAAAATCTGGTGAAGTGGATGGAGCTGCTGATTGGGGCAACAAGATCACTCAGAAAGAGTCCAAAGAGCACTCTTCTGCATGGAATAGCAAATCTGCAGTCGAACAAGATGGGAATGGGAAAAATCAAAATGATACATGGGGTAGTAAAAAATCTTCAGATGGAGGTTCATCTACAGGATGGGGTCAAAGTACTTTATGGAAGAGTGGAACAAATGATGCAGTTGGAACTCAAGATTCGTGGAGCAGCAAAAGTAACTGGAGCAGCGGAGGTGGCTTTGGTGGCAACGACCAGCAATCTGATTCTTACAGTGATAGAGGAAGAGGTGGTAGTTGGAGGGGAGGCCGTGGAGGATCAGATAGGGGTGGTCGTGGCGGCGGTGGTCGTGGCGGTGGCGCATGCTATAAATGTGGGGAGACGGGGCATATGGCGAGGGATTGTGACCAAAGTGGTGGTGGCGGAGGAAGTGGCGGTGGCGGCGCGTGTTATAGATGTGGGGTGACGGGGCATATGGCGAGGGATTGTGACCAAAGCGGTGGCGGTGGAGGAAGTGGGGGTGGAGGCGCGTGTTATAAATGTGGGGTGACGGGGCATATGGCGAGGGATTGTGACCAAGGCGGTGGTGGAGGCGGTGGCGGCGCGTGTTATAAATGTGGGGTGACAGGGCATTTAGCGAGGGATTGTGACCAAAGCGGAGGTGGTGGAGGAAGTGGGGGTGGCGGTGGCGGTGGTCGTGGTGCATGTTATAAATGTGGGGTGACGGGGCATTTAGCGAGAGATTGTGATCAAAGCGGTGGTGGTGGAGGAAGTGGAGGTGGCGGCGCGTGTTATAGATGTGGGGAGACGGGGCATTTAGCTAGAGATTGTGACCAGACCGGTGGTGGAGGAGGTTCAGATCGTGGTGGCTTTGGAGGCAGGGGAGGTTTTCGAGGTAGAGGATCGGACAGGGGAGGTTTTCAAGGCAGGGGGCGTGGAAGGAGGGATGAAAGTGGTGAATGGCAGAATCGAACTGATTCACAGGAGCATAAACCCTATGGCGGTTGGAGCAAAGGGTCAAGCAGTGATGCTGGGGGATGGAAATCTAATGACTATAAGGGTAGTTGGAGTCAAGGTAACAATGACAAAGGGAACTGGAAGAGTGCTGATAGTAGCGGTAATGCTGATGGAGGATGGAAAAAAGGATTAGATTCTGAAAAGAATGAGGGTGGTGCTAATGCCACCAGCTGGAATACCCAAGAAATCAGTTGGAAAACTTCTGCTACTACAGGAGGTACCTCGTCAGGGTGGGGACAGCTGACAACGGTTGGTGAAAAGAAGGATCAGAGTGACCAGGGAACAAGTTGGAAGCAGGAAGCTGCTTCAGGAATTGTGAGCACAGCTTGGACTGCTGATATATCCAACACTGAGGTTGTGAAAAAATCAGAAAAAACCAGTGACGGACCTAGTGATGCGTGGGGTAAAGCTGGCAGCTCCTGGGGTAAAGGAAACAACTCTGGCAACCAGGGAGGTACGTCGTCAGGGTGGGGTCAGCAATCAACTGTTAGTGAAAAGGAGGATCGGAATGGCCAAGGAACTAATTGGAACCAGGGAACTGCTTCAGGAAATGTCAGCACGGCCTGGACTGCAAACAGCTCCAACACTGAGGATGTGAACAAATCAAAAGGAACCAGTGACGGGCCGAGTGATGCTTGGGGTAATAAAGCAAGCAGCTCCTGGGGCAAAGGAAACAGTTCTGGCAGCCAGGGAGGCTGGTGACAGCTTTGAGCGGTAATTATATGTACATATATACTTGTTGACGTTACATCCTGCTCATTTAGCGTTTGTAGTCTAAAACATTGTCCTCTCTGATGCAGATACTACTTGCAAATATTTGGAAGTCTCCTGAACCTTTTATTTATTGGTAAAGGTAAAAGTGTCCTCAACTTTCACATTATAGACAAACTTTCTGAAACTCCATAAATTGTCTCTGTACAATGCTTTACTTACACGCTTTGGATTTCTTACTGTATTTTGTTTAATCGTCCTTTAGTTATCCTGTTCTTATGTTTCCTGCCATAGTATACAATTTTTAATCTACTTGTGAACCGACTCCTGTAATGGTTTTTCAAATTGACCTGTTTAATTCAAATGTACAGGTCATTGTTATTGCCATCTTGCTTTACCCATCTTCTCTAACCTTTCTGTTGTGCTTCATAATAATTTTGTGCTTTTCTTATGCAGGCTAGTTTGCTATGGACAGTTGGGTGGATATCCCTGTAAATTATCTGGTGACTTCTGGTTTGTAGGAACAAAGGGCTTGGTCTTAAGGAAGCATGTGCTTGGTACTTTAGATGCTACACTAGATGTATCGTAAGCTTATAATGTTTGAATTGCAGAACATAAATTTTTTGGATGTTTATCGTAAGCTTATAATGCTTGAAGTGCAGAACATAAATTTTTTGGATGTTTGGTGGACTACATTTTCATTTTGTAGCCTATTGTTGTCAGTATGGCTGGTGCTTGCTTTCACAACTACTTTTAAGTACCTGTCTCCTAAATTTAGGGATTAAGATGTAGGTAACTTAATTTAAGGAAAAGAAGTATAACCTTGGGTGGTACCTGGGTGTTTGTTAAGTATCTGTTTCCTAAATTGTTAAGTATGCTTCTATTTGTTGTTATTTTGGGGTATCTTCTCATCGGTCAGTGCTTGAATGCTTAGAGCTAAATATATATAGAGCAAAAATTCACAAGTTTTCATCTTATATCACTTATAGTTGCTCCTTGCCGTGTCTGAAACATGTTGATGTCAAGTCAACCTGCAAGTATTAACAATATGTTCAATTATGTTTCAATATCAGCCTAATTGGGATGGCCATATGAACCCTTATAGCTTGGATTTCTTTAATTTCAATTCTATGAAATACGCTGAAGAAAATGTGTGCATTGCATTAGGTTTTGAAGTGGTCATTTGTATTGTATTTCAAGTAACTGACAGTTGCTTAATCACAAATTTGAGGATTCAGACTTTATGTTAACATAATAACATGCGGGGGCTAGTTGTTGGTAAGAAAAGTGGCACCTCTTGTATCTTGCCCTTTATTAGGTAATTCCGCGTGTTACCAAATGATATAGCCAGTGATAAAGTATCAGAAGCTGTGGATGCCGTTGAATGTAGCTCTTTTGTCAAGGAGATGGATGTAAAAGCCTAATACGAGGTGCTAAACGTGAAGTGAATCTTTTCCACCAAGGTTCATTATGACTTGCGGTATCATTATATAATCTGAGGTGTGTACACACACGACCATGTAACCCCTTGTCGTTCTTATTCGATACATTAGGTGTGTTACTCAATTAGAATGATTTTTTTTACCTCCTGTCAAACACATGTACTATCAAATAACTGTCTATTAAAGCTTGACGACGCAAAAAGAATTGTTAATGTACTTCATGACCACTAAACTAACTGCTCGAGAACTCATGCTAGAGCAGCAAGTAAAGTGTCACTTATGTTCAGTATCTTGAAGTTTTGGATGCGAAAAGAGTAAAGAGTCTAGAATTTCATTAAATCATTGGCACATTAATCTCATGTCTATTATCTCGAAGTATTGGGGACCTCTATTTTAAAATGCAGTTTTGAGATTCGTCCCGGGGCGGGGCCATGGGCGGATCCATGTAGAAAACTTTGGTGCTTGAGCACCCATTGGACTTCATTTGGAGTGTGTAAAGATAAATAGAAAACTACATCAAATAAAATATAAATCCAGGAAGCGCCCATGAAACAAAAGCCCATTTGGTGCAAGAGACGGTGCTTAAATGCATCCTCCTCAAGGATGGGAGGTTGAACTCACCCTCAAATATTTATTTTTGAAACCCAGACCGTTCCTTGTATAGAAGCTCGCTTTGATTTTTTTTTCTCGTTGATATGCACTTTATTTTTGGTAGTAACTTTACACTTAAAAAAAAAAGAGCACTCACGAACCCAAAATTCTAGATCCGCCACTGGGCGGGGCACTTGCAAAACGCCCTGCAACTTTCGGGCGGGGCTTAGATCCGTGAGGCTTACGCCTCAAGCGTCTGACGGTGCGTCCGGAGCACGCCCAATGCTCAACGTTCGGGGGCTCGCCTTATAGAATCTATGCAAATGATTTGTCCAATTCCCTAATTAAGATTGTTCATCCACAATTTTCTTTAAAAATAAAATTATATTCATCTATAGAAATTTAAAATTGAGTGTAGCTCAATTAACGAGACATAATATTACATGTTTTATAATTGAGAATATCATGAGGGTGAATATCATATGTATACTTAATCTGAAAATGCATAGTCGATGTTTATATCATCACTTGTTATTGGTCTTCATATTTTATTTTTGTCACTCAAAATTGTTAGACTTCAATTATTTTACAACTTAGAAGCAATTTCATATTTACCAATGAAGAATTAATGTTTTAAATTATAATAGTAATACATTTTATTGTTTATTCACTTTTTATAGCAACAAATTTTTATTTTTAATTGTTTGAAAGTTAAGGCGTATGGTTTATTTGTATCTCATAAAAACGGTAACATTATTCAATTTCTCACAATTGTTAGACAGGTTAGATCTTTTGTTTTTATTAATTTTTTTCTTATTTTTAATTTTCTTAAATTTTCTTATGTACTTTTGATATTTTTTGGCTCATTATGCTATTTTATTAATTTAAAATTAATTAAAAAATAGGATCCATGGGACTTACGCCCCATGTCTCGGGGCTTACGCCTCGTCCGATTGTAAGTAAAACGCCTCGCGTTGCGCCCGTGCCTTTTAAACATTGCTGGGGACATCCAATTGAGATTATGTCAATTCTCTTGAAGCGGTGGGGACATTTCATTATAGTGATACAATTATAAGACCTAGAAAACAAAGAAAATATCTTATCAAAGTTTTGGTTGAACTGAAGAAGGCTAAAAAGTCACAAAGGCACTGAAATTGATGTATGAACCGAGAAGGGAACCAAGGCCAACCATACCCTATCCTCTAAATTGGTAAGATTTTCACATTTTAATTCTTCATCATCTGATCTAAAAGTCAGCAAATCCTATGGCTGCTAACTCCAAGTCATACTCGCGAACCCCACGAGAAGAAGAAAAAAAGAGGTATAGACAAAATGATGACACAAAGTTAACAACCCAAAAATTCCTCTTTGATAACATTTTTATCAATCAAATTATATACAAAGAAAAGCTGGGACCCTTGTGTTTGATCTTGTGAAATTGCAATATTTTCTTTTACTTGGATTCTTTTCTTGAATAGTATAACAATATTCTTTCCTGAAAAATGCTATAGTAAGAGTAATACTAATGGTAATGATGATTGCCCACCATGGTTGGTGGTAATGTACAAAACTAAAATAATTAGAAGAGACAATAAGATAGTAGTAGTTGTAGATGGTGATGATAATTTTGCTGGCGCGCCGTTTCCAAATATCATTCCAAAGAAGTCACTATCATCGCCGGTGGACCCGGCACCGCCGCTCCCGCTTGCTCCGGTGGTGGTCCCTCCACCATATGACATGCTAATTGTGTTATCCCTGTTTTTTTATAAAGCAAGATTTATTCCAAGGTGGATGTAACTCATAATAAATAGACTCAATAGTTTCAGAACACAACTACAAATGTGAAAGATCATTTAAATTTTAATAATTTTTCAATTTAAAACACATAATTTCAGAAGTACAAGGTCTTTTGTGTTAATAAAACTTTAAGGAATATTTAAATCACATAAATAATGGCTAGATCTCTTAAACCAAAAAATAATTATTTTTGTATATTTCATATATACTATGTGCAAAATATGTACATAATCTATGCATACTAATTAGAGCAAAAATTTCTATATAGTTTCTAGACTTTGAAGGTTGAATTTATCAAATTTGAATCCTAAATTTGCACTTTATTATATGTCGTACTATTCAATAATTGTACTCTCTTCGCTCCAAAATGGATGACACTATTTCCTTATTAGTTCGTTCTAAAAAGAATGACACAAATCTAAATTTAGAAATATTTTTGAGTTGAAACTACCACTTTACTCTTAATGAAATGCTTTATAGCCACATATTTATGTAGGGCTTATTTTGGACCACAAGTTCCAAAAGTCTTATCATATTTTTTAAACTCCGCTTCAAGTCAAACCAAGACAACCATTTTGAAATAAGGAAGTATTTGTTAAACAAAAGGACTATGATGGGCAGATACCTAAAAGTAGCTTTTTATTTATTACTATATTGCAGTAATAGAAAAGTCGTGGATAGTCCGTAGGAGAAAATGCATGTGGGCAAATAGTAGATGTTTACAAGGAGCTTTAGCTTTATTACCATTGTAATGCAATAGCTTTCCCAGACTTTTGAACAAATGAAAGATTACGCTGTTCCTATCACAGTTACTCCAGCAAACGACGTCCCCTAATGGGTCTGTTTTTAATTGGATAATGACACCTTCAAAATTATTAACAAGCATGAGTTGATTGGTTCATGAACCAGTGAGCGGGTGAGCAATTAGTCAAGTAGTCCTCAACAACCTTTTTTCCCTCGCATAACTTTAAATTTGTTACATGAAACACGTATAAAACTTGGTTAAAATTGGTTAGTGGTTAGTTTCTAAACATGAAGGATCCAAAATGAGAGCAACTCAAGAGCTCATTTTTTGGTGCAACTCATGAAGGTTGAGGTGGCTGCTTTAAAGTATCTTTGCTTACATATTTGGAACACGAAAGATGTGATTAAGATCAAAAGGATCTCTTAGTTATATTCCACGTCCCTTGTCATAAATCTTGAATGCTACTATAGAGCTAGACTGAGCAACTAGGCAACCCCACCTTTCTGTGGCGCAAAGTCATTCAAGTCTAGTAAATAACAGAAGTGGCGTCCAAAATCTTTAAGGAAAGTGATTTGGGCCCACGTTTTCATGGGCTGGAAAGCATGAACCAGAGAATCTAACTTCAATCTCACACGCTCTTAAACACTCTCGCATGACCTAATCTTCCCTTTATGCATTGCTTCTACATTATATTATGAACTAAAACCAATTGTAAAGATTCTAGCCGCGTCAACTTAGTTAGAGAGTTGTTCACTATTCAAAATCATGACAATAATATCACTTGAGATTTTGAATTTCAGATCTGAGAATTGAAAATTTTCTAGGATAGAATATTTCTCCTTAAAGATCCTATGCGATGTATATGTGAATCCGTATTTGTCAGTAAAGACATTATCAATAAATTCTTAACACCAAATGTTTAAACTTAACGAAGACACCTCCTTTTCTTTGAAACTGTAAATATGCAACGTTCACCAGGGAGTAGGCTTATAAAACTCAATGCATTAACAAGCACACCAAAAGTGACTTCACTTAAATCTATGAGGACTCATATAGAATAAGACAACTCAAGACTACAAGGCTTATTTTAGGTAATTGTAGTTATGGTCAGCTATTAGATTCTCAATGCCCGCAACATGATCACGTGGATCTATGTAACCATTGCTTTGCACCTTTTCTTCTTTTGCCTTTTAGCTTTGTACTTAATCGAACCTTTCTATGAACTACTCCTATATAAATTTCTTACACTTTAGCAAATCTATATTTTTCTTAATTCAATCAAACATTTCATTAGTTATAAAATGATTAATTGTTTCGATGCAGTTAACCAATCGATGTACTTAGTTTTATGTATGATTTTATATGGGGATTATTATTTCAAGACCTTCAAGCAAACGACTCCTAATAAGAAGTAAATAGACATTAGTGGTAAAAGATTAAAAATGAGGGGTATACCTTGAGCCACCAAAAACACCGGCATTAAGGGTGAGTTGATCAATAAGAACAGCGGATTTGGGCTCCACGCTCGATGCCTTCGCGTATTGATTGCTCAATCCTTCACCTGATGGAACAAAAAATGCTCCATTTACCAATACATCCCCATCTGTTCTCCAATTCCAGTCACTCCATTCTCCCTCGTCTGTTTCCACGCGCTTTGTCACCTGCTCCACATACAAGAACTATGAGTAATTGAAGATGTCACTATTTCATTCAAGTACCCTAATGATGGAAAATTTTGCAATTTTATGCATTCTTGTCATACTAACTAAAAAGTACCCAATACACAAAAAAGAATTTTTGATGTGGGCTATTTTTCTTTCCTTATGGAACAATCTTCAAATAATAATAACATGGTGTTTTCAAATATATTTTCAGTAATAATAACATGATGTTTGTTCTCCTACCACTACAAATATCAAATATATTTTCCACCACAACTAAATCACATGGTTTTACTTGAGTTAAGATGTTTAAGTCACTCTCTTAAATAAGGGATATTAGACTAGAGGCCCCTCAAAGCAGTGGCAATTTTCATAAAATACGAAACAATAAAACATAGAGCCTGTGTTCTTGCAAGTATTTTTTCAAGTTGAAAACGATATTAAAGTGATAATTAAGACTTGTGTTAGTGTATTTTTATCATGAAATTGTGTCTTAAAGGCCCACATTTGTTAAGCTGAAAAACTAGAAGGGATCACAAAAACCTTCTAGTGCGGCGCGTTTCTCCTACGCACACCCATCGCGATTATTTTAGCAAGACAACCTTCGTGGGACGCAGCGCAGGTCCCAAACAGTTCACTAGATTCGGGGAAAAAATAATTTCAAACATCATTACTCAATGATTCTCCGGTTTACCAAAAATGAGTAAAAAGAAAAACAAAATATTCCACTAACTCTAAAAAAGCAACTTAAATTAAGAAGAAAAAGAAAATTAATCTTGAAAAAAAGTAGTACCTCTTTCGCATTTGGATCCTCTGGTGCAGTATAACGATTGCCCTGACTGTTAATAGTAGGATTAGCACTTCCTCCAATTGCATACATTTGCCATTCTGTAAAATCATTGTTCACTACATGTATATACCCTCTTCTACATCTTGGCATTCTCTGCACCAACCCTATTCCAAAATGATTGAATGCTATTGTCACCTATTTTTCCATAAATTACACATATTAAATCCCAAAAATTTCAGTAGTCCTCTATAAACAACTTAAAAAAAGAGAGGACAGTTAAATTTGCTCATATACTATTCGAACTTAAACAACATTACATTCCATTAGACTTTTGGTCTTAATATTAATCTGCTAGTGGAAAAAAAATCTCATTTTCCTCTTGACCTTTAGTGGAGCTTCAGCTTAAAAGTATCCTTTAACCATAGTCAAAAGTTGAGGAGTCTGAACTTTTTTCAAAAAATTCAATACGGAATCCACCATTTTAAGTTGGAGCTCCGTTAGGGTCAACAAATATCAAATATCGCTTTAGATAACAAAATTGAGTAATTTTAAATAGTTGATGAGCAAATATGAATACGAAGGAATAGACCCTTATGTAACATTTTTCGATACGAATCTAAATTAGTCGAGGCCAGTAGTTACATTACCTCGAGTTAGAAAAAAAGAACACCAAAATATCTAACCTGCATTCCGGAGTCAGGCAAATATCTATCATCATGTCCCAAGAGCATAACTTCATCATGGTGAGTAAAATAATTATTAGAGATAGTAATAGCAGTAGACCCCATGATAGCGTCAATTAAGCCGTCGGTACAATGTGACAAAGCACAATGATCAATCCAAATATTCCGTGAACCAAATATGGATATTCCATCACCGTCTGATCTACCTCTATGCCCAACATGAGTCGGGGTCGAACGTATATTTGTATTTCCTGAAGGTAGACAATTGTAAATATGTACATTATGTATAATAACATTGCTAATATACTGCAATGTTATACATCCATTTCCCGTAATATGTACTTTTGCACCACGTCCATCAATAGTTTTGTAACTATTAAAAATAAGTTCATGTTTCAATTTTATGAACATGTCGCTGGCAAATATTATCCATAGGGGTTCTTCTTGAATCACGGCATGCCGAAGTGTTCCCGGAGTTGGGTTCACAGTGTCTCTATCGGAGGAATCGGTGACAACGTAAAACTTGCCACCTTTTCCTCCCATTGCGCCTTGGCCGAAGCCAATGGCGCAATCTGCTAAACGTTGGCGATTGTTGGACCAATTTGGGTCACATCGCCAACAATCGTCTACTGGATTTCCTGTTTGACATTGGGCTTTTGTGGTAGTGTCCAATAATTGTCTTCTTGAAATGGACTCATTCACTCTCCTGTATCAAAGAAAGAAGCAAATTCTGTATGAATAATGCAGGTATTTGAAGTAAATTGGTGAAAGTATAAACACTTAGAGCTAGAAAATTTGACTATCGGAATGTGCTGGAATGGATGGAATCCCTCGACTCTCAATTAGAGTCTCAATTTCGAGCCATGAGAATAGGAAAACAGTTAAGCTTTTCCCCCAACCCCACAATCCCTGCTAATGAAAAAACAGTGATGCAAATGAGCAAATGCAAGAATGAGAAAATCCCAGATGAGGAATATGAGCAAGGTTATTGATGAAGTTAGAATTGAAATGTAAGTATACCTTTGTACTTCTTGAACCACAGCTTCAGGGTAAGGGTGTTGATGAGGAAGTGTGAGATTAAGGGTAGCAATAATTGGAGGAAATATGGAGATCAAGAAACAGAATGAAAGAATGTATGTGAAAGTAAGCATCTTTTGGGAAGTGTACTGTTTAACAGAAATGGTTAATGAGTTTGATTCCTTGTAGTTTGTAGTTATTTTTCTGAATCTTCTGTAAAAGGAAGTCTCTAAAGGGAGGGAAGAGATGTCTTGTAATTGAAAATTTTTGGAAAATATAAAAATTTGGAATACGATATATTGGATTGGCTTTATATAAGGTTTTTGGACTTTGTGAAGAGGTTTTGTACTAGGCTAGTTGTAGTAGTAGTATATAGTATTTGTTTGATATCAGCAAAAACCCAATTCACATGGAAGGGACTTTGAGGTGAGGAAGGGGCTTTGGTGTTTTTTTCTCTCCTTTTGCAGCCAACCTCAGCTACTTACATTCCTGGCTTGTTTCATAATTATTCTATTGGATACATGTCTTGATGAATATTTTAATTGAGAAGGAAACTTGAGATATTTTATCAAGAAAGTGGCTTATCCAAAATGTATCAGCAGGTTTCTGTGGGGTTTGGGCGGCTTTGGACTTTAAGGAGTGTAGAGTTGGGGCAGGGGGCAGGGGAGGTGGGATTTTGGCTACTTTAGGGGCTGGAATTTCTTTTGTGAAAGGGAGAAATGTGTTAGTTTTCCTTTTTGGTTTAATTGTTGTATACTTAATGTATTGATCCGACTAATTGAAATTTAGATTATTGTTAGGGTTTAACGATATTTATGGACTCTTAGTTACGGATGAATATATCTTTTATCATTTCGCTAGACCCGACGGTGAAAAAGATATTGGTTATGATATGATAATTCTTTCGAATCTTCAATTTTCTGAACCGAGAGATGAGATGGAACTTTTTCTAATAGGATGCTGCTATTTGGCCACACCTATGTGGACATACAATGGTCATATTCGGTGAAAAGTCTATAAAATCCCTGTTCACTTTTGGCTCCAATCACTATTATTTTCTCTCCAATAAGTTTCCCTCCAATAAATTTTTCTCTAAAAATATAATAATTTTAAATTAGTATGTCCATCTTTTTGTGATCCTAATACGTTGAACAATTAAACTAAATGTATGGGTATATAATTCTTAATATTGATATATAAGTACATTATTCTTAATATTGAATATATGAGTTTATTTTAAAGGAGTACTGAATTTAATTGATTTTTTTTTTGCTTGTAGGAGTTTTTCGTCAAACATTTAAATTTTAGATGGCAACGTAAGTGACCAATTTTCATTGTAGGTGATTTATTAATGTATTATTGAACTCATTCGAATTATGGTAATTTAGTTAACTACCTAATGAAAATACACGCGCTATATATTTCAAACTTATTCCTCTGCATTTGTATCTACACACTATTCATAAATTTACCAGTAAAAAATTATAATTCACATATTAGCGTACACACCCTAAAATAATACAACAAGAATTATGTGAGAATTTTTAAAAAAATATAGGAAGTAAATTTGTTATAGAAATACTATTATGTATAAAATAATATATTATCAAGAATAAATACAGATATGACATCATTAATAAAACCACTAACTGACCATGCATTGTGTAAAGTCATCAGAAGTAGGAGTAGGAGTAATTGTTAGTGTGTCTCTACGCAATGTCAACCAAAGCCATTTTAGTCTCATGTTCACATTTTTTGCCTTGTTTGATGGGTCAACAAAGAATAGATTACAAAAAAAGGACGAATGTTGTTGCCCAATGGGTCAACTAACGTCTTAGAAATTGAAGACAAGAATTTGCGTGTTTAAGTATAGTTGGAGTGAACCTGAAAGATGAAGCTACTTCAGCATAATGGCAACTACGGCAACATTGTAATTGAAGGTCAAAGGTTCGAACCTGGTAAAAATGTACCATCTAACCTAGTTTTTCAATTACTTCATATTTAATTATTCTTACTATGTAGCCAAAAACTAATAAAATTTTCTCTCTTTTATCCTTACCTTATCTGATCCTTCAATTACTGGTAGTAATGAACAATCGAAGGCACTGGGAATATACAATTATATATAATAACATCTACATTCAATATTTTCAATAAAGTTAGGCATATTTTCCTCTGTAAGGACATATATTTTGTTATCAAACAATACAAATTTTTATTCAACCAAATTAGTAAGATAAATAAGGACATTATCTTGGTTCTAGTTTAGACATGTCACGACTAAGAATATTATTTCGAGCTTGAAGTAAAATATTATTTCGCTATTTTTAAGTTAGTGATAATTCATGCTAAATTTCCACTTTGTGTTATTTTTTTTTCAATTATTTAAATTTAATTTAAATGAATATGAAAATTTTAAAACTTTATACTTTTTGCTTTGCACGAACTAGCGTATGTGTATTACAAGTATGTTTATATTAATTTAATAAAAAAATTTCCTTCATAGGTTATGGTGAGATTCGATTCAAAAAGTTTTATAACTTTACTAATATAAAACACTTTATTTTTCCAAAGATGGGGTTCAAATAAATGTAAAAAATGAAAAAATTGAAAAAAATAGCATTTAGCCTTTTTTTTCTTTCTAGAAAATACTTATGTTTAGACATCAAGTTAAAAATTCTTTTTTTTAAACAATTTACAAAATTATTTTTTTTAATTTTACTAAAAAGTGACGTATCAGAACGAAGAAAGCACAAAAATAATTATCTTCGTATATATTAAGAAGAATATGAAAAATATACTAAGTATTTCTTTTTATATTATGAAAAAAATCAGAAAGTCACGGGTTGATATTCAAATTTTTGAGAAGATATAATAAAAGAAAATGGGCACAAAAAACGTAGTTTTTATTGGGAATGTAAAACATAATAACTAGAGAGAGTGTGTGTGAAATTCAAAATTTGATTTTTTTTTCATGAAGGGTATAATGGACACAAAAAACGTAGGAAGTGTCCATAATGCCTCGAATTTCGTAGTAAAATGACTTAATTACCCTCAGTATAACTATTAGTGCCAAGAAAGGTAGATCACATATCCTTTTTTTCTTTCTAATACACTTTTAACATAATGGTTAAAAAGTCCGTGAAAGTTGACAATACTAAATTAACTATGTAGCCTTTTGAAGGCCATAATTGCAATAATGAGATGATAGATCTCTTACTTTTCGCTCCATTTTGTGATATGTTTCCTCCAGGTTAGTAACATGCAAAAAGGTAAAACAGAAGTTAGGATCCGTTTGTCCACGGATAGTTTTTGCTTTTTTTTTTTTCAAAAACTTTTTCGAAAACAGTGTTTGTCCATGAAAAATTGTTAGTTTTGAAGATTTTTTTAAAAACAAATTTTGAAGAATCAGCACTTTTTCAATCTTTCAATAAACTACTTTTTCTCTACTCACAAAACTTTAACTTTTTTACAAGTTAAATTTATGTCCAAACACAACTTCAACTTCCAAATACAATTTTTCAACTTAACTTCAAAAACTCTTTTTTCAAATATTTTTTGGTATTTATGGCCAAACAGCTACTAAGTAAATTTCTTTTACTTTCTTCCTTTGTCTGACAAAATAGCCTATCATTAGTTTGAGTAAAGGGGTTTAAGTGTACGTCACCACATTGTGAGAGAAATTATGAAAGACTGGATCATTTTACATTTCTTAAATGTTTTATTGATTTCTCATCCAGTTTTCCATACACCATTGAAGATCGACTAATCAGGATATGCGTCGCTACCACTTAGGGCCGTGAAGAAAGAAGGGGCTCAAATATGTAACTAAAAGTAGAGAGATTTTATTCATTCCACTATATCACTTAATTGTATTTTCTTCTTGGTTACATCCACTGCATGCCAAAGTAAAATTACTACTCAATCCATTTCAAAAAAAAAAAAAATACAATTTTATGGTTAATTTAAAAATTGACTTAGCAGATTAAGCAATTAAATTTATAATTTAGACCACAAGCAATATAATTATATCAAGACAATATTAAAGAAACAATACAATGATAGTAAACATAAAGTGAACAAGTAGAACTGTTTATCCGCCTACGCAGAATACGTAGTTTATGATAACGAGACTTGTAGAATAATTGTAAGACATTAGACAAAAGTAAGGGAGAAGATAGAAATTTGCTTATTGCCTTCAGTAATGCAGGTGCGTAAGTTCATTTTCAGATATCCTACATATGAAAGGAAAAGGGATTTATATAGTGATTACAAGATTTAATGACATGCATTCAATGCGACTCTATCATTATTCCATCAAGCGTAACGATGAAAGCCATGATCAGGTGAATAAATATTGTGAGCAACAACCCCTGATATTCTGCCTCCATTTATTGTTTTATATTCAGTCGGGTTTGTTGAACCCTCCCAAAAAATACACACAAGTATGCACCGGGATTTGATTTCAACAAAATGGGACTTCAAAGGGTTTTCTTTGGAGTTGGCACCTAATTTAAGGATTATTAGGAACCTAAGCTCATTAAAGAGTGTAATTTTATTCCCTATTTAAAAGAAAATTATTAAAATCAGAGATTCTTAGGTAAGTGGTTCTATTAAAATCGAAAGAAGGTCCCTAGTGGGAGCACTTTCAAAAATCCGCTAAATGCGGTTAATCCGGCGGTTTTCACGAATTTGTTAAGGATAATAAGTATATAAAATTAATTTTAAATAAGGATAATAGAAATAATAAAAATAAGATAAGATTTTAGTTATGCCGATACTTATATAGATAAATGACCAAATTTAAGATCAATTAAATGGATGATTAAATAATGATCAATTGGTTAATTAATTAATTAAATAAAGGTTAAATGAAGTCAGATAAATAAATAAACAAACTAGATAAATAAATGGATAATAATAAGGATTAATTAATTGATTGAATAAATAGATAAATAAATAAGCAAATAAATAACTTAATTAAATAAATAAATACTTATCAATTTTAATTAAATAAAGGAGCAAATGAATAATAATTGATTAATTAAATAAATATTTAATTGATTAAATAAATAATTAATTAAAATTAAATAAATTAGATTAAGTACATAATAAATAAAGGATGAAAACTTAATTGATTAACTAAATAAATAAATTAGATTAGATAAATAAATAATTGAATATTTAATATAATAAATAAAGAAGCAATTCAAATGCGAATTATGACGAGGGTACGATTTTTAGTCGAATTTGATTTTGCACTCCTTAATTGACAAATGATTCTAAACATCCATAAATTAATTGGCGATTCGCAAAGAAATGATACAAAGCATTCATATAAAAACAATTTAAGTAATTTACAATAATTATTCACAATTCAAATACCATTTCTTTTCTACAAGGCTCCTAAAACATGCTTTTCTAAAGGAGACGGGAAAGAGAGAGTTTGGAAGATAGAACCCGGATTTGGCAATTCATAATTGAGCTTTGAATACGACTTGTTGATTTGAGACCCGAACTCAACCACAAGCAACTCCAATGTCAATAAGCCATCCCTGTTTGTGAGTTTTAATCAACTCGTTCCCAAGAATACCCACGCCAAAACAGATAGTAATGATAAGGATTAGTGAGTGCTTAAACATAGTAAAGAAGTTAAAAAAATAAGCAAGCAAACTAAGTAAAGGAGCAGCGAGTCAAAAGTTAAATTACTTCGTCAGGAAAATGCAACAAAATTGTTAATATAACATGTAGCCTAAGGAAACTGAATAGAGTTGATTCCATATACACTAAATATGTCAAATATAAGAGCAAGATTTCTAGGTGAGATTTTCTATCAAAGGGAACAACTTGTCTCTATTCTATACTACGCGATAAAGATACATGAGTTGCCTGCAATCAGCTAGCATACTAGATTAACTAAACAATGAACTGCTTTCAATTTTAATTCTAAAGACTGAACAATTTCAGTACCCAGACTTAAGATACTATTTTTTCAAGCTTAACAAACCACTTTGCCAAATGGATTGAAGACAAAGTTTACTTAAACAGAAGAAACAAGCAATCAAATTAACGTTCTTTCATGCTATCAAAACTGGAAAGCCAGAGAAAAAAAAAAAAACTAACTTCATAGATAAAGATTTCTAACCTATAATAGAGACTTAATAAGTGTATCGCCGCAACAAGACAGTGACAAAACATGACTGAAAGAGACCTATCAACCTTCAAGGACTAAAGCTCCATTTTTCCCAAACAAAGACACCAATCAGCCTGCCCTAACTCCACTACATGCTACTACAAATTTATACCAGGACAACCATTCAGACTCCTGTACACATACCAAACACCTACACACCTTCATACTGCCTTACACAGCCAAAACCAAACCAGAATTCAGTCCCATATACCAACTGAAACCCTCCAAAGACAAATCAAAACACCTGCAAACAGAGAGACCAAGAAAATACCCCTGAACCCCTGCAAAAACAACCCATAGATCTCCTCACCTTCACATGCCACTCTGAACCTCCTATACAAATTTCTAGGGCCGCCTCTAACAATTTTCAGGCTACCAGACCCCCTTTAATCAACTGCACACACACCTGCAAGAACTAGAACTCCTCACACACGCACCTGAACCCTTGAATCACTCCAAGACATTGCAGCAGCACAGAACCTCTCCTCACCCTGAACAAAACTCAAACCGGCTTCCAAACGCCACCAGAACTCCCTCACCTTACCTGAACCAAAACACAAGAACCTCTCCCCTTGCTGCCTATTCCTGCCTTCTTCGAACTAAAACAAATCCCTGAAGTCACCTGCAACACACAGCTCACAGATCTGCCTGCAATTACACCTGCACACCCTGAACTTTTCACAGCAACAAACCCTTACAAGATACCTAAACAACTACATCTAGCTCACTGATCAACCTGAAACTAACAGCCCTTTCCATCTACCAAGATCTGCAGCATCTCTATATTTGAACCTACTGCCTCCTCTCCTAAACAGACCAAACCTAAGCTCGATTTCTATTCATTCATTTCCCTTCAAGCAATTTCTAAAAAAACCTCTACACACCTACAAGAACTGACCCCTTTCCAAACAACTATCTGAACTCCATCTAAACCTTAGGGCACCTGCGGCAGGCCTTAACTCCCTCCTCAACCTGCAGACCCTATCTCCTTCCAGACAACCAGAATAGACCTCTATGAATTCTAAACAAACTATTAGTGCAAGAACCAAGGTTCCTGCACCACCTGCAATCAGAAAATATCCAGACAAAGCAAAAAAAAAAAAAAAAAAAAAAAAACAAAAACCTTCAACTAGACATAATAAAGTCACACACTTTACACATTTCGAACTCAAGGTGCAACCACTTTATAGTCTTTTAGGAATCAACTATCAACTTCAAAGAGACATGAAACACTTCATGTTTCAGCTTCTAAACAACATACAATCATTTCATACTGACACACATGTAAATCTATAATAACAAAGGTGACACTAGCGACTGTAAATAAAACTCACAAAAACAAATACATCATAAAATGAGTTTTAGGCGAGGTTATTACCTCTTTGCGAGCAGCAAAAAAGGGCAGTGAGCTGAAGAAAGCGATTCAAACAAGAGCAATGACTTAAATGAGGTCGACTACTCGGATAATGGCAAGGCGATACCACGAAAAACAAGTCGCAGGAACAATCACACTAATTCTGTGAATTCTTAGCTAAAAGAAAATAACTTCAATGCATTTTTACAGAACTCTTGTTTCTATATTTTTTTTGTCTATCTATGAACCTCTAAGAACTCCCCATCCCTAAACAAAAATAACAATAACCTATTTATACCTGAATTTAGGGCTTTCGGATGGTTTTGAATTCCCAAAATCAACCTTCTATTTTTACCCCTTTTCCTTTTGAGACAAGGGTGAAAGGGTCTAATCCTTTAGGGATCCGACCGTTTTATCCTTATCTCTAAGGAATTTGAACTTTGGAATGCATTTGACGGCTCGGATGAATTTACTTTCGAAATACACCATTGTGATTCATTTTTCGTGCTGGAGAGAGGGTAAAGCGGGGAGGGGGGGGGGGGACCAGCGAGTACACCTTTTGGACGGATTTGGCTCAAAAATTCTGGGGGAAAAGGAAAATAGCGGGTTGAAGCGGGTCAGGGATTAGGGAGATTGGGTCGCGGGTTGGGGGTAAACAGATTTAGGGGAAATGTGTGTAATGTATATAGGGGTTGCAGAAATAGGCTGGGTTTAAGAGGGAGGAGCAAAACTAGCCTCTTTTTAAAGATGATTAATTAAGTAGAAATATTGCGCGGGTGGGATAGGAATTAGGGTAGGTCTTACAATTTTAGAGTTTCTTCTTTGAATTTAAATCAATTACTTTGAATTTCAAAATTAATTTTAATTTAGAAATAATTAGACTTTAATTAACATGTTCGGAACAAAATTGAGTGTCAACAACTGCCCCTCTTTACCCGGAAAGGATGAAAGAGTTTTCGGGGTAAAGAAGTTGACAAGAAACCAATTTTGTCACGATAAAACCAAATTCCAAGGATCAAAATACGAGGCTTATGGATATGGCCGAACTCCGATTTCTGAGTTGCCTACATATCTCGGGCTGAAAGAGAATCAGGCCATATGTAGTTCAACGATACTTAGATACGAAGACTCGCACGATTGAAAGAAAAGGACGCACGAGTAGGAAAGAATTCAAACTGACCCCTAATCTGGAATGAAAGATTAGGTAAGACTTACTTGTTCGAGTGCGCTTCTTCAGATCCCCGTTGACGAGTCTAGCTCATATCAACGATTGCCCCAGTTCACTGCTAAGAAAAAGTTCCACGTTATGCTCCAAATGCTGCTATGGTGCCGCTAAAATTCTGTAAAGACTTAACAAGTGGTAAGCGAACAGCTGCTAATAAACTTTGTCAATTGGGATAAGAAAGAGAATAAAAGGATAAAATCATAAATGCTAGTTGCGATGTCGTCAACAAGTTCTTCCTTTAATCAACTGACAAGGCGCTCCGCCTGGAGAACCTTTAGGCTGATCATTATTTTGAAACAGTAAAGAAAAACAATAAGTAAAGCAGGTACGAATTGCAGAATACAAGGCTATTACAAAAGAAATCAACTAACGAGACATAATGTCTCAAGTTGACTTGTCCAATCTATAGTCTATGCAAGTAACATAACGTTTATTTATAAGGCAAACGAGCCTAAAATGTTCAATTATAAGGCGAACGGGCCTAGAACGTTCAATTATAAGGCGAACGAGCCTAGAACGTTCAATTGTAAGGCGAACGAGCCTAAACCATAAGGCAAGCAAAAGATGCAAAACTCATTAAAGCAAGTACTTCTTTAGACTTAGAAATATATGCAAATCACAAAATAGAATTTTAGTAAACGTTCCCATAAAGCGAAATAGAAATGAAACGGATAGGCTTAGCAATTTGCAAGGAATATAGGAAATAGAAATAGAAATGCCGCCTTTCAGCAATAAACCATGATAAAGCATAATTCTTTAGATCATGAAGAGGTAGTCTACAATGCAATCTCGGAATGTGCTCCATTCAATTGATAAAGCAATGCGTCGGGTCTCGAAGCATCCAACGTCCTAGCGCAACTTGAAAACCTGTATATCCTATTTACTGGTGGGTTAACCCGAATCGTTCGTTTATAAGGTGAACAGGCCCAAAAACGTTCGTTTATAAGGCAAACGAGCCTAAAACATTCATTTATAAGGCGAACGAGCCTAACACGTTCAATTATAAGGCGAACGAGCCCAAAAGTGCGTAAGATAAAGCGAAAACACAAAACTTATTAAAGTAGGTACTTCTTCAAACTTAGCAATATCTGCAAATCACCACACATTTTAGTAAGTGTTCTCATAGTGGGATAGAAATGAAACTGATATTTTAGCAATTTGCAAGTATTATAGAATATAGAAATGCCGCCTTTCGGCAATAAACTATGATAAATCATAACGCTTTAATGATCTAGTAGCAGTTTGCGATTTAATCTTGAATTGTGCTCCAATCACTTGACAAGGCTTGAAGCATCCAATGTTCCAAAGCGACTTGAAGTAAATCTGTAAATCCGATTTACGGGTGGATGGACTCGGATCATTCATTTATAAGGCAAACAGGTCTAAAACATTCAATTATAAGGCGAATGAGCCCAAAACGTTCAATTATAAGGCAAAAGAACCTAAGACGTTCATTTATAAGGCGGAAGAGCCTAAAACGTTCAATTAAAGGCGAACAAACCTTCATTTAATAGTAACCTGCAAAATAAAGTTGCAAATTAGATTAATTAAGGTAAGATAATGCAAAACAAATAAGCAAAGCTAGTTGTTGCTTGTATTGATAATGCTACACAACGTTGAATGCTGCTTTCGGTCCATATTGAAACCGATGTCCAATTCCTGCAAAATTTAGAGTGAATGCGTTGGAAAACGAGTGAATAGTAAAGCAAAGGCTATAATGGAAAAGAAAGAAATAGATTTGCTCTGCATATGAGGCAAGGCGAATAATCTTTGAGAAATTGATGGTTGCTAGTTCTCCTCATTCTACTGCCTTTGGAATTCCTGCATCCAAAGAAAAATCGTGAGTTCTGAAGGATGGGCCCAAAAGCCTCAACATTTTGTTTTGCTCCTTCTGTCTTTATGCTGAACTTTGCAGTAGCACCAAAACGAATTTGCCCCTGTTTTCAAAGAAAAAGCTGTTAGTTTTTGAACAAATAGCGGCTGGTTTGATTGAACACCTAATACTGCTTCAAATCTGCATCTTCTTGTATGGAAATCAGATGTATTGCTGCTGCGAGAGTCTGATGCCCTTGAAATTCTTCTTTTGTACAACAGATATCATCTAAAATTGATTTGGCTTGGCTTATTATGAAAAATTGATTTTCATTGATTTCGAGATTAAAACCCAATAAAGGGTACAAGATAGTTTATTACATAAAACTTCAAAAGAATAGGAAAATATAAGATAGTCAGGAAACAATGCCATTTCAATAAACAAAGTGTTGTCATTTGATCTTCCTGTTAAGCTTCACGCTTCCTTTTCAAATGTCTTGGTGCCAATTTTGATGAATCACCTCTGATGATAATTGCATTTGCTGCTAGAGGATCATAATTGCTTGTTTGCCCTTGCTTCACACTTATCTTGCCCATTTCAATCATATTCTGGATTTTGTGCTTAAGTGCCAAGCATTCTTCTATGTCATGGCCTTGAATAGTTGAGTGATATGTGCACTTCTTTGATAAATCAAATCCTTGAGGCGGATTTTCTGGGATCCATCCCTTCCTTGCTTGCAATAGTCCTTCTGCTTTCAATCTCTCAAATATGGCTGACAATGATTCATATAGAGGAGTGAAAGTACGAGGTCTTAGCTTCTTCGTGCTTTGATGACCAGATGTTGCCTGATAAGATCGATGCTAACGACTTGAATTCTGCATATCATGATTGTAGTGCACTTGCGAAGGCTGGAAGTCTTGAATATTTTCAGGTGCATCAGAACAATTGAATAGTCAATCAACCTTCCGGTTTGAAACTTTTCTTCCAAAATCTTTGCATACCGGATTAAACTGGGAAAATCCTTTAAATTGGCAGAAAGCAGCTTTTCATAAAATAGGCCTTCTTGAAGGTCAATGAAAGTTGCTATTAGCTCATCTTCAGGCAATGGAGGATGCATCTTAGAAGCCTCTAGCCTCCATCTCACAGCAAACTCTGCAACAGACTCATGCAGTATCTTCTTGATTTTGCGCATATCAATTAGATAAGGATCTCTTACCATGTTGAACTTGTATTGTTCCACAAAATCTCGAGCCATGTCTTCCCATGTGTTCCATTTGGTAAAATCCTGCTTAGTATACCATGCAAGTTCCATTCCTGATAAACTCTGAATAAACAATCTCATGCGCAAAGCTTCATCCTTGCCAATTCCAATTAATCTGCTGCAATAATCTTTCAGATGTGCATAGGGGTTCCCTTTTCCATTGAAATTGTTAAATTTTGGTATCATGTACCCACTTGGAAGCTCAATGTCCGGGTGAATACATAAGTCTTCATTGCATAAGCTTTGAATATTCCTAGAGCACAATTCTTTTTGCATGATCTTTCTCAAAATCTGTTCATCCATATTATGAGGATAAGTTGTCTCAACTTATTTCTCAGGCAATTCTTGTGAACGCACTATCAATTGATTTGATTGACTCCCCACAACAGGCATAGTGATAAAAGGTGGTTGGTATAAAGTTGCAGCTGGCCAAGCATTTGGATTGGTAAGATATTCTTGTGGGATTTTTTGATATATAGTATGTATAGGCATTGGGTAATTAGGCATTGTTAAGTAAGGTGGATTGGAGGTAATGCTTGTATTTGGAAAAGGTTTGCTAAAGTTGACAATCCTATTCCTTTGGACCACATGTTCTTCAACATCATCATTCTGCGCTTGCAAGATATCCATACCAAAACTGGTTGCATGAAGCTGCTTTGCCATGTTGCTTTGTCATTGATGCAGATTTTCAGCCATTTCAGTGTTCAATGCTAGCCAACCTTTAACAGATGAATTCTACACATTGAACAAAAGCAAGTTAATACGTAAAATGATAATGCATGCATAAAATTTTAAGTGTAAAATAGGCCATTAGGCCGAATGGATGGGACCAAAATCCCGACTCAACATATGAGTAAAATATTTAAGAGTTCGAAACTCAATGATCAATAAAATTTGATTTTTCAAGACGCGAATTGAGGAAAATAAGAAAGTTTTTACTAAATTAGTATGCGTGCTAGACCATTTTGACACAAATTGCTAAAATGGTCAGCTTATTTTGAACATCAATGCTTTGCTCGACTATCGATTCTTCCTTGCAAAATGACAGTCTGCACCAATCCTTGAAAACTGCTTCTAATAACGAACAAACCAACGCAATGTCTTCAACTTGCTTTTTGCAAAATTCTGCCCCAGTTATGGCTCCAACATTTCAACTTGTTTTGCAAAACTGCCCCAGTTATGACTTTCAAAACTTCAAACTACTTATCAAAAGCTAGCCCGGTTGCAATCTCCCACGTCTTCTACTTGCTTTGCAAAATTTGCCCCAGTTTCTATCTTTGGAAAAATTAAAATTTAAATACTAAAGGGTCGAGCCCGATGGAGGAGCCTACGTATCCCTCCTTGGGAATCAAACCGTGCATAGTTATGCTTACATAGAAGAGAATTTTCAAATGTTGGTGTAACCGAAACTCGATATGAGTTGCCTACGCTTCCCGCCTTGGGAAACCGGTTACCGTAGTTTGCTTGCATAGAAATAGAGTCAAATATTCATAATTTGATATTCATAATTTGATATTCTTTCTTCTTTTTTTTTTCAACAAAACTAACAAAAGGAAATTACAATAGTTACTCCCTAATAATGCAAATAAACTAACTTCTGCTTCTGCCACTCTATTACTTTTCTGGAACTTGATTGGGGTCTAAATGCCATTCTTCGAGGGATCTCCCTTTGCATGTGGAAGGATTGCGACAAAAGGTTCGCCAATGCCGTTTGCAGCTAGAATTTTGACATGGCTAGAGTTAATCAAGCTTTCAACTTTCTGCTTAAATAAAGTGCATTCCTCAATACTATGCCCCTGCATCCCTGAATGGTAGACACAAAATTTCCTCAAATTTTCAGGCTTGCGTGGTTCATACGGCTTTGATGCTATAGGTTGTACCAAATCGGTCCCCATAAGCCGTTCAAACAGTTTTGCATAAGATCCTGATATCGCTGTGAATGCAAAAGCGGATCTTTTGGTGCGGCTTGATTGCAAACTTGGATTGACAACTGTTTGCTTGACTGCATTAGGTCTCACCGCTATGGCTGGCAAATGACTTGGCATAACAGCTTTTCCTTTATCTTTGGACTGCGCCTCAACCAATTCACATTTTCTCTCGTCAGAAATTATTGCAGCCGGCTCTTCTTGAAGCTCTACAGATTTTCTTTTCAGTGGATTGCCACTTGCAAAGGTCAGGTTTGGGAGTTCGTACTGCTTGACAAAGTTACGAGCTAAGTCATCCCATGTGAATCGCTTTCCTAGATCCTGCATTGCAAACCACGTTAAAGCCGGCCCCGCGAGCGTCTTAACAAATAACCTCAGCTTGATTCCATTGCTTTTTCCAAATATTGCCACCCAATCAACAAATGCTTTCAAATGATCATGAGGATCTCCTATCCCATCATACACTGGTGGATCAACCACGTCAAGAAAATTTACATTTTCCTTTTCTACTTCACCTAAACCTGCTTGAGACGGTAGAGCCCTCCTGTCTGCCATTGTGCCATTTCTCTCTTTAGCATTGGGAAGCCCTTCCCTGTTGCTTTTCTCATTACTTGTTTTTGATGAGAAGCCACCAAATTCCTTTTCCAACAAGAATGCATGCAAATTAGGGAACTGTTGACCATCACACTCAAATGCTGGAGCTACTTGCATTGTAGGAGGTGCAACAGTATAAATAGGAGCAACAGGAGAACTTGGTCCCGGGCTTGGCACATTACGCACTGGGTTGCGAGCATCCATGCGCGTGACAACCAATTCAGCAAGGCTGTCAAGTCTCTTTTCCAAACTTGCTACGGTTGCTTCAAGCTTGTTAACCTTGTCTTGGTGGGATTTATCATTTCCAGTCAAATCAATCACAGCAATTTGACGAGCCATAGGTTCTGATTTTGATTTTAAAATAATTAACCCTTTAGCAACGCATACCGAATTTAATAAATATTTATTAAAGATGAAACTGACGGGTCAACTTATTCCAAAATAGAAACATTGAGACCGTACTGAAAAGACCCGAAAGTTTGAGCAAGACACTCATTTTGTTAAAGCCAACCAGATGCGAAAACACTTTTTTTTTTTAGCTCTAAAGTTATTTTCAAAAAGGGAAACACACTTGCGAATACTTTAAAATATGACGCTAAACAATGTTTTGCAAAATGACAAGACTGGGGTTAAGATAAACAAAATAACATTTGAAAGGTATTTTAAAATAATGGTATGCATGAATTCAGATGATAGATAAATGACTTCATAACGTTAACCTTACCATACCGCTGAACAAATTTAATCACAACGCAATCAGTACCAACAAATTTCAAGAAAGCAGCGCATATTTAGCAAGTAATCGCATATTAGACAGATAATTTGACATGTGGCAACCACAAGTAATTGAGCGTAAATAAAATGCAACCGCGTCCTACCCTGTAAGGTGCCTCTTTTGTGCTAGAGGTAGGCCTAATCGTCAAGTTGCACGCACATGTGGTTATTATAAAGACACAAGCCATTTGTCAATACAACATATGAGATAAAAATAAACCGACATAATTGTCAACTTCTCAAATTTGACATGGAAAATGGTTTGGGATTCGTTATAATATCCACACGATCACATAATATGCAGTGTCGTTGGGATTCAATAATCCGTCAACAAAAGGGCGGTTTCTTAATTCCTGGAAACGGTCCCAAGGACCGGGTCCAAACTAAGCTGTATATGCATGCATGACCTAATCTCCTTCTAAGAGTGGGCTAACGGTTGAGGCTGACTCGACCTATGCGGGATAAACCTGGCCCTATAAACCAGTAAAACCGGCCATGACAAAACCAGGCAAACCATACCCCAACTAACTTTGGTGACACGAAAGAAATTGAAAGAGTTAGTAAGGACAATGCCCTTCCTGTATTATTTCCCGTCACGCGGGCCCCCTGTGATGAAATCGAGGAGATGAAAGAGAATTGACAGGCTCCATGAGGGAAGAAATATGAACGAAATGCAGACTATGCACAAATAAAACATGCTTCAATACATTCATTCACAACAATAAATTTTATACATACTAGTTTAGGCATGCAAACAAACAAAGAATTAAGCTACACATACATACAATCAACACATATATAAATAAAGCAAATTCGTGAAAATCTTTTGGTTAGAACCATTTGCGTTATCCCCAGCGGAGTCGCAACGCTGTTGAACCCTCCAAAAAAATACACAGAAGTATGCACCGGAATTTGATTTCAACAAAATGGGACTTCAAAGGGTTTTCTTTGGAGTCGGCACCTAATTTAAGGATTATTAGGAACCTAAGCTCATTAAAGAGTGCAATTTTATCCCCTATTTAAAAGAAAATTATTAAAATCAGAGATTCTTAGGTAAGTGGTTCTATTAAAATCGAAAGAAGGTTCCTAGCGGGAGCACTTTCGAAAATCCGCTAAATGCGGTTAATCCGGTGGTTTTCAGGAATTTGTTAAGGATAATAAGTATACAAAATTAATTTTAAATAAGGCTAATAGAAATAATAAAAATAAGATAAGATTTTAGTTATGCCGATAGTTATATAGATAAATGACCAAATTTAAGATCAATTAAATGGATAATTAAATAATGATCAATTGGTTAATTAATTAAATAAATAAAGGTTAAATGAAGTCAGATAAATAAATAAACAAACTAGATAAATAAATGGATAATAATAAGGATTAATTAATTGATTGAATAAATAGATAAATAAATAAGCAAATAAATAACTTAATTAAATAAATGAATACTTATCAATTTTAATTAAATAAAGGAGTAAATGAATAATAATTGATTAATTAAATAAATATTTAATTGATTAAATAAATAATTAATTGAAATTAAATAAATTAGATTAAGTACATAATAAATAAAGGATGAAAACTTAATTGATTAACTAAATAAATAAATTAGATTAGATAAATAAATAATTAAATATTTAATATAATAAATAAAGAAGCAATTCAATTGCGAATTATGACGAGGGTACGATTTTTAGTCGAATTTGATTTTGCACTCCTTAATTGAAAAATGATTCTAAACATCCATAAATTAATTGGCGATTCGCAAAGAAATGATACAAAGCATTCATATAAAAACAATTTAAGTAATTTACAATAATTATTCACAATTCAAATACCATTTCTATTCTATAGGGCTCTTAAATCATGCTTTTCTAAAGGAGACGGGAAAGAGAGAGTTTGGAAGATAGAACCCGGATTTGGCAATTTATAATTGAGCTTTGAATACGACTTATTGATTTGAGACCCGAGCTCAACCCCAAGCAACTCCAATGTCAATAAGCCATCCCCGTTTGTGAATTTTAATCAACTCGTTCCCAAGAGTACCCACGCCAAAATAGATAGTAAAGATAAGGATTAGTGAGTGCTTAAATATAGTAAAGAAGTTAAAAAAATAAGCACGCAAACTAAGTAAAGGAGCAGCGAGTCAAAAGTTAAATTACTTCGTCAGGAAAATGCAACAAAATTGTTAATATAACATGTAGCCTAAGGAAACTGAATAGAGTTGATTCTATATACACTAAATATGTCAAATATAAGAGCAAGATTTTTAGGTGAGATTTTCTATCAAAGGGAACAACTTGTCTCTGTTCTATACTACGCGATAAAGATACATGAGTTGCCTGCAATCAGCTAGCATACTAGATTAACTAAACAATGAACTGCTTTCAATTTTAATTCTAAAGACTGAACAATTTCAGTACCCAGACTTAAGATACTATTTTTTCAAGCTTAACAAACCACTTTGCCAAATGGATTGAAGACAAAGTTTACTTAAACAGAAGAAACAAGCAATCAAATTAACGTTCTTTCATGCTATCAAAACTGGAAAGCCAGAGAAACAAAAAAAACTAACTTCTTAGATAAAGATTTCTAACCTATCCATTTTAATAGAGACTTAATAAGTGTATAGGCGCAACAAGACTGGGACAAAAGATGACTGAAAGAGAGCTATCAACCTTCAAGGACTAAATCTCCATTTTACCCAAACAAAGACACCAATCAGCCTGCCCTAACTCCACTACATGCTACTACAAATTTATACCAGGACAACCCTTCAGACTCCTCTACACATACCAAACACCTACACACCTTCATACTGCCTTACACAACCAAAACCAAACCAGAATTCAGTCCCACATACCAACTGAAACCCTCAAAAGACAAATAAAAACACCTGTAAACAGAGAGACCAAGAAAATACCCCTGAACCCCTGCAAAAACAACCCACAGATCTCCTCACCTTCACATGCCACTCTGAACCTCCTATACAAACTTCTAGGGCTGCCTCTAACAATCTTCAGGCTACCAGACCCCCTTTAATCAACTGCACACACACCTGCAAGAACTAGAACTCCTCACACACACACCTGAACCCCTGAATCACTCCAAGACTTTGCAGCAGCACAGAACCTCTCCTCACCCTGAACCAAACTCAAACCGGCTTCCAAACGCCACCAGAACTCCCTCACCTTACCTGAACCAAAACACAAGAACCTCTCCCCTTGCTGCCTATTCCTGCCTTCTTCGAACTAAAACAAATCCCTGAAGTCACCTGCAACACACAACTCACAGATCTGCCTGCAATTACACCTGCACACCCTGAACTTTTCACAGCAACAAACCCTTACAAGATACCTAAACAACTACATCTAGCTCACTGATCAACCTGAAACTAACAGCTCTTTCCATCTACCAAGATCTGCAGCATCTCTACATTTGAACCTACTGCCTTATCTACTAAACAGAGCAAACCTAAGCTCCATTTCTATTCATTCATTTCCCTTCAAGCAACTTCTAAAAAAACCTCTACACACCTACAAGAACTGACCCCTTTCCAAACAACTATCTGAACTCCCTCTAAACCTTAGGGCACCTGCGGCAGGCCTTAACTCCCTCCACAACCTGCAGACCCTATCTCCTTCCAGACAACCAGAACAGACCTCTATGAATTCTAAACAAACTATTAGTGCAAGAACCAAGGTTCCTGCACCACCTGCAATCAGAAAATATCCAGACAAAGCAAAAAAAAAAAAAAAAAAAAACAAAAACCTTCAACTAGACATAATAAAGTCACACACTTTACACATTTCGAACTCAAGGTGCAACCACTTTATAGTCTTTTAGGAATCAACTATCAACTTCAAAGAGACATGAAACACTTCATGTTTCAGCTTCTAAACAGCGTACAATCATTTCATACTGACACACATGTAAATCTATAATAACAAAGGTGACACTAGCGACTGTAAATAAAACTCACAAACAAATACATCATAAAATGAGTTTTAGGCGAGGTTATTACCTCTTTGCGAGCAGCAAAAAAGGGCAGTGAGCTGAAGAAAGTGATTCAAACAAGAGCAATGACTTAAATGAGGTCGACTACTCGTATAATGGCAAGGCGATACCACGAAAAACAAGTCGCAGGAACAATCACACTAATTCTGTGAATTCTTAACTAAAAGAAAATAACTTCAATGCATTTTTACAGAACTCTTGTTTCTATATTTTTTTTGTCTATCTATGAACCTCTAAGAACTCCCCCTCCCTAAACAAAAATAACAATAACCTATTTATACCTGAATTTAGGGCTTTCGGATGGTTTTGAATTCCCAAAATCAACCTTCAATTTTTACCCCTTTTCCTTTTGAGACAAGGGTGAAAGGGTCTAATCCTTTAGGGATCCGACCGTTTCATCCTTATCTCTAAGGAATTTAAACTTTGGAATGCATTTGACGGCTCGGATGAATTTACTTTCGAAATACACCATTGTGATTCATTTTTCGTACTGGAGAGAGAGGGTAAAGAGGGGGAGGGGGGGGGGCAGCGAGTACACCTTTTGGACGGATTTGGCTCAAAAATTTTGGGGGAAAAGAAAAATCGCGGGTTGAAGCGGGTCAGGGATTAGGGAGATTGGGTCGCGGGTTGGGGGTAAACAGATTTAGGGGAAATGTGTGTAATGTATATAGGGGTTGCAGAAATAGGCTGGGTTTAAGAGGGAGGAGCAAAACTAGCCCCTTTTTAAAGATGATTAATTAAGTAGAAATATTGCGCGGGTGGGATAGGAATTAGGGTAGGTCTTACAATTTTAGCGTTTCTTCTTTGAATTTAAATCAATTACTTTGAATTTCAAAATTAATTTTAATTTAGAAATAATTAGACTTTAATTAACATGTTCGGAACAAAATTGAGTTTCAACAGGGTTCATGTATCCATAGAGAGAATTATTTTCAGAATTATCCGACCAATAGATATGTTGTAGTCGGAAGTATTGTTTTCGGAACTTGTTACATTATAGGTGACCATATGTTTTCGAAATCCACGTTGTCAAGAGCCATCATATCTTCGTGCCACGTGTCATGCTCTGACCTTAAAGTTAACTTATATTATTGAAACAGACTAACGAAAGAAAAAGATACTCTATAAAATTACACACAAGGAAACCAAATTTCCATATATTGCATCATGACAATGAACAGATCGTATATTGAACAATATATACCATCAAATAAACATATAATAATGCTTAATGAGACCAAAGTTGTTCAAGGATAACCCAAAGAATTTAATAACGATAAATGATAAAAAATGAAGAAGAACAATTAGGAAAAAGGATCATCCAGAGAACCGACTAATCCACAATACACCCGATATGACAAATCAAGAGAGGAAGTATTCCCAATCATAAATTTTGATGAATACAAGAGGGGTGAATTGTTTTGATCTATAATTTTAGTCGACTACTCAAGTTATTAGTTGACTTAAGGAGATAAGTAATATGCAGTGCAGAACAAAAGGCAGTAAGTAAGGAACGACACAGAGTTTTATACTGGTTCAGAACCAAACGGTTCCTAATTCAGTCCCCTTGGGTCACAAGGGAGTTATCTCTCTTCATGCTCTTGTATAACACAATTACAAGTATGGTTTATCGTTAACCAAAAACGTCTTCTCACATGTGGTTTTAATCCTTCGCTCACCACTAACGACTGTGTCTGATTTATAAATAATTAGACCAACTTCAATGACACGACTATTACCTCACTACAAGATCTCTCTTTTCTTTTCTGTGACACACTCGTAGACACTTAGGAATACAGTACTTGCAAGTAAAAGAATTAGAGAGAGTAGATAGTAATTAGAAGCATAAATAATATCTTCAGAGACACTTGTATAAATAGTGACACAATAGAGAAGCCCGTTGAAGAGGAAGTGAGGCAGATCTGCATTCGGGATTAGATGGAGATGTGATTGACGAGTATTGCGGAATAGAGAAATTTGACCCAAGAGATTTGATTCTCTAGGGGATATGAATATCTCCATAGAATAAGGCAAGAGCAGATCGTGGGACAAGTCCCACGAGATAAGCGGGCCACAAATCTCAACCTTCCATAGCTGACTCTCGTAATCAATCAGCAATCTTCTGTAATCAATCAACAATCTTCTTCAGACAATTAGGATCTTTGCAGAGGATCGTCTTGTGGTTCCTGCAGAAGGCACATAGGACTTAAGTGTCGTATTCTTTTTGTCATAAATAAAACATGTATTTTGATTAAATCAACAATCTCCCCCTTTTTGGTGATGACAGAAAGTAAAGGAGTATGTGCCAGGATACTTCCCTTTGTCGCTTTAGTCGACTGTCCAATCCTGATAGCTTACTCCCCCTGAGTGAGTGCATCCTGTAACATCAGCAAGTAGAGGTCTCCAGGGTCAAGGAGGTTAGTTGACTCCCCCTGAATGACTGACCCTATACATTGTATAATGCAGATACGATAATACCATAATCACATAGATGCAAATGTACATAGAGGGAATAAGCAGTCTGTTCTCCCGCTTGGCATCAACAAAAAGGAGCAAAAGAGCAAGTCTAAATTATCCTGAATATTACAGACCCAGAGAATTAGTTTAACGAGGAGCAAGAAAATAGGTAAGGGTATTCACAACATTATCAGTCATCCTGTCCAGCTTGGTTTGAACATCTGTAGACATGGCAGTAATTCGGGCCTGAACATCCGTGGAGACAGCATCAATTCTGGCATACACCTGTCTTATAGCAGCAGAGTCAGTCACAGCAGTGTCTAACTTAAGTGAGAACCTACCAACATCTAGTTTGAGCTCAGCAATGTCATCGGAGGCCTTTTCACTCTTGTAGTGCAGGCTAAGTAACATGTCATTGAGGTCAGCTATAGCATCCCTGAGCTTACCAGCAGGCTCATCAGCAACCGGAACAGATGGCTTGGAAGGACCAGTATGGTCATTAGCCGGTTTGGGAGATTTTGGTTCCTTGCGAACCCAGGAGCCATTAATACGAACATACCCCATGGATGCAAAAGTGCGAGAATTATAACATGCAGTTAACGAGCAGGTTTTCCAAGCAGAGATATCAACTCTATAAAAATGCAAGATACGCGTGATAATGATACCATACGGAAGAGAAGCACATTCAGCAATACTTTCAAGCATATATTCAATGATCGAGGCAGCCAAATCAAGTTTCTTTTTAGTAACCAAGCAGTAAAAAATCAGAGTGTCACGTTGGGAGAGGGAACTGAGAGAACCAGTGCGGGGAAGCAGAGTAGTACCAACAATATAGGCCAATACACGAATTTCAAAGGAGAGGTCTAAGGGGCCTAGTTGTCCCTCAGGAACATCAGACTTATCGCATAAAAAGGTTTTGGCTTGGTCAAAAGAGACCTCAAAATCAGCAGGCCAAGAAATTTTAAAGAATTCAGAATAGCCAGAAAACTTACAACCCAGAATACGGCACAGTATGGCCTTGGTGATAACAATGCGAGTATTCAGAACCATTGTCTCAAAACCACCGAAGGAACAAGGGCGAAGATTTGCATAAAAAAGTCTTACCAAATCCTCGGGAATGTCGATGGGTTCAGTGGAGAAAAAGTTGGACCAGTCTGGAGCATCAAACCACGGATTGAGAGAGCAATTGAGAGAATCCATAGAATCCAAATCAACAAGTCTGCCATGAGCCAGAGGTTTATCCTTGATAGCGGCAAGCTTTTCACACGCAAAGACATCCCAAAAGTCCAGAGTTTCATCCAAATCAGCAAGGGAGAACTCCTTCTTGAGTCTTTTTACACATTCTTTGTCAGGAGACTGCATGGGTCTTTTGCCAGATTTCTTGGAGAGATTAGGGTTCCTTTCAGGGCTTTGATAATTGGACATAGTATTTTCGGAGTGATCAGAGTCCACATGTACCGGAGTGGTGGAGGCAGTGGGTAATTTAGATTTTGTGCGTTGACTCCGACGAGCAGAGAAGAAGGTTTTCCTTATCATTTTGATGTAGAAGGTTTGAGGAGAAGGGAGAAGATGAAAGGGTTTGAGAATGAGAAGAGTTAAAAAGAGGAGGGGATGAAAACGGAAGAGGTGCCGTGTGTGGGAGAAGAAGCGAAAAGACGTGATGGTCTGATGGAAGTGAAAGGACACAGTGCAGACCCTTGAGACTCACTTCCACGCCGCCTGACAACTTTTCAAACTAAAGAGAAGTAATGATGGCATTGAAAAGGTAAAAAGTAATAATGACAAATAAAATAGACATAAAAACAGGAAAGTCCTAAATATGGTAAAATAATAAAATAAAAGAGGGTTAATTTTTAGAGAGTAATACAATGAGATTTAATAAGGATCAGGTAAAATTTCAAGCGAGTCACGTAGGCACAAAACCGTTCTTCTAAGAGGGGTTTAGTAAAAATGTCAACCAATTAAAAATCGGTGCTCAGGAATGCAATATCAACGTCACCATCCTGAACATGATCTCTAATAAAATGATAACGAATATCTATATGCTTTGTTCTAGGATGATCAACAGGATTGTATGATAATTCAATAGCGCTAGTGTTATCACATAACATAGGAATAGGTTTAAAAAATAAATCATAGTCAGATAATTGCTTGCCCATCCAAAGAAGTTGAGTGCAGCAATGTCCTAGAGCGACATATTCCGATTCAGCAGTAGAAAGAGCAGTGCAATCCTGTTTCTTACTGTGCCAAGATACAAGGGATTTCCCAAGAAAGAAACTCGCACCACTGGTGCTTTTTCTATCAATTCTATCACCTGCATAGTCAGCGTCTGAAAAGCCAATGAGATCAAAAAAATTGGTGCATGGGTACCACAGACCATAGTTAACTGTACCAACAAGATATCGAAGAATTCTTTTGGCTGCAGTAAGATGGGATACTTTAGGAGCTGACTGAAAGCGAGCATATTTACAAACTGAAAGCATAATATCTGGTCGACTAGCAGTTAAGTAAAGTAATGATCCAATCATACCTCGATAGAGGGAAGCATTGATACTTGTACCTTTGGAGTCACTTACCAGATGGGTAGCAGGGCTCATGGGAGTTTTAGCAGAGTTTGCATCATTCATGCCAAATTTAAGAATGAGTTCCTTAGTATATTTAGATTGACATATGAAGATAATGAGTTCCTTAGTATATTTAGATTGACATATGAAGATAC
The DNA here is from genome assembly GCA_029990575.1 of Petunia axillaris subsp. axillaris. Taxonomy (NCBI): domain Eukaryota; kingdom Viridiplantae; phylum Streptophyta; class Magnoliopsida; order Solanales; family Solanaceae; genus Petunia; species Petunia axillaris. The sequence goes on from JARKNS010000009.1 coordinate 20,483,204, forward strand.
CATCGTCGTACTGTTTGATTTGAAGTCCTAGGAAGAACGTGAGTTCACCCATCATACTCATTTCAAACTCTCCCTGCATTAGTACTTCAAAATTCTTGCATAATTCTGGATTAGTGCTACCAAAGATGATATCATCCACGTAAATTTGTATAATGAGAATATCAGTAGATGTTATCTGTATAAATAAGGTTTTGTCACTTTTGCCTCTAGAAAAACTATGGGATAATAAGAAGGAGCTGAGTCTTTCATACCAAGCACGAGGGGCTTGTTTGAGACCGTAAAAGGCTTTGGAAAGCTTGAAAACATGATGAGGGTACTGTAATACTCTATTAAATAAAGGGTAAACTAGTCATTTCATTAAAAAATAAAAAAATAAAAAAATAAAAAAGAATAAAAGCCAAAGTCAAAAAGGACTTGGCAAAGTCCACAAACAAAAGGAATCAGGGAAACAAGCCTCTGCCAACACCGGGCAAATAGAACACAGAAAAACAAAGCAAAAAGTTGGAAACGAAATTCAAAGAAACAAGAAAAGGAAGGAGGAACTCAAGGTAATTGTATATATTACTTTTTTATGAGAGGTATCCTTATGAATTCATATGAAATTTTTATGGTTAGATTAAAATATTAAGTTTGGAAAAAAATTGTACTCAGAGATTTTGATTTACCTGTGGCAGATAAGGCTAAAGGAAATCTAAGATTATGGCTAAGACTAATTTCTTTACTCCACGCTCAGCCTATTAACACTATTAATTGTAGTTAACTAATTGTTAAACAAATCAGAGAAAGGGAAACCTAGGAAATATTTTAATACACTAGCACAAATGGGGACTTGGTTAATGGGTATTCGATGTTAGTTATGAATTATCTTAAACAAGAAAATTAACACGAGATCGATATAATGTGATTTTAGATTGACTGGACAAGGTGTTGGATTGCTCGTGGAAGATACGCTTAAGCTACGCGCGTTTGTACTGTGAGTGATGACCTTACCACAATTTGTGTTTCCGTAACCTGCATAGTTTCTACTTGATTTTGAAGTAAATGTGTTACTGAATGTTTAAACTGCATGTGGGACAAGTCCTTTTACAAGATATGTATCGAAATAATTATTTGAATTGTTTTACTGTTACAAGATTTGATTTTTACCGCTGCTTGACATGTTTTACCGTTATGTGAAATATTGAATTGTTACTTGAAACGCCCTGTACTTGGTATATAGAATATATATATTTTTGGGATGAGCCTTGACAGACCCCGTAGCTAACGACGGGTACGTTAGACCTGGTGCACCTTGTATACTCCGGATTACCGTTACAGTCCTTGCTAGTGGGAAGGTAGAACTAGCTTACCGTTACTGATTTCCTCAGAGAGGAATTTATACTGATTACATGGTTTGTTCTTGGAAATCTCCCTAACCTATATACTTGATTTAATATAGTGATTACTGAATTTATTACTGGTTTGATATTGGTTACTGTTTACAAGAAGTACTTAAAAAGACTGATTTCTGTTTGTTATTCTGAAAGTGACAACTAAATTATATTTATATTTCTGCATAAGATATACTGGCATGTTTTTGACTTGTTCCCACTTAAAACGGTTGTGGATAAGCGTTATTACTCACTGAGTTGCGACTCACTCCTCGCTATATTTTTTCCCTCCAGATACAGCGGGTGCCGTAGGCGAGGATCTTCATTCTTAGAGTCGCGAGTTGACAATCCTGGTGAGCCCCGCATTAGTTCGTGTGGGCAAGAGCTTTATTTATTCTTTATTGTCTTTCTTTGAAACTCTTAGAGTCGCTCCATGTAGTTATTCAGTTAGTCATTTGTCAGTCATTCTTTTAGTCAGTTGGAAAACCACTTGGATTATTTATTTATAAGCTAGTCTTGAGAGTATTTGGTCTTTATGAACTTATCACAACCCTATTGGACGTTCTCGTAGTATTTGGAGATAAAGGTGGTATTTTTATTGTTAATGCGTAAGATTATTGGATGTTTGTTGGGTTTACTGTTTGTTTAAAAGCAGGTAAATTTTTGGATAGGCCTAAAACAGGGGAAACTCTGCCCGATTTTCTGTAGAATTTTAATAAGGTTTTTTAGGGACTTAGTTCCTAAGCGCCGGTCTCGGCCCCAGAACTGGGTCGTGACAAAGTTGGTATCAGAGCCCTAGGTTATTCCTGTGACTAATGGAGCACACGTCAGTAGTAGAATCTCTATTATGGTTATGTTGCCGGCCATTCCCATAATCGTTATTCTGCGAGGGCGTGATAGGATGTTTCGTGTCTTTCCTTCTTTCTTGTTCCTTCCTTACGTGTGAGACGACTACTGCTAAATAGATGAATCTAACGTTAGTTATTCTATTACTCAGATGGCTGGTAAGACAAGATCTAAAAAGGCGGCCCGAGCTGCTCCGAATTCCTCCACTGCTGGGCCGTCATCTACCTCAACTAGGAAAGGAGGTAATACTCAGGGATGAGGCCAAGCTACTACTACGAGGGCTGGTGCTGCTACAAGAGCTAAAAGAGAGCCTACTCCAGAAATTGAGGATAATCCACCCCCACCGTCATATGAGAATGCTACTATTGAGGCACTTAATGCTATGCAAAGGTCCATTGAACTCTTGAATGCCAGAATGGATAGACAGGAAAGGGCTAGTCAACAGAATGTTGCTCCAATGCAACCTCAGGCACCTACACAGGCTCAGGCACAGACACAGACACAGACTCAGACTCAGACTCAGGCTCAGCCACAGACTCAGGCTCAGCCACAGACTCAGGCTCAGAGACAGACTCAGATTTTTGGTAACAGAGAAGTGTCCTTACCAGAGTTTTTGAAACTGAAACCACCAAGGTTCACGGGTTCTGACACTACAGAGGATCCCCAGAGTTTCTGGATGGTACACTTAAGGCGTTGCGTGCTCTTGGATGTTCTAGTGAGAGATCCGTGGAACTTGCAGCATACAAGTTGGAGGATACAGCTAATACTTGGTATGAAACTGTACTTTTAGAAAGGCCCACAGAAGCAGCACGATTGACATGGGATGAGTTTACTAAGTTGTTCATGGATCGCTTTCTCCCTAAAAGTCTGAGGAATGAATATGCTAGGCAGTTTGAGAGAGTAGTTCAGACTCCAGATATGGATGTATCGACATATAACACTAATTTTACTAAGCTGGCTAGATATGCACCTAACTTAGTGCCTAATGAAACATCTCGGGTTCAGAGGTTTGTTGATGGGTTGGTTGATCATTTATTCAATGCAGTTGCTCCACAGATGAAGAATCTGAATTACTCTGATGCACTTGACCTTGCTAGAAAGATTGAAATCAGGGGTCGTGAATCACGGGCAGCTAAAGATTCATATAAGAAGGCTAAGACTGGGGGATCTTTCACTGAGGGAGTTAGCACAGACCGTAGAGCAGGGAATCAGGTACAGCGACAGGGTTTTCAGACAGGGACAAACTTGGTTTCCCAGCCATCCGTTAGAGCACCTCCTCACAAAGATAATGTTAAGGGACTACCATTATCATCTGGACATCATAGCTCTGGACAGATATATGCTACTGATTCAGTATGTCAGACTTGTGGTAGATTACATTGGGGTCCGTGCCGTGTTCTGACTGGAGGGTGCTTCCGGTGTGGCAAGTTGGGACATCACATACAGGATTGCCCTCATCCTCAGAGAGAGTTTAGCCAGGCTTCTGTACAGGCATCGGCATCTACGCAGACTGCTCGTAATAATACAGGTACTGCTGGTAGAGGTAACAGAGGTAGAGGTGCCAGAGATCGTGCCATGGGTAATCGAGGACAGGGAACTGCTGGTAGAGGCCAGTCGAGAGTTTTTGCACTTACTAGCAAGATGCTCAGGCCTCAAATGCTGTGGTTATAGGTATTCTTTCTGTTTGCTCACTTGATGCACTTGCATTGTTTGATCCAGGATCTACCCACTCCTATGTGTCCTCATTCTTTGCTTTGAGGGTTGATAGAAACCAGAAATATTGAATGATCCTTTTCTAGTTGCTAATCCTGTGGGAGATTCTTCACTTGTTGAATATGTGTATCGTGCTTGTCAGATTCGAGTTGAGGGTAGGGATACCTTAGCTAATTTAATTTTACTGGATATGGTTGATTTTGACGTGTTGATGGGTATGGATTGATTATCTTCTTGCCATGCTACCCTCGATTGTCATGCGAAGGTAGTTAAGTTCGAGATGCCTAATGAACCTAGTTTTATTCTAAAAGGGGATCAAATTCTAGAAATGTGTAATGTCATATCATTTGTAAAAGCTCAGCAGTTAGTGAAGAAAGGTTGTTGGGCATTCTTAGCTATGGTGAGAGACACAAGTGATGTGACTCCTAGCTTGGAAATGGTTCCAGTGGTGCAAGAGTTCACTGATGTATTTCCTGAGGATTTACCGGGACTACCTCCAGTGCGGGATATAGATTTCAGCATTGATGTAGCACCTGACACGCAAACCATATCGATTCCTCCATATCGTATGGCACCAGCGGAGTTGAGGGAGCTAAAAGAGCAATTGCAGGAGTTATTGAACAAGGGATTTATCAGACCAAGTGTATCCCCCTGGGGTGCACCAGTACTATTTGTGAAGAAGAAAGATGGGTCCCTAAGAATGTGCATTGACTACAGACAGCTGAACAAGGTAACGGTACGTAATAAATACCCTTTGCCTCGTATTGATGATCTGTTTGATCAGTTGCAGGGAGCTGCGCATTTCTCAAAGATTGATCTTCGATCTGGTTATCATCAGCTCAGAGTTAGTGACAAAGATATTCCTAAGACATCTTTCAGAACTCGATACGGGCATTATGAATTCCTTGTGATGCCTTTCGGGTTGACTAATACTCCAGCTTCATTCATGGATTTAATGAATAGGGTGTTCAAGCCGTTTCTAGACAGATTTGTCATTGTATTTATTGACGATATCTTGGTGTATTCTCGCAGTCAAGAAGAACACGAGGCTCATCTGAGAGTTGTACTGCAAACATTGCGGGAACATAAGCTTTATGCGAAGTTCTCTAAGTGTGAATTTTGGCTAGACTCCGTAGCATTCCTTGGGCATGTGGTATCCAAGGATGGAATACTGGTAGATCCTAGAAAGACAGAAGCAGTGCAGAAATGGTCCAGACCCACCACTCCTACAGAGATTCGCAGCTTTCTGGGATTAGCAGGTTACTATAGGCGTTTTGTGCAGGATTTTTCCAGAATAGCAGCACCATTGACCAAGCTAACACAGAAAAATGCAAAGTTTCAGTGGATAGATGAATGTGAGCAGAGTTTTCAGAAGCTCAAGACATGTTTGACCACTGCACCAATTCTAGCCTTACCATCCGGTTCAGGAGGATTCACGGTATTTTGTGATGCTTCGAGAGTGGGATTAGGGTGTGTTCTCATGCAAAATGGTCGTGTGATAGCTTATGCTTCGCGACAGTTGAAGAAGAATGAACAGAACTATCCCACTCATGATCTGGAGATGGCTGCAGTAGTATTTGCACTGAAAATTTGGAGGCACTACTTGTATGGAGAAACATGTGAAATTTATACTGATCACAAGAGCCTAAAGTATATTTTTCAACAGAGAGATCTGAACATTCGGCAGCGTCGCTGGATGGAACTTCTCAAGGACTATGATTGCACTATTCTATATCATCCAGGGAAGGCCAATGTTGTGGCTGATGCATTGAGCAGGAAGTCCATGGGTAGTCTGGCACATATAGCTCCTGTAAAGAGGCAGTTGGTCAGGGATATTCACAGGCTCGAAGGTACAGGCATCAGGTTCAGCGTGACTAATTCTAGTATGTTATTGGCTTATGTTCCAGCCAAGTCTTCATTGGTAGAACGTGTTAAAGCCACTCAGTACGAGGATGAACGATTGTGCAAATATCGGGATGAAGTCCTAGCTGGTAAGAGCAAGAATATGATTGTTGATGATAATAGGGTTCTCCGACTAGGTAACCGGTTATGTGTACCAGAAATTGATGGGCTAAGACGAGTTATTCTCGAGGAAGCTCACCATTCTAGATACACTATACATCCTGGATCCACTAAGATGTACTGTGACCTGAAGCAGTTGTACTGGTGGGAAGGTATGAAGAAAGATATTGCTAACTTTGTTGCTAGTTGTTTGACTTGTCAACAGGTTAAGGCTGAGCACCAGCGACCCGCAGGACTACTACAACGGCTTGAGATTCCAGAGTGGAAGTGGGAAAGAGTTACCATGGATTTTGTGACTGGGCTACCTCGTACACTTAAAGGTTATGATTCGGTATGGGTGATTGTTGATCGGCTTACAAATTCAGCACACTTTTTGCTGGTTAAAACTACTTACAGTGGTGCGAGATATGCACAGTTATACATGAATGAAATTGTCCGACTCCATGGAGTTCCACTGTCTATTATCTCTGACAGAGGATCACAGTTCACTTCTCACTTCTGGAGGTCCTTTCAAAGAGAATTGGGTACTAGAGTAGACCTTAGCACCGCATTCCATCCTCAGACTGACGGTCAGTCTGAACGTACTATACAGATATTGGAGGACATGTTGAGAGCTTGCATTATTGATTTTGGAGGTAGTTGGGATTCTTACTTGCCTTTAGCTGAGTTTGCTTATAACAACAGCTATTAGGCAAGCATTCAGATGGCTCCTTACGAGGCTTATATGTAGGCGTTGTCGTTCTCCAATTGGATGGTTCGAAGCCGGTGAAGTTAAGGTGTTAGGACCAGACCTGATACAAGAAGCTATTGATAAGGTCCAGTTGATTAGGCAGAGATTGCTCACAGCGCAAAGCAGGCAAAAGTCTTATGCAGATAAAAGAAAAAGGGACTTGGAGTTTGCAGTTGGTGATCGTGTGTTCTTACGAGTTTCCCCGATGAAAGGCGTGACACGATTCGGGAAAAGAGGAAAGTTGAGCCCAAGATTCATAGGGCCCTATGAGATACTTGAACGAGTTGGAGCTGTTGCTTACAATTTGGCTCTTCCTCCAGAGTTATCTTTTATACATCCTGTGTTTCACGTATCTATGTTGCGGAAATACGTACCAGACGCTTCTCATGTGCTTGAGGCACCGACTATACAGCTTAATGAGAAATTATCTTATGAAGAGGAACCAGTAGCCATAGTCGAGAGTCAGATAAGGAAGTTACGGAGAAAAGATATTGTGTTCGTGAAAGTTTTGTGGAAAAATCATACCGCAAGGGAAGCTACTTGGGAAATGGAAGATGATATGCGAGCAAAGTATCCTCACTTATTTCACCCTACAGGTATGCTCTTGTTTAAATTCGGAGACCGAATTTCTTAAGGGGGAGAGATTGTAATACTCTATTAAATAAAGGGTAAACTAGTCATTTCATTAAAAAATAAAAAAATAAAAAAATAAAAAAGAATAAAAGCCAAAGTCAAAAAGGACTTGGCAAAGTCCACAAACAAAAGGAATCAGGGAAACAAGCCTCTGCCAACACCGGGCAAACAGAACACAGAAAAACAAAGCAAAAAGTTGGAAACGAAATTCAAAGAAACAAGAAAAGGAAGGAGGAACTCAAGGTAATTGTATATATTACTTCTTTATGAGAGGTATCCTTATGAATTCATATGAAATTTTTATGGTTAGATTAAAATATTAAGTTTGGAAAAAAATTGTACTCAGAGATGATTTACCTGTGGCAGAGAAGGCTAAAGGAAATCTAAGATTATGGCTAAGACTAATTTCTTTACTCCACGCTCAGCCTATTAACACTATTAATTGTAGTTAACTAATTGTTAAACAAATCAGAGAAAGGGAAACCTAGGAAATATTTTAATACACTAGCACAAATGGGGACTTGGTTAATGGGTATTCGATGTTAGTTATGAATTATCTTAAACAAGAAAATTAACACGAGATCGATATAATGTGATTTTAGATTGACTGGACAAGGTGTTGGATTGCTCGTGGAAGATACGCTTAAGCTACGCGCGTTTGTACTGTGAGTGATGACCTTACCACAATTTGTGTTTCCGTAACCTGCATAGTTTCTACTTGATTTTGAAGTAAATGTGTTACTGAATGTTTAAACTGCATGTGGGACAAGTCCTTTTACAAGATATGTATCGAAATAATTATTTGAATTGTTTTACTGTTACAAGATTTGATTTTTACCGCTACTTGACATGTTTTACCGTTATGTGAAATATTGAATTGTTACTTGAAACGCCCTGTACTTGGTATATAGAATATATATATTTTTGGGATGAGCCTTGACAGACCCCGTAGCTAACGACGGGTACGTTAGACCTGGTGCACCTTGTATACTTCGGATTACCGTTACAGTCCTTGCTAGTGGGAAGGTAGAACTAGCTTACCGTTACTGATTTCCTCAGAGAGGAATTTATACTGATTACATGGTTTGTTCTTGGAAATCTCCCTAACCTATATACTTGATTTAATATAGTGATTACTTAATTTATTACTGGTTTGATATTGGTTACTGTTTACAAGAAGTACTTGAAAAGACTGATTTCTGTTTGTTATTCTGAAAGTGACAACTAAATTATATGTATATTTCTGCATAAGATATACTGGCATGTTTTTGACTTGTTCCCACTTAAAACGGTTGTGGATAAGCGTTATTACTCACTGAGTTGCGACTCACTCCTCGCTATATTTTTTCCCTCCAGATACAGCGGGTGCCGTAGGCGAGGATCTTCATTCTTAGAGTCGCGAGTTGACAATCCTGGTGAGCCCCGCATTAGTTCGCGTGGGCAAGAGCTTTATTTATTCTTTATTGTCTTTCTTTGAAACTCTTAGAGTCGCTCCATGTAGTCATTCATTTAGTCATTTGTCAGTCATTCTTTTAGTCAGTTGGAAAACCACTTGGATTATTTATTTATAAGCTAGTCTTGAGAGTATTTGGTCTTTATGAACTTATCACAACCCTATTGGACGTTCTCGTAGTATTTGGAGATAAAGGTGGTATTTTTATTGTTAATGCGTAAGATTATTGGATGTTTGCTGGGTTTACTGTTTGTTTAAAAGCATGTAAATTTTTGGATAGGCCTAAAACAGGGGAAACTCTGCCCGATTTTCTGTAGAATTTTGATAAGGCTTGTTTAGGGACTTAGTTCCTAAGCGCCGGTCTCGGCCCCAGAACTGGGTCGTGACAGGTAGTCAGAGTTTTCGAAACCAGGAGGTTGCTTGTCAAAAACTTCTTCTTTAATAAATCCATTTAGGAAAGCACTTTTAACATCCATTTGAAAAAGTTTAAAACGCTTGAAGAAAGCAAAAGCCAAAATCATACGAATAGATTCAAGTCTAGCAACAGGGGTAAATGTCTCGTCGTAGTCGACTCCCTCCGTTTGAGAGTAGCCTTGAGCCACTAGACGAGCCTTGTTTCTTACCACCTTACCTTCTTCGTTGAGCTTGCTTCGAAACACCCCTTTTGTGCCAATAACTGATTTTCCCTTGGGTTTGGGAACTAGCTTCCATACCTGATTTTTCTCAAATTGATCGAGCTCCTCTTTCATGGCAAGGACCCAAGATTCATCTTGAAGGGCTTCGTTTATCTTCTTTGGTTCAATCTGTGAGATGAAAGCCAAATTAGATTTAAGAGAGTTTCTCGTTTTCATACCTTCTCGAGGATCTCCAATGATGTTTTTCTGTGGATAGTTGGGATCACTTCTCCATTCATTTGGTACTACCACTTTCAGTTCTTTGAGGTTTGCGAGAGTAGTTGACTCAGACTGTTCTGGAATGGAGTCTGACTCCTCAGTATTTTGAATTTTTGGGCTTGGAGGCTCAGAGGTGGTGATTGTGGTCTCTGAGGGTGTCAATTGGGTTTGGTCGACTTCTTCTTCGTCTGCATCATTACCTTTCTCGACATGGGTAAAAGAATCATCAAAGACAACATGCATGGACTCTTCAACAGATAATGTCCTTTTATTAAACACTCTGTAAGATCTACTGGTAGTAGAGTATCCTAAGAAAATACCCTCGTCACTACGAGGATCAAATTTGCCAAGATTATCTTTGCCATTGTTATGAATAAAGCATTTACATCCAAAGGGGTGAAAGTAACTAATATTAGGTCTTTTACCTTTCCAGAGTTCATAGGGAGTTTTATGAAGGATAGGACGAATAAGACACCTATTTAGAATATGACAAGCAGTACTTACAGCTTCAGCCCAAAACTGATTCGGAAGAGAGTGTTCAACTAACATGGTTCTGGCCATGTCTTGAAGAGTGCGATTCTTTCTTTCTACAACTCCATTTTGCTGAGGGGTTCGAGGAGTGGAGAAGTTGTTAGTGAATCCTTGAGAATTGCAGTATTCTTCAAAGATTTTGCTCTCGAATTCTCCTCCATGATCACTTCAGATGGTGGAAATGAAATAACCTTTTTTCTCTTTGAACTTTCTTGCAAAACACTTCAAAGCTTTTAAGTGAATCATCTTTATGAGATAGAAATATAACCCAAGTAAAACGAGAGTAATCATCAACAATTACAAATACATATCTTTTTCCTCCTATACTAGTAGTTCTGGTTGGACCGAATAGATCCATATGCAGCAGTTCAAGGGGGTTGGATGTAGAGACAATATCTTTTCCTTTAAAAGAAGTTCTAGTTTGCTTGCCTAGCTGACATGCATCGCATATATGGTCTTTAGAGAAGTTAAGCTTAGGTAATCCAATGACTAATTCCTGTTTAGATAGTTTCTCGATTAGAGACATACTAGCATGACCTAACTTTCTATGCCATGTCCAAGGGTCATTAGTAATAGATGCAAGACACATATGTTTGTTGTCGTGAATGATGCATCTGCTAGATTCAAATTTTACCTTGTACCCACCATCACATAGTTGACTGATGCTTAGGAGGTTGTGCTTGAGTCCATCAACTAAGAATGCTTCCTTGATATCACATGAGGGACTTAAAGATATGATTCCAGTGCCAACGATCTTTCCTTTGGCATCTCCTCCAAATTTGACAGAACCTCCATTAGTCTTTGTTATAGATTTGAACAGCTGTTTGTTGCCGGTCATATGTCGGGAACATCCACTATCAAGAAACCATTTTCGCATCTTCATTGTCCTTTTGTGGCGTCCCTGCAAAACAATGTTTTTAAGCATGTTTAGGTACCCAAGCTTGCTTGGGTCCTTGAGGGTTAGCTTTAGAGGTGCTAGCCTCACTTTTAGCCTTTGGTCTCCAAATCCATTTTCCAGGATTTCTCTTTTGACATCTTCTAAACACATGTCCTGGTTCACCACAATGATAGCAAATAGGCATAATTTTAATTTCTCTTGTAGACGTAGAAGATCTAGCTGATCTATAGAAGCTATTTGATCCTGCCGAACTCTGACTGGTGGACTTTCTATGACTGTTAAGTTTAAGTTTGAGATGATTCATTTCTTCTTTTAGGAATTCATTTTCTGTCTCAATTACTTCCAGTTTCATTTCCCATTCCTCTTTCTCTTTACTTAGTCTCTTAATTTTCTTAAGTGCCTTTTCCAGCTCGTCTAGAACTTCATCAAGATTTCTAGAGTTTTCAATACAGAATTAACAGCGTACCTCACTTTAGTCATTTGATGGGATTCCGCTACTGGTAGAGTTGTCTGAGGCCATGAAACAGATGTTGGCTGCTTCTTCCTGCTCAGCATCAGCTGCATCCTCATCACTCCATGCTGCGTAAGATCTATTCCTTCCTTTTCTTTTGGCGTCAGGGCAGTTGGTTGCAATGTGACCTTGTTTGCCACATTCAAAACATCGACCCTCATTTCTGTAGTTGGTTTGATCTTTCTTGAAGGGAGGTTTGCCTTTTCTGAATTGTCTTCTATGATTAACAAGGCCATTTAAATTTCTAGACATCATAGCAAGCTGTTCTTGGATATCATCTTCTTCAACATCCTAATCATAGTCAACTTCCTCCACTGTAGTATTGAAAGCCACAGTTTTCTTTTTTTCTTCCAACACATTTCGTTTCAGATGAGTTTTCTCAAAGGCAATCAGATCACCTCTGAGTTCATCATAAGAAATTTTGTTTAGATCTCCACTTTCTATGTTTATAACCTTAGGTTGCCATGTAGTAGGAAGGCTTCTCAGAATCTTCCTTATACGTTCACCACTAGAGTAGATCTTTCCAAGTGCTTTGAGTTCACCAATGATTTTGCTGAATCTAGCAAACATATCTTCAGCAGATTCTCTATCTTTCATTTGAAATAATTCATATTCATAAACTAGAAGATTGATTCTAGTTTCCTTGACCTTACTGGTTCCTTCATAAGTAACCTCCAACTTATCCCATATTTCTTTGGCCGTTGCACAGCTAGATATTTTTTCATATTCTTCACCACTGATAGCGTTGTAAAGAATATTTACAGCCTTGTAATTAAGTTGGATAATCTCCCGTTGTTCGTCAGTATAATTATCCATGTCAATATCAGTAGGAACATTTTGAGGATCTCCTTCTTTCTTTGTAGTTTTGATAGTGGGAATGTCAAAGGGACCCTTCTTGATGACACGCCAGACCTTAAAGTCAACCGATTTGATGTATGTTTCCATACGAATCTTCCAATGACCATAGTGCTTACCATTAAAGTAAGGAGGTCGGGTGGCAGAAGTTCCCTCTTGTAGAAGAGCTCAATTCTCAACGTGTGATGACATGAGCTTTTCTCACTTCCTGTAAGGCAAAAACAAAAATGTGAGTCCAAGCTCTGATACCAATTGATGAATACAAGAGGGGGGGGGGGGGGGTGAATTGTTTTGACTTATAATTTTAGTCGACTACTCAAGTTATTAGTTGACTTAAGGAGATAAGTAATATGCAGTGCAGAACAAAAGGCAGTAAGTAAGTAAAAAACGACACAGAGTTTTATAATGGTTCAGAACCAAACGGTTCCTAATCCAGTCCCCTTGGGTCACAAGGGAGTTATCTCTCTTCATGCTCTTGTATAACACAATTACAAGTATGGTTTATCGTTAACCAAAAACGTCTTCTCACAAGTGGTTTTAATCCTTCGCTCACCACTAACGACTGTGTCTGATTTATAGATAATCAGACCAACTTCAGTGACACGGCTATTACCTCACTACAAGATCTCTTTTTTCTTTTCTGTGACACACTCGTAGACACTTAGGAATACAGTACTTGCAAGTAAAAGAATTAGAGAGAGTAGATAGTTATTAGAAGCGTAAATAACATCTTCAGAGACACTTTTATAAATAGTGACACAACAGAGAAGCCCGTTCAAGAGGAAGTGAGGCAGATCTGCATTCGGGATTAGATGGAGATGTGATTGACGAGTATTGCGGAATAGAGAGATTTGACCCAAGAGATTTGATTCTCTAGGGGATATGAATATCTCCAGAGAATAAGGCAAGAGCAGATTGTGGGACAAGTCCCACGAGATAAGCGGGCCACAAATCTCAACCTTCCGTAGCTGACTCTCGTAATCAATCAGCAATCTTCTGTAATCAATCAGCAATCTTCTTCAGACAATTAGGATCTTTGCAGAGGATCGTCTTGTGGTTCCTGCAGAAGGCACATAGAACTTAAGTGTCGTATTCTTTTTATCATAAACAAAACATGTATTTTGATTAACTCAAGAAATTTTACTAAAGCTCGAGCATAAGATCTTTGATTGAAGGCAGATATATTCCGCCACATACTGATGGTGAAAACAAAGTATGGTAATTTATTGCTAGAGAATGAATAGGGCAATGTATAAACATTACTCCATTAATGTCCATAGACTTTCGGTAAGTGGGTATATATCATTGTACTTTGAAACTTACTGGTTAATTTCAGGTTCTGATGAATGCAGCTCCATTGATAATTATCTGTTTAAATTATTGTATAGGGACATGTATATATTCTCTACACTTATTTAGGCAATAAGAGGGGAAGAGAGAGTAGGTCCTTTTTTATTTATCATTTGATGCTGATATTTGCTTTACAGTCCGAGTAATCCCAATATGTCGAGAACTCAACTCTGAAATGGTAAAGTACTTCCTAACATATGTGACTATTTTCAAAATTTAACTTGAAGACTTTCGGAATAAATTTTTCAAAAGATCACTCAATTTTGAGAAATTATCCACCAAAATTACTTTGCTTTGGTTGGTCCCAAAAAAACCACTCAACTTTGGGTAAGTATCTCTAAAAGTAATTCTGACCGATTTTTGCACCGTTACCCACTGGAATTCTATGACGTGGCTTTTTAATAATTATCTTACATATATACGGATTTACTCTTTTTGCCATGTAGGAGTTTTTTACCACGTAAGATTTTTTTGCCACGTAAGATTCTTTTTATTAGTAACAAAAAAATACAAAATATGTGACCCTAACCTATAATAGATTCAATCCAACCCATTTTCTCCTAATATTTTTTTTATTATAAAGGTAAAATTAAAATTTATTTTTAAACCTGATCAATGACACATGGAATGAAACAACAAATAGTTTTTTTTTTTGGATTTAATGGGTCGTGGATAAAACTTCTGCTTACTCGGCAAGACAACACATGGCTAGAGTAAGATTTCACAAAATGCCACTTCTAAAGTTACTTCTATTACATTCGCATTATCAGTTGGAAGTCTAAGGTATTATCAAAAGACCCCATGATAATGCCATGCAAGCTGCAAACGCTTTAAAGCATAAATATTTTAAACTGATCAACCAATCCATTTAAAGAACACTGGCAAATGGATATGTCACGTTATCATCTGGCTAGAAAACAAGGCGTATCCAAAGACTACATAAAAAGCACGTCTCAATCATCAATCTGCAACCTCCTCCAGAAGCCAGTGCAAACTGGTTTTGCTATTGAGATAACTTCTTACAACACAACCGACATACAACATACATCGTCACAGCCCCTAAGAGTGGGTATAGAAAATGTTAAAATTGCTATAAAATATATCGAGGAAATGAACTGGGGTCAAAAATAAATTTTAATCTTACCTTTATAATAGAAAAATGTTAGGAGAAAATTGATTGGATTGAATCTATTATGGGTTAGTGTCACACATTTTGTATTTTTAATTACTAATAAAACGAATCTTACGTGGCAAAAAAATCCTACGTGGCAAAAGAGTGAATCCACATATATATATAAAATAATTACTAAAAAGCCATGTCATAGAATTTCGGTGAGTGACGGTGCAAAAACCGATCAGAGTTACTTTTGGAAATACTTTCCCAAAATTGAGTGATCTTTTTGGAACCAACCAAAACAAAATTACTTTTGTGGATAATTTCTCAAAGTTGAATGACCTTTTGAGAAATTTACTCAGACTTTCGATAAAGATAAAAGGGATACGCATTTACCGCTCTCATCATAGTAAAAATTTAGTGTAGGGGCCTGTTTGGCGCGCGTTAATTGATTTGTAGCCGTCAAAAATAAATTCGCTGAGAAATAGCCACCTCCGGACAAATCCCAGTATAAATACTGGGACTTTGAACAAAACTTGTTCAAGGCCCCAGTATTTGTACTGGGGAAACTTCAGTAAACTAACCCCAGTATAAATACTGGGGCTTTGAACAAGTTTTGTTCAAGGCCCCAGCATTTTTGTTATGGGACTATGTATAAAGCTTCAGTCCCATAACAAAATGCTGGGGCTGTGAACAAAACTTGTTCAAAGCCCCATCATTTTGTTATGGGACTCAGCTTTATATATAAAGTCCCATAACAAAATACTTGGGCTTTGAACAAGTTTTGTTCAAAGCCCCAATTTTTTGTTATGGGGCTAGTCTGGGGTATTTTTCCAACGCTAATGGAGCTTAAGTGTGCGCGCGAATTTTTGACTATTCTTCAATGAATTTTGAAACGGTGGATAGTCCCATTGAGCGCGTTCAAAAATGGCTAGTGATCAAAATTTCCCCTCATCATAACCTTTGTGGTAGGAGATCAGAGTAACTCATCAGTCATCGAGTTGTCAAACGATGCTTTCTTGAAAAATAAGTCAAGAAATTATTGTTAAAGAACTGTTTTTATAGTGAAGGGAAATATTGTAATTAAACACCTTAATTTAGTCAAACGCACATCAATGACAAGAAGGTAGAAGCAAGCATGTAGGAGGATAACAACATCAAAGAGTCAGGAATGCATGTATAATCCTCCACCGTCATATTTTTGGTCCTATTGGGGATACATAAAGCAGAAAATGATTTCACAACATATGCAAATGCAATTCACCCGTCGGAAATTTGGGTAATTTTTATTTACTCCCGAAACTTCTTTTGACTTTTTATTTTTTATTTTGTATATTTTGTGTCTTTGATTATGGGAAAAGAGTTTAACTTACCGATAATCGATAGTGTATGTCCAAACTTTGGTATTTAGGTCACAATTAAATTTGTAAAGTTGATGCAACCCGAGCTGATTAAGACCTATTCGTATCATCGAGACCGATCACACGAAGTCAAGCCAAGGATTTATATGACGTGCACGTGCACGTAGTGCGGCCGAGAGGAAACGATACGTAGACTAGAAGGCGGACGACATGTTTAGGTGCCATATGCCCCGTGAAGGAGAGTGTCCGAGAGCGAGTGACCGAGCTATGACGACCAGTGTTGAGCTGCGAGTGTCCTAACACTGAGCTCAGAGGCGCATGGACACAGAACGTTTTACTTATCGGCCCTGCGAGGCTTTGTGTTTTGAGCTAGTTTGTGGTCTATTTTGGACAATAGTCGTGGGCCTCCTTATATAAGTCCCACTTAGGAGATTTATTTCATAAGCTAACTTGAAACTTACGAAAGTATTTGCTCTTTAGTAAAACAAACTCTTTTGAGGAACTTGTTCTTGTGGTGGAACCCATTGAACCTTTTTCTTGTCTTGATCCTTCGGTTTTCAAGAACCATAGTATTCTTAAGGATCGTTGCATAGTTTGGGTGCTTATTCATTCTTAATCGAGAGTTAACTAGACTAGTTTCTAGCTATTGCCTGATTAGATTCGGGTTTGTATCTAGCTTTTATATTTATCTTTTTCGCTTGCATCAAAAGTGTTACAAGCATTTAATAGTATCAAGATTGTAACGAATGCAAAGATGAAATAACAAGTAAACAAGACCAAGAAATAAGATTCTATTATTGCTGAAGCTTGAGAATACAATTTGACAGAGTTTTGACATGTATTTTTGGATGCCTTTTACAATAGGGTAAGTGAGGTATTTACAGAGATCCTAGTTGAACCGCCTGTGAGCATTAATGAGCCCCATGTCTCCCACGGTCTGATCATCGGAGACCCATGACCTACCTCTCATTTAATGCGAGATCATGAGGCAGTTATAGACAGTCTGGTTTGTTTGTCTCAGACAATTCATGCTTCACTACCTTCGAACAGTGTAGCTCCATGGTTCGTCTTCAAAGTTATTAGCTTGAATAAGCTTGGAGTTTTGACTGATGACTAAGGAACTGATCCAAGGATGTGTTCATTTAGATCACTGCAGCTGAATAAATAATTATGCAAAATCAATTAAGTAGGAAAATAATTGTTATCCTAAAATCTAATTTTATCTTGGTAATTATGCTGGGATGCACGAGATAGAAAAAGACTGCATAAGATTGAGATAAGGCTTGAGGATATCGGTTATCCAAGTAAAGAGTTCAATTAGGACTCAAACACTAGAAGGCATTTGGAGTTCTAATTGCTCAAGACATCTCAAGATTTCAAGCCTATAAATTGAGAAGCATTTCAGTGTTGAAGGCACGCACAAATACAGAGAGTTTAGAGCTATAACATAGAAGTAATTCTAAATTATATTTGAGCAGTCGTCTAGCTACAGGGAACTAAGTGAAGAACCTATTCCTTGAGTTGAGTCTGTTTGTTCTCAGTCTTAGTTCATATGTAGTAGGATCTATTGAGTTGTACTATTTACTTTCATAGAAATTTTGTAAGGGCATGTTTGGAAAACCACAAGAGAATTGGAATTGGGTCTAATTGAATGTAATTACACAGTTTGACATATTTGTTTGGCCCGATAATTACCAAGTGAGAGAGGAATTGAGTGTAATTGGGAGGGTGCAATTACACTTTCTAATTCTCAAGGCGAGGTTGAGAAGTGGGTGTAATTACACCATGTAATTACATAACTTTTTGTTTCTTTCTTTTTGTTTTTACTTTAACTTCTTTTCTTTTAAATTAATTATTATTTTATTATCTCTATTATTTTAATTTCTTTTCTTCTAATTTTTTTATTTTTTATTTTTATTTTTTTTTTAAAAATATATATTTTTATTATTTATCTTTCATTTTCTTTCTTCTCACTTTCCAACCTCTACTTTTATGATCTATGTAATTGTTCTTAGTTTTCCTATTTTCTTTACTTCTTTTTCTTTATTTAGCGCAACTGCGTTATTATAGTTTTGAAATCTCATCTTCTAATATTAGAAAAATGAATCATGAACAAACTTGATATATAACGGGTGATATCATTGAAGTATGATTTCGTTGTTGAATGAGGTTATAGTCCTATATTTTTCTATCCTTTTGATTCTATTTGCTTAAGTTATGTTAAAATTTATTTTCCATTTGTTGCGATTTTACATAAGAGTACTATTTTGTTTTAACAAAAATTAGATTTTGATTACGTTATATTTTTTCGTGGTTTCAATTTATTTATTTTAGTAGTATTGACTTGATATTTCACATCGCATGTTGTTCATTTTTCAATTATACTTGATAGAATATCTTTTCGTTAAATATTTGAATAATGTTATGGAATTATAGTTATAAATATTAAATTTTTACAAATGCGCCCATGATATTACAAAATATATACTTTTAATTTTTATAATTAAATTAAAACATTATTATTATGAAAAATATATATCAATAAAAAGATCTAACCGTGTAATTGCACTTGTGCAACCAAACGATACGCTTGTAATTACACTGTAATTACACTATGACAGACAAACAGGACTTCGTAATTACTCTACTGTGTAATTATTAGGCTGTGTAATTACTGCCCTAGTAATTATACCAAATCCAATTACGAGGTGGCTTTCCAAACCGATCCTAAGAGTACACATCATTCAAGTCTTGTACTTGAAGAAACTTCACTGATTGTGAAAGGGGCTGCTATAGGATTAGAGTTAGTCATAGGTTAGTAAGAAGGAAGTCTTATAACCAAGTGAGTCTTTTAAATGGTGAAGCTGAAATCCTACTTGAGAGAGTAGGTCGTGGTTTTTTGATCCCAAGTCATACGGGTTTTTCCATGCTAAAATTCAGTGTTCATTTACTTACTTTTATCATTTCGTACTTAACAAAGCAAAGGAACACATATAAGAAATTGGTCCTTCAATAGTGGTGAAATATCAAAAGTCATTGCTGCGAGGCTCTCCGTATGCAAGCCCTCTGTGTCATCGTGTCCGGCTGCCACGTGTCCGTGATAGATTCTCACCAATATAAATAGTTCCTCCACTTCCCGATGACTGTCAGAGCGCTCGAAGAGTGGAATGATCAAGGCGGGAGAGTGACGTGGCCGTTCATGAACCATGTATTTCAAAAAGGCAGTTGTCACTTTGCATTCTCATCCATTCCATATGGCGTCCGCTGAGTGGTTGTGACGTCAACATCAACTCCCGAGGTCAACATCATTCCCAGTATATCCCACAAGTTGGGTCTGGGGAGGGTGAGATGTACACAGACCTTACCCCCACAAGGTGGAGAAGCTGTTTCCGATAGACCCTTGGCTAAAAAGGTTTTGAAAATAGTTTTCAAAATCAAGGCAACACTATCATGCTAAAGCGAATAATAAAACTAAAGCATATTCAAACTAAACAGGTAATAGCAGTAAATATAAAGGCGAAGACTAAGATGAATTTGAAAAATTTTGAAAACAGTTTTGAAAATCAAGGCATTACTATCATGCTAAAGAGAATGATAAAATTAAAGCATATGCAAACTAAATAGATAAAGCAGTAAATATACAGGCGAAGACTAAGATGAAAGTCACACATATATATATATGTCTAATACTACATTAATAAGATAAAAGACACTGGACTACTACCTAACCTCTACCTAATCCTCGACCTCCAGGCTCTTCTGTCTAAGCTCATGTCCTCGGTGATATAGATTTAGGCCATGTCCTGTCTAATTACCTCGGCCCATTTTTTCTTCGGTCTACCTCTACCTCTCCGATGACCCAACACTGCCAACCTCTCACACCTCCTCACCGGAGCATCAACACTCCTTCTCACGTATCCGAACCATCTCAACCTCGCTTCTCTCATCTTCTCAACCACATGGACCACCCCCACCTTATCTCGAATGACTTCATTCTTAATCTTATCCATCCTAGTGTGACCACACATCCACCTAAGCATTCTCATTTCTGTCAGGTTCATCTTCTGAATGTGCGAGTTCTTGACTGGCCAACACTCTGCCCCATACAACATAGCTGGTCTAACAACCACTCCATAGAATTTTCCTTTAAGCCTAAGTGGCACTCTCTTATCACACAGTACCCTAGAATCGAGTCTCCACTTCATCCAACCTACTCCTATGCGGTGCGTGACATCATCATCAATTTCTCGATTACCTTGGAGGATTGAGCCAAGATATCTGAAGTTACCTCTCTTAGGAATGACTTGAGAATCAAGTCTCACTTCCACATCCGACTCATCAGGAGCGCCACTAAACTTGCATTCCATATACTCTGTTTTCGTCCTGCTTAGCCTGAAACCTTTAGATTCTAAAGTCTGCCGCCACAGCTCCAGCTTCTTATTGACACCTCTGCATGTCTCATCCACCAACACTATATCATCCATAAATAACATGCAACATGGCACCTCTCCTTGAATACTCCAGTTCAACTCATCTATCACCAGAGCAAATAAAAATGGGCTAAGCACCGACAGGCCCCATCTCGATCAAAAAGTGGTTTGAGTCTCCTCCAAGTTTTCTCACTCGGGCAATTCCCGAGGTCACCATGACTTTATTAGTATAAAAAACCTTGGCTTGAGCAAATTCAACCTTTTCACTTTTCATTTTTACACTGTAGCAATCAAGAATTTCGACGAACAAACCAAAGCTTTCTGTTCAATTCTTTATTTCCCAAATTATTTGAAATTTCCAAATCTTCCCCAGAAAAAAAAAAGTCTTCCAGGAATTCTGCTCAAAATTCTTCTAGCCACTCTAGTGGCGACGTTGTGGACACTACTGTGATGGTCCCCGATGGTAGCCCTAAAACTGTTGCGGTGGCACTCAAAGTTATTCCGGCGACGTCTGACACTGAGACCGTCCCCAAAGTTTCTCAATTAAAGAGGAGGAGTGGTAAAGCTACCATCTCCTGCTGTGTATCCGAAGAGGAAGAAGAAATTGCTAAGGCCGATGGGCTTGTTGCCAAAGCTCGGGAGATCACTGAGAGCTTTCTGTCGAGTAATGACTTAGACGAGGATGATAGTGAAGATGAAGATGAAATTGGAAGAGATGAAGAGGATGAAGGGAAGAGCAAGGCCTCTGAGAACGGAGAGGGTTCTACTCAGGGAGGTGACGGTGACCTCCAAGCTCCAACTTCTACCACTCTGTAGATAATATTTTACTTCTTTTGTTGCTCTGTTATCTTGGTCGCATGAGGCCGAATTTATGTATTTTTTGTCTGGTGGAAGTGCACGTTAATGTAATGAAACATGATTTTCATTCTTTAAATGTTTTCAAGTTATCTCATCGGGACATATGCGAAACACTTAGAATACTTTTTGGATTTCAAGCTATGCTCGTTCTAAGTCACGTAGGACTTGGAACTTTTATAACATATTCGAGCGGACAGGGGCGACGTCTCATTCCCATGTTGGAGTTTAAAAATAGTTACAACCGTGCAATATAACTTTGGAAAGTTAGATACCGAGGCAAAAAACTTAGGATAATATCCATTTCATCAAAGATAATAAAGCGAGTTTGGCGTTACATCAAGCCTATCCATAAAAATACTTAGGCACAATTTAAACAGTGCTGCTTGAAACGACCTTAGATAGTCGTTTCGGGAGTTAGGACTCCGATTGACGTGCCGATAATTTTAAAATATTCGTAAGGTCCATTAGGACATGTCTGTAATATTTCAGCTAAATCGGACTTCGTTTGGTAGGTATTGGAAGAAGGTATCAGTTTTTATTGTCGGTAAATTTTAAAAAGAGGTTTTCGAGCTCGATTTTTGGTGAATGAGCTCCGATTAGAAATTCGAAAGCGCCGTTAGGTTTGTATGATTATTTGTGACTTTTGTAAACTTTTGAAAGTGAATTTTGAGGTTGTTCAGCTAGTTTCCGTAAAAATGCCGAAGGTTAAAGAATTTGATCTTTTCTATTTTAATTCGCATCTTGAGTTTCTGGAATCCGATTTGAGATCCGCTTTAGCGAGTACGTCACATAAATTTGGTACAAATTTTATGCAAAAGTTGGAATTATTTTGAATATCGTAGGGTACCGTTTTAATTTTTGTTAAGAAAAAAATATAAAAGTAAAAGAAATAAAAGACAAAGGAAAAGAAAAAGTTAAAGTCGGTGATTCAGGATATACATCCTTACTTTTTAAGTTAAAAGAGAGGAAAGGAACGAGAAAGAGAAAATAAGAAACACAGGAACAACATTTAACGAGAATGAAACATGCGAAAGAGAAAAATGCCGAAAAATGGAGAAAGGAAAGGAAAGAGAACAAAAAAAATTAGGATTTTACCCCGAAACATTCAGGTAATGATCTTAATGCATTATTTTAATTTACTACGTGTGTGTAAATATATTTTGACGGTAAAAATTGAGATATTAGACATCGTTTTAATAAGTTCAATTAATAATTTAAAGGGTCAATTGGATCCCGATAATGGAATTGATTATATATTCGTACTCAGTGAGTTATGGGCAACATACAAATATAATTTATTTAGGATTTGGTTATGTCACCTTAAACCCTATACATAGGCCTGGCCTACATATTGCGTATGCGAATAGGGTATCAGGTTCCTAACTGGATTGCCCTAAGATGTGAGGAATAAAGCCTTTAGCCTAATTTGATATATTTTCTGCTTATTGAATAAGCAGGATCGTTTGGCAGTGAATCCAAAGGATAAAGCGGTTGTTGAGTAGCACTTTGAAATAAGGTAAGTGTTTGTATCCATTTCTTTGGAGGCCCTTGGTCAAGTGGATAATCTACCACGTGTTCCTTACGTGTATAGCTGCTGATATGCGTACTCATTACGCCTTAGTTTTGGACTTACATTGTATATTATATGTTATGTCATGTTGTTGGTATTGCATTGAGGATCTGAGCATTGTACTCTGGCTGTGAGTTGGCATATACTTTCCAGCTGTCGATGAGAGTCCCGCGCTGTCGATGGGTTATTATTGCATCATGTTGCATTAATATGCATTACATTGCATACATATTGGGTGCAGGAGGATTCCACCCCAGGAGCAGGAAGATTTCGCTCCATTGCATACATATTGGGTGCAGGAGGATTCCGTCCCAGGAGCAGGAGGATTCCGCTCCATTTCATACATATGCTAAAAAGCCTATTTCGAAAGCCGTCTTTCAATGCCTGCGTCCCAGGAGTAGGAGAATTCCGCTCCTTTTCATACATATTGGGTGCAGGAGGATTCCGCCCCAAGAGCAGGAGGATTCCGCTCCATTGCATCATATTGAGGATAGGAAAATTCCGCTCCTTACATCATATTAAGGGTAGGAGGATTCCGCCCCGGAGTAGGAGGATTCCACTCCATCTATTTGGCACATGCGACACCATTGCATCATACTGCATTCATCCCATTTCATTGCACCGCATACGGAATATTGTGTAACTATCATGCTGTGTTTTGTGTATGCGGTATGTATACCATATTGTGGACATAATTCAATTTGCCTATATATTTCTGGCTCGTATTCTGAGTTGCACGCCGCAACAGTATAAATATATGGATCGGGTTGCACGCCTCAACAGTATAAATATATGGATCGGGTTGCACACCGCAACAATATAAATATATGGATCGGTTTGTACGTCGCAACAATATTTTCATATAATAAGATGTATTTCTGATTGTTGATATGTTCGGGATACCTATATGTTCTGTCTATCTTATGTTTCTGGTTGTTTATGAGAGTTTTGGTTCCATACGTATTTCCAGTTATTAACTGGCTCTATTTTTTAAAATAATTTAAATAAGAGGAATTTGGTTTATCTGCTTCTCTTCTCCCTGGCTAGCTATCCTATTCTTTGAGGTGACTAGTCTGCCCCACTTATTGAGTCCTTTTGACTCACCCTTGTTTGTTGTTTGTTTCTTGTCTATTTATTTCGTTTCGGCAGGGTCGCTCTAGGATTGGGTTCGTCATGTTGTTCCGGAGCGAAGACGACTTTAGTTGTCAGGGTGAGCCAGCTTTTATTCTGGATGACCACCAGTTTATTATTTATTATTTCAGTTGCATTTTTCTCCTTTCAGGAGGTATCAGTCTTCTTTTGTACTCTTAGATGTCTAGTCTGGATAGCCCTAAACCTAGTATGTTGGGTAGTCAGCTGTAATTTTTTTTTGTACAGCTTAGAGGTATCAATATGTCTGTGCTTTTTATATGTCTTGTTCTTATTTATGAATTGAATTATATTTATTTTCCTAATTTAATTGGTAAGGGTTCGCCTGACGGGTCTAGGGGAAGATGTTGGGTGCCCGCACGGTCTAGCCGGATTTCAAGTCGTGTCAGTCGGTATCAAAGCCAGGTTTAGAGTCTATCTAGACTAAGACAGTGTCTAGTAGAGTCTCGATGATAGGTATGTAGACGTCCGCACTTATCTACGAGAGGCTATGATGGCATTTAGAAAGTTTCACTTCTTTTTTTTTCTGATCGTGCGTCGGTCTAGAATGCGAAAGTATTTTCGTTAATTCCTTCGCGGTAATTGTGAACCCTCGTACGACAAATCAACAAACGGTTGGAGTTCAGGACGAAGTAGTCTAGCCTGGGGCTAGAGCTACTCAAGCCACGAGAGTTGTGGATCGTGCTGACGATCAAGTTGCGCAGGCCCAGCTATGCCAGCTTGCAGTGGGAGTAGGGCCTTGTGGTTCCATTGGCTCTCTACGATGCTTTTACGAGAATCTTGGCGACGCAGATACCGCAAGAACCTATTATTCGCCAGATAGCTAGGTCACCGCATATGTAGATGTTCGGGCTTAGGGAGCTCTTGTTCCAGTTCCTGATATTGCCCCAATAAATTAAGTTCCGGAGACAACATGTGTTGTGTCTCTAGTTATTCTGGCTTGTTAGTTAGCCTGAGTAATGGCTCGGTCCGAGTGTCTGAAGAGGCTGCATTATTCTACCCAATTGAACCTTCTGATGTTCTTAGGCCAGTCATCAAATAATCCCTGTGCAAGTTTTTTAAAATAAAATGATGTCAGCATATCCTTCAGGCTGTTTGTTATCTCGAGCAGTATGCTGTTTATTATTCTGCTTTCTAGTTTCAGGGCTCCAGCCTTGAATTGGTGGACTATTCTCTTATTAACTAACTTGGTTCGATTTTTCTTCTAGATTCGTGGGAAAGTTTCTTTCGAGTAGTGAGCGAGATAAAGAGTGTCGCCAGTTTGAGTGGATTAGACAGGGTAGCCTGTCGGTTTCAAAATATGAGATTGAATTCTATAGAATGGCTGGATATGCATTAGAACTAGTCCATGAGCCTTTCGAGAGATTCAAGGATTTATTGATGACCTTTCTTTTTCCTTGAGATCCCAGATGGCTCAAGAGATTGAGCTTGGGACTTCACTTGATGTCGTTGTTGATATTGCACAGAGGTATTAGACATACCATAAGTAGAGTGGGGAGAGTTAGAGCGGGAGAGCAAGAGATCCTACGGCTCTGATGGGCACCATACCTCCTTTGGAGGTAAGAGTTCTGATTATTTTGGGAGGTTACTTGCCAGGTTATCTCAGCTTGTAGAGCGTAATTCTCCAAGTGCGCTAGTAGTTCATGAAGATAGACTCAGTTTTCTCTTTGTATCTATCAATAATTTGTCCAGTTTCCATTTTCAGCAAAAAGGTGTTATCACTATCGTGAGTCTGGTTTTTCTTTTCGGAGTTTTTCCTTACTTCGGCAAGTAGGCAGTTGTCATTTCTCTTGTCATCAGACACCTGCACAGTCGTAGGGGATTTTATTTAGATCTCAATCAGCCCGAGAAATGCCACCATTCAGTAGAGGTCGAGAGCGTGGTGGCAGTGGTTCTTCAGAAGATGATTATCAGGGTAGTGGCTCAGCTCAGCTGCAGAGACAGTTCTATGAACTGCCAGTCTGGCAGGATGCTGAGGTATCCATGTAGTACACCCATGTATTTCTTCTTCTATTATATGTGAGTATGATTTGATTCTACCGATCGATCTGGACTTCGTTTATCTTACCATATTTCCATGGCTTCATTTGATATTGTTTTTATTAAGAATCGGTTGCGGTAGAGGGGCGAGCCTCTGGTATGATTTATTCATGGCATTTGCGATAGATTTGGAAGTGAGTGTCGGTATTGTCTGCTTGGCATCTTGTTGTGCCACATTCTATTATTATGTCAAATTAGTTTACCTCTCTTCTCGGAGTTCCGTGTTGGTTGAATGATGGGATTCTAGTTCATCACCATCAGAGAGTGTCATTGTTTCTTCCGGTGTAAAGTGATTAGTAAGTAATACTCGATCTACGTATCTCCTCTTGGTTCAAGATGCTAGTGGAGTCATATTATTCTATGGGTTTGTCTCAGGTATAAAAGGGTTTCTGGTAAATTTTCGGAGTTTCCTTCTTATAGGAGAGTTAAATTGGCATTAATGTTGTTCCATAAAGCTCATTTAATGTCTATTTATTCAATTTCGATTCTTTGGCTAGCCTGACATGAAAGTAGACTAGCTCTGGTAGCCAAGCAATAAGAAGATGAGCTTCCTGAAGTTCTAATTATTTCTATCCTCAGTCTATTACCATTTCATCCTCGTCCGGAAATAGTGAGCTTGGGCAGTTAGTAGCCGCTAGTGATGTTCCCTGTGTTGAGCCAGAGTATGCATTAAGGTAGCCGGGTAAGCACATAGTTGTGTTTCAAGGCTACTAAATGTAATGGAGAGTGTCGTCCGAATCATGAATTGAGCTATCGAGCGGTGGTTCTTGTGGTAAAGGTTTGAGAGTAGTGAATTCGAGAGTTGCAGCTGTTTGGCAACTTGAGAGGGTAATTTGGTAGCTCAGAGCCGCATTCTGTTTTAGCTAATTTTTCCTTAATCTAGTATACCCTGCGAGGATGGCTATTTCTATTCAAGTTAGCTGTATGAGCTTATGCTCTTACTGGAGGAGTCTTCCTCCTATACAAAATGCTAATATTAAATCTCTAAAGAGTTGCTAAAGCGTAAGCTAATTCTTTATTTCATTGACCTATTCTATATCGAAAAGCATATCGACGAGGTGATTCGTCGGCGGAATCATGTTAATCCATTCAAAGTTCCGTGTATCTTTGTTTCAAAAATGTAGAACTCTCTTCTCGTGATCGAGGAAGGATCAGCTTAGTCAGAATAAGCTGTGCAATGGTGTTATCATATTATCCAGATATATTTTATTCCAAAAGTACGATATGTGTGTTATAATTCTGATCCTGTAATCAAGAGATTATGCCCGTAGAGTAGCTTATGAAGGCCGTGTAAGTTTTCTTGTTATCTGTGCAAATTTTTTTTTGACTTAGGCTCGTTCGATGACGAACGAGAGTCTAAATGGAGGAGAATGAAACGACTTTAGGTAGTTGTTTCGGGAGTTAGGACTCCGATTGGCGTGCCGATAATTTTAAAATATTCGTAAGGTCCATTAGGATATGTCTGTAAAATTTTAGCTAAACCGAACTTCGTTTGGTAGGTATCGAAATAAAATATTAGTTTTTGTTGTCGGTAAATTTTAAAAAGAGGTTTTCGAGCTCGATTTTTTGTGAATGAGCTCTGATTTGAAATTCAAAAGTGCCGTTAGGTTCATATGATTATTTGTGACTTGTGTGAACTTTCGAAAGTAAATTTCGAGGTCGTTCGACTAGTTTCCGCTAAAATGCCGAAAGTTAAAGAATTTGATCTTTTCCGTTTTAATTCGCATCTTGAGTTTCTGGAATCCGATTTGAAATCCGCCTTAGCGAGTACATCACATAAATTTGGTATAACTTGTATGCAAAAGTTGGAATTATTTTGAATATCGTAGGGTACCGTTTTAATTTTTTTTTTTTGAGAAAAGAAAATATAAAAGTAAAAGGAAAAGAAAAAGTTAAAGTCGGTGATTAAGCATATACATCCTTACTTTTAAATTTAAAAGAGAGGAAAGGAACAAGAAAGAGAAACAAGAAACACAGGAATAACATTGAACGAGAATGAAACATGCGAAAGAGAAAAATGCCGGAAAATAGAAAAAGTAAAGGAAAAAGAGCAAAAAAAATTAGGATTTTTACCTTGAAACATTCAGGTAATAATTTTAATGCATTATTTTAGTTTATTACGTGTGCTTAAATATATTTTGATGGTAAAAATTGGGATATTAGACATCGTTTTAATAAGTTCAATTAATAGTTTAAAGGGTCAATTGGACCCCGATAATGGAGTTGGTTATATATTCGTACTCAGTGAGTTATGAGCAACATATAAATGTAATTTATTTAGGGTTTGGTTATGTGACCTTGAACCCTGTACAGAGGCCTGGCCTACGTATTGCGTATACGAATAGGGTATCAGGTTCCTAACCGAATTACCCTAAGATGTGAGGAATGAAGCCTTTAGCCTAATTTGATATATTTTCTGCTTATTGAATAAGCAGGATCGTTTGGCAATGAATTCAAAGGATAAAGCGGTTGTTGTGTAGCACTTTGAAATAAGGTAAGTATTTGTATCCATTTCTTTGGAGGCCCTTGGCCTCGTGGATAATCTACTACGTGTTCCTTACGTGTGTAGCTGCCGATAGGCGTACTCATTACGCCTTAGCTTTGGATTTACATTATATATTATATGTTATGTCATGTTGTTTGTATTGCATTGAGGATCTGAGCATTGTACTCTGACTATGAGTTGACATATAATTTCCGGCTGTCGATGAGAGTCCCGCGCTGGCGATGGGTTATTATTGCATCTAGTTTCATTCATATGCATTATGTCGCATTCATATGCATTATATTGCATACATATTGGGTGCATGAGGATTCCGCCGCAGGAGGATTCCGCTCCATTGCATACATATTGGGTGCAGGAGGATTCTGCCCCAGGAGCAGGAGGATTCCGCTTCAGGAGCAGGAGGATTCCGCTCCATTGCATACATATTGGGTGTAGGAGGATTGCGCCCCAAGAGCAGGAAGATTCTGCTCCATTGTATCATATTGAGGGTAGGAGCATTCTGCCCTAGGAGCAGGAGGATTCCGCTCCTTACATCATATTGAGGGTAGGAGGATTTCAACCCGGAGTAGGAGGATTTCGCTCCATCTATTTGGCACATGTGACACCATTGTATCATTCTGCATTCATCCCATTTAATTGCATGCATGCTGACTAGTGTGTGACTATCATGCTGTGTTTTGTG
Organism: Petunia axillaris subsp. axillaris; assembly: GCA_029990575.1. Taxonomy (NCBI): domain Eukaryota; kingdom Viridiplantae; phylum Streptophyta; class Magnoliopsida; order Solanales; family Solanaceae; genus Petunia; species Petunia axillaris. The sequence goes on from JARKNS010000009.1 coordinate 20,512,719, forward strand.
TATGCGGTATGTATACCATATTGTGGACATAATTCAGTTTTCCTATAAATTTCACGCTCGTATTCTGGGTTGCATGTCGCAACAGTATAAATATATGGATCGGGTTGCACGCCGCAACAGTATAAATATATGGATCGAGTTGCACGCCGCAACAGTATTAATATATGGATTGGGTTGAACGGCGCAACAGTATAAATATATGGATCGAGTTGCACGGCACAACAATATTTGCATATAATAAGATGTATTTCTGATTGTTAATATGTTCGGGATACCTATATGTTCTGTCTATGTTATGTTCCTGGTTGTTTATGAGAGTTTTGGTTCCATACGCATTTTCAGTTATTATCTGGCTCGTTTTTTTTTATAATTTAAATAAGAGGAATTTGGTTTATCTGCTTCTCTTCTCCCTGGCTAGCTATCCTATTCTTTGAGGTGACTAGTCTGCCCCACTTATTGAGTCCTTTTGACTCGCCCTTATTTGTTGATTATTTCTTGTTTATTTTTTTCGTTTCGGCAGGGTCACTCCACGATTGGGTTCGTCATGTTGTTCAGGAGCGAAGACGACTTTAGCTGTCAGGGTGAGACAACTTTTATCCTGAATGACCACCAGTTTATTATTTATTATTTCAGTTGCATTTTGCTCCCTTCAGGAGGTATCTGTCTTCTTTTGTACTCTTAGATGTCTAGTCTGGATAGCCCTAAACCTAGTATGTTGGGTAGTCAGCTGTAATTTTGTTTGTACAGCTTAGAGGTATCAGTATGTCTGTATTTTTTATAAGTCTTGTTCTTATTTATGAATTGAATTATATTTATTTTTCTAATGTAATTGGTAAGGGTACGCCCGAAGGGTCTAGAGGAAGATGTCAGGTGCCCGCACGGCCTAGCCGGATTTCGGGTCGTGTCACCGCTACTAGGCGATATTTACATAGAGAGTAAAATAAAGAAAGTCCTAGCGTCTATTGGCAGTCCCCGGTATAAAAGATCAAGTCACGGACAGGCATCGTTGCTTCGTATTGGAGTCTACCCATCTCTTCCATCCCCAAGTGGTCGGGTGTGAAAGATGAGGACCTGAGCACTGTGTTCCACCACCTCCGCTTCCTGAATAGGTCAAGCAAAGTAAACGAGGGGGTTTATCAATCATTTGACCCAAGCGTCGGAGCGTATAACGGCTCCCAGTCGTAGGTGAATATAAATAAAACAAACAAAGCAAGGTAAGAAGCCAATTGATCAAGAGAAAACCTTATTCATCACTGATCGAGGAACTTCTTGCTATAAAGTGATGTCGTTCAGCCTCAAGAATGTAGGTGCAACGTATCAAAGGTTGGTGTGTCATCTGTTTAAAGAATACATCGAGAAGTCAATGGAAGTATATATCAATGGCATGTTGGCGAAATTGGTGTGAGTGGAGGAGCATTTGGATCACTTGAGAGGGACTTTTCCTACCCTCCAAGCAATATATATGAAGTTGGATCCTGAGAAATGTGTTTTTGGTGTTGGCTCCAGTAAATTTATGGGTTTCACAGTACTCGAATAAGGTATAAAAGTAAATCCGAAGAAGATTAAAGCAATAGAAGAGATACTAGAAGTTCTACGGGAACAAAAGAAGTACAACGCCACTGGTCGTGTGGCGGCCTTGACCGGATTCATCTCAAGATCATCGTAGGGATGTCATATGTTCTTCACTGTCTTTAAAAAGAATACAAGGTTTGAACAGACTTCGGAGTGCCAACAGGCGTCGAAAGATTTCAAGCACTACTTGTCAAATGCTCCACTGCTTGCAAAGTAAAGGATGGGGAAACTTTATTGGTCTACCTTACGGTGTATGAAGTGTTCTTGAGCGCGATACTGATATGAGAGGATGAAGGAAGACAACATTTGATTTACTATGTCAGTAAATCGCTACTGGATGCCGAGACCAGGTACCCTCACTTAGAAAAATTGGCGATTTCTTAAATAGTTTTTGCATGTAAGCTTCGGTCTTATTTTCATGTCATCCTATAGATGTAGTCACAACCTTCTCGTTGAGAAATATATTGTATAAGCCTGAACTATCCGGAAGGTTAGCTAAGTTGGCAGGATGCCTGTAGTCACAATCTTCTCATTGATAAACATATTACATAAGCCTGAACTATCCGGAAGGCTAGCTAAGTGGAAAGTTAAGCTGAGCGAGTATGATATCACTTATTCAGCCTCGCACAACCATTAACTCTCAAGTTCTAGCCGACTTTGTGGCTGATTTTAGTGCCCAAATACTCCCCGAGGCGGAGAAGAAAAAATTGATGTCGAAGGGCCTAGTGGCCAAAGTTTGGACACTCCACACGGATGGGGCTTCAAATATGAAAGGTTCAGGACTCAGGTTGGTCTTGGTGGCTCCTATAAGAGAAAGGGTCTAGCATTCTATTAGGCTTCATTCAGTTACAAACAACGAAGCCGAATACGAGGCCATGATAGCAAGCTTGGAGCTTGCTAAGGAATTGGGAGTAAAGAAGATTGAACTGAAAAGCGATTTACAACTAGTGGTGAATCAGATACTTGTGGACTTTACAGCTCGTGAGCCTAGAATGCAGCAGCTCTTAACCAAACTGAAGGAAATTTTATCTAAGTTCTTAGAGTAGAAAATTGAGAAGATTCCCCAAGAGTAAAATAGGGAAGCGGACACCTTAGCAAACTTAGGCTCCGCTTCCGAATTAAGTGAACCAGGAGAGAATTTAGTTGTTCACCTTTTTAGCTCAACCCTTAATAGAGTGAAGAGCGAAGTGAATTCGATGCATCTCATTTGGGATTGGCGAATTAAGTTCATTTTGTATTTTGAATTGGGGATTCTGCCGAGCGACAAGAAGGAAGCTCGAAAGCTAAGGATCCAAGTGGTCCGATACTATATGCTTCACGTGGAGTTGTATAGAAAGTTGCATAGTGGCCCTTTGGCCAAGTTTTTTGGTATGAGGCAGACGGAATATGCGATGAGTGAAATGCACGAAGGTGAGTGTTGCAATCATTCTGGAGGAAAGTCGCTCGCTCGAAAACTTCTTAGAGCTGGATACTTATGGTCAGACATAGGCACGGATTTCAAGGCCTTTGTACGAAAATGTGATAAGTGTCAGCGCCATGCATGAATGCTCCATCAGCAAGCGGAATCGTTTTATTCAGTCTTGTCTCTGTGGCCATTCATGAAATGGGAGATGGATATTGTTGGACTACTCCCCAGAGCAAAAGGTAAGGTGCAGTTTTTGTTCGTGTTAACAGATTGTTTTTTCAAATGGGTTGAAGCGAGGGCTTTCGCCCAAGTCAGAGAAAAGGAAGTCATAGACTTCATTTGAAATCATTATTTGCAGGTTCGAGTTCCAAAGAAAATTATGTTTGACAACGGCCCGCAATTTATTGGCTCCAAAGTCACACTTTTCATTGGGAAATGGGGGATAAAAGGATGGTGTCAACACCATACCACCCGAGTGTGAATGGACATTTTCACAAAACTTCCTGTATCTATCAACACTCGCTTGATATTCGAGTCAATAATTTACAGCAAAATCACCAATGCATCGTGAAGAGGAATTATCATCCCATCAACGGCCTCATCACTAAACACAATCTCTCCCTTCGAGCCACCATCATGGCTCCTCTTTCCATGACTCATGGAGACTTTGAAAAATTTATTGGCCGAAGTATAAGTTATGTCATTGATCTTTGAGCCTCCAGAGATCATGTTTACTATCCTTTTAGGAAATGAAGGCCTTGGTAGCTTTCCTCCACTACTGATTTTGTCAAAGGTCTGCTTTCCTTTGTCTGTAAAAAATTCCTCTAACATCCCTGCTAGGGTTTTTTAAATAATTGTGAATGGGAAAAGGCACCATAAGCACCTCTTTGTTGAAAAGGTTTCACACATTTTTTTACACCCATACTTGGTCTATAAATAGTGAGACACTTCCTTATTTTTTATATACACAACTAAATATTTTTCGTCTCTTCTAGAGTCGTGTGATTTGCTACCGAATTTGAGTTCGCTGTTTACTGTGATTTGAATTACCGCTATCACTGTAAGGTTAATTTCGTTCTATCCTGGGAGAAATTAATCCACAACCTTGGGTAACTGTAAGGGGATTAGATTTCTTAACGACAGGCAGTGTATACTTTTGGCTCGAAATTTTTCTACTTCATCTCTTTCTGATTTTCAGTTTATTTTTGAAAGTCCAGATTCTAACAATTTTAAGAAATCTAATATATTTTTCTGTTTTCGAAAAATAATATGTTGGAAAGAAAAAATGAAAGGTGATATCGTCTGAAGAGCGAAAAAATCCCGTGTTTAATCAAGTAAGTTGTTCAACTATTCTGTCACTAATAATTTTAGTGAATTATTTTATTGATGGTGTATAAAGAGAAAGAAAGGTCAAACAGCAAATTGTTTGCTTGGACAAAAAAGAGTATCGTTTGCAAAAGGTGGGCAGCTGTCTATCTTTTAACAAAAGATGGTTCACTTATGGAAATTTTGTCTTGAAAAGACGCAATATAAAGCCATGACGATTAAAAATAAGAACATACTATTTTACTGCAAATAGTATCTTTGCTTCTCTTATTGGCTTTAATTTCCACAAGCATCCATATAATTATATTGCATGTTTGACGGTGTTGGTTGAGTATTCAGACCATAATCATTCGTGGAGTCTGTTCAATATACGTGTTACTAAAACCTTTGTGGCTTTCTACTCCTGTCTTGGAGATTAAAATCTTCGTGGTTTTGAAGATTGAAAACTTCACCATTGAATTTAATTGGTTTGAAGATTAAACTCTTCACCGTAGTATTAAAAGTCGGTTTGAAGATTAATCTCTTCACTGTACTTTTAAATTTGGTTTGATGATTAAAAACTTTACAATTGTAGTGAATCGGTTTGAAGATTAAAAACTTCACCGTTGTATTAACTCGGTTTTGAAGATTAAAAACTTCGCCATTTTAACTAAAACTATTTGTGTCATATTAACGAAGAATGAAATTTGTAGTGGAAGCATGAAAAGTTTGCCACTGTCCCGCGTAACAGTCGTCAAATTCTTTGTATATGTTCACATGGTAGAGCCAGGAACGAGAAAACCTTGTTATCAATGTGCCACTGGTTTGGATAACCAAATAAATGGTGTAAAGCCAAATGCCATAATTTCCTGTTTATATGTGCTTTTGGCGTCAGACCAAAGAAACAAAGGGAATTCGTGCCTTATGTAACGCAGGAAATTACAAGGCCATCTACTGTTGGGTATTGTGGATTGAAGCAGACAATATGTGATTTTCATGGGAAAAGGAAGAAACATTATAGTTGTTGATGCAATGTTGAATCTCAAATATAGATTTGCTACGTGCCAAATTGCTAAGCAAGTCTCTGATGAAGCTATGACTATGTTTGGACATGTTGCAATGAAAGTTGTGACTGTTTGGCTTAGACAATTGTCACAACAAGGATTGTGCTATTTAATGCCTTACTTGAAGAGTTGGATGGCTTGATTTCATAAATGAAGAGGCGCCCTATGGCGTAATGGCATTAAATTAAAATGTATTGTGTCTTTTAGATGAATCTTTGATGGCCTTGATCTTGCTCTTTTAGTTTTTGTGTTTAATAAATATAACACATGAATAATCTGAAATATGGGGGTTAGACTAGGTGTCTATATTATCTAGAAGAACTAGATATGATTTTTGGATCCCATAAACCCTTGGTAGATATTGACATGGTAGACAATGAATTCACAACGTGTTCATCTTAGTGATGACTAATTGATGAAACTATCAATGCGATGGTTGGTATGTATCTTTTCGAGAAAAAAATGTACTCTTTCATGATAGGATGTCACGTGAAAAGTTATGACTTTTCATGAAAAGATGCGTCTGTTGGAAGACAACTTTTGTATAGACATTACCGTTCATAAACGGATGTACTGCAACGTTAGAACGGTAAATAAATTCTAATATTAGTGACAAAATCCAAATCAAGTTGGATTTAAGAAGTGAACCAATCAATGGTAATTATAAATTCCATATCGAGTTGGATTTGTATAATGTTTGAAGGTTCTATAATTTGAGCATCAAATAAATAGCAAGGTGGAAATGGTTGAGAAATATATTGAATGTTAAAATGTTGTGGCCACAACTGTTGCAACCATTTCAAGCTATTGATAAAGTGATGCTACATTAAGTATCCGAGTTCACAGCCTTAGCAAGGCTGGTGAAGAAGCTGAATGGCTCCAAAACTTGTTGGTAGATATTTTATTTTGGCCCAAGCTGTTGACACCGATTTGCATATATTGCAATAGTCCAGCAGCAATCGGAAGGGCTGGGAGCGTAATATATAACGGTAAAAATCGTCACATACGACGAAGACGTAAAACCGTTAGACAACTACTCTCTAGAGGAATTATCACAATTGACTACATTAAAAGGATAATGTGTTGGATCCACTTACAAAAGGCCTAACTAGAGAGGAAGTTGAGGTCATCGAAGAGAATAGGACTATGGCCGAGGACAAGTCGTCATGGCGGTAACTCTACCTAGAAGACTGGAGATCCCAAGATCTAGGTTCAAGGAGCCCAAACAAAGTTGTGGACGACCGATCCAACATTGTCAAACAACTCAACCCATCCTCTTAATAAGACAATGTTTAGTACCAAGGATAAAACATTAAAGAATTTTTTTTAATGATTATCTAAGTTTAATATGTGAATTATCAAATAGTGTATATCTATGGATTTATACGTTTAGGAATCACCTAAGTGAGTGTGAAGTGGAAGCCACATCAAGGAGAACTCTGTAAGGCCAATTCTCTACGCACTTATGAACCAGGCGATTTTCATGGCTGAAACGAACACAACAATAAGAACCAAAGATGACCAAGGGCTAATTGTGTGACATATTTTGTCTCGACGGTTCAAAGATATCAAATCTACCGATTGACCGAGTATATCCGATATATGTTCACTACAGAAAGTTCAAAGGGAAACCTACTTATCCAGATGCAATTAGTTTTTACTTGCAAATCACACAAGTTTCTGCACATTTTCACTATAAAGCCATTCCCCATTCATGTGGGGGATTGTTGGGGTTTTTTGAATAGTTGTGAATGGGAAAAGGCACCATAAGCACCTCTTTGTTGAAAAGGTTTCACACCTTTTCTTTAACCCCATACTTGATTTATAAATAGTGACACACTTCCTTATTTTTTATGTACACAACTAAATATTCCTCCTCTCTTCTAGGGTCGTGTGATTTGCTACCAAATTTGAGTTCGCTGTTTACTGTGATTTAAATTACTGCTATCACAGTAAGGTTAATTTCGTTCTATCCTGGGAGAAATTAATCCACAACTTTAGGTAATTGTAAGGGGATTAGATTTCTTAAGGACAAGCAGTTGATACTGTTGGCTCAGAATTTTTCTACTTCATCTCTTTCTGATTTTCAGTTTATTTTCGAAAGTGCAGATTCTACAATCCTTTACTTTAGCAAATAGGTCACCTCATATCGCAAAGCTTTGCAATCTTCAATGAGGTGGCCGTGGTCCTCATAAAAATTGCACCAAAGGCTTTTATCTCTCTTGTCGGGGTCAGACCTCATATCTTTGGGGAGTCTCACCCCCTTGTCCATTATCCCTTCAGTGCATTCACCAATTCAAAATTAGAAACATTGGAATTATATTCTGATATTCGGGGCAAGTTTGGCTCTTTCGAAACCAAAGACGGCCCAAAACCATCCCTTCGAGTTGAGCTATTTTCGTTGTTTTTATTCCCTAAACTTTGACTCACGTGCTGTCTCGGAGGGGTCATAAATCTCGTATTGGGACCTCGAATTTCCTCTCAAAATCTCGTTCTGTCTAGACAACTCAGAACGGTTTCTATATCCGGAACTGCGATTCACAAGCTTCATTCCTCCTCCGCTCTAATCATAGAGCAGGTTTAAGTGTGCACATCATCTCAACTCATGGCTTGCCATTCTTGTAAATTTTTCTTCAACTCGGTGTACACCTCAGAGTTATCAGCATTCAAGTTATTGGTGTATGCCAAAATTGCCAAGTCATCTTTCATCAGAGGCATGGGCATCATTTCTGCTTGAAAGTGCTCTATGAAATCACGAAGGGGCTTTCTTAGCCTTCGCTTGACATGGAAGATGTCATCCTTTCTCTTATTAACTTTTTGGGGCCCAGTGTGCGTTTTGATGAAAAACTCAGCCAGCTCATCAAATGACCCAATAGATTCGGCAGGCAAATGCATATACCGATTTAATGCTCCTTTCTCCAGCATCTCTCCGAATCTTTTAAGGAGGACATAGTCTAACTCCAACTTGGTCAGGTCATTACGCTTCACCATTGTTATATACTCGGTGACATGATCTGTGGGGTCGGACGTACCATTATACTTATTCAACAACTGTAATTTGAACTTTTAGGGATCGGAGCCAGAGCAGCTTCCCGTTTGAATACTTGTTGCTTGCAATAAGCAATATCTATCAGCTTAAGATACTTTGGTGCACCATGAATCCGTTCCAACCGTTCTTCTAATTTAGCCTCGTAATCCTTTTTCCACTTTTCTAGCTGGTCCAATGGATGCTTTATTTCACTATGGGAATTGTCTCAGCCACCACAGGGATAGTCCCTACGGGTGCAGTTCTCGAGCCCCCCAGACCCGACTTTGTTTAGAAGTCCCCCTGTTACTGTGCCCGGAGGAACAGAAGTCGGAGTTCCTCCTATAGGAATGGGTCGTTGTAGGCCTGAGACTCTCGAAGAGTGTTTGCAATGAATTATGCACCCTTTTATTTATCCTTGCTTGCTCCGCTATGGCTTTGCAAGTTTGAAACACGAACTCCCTGAGCAACACTTACCAGGAGCCGGATCCTGAAGAACTTGGGTCCTCCACGTTCGATGGGGGAATTTGCTCACGCTCAGAATGAGCATCACCTGCGGTTTGGTCTCCACAACCTCGTGGCCCAATGCGAGCTTGATCTCCAACTGTTTGTTTTGGTATTACTTTTGACCATTTTGAAGGATAAAAATGCATGAACTGGAATAAGCATTACAACCTTGGAATAATTTCAATTGCTTGACCCTCATGGTGGACACCAAACTGTATGCTCTAAATTCAGTATTAGGTTAGAATTAGATTTGTAAAGGGTTACAAGTAATTTATCGTATCAAGATTGCGATTAACGAATGCAAAGATGAAATAACAAGTAACAAGACCAAGAAATAAGGTTCCATTAATTGCTTTAAGCTTGAGGATACAATTTGACAGAATTTTTGCATGTATTTGTGGATGCCTTTTACAATGGGGTAAGGAAGATATTTGTAGAGATCCTAGTCGAACTGTTCATGAGTATTAATGAGCCCACGTCTCCCACATTTTGATCATGGGAGACCCACGATCTGCCTCTCATGTAATGCGAGATCGTAAGGCAGTTATGGTTACAGCCAGTCCGGTTTGTTTGTCTCGGACACTTCATGCTTCACCTTCTTTGGACGGTGTAGCTCCATCGTTCATCTTCAAAGTCATTGCTGCGAGGCTCTCCGTATGCAAGCCCTCTGTGTCATCGTGTCCGGCAGCCAAGTGTCCGTGACAGATTCTCACTATACAGATAGTATGTGAAGATTTTTCACATTATTAAGTCATCCAAAAGATATTACACATAACACTTTATAAAAAACAATAATATTTATCATTTTATAAATAGCATATAATTGTGACTTAATAGTGTAGACTCTTTTTAAATAATCGGCACCTCATATAATTCAAACCCAGTAAAATTATGAAAGAAACCACTGTAGAAGATCCGAGGACAAGTGCTTTTCGTGAGTTGCATGAAATGGTTTGGACATGAGCTTGTGAAAGAAGTTAGGAAAAGTATAACTTTGCTCCCATTGCTTTCAACATCAAACAAGTTGATTACTTTTACATTATCTTCTTAACACTACTATTCTCGAGGGTGGCTTGACTGTTTTGCTCCCTTTTTTCTTCCAGTTGTATTTCGCAAACATAAATTGCAATTATGGAGTAAGCGTTGTTAATATTTGACACCACTTTAATATAATAATGAGATCCACAAATGTAAATATTATTTTTTAAAAAGAATAATATGTATATAGAATAAACCGAGACAGCTTGAAAACATAGAAAGAAACTGTAAATTCGAGAGGAGCAATAGTCTTAGAATTTCTACAACTCCAAATCCAACTCAATAACGTTTCCTTTCTTTTTTTTTTTTTTTTTTTTTTTTTTTTTTTTGCCTTTAGCCCTTATTCTAACTTTTTCACACCATTATAAATCCGAGTTATATATGGATGCAATTTCTTTGGAGCTTCTACATTGCTTTAGTTTGTAAGACCACCTTTTTAAAAAAAAATTAATTTACAGCCAACGAAGGGCATGGGATCCAAGTCATCAAGTAGGGATATTTTTTGTTTAAAGACAAACATCTTACATCTATCCATGTTACCACATGACTGATAAAGGGTAAAGCAAAATGTTGCTAATTTGCAGCTTTTTACAAAAAGGAAATTGAAGAAAATGCATTGTAAATATTCATAATGTTTATGTTTGGTGTCAATCTTTATCCACGAAACAACTGTTGAGGGGTGATTTGGTTACCAAGAATATGAAAATTCATCTTGTATAAAATCGGTATTATTTTACATCAGAGGTGAATTTTGTAGATAGGTCGGTTTAGTTCTTTCAATTTTTTTACTTATCAAACCAAATTAATAATAGTGCTTTTTATATCTACTAGTTTTTATGTTCTTTCATATAACATGTCAATTTATAAAAAATTATATAAAAATAAATTATTGTAAGTACTTGAATAAAAAGATATACCGTTATTGTTTTCATCAAAATACATATACCATTATTAGATATATTGTAATCAATTATTAGAAAGTTTATATCAAAATAATAAAATTTTACTTACATGTCAGCGAGTATAATTCATATATAATATGCATCATACATAATATGGATATAGTAATAATCAGTTGTATATAATCTGTGTATATCAGCTAAAGAGGTAAATAATGAATCTGATCGGCTATTTGTGTAAAAATTTTTTTGACTAATTTGTTCATATTATCTTTCCTTCTAGGGTCATTAATCATTTTCGTGTAAAAAACTAAGAACATGTAAATACTGATGAACTATTTCGTTTGCTAATGTTTTTTTATTGCAGTGAAATAGTTATACAAAGTTAAAGTATATTCGCTCTTATAGTTTGTTTGGCCAAATATCTCGAAAGCCAAAAGTGTTTTTCTTGAAAAAAGAAGAAGTATGTTTTGAAGAATTTTAAAATGTTTGACCAAAAGAAAAAAAATACTTTAAGTGCTTTTGAGATTATATGTCAACAATCCCAATGAACTAATCACCTAGTATTACATCAAACAAATAATTCCCTTATCATCTTTATAACCAAAAAAAAAAAAATCTAATTTTACTTTACCAGAATTGTGTCGTATTTCTCTAACAATTAAACATTTATCCGGATCGAAGTGCCAGGACTGTTTCAGAATTATCAATCATTTAACACAATTATATTACTATGTCAATAGCAATATAGACATTACTAATATTGTTAGGTTCTTTTTTACTTCACTTTCTTAATTAATAGTACTAAAAAATCATTGGTCCTCTTAAATTCTCTTCCACCTTTCCTAAATTTGACTTATCTGAAAGTTAATTATTTTGAATAAAAACATGATTTCACATTTATCTTGATTAACAATATTTGTTTTTGGTGATATTTTGATTAAGTGAAGTTCTTGTAGCTCAAGAAAATAATTAAGATTTAACTTAATTGTATATAACTGCTCTTAGTTACTCCTATTAATATATATTTTTATATTGGTCTTAGACATTAAAAATATACAGGCATGTTAAATTCCTTCTTCAACCCTAATTCATGTTTTTTGATAAACTCCTCATCAACTCTTTATCCTAATGTCAGTTGGGATTAATATAAATTATATAGTACATACATATTCAAAAAAAAGTTCTTTGAGTTGTACATTAGAAATTAGAAAAAATAAAAAAGTGCAAGTTCCTATAAAATTGTATTGTTCAAATCGGTGAATAATTATATTCGAATTATGCAACAACCAAATTCATACCATAATCAGAATATAATTAGGCAATTTAGTATAGGAAAAGAATTGTATTGCTCAAAAGTAAACTAAAATTTTGAGATCCTATTATTCTTTTTCATAATAAGCAGTAATTATGAATCCCTAAACCTCATAAATAGAGTTCATAAAATTGGTAAAAATCAAATCTTTTAATGAAAAATCATCAGTTCCCAAACCTTGCGCTGATACCACATGTAAACTTTCAATAATTTCAGGATCGTTGAACTATATGATTTTCACACACAAACACATAAACAGTAATTCAATAAAACGTACCCGAATCAGCCATAGTGTTTTCTTGGTTTGATCAAGCGGAAGCACTTAATTTTGTGTTCTTGAGAAATTTCAGTATCTCTCTCTTTTCTTACTGTAATTTTCAGAATAGGTGTTGGCTGGAATTACGCTATTCTACTTTATAGGCAGAGAGAGAGGACCTGTTAGTTTTAACCCACTAATCCCACTCTCCATAAAAGTGGGGTCATGGAAAGTTTAAATAAAATAACTTCCTCAACAACCAATAGAAATTTAGCTAGTTTAACTATTTATTAAACACAAATAATAAATAACGTGGGGCCAAAACTAACATTCTGCCACTTGGCACACGTGATATTATTTACTTAATGGTTTAATAAATATTTCATTCATTACGTGCACAGTTAATGCTAAACTCCAGCGTCATTTGTTGTTATTGAGCAAATCAACTAGTATGAGTCATGGCGATCATACACCACTTTCGACATAGTCCCTTCCATGTACTACAATATTAGTGTATTACCCAACACAACCTTTAATACATAATGGTCCAACAATAATGCTTAGAATAACTTTCTCTAAGCTAAAACCTGTCATCATCATTCTCACATTATGTATACCAGAGAAACAGGTAAAACAGACACATTTACATTAATGAGCTCAAAGTGTCAATTCAATAAACATCAGAAAGTCATTACATAAATTCATACATTGCTATCAATAATGCTCATTCTTTCAACATGTTTTATAAATGCTTTAGGCGGTAATCCTTTCGTCAAAGGATCAACAATCATAATTTTGGTGCTAATATCTTCAATTGACACTCTATGTTCCTGAACTTCTTCCTTAAGTTTAAGGTACTTCAAGTCTATAGGCTTAGCACCCTTTGTGTACCTATCATTCTTAGAAAAGAAGACTGCTCAGGAATTATCACAATAAATTTTCAGCGGCTTGGCAATACTGTCGACTAGTCCAAGTCCTGAAACAAAGTTCCTCAGCCACTTAGCCTGAACTGCGGCCTCAAAGCATGCCACAAACTCAGCTTCCATGGTAGATCCAGTTGTGATAGATTGCTTTGCACTCTTCCACGATATTGCTCCTTTAGCTAACAGGAACAAATAACCAAATGTGAATTTTCTTGTATCCTCACAACCACCATAATCTGAATCTGAATATTCAACCACATCAAGATGGTCAGATTTTCTATAAGTGAGCATATAATCTTTTGTTCCTTGCAAGTATCTCAGCACTTTCTTTGCAGCCCTCCAATGATGCATTCCTGGATTGCTTTGATATCTGCCCAGCATTCCAACAGCAAAACTGATGTCTGGCCTGGTACATGTCTGGGCATACATTAAGCTCCCAACTACAGATGCATAAGGAATCTCTTTCATTTGCTTACGTTCCAATTCATTCTTTGGACATTGATTGAGACTGAATTTATCTCCCTTCTGAATTGGAACGGGACTTGATGAGCAATTTTTCATTCTGAATCTCTCTAGAACTTTATTAATATAGGCCTTTTGAGACAACCCTAACAATCCTTGCGATCTATCCCAGAATATTTCTATCCCAATCACATAGGTCGCCTCTCCCATATCTTTCATTTCAAAGTTTTTAGAGAGAAATTTCTTGGTGTTATGCATCATACCAAGATCATTTGTAGCAAGCAAGATGTCATCAACATACATGACTAATATTATAAACTTACTCCCACTGACCTTCAGATTATACACCGGTCAACGATATTTTCCTTAAATCCAAAGGTGATAACATTTTCATGAAACTTAAGATACCATTGTCGGGAAGCTTGTTTAAGCCCGTATATTGACTTCTTCAGTTTACACACCATGTTTTCCATTTTTTTAATTTCAAAACCCTCGGCTGATTCATGTAAACTTCTTCCTCTAAATTTCCATTCAGAAAGACAGTTTTCACATCCATTTGATGTAGCTCTAAGTCATAATGAGCCACTAAAGTCATTATAATTCTAAGTGAATCCTTTTTAGAGATAGGCGAAAATGTCTGTATATAGTCAACACCATGTTTCTGAGTGAAACCTTTTGCAGCAAGTCTGGACTTGTGACGTTCAATATTACCATTTGAATCGCGTTTGGTCTTAAAGACCCATTTACACCCGACTCTTTTGCAACCTTCTGGTAATTCAACAAGGTCCCAAACTTCATTATGTTGCATGGATTTCAACTCATCTTTCATAACATCTAACCACTTATCAGAATTATTACTTTTAATGGCATGTGAAAATGAAACTGGATCATCATCGATTTCCAAATCATCCAAATCAATTTCTGACTCATGTAGATATACCAAGAAAATAATTAGAAATAACATTTCCCCTTTGTCTTTGAGATTTTCTTAATGCTACTTCTTGCGGTACGTCTACTGCAGGTTCATTGATTATGTTTTCATTATGAATAGCAGGATCATTATTTTGTTGTTCTTGTTGGTTGTTAGGCGGTACAACAACTTTGGGAACAACAATTTTAGGAGAAGTACAAGGTAAAGGAATTTGTGCCCTAACTTCCCTAATTTCCACATTACGTGGTTCTTCACTCCCACTAACTTCACCATTCTCAATGAACCTAGTATTTTCAGTTTCAACAATTCTCGTACTATGGTTAGGACAATAAAATCTATACCCCTTTGATTTTTCTGGATAACCAATAAAGAAACCACTGATTGTTCGTGGATCCAGTTTCTTTTCTTGTGGATTATAAATTCTTACTTCTGCCGGGCAGCCCCAAACATGCAGATGCCTTAAACTAGGTTTCCTACCAGTCCAAAGTTCAAAAAGTGTCTTTGGAACTGCCTTACTAGGAACCCTATTTAGTAAGTATACGATAGTTTTTAAAGCATACATCCACAATGAAGCGGGTAAAGATGAATTACTTAACATACTCCTAACCATTTCAATTAATGTACGATTACGCCTTTCTGCCACACCATTTTGTTGTGGTGTGCCAGGCATTGTGTATTGAGGACATTGCCACGCTTTTCAAGGAATTTAGCAAATGGACCAGGGTGTTGTCCAGTTTCATCATATCTTCCATAATACTACCACCTCTATCCGACCTAATTATTTTCACATTTCTGTCTAATTGCCTTTCAACCTCATTATAAATACCTCTAAGGTATTTACTGCTTGAGATTTTTCGTGCAAAAAATAGACATAACCATAACGTGAAAAGTCGTCAATAAAGGTGATAAAGTATTTTTCCTTACTGAAAGATGGAATATTAAAAGGACCACAGATATCAGTGTGTATAATTTCAAGAAGTTGTGTGCTTCTTGTGGCTCCTTTCTTTGTATGTATTATTTGTTTTCGTTTAATACAATCCACACAAATATTTAGGTCTGTAAAATTTAAATCTGGAAGGATTTCATTCTTAACAAATCTTTCCAGTCTTTCTTTAGATATGTGATCTAAACGTCTATGCCACAAGTAAGCAGAGTGTTCATTCACCAAACTACGATTGGTTCCAACTTTATGATGCAGAGTTAAGAGGGTTTCAGCAAACAGATTATCAAGATTCAGTTTGTATAAACCATCACAAAGAATACCAGAACCAATGAGGTGATTATGCTTAAACAAACTAAAAAATCCATTACCGAAATTAAAAGAGTATCCAGTCTTGTCTAACTTAGACAAAGAAACTAAATTTCTAGAAATAGAAGGTACATAATAAGTTTCAAATAAGTCTAAGTGACGCCCAGTATCTAGGATTAAACGATACGTCCCGATAGCTTGAACTGGAGCCTTCACTCTATTCCCCATGTACACAAATCTTTCATTCTGATTTATGGTTTAGGTTATAAGGAATCTCTGCATCATATTAGAAACATGAACAATACAACCAGAGTCAATCCACCAAGTATTATAAGAAACTTCTATTAAATTTGATTCGAGCCACGTAAAAGCACAAGGCTTACCTTTGTTCTCAAACCATGCCTTATGTTTTAGGCAGTCTTTCTGAAAGTGTCCAGATTTTCCACAGAAACGACACTTATCATTCTTGTGTTCCTTACGTACTTGATGAGAGGACTCACTAACATTATGGTTCCTCTGTTTTCCCTTAACATGCTTTTTTCCTTTCTTTCCAGCTCCTTGATGGCGTACAAGGTTAATGGAGTGGGTTCCTTGGTTCTTTAGTCTTATTTCCTCTTGAACAAGCATTCCATGCAATTCATGCACGTTCCATTTGTCTTTCATGGTATTATAGTTCATTTGGAAAGGACCATACTCAGACGGTAATGAGTTGATGATGAACTGCTGATGTTCGGCATTTTATGCCTACTTTTCCTTAATATTTCCGCACATTTGAGCTTGTTTTGCACTTGTTTGGTGGCTTGTGAGTATGGTTTTACGCTGATGTTGTGTTGTTCGTGTGTAGGTTGTTACGCGATACATTCGGAGCGTTTCGAAGCTTGATTGAGCATGAATTGATTGGATGATGATTGAAGATTGGATCGAGCACACAAAGGCACGACACAAGCCGAGTTTTGGAGCGGAAAAAGAGCAAAATAGCCTGGCGCCATAGAGCCCGCGCCGCGCAGGCCATCGCGCGCAGTGCTTGGCACGTTTGGCTTGCGACGCAGGCCTATGGCACGAGGCCTGGTGGCGTCTTCTGGTCTTGTGCACGCTTTTTGGGGCGCGGGGCGCCCGCTATAGCGCCCCTTATGCGCGATTTTACTTCCTATTCCTTCTAGTTTTGGGATTAACTTATGTATAAGGGTTTGGAAACAATATAAATAGTTTATTACTTAGTTTTTGAGAGGGGTGCTTGACTTTGGGCAATATTGAGAGCTACACACTTCATTGAACAAGGGTTATTCCCAATTCTTTCATCTATTACATCATTTATTTCATTATTACACCAAATCTTTGTCTTGTGATTATGAATATGTGTGGCTAATTTCCTAACGTTCTGGGGTTAGAATTTACATGAAAGTTGATTGTTGAAGATTGATTTCCATTGATTGAATCCCATAACGGGTTACTTATTCTTCCTTGATTTAACTTGTATAATTGTTAGAGCTCGATAGTTATACATCATCTATGGTTTTTGGGTTGAACTTGAAAGAGAGAATCTAATTACGTAATAAGGAAGAATAGAACTAGTTTGTGAACCCGGGCATCGGGGAACCAATTCGCGGGTAGGATAGACATATACTTGCTTGCCTAGTTTAACTAATTACAGGATCGTTAATGCGTGCATGTGATTTAACCCGTAGACATACAGGGATTAAAGTAGCTTGCATAGATTGTGAAGAACTGAAAGGTTTTCATAATTACAATTAACCTGTCAGTTAGTAACCCGGGATTTAAGAAGTGAAATCAATTGAATACATCAACTGGATTGTTCGTAATTCTAACCCTGGACCGTCCTCTTAATATTGATAACACCCAAAGTTTGCACCATTGTTTGACTACACTTCTAGCATTTTAATTACTGCTTTTTGGTTACATAAACTCTCACCAATTAAGTACAAGACCCCTGGATAGTCTGATAGAAATTGTTTACGAAGTATTTGTCTGCATAGTCCTCGTGGGATCGACACTCGACTTAGTCACTTTATTACTTGGCGACCGCGTATACTTGCGTGTGCGTTTGGGAGCAACAAGTTTTTGGCGCCGTTGCCGGGGACTAATTACGGACTAATTACTTTTGAACAGTTACTTAATTGCTATTCAGGTTTAATTTTTTTGTTGAGTTTCTTGTGCTGTTTCAGGCAATAGGTTTTGAATGCAGAGGAACAAAAAGGACGAATCACTCGCACCTTTTGATCCCGAGCCTGAAAGAACCTTGAGGAAGACAAGGAAAGAAGCGAGAGATCGAGAAGCATTAGCAATCGTACTTGCATCTCTTCCTGTTGAAATGGCTGAAGAACAAACAGTAGCAGTGCGAGATGTGGCTCTTCCTAGTCTGAAAGGAGTAGAGTCAAGTATTGTGAAGCCTGCTATTACTGGGAACTTTGAGATCAAGCCCGGCATGATTCAGTTGCTGCATGTGACGGGGCAATATAGTGGACTCCTGCATGAAGATCCGCAGCAACACTTGCAGAACTTTCTGGAGATCAGTGATACTTATACACCGACAGGTGTGCCTACTGATTATGTGCGGATGACTTTGTTCCCATTTTCACTGCTTGGGGCAGCAAGGAAGTGGTTAAAGGCTGAAAAGTCTGGGTCTATCACTACTTGGGAGGATTTAGCTACGAAATTCTTGGCTAAGTTTTATCCGTCGGCTAAGACGGCCAGGTTGAGAAGTGCAATTTTATCCTTCAGGCAGTTTGAAGGCGAATCATTATATGCAGCCTGGGAGAGATTTAAGGCGTTATTGAGAGATTGTCCTCACCACAATCAAACTAATGAAGTTATTGCTCACACTTTTGTTGAGGGATTGAACCAACAGACGAAGATTGTGGTTGATGCTGCTGCTGGAGGCCAAGTGTTGGCCTTAAATTTTGAACAGATCTATGACTTGCTTGATAAGTTTTCACAGAGCAATCCTGATTGGCAGGGTGATGGCAGAGCTAATATATTTAGTGAGGGGGCTAGCAGAGCAGCTACACAGAAAGCTGCTGGGTTACTTCAACTAGATGGAATCACAGAGTTGCGAGCAAAGATGGATGCACTTTCCAATCAAATCAGCAAGCTGGCTCTCCAAGCAAAGCCACAACCAGCTCCAGTGCAGCAAGTTCAGGCCTTTTGTGAGGTATGTGGTGAGGATCATAGCACTGAGGTTTGTCCCTCTAATCCAGAATCAGTGTACTATGTGGGTAATCAGAACAGATCACAGGGCCAAAACCGAAATCAGTATGGTAATACTTATAACACGGGTTGGCGTAATCACCCAAATTTTTCTTGGAGAGATACCCGTGAGCAGTTTCAGGGTAATGAGAGAGCCCAATTTAATCAAAACAATGCACCACAGCAGGGATCACAGTCTCAAGCTCAACCACAGCAATCTAATACTATGGAGGATATGCTTAAGAAAATTCTTGCAGGGCAGCAAAAGCTCATTGATGAGTCAGCATCTCAGGCACAAACAATAAAAGATTTGAGCAATGCACAGAAAGATCTTGAAAGACAATTGGGAGCAACAAGTTTTTGGCAGGAAATTTTCATCCACTTCCATTCCCAGAGTCTTAAGTCTTGCTGCTATGTTTGTCATTTTTATGACATGCTCATGCATGGTACGTGAACCATCAAACTTCATGGTGGTCAAAGTACCCATTAGAGTCCCAGCAAGAGACTTGTCAGCAGTTTGAGAACGTTCTTCTACAAGTCTTAGAAGCTCTTTGGCACTTTCAGTGTTGGGAAGAGCAGACTTAATATTGCCCGCTATACTCATTCGCATGAACATTAAGCTTAATCTATTAGACCTGTCCCACTGCTTAAAATAGGACTTTTCTTCAGCAGTACTAGTTGCAGTAATAGCAGCTGGCTTCTTAGTGTAGAGTGCAACATCAAGATCCAAAACTCCGAGATGGAATTTGATCTGTTCGCACCACTCTGAGAAGTTCAGTCTGTTAAAAGCCGTAACAGAAGCAGAGTGCGAATGAAGAGCAAGTGCTGCAAATAGAATATGCTCATTTGTTAACGCTTTGAGTTATAAACTAAACATACTATTAGATTCAGAATTATACTTGAAGTGTATCCTGATGTTCACCTTTGGGCAGAACGCCAAAATACAAATTTAGACATCATGATACTTAATATAATTTTAACATAATTTGATAATTTTGATACACCATTAGTAGTATTTACTATCTTTGGATAACTAAACAATACTAACAGTACATCTAAATTATCTCTTTAAAATTCCATGATTATAAGAACAAATAATCAACCTTTGGGTGACTCATAAATATCCTATAACCATGAACTTCAATTTACCCATAAATATTATATCATTTATAAACATCAAGATTAATGAGTAATTGATATAAGTTTATCGTTATTTTGGAATTAATTTTTTATAAAGATTCGGCCACTTTAGTGATTAACGAATCACAATTACATAATTTCAAATAAATTAAAAATATTTTACTCTTCTAGATTCCATACGTTTGACTATATGAAATTAGTAATACATGAGAGAAGAGTAATAAAATATGTTCTAAATTGCTACTGTGTCGGGCTTATGCTCAGAAACATCTTGAAACTTCTTTGAATGCATTTTGAAGTTTGCTTCAAGCATTATGTGAATTTAAAACCACTGACACCTTCACTTTCTTGTTTGTAAGTCCACATAAGATTCCTTTTCCTTTTGATTTTATGTCTACTTTGGATAATGGTAATTTCAGTAAATAGTAATTAAAACATAAAGGAGAGCAGAATCTTAAGATGGTACAGTACATAAACTCGGCCAATGTTCCAAATTCACAAACAACAGATCGGTGAACAATTATATTCGAATTATGCGACAACCAAATTCATACCATAATCAGAATATAATTAGGCAATTTAGTATAGGAAAAGAATTGTATTGCTCAAAAATAAACTAAAATTTTGAGATCCTATTATTCTTTTTCATAAATAAACAGTAATTATGAATCCCTAAACCTCATAAATAGAGTTCATAAAATTGGTAAAAATCAAATCTTTTAATGAAAAATCATCAGTTCCCAAACCTTGCGCTGATACCACATGTAAACTTTCAATAATTTCAGGATCGTTGAACTATATGATTTTCACACACAAACACATAAACATTAATTCAAGAAAACGTACCCGAATCAGCCATAGTGTTTTCTTGGTTTGATCGAGCGGAAGCACTTAATTTTGTGTTCTTGAGAAATTTCAGTATCTCTCTCTTTCCTTACTGTAATTTTCAGAATAGGTGTTGGATGGAATTACGCTATTCTACTTTATAGGCAGAGAGGGAGGACCTGTTAGTTTTAACCCACTAATCCCACTCTACATCAAAGTGGGGTCATGAGAAGTTTAAATAAAATAATTTTCTCAACAACCAATAGGAATTTAGCTAGTTTAACTATTTATTAAACACAAATAATAAACAACGTGGGGCCAAAACTAACATAATGTTCAAGTTTTCCTAACGTCTCGTTCACTTATGCTTGTTTCGAAGTAAAAGTTCATTAATTTTTTTTATTTCGTTAATTTTGTTGTAATTATTCCCTGAATTTCTAAGGAGATGAAAAAAGAGGTATAGGAAACTTCTCTAAATTTACTAACGTAAAAAAAAAAAAGGATAGCACATATGTCAAAAGGAATACAATTTCGAAAGAGTGAGATTATGTTAATCATAGTTAAAGATTCTTGAGATGCGTTACCGGAAAAAAAGAAGTAAAAAAAGTTTTTTTTTTAAAAAAAAAAAAAAAAAAAGAAAGTCATTCCTTAAGCTCCTGATGTAAATTTTTAATATTGGAAATATCCTTGCCGAGAAGGAATAGAGTCATCCTTACAGTTTAAAAACATTCCTAACAAATCCTAATGTAAATAATCATTTTTTTCCCTACAAAACTACCACAAGTTTACCAACCCACAATTAAGTTTATTTTTAAGTCTAATCCTAATACCCGTTGAATTTCCATGCTAACCAAGAGAAAGTTTAGTATATTTTGGATTCTACCAACAATCCTAGTTTAAGGATTCCACTTCGTGATAAATAAGAAAACAATCGAAACAGAAGCACGCTATTTCACTATTTAAACCGAACCAAAATTACAAATTATATCCACTATTATATTTATGGGCAAAAATATCGTGCACTTTTTTGGGGATATTTTCGTCTCCTAACATTTAGCCTCCTAATATTGGTGATTTTATAATAATATAGGTAAATCAAATCAAACGACATAAAGTCGATTTTTTATTTCGTTCAGCTTGCTCAGTTTTTCTTTTTTTTTTAAAAAAAAATTACTAAAAAGCAATAATTATATGGTACTTTATAGTAACGCAATATCTGGCTGAATAAATAATTAATATAATAAAACATAGTTGAAGTATGACTGATTAGGTTGGTACTCAATTTTGAATTATATTGATGATGCTACTTCTTAATAGGAAAAATTAAACAAAAGTGCAATTTGGGTACCTTTTAAACAAAATATAACTTTTGTCATAATTATAAAATATACAGGAAGGGGAACTTAATTACAAAATATAGCAAAAAAATCATAACATAGCAAAACTGAGTCTCCTCCTCCCCCCCCCCTCCCTCATTCCTCCTCTTTCCTCTCCCCCACCGACATAACACATCCGCTGACCTATTTGTCGTTGCTGCTGCATCTCCGGCGTCGGCCTAACAAGATTTTTTTTATTTTTAGTTTCTGCCAAATCCTCCGCTAGCAATAGCAGCTCCCGTGTAAGATCCGACCTTATCCTTCTCTTTGCTTCGCCTAGTCCGATGCTTCAGATATGGTATTTTTCGAAGAAATTTTGATGTTTTCATTCAGATCTAGTATTTTTTTTTGGTTAGATTGGGTACTTTTCAGTCAAAATTTGTGTTTTTTGGTCAAATCTGGTATTTTTCTGTTCAAATCTGTTGTTTTTTCATTCTTTTATTTTAGTGTATCTACTTTGTATATCATAATATTTACACTATATCTAATTATATCTACTCTATATCTACACTGCCTTTAGTGTTTCTATATTGTTTCTACTTGTAACTACACTATTTATATTATTATTTTTTATTTCTACACTGTTTGTATTTTTATCTACACTATTTCTAGATTTTCTGTTGTTTCTATTATTTCTATACTATCTCTATATTATTTCTATTTGTACCTATTCTGTTTTTACACTAATTTTTCTTTTGCATTATTTCTAATATTTTTATACATCAACACCGTTTTCAGTGTATCTACACCATTTTTAGTGTCTCGTTTCTTTTTATATCTATATTGTTTCCACTGTTTTTATTTTAGTATCCTGGTATCTATGTAGGTTTTGTTTCTTGAAAAAGTCTGCTGACTTTTCTGGTGACTCTTTCGGCTAGCTAGTCGGTGGTGGCAACCGGCACTAGGGCGTAGTTGGGGTGTGCGAGATAGGACATGGAAGATAGGATTTACCATTTTTTTTTTTACCTTTTTAGCTACATGTATATAAAAAAATATTGTTATGTTTCATAAAACCAATTTTATTGTTATTTTTATGTAATAAGGACCATAATTTTGTACATATGTGTAAATCACCGTTCTTAATATGCTCAAAGTTTAGGAGCTTAGCTTACTGATTTTTTTTCTAATAGGTCACTCATATTTTTTATAACTGGTCAAAGAACAAAACTAGTAAAATGTATAAAAATAATTGGAAAATAAATTTGTATTGAGTAAAGATCGACTTGCAAATGTGGCATTCCGGAGGCGTGGCCCAGAGTCGATCGAACGGGTGTTTGCAAGTTGTGATTCGAGCTAAACGACAAGGTCACCGAAGTCAACGATCGAGGGACAGAATTTATATTACACCTCGGTGCAGTGCCACCTCGGTCATCTGACGAGCTCGCGTCTCCGAGGTGGTGAATCAGCTTATTCCCAGCGGAGTACTTTCCCCTTGTTTCGGCACACTAACCCCACCATCAAGGGAGTTGAGACGTGGATGGCTTAGTGGAGGATATGGGAATCATGGCCAAAACTCCCTATACTCATTAGTCTACAAATAGCACCTCATTTTACAATGTAATCATTCAGTAATATATACAAAAACTCTGGAATTTGTATTCAACTACATGTATCGAAATCTTGTTATTTCTTTGTCATTTGCATTCGATTTTGTTTATCATCTCAGCTTTGATGCTTAGTATTGCTTATATTCTCGACCCAAATTTGATTTGTTTTCCTAAATCGTTTTAGGCCAATACAAATTGGTGCGGTCTCTGAGGATATAAGTAGTCACGCTTTATTCCAAAGTCACACATTCAGTTTGTTCGCATCTACTTTTTGACCCGTCGAAATGGCTAATAACGATGAAAATTCCACTGGGCAACGGTTAACTCCCAATGGACGTACTAATGCTGATGCAATTCAAATTGGGATTAGGACCCAACCATCAAGAGCCAAGCAAGAAGGGTGCGAGGATGCAAGGGCAAGAGCTTCGGAGATGAGTCGAGGGACCAAAGAAGCAAGGAGGAGTGCCCATGATGCAATGCAAAATACGCGGAAGCAAATAGCGATACGATATGCGGAAGTGATAAAAATAAGATACGTGATATCAATGAAGATATCAGGAAACAAGGATTGGGAGTCAATAAACGAGAAGAAAGAACGGATAATTCGATTCACAACATGAATGTAATTATCCAAAAGAGAGAAATAAAACTCGAACCTTACAAGAATTTTACACTAGCGATGAATCTCCATAGTCTCCAAGTTATACAAGAATTCACGAAGCGATCCGCTTCGAACTCGAAGGCTCGACCTTTCTCGTTCTCTCTAATTTTCTATACTCAAATTCTAGCTAATGAAATGAAATGGCTAAGTGTCCTATTTATAGTTTTTCATAAGACAATGTGAAATGTCTAAAATGCCCCCAAGGTGGTTTAAAACATAAGGGAACACTTAGGGCTAAAATAGGAACTTCACACACAAAAGCTGGTCTTCTTCAGCACTTGGGCGCTCCGCCTACTTTGGCTACTGATCAAGGTATGCAGAAATGGGGCGCTTCGCCTGGAGAAAGGGCGCTCCTCCTAGGTGTTGGGCGCTCTTTCTCAGCCTATGAAAGGTCTTGGGCACTCCTCCTTGCTTCTTTGGTCCCTCGACTAATCTCCGAAGCTCTTTCCCTTGCATCCTCGCACCCTTCTTGCTTGGCTCCTGATGGTTGGGTCCTAATCCCAATTTTCATTGCATCAGCCCAAGACCTTCCCTAGGCTGAGGAGGAGTGCCCCAGGCAGAGCGCCCCTTCTCCAGGCGGAGCGCCCCATTTCTGCACACCTTGATCAGTAGCCAAAGTAGGCGGAGCGCCTAAGGCTGGGCGCAGCGCCCAAGTGCTGAAGAAGACTAACTTTTGTGTGTGAAGTTCCTATTTTAGCCTTAAGTGTTCCCTTATGTTTTAAACCACCTTGGGGGGCATTTTAGACATTTCACATTGTCTTATGAAAAACTATAAATTGGACACTTAGCCATTTCATTTCATTAGCTAGAATTTGAGTATAGAAATTGAGAGAGAACGAGAAAGGCCGAGCATTCGAGTTCGAAGCGGATCGCTTCGTTAATTCTTGTATAACTTGGAACCTATGGAGAATCATCGCTAGCGTGAAATCAAAGGTTCGAGTTTCATTTCTCCCTTTTGGATAATTAAATTCATGTTGTGAATCGAATTATCCGTTCTTTCTTCTCGTTCTTGACTTCGTATTCCCTATTTCCTAATATCTTTATTGATATCACGTATCTTATTTTTATCGATTCCTCATATCGTATCATTATTTGCTTCCGCATATTTTGCATTGCATAAATTTGGTATCAGCGCAAGGCTCAGGTTATGTTCTTATAAATCCCCGTTCCTTGTTCATCGTATTAGTATTGTTGTTGTTGTTGTTGTGTTTGTTCTTGAAGAAAAGTAGAAAAACAAAAAAATTGAAGAAACTTGAAAAGTTGAAAAAAAAATCATAGATCACTTTGAATCCCCAAGTGTTAAAAAGTATCGGGAATTATGCCATTATGTATTCCCATTGATTTGATATCCACATTACGTGTTTTGGTGTCAAAATTTCAAAAATCAAACCCCCAAAATCGGAAAATTTCTTGAAAACGCTTCAATCTTGAATCGAAGCTTGTTGTTGGAGGTTGAAAACCATTGAGGATTGGTTATTATAGTTGTATACACCTTTGGGTATCATTGATTTTGTGTATCGGGTTGAAATCGTTCAAAAAAATTTGGCCAAAATCCATTCTTGAAGAACTGCTGAATCGCACTCTAGGCGGAGCGCCTAGATCTAGGCGGACCGCCCACCTTTTTGGGAAGAATCTCAGCCAGGCGTACAGCCTAGCACTGGGCGGAGCACCCACCTTCACTGGGCGGAGCGCCTCCCCCTCTGGGCAGAGCGCCCACCCCTGTTCGGTGCGGTTTTGTTTTGTTTCGTGTGTTTTTGTGTTTTGTTTGTTTCCTAACTTCTTAGTTAGTGTTTCTAGGGTAATTGGCCTACTCTAACGTCACTAACTCTTTAGTGTAATAGGACACTCGTGCGTAGAATAGATTAGAATTCAATGAAGAGTCGTAGATATTTCTTTGGCCTCACGTGCGCACTTAAATAGCCGTCCGTACATCGAGTCTCATTAACTCCATTCCGAACTTTTACTTGGACATACTAGTTGTGATCACCTTGGTTCCCAAGTTGTTAAGGCATCGATCTTGAGTGTTCATAAATTGAGTGAAACACGTGAGGGAATGACATTTGTGAGGATTTTCTCTTGGTGTCGCAACTATGTCGGATGAAGATTGTGGAGGGTATGACTCGTGTGGAGACGAGGGAGACTATGGTTCTTACGAGGGTGATGATGGATATTGCTATGATGACTCGGGGAACTATGACTCATATGAGGATGAAGCGGTTCACTATGTTGATCGTGAGGTTTATTGAGACTACTCTTGAAGATGAATGTGTTGATCCTTGTGCTTTTAGTTAAGAATATGAAGATGGTGATGCTTCAAGGTACATTGATCCTACTTACTCTACTTGTGATGAATATGAGCATGATAGTGACATAGAGGGAATTGATGATGAAATTGATTATACGCATTATTCATTTGCATCTTCTCTTGGTGTTGCTAGTGGTGTACAAGGGGGTAGTAGAGGTCCTTCCATTAGTATGGGAGGAGGTGGTGGTTGTTCTGTGGGAAAGAAAAGGCTATCTTCTAGGTACGCTAAGCGACCTAATGCTTCTAATTCCCATGTGGAGGGTGGTTTGAGAGATGGTGTTGCTTTTTCTACTAAAGGCTTGTATTGTTCTATCAATACCTTGAAGGGCAGTAGTAGTAGGAGTAGTACTATGGGCTATGGAACCAAGGCGAGAGGCACTTATGGGTTCCATGGAAAGGGTCCTTCCTCGACTTCCAACAAAATTTCTAATGTTGGAAGAGTGATGGGAAGTGGAAGTTACTCTAGCAATCTTGCTAGTAGAGGAGGGATAAGGGAGACCCAAGTTGTCGGTGTTGACACTCGTGGGCGTCCAAGTTCTCATTTGGATGCCAATCTACAAAACTTGGGTAGACGTGCGTCCGTTGTTGAGGTAGATGGTAATGGAGGATACTTTCTCAGAATTGGTGATACCAATGCCAATTGTATTAGCACCTCTTTGGTTGATACGCTAAGGATACTATGCCGTAAGCTAGAGGATCCTTATGAGTATAATGGAGTGTGGGTTTCCAAGGAAGCTCAGGTACTTATAACTCATAGGAATTACAAATGCTATGTTTGGTGTGATGTGTATCCTATGCAATATGTTGATGTGTGGCTAGGTGAGGCACGGTGTGGAGACAAAAGTGTGCAATATAGTACTATGAAGGATGCGTATCTTGTGGGCATAGGGTAAACAGTCTATGACTTTGTACCTTATCGGGCGAGAGGCCAATTGTCTACTAGTGCACCTTCTTTGGCTATGCAAAGGAGCAAGGAGCAAGAACTTCATTCCATGGTTGAAAATGTTCGAAGAGTCCTACAAACACAAGCAATGGTGGGACTAGTGCGAGAAAAGTGTTGGCAAGTGTCAACAAGGTGAACCCAAAACTACAAGTTTCAAAGCCAAGTGGTTCACCGACGAAGAAGAAGGAGACATCAAGTGATGAGTCTCCAAGTCCTAGATTCCGGGTTGATATAAAGAGTCCACCTACTCCGGCTATAGGTATTCTTGGGCCTCATCCCAACTCACCCAAATATGAGAGACAAAAGATAAAGAGGAGTAAGGAGCGACCGGTGATAACTCTCGAGTGGAAAAAGGAGAGGTTGTATTGAGTGATGTGAGTGGGTTGTCACCACTTGAATCTACACCCAACCTTGGAAAAAAATGAGGGAAAAGAAAGAGGGAAAAAGAATCATTGAGAGTGAGGGCACCCCTTATTC
This sequence comes from Petunia axillaris subsp. axillaris, assembly GCA_029990575.1. NCBI lineage: Eukaryota > Viridiplantae > Streptophyta > Magnoliopsida > Solanales > Solanaceae > Petunia > Petunia axillaris. The sequence continues at coordinate 20,541,148 of JARKNS010000009.1, forward strand.
TAACCTTAACCCTCTATCTTTTTCTTCTATTTGTTTGAATTCTTGTGTAGAAATTCTTGGAGGCAAATAGATTGAGCCTCAATCATGTTCCAATGAGGAAAGGCAAGGTGAAGGAGATTCCAAATGCGAGCTACGAGGTGAAGGAACTACCCATGATGCTTCAAGTGCATTGAGTGAGCCCAGATGCAAGTCAAATGTAAGTGATAGTCTTTTTTCCCTTAAGCATGAAACTTCCTTGTCTTTTGATACTGTTTGTGACAACTCTATGCTAGTTAATGATTTGTATGATTATAATGTGTTTGCAACTAGTGTAGAGTCGAATGGTTAACTTGTGAATGAATGTGAACCACTAGTTGAGAGGGTTTAAAAGCCACATCATGATGTGAGCTCGATCTTTATTGAACCTCTCTTTAGTGAGGATATTGTGGTTGACCTTGCTAGTGATCCTTGTTATGACACCCCACCTATATTTGATAAAGGAGAATGTTAGCTTGGATAAGCTTGGAGTTTCGACTGATGACTGAGGAACGGATTCAAAGGACCTGTTCCTTTGAATCACTGCAGCAGAATAGATAATTCATGCAAAATCGTTTAAGTTGATATTAATATTTATCCTAAAACTGATGTATATCTTGATAATTATGTAGGTCTAAATGGATACGAAAAGATTGCATAACTAAGGGATAAAAGTTACAGGATTCGGATTCTAGAAAGAAGAATCCAATTAGGACTCAAACTCAAGGGAGCTTTGGAGTTCTAATTGCTCAAGACTTCTTGGCTGCTGGAGCTATAAAACGTGGAGCATATCAGCCATAGAAGTGTGCACAAATACAGAGAGCATCGAGCAAAAGCTGAGAAGAGCTATTAGCTTATTTGTGTAATCAGTTAGCTACAGTAGAACTAAGTTAGAACCTGTGCCTTAGATTGAATCTTGTGTAAGTTCAAGTCTTAGTTCAATTGTAGTAAGCGAAAATCGAGTTGTAAACTTTCTGGTTCAAGTCGTGGACTTGACACAACTTCACTGATCGTGAGAAAGATCACTAAAGGATTAGAGTTAGTCCTAGGTTAGTAAGAGTGAGTCTTGTAACCAAGTGGGTCTTTTTATATAGTGAAGTTGAAATCCTACTTGAGAAGTAGGTCGTGGTTTTTTGATCCCGAATCAAGGGGTTTTTCCACACTAATATCTGGTGTTCAATTACTTACAGTTTTAATTCCGCATATCGTATAGTAAAGGAACACATTTTAAGGAACTAGTCCTTAAAAGAGTAAAGTGGTGTAATCGTGAGAAATAACAATTGGTATCATAGCGGGTTATCCTTGAAAAGGCTAACACCTAGGATTAGATGAGTACATCACGAGAGAACAGTGAGGGCCAGTCAATGGTTAGAGCACCTTATTTCAATGGGAAATACTATTCATGGTGGAAAGAGAGGATGCGTGATCACCTTCAAGCAGAAGACTATGAATTGTGGGATATAGTAACTGAAGGTCCCATGATCCCAATGAAGAAGGATGCTGAGGGAAAAGATGTTTCCAAAACCAGGAAGGAATGCAATGCTGAAGACATAAAAGCAATGGGAAAAGAATGCAAAGGCAAGGAAGTGGCTGGTTGGTGGACTTAGTCCTGACGAATGCACTAGAATCAGAGGGTATGCCACTGCAAAGGAGATTTGGGATGCTCTAAGAGTTGCACACGAAGGAACAAGTCAGGTAAAAAGGTCCAGAGGTACACTTCTTTATGCTGAATGTGAAAGCTTTAAAATGAAAGAAGAAGAGTCAATCTCTGAAATGTATACTAGATTTAATGCCATTGCTTCTGAACTTATCTCTTTGGGAAGGGTTTTAACTGTGGAAGATAGAGTAGAAAAGATTTTAACTAGGGTTCTTCCAGATTCTTGGGAGATCAAAGCTTGTGCTATCATAGAAAGCAAAGATTTAACCACTCTATCCTTAGATGAGATTATAGGCAATTTAAAGGCTTATGAACTGAGGAAAAAGGTTAAAAACATAGGAGCACTAGATAAAACTGAACCTAACCTAGCCTTGACTGCTGGTGATAAAATCATTGATGATAAGAAACTGGTCCTTATCGCTAAAAGTGTTCAGAAATATTTGATTAAGTAAAGGGCAATTAGTGGACAGGGTAGGTCTACTAACATGAAACAGGCTGGAGAATGCCACAAATGTGGAAGCTCGGAGCACTACATTAGCAAATGTCCAATTATGGAAGGAGTATGGAGGAAGAGATTCATTGATGAAAGGAAGAAGGCTAGGGAACAGGTCCATAAGAAAAGTGGAAATCCCAAAGCAATGGTTGCAGGATGGCAAGACAGTGAAGATGAAATAACTGATGATGATCTGGATGAGGATCTTGCTCTAATGGCACTTGGAGATTCAGAAAATGAAGAAGATGCTGAGGTATTTGTTTCTAAACTCAAAGATGATGTAAAAAGCATGCCTAGAGAAAAATTGGTTAAAGTATTCCATATTGTGCTAAATGAATTTAAATCTCTAAGGGATAGCGATCATCAAATGCATGATAAAATTGATTTTTTAGAAACAGAATGCAAAGAAGAAATAGTTAAAAATGATTTTCTGGAAAGGAAGATTAGCATGCTTGAGGAACATGTCCTCACACTTGAAACAACTGCTCAGGAATTAGAAAATGTTAAAACAGTTGAAAATGGTAAAGGTATTGCTAATTCTCATCAGATCATTGCTGAAGAGAAACTGAAAGTCACAGTTGATGAACTGTGTAAAAAAGATGAAAAGATAAGATCTTTAGAAGAAGACTTGGTTAAAACAAAAATAGAACTAAGAAAAACTGTAGAATGGAACAAGTCTTCTGAAGCACTAGAATGGTTACAGGAAAATCATAGTAGTAACAGGAAAGGTATTGGATTCATGAAAGCACAGAGTTCATCCAAATGGAATCCAAAGAGTAAGTACTTATCATTTCCTGAAAACTGGCTATGCACTCACTATGGGAACACTGGTCACCGGAAAGAAAATTGTCAATCTTTAAAAAGGGTTGCCCAGAGGAACAGGTCCTATAAACCTGTTCAAAATCCTGTGAAACAGAAGAATAGGTCCTATAAACCTGTTCAAAATTCTGTAAAAAGGGAAACTGTTCACACAAAGAAAACATTACCATTCTGGGCTAGGAGAGATCTGATTCATCCTTTTTCAAAAGGAAAGGAACCCAAACTAGTTTGGGTTCTTAAAATTAACCCCTAGTTTTCTTTTGCAGGCTAGAGTGAAGGAGATAAACCACAAATGGTACATGGTCAGTGGTTGCTCAAGGCACATGACAGGGCATAAGGAACTGTTCCTTTCACTCTCAGCCTTCCAAGGAGGAAGTGTTTCCTTCGGTAATGGTAAGAAAGGAGAAATCATTGGAATTGGAAAGGTAGGTATGTTTGATTCATACTGTATAGATAATGTATTTCTAGTAGATGGGCTGAAGCATTGCTTATTGAGCATATCTCAATTGTGTGACAAAGGTAATAATGTTAATTTCTCATCTACTGGATGCACTGTGACTAACCAAACTTCTGGAGAGATTATTTTGCAGGGAAACAGGCATGGAAACATCTACAAAGTAGACTTGCTGATATTATATGATGGAAGCCTGAGCTGCTTAAGTGTGGTGCAAAATGATCCCCTCCTATGGCACAAAAGACTAGGACATGCTAGTCTTTCACAATTGAACAAACTTGTGTCAAAAGACTTGGTGACAGGTCTTCCTAACATCAAGTTTAATGATGAAAAAGTATGTGAAGCATGTGCCAGGGTGAAGCAGGTAAAATCCTCCTTCAAATCGAAGAAACATGTAAGTACCACTAAACCTTTGGAACTGGTCCATATGGATTTATGTGGTCCAATGAGAACAATGAGTCGTGGAGGTAAGAAGTATGTTATGGTATTGGTGGATGATTACTCCAGATTTACATGGACTATATTTCTTGCATCTAAAGAAGAAGCATTTAATGCATTTTCAATTTTTGCTAAGAAAGCTCAAAGAACTCTAGATAATCATATTGTTGCCATTAGGTCAGATCATGGAACTGAATTTGAAAATCATATGTTTTTCAATTTTTGTAATGAAAATGGCAATAAACATAATTTTTCTTCACCTAGAACTCCACAACAAAATGGTGTAGTGGAAAGGAAAAATAGGACTCTAGAAGAAATGGCACGGACTATGTTAATATCTGAAAATCTTCCACAGAACTTTTAGGCTGAGGCTATTAATACTGCATGCTACATAATAAATAGATGTATGACAAGGCCTTTAATAGAAAAGACCCCATATGAATTGCTTAAAGGAAGAAAACCAAATATTTCTCATCTTAGGGCCTTTGGTTGCAAATGTTTCATACACAACAATGGGAAAGATGCCTTAGGAAAATTTGATCCTAGAAGTGATGAGGGAATATTTGTTGGTTATTCTTTAAATAGTAAATCTTATAGGGTGTTTAACAAGAAAACATTGAAAATTGAAGAAAGCATGCATGTTAAATTTGATGAAACTGACAGTCTCACTCAAGAACAGGTACAGGAGGATGAAGAAATTGGGATGCTGAAAGAGTTTGAACTCAATCCACAAATGCAGATTCTGGATATGAGGAGTGAACTGCAAGGAACTGTTTCTCAGGACAGAGCTGAAAAGAGTGGCACAGAAACAGGGGGAACACATGTTGGTTCCACGTCACAAACTGGTAGTGCTACTCTATCAGGAACTGTTCCTCAGCAGAGGACTTCTGACAATGGATTGACACCCAAGCCTTACAAGTATCAAGGGTCACATCCTGTGGATCAAATAATCTCAGATAAGACTGCAGGGGTTCAAACTAGATCAGCAGTCAAAAATCACAATCTGTGTGCCTTTAGTGCTTCCTTATCTCTTGTTGAACCTAAAAATGTGAAAGAAGCACTGAAGGATGCAGATTGGATTAATGCTATGCAGGAGGAACTGAATCAATTCCAAAGGAGTCAAGTTTGGCATCTGGAACCCAAGCCAAGGAACATGTCCATAATTGGAACAAAATGGGTTTTCAGAAACAAACTTGATGAGGATGGCATGGTAACAAGAAATAAGGCCAGACTAGTCGTTCAGGGAAATAGTCAAGAGGAGGGCATCGACTATGATGAGACTTTTGCTCCAGTTGCAAGACTGGAAGCAATAAGACTTCTTATAGCCTTTGCTACATACATGGATTTTACTCTACATCAAATGGATGTCAAGAGTGCATTTCTGAATGGTTACTTGAAAGAAGAAGTGTATGTCAAGCAACCTCCAGGTTTTGAAAGTGAACAGTTCCCTGAACATGTGTACAAGTTGGACAAGGCCTTGTATGGGCTCAAGCAGGCACCAAGAGCATGGTATGAAAGACTATCAAAATTTCTACTCCAGCATGGATACAAGAGAGGTAAAATTGATAGTACATTGTTTTTAAAAGAAAAAGATAAACATCTCTTAATTGTTCAAATTTATGTAGATGATATAATCTTTGGTGCCACTTGTGAAAATTTAAGTAAGGAATTTGCAAACTTGATGGGGAGTGAATTTGAGATGAGCATGATGGGTGAACTCAATTTCTTTTTGGGTTTACAAGTTAAGCAAACCTCAAATGGAACTATGATCCATCAACAAAAGTATTTTAAGGAATTACTTAAAAGATTTGATATGGATAATGCTAAGAAAATTGACACACCTATTGCCACTACCACCAAATTGGATCTTGATGAACATGGAATATCAGTTGATCAAAAATTGTATAGGGGTATGATAGGTTCTCTACCTTATCTAACTGCTAGTAGACCTGATATTGTGTTCAGTGTTGGTTTGTGTGCTAGGTTCCAATCAGATCCTAAGGAATCTCATTTGAAAGCTGTTAAAAGAATATTGAGGTATCTGAAAGGAACAGGTCCCTTGGGACTTTGGTATCCCAAAGGTGGTAGTTTTAATCTTGTTGGATATACTGATGCTGACTATGCAGGTTTCCTTGTTGATTGAAAAAGTACCTCAGGTATGGCACATTTTCTTGATGAGTGTTTGGTTTCTTGGGGAACTAAGAAACAAAATTCAGTGGCACTTTCCACTGCTGAGGCTGAATATGTGGCAGCTGCTTCATGTTGTTCACAGTTGTTATGGATCAAACAACAATTACAGGATTTTGGTGTCGATGTAGGAACTGTTCCTATCTATTGTGATAACACTAGTGCTATTAATATGACAAAGAATCCAGTGCATCACAAAAGGACTAAACACATTGACATAAGACATCATTTCCTAAGAGACAATTATGAAAAGGGTTTGATCACTATAGCATTGTGTCCCACTGAAAAGCAAATTGCTGACATTTTTACAAAAGCTCTAGGTAGAGATGATTTTGAAAGAAATAGATTGGAATTAGGGATGATTAAATTCACATAAAATCATCAATGCTTTACTTCATAATTGGCTAGAAAATTGCTCTTAAAATGAATTTTATTCAAGTCATTATGAATAATTCAGTCCAGCTTAATACTTAAATGTATACTCTTATGCCATATATCTTATTTAGAGTTGCTAATTGAATGATGTTACCCTTATGCTCTTAGAATTTCAGATGATCAAAATATTGCAAATTGGAAGGACACTGAATTTTTGTGTTAAACTCAGGTATGTACTCGTTATTATTCAGTTAATTTAGAAGTATAAAGGCTATAGGTAACTTGTGATTAGGATAAATCCCACTAAGTTTCCTATCCATATCCAAATTGCAAAAGAGTCCCATCGGAGGAATAGTTCCCACTCTGAAAAGGTAACCTGGCAGCCCAACGACTCTATTTTTCCGGGAGACTCCCAAGAGTCCATAGCCGTTGCATGTTGTGCTGAGGTAAGTTGATCGATTTCTACTCTAACTCCACTACCTAATTCACTCTATAAATACACTTCTTCTCCCCCATTATTCTTTTACCTTGTTCATCAATTAAAGTTATCAAAATTTCAGAAAGAATAGTCAGTTATTTGTTAATTAGAATTGCAAGAATGTCTCTTTCTTCTGATAACTCTTCAACTGCACCCACTGCTGAACAACCACAAAATCTCAATCCTTCCTCACCCATGGAAACCACTGACCTAACCCTGAAATTCCTGAACCAATCCCAGAAATACCTGAACCTGAAATTCAGGGGGAAGGACCAGTTCCCACGGCTGAATCAATTGCTGAGCAGGTTGAGGATTTATCACGTGCTATGGTGTTGTATCAGTATCAGGTAAACTTCACCTATCCCTTAAATGTTGTGATATATGAGGAAGAAAAGAGAGAGGGGTCTGAGGCTGCTCTTGAGGGGGAACCTATTAAGAGGTTGGAAGCACCCATGCATGGGTCATCGGGGTCTCCAGAGGCTTCTTTTAGAGCACCCATGAAGGATGTGATAGATGTTGATGAGGCTATAAGTGATAGTGATAGGCCCTAGGTGGATTTGATCAACATTAGGAGTCTGAAAAGAAAATTGGCTAGAAAGGGACCCATTGATGACCATGTGACTGCTGAAATTGCTGCTAAGTTGAAGAAAATAAGTGACAGTTATAAGCCAAGAAATAAGAAGAAAGTTGAAAGTTCCTCAAAGGAAAAAGGACCTGTTCATTCTGCCTCAACCCCTGCATCTGGGGTTAGGAGGACAAGGAGTGCTGCAAAAGCTGCTGATGAACAATTAGCTGCTGCCTTAGAAAGGAGCAGAAAAGGGAAAGGAAAACAGGTTGTTGAAGAGGAAGAAGTGGAGGATATTGATCTTGCTGATTTTTCTGAGGATGATGAGATGGTATATGCTGAGGAGGTTGTGCCTCAGTCCAAGAAAAGAAAAGTTGCTGAGAGAAAGGTAACAAGAAGCTCGGTTAAAGCTGTAGAGAAGTATGCTAGGAGGACCAGGTCCTCCAAGAGGGTTGTTGTTTCTGAAAGTTCTGCTAGTGACAGTGATGAGTCCTTTGCTGGAGATGAGAGTGATAGTAAAGCTGAAGGTGATGAGTCTGTACACTGTGTTCATGAGGACATGTTGACCAGGAAGGTGTTGAAAGGTCGGGTAATGTCTGATGTGCAAAAAGAATGAATGTTATGGCTGTTACAAAAACTGCATGCTCAGGGTTGGAGGGACATGGTCCTTAAGATTTCTGGTAGGTATGCAAAGGGGATGGTGCAAGAGTTCTACAAGAACTGCTCCATCAAAGAAGATAGGATTGCTACCTCTGTCAATGATAATGGGATCATGTTTGATACAAGGGAACTTGGTGAGCTGTTGGGGATTCCTTTTACTGGGTATGACAGTTATGTCAAGAAGATTTGGCCTGACTTGACAAACTTGCCTACTGATATGGAGATCACTAGGAAGTTTGCTGAGAATGAAGTGGAAGAGAAACCCAGGGCAGTGCAGAAGAGTGAGATGCACCCACAGCACCAAGTATTATTTGAGTTTGTGAACAAAATTGTGTTGCCAAGGCAGGAGAAAAGAGTAGTTGCCAGTTTCATGGACCTGGTCCTTATGGAACTGTTGGACACTGAAAAGCAGATCAACTGGCCCAGCTTTATGATCCACCTGATAAAAAGGGTGATTGCTGGGAAGAGAAAGCACTCGTTGCCGTTTGGTTTCATCCTGACTGATGTGTTTGCAAAGTTGAAGATTCCCTTGGAAGGGGTGGTGAAGGCTACAAAGAAGGAAAAATTTGGCTGTGCCATATTGATAAGTTGTGACTTGCCAGTTCAGGCTGATCCTCCACAGGCTGGTGTTGGGAGGCAGCCATTGAACAACAAAGTGAGAGCACTTAGGCAACAGGTTGCTATTCAGGCTGCGGAGATAGCAATGTTGGAAGAGGAGAAGAATTACTGGAAGCCAGAGGCCTCAAAGGCAAAGGAGACCAATGAGGGAATGCTCAAGCAGATGTTTGAGTTGCTTAACAAGTCTCAGGGACCTGGTCCTTCCACATCCTGACCACCTTAGCCTTAGCCTTTAGCCATCTTTTTGTCTAGTGGGATCTAGCCTAGCCTAGTGCCTTAGCCTTTTTCTTCTTTAGTCTTTGAATAATTCTGTAGTACTTGCTTGTATCCCCTGATTTCATCTTTTGATTTAATGAATTGTCTTTGATGGCTAATATCATTGTCTTGCAGTTGCTTTAATTTGATTTATGTTTGCATTTTGAGTTGCCTCAATGGCCATGTGATGATTAATTCTAACACTTGAGTTATATTTTTTATGCAACCTTTTCAATGATGCCAAAAGGGGAAGAGTAAGTTGATTTTGCATGAAGTTATACCTAATTGAAATCTGTTCCTTAATGATGAATTAATTCTCCACTGATTGATTGTCTTTTTGAGCTTAAGTTGTACTTCAGGACATTAAGGATATGCAGCTATGCGTATGAGTTTGTCATCATCAAAAAGGGGGAAATTTTTAGCTTGGATAAGGTTGGAGTTTCGACTGATGACTGAGGAACGGATTCAAAGGACTTGTTCTTTTGAATCACTGCAGCAGAATAGATAATTCATGCAAAATCGTTTAAGTTGATATTATTATTTATCCTAAAACTGACGTATATCTTGATAATTATGCAGGTCTAAACGGATACGAAAAGATTGCATAACTAAGGGATAAAGGTTACAGGATTCGGATTCTAGAAAGAAGAATCCAATTAGGACTCAAACTCAAGGGAGCTTTGGAGTTCTAATTGCTCAAGACTTATTGGCTGCTGGAGCTATAAAACGTGGAGCATATCAGCCATAGAAGTGTGCACAAATACAGAGAGCATCGAGCAAAAGCAGAGAAGAGCTATTAGCTTATTTGTGTAATCAGTTAGCTACAGTCGAACTAAGTTAGAACCTGTGCCTTAGATTGAATCTTGTGTAAGTTCAAGTCTTAGTTCAATTGTAGTAAGCGAAAATCGAGTTGTAAACTTTCTGGTTCAAGTCGTGGACTTGACACAACTTCACTGATCGTGAGAAAGATCACTAAAGGATTAGAGTTAGTCCTAGGTTAGTAAGAGTGAGTCTTGTAACCAAGTGGGTCTTTTTACATAGTGAAGTTGAAATCCTACTTGAGAAGTAGGTCGTGGTTTTTTGATCCCGAGTCAAGGGGTTTTTCCACGCTAATATCTGGTGTTCAATTATTTACAGTTTTAATTCCCCATATCGTATAGTAAAGGAACACATTTTAAGGAACTGGTCCTTAAAACAGTAAAGTGGTGTAATCGTGGGAAATAACAGAGAAGGTGAATTGCATGATTATCCTATTCTTCCCTTTGATTGCTTAATTGATAGTTGTGGTCTCTTGTGTCATAGTGAGGATGGTTGTGACCTTGAGGAGTCTCTAGTTTATGAGATGGATCGAATTGTTTTCGATGACTCCTCAACAGTAGATGTTGTCTCTAGTTTGACAACTTCACCTTTGCTTGATAATGAACTTGAGAAGTGTCCCTACACTAATCCTTTGTATGAGGACAACTGCAATGGAAATGGTGAATTGTATCAAACTAGAGTAGAGTGTGAGTTTGAACCTCCATGGTTTGAAAAGCTTAACTCTATAGATAATCCATTATTTGAGACCTCCCTTGGGAGCTTTTCTAGTGAGGAGGATTTTCTTGGGGGTAAAGTTGGAGGTGGGGAGGTATCTCTTGGTGTGTGTAAGAGTGCTCTTAAGAAGGGGAGTGAAGTGTTTGATATTAGTTGTCGCTTGAACTATTTTACTTACTCCATCCCATATGTTGATCACACCTTGAGTGTTGGACATGCCAAAGCTATTGTGTCACCTTGTGATAAAAATGCATTAAAGGCTTGGTATGTTGGTCATGAGCTTAGAGGTCATAGGGGGATTGATTGCTACATCTTACATATTCCAAATCCTATTGATTTCTTTGCTTGTTCTTGTGATGAATGCACTTTCTTATTGACTCAAGTACTTGTTGTTTCCTTGGGAGACAAGAGCTTTTTACTTGCTATTGACGCTTGGCTCTATCATAAGAGTGTGTTTTCCACACTTTTGAGCACTAACCTACTGTTGTAGTAGGAAATTTTTGTTTGTGTTTGTCTTTGGATGTAGGCTTTGATGGTTTGATTTCAAGGACGAAATCCTTTCAAGAATGGGAGGATGATGCAATCCAAATTGGGATTAGGACCCAACCATCAAGATCCAAGCAAGAAGGGTGCGAGGATGCAAGGGCAAGAGCTTCAAAGATGAGTCGAGGGACCAAAGAAGCAAGGAGGAGCGCCCAAGACCCTTCCTAGGCTGAGGAGGAGCACCCAACACCTAGGAGGAGCGCCCCATTTCTACACACCTTGATCAGTAGCCAAAGTAGGCGGAGCGCCTAAGGTTGGGCAGCGCCCAAGTGCTGAAGGAGACCAACTTTTGTATGTGAAGTTCCTATTTTAGCCCTAAGTGTTCCCTTATATTTTAAACCACCTTCGGGCATTTTAGACATTTCACATTGTCTTATGAAAAACTATAAATAGGCACTTAGCAATTTCATTTCATTAGCTAGAATTTGCGTATAGAAATTGAGAGAGAACGAGAAAGGCCGAGCCTTCGAGTTCGAAGCGGATCGCTTCGTGAATTCTTGTATAACTTGGAACCTATGGAGATTCATCGCTAGTGTGAAATCCTTGTAAGGTTAGAGTTTCATTTCTCCCTTTTGAAAAATTAAATTCATGTTGTGGATTGAATTATCCGTTCTTTCTTCTCGTTATTTGACTCCACAATCCTTGTTTCTCGATATCTTCATTGATATCACGTATCTTATTTTTATCGCTTCCGCATATCGTATCGTTATTTGCATTCGCTTATTTTACATTGCATCAAATGCTCACACAAATCCAAACCCCAATGCGCCTATAATACCACCAATAGAGGATCCTTTCTCTTCGGGGTCTAATAATGCTTTTCAGGCCTTCGTTATCGAAACTTTAAAAGCTCTTCAAGCACAACAAGCCGAGCAGATAATTATTAACTCTGAATTATGCGCCTCGTTAGAGGCAAGGAATAATTCTACCCCAAATGGAACTCCACCCATGGCTCCAAGTGGAGGCATCCCGACTTTCGTTCCTACGGGCGCGACAACAGGGGGACCTCCAAATGGGGCCACATCTGGAGGTTCGGGCACTATGCCTAGTACAACTCCATACTTCGAAATGGTTCCCAATGTGGCTGAAACTAGCTCTTTGGTGGACGTTGAAAAATTGAGCGAAGAAATTGAGGCCCGAGTCGAGGCTCGAGTGGAGAAATGGCTCGAAAGCGTCCCTGGAGTGAGGAAGAAAAAAAAATGCTCGATATAGAAAATACAGGCAATTTCCCTATCCAGCGCCAATCCCAAAAACTTTCAAAATTCAGTTTTTGAAAAAATATGATGGAACCACCGACCCTGTTGAACATGTGACCGAGTTCATGTCAATGGTCTTAGGGAATGATTTTTCAGAAATAGAAAAGCAGTCAATGTTCTTGAAGAAGTTCGGTGAGTCTTTGGAGAAAGGAGCACTACATTGGTATATGTGTTTGCCCGTGGGGTTTATCTCCAATTTTGATGAATTGGCTGATGCATTCATCAAGGCTCACATCGGGGCACAAAAAATCCTCCAAAGGAAGAAGGACATCTTCGAAGTCAAGCACCTGCCCGGAGAGCCCATCAAAGATTTGTACGAGCATTTTCACGCCAGGCGGATGGAGTTACCTACTATGGATGACACCTTGGCCATCATGGCATTCGAAAAGAACATCAATGTTCATAACCCCGAGGCTGCCGCCGAATTGAGGAAGGAGCTCAAACAATACCAAACCCTGACGTGGGATGACTTGCATAATAGAGCATATACCAAAATAAGATTAGAAGAAGCTGAATGGAAGGCTACTGGTCGAAGTTCTAATCATAAGAAATGATCTGAATCCTCTTATCGCGCCGAGGCACCACAAGGAAATTCAAGGGGTCGATAGAAACCATATACTTCACCAAGGCAGTATGTCAGCCAAAGACTTGGAAATCCTCATGTGAGCCAATGACTCGGTGGAAAAGTTCATTCTAACCCAAACCAAAGAAATACCTCGTGATCAGCTTTAGTCTCCAAAAATAGGGAGCTACCCTGAATCCCTGAGTACAAGTTCAATGTGTCAATCACGGAGTTAGTAAATGCCATAAAGGGGATGGCAGGAGTAAGGGCGCCGAAGGATATGAGGACAGCTTCGGAGAAATGAGACCAAAATCTGCATTGTGAATTTTACGCAGATTATGGCCATCGCACCGAGGACTGCAAAGCCCTACGCCTCGAAGTGGCACATTTGTTGAAAAAGGGTTTGTTGGCAAAATTTCTCATCGACAAAAGGAAAGAGAACTATGCAAAGAACAGGGGGGATGGCCAACCACCGAAGGCACCGTCCCCAGAAAGGACATTAAATGTGATCACTGGAGGATCAGAAGTGAATGGTGTGAACTTTGCAGCTGCTAAAAAGTTCGCCAAGTTGTCAATTACAATGGAGAAGAGAACCCGAATAGGAGGTTCAGGTAAAGAGATCGTGTTCGAGGATAATGACTGCGATGGGATGATGTTTCCCTATCATGACGCCTTAGTCATCATGCTGAGGATATCAACGACTCAAACATCAAACGAGTCTTGATCGACCTCGGTAGCTCTGTCAATATAATCAGCTACGGGGCTGTTAAAAAAATGTGGTTCAAGGACCAGATCGTCCTGAAGGCATCCATATTGACCGATTTCAACAACTCTACTGAGAAAACATTGGGCGAGGTAACGCTCAATACATACGCCGAGGGAGTTTTTAAAGAGACAGTATTCTATGTAATGCCCGAGGATATGTCATACAATGTGATCCTCGGAAGACCATGGATCCACTCTATGGAAACTGTCCCATCCACCCTTCACAAAGTCACCAAATTCCCTACTCCATGGGGAATTCGTTCGATTAAGGGGGAGCAACGAGTAGTGAGGGAGTGCTATTCGGTTGCTTTAAAGAGTGGAGTCATCCCGACCAGGGTCTAACGAAGAGGGGGAGTCGCATTCTTAAAACGATCCCCGAGGAGAAATTAAAAAGATCCCGGTGTGTATCCAAGAACCTCAGAAGCAAAAGGCCGAGGCTTATACCATCGAAGAGTTGGATTCTTTCACAGTATTGAAAGATTTCCCAGAGAGGAAAGTGTTCGTCAGCTCGGAGTTGGATTCGGAGTCGAAAAAGGCTATAATCGAGGTTTTGAAGTCCAACAATGATTGCTTTGCTTGGTCCCATTCAGGCGTGATCGGCATCGATCCAGAGATCGTGACTCACAAGATGAATGTGGACCCACGCTTTACCCTGGTGAAGTAGTAAAAAAGGCCGCATGCTGGCGTTAAAAAGAAAGCGATTGAAGATGAAACCATGAAGCTACAAGAAAATGGCTTCATAATAGAAGTTAAATACCCTGAATGGTTGGCTAATGGTTCAGTCGTGCCCAAGAAAAATGAAAAATGGAGAATGTGCGTTGATTACACAGATTTGAACAAGGCTTGCCTCAAGGATTCTTATCCTTTACCCAAAATAGATCGGTAGATAGACTCCACGACTGGACATAAATTGTTGACCTTCTTTGACGCCTATTCGGGGTACAATCAGATTCTTATGGATCCGAAGGATGAAGAGAAGACCTCCTTCATCACAGACCGAGGTACTTATTGCTATTAGGTGATGCCTTTCGGACTCAAGAATGCAGGGGCGACGTATCAACGACTAGTGTGTCGTATGTTCAATGATTACATTGGAAAATATGTGGAAGTGTATATCGACGACATGTTAATCAAATCTGTTCGAGTGGAAGACCAATTAAGCCATTTAAGGGAAGACTTTGTTGTTTAAGACAATACAACATGAAGCTGAACCCCGAGAATTGCGCCTTCGGCGTAGGTTCAGGAAATTTTTTGGATCATAGTGTTACACTTTAAGCACCTCCTAAGGACACTAGAAGGGGGGGGGGGGGTTGAATAGTGTCCTCTGATTTTTGTTGTAAGAACCTGGTTCTTCCGTAGTAGAACAAGGTTCCTCAGTTCTCTTTTATGCAAACTATACTTAAGAACACACTTCAAAACATTCACCAAGAACACAAGGATTTTACGTGGAAAACTCCTTGCTCAAGGGAGAAAAAAACCACGACCCACACTCTGGGATTTTGAATCTCAATCCACTAACACAAGAGCAACGTTTCAGATTACAGACTCTGTAACCAAGGGGCTACACTCTAGACCCTAATCACTAACCAAAGCTAAACTCTAGCTTTTTCTAGTAATCACAAAGTAGTTTGCCTAATACATATGCTTCTGAAATAAGCTAATAGACAAAACAATGAACACTTGTAACAGAGACAACTTACAACTCGATGAAGCTAGACAAGAGATCTAGACTCAAATACTCAGCATGCAAACCAGTTGTCTTCTTCAGTTTTCCAACGTAGACAGTTCTTCAGATTACCTCTATATGCTCTCGACTCTCTGTTTGAAAAACTAATTGCGGCTGTCTCTTCTACTTGCTTTTATACAGGTCTTACAACCCTAGTTGAGTCCTGCTGGGAATTCTCTTAATTATGGCAATATCAGATTCGCAGTAACTCTTTTCCATGTTAAAGTCTAACTCTTGTCCACACTTCAAAGATACAGCCTGGACACCGCCTCTTTTAGTCTGACTAGGATACGTCAACAACCACGCGCCACTACTCCTAGTTCCACAGGGATTTGCAACCCGTAATCTTTTCGATCAAGCGTGTCCTTCATCTCAAGGACAAGGTTCTTCTCCTGAACCTCAGTGTCCTTCTCGTTTGTCATACTTCAAAACCAGCTCTCAACAAATTCCCCCTTTTTGATGATGACAAACAAACGTTGCCCAAGAACCTACATAACATATACCAAAAACAAGAACAAGAAATAACAGAACAATAAAAACAGATGAGTTAGGTCACAAACACCCCAACATTCCTTCTTCCCCCTTTTGGCATCATCGAAAAGATTCAAAGACCTGCAGGAACTTGTCAGATTAATCTAGTCTAGAGCACAAGGCAACTCATCAGTGTCAAGAACATAGGTATATCAAAATAAGGGCCCAACAAGGAACCAGGTACTGAAACAAGAAACAGTCGCAAACATAAGAAATTTAAAATCAACATCCAGAGGGTGACAGCAGCACCACTCTATTTAGTTACACAACAAAAATTGAAATTGTCTTAATTATCCAAATCATGCAATCAAGGGAGAATAGGGAGGAGTAAAGATCAGGTGGGGTAGGAAAAGAGAAAGATAGGAGGACAGGACTGGAAGAATCACAGCTGAAGGTTGAAGTGCTTAACGAGTGCCTCAAGTTGTTTCGTATTTTTGGCCCTCTCCATCACCAGCTCGGCCTCATACTTGTGGCAATCAATCTTCAAGCGATCAATCTCTTGATCCTTCACCTTCAACTGCCTGTGCAATTCAGCATTTTCTTCATTAACTTCAAGAACCATTTTCTCCAGTTCCTGCACAGCACCGATGGCCTCATCCGGTCCAAACTCTTCACTGTCCTCTGACTCCTCCTGCTTGACCTGCATTGGCCTTTTGGAAGCCCTGCTTTCTTGAAAGAAGTCACAGCTCTTCAGCACATTAACCCCAAACCTCTGATGGATAGTTGGCTTCTTCCCTGCACCTAAAGGCACTCCAAAATGCTCAAGAATCTGATGGATGATGTAAGAATGCACAAGAGAGTGTGGCTTCTGATCAGTATCACAGATTCTCTTTATGTGCCTAATAATGAGCCCAGGCAAATTTATTTTTACCCCTCTGTCCATCAGATCCATATAGGTCAGATCAAGAGCACTAGCCTCACAATTTCTTTCCCCCCTAGGCAGAAGAAACCTATGCACAAACTCAAACAAAAGCTGATGTGCAGGCTCCATCTCCTTTTTCTCAACCTTCCTCTCCTTCCTCAATCTGGGTTTCCCTGAAAACTTTCTCACAACATCTAAGGGAGTAACTCTATCTGTTCTCTTTGGCCATTTTAGCTTAACATACCTGCAATACCCTTCAGCAGGAACATCCAGAATTACTCCCAGTTCAGGTCTCCCAAATTCAATCTCCACTTCTTTCACAGTTGTAAACACCCTCCTGGCTACTACCCTGCAATTTGTATAAAACTCCCTGACTTCATCCACAAACAGCTTCCTGTCATTGTTTCCAAACAAGCTCAACCAACCCTGATCTCCTATCATTCTCAACAAGGATTTCATATGAAACTCCTTTTCATCATACAGTATACTCCCTGGCAGCACCTGATGTCTAGAAAAGAAGGCTTCCCTATCCACTTCTTTTCTTTTCTTCTTACTCTCCACCTCACTGTCAGTATCAGAATCACTGGGTTCCACATAACTCCCAGCTTCACTTTCCTCCTCTTCCTCACCAGCTCTCTTCTCCTCTGCTTCTTTCTTCTTCTCTTCTTCCCTCATCTTCACATTTTTTACTGTCTTTCCTAGCTTTTCAATCCTCTCCATCTGCATTTTGAAAGCCGACCTAGTACCAACTCTCCTGACCACAGGCTCACTAGCCTCTTGGTCACCTCCTTCACTTTCTTCATCTACCAGTCTAGATTTCAACACTGGTTTCCCATCTCTCACCAACCTTCTTCTTTTTTCAGGCTCTACTTTATTTTCTTTTACAAACACCACCTCATCCTCCTCTTCCTCACCTGTCACCTTCTCATCTTCTGCCCCAAATTTTCTTTTCCTTTTTAATTTTTTCTCTTCCTTGTCACTCTCTTGTTTTTCAACAACAACTTCCTTGTTTCCATTTTCAATTGGAGGAGGTGGACGAGATCATGAGAGATTGAAGAAGTGCTGTAGAAAGAGAGAGGGTTTTGGTGAAGTGACAATGTCTAGGGAAGGCAAAACAAAATAATGAGTATAAAGAAGGGCAGCTTTTTGAATTTTTTGAGAACCGGGAGAAGTTAAGAGATTTGACGGTTATGAACTTAATTTAAATATACCCTTTTCAAGAAGTGGGGTCCAAGCAATTTAAAAGGAGTTCTATCCTAAAAAGGAATGTGCTCCTATAATTTTGGACAGTTATGAGACTATGGAGAATCTCCCATGATGCACGTATAATAAACAATTTTAATTCCAGTTGTGACAACTATCAAATAAAGTAGGTTTACTGTACCTGGACACGATTCCTCATGTTAACACTGGTTCCTCCTCAGTACACAGTAGGTTCTTCATGGGATCACATTATTTGTACCTAATGCTCAAAACACTAAAAATGAGTGTACTTACTCAAGTACAAATTTAGTCCAGATAGTAATGACAAATTCCTAACAGACACTTTTACTACTAACCTAGCCAATCACCAGGGGATTACCTGCTGGGTCATCCGTGTATTTTGGTCATCCCTAACTCCAACCTGTTCCTCTCGAACTGCACCTTGTTCAAAGCTTTGGTAAATATGTCAGCAATTTGGTCTTCAGTCCTGCATGAATTCATAGCGATTAGACCCTTTTCTACATTGTCTCTCAGAAAATGATGTCTAATATCAATGTGTTTGGTCCTTTTGTGTTGGACTGGGTTCTTGGCAATGTTCACAGCACTAGTGTTGTCACAAAAGATTGGCACTGCCCCACACTTGATTCCAAAATCCTCCAGTTGCTGCTTGATCCATAGCAATTGTGAGCAGCATGAAGCAGCTGCCACATACTCAGCTTCAGCAGTTGACAAGGCAACAGAGTTTTGTTTCTTTGTAGCCCATGACACCAAGCAAGGACCTAAGAAGTGTGCCATCCCCGAAGTGCTTTTCCTATCAACCAAATGACCTGCATAATCTGCATCAGCAAAACCAATTAGTTCAAAAGTTCCACCTCTGGGATACCAAAGGCATAGATCCTGAGTCCCTTTCAAGTATCTCAGAATTCTCTTCACAGCTGTCAAGTGTGATTCCTTAGGTTTTGACTGAAATCTGGCACACAGTCCTACGCTGTAGACTATGTCAGGTCGACTTGCTGTGAGATAAAGAAGTGAGCCAATGATTCCTCTATACTTGGTCTCATTTGTCGAAGGACCAAGTTCATCCATATCGAGCTTTGTTCCAGGAGCAATAGGAGTAGTCATCTCCTTAGCTCCTTCCATGTTAAACTTCTTCAACAATTCCTTGACATATTTTTGCTGGTGTATCATAGTTCCTTCCGGCGTCTGCTTTATCTGCAACCCAAGGAAGAAATTCAATTCACCCATCATGCTCATTTCAAACTCACTTCCCATCAGGTCAGCAAAACCTTTGCTCAGCTCCTCATCAGTGGCTCCAAAGATGATATCATCGACATACACTTGAACTACCAGCAGATCCTTTCCTTGCTTCTTGAGAAATAGTGTGTTGTCAATTTTACCTCTTGAAAAGCCATTTTTCATCAAGAACCCTGAGAGTCTTTCATACCAGGCTCTAGGAGCTTGCTTCAAACCATACAGAGCCTTGTCCAGTTTGTACACATGATCAGGGAATTCATTGTTCACAAAACCTGGAGGCTGTACTACATAGACTTCTTCATTTAGGTACCCATTCAAGAAGGCACTCTTCACATCCATCTGATACAGTGTGAATTCCATGTATGTAGCAAAAGCAATCAGCATTCTAATGGCTTCCATTCGTGCCACTGGTGCAAAGGTTTCATCATAATCTATTCCTTCTTCTTGACTGTAGCCCTGAACAACCAACCTTGCCTTGTTTCTTGTAACTATGCCATGTTCATCCAGCTTATTTCTGAACACCCATTTAGTTCCAATTATGGATCTGTCCTTTGGTTTAGGAACTAGGTGCCACACTTTGCTTCTTTCAAATTGATGAAGTTCCTCCTGCATAGCTATAATCCAATCTGGATCTTCTAGAGCTTCTTTGACATTTTTTGGTTCCAAGGCTGAGAGGAAAGCAAAGAATGCACAGAAGTTCTTTAATGCTGACCTAGTCATAATTCCTGTATCCAGTTCAGATAGAACATTCTCCAAAGGGTGAGAACTTTGATATTTCCATGGCTTGATCTGGATCTGATTAGAAGAACCTGCAGCATCGTCTTGAGTAAATTCTTCTTGACTTTCTTGATCTTCAGCTTCATCAGAAGTTCCCCCTGTCAAGTTGACTCCTTCATCGGACATGACTTTGCTCTCCTTTTCATCCGAGTCCTCCAGTTCATCTATGCTTTCTTCTCTTCTTAAGCCAATCACCTGATCATCTGCATCATCTTCTCCTATTTCCTTATCTGATTCATCGAACACAACATGCATACTTTCTTCTACTACTTGTGTTCTTCTGTTGAGTACCTTGTATGCCTTACTTTGAGTGGAGTATCCCAGGAATATTGCCTCATCACTCCTAGCATCAAACTTTCCCAGGGGTTCCTTGCCATTGTTGTGAACAAAGCATTTGCACCCAAAAGGCCTTAGGTGGGCAATGCTTGGCTTTCTACCTCTGAGTAACTCATATGGAGTTTTGTCAAGAATGGCTCTGATGGAACACCTATTTAGCAAGTAACAAGCAGTGTTTACAGCTTCAGCCCAGAAATTTCTTGCTAGTCCACTTGACAGCAGCATGGTTCTAGCCATATCCTCCAACGACCTGTTCTTCCTCTCAACCACCCCGTTTTGTTGGGGAGTTCTTGGTGCAAAAAAGTTGTGATCTATGTTGTTCCCTGCACAGTACTCAGAAAATTTTGAGTTTTCAAACTCAGTTCCATGATCTGATCGAATACTGATGAGTTCAAGACTTAGCCTTTTCTGAACCACACCAGCCCAGTCTTTAAAGTTCTCAAAAGCTTCATCCTTAGAGGCCAAGAACAAGGTCCATGTATACCTTGAGTAGTCGTCAACAATCACGAACACAAACCTCTTTCCTCCTCTGCTTTTTACTCTCATAGGTCCACACAAATCCATATGTACCAGCTCCAGTGGCTTAGATGTGCTGACCACTTTCTTTGACTTGAAGGACGTTCTTACATGCTTTCCCTTTACACAGGCATCACACACTTTTATGTTTTCAAACTTCTTGTTTGGCAATCCACGAACCAGTTCCTTCGAGGCTAGCTTATTTAATTGAGTGAGACTTGCATGACCCAGTCTTTTGTGCCACAGCTGAGGGTCGCTTTCTTGTACATTCAAGCATGTCAGGTTGTTTTCAGGTAAGGACCTCAGTGACGCCTTGTACACATTGTTCACTCTTTTTCCTTCCATTACCACTTCTCCACTCTGTAGGTTTTTCACGATGCACCCTACAGATGAGAAGCTCACTTCGTTTCCTCTGTCACATAGTTGAGAGATGCTCAGTAAATTGTGTCTAAGACCATCCACACAATACACATTTTCAATTGCATGCTCAAGAGATCTCCCAATCTTCCCAATGCCTACTATCTGACCACTTTTTCCTCCTCCGAAGGCCACACTGCCTCCTTGAAATGCTGCGAGTGAGAGAAAGTTTCTTCTATCTCCTGTCATGTGCCTAGAACAACCGCTATCAAGAATCCAGCTTGAGTTGTTCTCCCTCACTCCAGCCTGCAAAACAATTTAGAGGTTAGCCTTAGGAACCCAGACAAGCTTGGGTCCCTTCTTATGAGAAAATGGATAAATCAGATCTTGTTTGGCCCATTTGGGTAAAACACAATTTTTATTCTTGGCCCTTGCCTTGGTAATGTTAACACACCTTTGTTTAGTATGACCGGTTTGACCACAGAAAGTGCATAACATGTTGCAAGGTAATCCCACATATTTGCTTTTAGGATTATATGGAGGCAAGGGCTTCTTGAATCCTAAACCTTGTTTTCCTTTATTTTGATTTTCAAGAACCCAATGCATTGCTTCTGAAGACTTATTCCATTTTGTAAGCCTGGTAAGTTCAAGTTTTGAGTTTTCAACCTTCTGATTTAACATCTTATTTTTTTTCAATTTCTTGGTATAAAATCTCATTTGTCCTTTTCAATTCATCTTCCAGAAAGGTTTGAACTTCACTCATAACTTGCTTACCATTCTTACTCTCTCTCAACTGACTACATTCTAATTCAAGCTCAGTGATCTTAGAGTTTGACACAAGAGTCTGTCCTTTCATGATGGCATTTGTTTCTTCAAGCTCAATGTTCTGTTCTAGGAGACTCTTGTGCTTAGTTCTAAGATCACCCAATTCTTCAATTAATTTATCTTTTTCAAGCTTTTCTTTTTCATATCCTTCAATCAATGTGGCTGTGATTAGGATTAGATTTTCAGAAGAGTATGTATGTAAAGTTTCCTTAAGATCAGATAAACATACCTCTGCTGAACCGTCAGCTTCCTTTCCTTCAGTTGCCATGAGGGCAGAGTCCTTCTTGGTGTTGTCAGCTATGTACAACTCCTTCAGTTTCTTCCATATCTCCTTGGCTGATTTACATTCCAGTATCTGTCCAAGCACATCATCTGTAAGTCCTCTTCTTAGATAGCCCTCAGCCTTGGAGTTTGCTTGTAGCCAGTCCAGATCTTGTGGATCTAGTTCTTCTACTTTCTTGGGTACCAAGACTCCATTTGCTGCTCTCTTCACTGGAACATGAGGTCCTCTTTTCACAATTAGCCACAGACTATAATCAGTTGCCTGCAAGAAATTCTTCATTTGTTTCTTCCAGTAATTGTAATGAGTCCCATTGAACACTGGTAGCTTTGATGGATCTCTTCCCCATTTTACTTCAAGAGGATGTTCTTCGTCAGAACTAACATCCGTCATCCCTGCTAATGCTAGCGGTGAGTCATCGTCAGCTTCCTTCTCGTGATCAGACTCACTGTCAGTTGGTCCCCATGTGGCATAGAAAGCTTCCTTCCTTTTCCTTCGTTCTGCTCTGAAGTTTGGGGGCCGTCTTGACTTCTTTCTATCTGCATCGTTTTCCTTTGTGGTTTCCCTTTCCTTTTCCTTAGCAGCTCTGTTCTTCATCCACTCTATTTCCCACATTGGGCAATCCATGACAGCATGATCCTTCTTGAAGCATTTGAAGCATCCAGAGTAGTCAGGACTGTCAACTATGTTCTTCCTGCTAGAGCTCTCCTTGTTCCCTCGTTTAAATCCTTTAAACCTTCCCAGATTGAGTTTTTGTCTTAGAGCACTTACCATTGCAGCTTCCACTGATTGAAGATCAACATATTCATCAGCTTCTTCTGTTGCTTCCAGTGCAAGGGTCTTTTCCTTCTTTGCTGCAGGTTTAGCCTTTGAGTCCTTCATCATCTCGTGCGTCTTCAGACTTCCAACCAGTTCTTCAAGCTTGATGGATTTCAAGGGTTTGGATTCAATAATGGCCGTCATTTTTGGTTCCCATGCTTCAGGTAACACATTCAGGATTTTGTCAACCATCTCCACCTCAGGCAGTTCCATCTCCAGAGATCTCATTTCATTTGTAATCATGGTCAACCTGGTCATCATATCCTGAATCGATTCCTTCTCGCCCATAGTAAATAACTCAAATTGTCTCTTCAACACTCTTCTTTTTGAGTCCTTTACTTCAGTGGTTCCTTCGTGTGCAACTTGTAAAGCATCCCATATTTCCTTAGCCGTCTTATACGATGATACTCGATTGAACTCTTCTGGACCCAGACCACATATAACCAACCGCTTGGCTTTGTGGTTCTTTTCGATCATCTTATAGTCAGACTCATCAAACTCTTCTTTCAGCTTAGGTTCTTTTGTGGCAGTGGTTCCTTCACCAACTACTTTGGTGGGAATCAGGTTTCCTTCAGAGACTATCAGCCAGAGTTGATAATCTTCAGCACATATGTAATTCTCCATCCTATTTTTCCACCATGCGTAGTATTGCCCATTAAACTGTGGAGGCCTCAGAACCGACTGTCCTTCAGTAATAGTAGGTGGTGCACTCATTTTGATCCTTCTCAAGGTGTTAGCCTTACAAGAGAAGACCCGCTCTGATACCACTTGTTACACTTTAAGCACCTCCTAAGGACACTAGAAGGGGGGGGGGGGGGGGTTGAATAGTGTCCTCCGATTTTTGTTGTAAGAACCTGGTTCTTCCGTAGTAGAACAAGGTTCCTCAGTTCTCTTTTATGCAAACTATACTTAAGAACACACTTCAAAACATTCACCAAGAACACAAGGATTTTACGTGGAAAACTCCTTGCTCAAGGGAGAAAAAAACCACGACCCACACTCTGGGATTTTGAATCTCAATCCACTAACACAAGAGCAACGTTTCAGATTACAGACTCTGTAACCAAGGGGCTACACTCTAGACCCTAATCACTAACCAAAGCTAAACTCTAGCTTTTTCTAGTAATCACAAAGTAGTTTGCCTAATACATATGCTTCTGAAAT
The DNA here is from genome assembly GCA_029990575.1 of Petunia axillaris subsp. axillaris. Taxonomy (NCBI): domain Eukaryota; kingdom Viridiplantae; phylum Streptophyta; class Magnoliopsida; order Solanales; family Solanaceae; genus Petunia; species Petunia axillaris. Next base: position 20,565,471 of record JARKNS010000009.1, read on the forward strand.
AAGCTAATAGACAAAACAATGAACACTTGTAACAGAGACAACTTACAACTCGATGAACCTAGACAAGAGATCTAGACTCAAATACTCAGCATGCAAACCAGTTGTCTTCTTCAGTTTTCCAACGTAGACAGTTCTTCAGATTACCTCTATATGCTCTCGACTCTCTGTTTGAAAAACTAATTGCGGCTGTCTCTTCTACTTGCTTTTATACAGGTCTTACAACCCTAGTTGAGTCCTGCTGGGAATTCTCTTAATTATGGCAATATCAGATTCGCAGTAACTCTTTTCCATGTTAAAGTCTAACTCTTGTCCACACTTCAAAGATACAGCCTGGACACCGCCTCTTTTAGTCTGACTAGGATACGTCAACAACCACGCGCCACTACTCCTAGTTCCACAGGGATTTGCAACCCGTAATCTTTTCGATCAAGCGTGTCCTTCATCTCAAGGACAAGGTTCTTCTCCTGAACCTCAGTGTCCTTCTCGTTTGTCATACTTCAAAACCAGCTCTCAACACATAGTCTCTGAACGAGGAATCGAGGCTAACCCAGAAAAAATCAGAGCAATTGAAGAAATCCCCGATGAGCTAACCGGGGTAAAAGAAGTTCAGCGCTTAACTGGCCGAGTCGCTGCCTTGAGTAGATTGATCTCGAAGCCACCAGAGTGATGCCATAAATTTTCTCAGTCCTGAGGAAGAATAACACTTTCGAATGGACACCGGAGTGTAAAAAAGTGCTAAAGGAGTTGAAGCACTACTTGGCTAACACAACATTGCTCGCCAAGCCAAAAGAGGGAGAACTTTATTGGTCTACCTGGTTGTATCCAAGGTGTCAGTAAGTGCTGTGTTGGTTCGCGAGGAGGATGGAAAACAACAACCCATTTACTATGTGAGCAACACACTTCTTGACGCCGAAACTAGGTACCCCCATTTGGAAAAGTTAGCGTTGTGTTGGTTCGAGAGGAGGATGGAAAACAACAACCCATCTACTATGTGAGAAAAGCACTCGTCAATGCCGAAACTAGGTATCCCCATCTGGAAAAGTAAGCACTGGCTTTAGTTATAACTGCTCGGAAACTATGGCCTTATTTTCAATGCCACCCAATAGCCGTAGTTACCACCTTCCCTTTGAGAAGTATATTGCATAAACCAGAGTTGTCAGGAAGGTTGTTTAAATGGGCGGTAGAGTTGAGTGAATATGATATCACATACTAACCCCAAACGACCATCAAATCCCAAGTCCTAGCAGACTTTATGGCAAGGATCCTTACCGAGGCCGAAAAGGAAAATTTGATGTCCAAGGAGTTGACCTCGGAAATATGGACGCTCTACACCGATGGAAAAACCAACTCAAAAGGTTTGGGTCTGGGAATAGTCTTAATAGCACCAACCGGGGATAAAATTAGACATTCGGTTCGGTTCAAGAAGATAACGAACAACGAAGCCGAATACGAAACAACTATAGCAGGTTTGAAGTTGGCTAAGGAAATAGGGGTGGAAATAATTGAATTGAGATGTGACTCATAGCAGGTGTAAATCAAGTACTCGGGGTCTATTCGGCTCGTGAGCCCAGAATGCAACAGTTCTTAGCCCGAGCACATCACATCTTGGCTCAATTTAAAGAGTGGAGAGTCAAACAGATACCCCAAGAGGAAAATGCATAGGCCGATGCCTTGGCTAATTTGGGTTCGGCTGTGGAAGAAAGACACTCGGGGAATGATTCATTCGTTCGGCTGCTCTCAGCACAAATGAAAGATATGAAATTAGAAGTCAATTCGGTGGATCACAGATGGGATTGCCGGAACAAATTCATCTCATACTTTGAGTCGAGGACTCTCCCCCTCCCCCTCCCCCCCCCCACAAGAGAGAAGCAAGAAAGGTAAGGACTCAAGCAGCCTCTTATTCGATGATTTTGGAAAGATTGTATAAGAGAATGTACAGGGGCCCGATGGCCAGATGTTTGGGTCTGGGAGAGACTACTTATGTTATGAGGGAGATTCACGAAGGCGAATGTGGTAACCATTCGGGAGGAAAGCCCTTAGTGCACAAGATACTTCGGGCTGCATATTACTGGCCAACTATTAGTGCAGATGCAAAAGCTTTCGTGAAAACATGTGATAAGTGTCAGCGACATGGGCGAATGATCCATCAACAGTCCGAACCCCTACACTCGGTCGTGTCACCGTGGCTATTTATGAAATAGGGGATGGATATAATAGGCCTGCTGTCGAAGGCGAGGGGGAGTATTCGGTTCATACTTGTGCTAACCGATTATTTCACCAAATGGGTAGAAGCAGAAGCCTTTGCCAAGGTTAGACAAAAGGAAGTGGTAGATTTTATCTGCAATAATATCATCTACAGGTTCGATGTCCCAAGGGAAATCACTTGTGACAATGGCTCTCAATTTATGGGATCGGTGGTCACTGACTTCTTGAAACAATGGGGTATAAAAAGGATAATGTCAACACCTTATCACCCAAGTGCAAATGGTCAAGCTAAATCTTCAAACATAGTTATCATTGAGAATATCAAGAAAAGGCTCAATGAAGCGAAAGGTCCATGGCCCGGGAGTTGCCCGGGGTGCTGTGGGCGATGAGAACTACGTAGAAGAATAACACAGATGAGATTCCTTCTTCCCTCGCTTATGGAATGGATTCGCTTATTCCCGTGGAGGTGGTTGAGCCTAGCCTTTGGTATGCACATGCTACCGAAGACGCGAACCAACAGGCTATGCACAGAGAATTACATTTAATTGAAGAAAAAAGGAAACCGGCGTTGATTCTATTAGAAGATCAAAAGAGACTTTAAGGTTGGTGATTACGTGTTGACAGCTTCGAATCAGTCAACCAAGGAGAAGAACGCTGGGAAATTTGTTGCAAACTGGGAAGGACCTTACAAAGTCAAGGCCATCATTGGAAAAGGGTCCTATCAGCTTGAAGATTTAAAAACAAGCCCGAGCCCTTAAATTGGAATATTTCCAATTTAAAATGATATTACTTCTAGCACTAAGGTACGCAATCCTTGGTCAATAAAATTTCACCTACAACTTCAAGCCGAAAACGCTCCAAAAGCTTTGGTCAAAAATTCTAACTTACCCCTCGTTTTGCTTTGCTTGACTTTTTCAGGAGGCAGAAAGGACGATCTACAGTGTTCGGATCTTCATCAAGATTCACATTCGAGCACTGGGGGTGTGAGAGGGATACGACCGAGGTCAACATAATGCCTTCTCACTGAAGTTTATCTATTCGATAACCGAGGACTGATGCCCGAAAAGTAGATTAACGTGTTGTATTTTTTGTCCAGTAGTGGCATGTTTATTTTCGCGCCTAAGTCTTGCTTGGACTAGGCCTTATGTAAAAGCCAATTGTGGCTCATTCATATGATCTATGAAATGAACTTGATTCAATATCTCTTTGTTTCTGAGACTTCATCTAAAGAAGTTATCTCTTACATGCATCGGCTCGGGAACGAGATGTCGTCCCGAGTTAACATCGATATTTTATGAAGTAAATCTTGCAAGTAAATATTATACTAAGTGTTCGGCTGAAATTTCCAAAGAAAAATAAAAGCTAACACTTAGAAGCAGAGAAATGAAATTCATTTAAGCATCAAGACTGAAGGCACTGAGAAACGTCATCAAAATAAGCCCGAAGGCTATCATATTCATTTATACATATAGGCTCGAAGGCCATCACAAAAAACAAAAAGATGAAAATAGAAATGCTATGCTTCGGGTACGCCTCCCACTTCGGAGGTCCCATCTTCAGCATCCTTGGTGTCTTCTCCATCGTCATCTTCTTCATCCTCTTCATCTTTGGCCTCATCATCACCTGAACTTTCACTTGAAGGAAGCTCATCTATCATAGCTTGGCCTTTAGCCACATTGTCCTCGGCTTTAGCAATTTCTTACTCCAAGTTAAGCTTACCATCTCGGCACAACTTGAGCAGCTTCAACTGAGATCCGATGACGGCCCAGCGCTTATCTAGCTCCGCCCTTTTGGCTATGATCTTTGCCTTCGCTTTTCGGTCGGCCACTTCGTCGCGTAGCAGCTTAGCCTCGGTCGCAAGAGCGGGGGTCCTCGAGTTCTAGCCTTCCAGCCCTTGAATCTCGAGCATATGCTTCTTCAACTGCTCGTGGTGCTTGTTGGATTCCTCTATGAATTCATTCTTAACCTGGGCCAACTCATCACCGAGCCTTGCAACTTCGGCATTCAGCGTCGAGCGTTCTGCCTGAAACCCATCACCCAAGGCTTGTATTTTAGCCTCGGAAGCGGCCGCCGCTTCACGCAGATCAGAATGGGACTTGGCCAGTTGAGCCTTCAATACGGTTATTTGAGCATTAAAGCTATCCCTCTACTTATCCCAAGCACTGGCGACACGTTGAACTTCTTCATACCTCATGGTCTCGAGTTCAAAAGCCTTCAGTGATAGGATGAAACCCGGAGCAAAAATTATTAAGGGATCAGAGTAAGTAAACACCCAAACAAAAAGAAGATTGAAAGCGATAATGTTACCATAAGTGCATTTGCAGCAAGAGTCGTGGCTAATTGTGCTGGAGGGAATTTCTGAACAATGGCATCCTCCTTCGGTCCAAGCAAAGGCATGAGGCTTAAAATGTCTCTACGATAGCTCTCCAAGAGGTTCGACGAAGCTAATACCTCGAGTTTTCTCAAAGACCCCTCCGAGGTCGAAACTCTAGCAGGCTCAGATTGCGCCCGAGCAGCACTAGCAGTTGTTCCCGCCTTCAGCACCGGAGGCCCTAATCTCTCAAACTTTAGATTTGCCTTTAGCTTTGGCAACAGTCGCATCGGAGTCATGCTCCAAACCTTCAAGATCCACCACTTCAACTTTCCTACGGGACTCCAAGTCCTCAGTACCCTTATCGATGGGCTCATCTATCAGTCCTCGGCGTCACTCAACAACAACTTTGGGCCGGAGGGAAGTCCTTACTTCTGTACGAGGGTGGACCGAGCGGGAAGACTTCTTCGAAGTTACCCTCTTTCTTTTTAAACCTACATGGGATGATATGGAAGGTTTACAAACATTGAAATAAGGGGAAGTGGAAGTGCAAGTAAAGCGACCGAGGAAGGTGTCAACATCACCTTTTGAGGTCCCTTGGCCAGAGGACACCTTCGAAGACTTGGAAGTCTTCAAAGACTTGAGCTCCTTCAAATCCCCAACTAGATTCGCCACCGAGGCTATATCGTCGTCGGAGTCGGTATCTGCTTCATCCTTCTTTTTTCCTTTTCCTTTTTTGTTGTTCTTCTTCTTGACTACTCTGTTAGGAAAACCTGAACGAGGAGAGGAATTAACAACAAGAAAAGAAGACTCGGGCGACACCCCCTCGGCATGAAATCATAATGACACCCTGCCTCTTACATGCCCAACCATCTCTAGCAACATGTCCATCTAAGATCGAACAGGACGTTTACGAGCTTTGGTCACAGTTTTGACCCATTCGGACAAACCCTCATGAGGGATGACATCGACCTTGTTGGCTGCGAGTGAGAACACAAATCAAAATAAAGTCAGAGGATGGAAGGAAGCAAAGATATTAACTGAAGAGAATGATGGATGACAAAATACTTACGTGTCTTATTCCACTTCTCTGGAAAGTCAGGCTCGGTAGATAAGACGCTGGTCTCCAAAAGGATATAACGATTACACCAACCTCGGTCTACGTGGTCCTTACTTTTGGTAAAAATTTCATACTTACCTCGGCTGTTCAAGGCCACAGCCCCGGCCTTATGGAAGTATGGATAATAGAGAGAGATAAGATGCTTAAAGGTGAAATCTACCTCGGCTCTTTGGCTCAGCCAATCCAAGTACTGTACAACCCTCCAAACATCGGGGCCTAGCTGAGCCAAGCATAGGTTGTATGTTCGGCAAAATTCATCGATCACCCTATGGACAGGGACTGAAAACCCGATGGTGAATGGGTAGGTGTATGCGAAGGACAATCCCTCGATATGATCACAACACCTGCTAGTTGGATCGGGGATAATAATTTTCACCTCGGGCCCAAATCGACACTCCTTTCGGATCAATACTACATGAGCTTCAGTAAGGATCGAGGGGGTCGTTTGCACCGGAACATTCCTATTCAACTCGTGTTGCTCGGCCGTTTGATTTTGCAGGGGATGATATGATGGGGTTCGAGCTCTTATTCGAGGGGAATCTTTGGTGGTTTCTTCTTAGGGATCGAAGGTCCAGCTTCGACAGCATGCCCCTCTTTGGTGCTGAGCAAATCAGCCCCGGTCTCCGTAGTGGCATCGACCTCATCCTCTTCTGCCTCGACGTCGTCACCCTTGACGTTATCCTCGCCCTCAGCATCGTCGTCACTGTTGTCGTCTCCTTCGACGACCTTATCACGACTAGCAGTCTGTTTGTGCCTTCTCAAACCTCCCATTTGTGACGTAGCCTCCTCATCACCTTCAACTAAAGTGATGATACTTCGTGGTCGAGGCACATTTACCAACTCTCCTTCGATGATCATGGTGTCGGCGGGAGGAACCCTCAACTCTGAAGAGCCGCTTGAACCCTAAATCGAGTGTGTAGCAGACATGGTGGAGGTGAAAATCTTGAGTTCTTAAAAACAAAGGAGTTACTATGACCCTTTCAATGGCTATGGATTTTTTCTCTCTTCACTGTAGATGGGTAATTGCAAGTAGAGAAGATGATTTCAAGCGAACGCATTTATAGGCAAAGGGTCATCATTACTAAAATGTTGGAAGAGTAACCGAGAAGGCGTGAGCGTTTGAAACAAATCAACGGTTACCACGTAAGCCGCAACGGGAAGCTGAAGTGATTGAATCATTTTTAAATTCCTTGGAGTATGTTTCGCCGCGTCATTCTCCCGCTCAATTTCATTCCACTCCTCGGTAACTTCGGCACTTGCCCGAGGAGTGGAGGGGGGGGGGGACTATCTGTATTGGGTAAAATTCGACTGACAAACGTGGCACCCTGGTGGCGTGACCCAGAGTCGATCGAACGGGTGTTTGCAAGTTGTGATCCGAGGTAAACGACAAGGTCACCAAAGTCAACGATCAAGGGATAGAATTTATGTTACACCTCGGTTGAATGCCACCTCAGTCGTCTGACGAGCTCGCATCTCCGAGGTCAATGACCCAAGCCTCGGTGAATCAGCTTATTCCCAGCGGAGTGCTTTCCCCTTATTTCGGAGCACTAACCCCACTATCAAGGGAATTAAGACGTGGATGGCTTAGTGCAGGATATGGGAATCATGGCAAAACTTCCCGTACTCATTAGTCTATAAATAGAACCTCATTTTACAATGTAATCATTCAGTAATATATACAAAAACTCTGGCAAAATTTGTACTCAACTACATATATTGAAATCTCGTTATTTCTTTGTCATTTGCATTCGATTTTGTTTATCATCTCAGCTTTGATACTTAGTATTGCTTATATTCTTGACCCAAATTCGATTTGTTATCCTAAATCGGTTTAGGCCAATACAAAATTGAGAGAGAGAGAGAGAGAGAGAGAGAGAGAGAGAGAGAGAGAGAGAGAGAGAGAGAGAGAGAGAGAGAGAGAGAGAGAGAGAGAGAACTCAATTTAACTCACATATATAGTGTATATTAGCATATATTGGCAAAAATTGTGAAAAAAAGGCAAAACTTTTTATGGACAAACGGCGGGTAACGTTTCTTATAATTCCTAGACTCAAATATTTGGAGTACAAAATTTTTCTCACAAGTTATTGAATGAAACGGTAGGTACAATAATTCAAATTATCGGGGATCGAATATAAGTACGTGATTGGGAATTTTCGTACGTCATAGAGCAATAGAGCATCAACGACTAATTATAATACCTCACTGTAACCAACTCAATTATTGAGAAAATTTTAAAAGCAGGGTATTAGGCAATTCTCATTAACTGAGTTTTATAGTAGAATTTATTTAGGCGTACCAAGAATTGGTCATGAGGTCATCATACTATAACATATATTCTGGACATGACGCAACAACTAAAAAGGCATTACCAACACATATACATCACAAAACTCATGCTGATGAAACCAAAGGATAGTACAAATTCACGTAAATGAGTAAATCTATAACCAGTTTCCTGTATATAGCATAATAATGAACATAGATTAAAGCATGCATCATGCATCAATGTCTATGTGAGATAAATGAGATATTTTCACTATTAGCTAAAGATCTGATATTTTCACTTGGACATTGAGAATGAAGAAATCCAGAAAAGGAGCAATTTTTTTTTTTTAATGAAGTTTTACACGGTGCTTATATACATTAATTGTACTGGTGGGTTTTTAATATAAATCAAATAATTAAAAAGATAGAACAGGTTGTAGAACAATACGTTATCGAAGAAATATATAATAAGGTACTGAAGTTTGGTCTTATCCAAGAGAAATGAAGAATAAATTTGGAAGAGAAGGACAAAAATTTTAAGTTTTTTTTTTTATAAGAAACGATATTTATTTCAACAAACAAACCTAGTTATTACAAGATTGGATTGACCTTGAAAACAGTACACCAGTCGTCCTGATCATAATTGTTCAGAGAGTCAACAAAAGTGACAGACCTAGGTACCGTAGTACCTTGATTGTCTTGTTCTAAAATAGAAATTACACATAAAGTAGGAGATGTAAATCCTAAGTTCTTCAAAAGATGAATGGAAACCGATTTTTTTCATTTGATCTGCTGCTTTGTTTGCTTCTCTGAAGTTGTGTTGCAGTTTTGGACCTCCTGCTTCAAGTAATAGGGACCTGCAATCATTAATTAAATTTAAATGCAGCCCAGTTCCCTTAGCTATCATATTGATTATATCTTTACAGTCCGTTTTAATCAGCAAAGGAGCAATATTGTTTACTAATGCAAGTTTCAAGCCATGGTAAAGAGCAAGCGTTGACACCCAATTTTTTCCCTTCTATTTTCAAAATCAACCGTTCTTGAATTTTACACGCGCTTGTGTATCCATTCCTACCTCGTCTATTATTTTCTCATACTGGCCTGGCAATAGAGGCCATTTTCAAAAGCATCGTCTCAAACCATAGCTATTTTACAATTTTCTACAATTATTCCTATTTTTGACAAAATTATCCAAAATTGTTTTAAGTCTCAAAATTATAATTTATAGGCATTTTAGCCTTCCTAACACTTTAAAATTAATTTCTTAATTTTTCTATAATTTTTATACCATTTTAAATCTATTTTATACCACTTTATACCATTTTATACCTATTTACATAATATTTATACATATATACACATATATACACACAAGGCACACGCATCAGCTATTATTTTACACCTCACGCTCACGCCTACGTGGATCGATCCTGATCGTCCACGTAGGCGATCCAACGGCCCAAATTTAGTTTCCTTGTTTTTCCCCCCAAAACCTTTCCCCCTTTCTCATTTCCCCCACGCCCCTCAGCCCGACTCTCTCTTGGCGATTTCAATCGCGATCGCTGTCGATCAATTTTTCGGTCATTGTGACCGGAGAAAACTGGGGAAAAATGACACGACTGTGTTCCCCTCGAGGCCCGCTACAAAACCCATACAGTTTTAGCGATGTTTGGGTAGGGGCGAGATGTGAACCTTGACAACTGTGACATTACCGCCGGGAAATGCCTCCGGCGGGGTTCAGGTAACCGATTTAAAGGTGTTAACACTTAAACGGGGTAAGAACCCCACTCGAAGGTAAATCTGCAACGGGTCGATTCGACCCGACTTTGGTATGAACGGGTAACCCTCCCTTTTTTGCTGTTTTGGATTTGTGCAATAACTATGCTTAGATTTCCTGTACTTTTGGTGTATTAGCATGTCCATTTGTTATTTATTGATTAGCTAAGAATGAAATACATGATCCTATACCTTTTGCTTTGATTTACTGATTAGTACAAACATTGCATGGAATCATTGTATGAGTTTTGTATTATTTTCATTAGTTTGAACTTAGAACCTTGTTTAGTCTACAAGTTGATCTCGTGTAAATGCGCCTTCTTTTTTACCCAGCCTCGATACACAATCCCTATAAACTTGTGCCTAGTCTAGATTGAAAGTTGATTGATTTGTAAATTGAAACTTGTTGATTGATGCTTGAATGGAAACTACCTATTAATTCAGTAAACTCATGATTTTGATTAGAATCTGTTGAATTAATCAAGGGATTTTGGGATTCAAAATTAGTTCATACCATATTTATCCAGTGATTCCTGAATTTAGACTCTATTATGGCTGGGGGAAGGGATTACACTCATCAGAATCTCGGATTAGTCTTAAATCTAGGGGTTTGATTGGTTTATACTTGGAAAAGTATGCTAAAACTTCTTTCTTATTTCTGGAAAACTATCTTTCTTTGCCTTAGTTGGGTTTCTCCCGTTTGAACTAAAAACCCCACCCCTCACCTATATAAAGGAGTCTCTTTTACACTAAAAAAAAGGACAAGTTTCTGAACACTAAAATTCAGAGACAAACACTGGCATACTTAGCAAATTCTGTATAACTTCTTTGCATTCAATTCTTCTGGTTCACCTGTTTCCCTGAGAAGTATCACCCTCGTTTGTGATAGTGCTGATCCTGCCTTTCTCTTTTGGTGTCTGTACTCACCTTAGTTTCACAAGTATTCAGAAGGTACTCTCTTACTTACTATCATCTATCACATCCATGTATGTCTGCATATGCTTATCATGTTCCTGTTTCATTTAAACTACTGGTATGTTTGGTTTTGCCTTAGATTCTGGGTATGTTGATAATCTTAAAGAAATCTCTTCACCTTTGAAATCATGTCTAGTGTTTGCTAAAGAGATGTAATCTAAATAATAAGGTTACTGCTTAAACACTGATTAACTGTGACAGCTCTCTGTGTGTGTGTTCTTAACCTAACCTTGCATCATCTCTGTTCCACTTGGGTTTTGGTCTATTGTCCTGCATATTTGATGCCTTGACTACACTGGTTTCAAAAGAGTTGCTGGCCAGTCTCCTTTGATGCAAGCTTTTCCCTTTCCCTCATCCCCTGCTAACTTCATTACTTGCAGCTGTGTTCTGTTGTATGCAGAACCTTGAGGGTTTTGAACTGCCTAAACAGGTTCTGACGGTTCTGGAATAAGAAACCTTTCACTATTGATGCTCCTGAACTTTGAGAACTGGACACTTCCTTATTCTTTGAGGAACATGACTTTTCTTTTGGCCAATACCCTTTCTTTTTCTGTGTTTCCTCTTAGAAACTGCCCTCTAACTTGTATATCTGCTAGGTGCCCTGCCTGTATCTCTTTTAAAACAGGGGTATAACAATGATGTTGTGCAAAGTTGGCTACTTAGGGGCCTTTCTCTTGCCTTTTTTTTTTCCTCTCTATGTGCATTGCATCATGTTTAGGCCTATATTAAAAATGGTTTTGAGTTATCTCTTATGTGAAAACCGATAGCATGATGAGATTCCCACTTTCCCTAAAGCACTGTACACCTTAGGAGCCCAGAAGGATGATTAATTAATATTATTATCTAAGTTTTCGATAAACAGGGGACTATATATGTTCTACTTGTCTATATGAGACTGTCTTAGAAATTTAAACTTGCCCCCTTTTGCTTAAATAGTCCAGGCCAAAAAATATTTTTAAAAAAGGGCCTCTTATGTGCCTAAACTGATTTTCAACCTTTACTATCGCCTTTATACACTAATCTAATAGTGTATAGAGGGATATATAAAGTAATAAGGGGCTATTTATACGCTTTAAAACTATATATTTTAAAGTAAACCATCATTTAGATCATGTACTTGCATGTATATATTTACATATACCTACTATTATGTGCGACGGCCCTTGTTTGCTCTTATGTGCTTCGGTGAATCCTTTTTTTGAAAAACAGCCTCCTTACCTATATGTATTTCCAAAAAGTCGACCCCTATACAAAAAAGGCTATTAGGGTTAGGACTCGACAATTAGTGACGAGCCACACCGACCCCAAATGAGCCAACATTTCGTTTTAAACCAAATCTCCATTCGTACTTTGCTAATATCCGAATACTATTCGCAAAATAAACTACTTGTGTAAGTTGTCTTAAATATGCAAGTTATATATATATGCTGAAATCAAAACCTTAATTATATGTTAACACCACTTTATATGTTGTTTGCGATTAGGCATTTAATGTTAGAGGCCTTTGTTATGATTAGGCTTAATTACAAGCCGAGCATGAAATATTTGTGTGTGTTTAGCCAAAATGTTAAATCAACTCCCAAGTTAGTATTTATGTCAATATACACTGTTTACATCCCAAAATTAAGACTCGGATGGTAACCACTTTTTGTGGGGCTCGGGGAAGTACCTAACACCTTCTTCCCTGAGTCACTTGGACTTCTTACCCACATAGAATCTCTGAAATGGACTAGTAGACCTTTTAATTTGACTTTATACCTTAGGTGACCTAATACGCCTTAGAAATTTATTAGGTGGCGACTCTAAAATCTTAACTCAAACGAGTTCACCCAGTCAAATCCGAAACCCGACTCGCCTCGAGTTGAGTCCAAAATCGGGTATGATAGAATGGCGACTCCACTGGGGATGTCAAAGTCCTAACCACAATGAGTCTTTATTTTTTGGATTTATTTAATTATTATTTTATTATTCATTATTATCATTGTTGTACTAACTTGGTTTCCTTTTTTATTTTTCTTTCGTCTACTTTATTTATTTATTTATTGTATTATTTATGTGACATTTTGCATACTTCACTCATACTCCCCTACTCCTGGGAAACAACACTTCACACACACACGGCGATTACGTGGATCCCACGGTCGCTTCACCACCAAAACACTTTTTAAGAGGGACATGTTGGAATATAATTGGTCCGTGGTACAACCAACGATTTCAAATGATCCCACTCCTTGGCCGTCCGCCTTGGGAAATCGTGTCTAGAATTACAGCACTCTTCTATTGTAATGAGCATGCATCATGCCGTAGGATGGGCTCCCCGTGAGCCGACTAGTTTTCAACTTGTCCAAACTACCTAAACGGGTTTTTCGACCCCAAAGGGACGTTTGGACATGATTATGTGCATTTGAGAGGAAAAAAAGAAAAGAGAGAAAAAAAAAGTGAGACAAGAATGAAAACGCATTTTGATTTGTTCAATTATTCTCAAAGGGGATGGGGTTTTTAAATTTTATTTCTTCTTTATTTTTAGGTCGCAAATGAGTCAAAAGTTTCATCGTTTTGGAATGACTATGGGCGCACCTCCTCTGTTAACCAATTGGTGGAGCAACTTGTCACTAGTAGAGCAAACCGAAGTACGTCAACACCTGGGTCATTTGGTTTCACTATTAGAAATGGAACCATGTAGGGAGATGATCGAAGCGCTAGTGTCATTTTGGATGAAGAATTGAACGTGTTTAGGTTTGGGGACATCGAATTAACACCTTTATTGGAAGAAATAGGGGGTTTTGTGTCACACTCGGGGTTAGACAAACACCCTTGGAAGGGGGTCGCATACTAGCACCTAGCATCCCCACAGCTGACGAGTTTCGTAAGAAGTTAGGGATGGTAGCAAGTGTAGACGTGGGATTTTTACAACAAAAGAAGATACTTTTTTCCTATTTTTACACTCGGTTTGGGCATTTGAGGGCGTATGATAGTCATAAGAAGGAGTTCGAGTCCTATGGTGATTGGAGGAGGGCTAGACCGCTTGCATTTGCCGTTTGTTTCTTAGGAGTGATGGTTTTCCCCGAAAGTTCAAATCACGACATATGTTCAAGACTTATCATGGTTGTCGATGCAGTGTTCAATGGAATTGATGGTTATCGTTATCAGGCTTTAGGTTGTTGCAAGAGAGGAGCGAAATACTTCCAAGGGTGTAATCTTTTATTACAGGCATGGTTCAAAGAACATTTATGAAAAGCAAGAGATGTGCAAGCATTATCCAAACCAGCTGGTTACAACTACTTTATTGGAGAACGGTATGGGGTTTCAAAATTCAAGCAGCCAAGCAGCACAGAGAAGTGGGTAAAACTGTTCGAAAACATAATGGAGGACTTGATTCAGTGGATGTTCACTTGGTTTCCCTCATCAAATTTCATCATTAGTTCTGAGAAGGCCTCCTTTGTGATACTTATGGGATTAAGAGGCCTCCAACCTTACCAACCGCTAAGAGTAATGAGGCAAGCAGAGAGGAAGCAAACCATACCATTGATACCAGACACAAAAGACTACCAGTTTGAATACAATTTCTAAGGCGTATTAGGTCACCTAATGTCTAAAGTCGAGTTAAATAAGTCTACTAGTCCTTTTCAGAGATTCTATACGGGTAAGAAGTCCAAGTGACTTAGGGAAGAAGGTGTTAGGCACTTCCCCGAATCCCACCAAAAGGTGGTTACCGTCCGAGTCTCAACTTTGGGATATAAACGGTATATATTTATCGCACATACTAACTTGGGAATTTTAATTAAAAGATCATGCTTACACACACATATGCAAATAACTTTAGTATCCTTTGGCTGCTACCAAGTGTAAGATGTCTACCTTTGCGCACTCTGAATTCCATTGCTCAAGTTTTGCTTTCAATGCCTCTATCTTTTCCTCTAGTTCTAATGTTCTCTTCTTCCATTTCTCGATTTCTTCTTTGTTTTCTTTATCTATTTTGACAGCTTTCAACATGAATTCTAAGTACCGAATTTGGGCCTCTGCCTCACGATCTCTTATGTTGTTCCCTCGACTTGACCCTGCTACCACATTTTCTTTCATGCTAGAGCGCAGCCAGCTCTTGTAGTTTGGTTCACACCCAGCGTTGTATCTATCAGATGCTAGCGATGCTTCTTCTGTGACTTGTCTTCCTACCCAGGATTTCCTAATGCTCTTGACTCTTGGAACAACGTCTTCAGTGTAATCAAATTGATAGTCTTTTGTGTCTGGTATCAATGGTATAATTTGCTTCCTCACTGCTTGCCTCATTACTCTCATTGGTTGATAAGCTTGGAGACCTCTCAACCCCATAAGTATCACGAAAGATTCCCTCTCGGAACTAATGATGAAATCTGATGATGGAAACCAAGTGAACATCCACTGTATTGAATCCTCCGTTATGTTTTCAAATAGTTTTACCCATTTCTCCGTGCTGCTTGGTTGTTTGAGTTTTAAAACCCCATACCGTTCCCCAATTAAATAGTTGTACCCGGCCGGTTTGGACAATGCTTGCACACCTCTTGCTTTCCTTAAATGTTCTTTGAACCATGCTTGTAGTAGGAGATTACACCCTTGGAAATATTTCGCCCCGCTTTTGCAACAACCTAAAGCCCGATAAATGTCTGCTACAATTATAGGAACTATGGTATAACGATAGCCATCGATCCCATTGAACACTGCATCGGCAACCATGACAAGCCTTGAATATATGTCGTGGCTCGAACTCTCGGGGAACACCATCACTCGTAAGAAACAAATAGCAAATACAAGTGGTCTAGCCCTCCTCCAATCACCATAGGACTCGAACTATTTCTTATGCTTGTCCAATGCATTTAAAGATCCGAACCGAGTGTGGAAATAGGAAAAGGGTATCTTCTTTTGTTGTAAGAATCTTACGTCCACATTCGCTACCATTCCTAGCTTTTTACGAAACTCGTCAGCCGTGGGGACGCTAGGTGCCAGTATGCGACTCCCTTGCCAATGGTATTTGTCTAACCCCGAATGTGACACAAATCCTCCTATTTCTTCCAACAAAGGTGTCATTTCGACCTCCCCGAATCTAAACACGTTCAATTTTTCATCCCAAAACGACACTAATGCTTCGATCATCTCCCTACATGGTTCCATTTCCAATAGTGAAACCAAATGTCCCAAGTGTTGACGTACTTCGGTTTGCTCTCCTAGTGACAAGTTGCTCCACCAATTGGTTAGCAAAGGAGGTGCGACCATAGTCATTCCAAAACGATAGAACTTTTGACTCACTGTGACCTAAAAAATAAAGAAGAAATAAAATTTAAAACCCCGCCCCTTTTTTAGAATAACTGAACAAATCAAAAATGCATTTTCATTCTTGTCTAACTTTTTCTTCTCTATTTTTTCTCCTCTCAAATGCACATAATCATGTCCAAACGTCCCTTTGGGGTCGGAAAACCCGTTTAGGTAGTTTGGACAAGTTGAAAACTAGTCGGCTCACGGGGAGCCCCTCCTACGGCATGATGCATGCTCATTACAATAAAAGAGTGGTGTAATTCTAGACACAGTTCCCCAAGGCGGACGGCCAAGGAGTGGGATCATTTGAAATTGTTGGTCGTACCACGAACCAACTATATTCCAACATGTCCCTCTTAAAACATATTTTAGTGGTGAAGCGACCGTGGGATCCACGTAATCGCTGTGTGTGTGTGAAGTGTCGTTTCCCATGAGTGGGGGAGTATGGGTGAATATGCAGATGTCACATTGAAATTTAAATTCAATACGATAAACAAATACTTCAAAAGAAAAACAAAAAAAGAAACCAAGTTAGTATGACAATAATAATAGTGAATAACAAAAATAATAATTAGATAAATCCCAAAACAAAGACTCGTCATGGTTAGGACTTTGAGTATCCTCAGCGGAGTCGCCATTCTGTCATACCCGATTTTGGACTCAACTCGAGGCGAGTCGGGTTTCGGATTTGACTGGGTGAACTCGTTTGAGTTTAGATTTCTGAGTCGCAACCTAATATAATTTCTAAGGCGTATTAGGTCACCTAATGTCTAAAGTCGGGTTAAATAAGTCTACTAGTCCTTTTCAGAGATTCTATACGGGTAAGAAGTCCAAGTGACTCAGGGAAGAAGGTGTTAGGTACTTCCGCGAATCCCACCAAAAGGTGGTTACCCTCCGAGTCTCAACTTTGGGATGTAAACAGTATATATTATCGTACATACTAACTTGAGAATTTTAATTAAAGGTGTATCATGCTTACACACACATATGCAAATAACTTTCGTATTCGGCCTAGGTTTTGAGCCTAGTCGTGTCTACTGTCTCTAACACCATAAGCCTAATCGTAAACAAGTGCTATTGTACAAATGGTGTTCAATCTTGACTTATACACATAATTAACATGTTTGGAAAAAGATTATTTACTTAAATAGTATATTTCGCTAGCAAAAAAGACCAAAGGGAGTTTGTTTTGAAAACAAAATGTCGGCTCATTTAGGGTCGGTGTGACTCGTCATTAATTTTCGAGCCTTAACCTTAATGGTCTTTTTGTGTTGGGGTCTGATTTTAGAAATATATATATATATATATATATATATATATAGGAAGATGGGCTGTTTTCAAAAGATGAGTTCACATAAGCACATAAGAGCAAATAAAGGTCATTGCACATAATAGTACTTATATATAGATATAGACATGCAATTATATGTCCTAAGTGATAGTTGTATCTTTAGAAAATCATTTTAAAGTGTACAAGTGACCCCAAGAACTTTATACACCCCTATACACTATTAGATTAGTGTATAAGAGCATTTTAAGTGGTCAAAAATAGTTTATGCACATAAAGGTCCTTCTTTGAAAATATTTCTGGGCCAAGGTCATTTATGCAAAATGAGGGCGACTGTGGTTTTACACAAACAGTTTGAATTAGATACAAATGACACAAAATAGCCCCCGTTCAAGTTTAATTTCCAGATTTAATTACAAAACATGCACTCAAGTTCTACTTCAGTTAAAATCTGTTCAAAGACATGTTAATGGCACAAGATTAAAAACTGTGAACATCCTGTTACGATTTTATAGGCATGTTAAACTGATTAGAGTTCTACCATGATGCAACACATAATAGGAGTTTAGGAATATGCCCCCTGATAGCCACAACACAGTCACTCGACTGTTCCCCTATATTAGCATAAGTACAAACAGGATCCTAATCAAATTCACATAGGATGGGGCAGTCTCTAAGGGAAGCAACGTAGTCTTAGGTTCTAAAGTCCCTCATTCCCAGAGCTTTTAAGATTAAGTTTAGTAAAGCAAATTCAGAACTCAAGACATTAGTGTCCCAATCCCAAAATCAACTTAAAAAGGGCCCAAACACTGACCCTTTCAAGTTTCAAGAGTACTCTGTAGTCACCAACACATAACTTGGACAGTTAGAGCATTTCAAATGGCTTGCAAACACAGAGTTAAAAAAGGGAAAGGGAAAGGGGAAAGACCTGAGCTGAGGTCTATGCCCAATGCAGGGGACTGGGCCTGAACCTTACCCCTGTCCCTTACAAAAAGATAAGCAGGATCCCTATTGAATCCCCTTGTCTGAACAAGACTAAGATACTTGGTAAAAGAAACAGGACTCAGACATGCAGTATTCCTCAATAGTTACAGGCACATTAAGCTTTACTAACTTAATCAAACATAGACAAGACAGAGGAGACAATGTGCAGGCAAGTTTAAGTTATGAAATTACAATAGAGAAAGCAAATAAGTAGGAAAAACAAGCATAACAGGTGTAAAGTATATGCAACAGGGTTCAACAGCAGAGATATACCTTTTGAGCAGCAGTAATGAACAAACAAACAGGGAGTAGATGATGCTAGATGTCTTCAGAAACCAAAATCTAGTAGAGAAAGAGAGCAGGATCCTTTCAATGACTTTGAAAGAAAATCTAGAGAAGAGAGTAGTATGCAGTAGAATGTGTATGTCATTGTGTGGTGTGCTTTAGGTGTTTTAATGCCTAAGCCCTCTGTGTGTGTAAAGAATGAGGGAATAACTAGTTTATATAGTGATGGGTGAGGGTTAGAATTCAAACGGGAAGAAGATTCAAGATGGTAAGAGAATATTTACTCTCAAAGTTGACAGGATTCAATTAGGTACTCTTTCCAAATGTAGATCAATTAGTCTCCCAAATTTAAGGAAAACAAGATTCTAACCAATTGTGACTCTCTTCCCTTTACCCTAACAGCAGTCTAGCTTGAAATCACAGTGCATAACATGTTCTAGTTCGAAAATCAAGCTGCAAACAGGTTCTAACTACTACTGTATCAATCATCACAACCATATAATCAAGATTTCTCATTTAAGCAAATCAAGATCCTTCTAATCATGCCAAATCAAATCACCATTTCAATTTTAAGCATATAGCTATAAAGACCATGTATTTCGACAGAATGTGAGGCTAAATACATTGTAACAAACAGTCATAAACATAATCGACTTAAGATTGCCATGGACTTTAAATTTTCATATTAACAAAGGTGGTCTGGGCACTACAAACATGCTAAGCTTTAGACATATGGGAATTAAAATCAGTGTCTCAACCATTGAACCAAGCATGGACTAATGATCCTATGATTTCTTGACTAATTAATTAATCAACAAACAAACATGTTAAATTACAGAGAAACTAGACAATCTAGGCACAGTGTCAGATAAACTCAAAGCATAGTAAGAGAGTAGGATTACCCGTTTGGAATTTGAGTTGGGTCAACCTTGACCCGTTTGATTACGTAAACATGAGGGTTTTCCTTCCCCATTAAGTCACATAAACCAGTTCTTACCACATTTTCGCCGGAGCTCCGATGGAATTACAAAATCGATGATGGGTCAACTTCAAACTCACCTCAAACAGTGACAAACCCACATGGGTTTTGTAGAGGAGAGTGAGAGAATCGTCGAGGCATAATTTGTTCGTTGCTTCGCCAGTGGCGATTCGATTGACCTAGGGTTAAGCTCTCCATCATCCAAATCCTATCGAAAGTGTGCGGGTTGTGTTGCAGACGACGAGGGGAGTCTAAAGACACCATTTTCCCCAATTTTCACCGGCTCAAATGGCCGGAGAAATCATCGACTGAGGGGGCGATTGGAATCGCCAAGAGAGAGAGAGAGAGTCGGGTCCAGGGTGAGGGGGAAAATAGGAAGGGGAAAGGGTTTTGTGGGGTAGAAACAAAGGAAACCGATCTGGGCCATCGGATCGTCTACGTGGACGATCAAGATCAATCCACGTAGGCGTTGTCACGCCCTAAAAAAAATTAATTAAATTATTGGTTAACTGCGAGGTGCGAGTTTATTTATTTAAAGGCTCGTGACTGGTGTTCAACAAGGTACAAAATTTATTTAGAGAATTCGGAGTCGCCACTTGACATAGTTTAAGGTGTGCCAAGTCACCAAAGGTACCTTGGAACACCTCTGACTCGTCTAATGGTCTGCGTTAGAGATTCGGGTAAGGTTCTCAGTTGACTCTCGGGAAGGTATTAGGCACCCTCGAGTCCTGTGCCGAGCACAGTTGCTTTATCGTCGCATTTTTAACTTATTAAAATATGGTTGTTGTATTAATGCCGTTAATCTGAATATGATACTCTGATTTAAGAAAATTAAAAGTGTTATTCTTATCCAGCCTCACGGAGGACTGGACGAATTTTCACTTTGTTTCATAGTAAATAAATAGATAATAAAAATTTATTACGTATTTCCCAAACCATATAAAAGGCTTGTCTACTTTTTAAAAAAAAAAAGAGATTTAATTAGCTTAAAATAATAATTAATTTAGAATTAGTTTAACTCAAATTTTTCTCTTAGCCTAATAAGTAGATCACAAATCATACTTATCAATGCGTAATCGAGTTTAAAAATACAACCTTCATTATTTGCTTCTTTCTATTTATTTTTTCTTTTTTTTACCTAATGTATAGATCATAAATCATACCTATGATGATGCCTAATCGTGCGTTATCTAATTTCTGTTGATTAGCCAAATCATAATACGTCCCAACATTAAATAGTAATAATTTTAATTTTTATTCAAAGTGAACGAATACTGGATTGAAGTTGAAATAATTTTATAAAGAACATGATGACTATTTATCAAAATAGGGGGCTGTTTTTCTAAACAATGGGATGATATGCTAAATAATGGACCATTTTTTTTCAAAAAAGGCCCGTTACAAACAAACTCACGTCACTGCAATCATCTAAGTGCATCACTTTGCATGATCAACCTCATTTACATAATCCATTTCAGATTTTAGTCACTTTTTTTCATATTAGCGCTGACCAAATTATGTTGTACAAGTGGGTCATTTTTTTAATTAATTTCAGACTCATTGGGTAATAAATTAATTTAACTAAAGCCATAGTTTAAAGAAAACATTCCGATATTAATTTGCAGGCCAATTACTTTTCTTTTGAGTTAAAGTCCTCATTTTACAAATCTATCAAGTCTTGCGATTAGACCAAATTTTTTTCATCACATGTCTACCTTTCTTGTCAAAAACAAAGAGCTGGTTTTAGTCGTTCTTATGGGATTGAGATGTTCAACATGTAACAAAAAAAAAATGATCAAAGAGTGGAAACGACTTTACACATTTTTAAACTTTAAGACATAAGCAAAACGCTTCTACTAAACCCCTCCATATATTCCCCTTTATACAAACACATGATCAAGACATTCAAAGGCAAGAAATAGTAGCAGGAACATAGATATTTCATACAAAATAATAAGGCTATAAATATGACAACATTTCTTATAAGACAAAGCCAATGTTTGGTTACCTTGCTTTTAAACTTTCCCAATAACAATAGCAACGACCGGTGGCTTAGATCCGAACCAAGAACAGCAACAGCCCAAATATCAACAACGAAACAGCCCTTTAAACTCCTATTTACCCCCTTAAACTTTAAAATTTATGCTCCAAAAGGCCTATGAAGTAAAGGCTTTTTGGTTCTAAATTTCAAACTTTAAACTCACTATTTTTTTCTCTATGTTATTGCTCTCAATTAAGGGTGATTTCAGCTGGTTGTTGGTGTGTAAAAAGGGCAATAAATGGCCCTATTTATGGCTGAAATTGGAGCCAAAAGGTGGGGCTAAAAGGTGGGGTGTGGACTTGTACAAAAGTACAAGCCCACACCCCTATACTTGAGTGTTCTTAGTCCATATTTTCAGCCAAAGGTACAGCAGTCATAGCCACTGTTTCAGCAGCTACAACTGTCCAAAAAGGGCTGAAATAATGCAAGGAAGTGTCCTTAAAAGGACACCAAGCACTCATCACTAATTTAAGGGGTCTAGGACCAAACTAGAGCAACTCAATCAGCCCCAAAACTAAGCTTGAAACTAACTAAAATATAACCAAATTCCCAACTCAGTTCAAAAGCAAGAAACAAAACAAACCTAAGCTAGCAAAACTCATCCCATGGTTGAACATTAACTTGAAGCAAAAGAAACACTAGCTTATGCTAAACAGGAAATATTTTAACACACCAAATAAACTAGTACATACACTACTTGATCAGCAAAAACTTCATAGCAATCACCATTAACAGTATACTAAACAGATTCCACTTTGAAAGTATTGAAACAAATTCATATATGATTGGGAAGAGACAAAGCCGACATCTCCCAAAAATATTTTTAAGACAAAACAAACACACATTTGAATCCAGAACTACTCACTGAACATTTTTATTCACACGAACATATGCATACATTTGGACATGGTTTTCCCTATGACCAAAAATCTAATCAACAATATGATGTAAACTAAACAATCAGACGAGTTAAAAGAAAAGCTTACGACTCAATCATTGTCGTATTTAACGCTTCCCTGCGTCGCTTCAGTTCCAGGCAACATCAATTTCGCAACCTCACTACCAAGGCTGTCCTTCACACCGCCACTACACCAAGAAACAAAACAACATCACAATCACCTTGCTCAGCCCCCATAACACAGTTCTCACCGACGTGTTGATGTCATCACCGTCGTCAAAACTTCCATCAAATCACGCCATAGTTGCTGCATCGTCCGCACCTTACCACTGCCTCACAGTTGTATCGGGTCACCAACTCCACCACTGCCTCAACGGATTGAAAACAAAATTTCTCCAAACAAAAACCTCCACAAAACTCCCAATCAACAACATCCACAGAAACAGAAAACAAGTAAGAAGGAGAAGAAAAGAAAAGAAAAGCAGAAACGGGGAAAAAAAAACAAAAGGAAACGGGAAAAGGGAATGGGGTATTTTGGAAATGGGGTACAAGGGGTGACGGGGAAAGTGAAGAGGAGGAGAGGGAACCAAAAACTTACCCGAAAAGAGGTCAAGTTGGCCGGAGTCGAGCTTTTCAAAGTCCGATCTACTCCAAACGGTTTGGATTTTGAGGAATCCAAGTTGAGAAACGGAATGAGGGAGGCGAGAGGAGTCGATTGATGTAATTTTTATATTTTTCCGGCCACCGGAGGTGGTGGCCGGCGGCGGAGCAGTGGCGGGGCCACGGCGGAGATCCGGTGGAGGAGATTTCCGGTGGGGAGAGAAAAATTTGGCATGGGTTCCCCTATTTCTGAGTTTTTGTGTATAGTGAGCAAAAAAATAGAAGTTTTGCTTATATAGTTAGTGGATGTGGGCCGGGTTATACATATGGGCTGACGGGCTTATACTTTGGGCTGTATTATTTTTACAAATAACCATTAAAATGGTTATTAGTTACAAAAACACACGCAATTAACCATAATCTAAACCGTATAAACTTACAATATAATCACAATTTAACATAGAATTAACAACTAAACGTATAACAAGTAATTTTTTGTTAATTCTCAAATTTTAACGTCCTAATTAAAGACAAATTTGGTCAAAATTAGGTGATTACAACTGCCCCTCTTTGTTCGGGAACACGAAGAGTTTTCGGACAAAGAAGTAATCGACAACTAATTTTGGCTTTTCGGCTCTAGTCGAGAGCACGCTTTGCAAAAATGGTGACCGTACCCTGAATTTTGGTTCTAACCGATAACAAGGTTACCTACATATCCCCGGACTAAGGAATCAGGTCAGTGTAGTTCCTCACGTGCGGTAGCTGGGACTACCGCATTCAAACAGACACTAGACTCACTAAGACAACCCTAGACACTCTAGACTACTTAAGACAAACCAGAGGCTCTTCTAGACACACTTGAGGCTGATACTAGACACTCTAGACTACTAAGACAAACTAGAGACTCTTCTAGACACACTTGGGGCTGATACTAGACACTCTAGACTACTAAGAGGCTGTCGCTGCTGATTACTGGTCGCTTGCTGGTGGTCATTGCTTTATAAGGAATGGAAATACAAGGAAAAATGTAAAATTACAATTCCTAGACTACTCTTCATGCTTCCTTGAGGTAAATCTCGGCTTGAAAGACAAACTCCATCGCCCGTTGTATGGGCAAGCACCATCTGAAATTTGAAATGGTCGTATCTGTTTCAACCAGGTCTTGACTTGAAGCTAGGGATGGTTGCTATCTTCGAGCAGGACTAACTTGAAAAGGAAGTGGTTGCTATCTTTGAGCGCAAATGAGTTGAACTGAATGTGAGTGCTATCTTCTAGCAAAACTGACTTGAAAGGAAAATGATCGCTGTGTTTTAGCAGATCTTGACATGGAAAGGAAATGACGCTATCTTTGAGCGAAAACTGACTCGAAAAGGAAATGATCGCTATCTTTTAGCAGATCTTGACATGGAAAGGAAATGAACGCTATCTTTGAGCGACATGACTCGAAGAGAGAATGATCGCTATCTTTTAGCAGATCCTGACATTGAAAGGAAATGACGCTATCTTTGAGCGAACTGACTCGAAAAGGAAATGATCGCTGTCTTTTAGCAAATCTTGACATGGAAAAAAAATGAAGCTATCTTTGAGCAAACTGACTCGAAAAGGAAATGATCGCTATCTTTTAGCAGATCTTGACATGGAAACAAAATGACGCTATCTTTGAGCAAAAACTGACTCGAAAGGGAAATGATCGCTGTCTTTTAGCAGATCTTGACATGGAAAAGAAATGAAGCTATCTTTGAGCAAACTGACTCGAAAAGGAAATGATCGCTGTCTTTTAGCAGATCTTGACATGGAATAGAAATGAAGCTATCTTTGAGCAAACTGACTCGAAAAGGAAATGATCGCTGTCTTTTAGCAGATCTTGACATGGAAAAGAAATGAAGCTATCTTTGAGCAAACTGACTCGAAAAGGAAATGATCGCTATCTTTTAGCAGATCTTGATATGGAAAAGAAATGACGCTATCTTTGGCGGGAATTGACTCGAAGAGAGAATGGAGTTCCGTCTGACATCTAGCGCAACTATCCCAGTTCAAGTGGTCCTAGCTCTTTCTTAGCAACATAGCAAATGTCACACTTACTTTCTGCATCGTGGATACACCCTGTTTCGGATCTTGCAAATAAGCTTAGTGACTCTTGTTCTATTTCTTCACAGTACTGTGGGATGAACAACGCCTAAAGCTTCTCCCAAACGTATCCACTCTTCATGATATAATTTTGGTATGTCGTCCTTCCGGCCTGATGTGCGGTGCTGGGCTCCAATTATCAATGTTGATCATGACTTGCTGAGAACTTTTCCATTGTCGAGGGTGTGCCCTGCTTGCTGGAATTAAACTTGAATCCTGTAAGACAGAGTTTTGCAATTTTCTTTTGTTGCTCATGGGAGGTTAGCGCCGAAAGGGCGAGGAATTAATGGTGAGGCAAGATGTACAAAAATGGAAATGATAATAAAAAAAAGTTTAAGGGCGAAAGTCGTTTGGACAGAGAACGTCTTTCTGAAAAAGGAAACTTATCT
Source organism: Petunia axillaris subsp. axillaris (assembly GCA_029990575.1). Lineage (NCBI taxonomy): Eukaryota > Viridiplantae > Streptophyta > Magnoliopsida > Solanales > Solanaceae > Petunia > Petunia axillaris. Next base: position 20,591,003 of record JARKNS010000009.1, read on the forward strand.
GGCAATATACTGGCGGCCTTGATGATCATGACATGTATCTTGGATGACCTCGTCCGACCAGTTCCACTTGTTTGTTGAGAGTTGATCCATGGAAGATATCAAACCATAACCAAGTTGAGGTGACTTTTAAGTCGACTAGTAGCGCCCTTTCGGGTTTTCGCCAACTAGCCTCTCTCTTTGATCTTTTTCCTCACTGTTTGTCTTGCGGCGCCTTCTCAGGTTTTCACCGACAAGACTTCTTTGTTTTCTCTTTTTTTCTTTTTTTTTCTTTTTTTTTTCAATTCAATTTACAACACCAACATCTCTTGAAAAATGTGAATAGATGATACAAAAATGATAGAAGTTTGTTTTTATTTGATTTGTGAAATAAAATAAAAACAAACTTCTGCCCCAGTTTAGCATGAAAAGGGGGATCTAAGTTTCCTTTGATGTTGGCCGCAAACTTGGGGGGAAGTTTTGCGTCAATAAAAGAAAACAGGGAAAGAGGAATTTTCTCTTATTGCGACCGCACCAGAATGGTTGCCTACGTATCCTTTTGAGAGGAATCAGGTCAGACGTAGCTCTAGGCAAATGCCCAGGTTTCTTTTGATGCTTTTCAGTTTCATTTCATTTTGGTACAATTACATTGATTCCAAACGGAGAACATGTCTCGAAAGTACAATGTTCAAAGTGCTAATAAGGGATACATTTTGGGATAGCAAAAGAGAACAAAAGTCTTGCATTCATCCCGATTTGAAAGCCATCTTGGAGTCAAATGTAGTACCTCTTGACCGCGTCTGCATTGACGGGTATTTCAGTTGTCCTGCCTTCCGGATCTGTAAGGTACAAGGCGCCATTTGGCAATACTTTCTTTACCATGTACGGCCCTTGCCAATTTGGAGCAAATTTCCCCTTGGATTCTTCCTGATGAGGAAAGATTCTTTTCAAGACTAATTGCCCTTCTTTCAAGTCGCGGAGGCGCACTTTCTTGTTGTAGGCTCGGGCCATTCTTCGATGATACAATTGACCATGACAAACTGCATTGAGCCTCTTTTCATCAATGAATGACAACTGTTCCAATCGGGTTTTGACCCATTCTGTGTCCTCAATCTCTGCTTCCACGATGATTCTGAGAGACGGTATTTCTACTTCAGCGGGTATGACTGCTTCAGTTCCGTATACCAATGAATACGGGGTTGCCCCTATGGAAGTGCGCACAGTTGTGCGGTAACCAAGGAGAGCGAAAGACAACTTCTCATGCCAATCACGAGATCCTTGTATCATTTTCCTAAGGATCTTCTTGATATTCTTATTGGCTGCTTCAACCGCGCCATTTGCCTTTGGTCGGTAAGGTGTGGAATTTCGGTGTATGATCTTGAATCTTTCACACACGTCATTCATTAAATGACTGTTCAGATTTGCCGCATTATCAGTGATGATGGTACTTGGGATACCAAAGCGACAAATAATATTAGAATGAACGAAATCCACCACAGCTTTCTTGGTCACGGACTTGAGAGTGACGGCCTCAACCCATTTGGTGAAATAATCTATTGCAACCAAAATGAATCTGTGCCCATTCGATGCTCTTGGTTCGATAGGCCCGATAACATCCATCCCCCATGCTGTAAAAGGCCACGGGGCTGACATTGTGTGCAACTCTAAAGGAGGTGAATGTATCAAATCACCGTGTACTTGGCATTGATGACACTTTCGCACAAAAGTAATGCAGTCATGTTCCATGGTAAGCCAGAAGTATCCCGCTCTGAGTACTTTCTTAGCTAGCACGTGCCCGCTCATGTGGGGTCCGCAGATCCCCGAATGCATGTCATTGAGAATTTTCGTGGCTTCAGTTGCATCCACGCATCTTAACAGTCCCAAATCAAGTGTCCTTTTGTACACCACCCCTCCACTCAAAAAGAAACCACTTGCCAGTCGTCGAAGCGTTCTCTTTTGATTATTTTCTGCCATTGGAGGATATGTCCCATCTTGAAGGAAATTCTTGACATCAAAGTACCACGGTTGACCGTCAATTTCTTCTTCAATCACATTGCAGTATGCATGTTGGCTTTGGACCTGAATCTCTAACGGATCAATATGGGCTTTATCAGGATGGACAAGCATCGAGGCTAATGTAGCCAATGCGTCAGCCAGCTCATTATGTATTCTGAGAACATGTCTAAACTTTAGAACATCGAACTTTTGGCGAAGATCGTCCATACACTGCTTGTACATGATCAGCTTAAGGTCTCGAGTTTCCCATTCACCTTTCATTTGGCGTATCAAAAGATCTGAATCTCCGATTACCAGCAATTCTTTGATGTCCATGTCTAGAGCCATACGCAAACCCATTATGCATGCTTCATACTCAGATGTGTTATTAGTGCAACTGAAGCGGAGTTGGGCAGCTGCTGGATAGTAATGCCCCGTGGGAGAAATGAGGACTGCTCCAATACCATGGCCTTTTGAGTTAGAAGCACCGTCAAAGTACATTTTCCACACGTGCTCTTCTTCATTAATCAACTCTTCAAGCACATCTACCTCCTCATCAGGGAAGTAAGTCTTCAACGGCTCATAATCATCATCCACCGGATTTTCAGCCAAATGATCAGCTAAGGCTTGAGCTTTCATTGCAGTTCTGGTGACATAAACTATGTCAAATTCTGTGAGCAGGATCTGCCATTTTGCAAGCTTGCCAGTTGGCATTGGCTTTTGAAATATGTACTTCAATGGATCCATCCGGGAAATCAGATAAGTGGTATAGGACAAAAGATAATGTTTCAACTTTTGTGCAACCCAAGTTAGAGCACAACACGTCCTTTCCAACAAAGTGTATCTCCCCTCGCAATCTGTGAACTTCTTGCTCAGATAATAAATGGCCTGTTCTTTCTTTCCCGAGGCATCATGTTGCCCCAGTACACAACCAAAAGAGTTTTCATTGACTGACAAGTACAAAAATAATGGTCGTCCAGGCTCGGGCGGAACCAAAACAGGAGGATTTGACAAGTATTGCTTGATCTTGTCAAAGGCTTCTTGGCACTCCTCGGTCCATGCAATTGATGCATTCTTTTTCAACAACTTGAGGATCGGCTCACATATTGTGGTAAGTTGAGCAACGAACCTACTGATGTAATTCAACCTGCCTAGAAAGCTTTTAACATCCTTCTTGGTTCGAGGCGGAGGTAGTTCTTGTATTGCTTTGATCTTTGCGGGATCCAGTTCAATACCTCGCCTACTAACAATGAAACCTAACAATTTTCCAGCAGGCACACCAAATGCACACTTGGCTGGATTCAGCTTCAGATTGTACCTACGGAGCCTTTCAAAGAACTTTCTGAGATCTCTCACGTGTTCTTCAGCAGTTCTAGACTTGATGATCACATCATCCACGTATACTTCTATTTCTTTATGCATCATATCATGGAAAATGGCAGTCATAGCCCTCACGTAGGTTGCCCCAGCATTTTTCAAACCAAACGGCATCACTCTGTAGCAATAGGTTCCCCAAGGTGTAGTGAATGCCGTTTTGTATGCATCATCTTCATCCATCTGGATTTGGTGATATCCAGCATAGCAGTCAACAAAGGATTGTATCTCATGTTTGGCGCAATTGTCTACGAGGGTGTGAATGTTAGGCAACGGGAAATTATCTTTGGGACTTGCCTTGTTCAAATCTCGATAGTCGACACATATCCTTGTTTTTCCATCTTTCTTGGGAACCGGAACAACATTTGCAACCCAAGTAGTGTACTGAACCGATTGAATCACTTTTGCATCCAGCTGTTTCATTATTTCATCATGGATTTTCTTGATCATATCAGTTTTGAACTTCCGTTGCATTTGTCTCACTGGAGGAAAACCGGGTTGAATTGGCAATTCGTGGACTATCAATTCAGAACTCAAACCCGGCATCTCATCATACGACCATGCAAAAACATCTCGATATTCAAAGAGCACTTTCCGAATATCATTCTTCACTTCAGGTAGGGCATGCATGCTTATCTTAGTTTCCCTCACATCATCAGGGCTCCCAAGATTAACATCCTCTGTATCAGCCAAATTGGGTTTAGGCTTGCCCTCATGGCGTTCAACTTCCAGGCCTATCTCAAAATCCGCCTGTTCCCCGTCATATTCGATCTCATTAACAGATTCCTCAATGTTTTCTTCGTCACTTTCAACCTCAACTATGGTTATGGAGCCAAAATCAGATTGCGGTCCCTGGATGGACGATAAGTTCCTTGAACATGTCATGATATCAGGACCAGCATATATATCACTACAGATAAACAAAAATAGAATAAAATTAGGAACATGAACAGAGATTGAAGTAAAGCTTGGCTCTTGGCCTTTCATTAATGAAAAAGGGTTTGAATTACAAAAGGAAAGATGAGCAAAATAATACACTTGGCATACAACCCTTAGAATATCCAAGTGTATTCAAAAGAAAACTGTAAAACAACAGTCTACCAAGACCCCTTCCTGATGGGGAAGGGAGTTGCATTCCAGTTAGTCAGGTGCACGTACGGGCCAATGTACTGAATTGAAGCATTACTGGAGCCTTCACCCGGCTGTACCATGCAGATTTCAAAAATGCCACCTAGATCAAATGGTGCATCCTGATTGTCTTCCACTGTGTTGACATTTGTAGCGACAACCTTTGGTTTCATAACATAACCCACAAAAGACTGAGCGAGACACGGAATTGGCTTTGGGAGAGACCAAACTTCCGACTTCTTTTTCTTTGCTTGCTTGCGATCAGCTGCTTTTGGCTTGAAACCTAGTCCCCATGTGCCTTGCACGCCATTTGGATAAACCGGATTTACCCTGCCTTGTAGTGACGCTCCCAAACCCTTTCCAAATTGGAAACCATGCTTTAACATTTCGGACGCCATCATGATAGACGTCTCTGACACTCTTGGGGTGGGTATAGGTTTTCCTTCTGTTACTTTTTCCACATACACCACGTCGGAGGTTTGATACATAATGGTCGGGCGTGTAGTGATTGCTTCAAGGGCTGGTACGTCCAGGCTATTGTTAAACTGTGAGTCATCCTCTCCATAAACCACGACAGCTTGATTATCCCAAGTAAACTTGACCACCTGATGAACTGTGGATGGTACTGCACAAGCCATGTGAATCCATGGTCGGCCCAATAACAGATTGTATGATGCATCCGTCTCCATGACTTGAAACTCAATGCTGAAGGTAGCGAGCCCAATGGTTAACTCAAGATTGATGATGCCCAAAGATTCTCGAACTCCACCATCAAAAGCACGAACAGCAGAGGAACTTGCCCTGATTTTGCTCATATCCACCCTTAGACTCTTCAATGTAGACAGAGGGCAAATGTTCAATCCCGCGCCACCATCTATTAGAACACGTGTGACATAGGAGTCTTCACACTTGACTGAGACATGAAGCGCTCGATTATGACCGGTTCCTTCTGCTGGCAGCTCCTCATCGGTGAACATCACACGATTAGTCTCAAATACTCTGCCAGCAAGTGCTTCCAGATTAGCCACAGTAGTTTGTTCAGGAATGTAGGCCTCATTCAATATCTTCAACAGTGCATTGCGATGTGCTTCAGAGTTCATAAGTAGAGACAAGAGTGATATCTGAGCTGGAGTCTTTCTCAGCTGCTCGACGATGGAATAATCTGTCGACCTCATTTTCTTCAAAAATTCTTCAGCTTCTTTCTCAGACACCGGCTCTTTGATGGGTCCTTGGTCTTCTCGACCTGGCTTTGTCTTTCTCAATTCTTCCGGGGTGAAACATCTCCCGGACCGAGTTAGACCATTTACATCTGCAGCAACCTCCATGATTTCTTTCCCGTTGTAAGACACAATTGTCTTGTTGTAGTTCCAAGGAACAGCCTTTGTACTTTTGACAGGGAGTTGCGCTGCTTGAGTGATGATAACCGGTTCACACTTCTTTGCCTTAACCTCGAAGACCGGAGTTTTCTGGCATGATGCCCCTTGCACAATAAATGTTGGTGCACTGTCATGAACTTTTTCCTGCTTTGCAACCGGAATTGTGAAACTTGGCACAACAGCAGTATCTTGCTTTGCTTTGTTGACAGACGCACTTGACTTTCCCCTGATTACAACAATAAACGGCTCAGGGCCTTTGATGTCTGGAGAGGGACCAACTGCCACAATCTGCTTGGCGGCTTTCCCTTTCAAGTCCTCTTCTATGCATACCATCCCTACCATGGGTACGTTGTTTTGAACATCATGAGCTGGTAAAGGATTTTGATTCACATTTTGTGTTTCATCCCCCACGACTTTTATCTGATTATTGTCTATCATTGCCTGGATTACCCTTTTGAGTTCCCAGCAGGATTCTGTGTCGTGTCCAGGTGCTCCAGAATGAAATGCGCAATGACGTGAATGATCAACTCTTCCGTTGGGGTTCACTTTTCCCGGGATTGGCTTCAACAGATTGGCTTGTTGCAACTTTTCAAACAAATTAGTGTAAGTTTCCCCCAGTGGGGTGAACTGCCTTTTCTCTTGTTGCATGTTTGGACGAAAACCCTGCGGACCTCGTGGTCGATAAGGCATCTCCTGGTGAGCCTGGAATTGAGTATGTGCCTGTTGATTGTTATATTGGACTGGAGCAGGGGGTGGACGCCACTGTGGACCAGATAGAGGCTGAGCATAAGATGCTGCATTTACAGGGAATGAGAACTGCGGCATGGCAAATTGTTGGCCGTGAGTTGGATAGAATTGTTGTGGCGGGGGTGCCTGAATATACCCTTGACGGTCGTTGTATCTCCCATCATTTCTTCTCGGTCCAGGACCAACCATTGCCACTTCATCTTTTTTCTCTTTCTTCTTCCCAAAAGTACCTGACCCTGATTGCAACGCTTGGGTCGTGGCTCTCAAAGCTGTTTGGCTAACAATCTTGCCTGCTTTGATTCCTCTCTCAATCATCTCCCCAATTTTTACTGCTTCACTAAATTGCTTTCCAAGGGCAGAGGCCATCGCCTGGTAGTATGTTTCGTCAAGTACTTCGATGAATTCTTCGACCATTTTATCGTCTGGGATCAAAGGGCTCACACGCGCCGCCTGTTCGCGCCACCTATAGGCATACTCTCTGAAGCTTTCGCCTGGTTTCTTTGTGATCGTCTTCAAAGAAGAACGATCAGGAGCAGCCTCCATTTTGTAGCCATAATGATTCAGGAAAGCGCTGGCCATGTCGTCAAAGGTGACCCACTTGGAAACATCTTGTTGCACAAACCATTCTGTGGCCGGTCCTCCCAAACTGTCCGCAAAGTACGCCATCAATAATTCGTCCTTCTCGATACCCCTCATTTTGTTAAGGTGTATCTTCACATGGATCCTCGGGTCACTTTGCCCAGTGTATGGATCAAATTTGGGCACAACAAAACCTTCAGGCAATGGCACATGAGGGAATAAGCACATGTCTTTGTATGAAATACTGGTTTTACCCCCTTACCCTTGGATGTTTTTCACAGTTTGCTCCAAGCTTTTCAATTTCCGAGCAAAGTCAGCCTCTTCTGTTTTCCCCAATCTTTCGACATCAGCATGTGATTCTGGGTGGTGTCCATGATCATACGACTCAGTGGGGCGGAGTACATTACCCCGGGTTTGGTCGAATTGTTGATCACGAGCCCTCAACTGTGGGTCACTGTTTGACCTTTGCAAAGTGTGTCCTGCAGGAACAGTGAATACTGTGGCAGGAACTTGGGCTTGGCCATGTTGTCCATGTTGTGGGAACTGTGCCCCAGGTTGTACAGTAGAGGGTCCAGCTACGTTTTCAGTTTCTGGATGTGGACCGAACCCTGGAGGATAACGGGGGTCTTCTGCCATTGTAGATTGCCCTTGCCCTGGTGGCTGAGCATTCGCCGTGAAACCAGCAGCACCTGGCGGAGCAGGAGGTGCCTGAACTGCCGACAAGTTACGGACCAGTTGCATCATCATTTCTTTCATGGCCGTGAAATCCTCGGCCATCTTAGCCTGTTGTTCAGCCAAGCGAACCAGCTCAGTGTTCTCAGTTTCTTCGGCCATCGTTGCTGGAGTGTCTTCTTGAAGAGGTGCTTCAACCACTTCTGGAACAGGCAGTGGTCCCTTGATTCTGGTGGAATAGGAATGTGGGGCCAGCACGACAGTTGCTCAAGCTCTAAACAAATCAAAACACGTTAGTGCAACAAGATAGCATGGAATATGAATTTGCTCGTCGGCCTGAACAATGCCTAAGGTCGTTATGCGTCATCCCAAATTGGTTTAGATTAGATCCCCAAGTGTATTATTTGATCTCTTTTCTCTTCTTTCTTTCTTTTTTTTTTCTTTCTTTTCTTTTCCTTTCTTTTCTTTTTTTTTTCTTTTTCAAGTGAGGCTTAGAGGATGAAATGAATTGACACATAAAAATAAGCAAAATATTTTCATTACTTCAAAAGAAAGAGTACATACGGTGCTTCCGGAGCACGACCAAAAGGAACGTACAAATGACTTAAAAAGGTGAAAATAAATTACAACATGCCAAATTCAAAAGCGACATAGAGTACAACAATGCCAGGATGTAAAATAAATGACAAAAAGCAATAATCTGCATCATCTTGGCCTGATGTATCTACTAGGGTGATTGGGGCACAAAGTCAGCTGGCTCCTCTGGGTCGAACTCAAATGGCTCCACGGGATCTGCTGGCGGGCCTTCTGCAAAAGTACGACGCAATCCATTCAAATCTGCCGCAACTCTAGTGACAAAGGGAAGCACATGTGGGAGTATGTCCTCTGCGGGAAGCCTCCTATACTCATCGATGGACCGTGCCACATATGTAGCGGAGTCATAAACTTGCCGATAAGCTACACTGATGGTCCGTCCTGCAGCCTGTATATCTCGAAGTCGGTCCTGTGCTAGCCCTCTGTGCTGCTCACCCTGCTCTAATGCCCTGTCAAGTCGAGCTCGAGAATCTATGGCATCCTGGCGATGATACTCTTCCCTTTTCCTGCTTTCCAACAAAGCTGCCCTATCGGCATCCCGCTCTGTCAATGCCTGTGAGTGCATGACACGGAGTTGTCTGACTGTGTCTAGGTGCTGATGCGCGAAACCCTCACTCTCTGCCTGAGCAGCTTTGGCGGCATCCCGCTCTGTCAATGCCTGTGAGTGCATGACACGGAGTCGTCTGACTGTGTCTAGGTGCTGATGCGCGAAACCCTCACTCTCTGACTGAGCAGCTCTGGCGGCATCCCTCTCTGCAATTAAGCTTTGTATGGTATCACGGCATTCCTTCCTAATCTCGTGCCTAGCAAGCTGAACCTACATATCCAGCCTGGCCTCAGTGTCAACCATGCCTGCTCTCGACCTCGCGGGCATCTCTTTGGGTATGGGCTGATGGTAATACCAGAACTTATACTCCCGAACGACCTCCCCCTTAAGTCCATCCTGAACCTGTGTGCTTTCTGCGAGGTGCCTCCTAGTATCCCACAGGCGCAGGATCTCACCTCTAAGGGTAGCTGGGTTGAGAGGATAGTCTGAGGCATATGCACTCATGTCCTCAACTATTGGGATCTCCTGCTTTCGACCCAACTGCCTAAGTACACGCAGAGGAACATAAGGCTGAGATGCTGTCAAACCCATCAGAACGAGAAAAGGACGATCCACGCATCTGTGTACAACCTCCCTCTTAGAAAACCAGCTGCACTGCCACAAAATCTTGTCCGGCGTGAGAGAGTTCAAGAAAGACCTCCAATCTGGCTCACTTCCTGGGAATTTATACCTCTCGATGTGTTCGAGATGGTATTCAAGATAATCGATGTCACAGCACCTAAGAATATCACGAGGTGGGCAAGGGCGTACATGCTCCAAGAACCAGACCTGTAATAGAAGGTTACACCCCTCAAAGAAACCGCTCTCTCCCTTGTGGCATCGAGTCAAAGCATGAAACATACTACCCAGAATCGTCGGGATGATAGTGGCATCTGGTGCTCCACCATACAAAGCTGCCATGGTCCAACTGACCTTAATGGATATCGCTCTATCCGGTAGTGGGAAAACCAACAACCCTAGCAAAGCGAACACAAAGACCTTAGGACAGAGGAGTACCCAATCTTCATATTTCAGCTTATCGTGGAACTCAAATCCATACTTCTTAAAACCATTATCGGCCCCAAAACGATCATAAAGGTAATCAAATGAAATCCAGCCTTGACGAACACTAGCGATTGAGAGGTCCGTCCGTAGCTTGATATTATTGAAAAAATCACGCTCATTAACCTTCCTCGGAGCAATCATATTCTTTTTCTCAAAATCCAACTTAAGAAGCCCAGCTATTTCCTCGAGGGTCGGCGTCATCTCAAACCCCTTAAAACAGAAGGTATTTTGGTTTGGGTTCCAAAACCCAACTAGTGCACTGACCAAGTCTCACCGCGGGACAATAGTTTTAGTCACAAGGTCAGTCAGAAAACCAATCTTCTCCTGGACTATATCTTTCTGCATTTCACTCATTGTGTCCCACCAAGACTTTAGAGATTTATCCGATTTGGGTGGGCCATCAGTCATCATAATAGAGGGTGGAATGGCATCAGCAGGGTATTTTCTTTTGACTGTCCTAGAAGATGATGCAGCCATTGTTCCTAATAAAATAATAATAAAAAAATGTGTCAAATGTTTGAAAGCCTGAGAACAACTTAAAACAACTGTCCGACAGAGCAAAACAGATGCCTAAACTGCTAATTCGAAACTCCAATTTTCAACAAAACTTTTGTCATTGTAATGACGTAAAGTTGACCCTAAGAGAATCGAAAAATTTTGCCATCATAACGGCATCAGGACTGACTCCGGGAAATTACCAACATTGGTATTTAGATGTAATTTATAAAAGAAAAAATTCTACGTTACAACGACGCCACATTGACATCAAAACAAAATTTCATTTCCATTGATGAACACTACAGTACTTTTGCAAAAATTTGCCGGCGTAACGACGTGAAAAAACTGGACCTCAAAAACTCCCAACATCGGTATACGAGCCTTTTTCTAAAAATTCGCCATTATAACGGCGTGAAAACTGACACGAAAATTTTTTGACTTTCTAACTACTAAGTATGTACATATTTTTTTTTGTAAAATTTTCGTCATTATAACGACACAAACTGACATATACAAAAGACGGCAAACACTGACGTTTTTACAAAAATTTGCCATTACAGCAGTATGACTCAATTTTATAAAAATAGCAAAACATTTACATTTAAAACATAAAATTCAACCTCTTCCTCACTTTTCCTTTCATTTTTCTCTTTTCTTTTTTTTCTATTTTTTTTTTCTTTTGAAATCCGTCTCTCCCAAACTTGGTCAGCATAACAACCTTTCCTAATCGCATGCAACACATAGAATGCTTTTTTCAGACAAGTCTTTCCCGGGAAGTGGGTCCCGTTCAGACAACAGGTAATCAACCTAGACAAGTGCAATACCGGCGTATCACACCTCATTAAGTCGGATATGATGCAGATAATTGGGCCTAAAGGTTTAACTCTGGGTGACACAACTGACTCAGTGTCTAGACTGGCTGAAAACCCGGTGGACAAACCGGGCGGAAAGCGCATCAGGGCCATCCGGAGACAGTGTGTCCGACCTAAAACCCCGTCACGCCTTCCTCTTAAATCATGGGAAATTTAGTAAGAAAGTCCCAGATGCCACAAGCAATCTGGTAAGTGTACGTGTGTGTGTGTTTCAGAGACTCAGAGGGTTGCGGAGGAAGACAGTTTATATATACAGTTCAACAATATCAAAGCAGTAACATTCAACTTTTCAGGTGATAACGGCAATAAGATAACAACCAAATATTTAATAAATTAAAACATGCGACAATTTATCAAAGCCGGAGATTCTAGTTTTCACTAATTTCCCCAGCGGAGTCGCCAAGCTGTCACGCCCTAAAAAAAATTAATTAAATTATTGGTTAACTGCGAGGTGCGAGTTTATTTATTTAAAGGCTCGTGACTGGTGTTCAACAAGGTACAAAATTTATTTAGAGAATTCGGAGTCGCCACTTGACATAGTTTAAGGTGTGCCAAGTCACCAAAGGTACCTTGGAACACCTCTGACTCGTCTAATGGTCTGCGTTAGAGATTCGGGTAAGGTTCTCAGTTGACTCTCGGGAAGGTATTAGGCACCCTCGAGTCCTGTGCCGAGCACAGTTGCTTTATCGTCGCATTTTTAACTTATTAAAATATGGTTGTTGTATTAATGCCGTTAATCTGAATATGATACTCTGATTTAAGAAAATTAAAAGCGTTATCCTTATCCAGCCTCACGGAGGACTGGACGAATTTTCACTTTGTTTCATAGTAAATAAATAAATAAATAGATAATAAAAATTTATTACGTATTTCCCAAACCATATAAAGGGCTTGTCTACATTTTTTTAAAAAAAAAGAGATTTAATTAGCTTAAAATAATAATTAATTTAGAATTAGTTTAACTCAAATTTTTCTCTTAGCCTAATAAGTAGATCACAAATCATACTTATCAATGCGTAATCGAGTTTAAAAATACAACCTTCATTATTTGCTTCTTTCTATTTATTTTTTCTTTTTTTACCTAATGTATAGATCATAAATCATACTTATGATGATGCCTAATCGTGCGTTATCTAATTTCTGTTGATTAGCCAAATCATAATACGTCCCAACATTAAATAGTAATAATTTTAATTTTTATTCAAAGTGAACGAATACTGGATAGAAGTTGAAATAATTTTATAAAGAACGTGATGACTATTTATCAAAATAGGGGGCTGTTTTTCTAAACAATGGGATGATATGCTAAATAATGGACCATTTTTTTTCAAAAAAGGCCCGTTACAAACAAACTCACGTCACTGCAATCATCTAAGTGCATCACTTTGCATGATCAACCTCATTTACATAATCCATTTCAGATTTTAGTCACTTTTTTTCATATTAGCGCTGACCAAATTATGTTGTACAAGTGGGTCATTTTTTTAATTAATTTCAGACTCATTGGGTAATAAATTAATTTAACTAAAGCCATAGTTTAAAGAAAACATTCCGATATTAATTTGCAGGCCAATTACTTTTCTTTTGAGTTAAAGTCCTCATTTTACAAATCTATCAAGTCTTGCGATTAGACCAAATTTTTTTCATCACATGTCTACCTTTCTTGTCAAAAACAAAGAGCTGGTTTTAGTCGTTCTTATGGGATTGAGATGTTCAACATGTAACAAAAAAAAAATGATCAAAGAGTGGAAACGACTTTACACATTTTTAAACTTTAAGACATAAGCAAAACGCTTCTACTAAACCCCTCCATATATTCCCCTTTATACAAACACATGATCAAGACATTCAAAGGCAAGAAATAGTAGCAGGAACATAGATATTTCATACAAAATAATAAGGCTATAAATATGACAACATTTCTTATAAGACAAAGCCAATGTTTGGTTACCTTGCTTTTAAACTTTCCCAATAACAATAGCAACGACCGGTGGCTTAGATCCGAACCAAGAACAGCAACAGCCCAAATATCAACAACGAAACAGCCCTTTAAACTCCTATTTACCCCCTTAAACTTTAAAATTTATGCTCCAAAAGGCCTATGAAGTAAAGGCTTTTTGGTTCTAAATTTCAAACTTTAAACTCACTATTTTTTTCTCTATGTTATTGCTCTCAATTAAGGGTGATTTCAGCTGGTTGTTGGTGTGTAAAAAGGGCAATAAATGGCCCTATTTATGGCTGAAATTGGAGCCAAAAGGTGGGGCTAAAAGGTGGGGTGTGGACTTGTACAAAAGTACAAGCCCACACCCCTATACTTGAGTGTTCTTAGTCCATATTTTCAGCCAAAGGTACAGCAGTCATAGCCACTGTTTCAGCAGCTACAACTGTCCAAAAAGGGCTGAAATAATGCAAGGAAGTGTCCTTAAAAGGACACCAAGCACTCATCACTAATTTAAGGGGTCTAGGACCAAACTAGAGCAACTCAATCAGCCCCAAAACTAAGCTTGAAACTAACTAAAATATAACCAGATTCCCAACTCAGTTCAAAAGCAAGAAACAAAACAAACCTAAGCTAGCAAAACTCATCCCATGGTTGAACATTAACTTGAAGCAAAAGAAACACTAGCTTATGCTAAACAGGAAATATTTTAACACACCAAATAAACTAGTACATACACTACTTGATCAGCAAAAACTTCATAGCAATCACCATTAACAGTATACTAAACAGATTCCACTTTGAAAGTATTGAAACAAATTCATATATGATTGGGAAGAGACAAAGCCGACATCTCCCAAAAATATTTTTAAGACAAAACAAACACACATTTGAATCCAGAACTACTCACTGAACATTTTTATTCACACGAACATATGCATACATTTGGACATGGTTTTCCCTATGACCAAAAATCTAATCAACAATATGATGTAAACTAAACAATCAGACGAGTTAAAAGAAAAGCTTACGACTCAATCATTGTCGTATTTAACGCTTCCCTGCGTCGCTTCAGTTCCAGGCAACATCAATTTCGCAACCTCACTACCAAGGCTGTCCTTCACACCGCCACTACACCAAGAAACAAAACAACATCACAATCACCTTGCTCAGCCCCCATAACACAGTTCTCACCGACGTGTTGATGTCATCACCGTCGTCAAAACTTCCATCAAATCACGCCATAGTTGCTGCATCGTCCGCACCTTACCACTGCCTCACAGTTGTATCGGGTCACCAACTCCACCACTGCCTCAACGGATTGAAAACAAAATTTCTCCAAACAAAAACCTCCACAAAACTCCCAATCAACAACATCCACAGAAACAGAAAACAAGTAAGAAGGAGAAGAAAAGAAAAGAAAAGCAGAAACGGGAAAAAAAAACAAAAGGAAACGGGAAAAGGGAATGGGGTATTTTGGAAATGGGGTACAAGGGGTGACGGGGAAAGTGAAGAGGAGGAGAGGGAACCAAAAACTTACCCGAAAAGAGGTCAAGTTGGCCGGAGTCGAGCTTTTCAAAGTCCGATCTACTCCAAACGGTTTGGATTTTGAGGAATCCAAGTTGAGAAACGGAATGAGGGAGGCGAGAGGAGTCGATTGATGTAATTTTTATATTTTTCCGGCCACCGGAGGTGGTGGCCGGCGGCGGAGCAGTGGCGGGGCCACGGCGGAGATCCGGTGGAGGAGATTTCCGGTGGGGAGAGAAAAATTTGGCATGGGTTCCCCTATTTCTGAGTTTTTGTGTATAGTGAGCAAAAAAATAGAAGTTTTGCTTATATAGTTAGTGGATGTGGGCCGGGTTATACATATGGGCTGACGGGCTTATACTTTGGGCTGTATTATTTTTACAAATAACCATTAAAACGGTTATTAGTTACAAAAACACACGCAATTAACCATAATCTAAACCGTATAAACTTACAATATAATCACAATTTAACATAGAATTAACAACTAAACGTATAACAAGTAATTTTTTGTTAATTCTCAAATTTTAACGTCCTAATTAAAGACAAATTTGGTCAAAATTAGGTGATTACAGGCGTGACGTGTAAAATAATAGCTGATGTGTGTGCTTTGTGTATATATGCGTGTATATATGTATAAATATTATATAAATGGGTATAAAAATAGGTATAAAATGGATTTAAAATGATATAAAAATTATAGGAAAATTAGGAAGTTAATTTTAAAATGTTAAGAAGGATAAAATACATAAAAATTGTAGTTTTGAGGCTTAAAACAATTTTGGATGGTTTTTCCAAAAATAGGAATTATTGTAGAAAATCGCAAAATAGCTATAGTTTGAGATGATGCTTTGAAAATGGCCTCAATTGCCAGGCCAGTGTGAGAAATCAATTTGAAAAGAGTAGACGAGGTGGGAATGAATACACAGGTGTGTGTAAAATACAAGAACTGTTAATTTGAAAATAGGAGGGACAAAATTGGGTGTCAACCGATACTTAATCAAAACCATGGAAGAAGTCAAGGAGATCACACGAGAAGCAAAGAAGGCCAAGATGGAAAATGAGCGTGTTAACTAGTCAAAGTGTCATTTTCATTTCTTCTTTTGTATTTTACTTTTCCAAAACTATTGTCATGTACTGATTTACAAATTTTGGGGAGTTTATGAGAATAATTGTCTACAAAATTCGTATCCACTTTCTTTGCATAATGACAAACCTAGGAAGGTTATACGTCCTTGGCACGTAATAATCCATTAGTAAACCTACGCCAAATGTCAAAAGGGTTCTAAACCCAAAAAGTGATAAATTGCATCTCTGCATTGATTCGAAGAAACGTTTGCACAAAACATTGATCGTCTATTTAAGCATGATCAAAACTATAAGGATGTTTTGGTCTTTATCTTTTCTTATTTTGTTTTCAGACTATGGCTGCAAAGGGTACTCTCTAATTTGAGATCGTTTCCTGACCTCCTCACTTGATCAGACTTTGGTGGGAGGATTTGGCCATTGTCAGCAAAGCTCATGTTCAAAAGATGTTGGGGGAGTTGATAGCTCTCAAGAACTACACTGTCGTGACTGGTTTGGCTGAAGCTGCTACACATTTCTGGGACTACAAAAGGGCTGTGTTTCACTTCAATAGTTTCGAGTTGGTGCCGATGTTGGAAGAATTTATAGGATTAGCAGGTTAAAGCCTGGGCCCGAAACCATGATTTATCCTCAAGACATGGAGCCTAAGGAGTTCATCGAATTGCTGGGAGCTCCTTACGATCCATATGTCGTTGGAGTGACTGATGAAAAGGTCACATTGGAATACTTACACTCTAGGTTTGGAGATCCGACACTTAGACACGAGTGGAATGGGGTGTGGGAAGTTCAAGATTGGGAATGGACTGAATCCAATGCTTTCATCATTGCTTTTCTTGGAAGCATGGTTTTCCCCAAGAAAGGAGGTAAAATCGACATAAGGCTAGGGAGAGTAGTAGAGGGGCTGCGCAAAGGTGCCTTCAAGCGTCAAGTAAGCTTTGTTCAGATTATTTTTGGAGAAGTTAATAGGGCTTTGTGTTGCTCCCAAACGCACACGAAAGTATACATGGTCGACAAGTAATAAAGTGATAAATCGAGTATCGTTCCTACGAAGACTATTGTTACGACTGAATCCTGGCAAACAATTTCCTAAAAACTATTCAGGGATCTTATTCAATAATGGTTGAGATTTTTACTAACTAAAACAATAATTAAAAACAAGTAATTGAAGTCAAGTAATAGAGCAAATTATAGGTTGTTATCAATAAAAGAGAACGGTCAAGGGTCAGAGCTACGAACAACCCAGTTGAGTTTTCCAGTTGATTCTACTTCTTGATTTCCTAGATTGCTAACTAACAGGTTAATTATATTCGTGAAAACCTTTCGATTCTTCACGAGTCTATGAAAGCTACTCTAACGCCTATATTTCTATGGAATTAAATCACGTGCATACATTAAAGAACTCTTTATTTAGCTAAGCCAGGTGAATAGATATATGTCTATCCTACGCGCAAATCGATTCCATGATGCCCAGGTTCACAATCAAGCCCTATTCTTTCTTATTTGCAATCACAAGTTTCATATGTCGAGTTCAACTTGTAAACCGTAGATAATGTTCAATTGCCGGGCCCTGATAACCAAACAATTAGGCTCGAGAAAGAATAAACAATCCGTAATGGTAAATTAATACGTAGAAATGAACTTTCAAATATCAACCTTCATGTATTTGCTCTAACCCTAGAACGATATGTTTAGCTATGCATATTCATAATAACACAAGAATTCATGGAAGAAATATGAAATATTGTAATAGATGATGAAAAGGAATTAAACCCTTGGTTCAATCTGTATGAACTCCAAACTTGCTCTGGAATTTTGAACTCCCTTTTACAAAACCAAATTATGAGGTTTTATAATATTTACAAGGTGCTAGGATAAGATAAACCAAAGCCTAATCTAGTTGGGAAAACTTGTGGTTCGTCGGCCTCAGAGCTTTCGTGGAAGCCACGCTTCCACTATAGCCTCCAACTTTTCAAGGCTTTCGCTGAAGCCTTGCTCCCAGTATAGCTTCCAACTCTTCAGGGCTTTCTTGGAAGCCTTGCTTCCACCATAGCTTCCAACTCTTCAGGGCTTTCTTGGAAGCCTTGCTTCCACCATAGCTTCAAACTCTTCATTAACTCTAATTTGATTGTTCTTGTCTCGAATTCATCCTCACCATTCCTAAAATCACAACTACGATAAGTGAGCACAAGAAACACAATTATCACATATAACGAGCGTATAAAGTACTAACATGTGAGAAGAAATTAAGGTAAAATAGGCAAATATTGCCAAACATCACTTTGACAAAATGTAGGAGAGGTGGGGACTTTTTCGAAGGTTGTAACTTGTTGTGGGAAATCTGGTTGATAGAGCACTTGCACAGTGTCCCTGTCAGTCCGTGGTGCCAAAACCCTCTTGGCAAGGAGGAATCCGTTCACATAGCACCCGTATGGCTGGGACAGTGGCATGGGAATACCTCGCAAACATGGAAAGTTGGTATACAAAGCTCGAGGGACTGCAAGAGGCGCAATGGGTGATTGAAAATTGTGCTGGTTTCGTTGTCTCCATACAAGGTCAAGACATAACTTTCTTGACATTGATTGGATTCCGAGGAACTCATCACTATGTTCCTCTGAGGATCCTTCGGCAAGTGGGCATGACACAACAAACTCCACAGTTAACTGAAGGAAGAAGTTTCAACGTGGACATAAAAGACATCGAGCATCCGATGGTCCTCACCATACTGACAATGTGGGAGAAAAGGCTTACTATGCAGTTCTGACGTGGCCGTGACAGTGGGTGAACCCCACAGCTACCCTGACCTACCCTCAGTGGCTCGACAAAGACAAGGCAAAGTATCGATCTACGACTACATTGAAAAGGAAAGCCAAAGCTCCAAATGCTGCTGAAAAATACAAGAAGCTGAAACAAGAGTTTAACCAAAAAAAATAAAGAGTTAAGGGTGACACAAGAAAAAGAGATGAGGAGACAATACAAAGATAAGATCAAAGGGGACGAACTCAAGTACTGGACCGGCAAGGTCATGACTATTAGGCAAGCTGTTGGGAATTTACAAGATTTGCTCAAATGATGGGGGGAATATTTTAAGTCAGTACCACTGGAAGAGAAGGAAGGGAGAGGGTTGGAAATTTGCGAGTTCCTAGTAAAGGCTCTTGGTGACATGGAGGATGGAAAAGACTTGCTGGAAACATTTGCTGATACTCCGCTCATTAGTCTGGTTCACAAACCAAAAGAGGAAGCAAAAGAGGAGAGGGAGAAGGAAGACACTGGAGCTGATGTTTGAACTTGAAGACTTTTGCTTGGCACCTAGTCTAGTCGTATCGAGTCAAGTTGTCTTGTCTTTTCTTTATTGTCGTTTTCATCATAATCGAGTCATTAGTGGTTGTAATAAAGCCAAGCAAAACTAAATAAAATTTCATTATTTTTAGGTTTTAGACTGGTGATGATCATGTTTACTCAAACGAAATAATGTGTTTGGTGCAAACGTTACTTCGAATCCGCGATAGGCGTACCTCTGGCACAAAAGAGGTCCCATGCATGATAGGACGCGATTTTATTCAAACTGACGTATACTCACATTTTCTCTTTGTTTTTATGTGTCAATTCCCAAGTCCCTGAAAGTTTGGTTTGTGCATTCTGGCCGCGCTGCAATACCGGTTGAAGTCCAAAGGATCGAGCCCAAAACCTCCCCCTTTACCTACAAGGACAAGGACGAGACGAAATATCATGGCTGAGTTCGACAAGGTTGGTACTCATGCTTATGAAAACTACGCTAAGCTGGAGCAGAGGTTGCCTGAATTGGAAAATAGGATCCCTCTGGCCCATACTGATGAGATCACTGAACCAAACCAAACTGTTCGCCATCATGGCAAAGATCTACTTTACCCCAAAAGAGACCTTCCTTACCCTACCCACACTGCACCACCAAAATCACCACAAAACAACCTACCTGCCTTCACTGTTGAAACCAAAACCATTGCATCACCCACCAAGGACCATGAAATGTACGCATGGACTAAGGAAGACCCAGACAGCACCAAAGAACAAGTCCAATGGCTGGTTGAGAAGTTCAAACAACTCCAAGGCGCTAAGGGAACCCAAGGTTTAGCTTATGAGGACCTCTGCTTGTATCCGGACTTGAAGTTACCTGAAGGCTACAAGACACCAAAGTTCAACATTTTCGATGGTAATGGAGACCCAATGGCTCATTTAAGGTCTTACTATGACAAGCTTGTTGGGGTTGGACATGACGAAAAGATTCGCATGCAGCTGTTCAACCGCAGTTTGACTGGAGATGCACTAGTATGGCACTCTAAGGACAAACCAAGAAGTGCGGAAATTTGTGAACAAGACAGAATTGCAGTCTGGGGAAAGTTAGGCAGATTTGTTTGGTTTGTATTTTGGTGATAGTCTGGTATGGTGAGCTCTAAGAGGTGAAGCCCCTGGTGTCTTTAAAAGATCAGTGGGCTCTCTCTTATAAAGACCTGTGTGTGTGCAGGTTTACATTATCTGACCAGCTGCATTTATGATAATTGAAGTATGCTTGTTGCATACTAGGAGAGTGAAGCCTCTGTGTCTTTGAATGACCAGTGGGGCGTATCCTTGAAGACCAATGAGGTTTTGGCTACCTAGGAAATTGAGAGGTTTGATTAAAGCTGAGGACCAGTGAGGAGCCCTATGAACAAAGTCTGTGAGCCTTGCAAAACCTAGAAAGCTGAGAGGCTTGTCCAAAGCCAAGGACCAGTTAGGTTTTATTTGTAAAAGATCAATTTGAACCTTTTATGGTTTGCAGCTTGGTATTGTGAAGGCGATTGGAAATTTCCCTCCTAGATGTTGTAAAATAATTGAGAGTTGTGCTTGGAAGAGTGAGGATGTTTGCAAAAGGTATGGAGGATTGTTTCAAGTTTTAGGCATTCGGCTTTAGAAATCTTTGCAGATGTTGTGGAGAGCTTGAGCTGTATTAGAATTTCGAGTTGACGCCAACTTTTGGAAGATAGTTGGGATAATGGAATTGCAGTGCCAAGGCGGAGAGATGATTGTTATCAATTATTGTTATTATTTATTGCTTACTCTACATCTGAATTGCTCAGAACTGGCATAGACTATTTTTCGTTACCACTTGTTTGCGCGATTAGGCTTACCTCTGGCACAAAAGAGGCAACCTTACATGGTAGGACGCGTTTGTATTTTATTTACGCTCAATTACTTGTGTTTTCCACATGTCAAATTATCTGTCTAATATGCGATTACTTGCTAAATATGTGCTACTTGCCTGAAATTTGTTGGCATTGATTGCGCTGTGATTGAATTTGTTCGGCGGTATGGTAAGCTTAACGTTATGTTACTTCAACCTATCCTTTGTAAAACTTAACCGCTTTATGAAGTTGTTTATTCATCTATTGTCTGAATTCATGCATACCACTATTTTAAAACGCCTTTTAAATGTTATTTTGTTTATCTTAACCCCAGTCTTGTCATTTTGCAAAATATTGTTTAGCGTCATATTTTAAAAGTATTCGCAAGTATGTTTTCCTTTTGAAAATAACTTAAGAATCAAGCGTTTCGCAACTGGTTTGCTTTAACAAAATGAGTGTCCTGCTTTAAATTTTGGGTCTTTTCAATACGGTCTCAATTTCTCCATTTTGGAATAAGTTGACCCATCAGTTTCATCTTTAATAAACTTTTATTAAATTTGATATGCGTTGCTAAAGAGTTAATTATTTTGAACATCAACATCAGGACTCATGGCTCGTCAAATTGCTGTGATTGACTTGACTGGAAATGATGAATCCCACCAAGACAAGGTTAACAAGCTTGAAGCAACTGTAGCAAGTTTGGAAAAGAGACTTGATAGCCTTACTGAATTGGTTGTCCTGCTCATGGACGCTCGCAACCCAGTGCGTAACGTGCCAAGCCCTGGACCAAGTGCTCCTATTTCTCCTATTTATACTGTTGCACCTCCTACAATGCAAGTAGCTCCAGCATTTGAGTGTGATGCTCAACAGTTCTCTAATTTGCATGCATTCTTGTTGGAAAAAGAATTTGGTGGCTTCTCATCAAAATAAGAAATGAAAAAAGCAACGGGGAGGGGCTTCCCAATGCTAAAGAGAGCAATGGCACAAGGGCAGATGGGAAGGCTCTACCATCTCAAGCAGGTTTAGGTGAAGTAGAAAAGGAAAATGTGAATGTTCTTGATGTGGTTAATCCACCAGTGTATGATGGGATAGGAGATACTCATGATCATTTAAAAGCATTTGTTGATTGGGTGGCAATATTTGGAAAAAGCAATGGAATCAAGCTGAGGTTATTGTTGGCATTTATTTGTCTATACATACTATATATCCACAAATCCCACAAGAATATCTTACCAATCCAAATGCTTGGCCAGCTGCAACTCTATACCAACCAACTTTTATCACTATGCCTGCTGTGGGGAGTCAATCGAATCAATTGATAGTGTGTTCACCAGAATTTCCTGAGAAAGAAGTTGAGACAACTTACCCTCACAATATGGATGAACAGATTTTGAGAAAGATCATGGGAAAAGAATTGCGCTCTAGGAATATTCAGAGCTTATGCGATGAAGACTTATGCATTCACCCTGACATTGAGCCTCCAAGTGGGTATAAGATACCAAAATTTAACACTTTCAATGGAAAAGGGGACCCATATGCACATCTGAAAGATTATTGCAGCAGATTAATTGGAATTGGAAAGGATAAAGCTTTACATATAAGATTGTTTATTCAGAGTTTATCAGGAATGGCACTTGCATGGTACACTAAGCAAGATTTTATCAAATGGCACACATGGGAAGACATGGCTCGAGACTTTCTGGAACAATACAAGTTAAACATAGTAAGAGATGCTTATCTAATTGATATGCATAAAATCAGGAAGATGCCGCATGAGTCTGTTGCAGAATTTGCTGTGAGATGGAGGCTAGAGGCTTCTAAGATGCATCCTCCATTGCCTGAAGATGAGCTGATAGCGACTTTCATTGACCTTCAAGAAGGCCTATTTTATGAAAAGCTACTTTTTGCCAATTTAAAGGATTTTTCCAGTTTAATCCGGTATGCAAAGACTTAGGAAGAAAAGTTTCAAACTGGAAGGTTGATTGACTATGACACTACAGTGCCAGTTTTCAATTGTCCTGATGCACCTGAAAATATTCAAGACTCCCAGCCTTCGCAAGTGCACTACAATCATGATATGCAGAATCTTCAGCATCGATCTTATCAGGCACCATCTGGTCATCAAAGCACGAAGAAACTAAGACCTATTTTCACTCCTCTATATGAACCATTGTCAGACATATTTGAGAGATTGAAAGTAGAAGGACTATTGCAAGCAAGGAAGGGATAGATCCCAGAAAATCCGCCTCAAAGATTTGATTTATCAAAGAGGTGCGCATATCACTCAAATATTCAAGGCCATGACACAGAAGAATGCTTGGCACTTAAGCACAAAATCCAGAATATGATTGAAACGGGCAAGATAAGTGTGAAGCAAGGGCAAACAAGCAATTATGATCCTCTAGCAGCAAATGCAATTATCATCAGAGGTGATTCATCAAAATTGGCACCAAGGCATTTGAAAAGGAAGCGTGAAGCTTAGCAAGAAGATCAAATGACAACACGTTGTTTGTTGAAAAGGAATTATTGCCCGACTATCTTATGTTTTCCTACTCTTTTGAAGTTTATGTAATGAACTATCTTGTACCCTTTATTGGGTTTTAATCCCGAAATCAATGAAAATTCATTTTTCCAAATAAGTCAAGCCAAAGCAATTTTAGATGATATCTTTTGTATAAAAGAAGAATTTCAAGAGCATCAGACTCTCGCAGCAGCAATACATCTGATTTCTATACAAGAAGATGCAGATTTGAAGCCGCATTAGGTGTTCAATCAAGCCATCCACTATTTTTTCAAAAACTAACAGTTTTTTCTTTGGAAAGAGGGGCAAATTCGTTTTGGTGCTACTGCAAAGTTCAGCATAAAGACAGAAGGAGCAAAACAAAATGTTGAGGCTTTCGGGCTCATCTTTCAGAACTCACGATTTTTCTTTGGATGCAGGAATTCCAAAAGCAGTAGAATGAGGAGAACTAGCAACCATCAATTTCTCAAAGATTATTCGCCTTGCCGCATATGCAGAGCAAATCAATTTCTTTCTTTTCCATTATAGCCTTTTGCTTTATTATTCACTCATTTTCCAATGCATTTACTCTAAATTTTGTAGGAAATGAACATAGGTTTCACTATGGACCGAAGGCAGCATTCAACGCTTTGCAGCACTATCAATACAAGCAACATGACCTAGCTTTGCTTATTTGTTTTGCATTATCTTACCTTAATTAATCCAATATGCAACTTTATTTTGCAGGTTACTATCAAATGTAGGTTCGTTCGCCTTATTAATGAACGTTTTAGGCTCGTTCGCCTTATAAATGAACGTTTTAGGCTCGTTCGCTTTATAAATGAACGTTTTGGGCCTGTTCACCTTATAAATGAACAATTCGGGTTAACCCGCCTATAAATGGGATATGCGGGTTTTCAAGTTGCGCTAGGACATTGGATGCTTCGAGACTCGACGCCTCATCGTTTTATCAATTCAATCGAGCACATTCCGAGATTGCATTGCAAACTATCTCTTCATGATCTAAAGCATTATGCTTTATCATGGTTTATTGCTGAAAGGCGGCATTTCTATTTCCTATATTCCTTGCAAATTATTAAGCCTATCTGTTTCATTTCTATTTCGCTTTATGGGAACGTTTACTAAAATTCCATTTTGTGATTTGCAGATATTTCTAAGTCTAAAGAAGTACCTGCTTTAATGAGTTTTACCTCTTTTGCTTGCCTTATGGTTTAGGCTCGTTCGCCTTATAATAGAACATTCTAGGCTCGTTCGTCTTATAATTGAACGTTTTAGGCTCGTTCGCCTTATAATTGAATGTTCTAGGCTCTTCGCCTTATAATTGAACATTCTAGGCTCGTTCACCTTATAATTGAACGTTTTAGGCTCGTTCGCCTAATAATTGAACGTTTTAGGCTTGTTCGCCTTATAAATAAATGTTATGTTACCTGCATAGACTATAGATTGGACAAGTCAACTGGAGACATTATGTCTTGTTAGTTGATTTCTTTTGTAATAGCCTTGTATTCTGCAATTCGTACCCGCTTTACTTATTGTTTGACTTTACTGTTTCAGAATAATGATCAGCCTAGACGTTCCCCGGGCGGAGCGCCTCATCAGTTGATCGAAAGAAGAACTCATTGATGATATCACAATCTGCATTTATAATTTTATATTATTACTTTATTTATTTCTTATTCCGATTATTACAGTTTATTAGCAGTTGTTCGCTTATCGTTTATCGAGATTGTTACAGATTTTAGCAGTGTCACAGCAGCATTTGGAGCAAAACGTGGAACTTTCTCTTAGCAGTGAACTGGGGCAATCGTTGATATCAGCTAGACTCGTCAACGAGGATCTGAAGAATCGCACTCGAACAAGCAAGTCCTATCCTAATTTTTTGATTCAGATAAGGACGTCAGTTTGAATTCTTTCCTATTCGTGCGTCCTTTTCCTGTCAATCGTGTGAATCTTCGTGTCTAAGTGTCGTTGAACTACATATGACCTGATTCTCTTTCAGCCCGAGATATGTAGGCAACTCGGAAACCGGAGTCCGGCCATGTCCATAAGCCTCGCACTTTGGTCCTTGGAATCAAATTACTTGGCTTTGTCGTGAAAAAATTGGTTTCTCGTCAACCTCTTTACCCTAAAAACTCTTTTATCCTTTTCGGGTAAAGAGGGGCAGCTGTTGACACCCAATTTTATCCGGAAACGCTTTAATCAATGTCTAAATTATTTTAAACAAAGACAATTTTGGAGAATTTAAAGTAGATTATTCATTTCAAAAGAAAAGGATAAAAACATAATTCGTAGCCTAAATAATTGTGTACCCATGCAACCTCTTTATTTAATTTGATTTAACCATAAGAGGGGTTAAAATTGCATTATACACTCCCCATCAGCCTATCTTTGTAAATCATACAATACACACGCCCACGCCCACGCCCCTAATCAGTTTTCTCTCTAAACCCAAAAATCCTAATCCCCTAATCCCGAATTGATTCCCCAATTCCTTTCCCCCCCCCCCCCCCCAAAATCCATCACAAACAGCCAAGAACAGCTCAGCTGGTCCCCTCCACGTTTCCTCTCGTCACTTTTTCGTACAAACCCCTTTGAATCTCGTCCGTTCGTTTGAATTCTTGATCAATGTGAGCCGTTTGATTGCAATAACGGGAAAATCCTTACATGTAAGGATAAAATTTGTACAAATTCTGTGAATTTTGGACAAATTTTACCCTTACTTTGTAAAGGGAATAGCGGATTTTCTGGAGAAGATGGGAATTTGGCAAAGGGTAAAAAATACTAGAATTCAGGTATAAATAAATCTTTATGCAGCAGCATTGAAAAAACCTAGGATAATTTTTACATTCAGTTTATAGTTTCAAATACAAGGAAACAATTTTCGGATTCTAGAAGAGAATAGTGTCATTGCTACTACTTTCTGTGTCTTCGCTTTGTTATACTTGTCGTCGCCCTTGCTCGCATTGCTTAGTCGGGCGTTTCTTCTCGGATCCCTCGCTCCTAGTTCACTGCACCATAGCAGGTAAAATCTAAACTTTTTCCTTATTTTTTTCCTTTGTTTTCATATCAGTTACAATGGTATGTGTTGAGTTTTGTATGACATAGTCTGTTAAAATTTGAAGCTTATGTGGTATTTGAATGTTGATTAAAGATTGAAACTTTATTGTTTAGCATGTCGTAATAGAGTTGAACTTCAAAATTGGTTCTGGTTCTGTTTGTAAAAGGTGAGAGTATGAGGGTGTTGCAGGATGTTTTGATGTCTTGGTGTAGATGCAGTTGTAAGGTAGAGGTGTTGCAGGTATTTTGAGGGTGTTTAGGTGGTTTTAGGTATGTGTATAAAGGATGTTGCAAGGGTGTTTAAGGGTCTGGTGCAGCAGGTTTGGGTATCTAGTTTCCAAGCAGGTTCAGGTATAGATGTGTTTGCTTGTAAACTTCAGGGATGTGTTGAGTGTATTCATTTGAGTTCAGGGGTATCTAGTAGGTGTTCTGGAGGCAATGAGGTGAGGAGTCTGTTGATTCTTTTTCTGTGGGTTGATGTTTTGGCTTGTGCAGTTCTGGGGATGCTCTCTGTTTTCAGAGTGTTTATGTAGGTCCTGTTTGATGCGCAAATTGTGTAAGTGGATGTGTGTAGGAGTCAAGGGAGTAATCTGTAGCTGTTTTGAGGGAGTCAGGGTGTTATTGTTGTTTGTGTAAGTATGTGAGAGCCTTAGAGAATCTGCAGGTCTGCTAGGATGAGATGGTTGAAAGATTCTTGGAGTTGCAGGTGTTCCAGCAGTTTCCTAATGAAATCTGCAGATTTGTTTCAGAGTTGTTTCATAGAAGTTTATTAGCTGGAGTAGTTTGTTAAGGGTCAGATCTCTGGTTCAGTTTTGGAGGGAGTCTTTGGTGTGTTGTAGTTTGTTTGTTGTCTCAGGAAATGGAAAAGGGTTGTTATTCAGTCTGCAGAGGTATGGAGATGTCTGCGATTGAAGGAAATCTTCAGAGGGTTTTTGCTTGTTTCTTCTGGTTTCCTGAAGTTTGCTGGGGAGTATGCGGGGTGTGTCTTAGTAGTTTGTAGGCTTGTTAAGGTTGGTTCTAGTGGATTAAGTGAAGTGTAGGGTCTGGTATATGCTGGTTCAGGGGGGCTTAGTTTAGGAGGTTGTTTCAGGTGATGTTGAAGAATCTGACTTGTCTAGGTACAGTTCAAGTTTAGTTGTTTTGTCTGTGAGGTAGCAGCTTATTTGGAGCTCATTTAGTGAGCTGCAGATGTTTGTGTGTGAGAGTGTGCGTCTGTCCATCCTATTTCTGGTTAGATGAAGTGTGTGTGGTTGTGAATAGTTCACTCTTCAATGATATTTATGCATTTTTTGTAAGCTTAGAATGGTAGCATTTTCTATCGCAGGTCTAGCTTGGCTCTATATAACTACAAAAGTGCATAATTTCAGATTAATTTCTTAGAATTATTGCATAGTTTGATAAATTTATAAGCTGACATTGAATCTATACATTTAACTTCTAGGTCCTTTATAAGCTAATAAATTTATAAGCTGCATAGTTCAAATAATACTCTGAAGAAATGTAACAACTCTGTCAGTCCTTTTGTGTGTGTATGGTTCAGTTTATCAAAACATCTATATATATCTGTGCACAAACAAAAAGGAGTAAATAGTCTGTGCATGAAACCTCTGAGACAAAGTTGTTAGCTTATTGTTTCAGATTGAACTATTAGCTCAAGTCCAGGTTCCTCTCCCTGTTTTTATATCCTATAAAGCTAACTCCCGACTCTATTGTGGCTTGTGTGATTAAAATTGGAAAGGCTTATATGTAAGAGTTGAGTATTCCAGATTCTTGCCTAAGATGATAAGTTTGCCTTGAAATATTTTAGCTGGATACATTAAGAAGTTAGATCCACATATTTATAAAATAGGCTTAGTTGAAGATCATACCTGGAATTGCTAATTTTAGGTGAATGTAAGATATTTTGAAAAACTAGTTATGTTCCGTGTTTTCTCTCTTAGATTAAGATGTACGTTTATCTTGCTCAATTATTTTCAGTATTACTTCACCTTATATGACCCTTTTCTGATTCACTTGTTTTCTCGATTATCTCTTAATTTCATTTACTAATCCTTATTTTCTTTTCCTTCGCATAATACACTTGGGAGCGAGTTGATTAAAGCTCACAAAATTGGAATGGATTATTGGCATTGGAATTGTCTGGGCCCCGCATTGCATTTCGAGCTCAAATTTCCCAAAAATGAACGAATGAAAAACTTTGTAAAATTGAGGGCTCATGTTGAGCTTGCTATATCCGGGTTCTATCTTCTAAACTCCCTTTTTTCCTATTCCCGTTAGAATCCATGTCATAGGATCCCTTAAAACCGGACTAGGACTTTACATGCTAGAAGCTTAGTAGGATAGCCACTTTACTATTAAATTATTATTTTATCGCATGTTTAGAACTGTTTATACAATTGCTTATCCCGTTTATTTGGGACGTGCCAGTTAGTTTAAGGTATTGAGAACCGTTTGTCAATTAATGAGTGCAAATTAAAAATTCAATAAAATTTGTATCTTTATTTTATCATTATTTATATTTAAATTATTTATCTATCAATTTACTTATTTTATTAAATATTCAGTTGTTTATTTATTTAATTATTTACTCCCTCCGTCCCAAAATAAGTGTCTACCTTTCCTTTTTAGTTTGTCCCAAAAAGAGTGCCTATTTCCATATTTGGTAACTCTTTAATTTCAAGATTTGTTTTGAACCACAAGATTTAAAGGCACTAGCCCACATTTTTAAACCACATGATTCAAAAGTCTTCCCTATTTTCTTAATCTCCGCACCAAGTCAAACCTAGACACTCAATTTGGGACGGAGGGAGTACTATTTATCTATTATCTATTTACTTATTATTTACTTACTCATTTATTTATTTACTTATTATTTACTTCTTTACTTATTTATCCTATATTTTTTTTAAAAATCTAAATTATTTTATCTTCATTAAAATTCGTAAAAACTGCCGGATTAACCGCTTTTTATCGGATCTTCGAAAATGCTCTTTTAATAAAGAAAGATCTTCTTTCAAAAATAAATGAACCACTTACTCAGAATCTCTGAAACTTATTTTCCTTTTAAATAATGAAAAAATGCACTCATTAATTAACTCTTGGTTCCTAATAATCATTAAATTAGGTGGCGACTCCAAAGAAAGCCCTTTGGACCCATTTTATTGAAATTACATTCTGATGCATACTTGTATGTATTTTGGGAGGGTTCAACAACTACCACCTCAAGGAAGAAGAAGGACGATGTCTCCTTCGTGGCCGCATCACTTGACCACTCCCCAGCTCACAACCATTACTACCAAACACCTCCTCCCTCCTACCCATAAATACCACCTACATCCACCTACCCAGTCTATAATACCCAGCCCATGTACCAAAACCCACCACCGCAAAGATTGACATACCCACAAAGTCCCAATTACCAAAATACCAACACTTACTCACCAAGGCCTCACGTCAATAATAACCCAAGACCCAAAAGGAACTACACCCCACTGGCTGAATCTCGTACTCAGTTGTTCGAGAGACTCAAAGCAGCTGGTCATATCCAACCCGTGCCATTCAAAATACCTGATAGAATGACACATTATTTTGATCAAACCAAAACCTGTGCCTATCACTCTGGAGGGCCTGGTCATGATATTGATAAGTGCTATGCTTTAAGGGACAAAATACAAGACTTGATCGACCAAAAGGTGAAACACTTGAAGACTCCAAATGTGCACAACAACCCTTTGCCTAGTCATAGAAATGGTAGGATGAACCTGATTGAGTTGGATGAGGAATGCAACTTAGAAGGGACTATCATTAAGGCAAAAGAAAAAGAGCCAGCAACCGCTTCAGTTACTCAAGCCGCTACAGCACCAGAGCCCATTGAGGTAGAAGTGGCTCCAAAATTCTATGTCTATGCGGTTCCCCCATACAGTGACAAGGCGGTGCCATGGAATTATGAAAGGGAGAAGAAGAACAAGGCTGTGGCTGAAACTGTTGCCGCAGAAGGAATGACTAGAAGTGGGAGGATCTACACTCCCGAGCATCTTGTTCAAGAGAGACGAGGCATTAGCAAAGAAGAGTCCGAGGAACTGTGGATAAAAATACAAGCAAATGAGTACTCCATAGTTAAGCACTTGGGCAAAACTCCAGCGCAAATCTCTGTTCTGGCCCTTCTCCTCAAGTCGGAGAGTCACCGAAGTGCTTTGATGAAGGTGTCGGACGAAGCACATGTTCCAGTGGACACTTCGATTGAGAACCTGGCTAGCATGGTTGGACAAGTCATGGAGGCCAACCAAATTGCTTTTCATGGAGATGAATTACCACCTGAAGGGTTGAATCACAACAAAGCTTTGCACATTACTGTCAAATGCAAAGACTCGTTTATATGAAGACAACTGATCGACTGAGGTTCCGGTCTCAATATATTCCCGTTCATCACTTTGAAAAGAATGGGAATTGACCAAAGCAAGATAAGGCAGAGTGACACGAAGGTGAAAGTGTTTGATAGGTCACAAAGGAGCACCATTGGGGATATCGACCTAACTATCATGGTTGGTCATGTAGAGTTCACTGCTGAGTTTTATGTTATGGACATCTCTGCTTCCTACAATCTGCTACTGAGGAGACCCTGGATCCATATGGCATGTGCGGTGCCATCCACATTGCTCAAAACCGTGAAGTTCGAATTGGACCACAAAGAGGTAGTAGTGTTCGGTGAAGGGAACAATTCTATTTACAATGAGCAAACCATACCAGCAATCGAAGGAAAGGCTCCTGATGGGCAGACATCTATACTGTAGAACTTCTGGGAGCAGTACAAGGCACCCGAGGAGGACGCCGCAAGAACTATAATTTAAGTTAGGATCCTGCAAGCACGGTCCAAGGAGGTTACACTGCACACTTTGCTCCCAAGTTGGTCAACACACCGCCTGGGGTTGAAGAAAGAAAGAGGAACTTTTACAGTGCTTATTGGGATAGCCGAGACCAAGGCTACGAAGGAAGGAACTTGGTCTGGGAGCCAGTTATATCTGACTGGGGAGTGCCATCACGAGAATTTTGTGAGACCCTACTAGCTAAGACCGAGAAGTGGCCAATGTACTCACCCAATGCTCGTCCCAACTGGAAACGCATCTATGAAGAAACAAGGGGAAAGCAAGTGTGGATACCCAAAGCACCTGAACCATGGAGGTTGTGATCGAGGAACCATATGTACTCCCACAGCCTGCAAAGTGGCCCGGACACTGGGTTATAGGCATTATGATCAAGCAAGGTTATGAACCGGGCAAAGGTTTAGGCAAGAACTTGGATGGTATGGTTGAGCCAATCAGAATTGTGATGAGGCCCAACAACGAGAAGGCTGGCATAGGATACATCGTGACATATAAAAAGAGCATGGAGGAAGCGTCATTGGATTTCAAGTTCTATAAGAAAGCACTAAGACTCTCCTGCATATCTTCGTCTCGTCTGGATACTTGGATGGTCGAAAAGGGGAGGTGTCCGCAACACAAGGAGTGGAGCCGAAGATAACTGATGCTGAAGAGGATCTGCTGGCAGAAATGCAAAATCTATTCATAGCTGATGAAGACTGTTGTGTGATCCTAGAAGAACATACTGAACCTCCTGGACTGACAAAGGCTGGATCTGGAGCAACACTGAATAACTGGATTAGCAACCGGGCCCGAGCTTACCGTAGACCTTGGTAGAGCTGGGGGGATAAAATGTTATTTTTATGTTTTCAAAAAAAAAATAAATAAAACCCGACTCTCAGTCGTGGAGTTTGCATTTTTCTTTTCCTATTGCACATGTTTCCCTACAAACTTTGTTTTGCAAGGATTCATAAATAAAATGTCGCATTATTTCCCGTTTAACTTTTTGCTTTAATCTTTTAATTTTGCAATATTTCACTTTTTCAGCATCCATACTAATATTCTCATTGAGTCTACAATCGCAATGTGTAATGAAACCATGGAGCTTGGAGAAGCTAGAGCTGATTATGATGATCTTGATGAAACTACACAAGAAGAAATTGAGAGATTTGAAAACAAACCTAAGCCAAACCTTGAGGAGACTGAGGTGATAAACTTAGGAAATGAGGAAATTGTGAAAGAGACAAGGATCAGTGTGCATCTCACCGCCGAGGATAAAAAGTTGTATACAGAGTTTCTTAAGGAGTATGAGGACGTATTTGCCTGGTCGTATGACGACATGAGTGGCATAAGCACAGATGTGGTAGCTCACAAATTACCTATCAATCCGGGCTTTCCGTCAGTCAAACAAAAGGCCCAAACTTTCAAGTCATCTGTTCTGTTGAAAATTGGTGAAAAGGTAACTAAGCAACTCAATGCAGGGATTCTAAAAATGGTCAAGTATCCAACTTGGTTGGCCAACATCGTCCCAGTGCCAAGAAAGATAAGAAACTCCGAGTTTGTGTGGATTATAGAGATCTGAATAGAGCCAGTAAGAAAGACGACTTTCCACTACCAAACATACATATCCTGATCAACAATTGCGCGAAATATGAACTGCAATCCTTCGTAGAATGTTTCACCAGTTATCATCAAGTGATCATGGATGAAGAGGATGTCGAGAAGGCAGCTTTCACCACCTCTTAGGGAACTTATTGCTACAAGGTTATGCCATTTGGGTTAAAGAATGTTGGTGCAACTTACATGAGAGCGATGACAACTATGTTCCATGATCTAATGCACAAAGAGATCGAAGTCTATGTGGATGACGTGATCATCAAATCAAAGAAAATTTTGGAGCACTTTGACAACTTGCGCAAGTTCTTCAATCGGTTGCGAAAGTACAATTTGAAGCTAAATCCGGCAAAATGTGCATTTGGTGTCCCGGCATGGAAGCTCTTGGGTTTCATCGCCAGTAGAAGGGGTATCGAGTTGGATCCGTCCAAGATCAAAGCCATCAAAGAATTGCCACCCCCAAGAAGCAAGAAAGGGGTTATGAGCTTCCTAGGAAGGCTCAATTACATCAGCCGTTTCATTGCACAATCCACCGTCATATGTGAGCCAATCATTAAGTTGCTGAAAAAAGACGCGGTGATTGAGTGGACAGTGGATTGCCAAAAGGCATTTGATCGGATCAAGGAATATTTGTCGTGCCCGCCTGTGCTGGTCCCAC
The DNA here is from genome assembly GCA_029990575.1 of Petunia axillaris subsp. axillaris. NCBI lineage: Eukaryota > Viridiplantae > Streptophyta > Magnoliopsida > Solanales > Solanaceae > Petunia > Petunia axillaris. The sequence continues at coordinate 20,624,858 of JARKNS010000009.1, forward strand.
CTGAGCCTGGGCGACCTTTGATCTTATATCTTTCTGTGGTAGACTCGACCTTACGTTGTGTATTGGGACAACATGATTCAACGGGGATGAAGGAGCAAGCCATATACTATCTGAGCAAGAACTTCACTCCTTATGAAGCCAAGCACACATTGGTGGAGCGCACATGTTGTGCACTGACATGGATAACACAAAAGTTGAGACACTACTTGACATCCTACTCAACGTTGCTGATATCAAGGATGGACCCTCTTAAGTACATTTTCCAAAAAGCAATGTCTACTGGAAAACTGGCTAAATGGAAAATGCTGCTCAGCGAATTCGACATCACTTTTGTCACTCAAAGGAGGTGAAAGCTCAAGCCTTGGCTAATCATATGGCCGAGAACCCGGTGGGAGATGACTATGAGCCTTTGCACACCTACTTCCCTGATGAAGAAATCATGTTCGTAGGAGAAGAGATCACCGAGGAATATGATGGTTGGAGGCTATTATTTTATAGAGCTGTCAATTTCAAAGGAGTCGGCATTGGAGCAGTATTAGTTTCCGGGACTGGACAACACTATCCTGTCACGGCCAAACTAAGGTTCCCTTTCACCAACAACATGGCGGAGTATGAAGCCTGCATCTTGGGTCTTAGATTGGCAGTAGATATGAACATACGAGAGTTGTTGGCAATTGGAGATTGTGACTTACTGATCATCAAGTTTGAGGAGAATGGACATCAAAGAATCTGAAGATATTGCCATACCTGGAGTGCATAAAGGAGTTGAAGCAAAGATTCACCAAGATAGAATTCCGAAACGTACCTAGACTGCAAAATGAGTTCGCAGACGCTTTGGCTACCATATCTGCTATGATCAAGCATCCTGACAAGAATTACATTAATCTAATACCCGTGACGGTGAGGAAGCAACCAGCTTAATGCTATCACGTGGAAGAAGAGTCAGACGGACAGCCTTGGTTCTACAACATCAAAGAGTTTCTCAAAAACGGTAGCTATCCAAAGAATGCAACATGCCTCCAAAAGAAGACACTGAGGAAGTTAGCAAATGGTTTCTTTCTGAATGGAGAGGTTTTGTACAAAAGAACATCCGATCTGGGTTTGTTGAGATGTGTAGACGTAAAAGAAGCTGCCAAATTATTAGAAGAGGTACACTCTGAGGCGTGTGGCCCACACAAGAATGGTTTTGTACTTGCAAAGAAGATTTTGAGGGCTAGTTATTTCTGGATGACAATGGAGCATGATTGGATAAAGCACGCGAAGAAATGCGATCAATGCCAAGTCCATGGAGATATGATTCGAGTGCCTCCCAACGAGTTGAACATTATGGGATCGCCTTGGCCTTTTCCCGCCTGGGGAATGGATGTCATAGGACTTATCGAGCCAGCCGCTTCCAATGGGCATCGCTTCATACTAGTGGCCATTGACTATTTTACGAAATGGGTGGAAGCTGTATCGTACAAGTCAGTAACAAAGAAAGTGGTGTCGAACTTTGTCCGTGATAAGATAATATGCCGATTTGGCATCTCTGAATTCATCATCACTAACAATGGGTCCAATCTCAATAGTAACCTAATGAAAGCAACCTGTGTGGTTTTCAAGATCAAGCATCACAACTCCACCGCATACAGACCTCAAATGAATGGTGCGGTCAAGGCGGCCAATAAGAACATCAAGAGGATATTGCGTAAGATGACAGGCACTTCAAAGCAATGGCATGAGAATCTACCCTATGCTTTGTTAGGGTATCGCACCACCATGAGAACATCAACAGGGGCTACTCCTTACTTGTTGGTGTATGGCACCGAAGTAGTGATACCCGTGGAGGTCGAGATACCATCTTTGAGGATCATCCAAGAGACACAATTGGAAGATGCTGAATGGGTCAAAAGAAGAATAGAGCAATTGGCCCTCATTGACGGAAAGAGATTGAATGCAATATGTCATGTGCAATTACATCAGAGAAGGATGGCCAAAGCATTCAGCAAAAAGGTTCGAGAGAGATTCTTTGAACCTGGGCAATTCGTTCTGAAAAATATATTTCTGAATCAAGAAGAAGCAAAAGGCAAGTTTGCACAAAATTGGCAAGGACCGTACATGGTTCACCGAGTTTTGAATGGAGGAGCATTGATATTGGCAGAGATGGATGGAGAAGTCTGGTCGAAACCAATCAACTCAGACGTTGTCAAAATATACTTTGTATAGGGATTAGGGATTTCCCCGCTCTGCAATATATTATGTAATCTGAACTACGTCACGACCTGATTCCCTAAGTGGGATACGTAGGCAACCTATTCAAGGTTCGGTCGCATAAATATAAAAATCTCATTTTTCCCATAGAACGAACACTGGGTCAGAATTTTTGAGGAACTCTCAGAAATTCCAAAAGGAAAAACATAGTTGACACTGGAGCAGAAATTTTTTAGGACCTCTCAAAATTTTCAAATGCAAACTGGGGCAGAATTTTGGGGCGCCCTCAAAATTCATTTGGAACAGCATAAAGGACGACAATTTTAACTTTACGCAACGCGACTTGTGACTCAATGGGATAAAATATTTTAATGCATTCTCTTTCTTACAAAAGTTTTTCAAATTCATTTTGCATTATATACTATTTTATATATATCCCTATCAGCTCGGCCAAGATCCCGGTGCTCGTGGACAGCGAACGCGAAACAAGCCAAGAATGCACAAACCAACCCCTCCCCCCCCCCCCCACCAATTTTTCTTTGGATGCAGGCACGAAAGATACCTAAATCAACAGGGCAAGGCAAAGATAATCTCCAGTAAAGGTTTGTCATTTTAAATTAGCTAAGGGCACACAACCCGAAGCGTCGATTGAGGGTACACAGCCCGATATTGATTTGTCATTTTAAATTAGCTGAGAGCACACAACCCGAGGCATCGATTGAGGTTACACAGCCCGATATCGATTTGTCATTTTAAATTAGCTGAGGGCACACAACCTGAAGCATCGATTGATGGTACACAGCCCGATATCGATTTGTCATTCTAAATTAACTGAGGGCATACAACCCGAAGCGTTGATTGAGGGTACACAGCCCGATATCGATTTTTCATTTTAAATTAGCTGAGGGCATACAACCCGAAGCGTCGATTGAGGGTGCACAGCCCGATATCGATTTTTCATTTTAAATTAGTTAAGGGCATACAACCCGAAGCCTCGATTGAGGGTACACAGCCCGATATCGATTTGATATTTTAAATTAGCTGAGGGCATATACCCGAAGCATCGATTGAGGGTATACCGCCCGATATCGATTTGCATTTTAAAATTAGCTAAGGGCATACAACCCGAAGCCTCGATTGAGGGTACACAGCCCGATATTGATTTGCACTTTTAAATTAGCTGAGGGCATACAACTCGAAGCGTCGATTGAGGGTATACAGCCCGATATCAATTTGCATTTTTAAATTAGCTGAGGGCATACAACCCGAAGCGTCGATTGAGAGTACACAGCCCGATATCGATTTGCATTTCTATTTTCTTTGCGGAGTGTAGATAGCCCAATGCGCCGACAGAGGGCATACAACCCAATGTCGAATCTAACACTTAACAGAAAAAGACACGCAATTACGGCATGGCAGACACAATTTCATATTGCAATGATCCTGGAAAGACAATCCAGCCTGGCGGGAACGTATGTTTTATGGATATACACATTATATTGCAAACACATTTTTATTGCAGGAAACACACCCCAAGCAAACCAAACACCCCAGCCTGATGCCCCATATTCCTCTTAAGTCATAGGCTCTTCTATAGTCATGAAAAAATTGGCTACACTGTCAACGTCTTTGCTCGAAGATTCTTTCGTCACCCCGGGGCAAAGAGGGGCAGCTGTTGACACCCAATTTTGTCCCTCCTATTTTTAAAATCAACCGTTCTTGAATTTTACACGCGCTTGTATATCCATTCCTATCTCGTCTATTATTTTCTCATACTGGCCTGGCAATTGAGGCAATTTTCAAAAGCATCGTCTCAAACCATAGCTATTTTACAATTTTCTACAATTATTCCTATTTTAAAAAAAAATTATCCAAAATTGCTTTAAGCCTCAAAATTAAAATTTTTAGGCATTTTAGCCTTCCTAACACTTTAAAATTAATTTCTTAATTTTCCTATAATTTTTATACCATTTTAAATCCGTTTTATACAACTTTATACCATCTTATACCTATTTACATAATATTTATACATATATACACATATATACACACAAGGCACACACATCAGCTATTATTTTACACATCACGCCTACGTGGATCGATATTGATCATCCACGTAGGCGATCCAACGGCCCAAATTTAGTTTCCTTGTTTTTACCCCCCAAAACCCTTTCCCCCTTTCTCATTTCCCCCCACGCCCCTCAGCCCGACTCTCTCTTGGCGATTTTTATCGCCATCACTGTCGATCAATTTTTCGGCCATTGTGACCGGAGAAAATTGGGGAAAATGACACCACCGTGTTCCCCTCGAGGCCCGCTACAAAACCCATACATTTTTGGCGATGTTTGGGTAGGGGCGAGATGTGAACCTTCACAACTGTGACGCCACTGCCGGGAAACGCCTCCGGCAGGGTTCAGGCCACCGATTTAAAGGTGTTAACACTTAAACGGGGTAAGAACCCCACTCGAAGGTAAATCTGCAACGGGTCGATTCGATCCGACTTTGGTATGAACGGGTAATCCTCCCCTTTTTACTGTTTTGGATTTGTGCAATAACTATGCTTAGATTTGCTTGGACTTTTGGTGTATTAGCATGTTCATTTGTTATTTATTGATTAGCTGAGAATGAAATACATGATCCTATACCTTTTTCTTTGATTTACTTATTAGTACAAACATTGCATTGAATCATTGTATGAGTTTTGTATTATTTTCATTAGTTTGAACTTAGAACCTTGTTTAGTCTAGAAGTTGATCTCGTGTAAATGTGCCTACTTGTTTACCCAACCTCGATACACAATCCCTATAAACTTGTGCCTAGTCTAGATTGAAAGTTGATTGATTTTTAAATTGAAACTTGTTGATTGATGCTTGAATGGAAACTACCACTCATGATTTTGATTAGAATTTGTTGAGTTAATCAAGGGATTTTGGGATTCAAAATTAGTTCATACCAGATTTATACAGTGATTCTTGAATTTAGACTCTATTATGGCTGGGGAAAGGGATTATACTCATCAGAATCTTGGATTAGTCTTAAATCTAGGGGTTTGATTGGTTTATACTTGGAAAGTGTGCTAAAACATCTTTTTTATTTATGGAAAACTATCTTTCTTTGCCTTATTTGGGGTTCTCCCGTTTGAACCAAAAGCCCCACCCCTCACCTATATAAAGGACTCTCTTTTAACCTAAAAAAAAGGACAAGTTTCTGAACACTAAAATTCAGAGACAAACACTGGCACACTTAGCAAATTCTGCATAACTTCTTTGCATTCAATTCTTCTGGTTCACCTGTTTCCCTGAGAAGCATCACCCTCGTTTGTGATAGTGTTGATCCTGCCTTTCTCTTTTGATGTCTGTACTCACCTTAGTTTCACAAGTATTCAGAATGTACTCTCTTACTTACTATCATCTATCACATCCATGTGTGTCTGCATATGCTTATCATGTTCCTATTTCATTTAAACTTCTGGTATGTTTGGTCTTGCCTTGGATTTTGGGTATGTTGATAATCTTAAGGAAATCTCTGCACCATTTCAAGTGTTTGCTAAAGAGATGTAATCTAAATAATGAGGTTGCTGCTTAAACTCTCATTAACTGTGATAGCTGTCTATGTGTGTGTTCTTAACCTAACCTTGCATCATCTCTATTCCATTATGGTTTTGGTGTATTGTCCTGCATATTTGATGCCATGACTGCACTGGTTTCAAAAGAGTTGCTGGCCAGTCTCCTTTGATGCAATCTTTTCCCTTTCCCTCATCCCCTGCTAACTTCATTACTTGCAGATGTGTTCTGTTGTTTGCAGATTCTTGAGGGTTCAATGTTGAACTTCCAAAATTGGTTCTGATGGTTCTGGAATAGGAAACCTTTGACTATTGATGTTCCTGAATTTTGAGAACTGGACACTTCCTTATTCTTTGAGGAACAGGGCTTTTCTTTTGGCCAATACCCTTTCTTTCTGTGTTTCCTCTTAGAAACTGCCCCCAAACTTGTATATTTGCTAGGTGCCCTGCTTGTATCTCTTTTAAAACAGGGGTACAACAATGATGTTGTGCAAAGTTGGCTACCCAGGGGCCTTTCTCTTGCCTTTTTTCTCTCTCTCTCTCTATGTGCATTGCATCATGTTTAGGCCTATATTAAAAATGATTTTGAGTTATTTCTTCTGTGAAAACCGATAGCATGATGAGATTCCCACTTTCCCTAAAGATCTGTACACCTTAGGAACCCAGAAGCATGATTAATTAATATTATTATCTAAGTTTTCAATAAACAAGGGGCTCTATGTGTTCTACTTGTCTATATGAGACTGTCTCTGAAATTTAAACTTGCTCCCTTTTGAATAAATAGTCCAGGTCCAAAAATATTTTCAAAAAAAAGCCTCTTATATGCCTAAACTGATTTTCAACCTTTACTATCGCCCTTATACACTAATCTAATATTGTATATGGGTGTATAAAGTAATAAGGGATCATTTATACGCTTTAAAACTATACATTTTAAATTAAACCATTGTTTAGATCATGTACTTGCATGTATTTATTTACATATACCTACTACGGCTCTTGTTTGCTCTTATGTGCTTCCGTGAATCCTTTTTTCAAAAAACAGCCTCCTTACCTATATGTATTTCCAAAAAGCCGACCCCTACACAAAAAAGACCATTAGGGTTAGTACTCGACAATTAATGACGAGTCACACCGACCCCAAATGAGCCAACATTTCGTTTTAAACCAAATCCCCATTTGTATTTTGCTAATATCCGAGTACTATTCGCAAAATAAACTACTTGTGCAAATTGTCTTAAATATGCAAGTTATATATATATGTTGAAATCGAAACCTCAATTATATGTTAACACCCCTTTACATGTTGTTCGCGATTAGGCATTTAATGTTAGAGGCTTTTTCTACGATTAGGCTTAATTACAGCTCGAGCGTAAAATATTTCTGTGTATTTAGCCAAAATGTTAAATCAACTCCCACGTTAGTATTTATGACAATATACACTGTTTACATCACAAAATTAAGACTCGGACGGTAACCACTTTTTGTGGGGCTCGGGAAAGTGTCTAACACCTTCTTTCCTGCGTCACTTGGATTTTTTACCCACATAGAATCTCTGAAATAGACTAGTAGACCTTTTAATTTGACTTTATACCTTAGGTGACCTAATACGCCTTAGAAATTTATTAGGTGGCGACTCCAAAACCTTAACTCAAACGAGTTCACCCAGTCAAATCCGAAACCCGACTCGCCTCGAGTTGAGTCCAAAATTGGGTAAGTCAGCAAGTAGCTCTGAATATATCCCTGTCGCACAATGAATCAATTTGTTAAAATCCAAAACTCTTTTTCCATTCCAATCTCTAAACACTCCTCCTACTATGCCCCTCCCAGAATTTTATGTGGCTGAGCCATCTATGTTGAGCTTATAACAGTTTAATTCAAGCTTGTTCCACTTTATATAGATAGCTTCACAACGAACACAATGCTCCTTGTCAATTAATAGCTTGAATTTCATTGCTTTATTAACAATATCGTCAATATTGTAAGGCTTTCTAGTTCTCTTATGAACTCTATCATTCCTCTCAATCCATATATGCCATAAAAATAACGGTACAAATTCAGCCCATTTGATATAAGTGTTAAAGTTTTATTTTGACTTACATTGAATTCGTAGCCAATCAAATAAGACCACATTATCGTTACCCCAAGCAGCAGCATTGCAATTTATTTGGAGCTGATTCCACACTATACTGAGAAACCTGCATCTAAAAAATAGGCGCAGGACATCTTCTGACTCATTCTCGCAGATAGCACATCTATCTTAGTCTATAATGTTTCTTCTGAATAGCAGACTTCGAGTTAAGTTCAAACGCTGTGAACAAAATACTATAATTGCTAAATTTGAATGCGGCCATAAGAGGAAAATAACGCCATTAATTTTTCATGTAGGTCAGCGTTAAATTATTTCATTTTGCAACTTATTGGTTTTATGCTTCGAATCATACCATCTATTTTTTAAAAAAAATAAAATCATTTGGTACGTCTTCTATAAGTTTTTTGCAATTATAAGATCGTTCATTCAAATTCAAAGTATTGTTTGTTTGTTGTTGTCTTGTGGATATAAGGGAGAGCAGGTAGGGCAATTTTGCGACCACCCCTAGATTTACAAAAGTATACTTTTTTCAGAAATATAATATATTATATTAAAAATAACAACAAGAGTTGCTTGTTTCGACTGACAACTCCAAAGAGACCACTTAGTTTAGGGAGATAAGTAACATATGATTAGAGCTATGTTTCCTAGAAATACAAGAAAATATAACTACAGTCATCAACATTAGTATATACATAGAAATACTAAGACCTGGCCTAAAAACCATCCGATCTTTGTTGAGCCTTTGAATTTGATATGATGTTGCAGAGAAAGGTTGCACCAACTTAAGACAGTTATACCACTACAACAAAAGTAGTTATCATCGACCAATTATTTTGTCACTTAAAGTTCATATTTCGTCACTAAAAATATTTTTTGACGAAATTTTTTTTATCAATCATTCGTCCCTATACCATGGGTCACTAAAAGTATACAGAGACAAATTAGTGCTTCGTCACTAAAGCAACACTATATTAACTACAAAAATTTTTTCGTCCTTGATTTTATAGGTTTTGTGACGAATTTTTTTGTCAAAAAAAATTATAAATTTTGTAGATGATAGTGTGCTTTTGTCACTAAAAAGGTTGTTAATGCCGACAAGACTACCTCGTCACTATTTATTATTTTTATTAGTGACGATGTTATTTGTCTTTAATGATATATGCATTCCGTAGTTGAATAAATGTAATTTCGTCACTAAAGATTATAAAAAAAATATTTCGTCTCCAAATATATAATTAGTGACAACTTTGAGTTTAGGAATTTGTCATTGAAAACTATTATTTCATCACTAAAAATATAGTTTTTACTGACAAACTAAAATTGACACCAAACCTTATCATAATTAATACAAAATTTTACCACCAACTTTTAATACTTTCATTTACATTCCAATTAAGGTTAGCATAGTAAGAATAGGAAATAATATGATAAAACCTGTGCGGTAATGACGGCAAAAGCATGCAACCATGATCATATAATTCAGAACAACTACAGTACATTGAGATGATATGTTAGTACAAACTCCTTAAAGTAAATGAAGAATACATCAAAATTTATGAATTAAAGAAAAAAGATGAAAGTCAGTTGTTGCTTCCACATATATTGATATTGTGCGCCACGTCTTTTAAGTTTACTCTTGAATCAACCTCTACCTTCAAGACCTGAAAAAAAAATAGTTACATTATAATTTAGTACTCCTACATAATGGTGAATCAAACAGTGCAATGAGAAACAAGTAAATGAGGTACTTACACAAAAAGTTGTCCAGTAAAAAAACTTTTCCTCCTTTGAACTATATTTTGACTGCAAACAATCACAAGAATTAAGATTAAGAAATCTAAAACTTTTAGTAATTAAACTCTCAAAAATTATAGTTAAAAGAAAAAAAAAGTTATTCATACCTTTGTAATATAAAAGTTTAAAAGAAATTAAAAAGAAACCCTACCATCACATACACCTAATATATCATCTTGAGAAATCTAAATTTGAATTGTCCTACACATTGAAAGAAAAAGAGAAATACACCACATACAATAAACTAGAAATAATCTGAAAATAAAAGTACAGAAATTGTAACATACCTTGCCGTGTTCTTCAGATTCAATGTCTTCCTTTGGATAGAGGCACCGAATTTTGTAGGGACTGGGATTGGGAGAGTGTTTGAAGGGGGGAAGAAGTAGTAGAGGCAAAAGTTACTTCCTATAAAGGAGGGATATAGGGAAAATGAAAAAACAAAAAAAAGGAAAATCTACCGCTTACTTTTTCGTTGAATTTTGAAAAGAAATAGGATTCTTATGAAAATTTGTACTCTTATAATTTATTAATAATAACAGTATTCTTAGCAACCAGTATAATACTACTGTATCGTATTTAAATATAATTTACGTTTAATCTAGTACACCCCAAAAAATATGGCATCAAGATTGAAAATTTGCCTAACATTATAAAATTGACGGGTAGCAGTTTATTATATTCCAATAAATATATCACATTGATGTCGTTTACTGTATTAAAATTAACTAACATATCATGGTTGGAGAAAAGTTGTTTTCTTTGTTGTTCTGGAAAAGATTTTCAAACAAAAATAAGGTAGTTCCGACCATGTAAACAGCAAAAATTGATCATTAGCATTTTTTGCCAAAATATTTATTTTCAAAGCATTTTAACCAAATTATGTATGCTATTTGTTTATGCCTAAAGTTGGACTAATTGGTTGAACAGATAATTTTAGAGAGGATCACAGACAATAAGGTAAATACAAGGAAAATAATATGAAAGCATTAACACTTTGTTTGGAACATTGTTACCTATGGTATTGTATTGTTATTTTGATTACAATGTTTGTTTTGGTTGTTACTTTAATTTCGTTGTATTTTATTGTTAAGTTCCATTGTTATGTAACAATGAAAAGACCCACTTTTTGTTACAACCAATTTGGTGGTTTTGGATTGTTACGCTTTTTTATTTCCATTATGTCTTTAATTATAACTAATCATATTCTACCCTCTACCCTATTTTCTTATTTAAATACAACCAAGTAGCTACTTTGACATCTTCCTTCTTCTCCAGTGTTGGTATGTTTCATGGCCTTTCTTTCTTTATACGTCTTTTGGTTCTTTCTTTTCTTACACCTTTTTTAAATTCTTTCTCTACTTTTCAAAAGAACTCATATTTATATTTATTTTTTTATTTTTTCCACTATGATTTACAAGAATTTCATAGCTAATATATTTACAAGGTATAGTTGATGATAAATTAGTAAATTTAAATTGTCTTAAATTATTTTAAAGAAAATTTGTTACTTAATCTAATACGTAGAACAACTAAGCATGGGCGGACCCACATACAAAATTACGGTGCTCGAGCACCCATTGAACCCGACGCGGAATATACATATGTACATAGACAGTATGTAGAAAACGTCCAATTGGTGCTTTGGTGGAGCTATGAGTGCTAGAGTTTGGGCTCTCACATCCTAAAGGTCTTGTATTTGAATCTAGATGACTAGGATTATTTTTTTCTTACAACAAATTGTACTTGTGGACTTGAGCACCCACGACCTTCAAATCTTGGATCCGCCACTGCAACTAAGGGTATATTAGTAAACTTATTAGTTACAGTATGTTACATTACACAATCAAAACAAACAACAAGAATGTTACTAAACAATGAAAACCAATACAATCAATTCAAAAACCGTATTTATAATACAATACAAAATAATACATTCATATTTATAATACAATACAAAATAATATATTATGAAATAATAGGTAATAATGATCCAAACAGAGTGTAAGAGAGAAGTATTATTCCTTGTAAATAGGTGGATTCGTAGTGAATCGTTTCATGTCGAATACAAATGGGGAAAGGGGTAATCGTGGGCCTGATTACATAAGATGGTGATATCAAGTAAATCCTAACTAGGAGATTGTTAACTCTAGATGACCGGATCTGTGTCTTATGGGCCTGGACCTGTGCCTGATGAGCGTTCATGGCTACGGGGCAGGCATATATCCTCAGCGCTCCATGACTTAGAAAACTAATCTTTTCCAGCTAGACCTCTATCCCGATAATCGAATAAGTTTAATCTCTTCCAGCTGGATTCGTATTACCGTAATTGTAGGTGGTGCATTTTCACCCACATACTGTTTGTTAGTATTAGTTTACTCACATTTTCTTAAGGTATTTTCAGAATTTGTACTTATCAAATAATTTCTATGTGCTAAGCCAATGACCTCTACGTATAAATTTTCTTATGCTTTTAAAGTGATATTTTTTTCTTCTAAAAACGAACCTCATTACAATGATCGTCCACCTTGGAAGGAAATAAGAAAGTTTTTGATTTACTTTAAAAGTCCAAATAATAAATATAAGGAAAACAATTTTTCTTAGAAAGAAAACTTAATTATAATCAAAATTTTATCAATCATTATATAATTGAAAATGTTTTATTAATGTGGCATGATCCGATTTGTCCATATTTCGATTGTCATCTAAATTTAGTTGAAACTTAAAAAGAGTACCTCCTTCTAGAATATATTATGGTAAAATTTTCCATTTTTCAAGTAAATTTTGTTTTAAATTATTTATGTTAAATAAATATGTACTGAAGTTCCACTCTTCTTTTTAATGATCTATCTTGTAATTTTTTATACATATAGTTTAAGTTATTTTATATATTGTTTTGAATTTTAATTGATTAGAAATAAAATAGAACAATACTTTAAAAGTTTGATAAATCTTCCATTGGATTTTATGATTGCTCAGTATTACATACATTAAATATATACGTAAGTTGTACTCTCCCTTTTTCTTTATATGTATTTGGATTCGTGAGTAGTAATTGTCATTTATTCAAGAGCTCAGTAGTAATTTTAGCTTTATTAGTAACCAAAATTAAAGCAAATAAATATAAATTTTTGTGACTAGATTGTAAAGTAAACATAAACGAAAAAGTAAATGTCGCTAATTGTTAGTATTATTAGCAATAAAAACTACTGTCACAAATTAATTTATAATGTTGTGGAAATTGTAGGTTAAAATATGGACAGTAAAAATATTGTCCCTATATGTTTACCTTATTAGTGACAAATATTAAGGTCAGCAATGAATATAAAATTTTATAGCTAAATCTTAGATTAAATAGAGACAGTAAAAAAATCGTCCCGATTGCTTGTACTATTAGTGACAAAAGTTAAGGTCACAAATAAACATAAATTTTGGGGCTAAAATTTGCACTATTTAACTATATATTTTAAACGTCGGTATTGAAGCACTAAATTTTTTGTGACGAAATTTTTTGCATCCAAAAATTATCTAATTATAAGACAAATGATAGGTTTGTCACAAATTAAGTGCATCATTGGTGACAAAAATAGTGCATCACTAATTAATTATTTTGGTGGCAAATAATAGTCAGTAAAAGGCGCCAACTATATTTTTTGGTGGGAAATTTTAGTAGACAAAATATTTGCTACGAAATTTTAGTTTTGTCAAAATAATGCGGCTCATGCATTTTGAGACAAACTGAAAATTTTGTCATCGAAGACAAATAATTAGTGACGAATTTTATAGCGTAGCTAAAAATTTCGTAGTTAATTATCACATTTGTTGTAGTGACCAGACTATTGTTGAAGTCCATTGAATAGCCATCACTTCAGCAATCAGAGAGATCCCAATATATGAAATATGGGAGGCATGGGCATGAAGCATTGGATCGAAGACATCCATTGCCATAACATTAATGCGACTTCTCTGTGAATCTGCACCAAATTTTGTAATTCCTATAGAATCCAATAGTTCACGAGGATAGATCAATTTTGGAGAGTAAAAATATAGCATCCAGGAAAGTGCCAAGGTCCTCCCCAAACCTTGACATTTCCATACCTGAGAAATCATTTTGGGGTGGGAGACCATTTTGGGATAGTCTCTCATACCGCCATAGCCATTGAATGTTGAAGAAAGCAACAACATAAAAGAGCATGCAACCCTTTTTCGTGGAGGATACCGTTAATCACTGTATACCACCAATTAGTAGTGAATCCAATAAGCATTTCTATGACGTCTTCAACAAGTCCTTCATCGATGAACCAAAAAGATTTCATCAAACTGTGCTTTTCATAACTGATATTATGAATCTCTAGCATTTGTACTCTGTCCCATAACGCATACCCTGGCGTCTTAACATTTTCTTTTAACCATGACCCATATATTAATTTTTTGTTCGGTAACCAACCGCCCTTCTCCATGTTATTCTCCGATAAACTGTGCTGTGAGAACATAGTTTTGGGAAACATGGTGTTGCATGTCAATTCGAAAAGGCCGATTGATTGTCGCAATAATTATTTTTATGAGACAAATCGATAAGGGTACATTAAGAATCTGATTCATTTTAGCAGTGTTATCTAAGAAGACAACAAGGAATCGGTTGATAAAAAGAGAAAACTTTCACTCATACATGGAAGACAACTTCTTCAAGAGAAGAAACTTCCTCTTAGCAATTTCCTACTAGAGACGTTTTTCTTACAAAATTATACTTTCTCCCACAAAATTTGACAATTATATCTGAAGTTGTTAATTTTCGAAGCATCTTTATAATTTTAAAAATCATGTTCCCGGCTACCCCAACTCTCAACTCCTTATTTAATTAGCTACTAAACCAAGTAACAACAAATTAATAGGGCAAGGAATGTGTATTGGATAAAAATCGGTGCACACATGGCACGTCTATTGTGTGAAGTGAAGCTAACCGAAAAAATGGCTTAGACACAGAATACCGAAGCTGATAACAAAGGCACCGAGGTTAGTTGGAATCAATCACCGAAGATAGGGTCCAAGTTAAGGCTCGGTAAGACTCCGCCTCATTCGATCAGCAAGTTTGCACCACTGAGGTCGTCATTACGGACTTTGGTGGACAGTTGCAGCTAACGGCGCACGATCCTCTAGTATTTCAGCTCACTAACCCCCATCGTGGGTCTGCGAATGGCCAGAAATGGAGAACGTGATTCAGAGCTCATGCATCTATAAATAGCCTCATTTCTTATGTTGTATTCATTCAAAAATATATACCAAAACTCTGCTCAAGATCATATATTGAAATCTAATTTATTTACGCAATATTCTCGTCTTTATTTTTACAATTTCGACTTTGATACATTGATTTGCTTGTATTCGCAATCCAAATTCGATTTGTAACCTAAGATCAGCTTAGGCCCATACAAATTGGCGTTGTTACGAACCCAAACTCCAATGCGATTGTAGTGCCACCAGTAGCGGACCACTCCTCTTCAGGGTCCAATGAAGCCTTCCAAGCATTTGTCATCCGAACCTTGAAAGCGATTCAAGAACAGCAAGCCGAACAGGCTATCATCAATGCAGAATTTTGTGCCTCATTGGAAGCGAGGATTAATTCAGCTCCGAAAGAGTTCTGATGTTTGGCATTTTACGCCAAAGTTTCCTTAATATTTCCGCATGTTTGAGCTTGTTATTCGCCCGTTTTATAGTTTATGAATGTAGTTTTGTACTAATTTTATGTCGTATACACGTAGGTTGTTATGCAGTGCAATTGGAACTTTAAAGAGCATGATCGAGCAAGAAAAGATTGGATTTTGATTGAGGATTGGATCGAGCGCACGAAGGCACGACACGAGCGAGCAAAGGAGCAAGGAGAGGTGCAAAATGGCTTGGCGCCACAGCAGGCGCGCCGCGCCAGCCAAAGCGCCCAGCTTCTGGCGCGTTTGGCTGCGCGGCGCGTGGCAAAAGCGTGCAAGGTTCGACGTGAACTGCATTGGGTCGCGCGTTACGAGGCGCGGGGCGCCCGTTATAGCGCCCCTGGAGCGTTTTTGACTTCGTATTTCGTCTAGGCTTAGGTCCAACTTATTACCAGGCCTTTGTAAACCCTATAAATACTCTTTTACTTAGTTTTTTATAGGAGTTCAAACTTTGGAGCAAATTGGAGAGCTCATAACATCTTAACAAGGGTTTTTCTTCCTTCCATTAATCTATTACATCATTATTTCATTATTACATCAATTCCTTGTGTTGTTATTATGAATATGTGTGGATAAATATATCGTTTTAGGGTTAGAGTATTTCATGAAAGTTGATGTTTGAAGATTGATTTTCATTAATTGAATCCCATAACGGGTTACTTATTCTTTCTTGATTTCACTTGTGTAATTATCAGGGCCCGATTATTACGCATTATCTATGATTTTTAGATTGAACTCGAAAGAGAGAATTTAATTACGTAATAAGAAAGAATAGAACTAGTTTGTGAACCCGGGCATCGGGGAACCAATTTGTGAGTAGGATAGACATATACTCGCTCGCGTAGTTTAACTAATTATAGAATTCGTTAATGCGTGCACGTGATTCAACCCATAGACATATAGGGATTGAAGTAGCCTGCATAGACTGTGAAGAATCGAAAGGTTTTCACATGTACATTTACTCTGTTAGTTAGTAATCCGGGATTTAAGAAGTGTAATCAATTGGAAAACTCAACTGGATTGTTCGTAACTCTGACCCTGGACCGTCTCCTTATTACTGATAACCACCAAGTTTTGCTCTATTGTTTGAATTCACTTCTACCATTTTAATTATTGTTTTAGTTAGTAAAATCTCAACTATTGGCAAAAGATCACTGAATAGTTTATAGAAATTGTTTGCTAGAATTCAGTCTGAATAGTCCTCGTGGGAACGATACTCGATTTATCACTTTATTACTTGTCGACCGCGTATACTTGCGTGTGCGTTTGGGAGAAACAAGTTCCACCTGTGTCTCCAGGTGGAGGCATCCCGCCCTTCGTTCCTATGGGCGTGACAATAAGGAGACCTCAAAATGGAGCCACATCTGGGGGTTCGGGCACAATACCTAGCACTAGGCCCTACTTCGGGACGATTCCCACTGTGGCTGAAGCTAGCTCCTCGGTGGACGTTGAAAAACTAAGCAAGGAGATCGAAGCTCGAGTTGAGTCACGAGTGAAAAAACGGCTTGAAAGAATCCCCGGGGTAACGAAGACCCAAATAGCGCTTGATATTGATCAGTACAGGCAATTGCCATACAAACCTGAGGCTGCTCCAGCACCATCTCCAAAGACATTCAAAATTTAATTTTTGAAAAAATATGATGGGACTACCGACCCCGTTGAGCATGTGACCGAATACATGTCGATGGTGTTGAGTAACGATTTAATAGAGATAAAACAGGAGTCGATGTTTTCGAAAAAGTTCGACGAATCTTTGGAGAAGGGGGTCTTATGTTGGTACATGCGTTTACCCGCGGGGTCAATTTCTTGTTTTAATGAATTGGTTGATGCGTTCGTTAAAGCTCATATCGGGGCGCAAAAAATCCTCCAAAGGAAGGAGGGCATCTTCGAAGTCAAACCGCGGCCCGACGAGCCCATCAAAGACTTCCTCGAGCATTTTCATGCCGAATGGATGGAGTTACCTGCCATGGATGACACTTTGGCCATCATGGCATTTGAAAAGAACATTAATGTTCGAAACTGTGAGGTTGCCGCTGAATTGAGAAAAGAGCTTCAGCAGTATCAAACCTTGACATGGGACGACATGCACAACAGGGCGTACACCAAAATAAGGCTGGAGGAAGCTGAGTGGAAGCACAATAGTCAGGGCTTCAATTACAAGAATCGATCTGAATCCTCATATCGCGCCGAGGCGCCACGAGGAAATTCAAAGGGAAGGTATGAATCGTACCCCTCATCGAGGCAACCTGTTAGCGAAAGGCTTGGAAATCCACATGTGAGCCAATGGCTCGGTGGGAAAGTTTATCCCAGCACAAATCAAAGGAACACCTCGAGCTCAGCTCTAGTTTCCAATAATAAGGAGTTACCTCGGATCACCGATTATAACATCAACATATCGACCTCGGAGTTGGTCAATGTAGTGAAGGGGATGGCTGGCGTAAGAGCACCGAAGGATATGAGGACTCCTGCGGACAAAAGATATCAGAGTCTGCGTGGTGAGTTTCACGCGGAATATGGTTGCACCGAAGACTGCAAAGCCTTGCGCCTCGAGGTGGCGTATTTGTTGAAGAAGAGCGTGCTGGCTGAATTCCTCACGGATAAAGGGAAGAAAAACTATACAAAGAACCGAGGTGATGGTCAACCACCAAGGGCACTACCCCCGAAAGAGATGTGAATGTGATCACTGGGGGATCAGAAGTGAATGGTGTGAACTTCACAGCTTCTAAGAAGTTTGCAAAGTTATCAATAACTATGGAGAAAAGAACTTGAGTTGGAGGCTCGGGAAAGCAGATAGTGTTCGACGACGATGACTGTGATGGGATGATGTTTCCCCAACACGATGCTTTGGTCATCATGCTGAGGATCAATGACTCGGACATCAAATAAGTCTTGATCGACCCCGGTAGCTCTGTCAACATAATCAGCTACGGGTCTATCAAGAAGATGTGGTTGAAGGGGGAGGTTATCCCAAAAGCAACTGTGTTGACTGGCTTCAATAACTCCACCGAAAAAATGTTGGGCGAAATTACGCTCAATACGCATGCCGAAGGGGTTTGCAAGGATACAATGCAACATATTCAAGGATGCTTTTCAAGATTATTTCTCATGGTTTTAATCAAATTCTTAGCTACTATATATTTCATATTATTGTTAAGTAGTATGGTGATTCATGTAAAGCATATTATCCAAGTGTTAAATTTGCCTCAATTGGTGGTATTAGTATTGTACGATGCTCAACCCAATGAGGTGAACGTAATGCTTGGGTATTTTTCTATAGTACCACTACTTAGGCATTATTTAGTCTTAGCAAGTTTATATTTCATTCATGATGTAAAGACTGAATTTATTATTTTTGTTTATTATTGATAAAATTAGCTGTTAAGCTATAAGCTTAGTAATATTTTGCTAAAAAAGGAGGAGTTTGCAAGGAAACACTGTTTCAAGTTTTGTCCGAGGACATGGTATACAATGTTATCCTCGGTAGACCATGAATTCACTCCATGGAGGCTGTTCCATCCACTCTTCACTAAGTCATCAAATTCCATACCCCATGGGGAGTTCGTTCGATTAAGAGGGAGCAATGGGTAGCGAGGGAATGCTATTCGGTTGCGTTGAAGAGTGGAGTCGTCCCGTCAGGACCAAAGAAATAACAATCAACACAACCGGGTCAAACAAAGAGGGAGAGCCATGTTCCCAAAATGATCCCCAAGGAGGAATGGAGAAGATCCCAGAATGTATTCAAGAACCTCGGAAACAAAAAACTGAGGATTCAACTATCGAGGAGTTGGAATATTTCATGTTATCGAAATATTTTCCAGAAAAAAAAGTGTTTGTCGGCTCGGAGTTCGACCCGGAGTCGAAGAAAACTATAGTCGAAGTCTTGAAGTCCAACGATGATTGCTTTGCTTGGTCTCATTCAGATATGGTCGGCATTGATCCGGAGATCATGACTCATAAGCTGAATGTAGACCCACGTTTTACCCCAGTAAAAACAAAGAAAAGGCCGCACGCCGGTGTCAAAAAGAAAGCAATCGAAGATGAGTCTATGAAGCTGCAGGAGAATGGCTTCATAAGAGAGGTGAAGTACCCCGAATGGCTGGCTAATATCGTCGTTGCGTCCAAAAAGAATGGCAACTAGAGAATGTTGTAGATTATACAGATCTAAACAAATCTTTCCCCAAGGACTCTTATCCATTGCCACAGATAGACAGGTTAATAGACTCCACGGCAAAACATAAATTATTAACCTTCTTGGATGCTTATTCGGGGTATAATAAAATTCTCATGGACCCGAAGGATGAAGAAAAAACCTCATTCATCACTGACCGAGGTACCTTTTGCTACAAGGTGATGCCCTTCAGACTGAAGAACGCTGAGGCGACATACCAACGGATAGTGTGTCGCATGTTCAAAGATTACATCGAGAAGTCTATGGAGGTTTACATAGACGACATGCTGACCAAATCTATTTAGGTGGAGGACCACCTAAGCCATTTGAGAGAAGCCTTCGCTGTTCTAAGGCAGTACAACATGAAGCTGGGGTTCATAGTCTCTGAACGAGGAATCGAAGCTAATCTAGACAAGATCAGAGCTATTGAAGAAATTCCCGATGAATTAACCGGGGTGAAAGAAGTTCAGCGCTTAATTGGCCGAGTCGCTGCCTTGAGTAGATTTAACTCAAGGTCATCATAGCGATGCCACAAATTCTTCTCAGTTTTAAGGAAGAACAACCACTTCGAATAGACACCGGAGTGTAGAGAAGCACTGAAGGAATTGAAACGCTATTTGGCTGACGCGCCGTTGCTCGCCAAGCAAAGGATGGAGAAACTTTGCTAGTTTACCTGGCTATGTCCGTGCTGTCAGTGAGTGGTATGTTGGTTCGGATAGAGGATGGCAAGCAGCAGCCCATCTATTATGTGAGCAAAACTCTCCTTGATGCCGAAACTAGGTACCCACACTTGGAAAAACTAGCACTTGCTTTAATTGTTACTGCTAAAAAACTACGACCTTATTTTCAATGTCACCCAATAACGGTAGTTATCACCTTCCCCCTAAGGAGTATATTGGACAAACCAGAGTTGTCGAGAAGGTTATCTAAATGGGCATTGGAATTAAGCGAATATGATATCACCTACCAACCCCGAACAACCATTAAATTTCAAGTGTTGGCTGACTTCGTGGCTGATTTTAGTGGTGGAATCCTACCCGAAGCTGAAGAGAAAACTTGATGACGAAGGGGTCGACTTTGGGAATATGGGTACTCTACAACGATAGGGCGACCAATTCCAAGGGCTCGGGACTAGGAATAGTTTTGATAGGGCCAACCAGGGAGAAAGTTAGGCATTCGGTTCGATTAAAAAAGATAACGAACAATGAGGCCGAATAAGAAGCATATTTAGCAGGCTTGATAATGGCTAAAGAAATAGGGGTGGAGAGAGTAGAATTGAGATGTGATTCACAGTTAGTAGTAAACCAAGTGCTCGGTGAATATACGGCTCGTGAGCCCAGAATGCAACAATTCTTAGTCCGACCACAAAATATCTTGGCTCAATTCCAAGAATGGCAAGTCAAACAAGTACCTCACAAAGAGAACGCTGAGGCCGACGCCTTAGCAAACCTAGGTTCGGCGGTGGAAGAAGAACACTCGAGGACTGACTCAGTTGTTCGGTTTCTTTCTGCACAGATGAGGAAGATGAAATTGGAAGTAAACTCGGTGACATATATGGGACTGGAGAAATTAGTTTATTTCTTACTTTGACTCGGGGACTCTTCCCCCAGATAAGAAAGAAGCAAAGAAATTGAGGACTCAAGCAGCTTCATATTAAATGATTTGGGGAAAGTTGTATAGAAGAATGTATAGCAGCCCGATAGCCTAATGCTTGGGTCTAGATGAAGCCAAATATGTGATGGTGGAGGTACACGAGGGCGAGTGTGGCAACCACTCGGGGGGAAAATCCTTAGTGCGACTTTGAGCTGGGTACTATTAGCCCACTATCAGTGCAAATGCAAAGGCCTTCGTGAAAAGATGTGATAATTGTCAACGCCATGCCCGAATGATTCATCAGCAAGCCGAACCTCTACACTTAGTTGTGTCACCATGGCCCTTTATGAAGTGAGGAATGGACATCATTGGTCCATTGCCAAAGGGAAAAGGCAGTGTTCGATTTATTCTTGTGTTGACTGATTACTTCACAAAGTAGGTAGAAGCAGGGACTTTCACCGAGGTTAAGCAGAAGGATGTAATTGACTTCATCAAAAAGAATATCATCTATAGGTTCGGTGTACCAAAAGGAAATCACTTGTAACAATGGTCTACAATTCATGGGGGCAGCTATTACTGATTTCCTTAAGTAGTGGGGAATAAAAAAGATAGTGTCAACTCCCTATCACCCAAGTGCCAATGGTCAAGCTGAATTTTCGAATAGAGTGATAGTTGAGAATCTCAAGAAAATGCTTGATGAGAAAAAAGGTCCTTGGCCCGAAGTGTTACCAGGGGTACTATGGGAAATACGAACCACGGAGAAGAACAACACCGGTGAAATCCCGTTTTCCCTCGCCTATGGCATGGATTCACTTATTCCCATGGAGGTGGGGGAACCAAGTCTTCGGTACGCTCACACTACCAAAGATGCCAATCAACAAGCCATGCACATAGAGTTGGATTTGCTCGAAGAGAAAAGGGAGTTAGCTTTGGTTCGGTTAGCCGCACAAGAAAGACAAATCGAAGCATATCTCAAAAGAAAGGCCAAGCATAGAGATTTCAAAGTGGTGATTATGTGCTAAAGGATTCGAATCAATCAACAAAAGAAAAGAATGGGAGAAAACTTATTAAAAATTGGGAAGGGCCTTACAAAATTAAGGCGATAGTTGGAAAGGGATCTTATCAGATCGGAGATTTGCAAGGCAAGCCCGAACCTCTAAATTGGATCATCTCCAATATGAAGCGGTATTACTTTTGACATCAAGGTAAGCATTCCTTGATCATTTAAAATTCACCTATAGTCTCGAGCCAGAAAACGCTCCAAAGGCTTTGGTCGAAATATTTAAACTTACTCCCCATTTTACTTTGCTTGACATTTTCAGGAAGTGGATAAGACGATCTTCAGTGCTCGGATCTTCATCAAGATTCACACACGAACACTGAGAGCGAGTGAGAAGTGGGATGCAGTCGAGGTCAGCTTTGAGCCTCTCCACCGAAGTCTGTCTATTTGACAACCGAGGACTGACTCCCGAGGAATAGATTAGCGCTTTGTATTTTTTTCCCGATAGTGGCATGTTGTTAACTTGTTTTTGCGCCTAAGTTTTACTCAGACTAGGCCTTATGTAAAAAAAATCGATTATAGCTCGTTGATATCATCAATGAAATAAACTTGATTCAATATCTCTTTGTTTCCATGATCTTATATACCGAGGTTATTTTTATACCGAGGTTACATTTCAAATGCATCGGCTTGAGAACGAGACATCGTTCTAATTTCGCATCGGCAATTTATGAACTAAGTCTTACAAGCAAAATTATTCTAAATGTTCAGCTCAAAATATTTCATAAGGCAAAATGAAAGTTAACACTTAAGCGTAAAAAGCAGATTCATTCATTCATGAAAGGCCCGAAGGCCTAAACAAAAACAAAAACTAGCAAGGATGGAAAACACAAAAGCAAAGCTAAGGTTGGGGACTGTTCCCCCCTTTAGGATTTTCCTCGTCGGTGTTTTCTTCATCCTCTTCGGTGCTCTCTTTGCCAACCTCTTCGTCTTCGGATTCACCATCATCCGAACCTTCACTTGAGGGAAGATCATCCACATTTTTTGAGCTTCGGCGGAATCATTCTGCACTTTGATGATCTCCTCTTCGAGGACAATTTTCACAACCTTAACTTGCTCCAGCGTGTCGAGCCTCATCATGACAACAGCCCATGCCTCCTCTAACTTCGCCCTCGTGGCCGCTTGATGTTTGTGATCCTCTCTCGAAGCCTGGCAACCTCAATCTGGAAGGCTGACACTTGATCTACCTGGCCTTACAATCCGCTAAGTTGGGTTGTTTACTCCTCCAACTTATCGCGGTATTTCTCGTCGGCTTCAAGTACTTCGGTCTTAGCGCGAAACACTTCGGCTTCAAGACGCTCGATCTCTAGACTTAGCCTCGAGCACTCTCCAACGAATTAATCTTTCAAAGCTTGCAATCGCGCCTCAGAGGTAACTTGAGCCTCGCGCGCATCGGCTTTGGCCTTGGCGGCGATTTCACGAGCACGCCCATCCTCTTAGTTCAAAGTGGCCAATTGCGCCTCCAGCTCAACGATCTTGACCACATACCCTCTCTTCTGCTCTCCTCAAGTATTTTCCACTGCTTGGACCCGCTCGGCTCGCTCGCACTCCAAGTGAATGGCTTTCAACGCAATGACAAAACTTTGAGCAAGGAAAAGGAAACAATCAGTGCCAAGTATGGAGAAGAAATAAAATGAGAGAATGAAAGTGTGGGAAAACTTACGCGGAGAGCAGAAGTAGCCGCGGTACCCATTGAGCCCATGGGGCTAAGCTTGTTGAGAAATTGCTCCTCGTTGGATCCAAGCAGCGCATAAAGACTGAAGATGTCAGCAGGGGTACCCTCCAACAAGTTAGAATAGTTGGAAGCTCCAATATCCGAATAGCAGTCGCCGAGGTTGGAGCAGGGTCATGGGTGGCTTGGGCCACGTTTGAAATCGGGCCTTTGCTCACCTTAGTTTTGTCTTTCCTTTGGGGGCCTCGTGATCAGATTCCTTAACATCGATCACCTCGATCACTTTAGGGACCTCAGAAGTCAATTCAGGAGCCGCTTCAGAAGTAACTTCGGGGGACAGCTCCAAGGTCAACCTCGACCATTTCTTTGCTGGGCTCATCAATAAGACCTCGACGTCTCTCAGCCACAACTGCGGAAGCTTGAGCAATCGCCACTTCGACTCGAAGATGCTTTGCTTTGGTGGGCCTCTTTGAAACGGCCCTCTTCCTCTTCGAATCTGTGGGAGAACAGGGAGAAAGCTCGTAAGTAAAATCGAGGTAAGAGTTGAAATACTTTTAAACCAACCTATAAGGATGACTTTACCTATCGAAGTCCCTTGACCCGGCGAACCTTTAGACTTTTTCTCCTTGGCAAGTTGCTTCGCCAAACTCGCCATCTGACTGACGCCTTCTTTGGCGTCGATGATCTTTTTCTCCTTCTTCTCTTTCTTCTTTTCTTTTTTCTCCTCTTTCTTCTTGTCCTTCTTCTCCTCGGTTTCTTCCTCATCCCCTTCGGGGTCCTTGACAGCCTTGTTGGAAAAACCTAAATAGAGAAAGAAAAGAAAATGTTAAGAAACAGCGACTCAGAACAAACACTAGGAAATTTCAAGTATGACGAACAGCTCAACATGTCTCTTGCACGACCAACGGTTTTCCCCTAAGGCAGCCATAACCATCCATTACCGAAGGGAGCACTTCTTTTGTGCTATTACCGCGGTAACCTACTCAAACAAGTCCTCCGATGAGTTAATAGGGACCTTGTTGGCTATACACCACAAATGTGATAATGAGGGTAAGCAAGTTAAAATAACCGAAGAATGAAACTAGGACAGGAATACTTATGCTGAGCATTCCACTCCTCGGAAAAACCAGGGTCAGCCGATAGTAACCTCGTTGGGATGAGCACGTAGCGATCACACCAGCCTCGGTCGCCATGTTCTTCGCTTTTGCTTAGAATGGCGTAAGATCCACGAGGTAAAAAGGCTACAACCCCAGCTTTATGGAAGTAAGGGTAATAGAGGGAAATAAAATGCTGGAAAGTGAAAGGCATCTCAGCTAATCAACTTAAATACTCAAGAGCCTGCACGGCCCTCCAAACCCAGGGCCCAATTAAATCAAACACAGATTATAAGATCGACAAAATATGTCGATTATACGATGAACAGGTAAACCAAAGCCTATGGTGAAAGGATACGTATAAACCGAAGAATACCCTGGAACATGGGTAGAAACAACAGTGTTCGGGGCTGAAATTATTATCTCCACCTCGGGCCCCCATCGGCAGTCTGCCCGAACAGTCTCTATTAGATCTTTGGTTATCACGCTTAGAGTAACATGTACTGGTATGTTTCTGTTTAGACCTTGTTGAGCATCGATCTGAACTTGGACCTTAAGGTCTTTGTCGTTGCTAAAATCCGAAGGAATAACCAACCGAGAGGCAATCTCCTCATCGATGGGAATCTTTTTCCTAGATTTCTTTGAGGCAACAGCTTTGGTCTTAGACCCCTCCTTGCTGACCTAAGCATCGCCTCCTTAGCCACTAATTTCTTTAGCACTGGTGACATTGTCGCCTTCGACGTCATTCTTGTCACCAGCACGGTCATCACCTCCAATACCAACATCCTCACTTACTTCAGCTCTGTCGCGCCCCGCCCTAGCCTTGCGCCGCCTAGAGCCACCAGCCAAAGACGTCGCCTCGCCACCACCACTCTCTGCCTCAATAACTTGCAGCGGTGGGACGATGACAAGAAAATCACTACTGGCGATCATAGCGGCAGTGCGTGAAACTTTATCACCAGAGTCACTAGAATCTTGGGTGGAGTGTGTACAAATACAGAAATTGAGATTTCTTGGAAGATGAAGAAGTTATTGGAAATGGAATTTTTCTCCTTTTTTCTACTGCTGCTCACTGATCATGAAAGGTAGGAAGAAAATTCTAAGGGGGAGTATTTATAAAAGGAGAGAGTGCAAGTGGAAAAAGTTATGATGATATCCAACATTGGGAAGGCAAAGAATTTGGCGTGATCGTTCGGAGACCAACGAACGGTCACCACGTAATGCGCAACAGTAATTTGAAATGACTGGTGACGTTTCAAAACTCTTAGATAGGGTTGAGCCACGTCATTCTTCCACGCAAAGTCATTGCACTTTTCGGTGACTCTGGCACTTGCTCGAGGAGTGGGGGGACTATCTGTATTAGGTAAAAATCGGTGCGCACACATGGCACGTCGGTTATGTGGAGTGAACCTAACCGAACAGATGGTTTAGACACAGAATACCGAAGCTGATAACAAAGGCACCGAGGTTAGTTGGAATCAATTACCGAAGACTCCGCCTCATTCAATCAGCAAGTTCGGACCAGCAAGGTCATTATTATGGACTTCGATGGACAGTTGCAGCCAAAGGCGCATGATCCACCACTGTTTCAGCCCACTAACCCCATCACCAGAGGTGTGCAATGTGGGTTTAAGAATGGCCAGAAACGGAGAACGGCCAGAAACGGAGAACGTGATTCAGAGCTCATGCATCTATAAATAGTCTCATTTCTTATGTTGTATTCATTCAGAAATATATACTAAAACTTTACCAAATTTTGTACTCAAGATCATATATTGAAATCTCATTTATTTACGCAATATTCTCGTCTTTATTGTTACAATTTTGACTTTGATACATTGATTTGCTTGTATTCGCAATCCAAATTCGATTTGTAACCTAAGATCAGTTTAGGCCCATACACAATGTTTTTATTATCAATCTATATCAAATGACATTCGATTGCAGCTATTCTATATTACAATGTATCAAAAAAATTTCTAAAGCATATAATCTAAATACACATATAAATTGTGTGTATAGGCATATACAACACCAAGTAATCTAGTGTTTTGGTCTTCTTATGCTAACTAAACTTGGAGTGCACATATGGTATATCACTCCTAATTATCCAAAACCTTACTCTCTAATTAAAGTGTTCTACATTGCTTAAACTTCTGGTAAACACACACCCAATTTTCGTCAATTAATACAATGTTGATTATAAACTGTGCACACGGTGGGATTTCATCCAGTACGCTATTAGTTAGTCAATTCGTAATATAGGCTAAAAAAGTATGGCTCTTCTTGCAAATTTTTGGTGTAAATCTGTAATCACAAAGACTCCATTGGATTATCGCGAATTCTTACATCGTGAAACTATATATAATGCAGACTTTGAAAACATATATCATATATATAAAAGTGACTTGGTGATGAGGAGCCAAATTATAGTGCGATCCAATCCCACAATTCTTTTGGCATTAAAATTATTGATGAGTAGAACTATAAAGAAATCTCCATGTAAACAGTTCTTTTTGCGAATCGAACGAAATGTTAAGGACTTTTAGTGAAAGAATTAAAGGAAAAGTGATTAGACTACTTTCTAAAATCACACAAGTTGATTACTACTTTTTAATAACCCTCTTGTTTATCTTGTGCTTGGCGTCTTGAATATTTGGCTTCCTCATTTTTCTCTCTCTCTCTTTTTGGTACCTTTTTTAATTTTTCTGTACTTCAACAAAAGTGAAAGCTTAATTTTGGGTGGCCCGTTGCATATGATATGTTAATTTCTGTTGCTTTACATTTATAATTACAGATGTCTTCTTTAATTTTCTCCTCTGTACTAAATCCTACATGTATCTGTCTTTTTCATGTTGCTGTGGGCAAAACCACTTTTTGGTTATTCTATAGCCAATAATGGCTATGGCATTTATGTCAGCAAGAATGGAAAATTTTCATTTAAAGATAAACATGTATCCATGTTACCGCATGACTAAAGGCTATAAAGCAAAATTTTGCTGTTTACAACTTTTTATCAAAAGGAAGTGTTGAGAAATGCTTTGTACTACATCTTTTAAGTTGATTTTGGGTGTCAGTTTTATCCAAGAAACAACTCATGTGTGTGGTGCGTTGAGACGTTGGTTTCATGTTAAGGTAAAACCTGCATGGACCTGAACCAAATTACAACCTTTTGCAACTGATGTTTAATTAATTTATATATCCACATTCCACAACATCAAAACTTAGGTAACTGTCAATACCTTTCTTTAATTCTCCTAAAATTTGAAGGGAAAAACTCGATGAAAGAAGGATATATATCTTTTACTCCCCCTTGTCTTAGCTAATTGGAAGGTCTATTTGTATTGGGTAAAAATCGACTCGCGACGATTCGTCCCGGTCATACAAATTCTAACATCTGAACTTATGCCTGCGAGCCAGAGACCGAAGCAAATCAATAAATCGCTGGAGCCAAGCGCCGAGGCTGTCACCGAAGGCAAGCCGCAAGCTAAGCTTCGGTGACGAGCCACCTCGGTCAAGTGACAGGGCCAAGCCACCGAGATCATTCACTCGCACCTCGGTGGATCCCCTCGGTTCAAGCGGCTTTGCAGCCCACTACTTTACCCCACTAACTCCTCCATTTAATGCCTAGATCGTGGGAGATGTTTCAGCTGCTAATGGAGAACATGGGCAAGGTATACATGCCTATAAATATTACTCCCTCCGTCCCAATTTATGTGGCACTTTTCGCTTTTCGAGAGTCAATTTGACTAAACTTTGAAGCTAAATTGGATTAGATTAACTCAATATTTTAATATTTAAATTTATATTTTTGAAAACTACTTGAAACGTACTTTAAGTTACAACTTTTCTCATATTATTTTGGTGAAAAAATACGTCTTGAAATGTTGGTCAAAGTTCATGCAGTTTGAATCTCGAAAAGCGAAAAGTGCCACATAAATTGGGACAGAGGGAGTAGATCATTTTGTATTGTAGACATCCAGAAATTTGTACTGAAACGCTGCCCAAATTTGTAATCACATTCATATATTGCAATACAGTTTATTCTCTCGTTTTTACATCTTTTTCACGTGTTATTTCAACTTTGATACGAAGAATTGCTTGTATCCGAATCCAAATTCGACTTGTGTACCTAAACTGATTTAGGCCCATACAAATTGGCGCCGTCTGTGGGGATATAAGCAATAACGCTTTGTTCCAAAGTTCCGCATCCATTTTTTGTCCAAAGTTTGCGATTCAACGTCATGGCTGATAACAGTAACGGTGGTAATAATAACGATCGGGTTGACGTTCCGTTGAACCAACAACCCTTCGCCCCAATGGCAACTGAGGAATTCCAGATGTACGTTGTCACCACGCTAAGAGCTCTCCAAAGTAAACAGGATGAGCAAGCTAGCATCAATGCTGAATTCCGCGCTTCATTGGAAGTGAGAAATAGCGCTGCCCCAAACAGTGCCCAGCCTTCGGCCCCTGGTGGAGGCATCCCGCCCTTCGTTCCTCCGGGCGCGATAACAGGGGGACCTAACAACGGGGCCACGTCTGGGGGCTCGGGGAACAACCCAACCGCCACACCACACTTCGGGACGTTCCCCACCGTGGCAGAAACAACGTCCTCGGTCGACGTTGAAAGAATGAGTAGAGAAATCGAGGCTCGCATTGAGGCGCGCGTGGAAAAGCGCCTCGAAGGCCTGCCAGGGATAACGAAGGAGGAGGATGACCTCGACATCGATCAATACAGGGAGCAACCTTACAAGCCCGAAGCGGCTCCAGCCCCAACTCCCCCGGGCTTCAAACTTACATTCCTGAAGAAATATGATGGGACAACTGATCCCAAGGAGCACATAAGGGAATATATGGCCATGGTAAAGAGCAACGACTTGACGGCTACGCAGCTCGAGTCGATGTTCTTAAAGAAGTTTGGTCGGTCGTTGGAGAAAGGAGCTCTTCGGTGGTATTTGTGTTTGCCAGCGGGGTCAATCTCCTCGTTTAAGGAAATGTCCAGCGCCTTTGTCAAGGCTCACACCGGGGCGCAAAAGATCCTCCAGAGGAAGGAGGATATATGTGAGGTGAAGCAGCGGCCCGGTGAGCCACTTAAGAGTTTCTTGAGCGATTCCACGCTGAACGCATGGAGTTGCCTCGGATGGATGATACCTTGGCCATCATGGCATTTGAAAAGGGTATCAATAGTCGCAATTCTGGCGCTGCCGCCGAATTGCGTAAAGAATTACAACAATATCAGGTCCTGACGTGGGAGGATCTGCATAGATGCACTTACTCCAAAATCAGATTGGAGGAAGCTGAGTTCAAGAACCGAGGTTATCAACAACATAACCGAGGTGAATCTTCAAATCGCGCCGAGGCGCCACGAAGTAACTCGAAGGGGAGGTACGAACCTTACTCTTCGACGAGGCAGCATGTTAGCCAGAGGTTGGGAAACACCCTCGGTAATTCATACCCAGCCTCTCATATAAGCCAAAGGCTCGGGGGGAAGGTTCAACCCAACATGAACCAAAGAAACCCCTCGAGCTCCGCTTCGGTCTCTAGAAAGGATCTTCCTCGGATCCAAGATTATAACTTCAACATATCGACCTCGGAGCTGGTCAATGTTGTCAAGGGGACAGCCGGGGTAAGGGTTCCCAAAGATATGAGGACCCCGGCAGACAAGAGAGACCACAATCTGCATTGTGACTTCCACGCAGATTATGGCCACAGAACCGAGGACTGCAAAGCTTTGCGCCTCGAGGTAGCCCACCTACTGAAGAAGGGAGTCTTGGCCGACTTCCTCACTGATAAAGGGAAAGACAACTTTTTCAAGAACCGAGGTGAAGGACAACCACCTCGAGCTCCACCCCTGGAGAGAGTAGTGAATGTAATAACCGGGGGGTCAGAAGTGAACGGCGTGAACTTCGCCGCAGCCAAAAAGTTCGCTAAGCTCTCCATCACCATGGAGAAAAGGACCCGAGTTGGAGGCTCGGGTAATGATATTGTCTTCGACGACGATGACTGTGATGGGATGATGTTCCCTCATCACGACGCTCTAGTTATCATGTTGAGGATCAATGACTCTGACATCAAAAGAGTCTTGATCGACCCCGGTAGCTCAGTTAACATAATTAGCTACGGGGCTGTTAAGAAGATGTGGCTGAAGGGTGAAGTTGTTCCCAAGTCAACAGTGTTAGCGGGCTTCAACAACTCCACGGAGAAAACTTTGGGTGAAATCACACTCAAAACATTCGCCGAGGGGATTACCAAACAAAACACTGTTCCAAGTTATGCCCGAGGATCTAGCTTACAATGTGATCCTCGGAAGGCCATGGATCCACTCCATGGAGGCTGTCCCTTCCAGTCTACATCAAGTGATCAAATTCCCTACACCTTGGGGGGTTCGATCAATCAAGGGGGAGCAGCGAGTGGCAAGGGAGTGGTATTTGGTTGCGCTAAAGAGTGGAGTCGCCCCGGTTGGGCCAAAACAATAGCAACGACTGGATTTGGGGTCAAGCGAGGAGGACGCCCGAAGAGAAGTCGAAAAAATTCCGCCGTGTATTCAAGAGCCTCGGAAGCAAAAGGCCGAGGACTCAACCATTGAAGAGCTGGAATCTTTCACTCAATCGAAAGATTTCCCCTATAGGAAAGTATTTGTCGGCTCGGAATTGGACCCGGAGTCAAAAAAACAATCATAGAAGTTTTAAAGTCCAACCATGATTGCTTTGCATGGTCACATTCAAACATGACGGGCATCGATCCGGAGATCATGACCCACAAACTGAATGTAGACCCAAAATTTACCCCGGTGAAGCAGAAGAAAAGACCTCACGGCGGGGTCAAAAAGAAGGCGATCGAGGACGAGACCGCCAAATTGCAAGAGAATGGCTTCATCAGAGAAGTGAAATACCCCGAGTGGCTGGCCAATGTTGTTGTTGTACCGAAGAAGAATGGCAAGTGGAGAATGTGCGTAGATTACACTGACCTAAACAAAGCTTGCCCCAAAGATTCATATCCACTACCACAAATTGACAGGTTAATAGACTCCACGGCTGGACATAAACTATTAACTTTCCTAGATGCATATTCGGGGTATAACCAAATTCTCATGGACCCGAAGGACGAAGAAAAAACCTCGTTCATCACAGACCGAGGTACCTTCTGTTACAAAGTGATGCCCTTCGGTCTGAAGAACGCCGGGGCGACATACCAAAGGCTAGTGTGTCGCATGTTTAAAGAATACATCGGGAAGTCTATGGAAGTCTACATAGACGATATGCTCATCAAATCGATCCAAATGGAGGATCATTTGAATCATCTGAGGGAAGCTTTTGCTGTATTGAGGCAATACGGTATGAAATTGAATCCTAATAAGTGCGCCTTCGGCGTAGGATTAGGCAAATTCTTGGGTTTTATTGTCTCTGAACGAGGAATCGAAGCCAACCCAGATAAAATCAGGGCTATTGAGGAAATCCCCGAGGAGTTGCCCGGGGTGCTGTGGGCCATGCGAACAATGGAGAAGAACAGCACCGGTGAGACTCCCTTCTCACTAGCCTATGGCATGGACTCTCTCATCCCCGTAGAAGTGGGCGAACCAAGTCTTCGGTACGCTCACACAGACGCTAACCAAGAGGCAATGCGCATTGAGCTAGACTTGCTCGAAGAGAAGAGGGAATTAGCTTTGGTTCGGCTTGTTGCCCAAAAAAGGCAGATCGAGGCTTACCTCAACAGGAAAGCTAAATTTAGAGACTTCAAGATTAGAGATTATGTGTTGAAAACTGTGAACCAATCAACAAAGGAGGATAACGGAGGAAAGCTTATTGCAAATTGGAAGGACCCTACAGGGTCAAAGCAATCGTTGGAAAAGGCTCTTATCAAATCGAGTCTCTTCAAGGAGAACCCGAACCTCTGAATTGGAACATCTCCCATCTGAAGCGATACTACTTTTAGACGAGGTAAATATCTTTCAATTCTTTCTCAATCAAACAACCCCAAGCCGAATGACGCTCCCATGGCATTCAAAAGAAATGTACTAACTTGCTCCTCGTTCCATCTTTTTTCTTGACCTTTTCAGGAAGCGAACCGAACCATTTCCAGTGCTCGGATCTTCACCAAGATTCATAACCAAACACTGGGGGGAGAGAGAAGGGTTGATAATGAGGTCTACATCGAGCCTCCCAACCGAAGCTTATCTATCCGACAACCGGAGACTCACGCCCGAGGATTAGATTTAGTACATTGTAATTAGCCCGACAGCGGCGTGTGATCAATTTGCTTTTATTGAAAGTTTGTTTTTGTTCTTTCTAACCGAGGTCCGTTTCGACTTGGTTTCATGTAAACAGCCTTTTTCGGGCTCGTGGATATCAATAAAATGACTTTGTTTCCATTCATATAAAGTGACTTTGGTTTCATTCATTTTATCTATATAAACCTTGCACACCGAAACTGCACAATGCATCGACTCGAGGGCGAGACGTCGTCCTAAGTTTGCATCGGTTGAATTTAGTCAAGCCTTGCAAGCATATCATTTATTTTCAAAGTGTTCGATATATTTGAAAAGCCAACACACGAAACCCACGAAGCAAAGATACAAACAGTCTTTCATTAAAAGCCCGAAGGCTGGGATTATTTACATCCAAAAAATGACCCGAAGGTCCAAAACAGAAGCATAAGAGCCCGAAGGCTTACAAAACAACACTACAAAAGATCTATGCCTCGGGAGAATCACCTCCATCCTCGGAACCCCCCTCGGCATCTTCATCCTCTTCTTCATCTTCACCGCCACTCGAAGCTTCACTTGATGGGAGTTCATCAATGATCGCTTGTGCCTCCGCCGATTTTACTTCGGCTTTAGCAATCTCCTCATCTAGATCAATCTCCCCGGCGCGGCATCGCTTGAGCAGCCTTAGCCGAGACTTGATAATGGCCCATCGCTTGTCCAGCTCGGCCCTTTTCACCTTGAGTGCAGCCCTATCCTTTCGATCGGCGATCTCATCTTGCAGGGCCGCAATCTGAGCATCTTTAGCTGAAATCTTGGAGGTTTCGCCCTCTAGCTTCTTAATATGGAGCAAATGATCCTTCAGCTGCTCATGGTTCTTTTTGGCCATGTTCACAGCCTCGGCCTTCGTTCGAGACAATTCACTATCCAGCCTCGCAACTTCACTCTCCAGCCTCAAGCGCTCAGCCTGAAAATCCTCACCGAGGAGTTTGATTTTGGCCTCGAGTTCGCCTCAGCTTCGCGCAGATCGGACTGGGACTTGGCCAATTCAGCCTTCAGCGAAGCTATTTGGGCGTTGAACTTGTCCCTTTGCTGATCCCATAAGCGAGACACGCGCCGAACCTCGGCGGTCCTCGCGGATTCGACCTCGATGGCCTTTAGCGAAAGGATGAAGCTCTGAGCAAAGATTGAAGAATCAAGATCAGCCACGAACCGAAGGTAAACATTGAAAATCTTTGGTTTAAATATGATAAAACTTACCCTTACGGCGTTGGAAGCCATTGTGCTGTATAGTTGGCCAGAAGTGAACTCTTGCACAACCTTGTCCTCGGTTGGCCCCAGCAAAGGCGTAAGGCTTAGCAGCTCCTCTCGGCCACATGCCAACAAGTTTGAGGCAACTGGAACCTCGAGTCTCCGATAAGACCCCACCGAGGATGAAATCCTCGCGGGTTCGGAATGCGCCTTGACCGCACCAGCGCCAGCTCCTTCCTCCAGCACAGTAGCGCCAACTTCCCTAACCTTAGCTTTGCCCTTGGCCCTTGCCGTGGCAACTTCTGCTTCAAGCTCTTGACCCTCGAGGTCAATAACATCAACATCCCTACGAGCCACCACCTCGGCAGCTGCATCATCGGGCTCGTCAATCAATCTTCGGCGCCCTTCCACTTCTGCCTCGGGTAGGGAAGAAACCACTACCTCGGTTCGAGGAACAACCGAGCGAGAAGATTTCTTCGAGGTGGCCCTTTTCCTCTTTACAACAAGGAAAGAAATCAAAGCAGGAAGACAAATAAAGAACGACATCTGGTGATATCAACCGATGAGGAATGTTACCTTTGGAGGTCCCCTGATCAGGGGCTCCCTTAGAAGTTTTTGAAGACTTGGAAGCCTTCAACCCCTTGTACTCCCCAGCCACCGCAGCCAGATCGTCATCCGACTCGGTATCTTCCCCATCCTTTTTCTTTTTGTCTTCTTTCTTCTTCTTACTCTTTTTGGTGTTCATGGCACGGTTTGGAAAACTTGACGCCGACAGAAAAATAAAGAAGTCAGTCAAAATCTCAAAATAGCATACCTACCCAAACATCACAAGAACTTACCATGCCTCTTGCACTGCCAACCGAATTCGGCAGCCATTTTCATCCACGTCCTCTCAGGACGTACAAGAGCCCCGGTCATTGCTTTGACCCAAGCAGTTAGACCCGCCGGGGGTACGATGTCTACCTTGTTGGCTGAAGAAGAAACAAAGAAACGAAGTCAATTAAAACGGATAAGCTACCGAGGAGTAAGGTACAAGAAGAAAGACACTTACGCGTATTATTCCACCGTTCGGGGAAATTGGGCTCGGTGGATAAAACCTTTGTCTCCAGCAAGATGTACCGCTCACTCCAACCTCGGTCTCCGTGGTCCTCACTCTTGTGGAGAAGGGCAAACTTGCCTCGGTTGTTGAGCGCCACCACCCTGGCTTTGTGAAAGTAGGGGTAGTAGAGAGAAATGAGGTGCTACAGAGTGAAATCAATCCCAGCCTTCGTGCTCAGCCAGTCCATGCATTGGACGACCCTCCAGACGCCGGGGCCAAGTTGGGCCAGACACAAGTTGTATGCCCGGCAGAAATCATCGATGACTTTGTGGACTGGGAGGGAGAAGCCGAGGGTGAAAGGATAAGTATAAGCGAAGGACATCCCCTCGATGTTGTGGCACACCCTACTCGTTGGATCGGGGATGATGACTTTCACCTCGGGCCCGAATTGACATTCCCTCCGAACCCGCTCAATGTGAGCTTGAGTTATGCGGGTCGGGGTGATGTTCATAGGAATATTCCTATTCTTCCCTTCTTGATCAGCCGTTTGAGCTTGCAGTTTCAAATCTTTGCTATTATCGAAGTGGGAGGGGATGATTTGATGAGGTTCGAGTTCTTGCTCTAAGGGAATTGACGGTCCCGAGGATCCCCCCTCGGCGGCATTACCGCCCTCGGCATCTCCGCCCTCGGCGCCGCCATCCTCGCCGTCACCTCCGTCATCATCACCTCGAAGGAGGGCGTCACTAAAGTTGCTCAGCATGACGTCGTCAAGCACGACGTCATCTTCCCCCGCGTCGACCTCCTCCTCTGCCGCCAATTGGCGCATAGCTCTGGCCTTGCGACGCACCGCACCACCAGCGACCGATGAAACTTCTCCGCCTTCCACCACCGGCGTAGCGGCGGCAACATCACCACTAGCGACAGCCATGGCCAAGGGTGGAACTCGCACCCTCTCGCCGGAATCGCTTGAGTCTTGTCGTGAATGGGTGGCAGACATGGTTAAAACGTAAGTTGGGAGTTCTTGCGAAGATGGAAACTTAGAAAATATGGAAGTTTGAGTTTTTTTTGGCACTGTTAATGGCAGAAGGTGAAAAGTGAAGAGAAGAGTTTGGTAGAAAGTATTTATAGGTATGGAGGAGCCAAGGCGTCATCATTGAGACGTTGGGAGAAACAAAAAT
This sequence comes from Petunia axillaris subsp. axillaris, assembly GCA_029990575.1. Lineage (NCBI taxonomy): Eukaryota > Viridiplantae > Streptophyta > Magnoliopsida > Solanales > Solanaceae > Petunia > Petunia axillaris. Next base: position 20,661,453 of record JARKNS010000009.1, read on the forward strand.
TGCGGCGTGACCCTTCGGGCGACCAACGAGTGGACGCAACGTGTCCAAGGGAATTGGATAAGATCAAGCCACGTCGTTCTCCCGCGAAACTTCATTCCACTCCTCGGTTACCTCGGTAGGCAAACGAGGAGTGGGGGGACTATCTGTATTGGGTAAAAATCGACTCGCGACGATTCTCCCCGATCATACAAATCCTAACATCTGAACTCATGCCTGCGAGCCAGAGACCGAAGCAAATCAATGAATCGCCGGAGCCAAGCGCCGAGGCTGTCACCGAAGGCAAGCCGTAAGCTAAGCTTCGGTGACGAGCCACCTCGGTCAAGCGACAGGGCCAAGCCACCGAGGTCATTCACTCGCACCTCGGTGGATCCCCTCGGTTCAAACGGCTTTGCAGCCTACTACTTTACCCCCACTAACTCCTTCATTTAATGCCTAGATCGTGGGAGATGTTTCAGCTGCTAATGGAGAACATGGGCAAGGTCTACATGCCTATAAATATTAGATCATTTTGTATTGTAGGCATCCAGAAATTTGTACTGAAACGCTGCCCAAATTTGTAATCACATTCATATATTGCAATACAGTTTATTCTCTCGTTTTTACATCTTTTTCACGTGTTATTTCAACTTTGATACGAAGAATTGCTTGTATCCGAATCCAAATTCGATTTGTGTACCTAAACTGATTTAGGCCCATACACTATTTAAATTATTTGCAAGTATATGAAGCAAGGATCTGATGGTAAAAGCATTATTACCAATTAACTCTTGTTTATCTATAATCTTCCTGGAACCCTAGGATGCAGGGTCAGATCCTATTAACCGAAGTCAACATATTCTTTTTTTTTCCTCCAAAAAGTCAACATATTCTATTCTATTTGTTTGTATACTGTTTTATGAATTTAACCGTGTCCAGGGACCAGCCAAAGTGTGGGGTGGGGATATATCCTCCTAATATATAAGAAGCAGTTAGCAGCTCTTGGTTGTGCTGCCTGCTTTGCTTTCGGGGTTATATTAGTAATTTCAAATAATCGGTTCTGAAATTGTACAGTATTGGCTGAACTAAAAGTTGTACCTTAGTTGTTTTAATGGATATACATAATGTATATCCCCATTATAACCTCCGCACCTTTTATTAATGAGGGGCATATCTGAAATTTCAGAATACATTACCATGATTTTTCTCTAAACCAACAATCTTTTCATGAAATTCCACAAGATCAATGCTCACCGCAGCCAAAATTGACTTAGGAGAAAGAATTAATAGAAATTTCAATAGAAAAGATCATGTCGGAAAAATTAAAAGGATGTTGAAAAATAAGGAGTTCTGCAATGTATGAAAATATTTTGGATTAAAAAATTAAGTCATGTCAAAAATTTAAAATAAGTTTAAAATATTTAGAAGGAGAAATAGAAATGGAGAAGAAGCTCTTTGCAAGATCTAATCGCATTCCAAAATGTAAAACCATAAGCACCAGATTTTTATTGGGAACGCTTTTGACAAAAATCAAAAAGTCTCTTCAACAACTTCAAATCCACTGCCTAAATAGGTCTGAATCCACCAAAGAGAATGACTTACCGAAACCAACTTAACAAAAAAGCAAAAAGATCAAATCTTTATTATCTTTAAATAACCCCATCTCCCAAAAATAATAGGATAATTTACACCACATATAACTTTATGAATCTTATTTACCAAATATAGAGATACTTTGATTTCTTTAAAAAATAGCAATATTTTAAACATTTGTTACAAAATATAGCAAAAACCTAAAAATTATGGGTAAAATAAAATACCAAACCCTAACATCTATTTATCTTCTCTCTCTTCCTCACTCTCACATACAACCGTCAGCACCTATCCCTCTTCCCCTTCTCCGTCAATCTTTCCACCGTCAGTGTGTAGTTACTGTTGCCATCTCCGGTAATGGTGTGCTTCTGCCGCTGCCTTTGTCTGGCGAGTTCTGCGTTGCTAATGTGCTGTTGTTGTTGGTGGTTCATTTCTCCGATGAAGATTGCTGCCACCAATTGATGTTGCTGCTAATTAGTTTCTCGAGCGTATGTGAAGTGTGTGGCTGCTAGTTTGTTTCTCCGTTGTGTCCTCTGCTTTGAAATTGGTTGGCTAATGTATAGCGTTTGTATGACAAATGTATGGCGATTGTATATCGAGTGTTTGTGAAGTGTTTCCGGGTTGCTTTCTACTTCTGCTTCGTTGTCGTTTCTGGTCCATCCGCTCTACTTTTGAAACAGTATGGTTGGTGAATGTATGGCTAGTGTATGACGATTGTATGGTGAATGTATGGCGGCTGTATATCGACTGCATGGGGATCGTATGGTGAATGTATGTAGACTGTATGTCGTGTGTATTTCCATAATTGAAGAGTTGCAAAGTGTATCAAACTGTATATTATGTGTGATTCTTCTATATATATCTTGTGTATCGATTGTATGTACAGTATATCTCAATGTTTAATAAAACTATGTATATAATTCTTCTTCATCTCATTCTTCTTATTATCATTTTTATGGTATTTTTGATACAATAGAGAAACACTTACATACAAGTGTAGAATTGTAAAAGAAAAAATAAAAATTAAAAAAAGACCACCAATGACCATAGGCTGGCATCGGTGGCAGCCAGTGATGATGGCCAGACGCGAAGAGCAACATGAGTAGTTGTGGCAGTGGTGGGGGTGGGTGGGTGGGAGGTGGCGGGGGTAGAAGGGAGATATAGGATATTTTTCTATATTTAATGTCTATTTGTTATTTTTTGAAAAAAAAAAATATATTGCTAGTTTTGAAAGTCTTGTAATATTGTTAGTTTTATATAAAGTAGACTTTTACATTGTACAGTTACGTAATTTAGCCAAAATAATATCTTTTGAAAAATCGGCATTTGGGTCGGGTTGAAAAAATTAAAACTGCACCTGACTGAAGAATTTTCATAATCACTTGAGAGAATGATGGATGGCTGTGATAATCTTGGCTTAACTTGAATTAAATCGAAGGCACCAAAAACCTTGACCATAGTTCGCACAATAATTAAAACAAAGCATGGGTGAAAATGTTAAACTCAAACCTCATACTACAAGAATGTTAATTTCATACACTTATAATCTTCAAATTTATTTATTTCTCCTTTATAGAATTTCTACTCTATAGAAATGGCTTGCAAGCAGGTCTTGGATGACATGCTTGTGACCTGCTTGCAAGGGCATTGTTGGAATATCACGTTTTATTGCTTCAAAGTTTTGTACTTTAAGAAATAAAAATTAGACACTCGGACTCGCTAAAATATCTAATGACATAAGAACCAAAACCCTTTAATGTAGTTCCTGTGAAATCCCACCGAAGAGTAGTGTAGCTTATCTAAAAATGTGGGGCCCGTTTAACTCCAATCCAACACGTATTTTTCAATATTATGCCAAGTTAATTAATGTAATATAATGGAGTACTACAAATTACACTCAATTGAGCTTTTGAGGGGGGAACTTTCAGCCCAGCGTAACTAAAAAAAATTTCTCTAGACTACATTATTACACATCAGTTGCCATCCCATAACTTCGTAAATAAAGATAGCAACTTAGAAAGGGTTTTCCCATTCAATCTATCAATCCTTATTATTTTAAAATACGTTTGTAGAAAACTTGGTTAGGTTGCATTCCCAAGCTTTAAATTTGACCTCCAGTGAGAAAATTTAAAACTTCTAATACAAAATATAAAAAACCTCCCCAAATACCATGCACGTGAGCGAAAAAATAGAAGTATTACTGCTACCAAGCTAAAAATATATGGTGTAGCAACGGAGGTAGCAAAATAAAAACTAATTTTACTTTTTGAAAATGGAGAGATTTCCTGATTGAGTGTACTTCTACTTAATAAATCTTGTATAACATTTAGCTAAATTAATCTGAGAGTACTTAGTACCATATACTAGGCACGTAAACGAAAAAAAGATTGTAAGTAAATAGTACTTTCTAAACTAATTTTAAGTTCTTTAATTCAACTGAAAAAGATGAATATAAACTCCATGACTAATATTATTTCAAGGTAAAAATTTATCTGCACCGGGTGTTTACACCCGAACAATGAACAAATAACACATGTCATTTTATTTAACTATAATTATTAGTGTTTAACTATAGTTAACTATCATTTTATTTTGCACATGATTCTAATTAGTAATATAAAAATAATTAATTGTCATGCTTGCTAATTTCCCTTTATCTTCTAAATGGTACCATCCGTGTACGTTACTTTCTTTAATTTGTACCTACTGTAGAACATCCCAATGCCATACCAAGCTACCAGCCATTACAAGAAAAAAAAAAAATTGACTTTTCGTTCTGCTATAACTATCATTAGCAGTGTAAACATGAAATCCTTAACTGAAAACAAAATTACCAAGCTTCTAAAGGACATCAAATTTTTAACAGTTATAAGAAAAACCTTCATAAAATGGCACTTGGCTTTGCAAAGTTACACTTATACTATTCACTATTTAGGAAAGATTGCCAAACTTAATACTTGCAAACAATGTCTCCCCGTAATACCCTATGATGAGTTTTTGGCAGAATATTACTTCTATATATTAATTTTTCAGTTGCATATTGAAATAAACTCAGCTTAAAACAGTACAAGTTAAAATATTATCATCCTCTATGAATAATTCATTTAATAATAAAATATGGAAGCTCAAATAAAAAGTTAGTACATCTTCACAAAACTGAGCAAAATTTCATCATCCTTTAAACTCCCCAACCACATTGTAGTTTCAAAATTAACCTTTTGAATTACACCGGAGAAATAAAAGGCAGAAAATTGAAGCAATGCTATAATGACGGCAATCCTAAGTGATTCTAACTATGTTAGTTATTTTGATTTATGATTTAATTACCCTTTTTTTTAAAATTTTTATATTTATTAAAAAAGAAAGGATCTTAGTATACCTTAGTTTGTTTCATACACTTTCCTTGATTTTTGCAAAATGGCCTCCTCTTTGGTTAAATTTTTATTTATGTGTTGCAGCTGAGAGAATATGAGAAGATGTCGTGGGTATGTGCTGCCTAAACTAGACTACAATTAGCTGGGAGATTAGGAGAAAGTGTCGATTTTGACTAGGCTAGACTTTACAGCAACTAACTGAAATATTGGGGTCGATGGCAAGTACTATTATCTAGCCAGGACTTCAAGGCAATTAGCTGGGAGAACTGCCTAGCTGCCTAGGCCAAACTTTTAAAAGGAGAAAAGGGAGGGAAGAGATATAAGACGTGCTTTATAACTTTCACGTGGGTATTTCTATTCGATATTTATTCAATAAACTAAACGGATATCGTTTTTCCTAACCACGGTAGTGGAAGTCAAAAAGGCAACGAATGCCTATAGTATCATAGTTCTGCAATTCACCCATTCAAATAAGTACAAGAAAAGGCCCTATTATACATAAAAGTTAGAAATGTTTAAGTTGAATGATGATTTAGATATATTTGTTACAAAATACATCGATATTTTAAAAAATTTACAAAATATAAATTATACACATTGTAAATATTTGTATATGCATTCATGTCTTTATAATGTTATATACATATGAATATACAAACATACACATAACATATAAGTACATACAATAATATACAAAGATGTATACACACATACATAACAACAGAGACATAGGCAATAACATTGGGCCGTGCTTTGCACGGATATACCATCTAGTTTCTACTCTATAGAAATGGCTTGCAAGCAGGTCTTGGATGACATGCTTGTGACCTGCTTGCAAGGGCATTGTTGGAATATCACGTTTTATTGCTTCAAAGTTTTGTACTTTAAGAAATAAAAATTAGCCACTCGGACTCGCTAAAATATCTAATGACATAAGAACCAAAACCCTTTAATGTAGTTCCTGTGAAATCCCACCGAAGAGTAGTGTAGCTTATCTAAAAATGTGGGGCCCGTTTAACTCCAATCCAACACGTATCTTTCAATATTATGCCAAGTTAATTAATGTAATATAATGGAGTACTACAAATTACACTCAATTGAGCTTTTGAGGGGGGAACTTTCAGCCCAGCGTAACTAAAAAAAATTTCTCTAGACTACATTATTACACATCAGTTGCCATCCCATAACTTCGTAAATAAAGATAGCAACTTAGAAAGGGTTTTCCCATTCAATCTATCAATCCTTATTATTTTAAAATACGTTTGTAGAAAACTTGGTTAGGTTGAATTCCCAAGCTTTAAATTTGACCTCCAGTGAGAAAATTTAAAACTTCTAATACAAAATATAAAAAACCTCCACAAATACCACGTGAGCGAAAAAATAGAAGTATTACTGCTACCAAGCTAAAAATATATGGTGTAGCAACGGGTAGCAAAATAAAAACTAATTTTACTTTTTGAAAATGGAGAGATTTCCTGATTGAGTGTACTTCTACTTAATAAATCTTGTATAACATTTAGCTAAATTAATCGAGAGTACTTAGTACCATATATTAGGCACCTAAACGAAAAAAAGATTGTAAGTTCAACTGAAAAAAACGAATATAAACTCCATGACTAATACTATTTCAAGATAAAAATTTATCTGCACCGGATGTTTACACCCGAACAATGAACAAATAACACATGTCATTTTATTTAACTATAATAATTATTAGTGTTTAACTATAGTTAACTATCATTTTATTTTGCACATGATTCTAATTAGTAATATAAAAATAATAAACTGTCATGCTTGCTAATTCCCCTTATCTTCTAAATGGTACCATCAGTGTACGTTACTTTCTTTAATTTGTACTTACTGTAGAACATCCCAATGCCATACCAGGCTACCAGCCATTACAAGAAAAAAAGAAGAAGATAACTTTTCGTTCTGCTACAACTATCATTAGCAGTGTAATCATGAAATCCTTAACTGAAAACAAAATTACCTAGCTTCTAACGGATATCAAATTTTTAACAGTTATAAGAAAAACCTTCATAAAATGGCACTTGGCTTTGCAAAGTTACACTTATACTATTCACTATTTAGGAAAGATTGCCAAACTTAATACTTGCAAATAATGTCTCCCCATAATACCCTATGATGAGTTTTTGGCAGAATATTACTCCTATATATTAATTTTTCAGTTGCATATTGAGATAAACTCAGCTTAAACAGTACAAATTAAAATATTATCATCCTCTATGAATCATTCATTTAATAATAAAATATGGAAGCTCAAATAAAAAGTTAGTACATCTTCACAAAACTGAGCAAAATTTCATCATTCTTTAAACTCCCCAACCACATTGTAGTTTCAAAATTAACCTTTTGAATTGCACCAGAGAAATAAAAGGCAGAAAATTGAAGCTATGCTATAATGATGGCAATCCTAAGTGATTCTAACTATGTTAGTTATTTTGATTTATGACTTAATTACCCTTTTTTTAAATTTTTTTTATTTATTAAAAAAAGAAGGATCTTAATATACCTTAGTTTGTTTCATACACTTTCCTTGATTTTTTGCAAAATGGCCTCCTCTTTGGTTAAATTTTTGTTCATATGTTGCAGCTGAGAGAAATGCGAGAAGATGTCGTGGGTACGTGATGTCTAAACTAGACTACAATTAGCTGGGAGATTAGGAAAAAGTGTCGATTTTGACTAGGCTAGACTTTACAGCAACTAACTGAAATATTGGGGTCGATGGCAAGTACTATTGTCTAGCCAAGACTTCAAGGCAATTAGTTGGGAGAACTGCCTAGCTGCCTAGGCCAAACTTTTAAAAGGAGAAAAGGGAGGGAAGAGATATAAGACGTGCTTTATAACTTTCACGTGAGTATTTCTATTTGATATTTATTCAATAAACGATATCGTCTTTACTAAACCACGGTAGTGGAAGTCAAAAAGGCAACGCAATGCCTATAGTATCATAGTTTTGCAATTCACCCATTCAAATAAGTACAAGAAAAGACCCTATTACACAGAAAAGTTAGAAATATTTAAGTTAAATGATGATTTAGGTATATTTGTTACAAATACATCGATATTTTAAAAAATTTACAAAATACAAATTATACACAAATTGTAAATATTTGTATATGCACTCATGTCTTTGTAATGTCATATACATATGAATATACAAACGTAGACATAACATATTAGTACATATAGTAATATACAAAGATGTATACACACATACATAACAAGAGAGACATAGGCAATCACATTGGGCCGTGCTTTGCACGGATATACCATCTAGTCCTTTATAGAAATGCCTTAAAGCAGCTCAAGCAGGCATCACTTGGATGACCAGCTTAATGACCTGCTTAGACACCCAGGGGCTTTTCTGTCTTTTCACTTTATTTTTGTCCACATGACGCGCGTACAAGCTGCTGCATCTGAGATAAGAACAGGGTAACCATATTTACGTGCTGCTTTTCACTGCTTTCTTTCCTTAATACCTTCCTTTCTTTCCCTCTGTCCTTCATCTCTTCCTTGTGCGTTCCTAGGAACTAAGCAGTATTCTTCTGGCTTTTCAACTTCTGGCTTTTCAAGTATTCTTCTGGCTTTCCTCTGGCTTTTCAACTTCTCTCATTGGATTCTCCTTTTGTAATTAATCAGTATTCTGGTGAGCCTTAATTTTTGTATACTCTCTGCTTTCTTTTCTCTTTCGAACTGTTAAAACGGTCATTTATTGCTCTTTAAAGTATTCAAGTAAACTAGAAACTAACATGTTGCTTTGATAATTGACGAAAGGCGTTAAAATTGTGGAACAATGAAATTTCATTGCCTTTTGCTTCTTTTTGTTTGTTTATCAGTATTTCAGTTATGCTGTCGCTTCATCTCCATGTCAGATGCTAATTCATTATAGCTTCAAATCTAATTCTTTATTTTTGCTATATTTACTGAAATTTGGCCAATCAAGAATCCGTTCACAAATTAATGGACAGAGTTAGATTTATATCTTTACAAAATAAGATTTTAACTTTTTGTGGAGAAAAAGAAAAGGGGTTCTTGAAAATTCAGAAGGAAGAAGGGTGAATTATTGTTTGTGTTTGAAGGAACCGGTGAGTTCTGATTCAGATAAGTGATCGTAATAGTCCGACGTTTACTTATGATATGTTAAGAGTCTTTACTGAAAAGAATTGTTACAAATGCACTTCCCATGTTGATGTAGTATAATCTAAGTCTTGCTCTAATTTATGCCTAATTACCAGCAAACAAAATTATGAGTATTTCAGTTTCTATAGTTATTCTATTTATCTGTTTCACTTTTATTTATCATGTTAGACAATAGCTTGATGCACACTAACTGCTGAAACTTGATATGGCAGCTCTACAAATATAAGCTGCTGAATATAGAGATGCCCGCACATAAAAAGACCATGCGCTTAAGTGCTGACGCACAAAAAGAGAAGCGTCAGGCTGCAGCGAATAGGATCAAAAGTAGAAAACATGACCTGCACAAACAACTCTCGGTCGATAAAAAAGAGGCACTTCTGCTGCATCGACGGACATTATACCGTGATTCGAAGATGCAAAGCCTTCGAAATAGTTCTACCTGTGACAATTCGGTTGAGTTAGTTGGAGAGAAACCCGTCACTATACGGGAGCCATCATGTCTTAGTGAAGAAGGTTACCTACATATCGTCGAGTACTACCATGTTATGATTAGACATAGTTATTATGTACTGAGGTTAAATCATCCATTTTACAGTTTCACCGAATCCGTCGCATAATGATGCTTCGACAATTGTGCCAGGCAAAGGGAAGAATATAGTTGGCCATCGTTGCATTTTTGAAGTTGGTAAGTCACATGTACATTTTGTTAATATTTCAAGATTTCTTAAAATGATTACTCTACTAATTAGAACCGGTTTTATGTAAGGGTCATCGTCAGCTGCACCCGCTGAACGATCTATTACAGCAGCAGCAAACAAAGGTTATACTACCTTCTCATTCTTGCCAAATTTTTGAGTTACATTGAACTTTTAGATGCTCATTGGAATCATTTTTGTGTTAGGTTCAATGTCACATACAGTTGAACAATTCTATCCGGAGGAAACGGCTGCCAGAAAAAAAGGTTTTCTCGCTCTAAACTTATAATGATGTTCACTGTTAATCTCCTCTTCAAATTTAACTTACATAATATTTGATTTGATTACACAGTTAATAGATCAACCGGTAAAGGATATTGGAATATTAAGCAGCTTCCCAATAATGCAAGCACTTTAAAGAAAGTGCCAAACTGTAAATATTGTGGGGCAAAAAAATTTGAATACGAATCAGCAGGATTTTGTTGTAACAGTGGTTCGATTAAATTGACGTCAAATGAAATGCCATCTGATCTATTGAATCTCTATTTGGGTAACAGTGATGAATCTGAACACTTCCGGACATATATTAGAATGTACAATAACTTGTTTGCTTTTACTTCTCTTGGAGTAAAATATGACAGGGAACTGGCAAAAAGAAATCGTGGTATCTATACCTTCAGAGTTCAAGGACAAATGTATCATTTTATCGATGATTTAATTCCTTCAAATCGCCAACCAAGAAATCTACAATTATATTTCTATGATGATGAGACTGAAATGTTGAATCGTATGGCTGCCTCGGATAAACTTCAGCGAGGGGTGATAGAAAAGTTGATGGATATACTGAAGAAAAATCCGTACACTATCTTCTTAAAATCTCTAATGCATGTTCCAGAATTGCCGAACTTTTATATTGCTCTCAAATGTGACTCTGGTTTAAATCAGCAAGTTTACAATTTACCAACGGCATCAGAGGTTGCTGCAATATGGTTAGATAGAGAACCAAACGAAGATAGTTCTGCACCGCATATTCGAATTTATACTAGCAGCAACAAGAGCCAATTAGTGAATTATTACTATGGTTGTTATGATCCTTTACAGTATCCATTGTTGTTTCCATACGGTCAAAATGGATGGCATTGTGGGATCAAAAAAGTTGTACAAACTTGTAATAAAAGAAGCCGAGGTCGATGTGAAAATGAACAACTTCCGAGTGTGTCAAATATGTGTTCCATCGATGGACTACTTGATATAGAAGCTGATGTTTTACGAAAAGGAAAACGGAAAAGAGATAATGTTTCTTGTCGTGAATATTATTGTTATAAATTTCAGATGAGAGATAATAAGGAAAATGGAGTTTTACATTTGGGAAGGTTGTTCCAGCAATATTCCGTTGATGAATACATTAAAGTAGAAACTCAAAGGTTAGATTTTGCTGCTTATAATCCGGATTTATTTCGTATGGATGTGCTGCAGGGACTTATAGATTTTCTGAGACATGGAGAAAGAGATGCTACAAAGATAGGAAAAAAAAGTTTTCTTCCAGCAAGTTTTATAGGAGGTCCGAGGGATATGCGTCAGCGTTATATGGATGCTATTGCGTTAGTGCAACAGTTTGGAAAACCTGATATATTTTTGACTATGACATGCAATCCTTCTTGGCCAGAAATTAAAGAGCATTTGCTATCAATTGACGAAGCTCAAAACAGACCCGATTTAATAACTCGAGTATTCAGAGCGAAGGTAGAAGAAATGAAGACGGACATATTAAAAAGAAATATATTTGGAAGAGTTGCTGCATTTATGTATACTATTGAATTTCAAAAACGTGGCCTTCCGCATGCTCATTTTCTTGTTATTCTTACTGATGACTATAAGTTATTGACAATCGAATCCTACGATCAAATTGTTTCTGCTGAGTTGCCTGATCCTGATCAAAATTCTTACTTGCACGGACTTGTGAAAAAACACATGATGCATGGTCCTTGCGGTCACTTGAATCCTGCAAATTCATGTATGAAGAAAAAAGGATACTGTAAATTCAATTATCCAAAGGATTTTGCTAACCAAACGATGAAAGGAAAGAACTCATATGCAATTTATAGAAGACGAAATACAGGTAAATCTGTGGAGGTTCGAAATCAACTTCTTGATAACTCATGGGTTGTTCCCTACAACCCTTACCTGTTGTGTAAATATAACTGTCATATCAATGTTGAGATATGCTCAGATATAAAAGTTGTCAAATATCTTTATAAGTATATTTGTAAAGGTCACGATAAAATTGCATTTTCAGTGCAGGAGGATAATACGAATATAGAGATAGACGAGATAAAAGAATATCAATCTGCTAGATGGGTATCAGCTCCAGAGGCCGTATGGCGCCTATTTGGTTTCCCTATAAGTGAGATGAGCCCAACTGTCTATCATCTTCAACTACATTTTAAAGACCAACAATTTGTCTCTTTCAAGGCAGCTGAAACCGTAGATAAAATCATGAATAATCCAATGATTGGAGAAACAATGTTGACAGAATTCTTCTTGACAAATAAATTGAACAAAGATGCCCAAAAGCTCAACTTATTATACAAAGAATTTCCACAGTATTTTGTGTGGCTACCTGCATACAGAATGTGGTCACGAAGAAAACGCGGTACTGTTATCGGACGTGTTGTTACATGCCATCCAACAGAAGGTGAAAGATACTATCTTAGGTTGTTATTAATGAATGTACGAGGGCCGCGATCATACCGAGATCTTCGGACTGTGGATGGAATATGTTACAACACGTTCAGAGAATCGGCAGAAAAAAGAGGCTTACTGCATTGTAATAACAATTTGGCTGAATGTATAGAAGAAGCGGCGTGCTATCAAATGCCTTATAGTCTACGACGGCTATTTGCTACAATATTAGTATATTGTAATCCAATCAATCCGAAAGAATTGTGGGAACAGTTTGAGGATTCAATGTCCGAAGATTTCAAGAATCTACCAAACAGTGATTCAAAAAGTATTCAGCATTTTGTTTTGAATCATATCAACGAGGTATTGCATTCTATGGGACACGATGTCAATGAGTTTAAACTTGTTCTAGAAAATATTGTGTGCTCAAGAATAGCATCAGAGTCAAAAGATGTTAACTTTGAACGGAACATAGTTGTTACTCAAGAAGATTTATTACTGCAAACAAAATTGAACACCGCACAAAGAATAGCATTTGATATGATCCTGGAAAGAGTATTCACTAGCAAAGCAGGAGCTTTTTTTATTGATGGTCCTGGAGGAAGCGGAAAAACATTCTTATATCGTGCTCTACTAGCCATTGTAAGATCCAAAGGGTTTATAGCTTTGGCAACAGCAACTTCCGGTGTTGCAGCATCGATCCTTCCAGGAGGACGAACAGCTCATTCACGTTTCAAAATTCCCATTAATATTGATGAGAAGTTCTCTTGCAATATTAGTAAGCAAAGCTCGCTTGCATGTTTAATTCGCGATGCAAAATTGATTGTGTGGGATGAAGTATCAATGGCAAAAAAAAACATGATCGAAGCTTTTGATATGCTGTTGAAAGACTTGACTGACACAAATGTACTGTTTGGTGGAAAGGTAGTAGTATTCGGAGGGGATTTTAGACAAACTCTTCCTGTTGTCCGAAGTGGAAAGAAAGAAGACTTTATTTCTGAAAGTATACTATACTCAAACATTTGGAATCAACTTGAAATATTACGACTATCAGAAAATATGCGTGCCAAGACTGATCCTATTTTCTGTGAATATTTGATGAGAATCGGGAATGGAAAAGAAAAAACAAATATAAATAACAAAATAGACATCCCGAAGCCTTTCATCATTCCTTTTACTACTGAAAAAGAATCGTTGGATCTCTTATTTAAGGTAACATATCCGAACTTATGTGCATCTTTTCATGATTCTTCTTTTATGACTTCTCGCGTTATTTTAACAACGAAGAATGATTTTGTTGATGAAATAAATGAAAGACTCATAACGCAATTTCCTAGAGATGCTAAGATATTTACTGCTACTGATGAAACAATTGAACCAAATGATCAAAGTCAATTCGAGGATTTCTTACACACGTTAAACCCTCCAGGCTTACCTCCATACAAGTTAGTGTTAAAAGAAAATTGTCCTGTTATTTTATTGCGAAATTTAAATCCTTCTGAAGGTTTATGCAATGGTACAAGGTTAGTATGCTGTGATTTTAAGACACATGTTATAAGCGCTAAAATTGCAAGTGGTGATTTCAAGGATAAACACGTATTTATTCCTAGAATACCTTTATTATCTTCGGAGGATGAAAAATTACCTGTTGCCTTTAAGAGAACACAATTTCCGGTACGCTTATGTTTTGCCATGACAATAAATAAAGCACAAGGACAAACATTAGATTATGTTGGTATTTATTTACGTGAACCGGTTTTTTCCCATGGTCAATTATATGTGGCTTTGTCGAGAGCGAAAAGTTCAAACTGTATAAAAATATTGATTCGACCTCCTACTGCTGATAATCATGATGATCAATCTACTTATAATATAGTGTACAGTGAAATTATTCAAAAGGCCTTACTATAAATCTATTCTCCTTTGATCTGTATGCTCTGTATGCTGAAAAAAAAGGGAATTACTTCCAGCCATGAATACCTCCAACTTTGTTACTTTCTGGCTGATATTTGCAAAGTTATAACTTGAGGTAATCTTACATTTCTTTTAATTATTTGCGAGTTATGTTTCCGACTGTGAAAATTATTTTTCCACTTGTACTGTTCAAGTCACGTTGCTGGTTAGTCTTTCATGTTTCTTGCAAGTTATGGCATAAAGGTGACGTCTTCCATGTCCTGTGTATTTGTTACCTAATTATGCTTATCCTATTTTAGTTTTTGTTATCTTTTTTTCTGCTGACATATTGATTGATCTTTTGTGTGTATTTTTCGTGTGATATCTTTTACTGCCTTATGTACTAAATACTGCATTTTTAAGACTATGATAGGCCTTTATATTAATCATCGTTAACTTGAGTAATCTGGAATGTTTCAGCATTTTCCTTATCATGTTTACTTTTGTATTGTACGAAATGAAATTCTTTTTTGTTTGTGAGTAAGCATTTCATGTATCTATGACTAGACCGTTATTTCCACTATCATTAGACAGAGTCATTATTAGACAAAAGTGTGAGATTAGCAGTTGAAGCCCAGAATAAGTTCTGGAATGCTGCGAAAAGAAATTCCAGACAGAGCTATAACAGCGAAAGCTATGGAGTATATTTTGCTGATGGTTCAGAGTACAGGTAATACGAAGAAATTTGATTACATTCATGTTGGTTCAGTTTTGACATTCCGAAAAATAATGATTTCTTCTTAAATTTTGTCCTTTTCAGTTGGATAGGCCCAAATATTTCCACAGACGTAGTAGAAGCGCAGGTAATGTAATGCATTAGCTCCTCTACTTTTTTTTTAAAGCTCTTCAGGTCCAGTACTAAAGAATTCATGGCTTCCACTTGCTTCGCAATCAGAAAACACAATGTGTGCTTTATTTTCCCAGTTCGAGTAAAATTTTATCTATTGTACCTGTTTTTTGGGTTCAGTTAGTGTTAATGGAATTTTTGTGCGTTCAATTTGCACAATAATGGGTAGAAGCTGTTTGACAATATCCGTTAAACACCTAAACTATGTTTTTTGTTTTCGAGTTTTTATGTTGGAAATTGAGCTTTACGTTTTTTTCATTTCAAACCTATATGGAATCAGCAAATGAGCTTTGTAATGCCATTGTATTGAGGTTAACAATAGCATGTGATGACAGAAAGAAACTAAAAGAAAACTAAAAATGAGAATATTGAATTGGCTTTTCCTTTTTCTTCTAAATTGTGGTCGTAGTTCTTCTCTGGTTTATATCCTTATTCTATATTCTTTACTGGTACAATACTTACAGTGTAAAAGAATGAGAGGAAAGGGATAACAATTGGACAATATTTCTGAGATCAAGGTCTACACGTTCTCTGTATAAAATATAGGAAGTTTATCAGAATAGTGCTTCGAAGTAATTTATATGACATTAAAGTAATTAGTAATTGACAATGTGGGTGAAAATTCATGTACATGTTAAACTGAGAAGTTCTTTATGTGCGACTTTTTAGTATATTTTTTCTGTTCTTTTAGTTCTTCATTCATTTTCGTAGACTGCTTTGATAAAAAAGAGAACCATTGCATGGGCTAAACTCTCCGCACTCTCCTATACTTTTTTGCTCTTCTCTGTTGCTGCTCAACTTATATGTGTGTAGGTCAGCTCCATTTAACATTCCAACTGTAATTTCAGCGGTATTATAGTTGTTTAAATTGAGTATCATTTTGCCTTTGGAAATATTGTGAAAAAATGAATTGTTTAAAAGCTCTGCGTTCTATCTCAATCTGAACCTGGAATACTTGAGGCTGTTCTGATTTTTCATTGTTTCCAAAGAGAGCCTAACAATATTTTTAGAAAATGCAATAGATCTTAATTTTTGTAAATCTAAAACATAATATAACTTCTTCAATATAAAATCTTGTTCTGAATCTAACCAAAATATTATTTTCAGCTGTAAATTTTCTATTCAATTAGTCATAGATGTTATTTTACTTGCATGACCGGTAAACATATCTCAATTGGTATTACTGAGGCTGCGATATTTTTGTGGTTGCTCTTATAGTACTACATTCAACTCAATGAAATAAGGCAATATATTTTACGAGGTTAAAACCTGTTGGTGCTGAAATTTTCTTTAGTCTCTCTATGTCTTCCTTTACCTCTCTTCTTTGCAACCTATGAATAGCTGTATGGAACTAAAAGTGCCATCGAAGTTATATATTTAACTGATATGTCAAACTTAAAACGACATGTTGCTTATTTAGGTGTTGTTTTGGGTGGTTGCTCTGAATTAGGTGTTACTGTAAAGCTAATGAAACACTCCTGCGTCTAGGTTGTTGGGTCTGCTCAAGAAGTTAATAAAAGTGGATGCCGAGCTAACCTCTTGAATTAGAGAAGTTGTGATGATAGAAAATGAAATATGTTGTAAGGTAACATTATAAAGAAACCTCCTTTTATTAGTTTCCTATAAACCAATAAGAAAAACTGAAACAAAGGTACATCTTTTTCCCTGATGCCAACACGTTGTACTTGATACTCCTTACGAGAGCTTAGACATGAAACTTTCGTATGAACCAAGTATTGTGCACGGAAATGTTGCACTATCAGCCCGCTTTTCTTGGAGGATCAGCTGAAGAAGCAGTACTGATGCAGATATTCATATCAAGTTGCATAAATGGATTATGAAGACACCCGTGCTGACTATTCATTAGACTAAAAATTGAATTGTAACGTCCTATAACTCATGAAGATATATTGGCCTAAAAGGTGCTGGAGGAGACCATAAACCATTTCACTCTGAAGTGAAGAAGTACAGTTCTGAAATTCTGCTATGTCATCAGTTGCTGCAGAAAATTACTTTGTCCATACATCTACTACAAACATATGATTTTAAGTTATATTGAGGTAATATTATGCTATTCCAATTTCTGCTTTTCCCTCAACATTGAAAATTTGAATATAGTATGTAAGTATATATTATTTGCTGGTCAGGATGATCCTTCGGCTCTAAATGGGAATAAAGATTCTCTTGGATTTGATGGCATGGCAGATAATGAGGTTTAAAAGAGACTAAAGGTGAACATTTACTGAGCGCTTTTTATCCCGTTTGAACATGTATACTCACAATTCTCATGAGGTTCAGAAGCTGCGCATATGCTTATTCTATTTCCTTTATCCAATGCATTCGCCTTCTTTGTGTTCAACATCGTAGCATAACTTTTAGTTATCTACACCATCTGCCTTCTTTATGACAGAATGTTGTTGCATATTGTATTTTAGTTGCAAATACTTCAAATGAATCGGACTTATATTATGGTGGCGTTTGAGCATGACTTAAGGTCCACACAATGACATTATTTATCAATTAAATGCAAACATATCAAGTTCCAAACACATGTACATCCATGAAGAGATTTTTGCTTTATCTCAGTTCCGTTTCGAATTCTAACTGCGACTAGCATTCGTTCTCAAATGGCAAATTTGGATCTGGACTACTTAGAATGTTTGATGTATCTCTGACATCTTTATCATTCTTATTGTACCTTATCTACAAAATTTCGTGTGCCTTAACAGGTAGTTCTGAGATAAACACAGTGAGTTGCCAATTTTCATCAAAACTTTCCATCTACTTCACCATCTCCTCATTACTTTCCCTGCGTGCTACATCATCTCTTCACCTGTATACATTCGTAGTTTATGCCAGTTTCCCCGCTTGCTTCTCAACTTCTCTGCAGATTCTGCTTTTCTGAATAATCTTTACTCTGGTGAGGCTTATTTGGTATACTTTATGCTTGTGAGAAGTAGAATAATTTAGTCAATCGAATACTCACTGCTTTAATTAATTGGACATTTGATTAGCTTTTTAATTGTAACAGAAGGAAAGAGTTAGCAGATTCTTCACGCTGCTTATGTCCGCTCGTGACCTATTTAAAAAGATTCCAACAATGTAGCTTTGTAATACCAGGAGTATGTACTATACCCGCAAATTGGGGGAACATGGAATGCTTTACAGTAGTGTATGTAAAGTTTCTCTTTGAACTAATTACTGTAGAAAGAAATTTAGCTTTCAGTTTCATTTAATACTACTAATTCGTGTATGACATTGTATGTTAGTAGTTGGGTCATATATATATATATATATATATATATATATATATATATATATATATATATATATATATATATATATATATATATATATATATATATATATATATATATATATATATATATAAATGTTAAATTTCTTTAGTTTTATGAATTTACAATGCATTCTATTTGTAAGTATCACTGCCTTTTTTTGACCTAAAGATGCTTTTCACTTTACCGGGTCATTATTCTCTATTGTACATCTTTTATTATTTACAAAGTGAGCCTATAGTAATCATTTATTCATAAGTAAGAGATAGTCCATTGCAGGAGCTTGGCCGCACTGAAGTAGTTCCAAACTCGGTGAATCCCAAGTGGATTACAAAGCATACTATTGCCTATTATTTTGAGACACTGCAGAATTTGGTGCGACTCTTGATAGTTCAGTTCCTGGTTTCTTTCTGCCAATTCGACCCCTCTTTTCTTTCTTACTAGATTCTCTTTATCTCAGGTTCCTTGGACTACTTGGAATGTTTGATGCATTTCTGACATCTTTGTATATACATGTGCTATTCTCTTCGGGCATCATTGTGTTACAATTATGTATATTGTAATGTATCCTTTGCTTTTAGGACCATAAAATGGCAGAATTAGCCTGGACATATTTACAAAGTAGCGAAGCCACTATTTCCAACATCCCCTTTTACACGGTAAGCTAGACAGTGTAAATCAGGTTTTAATATACTAACATCATTTCCTATAAATTTGCGATAGAGAAAATTTGAAACGGAATGTTGGGCCGTACCTTTCTTTCCCTCTGTCCTTCATTGTCTCTTCCTTGTGTGTTCCTTATTTGTGCTTTCCTCTGGCTTTTCAACTTCTCTCATTGGATTCTCCTTTTGTAATTAATCAGTATTCTGGTGAGCCTTAATTTTTGTATACTCTCTGCTTTCGTTTCTATTTCGAACTGTTAAAACGGTCATTTATTGCTCTTTAAAGTATTCAAGTAAACTAGAAACTAACATGTTGCTTTGGTAATTGACGAAAGGCGTTAAAATTGTGGAACAGTGAAATTTCATTACCTTTTGCTTCTTTTTGTTTGTTTAATACTGCATTTTTAAGACTATGATAGGACTTTAGATTAATCATCATTAACTTGACTAATCTGAAAATTTTCAACCTTTCCCTTATCATGTTTACTTTTGTATTTTATAAAATGAATTTCTGTTTGTTTGACTAAGCATTTGGTGTAACTATGACTGAACTGTTATTTCCACCATCATTGTACAGAGTCATTATTAGACAGTCAAGGATGACTTCTTTGTTGATGGAACGAAGGGCTAAATAACAACAGTAATTCTCTGAGTCGATCTAGATTTTCAATGCCTCGCAGAGTAGAAAACTGAGCTTTCCGTTGCGTAGCTGCATTCAGAAAGAATACAAAAAGGAGAAAGAACATTATTTCACAGAAGTGACAAGAGTGGCGACAGCTGTAATGTTGTGAAAAGAAATTCCAGACAGGTATAACAGTGAAAGCTAGGGAGCATATCTTGCTGATGGTTCAGAGTACAGGTAATACAAAGAAGTTTAATTACATTTCATGCTGGTTCAGTTTTGAGATCCCAAAAATAAATGATTTCTTTTTAAATATTATTCTTTTCAGTCAAATAGGCCCAAAGATTTCCATAAACGTAGTAGAAGTTCAGGTAATGTAATGCATTAGCTCCTCTACCATTTTTGTGGTTCAATAATTAGAGTATCTGCTGTTACTTGTCCTATGCATATTTCCTTACTCCTATACTTTAGTAATTTTAACTGTTAAAATATCATATGCTAACTGCAGACACTAAATTAATTGAAGCATCGTTCATTCATTAGGTTAAATTGCAGTAAACAGATCTCAATTGGTATTACTGCGGCTGCGACATTTTTGCAGTTCAACGGAATATATTTTACTGAGGTTAAAACCTGTTGCTGCTGAAATTTTCTTTGGTCTCTTTATGTGTGCCATCGAGGTTTTGTATTTACCTGATATGTCAACCTTAAAACTACATGTTGTTTATTCAGGAGTTGTTTTGGGTGATTTCTCTGAATTAAGTGTTACTATAAAGCTAAAGAAGCACTCCTGCACGTCTAGGTTGTTGGGTCTGCTCAAGAAGTTAATAAAAGTAAATGTTGCGCAAAGGTCTTGAATTACAGGAGTTCTGATGATAGAAAATGAAATATGTGGTAACATTATACATAAACCTCCTTTTGTTAGTTTCGTATAAACCAACAAGAAAAACTGAAATAAAGGTACATCTTCTGAAGTTTCGGAGTTCATTGCTAAAAAGCAAGGAAAGTCTGGAAGTCTAATGCCTGTGATGAAAAGCGGAAGCAACAAGCTGAGCATACACTATCTGAAACATCAGATGTTCCAAAAGCTTAAAAGAAGCCAAAGTTTGATAATAAGGAAAAATTAAATGGTGAGACTGATGCTAAAAAAGAGAAACACGAAGAATCTAATGGAGATACAAGAAAACAATCCAGGCAAAGTAAGAGGCGAAAGGAACAATCTGAGCTTAAGCTATCTGAAGCACGGCTTAAGGCATATTTTGCTAACCCATCAGAGTCGAATAGAAAAACGTAGCAGCCTATTAATTGGAGTAGCTTTGTATAACAGGTAATTAGTTACGAATTATTTGGAGGCCATTCATTTTCGAAGTGATTTGCTGGAAGCTATTATTCTTTTCTGATTGTATTCCATTATGTGGCAAAACATTCTCTGTCAATATTTTTTTTTTTTGGTTGAAACTATCTAATACATTTGTTGCATGGTGCTGTATTTTGTAAATTTAATAGTGCAGGTAGGAAGTTTAAATATCAACAGAGTTGCTTTTGATCCAGGTGTAGTCTATCCTGAAGTCAGGGAACTTATTTAGAATCCTTTGGACCTCTATTTGTCTACTCTAATGTCATATGGATGATGAATCTGCTTTGAATTCTGTTGGCCCTCTTACTCACTTAGATTGCAGGAAATATAATGGCTGTGTGAGCAAAGAATTATCCTTCAGAGTACAGACCTGGTATCATACATAGACTGAGAATATGTAATGGAAGCCCTAACATAAGCAGGTTTTTTTTTTCCTTCTGAAAAATCTGCACCGACCACAGCTAGGAGAGAAAAGAGTCCCTCGATGTACCCAATTTATCGGGAGCCATCATATCTCAGTGAAGAAGGTTACCTACATATCGTCGAGTTTGTACTTGATACTCCTTATGAGAGCTTAGAGCTGATCATAGCCAAGAATAATGAAGTTTTTAAGTATTGATTCTAAAGCATATAGGAAGCTTCCTGTCAAGAAAAAACAACATCAAACAACAGATTCTTTACATTGAGCTGGTAAGTAAAATGATGGTCTTTCATTTTATTTTCAACGAAATTATCATTTACTATTTCTTTATACGTTCTGTAATGTCTTCTACTCTGAATCGCACTCTTACTTCTAACGTCAATCTCATTGTCCTCTTACGTCTGCTTCAACTATGACTTTTCCTTTCTGTTTTATCATAACTAAGGGAGATAGTGGAGGAAATCACAATGGAAGAATAAGCCTTAAAATAGGCAAGATGTGAAGCTAAAGACACTTTTTTTTCTTGATATGATCAGAGATAGAAAGCAAAGTCAGAAAGAGTTCTATTGATTTTTTGAATTGTGTTAGAGCCAGCTTTAACAAGTTTGTTTGCTTTCATCAATTAAAATGGGAATAACTTAGATAAAAAATATATTTTCTAAATTTACAATATGATATCTCCATCTTCTGGAAAACTGAGTCAAGTTGTGCGATGTATTCGACTATTAATGTTTTCTTCATGGTATTTGCAGACTCTTTTTCGTGCAACCGAAGTTTCTTTCCTGCGATGCAATTACCATGGACTTTCATGAAATGTTGGAAGATTGTGGTTGACTGCAACTATCAGTAGTATGTGTGTTGCAAACATCTGTAAGTTTTGTGCTTGTAACAAGTAACTAATAGTCATGTTTGCATATAACTTTAGATTTATAGTCACAGAAAAATATACCACCATGTTTGATGTCTTAATGAAACCTATATTCTCATAGAATTCACCTTAGCTAACCCCAATCCTTATTACCTTTTCCTCAACTCAACTACTGTGTATCATCTACTCCAGCAAATATGATTTTCCCAATACATAGTAACAACTTTCTACTACCACTTTTTTTTAATTATATCTTTATGTGAAGAAAAACAAATTATAGTTCTCTTAATTCAATTTATTCACGTTGTACCACAAAAGAGGAAAAAAACATTGAAATCTAACGTTGGGTCCGTGCTCGCACGGGCAAACCAACCTAGTAATACAAGAAATATCAATCAATTGGGGTAAGAACAAGTTCCTTTAATCTAAATTATCAACACCGAAAATGAGATACTATTTTTTTATCATTAGTCATTCCAACCACTACAATTAAAAGTTAATCTACATTCATAAAAATGGAGATAAACGGACCCACTTATTAAAACGAAAAGACGGAGACAAATAGATAAGCTGCAGAGGAACATCCCTAAATGAAGGCGTTTTAATTAATAGACTGCAATATAGAGGAGTAAAAGGCAAGACACTTGTTTAAGTAACAACTACACGTGGCCATATAGGAAATGAATGAGGTGCATTACTGCTTTATTGGAGAGGAAAGACTGAAATGCCTGGTGTGTCGCTCATTCCTTTAGCTACTTAACTTTTAGGGGTTGTTTGGTACGTTGAAGAATATTAAATACAAATTTTACCCCGGAACCAAATGACCTCTTAAGAAATTAGTAGCAATGAATTGTTAAACACAATAAGGGTCGCTTGGTTCAAAGAAGAGCTTTACATAATTAACAATGTAAGAACTAGTAATGAAAATTTCATTAATAAAGAAACTACTAATGCGAATATTTTCAATCTGAGAATTATTATAATGTAAGAAGAAATGATATAGAAATTCAGTTGTGGAGATTAAAAATTGATTTATCTTATTGCAGGCATTAAATATGTATGAATTGTACATAGGATTATGTATTATTAAATATGTAGGGTTATTTTCATAAATTAATATAAATTATAATATGTAGATTTCGTTCAACTTATAATATGTTTGCTAATTCTTTAGACAATGATACATAATTTCAGTTCAAATAGTCAACGGGGTAATAACATTCTCTTAAAGTTTAATGTTGTAAAAGCAGGTCTTAGACAAATTTAAGGGATTTTTATTCTGACTTAATAAACGTTGTTTTTTTAGCTTTATTAAACTCTGCATGAAAAATCGACTTTTGCCTCTTAGTTTTCATAGAAATCAACCGTAACTAACATTTTCAAAAAAAAAAAAAAAAAAAGGTTAACCTGAAGAAATTAGAGTTTTATTTGTTAAGTATGTTTACTATTAACACATTATGACTATAGATAGGCAACATTCACCCACATAAAAATTACTTATATTTGAACAGATGCCGGAGCACAGTCATTTCATTAAAGAAAAGCGCGTAGTAAGTAACTATGTTGGGCCGTGCATTTGCACGGCATTCCCTCACTAGTACTATTTAATTTAACTAATGGCACGGTCTGCAAATACGAAAATAGTTTATAGTAATACTTTAGAATAATCTGCACATGCAGTGCATGAAGAAGCGGATGCATACAATTAGGGGAAAGATAGAAGGTAACGCGTTCAACTGAATTTAATAGTTTTAATTCAAATTATGCATGGTTATTAAGAACATAATTAAAAATTAAGCTAGTGTTTGGACATAGATTCTCAAATAATTTTTGAAAAACACTTTTGGGTGAAATTTGATATGAAAATAAAAAGTGTTTGGACATACTTTTTGGGAACAAATTTTTTTGCTCAGAAAGAGCCTTTGAGCGCCTTTTTGAGTTTTTGAGACTTTTTAGGAGAAGTTTTGGTCAAATAACATAAACAAACAGTTTTTTTCCAAAAACTCTCAAAAAATATCTCCAAAAACTATAAACAAACAGGGCTAAGTTTAGAATTCAATTACTAAACACTTGAGGTTCATATTCTAAAATTTAGAATCCATAAAATTTTAAATTCAAACCCCATATAAGACTATTATATTATACTTCAGTAGCTAGTAAAGATATTTCTTGTGAGAGAGTTCAATATAGGTCTAGGTTAGCAACTGATCCGGGGTCTTCCTTTTTGTCCGCCAAATTGTTTTTTATTCTCTCATCTCATTTAATTAATCCTCGAGTTTTCGTCGTTTTAATAAATGTCGTGCTCCATTTTTATTTGTTTATTTTTCACTCGTTTTTGTCTGCACATGCAGTGCATGAAACAGATGCATTTGATACTCTATTTTTGCATTTAATCAAATTCCTCATTTTCTGCTTTCTCGCCCTTTCTTTTTGGTTTCTTATCCCACAACTTTGAAAATTGTACTCCCTCCGTCCCAAATTAGTTGTCGCTTTAAGAAAAATGGTGTGTCCCAAATTAGTTGACACTTTAGGATTTCAAGACAAAAATTGTTAGTCTTTTCCAACTATACCCTTAATAATTAAAAAAAATCTCAACAAAATTTAATAGTCAAACATTAAATAGGGGTAACATAGTAAAATACACACTCTATTTAATGATTTTCTTAATGGACGTGAAGAAGCTAAAAGCGACAACTAATTTAGTACACACACATTTTGCCATTTTCCTTTTTGAAAACATGGTATTCTCCTTTTCATTATTGAAGAAAAAATAATACATCTCAGAAATCCCATAACGCTTGAAATATTTAAAAAGAGATCAAAAGATATGTCAAATATGTCTTTTTCAAGTTATAGCAATATTTAAGATCCATATAAAGTGCTGATACATACTTATTGATCATCAAATACATCAAGAAGATGCAAAACATACTAAGTTCGAAATATATGCTGCTAAGGTCCTCCAATTACAGATAACAAATCGGAGGGAAGAATCAAGGAATAAACAGAATTGTAGCTGCATCGTTTATCAATAAAATTCTATATTCTTTATTAAAAAAAAATACACATTAAAAGAGTAAGGTTTAGGTAGTAGCCAGGGGCGAAACTACCTTAGGGGTAGGGGGTCACGGGACACTGCTGCCTCGAAAATTTTTACCGAGTATATATATATATATAAATGAAAAAACTACAGTATATTGCTACAAAAATGAAGTGTGACACTGCTTGAACTAAAGGGTCTTGGTGATGCAGTGGTTGGGAGTGTTGCTATCCTCCCTGATGAAGTGAGATCGAATCTCCTTAGCTGCACTTTAATCGATTTTTGTGAATCTTTTAGTATTCGATTATAAAAATTTGATGTTAGTGAGGATCGATCCTTAGATCTTGAACAAATTTAAGATGTGTAAAACCACTTTTGCTAGGTGCAATCTTAAATTTAAGAGGTGTAAAATCACTTTTGCTAGGTGCAATCTTTTACAAAATTTAACAGTAAAATGTTCAATTATAAATAAGAGCACTACGCTTAAAATAAAATCCTTGACTTTGAAACCTAATTGGGATCTTGGAAAAATTTTCTAGATCTGTTGTCTCTATATGGAAGTGACACCGCTGGCAAAAAATCCTGCGTACGCCACTGGTAGTAGCAGCCTAGCTACCGTATAGGTACATAATGATATGTGAGTACTGGAAATTCCACGTGCATGCACTCCAAGTATTGAAGCATAGTTTTATGCATTTCTATTATATAGAAGCGAACAACAGAGGACGAACACAGGCAACCATCAATTGTACAAAAACTATTATCAGTTGTACTATACAGCTGCACCTATCTGATTGGCAATAGACTTCTTTGACCTTTTCATATAAACACGTGTACAACATAAGCTAAATACGTGTCCCGACTTCAGAGTACCCATCTCCATTCTCCATTCTCTTCAAGCCTTCAAATCTCTGGTGAGTTCCGATGTCCCTTCTGCAAAATCCACAATCACACCTCTCCAGTTGTACATTAATTTGAAAATTTTCTTTCAATAAAGAGATTTACTTCCTTTCTTTTAATTCTTTTGATATCTGTCTGAATGCTTCGATATTTATTTTAATTCTTGCTGCTTCATCTGGTGTGTACGTTATTGTTGTGTTGCATATTCTTTATTGGCCTCGAACTTTGTTCTTCGTTGGTTTATGGTTACTGTTGTGCTTTCTCATATGCTGCATGTGAATAGTATTTTTGTTGTGTGTTTCCTGCATGCTCAGTATGCAATGAGTTTTTGATTCTATATTCTTAGAGCTTTATGTTCTTCTTCTAGCATTGTTCTTGTTTGCTAATTTTATAATTTTGGTGCAGCTAAGATGTTTGACGGTATGCCTGAATCAATTAAACAATTTCTTCTTTTTTATTTTTTCACAGGTGTTCTACGATTTACACATCCAGGTCCTTCAGCAATCAAAAAGGTACATTATTTATTTCTACAAAAGTTTGTAAACAATGTACTATGCGTTATGTGTCGTCGTTAAAGAAACATTACAAAAATTGGTAAACACTAAACAGAGTACAATGCATTATGTATTGTTGTCAAAGAAATGTGTAACATGCTTTTAGGGGCACCAACTTCCTCCATTTCAAGTCAGTTAAACGATGAAATAGAGCTCCCTCTTGCCCCTTCGGTAGAGAAGCTTTCATGCATGTGGCTTAAAGGTTGATTGCTTGATTACATGCTCAATTCTACACAACGATAACCTACTCTCAAATTTATCATAATAGTTCAACTGCTATACTTGGTGAAGGTCATTGAGAAATTGACATGCAAAATGTTGGTGCTTGAAAGATTTTTTAAAATACATCTGCACGTATGTCATATATCCGCTACTAACCTCAGGACCTCAGGAACTGTCACCTTCACTTTGTGAAGCTTGTGCCTTGCACTGCACAAATGTTCTTAGCTTATAGTTCCAATAAGTTGATGCTTGCAAATTTTATTTATCATAATCATGTTTAGAGTACCCAAAAATGGTTGGACAACACAAAAAGGTTTTCCTGTCATGTATTGTTCTGGAGATGGAGATGAATGTTCACGTTGTGATTCCCCATGCTTAAATAAGTTATTCATGCACATGTTTATTGTTAGTATCAAGGTAATATGTCATGAATGGCCATGCCAACTTTATGTTATTACCTCTAAAAAATGAGATCAAAATGGCATTCATTATGTTATTATGTCTCAAATGAGAGGAAACATCTCCTTCAGTGAAGCTTTAGCTATTCTAAACGTTCTGTTTGCTCCGACTTATACATTAAATTATTTGAAGCTTTTCCTTTTTAATGAAATATAATTGCTTGATGATCAATATGATAATTTGATGATAGAAAAAAAAAGTTTAAAAGAAAAAGATAAAGTTTATCTTAACTTGAATGACTTTGGAGAATGGTGCTTGTTCTCTGTAATTTCCTGCAAGGTTAGAGAAAGCTGACTATGCAATTGGAACACCAATCTTCCACCTCTTCCATGTCATGTAAAGAGAGATGAAGTTTCTTTTGCAGTTTTCTCTCTGGATTCTACTTGGGTTTAGTTTGCTAGCCATATAGGAGTAAATCTGGAAGACTTATTATGCTCCGGATGACTCTTAACATTCTATGTTTGGTTCAGTAAATTAAACTAATTGATTTTGGTACTTGGTTTATGTCTCCTTGTTTGTTAGGTTGTAATTGTTCTAAATTTTCATGATGTTTTAGGGTAGAAGAGGGGAGACTACAACATGGTATTTTATCATTCTTGAACATAGAGATATTGGTGTTTTGTACAGAAAGAAATACAGTGGATTCATCTCAATCTGTCAAGCTTCAATGCCCTTGGCAGAATTTTGTAGGTCTGTTTAGTTTATGTGCTTTGTAAATTCGTACATCTGTTTAGTTGGTACGGTTGAAATTTGTGTGAAGATACTAAAATAACTGTACATAATAAGTATTTATGTTACGTTAACTGTGCAATGGTTGAGTATGACAATATTCCCTAACCAATATTCTAAAGGTAGCTGCTGCGAACCGTGGGGTTTGCCAGCAGTCGCTTTCAGTCGTTCCCATCGCTTTGTTTGGATTGACATCAAAAATATTATCGCACTCATGTTGGCCCGTGCAGTGCACGGGCAGGACCTCGCTAGTTTTATAGAGATGGATAAGATGGTTCAAACTTCAAATTTCGTCAATAAACACTATTATAAGATGTGATTTCTCCTATGAGTTATGTCATACCAAATAGAGTCTTGAATCTTACAATATTCCTTTCGAAGTTTTCTGAGATTTTAGAAAATCTCCTATTTTTAGTTCCTACCCTATGAGAAAAGAAAAACCTAATTCTTTTTTTTTTTTCTTAATAGGAGAGAACTTTGTTTAGATTCAACATTAAAGAGAAAGAATGTCCAATAATGTTCATGACTTTATTTATAATCCATCGTAAGAACGTATTATCGCTTAATTGATAATATTGAGATAGTGGAATTTTAACAACATGCTTTGTTGGATCAGATATAAAGGAAGGTGATCCCCAATAAGAAATCTTTTGCCGGTGATTTGTAGAAATAGGATATTTCAGTCAAATATTTTATCACCTTAAGAAACTTTTAAAAAAATAGTTTCTGACCCGAAAACTAGTAGACAGATCCCGGCAGATCACCAAACTTTAGTTCAAAAGAAATCTTGAAGGATCGGCTCCATTTTGCAAAGGTTTTTCTGTCTGGGCTAAAATATAGATTAGACATCCAGAAGGCTGTCCGACGTAAAAGCTTGATCTTTTGCGCATTAATAAGCCCAAAAATAGATTTCGCCTAATAATCCAGGCGTGCACTAAGGTTAAGCTTTTAGCTGCTACAGAAAAAAATTTAACTTTTTATGGCGTTCCACTAGAAATTTTAAATTCCTTAAAATTCGTCGTGGCGATTTGACAGAAAGGGCCAAGGATGGCAATGGGGCTGGGGCGGGGGCGGGGCGGCAGGGGCGAAACTACCTTGTACCGAGGGGTGTCACGGGACACTGCTTCGTCGAAATTTTTTACTACATATATATATAGATATTTATGAAAAATCGTAATAATTTATATACAAATACGTTATCTGACACTCCTTGAACAAACAAGGCTTGATAATTTGGTGGTTAGGCGCTCAACAATGAGCATTGACAACCTAAGTTTGAATCCCTTTAGGTGCCCAATTTTTGTATAATTTTTTGAACATTTAATATCTAATACAAAGCTACTTGCTGGGATTGAACCCAGCACCTTCAGCACAAAAAGGAAGTGAAATAACACATATGGTGCGTTCCATCCAGTTAAACATCCAACAATAGACAAATAAAATCTATAAGCAAGCTCTAATAAAACTCCCAAATACTAAAAGAAATTTGCCAATCGGGATCAGCGGAAAAGTGAAAGATCGTTGTGAAGAGCTCTAGTATTGTACTTGAATTGATATGTTTTAATAATATGATGTCAGTATAATACATTACTTATTTTTTATTTTTAAATATGACACTGCTTGTAAAAAATTCTGCGCACGCCACTGGGGGTGGAATGGATTTTTCTTAATTGGCAACAATTTCAACCCGCCTCACCCCTCTCCACTTAATTCTTTTTAATTTTTCTTTCTTTCATTATGTTACTAAGTTAAAATATAGCAGTTTCACACATTATTTTCTTTAAAATTAAGAACTGTGATAATTCACTGCAAGAATAATAATTCAGGAAGAAAAAAAGAACAATAAAGTTTGTTATTAAGATACCGAAAAGCTGGAAAACCAAAAATAATAAAATAATAGCCATATTTTTCATATATAGTGAAGAACCTACTTTCAAAACATATTTGGTATACCATGGTCCCAATATTCAGAGTTATCTTCTCTTTCAATGCCATATTCCAGTTTTACCCAAATGATGATGGTAATTTTAAGGCCTTTCTCTAATACAACAAAAAGTTATTGTCAAGCTATTTTTCATTAGCCTAAATTTTTTTGGGGTCATATTTACAAGAACCTTTGGGTTTTCATATATTTCAACATTTTGAAAATTCAAATTCTCGTCCTAATGACCAAGTTAGTATTATTTATTTTATAACTTTTGTAATGGATTATATTTTACGGAAAAGGACCAAATTTGCCCCTCTACTATGGTTTAGGGGTCACGTTTACCCTCCGTTAAAAATTTGGTGCAATTATGCCCCTGCCGTTACCATAGTACACATTTTTACCCCTATTTTTGACGGACCTCCACGCTGGACGACACGTGGCTGCCACATCAGTGCCATAGTAGAGGGGCAAATTTGGCCATTTTCAGTTGTTTCTAAAATCATCTCTGGACTAAGTTTAAATACTTAGAGAAAAAGTTTCGATGCATAGAGGAGTCATTATAAGAGAGAAAAATATGCTAAGAATGGTAGATAAGATATTTTGAAAGAAATACAAAATTAAAATGACACTCTCTTTGGTTTGGTTCCATAAGAAAGATATACTTTTGAATTTTGTGATAAAAATTATCTTTATTAAAGATAAGATAAAAGTTTAATAATAACATTATTTCCAAATAAATAGATATGTTCTTTAAAAGACTAAAAGGTAAAATATGCTACTCCTATTAAAGTGGATAAAGAGTTCTTTCATGTATCTCAATTTAAAATTACAAATTCTAGAATTCAATCATGACATTAAGCTAGCATTTGTCCATAACATTAAGCCAGCGTTTGTCCATAAAATTATTGTCATGATTGAATTCTAGAATTTGTGATTTTTAACATAAAACTCTATTATTATTTTTTCTAATGTTACAAAAAATATGCCATTAAAGGAAAAGAGATTGAACTAAAATTAATAAGTCAATATATAGCAAAAATCACCTTTTGTGATAAATTGAAAAATATCTTTTTGAAATACATGAAAGAACTCTTTATCCACTTTAATAGGAGTAGCATATTTTACCTTTTAGTCTTTTTAAAAAGAACATATCTATTTATTTGGAAATAATATTATTATTAAACTTTTATCTTATCTTTAATAAAAATAATTTTTGTCATAAAATTCAAAAGTATATCTTTCTTATGAAACCAAACCAAAGAGAGTGTCATTTTAATTTTTTATTTCTTTCAAAATATCTTATCTACCATTCTTAGCACATTTTTCTCTTTTATAATGACTCCTCTAAGCATCGAAACTTTTTCTCTAAGTATTTAAACTTAGTCCAGAGATGATTTTAGAAACAACTGAAAAGGGCCAAATTTGCCCCTCTACTATGGCACTGATGTGGCAGCCACGTGTCGTCCAGCGTGGAGGTCCGTCAAAAATAGGGGTAAAAGTGTGTACTATGGTAACGGCAGGGGCATAATTGCACCAAATTTTTAACGGAGGGTAAACGTGACCCCTAAACCATAGTAGAGGGGCAAATTTGGCCCTTTTCCGTATATTTTATTATAGGTGTATTGATATTACTTATATTTTACCGCCAAATTCAAGGACCCAAGAATAACAGTTCCAAAATATTCATCTGTTATGATTTATTTCAACTTTTTTGCTTTTCAATTATAGTTTTGTTATTGCTACTGATATTCTGATACAATCCTTTCGAGAATATCATCATAGTATTTGTTAATCCTATTACCAACCTTGGTTATTGCTTTAACTGTTAAATATTCATTATTGGTAATATTGTGTTTGAGTGCCCAAGTGTGATCCCTTGAAGGTCTTATTTTGTTCTTTTATTTACAAATAGGTGTTTTTTCTTAAATTAAATCTATGTTGAATATAATTTTATTAATATAAAATTAAAAAAATTAAGCTGATAGATGTTTTTTGTTTTGTAAATGCCTATTTCATCCATTATTAGTAGAATAAACTAGGTAACCCACCCGTGCGCGGGTATAACAAATGAGCTCAAGTACGACTTTTACCAATTATTGAAAAAATAAAAATACTCATAACATAAAAAATAAAAATATATTCAATGTAAGACATGGATTTCCCTAAATCAAATATAACAAAAAGTTATATATAAATAGAAATAAAAGGAAAATTCGAATGTCAATAACACCTTTTTTGTAATTTATAATAATCGCAGAATGCCCGTGGACCGATCCTTTTCATTGAGAAAAAGTAGCAACTTCCTTAAAACTGCATATTACTTCATTCTGATATGTTGTTATTTTCTCGTTGATGGAATGATTATTTTTATAGTAGTCTTTTATTAATTTATGACCTACAGTTTTACGTCACATTTCAAACTTTGTTCCCCAGGAGCAAAAGAAACAACATTATTGTCCAACACAACATTAGTGTATGAAAGTTGTAGGGAGGATGTCAGAAAACTTGAGTAGTTGATCGCCAATGATGGGGTTATGGAAAGTGTGGCCCTTTTTAATTCATGAATTTTAACTTCTATTGGAGGTTGTGCTATGAAAATATTATAAATATAATTAATAGTATAAACTTATGAAATTTATTTACAAAACCTAAATTATTATTTGATCACATTACACTGGTTGAACAATTAGTATAAAAAAGGTGATGTGTCAAGTGAAAGGTGGTTTAAAGGAGAGTTGCTGAATTATAGTGCTAAGATGAACTCACTTTTATTTCATGTCATAGGTAAATTAAGAATTAATAATATTATTAAGGCCCTTTTTTATCGTTTCAATGGAAGATAATGGATAAATATTTTGGACTCTATTAAGTAACATTTAATTATGATTAGTTGCACTCCAATATCAATAAGCAATGATTACTAATTCTGCAACTAATGCTTCTAAACAACACTCATTTTAGCAAAATAAGATGATTGTTTTCTTCATATTTTCGACTGAATGGTAGACCTGGTAGACCTGAGGGCTGAGGTGCCAAATTATCTTCTATATGCCCTCAATTATTGCTAAACTACGAAAAGCTTTTAAAAAATGAAGGGAAAAGGGTCAAATTTGCCCTTAAACGAATCGAAATTCAACACATTTGCCCTCCGTTACGAGTTCAGTTTGGGCATACCCTTAACATTACTAAAACTAGGGCAAATATACCCTTTGTTTGACGGAACTTACTAATTAGACTGCTTATACACTAAGCTTGCTGATTTGTCAAATTCTTGGCCACGTGTGCACCAACGTGACGGAGGGCAAATGTGTTGAATTTCAATTTGTTTAAGGGCGAATCTGACCATTTTCCGTTCTTTTAAATAAAAGAGGTTGTTCTCATTTTCATCGACAACCTTGAACAACAATCAAACAAAGGACCTTGTTTCCAAGCAAACTTCATAAAAGAGCATGTTCTAACATCCCAAAGATTTTGATTTACAACTTAAATTGCATCTTAAGGAACCCTACTATAACAAAAAATTTCGGTACAATATCACAAGAAAGAAATATTAAGTCGTTCATGATATAATGTGCAATACAATACAATACAATTTCATTATCCTTCCCCTTCATACACTCTTTAAGCAGTTGATACAACAATGAAAAGATTCTAGCAACTAGTAGATGTATGAAATGCCATTTTGCTTACACAATCAAGTTAAACAGCTTAAGACTAGAGGAAAATAACCATTTTTCAAGTGAAGCCATATACAACTAGAGTCACTCGTAAAATGACATATAAGGGAAGTAACATTCAGGGCAACATAGCTTATTGTTTGGAAAGAAACATGATTATCTTCAGCTAATGGTTTTACTAATAAGAAACCAATCACTCTTTCTTTCTCTCTATAACTCTCTCCAACCAACATGGTCTTTCTTGTTTAATATTTCGATTTAGTTTAACGAAATGGTCATTGCTATTACATGTGATGTTGTAACAATTTTTTTGGTTATAGTAGGGTTCCTTAAGATGCAATTTAAGTTGTAAATCAAAATTTTTGGGATGTTAGAACATGCTCTTTTATGAAGTTTGCTTGGAAACAAGGTCCTTTGTTTGATTGTTGTTCAAGGTTGTTGATGAACATGAGAACAACCTCTTTTATTTAAAAGAACGGAAAAGGGTCAAATTTGCCCTTAAACAAATCGAAATTCAACACATTTGCCCTCCGTCACGTTGGCGCACACGTGGCCAAGAATTTGACAAATCAACAAGCTTAGTGTATAAACAGTCTAATTAGTAAGTCTAATTAGTAAATTCCGTCAAACAAAGGGTATATTTGCCCTAGTTTTAGTAACGTTAAGGGTATGCCCAAACTGAACTCGTAACGGAGGGCAAATGTGTTGAATTTCGATTTGTTTAAGGGCAAATTTGACCCTTTTCCGAAAAATGAATAAAAATCTAGAAATAAAACACACAGTATTGAATTTTAATGGAAAACATTAATTCACTTAAATATATAATACTGTATTTTGATGAATTAATTAAAATCACTTTACATTTTGTTTCTACTCCCTTAATTTGTGTTCCTATTGAAGGAGCTTATTTTGTATCATAATTTTCATCAAACTAAAAGTTTAAAATATTAAGAACTCCTTGAAATCGATCAAAGAAATAAAAAGGCATCGGACTTCGGGAGATAAATAGAGATAAACATGCTTACATTAGCTCCTCTTTTATTCAAAAGCATCAGAAACACATACATTTCCACATACCTCACAACAATAGTAGCTGCTTGCTAATCCTATTTACTAAATCGTTTTTTATCAATTGCAGGAGTTACCTAAACATGCTAACTAAACAAATACATCAAAAACACAAAAGATGTTAATAAAATATTATAACTAAGGAATCAGAAGGAGAGGAGAAAAGTTTGAAAACACATAAATAGAATAAATCATGAAATTTGGCATGTAATAGCTTAGTAAGTAGAAATTACAGCTTTTGAACCAAATCACTCTATTGTACATCAATATGAGTTTGTTAATTATGTATCTTTTTCTATTCTTTTTACTCCGTTTCGTTTTTTTTAAACTTTGCAACTAATTAGCTCGAATCAAAGAGTAAAAATGCACCTTTTATGCATTTATTAGAACAACAAATTGTTTATATATGTACTTCATGCAAAATTTGTCTCCTTCTCTTTTCTTCTTTTGTAGCCCTTTGATATAGAAAAGACTAAAGGTTGAACTTTTAATCTTCGCCTTATAAATAGCTCTCATTGCCAACATCTTTTTAATGAAGTTTTGCAGCATAATAGCCATATGACTGCAATAATTGACTCCAAAAATGACAGTATAAAAGCAAACTGCTCATACTACTCTAGGTAGTACTCCTAATTAGAGGAGAGGAAAGAACAAATCACCCAGAGAAATATATAACATCTGATGATCCGAGTATTACACCTTAGCTTGGTGGTGTATTAATAATGATATACCTTGGTAACATTTAAAAAAACATAGCATGTGAAGATTGAATAAAGCACTCAAAATAGATAATTATGATAGAGAAAATTACTTTCAATTCCATTAGTATGAGTTTAGAACAATCAACTACTAACCTGAAGAGGATTTGTGTAGTAAACGATATTAGTTTGGTGGATTATATATAGTGTCCTGACGTGAGAGGCAGTTAAAGAGAGAGTAATTCCTAACGATTTTTTTATCCTTATTATTACATAATTAAATGCAAAGCTCATAACGGAAGAAAAGAATTGAATGGTGCTTTTCTTTGTCCGTTTTTCGTCCTTTCTTAATGTTCCTTTGTTTAATTTTTTTTGTACTTTTACTACAAAAATTAGATAAAAGGCCAAAAAGTAAGAGAACGATAGATATCGTTTTCTTTCACATTTTGATGGA
The DNA here is from genome assembly GCA_029990575.1 of Petunia axillaris subsp. axillaris. NCBI lineage: Eukaryota > Viridiplantae > Streptophyta > Magnoliopsida > Solanales > Solanaceae > Petunia > Petunia axillaris. The sequence continues at coordinate 20,697,691 of JARKNS010000009.1, forward strand.
ATGGAGATCATAGAGTCATGCCACATCACTTGGCTATAGTTCTCAATTAGAATATATATATATATATATATATATATATATATATATATATATATATATATATATATATATATAGAGAGAGAGAGAGAGAGAGAGAGAGAGAGATAAGATCAAAAGCAGAGAAATTTAGGGGCTTTCCGATAGGGCTTCCTTCGCTAGGAAATCGGAAATAGGAATCCGGGTTATCAAAGGATTTCCTGCGATTATTTCTAGTATATATATATATATATATATATATATATATATATATATATATATATATATAGAGAGAGAGAGAGAGAGAGAGAGAGAGAGAGAGAGAGAGATAAGATCAAAAGCAGAGAAATTTTACAATGACTACTTTTATTCACATTAAAGGCAAAGTATGGTAGTTGGTAAGTGTAAACTTTTGGCGGGGTAGGGGAAGACCCTAGGAAAGCGTGAGATAGTAGTTTAGTTTTTTACCTTTTCAGTTAGATTGTTTAATACCATATATAATAACAAAAAAGAATCCACGTGTACTATATTGATACTTGAGAAGAAAGAGGGCAAAGGACCCCCTAACTCTTTAAAAAAGAATAGGGACAACTCTTTCTTTTTTGCTTTTCTTTTATTCCCAAAAAGTGTTAATTTGTCATTATTGAGTTAATTAGTGGGGTCAGGGATTATTTCGTATGTTTCAAGACTTGTGAGCAGAAAATAACGGGCCAAAGTTGATAATTCAAAACTTTCCCTCTTCCCAATCCCCATCATATCAGACCTACCCTCTCTCATAATTTCCCCTTCACACTTCCCCATTTTCTCTCTTTCTCTCTCTCTTCAAAACAAAGAACTCAAACGAAAAAACTTCTTCAAAATCTCCGATTTCAATCAACATTGTTTTCATTTTAGCGAAATTTCTAATCATCGCTGAGTGGGTATCGTGGTTCCATCAAAATCAAGGTAAAATTTGATGTTTTTGATGAAATTTCACTGTGTGTCGATAAAAAATAAATACTTGGTTTTTAGTTTGTTTTTCTTTTGTCTGGAGCTTTTACATTGCTTAGTATCACTGTTTTTCTGGGTTTTTTTATGGTTAACTTCACATGCAAACTAGTAAAACTGGTGGTTGTAAAGAATCATCGTTGTTGTGCACAAACATCAGCGTTATATGTGTGCACATATGGCTTGATGTGTACACATAAGGGTTGATGTGTACATATCTAGATTTATGTTGAACATATCTGCTTAAATGGTTCGTGGTGATGATCGTCATAAATTGTGCACATAATTTAATATATGCACACATAAATTAATATGTGCACACATATTAAATTATGTGTGCACATATCAAATTATGTGTGCACATTATTTAGCTTGTTCAACATCATTGTAGTCTTTGCACATATTATAATATGTGTGCACATATTATAGTACGTGTGCACATAAAAAGAATATGTGTGCACATCTTAATTTATGTGTGCATCATCTAATCTTTTATGTATTCTATGTTCCTTATATTTTTGTTTAACTTTATTTTGTAGATAAAATGGTTAGTACTCGTAGTGGTGGTGCAAACAAGATACAGTCACAGGGGTCTATTCATCTACGGAGTAGTAAGAGGAAGAGGGATGATAAGGAAATCCAGACGGCTCAAGCCGCTAGCAAAAAAAGACCTGCTAGTAAGGAGTGTAACGAGGAGCAGGAGGAAAGTCAAGTTAGCATTGATATGAATCGTCCAGAACAGTTGCATGAACGAGAGCAGGTCGTTGGTGATGCAGTAGCAGATGATGAAGTTGGAGTAGCGGAATCATCTGATGATGACAGTGCAGAAGAAGAAACAGGGGAATCACAAATTGAAGGAGGTGCTGGTAGAGATGAAGAAGGAAGAGAAGATGTTCAAATTGGAGAAATAGAAGCAGGTAGTGATGGAGTAGGTGAAAGAGAAGGAGCAAATCAAACACAAATTGAAGGAGGTGGTATTAGATAAGAAGAAGTAGGTGAAACTGGGCGTGAAACTGAAGAAGGTGTTGGTAGTGGTAGAGTAGAAGAAGAAAGAGGACAATTAGAAGCATGTGATGGTAGTTGTGGTGCAGGAGAAAGAGAAAGACAAGTTGAAGCAGGTGAGGCTGGTGAAGCTGGAGAACAAAGAGTAGCTATTGAAACTGGAGAAGAAGAAGCTGCAGAAAAAGAAGTTGGTGGTGTAGGAGAAAATTTCAATCCTGATATTGCTGTTGGTGATGTTTTAAGGGAACTAGGTGGTGTTGATCAAGATGAGTCAGCAGAGAAAAGAGGAGAAGAGGATGTTGAAATGGCAATAGGTGAAGACGTCGCTGATCAGATTGGATAATTCGTCAAACTAATGTGGCAGTTGTGTACACATATTATGATATGTGTGCACATATTGTAATAGGTGTACATATATTACAATATGTGCACACATATCATGATATGTGCCAACGTCTCATTATAGTTGCACATAATATAATATGTGCACACATATCATAATATGTATGCACATATAATATTATATATTATATGTTCACATAATATTATATGTGTACATCTCGTTATATGTGTGCACATATTATGAGATGTGCTCATATCTCTCTGTTTGATGATTAATTCATGCAGTCAGTAATGTGTTCTGAATGTGCAGGTTCATGGTGAGGTTACGTTCACTCCTCAGAACAACCTGAGGACGCATATGGACGTACACTGCGAGACGAAAGTGCCTAGATTTGGTGTGAGATTCTCCATCTCTGGTTCCTTTGCCGCTATTAGAAAACTCTTGAAAACCCTTAAATTTGAGGACAGTTTCAGAAACAACATATTTGGTCACCTATTGGAGTTGAATACCAATGCCATTTTCGCCCCAAAATTAGACCATGGCCTCCGAGAACGCACAATCGTTTGTGGAAAGAAGAAGGAATTGTGGGTCAACTTTAACGGATTGCCTGTTCGTTTTGGCCTCCGAGAATTTGCATTGATGACTGGTCTGCAGTGTCACTCTTTCCCGTCTGACGAATTTATAACTGGGGAGGTTGCTAAGAGGGGTGAAGCTTTATGGTTCTCGATAACCAATGAGGGCAAGCAGAAGTCTGTTACAGCAGAGCAACTACTGGAGCAGATCGAGACAAGCACAACCATTAGTAGACCGCACAAGTTTCGCCTTTGCTTGGCTTGGTTTGCACACGCAATTCTTTGTGCCAAAGATAAGCGTATAAGCATTCTCAAAAAGTACATCCACCTAGCATCCAGGCCCAACACATACTTCAATGAATATCCATGGGGCAGAGAGAGCTTTGATCAAACAATTAAGTATCTTCTTATACAGTCTGTGGATAAAAAGGATTTCACCCTATATGGCTTTCCTTGGGCATTCATTGCCTGGACATATGAAGCCATTCCTTCGCTGAGGCACGGTGAATTTTTCTGAGTTGCCCACAGAGCCAAGGATGATACGGTTGATGTCAGACAAGCAAGAGCGTGAGTGCGACCAGTTGTTCCGCAATTCTGATAACCCGGTAAGTCTGTAGTTTATATGCAGTCAAAGTCAATTTATGTGTATACATAAATAATATGTGTACACATTGTGATTTAAGTGTGCACATATATATTATATGTACACGTTTAATAATTTATGTGTGCACATATTTTATAGGTGTGCACATAATATTTTATGTGTGCACATAATGCAGCACCATAATTGATGTTGATCCTTCTATAATATGTGTACACATAATGATTTATGTGTGCACATATTGTGAGATGTTTGTACATATTATATACAGCTAAAACTTCTATCTATTCATCTCATTTGTGATGTCTTTTTTCTTTTTTTTTTTTTGGTTGATGGGGGCTGCAGGTGGTGACCCCTTGCCTTGTTCCAACTCCTAGCGAGATGGAGAAGGATTTCATGAAAAAGTTTGTTCCGCATGAAGATGTGGAGGATGAAAAGATTGATAGGCTGACTGAAAAGTTGGATGGTGTTAGTAGACTGACTTTGGCAGTTCAAATTCCAGTGGATGGGCAAGAAGATGGTTCAAGAGTTAATGTTGGAGCTTTAAGAGATCATGGTGATGGTGGAGATTTTAGAGAAGGTCATTTGAATGATTGTGCAGATGTTGAAGTTCCTGTACAAGATGTTGCTGCAGAGCATGAAGTTGCCAGACGTGTGAGCTTCAGTGCTTTTGGTGGTGGTGGTCATAATAGAGGTTTTGAAAGATCATTTAGTTCTGTAGGTGATGGTGGAGAAGGTACGTCAAGATCCCGTTATTGTTGCCAATGTAAATTGTGCCAAGACTGCAAAGAACAAAGAGATAAAGAGAAACAGATGTTGAATGATATGAAGGAGGTCCTTGATTCCCTTCTACAATGGACAAAGCAGCAGCCCAGGAGGACTGTGTACCCTGCAAGGACACAGATATCTCCTTATGTACATTCTATAAAGAGGAGGGCAAGGATGGTGAAGAACAGGAAGACCACTCCGGTTGCAAAGAAGGTTAGTGAAATTGTCCAGGAAGAGGTTCAGGAACAGGTTGAGGCAGAATTTGAGGAGTGACTTCCTGTTAATATTTATAGGCGTGTTGATCCGGCAAAGAAAAAAGCTTTTGATGCATACATGCGTTCGAGAAAAAAGCAGAAGATGATTGTTATGGGCCATGAATATGATCAGTCTGAATTTCGTTTGATTACAACCATGCCAGGGTGGCTGGAGAGTCAGGTAAACGAGTAACTATAGTTGTCATATGTGCACATATTCTTTTTATGTGCACTCATATTCTTTTTATATGCACACATTTCTTTTTATGTGCACACATATTCCTTTTATGTGTGCACATATTCCTTTTATGTGTGCACATATTCCCATTATGTTTGCACTTATTCCTTTTATGTGTGCACATATTCCCTTTTATGTTTGCACATAATCTATTTATGTGTACACATCTCACAATATGTGTGCACATATGCTAAAGTGTATATATTGGCACATTTGTATAACTATGATTACGAAGCTTCTTCATAATGTCTGCAGCACGTTGATGTAATCTTGGGCCTAATGAGGATCAGACACAAGGAATTCACAAGTCACTATGATCCGAGTGATGTTATCCTCGATATGAACTTCTGCTCAGTCATTGCTGGATCGTACATGGACCTTGAAAAGGAGGCAGAGAAGGAGGGGATTTCTTTGGATGCTTATTTGAAGGTGACACCTACTGCTCAAGGACTCGTGGATTATGCGCTTGGTAAGACTCTTTACCCAGGTGGACGCCGTTGGGATGGGGTCAAGAGGATATTTACAGTCATGAACATTATAAAAAAGCATTATGTGACTGTTGTTTTCATGGTCGAGGAAGTAAGGATTGAAGTTTATGACTGTAATATTGGGGTGTTCGATGACGATACTTTTGCGCCATATATGTTTCCCATCATGGTAATGTCCCCAAGACTCTTGCGAGATTGTGGCAAATTCAACCACTTGCCGGATGAAATTCTGAAGCAAGAAATGTGGCCTTATGAGAGGTTGAAGGGTTTGTCACACAATGACACGGGGACAGCATGTGGTGGGTATTCGCTGATGTACATCGAGCACCTCCTCACCAACACCCCAATGACGGAGCTCAGCGATAATACCATGGAGGACTGCAGGTACAGGTGGGCAGTGGACGTATTTCATGAAAAGATGTCTCCTTAAGTTGTTACAATTTGGTTGAAATATTTGGATAATCAAAGCCGTGTTTGGCTTTTTATTGGTCTGTAAGGATAACTTAAGTCCTGTGTGGCTTTGTTTTTATTTCTTTTTGTGTATGCCTAAGACTTTTGGTAAATATTAGCTATGATAAAATGTAGTTATGTTTGTATGTTATTTACATTTCTATGGTTATATTTCTCTCCTTTGAATTGACGATATATGTGTGGACACACCGTCAAATATGCGAAACAGTTAAAATTAATAAGTGTAAGAAGTAAACGACTCTTGTGAGGAGTTCGACACATATTATATTACGTATACACATATAATAATATGTGCAACTATTGGCACTCAGATATGCTAAGTTATCCTATTAGAAAGTTGTTATGTGTACCGACGCATATAATAATATGTGTACACCTACATAATATGTGTAACTATTTCCACAAATCTATGTTTGGTTCAACTGCACATATTACAATAAGTGTACACATATAAAACTATGTGCACACATTTAATAATATGTGTACACTCGCATATAATATGTGTAACTATTGGCACTCAGATTTGGAAAATACCAAATTATGTGTGCACATATTATAATATGTGCACGCATATAATAGTATGTGTACACCTATTATATTATGTGTAACTATTTCCACAATGATATGCTTGGTTCATCTGCATATATTATAATATGTGCACGCATAATATTGTATGTGTGCACATATTATAATATGTGCACGCCTATTATTATATGTGTGCACATATTATAATATGTGTGCACCTATTGTGAGATGTGCAGTGGAACCATGCATATCTTAGTAATGTACTTTGTATTGCGTTAGCTGTCCATTTATGTTGGCTTACATGTAGGTTTGGTACTAATTTCATATATTATGTGTTGCTTTGGTCTAAGCAAAACTCATTCAATTGTTTTTCTAGGTGTTCTTTGGTAATCATCAAGTCTAGAGTTGATAATGAGTGAGAAATCTCAACAATCCATACAAATTGATATACTTATAGTGCATTTCAATGTGAAACGATCAAAATATTCACCAAAGCACTTGGTTCGTGTCTTTTACACTATTATCATCATTATTCAAGACTAATAATGTAACACTTTGTTACAATTCAGCCTTCAACCCAAGGTATACTTGCAGTATCAATAAAGGAAGATCAAATAGACCAAGATGGATACAATAAGTGCATATATACCACAAAACTACGCCCTAAACACTATAATTCAGTGTAGGCAATAGTGGGATTATTCTTTGGCACTCAGATTTGGAAAAATACCAAATTATGTGTGCACATATTATAATATGCGCACGCATATAATAGTATGTGTACACCTATTATATTATGTGTAACTATTTCCACAATGATATGCTTGGTTCATCTGCACATATTATAATATGTGCACGCATAATATTGTATGTGTGCACATATTATAATATGTGCACATATTATAATATGTGTGCACCTATTATTATATATGTGCACATATTATAATATGTGTGCACCTATTGTGAGATGTGCAGTGGAACCATGCATATCTTAGTAATGTACTTTGCATTGCGTTAGCTGTCCATTTATGTTAGCTTACATGTAGCTTTGGTACTATTTTCATATATTATGTGTTGTTTTGGTCTAACAAAAACTCATTCAAGTGTTTTCTATGTGTTCTTTGGTAATCATCAAGTCTAGAGTTGATAATGAGTGAGAAATCTCAACAATCCATACAAATTGATATACTTATAGTGCATTTCAATGTGAAACGATCAAAATATGCACCAAAGCACTAGGTTCGTGTCTTTTACACTATTATCATCATTATCCAAGACTAATAATGTAACACTTTGATTCAATTCAGCCTTCAACCCAAGGTATACTTGCAGTATCAACAAAGGAAGATCAAATAGACCAAGATGGATACAAATAAGTGCATATATACCACAAAACTACGCCCTAAACACTATAATTCAGTGTAGACAATAGTGGGATTATTCTTTGGCACTCAGATTTGGAAAATACCAAATTATGTGTGCACATATTATAATATGTGCATGCATATAATAGTATGTGTCACCTATTATATTATGTGTAACTATTTCCACAATGATACGCTTGGTTCATCTGCACATATTATAATATGTGCACGCATAATATTGTATGTGTAACTATTTGCGCAATGATATGCTTGGTTTCTCTGCACATACTATAATAAGTGCACACATATTATATTATGTGTACACTTATTATAATATGTGTACACCTAAATTTCTAATTGGATGATAACTTAGCATATTATTGTGACAAATAGTTACACATATTATAATATGTGTACACGTAATATAATATGTGTGCACTTATTATAATATGTGTACGCATAAATTCATATGTGAAGTTGAACCATACAGATTTTAGTTATGTATTTTGTCTTAATGGGTTCCATTCGAAACATAATTGTTGGCAAGCAAAAAAACTATATGTCTAAGACTTCGTGGGTATTGGAAACATAATGAAAATAATGAACAGTTAATTGTTAAAAGTTACAAAGATAAAATACGCAATAGCACGGATAATTGTTCAACATACAAGCTGTTTAAAAGGACAAATACTCTATGACCCAGCACCACTACTATTTCAAACTCCTGATTGTACTCCTCGATGGGGACATGTCCTTTTTTGTGGCCAAATCTTTTGCATATTCCACATATATTCCTCCGGGTTTTAAATGCTTCCCCAACTGATGGCATTCTCTTGGTCCTCCTCCTTCCCCATGGGATCTTCACATAAGGTGGACGAATTTTTCTCTCGTAAAGCTCTGGTGGAGCATTCCACAATTCCTCTGGTAAGATTGGATGTATTATGTCTGCATAAGCGAGAATGTACGTATTGGTGTAATAATACGGAGAAGTAAAATTGTACAATTCGCTCCCATATGCTCTATACTGACGTCTTATGGCTGCGCAAGCATGTACACAAGGATACATATCAATCTGAAACTTTCGACACGAACATGTCCTTTCGCTTAGATTGATATTGACAGCATCATCTCCAATACCAATTGAATACATATCCATGCCATTGGTAACAACCAACAACCTTGCTCCTGCGTCATTATTTTTCTTTAATACATCCTCAATTGAAGGGACACATGGCTTTGTATGTTTCATGAACATCGTACGCCTCTCATGAAATTTTTCAGAAAAGTTTCGTATGATAGCATTGAACAAGGCTGTTATGGGCATTTCTCTTTCATCCTTTAGCATTGAGTTCATGGACTCAGCAATGTTAGTCGTCATCACACCAAACCTACAATTATGTGTGAACATTATAATAGGCGTAACCAGACACTTACAGAAATATAAACTTTGAAACTTTGGTACACATCTGTTAATATGTGTACACCTAAAATAATATGTGTACACTTATTATTTTATGTGTACACATCTTCAGCAAGTGGGGAGGTCTTAATAAAGCCACGTCTCACAATATATGTGTACACATAATCGTTATAGGTGTACACATATTAAGTTATGTGTGCACATATAATAAGTGGGGAGGTCTTAATAGCTTGCACATCTCACAATATGCGTGCACATACTATTTATATGTGTACACATAATATAATATGTGTACACATATTGTGAGATGTGTACACCTATTATATTATGTGTACACATATTTTCACATGCTAAACAAGACCTGTTATCAGTACCAGTGTCCTGGAAAGTATGCTCTGCTCTAGCGCTCAAATCCAACCCTATCAAGATATGTTGCAGCCTTGTCACACTTTGTCCGGATTTCACCGAAATGTGACTCAAATTCTCTCTCCGTATATGAATCGGCTGCTGCATGAAAATTTCCCATGAAACTGCCACAATGAAACTTTGTCCGGATGCTTTAAGACAAGTGCCACTTGCAAACACCATAATTAGCTTCAGAAAAGATCTTTGATACTGCCTTTATGATGCTTGGATGCCTATCAGAAATTATGCATAACTCATTGTCGCTGGGGAGTATACCGACCAACTGTTCGAAAAAGAATTCATAAGATGCATCACACTCAACATTTACAACACAAAATGCTAATGGAAAAATATGTGTCTCTGCGTCTTGTGCCACAGCAGACAACAAAACTCCCCCGTACTTGCCAGACAAGTGAGTTCCGTCTACAGCTATGACTTTCCTCATATACGCAAATCCCCTAATCCATGACCCAAGAGATACAAAAAATACAAGAAGTTCCCATCGCAATCAACCTCCAAACTTGTATTGGTACCTTCATTTGAAGTCCTAAGCATATAACGGTACGCATCCAAAACCTCGTACCCATGCTCTGGAGTCCCTCTTGTCAAAGACTTGGCAATAATGCCACCCATTCGACTCTTCCAATAGCTAATGTTAGAACCCAAATCTCTATTGACTGCTTGCCTAATTTCCTTTGTAGTTGGACCTTTTCCCTCATCATACCAAGACTTCATGAATTCACCAACGATTTCCGCCGAGGCGAGTGGATTATGACTTGAGAGGTGCTCTAACCCGCATGTATGCTTATTCTTGTAAACTTTAATCACAAAGGTATCATCATTTAAATACTTGGTGGCTCGAAGCCACCACTTGCAATTAACATTTACACAACGGACACAATATACAGTTTTGGTATGCTTCACCGACTTGAAACAAAAATGCTTCTTCAGTGCAACAATCTTCAAAGCCACAACTAAGGCGCGCTTGTTTTTGAAAGTTAAACCCTTATAAAACCCGGTGCCGTCATCCTCACCATCTATGTTGTTTGGTGTAGCTTCCACATTATTTACATCATTGCTACCAATAAATACATCATTGCTACCAACAATTACATCATTGCTCCCAATAACAGGATTAGGAGTTAACTCCACCTTGTCTTCTTTGTCTGCTTCGTCAGCCTCATCTTCTTCTCGTTCATGTTCTTCTTCACCTCCTTCATTCTCTGAGATTTCCATATTGAAAGGATCTTCATCACCAATGTCATCCCATCCGTTACTAGAACAATCATAAGAGCGTCCATGATTTGGCATCACATTGATGTTTGAAACTTCCACTGACCTATCATCCAAATATACCCTTAAAGTCGGTCTATTACCAGCTCCATCAACATCGGCAAGGTAAATAAGGGGATTGTCATCGTTCTTTATTCTACAAGGATGACTCTTTTGCTTTGAACAAATGCTGAGCATGTATGTAATGCAAAGATTATTTGGATCGTGACTTACCGAACATCTGGTAATAATCTTTTCAACTAACTCAGAATATGTAACCTCATTATTCACAACAATTGGCACCGTCTCCCTAGACTTCGAAATCCAAGTGAAACAATCACGGCTCTCCACCCATTCACCAAGAAAATCAATTGCTAACAGTAGCATTATTGGAAAAAATACCTGTAAAAAAATAAAGATCTTCATCACTCCATGAAAACACCAGTATATTTGAGCACATAATATAATAAGGTACACATAATATTATATGTGTACACATAAAATTATAGGTGTAAAAAGAAAACCTGCAAACAAGATATTATATGTGTACACATATTTAATATGTGTACACATATTTAATATTTGTACACATAATGTAATATGTGTACACCTAATTTCATATGTGTAAGACGAAAATGTGGTATCCTCGTCTTAATGTGTACACATATTACATTATGTGTGCACATAATATAATATGTGCACACATATTAGATGCTACAGCTCGTCGTCCCCACTGTTCAGGCATCGTCGTTCACGAAATGAAACCCAGATTCAGAAATAAAACCACTTGCATTGTACAATAATAAAATCTTACACTCACCCGAGATGATAAAATGGATTCAGAAACCCGATTTAGAAATGAAAACCCGATTAAAAAATGAAATGAAAAAATTGATTTTTACAATCGGAATATACTAAAAATGAGTATACTTGATGAGGAAAAACTAATATCAATCTATGGGGGCAAAAATTTGAGCTGATTGAAGCAAAAAAAATTGGGCGGGAAAGACGAATTTCAGATCCGCCGGCGAGGGGAAAGGAAGAGGAGAAAGAGAGGAGAGAGGAATGGGAAAAGATTTACAATTTTTTGCTATTTTTGGCTAACCAAAAGACTTTATATTGGAGGGTCATTTTGTATTTTTCAAAACCTTGGGGTAATATTTGTTAAGTGATTTAAATGATTAAACACCTAATTAATCCCTTGTCCCTCCTACCCATTTCTTAAAACTTGAGTCCTATATAACTATTTAAAAACTTGTGTGTCCTTCTCACCCAAAAGCCCCTTGATACTTATTGTGACATATTTTAATGGAGCAAATCTCATTCCCCTGTAAAAGGCCTTGCTTTAGGTGGCAGTATCACTAAAGGGCATTGTATTTTCACTCCAATTCTATTTACTTATTACAAAGTGACTAAATAGGTGTTCCAAAAGAAAACTATTTTTGTTAAGTTGTTAAAAATTTGTGTTTAGAAGTTGAAGTTTAACCATGCATTTTACTTGAAAAATAAATTAAAACTTTATGAGTGATTTTTTTTTTTTTTACTTAAAATAGTAGTCAAAACCATTTAAAAATAAGATCGGCAAAAACTTACAGCATACATGGCCAAATAAGTTGTAAAAAAGGAAAAAAAAAATTATGGCCCACTTTTAAAAAGTTTTTATAAAGTGAAAATTTGATAACTTGTCAATTTTGGACGCCCTATGTGAGTTTTATCTATTGTTTCAAAATTAGCTGAAAAATACCCAAATTTTCACGCGGACACTAGCAGTCCATTAACGTTGACAAATACTCAGACTAATCCCAGTATTTTTTACTGGGATTCATGTGTAAGAGATTCATTCATATTAATTAAAGTCCCAGTATTTTTTACTGGAACTTTGAATTTATATGTTCAAACTCCCTGTATTTTGTACTGAGATTTATGTTCAAAGTCCTGGAGCTTCATATATGTTCAAAATTCTAGTATTTTGTATTGGGATATATATTTAAGTGTTCCCAGTGAAATTTTGTTCATAAATCCTAGTATAATAAACTGAGATTTTTCCGGATCTAGCTAGTCTTCAAAGAGTTTTTCATCAGTGTCTAATTTTCATTTAATGCGGTGCAAACAGGCTACGAGGCCCAATAATTACTTTTATAAATCGACTACGCAGCCAAAAAATTTCACCGCATGCCTTCCATAAGGAGTGGTTTTGTAAAATTGCCCGCGCTAAGGAATGTTTTAGCAAAATGTCCTTATTTAATCCGGAGCCAAGACTTCAAGGCAATAATTTTGTAAGTCTTGACAATTGACTATTTTTCAAGGGCAAGTGCTGTTTTGCCAATACTTCAAGTTGTATGGCGAGAATGCATGGAAGACTGGAAGGGGCAAATCTTGGCAATTGCCAAGACTTACGACGAAGTGCGGCAAGTGTTGCCTGTTGCCAACACTTGTTGTTCAAGTGTTAGCAAATTGAGCAGGGGTCAAAGGAAATGTTGGCAAATCGAGCAAGGGTCAAAGACAAGTCTTGCCTTTTGCTAAGACTTATGGCCAAGTGCAGCAAGTATTGCCTTTTGCCAATACTTGAAGTAATAAGTGTTGAAAAGCGGAGAAATATAAAGGCAAGTCTTGGCCCCGATCTAAAAACTTGACAGGAGTATTTCCATCCGAATTTTTTTTCATTAAACCTTAACAGGGCTAGTTTTGCAAACCATTTGTTAGCGCGGGCAAAAAGGCAAACCATTGCTTCCCGCGTAAAAATTTCGCGTTGGGGCCTGTTTGGCACGCACTAATTGATTTGTAGCCATCAAAAACAAATTCGCTGAGAAATAGCCACCTCCGGACAAGTCCCAGTATAAAAACTGGGGCTTTGAACTTTTTGATGGCTACAAATCAATTAGTGCGTGCCAAACAGGCCCCAACGCGAAATTTTTACGCCCCAGTATTTATACTGGGACTTTATATAAAGCTTCAGTAAACTAACCTTTTGTTCAAAGCCCCATTATTTTGTTATGAGACTTTATATATAAAGCTTCAGTCGACTGAAGCTTTATATATAAAGTCTCATAACAAAATAATAGGATTTATCCCTTTGACGGGACTTTTGTTATGGGATAAATCTTTCAGTCCCATAACAGAATACTGGGGCTTTGAACAAGTTTTGTTGTTCAAAGGCCCAGTATTTTGTTATAGGACTAGTCTGGGGTGTTTTTCCAACGCTAATGGCGCGTAAGTGTGCGCGCAAATTTTTGGCTATTTCTCAATTAATCTTGAAACAGTAGATAAAAGGGCAATTCACAAAACTATACAAACTAACATTTTTTCTTACACTAAAATGTCAACATTTTCTCATTTTTAAAACATAGCAATATTTTTTTTCAAAACATAACAAAAATGCATAAAAGGGTGCTAAAAACCCTAGATCTTGCTTCTACCACCCCAGCCACCACCCCCATCACTGCTGCCGCCTCTCAACCGGCGGCCACCGGCTGCCTCCGCCGCCAGGTCGCCGGAAAATTTATTTTTATTTTTTTTGTATTTTTTTTGTATGTCTTGTGTATTTTCAGTGTATAAACATGTATATTTTGTGTATGGCTAGTGTGTGAATATACATACACAAGCCATACACAACATATACAAAAGAAGAAACACAAATATACACTTATACTTATTGTATGTGAGGTGTATATCTAGTGTATGTCCGGTGACATACATTGGATATACACATGAAAAACAGTTTTTTTTGCCTCCCCCACCACCACCAACAACCACCGTACATCGCCTGAGAATCAACAAACAAACATACATTTTTCGTTTTGTATGTAAAATGTATACCCAATGTATGTCCGGTGACATACGCCGGACATACATGGGGTATACGCATTACATACAATCTCTTTGCCATCAAAAACACCAAACATACACCACTACCACCGTAACCCCGCCGTGTCTCACCGGAAAATTCGAAAAACAAAAAAAAAAGTACCAAAGCAGCCGGATCTTCACCGGAAAACACCGGATCTGCTTTGCACTAGTAGATCCGGCGCCGCTGGAGCTCAGGCGAGCAAAACCAGCAGCAGCGCGACGACGGGGCATGGGGAGGGGATGCCGGCGACGGTGGTGGTAGGATTACAGTGGGGTGTGGGTTTGGAGAGAAGGGAGAAGGAAGAGAGAAGGGAGAGAGAATGAACCTAGGGTTTTTTATGACATGTTTGGTAGCATTTTTAAAAATATTGCTACATTTGGTAAAGTGGCAAAATATTGCTATATTTTTAAAAAAAGTACCCTAAATTGATATAGAGTGTAATTTGCCCTAGATAAAACTCTTTGAGTGCGTCCAAAAATGACTACTCATCAAAATTTCACGCTTCCCATGACATATTTTTGCAAATCTACCCTTCGCAGCTACATAGGGGAAATTTGCTCAACTATGAGACATAAGAAAAGTTTTGCCTTTTTGACCTTCTTTACGGTGGTTTGGCAAAACTGACATCCGTTTAATTTAATGAATAAATTTCGAACAAAATACCTCTATGAATTTTATAAATCACGCGCATTATCCCTTTCTTCTCTTTTTTCCATTTAAAAGACTGCCCCCATGCTCCTAGCTAATTGTCTTGAAGTCTCGGATACACCAACAATTATCCTCGACCCAATATTCAAGTTAGTTATCTTAAATTCTAGCATAGGCAGCACTTGCTCTTGGCCCCTTCCCAATCTTCCTAGGCAGCACTTGCCTTCGACCCTATCTCAAATTATCCCTGCTAATTGCCTTGAAGTCTTGGCTATACAGCACTCCCTCACCCCCTTCCCTTAATCTCCCAAATAATTAAAATCTAGCTTAAGTAACACTTGTCATCAACCTCTTCCTTTATCCTCTCAACTAATTGCCTCACTTAACAAAAAAAGGAAGCAATGAAAGAGGGTATTATGCTAAACCATATAAAATTGCACAAACATTCATTAATCAATCAAAACAGGGTATACGGACTGAAATTATTCGGCTACATAGTGCAAGCCCATATATGTATCATCCGACTGACATTTCAGCCCCAATTTCAAATTTACGTTTCAGCGGCAAAGTTAACGCTCCCCATCCTCTCCCCCCTCCCCCACCCCTCCCCCTCCGGCCGGCGAGGTTCCGGCGAAATCCTCGCAGTCACTTTCTCCGGCAAAATTGAGTCGTAAGTTCCGTCAAAACCCCTTATTTTTATTCCTATTTTATTAGATTTTATTTGAGTTTTTATTGCTGTTTATTGATTCAACATTTGGTGTTAAAAGTTGAACTTTAGCTCCCAAGCACTTTGGTCTAGTGGTAAGAGCACACCGCGTAATGTATGGGTTAGGCGTAGGTTTCAGGTTCGAACCATACCACATATAAAAGCCAGGTATTTAAGTGAACAAGTCTAGAGGGGTTAGCCTATTATCCACTGGATTTCGAACTATGTGCCATTGACTCGAGAGATTTCTCGGTTTTCAATAAAAGGGGAAAAAGTGTTGAATTTTATTTGTAAAACTAAAGGAAATTTTGTTTCTTGGGAAAATCTAAGGTTCTTGCTTGATTGGGAAATTTAGTGAATGAAGCAAAAGTAGGAAAATTCAATGGCTAATTTGGGGAATACGCCACGAAAAAAGCTTGGGGATATCAGCAACTTACCGCTGCAAAGGAAAGATAAGAAGCTGGAACAGATTACAAATGCTTCTAAAGAGTATATAGAAAAGCTTCGAAAGGTACATTTCTTGTTTATTGTGTTAAATGTATGGAATTAGCTTTAGTTTAGCTTACTTTTTCTTTATGGGAAATGTGATCCAGGAAAATTTGACGTTGATGAAGATGTTAGCTGAGAGAAAGTATCCTTTATTTGCCAACGAATGACATTTGCCTCTTGTTTTATTCAACACACGTTATGTGAAATAGTTGT
Source organism: Petunia axillaris subsp. axillaris (assembly GCA_029990575.1). Lineage (NCBI taxonomy): Eukaryota > Viridiplantae > Streptophyta > Magnoliopsida > Solanales > Solanaceae > Petunia > Petunia axillaris. The sequence goes on from JARKNS010000009.1 coordinate 20,714,319, forward strand.
AGATAGAGGCGGATCCAAAATTTAAATGTGTTGAGTTCTACTTCGAGATATCACAGCTCATTGCATTTTATGGGTTCGAAGTCTATTAGTTGTACTTATATTAGGTTTTTTTAACACATATACAGTAAATCGTACTCTAAACCCGCCTCTTGTTGATTGCTTTTGTGTATTTTAAGGTACTGATGCCTTTTATGGTTGTGATTTGTTGGCCTTTTCCTTGATTCATCTTCTTGATAGCAAAATCATTGAAATAACTGGAGTAGAGATTGAGAAACTGAGAAATAATCTCCAGAAAATGCAACAACAAAATCTGCAGCTTGCTCAAGCAAACAGTAAAATGCTTGCGGTTTGTTTGCCCTTCCCGTATTTAGCTTTTCAAAGTTTTATTTGTTAACTGAACATTTGATTATCTTTTGTGGTGCTAAAACTATTTGTTTATCTTTCTTTTTTTCCCCTCAGGATCTAAATTCAGATAAAGATAGGGTAAGCAATCAGATACCTTTACCTGATATTCTTTTAAGGTCTGATTTTCTTTTTAGATTTCTTCTTAAGCTGATGTAAGTGGTATTTCACTGATGTTAGCTAAAAATATTACAACATGAGCTTGGATGCAAAACTGGTGTGCTTATAGCTAGAAAGTTTGAAGCTGAGGTGAGTACATGGTAAAGTTATTTGAACTTTGTTTGCTTAGCAATATGTCATTTCTTTTTCACTCAGAAACTTTTCTTGGTTAATCAGGAGCAACCAAAAACATTAATGTGCCAAAAGCTGAATATTGAGGTACATAAACAAATTTTTGTAATCTAGTAATGTCGTAGAGTTGGGAATAATATTCTCTTTTGCTGTCACTATCCGAAGGTGGAATCCATAGAGTGTAAGGAGGCAGGAGATCCATCATTAGGGAATGGAGACGATGAGAAAGCTAAAAATGTCAGAAGGAGGCCTCAGTCAAAGAGTGAGTCTAACTTCTGGATGACGTGATATTTGCTGTCAATAAGTACACAGGAACTAAGTACTTTATATTCCTTCAACCTCTGATGCATAGGTTTGGGCTCTTCAAAGCAAGATGAATCTGAGGATAAGAAGGAAAATAAAAGGTTAGGCTATGCTTAGCTTGAAAAGTATGATGTTGGTTTCTGTAGTGTTCCGATTCTAAGTATCATTAAGAAGAACCTTCCTAGCGTACCTGTGTTGTCTTTACAGATCCATTGTAAGGAGACAATCTGCTCGGTTTAATCCTGAGGTAGTGAAACTCGAAGAAGATTCTATTGACGATAAGAAGGAAAATAAAAGGTTAGGCTATGCATGTTTGTGTTGGTTTCCGTATTGTTAAGAAGAATCTTCCTAGCGTATTTGTGTTGTCTCTACAGATCCTGTGTAAGGAGACAATCTGCTTGGTTTAATCCTGAGGCAGTGAAACTCGTAGAAGATTCTTTCGAGGTACAAAACAATTGTGTTCTACGACCACCAAGAAATGATCCAGTGCAAGAAGATGGTTCGACTTCTGTTTGCATGTCATCCACTAATGTGGAGTGCAACCCTTCATCGAGCTTAGAACCTTTACAGTTCGGAAGACCATCTATGAGTAGGCCATCTAGGGTGGCAGCTAAGAAAGTCCAGTCATACAAGGAAATTCCGGTGAATATGAAAATGCGAAGACCACAATAAACAACCTGCTTTTTGTAATAGCCTCACTGATGTAGGAGCAAGTGCTGAACGGTAAGATTCTTCATTGTATCATTTTGTCATGTTCAGTGCTGTAATTTTTGTTGTCATGTCTAATTGGATATCCCTCCAGATTTCAATTCCCCCATGGCCTGTGTTGATTCTAAGTAAAGAGATTTGCTCCTAGATATAGAGATTAAGAACTCTGAGTAGAAAAGATGGAAGTTTATCAGGTAACTTAAGTGATGATACTGTTGAGGTTAAAGTCATTTAGCAGTATCTTAGCCGGATCTGATATTTTGATTAAGGAATTGAGCGACTAAATCAGTAAAAGGAACCCCGAGTTAAGTCCAACTATTATAAGAGAGTCTGGACTTTTACAAGTTAGTTGAGTAATAACACTAATACTGGACATGAGAGTGTAAAATCATCGTCTCCTTCAAGTTTTTCAACTGTCTGTTGAGTATCAAATTTAACACTAGTTAACTAGAGTTGAAGCTACTGATACTAAATTAAAGCTTAAAATGGGCTACGATCTGCAAGGGACTGAAGTGGAGGAAGATTTGCAAAAAATTTCACCCCGTGCTCTCCATAAGGAGTGGTTTTGTAAAAATGTCCATGTTAAGTAATAATTTAGCAAAATACTCTTCAAGGGCAAGTACTGTTTTGCCAATACTTCAAGTTATAGGGCAAGAATGCAGGGAAAGACTGGAAGGGGCAAGTCTTGCCAATTGCCAAGACTTACGACCAAAGTGTTGGCAAATAGATAGGAGTCAAAGACAAGTCTTGACCTTTGACAAGACTTATGACCAAGTGCCGCAAGTATTGTTTTTTGCCAACACTTGAAGGGATAAGTGTTGAAAAGCAGAGAGGTATAAAGGAAGTCTTGGCCTCGACTTAAAAACTTGACAGGGTGTTTCCGTCCGGATTTTTTTCATTAAATCTTAATGGGGCATTTTTGCAAAACTCCTGTTAGCGCCGGCAAAAGGCAAACAATTGCTTATGGTGTTATATTTTTGCAAATAAGCATGGACAAACAACTATTTTTTGTAATGTTGTTTTTATGTTTGGACCTCTTTTTTAAGATTGTGCAAAAGTAGCCACATTTTTCAAGTTTTGACGGACGTGTCCTAATTTGTGAACAATCTTATCACAAGTTTATTTGTTTATAAATTTAGACAATTTTCAAGACTTAGTATCACTGTAAAAGATTTGCTTTAACAGTTGGATAAAAAGTTGTGAACAATTGAATTTTTGATGTGTTTGTTGGAACTTACAAAAAAGGGCTACTTTTGCACAAATTCTTAAACGGGGTCAAATTTGGATGGCACTGCACCAAAGGATGAAACTTTTTGCAAATTGGATCTACAAGGGATAAAAGTGATCATGAGGAGTTGCTCCTGGAGCACAAATCAAGACAGCTTCATTAGAGCATTTTGAGTCAAAACTTAGCACATTGTCCAACTGACTTTCCCTCTAATCTTGTTTCATTTTGTGTCTAGCCTTCGGACAAAGAGTTCTTTTTTTTTTTTTGTCACTCACAAATATGTTGTTTAATTATTATTATTATTATTATTATTATTATTATTATTATATCTTTTGGAAAATTCTGCCCACATTCAAAATTCTAGCTAAAGTACTAGATTAACTACACATCAATCTCCAATGAGAAGAATTGGAAGGTTTTTACTCAAATTTGGAGTCTAATTAAATGATGTGAAAGATTTGTATGAAATAAAAATCAGATAGATGATTCATAATGTTGAATCTATTGGAGGAGATTAGAGGTCCCTTGTGGTGGGTTCGAGTGCCACTAATCAGAAAGAATTCAGACGCATACGTTCTAAGGTTTGTCGCAAGCTGAAATAAAATATAGCACATCTTTAAATGAGTTTAAGTTATCAGATAACACCGTTTGTACAAATAATAGTTACACTATAATCTCACAGAGATCATGGTAGGTTACTTGAATTCTAACAGATCATTTTACTTCATCTTAATTCGGGCTAAGTGCACGAAAGGCCACTTTTGCCACTGGTCTTTGGGCACAGGCCACTAATACCAAAACATTAGTTTGTGGCCACTTTTGCTTAAAGAGATAGAACTTCAGTCCAGAGGCCGGATTGAAGTTCAGTCCTTAATGATTGAACTTCAATCCACGGCCATATGGACTGAAGTTCAGTCCAGTCCTTAAGATAGAACTTCAGTCCATGGCCATGGACTGAAGTTCAGTCCATAGCCATACTATGGACTGAAGTTCAGTCCATGGCCATATGGACTGAAAGTTCAGTCCTTAAGAGATGGAACTTCAGTCCAGGGGCCGTATGGACTGAACTTCAGTCAACTATCAGAACTTAAGTCAATATTTATTTAATAAAGGCCCAAAAGTGGCCTCTAGTATAAGACCAAAGAAAATAGTGGCCTCAAACTAAATACCAGTGTTAAAAGTGGCTGCTGGGCGAAATTTTTACTCTTAATTCATTTCGTGCCATTATTAGATTAATTAAAAATATAAATTAGTAGAAGTTATTTGTCCAAATACAAATCCCTTAAAGACTAACCAGAGGCGGACTAGAAATTTCCTTTGGTGTGGCGTTACTTAAGTTGTCTTCGTTTTTTCAATTATAATAGCCCCATTTTTAAAGTTCTGATTGGCGTGTTAGAAACTTTACGTAACTTTCTAATATCTATAATATATCGTATGTTAACCAAAAAAAAAAAATTATGTTAGTTAGGATAAATCCTTTTGAAAGTTCATTTGTTCACAATTTTTTTGATGATTTAGCAAAAAATGTGATGAGATTATTCGCACAATTTTTGACGCACTCATCAAATTTAAAAGTTTGTGATATTCTTGCACAAATTTAAGAAATGAGAACAAAATTTAAAGATGTGGAAAAGAGCCGATTCATGCAAATCATCTAAATTTTTAATAAGGGGTTCAAAATACTTATTATATATAGTATGTATAAAATTGGATTCAACAAGTTATACTCTTTCTTTCACCTATATACGTTATATGATTTTCCATCGAATCCCTTCACCATAAATAGTTCCACCAAGAGAATCCCTTCACCATAAATAGTTCCGCCATTTGGTTAAACGACTCCTATAAAACACATATTACCTAAAAAAAAGTGCTAGCGCATGGCTAAAATTATACTTTTAACTAATAGGTATCGTATATTATTAATTTATTTTCTTCCATTATGCTTTATCTTTTGCTTAGTTTACATGACTTCCATAAAATTGTAGTTTTTTCGAGATTTCACAGTAGAATTTTAGGTCTAACCATTGGTTCTCCTCACCATGATTTTACGCCTACAAAGTAATACATGAAGATCGACAAAGAATATGACTAAACCATATCTCAAATAATACCCTCTTATTTTATTAGTGATTTGTGCTACTTGAATTATCTCATTTTAGTGTCACTGGTCTCTCATCTACGTGAGCTGATGGTGACAACTTGAAATAGAAAATTGAAAAAATTAGAAGTCACGGTCGGATAAAGACCGCTAATTATGGCCAAGCGAGGATTCAAAACGGTGTTAGAATCTTCCAAGCGTTTAAATAATATGAAAAAACTAACATACAGAAAAGAAAAGAAATGAAAAATTATTATAGAAAAACAATAAAATTTCAGATGCAGCCTCTGTTTTAAAAGGCAGTTTTGGAACTCGTCCAGGACTCGCCTCGGAGCGGGGCAGTGCAAAACGCTCTGAGACTCTCGGGTGGGGCTTAGATCCATGAGGACGTTGCGCCCAGAGCACGCCTAATGCTCAACGCTCGGGACTCGCCTTATAGAATATACGCATATGATCTGTCCATTTCCCTAATTAAGGTTGTTCATTCACATTTTTCTTTAAAAATGAAGTTATATTCATCTATAAAAATTCAAAATTTGAGTATAACTCAATTAGCGAGACAAAATATTACATGTATTATAATTGAGAATATCATGATGGTGAATATCATATATATACTTAATATGAAAATGCACAGTCGATGTTTATATCATCACTTGTTATTGGTTTTCATGTTTTATTTCTGTCACTCAAAATTGTTAGACTTCAATTATTTTACAACTTAGAATCAATTTTATATTTATCAGTAAAGAATTAATATTTTAAATTATAATAGTAATAAATTTTATTGTTTATTCACTTTTTATAGTAACAAATTTTTATTTTTAGTTGTTTGAAGATTAAGGCCTTATGGTTTATTTGTATCTCATAAAAATTGTAATATTATTCAATTTCTTACGATTGTTAAAAAGGTTAGATCTTTTGTTTCTATAATCTTTTTTCTTATTTTTAATTTTTTAAAATTTTGATGTACTTTTGATATTTTTTTGCTCATTATGCTATTTTATTGATTTAAAATTAATTAAAAAATAAGATTAATGGGACTTACGCCCCACGTCTCGAGGCTTACGCCTCGCCCCATTGTAAGTAAAATGCTTTACCTTGCGCCCCGCCTTTTAAAACATTGGATGCAGCTCACATTTCACAATGTGAAGTTGAGAAACAAAAGAAAGAAAGCCATTGTTTTTTCCATGCCTTCTATCATCCATCATTTTCTTATACAGTACATAAAACCGTGTTTTTGCACGAACGTAAAGTATTAGTAAAAGGAGGACTTTTTATTTTGTCTTTCCTTTTGTTAATTAAAAATAATGAAGATATCAACTCTTTGCTAGCTGCCTTGTAGAAAGACCTTATCCAGAAACGGTGGTGCATGGGTTTGTTAATTTAAGTAACGTGAAAGTAGACTGGATTGCACTATGGATATTACAACAAAAAAATTATACGTAGTGGGAATTTGGACGAATAGCATACCTTGAAACTTGACAACACAAAGAAAAATGAAAAAGAACTATGTGTTCGATTATTAAACAATTAAAAGCTTAGCTTAGAGGTGGATTTAAAACATATTCTACAAATTCAATTAAATCTATTCCTTACCGTTTGGATTATTATGACATGTAAAAAGGAAAATTAAAAGACATATACCCTACAATAAAATTTCTCCCATTCTATTCACTCTACTTAATTTATATTTTATGAGGTTAATCCTGGACCAATATGCAGCGGCATTAACGTCGCAAGCATTGAATAACGAGGTTTTTACGGGACTTGCAATGCAAGATGGCGGATGCAATTTTTAAGACCACAACAAGTTTGTGGTGAATAGATAAGATTCTTGTTTCGGATTCGAACGAAAATAAAACCATATTGATACCGAAAGCTTCTCAAAAACTAGTTTTAGGCAGCACGAATCTAAATTCATAAAGCCTCAATACAGTCGGGTGGAAATTAAGCCTCCGACATAGTTTTTGGACATTTTTTGGGGTCATTTTTGGGAATTTTTTGGGATTTCAAATCCCAAATTCCCGAGAAACCCCCTCACAAACTTCAAAATTTTTTCAAAATAAAATGTATGTCCAAACAAAATTTCAACTTCCCAAGTTCCAAATCTCAAATCCCAAATCCCAAATCATGTCCAAACGGGAGCTAAAACAATATATATATATATATATATATATATATATATATATATATATATATATATACAGGTACCTTGTCAAAGTGCAATATTTAGGATTTGTGGATGATTCATCTTCTGGCCTTAAAACAGTACAGCAAGTCTATTCACCAGTGCTGTCTTATCACGAATGATATCTTTATAATATACTAGTACTATCATTCTTTTTTTATTTTTGAACATTTAGTTATTTCCTTTATTCTAAAAGGTAGACACATTTTTTTTAGATCGTTCAAAAAAGAACGACACAATTTTATATTTAAAAATAATAATTTAAACCTTCCAACTTTAGTCTCAATGATATGATTTATATATAACCACACCAATATTTATAGCTTATATTAGACCATAAATTCAAAAGTCATTATTTTCTTTTAAACAACGATCCAAGTCAAGCTATGACATCCTTTGTGGAACAATGAAAATATGTAATAACAAACTTTTGCGGCTCAAATAATAGATACACATTTATTTTGAACTTAATACTACCAGCATTTAAAGGGAGGAAAAAATTATACTTATAAAAGGTGTAGAAGAACTTGAATAGATAGACATTCATTATGATCCAACTGAATGGCCGTTGGTGGTTAGGCCATTGAGTAATATTCATGGAAGAGAGCACGATCGTGCCATCGATTTTAAGGTTGTTACTTGTGTGATAGGTTAGTTCTCATAAACCGACTTGCAGGTTTGACATCATAAGTTTGCAATTATTTTGTCACACACCCACTTGTTTTTATCCCGTCAAGCCATTTACTTAATTTCATAAAATAGAATTCATCAAGTGGAGGTAGTTATGTTAGTGGAAGGCAAAAAAATTGTTAATTATATGATTAGGTTTAAGTATTACATCATTTCCCTCCATTATATTAGTTGAAATTTTGAGGGTTTTGTCCCATGGTTTTGTATACTTGTGGTAAAACTTCATTATTAGAATAAGGTCTAAGCCAATACGAACTCGAAACGTGTCAAGGTTAATGCATAAAATCATTATGGTGCGTGAAAGTTTATGTTGTATAAGTGTGATACAATTTATGGTTTAAAAAGAGAAATTGCAAAATTCATGTTGGCTTAGTGTGGAACTTCGGCTTCATGTGTCTGTTTGTTCTATTTATTATTTATTTCGGTTCTGTAACTTTGAGGGATAATGAGAGAGATTGACTTTCAAGACACTCCAAATTAATACTTTGAATTGTGGTATTTATAGATTAAGCAGTTGGTCTCATGTAAATTATACATTTGATCGATTAGGGGCATAATTCTTCCTTTTTGTTGTACTTCCTCTTTATTAATTGAACGCCTACAAAATTAAGGGAAAGATTGAAAATAAATATACTCCCCTTTGTCCTTTTTATTTTGTCGCTTAATTAAACAAAAAAAGTTACTCCTAAAATATGACTTTTAATTAGTGTTAGTATTTATTTTAATTTATTGGAAGCATCCACTAATATGGATTCGTACCGTGTAAGCTCAGTGAAAGTACTCCTTACGAAAATTTTCTCCATTCTCACAATTTGAACTCAAACCCGAAACCAACACCTCTTAGGAGTAGAATGATCATGTCCATCCACCACAATTCATAGGTGATCAATGTTAGTATTGTATTAGTATGATTTGGCACAGACACGTGTAACGTGGAAGGTAGAATGGAAGGTCAGATCTAGAGAAATCTAAGGTCCCAAGTCACATGGTCTTAGATGCGGAAGTTCTTACTTGGGAGTCTCCAATATGATACACCCCACTCATGCTTCATAGAGTCTCCATAAAGATGAAGCTTGCGGGTCCTGTGCTCTCAACTACCCACGTCGTTCAGAGGGTCCACTCCCGAAACATGCGCCTTCCACAACCAAACGTGGGGAATGCGACTTGGTGAAACATGGGGAGTTAGTTTAGCACTCTTAGAACTATAAATACATCCCCTTTTCCATTTGTAAGATCATCAAAAAATATATTGCTGAAACTCTGGCAAATTGTTCTCTTAACATATTCACAGTTGTTTATTGGCTTTTATTGTTGTTTATTCATTATTTACATTCATTCCATAATGATTGATTGTTGTCCTTGATAAAATTGATTGTTTGTAACCTCACAAATACAAATTCAACTATTTGTCTGAGTATCTGAATTTAGGCTATAAATTTGGCGTCCACCGTGGAGCCCAAGCAATTGAGTTATTCCAAGGTCTACGATATTCTCTTCAATTTTTATTGATTATGCTTGCGAAAAATGGTTGAAGAAACCCAACTTCTTGAAGAACCTAGATTAACGTGGCCAATACAGGGGTCGCTGCCCAGTCAGTTCATACTCTTATCGATCAGCTCAGAAGGTTCAAGGGAGAACTCACATTCGAGAGGTCAAAGAACCGGGAAAGGTGTGGATGAAGCGTGATCTAGTTCCTGGAAGGTTTTCCTTAAAGATTTTGTGACTAAGCAACACCAAGCTATGGTGGAACACGACCGACAGATAGAGTTGCAAAACAAGTTTTTTGCTGATCAAGTGAAAGTGAACGAACATATGAGCAATGCATTGCATGTTCTTTCTGAAAGTATTAGAGCTTTGGTCACACCACTCATGGTTCCGGCTGAGGCACTTCAATTTTGGTTCCTCAAAGAGCAGAGAATGGGAGCTTTTAGGTGGGACTGGTTCTGGTGGGTAACGGTAGCTGTTGTGGGTGAGACCGTTTGACTGGTTTCACGTAGTGTGCTCGTGAATCCACTAGAAAAATGAAAAAGAGAATTTGAAGCAAAGTTTGAGGAAAAGTGAATCCCAAAGGCTCCAAAATCTATAAAGATGATAGACATTAAGAAATGCAAGCAACAAGCATTTAAACCTGAAGCTGATCTGTCTGCTATTCCCAAGAAGTTCAAGTTACCGATATTGAAGAAGTATGGCGGGATGTTAGATCCCGCCGATCATATCACTGAGTATATTATAATAGTAAGATGAATTGACTTGACGGATTTAAAGCTTCAATCAATGCTGCTTGGATGTTCGGAGAGACGTTATAGAAGGGAGCTCTAACATGGTATAATGACACGACCCGTAATCCGGTTAGGCCGTGCGGGCACCCGACATCCTCCCCTAGACCCGTCGGGCGAACCCTTAACAATTAAATCAGGAAAATAAAAAATAACAATTTACAAATAAGGACAAGACTTAAAATAAATACACAGACATACTGATACCTCTAAGCTGTACAAAAGAAATTACAGCTGACTACCCAACATGCTAGGTTTAGGGCTATCCAGACTAGACATCTAAGAGTACAAAAGAAGACAGATACCTCCTGAAGGGAGCAAAATGCAGCTGAAATAATAAACAATAAACTGGTGGCCATCCGGAATAAAAGCTGGCTCACCCTAACAGCTGAAGTTGTCTTCGCTCCTTCACAACGTGCCGAACTCAATCCTGGAGCGAACCTGCCGAAACGAAATAGATAGACAAAAACAAACAACAAACAAGGGTGAGTCAAAAGGACTCAATAAGTGGGGCAGACTAGATACCTCAAATAATAGGATAGCTAGCCAGGGAGAAGAAACAGATAAACAAAATTCCTCTTATTTAAATTAGGAAAAGGCAGAGCCAATTAATAACTAGAAACACGTATGGAATCACAAACTCATTAAAACCAGGAACGTAAGATAGCCAGAACATATAGGTATCCCGAACATATCAACAATCAGAAATACTTCCTGTTGCGGCGTGCAACCCGATCCATATATTCATCCTGTCGCGGCGTGCAACCCGATCCATATATTTATACCGTTGCGTCGTACAACTTGATCCCCGCAACCCAGAATACAAGCCAGAAATATATAGGCAAACTGAAATATGTCCACAATATGGTATACATACCGCATACACAAAATACAGCATGATAGTCACACAATAGTCAGCACGCGATGCAATGAAATGGGATGAATGCAGTATGATGCAATGGTGTCACATGTGCCAAATAGATGGAGCGGAATCCTCCTGCTCCGAGGGCGGAATCCTCCTACCCTCAATATGATGCAATGGAGAGGAATCCTCCTGCTCCGAGGGCGGAATCCTCCTACCCTCAATATGATGCAATGGAGCGGAATCCTCCTGCTCCGAGGGCGGAATCCTCCTACCCTCAATATGATGCAATGTGCATACGAATGCAACATGATGCAATAATAACCCATCACCAGCGCGGGACTCTCATCGACAGCTGGAAAGTATATACCAACTCACAACCAAAGTACAATACTCAGATTCTCAATGCAATACCAATAACAGGACATAATATATAATATAGAATATAAATCCAAAGCTAAGGCGTAATAAGTACGCCTATCGGCAGCTACACACGTAAGGAACATGTGGTAGAAAATCCACGAGGCCAGGTGCCTCCAAAGAAATGGATATAAACACTTACCTTGTTACTAAGTTAGCACAGCAACTCAATAACCGCTTTGTCCTTTGAATTCATTGCCAAACGATCCCACTGTGTTCAATAAGCAGAAAAATATATCACATAAGGCTAAAGGCTTCATTCCTCACATCTTAGGGCAATCCAGGTAGGAACCTGATACCCTATTCGCATACGCAATACGCAGGCCAGGCCTATGTACGGGGTTTATGGTCACATAACCAAACCCTAAATAAATTACATTTATATGTTGCCCATAACTAACTGAGTACGAATATATAATCAATTTCATTATCAGGGTCCATTTGACCCTTCAAACTATTAATTGAACTTGTTAAAACGATGTCTAATATTCTAAGTTTTACCGTTAAAATATATTTAAACACACGTAATAAACTAAGATAATGAGTTAACATCATTACCTGGATGTTTCGGGGTGAAAATCTTATTTTTCTCCGGCTTCTTTTCCTTTCCTTTTTCAATTTTCTGATATATATTTTTTTTTTTATATTTTTGAGTCTCTGTTCATGTTTCGTTCTTCACTCATACTGATATATATGTATTAGGCACCGCCTAACTTTTCCAAATTTTCATTCTTTTCCTTTTTTTTTTTAATATAAATTCGCTACTACGGTAAAAATCAAAACGGTATCCTATGATATTCGAAATAATCCCAACTTTTGCATACAAGTTATACAAAATATATGTAACATACTCGCGAAGGCGGATCTCAAATTGGACTCTCGAAACTCAAGATGCGAATTTAAATGAAAAGAAGTCAAATTATTTAACTTTCGGCATTTTAGCGGAAACTAGCTGAACAACATCGAAATTTACTTTCGAAAGTTCACAAAAATCACAAATAATCATACGAACCTAACGGCGCTTTCGGATTTCGAATCGGAGCTCATTCAGCAAAAACCGAGCTCGAAAATCTCCTTTTAATATTAATCGCCAATAAAAACTGAAACCTTCTTCCGATGCCTACCAAACGAGGTCTGATTTAGCTCAAATTTTACAGACATGTTCTAATGGACATTACGAATATTTTAAAATTATCGGCACGCCAATCGGAGTCGTAACTTCCGAAACGACTGACCAAGGTCGTTTCATTCTCCTCCACTTAAACTCTCGTTCGTCCTCGAACGAGCCTAAATCTAAAGCAAGATTTACGCAGATAACAAGAGAACTTGAACAACCTTCATAAACTACTCCACAGATATTATCTCATAATTACAGAATTAGAGTTATAACACGCATATCAAACTTTTGGATAAAACATATTTGGATAATATGATAACATCATTGCCCAGCTTATTCTGACTATGCCGATCCTTCCTCGATCACGTGAGGAGAGTTCTACAAATTTAAAACTAAAATATACGGAACTTTGAATGGATTAACATGATTCAGCCGATAATCACCTCTTCGATATACCTTTCAATATAGAACAGGTCGATGGAACTAAGAATTAACTCACGCCTGATGCAATAGAGGGAACTTTTGTAGTACCTTGTCACTACTCACTATAGAAGATTTGATACAAGCTATATTATTTTTACGAATGCACTATGCAATATCTCGGTTGATTTTACTGTTGTTCCGCAAGCTCCTTGTGGGAATGTAGTTACTCATATCCTAATGTATATCAAAGGTTCATCTGAACAGGGTCTACCATGTAAAGATAAGGATTATGCAAATACTACTGGATAGTATGATGCAGACCAGGAATGATCTTCAGACTGAACATCTACTTCAGGGTATTGTCTTTGAATTGGAAATATTATGACTTGAAAAAGTAAATATAAAAGAGACATGTAGTTGGACCATGAGCTGAGGCAGAATACCAGCAACAAAGTTGATTACATGAGTACTTACAACGCTAAAGTAACCTCTCAAGGAGTTGAGGTATGAATGAGATATGCCAATGATGGATGGACGACAAGCTGCACTAGACCTTCAACTCTAAATTTTTTTTTTTGAAGTAAAACAACGTCAATATGAGGATCCAGTTCTGGTTGAATACAGACAGATAGCCAGAAGAAAACCAGAGTCACCATTGACAGTGTTCTCATATATAAAGATAGACTTTGAGTTTCTGATGTTGCAGATTTACGTGGATAGATTATGATGGAGGCACATTATTCCAAATACAGTATTCATCCAGGTTCGACTAAGATGTACCATGATCTTAAGCAGATTTATTGGTGGGACGAAATGAAGTGTGACATAGCAGAATTTGTGGCTTAGTGTTCTAATTGCCAGCAAGTTAAAGTCGTGTCATCTTTCTAGACTTTATGCTTTCAGCAGGTAGGTACGTATATATGATCAGGTTGCCAGCTTACCTCTGTCATTAATAGATTATTAGCTGGTTTAGCAATGATCGACACTCATTGCAGATTTCTACCGTGGCCTTACTTTGGGTCGTGAGAAAAGTGGTATCAACACCTCAGAGATTTAATATTACCATTCAGTATTTGGGGGAAGACTCCTCCACTTAAAGCACAAACTCATGCAGCCATTTGAATATGAATAACCATCCTCACACAGTCTGCTGGACTAAAGAAGATTTAGCTAAAAGCTGAATGTAGGCAGACCTAAGCTACCAACCACCCTTTCGAGTTGCCAAACAGCTGCAACTCTCAAGTTCACAACTCCATACCTTTGCCGTAAACACCACCGCCCGATGGATGGTACTTTTATATAAAAATTTCGGCAGAGTTTCCCCTGAAACTGGATGATCCGCAAAAACAGAACCAGCACTATACTATACATGGGAATGGATACCCGGATAAACTGATAACATAAACATGTTAAACGGATAACAAGATGAGACAACTGGACCAAAACAATAATATGCTTCAAAAAAATAATAATATGCTTACCCGGCCACAATAACACGTACTCTGGCTCAACACAGGGAACGTCACAAGTGGCTACCAATCGCCCAAGCTCACTAGTGCCGGACGAAGAAGAAATGGAAATAGATCGAGGATAGATATAATTAGAGCTTCAGCAAGTTCATCTTCCTATTTGCTTGACTACCAAAGCTAGACTACTTTCGCGTCAAGCAAGCCAAAAAATCGCAATTGAAAAGATAGACATTAAATAAGCTTTATGGAAAAACCTCCATACCAATTTTAACCTTCCAATAAGAAGGAAATTCTGACAATTTATCAGTAAACTCTTTTACAACTGAGAGAAGCTCATGGAATAACATGACTCTACTAGCATCTTGAACCAAGAGGAGACACGTAGATCGAGTATCACTTACAAATCACTTTACACAACGACACTTCCTGATGGTAACGAATAAGAATCCCATCATCCTACCAACAATGATTTCCGAGGAGAGAAGTAAAATGACTTGACATAATAACACAAGGTGCCATAACAGGCTGCTAAGCAGGCAATAGCAATACTCACCGTCAAATCTCTCATATTTAGATCAGATAAACTAGTAGGGTCTCATAAATGCCAGGAATAAATCGTATCAGAAACTCACCCCTCTACCGCAACCGATTCTTAATAGAAACAATATCCAAGGAAGCCATGGAAAAATGGTAAAAATAAACGAAGTTCAGACCGATCAGAAGAATCAAATCTTACTCACATATAATGAAAGAAGAATTACATGGGTGTACTACATCGGATGCCTCAGCATCCTGCCAGACTGGCAGTTCATAAAACTGCCTCTGCGGCTGAACCAAGCCGCTATATTGATAATTACCTTCTGAAGAACCACTGCCACCACGCTCTCAACCTCTACTGGATCGTGGTGTTTCTCTGGCTAATTAAGATTTAAATAAAATTCCCTACGACTGTACAGGTGCCTGATGACAAGAGAAAGGACGATTGTCTACTTGCTGGAGTAAGGAAAAACTCCTCAAAGGGTAACCAGACTCATGACAGTGATAACAGCTTTTCATTGAAAATGGAAGCTGGACATATTGTCGATAGCTATAAAGAGAAGAACTGGGTCTAATCTTGATGAACTACTCGCGCACTCTGAGAATCACGCTCTACAAGCTGAGTTAACCTGGAAGGTGACCTCCCAAAATAATCAGAACTCTTACCTCCAAATGAGGTACCATGTTTGTCCACCAGGGCCACGGGATCTCTTGCTCTCCCGCTCTAACTTATGGTATGCCTAATACCTTTGAGCAATATCAACAACGAAATCAAATGAAATCCAGACCTCAATCTCTCGAGCCATCTGGGATCTCAAGGAAGGAGAAAGGTCATCAATAAATCTTTTAATCTCTCTAAAGGCTCATGGACTAGTTCTAATGCATATTCAACCATTTTATAGAATTCAATCTCATATTCTGAAACACCACCAGGTTAACCGACAGGCTACCCTGTCCAATCCACTCAAACTGGAAACAATTTTCATTTCCCTCGTTACTCGAAAGGATTTTTTTTCCCACGAATCAAGAAGAAAAACCGAACCAAGTTAGCTAATAAAAGAGCGGCCCACCAATTCAAGGCTGGACTCTGAAACTGGAAAGAAGAATAATCAACACCATACCGCTCGATATAATCAAGAACCTGAAGGATACGCTGACATCATTTTATTTTAAAAAGAATCACGGGGTTTATCTTATGCATTGCTTAAGAATATCGAAAGGTTCAACCGCGTAAAATAATGGAACCTCTTTGGGCACTCAAATCTAACCGTTACCTCGGCTGGCTAACCAGCCAGAACACTTGGTGGCGCAACACATGCCGCTTCTAGAACATAATTCACTGCAGCAATATTAAGAACTGGAATATGAACTCTCTAAGTCCGAACATCTGCAGCGACTTGATAAGCTGCCTAGCGAATAATAGGTTTTTGCAGTATATGCGTTGCCAAGATCCTCGTAAAAACATCGTAGAGAGCCTAGGGAACCGCAAGGCCCTGCTCCCTTGCCCATCGCGAGCTCTTATAGCTAGGACCTCCGTAACTAGATCGTCAGCACGATTAAAACACTCGGGGCTTCGTCAGTGCTAGCCCCAGGCTAGACTGCTTCGTCTTGAACTCATACCGTCTGCTGATTTGTCGTACGAGGGTTTACAATTTCCACGAAGGAATTAACAAAAATACTTTTGCATCCTAAACCGACGCACGATCAGAAAAGAAGGAAGTGAAACTTCCTAAATGCCATCATAGCCTCTCGTAGATAAGTACGGACGTCTACGTACCCATCAGCGAGACTCTACTAGACACTGTCTTAGTCTGGATAGACTCTAAACAGGGCTCTGATACCAACTGACACGACCCGTAATCCGGTTAGGCCGTGCGGGCACCCGACATCCTCCCCTAGACCCGTCGGGCGAACCCTTAACAATTAAATCAGGAAAATAAAAATAACAATTTACAAATAAGGACAAGACTTAAAATAAATACACAGACATACTGATACCTCTAAGCTGTACAAAAGAAATTACAGCTGACTACCCAACATGCTAGGTTTAGGGCTATCCAGACTAGACATCTAAGAGTACAAAAGAAGACAGATACCTCCTGAAGGGAGCAAAATGCAGCTGAAATAATAAACAATAAACTGGTGGCCATCCGGAATAAAAGCTGGCTCACCCTAACAGCTGAAGTCGTCTTCGCTCCTTCACAACGTGCCGAACTCAATCCTGGAGCGAACCTGCCGAAACGAAATAGATAGACAAAAACAAACAACAAACAAGGGTGAGTCAAAAGGACTCAATAAGTGGGGCAGACTAGACACCTCAAATAATAGGATAGCTAGCCAGGGAGAAGAAACAGATAAACAAAATTCCTCTTATTTAAATTAGGAAAAGGCAGAGCCAATTAATAACTAGAAACACGTATGGAATCACAAACTCATTAAAACCAGGAACGTAAGATAGCCAGAACATATAGGTATCCCGAACATATCAACAATCAGAAATACTTCCTGTTGCGGCGTGCAACCCGATCCATATATTCATCCTGTCGCGGCGTGCAACACGATCCATATATTTATACCGTTGCGTCGTACAACTTGATCCCCGCAACCCAGAATACAAGCCAGAAATATATAGGCAAACTGAAATATGTCCACAATATGGTATACATACCGCATACACAAAATACAGCATGATAGTCACACAATAGTCAGCACGCGATGCAATGAAATGGGATGAATGCAGTATGATGCAATGGTGTCACATGTGCCAAATAGATGGAGCGGAATCCTCCTGCTCCGAGGGCGGAATCCTCCTACCCTCAATATGATGCAATGGAGAGGAATCCTCCTGCTCCGAGGGCGGAATCCTCCTACCCTCAATATGATGCAATGGAGCGGAATCCTCCTGCTCCGAGGGCGGAATCCTCCTACCCTCAATATGATGCAATGTGCATACGAATGCAACATGATGCAATAATAACCCATCACCAGCGCGGGACTCTCATCGACAGCTGGAAAGTATATACCAACTCACAACCAAAGTACAATACTCAGATTCTCAATGCAATACCAATAACAGGACATAATATATAATATAGAATATAAATCCAAAGCTAAGGCGTAATAAGTACGCCTATCGGCAGCTACACACGTAAGGAACATGTGGTAGAAAATCCACGAGGCCAGGTGCCTCCAAAGAAATGGATAAAAACACTTACCTTGTTACTAAGTTAGCACAGCAACTCAATAACCGCTTTGTCCTTTGGATTCATTGCCAAACGATCCCACTGTGTTCAATAAGCAGAAAAATATATCACATAAGGCTAAAGGCTTCATTCCTCACATCTTAGGGCAATCCAGGTAGGAACCTGATACCCTATTCGCATACGCAATACGCAGGTCAGGCCTATGTACGGGGTTTATGGTCACATAACCAAACCCTAAATAAATTACATTTATATGTTGCCCATAACTAACTGAGTACGAATATATAATCAATTTCATTATCAGGGTCCATTTGACCCTTCAAACTATTAATTGAACTTGTTAAAACGATGTCTAATATTCTAAGTTTTACCGTTAAAATATATTTAAACACACGTAATAAACTAAGATAATGAGTTAACATCATTACCTGGATGTTTCGGGGTGAAAATCTTATTTTTCTCCGGCTTCTTTTCCTTTCCTTTTTCAATTTTCTGATATTTTTTTTTTATATTTTTGAGTCTCTGTTCATGTTTCGTTCTTCACTCATACTGATATATATGTATTAGGCACCGCCTAACTTTTCCAAATTTTCATTCTTTTCCTTTTTTTTTTTTTTAATATAAATTCGCTACTACGGTAAAAATCAAAACGGTATCCTATGATATTCGAAATAATCCCAACTTTTGCATACAAGTTATACAAAATATATGTAACATACTCGCGAAGGCGGATCTCAAATTGGACTCTCGAAACTCAAGATGCGAATTTAAATGAAAAGAAGTCAAATTATTTAACTTTCGGCATTTTAGCGGAAACTAGCTGAACAACATCGAAATTTACTTTCGAAAGTTCACAAAAATCACAAATAATCATACGAACCTAACGGCGCTTTCGGATTTCGAATCGGAGCTCATTCGGCAAAAACCGAGCTCGAAAATCTCCTTTTAATATTAATCGCCAATAAAAACTGAAACATTCTTCTGATGCCTACCAAACGAGGTCTGATTTAGCTCAAATTTTACAGACAGGTTCTAATGGACATTACGAATATTTTAAAATTATCGGCACGCCAATCGGAGTCGTAACTTCCGAAACGACTGACCGAGGTCGTTTCATATAAGCACTTACCCGAAAAGCCTATTGGGTTATTTGATGAATTTGCAGATTTGTTCATTAAAACCCATACGAAGGCTCAAAGGATTTTTTTTTAAAAAAATGGAAGACATATTTGAAGTCAAGTAGAGACTGAATGAACCTCAAAGACTTCATGAATGGATTCCAAAAGAAGGGGATGTCTATGACAATTTTGGAGGATGACTTGGCAATCATGGTATTCACCAATAAAATAAAAAGAACATAGCTTTGATATGGGATGATATGCACCGCAGGTGCAGTTCCAAGATCAAGGTAGAGGAAGAAGAGCGAATGTTTCGTATCACGGTCAATATATACCTTTGGAAAGAACCGGAACGGAAAGAAGCTACCAAGGCCTTCTTCTTCCAAAATAAAGGTGAATGTCATCTCCGGAAAGTCAGAGATCAATGAAATCACCTATACTTCAGTGAAAAAATATGCCAAAGTGTTAGTAACCCATGAGAAGGGGACCCGAGATAGTGGCTCTGAGGATGAATTGTGTTTGGAGAAGAAGACGCGGATGGAAAGATGTTTCCCCATCATGATGCGTTAGTAATCATGTTGTAGATCCATGACTCGGATATCAAATGATTGCTAGTGGATGTCGGCAGCTCGGTGAATATCATCCAATATGAAGTAGTAAAGAAAATAAGGTTGAAGGACAAGAACGCTGAAATCAATCATGCTCAGGGGTTCAACAACTCTACGTAAAAGACTCTTGGTGAGATAACGCTCACCATTTTTGCTGAGAGAGTCCCAAAAGAGACAGTGTTCCAAGTCGTGTCCGGAGACATAGCTTATAATTTCATTCTTGAACATCCGTAGATCCATGCCTTGGAAGCGCTGCCATCAACTCTACATCAAGTAAATAAGTTCCCGACCTCTTGGAGAGTTAGAGGCATTAGGGGAAAGCAAAGGACTGCTCGAGAATGTTATTTGATAGCGCTCAAAAGTGGAGTCGTCCCATCAGGACCATTCCAATAGCAATCACAACACTCTGAATCTTCGAGAGAATTGGCTCCAGAATTGATAACTGAGCCAAAGGCGGAGGAGTTCACTAAGATCCCAGCATACCTACAAGAGCCCAAGAAATGAAGGATGAAGACTCTACGACTGAAGATCTAGATGCAGTCCTACTATTTAGAGAATTTCCGGAGATATATTTGTTGGTTTCGAGTTGGACCCCGAGTCTATTAGGAGAATTATGGATTTTCTGGAGTCCAACACAGATTGTTTTGCTTGGTCCCATATATACATGGCTGGGATCGATCCAGAGATCACCACACAGAAGCTAAATGTTAATACCTACTGCCCTCTGTTGAAGCAAAAGAAGAGGCCAAATACTGTCATAAAGAAAATAGTGAGAGAAGAGGAAGTTACTAAATTGCTCAGCAATGGTTTTATTATGGAGGTGAAGTACCCGGAGTAGCTCGCTAATGCAGTGGTTATGCCAAAAAAGAATGGAAAGTTGCGGATGTGTATAGACTACACGGATCTAAACAAGGCTTGTCTTAAAGATTCGTTTCCGTTGCCACTTATTGATAGGCAGATTGATTCAATGGCTGGACATAAATTGCTGAGTTTTCTATACGCCTATTCCGAATACAATCAAATATTAATGGAGCCTAAAGATTAGGAAAAACCCTCGTTTATCACAGATTGGTGAGCCGAATGCTCAAAGAGTATTTCAGGAAGTCTATGGAGGTATAGATTGACGATATGCTAGTCAACTTGGTACAAGACGAAGAATATTTGAATCATTTGCAGTACCCCGACAATACAACATGAAATTAAACCCAGAGAAGTGTATCTTTGGAGTAGGTTCTGGTAGGTTCATAGGTTTCATAGTTTCTGAAAGAGGGATAAAAGCGAATTCGAAAAACATAAGAGCGATCGAAGAGATATTGGATATACTCATGGGAACAAAAGAGGTGCAACATTTGACTGGCCGCGTGGCTGTTTTGAGCAGATTTATTTCGATGTCGTCGGAGCGATGTCATAAGTTTTTCACAGTTCTAAAGAAAAAATAACTTTTGAATTGACACTGAAGTGTCAACAAGAACTAAGAGATCTGAAGCATTATTTGAAAAATGCTCTGTCATTTGCAAAGGCAAAGTATGAAGAGACGTTGTTGATTTATCTCATGGTCTCAGAGGAGGCGGTAAGTGAGGTACTGGTCCCAGAGGATGAAAGGAAGCATCATCCAATCTACCATGTCAGTAAATTGTTGCTTGATGTCGAGACTAGGTACCCCCACTTGGAGATATTGGCAATTTCAGTAATTGTTGCAGCAAGAAAGCTACATCCCTATTTTCAATGTCATCATATTGAGAAGCACATTGCATAAACCTAAACTTCTTAGAAGGTTGGCGAGGTGGGCTATTGAGCTAAGCGAGTATGCTATTACGTATCAACCTCGCACGACAATCAAATCTTAGGTGTTGGCTGATTTTGTAGCAGATTTTAGTGCTAAGATTCACCCGGAAGCTGAGAAGGAAGAAATTTTGGCTAAAGGCCTAACCTTTAGAGTTTGGACTCTTTAATCCGATGGAGCCTCAAATGTCAAAGGGTCCGCACTCGATTTTTCGTAGCTCCGACAGATGAGAGGGTCTGACACTCCATAAAGCTTTATTCCGTCACAAACAATGAAGCCGACTACGATGCCCTAATCGCGAGTCTGAAGTTAGCTAAAGAGTTGGGGGTAGAAAAAGTTGAACTGAAGAGCGACTCTTAGTTGGTAGTAAATCAAGTACTTGAGGGATTCATGGTCCGCGAGCCTCGAATACAACAACTCTTGCCAAGGTGAAACAAATATTGTGTCAGTTCCAAGAGTGGAAAAATGAGGAAATTCCATGGGAATAGCATGGGGAAGCAGATGCTTTGGTCAGCTTAGGGTCCGCCGATGAAGTTACGGAGTTTGGGGAGTATTCGATCATTCACCTTTTTAGTTTTGCGGTTGATCGTTTAGGGAACAATGTAAATTTAACGCATCTCGCTTGGCATTAGCGCACAAAGTTTATTTCATATCTGGAGTCAGGAACTTTTCCTGAAGACAAAAGAAGAGGAGCGGAAGCTCATAATCCAAGTGACTCGACATTGTTTGATTTACGGGGAGCTCTACAGAAAATTGCATAACTGCCTATTAGCCAAATGTCATGGTCCAGGACAAATTGATTATGTAATGAGAGAAGTGCATGAAGGGGAATGTGACAACTATTCGGGTGGCAAGTCACTTGCTCAAAAGCTAGTTAGAGCAGGATACTTTTGGCAACCATCTGTATTGGTAATATTTGGCACAGACACGTGTCACGCAGACAACGTGACATGGAAGGTAGAGCAGAAGGTCAAATCTAGAGAAGTATAAGGTCGCAAGTCATATGGTCTTACATGCGGAAGGCCATTCTTGGGAGTCTCCAATATGATGCCTCCGTGCAACGCTAACCGAGCACATGCTCCACAGAGTCCTCATAAAGATGAAGCATGCTGGTTCTGTGCCCTCAACTGCCCATGTCGTTCAGAAATTCCACTCTAGAACGTGCGCCTTCCGCAATCAAACATGGGGAATGCGACTTGGTAAAATGTGGGGAATTAGTTTACACTCTTACCACTATAAATACTTCCCTCTTTTTATTTGTAAGATCATCAAAAAATATATTACTGAAACTCTGAAAAATTGTTCTCTTAATATATTCAAAGTTGTTTATTGGTTTTTATTGTTGTTTATTCATTATTTAGGTTCATTTCATATTGCTTGATTTTTGCCCTTAATATAATTTATTATTTGTAACTTCACAAATACAAATTCAATTGTCAATCTGAGTATCCGAATTTTGGCTATACAATTATGTCACTATCTTGTTCTAAAGAAGTCCTTGGAGGTCAATATATTGTGTTTCACATATAGCCTTTTTTATGTTATACCTTATTACAAAAATAATATATTACCCATTAATCTCAATCTCGTTGCATAAGTCACTTATATTCAAGTTAGGATTATTGAACTGGAACATACACATACTCACTTTTCACATCCCTTTAAAGGATTATCGGATTTTCTTTTGAAGTCAACTGTAAGAAGTAGCATACGCTGTATTTCTCATACAATATTTTAAGGGTGACTAACGGGCCGGTCGAGACCGGATCGGGCCGGATTTGGGCCGAAAATCGGCTCGAACCGGCTCGGACCGGTTGAGACCGGTCCGTTTCCCCCTATTAGCCCCCCCTACCCGGTTCCGAAACGGTACCAAAAAAAACGGAGGGACCGGTAAAAAAATGGACCGGAACCGGCCGGACCGGACCGGTAAAAAAAAATCACATTTTCAGCCGTTGGCAACGGCTCTTCTGACCCCCTAGCCGTTGTCCAACGGCCAAAAACGGCAATTTTGACCCCTCTACCACCCCATAACTACCCCTAACTATTTTTTTCCTATAAATACCCCTATTATTTCATCATATTTTTCACACAAATCTTCCAATTCTCTCTAATTCTCTCAAATTTTCTACAATATTGCTATTATTCTACTTTGGCTATTTGTTAAAAGTTTATAATTTGGCTACTTTATCAAGTTCTAATTGGAGTTGCTATCAAAGTTATATTTGGCTATTTGGTGAAGTTTTCAAATATCAAGTATTGGGTCAATTGGTTGCGCTACTTCGTTGAAATATCAATTTGGCTATTTTTGTAATTTTTCGATGATCAAGTATTCAACTAATTAATTGAAGTGAAGGCTCAAGTTTCAACTTCACCTCAATTATACAGTTATATTTGATTGGTCGTTCCTACTTTCTACTCTTTTATAATTTTTTTGTCATATATTTATTTTATTTGCTATTATTTTGTCTCAAAGAGGTTCAATTGGAACTAGTGGTGCGGGACGAGCACGTGGTCGCTGGGGAAAATAGGGGTAAAAAAATTGCTGGTAATTCTAATCAGTTCACCCACATAGATGATTCTCAATATTATCATGATGTTAGCACTAATAATATACTTGATCATGAAATGTTAGAAAAACGATATGGGAATCAAAGCGGGGTTAATTTAGAAGAAACACCTGAATTTCAAGCTAGTCCACCCGAAGTTCAGTCTGGCTTGCCTCCTATACCTCCTACTAGAATACCGGTTAGACGTAAGGATAGATCTGAGATGTGGGAATTTGCAACAAAGAATGTTCAATCGCAGACGACCGTATGTGGGATTTGTGAAAAGGAGTGGGTTTTTAAAACTGGGGGTAATGAGGGTGGGACGGGTAAAATTAGGACCCACTTACAAAAGAAACATCCTAAAGAATGGTCAATGCAGGCGGGTGGTATATATTTAGGGACCGAACATGGGGGAGTAGCGCATGATGAATCTTCGGGTACCCAAATAAGAATTAACCAAATAACAAGAGGGCTTCTTACTTATGATAAACAAAAGGATAGGGAAGCTATTGCTAAACTAGTTGCCGTCGAGGGTTTACCTTATAGTTTTCCTTCTTCTACTAGTTTTGTTCGTTATGCTCAGTCTATATATAATCTCTCTTTTAAAGGTTTTCCAAGAACTACTGTTAAAAATAATATTATTAAATTTAAAAACGAATATCAGGATTATTTGCGATATTTATTTGATAACTTTGACACTAGAGTATGTCTTACTACAGATATGGGTCATTCTACTAATGGATGTGATTATATTATTGTTAGTGTTCATTGGATAGATCCTGATTGAGTATTTCAAAAACGTATTATTGCTTATAAAGTTGTTGATGAACCACACACGGGAAATTATATTTGTAATAAAGTTTCATCAATTTATCGTACGTACTGTTTAACTAACAATGTTTTTAATATTACGATAGATAATGCTACAAACAACACAGATGCACTTAGGAACTTGATACCTATTTTGAACTCCCCTTTTGCGGAATTTTTTCATGTTAGGTGTGCATGTCATATTTACAACTTAGTAGTAAAAGATGGTCTTGACTTATTTAACGACATTATTAGAAAGGTGCAAATAGCTATTACTTATATTTTTAGAAATAAAAATCAAGAAAGAAGAAGAGAATGGGAAAGAAAATGTATAGAATTAGGAATGCCAATTAGGAGAGTCCCAAAGGAAGTTTGTACTAGGTGGAACACTTTATATGATGCATTGAATGTCGCTTATGAATATAGAGTGCCTATTTCTCAAATGTATAATAAACATTTTATGGAAATCTATCACCTTAAAGATGACGATTGGCAACTTGTTCAACATCTTCTTCAGTTTTTACAAAAAATTTATCAAGCTACTTTAAAATTTTCCGGTCAATATTATCCAACTACTCCTACCATGTTATATTATATAGCTGGAATATCGGAATTATTGAAATTATATAAGCAATATGCAGTTTACAAACCGGCTGTAGAGAGAATGATTGAAAATATTTTTTTCCAATTCCTCCTCTTTTTTATATTGCTTGTGTTGTATCCTGCTTTTAAAATTAAGTTAACTGAACGACTTGTTAGAGAAATAGATACAAATTTAGAAATTACTCCTACTGAAATTGGTACTAACGGGTTTCCAAGTGTAGAAGATACTATTGCTAAAGTTTATGCAGATACCATGGCTGTTTTTGCAAAGTATAGAGCTTGGGGCAGACACTGCTACACCAACGGAACCAATACAATCCACCGGGCAAAGTTCTTCTCAAATGGGCAGCACACAGACAGGGATGAGCACTTTTGGGGGACTTGATGAAAAGTTGCTTTCAGAACAGGACGAGTACGGGGAGGAATACAGCGAGTTCCAAGTGTATTTAATTCAATATCCAAAGAAACTTAACAACTTTGAAACACATCATTTGTTGGGTTATTGGAAGAATCGAGAATCACAATTTCCAATTCTTTCAAAAATGGCCCGAGATATATTAACAATTCAAGCTTCATCAGTTGCATCGGAAAACGTTTTTAGCCAAAGAAGATTTCAAATTGGAGATCACAGATATTCATTGAAGGAAGAGGCAATGGAGACAGGAGTTTTATTCAGGGATTGGATAAGAGCAGAGCGAAGAAACTTTGGTCTACCAGAACTTTCTGAGAAAAAAAGGCAAAGCATATCTCGATCAAATTTTGTGCGAGGGAACAAGTGAAGAAGGGAGTCAAACTGGCAATGAAGAAGAAGAAGATGATGATGAAGAACCAGAAGGAGATGATGAACAAGAACAACAACGGCCAGTTCCTAAAGAAAAACGTACGACTATCCTCAAGAAACTAGCTAATATGTTTAAAAGAATGTAATTTTCTAAATAAGAATTTTGAAATTACAAGTTTGAAAGTTTAGCTATTGTAGTATGTGTTGCACTACGCATGTCTTAAACAATTCAATAAAATTGCTCCAAGTCTTGGAATTCAATCACAACTATTGTTTTTATATATTTTATTTTAAATTTATAGTTTGCGCAAAAATACTACAATTATTACTAGTTTGTAAATTAGTTCAAATTTGATTTTTATAAAATTAATCCAAAGTTTGAACTTTGAACTTAACAAATTAATTCAAAAGTTTGAACTTTGAATCATCACTTCAAAAATTTCATTACTTCAAAATTTAAAAAAATACTACAAGTTTTTTAATTCTAAGTTTAAACTGTAAACATTGAAATAAACTAAACATTCCAAACATATGTACAAGTAAAAACTTGATAATATTTTGCTGTAATATTTTTCAAATTATCCATCACTTTAAATAAAACACAAAGAAAAACAAAAAAAAAAAAAAATTTTGGGTGACTGCCGGACCGGCAATTTGAACGGGCCAACGGCTCTCTTTCAAATATAGTTGGCCAAAAACGGCTATATTTGCCTACTACCTCCCCTAAATGCCCCCCATACCCCCAACCTATTTTTATCTATATATGCCCTATTATTTCATCATTGTATCACACAATTCATCACTTTCTATCAATTTATCTCTCAAATTACTCTCAAAAGTTATTTTCTAAATTTTTTTCAAAGTCCAAACAATTATAATGGCTGAAAATCAAGCTCCCGCTGCTCCCGGTCCTAACGAAACAAGACTTGCGGAACGAAGATGTCGTTCTATAGTGTGACAACTTATTATGAAAGATACTGAAACTCAGAAAGCTAAATGTAGCCTCTGTAACAAAGAGTGTCAAATTTACACTGGTGTGCACGGTGGAGGGACGGGAAAGTTTAGGAAGCATTTAGAAAAACTTCACAAGACCGAATGGGATAGAGTAAATGGCTTTAATCCGCGTGATTGAAAATTTGAAGAGATGGATAAGGGAATATCTATGTCATTTCAATAATGTATTTTCGAATTTCTAGTTTATTATCTTTGTAATTTTCAATTTCTAGTTTGTTTTTGTCATTTCAATTATGTATTTCCCGAATTTTCAATAAATTGTGTGTATATTTCTTTTCCAATCAACGTGTGTTAGTGTTTATTTATTTACTTTACATTAATAGATTTAAAAATATAATTTACATAATTGTTTTGTTTTATTACAAATGGTGTTTACTTTCATTAATAAATTGTTAAGTTTTTCAATTTTAAACTTTATTTGCCTAAAGAAAAAAAATTAAAAAAAAATTAAAAAAACTGTTAAACCGGACCGACCGGCTTAACGGTCGCCGGTGCCGGTCCCGATCCGGCTCCAATATTTTTAACCAGATGAGACCGGACCGGTAGACCGGTTTTTATTCGGTTTTGAATTTTTTTGATCAGGACCGAAGCGAAACCGGTTGCTGGTGCCGGTCCCGGACCGGACCGGGCCGCTAGCCACCCATACAATATTTTTTTTTGATTGAACAGATAATGCAACTGGAAGTCAGAAGTCCCACTGTCCCAGTGCTTGGTAATTTTCCAAAATGCTGCTTTCTTTTTCCACACGAGGGGGTCATATAAACCATGTAGCATATATTACTCAGTAATTTCTATTTTCGAACAGAAAGATTTGAATTTTAAAGTACCAATATAATTGGAAAAATCAATAACTAGCCGACGTAAAATCGCCATTAGCTGCTACAAATTGAATGGCTAGTCATGCATATACTGCTGATTAATACTAGAGATGGAAATATCAAGAAGAGTATTTAATCAATAAAAAGATGCAGCAACTAACATTATAAAATAGACATAGAATTTTGGATGTGAAAAATCTATTTGCCGTACACTATGCAAGGTGTTGGCTTTTAAGTAAATTTTCTTTGCTATTCTGGTGCAATAACATAGTAACATCTTGCTCCGATGATACTAATACAAGAAATCATTAAGGAGTTCTCTAATGTGCACTCGAATAAAAATTTCATGAACTTCTCAAATCTCTCAGCTATTTTTGTAGGATTTATGGTGTAAACTGATTTTGGAAGGAATATAACTGATAAAGAGCCAAAAAAGAAGAAATTTCAATTGATTTCTGTAATGAGAGTATTTTTAATCCTTATTCGTGTAATGTATTCTTAAAGAATATTATAAAAACATGTTGATTGGAGCACTAATAAAAACATAAAACATGTTAAGTAAGTATTTAAAGGTGCATTAAGACATTAAAATCGTAAGGATTACAATATCAAAAGCAGTAGGAGTATCTTGTATGGCTTCAACAAACCAATATAATGGACACATAACCTAATAAAAAGAACTATGTGCATATTCCCTTGTTTAGAACTAAATAATCTTTTTTTTTCAATTACTATTTCTAAAGTTTATCCTTTTCCTAAAATTTCCCATGTTTACTCTTTAGTATTAGCGAAGGAATTCTCCATTAGAAATGAATCAAGCCAGTAAAAAAAAAATGAATCAAGGCTTTGCTTTTAACGAAAACCAAAAAATTTGCTACTTGAAAACACAGGGTCCCACTCAGCATTAGATAAGATGAGCCCAATAAGAATTCACATGAATGGGCCCATGTAGACGAAACGGACCCACACGCCAACGCGTGATGGAACATAGCCCAAGAAATAGTACTGCAAACTCACTCTGAAGTTGGTCAAAATGGAAGCCGTTATTCTTCTTTCTTCAAACACCTACTTTGTTCTCCAAAAGGTTTCCATGCTGTCCCTACCATTATCCCCTCCCCCCACCCGCCAAAACTTTTTTGAAAAAAAAAAAAAACACACAAAATTTTATCTTCCCTTTAGAGTTTAGACCTCACCCTAGTTGAGAAGACATTTATGGTGAATAGTCCAAATTCGCCGTGGTATATCTATAATGGTTCAAATTTGTCTATCTGTTAAAGCTTTGATCGATTCATACGCACTATGTTAATCATTTTGTATATGCCTCAACCATTGATGGAGCTCTAAATATGAAATAGTTGGTTTCACGTATCCCTATTTTTTCTAAAAAAGGTTCAAAGTATTTTCAAATCTTTGATATGGTTTAAAGCGTCCTTAAGGTTGACGCTCGGTTAAAGTCGAGGGCATGTATATAAGATTTTTTTAATCGAAAACAAAAAAAATTAGAACATAGGTCTAATGAGGGCAAAGTGCTTAATTTCTGATAGTACCGTGACATGATACATCGAGAGGCCTAGTGGCAAAGGCATAGGGGGTAGTGCGTCAAAAAATTTAACCAGGTGCCTTTCATAAGAAGTGATTTTGTTAGTTTGCCCCTGTTAAACAATGTTTTAGCAAAATACTCTTATGTTGGCACGAGACCAAGACTTCAAAGCACAAATTTGCAAGTGTTGACTTTTAGGCAAGAGGTCAAAGGTAAGTGTTGTCTTAAGTTATATGAGGAGAATGCAGGAAGAGATGGGAAGGAGCAAGTGTTGCTCTTTACAAATACTTACAACCAAGTGCTGACAAGTGTTGCCTTTTGCCAACACGTCAGGGGAAAGTGTTAGCAAATAAAGAGGGGTCAAAGGTATACTTGTCAATCGGGCCAGGACCGGCTCGGACCGGCTCATTAAGAGTCGGCTCACCGGTCCCGGTACCGGTCCGGTCCGGTCCGGGCCATTACCGGTCCGGTCCGAACCGGTCTTTTTTTCAAAAAATTGAAGCCCGGCTCGGACCTTAGCCCATTAAACACCGGACCGGTCCGGTCCGGTCCGATCCGGTTTTTTTTTTCCTTCTTTTTTCTTATTCATATTTTAGCTAAGCCTATCACTTTGTACTTGCAATTGAAAGGACATATAATCCTATATAAAAAGAGAATGAAGGTGAAAGCATGAAAGAAATGATCAAATATTTTGAGAATCATATACTTTGACTCATTGATGGAAACCAAGTTTAATCACTATGTTAATTTGATGCACAACTCATGAAGTAAAAGATCACTGTTATTATTTTAAGTAAGTACTATCTCATCATTACTATAGTACGCTTAGTCAAATAGATACAACTTTAATACTACAACTCAATGGTGAGAAACTGAGACTATCAAATTCTCTTACAACCAAGACGATAATTTGTATAAAATACTTAATTAATATATATATTCTTGATTAGCAATGAAAAAATAGCAAATGAATATGTTTATTCGTTGTACTTAATGAAGCTAAAAATATCTTTGATACTATTGCATATTGAGGGATTCTAAAAGGGACTAAATGCTATATTATATTTTGTATGATTCTTGGTAAAAGCATCTCTCAATTTTCCTCGATATATAGTATAATTTTTCTATGAAAAAACCGGTCCGGTCCGGTCCACCGGTGGGCCAAAGACCGGTCTTTTACCGGTCCGGGCTAACCGGTCTTTTTTTTAAGCCCGGCTCGGCCCGCAACCCGCTTCCTTCTTGTCCCGGACCGTTTATAATGGACCGGTCCGGTCCGATCCGGTCTTTTACCGGTCCGGTCCGGTCCGGTACCGGGCTAGCCCGGCCCGATTGACAGGATTAGTCAAAGGGCAAGTCTTGGCCCCGTGCCAAGAGATTGACATGAGTATTGTTCAGAATTTTTCATTAAACTTAACGAAGGCATTTTTGTAAAACCCTATTAAGCACGAGCAAAAAGACAAATCATTGCTTAGGGTGTCGTATTTCTGCAGAAAGGTCGCAGTGGGTAGGGGCTAGGTGAAGTGATAGGCCCCCCTGGCCCTATCCCTTTTAAGTTTGTGTAGGTATCTCGTACTCGATCGGTCTCCTTATCTGAACCGAGTACTCCCCAAAAATCGAAAGAACTTTTATAATATAGTGATTATAGCAAACCAAATAATACTAACAAGTTAAACTTTATAACGTAAAATGAATATAAATATTGATTAATCATGTTTAGATAATAAAAATTTATATGAATGATTTCACCATGGATTTAGTCATTCAGGTGTGAGTAATTTTTTTTTTTATCATATCTCATTACACATTTCTCCCAAGAAAACGACAATTTAAAAGCCTTACTCTCTATTTTTTTTAAAAAGAAAAGTATTTTATTTATAAAATATGTGAGTACTATTTTGGTAATCCCTTGATTCTTTTCTCCAAGTTGTTCACCATAATTCGAGGGACTAGATTAGCGTATTTCTTGAACTAAGATGATAAGGATCTTCTTGAACTGTTTGATTATCAAGAAGAGGGCAGAAAAACATATTTGGTGTCTTTTTTTTTTTTTTTTGGTCTCTTGATTTTTTTGAGATGCCTTACTCTCTATTTCTTTGTGAATGAATGGAAAACTAAAGAAAATGAAATTTTCAGTTACATGAGGGGTGTGTTTATTGGTATATAAGAAAATGCTTTCTAATTTTTTCATGTTTGATTAGGTTTTTTTTTTTCTTTTTTATGTGAAATTTTTTTTCATGGTTGGTTGTTATGGAAGAAAATTGTTTGGTTGGTTTAAAAGTTTTAGAAAATATTTTTTATAACAACTTATTTTCCTTCTATTGAAAGAAATGTTTTCGGTTGTGAAAGTAGGATAACATTTTCCAAAACAATTCACACTTATCGTCTCCTTTCACCATTCACTCGCACCCACCCACCTACCACCTACCCTACTCTTACCCTTCCATCCCTGCACCTATATACCCTTCCACCCCACCCTTACCCTACCCTCACACCCCCACTCCCTGCTTCCACCTCCCTTACCTCACCCCCACACCCACCCTCCTACCACCTCACCCTGCTCCACTCTGCCCTCATATTGGATGTTAAGAAATTACTTTCTACACTTTGCCAATCAAACACCAAAAAATAAGTATGAAAATCACTTATTTTCTAAAAAAACATATGAAAAATATTTGCTTTCATGTCAAACTCGGAAACTCCTTTTCACAAAGGTAAATAAATACAACTTTTTTAGAGAAAATCAAAATTAATCTCTAAAAATCTAAACCAAACACAAATGCAACCACCACCTTTTAAGTATTATGAAAAGAGGAATACGAGGTCGCTTTCTTTGTGCGGCAAAAAAAAAAAAAAAAGAAGGTAAAATAACTTAATTAATGAGATTTACATGAGTCTCAGTCCATGCAGTTTTTATCTTTATTGGAGTCAAAAAGGGTAACCATAAGCATATACTATCTAAGGAAAAAAAGAAAGTCTTGGATCGAATGTGTGTATCATTCCATCATTGCTCACCTTTATCTTTTATTCTGACCAAATCGTTTACATTTAATATTCCATTACTCTATCAAATAAATTAAGGCATTATTTTTATTTTAGTTATTATGTCAAGTCCACTGTTCCACATGCACAAGTCCTAGTCCTACCTTATCAACCCTTAAAATTTTATAAAAGTGTGAACCTATGAAAAATGTCTCGTGCCTAAATGAATGAGAAATTCAACATTTGTAGACTAGAATTCTTGGCTGCATTCTATAATATTCTTCTTGGTTTGGTATATGAGTCCAAAACAAATCTTAAGTTCAAGATTTTCAAGCTAAACCCTGCATTTTTTAATTTGTCGGGCAAATTTTTTGCTTCATTTTCCTTCTTCTCAAGTTTAAACTAGACGGATTATGAGTATATGTATTACAAATTGAGCATAACCTAGGGTTCTATATTGTGATGGAACAAGTCTTCATTATTTAAAAAATCGTTTAACATTCTTTTTATGACTCAAGCATGTCACGTTACATTTCAACATTCTAGATGATCTTGATCACGATATTGCATTATGTTTAGTTGACAATTTTAATCTAATTGTGTGTTAATGGTAGTAGCTAGCTTGCTTGCGAGTTGTGTAGCAGTATGGTGCCAGTCACTCCTGTCAAGAAATTTTATTTATAAATATATTACTACTACACAAAAGATAGAATTGTATGTTAAATGGAATTTTACTAAAAAACAAGAGGACGAGCATTTGATTACTACCAGTACATACATAAATAATGTTCCACATTCAAATGAAGTGGTTACTCTCAGGGAAATGAAATGCCACTGATCATTTGAAAAAAAAAATGTACATAAAACACACAGAAACTTATCAAACTTTTTGAACCAAGATTATGCCCAAAATAATCTTTTGAATACCCAATTACTATTCCCCAACTGGACAATTTTTTTTGTCAAAAATGTGATACTGCTTTTAATTAATGTGTTCACTCGTGTGTGTCTGTGTGTGTTTCTTGTTTTTTTTCATTCCAACCCCTATTATTTCCCGAAATGGAATCCTTTACATCGATCACATTCCTGCCTTGCTTTAATGTGTTCACTTGTATGTACTTATAGCACGATATATTATAATTTGAATAAAAAAGAATGCACTTACAAATATCATATTTATCGATTTTCTGAATTACTATATTTTATCATCTCCAATAAAAAGACCCATAAAACTAAAATAATATTTGTAATACTAGAACATAAAACTGATCTTCTCGTGTGTGTGTGTATGTTTTTTTTTTTTTAACATAGGAAAGAGATTCATTGCAGCCCCCTTTAGGCCCCAATTTGGATTCTTTAGTTCACATTCCCGCCTTGCTTTCAAAACAGTAAAATAAAGAAAAGAGCAGAGGCCCCCTTCCTCCTCCTCGTGTACTAAGAATCTTGGAGCAAGTATAAGTAGTACTCACCTATAAAGATTGTTTGTGATTTATATCCACTAACCAACATTTGCTCTTTTCCATGCTTTTTTGGCCTTTTGTGTTTTTTTCTCTGCCAAACCATTTTTCCTCTTGAGATAAAGCAAAAGTAGCAATAGTACTAGTATCCTAAAAAGCTAACTCCTAGTTACTAGTTTATAAGTAAGTCTCACAACCCCTCATTTCTTTTTTATGTACTCTCTTTTGTTTTAGCTCTTTCAAGCCAAACATATAAGAAAAAAATATGGAAGATCAATGTAGCCCTCTTAGCTGGCCTTATAACTGCTTCCTTGAAGAGGTAATTTTAACTAACTTTTCTACCTTCTTGTTATTTAAACTAACATTTTTATTTATATTATTCAACCCCCTCACTACTAGAAACACGCAAAATTTCAACGGATGTTGCCATCATGAATGAATTTCTGACTATTTTTCGAAAGGAGGTTAGCGATGAAGGATATCATGACGGACTTCTGTCGAGTGTTTCTAGTAGTGTGGCCTTTTGTACTTCCCTCTAAAACTCCTTTTATTTTTCCTTTGGTGGTGAGTAATGTGGATAATTTTGAATTATGAACAGGGAATTGAGGAATTGAAGCATTCTTTGGTGTACACAACATTGGAATTGGAAAACACTGTCATTTCAGCACATGAGGAACTTGCTAGGAAAGATGAAGAAATCTTGCACCTCAAGGATCTTTTGACTAGAGTTGTGAAAGAAAGAGATGAAGCTCAAGGAAAATGCCAAAGGCTTGGAATGGAGAAAATCTTACTCCAACAACAACAACAACAATTACAATTCCAATACCAATACCAATTCCAAAAGCAGCACCAAAACCAACTTCTTGTAGAAACTGCACCTATTTCTAGTGGCACAACACTAAGTCATGATCAAGATCATGACCAAATTTTAAAAGGTGTAGTTGACTCTAACCACAACAACAACATTGGACTGTCTAATTCCTCAGATTCATGTGATGAAAACAATGTTGTTGTTTCCCCTCCAACATTAGTCCAAGATGATTTAATTGAAAAGCTTGTTCTCAAGAAACCATTGCCAGAGAAAGGGAAATTCTTGCAAGCTGTAATGGAAGCAGGGCCATTACTTCAAACACTTCTTTTAGCTGGTCCACTTCCTCAGTGGCAACATCCACCACCACAACTCAATTCAATTGACATTCCTCCGGTTACTATTTCCTCCCCTACACCGCGGCTGCTCCACCAAGACTCCCCCCTTAGTTGCACTGGAGCTGCCGCAGGTGCCGGAGCATGTTTTGGGAAGAAAAGGGTTGCCGCTGAAGGCACTGATATTACTTCTCCACAGTCAATTTCCAAGTATCAAAAAGTTGTTCACCAGTCATCATTGACCAGCATGTAGTGCTTACTTTCTTTTCCCACCTCTATAATTAGCTCACTTTAGCTAGTATTTGTTAGTATGCTTTAAACCTCCGGGACTTTCCACTAGTCCAATTAATTTGGATTGTCGCCGCGTAGGGTTCATTATAGGATAGTGCTCACCACCAGGAGTTTAGTTTCTCCATTGCAGAACTCAAACCTGAGACATCAATTGGTTAAAGGTGGAGAGTCACATCCATCCTATTATTTCCTTGATGGTTTAGTTTAGTTAGTAGCATATGCATTATCCATCCTTTTCATACTGTTTAAAAAAGGTATGGAAAGGAGTTAAACTATCAGCATGAAAATGGATGGCTATCATGCATGCCATTTCCATCCAATTAGGATTTGTAAAATTTAGCTGGTTTGTCTTAGAAACTAAGCAATCGTTATAATTATTAGCTAACAAAAGTTTAGAGGATTTGACAAAAGGCCTAATTATGATTGGCCTTTTTACTTAGGGTTTTCAAGATCAATATCTCACTATAGAGTGTTGGATTCTTGATCATGACTATTGCTTTGCTTTCAAGACCTTTGATTTGGATGGAGAGGAGTTTGATCTTTGATTGAGTTTTAACCTTTTGATTTTGGTTTTGATTATTTCCCCATGTAATATGAGTTGGGGAGGCTTTTAGAATTCTCCAAAATGTTGGGGTATTTTTATATGTATACTTGCTATCTTTTTTTCTCTTGGTCTTTGCATAAAAATATTATGCAAGGTGTATCTTGAGAGATTATGATGTTGTAGACTTGCTTGTCATCATTGAGAAGATGATTTAGTTTAATGAAGGCTCTGCTTTCTTTTTGCTTTTGTGTCATAGTCATTTCCAAGTTCTTTTGATTATTATAATGATACAATATGACTTGAAGAAGCAACAAGTAATTTATGAGATTCTAAATGATCCTACTTTCCATAAGTTGTACCTACCATACATGGTTTATGTCTGCCATTAAAATAGCATCTAATTGAAGCTACTTTAGTTTTTCTTTCATGCAAATATATTAAAAAGGAAAATGAATTACTTTATCTCGTTGGAAAATAAGAAGTACCTATTTGGAAGAGACATAGCCAGAGGAATGGATACGGTTTTGAATTTGAGAGCCCTGAATTGTGACAATTTTTGATGGAGAGCACGCTATTTCTTTTCATGTACAAATCTTGATTAGTCGGACCGATGAATTCTATAATAAAATGGTTGAACAAAAAAATACCTTGAAAAATATACTAGTAAGAAATATCCATTTTAGCTTTCCCCTCCCCAAATCCCAATTCATAAGGAGGAAAGAAACAAATAATAAAAATAGTTTTGGTGGACCAAGTACAGTTAGTTGAACTAGATTGTGAATCTGGTAACAAAACCTTGAATTTTTTATATTATGATTAACTGTTAAACAAAAGGTCATGCTCATTGTTTGATGTAAACCATCCTTGAGTGAAATAAGTCAATGGAAAATGTAAAAATAATCAAAATAAGATAGTATATGTAGCTTTCATTGAAGCTATTTGGTTCTCATGCTTAGCATATCTTCCCTCCTATTGGAGATTTAGGAACGATTTTTCTCCCCCTTTTTCTTTTATTTTCTTGTTTGGGCCAGGGTGAGGGGGCGTGAGATGGTGATTTATAGTCTTAGGTCAAATAGAGGAAAAACACCCTGACAAATTAAAATATAAAGACACGAGCCCTAAAATAGAAAGCTTTTCTCAAGAGTGTTCTATGAAACTCCTTACCGGGCACTGATTTCTACTAGTAGTATATTTTAAAAGGGTGATAAGTGATTGTTTTTATTAATAAAATCAGAAAATATAAATATAAATAAGTAGAAGACTAAACCAAGAACCTGCAAAAGGTAAAATGTGAAAGGAAGAAGGCATACCCTTAGAGAGTTACTATCAGTTAAGGCTAGACTGTGAAATGCTGTTCAAGAAATTATATCCAGCCTTTTTTTTTTTTTTGGATTTTTACACTCTATACCCATAAAATTTAAAGTATTTACAAGTCATACCCATTACAAATTATACTACCCATAAAACTAAAAGTATTTACCCAACCTACCCATTTATTATTGTATACCTTTGTTATGCCTTATAGGTGTATACCTTTAAAGTATACTGCATAAATTATAGTATACAAGTCTGGAGGGACATTTATTACTGTATACTTTTGTTATGCCTTATAGGTATATACCTTTATGGTATACTGCATAAACTATGGTATACAAGTCTGGGTGGGTAGAGTGGGTAAATAATTTAGTGGTAGATCCGGTAATATTTGAAAGTAGTGGGTAGTGGCTGTAATTATTTTAAGTTTTGTAGGTATTTTTGTAAGTGTCCCTTTTTTTTTTGGGTCCATGTTGTGAATTGACGATCGAGTTTGAACTGTTCATGACATCTTCAACAAAAGTGCACAAAGAGCCTATTTTAGGCACCCAATTTAGGTTTTAGACTTTTTTAAGAACTGTTTAGTTTTTATCCACTAGTTTTGAACTTCAAACTTTTGGCTTAATTTCAAACCTCTCTATCTTAACTTCAAACTTGAAGATCGGAAGCTCAATTTCATCCTTAAAGTTAAAGTTAGTCATAAGCAGCTTTCAACATAAAACCTTCAACCTTGAAGTTCAATATAATGGCTAACAATTAAATAAGTTCTAAACATAGGCTAAAGCCCACTTTAAATTTTAAGGGCAATTTATACAAAAAATTTCACCTAGTGCCCTGAATAAGACATGGTCTTACTTAATTGCCCCCACTTACAAATGTTTTAAGTAAATGCTCTCCACATCATACTCCCCTTATGAAAGGACTATTTTGCCCCCCAACTTGTGTTAATTCATGCTGAAGCTTTCCTTC
The DNA here is from genome assembly GCA_029990575.1 of Petunia axillaris subsp. axillaris. Lineage (NCBI taxonomy): Eukaryota > Viridiplantae > Streptophyta > Magnoliopsida > Solanales > Solanaceae > Petunia > Petunia axillaris. The sequence continues at coordinate 20,752,858 of JARKNS010000009.1, forward strand.
TCTCTTTCCCTATTCCTGGCCTCCTTCTTTCTTCTTTGTGTGGCCCCCAACTTGTTTAATTTACGCTGAAATATTTCCTTCTCTCTTTCCTCATTCTTGGCCTGTTTTAGCGCTTTTCAAGTTGTTCAATCACACCATACATATCGAAAAAGGTGCATACACTCTCCCATACACAAACAGAAACACAGACACACATAAACTACTGTAATAATTTTTTTAATAATTAAATTACACAAACTACACAAAAATTTTGAGACAGATCGATACACATACGTACACAAAAAAACATATCCGTCATTTCGTCCGGTGCTGTTGACAAGAACAGATCTGAACGAGATTGTGCCTGAATAAAATAGATCCGTTTAGTAACATGTTTGAATTAAAAATGTAATTTCCATAATCCCATTATATTTACTAAAAACAGAGGTGGTTGAAATAATAATAACACTCACTACTGTGCTATTACTACTGTGCTATTACTAGTAGTATCAAAACATGCACATAGTGAAATGGTTGTGGAATCATCGGCGGCGGCGTGGTTGCGGTGTCTTCGGTGACGGCAGAAGAGTTAACATTAACAGTGAAATGGAGCGGCAAAGAGTACACCGTCAGTCTGCGGCGACGGCACGGTGTGCGAGTTATAAAAACGACGCATATGTAAAGTCACCACTGCGGCGGCGACTGGTGGTTTTGTAGAAGGACGGGCAGAGGTTATATCAATGGATGAAGGGCTGGTACTATCGAAACTTGGGTCAGAATCACGGCGGCCGGCGACGGCGGAGATGTACTGCCACAAGTTGTTTGGTGTCGCCGGAATTGGAGTCGGCGATGCATTTTTTGGTGGCTCTCATTGGTTGTGTGAAAGTGAGAAGTGTGAGGAAATAGGGAAAATAAACTTTATATAGCTAGGTTTTTAGAAATATGATTTGTCTTATTATTGTGAAATATGCTATAAAAAATATTGTTATATATTGTAAATAAAAAATGTTGCTATTTTTATGTAATATAGTGATGTAGTTTGTATATATGTGTAAATCTCCCTTTTCAGAAATAGGCAGCCCACTTCTCAAATTATAATTAGCAGGCCATATTTTTTTCATGCATAACACTCATTTCTAAAATTACAAATTTAAGCACTTTCTCAAAATAAAAAATTTTAGCTGCCAAATCTCCCCTTCCCCTACCACTGAGCTACCGGCAGATACCCTCCCACGCCGGTGGTGTCTACTTTTTTGTATTTCACTGAAGTTATGTTATTGATTTTGTCAATATCATTATTTTGGACAAGTTATACATGAATATACATAGATAAATGCGTAGGCAATGAGAGAAATAAAAAAATATACACAAACACGTAAAAATTCATATAAACATCTTAATACTAAAGAAATTTGAAAATTTATATAGATTTATTCACTCGCATATACACACTTATACAAATTTATATAATTTTATATACATGTATAAACTTGTATAAAATTATATAAAATTGTATAAACTTGCGGTAGGCTGCTATCTCGGGAAAAGGGTGATATTTCGGGTAAAATTCACAAATAGAGGCCGATTTTCGTGTGTTGCTTGTCTTTTAGTGTAAAAATTCCATTTATATACATACAAACTTTTTCGTGTACACAAAATTGTCAATACTATCCCGTTTTCAAAATATAGCAACATTTGTTTCGAAAAAAACGTAGTTAATACATATAAAAGGGTGGACACAACCCTATAAGTATCTCCAACAACCTCCTGCCAACCTCCCAGCCGTCCTCTCCCCCTCCCCCATAATTCGCCGCTGGCCACTGGTGGTCGCCAGTTTTTTTATATTTATTTTAATATATTTTTTATGTCATTTGTATATATTGTGTATGCTTGATGTATTATCATTGTATATGGATGCTCAAAACATCGAACATACACTGTATATATAATGCACATACAAAATGAATGAGTTTATGCATATGGTGTATGTAAAGTGTATACCTATTGTATGTCTGATGTATATCCATTGTATATATAGGGCATCCACCACATATACAATGGGAATACAAATGTTATACATTCCCCTACAATCAACAACCACCATAGATCCATTGTGTCCCACTGGAATATTTTTTTTTTTGTTTTAAAAAAGAGCAAAGCAGCAACACTGAACAACATCGCCGCGAAACGCCAAATCTGCTTTGTTGTAGCAGATCCATCACAGACAAGAAATCGGGCTACGACAATCGCGACAGAGAGAATCACTGGTGCACATCAGCACTAGATCTGATCGGAGCAGCGACGGGGATAGGAGAGAGGTCGTTGCCGTGACAGGGAGAAGCATCACCGCACAACATTACTGAATCTGATCGGAGCATCGACGGGAAAGGGGGAAGAACAGCTGTGACGGGGAAGGGGGTGGGGGAGAGAGGATGATGACGGGATGTCGCCAAAAATCGGGCAATGGGGGCAGTAATGAGAGTAAAGGGAGAGCGAAGAGATTGAAATAAAGTTAGGGGTTTTAAAAAATATTACTATATTAAAAAAAAAGAATAATATTGCTATATATTTTAAGAAAGATCCCTACAATGACATAGGATGTAATTTTTCCAAATTTTTACTATATTGTATTGTTTGGTAGTATACGAGTCTCATGTATCTTAGTTCATGACTTCATGTTATATCCGAAGACCGAAAATAGAGGGAATCTCATGAACCAAGATATCCAAGGATAGTTCAAAAATAAGTGAAAATTTGGCTCCATAGCTTGTTTGCACCGCACTAAATGAATACTAGCCAGTGGTGTGAAACTCTTGAATAGTAGCCAGATTTAAAAAAATTTCAGTATTTTATACTGGGATTATTAAACAAAATTTCAAAATTCCAATATTTATACTGAGATCACTTAAATATGAATCCCAGTAAAAAATACTGGAATTTTGAACATGTTAGTCAAAAGTGCCAGTATAAAATACTGGGACTTTATATATGAAACTCCGAGATTTTTTTCTGAAACTTTGAACAAAACTACAAATTTTTTACTGGAGCTTCAAATCCTCATATGTTTATACTGTGGCTAGTCTGGTGTTGTTAATGCCAAGAGGTTGTAAGTGTGTGCGGGGTTTTTTGGCGAATTCTCAATTAATTCTAAAAATATGGATAAAACTCATTTAGGGCATTCAATACTGTCTAGTTGTCACTTTTTTGCCAAAAACAAGGATTGAAAGTTTGAGTAAAACACAAGAACAAGTGATCATCTAGTTACCAAACCGGTCATAATTTCTTAAAGAAGGAAGTCTATATATTTATCTTGGTAGAGTTACTAATTCAAACGATCAAAACAGACCAAATTATATTAACTTATGATTAAGTAATTTAATAAGGTGACAATATATATTATTTAATTATGGTTATCACAAATATTGCTTTGATAATGAGATCCATTTCAAAATGTACTAAAGAGTTAAGGACCCAAACTCCAAAAAATTTCACTGCATGCCTTCAATAACTACTGGTTATGGGTATTTGCCCTTGTTTTTAAATGTTTTAGCAAAATATCCTCCACATAATTATTTAATACAAGAAAATAACAATTTTTCCCCTACCTAAAATAGTTCACATTGTGCGCTGTCTCCTTCATTTCCTTATTTATTCTTTGTGTTACGCAGATTTAAGGTTCTATGAAGTGAATGCTGGGTAAACTCTCAGCCGAGACTTACAGAAACTTTCACTGCAAGTCGCCCATTGCACTAGAGCTTAATGTCTTGGTTAAGTCTCTGCAAGTTACCCATTGTACCAGAGTTTAAAATCTTAGTTATAGCCAAGACTTGCAAAGACTTTCTCTGCAAGTTGTCCATTACACAAGAGCTTAAAGTCTTGGTATAGAGACTTTCCCTGCAAGTTTTCCATTACATTAAAGTCTTGGATTTACCCATGACTTGTAGGAACTTTTTCTGCAAGTTGCCCCTTGTACCAGAGTTTAAAGTCTTGTCTATAGCCAAGACTTGTAGAAACTTTTTCTACAAGTTGCCCATTGCACTCGAGCTTAAAGTCTTGGCAGAGACTTTATAGATTTTCTACAAGTTAATCCAAACGAATGTAAGACAAAATATTGCAAACAGAATTATATAGAATTTAATGCGAAATTTAGTAAAATTCGATAGGAATTTGAAGGAATCTAACCATAAATCTTCGTTTCAATAGAGATATCTGTAAAAGTAACATTGCAGGTTTTTAGGGTTAGAGGTCGTTTGAATGGAGAAAATTAAGGGAAGGATAGTGCGGGTCTTTTTATAAAATGTGAGGGGTCTTTCCGTCCATAAAATATTTCATTAAACTAGTGAAGGATTTTTATGCTGAACCAATGATATTGAGCGTAAATATGCAAACCATTGGTTACCATATCATATTTGTGCAATTCAACCCCCAAACACGACATGAACTTATTAAACTGATATCAAACATATCGTCAAAATAAGTTTTCACTTATTTACATACATGGAAAGGAAAACTTTTCACTCATTAAGACTCACTAAGAGCGTAGTAGGTAAAACCAATCACGGCCTCATGAAATGGCACGTGGCATAAAAGATTCAGTGACTCGTAAGGGCAAGTTGAATCCATAGATTGACCTCTTGATCATAACGAGTGCATGGCTGAATTGCATAGACCACGCCCTCCCGGACACAAAGAACAAACTCAACGGATACACAACAATCATTAAAGATAAAATATCAAAAGATAGTCAACAACAACAACATACCCAGTATAGTCCCACCAGTAAGGTCTGGGGAGGGTGAGATGTACGCAGACCTTACCCCACCAAGGTGGAGAGACTGTTTCCGATAGACCCTCGGTTCAAGGAAAAATATCTAAAACCACGCTAGCAATGATAAGATGAAACTACCTATGTTAACGAAAATACTGTCAAGGAAAACTACTGATAATCAAGGTAAACAGACAACAATGCATGTAATATAGGCACAAAGTACGATAAACCAAGAATATAAAATAATACAAATGATATTAAGACAACACTCTTATGAAAACTACCTAACCTTCCACCATAATCCTCAACCTCCACACTTTCCTATCAAGGGTTATGTCCTTGGTGATTTGGAGATGAGCCATGTCCTAATGAATCACCTCGCCCCAACTCTTCTTGGGTCTGCCTCTACCTCTCCGTAGACCCATCATTGTCAATCTCTCACCCCTTCTCACTGGAGCATTTGAGCTCATTCTTCTCACATGGCCGAACCATCACAGTCCCACTTCACGCATCTTATACGCCGCTCCAACCACACCCATTTTGTCACGAATGACCTCATTCCTAATATTATCCATCCTTGTATGACCACACATCCAGCGAAGCATTCGCATCTCCGCTACACTCATCTTCTGAATGAGTGTCATCTTGACTGACCAACATTCTGCTCCGTACAAGATAGCAGGTCTAACAACTGCTTTATAGAAATTACCTTTGAGTCTAGGTGCCACTTTCTTATCGCATAGGACGCCAGACGCGAGTCTCCACTTCATCCAGCCTGCCCCTATACGATGGGTGACATTGTCATCAATTTCTTCATTGCTTTAAAGGATTGAGCCAAGGTACTTGAAGCTTCTCTTTTGGGGAATGACATGTGAATCAAGTATCACGTCCACCTTTGACTCTTGAAATGCTTTACCAAACTTGCACTCCATGTACTTTGTTTTCGTCCTGCTCAGCCTGAAACCTTTAGACTCTAGAGTATGTCTTCAAACCTCCGGCTTATTATTAACTCCATCGCGAGTCGCATCAATTTTAACTATATCATCTGCAAACAACATACACCATGGTACCTCCCCTTGAATGCTCCGAGTCATTCGTCAATTACTAGAGAAATTAAAAATGGACTAAGCGGCGACCTCTGGTGCAACCCTATCTCGACTGGAAAGTAGTCAGAGTCACCTCCAACTGTCCTCACGTGGGTCTTGGCGCCGTCATACATGTCTTTAACCGCTCTTGTGTATGCCGCTGGTATACATCTAGATTCTAAATATTTCCATAGAACCTCTCTTGGGACTTTGTCATAAGTCTTCTCTAGGTCAATGAACACCATATGTAAGTCCTTTTTCTTGTCCCTATACTGCTCAACCAACCTTCTGAGAAGGTGGATAGATTCCGTAGTCGATTGCCCTGACATGAATCCAAATTACTTATCAGAAATAGTCACCTCACTCCTCATTCTCTTCTTAACCACCCTCTCCCAGAATTTGATAGTGTGGCTTAATAGTTTGTTGCCCCTATAATTGTTGCAATTTTGAACATCCTCATTGTTCTTGTACAACGGAATCATAGTACTCCATCTCCATTCTTCTAGCGTCTTTTTCGTGTTCAGAATGACATCAAACAACCTAGTCAGCCAGGTTAAACCTGCTACACCTGCATTCTTCCAAAACTCCACTGGGATCTCATCAGGCCCAATCGCTCTTCCTCCTATCATCTTACGAATTGTCTCTTGAACCTCTCCAAATCCAATACACCTGCAGTGCCCTGAATCACAAAGGCTCCCTGAATGCTCTGGATGACCCAACACAATATTCTCATCGCCCACTTTATTTAGTAGTCTATGAAAGTACTCTTGTCATTGCCGTCTAATGTGAGCCTCTTCCACTAAGACCATGTCATCCTCGTCTTTAATATACTTAACTTGGTCTAGGTCACGTTCTCACCTCTCTCTTGCCTTGGCAAGCCTATACAGCTTTTTTTCTCCACCTTTGTTCGCTATCTCTTGATACAAGCGTTCAAAAACTGTCGTTTAGCGTCTGTAACCGCTAACTTCGTTTCCTTATTCGCATTCGTATACCTTTCCTTATTCGTCCTATTTTCCTCCTCGTTCTTACTCTCAACTAAATTTAGGTAGGCCGCCTTCTTGGCCTCCACTTTTCCTTGAACTTCACCATTCCACCACCAATCCCCTCTATGTCTACCAGGGTTACCCTTCGACTCCCCTAGGACCTCTAGCTGCCTTTCTAATACAATTCGCTGCCCAGGACCACATACTGTCTGCATCTCTTCTACTCTCCCAAGCCTCCATAGCTACAAGCTTTTCTCCCAACTCCTGGATCTTACCACTGGTCAAGGCCCCTCACTTAATCCTTGGTCGAACATCTGGATCCCTTTTCTTCTTCCATTGGATCTCTAGGTCCATAACCAAGAGCCTATGTTGGTTTACAAAACTCTCACTCGGAAACATCTTACAATCTCCACGTACTACTTTATCGCTCTTCCTAAGAAGTAGGAAGTCAACCTGAGTCTTTGCCGTTGAACTGCGAGAGGTGACTAAGTGCTCCTCCTTCTTCTGAAAACTGGAATTGACTATCACCAGATAAAAGCTTTAGAAAACTTCAAAAGAGCGACCCCTCCATCATTTCTATCCCCAAAACCATAGCCGCCATACACATCATCATAGCCCCCCCCCCCAGACGACCCGATGTGGCCATTGTAATCCCTTCCTATAATAAGTTTTTCGGTGATAGGGATACTCCGAACTACCTCATCCAAACCCTTCTAAAAGTGCTTCTTGACCTCATCGTCCCAGCCCGCTTAAGAAGCGCTTATTACGGTATAGGTAAGCCCTCCATCAATCAGCTTTATAAACATAATCCTGTCATTAACCCTTATAAACTCTACAACTTGATCGCGAAGGTCCTTATCAATAAAGATACCTATACCATTCCTATTTCTCGAAACCCCGTAGTACCACAACTTATATCCATCAACATCTCGTGCCTTAGTACCTACCCACCTTGTCTCCTGGACACAATCAATGTCTACCATCCTCTTCTTGAGAATCTTCACTAACTCGATAGATTTCCTGGTCAACGACCCGATATTCCATGACCCAATTCTAATCCTAGCTTCATCCTTAGAACCCTTGAACCCGGCTCTCAACCTCAACCGAGGACACGACCTTAGACTACCATCATTCGCTAGAACCACTACTAGAAAACAAAAATTTTATCTAAGCATAGACAGACTGACTAAGAATGAAACTAGGATAAAATTACAAGGCCAAAAAATAAGAAATCAAAAATTCAGTACACTACAGCAAGGAACACGAGTACACAAAAATTAACAAATACAAAAATGCAGTACGCTAAGCAAACAATATGATGCAACAGATAAAATTCTGAAATTGTCAAGAATTTCGTGCACTAAGGAAACAACGAGATATAGTCAGTAAAATTATAAAAGTTAAAGGGAGGAAAACCAAATCAATGCAACTGGTGGTCGAACAGTGGAGAAGAACCATTGATGTGTGTGTTCCCGGCTGGTCTGAGTTAACCTCCGCTTGCAGTTGCTCCAGGACCGTCATTGGCACTATTTATTCATACAATAATGGCTCTAACAGTTATGATTAGAGGAAATAAACATCAGATCTCATCAAATGTATGCCATTAAGGCTATTACTATATAAATTCCTCATTTCCTCTCATGTAGATCATCTGAAAATCATTACTGTCTCTTTGTTACTCAAAGGCAAAAAATACACACACACACACACTTTCTCTCTCTCTCTCTCTCTCTCTCTCTCTCTCTCTCGCTCTCTCTCTCATACATTTCCATTCACTTGTTACTCCGAGAGTTATTCTTTCATGTGTACGATATTATACTTACCTCCCTTATTTTAATTTTCCATAATAATTTTTTTAACGTATTTATTATGAATATAAAAAATTATGTTTCGACTGATTTGCCCATGAAAATCAATCCAAAAACCTCCATATCCTTAATCTCTCAAAAGCTTTCACCGACCAGCAGATCCTTTTTCAACCAAGAATGTTCTACTAGCAATATTACTGCATTGCATGAGAAGTTGTCACAATGATATATGCTTAGTAAATAAAATTGGATCCTGCCGGAAGGACAAGAATCCATGCGAGCGCAAGTATATATATAGTATATGGACGTTAGAGAATTATGGATATTTTGGGTTCAACATTACTGTGGCTTATCTCACCGCAAACCGCAATGGTAATACATTTAGAAATCATATCATCTATACTATTCTAAAAGCATGACGAGCGTTAGTGAAATGTCACCTGACTTTTCTATCTTCCGTAAGTTGTTTTAAGTTGGATATAATTATAAATTCGCTAACTTAGTTATCATTAAATACCATATATACATAGTATAATATTTTTGCAATTAAATTAAATTGTGCCTTCGGACAAAACCTTTCCCGTTTCACGTAAAATAACTTTTACAAACCCTCTTCTATTCAATTCCTTTCATGTTTAATTTCTCAAGTTCCTCTTCGGTTCTGACTCTTTCTCCCAAGTCCCAATTACTTTTATAATCTAATTCCCAAGCAAAGCTACAGACAAGTCAATTAGTTTCTGTTTGAATTTTGGTTTAGTTTTCAGCCATTGTATTTTGGCTTTTTTTTTTTAACCCGACAGTACTAGAAGAACACGATTTAGGGACGAAACGGTAGAGATGGCTTCGTCTCTATTTGCATAGAGACGGGTAGTCGTACCTATTCTTCTGACAATTTAAGAAAATACAATCACTAGAGACGACCAACCGTCCCTATTTTCTTAGAGACGGCTAGCCGTCCCTAAAACAATCTGTCAAATTTTAAAAAGATAAAAGTTAGGGATGGCCAGCCCTCCCTATTATCTTAGGGAGGGCTAGCCGTCCATAGCACAATCTGTAAAATTTTAAAAAGACAAAAGCTAGGGACGGCCAGCCCTCTCTATTATCTTAGGGAAGGCTAGCCGTCCTTAACACAATCAGTCAAATTTTAAAAATACAAAAGTTAGAGAGGGCCAGCCCTTCCTATTATCTTAGGGATGGCTAGCCGTCCCTAACTATTCTGTTAAATTCCACTATATCCACCTACAAAACACACGAGCATATCACACAAAAATACATCTCCTTCCTTACAAAACCTCTCTCCCGCGATTTCAAGCATCCCCAAACCCATTTTCTTCCTTCAAATACCTCTAAAACATAAATCAAACGACTCACCTTCTTCATTGGTAAGTTTTTTCCGTCTTTTTCTTTCACTTTTTCTCGGTAAAATTTAAATATAAACAGGTTTATTTTTTGTAAAAACATTTGTAGCCCCTCCGTCAAGATCTCTTATGGATATCAACGTCAAAGACTCAATTGATAGTGCTCAAGAATCAATCGAAGACTCAATTGATGGAAGTGTTATGTACCTTTATGCTTAGGATTTAAAGTAAATGTATGGAAGATTTAGTAGACTCATTATTAAAATGTTTGTGTATTCTAGTTTAATTATCTATTCGACTAGTTGTGTTATATATGGATGTACATTGGATGTTGGCAGACATGTATATGTTTTTTGACATTTTATTGTGCATGTTTATCATAAGTAGCGACGGCTAGCCGTCTCTACCAAACTAAAAACGTAACAACGTTTTGGGACGGCTAGCCGTCCGTATCGTTCGTCCCTAAAATACATTTTTCTAGTAGTGTGATATACTTTTTGGTTTAAGTTAGGATTTTATTTTTTTATATTTGATTGCTTCTTATGGAAATATAGAGTTTAAACTATGTACACTATTTTATTTTATGATATACTGTTTGATTTTTCCAAGTTTTTATTATGGTTGTTTAATTATTCAATTTTGTTTAGGTTTGGTTTATAAATTCTCCATTCTTCATATGTTCGTTTTAAGGCGGCACTACAACAAGATAATTTCTTCCTATGTTTAAAATTAATTGTTCGTTAGTTGGTTGAGATTGTTGTTAGTGATTTTCAGCTGTTTTCAAAGGATGCATTTTAAGGCTTAATCTATTTTCTCCCACGTTGTTTTGCTTTCAACATAATTTTTAAAAGTTACTGTATGTTCATCCTTACTTGTTTCATGTGATCGCGGTTGATTTCTCTTTTCTGGCTTTTAAGTTTACCAGGTGTACGTATATAGATATTTTTGTTATAGTTTTGTCGAAGTATTAACCCTTAGATCTATCTATATATTATGATAAAATATTAACATACTTGAGAATCACCACTGCTTCAACAATGGATATTTATTGCTTCTGCACAGTTTTCTGTCAAGGAAAGGTAGTAGTGTTGTCGTGCTGGTCATTTATCAATGTGGCGAAAATCTCAATTGATTATCTATACATCCTCTTCTAATCTAATTTTAATTGATTTATACAATCTCAAAGTGCAATAGAATTTTTGTCATGAATCAATCAAAAATATGAGACATGTATTGATTTGCAAGGATTTCATATCTGACATTACTTACAAATTATGTGCAGGTTGTTTGGATCATTAAAATCTGTAAGTACCAAAGTATATTATTGATTTGAACTTTTACAGCATGTTATTTTATGGGTTTTTTACACTATGTACTCTTGAAATCTAAAGTATTTACTCACCCTACCCATTAAAAATTACACCACCCATAAAATTAAAAGTATTTACCCAACCTATTCATTTATTATTGTATACATTTGTTATACTTTATGGGCGTATATCTTTATAGTATACTGCACAAATTATGGCATTTAAGTCTGGATAAGTAGGGCATGTAAATACTAGTTTTTATGAGTATTGCTGGTAAATATGAAACTTATGGGTATGGGTGGTAAATTTGTTATTTTTGATGGATATTTTTGCAAACCTCCCTTATTTTATTGTACTAATTATCACTACTAATTTCTATGCCAGCTCAAGTTTTTTATCCCAAAAAAAAAAAAATAATAAATTATTATCTCCTTTAATGAGTGAGTGTATTATATTATATACATGATCCAATAACCCCTTTTACATCTAGCCAGCTTTCGACATTAGAGGTAAACAGTTCTCCTTATCTCTTACAAATATAGTAATTTTTATTTTTACTTTCCTCTCAATGACTTATTGCTAAATGAATAGTATTAGTGGTTAGGCATGAGAGTATGAAAGAACATTGTAAGGATATTACTCTAATGTCAAGTAGTTTGATAAAAGAGGAGACCAGTGAAGTTTTGGAACATCATTCACCAAGGTAAATTTTTTCAACTATTTTTAAAATATTATATGCTTTTAGAATGTATCCAAAGTAACTATTGTATACTTCTTTTGTAGGTTACTTATTGTAAATTAAATAAAAAATAAAAGACTTATATGATGCACATGCCCATAATATTTTCCTTGAAAGAAGAGCTACAAGAAATTAGTATTGCAAGGTTGCCCCCGTTGTAGCATCATCGAAATAGATGATTATGAAGAACAGTAATACATATAAATTTTTTAATTATATTCTATTTTCATATATAGTGTTATTAAAAGCGCTCACTTCAGGTCGATTCACAGTAAGGCTAAAAATTTCTTACCTTTTTGTGTTTTAAATTTGTTTGCAAGGTTACTCTTTTACAGCCACTATGTCAAAATTCTTAATCATAAAATTTTCAAGAGTTTTTCTTTTTTATCTTCTTACCACTTACTAATTCATGGATATCTTTATTATGGAATACCATCAATGTGTTGTAAATCCATGTATTTGGTATTAATATGGATGACCACTACTCACTATTATTCAATTGTAGCTATGGTTTACTACCCCATTTTCTCCAACTTAATTCCTCCCCACTATGTCCTACTTAATTCCTCATTTAGAGACCTCTTAATTCTTACAACATTTGGGATGACTTGTAACTTCCTATGTATTGGTGTCCTATAAATAGAGGACATTTTGTCTATGGAAGACACACTTGAAACACTTGGAGAATAATACAAGTTCTTCATTCTCTTCTCATATATTTTGTCTTGTTCTTGCACTACTTTACTATTAGTTTTACAATACGTTATCAGCACGAGTCTCTATTTTATTACACGATTTAGAAGAAATGAAAAGCAAATTATGATGCAATTGATAGAATCCAACGTTCTGGTTGCTAACACAAGATAAGTTTTTTTTGTTTCTAAATTTCTTCATATTATGGTTTTTGTTAATCTCAAAATTAATAGTACCCTATTTTCATTTTGTTTTATACCACTTTAAATTGTGGAAACCTTACTGACAACTTTTGTCTATTCTTCCATTGTTTGGTTGATTTTGTAGCTATCTTTTGACAACAATTTAAGGGTGCATGGCCTAGCAACATGATATTGTAGATCAGTTATACTCATGTTTCAAGGTAAACTGCTTGTGAGAGCAAACATGGATTATGTAGTATGGTTAATATTTTACTCTCACATGGATATATGGAATGAAACAAATGAGGTAAATTTTAAAGAATGCTTCTTTGATTTATAGTTGGGTATAAATTTTTATACTCTTGGTAAGTAGAGACCGGAGAAATAATGCTTATTTTTTTTAAGATCTTTACCCGATATATTAGTGTGATATCATTGATACATGATTACAGTACTATGTTTCAATTACACGAAGCATGAGTACCTTTGAGTATTGTACTTCAAATCGCAACATATGTACACACTTGGCCTATTATGCCATTGGTTAAGGGTAAGACATCATATTCAACTCCCAACGCATTATGGCATAACACGCTTTTGCGATAATAAGATATTGATGGCATAATGATGATTGAGGAAAACTAAAGTATTATAAAAAAGATAAAGTATTTTTGATAAAAATCATGAAGCCCGTCCACTAAATAGGCTCCATTCATAGAGGTGAATGTGGAAGCAATATATGCTCCATTCGCTAAGATGAATGTGGGAGCAAGACAAGCTCCATTCCATAAGATGAATGTGGGAGCACAACATAATGCTCCATTCTCAGATGTGAATGTAGTAGCAATACATAATATACCTGAAAGAAGGCAAATTATCATTATGTCTGAAAGAAGACACAACATAATATGCCTGAAAGAAGGCAAAATATAATTATGTCTGAAAGAAGACACAATATTTTATGTCTGAAAGAAGACAAATAATTTTATGTCTAAAAGACGATAAAATAATTACCATGATAGATACCATGGACGCGGACGTGGCAATGGATGAAAAAATAGCCATCAATGTGAAATAAATAAGAGAATAATAAGGGTTCGCAAAAAGTAACCGTTCAAATGGTAAATATAATAATGCCTTCAATGTATTATATGAGCATGAGGCAAGTCCATATAATTATGGTCCATTCTTTGCAGTGAATGAGACAACTCATTAAAAAAAAATTATGAATATAGTCCCGTTCGTGGCATCGGATCTAACTCCACTCTCTCCCTTTCCCGCTTAGCCTACCGCTCCGTGGGTTAGTATCTTAACCTTTGCTTTGCAGCCTCCGCTGGAAAGCCGGAAAGTCAAAGGAAGAAGGTCGGTTCAAAAGGGAATCTTTCGTTTTCAGTTAATTCTTCGCATGAATGATCTGCTCGTTCTCCCCTCTTCAATTCCCAATAAACAACATGATCTTGACCTATCATTTGTTCAATTTGGTCGGTTGTGAGGCTAATTTTAGATCTTATTCCGGTTTGCATGCAGAAAGACCAGCTTTCGAAGGTCTCGACCACCGATGGGTCTTGTTCTAAGCCCAATCCTCTCGTCTTAGGATAGGATATCCATAAACCGGGAACTTCTCCTTTTTGGTCGAAGAGCTATGGCTCAGCTGCTTCGCGTATTACACCGTATTGCCCGAAGGGGGCATGCTGCAAGAGCGTAGGTGAGTGATAATCATTAACTCTTTCTCCCACTTATCATCTCTCTGTGGGACTTGGGAACGCGCAGCGCAAACGAACCTGAGCTGCTATACCGAATCCCCCGCTGACCATCGGGGACCGAGTGGTAAGGCCATGATCCGCAGGGGAACATATCACTCCTTTTAATGGACATTCTTAGCCGTCCTCCGAGGGTTAACACCTCATAGATTAGATCGTGAACTCAGAAGCTGAATACAAAGCGTTAGCTATCACTGCTTCTTAAATTTGATGGCTCTCCTACTTACTAAGTCAATATCAGTAGTGGAGGAAGAAGAGTAGTACCCTTTTTTCAGTTAGTATTAATAGTTTCATAATTCAACTAGTGGTCTTCTTGCCTAAAAAAAGGAATCAGCCCAACATGGGCAATGATAGACAGACCGAAGTGAATGTGGCAATATGTGATAAAATATCAAAACTCGCCTCCAGAAGAGGTTCGAGAAAGATGAATATGGACATGCCCATGCGTGGTTGATAAAGTACCACAACTCGCCTCTAGAAAAGGTTCGACTATAATAATTATATTATTTATTATGGCATAAATGGTCATTGGTCTCGTACAAAATGTACGCCATAATTATGTATTATTATGAATTACGTAAGAGCAAGTGAAGCAAGAAATTGATCTTGCCTATATGATTTGACCATGAGAAAATAATATGATTTTCTCCTTGAAAGGAGATATTCACCATATGGTTGGTGTAATAAAATATATGGTAGTACAAAGCTATTTGAGTGCTTCGGAAGAGCCAAAATATTACTACCCAGATGAATGGGATTGATGAAATGTTTATTGTAGTATGTCTCGAAAGAAACTTGTTAAGTTTCAAATACATTTGCCAAAATGGCTAAGAGACTAAATTTGATGAAAGAATATGAATATCTTTATATTACTACAAGAATGTCGGGTGAGATATATGTGATTGAAAAGCTCCCCGCCTCTTCCTCGAGTTTGTACTACACAAAATATAAGTGTGTGCATGCCACAATAAATTTTTAGTTTATTGTTACAAAGCCCATGCTATAGTAAACCAGAAGTTTACTAGATGAATAACTTTATGAGTTGGCATGACCGGTTTGATCATCCCGGTTCAAATATGATGCACAAAATATATAAATGAGAATTTGCATGGGTATATATCGAAGAATCGGGATTCTTCAAGAATTCTCTTTGTGCTGCTTGTTCTCAAGATAAATAAATTATTCGACCAACTAAATTTGGGATTAGGATCCTGACACTTCTGGAATGTATAAAAGGTGAATATGGGCCCGTTCACCCGCCTTGTGGACCATATAATTATTATAAATAGATGCATCTATGATAAGGTCACATGTGCGTTTTATTACAAACCCGCAATGGTACTTGCGAGGTTAAGTATTTGCTCAAATAAATCTTATTATGAGCATATTTCCAGATTATGCAATCAAGATAAGTTATCTTGATGATGTTGGCAAGCAAGTTTAGCAGATTCATATATTGTAAGCCTCCAATTGCTAAACCATGCATATGAGAACAATGATACCTAAATCAGGTATGAGGTATGATATATTTATAAAGCAGCACTTGTGCACGACATGCCACAAAATGAATTCCCCCTTCATAATTGGTTCATGGTCAGGAACCAAATATTTTTCATCTAATAATTTTAATGTGTGGTATATCATCAATTGCTCCACCGCAACGCACAAAGATGGATCCCATATAAGGTTGGGAACGAATGTTAGTTTGGCTAACATTAGGGGGAGAAATTAAAGTAGCTGAGGAATAAATAAATTAAATTATCATTTGATTATGATCCTCATATAAAGATAATGCAAGTCACTGCCAGACACATTACTGACCCAAAGAAAAATATTATATTCCAGCTGCTAATGCTCCTGATGTCCTGGTGAGACAATCTATTTATGTAAATGAGTCTAAGGCACGCATGAAGCGTGGTAGACCATTCGGTTCCAAAAGATAAATCCTTGAAAAAGGAAAGGAGCAAATATTTGAGATGGTCAAATAAGGAGGCGGGGTTCTAGAAGAGTCCACGGCATAACACTTCATAAAACCTCATCAGGAGAGGTTCAGGTACCTGAAAATTGATGAATGTGAAGAGATCTCAATATATTATGTCAGATATGGAACCTAGATATGAAATTATCGTCGACGATATCTTACATATATTATAAAGCTCAATATTTGTATGATTATAAGGATCTTGAGCTTAAGTTTGTTAGGAATACAGACATGAAATTATTGGCCAAAAATAGCAAAATGCATTCAAGCAAAAATTGGCTTCACTGGAGTGACGTGAAGTTTTTGGACTTATAGTCCAAACACCTGAAGGTGCAAAGCCAGTGATGTACAAATATATTTTTGTGCAAAAATATTGATAATAATAAGTCGTTAAATATAAAGTACGACTTGAGGCACAAAGATCTGACATTGATTATATGGAGCTATATTCTCCTTTTGGTGGATGCAATCACCTTCAGGTATGTTATATGTCTGGCAGTGCATGAAAGACTTGATATGCGTATGAATATTGCAACAGCCTTTTATATGGCTCATTGAGCAACAATATATTTATCCTTGAAGGATTCAAGATCCTAGAAGCATGTAAAGGTTCCCGGAAAACCTATTCAATTAAGCTTCATAAATATTTATACGGATCCGGCCATATGTGGTATTATTGCGTTTGCAAGCTTCTTGATATTGAAATATTATATTTTAATGCAATTGGTGCGTTGAAGTATCTTACCAAATATACTCCACTGGATATAACTTTTGTTATAAGCTTATTGGTAAGATACACTTCTTCCTCAATGCGAAGACATCAGAAGAATACATGGTATCTACTTGATCCACAAAGCCCGATATCAACTTGGTATTTATTTGTTGTGGTAGAATACCTATATTGTAGCATTTTATAAAATCAATTGTTGCTGCTACATCTTCAATTTATGAAGAGATAATAGCCATGCTTGAAGCTATGCGACAATATGGTGACTGAGATCAAGGACTCAATATATTCAGCAATAATGTGGTATTTCTTTGAAGACGAGGATCCCAGTAATATTATATGAAATATTGCATGGATAGTTCAGCTAAAAGGAAGATACAACTGAGGAGACAAATATTCAACAAGATTCCTTTTCAGTCGTGATCTTCAAAAGAATGATGAAGTTAATGCTGAAGAATTCACTCCAGTGATAGTTTGGCGGATCTGTCCACTAAATCATTGCCAATCTCAACATTTGAGAAGCTGATTTACAAGATTGAAATGTGTCGTCTTCAAGATACTGAATGATGTTTTCATCAGGGGGAGTAAAGTACGCGCTGCACTCTTTTTTCCTTAACAAGATTTTATCCCACTTGGATTTTACTTGTAAGGTTTTTAATGAGGCAGCTCTAAAGGCGTATTACAGGAAGTGTGTACTCTTTTTCCTTTACTAGGCTTTTTCCCACCGGGTTTTTCCTAGTAAGGTTTTAACGAGGCACATTACCTTCAAAATGGTCATCCAAGGGGGAGTGTTGTAAATCCATGTATTTGGTATTAATGTGGATGACCACTACTCACTATTATTCAATTGTAGCCTATGGTTTACTACCTCATTTTCTCCTACTTAATTCCTCCCCACTATGTCCTACTTAATTCCTCATTTATGGACCTCTTAATTCTTACAACCTTTGGGATGACTTGTAACTTCCTATGTATTGGTGTCCTATAAATAGAGGACATTTTGTCTATGGAAGATACACTTGAAACACTTGGAGAATAATACAAGTCTATGGAAGACACACTTGAAACACTTGGAGAATAATACAAGTTCTTCCTTCTCCTCTCATATATTTTGTCTTGTTCTTGCACTACTTTACTATTAATTTTACAACACAATGTAAGTTTTTTTTTTTTTAAACCATCAATGTAAGTTCACATTGCATTAAGTGTTTTCTGGTGTTGTCTTTAACCTTCTTGGTGTGATTATCTAATGCTCTCTGTTCAGCGTTTTCATTTACTGGATATATTCGAATAAATTTGTCTATGTAAACTTTTGTTACATTCCACTGCCAAATCTTATGGTGACTTGGTGGTTATGCACAACATTTTATTTTTCTTCCTTCCTTTCATATTTTAGGTGACTAAAAAATGTAATCAAACAAGTGGCATTCATATTGTGCTAGATATCTACTACCAAATATTTGATTATTCTTTTTTGCTTCATGTAGAAATTCTGTACAAATAAAGTAAATTTGCAGAAGCTTTTTTAGGGTCTGCAAAATATTGTTGTAAAATTGAAGAAGCGTATATGATTGTTATTTGCTTTATTGCAGGTATAGAGTGTAATTCATTTATTCGAACTTTGCATTAAAAAAATTGCAAGTTAGAAATGTATGTTTATCCAGATATTTTACAAAATTGTGGACAAATTGTTTGAAATACTTTATTTCCATATCAACCAGTAAAACACAAAATTTGACTCTAAATTTGGTCGGAAAGAGGACTGGGAAAGCTGAAGAATTTGCACGCAAAACTCTCCAAACAATTTGGATTGTTAGCATGGTTTGTGGTACTATCGTTTCTTTTTCAGTACTTAATTTTGCATGCTTGATCTGATATACTCCCTCCGTTGACACTATTTTCTTATTAGCCCGTTCCAAAAAGAATGACACAATTTTAAATTTGAAAATATTTTTGAGTTGTAGAGCCACATATATATGTAGAGCTTATTTTGGACTACAAATTCCAAAAGTCTTACCACATTTCTTAAATTACGCTCCAAGTCAAACTAAGATAACCATTTTGGAATGGAGGGAGTATTAGATTATCAAACAAGGTATAGATAGTCAAACTAAGATGTTTTTCCTCATGTTTACTTTTGCAATAGTATTGATTGTTTTGAAGAAAATGTACATTACATTTGGAGACATTAGAGTAGTATGATAATTTTGGACAATCTATATTTCATTTTCACAGTTATATTTTGATTTTTTTTTTCATATTCTGCATTTATGTACATATGAAAATATTCAATGTAGATAATTTAATTTCTATTCGTATTCAAATAAGTTTTTTTTTTCTAGCCGAGGGTCTATTGGAAACAGCTTCTCCACCTTGATAGGGGTAAGGTCTGCCTGTATCCACCCTCCCCAGACCCCACTTTGTGGGATTACACTGAGTATGTTGTTGTTGTATCTCGAATAAGTGATTTTCTTCAATCTACCTAAAGTACCCTAGCTAGGTAAGTAAAACAACAATATATAGCTACTTTCAATGTATTTTTTTTTCATGCTGATGAGTTACAGAAGACAAAAATGCTTGAAAAATATTTGCAGGCATACTTATGAAATATTAAATTTTTTCTGCATCTTTTTATTGTTTAGAAATTTAAATATTTTTTTTTAGAATATATTCGAGGAACAAATTAAAAATATGTAGAGCCATGATGCAGCAGACAGTAAGGGGTTCCTTCCCCTTTTGTTTTTTTATTTTTTTTTTTGGTTTCCCATCGGTATTCCGTATGCACATTGAAGCCCGAATAATTCAAATTTGCGCCAGAAAATCCCAAGAATAAAGTGCTCCGTACCAAAGACGACTTTATTCGCAGGATTTGAACCTCTAATTAAGGATGGAGAAGCACTTACCACTCTTCCACGATTTTTGGTGTCCCTTCCTCTTTTGCTAAAGAAATGAAAAGACCTTCTTTTAAATAATCTTTGCTTCTTTCTGAGAAAATCACCGTGACCAAAATGAGAAGAATAGAAACAAATTATATTACATTAAAAATACTACTTTTTATTTTTACATTTTATCTTTCATTATTTTGGTTCCTTGACAATTTTGACTCGTTTATATATTTATAGCATTCGGGAAAATTATAACTCAAAAAGCTGAATGTAATTCTAATATATCGAATAATTTTGGATTATGTAGGCACGACAAAAATTTACTTTTAAATGACTTTCCAATAAAACGTCAACTCAGATATTATTTTTTCAAATATCAACAAAATATACTCGAATACTGACTAAACTGTATTTGCAACGACCAAAGTATAATTTTGTGCTAAAATTTCATCCTGGGATAGTAATAGTATCAAGAGGAATATATTGGTAGTTGAAGGGACAGTTCTTTAACATAGGCAATACAGTCATAAGGGTAGAATCAATAATATTAACAGGTTTTAAGGGAGTTGACAAGACTGTTACAAAGTGGATTTGGCCTTTCTGTCATAAAGAGAGAATTACTTCTACTACTTGACCTCCATTTAACAAGAAATGAAATACTCTTACATCCTTCTATAGCAACTTATTTTTACAAGAGCGATAAGGAATTGCTCATAACGATCCCTTCCTTTGAAATTTTGTTGCATTAGAAAAAGGTAAAGTATATAAGCTGTCACTATTGTTTAACCTAGATCCGATTTTAGGCCAATTAACAATTAAATTTGTATTTGTGGAGTCACGATCAATAGTTGAAATTAAGAGTTTATACGGTGAGCTAGTACGATAACGATATGCAAGAATGAGCTAATAAAAGTAATGCACAAATGGAAACAAGGAGAAGTAACCGTATCGTATCACTCGTCTTCGAAGAGAGTTCTTCGATATCAGTCGCGCTTCAGAAGACCAAAGTAGAGAACTAAATAAGAACAAAGGGAATATCTGAGCAAGAGCGGGAGAGTATTCTTATTGATAGTGTAGACAGGAAGTAAAAGTTGTTTTTTTTACAATCGATTAAGGCGAATGCTATTTATAAGCCTGATAGGCACCCCTTGGGATTTTTGTAACCGCTGGGCTTGGATCCGTCTAGATAAGTAACTGCCGGTCACATATCCGTTGGAGTCATAACCGCTGGGTTGTAATGATTGCCTTAATGACCATTAATAGATTGATCGTGGATGATCGTGTTAATAACTGCTCATTTAGACCGTGTTGACCGTTGAAGTGTTTCATAACTCCTTTAGGTCTGCTCGTGATAAGT
Source organism: Petunia axillaris subsp. axillaris (assembly GCA_029990575.1). NCBI lineage: Eukaryota > Viridiplantae > Streptophyta > Magnoliopsida > Solanales > Solanaceae > Petunia > Petunia axillaris. The sequence goes on from JARKNS010000009.1 coordinate 20,774,473, forward strand.
GTCTATCCGTTGGATGTTTGTCCGTTGAAATGTCTGCCTGTGCCACGTGGAAGACACGTGTCACCTTTTCAAGTCTAGGAGCTCTTTCACTCGGGCGAGGTATACTTGCATCCTGGATTCTCGTGCAATGAAACCTCCATTGATTTGATTGACCACGAGCTGAGAGTCGCTTTTTAGCTTGACGATGGTTGCTCCATAACTTCGGGCTAGTTCCAATCCTGCAATAACGGCCTCATATTCGGCCTCATTGTTAGTTATAAATGGGCACTTGATGGCCTGCCTTACCGTTTCGCCGGATGGAGCGAAAAGAACCAGTCCAAGGCCGGATCCTTTGACGCTCGAGGAGCCGTTTGTGTGAAGGGTCCATGTGCCGGGAGCCTGCCCTGCATAAAGAATAGATTCCCTTTCTGCCTCAGGGTATATGTTAGTGCTGAAGTCTGCTACGAAGTCTGCTAGGACTTGTGATTTTATCGCTACTCTAGGCTGATAGGTGATATCGAATTCAGATAATTCTATAGCCCATTTCACCAGCCTTCCTGAAAATTCAGGTTTGTGCAGAACATTTCGCAAAGGAAAAGTTGTAACCACAGCTATCGAATGACTTTGAAAATAAGGGCGTAACTTACGGGCAGCAGTCACTAGTGCTAGTGCTAATTTTTCTAAAGGTTGATAGCGTGTTTTTGCATCAATTAGAGTTTTGCTAATGTAATAGATAGGAAGTTGTTTACCTTTATCTTCCCGAACTAACACAGCGCTTACCGATGACTCTGAGACTGCCAAATAAATCAGCAGTTGTTCGCCTTCCTGAGGCGTGGAGAGCAGTGGAGGAATGGATAGATACCTTTTCAAATCCCTCAATGCTTGCTGGCATTCGGGAGTCCATTCGAACTCCTTGTTCTGTTTTAAGACATCGAAGAACCTTTTGCAATGGTCAGATGACCGGGAGATGAATCCGCGTAGAGCTGCCACTCTCCCTGTTAGTTTCATGACATCTTTCCTGTTGTGAAGTACGTCTGGGATGGATTCAATGACTTTAATCTGAGCGGGATTGACTTCAATGCCACGCTGAGAAACAATGAATCACAGAAACTTCCCCGATCCGACTCCGAAAGCGCATTTCTCTGGATTCAGCTTCATATTATACTGATCCAGGATTCGGAAAGCTTCCTTCAGATGTGCCAAATGATCTTCTGCTCGTTTGGATTTTATTAGCATGTCATCGATGTACACTTCCATAGTCTTCCTGATATGGTCGTGAAACATTCGATTGACTAGACGCTGATAGGTTGCACCTGCATTTTTCAGTCCAAAAGGCATAACTCTGTAACAGTACGTACCTCGACAGGTGATGAATGCTGTTTTCTCCTAGTCTTCGAGATCCATCAATATCTGGTTATACCCGGAGTACGCGTCGAGGAAGGTTAGCACCTCGTGCCCGGCTGTTGCATCGATCAGTTGATCTATCCTGGGAAGAGGATATGAATCCTTCGGGCAGACTTTGTTTAGATCTGTGAAGTCAATGCAGACTCGCCATTTGCCGTTCCTTTTAGGTACGACAACCACGTTGGCTAGCCAGTCTGGGTACTTGACTTCACGTACTGAACCGATTTTCAGCAGCCGGTCGACCTCGTCATTGATGACCTGGTTCCTGAATGCTCCTTGTTGGCGCGTCTTTTGTTTCACCGGGCGGTGATACGGATCAACGTTCAACCTGTGAGTAATGATGTCAGGAGAAATACCTGTCATATCTGCGTGAGACCAGGTGAATGTTGTATGCCGCTCCTTGAGGAACTGGAGGATATCTCCTCGTAGGCGCTCGTTCAGCTCGGTCCCTAGATATACCTTCCGCTCTGGCTTGTCGGCGAACAGTTCTTCTGGTTCCAAAGCCTCCACGGTTGGCATGTGGCTTTCTCTTTCATCCATCTTCGCAATAAATTCCGGGACTTCATACTCAGCCGCTCCGGGTGGTATGGCTGGCCCCGGTTGCTGTAATTTCTATTTGTTCTCTTCGGGCAATTTGAGAGCCACAGAATAGCAATCTCGGGCAGAGCGTTGCTCTCCTCGAACCTCACGTACCCCCCCATTCAGATGAGAACTTCAACACTTGATGATAAGTAGAAGGAACAACTTGCATGTCGTGGATCCAAGGTCTGCCCAAAATGATGTTGTAGGCTAGATCCGCATCGACAACGTAGAAAGTTGTTTCCTTTGCTACCCCTTCGGCAAGAGTCGTCAGGGTAATTTTCCCAAGAGTCTTCTCACTTGAATTATTGAAGCCGGACAAAACTCGAGATATGGGTACGATCTTGTCTGACAGCTGCATCTCTCTGACAACCCGTGACTGGATATTGTTCGCGGAGCTCCTCGCATCAATGAGTACCCTCTTGACATCGAATTCTGCCACACGTAACGTTATGACTAACGCATCGGCATGTGGGAATTGCGAGCCATTTGCATCAGAGTCCTCAAATGTGATTATTTCTTCTGATCGCGGGCGCTTGTTATTTGTGATGGAGACCTTCGCGTACTTCTTTACTGTGAAAGTAACGGAGTCCACCTCGATCCCACCTGAAATAACATTAACTGTCCTCCTCGGAGAGGATGCTCGCAGAGGGCCAGGTTTGTTCTGCTGTGCCTTCGCATGAGTCTGCTTTCCCTTCTCGGTCAAGAACTCCTTCAAGAATCCCTGTTTTAACAAATGAGCAATTTCATACCTGAGGGCTTTGCAGTCTTCGGTGGTATGGCCATGGTCACGATGGAAATCGCACCACAGGTCCTGGTTTCGCTTGCTTGGGTCAGACTTCATGTCTTTTGGCCATTTGACCTTCTCTCCCATGTCTTTGAGTGCTGCCACTACTTCTGACGTCTCCACGTTGAAACTTGGCAGGCTTGGGGCTCCGCGGAGGCTTGATTCTGAATCATCTCTCCGGGATAACCCTTTGTTGTTGCGACTGCGTCCTTTGGAATGGCTGCATGATTGATCAGGGTACGGTTCATAACGTACGTCTGCTCTCTCAAATTCTGCCTTTCCGCCGGATCCGCCACTACGTGCCTGAGCTCTTCCTCGAGTACCTGTTCCAATCAATTTATCTTCATCGATACGTACCTTAGAATTGTAACGGTTGTAGACGTCTGGCCAACTGGCTGCTGGGAACTCGCGAAGAGACTCATAGTGTCTACGCGTGGCCTCTGAGCTCCTGATGTCCAGGCTGCTGGTGAATGCGATCGCTGCCCATCTGTTTGGTACTTTGGGGAGCAACATTCGTTCCCTCTGGAAACGATCCACATACTTGCGGAGAGATTCGTCAGGTCTTTGCTTGATTTCAAAGATGTCCTCAACATGGGTCTCCGTCTTCTGAGCGCCTGTATGTGCCTTCACGAACAATTCGGCCATCTCTGCGAAAGATCCAATGGAGTTGGGTGGCAACATTGAATACCATCGCAGAGCTCCATCTGCTAGGGTTTCCACGAACTTCTTCAATTGAACAGACTCGATCTCCTCGTCGGTGAGATCGCTGGCTTTGATAAAGTTACTGAACCTCATGAGATGGTCGTTGGGATCAGATGTTCCGCGATACCTAGGGATGTTTGGCATTTTAAACGTCTTAGGTATCGCTTTTGGGGCTGCCTCCTTCTTCCAGGGTCGCTGTGAATATCGCCGGACATCAAGTTTCTTCAGTGTGGGTGGAGCGCCTGGTATCTGATCAATTCTCTCGTGGAGAGACTTCTAAAGTGCTTCCTGGCTTTCCTTGAATTATTTGGTGAGGGCTTCCACAACAAGGCTCACATCCGTAGGTGCCATAGACCCTCTGTTCTGATTCTGATTGACTTGCGTCTAGGGTCTACAGTATCACTGTTGTTCCGCTCTCCAACTTGTCTCGAGGTATGCGAAGATGGCGCGTCACGACCAGGTGCCGCAGCGTCAACCCTTGCAGTCAAAGGGTTGCTCCTTCGGAGAGAAGTAAGTGCCTCGTTTATTCCTCGGTTTACTTCTGCCTGTTCCTGCATAAAAGCAAAGAGTGTTTCTTGGAGGTTCCCTCGGCCAGGGGAGAGACTCCTATGGCGCCGTCTCCTGGGTGGAGTAGTGCTCTGAGAACGCATATGCATGTATCGCTGCCTGACCGGTCCTTGGGAAGATTACTGCTGCCCGTCGGACGAGTAATCGGGAGAATAATCAGGAGAGTAATCAAGATAGAGTGAAGGAGTGTTTACCTGTTCTCCACCTACGATAGTTCGTTGAGAGTTGCTTTCTGCCATGTTAGTTGTAGAGCAAAAAGATAGACGAAAATAGATATAATATCAAAGATAAACTATTATCCTACGAAGGCTATTGACCGGCTCCCACTGTGGTCGCCAAATTGTTTAACCTAGATCCGATTTTACGCCAATTAACAATTAAATTTATATTTGCGGAGTCACGATCAATAGTTGAGATTAAGAGTTTATACGGTGAGCTAGTACGATAACGATACGCAAAAATGAGCAAATAAAAGTAATGCACAAATGGAAACAAGGAGAAGTAACCGTATCGTATCACTCGTCTTCGGAGAGAGTTCTTCGATATCAGTCGCGCTTCAGAAGACCAAAGTAGAGAACTAAATAAGAACAAAGAGAATATCTGAGCAAGAGCGGGAGAGTATTCTTATTGATAGTGTAGACAGGAAGTAAAAGTTGTTTTTTACAATCGATTAAGGCGAATGCTATTTATAAGCCTGATAGGCACCCGTTGGGATTTTTATAACCGCTGGGCGTGAATCCGTCTGGATAAGTAACTGCCGGTCACATATCCGTTGGAGCCATAACCGCTGGGTTTTAACGATTGCCTTAATGACCATTAACAGATTGATCGTGGATGATCGTGTTAATAACTGCTCATTTAGACCGTGTTGACCGTTGAAATGTTTCATAACTCCTTTAGGTCTGCTCGTGATAAGTGTCTGTCCGTTGGATGTTTGTCCGTTGAAATGTCTGCCCATGCCACGTGGAAGACACGTGTCACCTTTTCAAATCTAGTCAGCTTTTATCCAATACAACTATACCAATCTCTATAGTATTGCGCGAAAAGAAAACAAGATAATGCTACTTCAAGTGACATTACCTTCTTGAGCCTCACGTATTCTTCTTTCATTTTCCATTTCTTTCGGGTCGGAAATGCAGGCGGCTAGTGAGGCTGTGCCCATTCTCCCTCTTCTTCCGATTGTAAATCAGAATAAGTATAGAGCTGTTTGGATTGTTTCTATTGCTTCACAAATTGAATCATATACAACACTATTTATAAACCCCTTGAGAATCTAAAGTTTTTTGTGTGTGTAATTTCAACAGACTAATGTAATAACGATTTTTTTTATAATCACAGATTGGTATTACAAAAAGAATTTACGAATCATGTTGTTAAGAAATTTTGATCCTTAAAACGGCCTAAGCTGGGATAATTATGAGCCAAAATTCTGCCAAGACGTATTTATCTCCGTAATTCAACTTTAATTTCTGCGTTAGAAAATCAAGGCTACCCTTTTAAGCATGCTTTTAATTTTCAATAATAAACAAAACACAAGTTCAATCAATCCTCAGTGATGGACCATACCAGCCACAACATGTATTCTCGCACAGAAGGCTATATATTGCACTGTCAAGAGAAATTTCAATGTCAACAACAAGTGTGTTGATCAAGAAATAGGAATCGAAGAGACACAAAGAAACATATACCAAGAACATTGTCTATAAAAACATATTAGGTAAGATACAATAATATGTCAAATTCCTAATAACTACAATTACAAGAAATATATAAACAATTTAACTAAATTATTGATTCTTGCGAGTTTAGAAAATATCCAGTTATCCTAAACACAATAATTCCGGAAATGTAATAACATCACTTTTTTCGGTGTAGATGATTGGTGCATGCATGTAGACATCAATTACAAGCATATATTATTCTTCTCCTTGTAGAATTTTTTTATGAAATAGGCAGTATAAAAAACTTCATTTATCCCATATTATATGATTCTTTCACTTATCTCAATGTTAATTCATGTAATATAAACATTTTCCGCCTAACTACAACACTTTTTTACTAAAGTGAAATACACGTACAACGTAGTATACAAAACTAGTATTATATTAAAAGTGAGAATCTCCTTAATTAAAGTCGAATTACGAAAATATCCAAGTAAATATTAAAACACCAAAATGTTCTTATAAATTATACTCTCTCCGTCTATTTTTACTAGTCATCTTTTAGCTTTTCACACCCACCAAAAAATCATAAATAAAATGGATGATTTTACTAACTTACCCTCATTAATTATGCTTTGAAAATTTAAAATAAACTATTATTTAAAAAATAGTTATTTAATGATATGGATAAAATTGAAAAAAATCATTAAATAGCTCTTGATTTACTAAAAAAGACAAGTAAAAATTAAAAAAAAAAATCTTCAAAATTGGACAAGTAAAATGGACGGAAGGATATATATATATATATATATATATATATATATATAATTCCAACTAACTTTCACTCTTTGATCTTCCCCTAACTACACACATTCACGGTGAGCTGTCTGTTCATTACATTTTCCAGCACTAACTGTAAGATTTATCCTTTTCAGCCTTTTCAACTCCTTGATATCAAACTATAAAAGTGCAAAGTGATATTACCCCCTTTATCCTCTTTATGAAGAACTATCATCAATTAGAAAACATTTTTCTGTATAAAACTATTGTTATTTTTTCATTTGATGTATATCTCTCCATTTGCAATAGCAATTTGCAAGCAATGTCTAATAAGTTAAGGTATGATAATTCCTTTTCTTATAGCCTTATAACCGTCATAATATTAAAGTTGCTTCTTTGTGCGTGTATATGTATTTGCCCCTTGGAATTTGGATGTTGAAATGTGTAGCTTTTTTTATTATTTTAAAAGAACTTACGAAAATACAGAATTTCATAAATTATTTTGGTACTTGTTTTCTTTTGTTGTAATTGGTATTCAACTTAACTTGCCTGAAATATTAGTTTATGGATGCCTAAACTATGTTAAATTTGGCACATATCATGTTATATTTTGTTATACACAAAAAACTCTGTCTTTTGTCAAATTCTATGAGTGGAACGACTTGTAAGTTTGAATCTGACAAAAGGTATGATGTTATGTGTAATTTTATAACATGAAAAGAAAACATTAGTAACTATTTCGAATCTCCATCACATAATAACTACTACGTACTACTTTGCAGCTTTACAATATGAAATTGGCAGTGATTTACTGACCATATTAAGGAAGACATGTACTGATCGAATTTCGATACAACTTCTACGAAATAGTTACTTTCATTCGGAAACTTCTTAATATGTATGCAGTTCTCAAAAGAAAGAGGCAACAATTTCTTCAAGAAAACATCAAAGATTTTAGACCTGAAATTAAATATTCATAACCGTAGCCGACATTGCACAAATTCACAAGTAAATTGTGTGTTACTGTTGAATGAAATATTTAGACAAGTTAATTGTCGACCTTAATATTTGTCATGTCAAGAGGAACTATATAATTGAGTTGTTCGAACATCACTTGATTGCAACATGTTCTTTCTTATGGACAATTATACATACGTCGAACTTTTACAAGAAAGTGTGGTTATAACAAACGTCATAACATAAAATAGACCAACAAATCGTCCATTATAAGGAAATGATTTGATTGTGAGACACAATCATATCACATGCTTGTACCAAATAAAATCAAACTAAATGTCAGCATAATAGTAACAATACACAATTAGATTTAGTTGTTCTCTTCACATATACAAACAAATAAACCTCTGTATATTTAGCAGTAAATTCAGCCAAAAACCTTCAAATTTTAATTTTATTTTAACTAATAACATACATATTGTAACATACTTATATCATTTAAAAACTTTTGTGTTATTTAGTATGAGATACACCAGAACTAGTACAAATAAAAGCATAGAGGAAATAAGTGGAAGCTATATTCACTTCTTACAAGTTAGTCATTTATGATCAGCCAGCGGAAGCTTTTGAGGGATCAGGAATAGAGGTTTTTTTGGGTCGGTCCCCCATTCTCCATGGACAAATTAGTCCAAATATAAATTTCTGTATCAATAATCGTCATCAATATGTTTAATGAATTACTATGAAAAATATAAAAATAAAGGGGATAAGCGTATTATTTTAAACCACAAAACAGGTCTGTATTACCAAATTAAACTTAAGAGAAGATCTTTGAAATTATCCCTTAAAGTTAACACATATCTTTCTACAAGTTGATATATCATTTCTTTTCCTTAATTCCCATTACCTTCGTTTGCATTCTTCCTTTTCTGGGACTCTAATAAGATCCACTTTTCATTCCTTAATTTTCTCAAAAACACCAAATATTCCCTTCCCATATTTTACCTTTCATTCAACATTTTCCGAGTTCCATTGCCACCTCAAACTCTTTCAACATTTTCTTCCCCTATTTTCTCATCAATGTCCAACGAAGCCGCCGCCACCACCACCATGTCCTCCACCGTAGATCAAGAAGAGCCACCATCCGCCACCGCCTCAAACAAACCACACATAACATGGTCGGATTCATACACAAAAGCTCATGTTGCAATCCAATCCTTAACTTCAATCATTTCCTTTATTCCTCCTCCACTTTCTTCCTCCGAAACACCAGCTTTTTCGCTCTTACATGACACCGAAACCGCCGAACAAATCTCTAAACTCCTCCGTCAACCTGATTCCGGTGCTGGAGACAACAACCTTTGTCGTTGGCTTTACGACACGTTCCAATCTTCTGAACCTGAACTACACCTTGTTGTCCTACGTTTTTTGCCGATCATTGCTGGAGTATATCTATCTAGAGTTAATTTACATAAACCATTAGCTGGTTTTGAAGCTGTTTTATTAGCTTTATATGCACATGAAACGTCTTCACGTAATGGACATGCAGTTACTGTGAATATACCTGATTTGTCACACTCTAGCATATATCATGAAACTAATAAGGTTGCGAAAAATTCCGCGACCGAGCTAAATTTGGCTGTGATTTCTCCGAGTTTAGAGCCTTATGGCACCGTGAGATCGATGAAACGTGCAAGAATAGTTGGGGTTGCGTTAGAATTGTATTACGCGAAAATCCAACAAATTCCAGTAGAATCGAAGATTGATTTTTGTGAGTTTTGTAAAATTTGGTCGTCAGGTAAACTTGGTGTCGATGCAGTTGACGAAAATGGAGAGGTAAAGAGGAGGATTAATTTGCCGTGGGAACTTTTACAACCTATGTTGAGGATATTAGGACATTGTTTAATGGGACATAATAATAAGAAGAATGAGAAATTGTATGAAGCTGCAATTGGTGCATGTGGGAGTCTTTATGAAAGGGCTTTGCATGATTTGAATCCAAAGGCAATTTTAGCAACTGGTAGTCTTCTTAAGCTTGCTAAATTGGCTTCAGAATCTGATGATGTTGATTATACAGAGATAAGAGAGTCCAATACCATTACACTTTGAGGTTACTATTCTCTGTATGCATGACAATGTGTCTTAGCTTGTTTTGTTGTGTGTCCTTATTTTAATGAGTTTTTAAATTTTATTCTCTTTTTATTGGTTGCTGGTGTAACTTATTCATTTGTAGGTTGATACCAAAGAATTTAAATATATCTGCTAGTTTTGCAATTATGACATTGTAGACGTATCTCTCTTCAACTCTATATATATAGATAATGGTCAAATTTGGTAATATGAACAATCCTAAATTATGCAAATTTACGTTCCGTTTGACTTTACAATCTTACTGTCGCCATTAGTTAAAAATTCTCAATTATGCCCTTTCGCTGTTGTTGTATTAAGGCATTCAGATGAGGTTTTTAATAGATCCACAAGTTTAACAGAGACCAATTCGGATAATCATGAGCTAATCTTGGCCTATTTTCTAAATAAAACCAACTGGGTATGGCGTATGCAACCTTGGATTGTTGCGCTTTCATCAAAAGATTGCTGCCTCCGAGCCCACCTCTTGGTTGTCGTTGCTCGATCACTTTGTTGTCTACTATACCGAGCCCACCTCTTGATTGTCGTTGCTCGATCACTTTGTTGTCTACTATACCAAGGAGAAAAATGAGTTCAATAGGAAGAGAATGTACCATAAAAGGTTGTTTGGTTGATGGGATTGAGATAATAATCTCAATATTAAATTTGGGATAATATTTATCTCACGTTTGGTTTGGAGATTAACTAATCCAGAAAAAACTTGTACTAAAATTATGGTACTAGCTTATCCCATAGAAAGGGTGAGATTGTAATCCCAGGATAAATATAATCCTGTTGTAAAATATATATGAGAGGAGAAGGAAAAACTTGTATGATTCTCAAAGTGTTTCAAGTGTGTCTTCCATAGACAAAGTGTCCTCTATTTATAGGACTCCAATACATAGGAAGTTACAAGCCATCCCTAAATGAAGAATTAAGTAGGAAAAAGTGGGAGGAATTAAGTAGGAGAAAGTGGGGTAGTAAATCATATGCTACAAGTGAATAAATGGAAAGTAATGGAGAATAGTGGTCATCCACATTTATATTACATACATGTATTTGTAACACTCCCCCTTGGATGACCATTTGGAAGATAATGTGCCTCGTTAAAACCTTACTAGGAAAAACCCGGTGGGAAAAAGCCTAGTGAAGGAAAAAGAGTACACATATCCTATAATACACATTTAGAGCTGCCTCATTAAAAACCTTACAAGTAAAACCCAAGTGGAATAAAATCTTGTTAAAGGAAAAAGAGTATAACGCGTATTTTACAAACCCTCTTCTATTCAATTCCTTTCATGTTTAATTTCTCAAGTTCCTCTTCGGTTCTGACTCTTTCTCCCAAGTCCCAATTACTTTTATAATCTAATTCCCAAGCAAAGCTACAGACAAGTCAATTAGTTTCTGTTTGAATTTTGGTTTAGTTTTTAGCCATTGTATTTTGGCTTTTTTTTTTAACCCGACAGTACTAGAAGAACACGATTTAGGGACGAAACGGTAGAGATGGCTTCGTCTCTATTTGCATAGAGACGGGTAGTCGTACCTATTCTTCTGACAATTTAAGAAAATACAATCACTAGAGACGACCAACCGTCCCTATTTTCTTAGAGACGGCTAGCCGTCCCTAAAACAATCTGTCAAATTTTAAAAAGATAAAAGTTAGGGATGGCCAGCCCTCCCTATTATCTTAGGGAGGGCTAGCCGCCATAGCACAATCTGTAAAATTTTAAAAAGACAAAAGCTAGGGACGGCCAGCCCTCTCTATTATCTTAGGGAAGGCTAGCCGTCCTTAACACAATCAGTCAAATTTTAAAAATACAAAAGTTAGAGAGGGCCAGCCCTTCCTATTATCTTAGGGATGGCTAGCCGTCCCTAACTATTCTGTTAAATTCCACTATATCCACCTACAAAATACACGAGCATATCACACAAAAATACATCTCCTTCCTTACAAAACCTCTCTCCCGCGATTTCAAGCATCCCCAAACCCATTTTCTTCCTTCAAATACCTCTAAAACATAAATCAAACGACTCACCTTCTTCATTGGTAAGTTTTTTCCGTCTTTTTCTTTCACTTTTTCTCGGTAAAATTTAAATATAAACAGGTTTATTTTTTGTAAAAACATTTGTAGCCCCTCCGTCAAGATCTCTTATGGATATCAACGTCAAAGACTCAATTGATAGTGCTCAAGAATCAATCGAAGACTCAATTGATGGAAGTGTTATGTACCTTTATGCTTAGGATTTAAAGTAAATGTATGGAAGATTTAGTAGACTCATTATTAAAATGTTTGTGTATTCTAGTTTAATTATCTATTCGACTAGTTGTGTTATATATGGATGTACATTGGATGTTGGCAGACATGTATATGTTTTTTGACATTTTATTGTGCATGTTTATCATAAGTAGCGACAGCTAGCCGTCTCTACCAAACTAAAAACGTAACAACGTTTTGGGACGGCTAGCCGTCCGTATCGTTCGTCCCTAAAATACATTTTTCTAGTAGTGTGATATACTTTTTGGTTTAAGTTAGGATTTTATTTTTTTATATTTGATTGCTTCTTATGGAAATATAGAGTTTAAACTATGTACACTATTTTATTTTATGATATACTGTTTGATTTTTCCAAGTTTTTATTATGGTTGTTTAATTATTCAATTTTGTTTAGGTTTGGTTTATAAATTCTCCATTCTTCATATGTTCGTTTTAAGGCGGCACTACAACAAGATAATTTCTTCCTATGTTTAAAATTAATTGTTCGTTAGTTGGTTGAGATTGTTGTTAGTGATTTTCAGCTGTTTTCAAAGGATGCATTTTAAGGCTTAATCTATTTTCTCCCACGTTGTTTTGCTTTCAACATAATTTTTAAAAGTTACTGTATGTTCATCCTTACTTGTTTCATGTGATCGCGGTTGATTTCTCTTTTCTGGCTTTTAAGTTTACCAGGTGTACGTATATAGATATTTTTGTTATAGTTTTGTCGAAGTATTAACCCTTAGATCTATCTATATATTATGATAAAATATTAACATACTTGAGAATCACCACTGCTTCAACAATGGATATTTATTGCTTCTGCACAGTTTTCTGTCAAGGAAAGGTAGTAGTGTTGTCGTGCTGGTCATTTATCAATGTGGCGAAAATCTCAATTGATTATCTATACATCCTCTTCTAATCTAATTTTAATTGATTTATACAATCTCAAAGTGCAATAGAATTTTTGTCATGAATCAATCAAAAATATGAGACATGTATTGATTTGCAAGGATTTCATATCTGACATTACTTACAAATTATGTGCAGGTTGTTTGGATCATTAAAATCTGTAAGTACCAAAGTATATTATTGATTTGAACTTTTACAGCATGTTATTTTATGGGTTTTTTACACTATGTACTCTTGAAATCTAAAGTATTTACTCACCCTACCCATTAAAAATTACACCACCCATAAAATTAAAAGTATTTACCCAACCTATTCATTTATTATTGTATACATTTGTTATACTTTATGGGCGTATATCTTTATAGTATACTGCACAAATTATGGCATTTAAGTCTGGATAAGTAGGGCATGTAAATACTAGTTTTTATGAGTATTGCTGGTAAATATGAAACTTATGGGTATGGGTGGTAAATTTGTTATTTTTGATGGATATTTTTGCAAACCTCCCTTATTTTATTGTACTAATTATCACTACTAATTTCTATGCCAGCTCAAGTTTTTTATCCCAAAAAAAAAAAAATAATAAATTATTATCTCCTTTAATGAGTGAGTGTATTATATTATATACATGATCCAATAACCCCTTTTACATCTAGCCAGCTTTCGACATTAGAGGTAAACAGTTCTCCTTATCTCTTACAAATATAGTAATTTTTATTTTTACTTTCCTCTCAATGACTTATTGCTAAATGAATAGTATTAGTGGTTAGGCATGAGAGTATGAAAGAACATTGTAAGGATATTACTCTAATGTCAAGTAGTTTGATAAAAGAGGAGACCAGTGAAGTTTTGGAACATCATTCACCAAGGTAAATTTTTTCAACTATTTTTAAAATATTATATGCTTTTAGAATGTATCCAAAGTAACTATTGTATACTTCTTTTGTAGGTTACTTATTGTAAATTAAATAAAAAATAAAAGACTTATATGATGCACATGCCCATAATATTTTCCTTGAAAGAAGAGCTACAAGAAATTAGTATTGCAAGGTTGCCCCCGTTGTAGCATCATCGAAATAGATGATTATGAAGAACAGTAATACATATAAATTTTTTAATTATATTCTATTTTCATATATAGTGTTATTAAAAGCGCTCACTTCAGGTCGATTCACAGTAAGGCTAAAAATTTCTTACCTTTTTGTGTTTTAAATTTGTTTGCAAGGTTACTCTTTTACAGCCACTATGTCAAAATTCTTAATCATAAAATTTTCAAGAGTTTTTCTTTTTTATCTTCTTACCACTTACTAATTCATGGATATCTTTATTATGGAATACCATCAATGTGTTGTAAATCCATGTATTTGGTATTAATATGGATGACCACTACTCACTATTATTCAATTGTAGCTATGGTTTACTACCCCATTTTCTCCAACTTAATTCCTCCCCACTATGTCCTACTTAATTCCTCATTTAGAGACCTCTTAATTCTTACAACATTTGGGATGACTTGTAACTTCCTATGTATTGGTGTCCTATAAATAGAGGACATTTTGTCTATGGAAGACACACTTGAAACACTTGGAGAATAATACAAGTTCTTCATTCTCTTCTCATATATTTTGTCTTGTTCTTGCACTACTTTACTATTAGTTTTACAATACGTTATCAGCACGAGTCTCTATTTTATTACACGATTTAGAAGAAATGAAAAGCAAATTATGATGCAATTGATAGAATCCAACGTTCTGGTTGCTAACACAAGATAAGTTTTTTTTGTTTCTAAATTTCTTCATATTATGGTTTTTGTTAATCTCAAAATTAATAGTACCCTATTTTCATTTTGTTTTATACCACTTTAAATTGTGGAAACCTTACTGACAACTTTTGTCTATTCTTCCATTGTTTGGTTGATTTTGTAGCTATCTTTTGACAACAATTTAAGGGTGCATGGCCTAGCAACATGATATTGTAGATCAGTTATACTCATGTTTCAAGGTAAACTGCTTGTGAGAGCAAACATGGATTATGTAGTATGGTTAATATTTTACTCTCACATGGATATATGGAATGAAACAAATGAGGTAAATTTTAAAGAATGCTTCTTTGATTTATAGTTGGGTATAAATTTTTATACTCTTGGTAAGTAGAGACCGGAGAAATAATGCTTATTTTTTTTAAGATCTTTACCCGATATATTAGTGTGATATCATTGATACATGATTACAGTACTATGTTTCAATTACACGAAGCATGAGTACCTTTGAGTATTGTACTTCAAATCGCAACATATGTACACACTTGGCCTATTATGCCATTGGTTAAGGGTAAGACATCATATTCAACTCCCAACGCATTATGGCATAACACGCTTTTGC
The DNA here is from genome assembly GCA_029990575.1 of Petunia axillaris subsp. axillaris. Taxonomy (NCBI): domain Eukaryota; kingdom Viridiplantae; phylum Streptophyta; class Magnoliopsida; order Solanales; family Solanaceae; genus Petunia; species Petunia axillaris. Next base: position 20,789,564 of record JARKNS010000009.1, read on the forward strand.
GATAATAAGATATTGATGGCATAATGATGATTGAGGAAAACTAAAGTATTATAAAAAAGATAAAGTATTTTTGATAAAAATCATGAAGCCCGTCCACTAAATAGGCTCCATTCATAGAGGTGAATGTGGAAGCAATATATGCTCCATTCGCTAAGATGAATGTGGGAGCAAGACAAGCTCCATTCCATAAGATGAATGTGGGAGCACAACATAATGCTCCATTCTCAGATGTGAATGTAGTAGCAATACATAATATACCTGAAAGAAGGCAAATTATCATTATGTCTGAAAGAAGACACAACATAATATGCCTGAAAGAAGGCAAAATATAATTATGTCTGAAAGAAGACACAATATTTTATGTCTGAAAGAAGACAAATAATTTTATGTCTAAAAGACGATAAAATAATTACCATGATAGATACCATGGACGCGGACGTGGCAATGGATGAAAAAATAGCCATCAATGTGAAATAAATAAGAGAATAATAAGGGTTCGCAAAAAGTAACCGTTCAAATGGTAAATATAATAATGCCTTCAATGTATTATATGAGCATGAGGCAAGTCCATATAATTATGGTCCATTCTTTGCAGTGAATGAGACAACTCATTAAAAAAAATTATGAATATAGTCCCGTTCGTGGCATCGGATCTAACTCCACTCTCTCCCTTTCCCGCTTAGCCTACCGCTCCGTGGGTTAGTATCTTAACCTTTGCTTTGCAGCCTCCGCTGGAAAGCCGGAAAGTCAAAGGAAGAAGGTCGGTTCAAAAGGGAATCTTTCGTTTTCAGTTAATTCTTCGCATGAATGATCTGCTCGTTCTCCCCTCTTCAATTCCCAATAAACAACATGATCTTGACCTATCATTTGTTCAATTTGGTCGGTTGTGAGGCTAATTTTAGATCTTATTCCGGTTTGCATGCAGAAAGACCAGCTTTCGAAGGTCTCGACCACCGATGGGTCTTGTTCTAAGCCCAATCCTCTCGTCTTAGGATAGGATATCCATAAACCGGGAACTTCTCCTTTTTGGTCGAAGAGCTATGGCTCAGCTGCTTCGCGTATTACACCGTATTGCCCGAAGGGGGCATGCTGCAAGAGCGTAGGTGAGTGATAATCATTAACTCTTTCTCCCACTTATCATCTCTCTGTGGGACTTGGGAACGCGCAGCGCAAACGAACCTGAGCTGCTATACCGAATCCCCCGCTGACCATCGGGGACCGAGTGGTAAGGCCATGATCCGCAGGGGAACATATCACTCCTTTTAATGGACATTCTTAGCCGTCCTCCGAGGGTTAACACCTCATAGATTAGATCGTGAACTCAGAAGCTGAATACAAAGCGTTAGCTATCACTGCTTCTTAAATTTGATGGCTCTCCTACTTACTAAGTCAATATCAGTAGTGGAGGAAGAAGAGTAGTACCCTTTTTTCAGTTAGTATTAATAGTTTCATAATTCAACTAGTGGTCTTCTTGCCTAAAAAAAGGAATCAGCCCAACATGGGCAATGATAGACAGACCGAAGTGAATGTGGCAATATGTGATAAAATATCAAAACTCGCCTCCAGAAGAGGTTCGAGAAAGATGAATATGGACATGCCCATGCGTGGTTGATAAAGTACCACAACTCGCCTCTAGAAAAGGTTCGACTATAATAATTATATTATTTATTATGGCATAAATGGTCATTGGTCTCGTACAAAATGTACGCCATAATTATGTATTATTATGAATTACGTAAGAGCAAGTGAAGCAAGAAATTGATCTTGCCTATATGATTTGACCATGAGAAAATAATATGATTTTCTCCTTGAAAGGAGATATTCACCATATGGTTGGTGTAATAAAATATATGGTAGTACAAAGCTATTTGAGTGCTTCGGAAGAGCCAAAATATTACTACCCAGATGAATGGGATTGATGAAATGTTTATTGTAGTATGTCTCGAAAGAAACTTGTTAAGTTTCAAATACATTTGCCAAAATGGCTAAGAGACTAAATTTGATGAAAGAATATGAATATCTTTATATTACTACAAGAATGTCGGGTGAGATATATGTGATTGAAAAGCTCCCCGCCTCTTCCTCGAGTTTGTACTACACAAAATATAAGTGTGTGCATGCCACAATAAATTTTTAGTTTATTGTTACAAAGCCCATGCTATAGTAAACCAGAAGTTTACTAGATGAATAACTTTATGAGTTGGCATGACCGGTTTGATCATCCCGGTTCAAATATGATGCACAAAATATATAAATGAGAATTTGCATGGGTATATATCGAAGAATCGGGATTCTTCAAGAATTCTCTTTGTGCTGCTTGTTCTCAAGATAAATAAATTATTCGACCAACTAAATTTGGGATTAGGATCCTGACACTTCTGGAATGTATAAAAGGTGAATATGGGCCCGTTCACCCGCCTTGTGGACCATATAATTATTATAAATAGATGCATCTATGATAAGGTCACATGTGCGTTTTATTACAAACCCGCAATGGTACTTGCGAGGTTAAGTATTTGCTCAAATAAATCTTATTATGAGCATATTTCCAGATTATGCAATCAAGATAAGTTATCTTGATGATGTTGGCAAGCAAGTTTAGCAGATTCATATATTGTAAGCCTCCAATTGCTAAACCATGCATATGAGAACAATGATACCTAAATCAGGTATGAGGTATGATATATTTATAAAGCAGCACTTGTGCACGACATGCCACAAAATGAATTCCCCCTCATAATTGGTTCATGGTCAGGAACCAAATATTTTTCATCTAATAATTTTAATGTGTGGTATATCATCAATTGCTCCACCGCAACGCACAAAGATGGATCCCATATAAGGTTGGGAACGAATGTTAGTTTGGCTAACATTAGGGGGAGAAATTAAAGTAGCTGAGGAATAAATAAATTAAATTATCATTTGATTATGATCCTCATATAAAGATAATGCAAGTCACTGCCAGACGCATTACTGACCCAAAGAAAAATATTATATTCCAGCTGCTAATGCTCCTGATGTCCTGGTGAGACAATCTATTTATGTAAATGAGTCTAAGGCACGCATGAAGCGTGGTAGACCATTCGGTTCCAAAAGATAAATCCTTGAAAAAGGAAAGGAGCAAATATTTGAGATGGTCAAATAAGGAGGCGGGGTTCTAGAAGAGTCCACGGCATAACACTTCATAAAACCTCATCAGGAGAGGTTCAGGTACCTGAAAATTGATGAATGTGAAGAGATCTCAATATATTATGTCAGATATGGAACCTAGATATGAAATTATCGTCGACGATATCTTACATATATTATAAAGCTCAATATTTGTATGATTATGAGGATCTTGAGCTTAAGTTTGTTAGGAATACAGACATGAAATTATTGGCCAAAAATAGCAAAATGCATTCAAGCAAAAATTGGCTTCACTGGAGTGACGTGAAGTTTTTGGACTTATAGTCCAAACACCTGAAGGTGCAAAGCCAGTGATGTACAAATATATTTTTGTGCAAAAATATTGATAATAATAAGTCGTTAAATATAAAGTACGACTTGAGGCACAAAGATCTGACATTGATTATATGGAGCTATATTCTCCTTTTGGTGGATGCAATCACCTTCAGGTATGTTATATGTCTGGCAGTGCATGAAAGACTTGATATGCGTATGAATATTGCAACAGCCTTTTATATGGCTCATTGAGCAACAATATATTTATCCTTGAAGGATTCAAGATCCTAGAAGCATGTAAAGGTTCCCGGAAAACCTATTCAATTAAGCTTCATAAATATTTATACGGATCCGGCCATATGTGGTATTATTGCGTTTGCAAGCTTCTTGATATTGAAATATTATATTTTAATGCAATTGGTGCGTTGAAGTATCTTACCAAATATACTCCACTGGATATAACTTTTGTTATAAGCTTATTGGTAAGATACACTTCTTCCTCAATGCGAAGACATCAGAAGAATACATGGTATCTACTTGATCCACAAAGCCCGATATCAACTTGGTATTTATTTGTTGTGGTAGAATACCTATATTGTAGCATTTTATAAAATCAATTGTTGCTGCTACATCTTCAATTTATGAAGAGATAATAGCCATGCTTGAAGCTATGCGACAATATTGGTGACTGAGATCAAGGACTCAATATATTCAGCAATAATGTGGTATTTCTTTGAAGACGAGGATCCCAGTAATATTATATGAAATATTGCATGGATAGTTCAGCTAAAAGGAAGATACAACTGAGGAGACAAATATTCAACAAGATTCCTTTTCAGTCGTGATCTTCAAAAGAATGATGAAGTTAATGCTGAAGAATTCACTCCAGTGATAGTTTGGCAGATCTGTCCACTAAATCATTGCCAATCTCAACATTTGAGAAGCTGATTTACAAGATTGAAATGTGTCGTCTTCAAGATACTGAATGATGTTTTCATCAGGGGGAGTAAAGTACGCGCTGCACTCTTTTTTCCTTAACAAGATTTTATCCCACTTGGATTTTACTTGTAAGGTTTTTAATGAGGCAGCTCTAAAGGCGTATTACAGGAAGTGTGTACTCTTTTTCCTTTACTAGGCTTTTTCCCACCGGGTTTTTCCTAGTAAGGTTTTAACGAGGCACATTACCTTCAAAATGGTCATCCAAGGGGGAGTGTTGTAAATCCATGTATTTGGTATTAATGTGGATGACCACTACTCACTATTATTCAATTGTAGCCTATGGTTTACTACCTCATTTTCTCCTACTTAATTCCTCCCCACTATGTCCTACTTAATTCCTCATTTATGGACCTCTTAATTCTTACTGTAACAACTAAATTCGCGTCAAGAAAATAAATATCGAGACAAGAAAATATTGCAACAATATATTTTATTTATCCAAATATGAGTGTTACAATCTCTATGATTCCTCTGATTCGTCTTTTCAAACTATAACTTCAAGGGCTTTTGAGCTTGATCTTGAAGTTTGGATTTGGATTTGATCTTGATCTTGATCTTTGACTTGATGAGTTCAAGAGCTTGGAGCTTTATCTTGAACTTGGTCTTGATCTTGAACTTGTACTTGGATTCAAGGGCTTGAAGCTTGATCTTGAATCTTCGTCTTGATCTCTAGAACTTGTAGAGAAATATTTGAGTGCTTGCAGCTTTTGTAGAAATCTCTTGCTTTGATCCACGAGCTCTTTCTTGCTTCTTGTTATGGATTCTTGCTTCTGATTTCCTCTTCCTCAAATGAGAGATTTGACCCCTTTATATAGATATGGGGTGGAGTAGCCACTAAGAAACCCTGACGGGCCTTGGCCCGTAGACCGGCCAATCAGATTTAAGCAGTGACTAGGCCGTATTTGATTGGCCATAACATGTCACATGTCCACATGGCGTATTTTTATTGGTCTTGGGGTTTGACTTGGATTGCCACATCATTTGTAGTGTGGCATGACCCAATTGGCTATTTTATTTGACTTGACGCCACGTCACTTGCCACGTGGCACATTTTTGGGCCTCTAGGAAAACTTATATCCATTGGGCCTTAGGCTAATTTGGGCTAGCCTTTCAAGATTGGACTTTTATTATATTTAAATAATTAGCCCAATTATATTAGTCCACAATATTTATTTGGACCAATATGTCTTCAATTTGATATGTAGCCATATTATTTCATGGATTTAAATCCAACAAAATTTACTTGTCTACAAATGCCCCCTACTTCAAGGCTTGTCGGGGTTTAATTTGTTTGCACCCGAAGACTAGGCTTGAAGTAATTTCTGTGGTCATGTGACTATTTCCAGTTAACCAAAGGAAGCTGCTATTTGACAAGAAAATTGAGCAAAAGTTAGCTATTTTCCAGTTAACAGCCCACAAAAGTCGCTACTTTTTCATTATGCCAAAAGTGGCTACCTTCCAGTTACTAGCAAATAAAAAGGCTACCAAACAATAAAGTATCAAAAAGTGGCTACCATTCAGTTAACAGTAATAAAAGTGGCTGTTGGCCCAAATTTTCCCAATCAGTGGACTCTGCCGCCTGAAGCTTCTTTTTTCTATTTTCTCTATTTCTTTTTCTTTTCCTATATTTTCACTCCATGTGGTCTTCCTATTCTAATTTGGTTACAGTTCCTATTTCTTTTTGGATTCCAACAACGACCTTCAAATTTGTATCAAATTAGAACTCTTTTACATCATTAGTCCTCTATAAATAGAGGCTTGGGCTCATTGTTTGACTCATTGGCTGAAGACAACGTTGACTGTTTCTTTCACAGAGGCAAGTATTTTTTCTTTTGTGCTCTTATTTTTTTTTTTTTTTTGTACGAGAAATACTCTATACAAATTAACACTTTCTTGAAAACCCCTTTTTTTCCTTCTTCTTTTTTTTTTCTTTTTTTTTTCTTCGTGCCTATTTTCCGTAACTTGCACCTTTTTTTTTTTTTTTTTTTTTTTTTGTAACTTTATTTATTCATTCTTCCTTTTTGTTTCCAGCAAGTAAAAGAGGACTTCTGCAGCTTGAATTTTTTTCTTCTCTTGTCAGGTAAAAAATACTTTCTTCTTTTTGTATTTTTTTTTCTTCTTTGCCCTTCTTTTTCTTTTATGTAGGCCAAAAGATGATTCTAAAGAAATCAGCCCTTACTTTAACGAGGACAACCCATTGAAGACTTATTTGGGAGCGATACTCATGGGAACGTCAATTTTAAAGTGATTGGGGTGGTAACGCACTCCCACTTTAACAACGACAATCCCATGGAAGATTTATTTGGAGCGATACTCGTGGGAAAGTCAAGTTTAAGGTGATTGGAGTGGCAACGCACTCCCACTTTAACGACGACAATCCCATGGAAGACTTATTTGGAGCGATACTCGTGGGAAAGTCAAGTTTAAGGTGATTGGAGTGGCAACACACTCCCACTCTAGCGATGACAATCTCATGGAAGACTTATTTGGAGCGATACTCGTGGGAAAGTCAAGTTTAAGGTGATTGGAGTGGCAACGCACCCCCACTTTAACGACGACAATCCCATGGAAGACTTATTTGGAGCGATACTCATGGGAAAGTCAACTTTAAGGTGATTGGGGTGGCAACGCACTCCCACTTTAACGACGACAATCCCATGGAAGAAGCCATTTGGAAGAGCAACTTCATGACCGACGAATATGAAAGCCCCATCCCAAGACTCGATAAACTCGAAGGCTCTTTAAATTAAGTACTTCAACTTTGAAGACTTTCCGTACCTGAATGACATTGACTTGAAGACCGATGGACTTGAAGACTTCAACCTGTAGACTTTGTCAAACTTGGAAGAGTCGAAGACCTTAACTTGAAAGATTGTCAAATTTGAAGATCCCACTTGAAGACTTGGCAAACTTGAAGACCCCAACTTGAAGACTTGACGTATATTTGAAGACATCAGCTTGAAGACTTGGAGAATTTGGAGACTCCAACTCAAAGACTTAGAAAATTTGAAGTTTGTAGACTCCAACTCGAAGACACAAACTTGGAGACTCTAACTTGAATCACTTGATAAATTTGAAGAATCTAACTAGAAGACTTTCAAATATAAAGACACACAAATTTGAAGACTCTAACTTGCAGACTTGGCAGATTTAGAGACTCCAACTTTGAGGAAGATTCCACTTGAAGACTTGACCAACTCCAACTTGAAAACTTGACGAATATGAAGATTCCAACTTAAAGACTTGGAAGACTTGCGAATTTGAAGGCTTAAACTTGAAGACTACAAACTCCAACTCGAAGACTTTGAAAATTTGAGGATCCCAGCCTGAAGACTTTGGCGAATTTGAAGGCTCACACTTGAAGACTTGACGAATTCGAAGACTCCAAGATGAAGACTTGGTAGCCTGAAGACTTTGGAAAATTTGAAGGCTCAAGTTTGACTCTTTCAAGTTTTCCAAGAATAGCAATACTCAGAATTTGAAACACCCTGGCAGGTAATCACGTTTTCTCTCTAGGTTGCAAGCTTTAACAATTTAAACTTGATCTATAAATAGCAATGTGAAACTTGACAGGGAAAAGAACTTTTCTTCTTTTTGGGCGACTGAACTTAGAATTTGAGCTCTAAGCTGCCTACGTACCTCGATGAAGAGGATCAAGTCATTACGTAGTTCATAATAAAAGAAGTGTTATATCTTCTTTTTTTTTTTTTTTTTTTTTTTTTTTTTTTTTTTTTTTTTTTTTTTTTTGTCCTAACTTTTGCCTAGGCCGCCTCTTTCGGGGTTTTCAACCTAGCGGACTTTTTTTTTTTTTTTTTTTTTTTTTTTTAGGCCGTGCACAGTTTAGACTCTTGCGGGCCAGGAGTTTTATGCAGTTTATGCTCGTGCATCAAAGGAGCGTGGCGATTTGCAGTTTAAGCTCGTGCGTCTAGGAGCGTGTCAACTTGTAGTTTAGGTTCGTGCGTTGAGGAGCATGTCAACTTGCAGTTTAGGCTCGTGCGTTGAGGAGCATGTCAACTTGCAGTTTAGGCTCGTGCGTTGAGGAGCATGTCAACTTGCAGTTTAGGCTCGTGCGTTGAGGAGCATGTCAACTTCAAGGATAGTACTTCTTCAAGAATTTCCCGTTAATGGGACCGAGTCTTTTTCCTTCAGCATCAATAAGCTTATAAGCACCACTTGAATAGACTTCTTGCACAACATACGGTCCGTCCCATTTTGCAGTGAACTTGCCCCCAGATTTATGGGAAGTGATGATGGGTCTTCTTACTGCAAGGACTTGATCACCAACCTGGAAAGATCTTGGGCGAACCTTTTTATTGAAAGCACGAGATAGACGAGCTTGATAACATTCAAGGCTTTGCTGAGCTTCGAGTCTTTTCTCATCGAGAGCCTCCAACTCTTCAAGGCGTAAGCGAGCATTTTCTTCATCAGTGAGCCCTTCTTGGAGAGCAAGTCTCAAGGATGGTATTTGACGCTCCAGCGGCAACACAGCTTCAACTCCATAAACAAGCGAGTAAGGAGTTGCTCGCGTTGGTGTGCGGTGAGTTGTCCTATACGCCCATAAAGCTTCTTCCATCCTTTCATGCCAATCTCGCTTGGATTTGGAAACAACCTTATTAAGCAAATTGCACAAGGTCTTGTTGAATGCTTCGGCTAGGCCATTGGCGGCAGCATTGTACATGGAAGATTTGCGCTGCTTGAAGCCAAAGAGATCACATATTTTATTCATCAGTCTATTATCGAATGGCTTGCCATTATCCGTTATTATATAACGAGGGATACCGAAGCGGTAAATAATGTTTACTCGAATGAAGTTTGCAACCTTTTCCTTCTTTACTTCCTTGAGAGCGACAGCTTCTGCCCATTTTGAGAAGTAATCAGTTGCAGCTAATATGAACACGTGTCCTTCAGAAGACTTCGGCAATAGTCCAACAATGTCTAGTCCCCAAGCATCAAATGGCCAAGACGCGACTGTTGGGTGCAATACTTCAGGTGGTTGATGTATGAAGTTTGCATGGAGCTGACAAGCTTTGCATCTCCGAGCATGGTCCAAGCAATCCTTCACCATTGTTGGCCAGTAGTACCCCATCCTTTTTATATGGAAGTGAAGCTTCGGCCCAGACTGGTGTGATCCACATACCCCAGAGTGTGCTTCTTCTAGAGCTTGAAGTGTTTCATCATCTCCTAAACATCGCAAAAGTACTCCCTCAAATGATCTTCTATATAGAGTGTCCTTGTAGTAAAGGAAACGGGGTGCTCTACGACGGATTTCGGCTCTCCTTCTCGTATTTTCTGGAAGGGTTCCGTGACTGAGGTAATCAATTATAGGTTTCCGCCAGTCTTCCTTCTCAGCCTCAGAAACAGCAACAAGACGCTGAAGTTCATTTTCACCATCCACGCCTTCATCAAATGGTGGTACTACCCATTTTTGGCAGATAGTAACTTGTGTCTGTTCAGGCAAGGTAAGTGTTGACGCCAAAGCCGCTAAGGCATCAGCTTTCTTATTTTCCTTCCTCGGCATATGCTGGAGGGTTACATCCCCAAGCCATCCTATTAACTTCTGTGCATAGTTGTGATAGGGTTGTAACTCTGGTTTCCTTACCTCATAGCTACCCAAAAGCTGATTAATTACCAATTTAGAGTCTCCATATACTTGCAGCTGTAATTGCTTCATGTCGACTGCCATTTCGAGGCCAAGTATGAGTGCTTGGTACTCTGCGACGTTATTAGAGCAATGTTGTGTCAGCGTGAAAGAATATGGGAAAACCTCTCCTTCGAAAGTTACAAAAACCACACCAGCCCCAGCTCCATCACGACGTGCAGCACCGTCGAAGTACATCTTCCACGATGGTTGAACTTCGACGACCATTGCATCTTCATCAGGTAATTCATCAGTGAGCTCCCAATCGTCAGGTATCGGATGGTCTGCCAAGAAGTCAGCTAACGCTTGTCCTTTCACCGCTTTTTGAGAGACGTACACAATCTCAAATTGTTGAAACTGGAGGTACCATCTCGCCAGACGATCACTAAGGACGGGTTTTGACATCACAAATTTTATAGGATTTGCTTTGGAAATGAGTCGAACGATGTGAGCTTGAAAGTAGTGCTTCAACTTTTGAATAGAGAAGACTAGCGCCAAACACAACTTTTCGATTGGCAAGTACTTCAACTCATTTGGTGTCATCATCCTACTTAAGTAGTAAAGGGAATTTTCTTTCCCTTCACTATTCTCTTGAGCCAAAAGCGCCCCAACAGACCTTTCTTGCGCTGCAATATATAATATCAGCGGCTTTCCAGGTATAGGTGCAGCTAAAACTGGAGGTTTCATCAGGTACGACTTGATGCTTTCGAATGCGTTGCTGCAAGCTTGATCCCATTCGAAAGGGACACCTTTCTTCATAAGGCGGCTGAATGGTTGACATCTTCCGGCCAGATTTGAAATGAATCTCCTAAGATACGCCAACTTTCCTTGTAGACTCTTTAGTTCATGAATATTTCTAGGCTCAGGCATCTTCAAAATCGCATCGACTTTAGCTTGATCAATTTCAATCCCTCGGTGTCGAACAATGAAACCAAGGAATTTACCAGAAGTAACTCCGAATGCGCACTTTAAAGGATTCATCCGAAGTTGGTATCTTCGCAGCAATTCAAACACCGTTCTCAAGTCCTGTAGGTGATCCTTCTTGTTTCTCGATTTCACCACCAAGTCATCAACATAGCACTCGACACTTTTGTGAAGCATGCTGTCAAAGATATTTTGCATCGCTCTTTGATAGGTAGCTCCAGCATTCTTCAGGCCAAATGACATCACCTTGTAGCAGTAAATTCCCTTAGGAGTTCGAAACGCTGTGAGTTCTTCATCCTTAGGAGACATGCGAATCTGGTTATAGCCAGATGAGCCATCCATAAAAGACATTGCCTCATATCCAGTAGTGGCGTCAATCATGAGTTCTGGGATGGGGAGTGGAAATTCATCCTTAGGACATGCATTGTTGAGATCTCTAAAATCAACACAAACTCGAATTTGGCCATTTTTCTTCCTTACAGGGACTATACTTGAAATCCAAGTAGGATACTTGACTTCCCGAATAAAACCAGCCTCAATAAGCTTGTTGACTTCATTCTCGATCAAGGGTACCAGCTCTGACCTGAAGCGGCGTTGGCTTTGCTTAACAGGACGAGCACCATTTCTAACCGCCAGATGATGAACCGCTACTTTGGGGTCTAAACCAGGCATCTCTTTGTAGCTCCAAGCAAAGACATCTCTATACTCTTTCAGCAGCTCTACATAAGCACTTTCTTCATCCTTCATCAGCAAAGCACTTATATATGTGGGTCTTGGTTCTTCATCTGTGCCGAGGTTGATTTCTTTCAATGCGTCAACTGTCGCCTTCACTCCTTCTTCAAGCTCAGGTGGAGCATCTTTAGCATCTTCATCTTCCTGCAGATCTCCGTCATTGAAAGATATGTGGTGACACCAAGAAATATCTTCCGACTCATTCTTGACATTATTTGGATATGAAGCATTATGCTCTTCTTCTGCAACGACGTAATATGAAGATCCTACACTTTCTTCGTCTTCCTCACGCTCCCTTGTGTGGACTATAGTGTGAGTCTTTGCCTTTAACACTTCTCCACATGAAACTACTAGTTTTGCTTGACGCTTCATCCTTGAAGGGATCAGACTTTGGCAACCTCTCGAAAGTTTTGGGTTGTCAGGAGAAATGGTTATTTTCGCCTTTACATCACCCTTTTGGAGCTTGTTCCTCTTCTTCAATGGTCCCAATCTATCAAAGACAGAAGTTCTTGCAGTTGGTTCTCCGAGCCGATCAAAGACAGACTTTCTTTTATTCGAAGGAACAGACTCATCCTCAGCACCGACATAATTGATGCTTGCCCTCCTTATAGAGATGCGAACTGGTGGAGGTTTTTCGAAACCCAAGCCTTCACGTGATTTCTTCATTGATCCTTCTGGTAGGAGCTTCCCTAACTTAGATGGTTCGTTGGGATCGTACCCAGCCTTTGCAAATAGTTTATAAGCATTTGGATCAAAACCCTCGTTTGTGCGCTTTGTGGGGAGTGCACTATTCTCCGGCAGATTTCGGGCCACAAACTTTCCAAGCGAATTCGAGGATAACTTTAAAGCATCAAGCCGCTTGATAGGAAGGGTTAATCCATTCAGCACGTCACTTTGCAGGTCAGATGATTGGTCTTTCTTCTCCTTCAGTTTTGGGACGTAGTAGAGCGTAGGTCCCGTCTTCTTGCCTGAAGGTGCAAAGTATTGCTTATGTGGTTTCCTTTGAATAGAGTGGCTTCTATCTTCATCCTCTACAACTTTTGCTTTCCCAGCCGCAATCTCAGCCTTCTTTATTGCAATCTTAGGATCCAATGTCTTGGCGATGTTATCAACCCTGACTTCATTCACGATATTCTTCAAGTAAAATTTAGCGTCAGCACAGTACGCTTCAGATTCAGTGAATGGCTTGTCATCAGCAACGATTTTCTTCTCAATACCATCTTCGTGATACTTAAGGCATTGGTGATAAGTGGATGGGACGACTTTATTCTCATGTATCCACGGCCTTCCCAGTAAGATGTTATAGGAAGTTTTTGCATCGATCACATGCAACCATGCGCTTGAAGTCATTTCTCCAATAGTGAGGTCAATTTTTGTAGCACCTATGGCCCTTTGCCCCCCTTGGTTGAATCCATGAATCATCAAACGGCTTTCAATCAAATCCTCTCTTGAAATGCCAAGTTCGTTCATTGTGTGAATAGGCAGAATGTTGATTCCGGATCCTCCGTCAATCAAGATTCTATTCACTCTTTGTTCATTCACATATCCAACCATGAACAATGGACGATTGTGAGGAACTTCCCCAAGTAGGATATCATCACTTGTGAATGTGATCTTTGCTTCACAAGTATTTGCTTCTCCGGCTGTAGATTCAGTGAGTTTTTCTGACTTCGCAGGTGAAGATGGCTTTGGACTTTCATTGTTCTCCTCTACTTTATCAGCATTACAGCATGAGGCCTTCGTATCATCTTTAGGGATCTTCATGCGGAACCAACTTGGTAGAAACTCCTCTAAGGTTACTGGCTGACGCGACTTTTGGTGATGGTAAACCTCCACCTTTGCCTCTCGCGGACGTCCGATCGCCTTTTGCTTCCTCGGCTTCCTTACCATCTTCTTCCTTGTTGGTTTCTCAGCTGGTTCATCTCGTGGGCTTGCCTTACGACGCCTCTGTCGAGTCACCAATATCCAACCATCATCATCTTCCTCGAGCGGTGCGTTCTTCATACTTTGTTCACACAGCTTTGGGGGAGAAAATGATCCTTTTGCTGGAACGGGTTCGAAGTCGCCAAACTTAATCATGACATCTTGCCCTTCGAATCCTTCAGCGAAGTTGCATATCGCAATGGGATCTTGTGAGCCAAAGACGATGGAAACTTGGTTTGCATTTTCCTTTTCATCTTCGAGTATGATCTCCCCTTTGTCGGCCAACTCCATGACTTTGTCCTTAAAGACAAAACATTTTTCAAGAGAGTGACCTAAAAGCCGATGGTACTTGCAGTAGTTTGGATCATTCGTTCTTCCAGCTTCATTAGGACGCTTCATCTCTGGTAGCTCAATGAGCTTTAGTTCCAGAAGTTCATCGAAGATTGCAGGAACATCAGAATCAAGGAATGGGTATTCCCTATCTTGCATCTCTCTCAAAGTTGATTTCTGACCTGTCTTATCCTTGAAAGAAGTCGTCTTCACACTTTGTTTCTTGCTAAACTTTGTGGTGAACTTCACAGGTTTGGCATCAACATTCATGGACTCTTTGCTTTCAACCTTGGGTACGACTTTGCTCCATCTCTTGACTTCTTGCTTGTCTTTTCCCTTGCGAGGTTCGGTGAGTGGTGGCCCTTCTTTTCCAGTGGATGCCATGCTTAGCTCCATATCATGAGCACGTGTTGCCAACTCTTCAAAAGTCCTTGACTTTATGCCTTGCAAGATATAGCGAAGTCCCCAATGCATACCTTGAATGCACATCTCAATTCCTGAAGCTTCACTGAGTCTATCTTTGCAGTTGAGACTTGCATTCCTCCATCGGTTGATGAAGTCAATGACTGGTTCTTCCTTTCGTTGTTGCGTGTTTGTAAGCTCTATCATGCTTACGGTACGCCTTGTACTGTAAAAGCGATTGAGGAACTCATGTTCCAGCTGCTCCCAACTATCAATTGAACCAGATTCAAGGTCTGTATACCAATCGAAAGCATTCCCTTTGAGGGAACGGACGAACTGCTTGACGAGATAATCGCCGTAGGTTCCAGCATTGTTGCATGTCTCAACGAAGTGTGCCACATGCTGCTTTGGGTTTCCTTTGCCATCGAACTGCTGAAATTTTGGGGGTTGATAACCGATTGGCATCTTCAAGCTATCGATTCTTGCGGTGTATGGCTTCTCATATGCAAGCGAAGACTTGGAAGAAACCTCGTACTTATCCTTGATTGTTCCCATAATGAACTCCTTCAGTTGGTCAATTTGAATCACCCCATCAGCAGAAACTTGGATTTCCTTAGCAGGTGTTACTTGCTTAGCTGGAGTATTAATCACCTCCTGAACTTCTGGACGTTTTCCTGGTGCATGGCTAGATTCTCCCTCCATCATGCTTTCCATCTTGTTGATGCGAGCGTCTTGATCCTTGACATAGTTTGATAAGCTATCAATCGCCTTTGTCAAGTTTGCAAGTTGTTCCTCCATCGTTAAAGTATTAATCGCCATCGTTTGCACGGCTATTGGAGATGATGGAGAGTAACATGGATTCTCCCATAGATTGATCTTTGACTGGAATGACTCGCGCGGCGTGGTTGGAGAGGATCCAATGCTTGAAACTTCATCGTCTTTCTTCGCTACTGGACTTCTGGATCTGCAGAGCCTAAGTCGAGCCAAAGTGTTTTCAACAATCTCAGCGATATTTTCTCCTTTTTCCAATGGCTCAGCAGATGATCCTGCTCCTTTGGAAGATGAAGAACCGAAAATTGGAGTTGATGCGGGCGGCACCTGATGTGCTTGTTGTCCCATCAAGTTTGCTTTGTTTCTTGTAACTGGTCCAAAGCTTCCCTTAGTAGCATTCATGCAGCTTTGAACCTCAGAAGAGAACTTGGAATTGGCATCAAGGTCATGAGGCCAGACAGATTTTGCAACGACAGATTTTGAGTTGGTGTTCTTGGAAGCCATCTCAGTGTTGCTGAACTTCGTGAGTGAAAAGTTGAGATGAGAGGTAGAGATTGTCCCACTGGGCGTGCCAGAATTTGTAACAACTAAATTCGCGTCAAGAAAATAAATATCGAGACAAGAAAATATTGCAACAATATATTTTATTTATCCAAATATGAGTGTTACAATCTCTATGATTCCTCTGATTCGTCTTTTCAAACTATAACTTCAAGGGCTTTTGAGCTTGATCTTGAAGTTTGGATTTGGATTTGATCTTGATCTTGATCTTTGACTTGATGAGTTCAAGAGCTTGGAGCTTTATCTTGAACTTGGTCTTGATCTTGAACTTGTACTTGGATTCAAGGGCTTGAAGCTTGATCTTGAATCTTCGTCTTGATCTCTAGAACTTGTAGAGAAATATTTGAGTGCTTGCAGCTTTTGTAGAAATCTCTTGCTTTGATCCACGAGCTCTTTCTTGCTTCTTGTTATGGATTCTTGCTTCTGATTTCCTCTTCCTCAAATGAGAGATTTGACCCCTTTATATAGATATGGGGTGGAGTAGCCACTAAGAAACCCTGACGGGCCTTGGCCCGTAGACCGGCCAATCAGATTTAAGCAGTGACTAGGCCGTATTTGATTGGCCATAACATGTCACATGTCCACATGGCGTATTTTTATTGGTCTTGGGGTTTGACTTGGATTGCCACATCATTTGTAGTGTGGCATGACCCAATTGGCTATTTTATTTGACTTGACGCCACGTCACTTGCCACGTGGCACATTTTTGGGCCTCTAGGAAAACTTATATCCATTGGGCCTTAGGCTAATTTGGGCTAGCCTTTCAAGATTGGACTTTTATTATATTTAAATAATTAGCCCAATTATATTAGTCCACAATATTTATTTGGACCAATATGTCTTCAATTTGATATGTAGCCATATTATTTCATGGATTTAAATCCAACAAAATTTACTTGTCTACACTTACAACCTTTGGGATGACTTGTAACTTCCTATGTATTGGTGTCCTATAAATAGAGGACATTTTGTCTATGGAAGATACACTTGAAACACTTGGAGAATAATACAAGTCTATGGAAGACACACTTGAAACACTTGGAGAATAATACAAGTTCTTCCTTCTCCTCTCATATATTTTGTCTTGTTCTTGCACTACTTTACTATTAATTTTACAACACAATGTAAGTTTTTTTTTTTTTAAACCATCAATGTAAGTTCACATTGCATTAAGTGTTTTCTGGTGTTGTCTTTAACCTTCTTGGTGTGATTATCTAATGCTCTCTGTTCAGCGTTTTCATTTACTGGATATATTCGAATAAATTTGTCTATGTAAACTTTTGTTACATTCCACTGCCAAATCTTATGGTGACTTGGTGGTTATGCACAACATTTTATTTTTCTTCCTTCCTTTCATATTTTAGGTGACTAAAAAATGTAATCAAACAAGTGGCATTCATATTGTGCTAGATATCTACTACCAAATATTTGATTATTCTTTTTTGCTTCATGTAGAAATTCTGTACAAATAAAGTAAATTTGCAGAAGCTTTTTTAGGGTCTGCAAAATATTGTTGTAAAATTGAAGAAGCGTATATGATTGTTATTTGCTTTATTGCAGGTATAGAGTGTAATTCATTTATTCGAACTTTGCATTAAAAAAATTGCAAGTTAGAAATGTATGTTTATCCAGATATTTTACAAAATTGTGGACAAATTGTTTGAAATACTTTATTTCCATATCAACCAGTAAAACACAAAATTTGACTCTAAATTTGGTCGGAAAGAGGACTGGGAAAGCTGAAGAATTTGCACGCAAAACTCTCCAAACAATTTGGATTGTTAGCATGGTTTGTGGTACTATCGTTTCTTTTTCAGTACTTAATTTTGCATGCTTGATCTGATATACTCCCTCCGTAGACACTATTTTCTTATTAGCCCGTTCCAAAAAGAATGACACAATTTTAAATTTGAAAATATTTTTGAGTTGTAGAGCCACATATATATGTAGAGCTTATTTTGGACTACAAATTCCAAAAGTCTTACCACATTTCTTAAATTACGCTCCAAGTCAAACTAAGATAACCATTTTGGAATGGAGGGAGTATTAGATTATCAAACAAGGTACAGATAGTCAAACTAAGATGTTTTTCCTCATGTTTACTTTTGCAATAGTATTGATTGTTTTGAAGAAAATGTACATTACATTTGGAGACATTAGAGTAGTATGATAATTTTGGACAATCTATATTTCATTTTCACAGTTATATTTTGATTTTTTTTTTCATATTCTGCATTTATGTACATATGAAAATATTCAATGTAGATAATTTAATTTCTATTCGTATTCAAATAAGTTTTTTTTTTCTAGCCGAGGGTCTATTGGAAACAGCTTCTCCACCTTGATAGGGGTAAGGTCTGCCTGTATCCACCCTCCCCAGACCCCACTTTGTGGGATTACACTGAGTATGTTGTTGTTGTATCTCGAATAAGTGATTTTCTTCAATCTACCTAAAGTACCCTAGCTAGGTAAGTAAAACAACAATATATAGCTACTTTCAATGTATTTTTTTTTCATGCTGATGAGTTACAGAAGACAAAAATGCTTGAAAAATATTTGCAGGCATACTTATGAAATATTAAATTTTTTCTGCATCTTTTTATTGTTTAGAAATTTAAATATTTTTTTTTAGAATATATTCGAGGAACAAATTAAAAATATGTAGAGCCATGATGCAGCAGACAGTAAGGGGTTCCTTCCCCTTTTGTTTTTTTATTTTTTTTTGGTTTCCCATCGGTATTCCGTATGCACATTGAAGCCCGAATAATTCAAATTTGCGCCAGAAAATCCCAAGAATAAAGTGCTCCGTACCAAAGACGACTTTATTCGCAGGATTTGAACCTCTAATTAAGGATGGAGAAGCACTTACCACTCTTCCACGATTTTTGGTGTCCCTTCCTCTTTTGCTAAAGAAATGAAAAGACCTTCTTTTAAATAATCTTTGCTTCTTTCTGAGAAAATCACCGTGACCAAAATGAGAAGAATAGAAACAAATTATATTACATTAAAAATACTACTTTTTATTTTTACATTTTATCTTTCATTATTTTGGTTCCTTGACAATTTTGACTCGTTTATATATTTATAGCATTCGGGAAAATTATAACTCAAAAAGCTGAATGTAATTCTAATATATCGAATAATTTTGGATTATGTAGGCACGACAAAAATTTACTTTTAAATGACTTTCCAATAAAACGTCAACTCAGATATTATTTTTTCAAATATCAACAAAATATACTCGAATACTGACTAAACTGTATTTGCAACGACCAAAGTATAATTTTGTGCTAAAATTTCATCCTGGGATAGTAATAGTATCAAGAGGAATATATTAGTAGTTGAAGGGACAGTTCTTTAACATAGGCAATACAGTCATAAGGGTAGAATCAATAATATTAACAGGTTTTAAGGGAGTTGACAAGACTGTTACAAAGTGGATTTGGCCTTTCTGTCATAAAGAGAGAATTACTTCTACTACTTGACCTCCATTTAACAAGAAATGAAATACTCTTACATCCTTCTATAGCAACTTATTTTTACAAGAGCGATAAGGAATTGCTCATAACGATCCCTTCCTTTGAAATTTTGTTGCATTAGAAAAAGGTAAAGTATATAAGCTGTCACTATTGTTTAACCTAGATCCGATTTTAGGCCAATTAACAATTAAATTTGTATTTGCGGAGTCACGATCAATAGTTGAAATTAAGAGTTTATACGGTGAGCTAGTACGATAACGATATGCAAGAATGAGCTAATAAAAGTAATGCACAAATGGAAACAAGGAGAAGTAACCGTATCGTATCACTCGTCTTCGAAGAGAGTTCTTCGATATCAGTCGCGCTTCAGAAGACCAAAGTAGAGAACTAAATAAGAACAAAGGGAATATCTGAGCAAGAGCGGGAGAGTATTCTTATTGATAGTGTAGACAGGAAGTAAAAGTTGTTTTTTTTACAATCGATTAAGGCGAATGCTATTTATAAGCCTGATAGGCACCCCTTGGGATTTTTGTAACCGCTGGGCTTGGATCCGTCTAGATAAGTAACTGCCGGTCACATATCCGTTGGAGTCATAACCGCTGGGTTGTAATGATTGCCTTAATGACCATTAATAGATTGATCGTGGATGATCGTGTTAATAACTGCTCATTTAGACCGTGTTGACCGTTGAAGTGTTTCATAACTCCTTTAGGTCTGCTCGTGATAAGTGTCTATCCGTTGGATGTTTGTCCGTTGAAATGTCTGCCTGTGCCACGTGGAAGACACGTGTCACCTTTTCAAGTCTAGGAGCTCTTTCACTCGGGCGAGGTATACTTGCATCCTGGATTCTCGTGCAATGAAACCTCCGTTGATTTGATTGACCACGAGCTGAGAGTCGCTTTTTAGCTTGACGATGGTTGCTCCATAACTTCGGGCTAGTTCCAATCCTGCAATAACGGCCTCATATTCGGCCTCATTGTTAGTTATAAATGGGCACTTGATGGCCTGCCTTACCGTTTCGCCGGATGGAGCGAAAAGAACCAGTCCAAGGCCGGATCCTTTGACGCTCGAGGAGCCGTTTGTGTGAAGGGTCCATGTGCCGAGAGCCTGCCCTGCATAAAGAATAGATTCCCTTTCTGCCTCAGGGTATATGTTAGTGCTGAAGTCTGCTACGAAGTCTGCTAGGACTTGTGATTTTATCGCTACTCTAGGCTGATAGGTGATATCGAATTCAGATAATTCTATAGCCCATTTCACCAGCCTTCCTGAAAATTCAGGTTTGTGCAGAACATTTCGCAAAGGAAAAGTTGTAACCACAGCTATCGAATGACTTTGAAAATAAGGGCGTAACTTACGGGCAGCAGTCACTAGTGCTAGTGCTAATTTTTCTAAAGGTTGATAGCGTGTTTTTGCATCAATTAGAGTTTTGCTAATGTAATAGATAGGAAGTTGTTTACCTTTATCTTCCCGAACTAACACAGCGCTTACCGATGACTCTGAGACTGCCAAATAAATCAGCAGTTGTTCGCCTTCCTGAGGCGTGGAGAGCAGTGGAGGAATGGATAGATACCTTTTCAAATCCCTCAATGCTTGCTGGCATTCGGGAGTCCATTCGAACTCCTTGTTCTGTTTTAAGACATCGAAGAACCTTTTGCAATGGTCAGATGACCGGGAGATGAATCCGCGTAGAGCTGCCACTCTCCCTGTTAGTTTCATGACATCTTTCCTGTTGTGAAGTACGTCTGGGATGGATTCAATGACTTTAATCTGAGCGGGATTGACTTCAATGCCACGCTGAGAAACAATGAATCACAGAAACTTCCCCGATCCGACTCCGAAAGCGCATTTCTCTGGATTCAGCTTCATATTATACTGATCCAGGATTCGGAAAGCTTCCTTCAGATGTGCCAAATGATCTTCTGCTCGTTTGGATTTTATTAGCATGTCATCGATGTACACTTCCATAGTCTTCCTGATATGGTCGTGAAATATTCGATTGACTAGACGCTGATAGGTTGCACCTGCATTTTTCAGTCCAAAAGGCATAACTTTGTAACAGTACGTACCTCGACAGGTGATGAATGCTGTTTTCTCCTAGTCTTCGGGATCCATCAATATCTGGTTATACCCGGAGTACGCGTCGAGGAAGGTTAGCACCTCGTGCCCGGCTGTTGCATCGATCAGTTGATCTATCCTGGGAAGAGGATATGAATCCTTCGGGCAGACTTTGTTTAGATCTGTGAAGTCAATGCAGACTCGCCATTTGCCGTTCCTTTTAGGTACGACAACCACGTTGGCTAGCCAGTCTGGGTACTTGACTTCACGTACTGAACCGATTTTCAGCAGCCGGTCGACCTCGTCATTGATGACCTGGTTCCTGAATGCTCCTTGTTGGCGCGTCTTTTGTTTCACCGGGCGGTGATACGGATCAACGTTCAACCTGTGAGTAATGATGTCAGGAGAAATACCTGTCATATCTGCGTGAGACCAGGTGAATGTTGTATGCCGCTCCTTGAGGAACTGGAGGATATCTCCTCGTAGGCGCTCGTTCAGCTCGGTCCCTAGATATACCTTCCGCTCTGGCTTGTCGGCGAACAGTTCTTCTGGTTCCAAAGCCTCCACGGTTGGCATGTGGCTTTCTCTTTCATCCATCTTCGCAATAAATTCCGGGACTTCATACTCAGCCGCTCCGGGTGGTATGGCTGGCCTCGGTTGCTGTAATTTCTTTTTGTTCTCTTCGGGCAATTTGAGAGCCACAGAATAGAAATCTCGGGCAGAGCGTTGCTCTCCTCGAACCTCACGTACCCCCCCATTCAGATGAGAACTTCAACACTTGATGATAAGTAGAAGGAACAACTTGCATGTCGTGGATCCAAGGTCTGCCCAAAATGATGTTGTAGGCTAGATCCGCATCGACAACGTAGAAAGTTGTTTCCTTTGCTACCCCTTCGGCAAGAGTCGTCAGGGTAATTTTCCCAAGAGTCTTCTCACTTGAATTATTGAAGCCGGACAGAACTCGAGATATGGGTACGATCTTGTCTGACAGCTGCATCTCTCTGACAACCCGTGACTGGATATTGTTCGCGGAGCTCCTCGCATCAATGAGTACCCTCTTGACATCGAATTCTGCCACACGTAACGTTATGACTAACGCATCGGCATGTGGGAATTGCGAGCCATTTGCATCAGAGTCCTCAAATGTGATTATTTCTTCTGATCGCGGGCGCTTGTTATTTGTGATGGAGACCTTCGCGTACTTCTTTACTGTGAAAGTAACGGAGTCCACCTCGATCCCACCTGAAATAACATTAACTGTCCTCCTCGGAGAGGATGCTCGCAGAGGGCCAGGTTTGTTCTGCTGTGCCTTCGCATGAGTCTGCTTTCCCTTCTCGGTCAAGAACTCCTTCAAGAATCCCTGTTTTAACAAATGAGCAATTTCATACCTGAGGACTTTGCAGTCTTCGGTGGTATGGCCATGGTCACGATGGAAATCGCACCACAGGTCCTGGTTTCGCTTGCTTGGGTCAGACTTCATGTCTTTTGGCCATTTGACCTTCTCTCCCATGTCTTTGAGTGCTGCCACTAATTCTGACGTCTCCACGTTGAAACTTGGCAGGCTTGGGGCTCCGCAGAGGCTTGATTCTGAATCATCTCTCCGGGATAACCCTTTGTTGTTGCGACTGCGTCCTTTGGAATGGCTGCATGATTGATCAGGGTACGGTTCATAACGTACGTCTGCTCTCTCAAATTCTGCCTTTCCGCCGGATCCGCCACTACGTGCCTGAGCTCTTCCTCGAGTACCTGTTCCAATCAATTTATCTTCATCGATACGTACCTTAGAATTGTAACGGTTGTAGACGTCTGGCCAACTGGCTGCTGGGAACTCGCGAAGAGACTCATAGTGTCTACGCGTGGCCTCTGAGCTCCTGATGTCCAGGCTGCTGGTGAATGCGATCGCTGCCCATCTGTTTGGTACTTTGGGGAGCAACATTCGTTCCCTCTGGAAACGATCCACATACTTGCGGAGAGATTCGTCAGGTCTTTGCTTGATTTCAAAGATGTCCTCAACGTGGGTCTCCGTCTTCTGAGCGCCTGTATGTGCCTTCACGAACAATTCGGCCATCTCTGCGAAAGATCCAATGGAGTTGGGTGGCAACATTGAATACCATCGCAGAGCTCCATCTGCTAGGGTTTCCACGAACTTCTTCAATTGAACAGACTCGATCTCCTCGTCGGTGAGATCGCTGGCTTTGATAAAGTTACTGAACCTCATGAGATGGTCGTTGGGATCAGATGTTCCGCGATACCTAGGGATGTTTGGCATTTTAAACGTCTTAGGTATCGCTTTTGGGGCTGCCTCCTTCTTCCAGGGTCGCTGTGAATATCGCCGGACATCAAGTTTCTTCAGTGTGGGTGGAGCGCCTGGTATCTGATCAATTCTCTCGTGGAGAGACTTCTAAAGTGCTTCCTGGCTTTCCTTGAATTATTTGGTGAGGGCTTCCACAACAAGGCTCACATCCGTAGGTGCCATAGACCCTCTGTTCTGATTCTGATTGACTTGCGTCTAGGGTCTACAGTATCACTGTTGTTCCGCTCTCCAACTTGTCTCGAGGTATGCGAAGATGGCGCGTCACGACCAGGTGCCGCAGCGTCAACCCTTGCAGTCAAAGGGTTGCTCCTTCGGAGAGAAGTAAGTGCCTCGTTTATTCCTCGGTTTACTTCTGCCTGTTCCTGCATAAAAGCAAAGAGTGTTTCTTGGAGGTTCCCTCGGCCAGGGGAGAGACTCCTATGGCGCCGTCTCCTGGGTGGAGTAGTGCTCTGAGAACGCATATGCATGTATCGCTGCCTGACCGGTCCTTGGGAAGATTACTGCTGCCCGTCGGACGAGTAATCGGGAGAATAATCAGGAGAGTAATCAAGATAGAGTGAAGGAGTGTTTACCTGTTCTCCACCTACGATAGTTCGTTGAGAGTTGCTTTCTGCCATGTTAGTTGTAGAGCAAAAAGATAGACGAAAATAGATATAATATCAAAGATAAACTATTATCCTACGAAGGCTATTGACCGGCTCCCACTGTGGTCGCCAAATTGTTTAACCTAGATTCGATTTTACGCCAATTAACAATTAAATTTGTATTTGCGGAGTCACGATCAATAGTTGAGATTAAGAGTTTATACGGTGAGCTAGTACGATAACGATATGCAAAAATGAGCAAATAAAAGTAATGCACAAATGGAAACAAGGAGAAGTAACCGTATCGTATCACTCGTCTTCGGAGAGAGTTCTTCGATATCAGTCGCGCTTCAGAAGACCAAAGTAGAGAACTAAATAAGAACAAAGAGAATATCTGAGCAAGAGCGGGAGAGTATTCTTATTGATAGTGTAGACAGGAAGTAAAAGTTGTTTTTTACAATCGATTAAGGCGAATGCTATTTATAAGCCTGATAGGCACCCGTTGGGATTTTTATAACCGCTGGGCGTGAATCCGTCTGGATAAGTAACTGCCGGTCACATATCCGTTGGAGCCATAACCGCTGGGTTTTAACGATTGCCTTAATGACCATTAACAGATTGATCGTGGATGATCGTGTTAATAACTGCTCATTTAGACCGTGTTGACCGTTGAAATGTTTCATAACTCCTTTAGGTCTGCTCGTGATAAGTGTCTGTCCGTTGGATGTTTGTCCGTTGAAATGTCTGCCCATGCCACGTGGAAGACACGTGTCACCTTTTCAAATCTAGTCAGCTTTTATCCAATACAACTATACCAATCTCTATAGTATTGCGCGAAAAGAAAACAAGATAATGCTACTTCAAGTGACATTACCTTCTTGAGCCTCACGTATTCTTCTTTCATTTTCCATTTCTTTCGGGTCGGAAATGCAGGCGGCTAGTGAGGCTGTGCCCATTCTCCCTCTTCTTCCGATTGTAAATCAGAATAAGTATAGAGCTGTTTGGATTGTTTCTATTGCTTCACAAATTGAATCATATACAACACTATTTATAAACCCCTTGAGAATCTAAAGTTTTTTGTGTGTGTAATTTCAACAGACTAATGTAATAACGATTTTTTTTATAATCACAGATTGGTATTACAAAAAGAATTTACGAATCATGTTGTTAAGAAATTTTGATCCTTAAAACGGCCTAAGCTGGGATAATTATGAGCCAAAATTCTGCCAAGACGTATTTATCTCCGTAATTCAACTTTAATTTCTGCGTTAGAAAATCAAGGCTACCCTTTTAAGCATGCTTTTAATTTTCAATAATAAACAAAACACAAGTTCAATCAATCCTCAGTGATGGACCATACCAGCCACAACATGTATTCTCGCACAGAAGGCTATATATTGCACTGTCAAGAGAAATTTCAATGTCAACAACAAGTGTGTTGATCAAGAAATAGGAATCGAAGAGACACAAAGAAACATATACCAAGAACATTGTCTATAAAAACATATTAGGTAAGATACAATAATATGTCAAATTCCTAATAACTACAATTACAAGAAATATATAAACAATTTAACTAAATTATTGATTCTTGCGATTTTAGAAAATATCCAGTTATCCTAAACACAATAATTCCGGAAATGTAATAACATCACTTTTTTCGGTGTAGATGATTGGTGCATGCATGTAGACATCAATTACAAGCATATATTATTCTTCTCCTTGTAGAATTTTTTTATGAAATAGGCAGTATAAAAAACTTCATTTATCCCATATTATATGATTCTTTCACTTATCTCAATGTTAATTCATGTAATATAAACATTTTCCGCCTAACTACAACACTTTTTTACTAAAGTGAAATACACGTACAACGTAGTATACAAAACTAGTATTATATTAAAAGTGAGAATCTCCTTAATTAAAGTCGAATTACGAAAATATCCAAGTAAATATTAAAACACCAAAATGTTCTTATAAATTATACTCTCTCCGTCTATTTTTACTAGTCATCTTTTAGCTTTTCACACCCACCAAAAAATCATAAATAAAATGGATGATTTTACTAACTTACCCTCATTAATTATGCTTTGAAAATTTAAAATAAACTATTATTTAAAAAATAGTTATTTAATGATATGGATAAAATTGAAAAAAATCATTAAATAGCTCTTGATTTACTAAAAAAGACAAGTAAAAATTAAAAAAAAAAATCTTCAAAATTGGACAAGTAAAATGGACGGAAGGATATATATATATATATATATATATATATATATATATATATATATATATATATATATATATATATATATATATATAATTCCAACTAACTTTCACTCTTTGATCTTCCCCTAACTACACACATTCACGGTGAGCTGTCTGTTCATTACATTTTCCAGCACTAACTGTAAGATTTATCCTTTTCAGCCTTTTCAACTCCTTGATATCAAACTATAAAAGTGCAAAGTGATATTACCCCCTTTATCCTCTTTATGAAGAACTATCATCAATTAGAAAACATTTTTCTGTATAAAACTATTGTTATTTTTTCATTTGATGTATATCTCTCCATTTGCAATAGCAATTTGCAAGCAATGTCTAATAAGTTAAGGTATGATAATTCCTTTTCTTATAGCCTTATAACCGTCATAATATTAAAGTTGCTTCTTTGTGCGTGTATATGTATTTGCCCCTTGGAATTTGGATGTTGAAATGTGTAGCTTTTTTTATTATTTTAAAAGAACTTACGAAAATACAGAATTTCATAAATTATTTTGGTACTTGTTTTCTTTTGTTGTAATTGGTATTCAACTTAACTTGCCTGAAATATTAGTTTATGGATGCCTAAACTATGTTAAATTTGGCACATATCATGTTATATTTTGTTATACACAAAAAACTCTGTCTTTTGTCAAATTCTATGAGTGGAACGACTTGTAAGTTTGAATCTGACAAAAGGTATGATGTTATGTGTAATTTTATAACATGAAAAGAAAACATTAGTAACTATTTCGAATCTCCATCACATAATAACTACTACGTACTACTTTGCAGCTTTACAATATGAAATTGGCAGTGATTTACTGACCATATTAAGGAAGACATGTACTGATCGAATTTCGATACAACTTCTACGAAATAGTTACTTTCATTCGGAAACTTCTTAATATGTATGCAGTTCTCAAAAGAAAGAGGCAACAATTTCTTCAAGAAAACATCAAAGATTTTAGACCTGAAATTAAATATTCATAACCGTAGCCGACATTGCACAAATTCACAAGTAAATTGTGTGTTACTGTTGAATGAAATATTTAGACAAGTTAATTGTCGACCTTAATATTTGTCATGTCAAGAGGAACTATATAATTGAGTTGTTCGAACATCACTTGATTGCAACATGTTCTTTCTTATGGACAATTATACATACGTCGAACTTTTACAAGAAAGTGTGGTTATAACAAACGTCATAACATAAAATAGACCAACAAATCGTCCATTATAAGGAAATGATTTGATTGTGAGACACAATCATATCACATGCTTGTACCAAATAAAATCAAACTAAATGTCAGCATAATAGTAACAATACACAATTAGATTTAGTTGTTCTCTTCACATATACAAACAAATAAACCTCTGTATATTTAGCAGTAAATTCAGCCAAAAACCTTCAAATTTTAATTTTATTTTAACTAATAACATACATATTGTAACATACTTATATCATTTAAAAACTTTTGTGTTATTTAGTATGAGATACACCAGAACTAGTACAAATAAAAGCATAGAGGAAATAAGTGGAAGCTATATTCACTTCTTACAAGTTAGTCATTTATGATCAGCCAGCGGAAGCTTTTGAGGGATCAGGAATAGAGGTTTTTTTGGGTCGGTCCCCCATTCTCCATGGACAAATTAGTCCAAATATAAATTTCTGTATCAATAATCGTCATCAATATGTTTAATGAATTACTATGAAAAATATAAAAATAAAGGGGATAAGCGTATTATTTTAAACCACAAAACAGGTCTGTATTACCAAATTAAACTTAAGAGAAGATCTTTGAAATTATCCCTTAAAGTTAACACATATCTTTCTACAAGTTGATATATCATTTCTTTTCCTTAATTCCCATTACCTTCGTTTGCATTCTTCCTTTTCTGGGACTCTAATAAGATCCACTTTTCATTCCTTAATTTTCTCAAAAACACCAAATATTCCCTTCCCATATTTTACCTTTCATTCAACATTTTCCGAGTTCCATTGCCACCTCAAACTCTTTCAACATTTTCTTCCCCTATTTTCTCATCAATGTCCAACGAAGCCGCCGCCACCACCACCATGTCCTCCACCGTAGATCAAGAAGAGCCACCATCCGCCACCGCCTCAAACAAACCACACATAACATGGTCCGATTCATACACAAAAGCTCATGTTGCAATCCAATCCTTAACTTCAATCATTTCCTTTATTCCTCCTCCACTTTCTTCCTCCGAAACACCAGCTTTTTCGCTCTTACATGACACCGAAACCGCCGAACAAATCTCTAAACTCCTCCGTCAACCTGATTCCGGTGCTGGAGACAACAACCTTTGTCGTTGGCTTTACGACACGTTCCAATCTTCTGAACCTGAACTACACCTTGTTGTCCTACGTTTTTTGCCGATCATTGCTGGAGTATATCTATCTAGAGTTAATTTACATAAACCATTAGCTGGTTTTGAAGCTGTTTTATTAGCTTTATATGCACATGAAACGTCTTCACGTAATGGACATGCAGTTACTGTGAATATACCTGATTTGTCACACTCTAGCATATATCATGAAACTAATAAGGTTGCGAAAAATTCCGCGACCGAGCTAAATTTGGCTGTGATTTCTCCGAGTTTAGAGCCTTATGGCACCGTGAGATCGATGAAACGTGCAAGAATAGTTGGGGTTGCGTTAGAATTGTATTACGCGAAAATCCAACAAATTCCAGTAGAATCGAAGATTGATTTTTGTGAGTTTTGTAAAATTTGGTCGTCAGGTAAACTTGGTGTCGATGCAGTTGACGAAAATGGAGAGGTAAAGAGGAGGATTAATTTGCCGTGGGAACTTTTACAACCTATGTTGAGGATATTAGGACATTGTTTAATGGGACATAATAATAAGAAGAATGAGAAATTGTATGAAGCTGCAATTGGTGCATGTGGGAGTCTTTATGAAAGGGCTTTGCATGATTTGAATCCAAAGGCAATTTTAGCAACTGGTAGTCTTCTTAAGCTTGCTAAATTGGCTTCAGAATCTGATGATGTTGATTATACAGAGATAAGAGAGTCCAATACCATTACACTTTGAGGTTACTATTCTCTGTATGCATGACAATGTGTCTTAGCTTGTTTTGTTGTGTGTCCTTATTTTAATGAGTTTTTAAATTTTATTCTCTTTTTATTGGTTGCTGGTGTAACTTATTCATTTGTAGGTTGATACCAAAGAATTTAAATATATCTGCTAGTTTTGCAATTATGACATTGTAGACGTATCTCTCTTCAACTCTATATATATAGATAATGGTCAAATTTGGTAATATGAACAATCCTAAATTATGCAAATTTACGTTCCGTTTGACTTTACAATCTTACTGTCGCCATTAGTTAAAAATTCTCAATTATGCCCTTTCGCTGTTGTTGTATTAAGGCATTCAGATGAGGTTTTTAATAGATCCACAAGTTTAACAGAGACCAATTCGGATAATCATGAGCTAATCTTGGCCTATTTTCTAAATAAAACCAACTGGGTATGGCGTATGCAACCTTGGATTGTTGCGCTTTCATCAAAAGATTGCTGCCTCCGAGCCCACCTCTTGGTTGTCGTTGCTCGATCACTTTGTTGTCTACTATACCGAGCCCACCTCTTGATTGTCGTTGCTCGATCACTTTGTTGTCTACTATACCAAGGAGAAAAATGAGTTCAATAGGAAGAGAATGTACCATAAAAGGTTGTTTGGTTGATGGGATTGAGATAATAATCTCAATATTAAATTTGGGATAATATTTATCTCACGTTTGGTTTGGAGATTAACTAATCCAGAAAAAACTTGTACTAAAATTATGGTACTAGCTTATCCCATAGAAAGGGTGAGATTGTAATCCCAGGATAAATATAATCCTGTTGTAAAATATATATGAGAGGAGAAGGAAGAACTTGTATGATTCTCAAAGTGTTTCAAGTGTGTCTTCCATAGACAAAGTGTCCTCTATTTATAGGACTCCAATACATAGGAAGTTACAAGCCATCCCTAAATGAAGAATTAAGTAGGAAAAAGTGGGAGGAATTAAGTAGGAGAAAGTGGGGTAGT
This sequence comes from Petunia axillaris subsp. axillaris, assembly GCA_029990575.1. Lineage (NCBI taxonomy): Eukaryota > Viridiplantae > Streptophyta > Magnoliopsida > Solanales > Solanaceae > Petunia > Petunia axillaris. The sequence goes on from JARKNS010000009.1 coordinate 20,820,061, forward strand.
AAATCATATGCTACAAGTGAATAAATGGAAAGTAATGGAGAATAGTGGTCATCCACATTTATATTACATACATGTATTTGTAACACTCCCCCTTGGATGACCATTTGGAAGATAATGTGCCTCGTTAAAACCTTACTAGGAAAAACCCGGTGGGAAAAAGCCTAGTGAAGGAAAAAGAGTACACATATCCTATAATACACATTTAGAGCTGCCTCATTAAAAACCTTACAAGTAAAACCCAAGTGGGATAAAATCTTGTTAAAGGAAAAAGAGTATAACGCGTATTTTACTCCCCTGATGAAGACACTCCTTGACATCTCGAAGACGACGCATTCCAATCTTGTAAACAAGCTTCTCAAATGTTGAGGTTGGCAATGCCTTGGTAAACAAATCCGCCAGATTATCACTTGACCTTATTGGTTGAACATCTATTTCACCAATATTCTGAATATCATGAGTGAAAAAGAATTTTGGTGAAATGTGTTTTATTCTGTCTCCTTTAATATATCCTTCTTTCAGTTGCTCAATGCAAGCGCTATTGTCTTCATATAATATTGTTGGAATCTTCTTCAAAGGAAAACCACAAATGTGCTGAATATGTTGAGTCATTAATCTCAACCAAATGCATTCCCGACTTGCTTCATGAATAGCCAATATCTCTGCATGCTTTGAAGAAGTAGCAACAATAGTTTGTTTCACTGAATGCCATGAAATGGATGTACCTCCACATGTAAACAAATAGCCCATTTGGGACTGACCTTTATGTGGATTAGATAAATAGCATCTGCATAACCAATCAATTGTGACTTGGATTCATTCGAATAGAACAAACCCTTATCAATAGTGCCTTGGAGGTATCTAAGTATATGCTTAATACCATCCCAATGACTTTGAGTTGAGGAAGAACTAAACCTTGCCAATAAGCTTACAGCAAAAGCTATGTCTGGCCGAGTATTGTTGGCAAGGTACATCAGTGCACCAATTGCACTAAGATATGGTACTTCAGCACCAAGAAGCTCTTCATCAATGTCACAAGGTCGAAACGGATCTTTATTCACATCAAGTGATCTCACAATCATTGGAGTGCTCAACAGATGTGATTTATCCATGTAAAATCTTTTCAAGTCCTTTTCTGTATATGTAGATTGATGAACAATCTGTATATGTAGATTGATGAACAAATATTCCTTTAGGCAACTGCTCAATTTGTAGGCCAAGACAAAATTTTGTCTTTCCAAGATCTTTCATCTCAAATTATTTCTTTAAGCATTCCATTGCCTTTGGGAGTTCTTTAGGAGTCCCAATAATATTCAAATCATCAACATACACAGCTATTATGACATATCCAGATCCAGACCTTTTTATAAAAACACAAGGACAAACTGGATTATTTTTGTATCCTTGTTTCAACAGGTATTCGCTAAGGCGATTATACCACATGCGTCCCGATTGTTTCAACCCATACAAGGATTTTTGAAGCTTTATTGAACAAGCTTCTCGGGAGCCTTTAAATGCCTCAGGAATTTTGAACCCTTCGGGGATTTTCATGAAAATTTCGTTGTCCAATGAACCATATAAATAGGTTGTGACAACATCCACTAGATGGATATCAAGTTTTTCTCGTACTGCCAGACTTACGAGATACCTGAAGGTGATTACATCCACCACGGGAGAATCTGTTTCCATATAATCAATGCCAGGTCTTTGCGAAAATCCTTGTGCCACAAGTCGTGCTTTATATCTAATGACTTCATTTTTTCTCATTTCGTTTTCGCACAAATACCCACTCATAACCCACTGGCTTTACACCTTCAGGTGTTCGGACAATTGGTCCGAAAACTTCACGTTTTTCAAGTGAAGTCAATTCTGATTGAATTGCATCTTTCCATTTTGGCCAATCATTTCTCTGTCTGCATTCATTGACAGATTTTGGTTCAAGATCCTCATTATGTTGCATCACATCAACAGCAACATTATATGCAAAAGTGTTGTCGACAACAATATCATTTCGGTTCCATATTTTTCCGGTAGAGACATAATTCATTGAGATCTCTTCGATTTTTAGTATTTTCAGGTACCTGAGCCTCTCCTGAAGAGGACTTATCATTTGTTATGTCTCTATGCTCTTCTTGAGCAATTACCTCCATATTTTGATCTTTTTGATCAATTGCACCTTTTCTTTTGCGAGGATTTTTATCTTTGGAACCGGGTGGTCTACCACGCTTCAAGCGTGCCTTAGACTCACTTGACCTTATAGATTGTACTTGATGTTTGGCATTTTATGCCTATATTTCCTTAATATTTCCTTACGTTTGAGCTTGTTATTCGCTCGTTTTATGGTTTATGAATGTGGTTTTGCACTAATTTTATGTCGTGTGTATGTAGGGTGTTGTGCAGTGCAATTGGAGCTTTATAGAGCGTGCTTGAGCAAGAAAAGATTGGATTTTGATTGAGGATTGGATCGAGCACACGAAGGCACGACACGAGCGAGATAAGGAGCAAGGAAAGGAGCAGATTGGCTGCGCGCCACAGGTGGCGCGTCGCGCCAGCCACCGCGCCCAGCTTCTGGCGCGTTTGGCTATGCGGCACGGAGCCATAGCGTGCAAAGTTTGACGGGGTCTGCCTTGGGTCGCACGTTCGGGGGCGCGGGGCGCCCGTTATAGCGCCCCTGGAGCGTTTTGGAACTTCCTATTTCGTCTAGGATTGGGTCTAACTTATTACTAGGCTTTTGTAAACCCTATAAATACTCTTTTACTTAGTTTTTGATAGGAGTTCAGACCTTTGGAGCAAGTTTTGGAGGAGAGGGGAGGAGCCCTAGATGTCTTCTACACAAGTTCTTTCTCTCTTTCTCTTATTCTTCTCTTTAATTCTATAGTTTGTTTGTTCTAGGGTTAGAGTAAATACGTGAAGGTTGATGTTTGAAAGTTGATTTCTATATATTGATTTACCATTATGGATTGTTTATTATTTCTTGATCATAATTGTTTGATTATTGAGGCCTGATAATTGAACACTATCTATGGTTTTTAGATTGAACTCGAAAGAGGGAATTTAATTACGTAATAAGAAAGAATAGAACTAGTTTGTGAACCCGGGCATCGGGGAACCAATTTGTGAGTAGGATAGACATATACTTGCTCGCCTAGTTTAATTCATTACAGAATTCGTTAATGCGTGCACGTGATTCAACCCATAGACATATAGGGATTGGAGTAGCCTGCATAGACCGTGAAGAATCGAAAGGTTTTCATGGGTACATTTAACCTGTAGTTAGTAATCTAGGAAATCAAGAAGTAGAATCAACTGGAAAACTCAACTGGATTGTTTGTAACTCTGACCCGGGACCGTCATCTTTTATTGATAACAACTTAGAATTTGCTCTGTTACTTGATTTCAATTACTTGTTTTTATTACTGCATTTAGTTAGTAAATTCTCAACCATTGGAAAAAGATCCCTGAATAGTTTTAGGAAATTGTTTGCTAGAATTCAGTCTGAATAGTCCTCGTGGGAACGATACTCTACTTATCACTTTATTACTTGTCGACCACGTATACTTGCGTGTGCGTTTGGGAGCAACAAGTTTTTGGCGCCGTTGCCGGGGACTAAATTGACTGTTTTCTTTTTTAACAATTTATTATTTTCTATTCAGGTTTAATTTTTTTATTTTATTTTTAGTTTATTATTGTATTACTAGTTTACATGGCATCTTTTAATGAAAGTGGGTTGAATGATGGTTGCTCAAATTTTATTGATTCTTGTCTACTTTGTGGAGGACATCACTTTTGGGAAAATTGCCCGAGTCTTCCAACCCTGCGAGACTGGTTATGTGAATTTTCTACCACCTTTGATTGGAATTTTTGTAAATTGTGTGGTGGTCGGTGGAATGATTGTCCTAAGTGTCATGCTCCTTCCCCCAATAATTTTGGTGATGATTCTAATGATGTTTGTGAGTTTGACAGGAGCGATAAAGTGCAGGTTGTTAGCGAAACTTGGCTAATGGAGCAAGCCAAACTCTTAGAAGTTTATGGGGATTTCAGGAGTGAACTTGCAAATATGACGAGGCAATTTATAGAAGAGAGGGTTGTGCTCAGGCAAGAGATCGACGAATTTGGCTTGACTATTCACGATTTGGAGGAGAATTTGAGTGATATGGTTGAGGTGTCTAATGCCCAATTATCAGTTGTCGTGAATAGTAGATTTGAGATAGAAGAGCTTAGAAGCCAATTTGAGGAGCAAAAAGTGGAATTCCTACCATTCAACCCAATAGCAGTTGATGATGCCAAGGTTGAGGATATTACATTAGAGTCAAGTGAGGAAATAGAAAACATCATATTTGAGGACTCTAGTGTTTGTGCAAGTGAGGGTGTCAAAAGTAATGCAACTTTAGAATTGAAGCGCATTGGACCTCATTCCAATCATTTTTCAACATTGTGTTTGGATAGTGACATGAAAATTGAGCCACCCGAGCCAATGAAGAACCCAAAGGAGGAGGAACAAGGTGCCTATATTTTAGAGTTTGTGATGCCGAGGAGACAAAACGACATCCCTCATTTAAAGGCCAAGAAGTGCAAAATGCGACATTGGTTACTTGGTCCTGTTGTATTTTTGCCACCACCCCAATACCATAGTTGTAATCTTGAGGCAAAGTTGGGGATTCAATTCATTAGTTCAAGGTGGAGACAAAAGTGATGAAGTTGTCTTCGTCGTGCCACGACGTTAACTAAGGCGCTTCTTGGGAGGCAACCCAATTTGCTTGCTTTACTTTTATTTATTTATTTTATTTTTTATTATTTTTATAGTTGTATATTACTTTGGGTGATTCTTTGGATTGCAGGTTCATGTAATGTCGAGGCTAAGTGTGGGGTGTCCTCACCCTTGCCCAATATTGATGACCTGATGAGGGAAGTCTGAGTACCTCATACTATATGGAAGCTTGGAGGATGCTAGCACCAAGGACTAGAATCTTTAGGGAAGTTTTCTTTACCTTGCGCTTGCTTATTTTTAGCACTGAGGACAGTGCTTAGTTTAAGTGTGGGGTGGGGGAACTACCCTTTATCTATTTTTGAGGTTAGGGATGCATGTACCGTAGGATTTTCTTTTGTCACTTGACTTTATTTTTATTTGTTTTTTGCTTTAATATATGAAGAAAAAAAAATTTAGAAAACCAAAGAAAAATTCCAAAAAGATTTTCCTTTTAGTTTAATTTTATTAGTGGTACATGTCATCCAACCCGTGGTTTTTCTTATGACCTCGGTTCTTTTCCATGGGGAGACCTTTGAACCGGGTAGTTTCTATTTTTATTAGGATTAGGATAGTTAGTTGTAGATGACCCTAGACGTAGGAAAAAGGTAGAATGCTAGGTGCCTTTGATTTGTTTGATACCGATGGACTTGGACTTGATTGCATGTGCTATTTGTGGTGTCCTTGAGTTTAATTTTGATGCATGCCTAGGAAAAACATGGAACGACCCCCTTGAGATGCTTGAATCCGCTTGCTTGACTTGATTGTGAACCTTTGTGCATTAGTGCTTAAATTTCCACAAGTTGCATTCTAGATGCTTGATTTAGAGTTGTTGATGGAACCTTTTTGTGTGGATTGTGTGCAATGTGAGTTGTGAGGCATATTCTTGTTTACTCCATATTGCATATTAATGTCTAGAACTTGCCCCGTGTGTGTGCAAAGCGAAATCCTAGGTTTGTTCTAGTCGGGAAATGATACAAGGCCTTCCTTTGTTTGCCTACCCTTACATATATACCTTGAAAAAAATTGTTGTTGTGATTTCTTTGACCCTTTTTGTTGGCACCCACACCCCGAGCCTACCCATTTGTTCTAAATTGACTCTTTTGGCCCCCTACTCCTTAAGCACTTTATTGATATTGTGTTGTTGATTGGAGTTGTGGTTGGATGTTGGGAGGTTTTTGAGTGGAGCTCATGAAGGGGAATAATTGAAAAAATTGCGAAGTAGTGAAAGGCATTGGCAAGGTTGTATGAAATTGAAAATTGAAAAAATAGCAAAGTTGAAAAGAAAAGAAAAAGAAAAAATTGTGGAAAAAGAAATAAAAAGAGAAAAGAATATCCATTCCTTGCTAGTGTGTGCTTAATAGAAAAATGCTACTTGTGTGAAGGTGTATGTGTAGAAGTTGTTGATTTGGGTGGCTTGATGAGATTGATGATTAATTTGAATGTGATGTATTAAAGTGCTTAGGGAGGTAGTCACTATTACCATATGTAGCCTACCCGCCCCTTAGCCTACATTACGACCTTTCTAAAGTCCTAGTTAATCCCGATTGGAGTGAGCTTACATTAGTGGAGTCCTACACTACGGGCAAGCCTATGGTACGTTGTGTGTGACATGTGAGACTTTCATGAGAGTGAGTGAATTTATTTGTATTGCCCCCATTCTATTCATGATATTGATTTTGTGTGTGATCTTTGGGGGGCACTCTTTTGCTTCATATTGGTGAGGGCACGTGGTTTGCATGAAATAGGTGAAGTTGATGGTTCTTGGTTGAGTAGATAGATGTGATTTTGTGGGAGCATGGTTTCATTAAGTTGAGTTTGTGCATATGAGCTATTTTTGGGTGGTTGTTTCTATATTTTTGATTTTGATAATTTGTTGGCATGTTGTGGATCCATAGTAGTCATGTGTGCATTGGTTCAATGGTCGGTATCAACCATAGTCAAAGGCAGACCTGTTTTACCTAGGTTGGGGAAGTGAGATGTGACTTGCTCGAGGGCGAGCAAAGGTTCAAGTGTGGGGTGGTGATGTTTGGCATTTTATGCCTATATTTCCTTAATATTTCCTTACGTTTGAGCTTGTTATTCACTTGTTTTATGGTTTATGAATGTGGTTTTGCACTAATTTTATGTCGTGTGTATGTAGGGTGTTGTGCAGTGCAATTGGAGCTTTATAGAGCGTGCTTGAGCAAGAAAAGATTGGATTTTGATTGAGGATTGGATCTAGCACACGAAGGCACGACACGAGCGAGATAAGGAGCAAGGAAAGGAGCAGATTGGCTGCGCGCCACAGGTGGCGCGCCGCGCCAGCCACCGCGCCCAGCTTCTGGCGCGTTTGGCTATGCGGCACGGAGCCATAGCGTGCAAAGTTTGACGGGGTCTGCCTTGGGTCGCACGTTCGGGGGCGCGGGGCGCCCGTTATAGCGCCCCTGGAGCGTTTTGGAACTTCCTATTTCGTCTAGGATTGGGTCTAACTTATTACTAGGCTTTTGTAAACCCTATAAATACTCTTTTACTTAGTTTTTGATAGGAGTTCAGACCTTTGGAGCAAGTTTTGGAGGAGAGGGGAGGAGCCCTAGATGTCTTCTACACAAGTTCTTTCTCTCTTTCTCTTATTCTTCTCTTTAATTCTATAGTTTGTTTGTTCTAGGGTTAGAGTAAATACGTGAAGGTTGATGTTTGAAAGTTGATTTCTATATATTGATTTACCATTATGGATTGTTTATTCTTTCTTGATCATAATTGTTTGATTATTGAGGCCTGATAATTGAACACTATCTATGGTTTTTAGATTGAACTCGAAAGAGGGAATTTAATTACGTAATAAGAAAGAATAGAACTAGTTTGTGAACCCGGGCATCGGGGAACCAATTTGTGAGTAGGATAGACATATACTTGCTCGCCTAGTTTAATTCATTACAGAATTCGTTAATGCGTGCACGTGATTCAACCCATAGACATATAGGGATTGGAGTAGCCTGCATAGACCGTGAAGAATCGAAAGGTTTTCATAGGTACATTTAACCTGTAGTTAGCAATCTAGGAAATCAAGAAGTAGAATCAACTGGAAAACTCAACTGGATTGTTTGTAACTCTGACCCGGGACCGTCATCTTTTATTGATAACAACTTAGAATTTGCTCTGTTACTTGATTTCAATTACTTGTTTTTATTACTGCATTTAGTTAGTAAATTCTCAACCATTGGAAAAAGATCCCTGAATAGTTTTAGGAAATTGTTTGCTAGAATTCAGTCTGAATAGTCCTCGTGGGAACGATACTCTACTTATCACTTTATTACTTGTCGACCACGTATACTTGCGTGTGCGTTTGGGAGCAACAAGTTTTTACCGGGACATCAACTCGAACAGGAGCATTTGCAACCGGAATGTGGGATTTAGTAACCCTTGGTAGGTCAGTGAATGCATCTAGCAGTTGATTTGCAATATTTTGCAAATACACTATCTTTTGAACTTCTTGTTCACATTGATTTGTACGAGGATCTAAATGAGATAGTGTTAATGCATTCCAGTCAATATCTTTTTCCAGCTGCTTATTCTCTCCCCCTAATGTTGGAAAAACTGATTCGCCAAAATGACAATCAGCAAACCTTGCGGTGAATAAATCTCCCGTCATGGGCTCAAGATATTTAATAATAGACGGAGATTCATACCCAATATATATCCCCAACCTTCTTTGTGGTCCCATCTTTGTGCGTTGTGGTGGAGCAATTGGCACATATACCGCACATCCAAAAATTTTAAGATGGGAAGTATTTGGCTCCTGACCATAAGCCAATTGTAGTGGGGGAGAATTTATGATAACTTGTCGGCCTAATCCGAACAAGAGCTGCCGCATGCAAAATAGCATGACCCCATACCGAAATAGGTAATTTAGTTCTCATAAGCATTAGTCTAGCCATTAATTGGAGGCTTTTGATAAATAATTCTGCTAGACCATTTTGAGTATGAACATGAGCAACTGGATGTTCAACTGTAATCCCTGTTGACATACAATAATCATTAAATGCTTGAGATGTAAACTCACCAGCATTATCAAGACGAATTGTCTTAATAGCATAATCTGGAAATTGTGCTCTCAATCTTATTATTTGAGCAAGCAACCTCGCAAATGCCATATTGCGGGTTGATAATAAGCACACATGTGACCATCTTGTAGATGCATCTATTAAAATCATAAAATATCTGAATGGTCCACATGGAGGGTGTATGGGCCCACATATATCACCCTGTATACGTTCCAGAAATGCAAGGATCCTGATCCCAACTTTAGATGCTCTAGTAATTAGCTTTCCTTGAGAACAGACAGCACAAGAGAATTCTTTAAACCGAAGAATCTTTTGGTTCTTCAATGTATGCCCATTTGAATTCTCAATTATATTGCGCATCATATTATAACCGGGATGGCCCAACCGGTCATGCCAAATAATAAAATCATTTGATTCAGTAAACTCTTTGTTTACTATGGCATGTGATTCAATTGTACCAATATTTGTGTAGTACAAACCGGAGGAAAGAGCGGGGAGTTTTTCAAGAACATATTTCTCACCCGACTTTATTGTAGTAATATAAAGATATTCAATCTTTCCATCAGTTTTAGTCTCAATATGATAGCCATTTTGGCGAATATCCTTGAAACTTAACAAGTTTCTTTGAGAATTACTACAATACATGGCTTCATCAATAGCCAAACTTGTTCCTCCAGGTAATAATAAATTGGCTTTGCCATAACCTTCAACCAACTTTGTACTACCACATATTGTACTAACATTGGACTCTTTATTAATTAAATAAGAAAAATATTTCTTATCCTTTAAAATTGTATGCGTTGTAGCACTATCCAAGAGACATATATCTTTGCTATTGAGCTTGAATCCAACTGAAGACCGGGGAATTTCCATTTTCTTCATAAAAAGATAAAAATTACATAGTAAGAAATACTAAAAATAAAGTACAAGAAAAGTACTTTTAAACATTGAATAAATAAAGATGACATTTTTTTCCTAACTTTAAAACATAAAATAAAGACAACATTATTCTTTATTATTTTTATTCCCCAGTTACAACATCAGTTCTTTAGTTACGATTCTCAAAGAAGTTTCCAGCTTCTAAATGGGTAATATTTGGGAGGTCTTCAAAAAGATCATCATCTTTTACGGCAAGATACGCCTCCGTCCCATCATGCTTGTCAGCAAGATGTGCCAGATATGTCCCATTGTCATTATTTTGGAAGGTCAAATGTGCCTCCACATTATTTTCATTTCTTTTGAGCGAAGCTTGATAAAGCTTGACAAGATGTTCCGGCGTACGACAAATTTTCGCCCAATGACCTTTCCCACCACATCGATGGCAAATATTATTATTCTTGCCTTTTGAAGGATTAGCTTGAGAACCCTTATTGTTCTCATATTTATTTCCACCGTGACGACGAGTATTATTTCGTCCATTGCCGCGCCCACGACCATGGCCTTTACCACGGCAATTATTTTTCCTTCTTTCAGGCACATTATTTGTTGCTACAGCATTCGCCTCAGGGAATGGAGCATGCGCTCCCACATTCACCTTAGGGAACGGAGCAGATCCAGTGGGACGGGCTTCATGATTTTTGATCAACAGGGAATTATGTTGCTCAGCCACCAGAAGGCATGAGATCAACTCAGAATGCTTTGTAAATTCCTTTTCACGGTATTGTTGCTGTAACACCATGTTCGATGCATGGAAAGTGGAGAGTGTCTTTTCTAACATCATAGCATCATCAATATTTTCTCCACATAATTTCAGTTGAGAACTGATCCTGAAAACAGCAGAATTATATTCGGTTACAGTTTTAAAATCTTATAACCGTAAATGAATCCATTCATCCCAAGCCCTTGGTAGTACCATGGCTTTAAGGTGATCATACCATTCTTTTAAGTTAGTCCACAATTCGAGTGGATCTTTCACGGTTAAATATTCTGGTTTTAATCCTTCATCAAGATGATGGCGAAGGAAAATCATGGCTTTAGCCTTATCTTGGCTTGATGTCTCATTTCCTTCTTTGATAGTATCACCAAGGCCTTTTGGCATCCAAATGTATTTCGGCATCAAGCACCCATGACAAATAGTTTTTGCCGGATATGTCAAGTGCCACAAATTCAAGTTTTGATAAATTTGACATAGTGAAAAACTATAAAAGAAAACAAAATGGATTAGTAATAATAAAAAGTTATTACCAATGAAACTTTAACAAGGATATGTAGTATTATGTTTCTTATCCGTTAGTAAAAAAAAATTTAGTAAAGGTGCAAGTATGTTACAGTGTATTATAAGAATATAATAAAGATAAAAAAAAAATGTCAAAACTTTATATATATTAATATAATGAGTAGTAGCTCATGGACAACTAAGTGTACCAACAGTAGCCTTTATTGTTTTGTACCTATTCGCATGAAAATTATTCATGAGGTTGCAATAACAAGGGAGTAGCAGATATCATACCTTAGTTGATGGCTAGGAAAATTTGAAACTTAGCTCGAACAAGATTAGAGTTATTTCGTGCTGATAACGTGTTGTAAAACTAATAGTAAAGTAGTGCAAGAACAAGACAAAATATATGAGAGGAGAAGGAACAACTTGTATTATTCTCAAAGTGTTTCAAGTGTGTCTTCTGTTGACACCCATTTTTGTCCCGGATTTTAATTAAAAGTATAATAATTTTGAAATTAAGTTTAATTTTGAAGATTGCAAATAAAATAGCTAATTTTAAAGGGAAATGACCAAAATCCCAAGTCGTCCCTTCATTTGCAGCGTGCTATGCAATTATCTGTTTAATTTAATTAAAGGGCTAAATCCGTTTTAAATTTTATATTAGGATTATTTCTAAAAAGCCCATATCACACAAAAGCCCCAGCCCATTAATTCACCATTACCCCTATCATCCTCCTCACAAAACCCTCCCCTTTGGACTCATCCCCACAACAAGGATCATTTTTTTTCAGCCGAGCCCCTCCACTATCCTTCTCTAAAATCCACACACATATCACCTCAACCTCACACAATTTATAGATCCAAACACACCACGCACGGATCCTTCACTTTCCTTTTTCGATTTTCTTCTTTATCATTTGGGTCTATTCCAACAAAACCCTTAAAATATTTGCTGATTCTGTAGGAAAGTACAACCATGGCTGTTGTTTTGAAACCAAGTGATTGTTCTTGATTGTTACTGTACTTGTTAGAGCTGTTGCAAGTATAAAGGGAAATTCAGAAGGGGATGCTTCATATGTGCTTCGTCGGAGTTTATCTGACCCGGAAAAACCATTTTTCGATCGACCTCGTTTTTATTACTTCGGTGGGGTCACTGTTCTCGTCGATTCTACTCGTTTCTGGACGATTTGTAATTGGATTTGGGATTGATGGTGGAGTTGTAGCGACGCCGTCGTGTCTCTCACCGGAGAGCCATGGCCGGTGTTGCTCCTCCTCCTCTCTGCTATTAACTCGCTGTTTATACCCCACCGGATAAACCCATTTCCGGTGTACCCTTTTCTCCGACGTCCTTTTCTGTTTAGATTCATGTAATGGGTTTCAAACATTCGCATCATTTGTTGTTATAACCACTACTATGGCCGGAATTCTAGCCGGCGATGCATCCTGTTTCCGGCTGAGTTCACTAACGATGGAACCATCCTCTGTAACGGCTGTTTGCTTTATGACTTTACTCCCTTGTCCATTATTACTGTTTTACTGGTGTTACTTGTGGGTTTTGCTCTGTTTATTCGGTTGATTCTTGAACTGAAACGGGAAAAAGAAAGGGTCGAAGCGACGCCGTTAGCGTTGCTCCTCCTCCTTCCCCGAGCGCGTGACGTGTTTTCTACACTGTTGTTAAAGCTATCAATGGGAATCTTGGTCATTTGTTTGAGCTAAAGAGTGATATCAATAGGGTCAGTGTAGGTCTTGGTTAGATTTCTTTGCCTAATTGTTGTGGTGTTTTAGGATGTGAAAAGCTTGAATTGGATAGTGATTTGGTTAATGAAAATGGGTTCTTGATTGTTCAAGCTTTGATTGATTCTGAAGGAAGATTCTTGGATGTTTCAGCTGGATGATTACTAATTGTCTCAACTGTTTACTTGAGTGTTGACTCGTTTATTTTTTTTGCTAAATTGACCGAGTGTGGACTCATTCTATTTTTGATAATTGCCTCATGTGCATTTGAACATATACTCTGCTTATAGCCTATGGAAAATACTAATTTTTTAGGCTTATGGACAGTGAACAAGATACTACGCTGGCCAATGAAAAAAAAAATATATATATATATATACGTATTGAGGCCTACCCAATGAATTGACGGATTTTGAATGGATACTACACTTGAACAGTCCCGTCCCCGTGTCCCTAAAGCAAAAAGGCGATGATGAATGCATTTTAATGCTAAGCAAGTTGAATAGAGTAGTGAGTTTGGTGCTTTGGCACGGCAATATGGCCCGGGCTCCGTGTTTGCAACCGCACCAAATCCCGAGCCTCTATTCGACGCGCCATACAAACCTGAGCCTAAATTTTGCAAAAACAAAACCCCTTTATTATTATATTATTATTATTATTCTATTATTATTATTATTATTATTATTCTATTATTATTATATATTCTATTATTGTTATTATTATATATATTTTTTTTCTTATTATTATTATTACTTTATTATTATTTTATTTTATTAATCATTACACTTTATTATCGTACTAATCCCGTTTAATTCCCGTTTTATTGCGAGGTATATCTTGCACGAGCAATTCGGGAACGCTTTTGGCTAACTCGCGAATGAGAATAGTCCTTTGCATTGAGGGCATTTGGAGATTGAATTCGGACCCGAGCATTCAGAAATAAGACTTAGGAATTTTAGAAAAAATCAAGACTCCCGCGAGTTGATCAATTTACCGGTTCTATCTTTAACTTTGCTTTCCTTAGATATTTATGTAAATAAAATGTGTGAATTATTTTATTTGATAATAATATTTGATTGCTTGGTATATTGCTTTACTTTATGTGCATTATCCTTTTTATTTTTGAAGTCGTTATTTAATTTATTGCAAACTGGGGCAAATTAGCAAAATGCGTGCAAAAATTAAAATATTTTTCATAAACAAGTTTTATTTCAATTAATTATTTTAGATAATTTTTTTAGAAAAGCATATTTTGCAAATATTTGGAAACCTGTCGGATTAACCGTATTTTACGGAATTTCGGAAGTTCTTTAAAAACCTTCTTCCGAAATTAATAAAACCTCTTACATTTAGAATCTCTGGAAGAAAGACCGTCTTTTTTTATAAAAACGGAGTTTTGCACGCATTTGTTAATTTGGTTCCCTATTTTCCTTAAATTGGGTGGCGACTCCAAAAACTCCAAAGAGTTAGCCCATCCTGTCGATATTCCGGAATTTATCCTTTTCGGGGTAATTTTTGGGGTTCAACATCTTCCATAGACAAAGTGTCCTCTAATTTTAGGACTCTAATACATAGGAAGTTACAAGTCATCCCTAAATGAAGAATTAAGTAGGAGAAAGTGGGAGGAATTAAGTAGGAGAAAGTGAGATAATAAATCATGTGTTACAAATGAATAAATGGAGAGTAGTGGTCATCCACATTTATATTACATACATATATTTGTAACAAATCCCATATTTATGGGTTATCCTAAGTTTTTGGTCCTCCTAACCAAACATGAATTATATTGGATCCACAATTAATCCTCGGGATCCGTAGGATTGGTATATTCTTTTGTAAAGCTCTTAGCAATTGTTGGTGATTAGCTGCACCAGAAAATGCCAAATATGAATCAATTTAAGCTCCAAATTAGAGGATGATGCAAAGGGAGCTTTTCAAGAATTCTTTTAATGTTTTCAACTATTCTGAAATAATCAGAAATCATGTAACTTCATGTGAACTTAGCTCATAAATAAATTCTTGAAATAATGTTATTAGCACAATAATATGAAAGTTAGAGATTTGAACAAGCTCCTTAATAGTAAAAGAAGAACTATTTCTAGAATAAAAGCTTCTAGAATATTTTGAAAAAGTTAAACTGATTGTTTTAACAAAGTCAAGTTAATTATGTCACTTGAGAAAAAAACAATTGTAGCTCTCCTCTAAATTAATGTATTTTTAGCATTTTAAATTTGATCCAAAAATAGATGCAATTTTAACAAAGCAAAATGCATAGATAGACAATCGAAGTTGACATCAAATCCACTTAGAGCCTGTTTGGCCAAGCTGCCAAAAAATGCTTATTTTAAAAAGTAAGATAAGTACTTTTGAAGAATAAGCAGTTTGTGTTTGGCCAACTCATTTGAGAAATGCTTTACTAAACAGTGTGTTTGGATAATCTTTACAAAAGTACTTTTGAGTGTCAAATTACGAAAAAGTGCATTACTAAAATTCATTATGTGACTAATATTATTTAAAAGTGTCAGGGATTTAAAGATTTTTTCAATAAAAGATTTAATTTAATATCTTATTTTTGTTTAGTTTAAATATAAAATATAAAAAAATATATATTATGGTTTTTAATCAATAAAAATAAGGTTAAATTAAAAGCGTGAAGCAGAAAACAAAGTTTAATTTATATTTAAGAAATAAATTGATTAAAATAATTATATATAGTATGTAAAATAAATATTTTTGGCAAATATATTTTTGTCTTAAAAAAATTAATAAACTACTTCTGCTTCTGGGGAAAAGCATAAATTTGTAGCTTCTTCTCAACAGCAGAAAAACTGCTTCTGCTTCTTCTCAAAAGTACTTTTTTCTTTTGGCCAAATACCTCAAAATTCTTCAAAAACGCTTTTTTCTTGGAAAAAAGTACTTTTGGCTTCTGAGAAGCTTAGCCAAACAAATTATTAGATACCTTAATTATCCTTGTGATCATATATACATCTTTCATTGGTATAATGTGGAACGTATGGTTGTTTTGGTTACCAAAAGAAATGTTCTTAACAATAAACTTCTATTCTTTTTTTACAAAAAAAAAAAAAAAAAAAATCTTTCAACTATTTTAATCCAACATTAATTAGTTATATGTATTGGGTAAAAATCGGCTCGCTTATGAGTTGCCTCGGCAAGACAATTTGACAACCGCCTAGCACGTGAAGACAAACCAGTGACTGAAGCAATGGAGTTGATTATAGAAGTCAGACACCGAGGTCGTCGCCGAAGGCGAGGCGTAAGCTGAGCTTCGGTGACGTCCACCTCGGTCAAACATCAAGGCCTCACCACCGAGGTCACACACTTGTACCTCGGTGAATCGCCTCGGTTCGAGCGGCTTTGCAGCCCACTACTTCAGCCCACTATCTCCATTAATGAGCACTCAGAATGTGGGTTTGAGCACTACCAGACATGGAAAACGTGGGCTAGGCCCTTGAGTCTATAAATAGAACTTCATTTTGTATTGTACGCATTCAGAAATACATACAGAAACTCTGCCAAATTTTGTACTCATTACGATATATTGAAATTAAGTTACTTTCTCGTGTTTTACGCTTATTTCTTGCATTTTCCCGACTTTGATATGAAAATTTGTTTATACTCTAACCCAAATTCGATTTGTGATCCTAAACCGATTTAGGCCCATACAAATTGGCGCCATATGTTGGGATATAAGCAGAAACGTTCGTTCCAAAGTTCAACGTTCTTTTTCGTTAAAGCCTATATTTTTTCAACGACGACATGACCGACAGCAGTAGAAATCTTGATGATCAGACTGACGTTCCGTCGAACCAACAGTCCTTATCTCCAATGACAACTGAAGCCTTCCAAGCTTTTGTTGTTGCTTCGCTCAAAGCTCTTCAAGAACGGCAGGATGAGCAAGCGCACATCAACGTCGAATTCCGCGCCTCGTTAGAGGCGAGGAACAGTTCAGCACCGAACGACACCCAACCTTCGGCTCCAAATGGAGGCATCCCGACCTTCATTCCTACGGGCGCGATAATAGGGGGACCTCCCAATGGGGCCACATCTGGGGGTTCGGGAAACATACCAAGCGCAACGCCACACTTCAGGACGATTCCCTCCGTGGTAGAAACTACATCCTCGGTCGACGTTGAAAGGTTGACAAGGGAAATTGAGGCACGCGTCGAGGCGCGCGTTGAAGCTCGCGTCGAGGCACGCGTTGAAGCTCGCGTCGAGGCACGCGTAGAAAAGCGCCTCGAAAGCGTACCAGGGATAACAAAGACCGAAGATGAGCTTGACATAGATCAATACAGGGAGTTGCCATTTAAGCCCGAAGCGGCTCCAGCTCTGACTCCTAAAAACTTCAAATTCATGTTCTTTAAAAAGTATGATGGGACCACCGATCCCAAAGAGCATGTAAGGGAGTACATGGCGATGGTAAAGAGCAATGACTTAACGGCAATAGAGCTCGAGTCAATGTTCTTAAAAGAATTTGGCGTATCCTTGGAGAAAGGAGCGCTGCACAGGTACATGTGTCTACCAGCGGGGTCAATTTCCACCTTCAAGGAAATGACCAACGCCTTCGTTAAGGCCCACATCGGAGCTCAAAAAATTCTCCAGAGGAAGGAGGATATATGCGAGGTCAAGCAACGGCTCAGTGAGCCACTTAAGGAGTTCCTTGAGCGCTTTCATGCTGAGCGCATGGAGCTACCTCGGATGGATGATACTCTGGCCATCATGGCATTTGAAAAGGGTATCAATGTTTGCAATTCTGACGCCGCTGCTGAATTGCGAAAGAGCTTCAACAATACCAAGTCTTAACATGGGAAGATCTACACAAACAGGCTTACTCCAAGATCAGGCTGGAGGAGGCTGAGTTTAAAAGCCGAGGTTATAATTACAAAAACCTAGGCGAATCTTCACATCGCGCCGAGACGTCGCGAGGAAATCTGAAGGGGAGGTATGAACCATATACCTCCACAAGGCAGCTTGTCAGCCAGAAGTTGGGAAATTCATTCGGAAACTCATTCACAAGCCCACATATAAGCCAACGGCTCGGAGGAAAGGTTCACTCCAATACGAACCAAAGAAATTCCTCAGGCCCAGCTTCAGCTTCAAAGAAAGAACTAAGCGAATATGACATCACTTACCAACCCCGAACAGCCATCAAGTCCCAAGTCTTGGCTGACTTCGTAGCCGATTTTAGTGTTGGGATCCTGCCCGAAGCCGAAAAGGAGAACTCAATATCGAAAGGAACAACTTCGGGGCTGTGGATACTTCACACCGATGGGGCAACTAATTCCAGGGGTTCGGGATTAGGTATAGTGCTGAAAGCACCCACCGGGGAGAAAATCAGGCACTCGGTTCGGTTAAAAAAAGTGACCAACAATGAGGCCAAATACGAAGCAGCCTTGGCAGGCTTGGAGCTAGCTAAAAAAATGGGGGTGGAAAGAATTGAGTTTAGATGCGACTCACAGCTAGTAGTAAATCAAGTGCTCGGTGAATACACGGCTCGAGAGCCCAGAATGCAGCTATTCTTGGACCGAGCACAGAGGATTTTGGCCTAATTCCAAGAGTGGCAAATCAAATAAGTGCCTCGGGAGGAAAATACCGAGGCTGATGCCCTGGCAAACTTGGGTTCGGCGGTCGATGAATCCCACTCGGGGACTAATTCAGTGGTTCAGTTGCTATCTGCACAGATAAGAGAGATGAAATTGCAGGTCAAATCGGTGGACCAAAAATGGGATTGGTGGAGTAAGTTTATCTCTTACTTCGACTCGGGAACTGTCTCCCAAGATAAAAAGGAGGCCAAAAAATTAAGGACTCAAGCGGCTTCATACCATATGATCGAGGGTAATTTATATAAGAGGTTGTATTGCGGCCCGATGGTCAAGTGTTTGGGTCCAGATGAGGCTAGATATGTAATGGTCGAGGTGCACGAAGGCGAGTGTGGCAATCACTCAGGGGGAAAGTCCTTGGTGCGCAAATTACTAAGGGCTGGGTATTATTGGCCCACCATCAGCACAGATGCAAAGGCCTTCGTGCAAAAATGTGATAAGTGCCAGTGCCACGCACGGATGATCCATCAACAAGCCAAACCTCTGCATTCGGTCGTATCACCATGTCCTTTCATGAAGTGGGGGATGGATATCGTTGGACCCCTACCGAAGAAAAGGGTGGTGTTCGGTTCATTCTCGTATTAACTTATTACTTTACTAAATGGGTGGAAGCAGGAGCTCTCACCGAGGTTAAACAGAAACAAGTAATCGATTTCATCAAGAAAAACATCATCTATAGGTTCGGTGTCTCGAGGGAAATTGCTTGTGATAATGGTAAACAGTTCATGGGAGCAGTCATCACTGATTTCTTCAAACAATGGGGGATCAAAAGAATTGCTTGAACCCCCTATCATCCAAGTGCCAATGGCCAAGCTGAGTCTTTGAACAGAATTATAATAAAAAATCTCAAGAAAAGGCTCGATGAGAAAAAAGGTCCCTGGCCCGAGGAGTTGCCAGGCGTGTTATGGGCCATGCAGACAACAGAGAAGAACAGCACCGGCGAGACTCCTTTTTCACTTGCTTAGGGTATGGACGCCCTTATCCCCGTGGAGGTGGGCGAACCAAGTCTTCGGTATGCCCACACCACCGAGGAGGCAAACCAACAAACCATGCGCATAGAGTTGGACTTTCTCGAGGAGAAAAAAAAGTTGGCTTTGGTTCGGCTAGTTGCTCAAAAAAGGCAGATCGAAGCATATCTCAATAGGAAGGCCAAACTTAGAGATTGTAAAGTTGGCGACTATGTGCTGAAGGCTACGAACCAATCAACGAAGGAAGAAAATGGGGGAAAGCTTGTCGCAAATTGGGAAGGACCTTACAGAATCAAAGCAGTTGTCGGGAAGGGATCTTATCAAATTGAAGATCTGTAGGGCACACCCGAACCCTTGAATTGGAACATTTCCAATTTAAAGCGGTACTACTTCTAATCAAGGTAAATATCCCTTAATCTTTTTAAAAATTATATTCAGTCTTGAGCCGAAAAACGCTCCTACGGCTCCTATTGAAATGTACTAACTTGCTCCTCGCTTCGTTTTGCTTGACCTTTTCAGGAAGCGCATAAAACGATTTCCAGTGCTCGGATCTTCATCAAGATTCACACCCGAACATTGGGGGGAGTAAGGGGCGGTTCGCAACCGAGGCCGACACTGAGCCTTCCAACCGAAGCCCGTCGATTCGATAATCGGGGACTGACACCCGAAGAATATCTTAGTACATTGTAATTACGCCTGATAGCGGTATATTGTTAAGTTACTTTTGCGCCCAAGGTCTGCTTCGACTTGGCTTTATGTAAAAGGCCAATTTTCGCTTGTTAAACATTATCAATGAAGTAAACTTGATTCCACATCTATTTGTTTCTATAACATTTCACCCCAAAGCTGCACTATATGCATCGAATCGAGGACGAGACGTCGTTCTAAGTTTGCATCGGTTTAATTCAATTAAGTATCGCAAGCGAGTTATCTATTTTAAAGTGTTTGATACATAAACTAACACTTAAGATGAAAAATACTAAGTCATTCCATTAATAAGCCCGAAGGCTGGAAGTATCTACATCAAAAGGACCCGAAGGTCCAAAACATAAGCACAAAAAAAGCCCGAAGGCTTACACAAAAGCAAAAAATGCAAACAGAAGTCTAAGCCTCGGGAGCGTCATCTCCCTCCTCGGAGTCCCTCTCGGCATCTTCTTCATCTTCATCATCACTCGAGGCCTTACTTGATAGGAGGTCATCAATGATAGCTTGAGCCTTTGCCGCCTTCCCTTCGGCCTTAGCAATTTCTTCTTCCAAGTTGAGCTCGCCAGCGCGGCATTGCTTGAGCAGCTTCAGCCGAGACTTGATAACGGCCCATTGCTTATCCAGCTCCGCCTCCTGGCCTTGATCTTAGCTCTGTCTTTGCGATCAGCGATTTCGTCCCGAAGAGCTTCAACCTCGGCTTCACGAGCTGAAAGTTTGGAGGTCTCACCCTCCAACTTCTGAATATGAAGAACATGCTTTCTCAGCTGCTCGTGGTGCTTCTTGGCCATCTCCTCAGACTTACCCCTCGCTTGGGTCAGCTCGGCAGTTAGTCTTGCAACTTCGGCCTCCAGCCTCGAACGCTCAACCTGGAAGCCGTCATCAAGTGCTTTAATCTTCGCCTCAGCAGCCGACTCAGCATCATGAAGATCGGACTGGGACTTGGACAATTTAGCCTTCAGCTCGGCTATTTGCGCTTTGAAGCTGTCTTTTTGCCTGTCCCCGGCACGAGCCACACGTTGCATCTCCTCGGCCCTCGTGGCCTCGAGCTCAATAGTCCTCAACGATAGAATAAACCCCTGGGGAAAAATCATAAAGGATCAGCATGAATACACATCCCAAAGAGGAATGGAAATCGAGGAAATCGAAGCTTACTCTGAGTGCATTGGCGGCGAGAGTGCTAGCTAGTTGAGCCGGGGGAAACGACTGCACAATTTTGTCTTTCTCTGGGCCGAGCAAGGGCATAAGACTCAATATATCTCCTCGGGTGCTTGCCAACAAATTTGAAGAAGTTGGCACCTCAAGCTTTCGAAAAGACCCAACTGAGGAAGAAATCCCCGCGGGCTCGAATTGCGCCCTGACCGCGCCGGTGCAGTCCCCTCCACCGCGACGACAGTGCCAACCTCTTCGACTTTGGCTTTGCCCTTAGCTTTAGCCACTGCTGCCTCGGAGCTGTGCTCTTGATCTTCGAGGTCAACGAACTCGACCTCCCTACGAACTTCTAAGCCCTCGACGGCTACATCATCAGGCTCATCGATCAGCCCTCGGCGCCGTTCCGCCACTACTTCAGTTCGAGGAGAAGTCGCCGCCTCGGTGCGAGGAGCCACAGAATGAGAGGGTTTCTTGGAAACAGCCCTCTTTCTCTTCACACCTACAAAGGGCGACATAGAAGAATTTAAAGTAAGGGAGTGAAGAAAAACAAAGACCAACAAGATAACCGAAGATAGTGTTTTACCCTTTGAGGACCCTTGGCCCGAGGCTCCCTTTGAAGTTTTCGAAGGCTTTGAAGCCTTCAGCTCTTTCAAATCACCTGCTAAGCCCACCACCGAAGTCAGTTCATCATCTGACTCGGTATCCTCGTCATCTTTCTTTTTGCTTTTTCCCTTTTTCTTTTATCCTTTTTATTGTTGATGGCGCGATTCGGAAAACCTAACACCGAAGAGAGGAAGGTTAGTAACAGAAGCAAAATTCAAAAAACAACCAAACAAAACATCACAGAAAACTCACCGTGCCTCTTACACTGCCAACCAAACTCAGCGGCCATCTTCATCCACGTCCGGGCGGGACGCTCACGAGCCCCAATTACCGCTCTAACCCATTCAGTCAGCCCATTAGGGGGCACGATGGCGACCTTGTTCGCTGAAAAACAAAAATTAAGTGGGGTTAGCAAACAGGAGTGATTACCTAGGAGGAAGTAAAAGCCAAGAAACACTTACGCGTATTATTCCATTTCTTAGGAAAATTGGGTTCGGCAGATAGAATGCTGGTCTCCAAGAGGACGTAGCGATCACTATAGCCTCGGTCCCCATGGTCCTCGCTCTTATGGAGAAGCCCATATTTACCCGATTGTTCAAAGCCACAACCCCGGCTTTGTGAAAGTATGGGTAGTAAAGAGAAAGGAGGTGTTGCAAGGTGAAGTCCACCCCGGCCTTTGTGCTCAGCCAATCCATGCACTGAACAACCTTCCAGATGTCGGGGCCTAGTTGAGCCAAGCATAAATCGTAGGCTCAGCAGAAATCGTCAATAACCCTGTGTACTGGAATGGAGAAACCGAGGGTGAAAGGGTAAGTATAAGCAAAAGAAAGCCCCTCCACGTGGTGGCAAACTCTGCTTGTTGGGACGGGGATGACTACTTTCACTTCGGGCCTAAACCTGCAATCCCTCCAGACTCGCTCAATATGAGCTTGTGTTATGCGAGTCGGCGTCGTGTTTACCGGTATGTTCCTATTCTTCTCCTCTTGATCAGTAGATTGAAATTGCAGCTTGAGGTCTTTGCTGTTATCGAAATGTGAGTGGATAATTTGATGAGGCGAGTTCTTAATCGAGGGTCACAAGGCCCGAAGGTCCCACCTCGGCATTGACCCCACCTTCGATTGAGGGCAACTCACCCCCGGTTTCGATCTCGGCCTCGGCGCCGTCCGCGCCATCGCCCTCAGCGTCACCGCCTTCAGCATCAGCAATTCTACATATGACGTCGTCTCCACCTATGACACGACCCGGCTACCGGCTAGGCCGTGCGGGCACTCAACATCCTGTCCTAGACCTGTCGGGCGAACCCTTACCAATTAAATTAGGAAAATAAATATAATTCAATTCATAAATAAGAACCAGACTTAAAAAAATACTGACATACTGATATCTCTAAGCTGTACAAAAGAAAGTACAGCTGACTACCCAACATACTAGGTTTAGGGCTATCCAGACTAGACATCTAAGAGTACAAAGAAGACAAATACCTCATGAAGGGAGAAAAATGCAACTGAAATAATAACCAATAAACTGGTGGCCATTCGGAATAAAAGTTGGCTCACCCTGATAGCTGAAGTCGTCTTCGCTCATTCACAACGTGGCGAACTCAATCCTGGAGCGAACCTGCCGAAACGAAATAGATAGACAAGAAACAAACAACAAACAAGGGTGAGTCAAAAGGACTCAATAAGCGGGGCGGACTAGTCACCTGAAAGAATAGGATAGCTAGCCAGGGAGAAAAGAAACAGATAAACCAAATTCCTCTTATTTAAATTATAAAAAGGCAGAAGCAGATAAATACTAGAAACACGTATGAAATCACAAACTCATTAACAACCAGGAACGTAAGATAGCCAGAACATATAGGTATCCCGAACATATCAACAATCAGAAATACATCCTGTTGCGGCGTGCAACCCGATCCATATATTCATCCTGTTGCGGTGTGCGACCCGATCCATATATTCATCCTGTTGCGGTGTGCAACCCGATCCATATATTCATACCGTTGCGGGGTGCAACCCGATCCCCACAACCTAGAATACGAGCCAGAAATATTTAGACAAATAAGCAATGCACGTATAAGCAGAACATTAGTTATGTACCATAAGTCTACCCAATGGTATGAAATGAAATGAGATGAAATGAAATATGATGCAAAGGGTCACATATGCCCGTAATCCCATACCGAAGCGGAATACTCCTGTATTCGAGGGGAATCCAATCTGATAACCAACTGAAGCGGAATACTTCTGCTCCTGGGGCGGAATACTCCTGCACCCGATATAATATAAACCAGAGGCAGAATACTCCTGCACTCTCTTGGGGCGGAATACTCCTGCACCTGATATAATGTAAAGCTGAGGCGCAATACTCCTGCACTCAATATCTGACATAAGAGCGGAATACTCCTGCTCTTGGGGCGGAATCCTCCTACCCTCAATATGATACAATGGAGTGGAATCCTCCTGCTCCTGGGGTGGAATACTCCTGCACCCAATATGATATGCAATGTAGTGCATATGAATGCAATGTGATGCAATAATAACCCTTCACCGGCGCGGGACTCTCATCGAATGCCGGGAAGTAGATGCCAACTCACAGTAAGAGTACAATGCTCAAATCCTCAATGCAATACCAACAACAGGACATAACATATAATATACAATGTAAATCCAAAGCTAAGGTGTAATGAGTACGCCTATCGGCAGCTACATACGTAAGGAACACGTGGTAGAAAATCCACGAGGCCAGGTGCCTCCAAAGAAATGGATATAAACACTTACCTCTCCCAAAAGTAAGCATTGCTAATCAACAACCGCTTTATCGTTTGGTTTCATTGCCAAACGATCCCACTCTATTCAATAAGCAGAAAAATATATCAAATAAAGCTAAAGGCTTCATTCCTTATGTCTTAGGGCAATCCAGTTAGGAACCTGATACCCTATTTGCATACGCAATATGCAGGCCAGGCCTATGTACAGGGTTTAAGGTCACATAACCAAACCCTAAATAAATTATATTTATATGTTGCCCTTAACTCACTGAGTACGAATATATAATCAATTCCACTATTGGGGTCCACTTGACCCTTTAACTATCAATTGAACTTATTAAAACGATGTCTAATATTCCAAGTTTTACCGTTAAAATATATTCAAAAATACGTAATAAACTCAAATAATATATTAGGATCATTACCTGAATATTTCAGGGTGAAAATTTTACTTTTCTCCGGCCCCTTTTCTCATTTTCTGGTATTTTTCGCTTATTTTCCCTGTTTCTATTTCACGTCTCACATTTCTGTTCATTTCTCTCTTTCTATAAATTTGAGCTTGTAATTGAGCTTTATATAAGCTCATTCAGCCGACATCAACTTTTGGCTTCTTTTCCTTTTTTGTCCTTTTTTTTTTTTTGGTTTTCTTTTCGCGACGAAAATTAAAACGGAATTCTACAAAATTCGAAATGAATCCAACTTTTGATACAAATTATACAAAATATATGTAGCATACTCGCAAAGACGGATCTCAAATCGGACTTTCGAAACTCAATATGCAAATTTAAATAGAAAAAGTAAAATTATTTAACTTTCGGCATTTTAGCGGAAACTAGCCGAACAACATCAAAATTCACTTTCGAAAGTTCACAAAAGTCACAAATAATCATACTAACCTAACGACGCATTCGGATTTCGAATCGGAGCTCATTCGCCAAAACCGAGCTCGAAAATCTCTTTTTAATATTTATCGAAAATAACAACTGAAACCTTCTTCCGATGCCTACCAAACGAGATCTGATTTAACTCAAATTTTAAAGACAAGTCCCAATAGACCTTAAAAATATTTTAAAATTATAGGCACGCCAATCGGAGTCCTATCTTCCGAAACGACTAATCGAGGTCGTTTCAACCTACCACCGTCTCGTCATCGCTGACGACGTCATCTCCCTCTATGCTGACATCCCCGCTTATCGCAGCGGTGTCGCGCCTAGCCCTTTCCTTACACCGTTGGGAACCGCCAGCGCTAGAGGTCGCCTCTCCACCACCCTCCGCCTCTATCACCTGCACCGGCACGGTGGTAATGAACTCACCACTAGCTATAATGGCGGCGTAGCGTGAAATCTTCGCTCTTTCGCCTGAATCGCTTGAATCCTGCCTGGAGTGTGTACCAGACATGATTATGACTTCAAGTGTTTGAGATTTCTTAGAAGTAAGAATTGGTTGGAGTAGGAATGGAAGTTCTCTCTTTTTTCTTGCTATTATTGATTGCGAATATTGGAAATTGGGAGAAGAATTTGCTTAGAGGGTATATATACAGTTGGTGGGGAGACAAGTGGCAAAGGGTCATCATTGTAACGTTGGAAAACGAGAGAAAAACGGTGTGGCCGTTCGATGCCCAATGAACGAATGCCACGCGTCCTTGAATAGTAACCTGAAAGGACGCGCACCGTTGACAATATTTGAAACGCTTGGATAAGATCAAGCCACGTCGCTTTCCCGCGGAATCTCACTCCACTCTTCGATTACTTCGGCAATTAACCGAGGAGTGGGGGGACTATCTGTATTGGGTAAAAATTGGCTCGCTTATGAGTCGCCTCGACAAGACAATTTGACAACCGCCGAGCACGTGACGAAAAACCAATGACCGAAGCAATGGAGTTGATTACCGAAGTCAGACACCGAGGTCGTCGCCGAAGGCGAGCCGTAAGCTGAGCTTCGGTGACGTCCACCTCGGTCAAACAACAAGGCCTCACCACCGAGGTCACACACTTGTACCTCGGTGAATCGCCTCCGTTCTCTTCAACCCACTATCTCCATTAATGAGCACTCAGAACGTGGGTTTGAGCACTACCAGACATGGAAAACGTGGGCTAGGTCCTTGAGTCTATAAATAGTACTTCATTTTGTATTGTACGCATTCAGAAATACATACAGAAACTCTGCCAAATTTTGTACTCATTACGATATATTGAAATCAAGCTACTTTCTCGTATTTTACGCTTATTTCTTGCATTTTCCTGACTTTGATACGAAAATTTGCTTATATTCTGACCCAAATTCGATTTGTGATCCTAAACCGATTTAGGCCCATACATTATGGATGCATGCATTAGTTGCTACAGATTAATTACTTATTTTTAAATAGTCTTTTTGTCTTTAAATAGCTTCATTAATCACTACATTATGAATATACATATATTCATTTTGAACATAGTGTCCCATATATAATATACTCCTTTGGACTTTTTTAATTGTCATGGATTTTGCACATTCTTTAAAAAAGTATTAATTAGAATATTGTATTATATGTGGTATTTTATGCTTGAGTAGTTACTCCAATACCATATCCAAACGAATTGGGAAGAATATTTCCATAGTATTGGGATTGAGAATACTCTAATACCGAAAAGGAGGAAAAAATATCAAAAGCACCCCAAAAGAAGACGACAAAAAATAAAAAAGTAGTACTAGTAATATATATATATATGATAGGATCTGAAAAGAATCAAGTGAAGTGAACTACTAAAGCAGAGAGTTAGGGAGTTGAGAAATAACTGTATTTCAAATGTCTACTTTACTTTCATTCTCTCCCAATTTAGCACCTTCTAAGTCCACTCGCTTCTTTCATACAACCCAATTGAGGAATCACAAAAGGCTACACAAACCAAGTTTCAAATTGGGAATTTCTCGTCCCTTAACTCTTCGTTGTTGCTCAATTATGCCCCTTCAGAATCAATCTTTAACCCCTCCTTCTTCTTTGATTTCTCAGGTTTGCCATTTATGCAAATGTTGCTAATATTCTATTTGTTACACGTTCTATTCTGCCTAAAATAATACATAGACATAAGTTATGTACTGGAAATGTTTTATTAGAAATGTTGATTGTTATTGTAATGCGAAAAGTGTTAAACTTCAATCCAAAAGGTATACTGAGTTGCCTAAAAGCTCTCAGAGTCGAGCATTGGGAATAGAGTTGCCTTTTTTAGGGAGCGGTTTACTCCCCAAAGTGGAACTTCATAGCGCAAATCAGGATTAGTGGGCCCCAAAAGTGGGTACCGGACACCCGGTGGCAAAAAATGTTGTTCTAGGGCTTTGGACTACTCATAAGAGCTTAACACATGATAATGTGTGGGTTAGACACACGTCACAGGTTCGAACGCTACCGCTTGGTAGTATTTAAATGAAGAATGATAGAGGGGCAGGACCATTCTGGCCACAACATTTTTTAATTGTTAGGAAAAGTATTATTAAGAGTTTTATATCCAAAATGTTTATTGACAATGTAGAGTTGTATTAGTAATGTGAATTTAAACTTGAATTAGAATGTTACAGTAATGAGTTTCTAGTGGTAAGAGCCCAATATGTGAAAGGTTAATATGTGAAAGGTTTCGAGTCCCTGCTACAGACAAAATCCTGCTATTTAAATGGAGACTGGTAAAGGGAGGGGACCATTCTGGCCCACAGGATTTCGTGGTTATCCAAAAACAAAAACAAAAAAGATACTATTGAAGAGTTTTATACTCAAGATTAACAATGCAGAGTTGTATTAGTAATGCAAAGTTATAAAATTGAATCCAAATGTTATATTAGTGATGCAGGATTATTTATAATTTTTCTATAGCTGTAATTGTACGAGGCCTAAGTGCTTAAGTTTCAAAGTTGCAGGATAATCTGTTCTACAGCAGAGCATTTTGGGTTACCAGATCAATAATTGCTTGGAATGTGGGTGTTGGAGATGGTGAATGTTATTTATATGCTAGTAGGAATGCTGCATTATGTGTTGCTGAGAATGAAATTCAAGGTGTGTACTCTAGGTAGTGCCTTGGGTGCTCTTTTTGATGATGATCAGTTCTGATCTTTCTGAACATAACAGGCCATGATGTGAAAATCAAACTTGAACGGGTGAATTATGGACTTCCACAACAGGTGAGTCCTGATGAACTTTTAAGTTGTTGGAAGAATTTTCTCCTGATTGATGCAAAGACGGGGTAACTTTTTCTGTGCTCTTTTGTTTCCTTACATCTTTACCTGATTTAGGTAATTGAAAATTTTCCTCATATTCGAGATTATACAGCGTTTGAAGTCCCTGCAACCCTAGACTGCCAAAGTTTAGTCAAATGCCAATTAGCTGTTGGTATCTTCAATTGTGAGTAGTTCTCCTGCTTTTCCCTTTCTGTGCACCCCTAGAGGTGCAGATTTGGTTTATATGAGCATTTCCCGTTCATGTACTTGAAAGTTACGCCTTTGTCTATCTTATGGTAGAAACTCATATTTGAAGAACTCTACTTTCAGGTTCTGTCATTGCTCATATTTCGGGGAATCTAATTCACCTGGTGGTGACTTTTGAAATATGCTGCTAATCTAAATTATCAGTGAAAAAATGAATATATTTGAGCAGTCCTTTGCTGCGTGTAACATTTCTATGTTGTTCCTTGATTTGTTTTTCTTGGTTTGAGACCTCCATAACTTTTCTTTCTCTAACTTATGTGGATTAGTGTATCAAACACTGTACGTAAGTATGTCTAATGTTAGGGAAAAATGGTTTTATGTTGTTTGTAGCTGATGGAAAATGTGCAAGTGCTACTGGATTGCAGTTACCTGGTATTCTTGATGAGTTATTCTCCTATACTGGGCCCCTTGGTGCCGTTTTTGCTACTGAAGCTGTCTCTCTCTACCTTTGGGCACCAACTGCTCAAGTGTGTACTGTTCTTTTTTCTCATAGGTCTTCCTGCTCATTAAGCTTTTGATTGTAATAAATATTGTTATATAGTGAGATTGAGGGATCAATTTTGTTCATCACTAATTTGCTGTTTCTAATTGTACACCTACCAAACCAGGTGGTGCGAGCTCTTATTTATAAGAGTCCATCAGAGGCTGAGCCAGTAGAAATTGTTCTGCTCAAGGAGCTAAATGGTGTTTGGAGTGCTAAGGGGCCAAGGCATTGGGATGGTTGTTACTACGTTTATGAAGTGTCTGTTTACCATCCTAGCACTTTGCGGATTGAGAAATGTGTGAGCAATGATCCATATGCCAGAGGGTATGCTAGTCTTTTTTAATCGCTTGCTTCCAAAGAACTTGATTTGTTGATTGTTACTTGCTGCTTCTACTGTGCATTTATTATTGTCTCAATGATCTTTCTGTACATTCACCTGCTGCTTTTGTATGGGCAGTCTCTCTGCTGATGGAAAGCGGACATTATTAATTAATCTTGATTCAGATGATGTAAAACCTGAAGGATGGGATGATTTACAAGATGAGAAGCCAAATCTTCTTTCCTTCTCTGATGTCAGCATCTATGAGCTGCATGTTAGAGATTTCAGGTGAGATATAACATTTTCCTAATGTTGAAATCTCATTCGAAACAACTTACTGAATATTGCCTGTTCAAATTTCACTGCATCCAACCAGCATTACCTTTCTTTTTGCTCCTGCAGCATGGCTTTGTATATTTACTGCAGTTTACTAGAGAAGAAACTTATAATGCATATATAATCATTTCGCGTTTAGTTGAGCACTACTGTAGTTTTTGAATGACTTATCCCTCCCTATTATTTTTTACTTTCCCAGTGCCACTGATCCTACTGTGCCTCATGAGCTTCAGGGTGGTTATCTAGCCTTCACGTTGCAGGTAGCTTTATTTTGCTGTTTGATTTGTCTAATATGAAATAATTATGTCGGACTTGCTGGTCTACTTTCTCTGTCTAAAAATTTAGAGCCAGACTTTCTAGCCTTTAACCAGTAGATGCGTTGGGCATGGTACGCCATGTCTTCATTTGTTTGTTATCCTAATGAGATTTGAACTTTATAGAATGAAATAGTACAAAGTTAACCCCCTTATTAGCAAGGATATCTTTCACTAGAAACAACTTAAACTGTGACACCCCAGAGCGGACAGTATCACTAGCGGGCTTGGGCTGTTACAGATGGTATCAGAGCCACTCCGTGTCAGCTTTGTCGATGTGGGACAGAGTTCAGCGCTGAGTCTAGGCAAATCCCGGGAAAGAGGGGCAAACCTCAGCGAAGACGTTGAGTCCATAAGAGTAATACCCCAGCTAAGGGTTAAGTGTCCACATTGGCATAACACAGGAAAGATACTGGGTATATAAGTTAACTGGTTTTAGACCCTAGTGACGCGTTTTAAAGCCGTGGGGGCCTAGGCCCAGAGCAGACAGTATCACTAGCAGGCTTGGACTGTTACAGATGGTATCAGAGTCACTCCGTGTCAGCCTTGTCGATGTGGGACAGAGTTCAGCGCTGAGTCTAGGCAAATCCTGGGTATGCGGGGCAAACCTCAGCGAGGACGCTGAGTCCATAAGAGGGGGTGTATGCAACATCCCAGCTAATAGATGTCCCACATCGGCATAACACATGAGTGATCCTGGATATTTAAGTAAGCATGCCTTAGACCCTAGAGACGCATTTTAAAGCCGTGCGGGCCTAAGCCCAAAGGTGAAAATATCACTAGCGGGCTTGGGTTGTTACAGATGGTATCAGAGCCACTCCGTGTCAGCCTTGTCGATGCGGGACAGAGTACAGTGCTGAGTCTAGGCGAATCTCGGGTAAGCGGGACAAACCTCAGCGAGGACGCTGAGTCCATAAGAAGGGGTGTATGTGACACCCCGGCTAATAAATGTCCCACATCGGCATAACACAGGAGTGATCTTGGGTCTTTAAAGTAAGCATGTCTTAGACCCTAGGGATGCGTTTTAAACCCGTGCAGGCCTAGACCCATAGCGGACAATATCACTAGCGGGCTTGGGCTGTTACATAAACCTACGGCAAAATCCGAAGAGCCTGGGCTTAGCTCTATTAGTTGTTGTCAAAACTGTACCCCCCCCCCCCCCAAATTTTGGAAAGAAAATTTGGAAAGTTCGGGGAGCATTGGAGCAATTGGTAAAGTTGTCTCGGTGTAACCTATAGATCACGGGTTCGTGTCGTGAAAACAGCCATCAAGTTAGGTTGTTTATATCACACCCCTTGGGTGCATCCCTTCTCCGGACCCTGCGGGATGCTTTGTGTACCGGGCTGCCTTTTTTCCTTTTAAACTAAAAGTCCCTAAAAATGCCCCATTTAAGGTTTTGTTGCCTGCCTTATCAAAATGTTGGCCCATTTTGTTAGACTATCGGCACATTTTTGAATCCTGACTACCAGTCTGGCATCAGTGTGCAAGTCAAGAATGCGTCACCCATTCATTCTGTTCACAAGGGACACAATTTAGCATGAGTACTGCTTTACACTCTTTTCTGTTCGTTCATTTCGTGCTTTGTACAATATGTCTTATAGCAGCATTCCTTATTTTGTATTGTTAGAGATTATCCTTTCTGCTACTAGCTTTAAGTTATGTATTAGCTATTCGATTTTCTGCATTAATGGGTAATAGCAACATCTAATCCATCATCCACAGTTGACACTATGGCACAACGCATTAGGAAATATTTGCTAGAACATAACCACTGGACTTAGGTGGCGTGTATGTCCCATATGCATGTTGCCCTGATCTCACTCTGCTTGAAGGACTCAGCTGGTGTCCAACATTTGAAAAGATTATCAACTGCTGGTATCACTCATGTCCATCTGCTGCCAACCTTTCAATTTGCTGGTGTCGAAGATGAGAAACATAAATGGAAGCATCCAGGTAAAGTACTTTAACTAATTGTATTTCAGTTTAGAATGGTGGCTCCCTGATCTCATTCATATTTATCTCCTGGTTTCTCTCATGTGATGTCGTTATCAGATATCGAGAAGCTCAACTCTTTTCCGCCAGATTCCGAGGAGCAGCAGGCTCTTATCACAGCCATCCAAAATGAAGATGGCTATAATTGGGGGTGAGATACTGTGCTTAGATTTTCAATTTGTATCTAAGCTGATTGTAGTTTTCTGGCCCAGTTTTGTAAAAATTGAATTGTTGGCTATCTAAGAATAGGTATAATCCTGTTCTCTGGGGAGTTCCAAAGGGCAGCTATGCTAGTAATGCAAATGGTCCTTGTCGTGTCATTGAGTTTCGGAAAATGGTGCAGGTAGATCTTCTTTGTTCCTTTAATCTTAAGATGCATCTTTGTATGCATTCTTATGTTTACCCTAAATCGACCATCAGGTTTCTGTTTATACTGAATAAAGCGTCGACCTATATTGTTCAATTCCTTGATTCCATTTCAAGACTTAATTGGTTTACAGGCACTTAATCGTATTGGTCTACGTGTTGTATTGGATGTTGTTTACAATCATTTACATGCAAGTGGTCACTTTGATGAGTTCTCTGTCCTAGACAAGGTGACGACACCTCATTGAACTTTATGGTTATGGCCTTATCATAAAACTTGCTCTCTTTCTTACTTTTTTACTTGCTCTGCTATCAACAGATTGTTCCAGGTTACTTTCTAAGAAGAAATGCTGATGGTGGTATTGAACATAGCACATGCACAAACAATACTGCCAGTGAACATTTCATGGTTGAGCGCTTAATTCTTGACGACCTCAAGTGCTGGGCAGTTAATTACAAGGTATATTCCCCTCTACCCTTTAATGCATTTGCTCTGATATGAGATTGTAGAGCCTTAAATTCTTTATTCTTCCTTTTTTAAGGTCTTGTCTAGTTTTGTTTGGTGGACTACTCTGTTAATGGCTGCATATTTCATATTTTATGTATACTGTAAATGCATAGTGTATCAAGCAACTCGAGTTTGCTGTTTTAGTTTTTATGAGACCCACAATTTCTCTGTTAACTTTTGAGATTTCCCTTTCAAACGAAGACAAAGGAGATTGTCTAATGTAGTAATCAAAGGCTTTTTGAAATTAAAAAATCAGATGGTAGATGGATGTGGATTTGCTAGACTTAAGCTAAACAAAGAGCAGCAAATGAAACCTCTGTTAGCTCCAGACGAATTTAATTTGTGGGAAGTCTGAAGCTAGGATCTTTATTTGAATATCATGATCCAACTTCAATAAAACCTCTGAACTACTTTGCCATTACGAGCATGGGAATAGGGGAACCTTTAGATTGCTATAGGACCTTAGAATGATAAAACGCTTTAGTTTCGAAGTCTGGCATTGTGATATAATACTGGATATATGTCATGAATGAGTCTCCAAACCTGGTAAGTCAGCTCAGAAAATGTCTATGACTTTTGACTTTTGTAATTAATCTAAAGCAAGCAAAAGTACTTGAAATTGAATGAAAAACTTAGATAGCGTGGAACCGTAACTCCAGAATCAACTGATGCTTATATGCAACCCATGAGTTCAAGTAGGATGCAAGCCTCTTAAAATGATATTTTTCTCAGTGAAATAAAATCTGCTTCTGGTGACGGATTGATTCATGAACCTTATCAAGTTATCAATTAGCACAAGAAGACACTTGCTAGCGCTAAATGGATTAATGGTTCCTTGGTAATTCTTGTGGTTGAGTCAACTGCCTATTAAGCAATTTGAAACGTCATTTCTACTTTAGGTGTTGTAAGCTATCAGAAACAATATGTATACGACTGCAAAGGTTCTGTTGAAGACCTAAAGTAAACAAGTAAAAGTGTACCCGTCTAACCATTTAAATTTTTAGATGAGATGGTTCATGCATTCAAGAAGAATATCAGAGTAGATAGAGCCACAAAGGTCCCCAGTTCAAGTCTTACCGCTACTAACAGCAAAATAGTTTCACGTGCTTGACCCTAGAAAAAGATCCCACATGTGAAGGGACGTATTGAAGACCTAAAGCAAACAAATAAAAGTGTCCGCTCTCTAACAGTTCAAGCTTTTGGATGAGGCGGTTCATAGTTTAACAGTACAGAGATTTTTGTCTCAATAAGATTTTAGAGCATTTCGTATTGCTCAAAGAACATTGCAATTGCCTAAACTGTGAAAAGAGTTCTGTCTCAATGAACATAGAAGTTTACTGACACTAGGATATGTCAAAACTTATCCTTATTTCACACAATTGCTATCATATGTCCCGTTTCTTGCTTGCTATGTGTGCACACATGTGACTGATGCTTGGATCCTTGAGTAAGACCTCTCATTCTTCTCTGAAAGAGAAGATATGTAGTGCTCTGACAACTGTGAAGCTTACTTCTTTGAGGAAGATACTAAAATTAACTGTGTTAAAAATTACCTTTTGCAGATTGATGGATTTCGATTTGACCTGATGGGTCATATAATGAAGCGTACAATGGTAAGCACTTAAACCGTTTTCTTTTGTGTGGGATGGAAAACTTTTGTCTCCATTTAGGAAGACAATATATAGTAATGATTTCTAATTAGCTTCCACTGGAGATGAGATTTTACTAGATAATGTTTTGACAAGTGAAATCATAAGAAAACAGGCTCCTGTAGTTTTTTGGTACAAGTTATATGTGCATGACATGACATTGAAAGACAAGTGAAGCCTACAAAAGAAGAGATACTTCAGTATATTCTAGGCTGTCGCAAGGATCATATGGCCCTACTTAATTACCAATGGATCTTCAGCTAGAAAATTGAATTTATGGGGGTTGCACAGTTTTTGAAGGATCCGACACGGGTGCTGCAGCATTTTTGGAGAGTCCGAGCAACATCACATACAAGTCATGGCGAAAAATTGTCAAAGTGAATTAAAAAGAGATATTATCCTTGGGTGGCTAATATTTGAGTCGCAGTTTTAGTTACTCCTTCCAGCCCAATTTGAAAGGCCCACCTCGACTTGGAATATTTGTTTGCAAACATGTTCCTTATAAACACCTTTGCATCGCACAATAATAGAATAGAGGAAAAGGTTGTGTTTGGAAGAGTAATACTGGATCAATTGATAAACTGCATTAAAATTTTATACATGAGGTAATGGAGAATACTTTGGGACAATATGAAAAGGGAAGTAGGGTTTTGTGATGGAGGTAGTAACTTATTGTTTACTTGTCTATTTGTTTGGCATTTGCTAAATTATGCTGTTAAATAATTAATGTTGTAAGTCATTTTCTATGTCTCTTCTTGCGTCTTTCTGATGATCTGTGGATTTATTGGGTCATTAACTAATTTTAGAAGTTGTTATTTGAACCATGTTTAAAGTTAACAAATGAAAATTTTATAATTGTATCAGATGCAACGAAAAACAGTGAAAATAAGGCCCTCAAGTGATGTATGTTGAGATCATAACTACTTTTTCATGCTGTACTTTCTATCATCCTTGTTTCGTTGTTACTATTTTTATGCAGTTATCTTGTGTAATACCAGAAAGACGACCTGAGGGTGTTGATGTTTGATTTTAGGCAAGGATTAGAAGAGACATCATTCTTTTAAATGATAAAAGAGCATATTCGTTTCTTCTCTTTTATGGGGTTTGATTTGTTTGCCAAAATGTGTCTCTTGTAATTTTATGATTAACACAATTTCTATTGACATAGTCATACAAAAAATTATGATGTCACATAACATGCACAGGATAACATGATTTCTCTCGTTGTAGACTTCCTCACCTCTGCTATCTGTCAGCCGTCAGACTAGGTCAATAGCTTTTTGTGCATTTCGGTTGTTTGTAAAACTAGAAAAAAGTCGATTAGTTAGTTGTGCTCCTTGTGTAGTTGAGTTCTTGATTAATAGGTGTGTTCAAATTATTTTTGAGAAGGGAAATTGTTCAAATTATTGGTACAGAAAGCTAAGCATGCTGACATTATGATTCTTTTATCTTAAATGCAGTTGAAGGCAAGGTCATTGCTGAATAGCTTGTCAAAAGAAAAAGTTGGCGTGGATGGACCAAGTATATATTTGTAAGGACTTGACTAGTTATGATCAATTCTGATTACTAGATATGTCATGTTAGTAGTGGTTTCTTTCGTACCTACAAGGTTACCTCTTTTAAGCCTGTAACCACTATTAATGAATGATTACTTAGGTACTTTTAGTTGTTCTGGAGCACTACATTTACTCTTTGTTTCTTTTTTATCAGTTGATTCTCAATTACATTTTCAATTCAGATATGGTGAAGGATGGGATTTTGGTGAAGTGGCAAACAACGGTCGCGGTATAAATGCATCACAGTTCAACCTTTTTGGAACTGGAATTGGGAGGTGCTACTTCTGAGTTAATCTCAAATCTCCCCGTCTTAATAATATGATTTTTTATTCCATGTATGTGTCTGCTCGTGAAGTTGCTCTTCTTATTAGCCAATAATAAATTTCTAGGTGAACCTCTAGCATTAGAGGGAAGTGAAGATCACATTGTTCCAGCTAGCAGGGCATTGAGTTTTAGTTAATTTAGTTGAAGGCTACCATTTAGTTTGGAATATAAAGACAATTGCATCAGAATAGTCTCTACTCTTATCTTTACTTTTCATGTAGGCTAAAATAGTTAATTTATACTACTTACAAATCTGAATGATTTAGATTTTAATATCTTGATGTTTTAGTATTTTAGTTCTCACATTCCCATATATGCTTGTGCACAGTGCACTAATTAATTGTTACTAATGTATAGACGAGAACTTCGTCATATAGGTAACAGTTGACCATGTTTACTTATTTTTACTCCTTTCTGTGAGACCTCGTTTTTACCATCAGGTTAGCTTTATGATGTAATGAACAATCATATAGTAGTTGCTAATATTTTCCAGTGCAAGATACAAACCTTTGAAAAACCCAGATCAATAGAAAGAAGGAAAGATGAGGAGAAAGAAACAGAACTTTTTATGACTGGGCAAGTACTTTGGACTGCTGTGCTATATTATCAAGTATCTTTCCAATATTCATTGGTATTTCTGGTGTCAATTCCGACGTGCTGGATTTGATGCTTCCAAGAACTCTTAGGTATCCCATTAAGTAATATCATGCTTAAAGTATTTTATCATTGTCTGTTCTTGATTCACGACCAGCTTTAATGATCGTATTCGGGATGCTCTACTGGGCGGGTCACCTTTTGGTCATCCTCTACAGCAAGGTTTTGTAACTGGCCTTTATTTGGAGGTAATGACAAACTTTTAAGCATTTGGAAATATAATGCCTGTGATAAATTTCTGCCATTTGTCTGTTTTCAGATTTATATAATCCATTCATGATATGGACAATTATTGTATATCTACGTGAAACTCCATCTCAATAACTTGTACATGCTGCTCTACAGTCTAATGGTCATGACCTTGGTGATAAAGCCAATTTGGAACGTATGCTTGCTGTGTCCAAGGATCATATTCAGGTAATCAACCATACTATCACCTAATTTTTCAGTAGCATGGCATTTTAGAATTTACCACATAATGGTCTAAGAAACTTTTGCATGAAAAGCAATTGGCACTTAATACTTTACTATTTATTATTTCCTTTTTAGTCGTGTTAGAATAATATGCACAGAGGAAGCTTTCTAAACACATTAATACATTATACTGCATAAAATATTTCAAAAATTTCATGTAAATTTCTTGATTCAAACTTTCTTTTGCTATTCTATGAAAACATAGAAAGTAAGCTTACTATCTCCTAAGCTCCCATAACAAATACAAAGCAATTTACTTTACTTAATCATCACTCTAAGAAGACAATGATATGGATGCTTTATACAGATCTTTCAAAATGCACTAGATACTCACAAAAATTTGGAGGTACATCTAGTAGATGCTTAGCCATGCCTATGCTAGAATGCTTTTACTAACAGAAAGATGTCTTGCGTGAGTAAGACATTGATATGGTGCTTCGACTAGATCTTTCAAAATGCTCTAAGAACTCGTGAAAAATTGAAGGTGCATATACGGGATACTTATACTAGAAAGCTTCTACGAATAGAAAGATCTTCTCATTCCAATAAGAACGAGAGTCTTTCACTAGATGTGCTCTAGCAGGGTTTGAGAGGGAGAGAGAGAGAGAGAGCAGGAGATAATGTAACATAGGCCACAGCTGAAGACCATTTTTACTTATGAGGGGTTGGATTGACCAAGTTTTGCAGTTAAGTCAGTCATAGATAGTTTCATCTTTTTTCTTAGAAAATTTAGACATATACAAAAGGTAATTGCTATATGTTGCAGTTTTCCTTTTTTTTTTTCAAATGATGAGATGGTAATCTAAAGTCCTAGTTAAAGATCTTTCTATTTAACTATCAAGAAGTACCTTGTCCCCAGAAAAAACAAATAATAATTAAATAAAGAATATCAAGAAGTGAAATGTGACAGAATGGAAAAGTTCAATGTAATGGTGCATTATACTTACAAATTCATCAAATAGGCTGCTTGT
This sequence comes from Petunia axillaris subsp. axillaris, assembly GCA_029990575.1. Classification (NCBI taxonomy): domain Eukaryota; kingdom Viridiplantae; phylum Streptophyta; class Magnoliopsida; order Solanales; family Solanaceae; genus Petunia; species Petunia axillaris. The sequence goes on from JARKNS010000009.1 coordinate 20,858,949, forward strand.
GGAATTTTGATTGTAATATAATACTGTCATTATTCAGGACCTTCGACTTTTTCCCTTCTTCTTCTTCTTCTTCTTCTTCTTCTTCTTCTTCTTCTTCTTCTTCTTCTCCTTCTCCTCCTCCTCCTCCTCCTTCTTCTTCTTCTTCTTCTTCTTCTTCTTCTTCTTCTTCTTCTTCTTCTTCTTCTTCTTCTTCTTCTGAGGACTAAAATGAGATGAAAAATCGGTTTTAAGAAACATATTTATGGTGGAAACATTATCATGGCTTTCATATTTCTTCAATTCTTCTTCTTTATCTAAAAGAGCATGTTTACTCTCAGGTTGCAATGGCTGCAAACTTAAAGGATTTTGTGCTAACCAACTGTGACGGTCAAGAGGTCTGTTGTTCAAATTGTTATCTACTTTTTCCATTTTCACATCTAATGATACATGCATATCATTAAAGTTGAAGTTATAAGATAAATGAATTAATGACTAATGCATCGATAATTTCATCAATGACAATTTTACCATCATATGCGGTAAGATTTCTCAGATAAATAAAACCATATTTAGCTGAGAGAACTTTAGAATCAATTTAGCTTGTAAGTCCTGAACAGATAATCATATTTAGATTCTTAAGGATCAATATGACCAAACATCCATGTGAAATTGCATTTGCATGAATCTTTTGGAAATAGAACATTTATTTAGAAAGTAAACAAAAAGGACTATTAATTGCAAATGTTTGTAAATGTGAAATATTCAAAAGATGCAATTAGATTAGATCTGGTCAATGATAAACCAGAAACTTTCACCCGGTGTCCCCAAATTTGACTAGTTTTTAGCATTTGTCCGCATTTTCCATGATTTAGCAAATATAGCCTCCAGCTTGGCAAGTGTTTCCCTGCCAAACTTCAAGGAAATTTAGCTGGGAGAGGGGGTGAAGGAGTCGAGGGAAAGTGCTGCCTATTTGCCAAGATTTCAAGGCAATATAGTTGGGAGAAGGAGGTGAAAGGGTCGAGTGCAAGTGTTGCCTATTTGCCAAGATTTCAAGGCAATTTAGTTGGAGACGGGGTGAAGCGGTCGAGGGCAAGTTTTTCCCGACCAAGCTTTCAGGGTTGCCTATTGGCCAATATTTTAACGGCAAATTAGTTGGATACGAGTGGAAGGGGTCAATAGCAAGTATGCCCTGCCAAGATTTTAAGGCAATTTAGCTGGAGAGGAAGGGAGGGAAGAATGTGCATCATCAATTAGGTGTTGAATGGTATTTCCATTCGAATATTATTCATTAACTCAGAGGAGGGTCAGTTTTGCTAAACCATGTTAAACAGCGTCAAAAGACAAACCATTGCCTCCGGTGTCATAGTTCCGTAAATCTTCGATGATAAACTCACTAGCAGAAGCAGGAGGAAAATATTTTTTGAGACTGATGAACTACAAGAAGTTAGACCGGCTATTGAAGTCAAATACTAAGATTTGTATCTAATACCATTTGACATCAAGCTAGTAAAATTAGAGGATGGAAGTTGCTATTATTCTGTCTGAATGCCAGGATTTAATATGATTAAAAAGGAGTGGTCCCTTTTTTTCTGGTATAAGCTGCTTCCGGTTGAGAATTCTTATAGTTTATGTTTTAGAATGTAGACATAACTTGTCAATGGATATGGTTATGTCGAATACTGATCACTCTTCTTGCCTAGGTGAAAGGATCTGAAGTGTTACTTCACGATAGGAAGCCAGTTGGATATGCTTCTTCTCCCATTGAAACAGTAAGGAACTATGTGTCAATCGCTATCATGACCTTGTCAGACATTTTTCACACTTAGTCTACATGGTATACATCCAAAAACAATGTAATAAGTTTTATAATATGCAGGTTAACTATGTGTCTGCTCATGACAATGAAACACTGTTCGACATCATTAGTCTTAAGGTATAGTTTTCTCGTGCAACATGCAACCTATACATCACATTTTTTTTGTTTCCTTTATAAATTTGTCGCTTCACATTGACAGACTCCAACGGACATTTCTGTGGAGGAGAGATGCAGGATGAACCACTTAGCGACCAGTGTAATAGCCCTTTCTCAGGTCAGTCTCAGCTTGTTACTTGGAAGAATTTATGCATCTTAAATTTGAACTTTTGCCTACTTTTGATCTGTTAATGTAATTTTAGGTGTATGCTGTTACAAGAAAAAGTTAGTTAATTTTGACCCTCTTGGGTCATAGTTGGTACCGTAAAAGACAAGTTCTACTAGCAATTTTATATGGATGAGTATCGGACCTCCAAGGCCTAACATATCCACAAATAAGTGCTGTAGAAATGCACATCATAAGATGGATGTGCAGTCATGTAAGATTGGACAAATTAGAAATGATCAAATCTGATAATAGATACACGTAGCACAGATAGATTATAAGACGGGAGATGGTCCCCTGAGATGGTTTGATGATACCCCTTATAGATCCTCAAATACACTAGTCTATAGGTGACGACATTGTGTGTCGTGACAATTAAAATGGTAAAAAGTGGACTAGATGGACATAGGGAATTTGTATCAAAGGATCTACAATCTGTGGGAATCCATACAAACTTGGCGAAGGAAAGAACAAAATGGAAAGTATTAGAAATAATAGACTTGAACATTTCATGTAGTCCAATTTTTCAGATAAAACACATAAAAGTACTCCCTCTCATTTTATATGATGCTATTTCCTTTTTACTCAGTTCCGAAAAGATTGGCTCTTTCGATATTTAGAAACTCTTCATGTCTAATTTTCTCATTTTACTCTTAATGATACACTCTAATAGGAATTCCATGAAATGTTTAAGACCATAAGAGTCTAACCGCATTTTGGGTATGTTCTATATGTTTAGTTTATGTGTCAAAAGTCTTTCTATCTTTCTTAAAGTCTGTACAAATCAAACACCGTCATATAAAATAAAAAGGATGAAGTACTATAAATCACAAGCCTTTTCAATTAAAATATTAACGAATGTGTGAAGAAACCTAAATAAAAAAAGGAATTACCTGATTCCCCCAATAGTAATAGTACCATTGTTTATAGTGGTATTCTTTTTGTTAATTGAGGGGTTACTTTCTAATTTGGTCTCTTACAAAGATCCCATTGTCGTGGGCCACAAAGCCAATACATTTTACCTTCTGTCAAGTACGTTGTTTAAGAGTAAAATGATGATATACATATGAACTCTAATGTGTTGTTTTCTCCTGAGAATTTACTTGCAATTCGTTCATCTCATTCGCATTAAGGAAAGATTATCTGTTTGCAACTCACAAGCTTAACAAGTTAACTTCGTGTATAATTGAACTACCATTTTACTATTGTGATTTGCATGATAAATAAAGTATACAGATGTATCTTTTCTGATTGGTAAGTATAATACAGGTTTATCATATAAGTTTTAAGGTTGTTTGATTCTGATATTTCTCTTCATCTTGCAGTACTAATGATTAGAAACCTTTCACAGGGAATACCATTTTTCCATTCTGGAGATGAGATTTTGCGCTCAAAATCAATAGACCGTGATTCTTACAACTCTGGTGATTGGTTCAACAGGTCCACCACCTCTCCCTAGTACAAATTAATTCTTTAGAAAACGTCTTTTATTAATTTAGATGATTAATATCTTCTCGCTGCAAAAGTAACACAAATATAAAGCAGAAGGGAAGAACTTGTCCATTCTTACTATACTATTTCTGATGCATATTTAGTTCTAAATCTTACACTTTTCTAACTCTTTTTTTTCCTCTCTCTAATCATGGTATTTCCTTATAAATGTTCAGTATTCTTATTTAACAGTGGATGCTTGTATACTGTAATATTTCAGGCTGGACTTTAGCTACAACTCTAACAACTGGGGTGTTGGTCTCCCTCCAAAGGACAAGAATGAAAGAAACTGGCCACTGTTAGTGATTTCATTGCTATCACTCTAGCTTTATGTTTCCTCCATAAGAAAAAGAGAGATTTAGGACATTTTGCATTGGGCAGTGTGGTGGTTGGGGTGGGTGTGTGTTGTCTTGTTCTTTGGTTGAAGGTCTCTACATACATCAAGATAGCTTTCCTATTGGGACACATCTAAAAGTCATTCCTAGTGTTATTTTCGATTTTCAGAATCAAACCTAGATTAGCAGATCCATCGTACAAGCCTCAGAGGAGTCATATCCTTGCAGCTGTTGAAAACTTTTTGAATCTAATGCAAATAAGATACTCCTCACCACTCTTCCGGCTAAGGACGTCCAACGCTGTCCAGGTTAGAATGTTATTGCGTATCGATGAAGTCTTATGTACATATTTTGACCTTTTTCTTCAAGATTGTGCAACAACTTCAGATTTTTAACGTCACTAATTGACATCTTTCTCCAGGAAAGAGTTCGATTTCATAATACTGGTCCTTCATGGATTCCTGGTCTTATTGTAATGAGCATTGAAGATGGCCATCAGGGAGTTCCAGGGCTTTCTCAATTGGATCCGATGTGGGTAAATCTAATCCATCTTTAGGCTTTAGCACTGCTGCTTTTTCTGTTGATACCTGAACAATAAATTTGAATGACAATGTATTTTCCTTCATTTACCAGTTATTCCTATATAGTTGTCGTCATTAATCCTTGCCCGGCTGATGTCTCATTTGCTAATCTTGCACTAAGAGCGAAATCTCTTCAATTGCATCCAGTACAGGTATCTGTTGCTTTATCTTGCAATCACTTTAAAAAAATATATGTTTTGCTTTATGTGATGTTGGAACAAGCTTATTCTTAGGAACCAGGAATTAAGTTTGTAATGTACTCCTTGTATCTCAATTTATATGATACTTTCATTTTAAGTTCATTCAAGGTTAAATAGCATTCAAGGTCAGATACTATTTTAAGTTCATTTTATACTATTCTGTACAACTTTCTTAATTTTTAAATATTACTGTAATACAATCTTGTCTTCATGTGTGAATAGCTTTCTGTGTGACATTCATGGTTGTTTACTTGTGCATCTCCAGATGAACTCAAATGACGATGTTGTTAAAAAATCAACATATGATGCATCCTCGGGTTGCTTTAATGTGCCTGCCCGGACAACCTCTGTGTTTGTTGAGCCTCGGTAAAATTTGGTTTGTCATTGATGAAAAGGGGAACCTGGTTCAGTGAGTTATGCTCGTGCATTATCAATTCTCAATTAAATTCAGCAAAATTTAATCCAGGTCTTAGGCTTATTCAAACTTGTACATGAATTGTACTTGTGTCAATTGTTCCTGAAAATGCCCATGGAGGATCCAGAAATAAGTATTAAAGTTATGGTTGACTCTATGAAATTACATCGATACTTCTACATGGTTAACATTCGAGATGGACACATATAAACAACTTGGGACTCAAGAGCAATGGATGATAGAGTTAATTCCTAAAATAGTGATTGAACTAATACAAAGTATCTAAAAAAGTCATTCCTTTGGTTTACCAAAAAATGCCGATGTGACATTTTATTTTAGTTCTTTTTATTAAAAATGGACACAAAATATTTTAAATTTTTTTAAGAAAAATCAAAGTTAAGGTATTAACCACGGGGAAAGTGCACGAAAGGCCACTTTTGCCACTGGTCTTTGGGCACAGACCACTAATACCAAAACATTTAGTTTGTGGCCACTTTTGCTTAAAGAGATAGAACTTCAGTCCATAGGCCGGATTGAAGTTCAGTCCTTAAAGATTGAACTTCAATCCAGGGCCATATGGACTGAAGTTCAGTCCAGTCCTTAAGATGGAACTTCAGTCCATATGGCCATAGATTGAACTTCAGTCCATGGCCATACTATGGACTGAAGTTCAGTCCATGGCCATATGGACTGAAGTTCAGTCTGGAACTTCAGTCCAGGGGCCGTATGGACTGAACTTCGGTCAATGAAAGTCAATATTTATTTAGTAAAGGCCCAAAAGTGGCCTCTAGTGTAAGACCAAAGAAAATAGTGGCCTCAAACCAAATACCAGTGTTAAAAGTGGCTGCTGGGCGAAATTTTTACTATTAACCACCTCAAAATTTTACACATTGCCAAAATTTAAGATATTAGCCACCTCGAAATTTTAGACGTTTGACCTTGGTAAATTAAACTTCAAACTTTGAATATAAAGTTTGTCTATGACAATTCAAACTTCAAACCTCTCAAATTTTGTTAATTTTTTTAAAAACTAAGAATATGCTATGGAAAAAGATTCAACTTAAAGTAAAAATCAATTTTGTTAACCAAAATGTCTAAAAGATATACCGTATATGAAAACATATAAATTCAATAATTATTATGCTAAAAAATATGTAAAAAAAACTTATGGTGCTATATTTTTCAACTATAATTGTTGGGGAAGATTTCAAATATTTTTCAATGAGCATTCCTTAAAATCAGCTTAGCTGAATGCAAAATTACTAGTGAGTATACTTCCATAATCCCTCTGCCCTTATAAAGTGTTCACACTTTACATAGATGTGTATAATTAGTATATGATACACAATTTATGGTTGAAGGAAAATCAAATATACTATTAATATGAAAATATAACATTAATATACACCAGTAGTATACCAAAAACACCTATAATATGAAGACGAAGAATAAATAATCCACCAGTAAATTAACTCATAAATAAATAATTTGGTGTTTTTTAAGAAATTTAAAATATTTGTTAGGTCTATTTTTAATAAAAAGAACTAAAATAAAATGTCACATCAGCATTTTCCCATGAACTTTAATGCACAATTTGGGAGAATGACTTTTTAAGGCACTTTGGATAAATTGAATGATATTTTTGTCCCAAACCAAAGGAAAATGACTTGTTTAGATACTTTGCATTAGTTCAGTGACCATTTTAGAAATTAACTCCGGATGATGTAACAATTTGATATGTCATTTTGGTTAATTGTCAAAAAGAAATGGTTATTGTACAATATGTAACTCATCGGAAGATCTTGTCCTGCATAGTATTTTGTTAAACGTCCAATTGTTTAACCCAAATCCGGTTTTAGGCCAATTAACAATTAAATTTATATTTCCGGAGTCACGATCAATAGTTGAGATTAAAGATCTATGCAATAAATCAAATAATGCTAATATAGAACGCTAAAAGCACGGTGTGAACGTAAATAAGGAAGAGCAAACGTATCGTATTCTTTGATAGTCGGCAACCACCATGCTGGATGATCCAATCGTTGAGACAGTGGTTAAAATAAGAACAAATGATATAATTCAATGATGGAAAGATAGAGAGTAATCTTATTGATCATATATGCAGAAAGTAAAAGTTGTTACAATTGGTTAAGGTAAATGCTATTTATAGGCATGGAAGGCGCCTGTTGAAGTTGTAGTAGCCGTTGGGTGTAGAACCGTTTGGATAAGTAACCGCTGGGCGTCTTATCCAGAAAGGTTGTAACCGCTGGGTGACCGTAACTTGAATGATCGCACCCAATAAGGCCAATAACTGCTTATTCAAATTATGCTGACTGTTGATATATCTCGTAACTTCTTTGGGTCTGCCCGTGGAAAATGTCTGTCCGGTGAATGTCTGTCCGGTGACACGTCAGCTCATGCCACGTGGACGACACGTGTCACTCGCCAAAGTCCAGTCAGTTTCTATCCAATACAGATAGTCCCCGCACTTCTCGGGCAGAGAATCTGTCCGAGGAGTGGATAAGAATTTTGGCGGGAGTCTTTGCAAACTTTTTGTCTCCATATGATGTAATCTTGATGACGTAGGGATCTTATCAGATAGGTGACAAGCCTTTATGCTGTGCGCATTAAATGCGCCGTATGAAAAAGTAACTGTGACCTGCACGTCTGTGGTACCGCAGTTTACTCTGAAATGACCACTGCGTTCCCCGAGGGTAAAAGCAATAATTTTAACCGTCTCTTTCCACGTACGCACGTCGCTTGCTGATTATGAAGTGACTGCAGTTCTCTAGGGTAATGATAGTGCTGTAAAGCATTGATTAACCCTATTCCCTTCATCGACGGCCAGATCTGGATGTGGATTATCTGATAGCCTCCACGTGTCTTTACGAGAAGTTGGGGATCCGCACCTTGATTCCTATAAATAGGAACTCACTTGACGAGAAACCTTTTACCTACTCTTATTTCTCCTGCATTGCTCTTTGAAAAAAAACCCTTGAATTAACTCTTGAAATTTTCTTGGCAATTTCATTCTTCTTCTAAAATCATGTCTTCAAGATCCAGAAGGAATCTAAATTTCGACGCTGCTGGAAGCTCGACGGCCACTCCTAGGCCGCGGGCTTCTCAGGCTACTGCCGCTGAGATAATCCCTAAAAAGTGGGGTGAGCTTGAGGCAGATTGCAACGTTAAATCCTTCCATAACAGGGAAGGTGACACGCGCAACTGGCCGGCATACAGGTTCAAGTCAGGGATCACGAAGGAGGTGATCCCTCACGTGAGAGTAGACTGTGATTGGGGTGACGAAATTCCCCTCTTGCCGGTTTCTGAAGGTGAGACCATTACCTCTCACCGGGCTGGGTGGACAGCCATTGGCACCTACCCTTTCACAGTGGGGTGTAGGTTGCCTTTGCACCCAGTGCTGGAGAGACTTTGCAGGGAGTATCTTCTCTGCCCGGGGCAACTGAGCCCCAGCGTGTATAGGATAGTCACACTCCTAGACTGGTTTGCGGCTGAAACTGACCAATCTTTTGAGTACAAGCATCTCATTTCTTTATATAGCGTCCAGATTTTCAAGGACGGCTATGTGAACGTCAGGATGCGCGGGAGCAAGGGCTTGGTGCGCAGCTCTGAGGATACCGGTGACCGAGGCTGGGTGCACCGGTATCTGTTCGTACGCTCCTCGGCCTTGACGTTTGACGACAAGGCGCACCTTCCAGAAGTCTGGAACAAAACGCGTAAGTCCCCGAGTTTTTGTGTGTATATTTCGTCTTTCCTTCTTCTTCTAACCTTTATCAAAACTTCTTCGTGCAGCGGCCAAGCAACCCTATGACAGGTTCATAACTATAGATGAACTGAAGGCATGGGTTGAGCCGATTCTGGCGAAATTTGAACCAGAGAAAAGAGAATGGTCATTCTTTGCTTCTTCCAAGAGTTTGACCGTGAAACACCAGGGTGAGGATATTTCTATCCTCTTGATAGCCCTTTCTTTCTGAACCCTTCTTGTGTCTAACCGTTTTACCTTTGTTGCAGGTTTGGGTACTTCGGGAGGTTTTTTCCCTGCTCCCCCTCAGGACAGACCTACTGAACCTGTCGTCGACCCCCTTGCTGAAGCTGAGGCTATACTGGCTTCGGCTGGCGCTCTGCGCAGCAGGGACGGAGGCGAAGCACTTCTGTCCGAGGGGTTGAGCCCCTTGAAGAGGAAGAGGAAGAGCCACGGCGAGGGCGGAGCGCGGAAGAAATCTGTCCGTAAGGCTTCCGCTGCTACTGGACAACCCTCGACGGCTGGCGGCGACCCTTCTGCTGGGGCAAGTGTCCCGGAATCCAGGGGAGTGGATACTGAAGTCGATGCTGAAGCCCCTGAGTCCGTACGGGGAGAGGGTCCGGCCCAAGAGGTTATCCACCTGTCAGATACTGAGGTTGAGGCAGATGTTCCTCTTCAGCGGAGGCCTCATCTCCGTAGTGACAGGAGAAGGGCCGAGGAGGAGACCGTTCGATCTCCGCCGAGGAGTCCCCGAGTTGGTGATGGGGAGAGGGCAGGTCCTTCTCGTGTGGACAAGGGCAAAAAGAAAATTGGTGAAGAAGAAGAAGTGAGAGAGGAAGTAAGAGAAGAAGCCGGGGGAGAGGAGGTAAGAGAAGAAGCCGGGGGAGAGGCTTCCCAAGGAAGTAGCCAAGGTCCTCGTGTTTTCCGTTTTGAGGATCTGGAAAATATGGCTGCTGAGGGAGCAACCCCCGTTGTTCTTCGCGATTGTGAGACCATAGACCCGGAGGTGGAAGGTGGTTCAAACCTTTCCTCATCAAGGTTTGTTTGGCGGACAGCTGTTGCGGGGCGGACAGAGCTAAGTGACATCAAGGGGGTTCGTTACAAGTTCGGACCGAATTACCCCTCAGAACAGGCTAGGGAACCCAAGCTCTGTGAGAGGAAACATACCCTGAGACTTGCTCCCGATGTCAACTTTGTGGCCAGGCCGCGCAGCTTGGTTAAAGCAGTTTCTTCGCTCATCGGTCCTCGAGAGGAGTGGGTGCTAAGGGAACTGACCGACGAAGAACTGGCTTTCCAAATTGCTTCCGATTCTGCCCGGGTAAGTTTTTCCCTCTTTGCTTTTAGCAGTAATTGCTAGCCTACGATTTTTAATCGTGACTTACTTTATGTTTCAATCAAGCATGCTGGCCGCTGAAATCATGTTCCGCTCCCGGCTGAACAATGCCAATCAAGTGGTAGAGGTGAAGAGAGAATTGCTTGAGGCTCTGAGGGATAACAAAACCTTGATCGAGTAGTGTGGTTTCCTTGGTGGGGAAGTTCACCGGTTAACAGATGTTAACAATAATCGCCTTGAGCAGATCAATGCTCTCACCAGGGAAAAGGACCGTCTTTCTGAGGAGAAAGAGGGGTTCGCACGCTCCGTCCAGGTTTTGGAGAGACTTCTTGAGGAATGCCACGATAGTTTGAACAATGCTAACGACGACCGTGCAACTCTTGAACTGAACCTGCAGAGGGCAAATGAAGAGTCAACCAAAGCCCGTTCCGAACTTCAAGCTGCTAAAGACCAGGTCGCCCAGCTGATGGGCGTTCAGGCCGTATTGACCAAGGATCTGGCAAACTTGCGTGATCAATCGGAGATTAAAGCCAAACTTGCGGCCCTCGAGGCCAAACGCACGTTGCTTGCACAGATCCGTGCTGGGCAGGTTGATGTTGAAGAGATGTTGCAGTCGACGAAGAGTGCTGTCCGAAGGATACAACAAGCATTGGGTCTCTCTCCCGAGGAGTCGGATGGTGAAGATGACGATGATGAAGATGAAGAGCTGGGGAGTGACGACGGGCCTAACGGAGCTGGTGCGTTGAGTCCCGGTCACGGCCCTTCAAGTTGATAATTTCTTTTCTGAACTTATGTATTTTTGTTTCGTCTGGCGAGAGCCGGACTTGTTTATTTGGTGGGCAGAAGTCTTATGAAGACTTTCTGGCCCTTGGCCGGTTTGTTTGGCCTGTTGGACACTCTATGAAATTCTGTCAGCCGTGCTTGGCGTTTTATCACTTCATAGTTTTAATGTATATATGCAGTTTCAGATCCATTCAGTGACTATGTTTAGTTTTGAATTCTTGATCCTTTGGTATACATACATTTCGGCTTTCGTGCCTTATAATTGGGAACTGCTTTTCAAACTTTACTAAGTTCGCACTTTCTCAAGTCTCCCCAAATGTGTTGAACTTACCCCTTCATTAGACAAAGGTCATAAGTTGTAGGTAGTTTGACCGAATCGTGGTCGTTTAGAGCTTTGGTTGAGTTGTTTGGCTTTGTGAACGACTTCTCTTATTTTCGTGGAAGCCTTGTCACATGAAGGTTTTATTTTGTGAACGACTTCTCTTATTTGCCGTGGAAGTTTTATCACGCAAATTGAAAAATTTGCTGCCTTTAAATAAGGTCTTCTGCTGCCTTTAAATAAGGTCTTCTGCCTGTATGAAGGTCTTCTCTGGCCTATGGGGCCCTCACCACCCCCCTTGTTTTCATGTTGGAACACGTAAAGTGACAATATGAAAAGAGTTGTCGGTGAGCTGTCTAATGAACACATATAACCAAACGAGGAGTGTGTCCGTTGTGGGACTCGAACCCACAGCCGCGAAGCTGAAGAACTTCGAGCTCTACCAGTTGAGCTAAACGGATCTGGCCTTGTTCAGGCCGTTAGTACCATTTCGAAAGAATGTATAACAAAAAGTAAGAACTTTTATGTAAAGACAAAAGTAAGAACTTCTAATTTCTATGCATGGATAAAAGTAAGAACTTTTATGTAAGGATAGAAAAGGTAAGCGTAGAGTGACTAACCGTCCCTGTCGTCTAGAAGTGATACCTTTTGAGATGAACTACATTCCAGCTGTTCGGGACGATCGAACCATCTGGCCGTGCCAAGCGATAAGATCCCTTGCCGGCTGAAGCGATCACTTTGTAGGGTCCTTCCTAGTTAGGGCCAAGTTTCCCCGAATTCGTTTCCTGTGTGCTCTGAGACACTTTTCTGAGTACAAAGTCCCCGACTTGGAAGTTTCGTACGCGCAGTCCCCGGTTGTAGTATTTTTCAATTCGTTCTTTCTGGGCCACCACCCGTACGAGGGCCAGTTCTCTGCGTTCTTCGAGAAGGTCCAGTTCTTCGGACAGGTTAACTGAATTTGACTCCTCCGTGGCATGCGCATATTGCAGGCTGGGTTATCCTATCTCGACCGGGATCAAGGCGTCTGCGCCATAGACTAATGAGTATGGAGTCTCTCCGGTACTCATTTTTACCGTGGTGCGGTAAGCCCACAGTACTCCAGGTAACTCTTCTACCCAGCATCCCTTTGCCTGCTCGAGGCGCTTTTTGAGGGATTCAACGATGATCTTGTTGGTAGATTCGGCCTGCCCGTTAGCGACAGGATGATATGGTGAGGAAGTGATCCTTTTAATGTGCAAGTCGTCGAGGAACCTAGTCACCTTCTGGCCAACGAACTGCGGGCCATTATCCATGACTATTTCCTTGGGTGGTGCTCCGAAACGACATACGACAAAGCGCCAGAGAAAATCGATGACCTCTGTCTGCTGTATCCTTGAATACGCCGCGGCTTCGACCCACTTTTTGAAATAATCCATTATGATCAGCAAAAAGCGCATCCCCCGTGGTGCCATGGGAAGGGGACCAACAATGTCCATTCCCCATTTTATGAAGGGCCATGGGGAGATTATTGAATGCAACGGCTCGGCTGGCTGATGAAGGAGATGGGCAAACCTCTGACATTTGTCACATTTCTTGACGAAATCATTCGCATCTTTCTCCATTTTGTCCCAGTAATAACCTGCACGTATCAGTTTCCGTGTCAAGGCCTTTCCTCCGGAATGATTACCGCAACAGCCCTCGTGGACTTCTCTCATCACATAATTAGTCTGATTTGGTCCAAGACATTTTGCGAGAGGCCCCGCAAACATCTTCCGGTACAGCTCACCGTTGAGGATGGTGTATCGGGCAGCTTTTACTCGGAGTTTGCGGGCGGCCTTCGCGTCTGTGGGGAGGGTCCCATGAATAAGATAGTTTGTTATCTCGTTCCTCCAATCCCAGGTAGTGGTGACAGTGTTAACTTCGAACTTTTCCCTGTCCATGGTCGTGTAGAGAAGTTGAACGATAGCCGAAGAGCCGGCTGCTCCTATTTCTGCAACTGATCCCATGTTTGCGAGAGCGCCAGCCTCGTGATTCTCATCCCGTGGAATCTGAATTGCCTCCCAGTCGTCGAATTGTGTCAAAAGCTCTTTTACTCGCCCGAGGTACGCCTGCATTCTGGGCTCTCGTGCGACGAAACCTCCATTGATCTGATTGACCACTAACTGAGAATCGCTCTTTAGCTTGACTATGGTTGCCCCATAGCTTCGCGCCAGTTCTAGTCCTGCAATAACGGCCTCATACTCGGCCTTATTGTTAGTAATGAAAGGGCATTTGACAGCCTGCCTTACCGTTTCTCCGGACGGAGCAACAAGGACCAGCCCAAGTCCTGACCCTTTGACATTCGAGGAGCCGTCCGTATGGAGGACCCAAGTGCCCGGAGCCTGTCCTGCACAGAGAATGGCTTCCTTTTCTGCCTCAGGGTATATATTCACGCTGAAATCTGCCACGAAGTCTGCCAAGACTTGTGACTTTATTGCCACCCTGGGCTGATAAGTGATATCAAATTCGAACAGTTCTATAGCCCATTTTACCAATCTTCCTGAAAATTCTGGTTTGTGCAGAACATTTCGTAAAGGGAAAGTGGTAACCACAACTATAGTATGACTTTGAAAGTATGGACGTAATTTTCGGGCAGCAGTTACTAGAGCTAACGCTAATTTTTCCAAAGGTTGGTAGCGGGTTTCTGCATCAATAAGGGCTTTGCTAACATAGTAGATAGGAAGTTGTTTACCTTTTTCTTCTCGTACTAGTACAGCGCTTACCGATGACTCTGAGACTGCAAGATAAATTAGCAACTGCTCGCCTTCCACAGGTGTGGTAAGTAGTGTAGGATTGGAGAGGTATTTCTTCAGATCCCTCAACGCTTGCTGACACTCAGGAGTCCATTCGAACTCCTTGTTCTGCTTCAAGACATCGAAGAAACTTTTGCACCGATCAGATGACCGGGAGATGAATCTGCGTAGGGCAGCTACTCTCCCCGTCAGCCTCATGACCTCTTTCCTATCGCGAAGTACATCTAGGATTGACTCGATAGCTTTAATCTGAGCGGGATTGACTTCAATGCCTCGCTGAGAGACAATGAACCCCAGAAATTTGCCCGATCCGACTCCGAAAGCGCATTTCTCCGGGTTCAACTTCATGTTATATTGATCCAGGATTCGGAAAGCTTCTTTCAAATGTGCCGGGTGATCTTCTGCTCGTTTGGATTTTATTAGCATGTCGTCAATGTACACTTTCATAGTCTTCCCGATATGGTCGTGGAACATCCGATTGACCAGACGCAGATAGGTTGCACCTGCATTTTTCAATCCAAACGACATAACTTTATAGCAATACGTACCTCGGCAAGTTATGAACGCCGTTTTCTCCTGATCTCCAGGGTCCATCAATATCTGGTTGTATTCGGAGTACGCGTCGAGGAAGGTCAGCACCTCGTGCCCGGCTGTTGCATCGATTAGTTGATCTATCCTAGGAAGGGGATAGGAATCCTTCGGGCAGGCTTTGTTTAGATCTGTGAAGTCAATGCAGACTCGCCACTTGCCGTTCTTTTTAGGTACGACAACCACGTTGGTTAACCAGTCCGGATATTTGACTTCACGTACCGAACCGATCTTTAACAGGCGGTCGACTTCGTCATTGATCACCTGGTTTCGAAAAGCTCCTTGCTGGCGCGTTTTTTGTTTCACCGGGCGGTGGTATGGATCAACATGCAACCTGTGAGTAATGATGTCAGGAGAAATACCTGTCATATCTGCATGGGACCAGGCGAATATTGTATGCCGCTCCTTGAGGAATTGCAGGATGTCTTCCCGTAAATGTTCGCTCAGCTCCGTTCCCAAGTACACCTTCCGCTCTGGTTTATCAGCGAACAGCTCCTCGGGCTCCAGGGCTTCTACTGTTGGCATGTGTTTTTCCTTCTCCTCCATCTTGGCGATGAACTCCGGGACTTCGTACTTGGCCTCCTCGGGTGTAGCATTTGGTCCCGGGCGCTGTAATTGCTATTTGCTTTCCTCGGGTAGTTTTAGGGCTACCGAGTAACAGTCTCGTGCGGTGCGCTGCTCTCCTCTGACTTCACGCACCCCCCACTCGGATGGGAATTTTAACACCTGGTGATAGGTAGAAGGGACGGCCTGCATGTCATGGATCCACGGTCTGCCTAGAATGATGTTGTAGGCTAGATCCGCGTCGACAACATGGAAAGTCGTCTCCTTTGCTACCCCCTCGGTCAGAGTTGTTAGGGTGATCTCCCCGAGGGTCTTTTCACTCGAGTTGTTGAAACGGGAGAGAACTCGAGATATTGGCACGATCTTATCTGCTACCTGCATTTCGTCTATGAGTCGTGATGGGATAATATTTGCAGAGCTGCCCGCATCAATGAGTACTCTCTTTACGTCGAACTCCGCTACTCGTAATGTTATGACCAGCGCGTCGACATGTGGAAACTGTGATCCTTCGGCGTCGGACTCCTCAAAGGTGATTACTCCTTCTGACTGGGGCGCTTGCTGTTTGTGATGGACACCTTTGCATACTTTTTTGCCGTGAAGGTGACCGAGTCTACCTCGATCCCGCCCGAAATAACGTTGACCGTTCGCTTCGGGGAGGACGCTCGCGGTGGGCCCGGCTTGTTCTGCTGAGCCTTCGCATGAGTTTGCTTTCCCTTCTCGGTCAGGAACTCCTTCAAGAATCCTTGTTTCAATAAATGGGCGATCCATACCTTAAGGCTTTGCAGTCCTCGGTGGTGTGCCCGTGATCTTGGTGAAACTCGCAGTACAGGTCTTTGCTCCGTTTGCTGGGGTCGACCTTTTCTCCCATGCCTTTGAGTACAGCCATGACCTCTGACATTTCAACGTTGAAGCTTGGCAGGCTTGGGATTCCACGAGAACTCGACTCAGGGTTTTCCTTTCGAGATAGTCCCTTATTGCTGTGGCGGCTGCGTCCTTTGGAGTTGCTGCGCGATTGGTCAGGGTATGGCTCATATCGCGTGCCCGATCTTTCCGTTTCTGCTTTGCCGCCGGATCTGCTGCTGCGAGGCTGGGTCCTTCCCCGAGCGCTTGCCCCGATCAGTTTGTCTTCATCGATACGTACTTTGGAATTGTAGCGATTGTACACGTCTGACCAACTGGCCGCTGGGAACTCGCGAAGAGACTCATAAAGTCTTCGTGTGGCTTCCGAGCTCCTAACGTCCAGGCTGTTGGTGAATGCGATTGCCGCCCATCTGTCCGGCACCTTGGGGAGCATCATGCGTTCCCTCTGGAACCGATCCACGTACTTTCGGAGTGACTCGTCAGGCCTCTGCTTAATTTCAAAGATATCTTCTACCCGGGTCTCCGTCTTCTGGGCACCTGTATGTGCCTTCACGAACAACTCAGCCATTTCTGCAAAGGATCCAATGGAGTTGGGTGGCAACATTGAATACCACCGCAGGGCCCCATCTGCCAGGGTCTATACGAACTTCTTCAATTGTACAGATTCGATCTCCTCGTCGGTGAGATCGCTGGCTTTTATAAAATTGCTGAACATCATAAGGTGATCGTTTGGATCAGACGTTCCGTGATACCTTGGAATGTTCAGCATTTTGAATGTTTTAGGTATCGCCTTTGGGGCTGCTTCTTTCTTCCAGGGCCGCTGTGAATATCGCTGGATGTCAACTTTCTTCAGCGTGGGCGGGGCGCCTGGTATCTGATCGATCCTCTCGTGGAGAGCCTTTTGAAGTGCTTCCTGGCTTTCTTTGAATTGCTTGGTGAGATCTTCCACGACAAGGCTCATATCTGCGTGTGCTGTAGATCCTCCACCCGGGTTCTGATTGGCTTGAGTCGCTGGATCTGCAGTGCCACTGCCGTCGTTACACTCTTCTTCTTGCCTTGAAGTATGTGAAGAGGGTGCATTCGGGTTAGGCGCTGCAGCATCGGCCCCTGCGGTTGAAACATTGCTCCTTCGGAGAGAGTTTAATGCCTCGTTGATTCCCCGGTTCACTTCTACCTGTTGCTGCATAAAATCAAAAAATGTTTTTTGCAGATTCCCTCGGTCAGGGGAGGGACTCCTATGTCGGCGTCTCCTGGGCGGAGTAGCGCTCTGAGAGCGTCGGCGTCTCCTGGGCGGAGTAGTGCTCTGAGAGCGTCGGCGTCTCCTGGGCGGGGTAGCGCTCTGAGAGCGTCCACGCCTGTTCTGCCTGACCTGTCCTTGGGAGGACTGTTGTCGCCCGTCGGACGAATAATCGGGGGAATAATTGGGGGAATAACTACGCGAAGGGGTGCCTGCTTGTTGTTCGCCTGCAACGGTTTGTTGTTGCTGGGAACCACTTTCTGCCATGTTAGTTATGAAACAAAAAGAATAGATGGAAACGAATACAGTATCAGAGATAGACTTCTTAACCTACGAATTCTATTGACCGGCTCCCACTGTGGTCGCCAAATTGTTTAACCCAAATCCGGTTTTAGGCCAATTAACAATTAAATTTATATTTGCGGAGTCACGATCAATAGTTGAGATTAAAGATCTATGCAATAAATCAAATAATGCTAATATAGAACGCTAAAAGCACGGTGTGAACGTAAATAAGGAAGAGCAAACGTATCGTATTCTTTGATAGTCGGCAACCACCACGCTGGATGATCCAATCGTTGAGACAGTGGTTAAAATAAGAACAAAGGATATAATTCAATGATGGAAAGAGAGTATTCTTATTGATCATATATGCAGAAAGTAAAAGTTGTTACAATTGGTTAAGGTAAATGCTATTTATAGGCATGGAAGGCGCCTGTTGAAGTTGTAGTAGCCGTTGGGTGTAGAACCGTTCGGATAAGTAACCGCTGGGCGTCTTATCCAGAAAGGTTGTAACCGCTGGGTGACCGTAACTTGAATGATCGCACCCAATAAGGCCAATAACTGCTTATTCAAATTATGCTGACTGCTGATATATCTCGTAACTTCTTTGGGTCTGCTCGTGGGAAATGTCTGTCCGGTGAATGTCTGTCCGGTGACACGTCAGCTCATGCCACGTGGATGACACGTGTCATTCGCCAAAGTCCAGTCAGTTTCTATCCAATACACCAATATGAATAGCTGACAAGAAATTCAACAATTGTTTTTTCAGTTCTTTAAGTACCTATTTTGTGTATAAAATTTCAAGACTCAACTTGTTAAATTTCCACATTGATATTTGTCTTGTTTTGCTTTTTTAATATGTCATAATGTACTAGTGAGCTGAGTCTTGCTAGTAGTTGCCAACTTGCGGGCTGTTAATGATCAGTTTGTTGATTGTAATTTCATAAAATTCAATAAATAATGACTTGGGGACATTGACTTCTTTCTTTATTGTTGTAGAGCCAAGATCTTCTTAAGGCATTGAATAATCAAGCAAGAAAACCCCATTTATTTGGTTATAGGGAAGTTTCTGATCAAACTTTTACTGTGTTAATTCTAACAGGATTATATTTGACCCATTAAAAGTATTCGTTATTAAACAGAAATCGCTCGCATGTACAGAGCATCTTGATTCAGAACTGCTGACATAATATTGGGTGATTTGAAGTAGGATATTTCAGTGCCACTGTTTAACTTTTGACTCCCCTTAAAAAAACCTTTAGAAAAACAGCCTTGGCGTAGAAACTTGGAGTCACTTCTGGGTTGGAAAGGATCATGGTGATTCCAGGACTTCTCGCTGGGGCTAAAATTAAAATTCTAGGCGCTCAAGTGACCGTTTAGGTTGAAAACTTTGGAAATTATTAGGAGATTTACAGAAATAGGAATGTTTCAGCGAAATGTTTTAACTTTTGGTGCCGCTTAAAGAACAATTTAACTTTTAGCTCTCTTGAGGGGGAATTTCCTGGTGGTTCGCCAGGAATCCAGTTCAAAGAATTCTTGAGGGATTGCTGTAATGGGCTCAACATTTTACACTTTTTCTGTGGGGGCTAAAATACTTGCTATCACTAGGGCGGCTAAGCAATATCTTTTGGATATTATTCGTGCACTGACAAATCAAGTGTGTATATATTTTTTGAATGAACTTGGGATGCTGGGAAGAGGGGGGGGGGGGGTTGGTGTAGTGGTTTATTTCACCGATTCTCTTAAGACTTCAATCCAAATCACTGATTACTTTATTAGCGACATGTTTGTTGGTTGCAAAATTGCAACAAACATGTCATCTCGAGTTTGTTGAGTACTACATGTTTCTTACATCCACCCCACTTCCCAAAAATGAAAAAGAAGAACAAGAAAGAGAACTTTTAGAATAGATGGATCACCAGTGAAGTATAAAGAGAATATGTGGCAAGTTGCAGTATTTGTGGCAATACAACAAACTAATCAGTTAAGGCTGGTAGTATTATTATTGGTACTTAATTTGGTCAAACAATCCCTTTAAATATATTGAATTGTTCGATCATTTTATCTAAAAGTTTAAGAATATATTTTCTATATATCTTGTTGCGATGTAAAATGTATTTTTCGAGTCTAATTTACTTTCTGTTGCACTTGGTGCACCTACGTAAGACACTAGAGGGGGAAGGGGAGGGGGGTGAAGAGTGTCCTTACCCGATTTTTAAATCCTAAAACTTGCCTTTAACTTTGCCTAACTTACAAAGAACCAGGTTCCTTGCAAGTTTCACCAATCTCTGAAACTTAAACACAATGCGGAAACGTAAATAACACAGCGATTTTTACGTGGAAAAATCTTTGCTCAAGGGATAAAAAACCACGACCCAAACTCTTGGGATTTCAACTCTTCCACTAACGGAAAATCCGAGCAAGTTTTAGACTACAACGTAATATAATCAGAGGAATTAGAACCCCCTAGTACCTAGAACCTTCAAAGCCACACGTTAGCTGGTAAGGTTGCCTCTACTTCACCAAAAGAGTAACCTCTACTATATGCTTCTAAACAAGCTGATAGATTACAACTCAATAGCCTATAACAAATAATTAAAACAACAGACTTAACTATGCAACTGCTCCTTTGTAAAGTTCTGCTGCTCAGCCTTTGTTCTTGCACACAAAGCCTCTCACGATCTGATTGTTCTCGATTCGCTCTGTTGAGATGTCTTTTGTGCGTAATGATTCTGGCCAAATTAACTTGTATATATAGGAGTATGACTTAGCCGGATCCAACTAAGTTCAGAACTCCTTTTCCACTTTGGAATCCGTTTCAAACAAGGTTTACCCATATTGCCTTATTTAAAACCTAAGTTAATTTGCCTTAGTTTCCAATCCTTTTTCGTTTAGGAAACGCGTCTCTTTTCAGCACCGCTACTCGCTTCTTTTTTTCCCGGTAGGATTGGATCTTTGACTCCAGCTGTCCTTTTTAACCTTCTTCAACTCTAACTCGACTAACCCGTCGAACAACTTAGTCTCCTTACTTCAACTGTGAACCTTTTCATGGTCCACTTAGCACCAGGTCCTTTGTCATCTTCAAAACTCATACTACAACACTTTCCTTTTATTAGACCAAGCATGTGAAAATATTTTTTGTGATCAATAGCTGTGAACTTTAATTTATCCGTCTACTCTAATATCATGTTAAAGTATTGCTACAATAAGATTATGTCAAAGGGATGTTGGTAGAGGAGATGAAGTGAATTTTGCGTCTGCCAAGCCTAGTGCAATGTTGTCGTGCAATACACAAATCAAAATAAACTGTTTTCATGCCAATTACTTGTCTTCCTTAACCCTTTTGCCTCACAATGGTGGGAGAAAAAAACAAGAAGAAGGAATTTACTAAACAGAGTGTCACATGGAATATGCATGCACTTTCGCATTCACTTGGTTACATATAGGGCAGATATTAGGGTTCGGTATTTGAATTCGATAGAATTTAGTAGCTTTGACTAACTCTTTGTCCGTTAAAATTTCGCTAATTATCTATAGAGATTAAATTTAAAATTCAGTTACTAATACATGAGGTTGTTATCTTTATATTCATAACTCAAAAAGTTTAAATCCTAGATTTGTTTCTAACTACATATATCTTTTTTTATGAGAAACATTTGAGAGAGAGAGATCTTGTGTGCGCATGGTGTCAATCTTGTGAGAAGTGTGGAGTGGCAAAGAACTAATAACAACATGCATCTTGGGATCCAAGTTTTATTGAAGTATGGAATAAATATGCATATATAGTACATGTAATAACATAGGTGTCATGAATCAGCTGTTAACTAATAAAAATGTCTATATCATCCAAAAGAACTACTAACACATTAAGGCTATATAACTATACGGTCATTATTGTGTAATATTCTATTTAAATAAAGGCCAAATTAGTCATTTAAAAAGAATTTTTTTTTTAAAAAATAGAGGAAAAGCCAAAGCCGTGAAGGACTTTGGCAGAATCCAAACAAAAGTGAATAAGGGAAAGTAAGAAGCTTTAAGCTTCTGCCGAATAACCTACTAGCAAAACAAATACAAAGTAAAGGAAAAGTTTACAATACAAGAAAAAGAAAATTCACAGAAGCAAGAAAAAAATTGGAGAAAAGAGAAGCTCATTAGCAACTTGGATTAAGTCTAGCGGGAATCATTCAATTGGGAGACATTTTTGGCTCTATAGGGTAAACTTTCCATTGTCTTTTTAATCTTATTCTCTGTTTATGTAATCTTGCTAGGTATAAAAGAATTTAAAGTACCTATGGAATACCTGGGCAGTGACTTTTGTTAGGCCTTAAGCTTATTATACTGGATGGAATTGGTTGAGCATCAGTTAGATTTATTGATCATAGCAGGGAAAATATATTGGTCTAACTGAAAATCAAATATGAAACCCCTAGTTTTCCACGTTGGAATCCGTTTCAAACAAGGTTTACCCATATTGCCTTATTTAAAACCTAAGTTTATTTTCCTTAGTTTCCAATCCTTTTTCGTTTAGGAACCACATCTCTTTTCAGTGCCGCTACTCGCTTTTTCTTTTCCCGGTAAGGTTGGATCTTTGACTCCAGCTGTCCTTTTTAACCTTCTTCAACTCTAACTCGATTAACCCATCGAACAACTTAGTCTTCTTACTTTAACTGTGAACCTTTTCATGGTCCACTTAGCACCAGGTCCTTTCTCATCTTTAAAACTCATACTTCAACAAATTCCCCCGTTTTGATGATGACAAATAATGATTTCTCACCGAGGGTTTATAAGTACAAGAAGCACCAGAACTTGTAAAATTTCAAACACTAACCACAAACCAGGGTAATACAGTTAGGCAAAAAAAAGGTCACAAACATACAATGAACTTAACAACATCTAACTTCCCCCTTTGCGCATCATCGAAAAGTTTCACAGTTGTAAGAACCTGCGCAACTTAGATTAAATCTAGTCGACTCTAGTGCCAAAGGCAGCAAGCCAACCTTTAAACGTTATGAACCTATTTCAGACAATAAATACTAGCAATGTAGGATATTGTTATCAAAATAAGAGCCAAACTGGCTTAAAAAAATCCAAACATCATTCAGTTATTACAAACAAAAATATATTGTCTTAAAAACAGGCCATAAGAAGAACCAAAGAGGGGACTTGGGAAAGGATATGGTTCAGAATTGGGGAATATCAGGGATGTTAAGGTGAGCAAGCAACAAGGCAAGGCGATGCGAGTTCTCTTCACGTTCTCGCTCCAGCTCTGCATCCAGCCTCGTGTTTTCAACATTCATCCAGGCCAGCTCATCATTTTGCCTTTCAAGCTGCCTCCTGAACCCCTCAATCCTCTTGTCCATTCTAGCATTCCTTCTTTCCTCAGCATCCTCCTCTACATGCTCTGGTTCATCAGCAGGTTCACCATCCAACACATAGTCACACAATTTCAGAATGTTCCTCCCAAACACGTCATTGTGATCCGGCTCAGTCCATTTACCAACAGGCAGCCCAAAGAAATCAAATACTTTACCCAAAAGAAACCCATAGACTAACGCATGTTTGCCCAACCCCATGTTAGCTACCCTACAATGTGCTTGATCATCAATTCAGAAAGATTAATACGAACCTCGCGATCTAGCAGGTCCATATAGGTCATATCCAGAAAGTTGGCCTCACTGCGCCTCTCCGACCTCTGCAACAGGTTCTTCAGCACAAATTCAAATAGCAGCTGGTAGAAGGGTTGCATTGCCTTCTTCTTAACCTGTGTTGCCCTTGCTAGTCTAGGTCTCCCTGCAAACTTTTGGTTACCTCCAAAGCAGACACACCATCTCCCCTAGCCGGCCACGAGTTCCTCATGTACTCACTGTAGCCCTGAGAAGGAACACCCAAAATCTCACCAAGATCCACACAATCAAACTGGATCACCAGCCCCTTGATTATGGTTGTCACTATCCCCTCACTTACTGTGCAATTTGAGTAAAATTCTCGAACCTCTTGCTCTCTCAGCTGTCTAGTTCGATCACCGAATAGGTTCAACCAACCCTGAGCTCTCAACTTAGTACCAATCTAAGTCATTCCTTCCAGCTCTAGGTCGGTGAGAATTTTACACTTCACCAATGGTAACCCTCTAAAGTAGGCAACCCTCCTTTTCTTGTCTTCCTTGTCATCACGAATCACCAACTTTGTCTTGGAACCTCTTCTACGAACCTCAGGTTCCTCCATAATCCTCCTCTGCTGCTCTCGAACAGAACCACGAGTAGCAGGTCTCCTAGCATGACTCACCGTCTTCCTACTGCTTTCTCCCATACCCTCAGCATCACCAGAACTTCCAATTTTAGAACTACCCACAAACTCTCCTCTCTTCACCAACCTTCGTTTCTTCACAGTTTGTTTCTGTTCCTAAACCACAGGCCTCTTACCCAATCTCCTCTGTTCCTCCACTGCCACAACATCAGTCTCATTGGGGAACCTTCACTAGCTTGAGGAATGGGATTGGTCTCAGGCATCACAGGATTCAAAAGTTCAGTAAAACCTACACCTTCTACATTTTCTTCCACATAATCATCAATATCTCTTAGATCTGCATCATCACTTGCCACAGAACCAGAGAACGAACCAGGTTCTTTCTCAGGTTCCTTGGTAGGTTCCGCATATTTTTCCTCTCCCTTGTCACTAATGATTTATTCTACCACAGGAACTGTCTCAGGAACAGGTTCCTCGATAGTATTTTTCAGTTTCTCTTTCAACTAAATCAACCCTGTATCAACGACCTTTTCTTTTTTAAGATTTTCTACAACCGTCTTCTCCTTAACACTTACTTCTAAATCTACAGGCTCAGAAGGTAAACTAGTTTCTAAAATAACAGTACCAGTAGGAGAACTAGGGTTTACCTTTTTCAGTTTCTTGACGATTTTCTTGAACCGTTTGAATGACCCTTTCATCCGTACCAGCAAATGAAACACTTTCCCCCTGACTAATTGCTTCCTCGTCAACTTTTTCTGCCTCAATTTCACGAACTTCTTCGCCAGCGCTACAGAGCGACTCGCGGCTAGTTGCTTTGCCTTTTGATTTAGTTTATAAATTTTGAGTTTTGGAGAAGAGAGTTGTGAATCCATTTTGGAACTGGTCGACATTGTAACAGAGTATTATTTTTAGAGAGAGAAGAAAAAGTTTAGAGAGAATTTTTTCTTTTACACCGATAGAAATAATGTTTCTGTGATCGCTTAAGGAATAGAGAAGGGTATAAAGCGTATCAGGAAGGGGAACGGGTGATGGGATGGCTGTTATAACATTATGACGCATAGGAGCTGACGCCAGCAGGTTCAAAGAATTTGAATCTTAAGCACCTACCCCTAATCCGGCGCCAAGTGAGGTTAATTGATAACTGATTGGCCACATAAGACAAATATTATTCTCAATAAGTAAAGTAGAATGTGTACATGGATGTCCATGCACCAGTTTCTTCAATGATATCCTTTATTCAAAATTTTGCCAGCATCTAAGTCTTGAATACATGTTCCAAACAG
Source organism: Petunia axillaris subsp. axillaris (assembly GCA_029990575.1). NCBI lineage: Eukaryota > Viridiplantae > Streptophyta > Magnoliopsida > Solanales > Solanaceae > Petunia > Petunia axillaris. The sequence continues at coordinate 20,884,112 of JARKNS010000009.1, forward strand.
GTCAGCAAGCAAAACAATTAAGTTTTAATTATAGAGTCAACTAAACAAAGTTAAGCTAGATAAAACACGGAAACTTCACTAGCCAATCATTGGGAGAACCAGGTGCTGGCTCGTTCAGTGTATCTTGGTCATCCCTAACTCAAGCATGTTCTTTTCAAATTTTACCCTGTTCAATGCCCTTGCGAAGATATCAGCAATTTGATCATCAGTCCTGCAAAAGTTCATAGTAATTAGGCCTTTCTCAACATTGTCCCTTAAAAAGTGATGCCTAATATCAATATGCTTTGTTCTATTGTGCTGGACCGGGTTCTTGGCTATATTGACTGCACTGGTATTGTTACAAACGATTGGAACTGGTCCATACTTGATTCCAAAGTCCTCCAACTGCTGCTTGATCCATAATAGCTGCAAATAACACAAAGCAGCTGCTACATATTCAGCCTCAGCTGTAGATAGTGCCACTGAATTTTGCTTCTTTGTAGCCCATGAAACTAAACAAGGACCTAGGAAGTATGCCATCCCAGATGTACTTTTCCTATCAACCAAGTGACCATCATAGTCAACATAAGCATACCCAACTAGATCAAAACTACCACCTTTTGGGTACCATAATCTAAGATCCTGAGTTCCTTTCAAATATCTCAAGATTCTCTTGACTGCAGTTAACTGTGACTCCTTTGGTTTTGACTGGAACCTTGCACACAACCCGTACTATAAATAATGTCTGGACGACTCTCGGTTAAATATAGTAAAGAACCAACAGTGCCTTGTCAAGTTTGTAGACATGATCAGGGAACTCTGTACTTTCAAAGCCAGGTGATTGAACCACATACACCTCTTCATTTAAATAGCCATTAAGGAATGCACTCTTCACGTCCATCTGGTACAGCTTAAACTCCATGTAAGCTGCAAAGGCAATTAGCATTCTAATGGCTTCCATTCTAGCAACAGGTGCAAAGGTTTCATCATAATCAATTCCTTCTTCTTGACTGTATCCTTGAACCACAAGTCTTGCCTTGTTCCTTGTTACTATGCCATGTTCATCCAGCTTGTTTCTAAAGACCAATTTAGTACCAATGATGGACCTGTCCGCTGGTCGAGGGACCAGGTGCCATACCTTACTTCGTTCAAACTGATGAAGTTCCTCTTACATAGCAATCACCCAATCTGGATTCTCAAGTGCTTGACGTACATTCTTAGGTTCTATTGAGGATAGAAATGCAAAGAATGCACAGAAATTCTTTAAATCTCTTCTAGTAACAACTCCAGTATTCAGATCAGATATGAGGTTCTTAGTGGATGAGAACTTTGATATTTCCAAGGTTTAGGTTGAAATCAGCTGAGTGGTGTTTCCAGGAGGAGCTGAGTCATCTAAGTCCTCTTCATCTTGCTCTTCAATTCCCCCTGTCTGATTTCCTTCTAGTTCCCCCCTGAGTTTGACCTTTATCATCATAATTATTTTTAACCCCATTCAGATTCTCAGAGTCTTCAGCAGGTTCATCTTTCGCAAGACCAATCTCCTGATCATCATCTTCTTTTCTGTTTGCAACAACTTCAGACTCATCAAATACCACATGCACACTTTCTTCTACAGTCAAGGTCCTCTTGTTGAACACTTTATAAGCTTTACTTTGTGAAGAATATCCCAAAAAGATGGCTTCATCACTTCTTGCATCAAACTTCCCTAGAGGTTCTTTCCCATTGTTATGCACGAAACACTTGCACCCAAAAGCTCTGAGATGTGCAATATTGCCTCTAATCAGCTCATAGGGAGTTTTCTCTAATAGAGGACCGATAGAACAACGATTCAGTAAGTAGCAAGCGGTGTTGACTGCTTCAGCCCAAAAGCTTTTTGATAGACCGCTTGACAACAACATAGTTCTAGCCATGTCCTCTAAGGACCTGTTCTTCCTTTCAACTACACCATTCTGCTGAGGGGTCCTTGGTGCAGAGAAGTTGTGATCCACCCCATGTTTATTACAATATTCTGCAAACTTAGCATTCTCAAATTCTGTCCTATGGTCGGACCTTATACTTACTAGTTGAAGCCCCAGCTTCTTCTGATTGATTCTGACCCAGTCCTCGAACATATAATATGCTTCATCTTTAGATCTAAGGAACAGAGTCCATGTGTATCTGGAGTAGTCATCAACAAGTACTATTACGAACATCTTACCTCCTTTGCTCCTCACCCTTATTGGTCCACACAAGTCCATGTGAACCAGCTCAAGTGGTTTAGACGTACTAACCACTTTTTTTTGACTTGAATAAAGATCTTACATGTTTCCCCCTCACACATGCATCACAAATCTTGATGTCATTGAACCTCTTGTTTGGCATTCCACGAATCAAGTCCTTTGACACCAAGTTATTCAATTGAGTCAAGCTTGCATGTCCTAATCTCTTGTGCCACAACTGACTATCATTTTCCAGCACATTCAGACAAGTCAAATTATTCTCAGGAAGAGAACCTAATGTAGCCTTGTACACATTGTTAGCTCGTTTCCCTTCCATTATCACTTCACCAGTCTGCAGATTCTTTACAGTGCAACCTACAGATGTGAAACTCACTAGATTTCCTCTATCACATAGTTGAGAGATACTTAGAAGATTGTGCCTCAATCTATCCACACAGAGTACATTGTCAATAGCATGATTGAGGTATCTCCCAACCTTTCCAATACCAACAATTTCACCGCTCTTACCTCTTCCAAAAGCCACACTACCCCCTTGAAATGCTGCGAGTAAGAGAAAGTTTCTTCTATCTCCTGTCATGTGCCTGGAACACCCACTATCAAGAATCCAACTTGGGTTGTTCCATCTCACTCCAGCCTGCAAAAGAAAATCAAGGGTTAGTAACAGGAACCCAGACAAGCTTGGGTCCCTTTTTGTTATAGAATAGATGAATCAAATCTTTTCTAGCCCAGTAAGGTAAAACTGATTTTTTATTCCTCTTTACTGCTCCTTTTGCAACACTACTTTCGTTCTTGATATGACCAGTCTTACCAGACAAGAAGCAGAGTTTGCTGCAAGGAAGTCCTACATATTTACTATTAGGGTTCCAAGCAGGTAAAGTTTTCCTATGTCCTAATCCAGTTTTATCTCTATTATGATTTTCATACAACCAATTCAAAGCTTCAGAAGACTTGTTCCATTTGGTGAGTCTGGTGAGCTCAGAATTAGCCTTTTCAACCTTTTCCTGAAGGACCCGGTTCTTCTCAGTTTCCTGACGTAGAACCTGGTTTTTCTTTTTAAGCTCAGCTTCAAAGTTGATTTGAGCCACACTAACTCCTTGCTTACCGACACTTCTTCCAGTTTTTGATTTTCAAGCTCGAGTTCAGAAACTTTCTTTTGCTCACTAAGCACTTGTTCCATTAATTGGAAACTTTCTAATTCAAGGGCTGAGACTTTCTATTTTAGTTCAAAAACTTGAGCTTCACTAGCAGTTAATTCCTTTTTAAGATCAGATTTAGCTTTTTCCAAGTTTTTGTTTTTCATTGAAAAATCAGACACAACCGACATTAGTTGGTCCTTCTTAGAAAGTGCAAGTTCCTTCTCAGACCTCAAATTTTCAATGCCTTCAATTAAAGTTAGGGCAAGCAAATTCAATTCCCTAGGGGAGCAAGTATGAAGTCTAGTTTTCAGTTCATCGAGATTTACCTCAGGTGGATCATCAGAAGAAGGTTCATCATCAAGAGCCATAAGTGCCAATGGAGAGTCTTATTCTTCTTCTTCTTCTTCTTCTTCTTCTTCACTTTCGCTTTCAGTAGGTCCCCATGTTGCATAGAAAGCTTATTTCTTCTTTCTCCTTAATGCTCTGAAGTTTGGAGGAGGTTTGGTCTTCTTAGGTTCATTCTCCTTTGTAGCCCCGGACCTTTTCCATTCAATAACCCACAACGGACAGTCCTTTATGGCATGATCCTTCTTGTTACACTTGAAACACCCTGAGTAGTCGGGATTGTCGATTATGTTGTTTTTGGCAGGAGTGGCTCTGGTTCTTCTTCTTTCAAGACTTAAGGACTTTCGAACTGTATTGACCAAAGCCATCTCATGCTCAGAAACTTCATACTTAGAACCTCTAGTTGCCTCTAGAGCTATTTTCTTTTCCTTCTTGGGTTCCACCTTGATTCTTGACTGCTTCATTAGCTCATAGGTTTTCAGACTACCAACGAGTTCATCTAATTCAATCTTATCAAGTTCCTTGGACTCAATGATAGCTGTAACCTTTGACTCCCATGAATCAGGTAGAATCCTGATAACCTTTTCTACTAAGTCTTTATTGGTCAGAACTATACCCAGAAACTTCATCTCGTTTGTTATGATTGTGAACCTGGTCATCATGTCCTGGATGGACTCAGATTCACCCATAGCAAATAACTCGAACTTTCTTTTCAGCATCTGGATCCTTGACTTCTTTACAGGTGAAGTTCTTTCATGAGCAATTTGTAGAGCATCCTAAATTTCTTTGGCCATCTTGTATGAAGAAAATCTGTTGTATTCATCAGGACCAAGTCCACATATGATGAGCCTCTTAGCTTTTGCATTCTTCTCAACCATCTTAAAATCAGCATCAGTATATTTAGATATCTCCTTAGGAATAGTTTTCTCATTAAGTGGATGTCCAACAGTTCTGCTTGGAATAAGAGGTCCATCCTTGGTGATGATCCATAGCTGAAAGTCTTCAGCTTGAATAAAGTCTTCCATCATTCCTTTCGACCATCCATAGTATTGGCCATTGATTTGAGGAGGCTTGTTGATAGATTGTCCTTCGATGATGATCGGTGGTGCACTCATTGTTCAGATCCTTCTCAAGATGTTAATCTTTATTCGAGAGAACCTGCTCTGATACTACTTGTTGCACTTGGTGCACCTACGTAAGACACTGGGGGGGATGTGAATAGTGTCCATACCTGATTTTTAAATCCTAAAACTTGCCTTTCACTTTTATCGCCTAACTTACAAAGAACCAGGTTACTTACAAGTTTCACCTATCTCTTAAACTTAAACACAATGCGGAAACGTAAATAATCACAGAGATTTTTATGTGGAAAAATCCTTGCTCAAGAGATTAAAAAAACACGACCAAAACTCTTGGGATATCAACTCTTCCACAAAAGGGAAACCCGAGCAAGTTTTAGACTACAACAGAATATAATCAAGGTACTAGAACCCCCTAGTACCTAGAACCTTCCAAGCCACACGTTAGCTGGTAAGGTTGCCTCTACTTCACCAAAAGAGTAACCTCTACTATATGCTTCTAAACAAGCTGATAGATTACTACTCAATAGCCTATAACAACTAACTAAAACAACAGACTTAACTATGAAACTACTCCTTCGTAAGGTTCTGCTGCTCAACCTTTGTTCTTGCACATAAAGCCTCTCACGATCTGATTGTTCTCGATTCGCTCTGTTGAGATGTCTTTTGTGCGTAATGATTCTAGCCAAATTAATTTAGAACTCCTTTTCAACTTTGGAATCCATTTCAAACAAGGCTTACCCATATTGCCTTATTTAAAACCTAAGTTAATTTGCCTTAGTTTCCAATCCTTTTTCGTTTAGGAACCGCATCTCTTTTCAGCACCGCTACTCGCTTCTTCTTTTCCCGGTAGGATTGGATCTTTGACTCCAGCTGTCCTTTTTAATCTTCTTCAACTCTATCTCGATTAACCCGTCGAACAAATTAGTCTTCTTACTTCAACTGTATACCTTTTCATGGTCCACTTAGCACCAGGTCCTTTGTCATCTTCAAAGCTCGTACTTCAACACTTCTCTTAGACCAACAGTATGAAAATATTTTTTTGTGATCAATAGCCGTGGACTTTAATTATTCCTTCTACTCTAATATCATGTTAAAGTATTGCTACAATAAGATTATGTCAAATGGATGTTGGTAGAGAAGATGAGGTGAATTTTGCGTCTGCCAAGCCTAGTGCAATGTTGTCGTGCAATACACAAATCAAAATAAACTGTTTTCATGCCAATTACTTGCCTTCCTTAACCCTTTTACCTCACAATAGTGGGAGAAAAAAATGAAAAGATGGAATTTACTAAACAGAGTGCCACATGGAATATGCATGCGCTTTCGCGTTCACTCGGTTACATATAGGGCAGATGTTAGGGTTCGGTATTTGAATTCGATAGAATTTAGTAGCTTTGACTAACTCTTTGTCTGTTAAAATTTCGTTAATTATCTATAGAGATTAAATTTAAAATTCAGTTACTAATACATGAGGTTGTTATCTTTATATTCAGAACCCAAAAAGTTTAAATCCAAGATCTCTTTCTAACTACATATATCTTTTTTTATGAGAAACATTTGAGAGAGAGATCTTGTGTGTGCATGGTGTCAATCTTGTGAGAAGTGTAGAGTGGAAAAGAACTAATAACAACATGCATCTCGGGATCCAAGTTTTATTGAAGTATGGAATAAGTATGCATATATAGTACTGGTAATAACATAGGTGTGATGAATCAGCTGTTAACTAATAAAAAGGTGTATACCATCCGAAAGAATTACTAACACATTAAGGCTATATAACTATACAATAATTATTGTGTAATACTCTATTTAAGTAAAGGCCAAATTAGTCATTTAAAAAGAAAAAAAATAAAAAAATAGAGAAAAAGCCAAAGCCGTGAAGGACTTTGGCAGAGGCCAAACAAAAGTGAATAAGGGAAAGTAAGAAGCTTAAGCTTCTGCCGAATGACCTACTAGCAAAAAAAATACAAAGTAAAGGAAAATTTTACAATACAAGAAAAAGAATATTCAGAGAAGCAAGAAAAAAAGTGGAGAAAAGAGAAGCTCGTAAGCAACTTGGATTTAAGTCTAGCGGGAACCATTCAATTGGGTGACATTTTTGGCTATATAGGGTAAAATTTCCATTGTCTTTTTAATCTTATTCTCTATTTATGTAATCTTGCTAGGTATAAAAGAATTTAAAGTACCTATGGAATACCTGGGTAGTGACTTTTGTTAGGCCTTAAGCTTAATCATATACTGGTTAAATGAGTAGTATTAAACTGAATGGAAAAATTATAGAAACAAGATGGAATTGGTTGAGTATCAGTTAGATTTATTGATGATAGCAGGGAAAATATATTGGTCTAACTGAAAATCAAATATGAAACCCCTAGGTACTTTATATTTGTTAGGGATTTAGCGGATTGAATTATACTCCGGATTACCGTTACAGTCCTTGCTAGTGGGAAGGCAGACGCTTATCGTTACTCATTTCCTCGAGGAGGAATTTATACCAATTACATGGTTCGCTCTTGAAAATCTTCCAAACATATATACCTTATATGATATAGTAATTTCCAAATTTACTACAGACTTGATGTTGTTTAATGTTTACAAGAAGTAAGTGAAAAGACCGATTATCGTTTGTTATTCTGAAAGTGACAATTAATTTATATGGTATATTTCTGCACAAGATATATTAGCATGTTTTTGACTTGTCCCTACTTAAAACGGTCGTGGATAAGCGTTATTGCTCACTGAGTTGCGACTCACTCCTTGCTATATTTTTTTCAGAGACAACAGGTGCCGTAGCCGAGGATTTCCATTCTTAGAGTCACGAGTTGACAATCCTGGTGAGCACCACATTAGTTCGCGTGGACAAGAGCTTTATTTACTTATTATTGTTCTTCTTTGAAACTCTTAGAGTCGCTCAATTTATTCATTCGTTAGTCATTCGTTTAGTCAGTTGGGTAACTAGTTTGATTATTTATTTATAAGCTAGTCTTGCGAGTATTTGGTCTTTATGAACTTATTACAACCCTGTTAGATGTTCTCGTAGTATTTGGAGATAAATGTGGTATTTTTTATTTTAATGCGTAAGAATATTGATTGTTGGTTGGGTTTTCTGTTTGTTTAAAAGCAGGTAAATTTGGATAGGCCTAAAAACAGGGGAAACTCTGCTCGATTTTCTGTAGAATATTGATAAGGCTTGCTTGGGACACTAGTTCCTAAGCATCGGTCATGACCTCAAATTGGGTCGTGACAAGTTTGGTATCGGAGCCCTAGGTTATTCCTGTGACTAATGGAGCACACCTCAGTAGTAGAATCTCTACTATGGTTATGTGGCCAACCATTCCCATAATCGTTATTCTGTGAGGGCGTGATAGGATGTTTCGTGTCTTTCTTTCTTTCTTTCTTGTTCCTTCCATATGTGTGAGATGCCTACTGCTAAAAAGATGAATCTAACGTTATTCATTCTATTACTCAGATGGCTGGTAACACAAAATCTAAAAAGCGGCCCGAGCTGCTCCGAATTCCTCCACTGCTGGACCGTCATCTACCTCAGCTAGGAAATGAGGTAATATTCAGGGACGAGGCTAAACTGCTGCCACGAGGGCTGGTGCTACCACGAGAGCTACAAGAGAGCCTACTCCAGAAATTGAGGATAATCAACCACCACCATCATATGAGAGTGCTACTATTGAGGCACTTAATGCTATGCAAAGGTCCATTGATCTCTTGAATGCTAGAACGGATAGACAGTAAAGGGCTAGACAATAGAACGTTGCTCCAATGCAACCTCAGGTCTACACAGGCTCAGACTCAGACTCAGGCTCAGAGACATACTCAGATTTTTGGTAACAGAGAAGTATCCCTACCAGAGTTCTTGAAACTAAAACCACCAAGGTTCACGGGTTCTGACACTATAGAGGATCCTTAGAGTTTCTTGGATGGGACACTTAAGGCTTTGTGTGCCCGTGGATGTTCTAGTGAAAGATCAGTAGAACTTATAGTATACAAATTGCAGGATACGACTAATACCTGGTATGAAACTGTACTTTTAGAAAGGCCTGCAGAAGCAACGTGATTGACATGGGACGAGTTTACTAGGTTTTTCATGGATCGCTTTCTCACTGAAAGTCAGAGGAAGGAATATGCTAGGCAGTTTGAGAGATTAGTTCAGACTTTAGATAGGGATGTATCAACATATAACACTAAGTTTACTAAGCTGGCTAGATATGCACCTAATTTAGTGCCTAATGAAGCATCTCGGGTTCAGAGGTTTGTTGATGGGTTGGTTGATCGTTTATTCAATGGAGTGGCTCCACAAATGAAGAATCTAAATTATTCTGATGCACTCGACCTTGCCAGAAAGATTGAAAATAGGGGCCGTGAATCACGTGCAGCTAAAGATTCACATAAAAAGGTTAAGACTGGGGGATCTTTCACTGGGGGAGTTAGCACAGACCATAGAGCAGGGAATCAGGTACATGGACAGGGTTTTCAGACAGGGAAAGACCTGGCATCCCAGTCAGCTGTTAGAGCACCTCCTCACAAAGATAATGCTAAGGGACCATCATCATCATCCAGATATCATAGCTCTGGGCAGATATATGCTACTGATTCAGCATGTCAAACTTGTGGTAGATTACATTGGGGTCCGTGTCGTATTGTGACTGGAGGGTGTTTCCGGTGTGGCCAGTTGGGACATCACATAAAAGACTGCCCTCATCCTCAGAGAGAGTTTAGCCAGGCTTCTGTTCAGGCAGCGGCACCTATGAAAACTACTCGTAATAATACAAGTACTGCTGGTAGAGGTAACTGAGGTAGAGGTGCCGAAGATCATGCCATGGGTAATCGAGGATAGGGGATTGCTGGTAGAGGCCAGTCGAGAGTTTTTGCAGTTACTAGGTAGGATGATCAGGCCTCAAATGCTGTGGTTACATGTATTCTTTCTGTTTGCTCACTTGATGCACTTACATTATTTGATCCAGGATCTACCCACTCCTGTGTCCTCATTCTTTGCTTTGAGGTGTGATAGACAACCAGAAGTATTGAATGATCCTTTTCTAGTTGCTTATCCTGTGGGAGATTCTTTGCTTGTTTTACATGTGTATCGTGCTTGTCAGATTCAAGTTGAGGGTAGGGATATCTTAGTTGATCTAATTGTACTTGATATGGTTGATTTTGACGTGCTGATGGGTATGGATTGGTTATCTTCTTGCCATGTTACCCTCGATTACCATGCAAAGGTAGTTATGTTCGAGATGCCTAATGAACCTAGTTTTATTCTAAAAGTGGATCAGATTTCAGAGACGTGTAATGTTATATTATTTTTAAAGGCTCAGCAGATATTGAAGAAAGGTTGCTCGGCGTTCTTAGCCATGGTAAGAGACACGAGAGATGTGACTCCTAGCTTGGAAATGGTACCAGTAGTGCAAGAGTTCATCGATGTATTTCCTGAGGATTTGCCGAGACTACCTCCAGCGCAGGATATAGATTTCAGCATTGATGTAGCACCTGACGCGCAAGCCATATTGATACCTCCATATCGTATGGCACCATCGGAGATAAGGGAGCTAAAAGAACAATTGCAAGAGTTATTGAACAAGGGATTTATCGGGCCTAGTGTATCGCCTTGGGGTGCACCAGTGCTATTTGTTAAGAAGAAAGATGGGTCCCTAAGAATGTGCATTGACTACAGACAGCTGAACAAGGTAACAGTATGTAATAAATACCATTTGCCTCGTATTGATGATCTATTTGATAAGTTGCAGGGAGTTGCCCACTTTTCAAAGATTTATCTTCGATCTGGCTAAGATAGCTTTCAGAACGCGGTATGGGCATTATGAATTCCTTGTGATGCCTTTCGAATTGACTAATGCTCCAGCTGTATTTATGGATTTAATGAATAGGGTGTTCAAGTCATTTCTGGACAAATTTGTCATTGTATTTATTGATGATATCTTGGTGTATTCTCGTAGCCTAGAAGAACACGAGGATCATCTGAGGGTGGTACTGCAGACCTTGCGGGAATATAAGCTTTATGCTAAGTTCTCTAAGTGTGAATTTTGGCTAGACTCGGTAGCATTCCTTGGACATGTTGCATCCAAGAATGGAATAATGGTGGATCCTAGAAAGACAGAAGTAGTGCAGAAATGGCTCAGACCCACCACTCCTACAGAGATTCATAGCTTTCTGGGTTTAGCAGGTTACTACATGCGTTTTGTGCAGGACTTTTCTAGAATTGCAGCACTATTGACCAAGCTAACACAGAAAAATGCAAAGTTTCAGTTGACAGATGTATGTGAGCAGATTTTTCAGAAGATCAAGACATGTTTGAGCACCTCTCCAATTCTAGCCTTACCATCTGGTTCTAGAGGATTCACAGTGTTTTATGATGCTTCGAGGGTAAGATTAGGATGTGTTCTCGTGCAAAATGGTCGTGTGATAGCTTATGCTTCGAGACAGTTGAAGAAGATTGAACATAACTATCCTACTCATGATCTGGAGATGGCTGCAGTGGTATTTGCCCTGAAAATTTGGAGGCACTACTTATATGGAGAAACATGTGAAATTTATACAGATCACAAGAGCCTAAAATATATTTTTCAGCAGAGAGATCTGAATATTCGGTAGCGTCGCTGGATGGAACTTCTCAAGGACTATGATTGCACTATTCTATATCATCCGGGAAATGCCAATGTTGTGGCTGATGCATTAAGCAGAAAGTCCCTGGGTAGTTTGGTACATATAGCTCCTGCAAAGATATAGTTGGCCAAGGATATCCACAAACTCGAAGGTATAGGTATCAGGTTCAGTGTGACTAATTCCAGGGCATTATTGGCTTATGTTCCAGCCAAGTCTTTATTGGTAGAATGTGTTAAAGCCACTCAGTACGAGGATGAACATTTGTGCAAATATCGAGATGAAGTCCTAGCTGGTAAAAACAAGAATATGATTGTTGATGGTAATGGGGTTCTCCGACTAGGTAACCGATAATGTGTGCCAGAAATTAATGGGCTTAGACGAGTTATTCTCGAGGAAGCTCATTATTCTAGATACACTATACATCCTGGTTCCACTAAGATGTACCGTGACCTGAAGCAGTTGTATTGGTGGGAAGGTATGAAGAAAGATATTGCTAACTTTGTTGCAAGTTGTTTGACTTGTCAACAGGTTAAGGCTGAGCACCAGCGACCTGTAGGACTACTACAACAACTTGAGATTCTGGAGTAGAAATGGGATATAGTTACCATAGATTTTGTGACTGGGCTACCTTATACGCTGAAAGGTTATGATTCAGTGTGGGTGATTGTTGATCGGCTTACAAAGTCATCGCACTTTTTGCCGGTTAAAACTACTTACAGTGGTGCAAGATATGCACAATTATACATAAATGAAATTGTCCGACTTCATGGGATTCCACTGTCCATTATCTCTGATAGAGGGTCGCATTTCACCATCCACTTTTGGAGGCACTCTCAAAGAGAATTGGGTACTAGAGTAGACCTTACCACTGCATTCCATCCTCAGACTGACGGTCAGTCTGAACATACTATACATATATTAGAGGACATGTTGAGAGCTTGCATTATTGATTTTGAGGGTAGTTGGGATGCTTAATTGCCCTTAGCTGAGTTTGCTTATAACAACAGCTATCAGGCAAGCATTCAGATATATTGCTCCTTACGAGGCTTTATATGGTAGGCGTTGTCGTTCTTCAATTGGATGGTTTAAAGCCGGTGAAGTTAAGGTATTAGGACCAGACTTGATACAAGAAGCTATTGATTTGGTCCAATTGATTAGGCATAGATTGCTCACAACTCAAAGCAGGAAAAAGTCTTATGCAGATAAAAGGAAAAGGGACTTGGAGTTTGTAGTTAGGGATTGTGTGTTCTTACAAGTTTCCCCCATAAAAGGCATGACACAATTCAGGAAAAGAGGGAAATTGAGCCCGAGATTCATAGGTCCGTGTGAGATACTTGATCAAGTTGGAGCCGTTGCTTATAACTTGGCTCTTTCTCCTGAGTTATCTTTTATTCATCCTGTGTTTCATGTGTCTATGCTATGAAAATATGTACTAGACGCTTCTCATGTGCGTAAGGCACCGACTATACAACTTAAGGAGAAATTATCTTATGAGGAGGAACCAATAGCCATATTTGAGAGTCAAATAAGGAAGTTACGGAGAAAAGAAATTTTGTTCGTAAAAGTTTTGTGGAAAAATCATACTGGAAGGGAAGCTACTTAGGAAATGGAAGATGATATGCGAGCAATCCTCACTTATTTCACCCTACAGGTATGCTTGGTTTAAATTTGGAGAACGAATTTATTAAGGGGGGAGATTGTAATACTCTATTTAAATAAAGGCCAAACTAGTCATTTAAAAAGAAAAAAAAAATAGAGAAAAAGCCAAAGCCGTGAAGGACTTTGGCAGAGTCCAAACAAAAGTGAATAAGGGAAAGTAAGAAGATTTAAGCTTCTGCCGAATAACCTACTAGCAAAACAAATACAAAGTAAAGGAAAATTTCACAATACAAGGAAAAGAAAATTCAGAGAAGCAAGAAAAAAATTGGAGAAAAGAGAAGCTCGTTAGGCACTTGGATTAAGTCTAGCGAGAATCATTCAACTGGAAGACATTTTTGGCTCTATAGAGTAAACTTTCCACTGTCTTTTTAATCTTATTCTCTGTTTATGTAATCTTGCTAGGTATCAAACAATTTAAAGTACCTATGGAATACTTGGGCAGTGACTTTTGTTAGTCCTTAAGCTTATGCATATACTGGTTAAATAAGTAGTATTAAACTTAATGGAAAAATTATAGAAAAAAGATGGAATTGGTTGAGCATCAATTACATTAATTGATCATAGCAGGAAAAATATATTGGTCTAACTGAAAATCAATATGAAACCCCTGGGTACTTTATATTTGTTAGGGATTTAGCGGTTAGTCTGAATAAAGAAATTAATATGAGATCAATATGTTGTGATTATAGATTGATTGGAAGAACTGTCATGCTCGTAGAAGATATGCTTGAGCCACACGCATTTGTACTGTGAGTGATGACCTTACCACAATTTGCGTTTCCATAACTTGCATGGTTTATACTTGATTTTGAAACAAAATGTGTTACTGAATTATTTGAATTGCATGGGACAAGTCATTTTACTAGATATGTACCGAGATATGTACTTGAATTATTTTACCGTTACATGATATGTTTTTACTGTTATTTGGCAAGTTTTACCGCTATTTGGAATATTGTACTGTTGCTTGAAATGCTCCTTCACTTGTATAGAAAATATATATATTCTGGGATGAGACTTGACGAACCCCGTTGCTGACAATGGATACGTTAGACCTGGTGCACCTTGTATACTCCGGATTACCGTTACAGTCCTTGTTAATGGAAAGGCAGAATTAGCTTACCGTTACTAATTTTCTCGAGGAGGAATTTATACCAATAACATTGTTCGCTCTTGGAAATCTCCCAAACATATATATTTGATATGATATACTAATTCCTGAATTTACTACAGACTTGATGTTGTTTACTGTTTACAAGAAGTACGTGAAAAGACCGATACTGTTTGTTATTCAGAAAGTGACAATTAATTTATATGGTATATTTCTGCACAAGATATATTAGCATGTTTTTGACTTGTCCCTACTTAAAACGGCCGTGGATAAGCGTTATTGCTCACTGAGTTGCGACTCACTCCTTGCTATATTTTTTTCAGAGACAACAGGTGCCGTAGCCGAGGATTTCCATTCTTAGAGTCACGAGTTGACAATCCTGGTGAGCACCACATTAGTTCGCGTGGACAAGAGCTTTATTTACTTATTATTGTCCTTATTTGAAACTCTTAGAGTCGCTCAATTTAGTCATTTGTTAGTCATTCGTTTAGTCAGTTGGGTAACCAGTTTGATTATTTATTTATAAGCTAGTCTTGCGAGTATTTGGTCTTTATGAACTTATTACAACCAGATGTTCTCGTCGTATTTGGAGATAAACGTAGTATTTTTTATTTTAATGCGTAAGAATATTGGTTGTTGGTTGGGTTTCTGTTTGTTTAAAAGCATTTAAATTTTGAATAGGCCTAAAAACAGGGAAAACTCTGCCCGATTTTCTGTAGAATATTGATAAGGCTTGCTATTGGAGCACTAACTCCTAAGCGCCGGTCACAACCTCAAATTGGGTCATGACATATTTCTATTCACGTTGTGAAGGAAAAAGAGAAAGCATGAAGATTCTGAAAAACATAAGATGTTGATTTCAGTTATACTGGTTTTTCAAACGTTATTCTTTATTTTTATTCTTTATTCTTTCGTACAAAGAGAAATGTACATTAGATTTGTTAGATTCAATCTTTATGTTTTATTACTGAACTCATTGCACCTTACAATTTATCGAATCAGAAAGTAAGATTTATTGAAGTTTCAATAATCTTTTACATACATATCTGAGCTCCAAATAAAATTATTGCAATTACATCCGTCTTCACTTCCTTGGAGAGAGAGAGAGAATCAACTACTAAATTAAGAGTTCGAGACTTCAAATATTCAAATACTAATTTTACAAAAATGACTAGCTGAAAGAAATATAGACTTGCAACTAACTTTTGGAAATTTAATTTCCAAATTTAGAGATTTTGTGTTTATTTAGGTTACAAAAACTTATATTCCCACTATTATATAGTAATTCATTACGTTCATACAAAATGTTTCCACTACTTAAGTTAATTCTGATCCCAACCCGTAGTCATTATTTGTCATTTCATCACTAGTAACTTTCAGCTGAACAGTGAGAGAGAGACACACAGAGAGAGTACACATGATCAAAGCTAATATATTACTAGTAAGCATAAAAAATTCTTAAAGGCTGTGCTAGCTGGTGATGTCCATGCCAACTTCCTTCCTTAAAGTGAATACACTTTCTCTCTCACTTGAGGTTGAGATCTCAAGGACAAGAGAAAAGAGACTTTTAAATTTTAGTAGGAATATGAAGCAAATAAAGCTGGCACTATAAGGTAAAACAATACCAAGTGACCAATATTAATCCCACTGATCAATTGATCATGAATGTATAATCTTGAGCAATATTAATTTAATGAATGAAAAGAATTTGTATAACAATGAGAAAAATAAATAATTGATGGCGACTCCTGTCTACATTTTTCACTGTTAATGTATTTTAGCCCATCGTGAAAAAGTATTATCTATTAAAAAAAAGAATGAACTAATATTATCAATAATGACAATCAACCAGTTGTTGCCTTTGTGTTTTTTCTTGATCTTGTTGCTTCAAGGAGACAACAGGATATTTTGGATCAAGATTATCATCTGAGACTGGAAGATTAAGGTCTAAAGACAACCCATCTCTTGGTACTTTCTTCATGGTATTATTAGCAAATTCTTGATCTATTGAAGTAGCAGGGCTTACATAATTACTCAAATGTAAGGATGAATTTACGTTCACGCCACCGCGATGGCGTCTCATGTGACCTCCTAAAGCTTGTCCTGAGGTAAATTCAGCACCACAATATGAGCATTCATGAATCCTAGGAGAAGTGTACTTGTTGGAAGAATTAGGCAATATTCTGTTGACATCTTTGTTGGTTTTGCACAATGTTGTTGAAGGTGAAGGTTGATCATCTTCATCTGAGAAATCAAAATATAACTTCTTGTTATTTACTAATTCAGTTGTCAATGTCTTTGGCTTCTTGTGACTTGCTCTATGTCCACCTAATGCTTGGAATGATGGGAATGTACGGTTGCATGTCTTGCATTCGTACACAAATATTCCTGCCTTGGTACCATTTCCTAAGTTGGTGGACGTCTCGATGTACCTTTTGCTGTTGAATTTGCTTTGGTACAACTTTAAATCGTCGTTGAAAAGTTCGAATTTGTCAGGTGGCAACCCGTCTCTAGACTTATTACGAGGATGAAGATGATCATCACATTTGGACATGAGGATGAGATACCTAGCCGTTTCCTCTTCGTCTTCTGTGAAGGTGTTGATGAACATCTCAGCCGAGGGAGCTGAGGACGGGCTTGCATTGTTGTCGCTATTGTTGTTGTTGTTGTTGTGAGGGACGTCTTCTCCATTGTCAGTATCATTTTTGTGATAATCACATGCGTTTGATGAATCATGTGTTGCTGCTACGGTGAAAGGGATTGGAGACTGAAGGCGAAGACGTTTGGTGCGTTTGCCCTTAACGATGTGGAAGTGGTCCTTATTAGGGACACCTACCACTTCCTCAAGAGCCTCCATAATATCCTCTCATCCACCATCAAATGATGCTTCCAACATCCCCTAAGACAAAAGTTTATAATGTGAAATGGAAACAAGAAAAGAGAAAAAATAGAAAGGGAAAACAAGCGTGAAAGAAGAATGAGAGAAAACCCCAAGAGAAAAAATAGGGAAGGAACACAAAGAGAGGAAGCTTTGATGGTAGGAGAGAGTTGCTGATGAAATATATATTTAGAAAGGTAGTCAAAGGAGTGAGAGACCACCACTAGAATTGATAGTAACTGAGATTATATGGTCTTCTCTTTATCATTTGGAGAGAGAAAAAATTATTATAGGAAGGTTTCAAAAGTAGATTATGAGATAAATAGGGAGAATTTGGATGGAGAGAACTCGAGGCTGGACAATGACCATTGTAATTGAAGATGTGGACATAATGGCAAGAACTGACAATTTGTGGAAGATTTGGCAATTATCCAAATTTAATTATGTTTTTCCTTAAAAGAATTAATTACACAATTCTAATGAAGAATTTCCAAAACTTTGGGACATTGTCTATGCATGTGATAGACACTCGCCCAATTAATTTAAATTCACAAAACGTAGAGGACCATTAGTGGCACATCCGCACAAGGGGTTTTTGCATTCACTTGAGACTGATGGTTAATGGACTGTAGATGAATCATATTAATACCCCCACATATCGTGGGGGGTAAGAGTTACCCAAATTGAAAATTCTTATTTTTTAATTCATGAAATTCGAAGTTGAGATCTCTGATCTTTTATTAAAAGTCGAGGAATTGCATCCTCCACACCCTTGGGGTAAGAATCTCCCAATCAAATCCCCCAAATTATTATCAGGGGTGACCTAGAGACGTATAGGGAATTTTTTATTCGACGAAATTCTGAATTAATAAACTTTAGATTCTGAATCCACCTTTGATTAGTACTACTATCTTTCTTCAAAAAATTTCATCTACATTACTCCATCAGTAGCAGCTAAATTTCAAGATCCATTAGTGGGAAAAATTCTTAAGACTGATAAACTCACCTGTCATCCACGAAAGTTAAGATTAATGAAATTAATTATCACGTTGCTCATTTTATAAGATAAGTAAGTTGGATAGAGCTAGATCTACAGTAAAGCATGTAGAGCCTTCTATGTGTGACCACGTCTGTATCGCACATGAGAAATCAGTCGAAAATATTCATCTTTTTTCAAGGAAAGATTAATTATAAGGTGACAACCAAGTCCTAAATGAAGTTCTGATCTGGGTCATGACTTATTCTAATGCTTGCATGTCTTACCATGATGAGCTGTGGTTTATGTGTTTGTATACTTTGTTGTTTGATGAACATTATTAACTTATTCATACTTAGTATTGACACGGAGTCAAATAATATTTTAACATTTAAGGGTTACAAATTCAATTAATATCATTTACCTATGGTTAAGTAACAAAGTTTATGTACAAACACTGGGATGCAGCTAATTTATCTTTGGTGATTTTGCAGGTATGTTGGTAAGGTAAAGCAAAACTTATCAGTTAATTCTCTTTAAGTACGCATGTAAGCATTTAAAATTTTATTGGATTTTGAAATCCGTAAAATAATTTGGACTGTATAATATATTCAAGATATATTAGTCTAGATAAATATTGTGGGCTAATATAATTGAATTAGTTATAAATACATGGGTTTTTTTTACACTATGTACCCTTGAAATCCAAAGTATTTACCCGTCATACCCATTAAAAATTACACAACGTACCCAAGAAATTAAAAGTATTTACCCAACTTACCCATTTAAAATTGTATACTTTATTATACCTTATGGGTGAATACCTTTATGGTATACTGCATAAATTATGGTATACAAGTCTAGATGAGTAGGACATGTAAATACTTTATGGGTAGAACTGGTAATATGAAGCTTATGGATAGAGGTGGGTAAATATTTTGATTTTGATGGGTCTTTTTGTAAAGCTCCCTAAATACATTGGACTGGCCCATTTAATTGGGTTGCAAATGATAGGTTCACGTGGTTAGCCCAAAGTCTAAATGGATATTAGTCCATCCCAATTCCCAGACACATGCTACGTGTCAAGTGACGTGGCAATCCAAGTCAAACAGATGAGCCAATTAAATCATGTCATATGTCAAGAAATGTAGGGGTGTACAAACCGAACTGGTAAACTGTAAACCAAACCGAACCGAATAAAAAATTCGACTCGTAGTTTGGTTTGATTTTGAAAAAATAAAAACCAATATATTTGGTTTGGTTTGGTTTGGTTTTACCAAAAAACAACCGAACCAAACCGATATTTTATAAATATTATTTTTACACATTTATAGATAAAAAATATTCATTGTGAACTTCTTTATATATGATTTTAAGGAAATTTTACATGGCATAACACTCAAGTGAATATTAAATACTAAATAAACACATACCATTTTTATCATATTGTATAAACTTAAACTGATTATACTCCTCATTTTCTAGCCACAAATTTGATGAAATCTTTAAGCATTAGATGTGCCTATTTATAAGGGAATAGATGATCAATTACATTATCTCTCTTAATTAACATTTAAGTAATTATCCTCTATATATTATCAAGAATCAATATCACTAAATTATCATCATAAACACTAGCACACAAGCAACATACTGCACAGTTGATTAAGGAGAAAAAAATAAAACTAATTCAACTCATTTATATCGGGTCTCTCCATTTTGAGTTTTCTAGCTAACGTATATTATTTTTCATTGTCTTATTAAGATGTATATGTAATTATTCTTGATGTCTAATCGTCTATAAATATCATACATCGATAGTTGATTGTAGGAAATATTTGAAAGCAATATTTGCATATTTGTTGTAGAGACTTTATATAATAAAAACCGAAAAAAACGAAAAAACTGAGAGAACCAAAAAAATCGAGATCGAGAAAATCGACTTTATGTTGGTTTGATTTGGTTTGGTTTATAGATTTGAAAAATCGATATATTTGATTTGGTTTAGTTAATGGTCAAACCGAACTAAACCGCCCTATGTTCACCCCTAAACAAATGTGACATGTCAAGTCAAATCAATGGCCAATAGAATTGTGCCAAGTGCGCCAATCTAATCACACTGCAACTACCTCCTACAACTATAAAAGAAAACATTCATTAGTTCAAAAGACCACCAGAAAGTTGATAACAAGTGATAGGAGAGAGCTCATGGATCAAAATCTACAAGTTGTTGGCATTAAAGCAAGTTCATCAAATTTTCAAGTTTAAGAATAAACAAGTTCAAGATTCGAAGCAGAAGAATCCAAATTCGCCGTTCGTGATGACAATCGTACAAGTGTTCGTGACTAATAGGAAAAATCCAAATTCAAGATGCCGATTCAAGAACAAGCTTTCCAAGTCCTTGAATCAAGATTCAAATCAGGTTCAAATATTGTTTATATTTCTTTTGAAGAATCGGAGGAGAAATAGAGATTGTAACATCATTCTATATTGAAATTAAATTTCTTTGTGACGATATTTTTCTTGTCTTGATTATTATTTTCAGGATCGAAAATTTATTATGTACAAATTTTGGCACGTCCAGTGGGACCATCTCTACCTCTTATCTCTTCATTTCAACTCTCAAAGTTCAAGATTATTGCAATGGCTCCCAAGAAGATGAACATCAAATCCAATGTTGCTAAGATTGGTGGTTCTAAGTTTTCATTTGAGATGGAAAGCATGCTTGAAACCACTGCAGGAAGTTCAAAGCCTGTCACTAGGAACAAAGAAAATTTGCGAGGACACCAAGTACTTCAAGTACCGTCCGCATCAGTTCATGACTTTGATTCAAGATCCATCATGGGGCAAGATCTTTTTCAAATTAGTTGGAGGAAGGACTTAGTATTGCTAAAGTAGTTGAAAATGCATCAGCTTAACTCAGTCCAGCTAAGAATTTCTCCACTCAAAATGGTAATGTTGATGATGCCCTGATCACCAGATCTATTCCTGTCACTTGCGTGATTTGCTCTATTCATTCTACTTACGGGAAAATCCGTGCTTTGCTCAACCACCCACAGTTGTCCAAGAAATGGTAACAAATACTTCAACTGTTGAAGAACAACTTGCAAGTTTGACAAAGGCTATTGAAAGCTTAATGATGTGTTGGTATTTACCTTCATAATGAGCTCTTTATGAGGCTTTTATTGTCTTTTAGGAATTATTGGTGAACGAATCTTACATAAATTCTCTTTGTTTCAGGAAATTGGTGATACTATGAGCTAAGGAGCCAAAGGAAGCTAAAAAGACTCAAGGTCTAGCAATAATGAAGCTTTGGACTCAATTTAAGAATCTGGAGGAAAAGCAAGGAAGAAATGATCGGCCCCTGCCGAACTATCGACTGAATGAATTGGTGGGGCTGGAGAATCATCAGCTATTCTGCCGATGGAAGCAGAACCAAGTGAAATTGGCCGTTCAATCGGCTGCTAGCACTTTCATCGAATGCTAGCACTTTCATCGGCTGTTCAATCTGCTCCTGCCAAATGGATTCGGCCCCTGATTCGGTTGCTAGCACTTACATCTGCTACCAGCCAAAATCAGCACGAAGGGCATTTTTGACAACATAGTTTATTCAATTTTAAGGTAATATAAATAGTTCCTTAAGATCTTTGGACCATTATCTTTGGCTATTTTCCATGCTTAGGGTGCAAGACCCATTTCCAAAACACCAAGAGAGTGAAGATTTAAAGCAACGCAATGAGAAATTCTTAATCCTTTTTACTTATTTCTTCATTTTCATACTTTGTAATTAATATATTTGGTGTTGTTGGTGTATTGAGGACATGATTATATGAATATATCTTTCATGATTAGGTTTTCATATTAATGGGTGAATGTTTATCTAGTTCTTATAATTTTTCATATTCAAGTTTAAGGTGTGGCCACACTACTAAACCCCACTTTGCTTTCATCACCCTAACAGTGTTGAAGGTGCGGGTTTAAAAAAACTACCGAGGATTTGAGTTATATTGGCTCATGCGCCTACTCCATCAAAAAGAAGTAGCTAAAATTGGCTATTTCTACTCGTGTCTTTGAACTAGATTTTTATACGCTCGTTATTGACCCTAACGGGCTTAATGGAGTATACCCTCACTATATCTAACAATATTTAGTGTTACATGTGTGGTTCGACCATAATACATAAACCCGTGCCATATTTGCAACCTAGGCTCTGAACTTGTCTTCCTGTACTTGTGAGAATGCCATTGATCACCTTTACTTGCTTTCTTAGTATAGTTAGTAGGCTTTAGTATCGTTACCTATCAATTTATTACACCCTTTGGCCTTGTTCAATTGGTTTGTCTCCTCCACTAACTTAATTGCATCACTTTGTTCACTTTGAATTCGACCTCAACTCATAGTTGGGTACTATTATTGCGATGACTAATCATATCTCAATTCGATGTGTGTATGTTTCGCGTTGTCAAAATTGGCATCATTGCCGGGGAAAAATTGGCGTATTAGAGTAGTTTGAGGGGTTGAATTAGTTGCTTTGACCCAAACTTTGTGAATATTTATCTCGTGTATTATGAATATTTATTTGTGTGTAGTGTTTACTTATATTAGTTAGTTAGTTTTGTAGTTATATTGAAATGACATCATGGAATCAAAATTGGTTAAATGTTGGAAATATCTTAATGATCATTTTCCTTATTGTTGAGGACCACACTATTTTCGAAATTGTGAAATTGTTTCTGGGAACGAGTTGTGTGCACCTTCTCAATCCCTTGAGTGGAACATATGTCATGAGTGTGGTGCCCAAAATGGTAATTGGGATGGTTGTCCTAATATTCTTTATACTTCTCCTAATGATTTTTGTAATGGTGCTAATGATGCTTACGAGTTTGATAGGTCAAATGCAAGCAAGAATATGAAACTTGAGCGTGAATGGCAAGGTGTCCAAGAAAAGTTTCAAGAAGAGATGGACTTATCCATTTTACAAGCAGAATATGCTCAAAATGAGCGATGTAACTATTTGTTGCAACGGATACTTAAGCACCATGAAGAAGAAGCCAAAGCCATCAAGGAAATAAAGAGGTGGTCTACCAAAATGACTTAGCCATTCATCAAATGGAGGAACAAATGAAGCAAATTATTGAAGCTTTTAATGATAAAAATGCTATGGAGGTAGCCAAATTCCAAGAAGGAACTTACATGTATGATGAGCTTGGGTTTCAAGAAGAACATGTTGAATATTTTGAGGAAAGAAGAGTTGAGCTCGGACACGAGATGAAACAATTTGGTTGGGCTATTCGTGCCATGGAGTATGCATTGAGTGAATTAGTTAAGGCGTCTAAGACCCAACTACCTTTGATAGTGGATAGTCTATTTGGGGATGATAAAGTTGAGAATGAACTTAGAGGCCAAATTGTGGAGCTACTGGTAGAATCCCAATTATTTGACCCGAAAGCTGAAGATTACGCCCAAGAGGAAGAAAGTACACTAGTGTTGTGTTGAGTTGCAAAACATTATTGTTGAGGACTCTAGTGCAATATAAAATGAAGATGTCAAAAGTGAGGAAATCTTGGAGTTAAAGCGAGTTGGACCTCATTCCTTGCATTGCTACACATTGAGTTTGGGAGAGGAGATTGAAATTGAACCTTTCGAATCCTTGGAGAACATTTGGGATGAGGAACTAAGTACTTATTTCATAGGGTTTTACATGCCAAAAAGACAAAATGACATTCCTCACTTAAAGGCAAAGAAGTGCAAGGTGAAACACATGTTGTTTGACACTTCAAGATTCATACCATCATCCCGGGAGCACAATCGAAAACTTGATTCCAATTTGGGGAGGCAATTCATCTTCTCAAAGTGGAGAGAAAAGTGGGAATGTACTCATCGTGCTACGACGTTAAATCAAGCGCTTCTTGGATGCAACCCAAGTTTTACATTTTCGTAATTAGTTAATGTTAGTTTATACATAAAATTCCTTGATAATTGCATTTGATCTTGGTTGAATGGTGTAAGTGCAGGAATGAAGCATGGAAGTGCACAAATGGGGTACTTAGCCCCAAGGAAGTAAAAAAATGAAGGCAGTTGAATGAGGATTGGTAACCGCCGAACGAATGGCGAAATGCCTTCGGCGGGATCGCCGATGCTTACAGTGAGCAAATTTTTGGGCAGAAGATGGATGTCATTTAGCCGCTCAATAGGTACCGCCGATCTATCTGGGAGATCCACCTATTTGATTTGGCGGAACGCCGAATGTTCTGCGGGACAGCTGAGTTCTTTTCTACTTTCTGGGATTTTCACTATGTGCTTCTAATTGTTTGCTAACTTTCCTGGACTTCATCTGTGGTAGTCATAGCTAGGGTAGTTTAGATTAGTTTGTATGTATGGTGTGGACTAATGAATTGCTTGGTGTGTGTAATGCTCAGGTTCTAAAATGGCTACATCTATGAACAAGCAAACACCACCAAATGGAGGAAAAGTTCATGAAGATAAGAGCTTGCCACCTTCCACTGTTGAGGCATCACCTCCGATTTCCCCCGAGATAGCCCAAAGTTCTAAAGCAAGTGAGGAAGTCTAATCCTTAGAAACTCCATCTACCCCACTTGCCATGGAAGATGCTCCTGAGGTTGCATGACATGCCACTACTTGACAGGGAGCCCCTTCATCCTCACTTTAGTTATTTTTGTGCTTAGATGGTAATTTTGTTGCTTGGGGACAAGGCAACGTTTCATGTTGGGGTGAGGTATATATGTTTGATTTGCCCATGCTATCTTGTACTTATTACTTGCTTATTGTCTTTTCAATTCATAGCTTAGTTTGTTTATCTTTTAATATGAAAAAAATCTGGAAATATTAAAAAAGTGAAAAATCCAAAAAGACTCAATGGGTACTCCCATGAACTACGCTTGGGATGTTACCTCTTCCCCTCTGAGTCACACTTTTTCGATACGTAGGCAGCCCTTGTGAACCTCACTTGGGCCCAAAATAACAACCAACCACTGTGAATACCACCCTTATAAATAACTTTTAGACGTAGATAATAACCTTCTTGGTTTTTCTTTGACTCGGTTCTTTTCCAAGAATGCAATTATTTTAAACCGGGAACTTTTTAGGACTTAGTCATAAAAGTGACATCTTGCTCTTGTTTCATGGCTTGTTTGATACCAACATGTTAGGGGCATACATGAGAAAGTAATGTGGATTGTTTGGTGAGAGTTACCTTTTACAACCTTTAGGTTCTTGTGGTGACTCTATGCATGTGAAGTAATAAAGCTTAAGTTCTTACTCTTGGTGCTTGTGTGAGTCGATTTTGTCTATCTTGTCACTTGTGCCATGTGTGGTGAGGTTTGGCTTGGGCTTATAATTGTATATGCATGCTAGAACTTGATTTGTGTGTCCTTATGAGTGAATGGGGTGTCATCTTGGCGTTGGATAGGATAATAGACATTTTTTTGACCCATTTGAGCCTTTCGAGCCTACTAAATGAAGTTAATCCATAGTTAACAAACGTTGAGCCTTAATACCTTTCTTTTATTAATCACGTTACTAGCCCGGACCAATTCTATGTGCTTTATAGCACTAACCTTTTCTTGGCCCTATATTCTTGAGTCATTGAAAGACGTGCAACTTAGACTTTGGGGGTGGGGAGTAAGCGAGTGAATGCTAGGTGGCTCTACAAAAGAAAGCATTGAAAGAAAGTTGCAAAAGAAAAGAAAAAATCAAAGAAAAGAAAGAAAAATAAATATTTAAAAAAAAAAGAGAAAAGAGAAAAAAAAAGAAAAATATATAGAAAAGAAAAGCAAAAAAGATGAATAAGATCCACAAGCAATATTGAGAGTAAAAAATTAGGAAATAAGAGCTAAACTCTAAAAAAAAAAAAAAAAAAAAAAAAAAAAAAAGCTCAAAGAGAATAGAATTGCAAAGTTAGTGTAGTGCCCAAGGAGGGAGTTTAGTCAGTTCTTATCCCAAAGATACCCTACCTAAGTCCAAAAGCCTACATGAAAACCTTAGAAGTCCTATTTGATCCTTTGCCAAGTGATGTGAAAAGAGCAATAAGTGACACTATAGCCAAGCCTATGGCATTATATGTGCATTGCTTGCATTTATTTGTGAGCGTGATAGTTTTTTCTTTTTTTTGGAGCAAATACCACTAAACACGAAACGTAGTGTCTAATTTATTAATAATAAACAAACAAAAAATAAATAAAGGTCTTTACAATCATGAATGAAATATGAAATTGTTAGTAGTGACTAGCTAGAGAAGAAATAGCTCTATGCCTAAATACTACACCTCTGAAACGAGCTCGGTCGGTCGTTTTGGAAGTTGGACTCCGTTGGAGTACCGATAATTTTAAAATATTCGTAATATCTATTAGGACCTGTCTGTAAAATTTGAGCTAAATCAGACCTCGTTTGGTAGGCATCGGAAGAAGGTTTCAGTTTTTATCGTCGATAAATATTAAAAAGAGATTTTCGAGCTCGGTTTTGGCGAATGAGCTCTGATTCGAAATCCGAAAGCGTTGTTAGGTTCGTATGATTATTTGTGACTTTGGTGAACTTTCGAAAGTGAATTCGATGTTGTTCGGCTAGTTTCCGCTAAAATGCCTGACTTTTTCTATTTAAATTCGCATCTTGAGTTTCGGGAGTCCAATTTGAGATCCACCTTCGCGAGTATGTTACATATATTTTGTATATCTGGTATGCAAAAGTTGAAATTATTTCGAATATCGTAGGGTACCGTTTTAATTTTTACCGTAGCAGCAAATTTTAAAGGAAAAAGAAAAAAAAAGGGAAAAAGACAAAAGTATAAAAAGTGGAGTCGGTGGACAAAAGGGATTAAGCTTAATCCCTTGTCTTCCATTCAAAACAGAAAACGAAACAAAAACATACGTACATACATACACAGAAACATAAAATGAAAAAACACGCAGTGGAAAAATGCCATAAAATGAGAAAAGTTCCGGGAAAATTGTAGAATTTTTACCCCAAAATATTCAGGTAATGATCTTAATATATTATTTGAGTTTATTACGCGTGTTTGAATATGTTTTAACGGTAAAACTTGGAATATTATACATCATTTTAATAAATTCAATTAATAGTTTAAAGGGTCAAATGGACCCCGATAATGAAATTGATTATATATTCGTACTCAGTGAGCTATGGGCAACATATACATGTAATTTATTTGGAGTTTGGTTATGTGACCTTAAACCTTGTACATAGGCCTGGCCTACGTATTGCGTATACGAATAGGGTATCAGGTTCCTACCCGGATTACTCTAAGACGTAAGGAATGAAGCCTCTAGCCTAATTTGATATATTTTTCTGCTTATTGAATAGAGTGGGATCGTTTGGCAATGAATTCAAAGGACAAAACGGTTGTTGAGTAATTGTGCTAACTTTGTAACAAGGTAAGTGTTTAAATCCATTTCTTTGGAGGCACCTGGCCTCGTGGATTTTCTACCACGTGTTTCTTACGCGTGTAGCTGCGGATAGGCATACTCCTTATGCCTTAGCTTTGGATTTACATTGTATATTATATGTTATGTCCTGTTGTTGGTATTGCATTGAGGATCTGAGCATTGTACTCTGGCTGTGAGTTGGCATCGACTTCCCGGCTGTCGATGAAATTCCCGCGCCGGTAAAGGATTATTATTGCATCACATTGCATTCATATGCATTACATTGCATATCATATCATATTGGATTCCCCTCGAATGCATGAGTATTCCGCTTCGAGATGGGATTACGGGCACATGTGACCCTTTGCATCATATTTCATTTCATTTCATCTCACTTCATTTCATTTCATCTCACTTCATTTCATTTCATCTCACTTCATTTCATTTCATCTCAATTCATACCATTGTGTAGATTTGCGGTACATGACTACTGTTCTGCTTATATGTGCATTGCTTATTTGTTGATATGTTTCTGGCACGCATCCTTGGCTGAGTTTATAAGTTTCTTACGTGTTTCCGGTTGTTATCTGGCTCTGCCTTTTTATAATTTAAATAAAAGGAATTTGGTTTATCTGTTTCTTCTCCCTGGCTAGCTATCCTATTCTTTGAGGTGGCTAGTCTGCCCCACTTATTGAGTCCTTTTGGCTCACCCTTGTTTGTTGTTTGTTTCTTGTCTATCTATTTCGTTTCGGCAGGTTCGCTCCAGGATTGAGCTGACCACGTTGTGAAGGAGCGAAGACGAATTCAGCTGTCAGGGTGAGCCAACTTTATTCCGGATGGCCACTAGTTTATTGTTTATTATTTCAGTTGTATTTTGCTCTCTTCAAGAGGTATCTGTTTTCTTTTGTACTCTTGGATGTCTAGTCTGGATAACCCTAAATCTAGTATATTAGGTAGTCAGCTGTAATTTCTTTTGTACAGCCTAGAGGTATCGGTATGTCCGTGTTTTTTTAAGTCTTGTTCTTATTTATGAATTGAATTATATTTATTTTTCTAATTTTAATTGGTAAAGGTTCGCCCGAAGAGTCTAGGGGAGTATGTCGGGTGCCCGCACGGCCTAGCCAGATTTTGGGTCGTTTCAACCTCCTCCCTTGGGTTGAGCATAATTAAATGCTAATACCACCAAATGAAGCAAATATAATATCTTGACAATGAACTTTATATAAATATCTCTAGCTAGCAATAAAATTAATGTATAAATATAGTGCTAATGATGACAATCCAATGAATGTAAATGAATTTAAACTCCATGTCCGTTTTTCCACATTGCCCCAATATTTTGATGTATCTAGCAAGAAAAACAGCCAAGGAAGCATCACATAATGGGCACATCTCCCCATGTCCTAGAAAAACGCTGAGCAAAACAATGCAAACAGCTCTCCATGCCTCGTGTCAATCAGTATTTTAGCTGTTGCTTTATTGAAACAGCCGCCGGCACCTTTGCTTTTCACTACTAACCAAGCTGAATTAAATTCGCTCAGCGCATACAGCCCATGGTGCGCAGCATCAAGCGATGTATCGACTGAAACTTTGCAATCCCAACTAGAACAGCGATCCACGCGAGGCATCAACCAACGTATCACCTGGAATGACCAAAAAACAGTCTGCCCCCAAGAAAAACATTGTATACATGGTTGCAACCATCTCATATATCCTCTCAAACTTTGAAACTTGCAACTCCAAACACAAAAATCATGAAGAATCTTCACTCCATGAATTATAATTATGAATGTACCTACAAAAAGAAAACAAAGTTAGTAGTACAAGCCTTCATGCTCTCCTCTACATGGATTCGAGCATGAAGGAAAGTTCCACCTCCCTTGTTTCTAGACACTCCTCTTCGGCCTAGTACGAATGTATGTGTCATTATACTTATCTCCATTCACCAACTTCCTACCCATACTATCCAAATCATAAAATGAATTTACCAAGATGTCCCATTGATCTATAGCCAAGTTCGCCAAGTAATCTGCCAATTTATTCCCTTCTCTAAACACATGCATCACCATCACCTCTCTCACCTCCATCAAACTCCAAATCTCCTCCATTATTTGCACAATTTTTCAGGGCACCTGCCAAATCTTCGTCACTACGTTCTTGAAAAACATTGAGTCTGTTTCAATAATAACTTGTGCATAGGAAGTAGAAACCACATACCTCAAGGCCATAAGAATTGCAGTTGCCTCCACTTGAGTATTTGTGGTCATACAATCATCCACCTTCCTAGCACAAGCTTGCACAATATCACCCCTGTCATCCCGAACACAAGAAGCCCAAGAACTAACACCTAGATTGCCTCTAGAAGCACCATCCATATTAATTTTGATCCACCCTACCTGAGGCGGACTCCACACAACCTTTGTCATCACAAACGTAGGCGTATGATCCCTTGGCACTAAAAGCAAATCCCCACACCTACCAGGCGCATACTGAAAGTTCCTTCTGCGAACTCTCAGCAACATAAGAATATGTTGAGTAACAAGATACACCAACCTATGAGCTGAGGTCGGCCCACTATGCCTCAAATTATTCCTCCGTTTCCAAAACTCCCCCAAGATAAAAATGGGGATAGCATGGTAAATCAACCTCAGGACCGGGCTACCAGGAGCATCCCACCATAAGTTTATCACGTGTGTCAAGTGCAACCCATCAAAATTAAGCCCTACAGGACCTCCGAAATACTTCCATACATAACGTGCTACATGTGAATTAAGAAACACGTGGGAGACAGTCTCCATATCAGGGTTAACACATTAGTGACACCTAGAGGGGAATTGAATTCCCCACCTCTTCAACATATCATCTAAAGGGAGCTTAAATTTTCACAGCCTCCATAAGAAAAATGACATCTTAAATGGAATACCTTTAATCCAGATGTGCTTGTACAGATTACTTGGCTTCTTTCTTTGCCTCACCAAATGGTAAGCTAACCGGACTGAAAATGTACCTCGAGACTCCATCATCCAAAAACGCCTATCCCGCTGCTCAGGAAAAGTGGGAGGCTTGACATTTTGAATCACGTGCTCTGAAAAGTCTTCAGGCAAGAGCTCCCTGTGCCGCTGTTCCATCCATACTCCACCCTCAGAAACTTCATAAACACACCTACAGTCTCATCACATGCAAACTCACGTGTAACTGCATGATGCAACTGACTTAGTCCAGTCCAGTTATCAAGCTAGAAATAAGAATTGCCCTTCTTCACCTGCCAAACGATCTCATGATCCATCTCAGACCTGCTCTACAACATCTTCTTCCATGCATATGTTCCCCTCTTCCACGGCACCACCACAGAGTGATGTTTTTTCAAGTATTTGTTGCTCATATAATCCCTTTATAAAGACTGCTTGGTGCGAAAATTCCACCAAAGCTTTGCAACAAGGCCTTGGAAATATCATACAAGCTCCTAAAGCCAACTCCACTTTTATTCAGAGGATGACACAGAGTCTATCAAAAAGCCCAATGCCTGCTATCTTGACCTACAAAGTTACTCTAGAAAAACTTGGCAAACATCCTGTGAAGCTGAGCCACCACCCCAGTAGGGAGGTCACAAGCAGATAACAAGTGAATGGGCATATTTCGAAGCACTGAGGAATCAGAGTCGCCCATCGGATCACCTTGCTTGACTCCCCTAGAAGAATGGAAAAACCCAAAAGGCTGGCCATTTACGAGGATAGTATACCAATTGTTGCACAAAGTCCTTTAAAACATTCCAATTAACGTCTTACCAAATCCCATCTGCTTCAAAGCCTCTATCAGAAACACCCATAAGACACTATCATACGCCTTAGCCATGTCTAGCTTGATTACCACATTTGCCGGCTTTCCCCTGTCAGCAATATCATGTACAATCTCTTGCACTAGCAGGATATTCTAAAAAATGCTCCTCCCTTTTACAAAGCCAGACTGCTGGGGTGAAATGATCCTAGGCAAAAGAATAGAGAGCCTGTCGTAAATTACCCTGGAAAACACCTTATTGCTGAAATTACTCAAACTAATAGGTCTCATGTCTGAAAAGGTAGCAAAGTCTTTTCTTTTAGGCAAGAGAACCACGTTAGTAGAAGTAATGTACCGCGGCAGAAAATGACCCCAAAAGAATTCCTACACCATTTTAACCACATCAGCGCCAATAATATCCCAACACGAATAGTAAAAAGAACCCGTAAAACTGTCAGGGCCCCCTGTAGAGTCAGCATTCAGCCCAAAAACTGCCTTCTTTACCTCGTGTTCATCTGGTATAGCAATAAGAGCAGTATTCTGATCCTCCGTAGCAATACTAGGCAGGTGATCAAGTTTGGAAAGATCATCTGGCACCGCATCACTAGTAAACTGAGCCTGGTAAAATGTAACTACCTCCTAGGATATGTCTGCTTCGTTCTCCATCCAAGAACCATCAGTATCCTGAATTCTTCTAATCTGCAATACATTCCTTTTTCCATTTACATGAGCATGAAAGCATTTGGTATTCCTATCCCCGTCTTTGAACCACTGCATACCATCTTTCTGCTTCCTAAACTGTTCCTCCAGAGCATAGAATCTAATCAACTCTGCATTCACCATCTGTAGTCTCTCTTTGTTGTACCCAATGGGATGCTCCTCAAATTCCTGTTCATATACCCGGACCACCTCCTCCAGTGTAGCAATCTGCCTGAATATATCCCCATAAGTCTCCCTGCTCCGAACAGACAATGCCTTTTTCAATTTTCTCAGCTTGCAGTTAAAATTATAAAAGGATCATCACTGAAGTTTTCTGCTCAGTTCTCTCTAACAACACCCTAGAATGACTTATGCTGCACCTAGAAAGCTCCCTGAAACACAAGAAAAATATGACTCATTTGTAAGGCAAGTAGCATCAGCTAAAGAACTTCATGTTTCCTCTGAAAGGTTAAATCCAATTGACCAATTGAAGGACTTCATTATGGGAACATCAAAGACAAGTATGATGTGGCTACCAAGTCTTCTGTTGCTTTTGAAAAGCCATACACTTCAAGAATTGACAGTTTGAAGATGCCTGCTGGTTATCAACCTTCTAAGTTTCAACAGTTTAATGGTAAAGGAAATACAAAGCAACATGTCGCACACTTTGTTGAAACTTGCAATAATGCTGGAACCTATGGAGATCATCTTGTCAAACAGTTTGTTCATTCACTCAAAGGTAATGCCTTTTATTGGTATACAGACCTTGAAGATGGCTCCATTAATAGCTCGGAACAACTTCAGCATGAATTTCTCAATCGCTTCTACAGCACAAGGCGTACAATAAGTATGGTTGAACTTACAAGCACACGTCAATGGAAAGATGGACCCGTTATTGATTTCATCAACCGATGGAGAAATGCAAGTCTAAATTGCAAGGATAGGCTTAGCGAAGCTTCTGGAATTGAAATGTGCATTCAAGGGATGCACTGGGAACTTCATTACATTTTGCAAGGCATTAAGCCGAAATTGTTTGAAGAATTGGCAACACACGCACATGACATGGAGTTGAGTTTTTCTTCAAGCGAAAATCAAAGTGTGCCTGTTCATGATCCTTGCAAAGGGAAAGAGAAACAAGAAGTAAGAAAAGTGAACAACTTCATGCTAAAGTCTGAATGTAAGGATTCAATGTATGTCAACACCTCACCACTGACGTTCACCACAAAAGTGAGCAAGAAGCAGAGTGTGAAGACAACTTGTTTGGAAGATAAGGCAGACAGAAAATTATCCTTGAAAGAGATGCATGCTAAAGAGTCCACTCTTAGACTCTGATGTTCCAATAATTTTTGAAGAACTCCTTCAAATGAAACTCATCGATTTTCCAGAGATGAAGTGGCCTGATGAAGCTGGAAGAACCAATGAAGCAAATTATTGCAAGCACCACCATTTAGTTAGTCACCCCATTGAGAAGTGTTTTGTCTTTAAGGATAAAGTTATGCAGCTAGCTCAAGAAAGAGAAATCTTGCTTGAGGATGAGAAGGAAAATTCAATTCAAGTCTATGTCACTTTTTCTTCACTTGACCCGGTGGTCATTTGTAACTTGGTTGAAGTATATGATGAGGACTTAGCTGCATCACCATAAAAAATGACTAAATTTTATGACTTTGATCCTATTGATGTTAGCACAACGCTGCTCTTTCCTATGATGAGTAAAGTGACATTGGATGAAATATTTCCAAAGGAAATAAAACCTCATGTTGATTGAGACGACAATGAAGGTTGGATTCTAGTGACTTGGTGAAGACGCTGTAAAATGAGTTCACAAAAGAAATCAGACAAACAACCAACAAGAAGCAAAATGGTTAAGAAACCTGTACAGCAAAGGGTAGGGAAGCACGTCAAGAAAACAAATGTCCAAGTTAATCATTATCAAAAGTTACGTTACCCTGTGACATTGGAAGAATACTTGCCAAGTTGGTTTCGCATGAAGCTCTTTTACTATGATATCAAGGCCTCATGTTGCAATATTGATGAAAATGGAGAAAATAATGAAGATATAACATCACCATCACCCCGGGTGTCTGAACAACCTACCGAGTCTCATTATGAAGAAGTGAAAATTTGTGACAGAAAAATCACTTTCACCAAAACTGATATCTTATTGGGTGAAGAATTTCATAATCGCCCCTTGTTCATGGCTGGTTTTGTACGCGAGAAGAGGATAAATGGAATTTTGATTGATGGAGGAGCTGGAGTCAACATCATCCCAATTCGCATGGTCAAGGAACTTAGAATCCCAATCGATGTACTGTCGGTAAGTCGTTTGATGATTCAGGGATTCAATTAAGGGGGGCAAAAGGCCATAGGTGCAGTTAGGTTGGAAATCACCATTGGAGATTTGCGATCAAGCGCCTGGATGCACGTAATTGATGCAAAAACTTAAAACAATATCTTACTTGGAAAGCCATGGATACACGAGAACAAAGTGATTCCATCAACCTACCATCAATTCTTGAAATACTTTGAAGATTGAGTCGAGAAGAAAATTATAGCCGATGATAAGCGCTTTGCTGAGACAGAAGCACATTTCGCAGATGCCAAGTTTCACTTGAAAGCTCACGTTCCAAAGAAAGTTAGAGTTGACAATGTTGCACCAATCAAAGAAGCTGAGGCTGACACCAAGAAAACAAATATACCAACTGGCAAGACAAAGATTGTTCTTGAGAAAAGTCATGACTCTTCCAATATGGATAAAGTGCCTGATGAAAAGGTTGTATTTTCAAGTAAGAATGTGACTCATATTCTTCTATATGTTTCAAAGGCAAGTAAAGTTGACAATCATTCATCTAAATTGCAAGATAACGTGTTTGGGGGGGACTAAATCTTCCTATCAAGTGGATTGATACAATAAAGTTGTCTTCAAAATTACTTGTGGGTTTGTCAAATCATTATGGCATGATTCACTTTTGAATGAAGCAATTCTTGCAAAGCCCACACATGAAGGTTTTGACCCAAGTGCCTATAAGTTGTTAGCAAAAGCGAGATGCCATCCGAAGGAGCCATCCAAGTTAAGAAAAATCCCGCCCTAGACATCTAATGGCCTTAGCTCTACTCAAAAGATGATGATGGAGAAAGGGTACGCCGTGAAACAATCACGCGATGGATTGGGTTATAAAAAACCATCGCCAGTTCGTATCTCTATTAAAAGGGCAAGTAGTAGCTACATTACCTTTGAAGATCCAACCTTCTGTGTTTGATCAGCTTGCAAGACCAACTCCTAGAACTTCAGTAATTGATAGGTTAGGACCCTTGAAGAGTACATGCAAGCGCCAAGGGAATCGTGGGAGAATAGAAGTACCCACAACTGCTAGAGTTCAAGATTCGTCCAAAGATGGCTTGCGCTTGATTCCTTCTAGAATGAGGCAAGAAACAAGACTTGTGGTTTCATGTGAATAGGCCCTAAAGGCAAAAGTCATACTATAGTACATACCAAAGAGCGCGATGAAGATGAGGACAGTGTTGGGTCTTCATATTATATCTCCATACAAGAAAAATAAGATACTTTCACTCTAGTCAAGGACAATAGGGAGGAGGATATCTCCATGCGCTTTCATATATCATTAAATGATGATGATCTGCATGAAGACGGGGATGCCGAAGATGCCCCGCCTGAACTTGAAGAAGAAGTCAAAGTAACTGTGGATGCATGAAGGAACTCAACCTCTGTGATGTTGAAAACCCAAGACTTACATTTGTAAATGAGCTATTGGCCATTGATGAAGAAAGAAAATATATTGAGCTACTTAAGGAGTTCAAAGATGTGTTTGCTTTGAGTTATAAACAGATGTCGGGTTTATATCCCAAAGTTGCAGTTCATCATCTTGCAGTGAAACAAGGTCCTCGTCCTATTAAACAGGCCCAGCGTCGCTTCAGGCCTGATTTAGTTCCCTTGATTGAAAATGAAGTTAACAAGCTCATAGCAGCTGGTTTTATTGATGAAGTTAAATATCCTACATGGATTTCAAGCATTGTCCTAGTAAAGAAGAAGAAGACTTTAGAGATCTGAACAACGCTTGTCCTAAAGATGGATTTTGCTCTCCCCATTACAGAGATTATGATAGATGTAACCACTGGATATGAAGCAATGTCTTTCATGAATGGTTCATCTGGATATAATCAAATTCGTATGTCGCC
The DNA here is from genome assembly GCA_029990575.1 of Petunia axillaris subsp. axillaris. NCBI lineage: Eukaryota > Viridiplantae > Streptophyta > Magnoliopsida > Solanales > Solanaceae > Petunia > Petunia axillaris. Next base: position 20,920,195 of record JARKNS010000009.1, read on the forward strand.
AAGGGATGAGGAACTCACCGCATTTCGTACTCCTAAAGGTATTTATTGTTGCAAAGTAATGCCTTTTGGCTTGAAGAATTCTGGTGCCACCTATCAAAGGGCTATGAAAAATATCTTTCATGATATGCTCCATAAGAATGTGGAATTCTATGTAGATAATCTAGTGGTGAAGTCGAGAAAAAGAGCAGATCACTTGCAAGATTTAAGGATGGTTTTTGAACGGCTCTGGAGATATCAACTGAGGATGAATCCATTGAAATGTGCCTTTGGAGTAACTCTTGGAAAGTTTCTTGGCTTCATTGTTCGACAACGAGGGATCGAAATTGATCAAGCCAAAGTGGATGATATTTTGAAAATGCCTGAGCCAAGAGATATGCATGAATTAAAAAGTTTGCAAGCAAAGGTTGCATACCTAAGGAGATTCATTTCAAACCTACCAGAAACATGTCAACCATTCAGCCGCCTCATGAAGAAAGGAGTTTCATTTGAATGGGACCAGGTTTGTATAAATTCTTTTGAAAGCATATAATCCTATTTGATGAAACCTCTAGTGCTAGCAGCACCTATACCTGGGAAACCACTGATTTTGTATATTCCAGCACAAGAGAGGTCAGTAGGAGCACTTCTAGCTCAACAAAATGATGAAGGAAAAGTGAATTTCCTTTATTACATGAGTAGGATGTTGACACCAAATGAGCTGAAGTACGCACCTATTGAGAAGCTGTGCTTGGCACTGGTATTCTCAGTTCAAAAGTTGAAGCATTACTTTCAAGCTCATGTTGTGAGACTTATATCAAGAGCAAATTCGATCAAGTTTGTTATGTCTAAACCTGTCCTAATTGATCATCTTGCAAGATGGTATCTTCAGTTTCACCAATTTGAAATTGTGTATATCCCTCAAAAAAGCCATAAAAGGACAAGTATTAGCAGACTTTCTAGCTGCCATTCCCATTCCACATTATTGGAAGTTATCTGATGAGCTACCCGATGAAGACGCAATGGTCGTCGAGATTCAAACTCCTTGGAAGATGTATTTTGACGGTGCCGCACATCGTGAAGGAGCTGGTGCTGCTGTAGTATTTGTTATTTCTCATGGGGAGGTTTTGCCATATTCATTCACTTTGACACAACGCTGCTCCAATAATGTTGTTGAATATTAAGCATTGATACTCAAACTTGAAATGGCTGTTGATATGAAACAACTGTAATTGCAAGTGTGTCAATCAACTTTTGGGTAGCTGTGAACTCAAGAAGATGGAGTTACTCCCTTATCATAATTATGCTTAAAAGTTGATAAATTTGCTTGGAGATGTGACCATTCAACGTGTGCCGAGGAAGAAAAATAAGAAAGTTGATGCATTAGCAGCGTTGGCTTCTACTTTAACTTTGCGTGATCAAATACAAGTCACTGTTTGTTAAAAATGGGTAGCACCTCCGCCAAGTGAATTTGAAGATGAATAGTGCAAAAGTGATCATATCGTTGCTGTTTCTGAGGTTGAAATCAAAGACTGGAGACAACCAATTATTGATTACCTTTGTTATGGAATTCTTCTAGAAAATCCTCGAATGAAGACGAAAATCCACCATCGAGTTTCTCGCTTTCTTTAATATAAAGATACGCTCTATAGAAGATCATTTGATGGAGTACTCTTACGTTGTTTGGGGGCAGATGAATCTACTCAAGTAATTCAAGAAGCACATTATGGAGTATGTGGAGCACATCAATCTGGACCAAAGCTTCATTTTCATATAAAAAGAATGAGGTATTATTAGCCGGCCATGGTGAAAGATCGTTTGGATTATGCTCGAAGGTGTAAAGCTTGCTAATTCCATGCTAATTTCATACATCAACAACCTGAAGTATTGCACCCAACTGTTACCTCTTGGCCATTTGATGCTTGGGGTTTGTATGTTACTGTCGAAGTCTTCTGGCGGACATCTGTACATTTTGTCTGCAACTGATTACTTCTCGAAATAGGATGAAGTCGTTGCTCTTAAGGAAGTAAAGAAGGAAAATGTGGCCAACTTTATTCGAGTCAATATTGTTTATCGTTTTGGCATTCCTCGATATATTTTGATGGATAATGGAAAGCCATTTGATAATAGATTAATGACCAATACCTGTGATCTATTTGGCTTCAAGCAACACCACTCTTCTATGTATTATGCTGCTGCAAATGGTTTAGCTGAGGCATTTAACAAAAATATTATGCAACTTGTTGAAAAAGGTTGTCTCTAAGTCAAAGAGAGATTGGCATGCCAGAATGGAGGAAGTTCTATGGGAATATAGGATAATTTATCGCACGCTAACTAAAGCTACTCCTTATTTACTCGTTTATGCAGTCGAAGCAGTTCTCCTACTTGAACGTCAGATCCCATCATTACAACTCACGATCCAAGAAGGACTTACAGATGTGGAAAATGTTGAGTTGCATCTTGCAGAACTTGAGACTCTTGATTAGAGAAGGTTAGAAGCACAACAAAGTCTTGAATGTTATCAAGCTCGTCTCTCCCGATTTTCAACAAAAAGGTTCGTCTTCGATCCTTTCAAGTAGGTGATCAACTGTTTGCCATGAAAAGGCCTAGTGTTACGACTCGTAAAAGTGGGGCAAATTCTCCGCTAAATGGGATGGACCATATGTTGTACAAGAAGTGTATTCAAGTGGTACTTACAAACTTGTTGATCCAGAAGACAAGTGAATTGGCCCTATCAACGGGAGGTTCATGAAGAGATATTATTCGTGAAGAAAAGCAACGCTCCTTGACACAAGAGCATAAACTGCAAGTCATTCCTGGCACCCAAAAGTTTAAGTGGTGTATGACAAAAAAAAAAAGTCCGCTAGGTTGAAAACCTCGAAAGAAGCGGCCTAGGCAAAAATTAGGACACAAAAAAAATCCGCTAAGTTGAAAACCATGAAAGAAGCTGCCTAGGAAAAAAATTAGGACACAATTTTTTTTAAAAAAATTTTGTACTACGTATTGACTTGATCCTCTTCACCGAGGTACGTAGGCGGCTTAGAGTTTCATTCTAAGTTCAGTCCCTAAAAAAAGGTTTGGTATGGCGTGACCGTCTGTGAAAATCTTGAACATCAATACGAAGAGCTGACTTCAGCAGATAAACTACAAAAATCGGTAAAGGATTCATCCATGATACTTCTTGAAGTTGTTGGCCTCAGAGCCTATTTCTAGCGGCGTGACCAATTTGTAATTAAGACTTTCCATGCACATGGAGTGAATTTTTTTTCAATGACAATGTGCAATACTATAAGTCAGCGCGATAGATAAGGTTGTCAACTTTAAAAAAAAAAGGAAGAAAAGAAGTTCCTGTCAATCCTGAAGGAAATTGAAGCTGGATTTCAGATATACCACAGTCATTCAGTTTCTGATTCCATAGAAAAAGGCATATCTCATTTCGTACCACCTGCAAGATGACATAAGTTTTTCTTATCGGTACATTTAAAGTTGTAAAAATTGTCGAAATTGCAGAGCTAATTTCAAAATATGAATTGTATAAATGTGGAAGGAATAAATGCCTGGTTCTAATGCATGTAGTAGATCCAAAAGTTAGCTTCCTGATGGTGCAGACAATTTTTAATTTCAATGCTCTTATCTCTATATATGATTTTTTCTGCGGGACTGCGCACTGCTGTCAAGTTGGCGCAACAGACATCGTAGTCAACTTTAGAAATTCATTACAGCCGACCTGGAAAGTTTTTGAGTCTAAATTCTGGATATGCTGGATTCCTTTGAGTTATGAATCTTCAGAAAAAAAGGGCATGTCATTTGAATGCGTCTATATCAAGTCACAAATTATTTGGTGAAAAGATGCGAAGCTGCAGAAACCAACATGCTAGCAACTGGGCGGGATTCAAAATTTTGCCTGCGAAAATCGGGAAACCATGTGATTATGATTTTCAGATATGTTGTTGCCATGGGAGTCTAGTTTCCAGTAGCTCAGATGGTTTGCGATTCAGACTTTCCATGCACAAGATATGAACTTTCAATGAAGCGATCGGAACCGGCGGAATAATGCAAGGGAAGAAGGAAATTTTAGAGCAGAATTGTTGAAGCCTCAACGACCATCTCAACAAGCAAAATTTCAAGTCTCATTTTGGAATAGAAATATTTTGAGCCTCAACGACTATCTCAGCGAGTGACATCTCAGGTTTGGACTTCAAATAATGGGCTGGGATGTTTCTAAACATTTTTTAGATCAAAATTTTAGATATGTTATGAATCTTGAAGCTTAGTATCAGGAAATTCAAATCTATTGATATTTGGAGGCTACTGCGTTAAGATACAAATATTTTGGTAAAGCTGTGCAAGTCTAGAACTATCACAATGACAGATTTTAGGACTCCGATTGGCATGCTGATAATTTTAAAATCTTCGTAAGGCCTATTAGGACATGTCTGTAAAATTTGAGCTAAATCAGACCTCGTTTGGTACGTATCGGAAGAAGGTTTCAGTTTTTATTGTCGATAAATATTAAAAAGAGATTTTCGAGCTCGGTTTTGGCGAACGAGCTCCGATTCAAAATTCGAAAGCGCCATTAGGTTCGTATGATTATTTATGATTTTTTCAAACTTTCGAAACTGAATTTCGAGGTTGTTCGGCTAGTTTCCGCTAAAATGCCGAAACTTAAATAATTTGACATTTTTCCATTTAAATTCGCATTTTGAGTTTCGGCAACCCATTTTAGATCCGCCTTAGCGAGTATACTACATATATTTTGTATAACTTGTATGCAAAAGTTGGAACTATTTCGAATATCGTAGGGTACCGTTTTAATTTTTATCACGAAAATAAAAGAAAATGGAGAAAAGACAAAAAGAGAAAACGACAAAAGAAAGGAAAAAGAAATGAAAGCCGGTTGGGGGGGCGGTATCCTTAGATTTTATAAAGCTAAGGAAGATCAGAATGAGAAATATAGAACAGAAATGAGGGACAACGTAAAATATATCAGGAAATGAGAAAAGAAAGGAAACGGAGCAGGAAAAATGTAGAATTTTCACACCGAAACATTCAGGTAATGATGCTAATTCATTATTTGAGTTTATTACGTGTGTTTGAATATATTTTAACGGTAAAAATTAGGATATTAGACATCGTTTCAATAAGTTCAACTAATAGTTTAGAGGATCAATTGGACCCCGATGATGAAATATATCATATATTCGTACTCAGTGAATTATGGGAAACATATAAATGTAATTTATTTAGGGTTTGGTTATGTGACCTTAAACTCTGGACATAGGCCTGGCCTTCATATTGCGTATGCGAATAGGGTATCACGTTCCTAACCGGATTGCCCTAAGATGTGAGGAATGAAGCCTTTAGCCTAATTTGATATATTTTTCTACGTATTGAATAGAGTGGGATCGTTTGGCAATGAAACCAAAGAATAAAGCGAGTGTTGATTAGCAATGCTAACTTTTGGAAGAGGTAAGTGTTTATACCCATTTCTTTTGAGGCACCTGGCCTCGTGGATAATCTACCACGTGTTCCTTACGTGTGTAGCTGCTGATAGGCATACTCATTACGCCTTAGCTTTGGATTTACATTGTATATTATATGTTATGCCTTGTTATTGGTATTGCATTGAGGATCTGAGCATTGTACTCAGGCTGTGATTTGACATCTACTTCCCGGCTGTCGATGAGAGTCCCGCGCCGGTGGAGGGTTATTATTGCATCACATTGCTTTCATATGCATTATATGTCATTCATATGCATTACATTGCATATCATATTGGATGCAGGAGTATTCCGCCCCAGGAGCAGGAGGATTTCGCTCCATTGTATCATATTGAGGGTGGGAGGATTCCGCCCCAGGAGAGTGCAAGAGTATTCCGCCTTTGGTTTATATCATATTGGGTGCAGGAGTATTCCGCCCCAGGAGCAGGAGTATTCCGCTCTTATGTCAGATACTGAGTGCAGGAGTATTCCGCCTCAGCTTTTCATTATATCGGGTGCAGGAGTATTCCGCCCAAGGAGAGTGCAGGAGTATTCCGCCTATGGTTTATATTATATCGGGTGCAGAAGTATTCCGCCCCAGGAGTAGGAGTATTCCGCTCCAGTTGATTATCAGATTGGATTTCCCTCGAATGCAGGAGTATTCCGCTTCGGGATGGGATGATGGGCACATGTGACCCTTTGCATCATATTTCATTTCATTTCATCTCAATTCATACCATTTCATAGACTTGCGTTACATGATTACTGTTTAGCCTATATGTGCATTGCTTATTTGTTGATATGTTTCTAGCTCGCATCCCTGGTTGAGTTTATAGTTTCTTACTTGTTTGCGGTTATTATCTGGCTCTACCTTTTTATAATTTAAATAAGAGGAATTTGGTTTATCTGTTTCTTCTCCCTGACTAGCTATCCTATTCTTTGAGGTGGCTAGTCTGTCCCACTTATTGAGCCCTTTTGACTCACCCTTGTTTGTTGTTTATTTCTTGTCTATCTATTTCGTTTCGGCAGGTTCGCTCCAAGATTGAGTTCGCCACGTTGTGAAGGAGCGAAGACGACTTCAGCTGTCAGGGTGAGCCAGCTTTTATTTCGGATGGCCACCAGTTTATTGTTTATTATTTCAGTTGCATTTTGCTCCCTTCAAGAGGTATCTGTCTTCTTTTGTACTCTTAGATGTCTAGTCTGGATAGCCCTAAATCTAGTATGTTGGGTAGTCAACTGTAATTTCTTTTGTACACCTTAGAGGTATCAGTATGTCTGTGCTTCTTTTTCTAAGTCTTGTTCTTATTTATGAATTGAATTATATTTATTTTTCCTAATTTAATTGGTAAGGATTCGCCCGACGGGTCTAGGGGAGGATGTCGGGTGCCCGCACGGCCTAACCGAATTTCGGGTCGTGTTAGTTGGTATAAGAGTCCGGTTTAGTGTCTATCCAAACTAAGCCAGTGTCTAGTAGAGTCTCGATGATGGGTACGTAGATGTCCGTACTTATCTACAAGAGGCTATGATGGAATTTAGGAAGTTTCACTTCCTTCTTTTCTGTACGTGCGTCGATCTAGGATGCAAAAGTATTTTCGTTAATTCCTTCGTGGTAATTGTGAAACCCTCGTGCGACAAATCAGCAAACGGTATGAGTTCAAGACGAAACAGTCTGGCCTGGGGTTAGCACTGACGAAGCCCCGAGTGTTTTGATCGTGCTGACGATCTAGTTACGGAGGTCCCTTATGGTTTCCTTGGCTCTCTACGATGCTTTTACGAGAATCTTGCCGACGCAGATACCATAAGCACCTATTATTCTCTGGGCAGCCTATCAGGTTGCCGCATGTGCAGACGTTCGGTCTCAGGGAGCTCCTATTCCGGTTCTTAATATTGCTGCAGTAAATTATGTTCCAGAGGCAGCATGTGTTGTGCCACCAATTATTCTGGCTGGTTAGCCAGCCGAGGTAACAGTTCGGTCCGAGTGCCCAAAGAGGTTGCATTATTTTACGCGATTGAACCTTACGATATTCTTAAGCAATGCATCAGATAAACCTCATATTTTTTAAAAATAAAATGATGCCAGCGTATCCTTCAGGCTTTTGATTATATCGAGCGGTATGGTGTTCATTATTCTTCTTTGCAGTTTCAGGGGTCCAACCTTGAATTGGTGAACCGCTCTCTTATTAACTAACTTGGTTCGATCTTTCTTCTAGATTCGGGAAAAAGTTCCTTTCGAGTAGCGAGCGAGATGAAAAGTGTAGTCAGTTTGAGTGGACTGGACAGGGTAGCCCTGTCGGTTAGCCTGTTGGTGCTTCAGAATATGAGATTGACTTATATAGAATGGCTGAATATGCATTAGAACTAGTCCATGAGCCTTTCGAGAGATTCAAAGATTTATTGATGACCTTTCTCCTTCCTTGAGATCCCAGATAGCTCGAAAAATTAAGGTTGATATTTCATTTGATGTCGTTGTTGATATTGCTCAAAGGTATTAGGCATACCATAAGTTAGAGGAGGAAGAGCTAGAGCGGGAGAGCAAGAAATTCCGTGGCCCTGGTGGGCAACCATGGTACCTCATTTGGAGGTAAAAGTTCTGATTATTTTGGGAGGTCACCTTCCAGGTTATCTCAGCGTGTGTCACGTGATTCTTATAGTGCGCCAGTAGCTCATCAAGATCAGATTCAGTCTTTTCTTTACAGCTATCAGCAATCTTTCCAGCTTCCATTTTTCAGTGAAAAGGTGGTATCATGGTCGTGAGTCTGGCTATCCTTTGAGGAGTTTTTCCCTTACTCCGACAATTAGGCATTCGTCTTTTCTCTCGTCATCAGGCATCTGCACAGTCGCAGGGGATTTCATATAGATCTCAATCAGCCAGAGAAATTCCACCATCCAATAGAGGTCAGAAGCGTGGTAGTTGTGGTTTTTATTGAAGTAATTATCAGGGTACTGGCTCAGCACAGCTGTAGAGGCAGTTCCATGAACTTCTAGTCTGGCGGGATGCTAAGGCATCCGATGTAGTAGACCCAAGTAATTCGTCCTCCCTCATATGTGAGTAAGATTAGATTCTTTTGATCGATCTGGAAATGGTTTTTCTCATCATATTACCATGGTTTCCTTAGATGTCATTTCTATTAAGAATCGGTTGAGGTAGAAGAGTGAGCTTCTGATATGATTTATTCCTGGCATTTGTGATGACCTTATTAGTTTATCTAGTTTAAATGTGAGAGAATTGTGAGTATCAGTATTATTTGCTTGGCATCTTGTTGTGCCTCATTCTGTAATAATGTCAAGGTAGTCTACCTCTCTTGGAAGTCAGTGTTGTTAGGATAATGGGATTCGTATTCATCGCCATCAGAAAGTGTCATTATTTCTTCCGGTGTAAATGGTTAGTAAGTAATACTCGATCTATGTGTCTCCTGTTGGTTCGAGACGTTAGAAGAGTCATGTTATTCTATGAATTTGTCTTGATTATAAAAGGGTTTTCTGGTAAATTGTCGGAGTTTCCTTTTTATAGGAAGGATAAATTGACATAGATGTTCCGTAAAGCTCATTTAATGCCTATTTCTTCAATTGCGATTCTTCGGTTAGCCTGACTCGAAACTAGTCTAGCTCTGGTAGCCAAATAAATAAGAAGAAGAGCTTCCTGAAGCTCTAATTATTTCTATCCTCAGTCCATTTCCATCTCTTCTTCTTCCAGCATTAGTGAGCTTGGGCGATTAGTAGCCGCTTGTGATGTTCCCTGTGTTGAGCCAGGGTGCATGTCAAGGTAGCCGGATAAGCACATTGTCGTTTTTCAAGGCTTCTAAGGGTAATAGAAGTACCATCTATCAGGCGGTGGTGTCTACGGCAAAGGTATGGAGTTTTGAACTCGAGAGTTGCAGTTGTTTGGCAACTCGAAAGGGTAGCTGATAGCTTAGGTCTGCCTACGTTCAGCTTTTAGCTAAATCTTCTTTAGTCCAGCAGACTATGTGGGAATGTTTATTCCTATTCAAATAGCTTCATGAATTTGTGCTTTAAGTGGAGGAGTCTTCCTCCATATACTGAATGGTAATACTAAATCTCTAAGGCGTTGATACCACTTTTGTCATGACCCAACCTAGTGCCACGATAGAAACCTACTATGAGTGTCAATCATTGCTAAACCCACTAATAATCTATTAATGATAGAGATAAGCTGACAAAGAGATTTGGTACGTATCGGAAGAAGGTTTCAGTTTTTATTGTCGAAAAATATTAAAAAGAGATTTTCGAGCTTGGTTTTGGCGAACGAGGTCGGATTTGAAATCCGAAAGTGCCGTTAGGTTCGTATAATTATTTTTAAATTTTGTAAACTTTCGAAAGTGAATTTCGAGGTTGTTCGGCTAGTTTCTGCTAAAATGCCGAAAGTTAAATAATTTGACCTTTTTCCATTTAAATTCGCATTTTGAGTTTCAGGAATCCATTTGAGATCCGCCTTAGCGAGTATGCTACAAATATTTTGTATAACTTGTATGCAAAAGTTGGAACTATTTCGAATATCGTAGGGTACCGTTTTAATTTTTATCACGAAAATAAAAGAAAATGGAGAAAAGACAAAAAGAGAAAATGACAAAAGAAAGGAAAAAGAAATGAAAGCCGGTTGGGGGCGGGGGGTATCCTTAGATTTTATAAAGCTAAGGAAGATCAGAATGAGAAATATAGAACAGAAATGAGGGACAACGTAAAATATATCAGGAAATGAGAAAAGAAAGGAAACGGAGCAGGAAAAATGTAGAATTTTCACACCGAAACATTTAGGTAATGATGCTAATGCATTATTTGAGTTTATTACATGTGTTTGAATATATTTTAACGGTAAAAATTGGGATATTAGATATCGTTTTAATAAGTTCAACTAATAGTTTAAAGGGTCAATTGGACCCCGATAATGGAATTGATTATATATTCGTACTCAGTGAATTATGGGCAACATATAAATGTAATTTATTTAGGGTTTGGTTATGTGACCTTAACCCTGTACACAGGCCTGGTCTGCGTATTGCGTATGCGAATAGGGTATCAGGTTCCTAACCGGATAGCCCTAAGATGTGAGGAATGAAGCGTTTAGCCTAATTTGATATATTTTTCTGCGTATTGAATAGAGTGGGATCGTTTGGTAATGAAACCAAAGGATAAACCGGTTGTTGATTAGCAATGCTAACTTTTGGAAGAGGTAAGTGTTTATATCCATTTCTTTGGAGGCACCTGGCCTCGTGGATAATCTACCACGTGTTCCTTACGTGTGTAGCTGCCGATAGGCGTACTCATTACGCCTTAGCTTTGGATTTAAATTGTATATTATATGTTATGTCCTATTGTTGGTATTGCATTGAGGATCTGAGCATTGTACTCTCTGGCTGTGAGTTGACATCTACTTCCCGGCTGTCGATGAGAGTCCCGCACCGGTGGAGGGTTATTATTGCATCACATTGCATTCATATGCATTATATGTCATTCATATGCATTACATTGCATATCATATTAGGTGCAGGTGTATTCCGCCCCAGGAGCAGGAGGATTTCGCTCCATTGTATCATATTGAGGGTAGGAGGATTCCGCCCCAGGAGAGTGCAGGAGTATTCCGCCTCTGGTTTATATCATATTGGGTGCAGGAGTTTTCCGCCCCAGGAGCAGGAGTATTCCGCTCTTATGTCAGATACTGAGTGCAGGAGTATTCCGCCTCAGCTTTACATTATATCGGGTGCAAGAGTATCCGCCCCATGAAAGTGCAGGAGTATTTCGCCTATGGTTTATATTATATCGGGTGCAGGAGTATTCCGCCCCAGGAGCAGGAGTATTCTGCTCCAGTTGATTATCAGATTGGATTTCCCTCGAATGCAGGAGTATTCCGCTTCGGGATGGGATGACGGGCACATGTGACTCTTTGCATCACATTTCATTTCATTTCGTTTCATTTCATCTCAATTCATACCATTGAGTAGACTTGCGGTACATGATTACTGTTCTGCTTATATGTGCATTGCTTATTTGTTGATATGTTTCTGGCTCGCATCCCTGGTTGAGTTTATAGTTTCTTATGTGTTTCCGGTTATTATCTGGCTCTACCTTTTTATAATTTAAATAAGAGGAATTTGGTTTATCTGTTTCTTCTCCCATACTAGCTATCCTATTCTTTGAGGTGGCTAGTCTGTCCCACTTATTGAGCCCTTTTGACTCACCCTTGTTTGTTGTTTGTTTCTTGTCTATCTATTTCGTTTCGGCAGGTTCGCTCCAGGATTGAGTTCGCCACGTTGTGAAGGAGCGAAGACAACTTCAGCTGTCAGGGTGAGCCAGCTTTTATTCCGGATGGCCACCAGTTTATTGTTTATTATTTCAGTTGCATTTTGCTCCCTTCAGGAGGTATCTGTCTTCTTTTGTACTCTTAGATGTCTAGTCTGGATAGCCCTAATCCTAGTATGTTGGGTAGTCAACTGTAATTTCTTTTGTACAGCGTAGAGGTATCAGTATGTCTGTACTTCTTTTTCTAAGTCTTGTTCTTATTTATGAATTGAATTATATTTATTTTTCCTAATTTAATTGGTAAAGGTTCGCCTGACAGGTCTAGGGGAGGATGTCGGGTGCCCGAACGGCCTAACCGGATTTCGGGTAGTGTCAAGTTTCATGAAATACAAATTTCATACAATTCGGAAGCCTAGCTACATCGAGATACAAAAATTTTGGTGAAGCTGCCCAAGTCTGGAACTATCACTATGACAGATTTTATGAGTGAATTTAAAATACCATCTGATACATTTCTGAATGTATTTAGATCCAAAATTCTGGATATGTTATAAAACTTAAAGTCTAGTTTCAGGAAATTTAAATATCCTATGATTCGGAGGATGCTGCACTGAGATATGAATATTCTTGCGAAGCTCCACAGATTTGGAACTATCATTAAAACAGATTTTACTGGCTGACTTCAAATAATTGTCTGGCATGTTCCTAAACATTTTTAGATCCAAATTTTGGATGTATTATACACCTTAAATTCTAGTTTCGGGAAATTCAAATCTCTTGTGATTCGGAGGCCGCTGCATTAAGATATGAATATTTTGACGAAGCCGTGCAGGTCTGAAACTATTAGTAAAACAGATTTCATGGCTGATTTCAAATAATTGTCTTGATGTTCCGAAATAATTTTATATCCAAATTTTGGATATGTTATATACCTTGTAGTCTAGTTTAGGGATAATCTCTTGTGATTCGGAGGCTGCTGAATCAAGATATGAATATTTTAGCGAAGCTACACAAGTCTGGAACTATCAGTAAAATAGATTTTATGGCTGACTTCAAATAATTGTCTGTGATGTTCCTAAATATTTTAAGATCCAAAATTTGGATATGTTATACACCTTGAACTCTAGTTTTAAGATATTCAAATATCTTGCAATTTAGAGGCTGCTGCATTAAGATACAAATATTTTGGCAAAGCTGCGCAAATTTGTAAGTCTGAATGTACAAGAATCGCAAGCTGACTTCAAAACTTCACTTAGAATGATCTTTGAAGTTCCTTTTATATATCTAAAATTTGGATATGTTATGAATACTGAAGTATAATTATGTTGAATTCAAGTAGCGTGTGATTCAGACACAAAAGTATTAAGTTATGAATATTTCAGTTGTGCTGAGGCTGAGGAAAGTTGGAAATTAAATATACCTGCATTGAAATCTAAATTCAAAAATTCATTTAGAACTATCCTAAATACTTTTAATTATAAGTTTTGGATATATTGTAAATCATGAAGTCTAATTGTCATGAATTCAAGCGGCCCTCAATTCAGATGCACCTACATTAAGTTAGGAATATTTCAGTCAGGTTGCACAAATCTGTAAATCTGAACGTTCCAGAATCCAGAGTCGATTTCAAAAAATTCATTTGGAACTATCCTGAAGGAGTTTCATTCTAAATTTCGGATATGTTCTAAATTATGAAGTCTAGTTTTCATAAATTCAAGCGACTCGCAATTCGGATATGCATACATTATGACTATTTTAGCCAAGCTGCACAAAGCTGAAAATCCGAATATGACAGAAATTCTAGTTGAATTTACATATGCACCTGGTATGATCCTGAAAGTGTCTAATTTCTGCATTTTGGATATGTTCTGGAGCTCAAAGTTTAATTTCATAAAAGTTGAACTTTTCATGATCTGAATGTTCGTACAACAAGATGCGCATTTTTCACCATAAGCGTGTTGTGCTGCTAAAATGCAAACTGAAAAATAAAGACACAACTAAAGGGACATAATATAAGCCAAAAACACCAGGAACATTTTATTTATGATCAAACACAACAAAACAAAGGAAATAAAAAATGCTACATCTTAATCAAAGCACAACGTGTAATTCATTAACTCTTCGCGACTAGCTTTCAAACAATCCTTCTTTTCTTCCAGATTGGATGAATCCTCAGCTTTTAACACATCTTCATCATCATAAGAAGAAATCTCATCCTTAACAGCTTGAATTTTGGTTTGAATCTCTTCAGTTTCCTTCTGACCAGCTTCGATGGCAGCTTCATGTTGATCCTTCAATTTTTGAAGTTTCTCTAATCTTGCCTCAATCTTCTTCACCGCTTCTTGACTATAGAAAACTTGCTCGAGTTGCTCACTTTCTTCTAACTTGAATGATTGGAGATGCTCCTTAGCATCAGAAAGCAACTTCAACTTCTCTTCCTCACTCCTCTTGTCAACCATGTTAAAGAGATCTTGGTCATATGAAGCAGCCAACTCAAAGAAAGATTTTACTAGGCCCTTCAGTGGAGAAAGATCTACAATACCCATTTTCTCCATTACCTCAAGCGCTGACTTGACTTGCTCTTCGCGAGATGAAATTGAGTCAAGCGGAGTATTAGAAAGTTCAGTACAAGCTATTGTCCAAATATGTAAGAGATGAATGACTTTTTAGAGTTGAAGATAAAATCTCTTCTATTAAAAATAGACACATCTTCATTCTGCACATGAATCTTTTCAGGGGTCTCCTTCAAAGTAAGAAATGACTTTGCTAAGCCTTTATCTTTGGGAATAGATGATGTCTCCTATTCACAATAAGTAGCCGAAGAAGATTTTGCTTTTAACACCGATCCTATAGTAGATTCATCGTTGACTTGCTTCTCATTAAACAATACCATCGCTTGCTTGACATTGTGCGGCTGCTTGAATATTATTAAAAAAATATTAGTAAAGTCATTTAGCAAAGGATTAATAATCATGGTTTAAATAAATATAGAGCTCGTGATTGTTACCTTTTCTTTGGAGGCCATCAATGTTCTCGAAGAACTATCAACACTCAGAGCCTTAACAACTTTTACATCAACAGAATGCCTTTTCCGTTTTCAATTGCAATCCTCATCACTGCTGCCGCTTCTATCTTGAGAAACTCGTTTCCCAGATTGAGAAACTTGAAGGCACTTCTCTGCAGCTTTACTTGTTGAAGCATGCAGCACCTTCTTTGAAATTACTTTAGTTGATTGAGTCTTTTCCCTCTAACACTGCATAACCATTTTAGGATTTGAAACAACTATGTTATCAACCTTAAGGGGTATTGTATCAACGTCTTGAGTTTTACCCTCCAAATGAGTGATAAAATCTGGACAAGAAATATCCACTAAAGCTTTAAGTCTTTCCTCAAGAAACTTCCCATGCACTTTCTCCCACCAAGATGTATAATCAGTGGAGTAAAGTTTCTTTATAGCAGATGCTACTGAAGGAAACGTTGCCTTTGACATAGTGTTATGGGATATATAAATTCTCCAATATCTAAGCCTTTCATCAAGTGAAGTGTCATGCAGATCCTTGTCTAAATAACCGGGGATACATTGTTGAAAACCAAAATTACGACAGAACTGATGTGGGCTATATGGTTCAACAATAAAGTTGTCTCCACTCCTCAATGGAACATAGTTAAAACAAAGGCTCATGAAGCAATTGGATTCCAGTTCTACCGCACTATTGTCATCTACAAAATGAGTTGGATGAGGCTTGTCAAGCATAAAGCCATTCCATACAGCACTCTCCCCACGATGAATGCGCATCCTTACCTCTTGTTTGTTGAAATACTTTGCAGCACCTTCTCCAGAGTATGTGACCATATTATATGTTTGGCCAGGAAGCGGATAATGGGTCCTAAAATAATAAGCTAGCCAACTGTACACATAGTGGATGGGAATACAAACTTTAATTTCGTCTAGCTATAATGCACGTGAAATCTAATTTAAACCATTATAGATACTTGCTAAAAAGGAACTGCGAGGCTAATTTTTCATCCGCTTGCCATCATACTTGTCATCTTGAAATTTCTAGGCCGAATAAAATTCCCCTCTTTGGATAGAAATACAAATGCGCATAACCAACATGATAAATAAGTTGTCAATAAATCTCATCCTTTAAGTGCCTTACACCAAGTTCGGAAAATGTTTCCTTTTCAGTATTTGACTATTGGACTGCTTCTACTATTTTTTCAGTTGGATTATGCGTCAAAGATGGACGACGAGCTTTCTTCTCTTTTCTTTCTGGAGTAGGGTTATACTTAATATCCTTCTTGCACCAATATCATATCCATTCACTAAAAGGAACTTGTGAATTATTGCCTTTGCCCTCTCGAAGATGATGAAATACAGCAAATAAATATTACCATGTCCGAGGAACAAATCTTTCTTTCTCTTCATCAACACCTGTAAGTTCAATAGCATCAGATACTACCTCCTCATAAGGAAAACCTCTGACCGGCAAGCCACCAAGAATATGCAAATCCCAAAGATATAGATAGTTCTCTGAGTGAGGTCGGTAATGTATTAGTCTTGGGACACCAAGCCTCACAAAAGGCTTGTATAATATTCAAGTTCCTGTCATAAGTAAAGAGCGAAGCGAAGACAACATCATATATCTTTGCATTTCTCAAGTTGTGGTCACATCTACTAAGGATATCCTCGGTCTATTCTCAATACCCCGTGATGAAATGATATTCTCCTTCAAATGTTATATTGTCTCCCCAGCCCAACTCTTCTTGAACCATACGGTGACCTAAATATGGAAGAAAACTTGCAATATTTGTAAAGCGGAGATTTAGCATCTCGAGGCACCATACTTTAGAATTTATTTATTTATTTATGGTTATACTGGAAAGTCCAATCAGCCATAAAGAGTGTGCTCCTCAAATAAGATCATGTATTTGCATAACGACCCACTAAAGGTGTATGAACCAACAATTTGGTCTCTAGCTTGGTGCCTTTTGTTGCAATAATAAGATATCTGAGCTTGGAAGAGGGAGAAGTGTAATCCTAGAAGTACGTCGTCGTATACACTACAAGAACAAAATGAAGGTTGATTAGTCATTATATTGACGATAGCCAGCTACATCAGCATGAATGAAAAGGGTGTGATCACATCAAAGTTTGACATATAAGGACCAAAAAAATAAAACCTACCTTCTGTTTCTACACACAAAAGTGCAAAGAGACAAGGAAAATGGTTCCTAACTTTAATATTCTTGGGATAAATCTAAAACACATGTGATAAGGACAAAGAAGCTCTTTATATGCAATAAATATAAAACACATGTGAAAAAAAAGAAGCTCTCTGCATCCAATAATGAAAATGAAGAAGACCATAACATTAACTTGATTCCTAAAAGTTCCATTGGTCAAATACGCACCAATCTCCTCAAACAATTTTTGTCACTCTTAAAAGAACAAGTTTAGAGTTTTCCCTTCTCAGTGACTTTCTGAAAGAAATTCTATAAAAAATAAATATGGAAAGAACTGTGTCAAATTGCCCATTTTATATATAGATGCTGAGAAGTGCTAAGTGCTACTCCTGATATGGTAGTAATACTTAAATTCAGGAAGTTTGTTACACTCCAACTGAGAATCTGAAAACTCTCCTGAAAATATTGTTACAGCTTGCTATAAACATGGATAGAAAAGATCTCAATCTTCAAATATAACAGCTAGTTCGGAATTACAAAATCGGTAAAAAAATTATAAATGTGAATTTTTACTGGATTGATAAGGATTTCTTTTCGCCCTGCAAAAGTATCAACAGGTTACTTCATGAAAGATAGCATCAAAACGCATCTATTGGGATTACATCAATGGGAACTTTTGACTATTAACCATGCAAAGTTTAGCCTTTGAAATTTAACCAGCAAAGGTGGTACCAAAAGAAGGTCATTTAAGATGAAACAAGTATTTCTTACATGCTGCTTCTATATTTGTACCAAGTGTAAAGCTCATCAAATTCATGCTATGTTAAAGATGCAAGAAATTACTAAATTAATTATTGGACTCACATGGAAATGAAATGTTCCTTCCATGAAAATTGGCACGACTTGAAATTGCTAATGCACAATTATACTTCAAATCTTGACTTTGAGGTCCGATGAATTTGCACCTGACAAGTTTTGAAGTAGGAGGCATTTGTAAGCATTTAAAATTTTATTAGATTTTAGAATCCATAAAATAATTTAGAATATATAATATATTCAAGATATATCAGGCTGAACTTCAAAAATATGACACGGTAAGCAATGGTTTGCATCTTTATCCTCAATATCAGTGGTTTAGTAAAACTACCCTCCATTAGTTTAATGAAACTTATTCCAGACGAAAATATCCCCCCCCCCCCCCTCGCAACTAATAAAAAGATCCACACTATCCTCTCATTTCTTCTCCTTTCAAACAATCTCTAAACCCTAAAAACCTACAATTTTTATAAATTCCTCCATTAAAACGAAGATTCAAGGTTAGATTCCTCCAAATTCCTACTGATTTTACTAAATGTTGCATTAAATTCTACATAATTTTGTTTAACTTCTATTTAATTTTTCTTAAAAATCTGTATTACTACATATTACCTAAACGAGCTATGAATTTTGTTCATAATGATCTAAAAAACTTGTCATATGGGCAGCAGATGATATTAGATCGATATTCAGTAGTGAAAATATGAACTGCAAGTTGCCTAGGCCACTTGTAAAGAAAGTCTCTGCAAGTCTTGACTATTGCCAAGAATTTAAGCTCTAGCGAATGGGCAACTTACGGAGAAGTTTGTTTAAATCTTGGATATTTCCAAGCGTTTAAGCTCGGGTGCAATGCACAACTTGCAGAGGAAGTCTCTAAAAGTCTTACTAATAGCCAAGACTTTAAGCTTTGTTGCTATGGGTATCTCTGCAAGTTATGGCAATAGCCAATACTTTTAGCTCTGGTGCAACGGGCAACTTGTAGAGAAAGTCTACGCAAGTCTTAGCAATAGCAAAAAATTTTATGCTATGTGCAATGAGAAACTTGCAGAGACTTTCTCTGCAAGTCTTGAAATAGGCAAGACTTTAAGCTTTGGTGTAATGGGCAACTTGCAGAGAAAGTCCCTGCCAGTCTTGCCAAAGTCAAGACTTTAAGCTCTGGTGCAATGGGAAATTTACAGAGAAAGGGTCTGCAAGTCTTGGCTATTGCCAAAAATTTAAACTCTGGCGCAATGGGTAACTTGCAGAGAAAGTCTTTACAAGTCTTGGCTATTGCCAAGCGTTTAAGCTTTGGTGCAATGGGCAACTTGCAGAGAAAGTCTTTGCAAGTCTTACTAATAGCAAAGACTTTAAGCTTTGCTGCAATGGGCAACTTGCAGAGAAAGTTCCAGCAACTCTTGGCAATAGCCAATACTTGAAGCTCTGGTGCAATAGGTAACTTGCAGAGATAGTATCTGTAAGTCTTGGCCATAGCCAAGACTTTAAGCTTTGCTAAAATGGGAAACTTGTAGAGAAAGTCCATACAAGTCTTGGCAATAGACAATACTTGAAGCTCTGGTGCAATAAATATATGAACATGACATTGATACTTATGAAAGATGGTATTACTTACCAGGCATTCGAAAAAAATTAATACTCTAAGCATCAGCAGTGATGAGAGTGAAGCAAAGATATGGTTTGATACCAATATGGAAATGTTCAAGGGCATGATCGTAGCAAATGATCAAAGTTTTTATCACTTGCATGTATATGCTGAAGAATTATGAGAATTTTAAAAAATCCCATTTCATTAGAAATTGTTAAAAGGAATGACTCGTCATCAAATCACAGCAGAACCCTGGACAAGGGAATTCGTTGTGAATGAAGCAAACCATAGCATTGTGTTGTGTCAACAAGAAGGGAAATTGATTGATTTTAGAAGAAGAAAGCTACCCCATAATTCATTTTAGTTACTTTTATGAACTTGAATTTAAATAGTTAACAGTACTTATTATTTGCACTATTAATGAACTTTATGTCCTAAATAAAAGATTGTGTTTCACTTTTTATTAACTCACTTAAACTCGTAACAACTCATAACAACTTAGCCTCGACCTCTTAGCAAGCGGCCAACTCTTTCCTCAATCCCTTCCCCCCTTCTTTGGGCTAAATTGTCTTAAAGTCTTGGCAGGGTAACATTTGTCCTTGAACCCTACCCTCTCAAAATCCAACAATTTCCTTGAGTTCTTGGCAAACAGACAATACTTTCCTCGACCCCCTCCCCCTTTCTCCAAGCCAACATCTCGTCAAGTGTTAGAAGGGCAACGTTTGCCTTCGAACCCTTCAATCACAACTCCAACTGTGACTGCAAGACTTAGCAAAAGGGTAATACTCTACTCACCCCAACCCCCCTCCTTCGCACATCTAACTTGTCTTGAAGTCTTAGCAAATCCTAAATTTGCATTCAATCACTTTCTTACCAACTAAATAATATTTTTACGCTTTCAAAAACGCAAATGCAGAATAGCCTAAGCGAATGAAAGAGCAAAAAAAGGTATTCTGCAGCACTAACAAATAATTAAATCAATCATACCTATAAAATGAGACACAATTCATTAACTAAGATATTAAGAGTTATAAGAATACACATTATACTATTAGTTTCTTGCACATATTCATACATTGTAAACCACAAAACACTATTACCAAATTCACATGAAGTAATCATCACAATTAACATTCTCAAAAAATTAAAAATACAGTCACTCATTCACAAATGCTACATGTTCAATTGTTTCTTCCAACAACAAATGGTACGCCACGTTCTCGTTCACATGAAAAATCATTATATTCATGATAACCATCTCTTATCATCTCCGAAGGGGTCTCATACTCATAAGTTGCCTTGGAGTTCGCATGACACCACAGATTGGCGACCAAATCAAGTCGATATTGCCAAAGCTGGGTAAGCTATACTTTTAAACCTCCATCTCATTCATTAATAAGTTAGCAAGCTTCATCACATAAGCACCACAATCAACGCTGCACAAATTAAACACAAAACCTGATTTTGAAAAATGAAAACAAAACACAAAAGAACAAAAAAGGAAAGAAATAAAAGTCATGTCAAGAATGCTTACTAGTTGCTCTGCTTGGGGTACTTTCAAAAAACTTCACCTTTCAACAGCATCATCTGATGCTCTATAAAAAATGCACTAACCAAACTATTATACTTTACATCACCACCCAACAACCTTTGCATCAAACCAATACTCAAATTTAAAAATTTGATCTCCTTCCTATGGGAACAAAAAATAAACTATACTTATTCGATAAACAAAATTTAAAAATTGTATGGTAACAAAAAAACTAGTAAAGAAAAAAAAATATACATTACGACGTGCCATAATGAACTCACAATTAAAATACAGAAAAATTCGTGTACAATCACCAATGTGTAAAGTCAACAGGACAAAGACAAAGAAAAATAAAACACACAGTAACTACTACTGAACAATAAACAAACTCATACCTGATAGGCAATACATTACTAAACAAACTCATGCCTGATAAAAAGAGCAACTTATAGAGAAAGCCTCTGTAACTCTTGGTAATAGCCAAGACTTTAAGCTCTGGTGGAAGGGACAACTTGCAAGAAAAGTCTCTATAAGTATTGGAAATAGCCAAGACATTAAGCTATGGTGAAATGAGCAAGTTGCAAAAAAGGTCTTTCCAAGAGCCAAGGCTTTAAGCTCTGGTGCAATGAGCAACTTGCAAAGAAAGTCTCTGCAAGTATTGGCAATAGCCAAGAGTTTAAGCTCTGTTGCAATTAGCAACTTGCAAAGAAAGTCTCTGCAATTCTTGGCTATAACCAAGACTTGTAGCTCTAGTACAATAGGCAACTTACAGAAAATATTTCTGCAAGTGATAGCAATAGCCAAGACTTTAAGCTCTGCGCAATGGAAAACAAGAAGATCTAATGGCTATAGCCGAGAATAACCTTAAAATCACCTCAATCAAGCAAAAAAAAAAAAAGTTCACAAGAACCTCAAAATTAATGCGACGATCATCAATCCAAATAAAAAAACTAACAGATAAGTATATTAATAATAATGACCAAAAAAATACAGACAAAAGAAAAAAAAATATAGATAAAGCATTAGGCAAAGTAGAAATTTCAATATAGCACAATTTAAACAAAAACTATTAATTAAATATAAAATAAACAGACAAAAAGAGAAAAAAACATACCCTAAATCTGCAGAACACAAAGAAGAAAGAAGGAAAGGAGGAAAGAAAGAGGAGAGCAGGCACGAAGAAGAAAGGAAGAATGAAAAGGCTCAATATGAACTAGGTTAGGCAGGGGGGTAAAATAGTCATTTCACGTACTCACTAGTAATATGGAAGGCAGTTAGTTAAAATATCTTAAAACGGGGGCATTTATCTAAAACAAGTGGTTACTAAGGGCACCACGTGAAAATGTTTGGATATATTAGTCTAGATAAATGTTTTGGGCTAACATAATTGAATTAAGGAATACTAATACTACCCTAATAGATAAATTACCAAAAATACCAATACTTTTGATATATTTACAAAATATAACAATAGTTTTCCAAAAATTACCATACATACCTTTTTTTTCATTTCCCACTCTCCCCCAAACATGAAACCCTAATTTTTCCTCTCCTTTTCTCCCATCCTCCACCCACCCACCCACCCAGCCATTGTCCTCCTCCACATCTCCGGAGACTAGATCTGTCTCCGGCGTCCACTGAAAAACATGGAGGCTGCTACAATCATTTTCCCCTTCTCTGATTGCTGCTGCTGCAGTGCAGTGGCGCTGCTTCTCTGCAGCGGCGGCGTGAGCAGCTACTGTGTTTTTCGGCGGCTGCGAGACTGTTTCCGGCGGTCTGATCCTCCTTTTGTTTTTCCCGTTTTGTATGTGTATAAAGTCGTATATGTCATGTATATTTTTGTATTATATATATGTATATCTTAGTATATTTTGTATATAAATGTCTATATCCACCTTTTGTATGCGTATGTATTTGTATATATGTGTATGTTGTTGTATGCTTGTGTATATGTATGTGTAGAATAGATAGTTATTTGAATGTGTGTTTTTTGTATATTTTTGTATGTTTGTGCATATTTATTGTATGTTTGTGTATGTTTGGTTATGTATAGTTTCAAAACATTAATTTTTTTAAAATTTCAATATATATATATATATATATATATATATATATATATATATATATATATATATATATATATATATATGTGTGTGTGTGTGTGTGTGTGTGTGTGTGTGTGTGTGTGTGTGTGTGTGTGTGTGTATTTTTTGTATGTTTCATCTAGCAGATAAAAAAATAATTAAAACAAATGCGGTGGCGGCAGCGGCGACCGGCCACCGGCGGTGGCTGTCTGGCAGCAGATGGTGGCTGGTCGGTGGCAGTGAGTGGTTGCAGCAGCCCCCCGGAGCAGTGATGGGTGGCTGCAGCCCCCTGGAGCTAGCAGTGATGGGTGGAGAAGGTAGGAAGAAGGAGATGAAACCCTAAATTGTAGGTATTTATTGAAACTTGTATATACAATGTTAAAAAACTATTGCTATATTTTGTAAAGTGGTAAATTATCGGTATTTTTTGTAAATATGGTGTTAGGGTTGTATATTTCTATAAATCTCACTTGAATTAATTATTAATACATTGGACTGACCCATTTAATTGGGTTGCAAATGATAGGTTCACGTGGTTAGCCCAAAGTCCAATTGGCTATTAGTCAATCCCAAAGCCCAGGCCGCGTGTCAAGTGATGTGGCAATCCAAGTCAAATAGTTGAGCCAATTAAATCATGCCATATGTCAAGAAATATGACATGTCAAGTCAAATCAACGGCCAATAGAATTGTGTCAAGTGTGCCAATCATATCACACTACAACTACCTCGTACAACTATAAAAGGAGGCATTCATTAGTTCAAAAGATCACATGAAAGTTGATAACAAGTGATAGAAGAGAGCTCGTAGATCAAAGTCTACAAATTCTCTACAAGTTGCTGGGATTCAAGCAAGTTCATCCAATTTTCAAGTTTAAGAATAAACAAGTTCAAGATTCGAAGCAGAAGAATCCAAATTCGCCATTCGTGACAATCATACAAATGTTCGTGACGAATAGCAAAAATCCAAATTCAAGACACCGATTCAAGAATAAGCTTTCCAAGCCCTTGAATCAAGATTCAAATCAAGTTCAAATATTGTTTATATTTATTTTGAAGAATCGAAGAAATTGGGATTGTAACATCATTCTATATTGAAATCAAATTTCTTTGTGACGATATTTTTCTTGTCTTGATTATTATTTTTAGGATCAAAATTTTGTTGTTTTACAACGCATATCATGATTTGGTAGTGTATGTTAGGTCAGTGTCGTCTAACAATATCAGCGCATAATGGTCTCATGTATGTTTGGAGATTATAGTTCTTTATTTTTCCAGTAGTTAATTAGTTACAGGCTACAACGTCTTTTTTTAAATTTCCTCCAATTCTAGTTCATTAGTTTACTCATTGCTTACCTCCAGAAAAGAAAGTTTTTCTTTTGTTTGTTGCAATAAGTTCTTTGCCTTTCTTAGTTAAGGGTCTTAAGGCAAAGGAAGTGATATATTTTTTATAAAAAGGGTGATAGAGACCTTGAGATGAATTTCCAGATAGTTGCTTAGGTAAATGATCAACGGGAACAACTTTGTCCATATACTCAGAGTAATAAATCAATTTATTAAGTAAAATAGGAAGGAAAAAAAGCGGAAGATTAACATGAAGGTAATTTTATTTCTGGTGATCGAGCCGAGAATGGAATACTTTTAATATGGAGGGTTTTACCCCATAGTAGTCTACTGCAATGCGAATGTGGAAATCGAGTGGTTTAATAATCATTAACGTTCCTTTATCTTCTCGTCTTTTCGTTTATCTTTATCTAATCGCAAGCAGATCAATCCAAATGAGGATTACTCAATCCCGCTAAAAAGGTCAATATACTTAGGGAATATTACATGATCATAAGTGTTTGCACCGAATCATATTAATTAGGGTACGTTTTATCATAAAGTACCGAGAACTTTTCAACATATAACCACTAATTAAGCATTCCAATCACAAAACAGGATAACTAGAGGTTAAACCTTCAAATTTTAAAATACTCTTAAAACAATAGAATGATCTAACGCATCTGTGCGATGACTTAATATAAGAAGCAGATTTGGTAACCCAACAAAAACTAATATAACTGTCAATTTGACACATTAACGTAAAGTGTAATGGTCTTGGTTAAAATTGTAGCAACCATAATAATTTATGATCTTTATATTCTTTTCTTATACAATAATATAACAGCTGAGCTATAGCCTAAATATAGTTTGCATGCATGCATGTCACTAAGTTCCACCTTTACTGGAGCTCCCATCTCACATTGTTATAAGAAGCCCGAAGATTGCCACAATAATATGAAACCTATCAACATTGTTAATCGAAGATCAATTAATACAAATTAAAAAAGGAAAGAAAATCAATGTAACAAACTAGAAACTAGTATTTGTTTGTCGTAGTTTGACTTAACACAAAGTTTAATAAAAAGAGGAAGACTTTTGAAACTTGTGGTCTAACATGAGCCATAGATATTTGTGTGGATAAATGAGTCAAAAAGTAAGTTTGGAGTTGAATTGTTTCCAAATTTAGAAATATGACAATCTTTTTGGGACAGACTAATAAGGAAAGTATGTCAAACAAAGTGGGACTGATGGAGTATATATTACCATTGCATTTGTGTAGTAGCAGCAGCAGAAGGTGGTACTGCAGCTGGGGGCGCTGGTACTGGTTTTGGGTTGGGACTTGGTGGTGGTGCTGATGGTGGCGCCTGAACGCTTCCTATAGTTTCCAAAAATCAAATAAAATGACAACGTATTTTTCTCCCGAAATATATTATTTCCTTTAATTTTTCTTGAAGAAAATTGATAAATTTATGTAAGAAAAACAAAAGAGTAATGAAATTCATATATATAGGGACTAACCACAATAGAGTAGATTATTAGGGGGAGGAAGCTCTTTGGCAGGATTAGGATCAGGGTCGTTGACTCTGATGTAGAGCTCTTGTCCTAAAAACCAATGTTCCAAATTTTGTGACCTCAAATTCCACATCCCTGGATTATCCAAATACACATATATTGCTGTCCATCCTTTTGGATACACCTAGTTATAAACAACATACATTTGATCATATTTTAGCATAGCTGAAGTACTCGTTCCAAAGCCGAGTGGAGGACACCAAGTGGGTAATCAAAAGAAATGGTAAATTAACGAGTAATTTGATATGCTTTGTCAGAGAGAAATCAATTACCTGAACAGTAGAACGAACAACAGGATCATGAAGATTATATGTAGAGCGCAATTCAGGAGTCCAATTTCCAAAACCATACCTAAGATTCCAACAAAAGAATCAAAATGTATCAAAATCATTAGGATAATTCTGACATATATTGTAGCTAAATTAATTTGGTCGAGATCTAGGGATGTTTTAGAAAATCAAGAAGTCATTAATTATTTTTAAAAATCTACTACCATTGTTTCAACAAATGACCAGAAAAGTCCGAGGAGAAGTGAAATGTACTATGAGGAATATAAAGGCTAATTTAGTTATAACACTTATGATATAGTACAATTTTTAAATGAGCCTATCAAAACCTTAAATGACACTCATTTTGAACCGAAGAAAAAATAGCAGATGCTTTTTATACTCACCCAACAACGAAGAAACCAAATCCATCCAAGTGCCAGGAATCAATGACTTTTAACTCATTCTTAAACACAATTTCCAGCCACCCTTTGTGTTCTCCAGACACAACAAATGTTCCATAAACAGCGTCTGGCAGGCTACTGTTTGCCGAAAACTTATCGAGCTGGTAAACTCCAGCGCCATTAAGGTAATAATCAGCCAATTTTAATGGAGTTTGTGGAGTAGCATAAGAGACATTGTTAATTGCATAATTTACTATGCCATTCTTAATGTTCACTGAATTTTGGAGAACAAAAGTTTGTGACAATGTCACGTTTGATACATTAAATGACCCTTGTGGATTAGGTCTTGCTGCACCTGTTGTCAAATTCCACCTGCCATAAAATCAAATTTTACAGTTGAAAGGCCTTTTAATTAGTATAACATAATTTTACTAGGGAAACGGAGATGAGACCTTAATCCACATTCGATCTAGACGTCTGTTTCTTCATAATCAAAGTGCTTAGATTGAAAGTAGACATGGAATAATCCATCATAAAATATAGAAGCAGATACTTAATACAAAACAATATATTATAAACTTCAGAACTTTGAACCATGGAAAATTAATCAAAGTAAACACTGATATTCACTGAAACCAAGGAAAATATGTGTTAGATTTAAATATTCAAAATAATTAAGTTAGGGATAAGTTGTTTTATCATGCAACAATGGGTTATAAATCTAATGAAAAAAATTATTTTCAATTGGATATTGCAACCACATGGGCCTACCTGATGGATCTAGCTTGACTGATTGAGAAATTCATATCAAATTGGTCAGGCCCTTTTGGAAGAGACCCATTAGCAGGTTTGTTAGAATTCTCATAGTGCAACACACCAACAACCTCAAGATTTTTGAACTGAGTTAAATTAGCCATTTTTGCAGTTGCAACTATGTAATAATCAGCAATATCTTGATCAGCTGTGACAAGGACTGAGTATGATTGGCCCACGTGGACGTCGAGAGAATTTAATGTAATCTTATTGGTGTACGATCCTTCGGTTTCGACCAATAGCATGCTATGGTTTTGGATTCTAAAATTGAAACTCCATTCACTTCCCACATTTGAAATCCTCAATCTATACATTTTTCCTGAAAAACCAATGAAAATATTGTCAATATTAACATATTCTTTTGCAAGAAAATGCTTTACTTCTTCTTTAATGCCTTGGAAATTGGACTTGATATCAAATACTAATCACAATTTAAACTGCAGTATCACGAACTTTCTTTGTTTGAGAGAGATATTTTCTAGTGTTACCTTGCTTTATTGTGTAGGATTCAGTGGATTTTGCTTTTGGGTCCAAGTATGAGCCTTTCCCATTCATAAGCATCATGGTTGGAGGTTTATTGTAACCCAAATGTGGGGTAACCAACTTGTCTCCAATATCCTGTTCATATGTTTTAGAAGTCCAAAATTAATTTGTTAAAGAAAATTTTATTTTATTTTTACTTAAGAAAAACATGAACCTCACCTTTGAAGTAAATTAGAGTAGCTTATAACAAAAAGTGATCTTGAATTTTGATTTAGAAGGGATTTTATCTAAACTAGAAGACTTATCAATTTCAGAACTTTTAACCAAACGCGTAACAACTTATTTATAAAATCAATTTCAAGCTTTTTCACGGTTGAAAAATAGCTTTCATTAATCGATTTTTATTAGCTATTTTTAATCCATCCGAGCTCAAATTCTTCTTAGAATCATGAATATGACATTTTAAATACGCTCTACGTTTCAAATTGAATGACGTTTGACTTGACACAAAATTTAAAAATGAAAGAATGACTTTTAAAATTTATGATCTATAATAGTCATAAATATTTGTGTAGTTATAATACATCTCATTAATCATTACTACCGAAGAACCAACTAAATCAAAGAAGATTATTCATTAACCTTTACTTCTGAAGATCCAACTAAATAAAAGAAGATTATTTACCTCGAAGCTATATTCATACCAATCACCAATGAGAAGATCAAAATCATCTTCTGGATCTGCAAATGGGGGTTGGATCACGGCCCGATTGTTAATTCGAATCGGGCCGAACCCTCCACCGGCCTTTTCGTAATATAAGATTGGAAAATAGAAGAAGCTTCCAATTTGGTCTTTCAATTGAAACACATAAGTCCAATTGCTACCGGGCTGAATCCCACAGTTAGTCCCTGAAACTCCATCTTGCCATGAGTCATGCCTTTGTTGGATTCCATTCCTATGAGCCCCAATATGCTAATTGTTAATTTTCAAAACAGTGACACTTTGAAATTTTGTGCTAGAATAGCCTATTTAGTTCTGTCGAACACGGGAAAACTTCACACACAATCTAGCTAACGCGCCAAAAGCTCAGTTATTTACAATTTCTAATGGATACATTGAAACTTGCTAGTAAATTTTTAACAGTTGCCCCAGATATTGACGAATTAAAAATTGTAAGGAGATTGTTCACAACTAAGGGTGACTAACGGTCCGGTTTTGACCGGACCAGATTCGGGCCGGAAACCGGCTCGGACCGGTTGAGACCGGACCGTTGGTCCCTAACGGGCCCCGGCCCCAGTCCCGAAACGGTTCCACAAAAAAAACCGGATGAACCGGTATAAATTTGGACCGGAACCCGCCGGACCGGACCGGTCCATAAAATAAAAAAATAAAAAATAAAAAAATCTGTTGGATTCTAGCCGTTGGGCAACGGCTCTTTTGACCCCCTAGCCGTTGTCCAATGGCCAAAAACGGCTAATTTCACCCCTCTACCACCCCATAACCACCCCTAACTATTTTTTCTATAAATACCCCATTATTTCATCATATTTTTCACACAAATCTTCCAATTCTCTCTAATTCTCTCAAATTTTCTACAATATTTCTATTATTCTATTTTGGCTATTTGTTAAAAATTTATAATTTGGCTACTTTATCAAGTTCTATTTGGAGTTTCTATCAAAGTTATATTTGGCTACTTGGTGAAGTTTACAAATATCAAGTATTGGGTCAATTGGAGGCGAATATAGATTTGGCTATTTTTGTAATTTTTCGATTATCAAGTATTCAACTAATTAATTGAAGTGGAGGCTCAAGTTTCAACTTCACCTCAATTATACGGTTATATTTGGTTGGTCGTTCCTACTTCTACTCTTTTATTTTTTTTGTCATATATATTTATTTTATTTGCTATTATTATTATGTCTCAAAGAGGTTCAATTGGAACTAGTAGTGGGGGGCGGGCACGTGGTCGTAGGGGAAATAGGGGTAAAGAAATTGCTGGTAGTTCTAATCAGTTCACCCACATAGATGATTCTCAATATTATCATAATGTTAGCGTTGGTAACATACTTGATCACGAAATGTTAGAAACACAATATGGGAATCAAAGCGGGGTTAATTTAGAAGAAACACCTGAATTTCAAGCTAGTCCACCCGAAGTTCAGTCTGACTTGCCTCCTGAACCTCCTACTAGAATACCGGCTAAACGTAAGGATAGATCTGAGGTGTGGCAATTTGCATCAAAGAATGTTGCAGCGCAGACGGCCAAATGCGGGATTTGTGATAAGGTGTGGGTTTTTAAAACTGTGGGTAATGAGGGTGGGACGGGTAAACTTAGGCAGCACTTACAAAATAAACATCCTAAAGAATGGTCAATGCGGTCGGGTGGTATATATTTAGGGACCGAACATGGGGGAGTAGCGCATGATGAATCTTCGGGTACCCAAACAAGAATTAACCAAACAACAGGAGGGCTTCTTACTTATGATAAACAAAAGGATAGGGAAGCTATTGCTAAACTAGTTGCCCTCGAGGGTTTACCTTATAGTTTTCCTTCTTCTACTGGTTTTGTTCGTGATGTGCAGTCTATATATAATCCCTCTTTTCATGGTTTTCCAAGAACTACTGTTAAAAATGATATTATTAAATTTAAGAACGAATATCAGGATTATTTGCGATATATGTTTGATAACTTTGACACTATAGTATGTCTTACTACGGATTTGGGTCGTTCTACTAATGGATGTGATTATATTACTGTTACTATTCATTGGATAGATTCTGATTGGGTATTTCAAAAACGTATTATTGCTTATAAAGTTGTTGATGAACCACACACGGGAAATTATATTTGTAATAAAGTTTCATCAATTTGTCGTACGTACTTTTTATCTAACAAAGTTTTTAGTATTACGGTAGATAATGCTACAAACAACACAGATGCACTTAGGAACTTGATACCTATTTTGAACCCTCCTTTTCCTGAATTTTTTTCATATTAGGTGTGCATGTAATATTTACAACTTAGTAGTAAGAGATGGTCTTGTCTTGTTTAACGGCATTATCGCAAAGGTGCAAATAGCTATTACTTATATTTTTAGAAATAAAAACCAAGAAAGAAGACGAGAATGGGAAAGAAAATGTGTAGAATTAGGAATGCCAATTAGGAGAGTCCCAAAGGAAGTTTGTACTAGGTGGAACACTTTATATGATGCATTGAAAGTCGCTTATGAATATAGAGTGCCTATTTCTCAAATGTATAATAAACATTTTATGCAAATCTATCACCTTAAAGATGAGGATTTGCAACTTGTTCAGCATCTTCTTTAGTTTTTACAAAAATTTTATCAAGCTACTTTAGAATATTTCGGTCAATATTATCCAACTACTCCTACCATGTTATATTATATAGCTGGAATATTGGAATTATTGAAAATGTATAAGCAATATGAAGTTTACAATGAGGCTGTAGAGTTAATGATTGAAAAATTTAGAAAATATTTTTTTCCAATTCCTCCTCTTTTTTACATTGCTTCTGTGTTGCATCCTGCTTTTAAAATTAAGTTAACTGAACGACTTGTTAGAGAAGTATATGCAAATTTAGAAATTACTCCTATTGAAATTGCTACTAATGGGTATCCAAGTGTAGACGAGGCTGTTGCTAAAGTTTATGCAGATACCGTGGCTGTTTTTGTAAAGTATAGAGCTTGGGCAGACACTGCTACGCCAACGGAACCAATACTATCCACCGGGCAAAGTTCTTCACATGCGGGGATGAGCACTTTTGGGGGACTTGACGAAAAGTTGCTTTCAGAACATGACGAGAACGGGGAGGAATACAACGAGTTCCAAGTGTATTTAATTCAATATCCAAAGAAACTTAACAACTTTGGAACTAAGAATTTGTTGGATTATTGGAAGAATCAAGAATTGCAATTTTCAATTCTTGCAAAAATGGCCCGGGATATATTAACAATTCAAGCTTCATCAGTTGCATCGGAAAGCGCTTTTAGCCAAGGAAGATTTCAAATTGGAGATCACAGATATTCGTTGAGGGAGGAAGCAATGGAGACAGGAGTTTTATTCAGGGATTGGATCAGAGCAGAGCGAAGAAACTTTGGTCTACCAGAACTTACTAAGGAAAAGGGCAAAGCATATCTCGATCAAATTTTGAGCGACGGAATAAGTGAAGGGAGTCAAACCGGTAATGAAGAAGAAGAAGAAGAAGACGAAGAACCAGAAGGAGATGATGAACAAGATCAACAACGGCCAGTTCCAAAAGAAAAGCCTACAACTATCCTCAAGAAACTAGCTAATATGTTTAAAAGAATGTAATTTTCTAAATAAGAATTTTGAATTTACAAGTTTGAAGTTTAGATGTAATTTGCACTACTTATGTCTTAAACAATTCAATAAAATTGCTCCAAGTCTTGGAATTCAATCACAACTATTGTCTTCATACTTTTTATTTTTAATTTATAGTTTGCGCAAAAAATACTACAATTAATTACTAGTTTGTAAATTAGTTCAAAGTTTGAATTTTGAACTTAACAAATTAATTCAACATTTGAATTTACTAAAATTAATTCAAAGTTTGAATATTGAACTTAACAAATTAATTCAAAAGTTTGAACTTTGAATCATCACTTCAAAAATTTCATTACTTCAAAGTTCAAAGTATAAAAAAAATACTACAAATTTTTAATTCTAAGTTTAAACTTTAAACATTGAAATAAACTAAACATTCCAAACATATGTTACATGTACAAGTAAAAACTTAATAATTTTTTGTTGTAATATTTTTCAAAGTTTCCACCACTTTAAATAAAACACAATGGAAAAACAAAAAAAAAAACAAAAAAAAAAAAAATATTTGGGCCGAACTGCCGGACCGGACGGCAGTTTGGGCCAACGGCTCTCTTTCAAATATAGCCGTTGGCCAACGGTAAAAAACGGCTATATTTGCCTATCGCCCCCCCTAAACGGCCCCCATACCCCCTCCCCAACCTATTTTTATCTATATATACTCTAATATTTCATCATTATATCACACAATTTAGCACTTTCTATCAATTAATCTCTCAAATTACTCTCAAAGGCTATTTTCTAAATTTCTTCCAAAATTCAAACAATTATAATGGCTGAAAATCAAGCTCCCGCCGCTCCCGGTCCTAGTGAAACAAGAATTGCGGAACGAAGACGTCGTTCTATAGTGTGGGAACTTATTATGAAAGATACTGAAACTCAGAAAGCTAAATGTAGCCTCTGTAACAAAGAGTGACAAATTTACACTGGCCCTAACAATGGAGGGACGGGAAGGTTTAGGCAACACTTAGAAAAAAAATACAAAACCGAATGGGATAGAATAAATGGCTTTATTCTGCGTGATTGAAAATTTGAAGAGATGGCTAAGGGAATATCTATGTCATTTCAATTATGTATTTTCGAATTTCTAGTTTATTTAGTATCTTTGTAATTTTTCGATTTCTAGTTTGTTTTGTCATTTCAATTATGTATTTCCCATTCAATAAACGTTTGTTTTGTGTTTATTTATTTACTTTACATTAATAAATTTTAAAATATAATTTACATAATTATTTTGTTTCATTAAAAAATATAATTTACATAATTCTCACAAATGATGTTTAAATAAATTGTTAAGTTTTTCAAATTTTAACTTTATTTGCCTAAAAAAAAAAAAAAAAAAAAATTAAAAAAAACCGTTAAACCGGCCGGACCGGACCGGGACCGACCGACTTAACGGTCGCCGGAACCGGTTCCGATCCAGCACCAATTTTTAAAACCGGCACTGACCGGACCGGTAGACCGGTTTAACTCCGATTTTGAATTTTTTTTGGCCCGGTCCCGGACCGGACCGGGCCGTGAGCCACCCTTATTCACAACTATGAGTTATGACGTACTCCACTATCTATGGCGCGTCGGGCTATTATTGCACAAATTTAAAAAACAAGGTCAAAACTTAAGGATCGAACAAAAATAACTTATCCGTGCAGATCATCCCTTAAAAAATACTCCCTCCATCCCAATTTGTTTATCGTAGTTTGACTTGGCACAATGTTTAATAAAATAAGAAAAACTTTTGAAACTTGTGGTCTAAAATAAGCCATGAATATTTGTGTGGCTATAAATGAGTCAAAAAGTAACTTTAGAGTTGAATTATTGCCAAATTTAGAAATACGACAATCTTTTTGGGACGGACAAATAAGGAAAGTATGACGACAAACAAAATGGGACAGAGGGAGTAGTAAAAAGTTCTAGTAATAACATATGTCTGTTCCATAAAAAAAGTTTTTAATTCTTAATTAATTGTTTCCGATTCACCGGATCTTACCTCTTTTGAAAGGAGTCAATAAAAAGTCAAAATATGTACTAACTTAAACTAACTTAAAACTTAAATTGAATTTTCTATTCTTACTTATTCTGAGTCTTTGCTAAATACTTCAACTATTGAAATCAAGAAGTTACAATTGGTCAAATGATATGAAAGGGATTAATTAGAGAGCTCTGGGTAATTAAATATTAAAGTGATAATACATACTCCGTATTAATTAATTGTAGTAAAAAAATAGATCATGTGTTATGAAACATACATATATTGTTAATTTAATGTAAACCATGCTTATGAGTAAAATTTACCCCGGGACATGGAAGGGAAAGGAAACATAACAATTGAGAATTGAACTCGCACTTATTATCAGGGAAAGTTTAATTTTGTTTTTTGGAGACGAGAAAACTTCATATAGAGGTTAGCGTGAAATTAATTGATTTTTACCAAGAAAATGACAATCAGAAGTTGGGATAACAGTTGTGCCGTCTCTGGCATAGTAATTGTGTTGTATTTCCCGAAAGTTCATGTCTTTTCTCGTGTGTTGGAATTAAGTTAATACAAGAACACGTTTAAACCAATAGTATATCCTAATTGGCAGTCAAATCTAATAACGTAACAAATATTCTTTTCAATTCTAATTCAAATATAGCAATATGCCACTACTACTATCATTAAGGTCACAGCCTTAGGAAAATTTGGTCTGTAAAATTTATCTCACCATGAGCGTGGGTGAATTTATAGTAGAAAAATAGAAGTGTTGCATGCAACTTAATAGATTATCAAAAGACAAGTAACTGACTCTTCCATGCTGATGAAACAGTAAATGCAGAGAAAGGGTGGTATTAATTAGAAAAAACGTTAAAGAAAACGGATAGCTCTCTTTGTTTTTTGGGATGGGATAAGGTGTAGAGCAGAAGAAACTATACCATGTAATGAGAACAGGATATTTATCCATATCGTTGAACACATTGACGTGAATATTATCATTGGTTGTGGCATTCAGAAGAGGTCCCGGAAACATACCATTGATAGTTAAAACCTGAAAACAATTTGAAGATTATAAATAAAATCTTTACCACTGCTCACTCAGAGGTGAATCCAGTCATGTAAAGTTAGTAAATACTACTCCCTCCGTTCCACTTTAGATGAATCCATTTGACTTTACACGGAGTTTAATAAAGAGAGAAGACTTTTGAAACTTGTGGTCTAAAATAAGTTATAAATATTTGTGTGGCTATAAATCATCTAGGGATGCGTAAAAGTGAATATTTCTTTCCAAATTTAGGAAGAGGTCATTCTTTTTTAAAGAGACTAAAAAGAAAATAGATTCATCCTTTTTAAAACGGAGAGAATAGTACTTTTTCTGTACTATCCTATACTATTAGAAATACCCAACATTTCCAACAGCGTTTCCCTTGAGATCACTGATTTCCGCAGGAATACGATCGAGAATTCACTTTTTTTTCTTCTAGTGACAGTTCGCCTAAATTCACAGAGTCTATCCTAGATCCACATAACTTAGAAAACCACTAAACTAATAAAGGAAGAGTCAGATAGAGTTTAGAAATCATACTGATTGATCCACAGATATTGGTTTGATGTTATTATCTTCAGCTACATGCCACTCAAGATAAATTTCTTCTCCAATGACATGCATGGAAGAAAAAAAGAATAGAACCAACAAGAGAATTAGTCCCTTCATAGGTTCTAACTCCTTATTAACTTATAATATATTCTAACTACAATATGATGATATTGATCATATGAAGCTAGAGAAACAACAGGGGTTTTAATTATATAGGTTTAGAAACGTTGTATTCTGAGAAGTTAAGAAGAAACACCATCAGATAAAACAGGCAAAGAAGATAAAAGTTCTCTATAAAGCTTTCTCTTTCAATGCATTGTTTTTCTCTAATCACGACACAACAATATATATTTGCTGCCTTGCTGGAGCCTGCCAAGGGTAAGAGACCCTTAATTAAATAATTAAGTCTATACTTATATTTATTACCGATAGTATATATACTTTCGTGAATATTATATTTCATTTAGATGACCATTAACGATACCTACAACAAAAGATAATTTAGTAATTAGAAGAAGTAAAAAGAAGACAAATCACTTGTACTGGACTAGGAATGTTATAATTCCTTCCAAGATTGCTCATTGTAATTCTCTTTCTCACTATCGTCTCTTCCACTTGGCTGTTGTGTAAACCCGATAAATTAAATATTCCTAGTATTCTTAATTAGTAGTATTGGGATTGTACTGAATACGTATACGATGTGGCTTTTGTGATCTTATATTTAAAAGTTGGTCACTTTTTATTTAAAAACAGACCGTAGTTGTCCTTGGGAGGTCAACTAAAGCTTATTAAACACGTTATTTATTACTGCAATGAAATACACAAATGGATTGCGTTGCAACATTCTTTATACTCCCTCCGTTCCAAAGTAGTTGTCATAGTTTTCTTATTGGTCCGTTCCAAAAAGAATGACACAATTCTAAATTTGAAAACTTTTTTGAGTTGAAACTACTACTTCTGAAATACTTTATAGCCACATATTTATGTATGACTTATTTTGGACCACAAGTTCCAAAAGTCTTACCACATTTCTTAAACTCCGCTCCAAGTCAAACTATGACAACCATTTTAAAACGGAGGGAGTAATTGAGAAATCCTTAAAAGGTTAAAATCACATATTCCAAACTCTACGGATAATGAATGTTCTCTGCATATCAACATTAGGGTTGAATATTTGAATGAATGATTGTTTTTAGCTCCATGAATTCTTAACCATTGATTTTCTTGCATGTCGTAACTTGTAACATGCTTTTTCAAGGCTCAAAAAATTAAAACATTGTCCCCATCAGCAACTATTGCTCCTATAAAGTTCAATGAAAAAAATAACAAGGAAAAAGAGATAGAGTGGTTAATCTTCCACGACCTTTTGAATAACTACTGGTACGTTGCGGCGACCAACTTGCATCTTGGGTACAAAATTTAACATATTCCAACGTTTCTTGTTGTCTGTGGGATTTGCCATAAGTATGACAGACCACATATATGTACCGTAGAAGAGACCTGTACTTTTGCCAGCTTTCCAATACCTAGTAATCTCCGAAGGCTCTCCCTTTTGTTTTTGTTTTTTTTTTTTTTTGTTTTTTTTTTTGTTTTTTGTTTTTTGTTTTTTTTTTTGGTGTTCTTTTAATTGTCTTATCTTCGTATGAGTGAAAAGCAACAAGGCTATAACCAGCAAGACCACCTTGAAACTAAACTTTCTAAGCTATAGCGTTTGGACATAGATTTGGTTGAAACTTAAAAAAAAATGAGTTTTTGAAGTTGATGAAAAATAATTTTAGGAACTTGATGTTGTGCTTGGATATACAATTTACTTTAAAAAAATCGAAATTCTGTGAGTAGGGAAAAGTTTTTTCCCAAAAATTACTCGAGACCAATTTTTAGGAATTTGAAGATTTGATTTTCAAAATTTGATCGAATTCTATAAACAAACATATAATTGAAAATTATTGACCAAAACAAAAACTCTCTAAGTTTTATAAACAAATGGAAGCACGTCATTCATATTTGATAGTGAATCACTTGAATTTTCAAGGGCTCATTACAAAAATATTTTCCATAAGCTCTAAATTACCACAAAAAAAAATTTATCAAGCTGTTATGTTTTGTAAAGTGGATATACCACTTTACAAAACATAACAACATTCCTTTTACGTACAATACATAAATTCCAACAAATCTCCCAAATTCTGATTTTTTCTCTTTTTATTGGCTCCCTCCCACTAGCTACCACCCTAGCCATCAAGTCATTACCATCACCCAGCCGCTCGTTGGAACTTTTGTTTTAATCTAAAAAATGAAATACACAAAAATTCACATATGCACATTGAAAACTTTTTGAAATTACTGTTGCAAACTATATATAAACAAACATACACAAAAAATTTGTTATACACATTCATTAGATACACACATACATATAAGGATCTATATATATACAAAGTAATTGGTACAAAATTATGTGTGCTACATGTACACTTGACATACACATAATATATACTCAGACATACACATGCATACAATGATATGCACATACATACGCTTGTCCACTTGTAAAGATATTCATATACTTACACAAATATATAGAGATGAGGAAATTGGACAAGGTAACCTTTTACAATTTGATTTTAAGAAAATGACCCTTGATGTTTGGTATTTTATGCCAAGGTTTTCTTAATATTTCCGCATGTTTGAGCTTGTTATGCGCTCGTTTTATAGTTTGTGAATGTGGTTCTACACTAATTGTATGTCGTGTGTATGTAGGTTGTTACGCAGTGCATTTGGAGCTTTTAGGAGCTTGATTGAGCAAGAATTGATTGGAAGTTGATTGAGGATTGGATTGAGCACATGAGGGCACGACACGAGCGAGATTTCGGAGCAAGGAAAGGAGCAGTTTGGCTGGGCGCTTTGGGGCACGTGGCGCGCCAGTTATAGCGCCCAGTGCCCCAGCGCTTTTACCCACGCGGCGCATGGCTGTAGCGCCCAAAGTTCGACAGGTTCTGCTTGTCTTGGCGCGGGGCGCCCGTTATAGCGCCCCTTGTGCGGATTTTCACTTCCTATTCCGTCTAGCATTGGGTCTAACTTATTACTAGGTGTTTGTAAACGCTATAAATAGTCTTTTACTTAGTTTTTGAAGGGAGTTCTTACTTTGGAGCAATATTGAGAGCAACATACTCATTGAACAAGGGTTTATTCCTAATCTTTCATCTATTACATTAATTATTTCATTATTACACCAAATTTTTGCCTTGTGATTATGAATATGTGTGGCTAAACTTTACGTTCTAGGGTTAGAGTATTACATGAAAGTTGATTGTTGAAGATTGATTCCCATTAATTGAATCCCATAACGGGTTGCTTATTCTTTCTTGATTTCACTTGTATAATTGTTAGAGCTCGATAATTATACATTACCTACGGTTTTTGGATTGAACTCGAAAGAGGGAATTTAATTACGTAATAAGAAAGAATAGAACTAGTTTGTGAATCCGGGCATCGGAGAACCAATTTGCGAGTAGGATAGACATATACTTGCTTGCCTAGTTTAACTCATGACATGATTCGTTAATGCGTGCATGTGATTAACCCATAGACATATAGGGATTGGAGTAGCTTGCATAGACTGTGAAGAACTGAAAGGTTTTCACAGTTACATTTACTCTGTCAGTTAGTAACCCGGGATTTAAGAAGTGGAATCAATTGGATACATCAACTGGATTGTTGGTAACTCTGACCCTGGACCGTCCTCTTAATATTGTTAACAACCAAAGTATTGCACATTGCTTGACTATACTTCTAGCACTTTAATTACTGCGTTTTAGTTATAAAAACTCTTATAATCAAAGAAAAAGATCCCTGAGTAGTTTGTTAGAAATTGTTTGTTAAGTATTAGTCTGCTTAGTCCTTGTGGGAACGATATTCGATTTATCACTTTATTACTTGTCGACCGCGTATACTTGCGTGTGCGTTGGGAGCAACAAGTTTTTGGCGCCGTTGCCGGGGACTAATTACGGACTAATTTTTTTTTGAACGATTACTTAATTTCTATTCAGGTTTAATTTTTTGTTGAGTTTCTTGTGCTGTTTCAGGCAACAGGTTTTGCATGCAAAGGAATAAAAAGGACGAACCACTCGTACCTTTTGATCCCGAGCCTGAAAGAACCTTGAGAAGGTTACGAAGAGAAGCAAGAGATCGAGAAGCACTAGCAATCGTACCTGCTTCTTTACCCATTGAAATGGCAGAAGAACAAGCAGTAGCAGTGCGAGATGTTGCTCTTCCTAGCCTGGGAGGAGTAGCGTCAAGTATAGTGAAGCCTGCTATTACCGAGCACTTTGAGATCAAGCCCGGCATGATTCAGTTGCTGCACGTGACGGGGCAATATGCTGGATTACTACATGAGGATCCGCAGCAACACATTCAGAACTTTTTGGAGATCAGTGATACTTATACACCATCGGGTGTGCCTACTGATTATGTGCGTATGACTTTATTCCCATTTTCACTGATTGGGACAGCAAGGAAGTGGTTAAAGGTTGAGAAGCCTGGGTCTATCACTACTTGAGAGGATTTGGCTAAGAAATTCTTGGCTAAATTTTATCCGTCTGCCAAGACAGCCAGGCTAAGGAGCGAAATTATGTCCTTCAGACAGTTAGAAGGAGAATCCTTGTATGCAGCCTGGGAGAGATTCAAAGCTCTATTGATAGATTGTCCACGTCACAACCAATATAATGAGGTTATTGCACACACTTTTATTGAGGGGTTGAACCAACACACTAAGATCATGGTTGATGCTGCTGCTGGAGGTCAAGTACTAGCCTTAAATTTTGATCAGATTTATGATTTACTTGACAAGTTTTCGCAGAGCAATCCTGATTGGCAGGGTGATGGCAGAGCTACGACACAATTTGAGAGTGTTAGCAGGGCTAATATGCAGAAAGCTGCTGGGATACTTCAATTGGATGCAGTTTCAGAGCTGAGAGCGAAGATGGATGCTATTTCTAATCAAATCAGCAAGCTGACTCTCCAAGCAAAACCACCATTAGCTCCAGTGCAACAAATTCAAACTTTTTGTGAGTTTTGTGGAGAGGATCATAGTACTGAAGTATGTCCATCTAACCCAGAGTCAGTATATTATGTGGGTAATCAGAACAGGTCACAGAGTCAGAATCGCAATCAATATGGTAACAGCTATAACACGGGTTGGCGTAATCACCCAAATTTTTCTTGGAGGGATAACCGTGAGCAGTTTCAGGGTAATGAGAGACCCCAAATTAATCAAAGCAATGCACCACAGCAGGGGTCACAGTCACAGACTCAGCCACAGCAGTCTAATGCAGTGGAGGATATGCTCAGGAAACTTCTTGCAGGGCAGCAAAAGCTCATGGATGATTCAGCATCTCAGGCACAAACAATTAAAGATTTGAGCACTGCGCAGAAAGATCTTGAGAGACAATTGGGGCAGCTTGCTGGAGCACAAAATAAGAGACTTCGGGGTGCTTTACCGAGTGATACAGAGAAGAATCCTAAAGAATTTGTGCAAGCAGTTACTTTGAGGAATGGAAGAGCTCTAGAAGAAGTTCCCCCAAAGCCAAAGAAGCCTGTTGGTGAGTTAGAGCCCAATGCTGATAGGGAAGTGGAGAAAGAATCAGAGACAGTGATAGCAAAGCAGCCCGAGTCTGCTATTGTGAGACCACCACCACCTTTCCCTCAGAGACTTCAGAAGCATAAAGTGGATGCAGCATGCAAGAAATTCTTGGAGATATTGAGTCAGATTCAGGTAAATATTCCTTTGGTGGAGCTTTTGCGGGATGTTCCCAAATATGCTAAATACATCAAGGATATTGTTGCTAACAAGAGAAGACTGACTGAGTTTGAGACAGTTGCACTCACTGAGGAGTGTAGTTCCAGAGTTAGAAGCAAGCTTCCTCAGAAATTGAAGGATCCTGGCAGTTTTAACATTCCCTTGAAAATTGGGGAATATGAGGTTGGTCGAGCTTTATGTGATTTGGGTGCTAGTGTGAATTTAATGCCTTCTTCAGTTTTCAGGAAGCTAGGCCTGGGTGAACCACGACCTACTACTGTGACTCTGCAACTGGCTGATAGATCTTTGACATGCCCCGAGGGGATTATTGAGGATGTGCTTGTACAAGTGGGTCAGTTTATATTACCTGATGATTTTATTATTCTTGATTATGAAGCTGATCCTGAGGTTCCTCTCATATTGGGGAGAGGATTTTTGGCTACTGCTGATGCTGTTATTAGAGTCAGAGCTGGAAAGATGATTATGAAGGTGAATGGGGAAGAAGCTGTGTTTAATGTGTTCAGAGCTACCCAGCTTCCTTCTCATTATGAAGAGTTGTCCATGATAAAAGTAATAGATGATGAGTGGACTGCTGATGAGAGGTCATTCTTGGCTTCTAATGTTGATTCTTTAGAAAGGGCACTCTTATGTGATGATGATGATATCCTGAAAGATGATGATATTGAAGAGTATTTGGAGGTTCTTAATATGCAGAGTAGATTCATCCCAGGGTGGAAGAAATTTGAGGAGCTTGATAGACCGTTGACCTTAACTCCTGCTAAACCGTCTATTGAGAGAGCTCCTAATCTTGAGCTCAAACCTTTACCCGAGCATTTACGTTATGCTTATTTGGGTGAAGGTAATACTTTGCCCATGATCCTTTCTTCTTTGTTGTCTGATGTGCAGGTTGAGAAAGTGTTGCGGGTATTGCGAGAGCGCAAGAGAGCTATTGGCTGGACTATTGCTGATATTAGAGGGATTAGTCCTTCTTTCTGCATGCATAAAATTCTCTTGGAGGAAGATCATAAGCCATCCATAGAGCAGCAGAGGAGGCTAAATCCAATTATGAAGGAGGTGGTGAAGAAAAAAGTTATCAAGTTGCTGGATGCTGGTATTATTTTTCCTCTCTCTGACAGCAAGTGGGTGAGTCCAGTGCAATGTGTTCCAAAGAAGGGGGGCATGACAGTGGTGAAGAATGAGCATAATGAGCTGATTCCTATAAGAACAGTTACAGGGTGGCCAATTTGCATTGATTATAGGAAGATGAACAAGGCCACCAGGAAAGATCACTTCCCACTCCCCATTATTAATCAGATGCTGGATAGACTTGTAGGGCATGAGTATTACTGCTTCTTGGATGGGTATTCGGGCTACAATCAAATTGTGATAGCCCCTGAAGATCAAGAGAAGACTACTTTTACTTGTCCATATGGCACCTATGCATTTAGGAGGATGCCATTTGGGTTGTGTAATGCCCCGGGGACTTTTCAGCGGTGCATGATGGCTATTTTCACTGACATGGTGGAAAAATTTGTGGAGGTATTTATGGATGATTTCTCAGTGGTTGGTGACTCTTTTGATGAATGTTTGAAAAATCTTGATGCTGTGCTGAGCCGTTGTGAAGAAACAAATCTGGTGCTGAATTGGGAAAAATGTCACTTTATGGTTCAAGAAGGCATAGTACTTGGGCACAAGATGTCAAAGCAAGGGATTGAGGTTGACAAAGCGAAGATTGAGGCTATTGAGAAATTACCACCACCTATCTCTGTTAAAGGGGTGCGTAGTTTCTTGGGACATGCAGGGTTCTATAGACGTTTCGTAAAGGACTTCTCCAAAATTTCCATTCCCTTGTGCAAATTGTTGGAGAAGGATGTGAAATTTGTGTTTAATGATGCTTGTCTCAAGGCATTTGAAGAGTTGAAGAAAAGGTTGGTGACCGCACCAATCATCATTGCTCCTGACTGGTCTTTGCCGTTTGAATTGATGTGTGATGCGAGTGATAATGCTATTGGGGCTGTTCTAGGCCAAAGAATTGGAAGAATCTTACATTCCATCTATTATGCAAGCAAGACGCTTGATGCAGCCAGTCTAATTATACCACCACTGAGAAGGAGTTGCTAGCCGTAGTTTATGCTTTTGATAAATTCAGATCTTATTTGGTTGGCACTCGTGTTGTGGTCTACACTGATCATGCCGCAATCCGGTATTTGTTTGAAAAGAAGGACTCCAAGCCTAGACTCATTAGATGGGTTCTCCTATTGCAAGAATTTGATGTTGAAATTCGAGATCGCAAGGGGACTGAGAATCAAGTTGCTGATCATTTGTCAAGGCTGGAGAATAGAGATCATGTAGATGAGGGGCCCGAGATTAAAGAGGTATTCCCTGATGAGCAACTTTTTGCTCTAGATGCAGCTGAGGTGCCATGGTATGCTGACATGGTGAATTTACTTGTGAGTAATGTGTATCCCCCTGGAGCGACTGCTGAGCAAAAGCGTAAACTACTTCATGAGAGCAGATTTTATGTGTGGGATGAGCCCTATTTGTACAAGATAGGAGTTGATCAACT
The DNA here is from genome assembly GCA_029990575.1 of Petunia axillaris subsp. axillaris. Lineage (NCBI taxonomy): Eukaryota > Viridiplantae > Streptophyta > Magnoliopsida > Solanales > Solanaceae > Petunia > Petunia axillaris. Next base: position 20,964,265 of record JARKNS010000009.1, read on the forward strand.
AGCTAGGAGATGTATTCCAAGGGAAGAAGTAGAGCCGATTCTACAAAGCTGCCATTCCTCTCCTTATGGTGGCCACCTTGGTGGAGATCGAACAGCTGCAAAGGTACTCCAATCTGGTTTCTTTTGGCCTACTTTATTTAAAGATGCTCATGCACTAGTGAAGCAATGTGATCGTTGCCAAAGAAGGGGTACTATTACTAGGCGTCACGAGATGCCTTTGAACAATATCTTGGAGATTGAGCTGTTTGATTGTTGGGGTATTGATTTTATGGGTCCATTCCCACCTTCTATAGGCCATAAATACATCCTCGTAGCAGTTGATTATGTGTCTAAATGGGTGGAGGCTATTGCACTTCCAACAAATGATGCGAGTGTGGTGGTGAAGTTCGTGAAGAAGAATATTTTCACTCGTTTTGGGACACCGCGGGCTATAATCAGTGATGAAGGTACGCATTTTTGTAACCGGTTGTTCAATAAATTGTTGGCTAAGTATGGGGTTCGCCACAAGGTGGCTACTGCTTATCATCCCCAAACTAGTGGCCAAGTGGAAGTGTCTAATAGAGAGATCAAGCAAATCCTTGAGAAGACTGTGAATGCCTCGAGGAAGGATTGGGCTATGAAGCTAGATGATGCTCTCTGGGCCTATCGAACCGCATTCAAAACACCTATTGGAACCTCTCCATATAGGCTTGTTTATGGTAAGGCCTGTCACTTGCCGATTGAATTAGAGCATAAGGCGTATTGGGCAATTCAAAAGCTCAACCTTGATATGGCCTTAGCGGGTGAGAAGAGGATGCTCCAATTGCATGAGCTTGAAGAGTTCCGGATCCATGCGTATGAAAATGCGAAATTATATAAGGAACGGACAAAGAAATGGCATGATAAGCACATTGAGCGTCGTACTTTTAAGCCCGGGCAGCTGGTATTATTGTTCAACTCGAGGTTGAAATTATTCCCGGGCAAGTTGAAGTCGAGATGGTCGGGGCCTTTTGAAGTTGTTCGTGTTACCGCACATGGAGCGGTTGAATTGAGAGCCCCGGATTCTGAGAACACATTCTTGGTTAATGGTCAAAGGGTGAAACGTTATTGGGGAGGTGCGGTGAATCACCGCACTTTCATTACTTTGAGGGACCCTTGATTCATACCCGTCGTGCTACGACGTTAAATAAGGCGCTTCTCGAGAGGCAACCCGAGTTTGTACTTGTAATAGTTTAGTCTTTTTTGTTTTATAGTGTCACATAGTTGTTGTTTTTTTGTGTCGTTTTTGCAGGAATCGGGTGAGCTAAACAAGGTGAAATTAATGCATTGAGGGGTACGGGACGTCTCGAGACATGTCCCGCGCTTGGGTTCGCACTTGGAATTGGAAATCGGTGCGAAAAAATGTGCTCGGGCGCGTTCGGGAGTGCCCCGCGCCTCCCAACGCGCGAAATAAAAGCTGAAAAAATAAGCCTGGCGCGTTTGGGAGCGCCCCGCGCTTCCCAACGCGCCGAGGCAAACAGTAAGCAAGAATTCTTGGCCCCGTTTGGCCCGCGCCGCGGTGCTCAACGCGCCCGGCCAAACTTTTCTAAGTTTTTCAGGTCTAACGGGTTTTGACCCGTGACCCGGTCTCCCCCAACCCCTTATACCCGATTTCTATCCTTAATTCTTCACTATTTTCACTCTAATTACTCTCTAATCACTCACCACGTCACCTCTAACATTTGGAATCATTCCAAAGCTTGTTGCAATCCACTCTAACACATTCAAGTAAGTAAATTCCTTCTACTATCTCTCAATAACATGTAAGTTGAACTCATTCTTGTTCATGGAAGGTTTCTTAGCTAGTTACAAGTTTATACATAAAATTCACTCTTGTTGTGCTTAAATTGTTCATGGTGCTAGATAGATAGCTTGTGACTTGTAAAAAGAGATCTCCCAATAATTTGGGAGGGTTGGCACATTCCAAAACTAATTGACATTGATAGTTTCAAAGTGTGCACACCAAGTGTTTGTGAAAAAGCCTCAATGATAAAAATTCAATAACATTGTGAATTCTTGAGTAGCAATGCATTCCTTAGGCTAATTATGGACATTAAGTGTTGCACACACATAAGAATTGATCATGATGCACCCACACTAGCTTGATCTTGAAAAATAAAAAACGTGGCATACTTTGTCCGATGCTAGTTGTGTTTAAGTGTGGGGTTGCTCGTGCCATTGAGTTAAGTTGATTGACACATTGAGTGTGTGATAAGTGTGGGGTGATACCCTACCAATTGAGCTTGACTTGTTATTTTTGGTGCTTAATTATCCATCTCACATTGATCTATTGTTGTGTAGGTACCATGGTGACCACACCTCTACCAAGCAAGAGTTCTTCATCCGCCGCGGGCCCGAGGAGAGCACTCCAAGCCGGGCCTTCTACCACAAAGCAAAAGGGCAAGGCACCGGCCAAGCCCAAGGCCAAACCAAAGGCATAAGGCAAGGCAAAGATACCTTAGGACGCGGTGCCGATACCATGTCCCGGAGGAAAGACACGTTGTGGCATCACTTTTGTAAAGAGAGGTGAATGCCAAACGTGGTATAAGAATGTGAGGCTTGCGGGGTACATCCCCGAGCAAGCGATTGATAAAAGGAGGGTTATGCAGAAATATCGAGGGGTGGCCGAGGCGATAATTTCTCTAAAGTGGGACTCGGTATTTGAGAGTCCGGGGCACACCAACCTTGATTTGGTGCAAGAGCTTTACGCCAACTGGGAGCCGGACGACGCATGGGAGGAGGATGATATGGTGACGGTGAGGGGGGTGAGAGTGAAGCTGGATCACACGGCATTGAATGCCTTTCTGGGGGTCGAGGACCCTGATTATGATGGTATGAGGGAGTTCATTAAAAAGCCTGACTACAAGGCTCTGCGAGACACACTTTGTGGCGAGGGCTCCACTCACAAGTGGGAGCGCAATGCCGCCGGAAGACACAAGTTTATGTACTTCTCGCAGTTTCTCAAACCGGCCCGTGTGTGGATGCGGTTTATCAATGCACGCATATTACCATCTTCTCACTATTCCGAGGTCACCAAGACTCGGGCGTGCATGGTATATTTCTTTATGACTGGGAAGCCGGTAAATATAGGCTACTACATGTTGCGAGTGATGAAGGAGGAACGGAAGTTAGATTCATGTAGTCGCTTGTATTTTGGGAACATCTTGACACGATATTTGGAGCAGTATGGCGTCCCCGTAGATGAGATTGGGGATCGCATTGTCCCTGATATAGGGAAGCCTTTTGATATTGCCTCGGTCAAGGGTGTGACCACTACTGCGCCGGTGAAACTGACGGCGGACGAGTGGCGGAAGACAGACGCCAACTTGTCTTCGCGTCAGTATTTGATGATGGAGCAGATGGCCCGGCGGTCGGGCGTGGAATTTGCAGCTATTGATCACACTGTCCCTCTCCTGGAGACCTCGAAGTGTCTGCTAGGCATGACTCGAGCTAGAGAGGTGCCTTCGGAGGAGGATGAGAATACGGATTCGGATATTGTTGCTAACGATCTGGACAGTGAGGTTGAGGCGACTGATGCTGAGGGCGGTGGCTCTGATGAGGAGGAGGACTAGGTCCACACTCCTGTGCACCACCCGGATTTCAGGGCAGTTTTCTTTTACTTTTGCACTTACTTCTTTGTCGCACTGGGGACATTGCTTTGTTTAAGTGTGGGGTGGGGGTACTGCCCTTTATCTATTTTTGAGGCTAGGGATGCATGTACCATAGGATTTTTCTTTTGTCAATTGACTTTATTTTGATTTATTTCTTGCTTTAATATATGAAAAAAAAATTAGAAAACCATTGAAAAATTCCAAAAAGATTTTTCCTTTTAGTTTTATTAGTGGTACATGTCATCCGCTTCGTGATTTTTTTTATGGCCGCGGTTCTTTTCCACGGGGAGGCCTTTGAACCGGGTAGTTTTTATTTTTAGGATTAGGATAGTTAGTTGTAGATGACCCTAGACGAAGGAAAGAGGTAGAATGGTAGGTGCCTTTGATTTGTTTGATACCGGTGGACTTGAACTTGATTGCATGTGCTATTTGTGGTGTCCTTGGGTTTTAATTGTGATGCATGCCTAGGAAAAAATGGAACGACCCCCTTGAGATGCTTGAGTCCGCTTGCTTGACTTGATTGTGAACCTTTGTGCATTAGTGCTTAAATTTCCACAAGTTGCATTCTAGATGCTTGGTTGAGAGTTGTTGATGGAACCTTTTTGTGTGGACCATGTGCGATGTGTGTGTGTGAGGCGTGTTCTTGTTTGCTCCATGTTGCATATTAAAGTCTAGAACTTGCCCCGTGTGTGTGCAAAGAGAAATCCTAGGTTTGCTCTAGTCGGGAAATGATACAAGGTCTTCTTTTGATTTGCCTACCCTTACATATATACCTTGGAAAAAAATTATTGTTGTGATTTCTTTGACCCATTTTGTTGGTACCCACACCCCGAGCCTACCCATTTGTTCTAAATTGACTCTTTTGGTCCTTTACTCCTTAAGCACTTTATTGATATTGTGTTGTTATGTTGGAGTTGTGGTTGGATTTTGGGAGGTTTTTTAGTAGAACTAATGAAGGGGAATAATTGTTAAAATTGTGAAATACTGAAAAGCATTGGCAAGGTTGGAAGATAATGAAAGAGACAAAAAAAAAAAAAAAATAGCAAAGTTGAAAAGAAAAGAAAAAAATTGTGAAAAAAGAAATAAAAAGAGAAAAAGATACCCATTCCTTGCTAATGTGTGCTTAATAGAAAAATGCTATTTGTTGAGAAGGTGTATGTGTGGAAGTGTTGATTGGGTGGCTTGATGAGATTGGTGCTTAATTTGAACGTGATGTATTAAAGTGCTTAGGGAGGTAGTCACTATTACCATATGTATCCTACCCGCCCCTTAGCCTACATTACGACCTTTCTAAAGTCCTAGTTAATCCCGATTGGAGTGAGCTTACATTAGTGGAGTCCTACACTACGGGCAAGCCTATGGTACGTTGTGTGTGACATGTGAGACTTTCATGAGAGTGAGTGAATTCATTTGTTATTGCCCCCGTTCTATTCATGATATTTGTTGTTGTGTGTGACTTTTGGGGGGGCACTCTTTTGCTTCATATTGGTGAGGGCACGTGGTTTGCATGAAATAGGTGAAGTTGATGGTTATTGGTTGAGTAGATAGGTGTGATTTTGTGGGAGCATGGTTGCATTAAGTTGAGTTTGTGCATTTGAGCTATTTTGGGGTGGTTGTTCTCATATTTTTAGTTTTGGTAATTTGTTGGCATGTTGTGGATCCATAGTAGTCATGTGTGCATTGGTTCAATGGTCGGTATCAACCATAGTCATAGGCAGACCTGTTTTACCTAGGTTGGGAAGTGAGATGTGACTTGCTCGAGGGCGAGCAAAGGTTCAAGTGTGGGGTGGTGATGTGTGGCATTTTATGCCAAGGTTTCCTTAATATTTCCGCATGTTTGAGCTTGTTATGCGCTCGTTTTATAGTTTGTGAATGTAGTTCTACACTAATTGTATGTCGTGTGTATGTAGGTTGTTACGCAGTGCATTTGGAGCTTTTAGGAGCTTGATTGAGCAAGAATTGATTGGAAGTTGATTGAGGATTGGATTGAGCACACGAGGGCACGACACGAGCGAGATTTCGGAGCAAGGAAAGGAGCAGTTTGGCTGGGCGCTTTGGGGCACGTGGCGCGCCAGTTATAGCACCCAGTGCCCCAGCGCTTTTACCCACGCGGTGCATGGCTATAGCGCCCAAAGTTCGACGGGTTCTGCTTGTCTTGGCGCTTTACGAGGCGCGGGGCGCCCGTTATAGCGCCCCTTGTGCGGATTTTCACTTCCTATTCCGTCTAGCATTGGGTCTAACTTATTACTAGGTGTTTGTAAACGCTATAAATAGTCTTTTACTTAGTTTTTGAAGGGAGTTCTTACTTTGGAGCAATATTGAGAGCAACATACTCATTGAACAAGGGTTTATTCCTAATCTTTCATCTATTACATCAATTATTTCATTATTACACCAAATCTTTGCCTTGTGATTATGAATATGTGTGGCTAAACTTTACGTTCTAGGGTTAGAGTATTACATGAAAGTTGATTGTTGAAGATTGATTCCCATTGATTGAATCCCATAACGGGTTGCTTATTCTTTCTTGATTTCACTTGTATAATTGTTAGAGCTCGATAATTATACATTACCTACGGTTTTTGGATTGAACTCGAAAGAGGGAATTTAATTACGTAATAAGAAAGAATAGAACTAGTTTGTGAATCCGGGCATCGGGGAACCAATTTGCGAGTAGGATAGACATATACTTGCTTGCCTAGTTTAACTCATGACATGATTCGTTAATGCGTGCGTGTGATTAACCCATAGACATATAGGGATTGGAGTAGCTTGCATAGACTGTGAAGAACTGAAAGGTTTTCACAGTTACATTTACTCTGTCAGTTAGTAACCCGAGATTTAAGAAGTGGAATCAATTGGATACATCAACTGGATTGTTGGTAACTCTGACCCTGGACCGTCCTCTTAATATTGTTAACAACCAAAGTATTGCACATTGCTTGACTACACTTCTAGCACTTTAATTTCTGCGTTTTAGTTATAAAAACTCTTATAATCAAAGAAAAAGATCCCTAAGTAGTTTGTTAGAAATTGTTTGTTAAGTATTAGTCTGCTTAGTCCTCGTGGGAACGATATTCGATTTATCACTTTATTACTTGTCGATTGGGAGCAACAACCCTCCTCATTTTCAGGATTTCTTTTTCATTTTATTTTTCCCTTATTTTCCTATATGGCATCTTAACAAGCCTATGCTTGCAAACAAAACTTAAAAGGAGGACTTGTTTTCTAAAGGAAACTAATTATAATTAAAAACTAAACCTACATGATTTGTTAGAAGAAAGAACCTATCTCTTTTCCTATTTCCCGATACGCGACAATCGATCGTCTTCTTCTTTTCAGAATTTTTCTGTTTGTTCTATCAATCAAAGCACTGAATTTTAACTTAAGGGATCGGATGACAAAAGAATCTACATCTTTGTCTGGGTTGGAGGTATACGACTCGGAGTCTGAAACTGCTTCTGAGTCAGATTCTAATGAAGGTTTTGCCAAGAAAATAACGAAGGAGACAGACAAGGAGCAGGCAACGGAGTAGGATACAGACGATTAAGAAATTGAGGACAAGACAAAGGAGGTGACATCAGATGACGATAGTGACGAGTTAGACAAGGATGCGTTGGTTGAAGAACAAAAATTTACTGCTAATGTCGAAGTAAGTTATATATATGGCAACTATAGCGGTATGATCATTCACACAACATAGTTGAATTAAAAGATATGGCATATTAAGTGTTTCATTTTGTCCAGTAGGTAAAAATATAGCTACAAGTTTAGTAGTTTCACCTTCTTTTTTTTTTTTTGGCTAAAAAGATCAAGCATTGTGCAAGGAACACATGTACTGTCAATATACATAAATATTTTATGTTCGAAGTAAAGCAAAATTGGAAGCAATTTTCAGCCGGTCAAAGAAAATAAAGAAGCAAGATGCAAAATAGCAAGACAATATAATTTCTTAAGGAACACAGTGTTATTAACTGAATGTGTGTATACTACAAACAAAGAATGGGATCATAGATGAAAAATTTCAGACTAGTAACTATTTACATCAGGAAAAACTTTTTTTTTTTGTATAACTCATTTAGTAAAATATTTAAATAAATAAGATTCGCTAATAGATATTGCAGTAAACTGAATGCTAAGCATGACTATTTGATAAAAAGACGAGATGATGGTAATTATGATAATATGATAGTCTACTATTGGTTTTTCTGAGTGATCTTGAAGTGAAATACATAGGGAAACATAAGCACTATTATCAAAATTTTGACATAAATTTGCTAAAGAGTGTTTGATGGTGTCGCTTTATTTTCTTTTTTTTTCGAGAGAGAAATGAATAAATGTAAAGATATGAGAATATATATATTCTTTTTTCCTGAATTGTTTTACCACTTAAGCATTCATAAGGAAACGGGCAACGACTGATTAACTAAAGCATTTGATCAAAGAGCTTTAATTTTCGCTTGCTTAAGGGGAATTGAATAGATTAAGAATATTTTTGTAGTTTCATTACTAATCTTCTATAATTTAAATAAGATCTCTCATATTGTGTATTATCTCCTCTACTTATATTTAATAATTTTTCAAGTTACTAATTATTGTAGCTATATAAATGCTCTTTTTTGGTTTCATTTAATTAGACTTATGTTCAATGTCAATGATCTTTTGTAATTTATAAATCCACTGACTTACTCGAATCTCTTGTATGTTTATAAATCTTTTCCATTTTGTTCTAATATCTCCTATGTTTAATTATATAGGAAAATTTGTTGGATGATCGACCAGCATCTGTAAACTTGAGATACTGTTTTAGAACAGTTCAAGATGAAGTTGGTTATTTTTTCGATAGAGTGACAGTTAGGTGTAGGATGGGTTCAGCAGTTAAGAGTTTGAAAAAGGCTATTTGAAATATGAGTGATACAGTAATACTTGATTTCTTGCATAGAATCAGCTTGGGTTATTTTCTTAAGATAAATGTTGATTGTTGGAAAAATTGCTTCCATGGTCTCGTGTCATTATTTGTTGCTAAGGGAAATCAAGACAATTAAAGAAAATGAGATGTAGTTTTGATTCACAGCAAACTTATCCGCTTTAGAATGAAAGAATTTCACCTAGTTATCGGGTTAAACTGTGGCCCTTTACCAAGTGACAACCAATATATTGAAGTATTCAAGGATGTTATGGATTTTGTAGGAAAAGTGAAAGATTTTTATTTATCGTTTAACAGAAAAAATGAGAAGAAAAGTTTGGTCATTAAGGATTTTCTACGGGTTATTAGATGTAGGTCAAAGAAATTTAAGGCTTTATAACGAGTAATTGGTTGTGCTTCTTTATACATTATTCACTCAATTTTAGTAGCAGCAGATGATAATAAACAGATCCAAGAAAATTACCTAGCATAGTTTGTCAATCCAACATTCTATGCATCATATCCTTGGGATCGACTGTGCTTTGACTTTACACTCAATAGCTTGAAGAACGATCTTCATACGAAGGCCAAAGAGTGGAAGCAAAAGGTAGAACTAAGTAACTCGAAAAGGAGGAAGCCACAACCATACACAGTAGGCGGCTTCACTGCTGCTTTTTTGGTAAGGTTTATTTTAGGTAATATTATTTTTTATTTTTATATATTATTGAATAATGTAATCATATACATTTATTCCGCTAAAGATGCCTCAAAATATTAAAAATGTATTGGAATTGGAAAAGACAAAAAGTCTCAAGAAACCAAACACAAGTTTGGAAAACCATCCCCATATGCTTATTCTAGACTATATGGCTGGAAAGAAACAATTCTACTTTGAAGGAAAGAGAAATTATCACATTTCTAGAGTAAAAAAAAGTGTCTGCGTAATTTATTTTGTTGGTATGAGAGTAGTACTATAAAAAGCATGGATAAGTATATGATAAATGTAATTATTATAATTGTGGTTTATGTACTGCTTTAGTACCTTCTTGATACCTTTTCAGTAAATATTTACATTCTAATAAAAAAGTTCTTGTTATTTTCCAAGACACACCACTTATTATTTTAAGGACCAGTTTCTTTAATGTGTTCCTTTACTTTATTGTATGCGGAATTAAAACTGTAAGTAAATCAACAATAGATATTAGCGTGGAAAAATTCCGTTCACTAGGGATCAAAAAACCACGACCTACTCTTCCAAGTAGGATTTCAACTTCAATATATGAAAGACTCACTTGGTTACAAGCTACCTTCTTACTAACCTAGGACTAACTCTAATCCTATAGTGACTCCTTTCACAATCAGTGAAGTTTTTCCAAGTACACAACTTGAATTCAAATGATACAAATCGATAATACCTACTACAGATGAACTAAGACTGAAATTTGACAAGATTCAATCTAAGGAACAGGTTCTTTACTTAGTTCCTTGTAGCTTAATAATTACACAAATAATATGAAGACTCTTTCAATGCTATGGCTCGATTCTTTCTGTATTTGTGCACACTTCAACAGCTAAAATGCTCCTGTTTTTATAGCTTCCAAATCCAAGAAGTCTTGAGAAATTAGAACTCCAAAGCTTCCAAGAGTTTGAGTCCTAATTGAACTCTTTGCTTGGTTACCCGAAATTATTTAGCTCTTATCCAATCTTATGCAATCTTTTCATATCTCTGCAGCCCTGTATAATTATCAAGAGAAAAATTAGATTTAGGATAATAATTAATATCCCCGCTTAAATGATTTTGCAAGATTATTTATTCAACTGCAGTGCTTCAAAGGAACATGTCCTTGGATCTGTTCCTTAGTCATCAGTCAAAAATTCAAGCTTATCCAAGCTAACATTTTCCCCCTTTTTGATGATGACAAACTCATAGACGTAGCCTCATGTCCTTAATGTCCTGAATCACAACTCGGAACTCAAAAGTATTATAAGTAGAAACTTGTTTCATCATTAAGGATCAGATTCTTAATTAGGTCATAAATTTCACAAGCAAAATCAAGACTTACTCTTCCACCTTTTGGCATCATTGAAAAGGTTGCATAAGTTAGAATATATTAAGTATTAGAACAAACAGCTCATAGCCATTGAGGCAACTCAAAATGCAAGCATAATTCAGTATAAAGCAACTGCAATAAAATGATATTAGCCATCGAAGATAATTCATCATCAACAAAAAGAGTTCAACCAGGGGATACAAGAAAATACTACTAAATTATTCAAAAACTAGAAAAGAAAAAGACTAAGGTACTAGAACTAGTCTAAATCCCACTGGACAAAATATGGCATTTGGTTAAGATGTTTAGGATGTCGAAGGACCAGGTCCCTGAGACTTTTCCTGCAGCAACTCAAACATTTGTTTGAGCATCCCCTCATTTGTCTCCTTTGCTTTAGTAGCCTCAGCCTTCCAGTAGTTCATTTCTTCCTCCAACCTAGTTATCTCAGCAGCTTGTATGGCAACTTGTTGCCTCAAGGCCCTCACCTTATTGTTCAAAGGCTGTTTACCAACACTAGCCATTGGAGGATCAGCTTGAATGAGCAAATCACAGCTGATCAGGGTAGCACAATCAAATCTCTCCTTCGTTGTAGCATTGACCACCCCCTCTAAAGGAACCCCTAACCTAGCAAACAGATCAGTCAAGATAAAACCAAAGGGCAATGAGTGTTTTTTCTTCCCAGTAACAACCCTCTTAATCAGGTGAATCATGAACCTGGGTCTGTCGCTATCCAGTAGTTCCATAAGGACCAGATCCATAAATCTAGCTATCCCTCTCTTCTCCTGCCTTGGCATCAATATCTTATTCACAAATTCAAACAACACCTGGTGGTGAGGGTGCAATTCACTCATTTGCACAGCCCTGGGCTTCTCCTCCTCAGAGTTTTCAGCAAATTTCCTGGTGATTTCCAGACCAGTAGGAAGATTTGTCAAATCTGGCCACACCTTTTTAGTGTAGCTTTCATACCCTACTGACAGAATACCCAGCAATTCACCCAACTCTTTTGTGTCAAAAGTTATTCGTGGACAGAAGTGGTGATCCTATCCTTCTTGATGGAACAATTTTTGTAAAATTCTTGAACCATCACCTTTGCACACTTTCTTTTGATCTGAAGGACCATGTGCTTCCAGTCTTGCACCTGCAATTTTTGCAGCAACCAGAGCATACCCTCTTCCACAATATTAGAGAGTACTATACCTTTCATAACTTTTTTTTTCATAATGTCATCATGCACACAATGTTGAACTTCATCTCCCTCATCCTCACTTTCACTATCCTCACCTACAGCAGACTCATTAGAACTCGAATCAGAACTCTCATCAACTAAAGTCCTCTTTGAGGACCTTGTCCTCTTGGAGGATTTAGTAACAGTGGCTTTAACAGAGCTTCTTGTCACTCTCCTTTCAGCAGTTTTCCTCTTTTTAGATTAAGGACCTACTTCCTCCACATCCACCATCATATCATCTTCTTCATCATCAATCTCTCTTTCTTTCTCCACAAATTCAGTTTCTTCTTCAGCAACAGGATCAACAACCTGCTTGCCTTTCCCTTTCCTACTCCTTTCTATTGCAACAGTCAGTTTTACATCTGCAGCCTTGACAACACTTCTAGTTCTCCTAGCCCCACTAGCAGGGTTAAAAGCAGAATGAACAATTCTTTTTGCCTTGGAAGAACTTTCACCATTTTTCTTAAGCCCTGGCTTATAGCTATCACCAATCATTTTCAACTTTGTAGCAATGTCAGCAGTCTACTTAGCATCAATTGGACCCTTTCTAGCAAGTTTTCTTTTCAGACTCCTTATGTTAATAAGATCAATAATTGGTCTATCACTGTCACTTATGGCATCATCCAAATCCACAACATTCTCATCCTCCATGGGTGCTCTAAAAGCAGCCTCTGGAGACCCTGGGGACCCATGCATGGGAGCCTCAAAACGTTTTAAATCAATTTTTTCACCTTCCCCTCAGGAACAGGCCCAAACCCTTCTACATTATACCCTTCATTTATCAAATACATTTAAGGGAGTAGCATAGTTTACCTGATATTGGTAAGCAATCATGGCCCTTGAAAAGTCCTCCACTTGTTCTAAAATCGATTCAGCAGTGGGAACTGGTCCTTCCCCCTGAATTTCAGTCTCAGGGTTTTGTGGAATCGGGTTTCCAAGGTTTGGTGTTGTTGTGTCCATATGTGAAGGAGGGTTAGGGATTTGTGGTTGATCAGAAGTGGGGATGGATGGTGAGTTTTCAGATGAGAGAGACATGCAAGTATGCATTTTGAGAGATAAATCACTATTTTTCTGAAATTTTTGAGAATTTTGAGTAGAGCAAAGTGAAAAAAATAGGTGAGCAGGAGGGTTTATATAGAGTGAAGTAAGTAGTGGGATTGAGTGCAAAACGAATAAAATTACCTCATTGATGGAGTGTCAGACGTTAAAGGACTCTTGCAAGTCTCCCAGAAAAGAACTGTTATGATTTGAGAGTCCTGATGGGATTGGGAACTGGTTCTTCCGATGGGACTCTTATGCAGAACGGATATGATCAAATTTTCCTAGTGGGACTTATCCTAAATTCAAGTTACCTATAGTCCTTAACTTCTAATTTAATTGAATAACAAAGAGCACATACCTGAATATTATCACCAAACAGTGTCCATCCCAATTTAATCAAATTTGCTCAATCCGAAATTCTAAGAACATAAGGGTAACATCATTACATTTTAGCACACTTTAAGAGAAATCATGGCACATGAGTATAGAATTAAGTATGAAACTGAAATGAAAATTTCAAATTGACTTTGATAAAATTCATTTTTAAGTACAATTTTCTAGCCAATTTTGAAGTAAAGCATTAGTAGTTTTAGGTGAATTTAATCATCCCTATTTATTCCAACCCGTTCCTTTCAGAATGATCTCTCCCTAAGGCTTTTGTAAAAATGTCAGCAATCTATTTTTCAGTGGAACAAAAGGCTATAGTAATCAAACCATTTTCATAATTGTCTCTCAAGAAATGGTGTCTTATATCAATGTAATTAGTCCTTTTGTGATGCATTGGATTTTTTGTCATGTTTATAGCACTAGTGTTATTACAATAAATAGGAACAGTTCCTACATCAACACCAAAATCTTGTAATTGTTGTTTGATCCACAACAATTGTTAACAACATGAGGCAGCTGCCACATATTCAGCCTCAGCAGTGGAAAGTGCCACTGAATTTTGTTTCTTGGTTCCCCATGAAACCAAACACTCACCAAGAAAGTGTGCCATACCTGAGATACTATTCCTATCAGCAAGAAAACCTACATAGTCAGCATCAGTATATCCAATAAAATTAAAATTACCATCTTTTGGATACCAAAGTCCCAAGAATCCTGTTCATTTCAAGTATCTCAATATTCTTTTAACAGCTTTCAAATGAGATTCCTTAGGATCTGACTGAAACCTAATACATAAACCAACACTAAACACAATATCAGGTCTACTAGCAGTTAAGTAAAGTAAGGAACCAATCATGCCCCTATACAATTTTTGATCAACTGAAATTTCATGTTCATCAATATCCAATTTTGTGGCAATTGCAATAGGTGTATCAATTTCCTTAGCATTATCCATGTCAAACCTTTTAAGTAACTCCTGAACATATTTTTGTTGATGGATCATAGTTTCATTTGAAGTTTGCTTAATTTGTAAACCCAAAAAGAAATTGAGTTCACCCATCATGCTCATCTCAAACTCACTCTCCATCAAATTTGAAAATTTCTTACTTAGATTTTCACAAGTAGCACCAAAGATTATATCATCTATATAAATTTGAACAATTAATAGATGCTTACTTTTTTCTTTCAAAAACAGTGTGCTATCAATTTTACCTCTTTTATATCCATGCTGAAGTAAGAATTTTGATATACGTTCATACCAAGCTCTTGGTGCCCGCTTGAGTCCATACAAGGCCTTGTCTAACTCGTACACATGTTCAGGGAACTGTTCATTCTCAAAACCTGGAGGTTGTTTGGCATAGACTTCTTCCTTTAAGTAACCATTCAGAAATGCACTCTTAACATCCATTTGATGTACAGTAAATTCCATGAATGTAGTAAAAACTATAAGAAGTCTTAAAATTTCCAAACTTGCAATTGGAGAAAAAGTCTCATCATAGTCAATGCCATCCTCTTTGCTATACCCTTGAACAACTAATCTAGCCTTATCTCTGGGTATCATACCATACTCATCAAGTTTGTTCCTGAAAACCCATTTTGTTCCTATAATGGACCTGTTCCTTGGCTTGGGTTCCAGATGTCAACCTTGACTTCTTTGAAATTGATTCAACTTCTCCTGCATGGTATTGATCTAATCTTCATCCTTCAGTGTCTCTTTCACATTTTTGGGTTCAACAAGAGATAAGAAGGCTCCAAAGGCACACAAATCGTGATTTTTGACTGCTGATCTAGTTTGAATTCCAGCAGCCTTGTCTGAGATTATCTAGTCCACAGGATGTGTACCTTGATACTTGTAAGGCTTGAGTATCAAACCCTTTTCAGAAGTCCCTTGCTGAGGAACAGTTCCTGATGTAGTAGCCCTGCAAGTTTGTGAGGTGGATCCATCATTTGTTCCCCGTATTTCTGTGCTACTCTTCTCAGTTCTATCTTGAGGAACAGTTCCTTGCAATTCACTTCTCACAGCATTCCCATCCAATGCCTGCATTTGTTGAGGATCAGTTTCACTATGTTTCAACATTCCAATCTCTTCATCTTTCTGTACCTGTTTCATCAAATTTAACATGCATGTTTTTTTCAATTTTCAATGTTTTCTTGTTAAAGACTCTATAAGATTTACTATTTGAAGAATAACCAACAAAGATTCCCTCATTACTTCTAGGGTCAAATTTTTCTAAGGCATCCTTCCCATTGTTATGTATGAAACATTTGCAACCAAAGGCCCTAAGGTGAGAAATATTTGGTTTTCTTCCTTTAAGTAACTCATATGGTGTCTTCTTTATCAGTGGTCTTCTCATACATCTATTGATTATATAGCATGCAGTGTTAATAGTCTCAGCCCAAAAACTTTGTGGAAGATTACCAAATATTAGCATAGTCTAAGCCATTTCCTCTAAGGTCCTATTTTTTCTTTCAACTACTCCATTTTGTTGTGGAGTTCTAGGTAAGGAGAAATTGTGATTAATACCATTTTCATTATAAAAATTGAAAAGCATATGATTTCAAATTAAGTTACATGATCTGACCTAATGGCAATAATGTGACTATCTAGGGTCCTTTGAGCTTTCTTAGCAAAAATTAAAAATGCATTAAAAGCTTCTTCTTTAGATGCAAGAAATATAGTCCATGTAAATCTGGAATAATCATCAACTAATACCATAACATACTTCTTACCTCCACGGCTCATTGTTCTCATTGGTCCATAAAGATCCATATGGACCAGTTCCAAAGGTTTGGTAGTACTTACCTGTTTCTTTGGTTTAAAGGAGGATTTTTACCTGCTTCCCCCTGGCACAAGCTTCACATACCTTCTCACCCTTGAACTTGATGTTAGGAAGACCTATCACCAAATCCTTGGAAACAAGCTTGTTTAATTGTGAAAGACTGGCATGACCAAGTCTTTTGTGCCATAGGAGTGGATCATTTTGCACTACACTTAGACAACTCATCCTTCTATCAGATAGTGTCAATAGATCTACCTTGTAGATATTTTCATGTCTATTTCCCTGCAAAATAATCTCTCCAGAAGATTAGATAGTCACAGTGCACCTAGTAGATGAAAAATTAACATTATTACCTTTGTCACACAATTGAGATATACTTAGTAAGCAATACTTCAACCTATCTACTAGAAACACAATTTTGACACCCAATTTTGTCCCTCCTTTTTCTAAAATTGGCTATAATTCAACTTAAGGGTGCAATGTGACTATTCGTGCAAAATGTGTATCAGAAATCATATACTTAAGTGTGGTTATATTACATAAATTTTCATCATTTAGGCCATTTGTCAAAATGTGAATATTTGCGCAATTTAGTACATTCATAATATATCACGTAATTGCATTATTTAGGCTACATGTCAAATTCATATCAATTTGTAATTATTTGTGCAAATTAGTTATGTGTAATTATCTATATTTAAATAATTTTATTTGAGTTTATTTAGTATTTATTTGTGTATTTTATAATATATTTAAATTTATATTTTATTTTTCACACCTTTAAGTTAAATATTGGCCAATTAAAGTGTCCAAATTCCTTTTTTATTATTAATTCATCCATATTTCAAAATTACTACCCAAAATTCTTTATTTATTTTTATTTATTTACATTTTACTCTGAACCTTGCCAAATTTCCTAACCAAATACATCATTTACATATCCCTTTTCCTAAAACCATGTCCAAGTTCGTCCCCCATATCATCTTCCAAATCATATCCCTAAAATCCCTATCCTATCACTCCCTCAATCTCTCAATTAAAATGAAATCTACCCAAATCTCTCCTAATCTTTTCCAATCTCCCTAATCACTCAAAATTACCCAGCAACCTTCCCCCAATCCTATATACTATCATCCATTACTCACATTCAGCAGGACAACCTACATACGCCGATCCCACCCCACTCCATCTTCCCTACTACACCTTCCCTGACCTTCTTTTACCCATTACATACAGTGGAGCAACACCCCTACTCCCCTAGTCTTCTTCCCCATACAATATACACACAACACCCACTAATTATACATACAGTGCCTGCATATACACAGACACGCATTCACAAACACAGACCCCAAACCTTCTTCTTCCTTAAACTTCACACACAAAAATCCCACTTCATCCCCTTCACAATCAACACACACACACACGCGCGCGCTGAATCAAACAAGATCAGTACCATACCCGATACCCATACTTCCTCTCCTCGCCATAGACACACCCAAAATCAGAAGCTTCTTCTCACCCTCTTTCAACCTCCACCATCCCCAAGACATAAACGGGCACAGAAATAAATAGAAGCCAATCACAACACCCACCATACCAAAAAAATCAGAAACAAATCCATAAGGGCACGCACACACACCCATCGGAATAGAAACAGAGGAGATGGGGGATTGGTTTTAACGAAACAGAGACAGAGCAACGCACACACCTATCGGGACCAAACGACGGAAACACTCGTCGTTAACTTTTTATCTCACTGTCTACGTTTAATTTTTGGCTTTTTATGCAATTGACAGGGGAAAGAGGTCGACGAGGAAGCAGCGATGCCATCGGTGTGCTGGTCGCCAGTCGCCTCCTCTTCTCTTTGATTGTTGAATCTCACTGGAATCTGGATGCTTCTATGCCGTCGACAGTGCTGGTTCTTTGGTCCTCGATTGGTTGGTGACATCGATTGGGTTTGACTATTTCTTGTCACTGCTACTTGCTTTATGTTGTTCTACCTTTTGCTCTGATAGCTCGATCCCGTTTAGCCATTTGTTATGGGCGAAATTTGGAGTTTCGCTGTTAATGTTGTTTTCTGCAGATGTTTTGGCAACTGGGAGTTGACCCGTTCAACTCGTTGGATTATTGTCTAATTGGTGTTTCGAATAGCCTATGGATCAGCTGCTTTGTTAAATTTGAGTTGTTATGTTGACTGAATTTTGGATAATGCAGCATCTCTACTAATGTTTGTTTTCTTTAGTTAACCTCTAAACAGATATTACCTTGCGTAGGATATTCAGTTGATTGGCCTATGAAATATATATTTATTTGAGGCCTAAACAACGAATTGACGGACACACAATGAATTGACAGATGTTACTCTAATCACGGCCAAGGAGAATAATTATTTATTTGAGGCCTACTGATTTGAACGGATAAACAATCTCATTCCCACGTCCCTAAAACAAAAAAGCTATGATGACGTGTATAAGCCGTGATCACAAACGAGCCGGTGATGGAGTGATGAGACCGGTACTTGGCATGGCAACACGACCGGCCGACGTGTTCGCAGTCGTATCGACGTCCCTCACCTCCACCCAATTCATACACACCTGAGTCGACACTTTATAAAATTCCCTTTCCCCTTTATTTTAAATTATTATTATTATTATTATTATTATTATTATTATTATCATTATTAACATTATTATTGTTATTATTATTATTATTATCAATTAATTATTATTAATTACTAACCTTATTTTTTTATATTTTTTGCGAGGTAAAACTGGATGAAAGACGACGTTCCTTTTTTTTTTAAAAGAGAACAACGAGAAGAAATCCTTTTATTATTATTTTTATTATTTCCATTTTTATTATTTACTATTATTATTATTATTATTATTATTATTTACTAACTTAACTTCATTTGCTTTTTGCAAGGCACGTTTAATTCTCCAAGGAAGAAGCCAATTAGAAAATTCATGTCTTTTATTTAACATTATACGTATAGTATTTAAATCATCTTTTAGTTAGTTAGTTAGTCTATTTGCTTATTTACTTGTTCGAATTTTAAATATAAAGTCCGGCCGATAACCACATTTGGTGGAGCTCGAGGGGTGCCTAACCCCTTTCTCTCGAGTTAACTTGAACCTCTTACCTAGAATATTTGGTTCGTAGACTAAGTTTTGGAGGTAATTATAAAATTAGCTACAAAAAAAATAGGTGCCCTAATACGCCTAGTTAAAAACTATATTAGGTGGCGACTCCAACATCTAAACTCAAACGAGTTCACCCAGTCGAATCCGAAACCCGACTCGCTTCGAGTTGAGTCCAAAATCGGGTATGACACACATTGTCTATACTATGTAAATCAAAACTACCTACCTTTCCAATGCCAATAATTTCCCCTTTCTTACCATTACCGAAGGAGATACTTCCTCCTTGAAAGGCTGAGAGTGAAAAGAACAGTTCCTTATGTCCTGTCATATGCCTTCAGCAACCACTGTCCATGTACCATTTGTGGTTC
Organism: Petunia axillaris subsp. axillaris; assembly: GCA_029990575.1. Lineage (NCBI taxonomy): Eukaryota > Viridiplantae > Streptophyta > Magnoliopsida > Solanales > Solanaceae > Petunia > Petunia axillaris. Next base: position 20,983,798 of record JARKNS010000009.1, read on the forward strand.
CTCTCCTTCACTCTAGCCAGCAAAAGAAAACTAGGGGTTAATTTTAGGATCCCAAACTAGTTTGGGTACCTTTCCTTGAGAAAAAGGATGAATCAGATCTCTCTTAGCCCAGAATGGTAATGATTTCTTTGTGTGAACAGTTTTCTTTGTCACAGTGTTTTGAACTGGTTTATAGGACATGTTCCTTTATGCAGCCATTTCCAGAGATTGGAAATTTCTTTTCAAGTGACCAGCGTTCCCACAATGAGTTCATAACCAATTTTCAGGAAGAGTTAGATACTTACTCTTTTGATCCCATTTGGGTAATGACTGAGATTTCATAAATCCAATACCTTTCCTATTACTACTATAATTTTCCTGTAACCATTCTAGTGCTTCAGAGGACTTGTTCCATTTTACAATATTTCCTAACTCTATTTTTGTTTTAATTAAGTCCTCTTCCAAAGATCTTATCTTTTCATCTTTCTTGCACAGTTCATTAACTGTGACTTTTAATTTCTCTTCAGCAATAATCTGATGAGAATTAGCAATGCCCTTACCATTTTAAACTGTTTTGACTTTTAATTTCTCATTTTCTAGTTCCTGAACAGTTGACTCAAGTGTGAGGACCTGTTCCTCTAGCATGCTAATTTTCCTTTTCAGAGTGTCATTTTTAATTACTGCCTTTTTATATTCTGTTTCTAAACTTTCAATTTCATCATGCATTTGATTTTTACCATCTCTTAGAGATTTAAACTCATTTAGCAGAGTATGAAATACCTTAACTAATCTCTCTCTAGGCATGTTTTTCACATCTTCTTTAAGTTTAGAAACAAATACCTCATCATCTTCTTTATTATCTGAGCCTTCAAGAGCGATTAGAGCAAGATCATCATCTAGATTATCATTAGATTGTTCATCTTCACTATCTTGCCAGCCAGTAACCATTGCTTTGGGATTTCCACTTTTCTTACGGACCTGTTCCCTTGCCTTTCTTCATTCCTCAACATATATCTTTCTCCATTCTTCTTCCATAACTGGACATTTGCTGATGTAGTGCTCCATACTTCCATACTTGAAGCATTTTCCAGCCTGTTTCATGTTAGAAGACCTATCCTGTCCACCAACCCCTTTTTTCTTATTCAATTATCTTTGGACACTCTTAGCTATAAGGACCAGTTCCTTATCATCAACAGGCTTATCAGAAGCAGTTAATGCTAGGTTAGGTTCAGTTTTAACTGGTTCACCTATGTTCTTAACCTTTTTCCTTAGTTCATAAGTTTTCAAATTACCTATAAGCTCATCTAAGGATAATGTGGTAAGATCCTTGCTTTCTATGATGGCACAAGCCTTAATTTCCCAAGAGTCTGGAAGAACTCTAGTAGGATTTTTTCAATTCTATCTTCAATAGTTAAAACACTTCCCAAAGAGATAAGTCAGATGAAATAGCATTAAACCTAGTGTATATTTCAGAAATCTATTCTCCTTCTTTCATTTTAAAACTTTTATATTCAGCAAAAAGAAGTGTACCTCTAGATCTTTTAACCTGACTTGTTCCTTCATGAGCAACCTGAAGAGCATCCCAAATTTCCTTTGCAGTGGTATACCCTCGAATTCTAGTGCACTCATCAGGACTGAGTCCACAGAAAAGCCACTTCCTTGCTTTGGCATTCTTTTCTCATTGCCTTAAGTCTTCAGCATTGCATTCCCTTCTAGTTTTGGGAACATCATTTCCCTCAGCATCCTTCTTCATTGGAATCATGGGACCTTCAATAACTATGTCCCATATCTCATAGTCCTCGGCTTGAAGATGATCTCCCATCATTTCCTTCCACCATGAGTAGTATTTTCTATTGAACAAAGGTGCCCTACAGTAGACTGACCCTCACCATTCTCTTGTGATGTACTCATTCTAATCCTAGGTGTTACCCTTTTCAAGGATAACCCGCTCTGATACCAATTGTTATTTCCCAACACACCACTTATTATTTTAAGGACCGGTTTCTTCAATGTGTTCCTTTATTTTATTGTATGCGGAATTAAAACTGTAAGTAAATGAACACTAGATATTAGCGTGGAAAAACCCCGTTAACTAGGGATAAATATACCACGGCCTACTCTTCCAAATATGATTTCAACTTCACTATATGAAAGATTCACTTGGTTACAAGACTACCTTCTTACTAACCTAGGACTAACTCTAATCCTATAGTGAACCCTTTCACAATCAGTGAAGTTTCTCCAAGTACACTACTTGAATTCAAATGATACAACTCGATAGTACCTACTACAGATGAACTAAGACTGAACTTTGACAAGACTAAATCTAAGGAACAGGTTTTTTACTTAGTTCCCTGTAGCTTAATCATTACAAAAATAAGATGAAGACTCTTTCAATACTGTGGCTCGATTCTCTCTGTATTTTTGCACACTTCAACAGCTGAAATGCTCATATTTTTATAGCTTCAAAATCCAAGAAGTCTTGAGCAATTAGAACTCCAAAGCTTCCAAGAGTTTGAGTCCTAATTGAACTCTTTGCTTGGTTACCCGAAATCCTTTAGCTCTTATCCAATATTATGCAATCTTTTCATATCTCGTGCAGCCCTGCATAATTATCAAGATAAACATTAAATTTAGTATAATAATACATTCCCGCTTAAATGATTTTGCAAGATTATTTATTCAGCTGTAGTGATTCAAAGGAACATGTCCTTGGATCTGTTCCTAAGTCATCAGTCAAAACTTCAAGCTTATCCAAGCTAACAGTTCCTAAACAGGTATGGGTTTATGAAGCAATCGATGTTTTTGGAGTCAATCTTAGAAAGAGTCTTTGGTTTTGGGTGATGTAGTGCCCCGGATTGTTCGATGGCATTCTGAAAAAAATTCCAAAATGCTTGCGTTATAGTTGGTATGATGATTTGATAAGTACAAATGAGGTATGCTATTGTTATTAATCTTCTATGCTAGCATGATGAATCTCTTAAATATGTTAAATACTAATAGTGGTTGTGCTCATATATATGTAATTGTCCCAGTAGTGTTACTTATGCGAAGTTGGAGTGCCCGATTATAATTAAGTTTCAGTCTTTTATTGTTAAGGGTTGGATTATTCTTTGGCACTTCAATATAGTGTTATCTTACTTGTATTTTGTGTCCGGATAATGAAGCCAACTAAGTAGGAGGCTACAACTGAATGGGTACAGCGTTTTGAGGATCTGGTGGATGAGGAGGACGAAACTATTGATGAGTTAGTGAGTGAGTTTGATAAAATATATATTATAGGTACTCTTGATGGCATAGAAGATCAGCGGCAACAACGAGAAGACCGACAAGAGGTGCTTGAACAATGAAATTAATGAAGAATTATGTGTTGAGAACATTTAGGTGATTAATGAAAAATGAGAGACCATTAATCATCTTAGGCATCGTTGTGTTAGTCAAATATTATCATTGTAACTTTATTTAATATAAGAGATCACGTTCAATTTCACGAGAGATAACTATATTATTAGTGAGAGATAGTACTCTCATCAATTTTGACCCTCAAAATACGATCTTGCTTGTTGTTTTATAGAGTTGGAAGTATTTAGACTAAACTGCGACTTTTAAAATTGACAAAAATATAATATCTTGCTAACAAAATAGTTATATCTCGTGAAAGTGAACATGATCTCTTCAATTATATTATAAGTCTCTTAAGTTATATTCTAAGATCTCTTTTGTTAAAGTTCGACTTAATTTAAAAATAATGAATTAAACGAGAGAGACCACTATTAATAGTGTGAGAGATCTATAACATATCGTAAGAGATCACATTCTTATTCATAAGAGATGAAGATGACAGAATACACTTTATCTTAGGCGAACATTTTCAAAACAATTTATCGTTGTTATGAATTTTACCTTTGCAAATATGATCATACTCGTTATTTATAAATTTGGAGATTCTTTTCAAATAAACGATTACTTTAATTTTAAGAATAGTAAGATAAATCAAGGAAGACCATATCAAAGTGAGAGATTTAACTCATATCGTAAGAGATCACATTCTTGTTCACAAGAGATGAAGACTATAACATACACATGATCATAGGCGACTGTTTTCATCATTGTTTGTCATTGTTATGCACTTCTAACATAAAAATATGATCTTACTCTTTATTTGATAATAAATTTAGAATTATTTTAAGAGTAATTTGTAATTTAGTTTTATAAATTAAGGGAGAGACCATTATCAACAACGTGAGAGATCTAAAACATATCGTAAGAGATCACATTCTTGCTCGTAAGAGATGAAGACGTAACATACGCATTAACTCGTCGTTGTAAATTGATACCCTACCAAATTTGGTCCACCTCAAGTTTAATAAATTTGGAAGTAGGTTGTATAAGTTACTCTTATTAAAGAACATACGAGATTAATCGAGGGATACAAGTACATACAATGTAAGAGATCTAACATATATCGTAAGATATTAAATTTTATTCGTAAGAAATCACATTATTGCTCGTAAGAGATGAAGACTTCACGTCATATTGTCTCACCGTTGTAAATTTAAACCCAACCAAGTTTGATCCATCTTATTTCTAATAAACTTGAAAGTAGTTAAGATAAGTTTCTCTTTCACATAAACTAATGAAATTAATCGAGGGAGACAAGTACATACAATGTAAGAGAACTAATACATGTTGGAAGAGATTATATTTTTATTCATAAGAGATCATATTCTTGCTCGTAAGAGATGAAGGCGTAACATACACATTATCTCGTCGTTGTAAAATTATATTTTACCAATTTTGATCTATCTCATTTTTAATAAATTTGGACTTAGTTAAGAATTAAGATAAGTTGTTCTTTCACAAAAAGCTAATGAAATTAAGCGAGGGAGATAAGTACATATAATGTAAGAGATCTAATATGTATCATAATAGATTAAATTTTTATTCGTAAGATATCATATTCACTTCCATACGAGATAACTCTCTTTTTCATGAGAGATCATGATCTTGTTTGTAAAAGATCATGTTTTTGTTCGTGAGAGATCATGATCTTTATTTCATATTTACTCCATCAGACTTTGACATTTAAATGGATAACAGAAGATATTGACAGGAGATCAAATCCATAAAATAAGAAATCAAAACATAGAACGAAACTTTAAATCCGTCAAATAAAAGTTCAATCCATAAAAGAGGAGATTATAGCCATAAACAAGAGCTTTTATTCAGCACAAAATAAGGGATCAATCCATAAAATAGTGCTAAAAAGAAGAATACACAGCTGGTTCCAAAGAATTTTGAGCCCACACCAGCTTTAGTGCATGTTTTTGACAAACCGGTTAAAAAGCAGGTGGAAATTGGTGATGATGAAGAGCTTGATACTGAGTCTACTGCTCAGAACTATGTTAATGTTGCTAAAAAATGTGATATATCACCCAGACAGGTGGAACCACAAAAGAAGAAAACCAAGCAGGCACGGGTGAAAAGAGGTGCAATCATTCCTCCAGCACCTAGAGGAGTATCAACAAGACGGCGGTTTCTAAAGCCTCTCAGTTTCAATGAATAACTCACTAATATGGAATATAAGGTCTGCCAACACTTAGCAGTCCTTTGATAGAGTGGTCACAATGCATAGACAGAAGAACTTTTCATTTATTGCACTAATGGAGCCGTTTCAGTACCATAGACATATTGACAAGTATCGTCTATGGCTAGGTGTGAGTTCTTCTTGGCATAATTTTAATGGAAAAATATGGCTTTTGTTGATGATGAATATGAGGTGGAGGCGGTGTATGATACATCACAAATGTTGTCCTTGAAGCTGACGCACTTGGATGGTTTGCTGGAATTTGTAGTATCGTTTGTTTATCCTAGCACTGATCACTTCAGTTGGGTGGAACTGTGGGACCTTTTATATGCTCAGGCTAGTGACATGACATCCCCGTGGCTGCTAGGGGTAACTTTAATGTCATTGTTGATGAACTTTAAAACTTTGGGGGTCTGCCAGTTTATTATTCGGAGATTGAAGATTTTGTGCACTGTATAAACACTTGTCAGTTGTCAGACATGGGTTTCAAGGGCAGCATGTACAGTTGGTGGAATGGTAGATCGGATGATGCATGCATATTCAAAAGGCTTGAGAGGTGTCTTGTGAATCAAGCATTTCAGGAACTATTTCCTCAATTTGAAGTGGAGCACTTGATTAGGCAGGGATCAGACCATGCACCATTGTTGATTACTACTAATATGGATAGCCCTACTGTGAAGAAGTCATTTAGATTTTTGAACTTCCGGGTGCAGCAAGACTCATCCAGGCTGTTGTTAGAGAAATCTGGGCTGAAAACTTTAGCAGGGATCTTTTTTATAATTTTCAGTGCAAGCTGAAAAAATTGAGAAAGGCATTGTCTGTTTGGAGCAGGGAGACATATGGTGACATTTTCAGGCAGATTTCTATATTAGAGGAGGTGCTCTGGGTATATGAACAGGAGTTCGAGGAGCATCCCACTAGGTACAGTACAGAAAGACTTCAGAGAGTGAATGAAGAGTTGACTCGTTTTTATACTCTGGAGGAACAGTTTTTGAAGCAGAAAGCTGGTATGCAGTGGTTCAAAGACGGGGATAGAAACACAAAAAATTTTCATGCTCATGTAAATGGAAAAAGGAAGGTATTGCAGGTTAGAAGAATTCAGGATGCTACTGGTTCTTAGCTTGAGAATGATACAGACATAGCCCAGGAGGCAATCTGATTTTTTCAGGCTAAATTTTCTAATGACCCGGTGCCAGATGATTTTTCTATACTTGATCACCTGCCTAGTCTTGTTACACAGGACCAGAATGTTGCTGTTATTGCTGAGCCAGATGAACAGGAGGTGAAGAAGGTAATTTTTGGCCTTAATGGTTTTACGGGTGCCCTGATGGTTTTACAGGTGCCTTTTACCACTGTTGTTGGGATATTATTGGTGCTGATGTGGTTAAAATGGTAAAGGGATTCTTTCGGGGTCAGTTACTGCCTCGTTACATCACTGCTGCTAACTTGGTTCTCTTGTCTAAAAGGAAAAAAATTTCTACCTCTTCAGACATGAGACCAATTAGTCTGAGCAACTTCAGCAATAAGGTATTCTCTAGGGTAATTCATGACAGCTCTTTATTTTATTGCTTAGAATTATTTCACACCAGTAGTCTGGTTTTGTGAAGAGGAGGAGCATTTTTTAGAATATTTTGCTGGTGCAAGAAATTGTGCGTGATATTGCTGACAGGGGGAAGCCAACTAATGTGGTAATCAAGCTAGACATGGTTAAGGCGTATGATAGGGTGTCATGGCTGTTTCTGACGAAGGCCCTGAGGAGGATGGTATTTTATGAGGTATTTATTGACATGGTCTGCAGTACCCTGCATAATAACTGGTACTCTGTGCTAATTAATGGTCAACTGCTGACACTTAATTTTGTCCCTCCTGTTTCAATAGCCATTATTCGGACAAAATTGCACTAATAACCACACAATTACCATACACTCACTCCTATTCCAAGTCACTACTTCACACACGCACAACAATTAGGCTATTTTTAAAGTTATTTGCACAAACGATTACGATTTTACAAAATTTGCACGTTCCGTTACAATTTCTTCTAATCATTCTTATTTTAAGCAAAATTGCCTAAATTATTTTTAAAACCTACAATAATAGGTATTCATAATTATTTAACTCTCACAATTAATTTTCTTTTTTTTAAACAAATTTTCCATGCATTTATATGTATTTTATACCCATTTATACACAATATATACACTTTTATACATAATACACACATATATATACGTACACACATACACCTTAGCATTTTTGTACACCTTATAGCCAACTTATACACATCATCACCTATATATGTGGCAACATTGCAACCGTCCACGAGTTTGATCCAACGGCTAATATCTTAGTTTCCATTTTTAATTACATACCCGACACCCAAACCCTTAACACCCTTTCAATTTTCCCCCTTTGTCTCAACCGCCTCTCCTCTCATTTCTCTCTCTCTCTGCGAAACCCTAAATGCTACTGTTCTCGCCGTTTTTTGGACACTTCCATCGGCAAAATCCCAAACAAAATACACCCCCATGCCCCCTTGATCTCCGCTACAAAACCCCTACAATGGCGTGGCCATTTTACAAGGTCAAAATCTAACCATACTACGACCTCCCTGTCCGTCAATGGAAAAGGCATTCCAATGGTCTCACTGTTAAAGTTATGAATGGCACCATCGTGAGGGAAGGTAAATTCCGTGTGCATGACCGTAGTTGGGTCAAATTTGACCCGATTCCAAACCTAAAAGGGTAATCCTTCCACTTGTACGATTCTTGAACCATTATGTGATGCCTACGCGTAATCTAATTAATCTTACTAAATAATTGGACATTTGCCTGATTAATTGATTAATTGTTATTCGTTGGTTAGTTAGGGCAAAGATTTGTTCAAATGTGTTCTAGCCTACGAGGATACAATGTTAAATTGAACATTATTGGCCTTTTGGACTTTGTTATGACCTTATAACTTAGAGTAGTTGAACCTACATGAGTATGCAGTTTATGTTCTTGTTTCTGGCATTTAGTTTAAGTCTTTGAAACCTGTTAACAATTCTATGATCTCTCTATGTATTTCCAGTCGACTAAGCTAGCATTTGGACATAGATTTGGTTGAAACTTGGGAATTTGAGTTTTTGGAGTTGAGTTGAAAAATAATTTTTGGAACTTGAAGTTGTGTTTGGACATAGAATTTACTTGAAAAAATAGTTGAAGTTTTGTGAGTAGTTTTTCAAATTTCCCAAAAACTGCCCAAAACAGCCTTTGAGCACTTTTTGATTTTTTGGGACTTTTTGGGAGAAGTTTTGATGAATTAGCATAAACAAACAGTTTTTCTCCCAAAAACTCCCAAAAAATGTCCCAAAAAAAACTATAAACAAACGGGGTAAATGCAATTTCCTATGTGAGCATGATTTGCCTAGGGATTAAACCTAAATGGTTAACTAATTTCATGACTAGTAAGGTATCAATTCAGAATTTCATGAAAATGTTGTTAGAAAATTAAGAGATTTCAAATCCTAAACTAGTATAGGATATTTTGAGCCTAAATCAGTAAAATGGTATGATTTGATAACCTTTTGTTTGTACTAATTTTGAACTTGGACTTCTTTCTTGAAAAAGAGTGGGAAACCTATTTTTTCCAAAAATCTTCCCACTTAATTCTCCTTAATTTTGGGAGTTTTTGATTGGTCTATGTTTGGAAACTATGTCAAAGGAATCTTTTTAATTCTGGGCACAATATTATTTTGCCTTATTTAGCAATGATCTGTCTGAAGTTGAATCCCTACCCCCACACCTATATAAACCTGTTTATTTCACTCTTACATGCACAGAACACACGGCTAAAGAAAAGAAATTTCTCCTCTCTTTCTAAACACACCTCACAAGCATACACTAATTCTCTCTTGATCACTCTGGAAGAATCACTGCTCTTCTTCTCTCTTTCTTTCTTTTAACTGTCTGAAAGGAATGCGTCAATACCAAGTCTATGAAAGCTTCTCCTTTGAACCATCACTTCCTCTCTCTTGGATTATTTGTTCTCTGATTAACAAAGGTATACAGCCTCCTCTTCAACCTCAAAACTTGATGCATAATTCTGTGTAAATTAATAATGTTCCCTGTTTGAATCTATTTATGCTTAATATTCTGAAGTTGCTTCTTGTTTAGTATGTATCAGTTCTGTTTTGGGCTTTTCATAGCCCCCTCCTAACCCCTTTTATGCTGCATATATGTGGATAGCTCTAAAGATATACCAAATTCTAGTTTACAGGTGTTTTGGCTACTTAAAAGAGCTTGACAAAAGCTTATATTGCTATTGAGAGTCAGGCCTAAATATGCCCTATTTTGCGTATACACAGGGCACTGTTGTCTTGCCATTCCTCCACTCCTTTAGTTTCCTACACTGTTTGTATTTGTTAGGACCCTCCCTGCATGTATCTGATTGCTTTAAAATAGGGTACACAGTGATGAACTGTGTATTTGGCTATCCAGGGGTCATCTCTAATCTTTCCCTCCTTATGTGCTTGCATCATGAATTTAAAAGACAAGATTTTGCACGACTAGTTTTTGAACTTGATAATTGAATACTTAATAGCTGTTTTGAACCGATTAGGCACTTGGATTATGAAAGTCGACTGATTTTATAAAATATGGGCTTTTTGCGTGTTATCTGCCTAAAACTGAACCATTTACGTAAAAACTAATCTGCCCCTCTTTGCATAAACAATACAGGCCCAAAACCATATTTTAAAATGTGATCTTTATGTGTCTAAAACAATTCTTGAAACCTACTTTAACCTCTTATACACTAAGTATTGGGGTCGTTTATACAATCTACTATATATATTTTCCTAAAAGTATATCAACACTTCATGTCTTTGCATGTCTATATCTATATATTTACGTGTGCCAGCCCCTATTTGCATTTATATATTTTGTGAAATTCGCTTTTATAAAACAGCCTCTCCCATATATGTATCCTTCGAAATTTGACCCCCAAAATAAAATAGCCAATAAGGTTAGGGCTCGATAATTAATGTCAAGTCACACCGATCCTAAATGGCTAACACTTTATTTTTTTAAAAAACCCCTTTTGGCTTTTGACAAATCTGAAAATACTTTTGAAATCTGACCATTTGTGCAAAACCGATCCAATTGTCAAAATTGCATAAATACATCGTTTATTAACATCTTCTTGCAGCTTTGGCGATTATCCGAGCAGACATTTGTAATAGAGGCCAAAAATGCGAATAGACATAAAATATAGACTGTACTTGCAAAATTTGAAGTCCAATTATATATGCGGCCTATGTCTACATTATTTTGCACAAATGGACTCAGTTCCTTAATTGATTGTGAATTTGCCATTTTAAGTTAGTAATATTATTTTATGAATATAATAGTATTTACAACTTGTTTACACATCCCAAAATTAATTGCTCGGGGGGGGAACCACTTTTCGTGGGACTTGGGACTAGTCTTCAACTTGTTCAAACAACTTGATGGGTTTTTAATCGTGAAGGGACATTTGAAAATGTTTATGTGCATTTGAGAGAAAGAAAAAAAGAGAGAGAGAGAAAAGAAAGTGAGGCAAAAATAAATACACATTTTGATTTGTCCAATTGTTCTCAAAAGGGGAGGGGAATTTCAATCATTTATTTTCTTTTTTTAAAGTCATCATGAGTCAAAAGTTTCACTATTTTGGGATGACTATGGGCGCACCTCCTTTATTAACTAATTGGGGGAGTAATTTATCGTTGGGCGAACAAATCGAAGTACGCCAACATTTGGGCCATTTTGTTTCTCTGTTAGAAATGGAACTATGTAGGAAAATGATTGATGTCTCGGTGTCATTCTGGGATGAAGAATTGAAAGTGTTTAGATTTGGGGACATCTAGTTAACACCTTTGTTGGAAGAGATAGGAGGATTCATATCACACACGGGATTAGACAAACACCATTGGCAGGGGAGTCGCATTTTGGCTCCCAGCATCCCTACACCTGAGGAGTTCCGTGACAAGGGATGGTGACAAGTACGAACGTGGAATTTTTACAACAAAAGAAAATACATTTTTCCTACTTTTACAACAGGTTTGGGTATTTGAGTGCATTCGACGACCGTAAGAAAGATTCAAATCCTACAATGACTGGAGGAGAGCTAGACCATTTGTATTTACTGTTTGTTTCATAGGAATAATGGTGTTTCCTGAAAGCTCGAATTATGATATATGTTCGAGACTTGTCATGGTTACTGATGTAGTGTTTAACGGGATTGATGGTTATTGTTACACTGTAGTCCCTATGATTGTGGCAGACATATATCGGGCTTTGGGGAGTTGTAAAAGAGGAGCGAAATATTTTCAAGGCTGCAACCTTTTACTGCAAGCGTGGTTCAAGGAGCATTTGAGGAAAGTGAGAGATGTGCAGGAATTGTCTAAGCCAACTGGTTCCAATTACTTGGTTGGACAACTGTACGGGATTCCAAAATTCAAGCAGTCAAGTAGCACAGAAAAATAGGTAAGGTTGTTTGAAAGCATAATAGAGGATTCAACTCAATGGATGTTCACTTGGTTTCCTTCATCAGATTTCATCATTAGCTCTAAGAAGGCATCTTTTGTGGTACTTATGGGATTGAGAGGTCTCCAACTCTATCAACCACTAAGGGTGATGAGTCAAGCAGGGAGAAAGCAAATCATCCCACTCATACCAGACACAAAGGCCTACCAGTTCGATTATACTGAAGACATTATTCCAAAAGTCAAAAGCACTAGAAAATCTTGGGTAGGTAGACAAGTCATGGGGAAGGAGTCATTAGTGTCAGATAGATACAACGTTTGATGCGACCAAATTACAACAGCTGTTTGCGTTCTAGCATAAAGGGAAATATGGTAGTAGGGCCGAGCCGAGGGAATGACATAAGAGATTGAGAGGTGGAAACCCAAATTCGATACCGTGAGTTCATATTGATAGCTGTTAAAATGGACAAAGAAAATAAAAAAGAGATCAAAGTGTGGAGGAAGTGTACATTAGAGTTAGAAGGAAAGATAGAGGCGTCGGGGATGAAGCTAGAACAATAGAATTCGGAGTGTGCCGAGGCAGACATCTTACACTTAGTCGCGGCCAAGGGATACTTAACCAAAACTATGGAAGAAGTAAAGGAGGTTGCCCGAGAAGCAAAAAGAGCCAGGCTGGAGAAAGAGCGTGTTGCTTAGTCTAGTGTCATTTTCATTTCTTTTGTATTTTTATATTTCCAAAAGTCGTCATGTACTGAATTTAAAAATTGTTTTTGGGAATCTGTAGAAACAATTGGCAACAAAATGCGTATTTATTTTCCTGGCATCATTTTAAACCTAGGAAGGCTAGACGTCCTTGGCACGCCATAGTCCATTAGTAAACCTACTCCAAATGACGAAAGGGTTCTCCCGAAAAAAGACAAAACTGCATCCTTGCATGGATTCGAAGAAATGTTTGCGCAAAATATTGATTGTTTGCCTGAGTGTGATCAAGACTATAAGATAGTTTTGATCTTTACTTTTCCTGTTTAATTTTCAGACTATGGCTGCAAGAGATACACTTCAATTCGAGACTGTCTCCCAAGCTCCCCACTTGATTAGACTCTAGTGGGAAGATTTGGCTGCCGCCAGTAAGATTCATGTTCAAAAGGTGTTGGAGGAATTGGTAGCTCTCAAGGCTTACACCGCTATGCCTGGCTTGGTCGAGGCTGCTACACATTTCTGGGACTACAAAAAGGCGGTATTTCATTTCAATAGTTTGGAGTTGGCACCAATGCTAGAGGAGTTTGGAGGACTAGCAAGATTAGAGCCTGGGGCTCGAGACCATAATTTATCCCCAAGACGTGGACCCTAAGGAGTTCATTAAGCTGTTGCACGCTCCTTGTGATACATACGTCGAGGGAGTGCATGATGGAAAGGTCACTTTGGAGTATCTATATTCTAGATTTGGTGATCCAACTCTTAGGCACGATTGGACTGGGGCATGGGAAATTCAAGACTGCGAATGGACTGAATCTACTGCTTTCATTGTTGCTTTTCTGGGAAGCATGGTCTTCCCCGAGAAAGAAGAAAAGATCGACATAAGGCTGAGAAGGGTAGTTGAAGGGTTACGAAAAGATTCTCACAAGCGCCAAGTGAGTTTGGTTCTAATAATCATGGGAGAAATTTATAGGAATCTAACAAAATGTAGAAGAGGAGGAGATTTCTTTGAGGGGTGCAACCTTTTGCTGCAAATATGGTTGATAGAACACCTAAACCGTTTTCCCATCAATCCAACAGAACCAAGGGCATTAAGGGATGTGGGAATTCGCCCATATAGCACCCGCATGGCTGGAACGATAGTATGGGAAGACCGCGCAAACATGCGATGAATGGTACACCAAGTTTGAAGAGTTACAAGAAGTAAAATGAGTAATTGAAAACTGTGCTGGTTTCATCGTTTCCATACAAGGTCAAGACACCACTTTCTTGACGTTGATCTGATTCCAAGGAACTCATCACTATGTTCCACTAAGAATTCTCCGACAAGTAGGGATGACACAACAAACTCCTAAACTTATAAAAGGAAGAAGTTTCAACGTTGAGATAAAAGATATTGAACATCCGATGGTTGGTACAATATTGACAATGTGGGAAGGAAGAGTTACTATGCATTTTTTTCGAGGCCGAGACAGCAGGGTGAACCCCATTGCTACTTTGACTTATCCTCAGTGGCTCAGTGAAGATAGAGAGAAGTTCTGATTAAAGACCACGCTGAAAAGGAAGGCCGAAGCTCCAAGTGTCACTGAGAAGTACAAGAAACTACAATACAAGGGAAATAAGAAAGAGTTAAAGGTGACACAAGAGAGGGAGATGAGAAGGCAATACAAGGAAAGGATCAAAGGGGATGAGCTTAAGTATTGGACAAGCAAAACTATGGTAGCAAGACAAGCTACTGGGAATCTGCAAGACCTACTCAAAGGATGGGGAGATTATTTCAAATCAGTGTCGTTGGCAGAAAAGGAAGCAATAGGGATAGAAATCTGCGAGTTCTTCACAAAGGCTTTGGGTGATATGCAAGTTGGGAAAAACCTGATGAAGATGTTCGTCACCCCTTCACTGACAAACATGGTTAACAAACCTAAGAAAGAGACCGAAGGAGATAAAGAGGAAGAAGATGCTGGAGCTGATGCTTGATTCAAGAACCTCTTTGCTTGCCACATAGTCCAGTAGTTTTAGTTGAGTCTTTTTTCTTTTGTCTTTTCCATTTAATCAAGTCGTTGTTGCAAAACTAAGTGATCGTAATAAAGCCAAGCAAATCAAATAAAATTTTGTTTTTGGGTTTTAAGATTTGTGTTGATTATGCTTAAGCAAACGAAACGATGTATTCGACGCAAACATTACTTTGAGTCTTCGATAGGCCTACCTCTAGCGTAAAAGAGGTCCCCTGCATAATAGGACGTGAATTTATTAATGCTGATACTTACTCACATTATTTTCTCTATTTTTGTTATTTTAGTCCCAAGTCCCTGAAGTTTGGTTTATGTATTCTGGCCACACCGTAGTATTGGTCGAGATCCAGATGATCAATTCCAACACCTCCCCCTTTACCTACAATGACAAGGACGAGGCGCAATATCATGGCTGAGTTTGATAAAGCTGGATGTGGAACCCCCAAAAAATAAGGTGTGGTCACCTATGATGATTCTGCTAAGCTGGAGAAAAGGCTGTTTGAGTTGGAGAATAGGATTCCTCTTGTCCATACTGATGGAACCACTGAACCAAACAAAACCGCCCGCCCTCACGACAAAGATCCACTGTTCCCCGAGAAAGACATTCCATACCCCACTTACGTTGCACCGTAAAATAACCTACCTCCCTTCACTATTGAAACCAAACTTTTGCATCACCCGCCAAAGACCACGACATGTATGCATGGACAAGGGAGGACTCAGACAGTACCAAAGAGCAAGTCAAGTGGCTGGTAGGAAAATTTAAACAATTTCAAGGCACCAAGGAAACTAGAGGACTAGCTTATGAAGATCTCTGCATGTACCCTAACTTAAAGCTGCCCGATGGTTATAAGACACCCAAGTTCAACATGTTCGATGGCAGTAGCGACCCAATGGCTCACCTAAGGTCTTACTACGACAAGCTAGTTGGGGTTGGACATGACGAAAAGATTCGCACGCAATTGTTCAACCGTAGTCTAACTGGAGATGCACTAGTATGGTACTCAAAATAGCAGACAAAGAAATGGGCAAGCTGGGAGGCAATGGCTGGAGATTTTGTTGATAGCTTTGGGCACAACACTAACATCATGCCTGATCGGTTCTATTTGGAGAAGTAGAAGAAGAAGCCCACTGAGACCTTTAGGAAGTTTTCAACTAGGTGGAGGGCTTAAGCCGCCAAAGTCCAACCTCCTATGGAAGACACAGAAATAGTGGCAACCTTCATCCGCATACAAGAGGATGTCTACTTTGACAAGATACTGAACATGCAAAACAAGAAGTTTGGAGATTTGATCAAGATTGGAGACATGGTCGAAGATGGGTTGAAAAATACTAGGATTGTTAGCTTGGTCGCACTACAAGCCACTAACAAAGCACTACAAACTGGTAGCACAGGGGCATCAAAGAAGAAGAAGGACGACGTTTCCTTCGTTGCTGCATTGCTTGACCATTCTCCCACCCACAACCATTACTACCAAACACCACCTCCATCATACCCATATATTCCACACACATCCACCTATCCAGTCTACAACAGTCAGCCTATGTTCCAAAACCAACAGCCACAAAGACCACCATACCCTCAAAGTCCTAACTATAGAAATACCAACACCTATCCACCAAGACTTCATGCAAACAACAACCCAAGATCCAAAAGAAACTATGCTCCACTAGCTAAATCCCGCACTCAGTTATTTGAAAGACTCAAAGCAGCTAGCTACATACAACCACTCCCATTCAAAATGCTTGATAGAATGTCACCCTACTTCGACCAAACTAAAACCTGTGCCTATCACTCTGGAGGACCTGATCATGATACCGAAAAGTGCTACGCCTTGAAAGATAAAATACAAGACCTGATCAATCAAAAGGTGATCCACTTGAAAACCCCAAATGTACATAACAACCCTTTGCCTAACCATGGGGATAATAGGGTGAATTTGATCGAGCTGGATGAGGAATGCAACCTAGAAGGGACCATTGTCAAGGCAAAGGAGGCTACACCAGCACCTTCTTCTATAACCCATGCAGCTAAAGCACCAGAGTCCATTGAGGTAAAAGTGGCTCCAAAATTCTACGTTGACGTAGTCCCCCCTACAGTGACTAAGCAGTGCTGTGGGATTACGCAGCAGAGAAGAACGGTAAATCAACAATTGAGACCGCTGCTACACAAGGAATGACTACAAGTGGGAGGATCTACACTCCCGAGTATCTTGTTCAAAGTAGATGAGGCACCAGCGAGGAGGATTTCGAGGAAATATGGAAGAAAGTTCAAGCAAAAGAATACTCTGTGGTTGAACATTTGGGCAAGACTCCTGCACAAATCTCTGTTCTAGCTTTACTTCTCAAGTTAGAGAGCCATCGAAATGCCTTGATGAATGTATTAGATGAAGCAAATGTCCCGGTGAATACTACAGTTGAGAATCTGGCTAGCATGGTCGGTCAAGTCGTGGAGTCCAATCGAATCGCTTTCCATGAAGATGAACTACCGCCAGAGGGGTTGGGTCACAACAAAGCCTTGCATGTCACCATCAAATATAAATATTGGTTCATAGGGAGAGTTTTGATTGGCGGAGGGTCTGGGTTGAACATATGTCCATTCCTCACTCTAAACAGAATCGGGATTGATCAAAGTATTATAAGAGAAAGCAACATGAAAGTAAAGGCGTTTGATGGATCACAAAGGAGCACCATCTGATAAATCAACTTAACCATCATGGTCGGTCCCGTGGAGTTCAATGCTGAATTTCATGTCATAGATATCTCTGCTTCTTACAATCTTCCGCTTGGAAGACCTTGAATTCACATGGCTGGGGCAGTGCCTTCTACATTGCACCAGACAGTAAAGTTCGAGTGGGACAACAAAGAGGTGGTAGTATTCGGTGAAGGGAATAACTCCATCTACAATGAACAAACCATACCGGCAATTGAATGGAATGTTCCTGACGTACAGACCTTCTATACTGTGGAACTTTTGGGAGCAGTGCAAGGCACTCGAGGGGGATACCGCAAAAACTACAACAAGAGTTAGGATCCCACTGACGCAGTCCAAAGAGGTTATACTGCACACTTCACTCCTAAATTGGTCAACACACCGTCTGGGATTGAAGAGAAAAGGAGAAGCTTCTACAGCGCTTATTGGGACGGAGGAGGCAAAGGCTATGAAAGAAGGAACTTGGTCTGGGAACCGGTAATATCTGATTGGGGTGTGCCTTCACGTGAATTTTGTGAGACCATACCTGCTAAAATAGAGAAGCGACCGATGTATTCGCCTAATCCTCGTCCTAACTAGAAGAACATTTATGAAGAAACAAGGGGAAAGCAAGTATGGCTACCTAAAACACCTGAACCTATGGAGGTAGTGATTGATGAGCCGTACATACTCCCACAACCTTTAAAATGGCCTGGAGACTAGGTTATGGGCATCATGATAAGGTAAGGCTATGAACCTGGGAAAGGTTTGGGTAAAAACTTGGATGGTATGGTCGAACCAATTCAAATTGTGATGATGCCCGTTAACGAGAAAGATGGCATAGGGTATATTGTGACTTATGAGAAAGGCATGGAAGAAGCATCACTGGACTTCAAATACTATAAGAGAAGCACCAAAACTCTCCTACATATTTTTGTCTCGTCTGGTTACTTGGATGGTCGTAAGAGGGGGAGGGGTATCTGCAGCACAAGGGGTTGAACCGAAGATTGTTGATGCTGAAGATGATTTACTGGCAGGCGTGCAAAAGTTGTTCCTATCTGATGAAGACTGCTGTGTGATCCTAGAAGAGCATGTTGAACCTATTGGATAGGCAAAAGCTGAATCTGGAGTTGCACTAAACAACTGGATCAGCAACTCCGCCCGAGCTTGCCGCACACCTTGGTAGAGCTGGGGGATAGAGTTTATTTTATGCTTTCTAAAATAAAACCCGACCTCGAGTCGTGGAACTTGCATTTTCCTTTTCTTTTTCGCATGTCTCCCTACAAACTTTGTTTTGCAAGGATTTAACGTTTGTTTTAATCTTTTAATTACGCAATATTTTATTTTTCAGCATTCAAACTAATAATTCTATTGAGTCCGCAACTGCAACATGTAATGAAACTATGGAGCTTGAAGAACCTGATTTTGACTATGATGAGTGATGAAGCCACACAAGAGGAAATTAAAAGATTTGAAAATAAGCCCAAACCAAATTTAGAAGAGACTGAGGTGAAAAATCTGGGAGATGATAAAACTGTAAAAGAGACAAGAATTAGTGTGCATCTCACCGCTTATTGAATTTCTTAAAGAATATGAGGATGTGTTTGTATGTTCATATGATGATATGACTGGCATAAGCACAGATGTGGTGACTCACAAATTGCCCATCATTCCAGGCTTTCCGCCGGTCAAGCAAAAAGTCCGAACTTTCAAGTTATCTACCTTGCTAAAGATTGGGGAAGAGGTAAGCAAATAGCTCAATGCAGGAATTTTGAAAATGGCCAAATACCCAACTTGGTTAGCCAACATTGTCCCGGTGCCAAAGAAAGATGGGAAACTCAGAGTTTGTGTAGACTACAGAGATCTGAATAGAGCTAGTGCAAAAGATGATTTTCCTTTGCCAAATATACACATCCTGATTGAATATTGTGTGAAGCATGAACTACAGTCTTTCGTGGATTGTTTTTTCGATTACTATCAAGTGCTTATGGATGAAGAAGATGCCGAGAAGACAACTTCCTCTACATTTTGGGGAACCTATTGCTACAAGGTTATGCCATTTGGGTTGAAGAATGCTGGGAAAACTTACATGAGGGCAATAACAACCATGTTCCATGACCTGATGCACAAAGAAATTGAAGTATATGTGGATAACGTGATCATCAAGTCAAAGAAAAGCTAGAACATCTTGATAATCTGCGCAATTTTTTCAATCGCTTGCATAGATACAACTTGAAATTGAATCCAGCATTATGTGCTTTTGGTGTTCCAGCAGGGAAGCTTCTGGGTTTCATTGTCAGTAGGAGAGGCGTCGAGTTAGATCCATCCAAGATCAAAGCCATTAAAGAATTGCCACCGCCGAAGAGTAAGAAGGAGGTCATGAGTTTCTTGGGACGGCTCAATTACATCAGCCAATTCATAGATCAATCCACGGTCATCTGTGAACCAATCATTAAGTTATTAAAGAAACATGCAACGATTGAATGGATAGAGGATTGCCAAAAAGCATTCGATCGAATAAAGGAGTATCTGTCTTACTCGTCCGTGTTGGTTCCACCCGAACCTGGGCGACCTTTGATCTTGTACCTATCTATGGTAGACTCGACATTTGGATGTGTATTAGGGAAACATGACTCAACTGGAAGAAAGGAGCAAGCAATCTACTATCTGAGTTAGAAGTTCACTCTCTATGAAGCCAAGTACGCACTGTTGCAGTGCACTTGCTGTGCACTGAACTGGATAGCACAAAAGTTGAGGCACAACCTGACGTCCTATACAACTTTGATGATATCAAGGATAGACCCTCTCAAGTACATCTTCCAAAAGTCAATGCCTACGAGGAAGTTGGCTTAAAAGCAAATGCTACTCATTGAATTCGACATTATTTTTGTCACTCAAAAGGCGGTGAAAGCTCAAGCCTTGGCAGATCATATGGCCGAGAATCTAGTGGATGATGATTACGAACCTCTGCACGCTTAATTCCCCGACGGAGAATTCATGTTTGTAGGGGAAGACATCACAGAGGAATACGACGGCTGGAGATTATTCGTTGATGGAGTGGTGAATTTCAAGCGAGTCGGCATCAGAGCAGTGCTAGTTTCTGAGACTGGGCAACATTACCCTATCACGGCCAAAATAAGGTTCCCTTGCACCAAAAACATGGCAGAGTTTGAAGCTTGCATCTTGGGTCTTAGGATGACGGTTGACATGAACGTATGAGAGCTGTTAGCAATTGGAGATTCCCGATTTGTTGATTCACCAAGTCCGAGGAGAATGTACAGCAAAGAATTCCAAGATATTGTCGTACCTCGAGTGCATAAAAGAGCTGAAGCAAAGGTTCACCAAGATAGAATTTCGGCACGTACCTAGGTTACAAAATGAGTTCGCAGATGCTTTGGCCACCATATCTTCCATGATCAAGCATCCTGATAAGAATTACATTGACTCAATACCCGTGGTAGCGAGAAAGAAACCGGCATATTGCTATCACATAGAAGAAGAAGTGGACGGACAACCTTGGTTCTACGACATCAAGAGATTTCTCAAAGATGGCACTTACCTAAAGGATGCAACAAGCCTTCAAAAGAAGATATTGAGGAGATTGGCAAATGGTTTCTTCTTAAATGGAAAAGTCCTATATAAAAGAACACCTGATCTAGGCTTGCTGAGATGCGTAGATGCTAAAGAAGCTGCGATATTGTTAGAAGAAATACATTCTGGGATGTGTGGCCACACATGAACGGTTTGGTGCTCGCAAAAAAGATCTTAAGGGCTGGATATTTCTGGATGACAATAGAGCATTATTGCATAAAGCACGCAAAGAGATGCCACCAATGCCAATTCCACGGAGACATGATTCGAGTACCTCCCAGCGAGTTGAATGTTATGGGATCACCTTGGCCTTTTGCTGCCTGGGGAATGGATGTCATAGGACCAATCGAACCTGCTGCTTCAAACGGACACCATTTCATATTGGTGGCTATCGATTACTTTACTGAATGGGTGGAAGTTGCATCATACAAGTCAGTAACAAAGAAAGTGGTAGCAAGTTTTGTTCGTGACAAGATGATCTATCGATTCGGCATTCCCGAGTCAATCATCATTGACAATGGGTCCAACCTCAATAGTGACCTGATGAGAGCAACTTGTGAATACTTCAAGATCAAGCACCGTAACTCCACTGCATATAGACCTCAAGTGAATGCAGCAGTTGAGGAAGCCAACAAGAACATCAAGAAGATACTGCGCAAAATGACAGACAATTCAAAGCAATGACATGAGAACTTACCCTATGCTTTGCTAGGGCATCACACTACAATGAGAACATCAACAGGGGCTACTCCTTACTTATTAGTGTATGGCACCGAAGCAGTGATACCAGCAGAGGTCGAGATACCATCTCTAAAGATCATTCAAGAGGCAGAACTGAAAGACGTTGAATGGGTCAAGGGGAGAATGGAGTAGTTAGCACTCATAGATGGAAAGAGAATGAATGAAATATGTAATGGGCAATTATATCAGAGAAGAATGACTAAAGCATTTAACAAGAAAGTCCGAGAAAGGTCTTTCGAACCTGGATAATTAGTGCTGAAGAAGATATTCCCCAATCAAGAAGAAGCAAGAGGCAAGTTTGCACCAAATTGGCAGGGGCCATTCATGGTCCACCGAGTTCTAACTGGAGGAGCACTAATACTGGCAGAGATGGACGGAGAAGTTTTGCCGAAACCAATCAACGCAGATGCTGTCAAAAGATACTATGTCTAAGAGCTTACATTAGCGAATGGTTTTATTATTCCGCAGTATATCATGTAACCTGGAACTACGTTACAACCTGATTCCCCAAGTGGGATACGTAGGAAACCTACCAAAGGTTTGGTCTCATCAATACAAAAATTTCATTTTCCTATAAAGCAGATACTGGGGCAGAATTTTTGAGGAACTCTCAAAAATTCCGAAAGGACAGATAGGGTTGACACCGGGGCAGAAATTTTTTAGACCTTCTCAAAAATTTCAAAACAACAAACTGGGGCAGAATTTTGAGATCGCCCTCAAATTTCATTTAATGGGAACTTGGAACAGCCTGAGGAACAACGACCATGATCTTACACAATGTGGTTCATGACTCAATGGAATAAAATATTTTCTTCTTACAAAAAAAAAAAAAAAATTCAAAATATCTGCATTACTTACTACTTTATACATATGCCTGTCAGCTTGACCGAGGTCCAGGCATTCGCAAGAAACAGGCACAAAGCGAGCCAAGAATGCACAAACAAAACTAGTATAGGATATTTTTGCCTAGGGATTAAACCTAAATGGTAAACTGATTTCATGACTAGTAAGGTATCAATTCAAAATTAGATGAAAATATTGTTATAAAATCAAGAGATTTCAAATCCTAAACTAGTATAGGATATTTTTAGCCTAAATCTGTAAAATGGTATGATTTGATAACATTTTGTTTGTACTAATTTTGAACTTGGACTTCTTTCTAGAAAAGGAGTGGGAAACCTAGTTTTGTCAGAAAATCTTCCCACTTAATTCTCCTTAATTCTGGGAGTTTTTGATTGGTCTATATTTGGAAACTATATCAAAGGAATCTTTTTAATTATGGGCACAATATTATTTTGCCTTATTTAGCAATGACCTGTCTGAATTTGAATCCCTACCCCAACACCTATATAAACTTGTTTATTTCACTCTTACATACACAGAACATATGGCTAAAGAAAAGAAATTTCTCCTCTCTTTCTAAACATACCTCATAAGCATACACTGATTCTCTCTTGATCACTCTAGAAGAATCGTTGCTCTTCTTCTCTCTCCCTTTCTTTTAACTGTCTGAAAGGAAAGCCTCAATACCAAGTCTGTGAAAGCTTCTCCTTTGAACCATCACTGCCTCTCTCTTGGATTATTTGTTCTCTAATTAACAAAGGTATACAGTCTTCAACCTCAAAACTTGATGCATAATTCTTTATAAATTAATGATGTTCCCTGTTTGAATCTATTTATGCTTATATCCTGGAGTTGCTTCTTGTTTGGTATGTATCAGTTTTGTTTTGGGCTTTTCATAGTCCCCTCCTAGCCCCTTTTATGCAGCATATATGAGGATAGCCCTAAGGCTATACCACAATCTAGTTTACAGGTGTTTTGGCTATTTAAAAGAGCTTGACAATAGCTTATATTGCTATTGAGGGTCAGGCCTAAACATGCCCTATTTTGAGTGTACACAGGGCATTGTTGTCTTGTCTTTCCTCCATTCCTTTAGTTTCCGACACTATTTGTATTTGTTAGGACCCTCCCTGCATGTATCTTATTGCTTTAAAATAGGGTACACAGTGATGAAGTGTGTATTTGGCTATCCAGGGGCCATCTCTAATCTTTCCCTCCTTATGTGCCTACATCATGAATTTAAAAGACAAGATTTTGCACGACTGGTTATTAAACTTGATATTTGAATACTTAATAGCAGTTTCGAACCGATTAGGCACTTGGATTATGAAAGTCATCTGATTTTATAAAATAGGGGCTTTTTGCATGTTACCTGTCTAAAACTGAACCATTTACGTAAAAACTAATTTGCCCCTCTTTGCATAAACAAGACAGGCCCAAAGGCATGTTTTAAAATGTGGCCTTTATGTGTATAAAACAATTCTTGAAACCTACTTCAACCTCCTATACACTAATGGGTATAAGCATTGGGGTCATTTATACAATCTACTATATATATTTTCCTAAAAATATATCAACATTTCATATATTTGCATGCCTATATCTATATATTTACGTGTGGCAGCCCCTATTGAATTTGTGTGCTTTGTGAAATTCGCTTTTTAAAAACAGCCTCTCCCATATATTTATCCTTCGAAATTGACCGCAAAAATAAAATAACCATTAAGGTTAGGGCTCGACAATTAATGTCAAGTCACACCGATCCTAAATGGCTAACATTTTATTTCAAAAAAAAAAAAAAAAAAAAAAAAAACCATTTTGGCTTTTTACAAATCTGAAAATACTTTTGAAATCTGCCCATTTGTGCAAAATTGATCCAATTGTCAAAATTTTATAAATACACCGTTTATTAGCATCTTCTTGCAGCTTTGGCCATTATCCGAGTAGGCATTTCTAATAGAGGTTGAAAATGCGAATAGGCGTAAAATATTGGCCGTACTTGCAAAATTTGAAATCCAATTATCCCAAAAAATTTCACCTAGTGCCCTCAATAAGACATGGTCTTACCTAATTCCCCTCACTTACAAATGTTTTAAGTAAATGCCCTCCACATCATATCCCCCCCTTATGAAAGGACTATTTTGCCCCCCAACTTGTGTTAATTCACGCTGAAGGTTTCCTTCTCTCTTTCCCCATTCTGACCTCCTTCTTTCTTCTTTGTGTGGCCCCCAACTTGTTTAATTCATGTGAAAGATTTCCTTCTCTCTTTCCCCATTCCTGACCTCCTTCTTTCTTCTTTGTGTGCTATAAATTTGGGATTTTTTTTCTTGCATTTGCTTGATTCCAGTGATTTGAAGGTTTTTATTGCCTATGGCTATTAGATATTCATGTTTTGCATGGAGCTTAAATCTTGACCATGGTCAAGAGTTGCATAGAGTTTCTCTGCAAGTTGCTTATTGGTAGAATTTAAAGTCTTGGCTATTGCCAATACTTACAGAGATGTTTCTGTGTAAGTTGTCGCTTCCACCAAAACTTAGAGTCTTGGCTATTGCCAAGAGTTGTAGAGCATTTGTCTCCAACTTGTTCACTGCAGTAGAGGTAGAAGTCTTGGCAATTGCCAATACTCTTAGAGTCTTTTAGTGTAAGGTTCCCCTTGCCAGAACTTAAATTCATGGCTATTGCCAAGAGTTGCAGAGACTTTGTCTCCAACTTGTTCACTGCAGTAGAGGTAGAAGTCTTGGCAATTTCCAATACTCTCAGAGATTTTTAGTGTAAGGTCCCCCTTGCCAAAACTTAAAGTCTTGGCTATTGCCAAGAGTTGCAGAGACTTTTTCTGCAAGTTTTGCATTGCAACATAGGTAAAAGTCTTGGAAATTTCCAATACTTGCAGATACTATTTGTACAAGTTTCTCCTTCCACTAGAGTTTAAAGTTCTGGCAATTGTCAATATTTGCAGAGAATATTTGTACAAGTTCCCCCTTCCGCTGGAATTTAAAGTGTTGGCTATTGGCAATAGTTGTAGAGATTTTTTCTGTAGTTGTAGAGACCATGGCAACAGGGCTTAAAGTCTTGACAATAGGCAAGAAGTCTCTACACAACCTCCCATTGCAGTAGATTTTAAAGTATTGGCAATATTTTTCAGTCTTTGCAGCAGAACTTAAACTCTTGGCAATAGTTGCAGAGAACTTTACCCTTGCAACTTGAAGAAATCTTACGTTGAATCTTCTCTTGAACAAAGCAATCTGTGAAAAAGAATGGGGTTTTATAGTTTTCTTGATAGCATGAATGGAGAAAAGGAAGGGGAGGGACTGGGGCTTGTCTTTTTACTGATTTGTAGGGGTATTTTGGTCCGAAAAAAATTTCATTAAACTAATGAGGGCATTTTTGCTAAACATCTGTTAGTGTGGATATTTTAGCAAACCAAAGCTTCCCGTGTCATACATTTGCAAATCACCCCAATTATCCATGCTGCCTATGTCTACATTATTTTGCACAAATGGACTCAGTTCCTTAACTGGTTGTGAATTTGCCCTTTTAAGTTAGTAATATTATTTTATGAATATGATAGCGTTCACAACTTGTTTAGAGATCCCAAAACTAATTGCTCAAGCGGAAATCACTTTTCGTGGGACTTGGGGGCCTGCTTACACCTTCTTCCCCGAGTCACTTGAACTTCTTACCCTCGAATCTCTGAGAGTAAATATATTTAATAAAAGACCCGACCCTAGACATTTAGGTGACCTAATACACCTTAGAAATCCATATTAGGTTGTGACTCCGATCTTTAATTCAAACGAGTTACTCAGTCAAACCTGAATCTCGACTTGCTCCGAGTTGAGTTAAAAGTGGGGTATGACACCAGCCATATGGGTTTTTTCAGTCTTTCAGGGGGTGAAACAAGGTGATCCTCTATCGCCTACCTTATTTTTGCTTGCTGCTGGTGCCTTTCTAGACCTCTGAATGCACTGCATAGGGATGATAACTTTGTCCCGTATGGGATGCCAAAGTATCCCTACCTTAATCACCTGGCTTACGCGGATGATATGATTATTTTTTTCATCTGTTGAGGAGGGATCTTTGAAATTGGTGATGGAGACTCTTTCTAGTTATGAGCTTTCCAACGGTCAGAAAATCAATAAGGAGAAGAGTAATGTGTATATGAATGGCCAGATTTCACAGTTAATAGCTGACAGGGTGCTTGATGTCACTGAGATATCGAGGGGTGATTTTCCTTTTTAAGTATCTTGGTGTTCCTATTTATTATGCTAGGAGGAAAAATTGTCACTACAATGAGCTGGTGGAGAAGGTGCAGAAAAAGCTTGACTCCTGGACTGGTAAACTGCTTTCCATTGGTAAACGGGCGACTCTGATTTCCTCAGTACTTTAGAGTATGCCTATTCACTTGTTATCTGCATGTGACCTCCCTGCTGGGGTGGGAGCTCAACTTCACAGGATGTTTGCCAAGTTCTTCTAGAGTAACAGTGTGGGCCAGGATAACAGGCATTGGGCTTCTTAGAAGACTATGTGTCATCTTCTGAATGAAGGTGGAGTTGGCTTTAGGAGCTTGTATGATATTTCCAAGGCCATATTTGCAAAGCTTTGGCGAAATTTTCGTACCAAGCAATCTTTGTAGAGGGACTATATGAGCAACAAATACTTGAAAAAGCATCACTCTGTGGTGGTGCCATGGAAGAAGGGGACTTATGCATGGAAGAAAATGTTGTAGAGCAGGCCTGAGATGGATCATGAGATAACTTAGCAGCTGAAAAAAGGTAATTCATAATTCTGGCTTGATAACTGGACTGGACGTGGTCAGTTGTATCATGCATTTCCTCTTGAGTTTCCGTGATGAGACCGTAGTGTGTGTCTACGAAGTTGCTGAGGAT
This sequence comes from Petunia axillaris subsp. axillaris, assembly GCA_029990575.1. Lineage (NCBI taxonomy): Eukaryota > Viridiplantae > Streptophyta > Magnoliopsida > Solanales > Solanaceae > Petunia > Petunia axillaris. The sequence continues at coordinate 21,011,327 of JARKNS010000009.1, forward strand.
TGAGTATGGCTGGAGCAGCACCTCAGGGAGCTATTGCTTGAAGACATTGCTGAGCACGTGATTCATAATGTCAAGCTTCCTATTCCTCCTGACAAAAGGGATATGCCGTTTTGGATGCTGGAGCCTCGGGGCACTTTTTCAATCCGGTAAGCTTATCATTTGGTGAGGCAAAGGAAGAAACCAAGTGATCTCTACAAGTATATATGGATTAAACGTATTCCTTTTGAGATGTCGTTTTTATTATGGAGATTTTTGAAATTTAAGCTGCCCTTAGATGATATGGTGAAGAGGTGGGTAATTCAATTCCCTCTAGGTGTCATTATTATGTGAACCCTTATGTGGAAACTGTTTCCCATGTTTTTTTGAATGCGCCTGTAGCACGATATGTTTGGAAATATTTCGGAGGTCCTGCAGATCTTAATTTTGATGGGTTGCACTTGATACAAGTGATAAATTTGTGGTAGGATGCTCCTGATAGCCTGGTCCTGAGGTTGATTTACCATGCTATTCTCGTCTTTATCTTGTGGGAGTTTTGGAATCACAGATTAATTTGAGGCATGGTGGGTCGACCTCAGCTCACAGATTGGGGTATCTTGTCACTCAGCATATTATCATGTTGCTGAGAGTTCGCAGAAGGAACTTTCAGTATGTGCCTGGTAGGTGGGAGGACTTATTGCAGGTGTTAAGGGATCATATGCCTAAGCTTGTGATGACAAAGTTTGCTTGGAGTCCGCCTCAGGTGGGGTGGATCAAAATTAATACGGATGGTGCTTCTAGAGGTAATCCAGGTGTTAGTTCTTGGGCTTTTTGTGTTTGGGATGACAGGGGTGATATTGTGCATGCTCGTGCTAAGGAGATGGATGATTGCATGACCACAAATACTCAAGCGGAGGAAACTGCAATTCTTAAGGCCTTGAGGTATGTGGTTTCTACTTCCTTTGCACAAATTATTATTGAAACAGACTCAATGTTGCTCAAGAATGCAATGACAAAGATTTAGGAGGTGCATTGGCAAATTGTGCAAATAATGGAGGAGATTTGGAATTTGATGGAAAGTAGAGAGGTGGTGGTGATACATGTGTTTAGAGAAGGGAATAAATTGGCGGATTACTTGGCGAACCTAGCTATTGATCAATGAGATGTCATAGTTAATTCGTTTTATGAGTTGGATAGCATGGGAAGGACGTTGTTGAATGGGGATAAGTGTAATGAGCCATATATTTGCACGAGGCCGAGGAGAAATGTTTATAAACAAGGGAGGTGGAATTTTCGTTCATGCTCGAATCCATGTGGAGGAGAGCATGGAGGCTTTTACTACTAACTTTATTTTTTTTGTAGGTACATTCATAATTATAATTCATGGTGTGAAGAATGAGATGAATGGAAGAATCAAATGCAATGGAATGGAAATATAACAAGTTTGAATGAAGATTTCAACGAGTTGCTTGTGTTTGGGATGCATTGGGACGATAAACAAAGTATTGGAGGGCAAATTTTTCATGTTCCAGGTGAGACAGTGGCTGAGGCGACGCACCAGCGGGTGTTTCAACTGGAAGAATGCACAATTTCAGTCGATACACTGTGCCATGCAATGCATCAGTGAGTGTTTCGGCTGGAATTTAATTGATTTAATTAAATTTGGATCAGTGGTCATTCATCAAAGCGCCAACGGCTGTTTGGGATTAAAACGCCATGTTCCCAGTCCAAATAGTCACGCACGTGAAGCATGGATGAGCATATGCGCAGAAATCTCAACTTCAGCCCATACAGCCCATGACGTGAGGCATGGATTGATGTTTCGCCTTTTTGATGCCTCAACTACTTGGAGCGAGCTTGAACAACACCCATGGAATAGTTTCAACGCATTAACACTCATTGAATTAGCTTTTATCAACATTCCATCACTACATTATCTAGATTATTATTCACTAATTTTATTATTAGCTAGGGATGTTTATGTAAAGCTATTTATCAAGATGATATACTTGTTTCATTTGGTGGTATTAGCACATGATTATGCTCAACCCAAGGGAGTAAGCGTAAAATATTGGCATGTAGTTCTTAGTTTTCTAGCTGGGAATTACTTAGTATTAGCATGGTTAGATTTTATCATGATTGTAAAGACCTTTTTTATTTTTTGTTTGTTTATTATTAATAAAATTATCCACTAGGCTATAAGTTTAGTGGTATTTACTTAAAAAAATCCATAAAATAAGATATAAAATCTAGAAAATCGCCCAAAAGATAAACTGTTGATATGAATTCATCAATCACTCTTTCTAAGACACTTCCTTTTATAATGACAAGTTTGCCTACATATAGAACAAATTCTTTTCTGCTTCTCCCTCTTTGGGTTCTCACCAACTGAGGGAATGATATGATCCTAACTTCTAAGAATAGGAAATCAAGCAACAATCGATAAGATAAACGACACAAAATAAGGGATAGAAGGAAATCGGGGAAAAGATAGAAGAAAGAAAGAATCAATCCCAAAATTATAAGTAAATTAGAATACCACAAATAAGTTGTAATACCATAATTAATACGAATACAATCAAAGACCAATATCCGAGAGGGAAGAGACTTGAACTCAAGCAATGGATCTCTCATATAAGAGAATCAAAAAAGAGATCCAAGAAGAGGAAAATGGATTAAACCCACACACACTCTGACAAGAGTATTCTCAATCATCCAAAAACTCAAACTAAGGCTAATTACTCCTAATGACACTATATATAGTAATCCCTAGGTTTATTACAAAATGACTAAGTAGTTCCTAGGTACTAAAATAGTAAACTGTCTAAAACACTTCTCATCCCAACCGCGCCCAATAATGCGAAGCTTCATCGCGATCACGTTTGATTCCTCGTGATCGCGCACTTGCATGGACTGCTTCATCGCGACCGCGTACTTGAGCTAACTGCCCCTTCGCGATCGCGTCTCTTGCCTCGCGATAGCGATGCATACTCAGACTTCTAGAATCCAGCAAGCTTGCATTTGATCTTTCGCCACTTTTGACTTGAATCTTGCCTTCCATGCCCTCTTAAAGCACTCTAAGATCTTGATGCCGAGCGTGAATCTTCCACGGCTTTGAGTGCTAACTCAGATCGTATCATTCCCTCCTTCTTTCAAGGAATTCGTCCTCGAATTTGTACCTTTCAAAACCATGACGCGAATAAGTAACAACTCAATAACCTTCCAAGCACTACACAAAACGGAGGATGGAACAAACTCATACACTCTTGCTCAAAGTGCACACTCTTATGATATAGCCAAGTATCAAAATCATTCATTAAGAACATTTTTCCAATTCCAACAACAAAGACTCGATTAGAAAAGGACCAACTAGCAAGTTCATTCACAAAACAATCTTCATTTTTAAGCTCATTCGACTCATGTCAAGCCTCCATTGACGATTTATCACTCTTAACATTGGAAGCTCTAGTAAATTCTATCTCAAATTCATGCTCAAGACTAGGAACATAGCAAGTAAAGAAATTGACACTAAAACTAGCATCTATTACTTTACCACTGCAATCACTAGTGCCTCCCTCCTTCTTTAAGGAGCAATCTTCACCTTTTGAGGACTTCCAAACATTAGACAAGCTTTCAACAAATATTTTGGGGGTTAGCTTGCGAACACCCACATAATTATCACACTTGAGTAAGTCACAAGAATCATTTTCAACAAATAGTGGGTTGGCAATACTAAAATCACCTCGCAACACTTCTTCTTGCTCATTTTCAACAAATAATGGATTGTCAAACACCTTAAGACCTTGACACAAACTACCACCAAAATCAAGAATGCTATCAAATGTTATCACATCAAGATCAAGCAATTCATTTTCACATTTGTCAAACAAAGGTAGGGTGTCATGACACAAGCCATTTTTTTCACAAGTGCACCCAATTAGTGCATGCTTACAGCTTTCACTTTGACTATTAGCAATGCAAGATAAAGAATCATTAATTTTACAAAAAGCAAAGCTATCAGCCATACTCAAGTCTCTATCAAGCTTATCCAAAGAATTACAAGAGTTAGGATTAGCTTTGTTACCTTGTAGCACACCTAAAGATTCTTCTTTACCTCGACTTTCCAAATTTAAGCTCACTTGTTCATTTGGAGACTTCACTTTGATCTCCTCTTTTTCTTCAAGGAATGGAACCACTTCCAAAGAAGGATTCCCTAATTTAGCTCCTCCAAGAATACATTCAAAAGGCACAAACAACTAGAGAAACAAGAAAGATTAGAATAATAAGAATAAGGAAAATCCTCAGCCTCACTCTTTTTTTTTCCCCTCTTTCTTTTCTCTTAATTTTTTTCACACTTTTTTCTCTTTTCTTGTGACGACTCACTCACTTCACTCAATTCAAGCTCTCCTTTTTCCTCTCTTGAGTTGTCACGTGCCACTCCCTTACTCCTCTAAATCTTTTCTCTCAAAAGTTCAATTGGACTAGGACACGCGCCAAGAATCCCTTTAGAAAGGATGGGAGTAATCTTCACCTCAACTTTCAACTTGACACTACTTGAAGTGTCAATTTTCCTACCACCATCCAAGTTACATTTCTTGAATTGTCTCTTAGGAGCAAAGTCATAGCACCTCTTATTCATTCGCGCATAGTACATGTTCCTTGGTGCATTATATTGAAACTCTTTGTTTTGCATCCAAGGCATTCCCAACCAAACATGACAAGTGTACAAAGGGTATACTTCACAAAACACATATTCCTTAGATCTCCTTTTAGAAATACAAATCTTTGCTACTCTATCAATCCATACTCCATTATACTCATAAGGAGTTGCCAACTTATAACAAGGTAGTCTCAACTCCTTAACCAAAGTAGGGTTAATACAATTTGCATCAATGTTATCAACTTGTAGAATATAGCATCCATATACTTCAACACTAATAGTAAATCTACTTAGCTTCTTCTTGTGTCCATCTTCATATTAATGGCCGAATAGATCCTCAGTAGTAGTCGGACCACAAGAAGCATTCATTCCACTTGACTTACCTCCATAACTCTCCAAACCTCTCAAAGCATTATTAGAACATGACCAACCATTTGTAGCAAAAGTAGCACTTTTTCTCGCTTTAGGCCTCACATTGCCTTTCACATAAGAATTGGAAGCATTGAACGTTTTAGCACAAGTAGAAGATGTAAGCTCCATATTTCTCATGGAATAACTACCACTTCTTCTCAAACTAATGGAAAGACCACTATTACTCTTTTGCTTATTTTTAGAAACACAAAGAGAAGATGCAAATGAACATTCTCTATAATAAACATCATCATCAATTCTCTCTATGTCACTATCTATATTATCAAGTTCATTACAAGAAGAGTAAGTAGGAACATTGTACCTTGAAGCGTCACTATTATCAACTTCATGACTAGGAGCATAACAATCTTCACATTCGTCTCCATAAGCTTCATGATCATCATAGTAACTCGCTTCATCAACACAGGAGCCATAGTTCCCCAGTTCATCATAGCAACTCCCATCATCTTCATAGGAGTCATAACCTCCACAATCATCATCCGAGGACATATTTGCAACAATGAAAAGAAAAGAACCTCACAAATTCACTCCCTCACGTGTATTACTCAATATATAATCACTCAATTTTCTTTCCACTCGTGTATACACTCAAGGTAATGGCTTTTACGACCACACTCTAATGTTCTCACCACTCAAGCCTTTTTCTATGCATAGGTCTCCTTAATCACTTTAAGGTTCTACAACCTCAAATTCTCAAGGTAAGTATCCACGTCTCGGTTTGGAATATTTTATAAGACACACAAACGGACTAGGAACAAATAAAACATGCAACGAAACTTAAAAAAAAAAGAATCAAATTGGCACGAAATGAAATTGGAATTGGATGAAATTTTGTAAGTGATCAAGAAACTTAATGTATTTGATGATATGAAAGAGGTTTGGGTGATCTGAAACTATTTAGGGGTTGTTCCGAGCAATCTGTAAAGTAACTGATTTTTTGTTCAGTGCTATCACGTGATCTTGGGCGCTATCGCAAATAGGAATCAACAAATCTGCGTTGTCGCCGCGCGATCGCTAAGAGAAATAAATCACCAGACCTGCGCGATTACGTTAGAAGGTGAGCTATCGCAAAGAGCAAATTATGGGTTTGATGCAGAACTTGAAGCACAACTTTCTGAAAATTTCTTTACTTGAATCTTCACAAATCAACTTGTTTATGCTTCAAATTTGAGATATAAGCTCCTTATAAGTCCGTGAACAAACCTCAATGACCAATTCTTCAAAAACAACACCCAAAATGTAAAAGTCCCAAATCACTTGTTGATGAATTTGAAGAACCCTAGATTTTGATTCTTCAAATTGATGCCCCAAACATTGTTTGTTGTTAAATTCCTTCAAGATACAACTTCTAGAATCATCAACCAATAATTGGTAACAGAGATTTCATCCAAAGGAACCCTAAATCTATGACTCAATTTTTGAATTTTGATTCTTTTTTTGATTTTGTTTTTTTTTTGTAATTTTCAGATTTTGATAATCAAATCCTAGATAGTGTTAGTGGAAACAAACACCGATTCAAGGTCTGACACCAAATGATATGATCCTAACTGCTAAAAATAGAAAATTAAGCAACAATCGATAAGATAAATGACACAAAATAAGGGATAGCAGGGAATCGGGAAAAAGATAGAAGAAAGAAACGAATCAATCCCAAAATTATAAGTAAATTAGAATACCAAAAATAAGTTGTAATACCATAATTAATACGAATACAATCAAAGACCAATATCCGAGGGGGAAGAGACTTGATCTCTCACACAAGAGAATCCAAGAGAGATCCAAGAAGAGGAAAATGGATTAAACCCACACACACTCTGACAATAGTATTCTTAATCATCCAAAAACTCTAACTAAGACTAATTACTCCTAATTACACTATATATAGTAATCCCTAGGTTTATTACAAAATGACTAAATAGTCCCTAAGTACTAAAGTAGTAAACTGTCTGAAATGCTTCTCATCGCGACCGTGCCTTGGGTGTCACGATCGCGCCCAGTGATGTGAAGCTTCATCGCGATCACGTTGGATTCCTTACGATCGCGCACTTGCATGGACTGCTTCATCGCGACCGCGCACTTTAGCTAACTGCCTCTTCGCGATCACGCCTCTTGCCTCGCGATAGCGATGCATACTCAGACTTCCAGAATCCAGCAAGCTTGCAGTTGATCTTTTGGCCACTTTTTACTTGAATCTTACTTTCCATGCCCTCTTAAAGCACTCTAAGCTCTTGATGTCGAGCATGAATCCTCCACGGCTTTGAGCGCTAACTCGAATCGCATCAGGGAATGTGATTTACTTTCTTGCGCCCTTTACTCAATTTAACTGTAGGATGATAGACCAGTCTTCTTTTCTCTACTAGTGTCATCCATGTTTTTGGATGCGGAACGTGATAAATTATTCTATCCCAAGCTTTCTTCCCTGTGTCACTCTTGTATTTAGGATTACAAAATTTGTATATCTCGTCCTATATATCATGGCCTGGGTAGCTTCAAAGCTGCTATTGCATGGTCACAAGGAAGCTTATCAACCTGGAAAATCCTGCAAGCACATGTGTTATGTTCCAAATTAACTTGATAATCCACATCACGACCACGAACATTAAACTCATGGTCGTTTGAACGAGTAGGAGAAACCGAACAGGAGATAACGTAACGCTCCCGAACCAGATCCTCCGCTGTTGGAGTTAAGCAATGAGTGTTGCTTTGTTCTTTGCTTTTGTGCTCAACATACCACTTGGTCATATTTTCTTGGATAGCTTTAAGTACAGACACTATAGGCCAACTTCTTTGAAAATTTAGAACTGAATTAAGTGATTGTCATCAAATTGTACCTATTTCCATAAAAATTAGCTCTTGACCATTTTCAAACCTGATATCATTTTCAAGGTACCAAGCAACATCCACATTTGCTTCCATTATTGCATCAAAATAAACAGAGAACCGATCCTCTCTGTATGCTTTTGCAGCTTCTTGAAAGTTGTAAATAATGTCGCAATCGCCATACTTGGACTTCAGGTTCAAGCTAATATGGAACATGCAATATCCCTTATGTGCAAACTTGTAGACATCAGCAACATCTTTCCTTATACTTTTATTTATGTTTGATATAATACGCAAATCATCACTATCAGGAATGCATTCAGCTAAGTTCTCTAAAAAATAAGTCCATGACTTATTGTTCTCCGAGTAAACTACAACAAATGCAATTGGAAAAATATGGTGGTTACCATCTTGTGCGCAAGTTGAAATAAGTACACCACAATATTTTCCTATCAAGTGTATTCCATCTGCATAAATTACTTTTCTCAAATGAGAAAATCCTTCTGTAGTTGTCCCATAAGCAAGAAAACAGTACCTAAATTTGTGATCCTTATCTAATTTTAAGTTTGTCCTCTAACCTGGATTTGTTTGCTCCAACAAATACATGTTTCCCGGTAATAATGAATAACCTTTATGGGATCCCTTTTATGATTGCCAAGGCTACCACTTTCGCTTTCCAAGCTTTCCAGTAACTAACTTCACATCCGATTTCTTTGTGGACTAATGTTTTGATGTCTTTTGATGTTAGTCCTTGTCCAGATGAATCAAAATTTTTGCACATCATATCAACAACTACGCCATAGGAAGCATGTTTATGGAACTTTGCTGCACTTTTAACCTCACAATTATGCACTTTACATTACTCTTTAACAACGAAGCGTGAAGAATTCACCAACTTCACAACACGTAAGTGCCAAGTACATTCCTCAATAATGCATTTCACAAAAACTAACGAGAGTAGACTTCTTTGTCTTGAACTGAAACATTGTTGTAATAGCAATCATTCTTAACTTCCTCACAACTTCTTTTTTGTTTTCAAATATTTTTCCCAGACGAAGATCTGAAAGATCACTAAATCCACCACCGTTGTTGCACTCGTCATATGGTTGTAAAGCTGTCTTCCAAGCCATATCTTCCCTAGTGATTGATTGTTCAAAAAATATCATATCAACACTCACTCCTTCCTTAGCACAACCCCCACCTGTATGAATAGTTTAAGAATCAGCTTGAGGAATTATATTCTGCTCTAATTGTGGTTAGTCAAACTTATCCATTATTTCCTCATCTTCTGGTAAAATAAGACGATAAAGCTTCAACCACATTGTGCTCATTGTTTTCCACAAAAATCTCTGTTTCACCATTTCCATGATTTATTTTTTATTTTCCTTCTACTTCCTCAAGTAAACAAACTTTTAGTGTTGGCCTGGCACCTCGCTCACCAACAATTGTCAAATAGGATTTTAAGTCAAAATCATCTTCTAATGTAGCATACGATGTCTCTTGCCAATTTTTATCCAAAACCATAGGCTTGTAACTCATATTAATGTTGCAAGGGTCACATGTTATCTTTCATTGTTGACGTATTAATTCTACTAAACCATCATAACATATTTCTTGACGACAGTGAATCACCCAAGCAACTTTCTCCTCCTTAGATTCAAATTGAATGCAAATAATCAAATCGCCCATTGATATCTATAAATACTAATCACCTGCAAAAGCAAAAAAAAAAAAAAAAAAAAAGTTAATTAGTACCAATCTCCTATCTTCAACAAATAGATATCTTGTATTTTGTATTAAGATCTCCTAAGCTTTAATATTTGAATCTCCTGATTTAGTAATTAAATCTCTTTTCAGGTATATATAGAAAGATCTCATGCATTTTATACTAAGTTCTCCTACGTCTAATATACAAATATCCTGCTATAACCATCAAATCTCGCTTCTGGTTCATCTCTTCTATGAGTTCTTCTCCTACTTCTCAATTTAATCCACATAAAAAAAAAAAAAAACAAACTTGATAGAATGTGTTACTTACCAAGCAATATATAAACTCAAAACAACTGTGTGCAAGGCAGCAATTGTCAAAACTCAAATCAGTAATCTTCTATTGTGTGAACTTAAAACCATAATATTTTGTAGGAATGGAAGTTTTGGGAGCTTTTAAGTGATGCATTATGGGTCAAGCTTTCGTGTATGATCGTTTTGTTCCAGCCACTTCTAGGAAAAAGCGGGATTCTGCTGTTTTTTGCCTTCCATGATCATATATTTTGCCACCAAAATTAGTAAATAATCTTTTAATATTGCATGATATCCTCCTATTTTGCATGATAGTCCTTATTTTAGCACCTTCTTTGCAAATTTGAGAATATAATGCTGACTTGGCAAGTTTTTATTAATATGTAGGTCCCACAAGGGTCATAAACTTAAAATACAATGCTAAATTTTCTTAAAACAAAAATACTAATTGTAAAGGGACAAATAACCATTTGTATAAATTAGATATATATTTACTTCGACCTTTAAATAACCACAACCAACCGCCAAGACATACACATATATAAAAATACAAAGATATACACGTATATACACATATATACACACACAAAACGAAAAAGAAAATAAAAAGGAGAAGAAGCAGATCGGAGGCCTAGCAGCCTCCACCGCAGTGGCTTCCTCAACGCAGCAGTAAAGCGGCACAGCGGCAAGGTAGTGGCAGATTCTGATGCTTCAACCGTCGGATAAGGGTGGGGGACTGGGGGAGGGGCAGATGGTGGGTGGAGGATGGGGAGAAAAAGAGATAAGAGTTAGGTATTCGAGAGAGAGAAAAATATCTAAATAGTATGTTTTGTAAATAAACTATAAAAATATCATTATGTCTCGTAATTTTTTAAGAATGTCGTTATCATGGGTGATTAATCTCTTTAAAGTGACTCTGAACGTAATTTTTCTAATTTTCAATAGGAAAATTTACACAAAAATGACTAGCGTAATAGCTAAATTACAAAAATACCGATGTTTTCTACATTTACAAAACATAACAATAGTTTTTAATATTTATACCATTTTTTAATCTCCACTTTCCCACCCACAAAACCCTAATTTTTTCTTCTCTCTTTCTCTCTCCTCCTCTACCCATCCACCCACCCCCGCCGCCGTCCTTTCCTCTCTCCGGCGAGCAGATCCGGCCAACCCCAGTCGCGCCCCGCTGTTGCTCCTCACTCCTCTCCAGCGCTGTTGCCGCCGCAGTGCAGCTCCTCGCGGCGGCACTGTTGCATTGCAGCAGCTGCTGCTCTGATTTAACTTTTCCGGTAGGGTTTTCGGTGGTGGATTTTCAGATCTGTTCTTTTCCCCTTTTTTCCTTTTTATATGTGTAGTATGTATATTTTTGTATTTTTTGTATAAAATCCGTATATACTTGTATTTTTTGTATATAAAATATCTATCTTCCACTTTTTGTATGTGTATGTTGTTTGTATTTTTTTGTATATCTTTGTATGTTTGTGTATTTTTTTTATATGTTTGTGCATGTTTGATTTCAAAACACTAATTAATATGAAGTTTCATATGTATATATTTGTATATTTTATATGTTTCCCTTTATAGATCTAAAAAAAATTATAAATCCGGCGACCTACCGCCGCCAGCCTGCTGTTGACCGGCGGTGACCGGCCGCTGGTCACTGGCGCCGCCACTGGTGACTAAAACAGTTGTGAGGGAGATGGTAAAACCCTAATTGTATGGTGTAAATGCATTTTGTACATGCTATGTAAAAAAGTATTGTTATTTTTTGTAAATTAGTATAGTGTTGTTATGTTTTGTAAATATGACATTAGGGTAGTATATTTGTGTAAATCTTCCTTTTCAATGTAAAAATTTTGCCCAGCAGCCACTTTTAACACTGATATTTGGTTTGAGGCCACTATTTTCTTTGGTCTTACACTAGAGGCCACTTTTGGGCCTTTACTAAATAAATATTGACTTAAGTTTTGATAATTGACTGAAGTTCAGTCCATACGGCCCCTGGACTGAAGTTTCATCTTTAAGGACTGAACTTCAGTCCATATGGCCATGGACTGAACTTCAGTCTATGGCCATCTTTAAGGATTGAACTTCAGTCCATATGGCCCTGGACTGAAGTTCCATCTTAAGGACTGGACTGAAGTTCTATCTCTTTAAACAAAAGTGGCCACAAACTAAATATTTTGATATTAGTGGCCTGTGCCCAAAAATCAGTGGCAAAAAGGGCCTTTCGTGCACTTTCCCCCTACAGAGCAAGCCCATCAAGAGACTTCAGCAAGTTCTCAAATATGAAACATGCATAGGGACCAGAAAGGCCAAAACCAATGTAATTAATTCCCTATCAACATGTTTGTTCCAATTCTATAATCATTGGCGCAACTCAATAGTCTTCACTTGCACAGCGTCTAACATTTTGCCCTCACAAAGTGTAAAATATCGTTTAACATTGACTTTGCATTCTCAAAAGTTGAAAACAAAAATATTCTTATCGTTCCCCATATATATCATATTTTCCCATTGTTTTACTATTAATATTAATCCATCTTAGCTACTTTATGTTGTCTTTCTGTGCATCTCTCGCCAAGTCATATCAAGATTAGAGACCCACAAACAAGAACTAAATCAGAGATGAACAAAACTTTGTATATGCCGTAATTGTTTGGTAAAAAACTTATAAATCTCTCCACGAGATATAGACTCTATTAATACCAATCTTCTAAAGATTGGACACCGATCTTGTACATTCTTTTATCTTGAACAACTTTGTGCAAGCACCAAGATGATTTGGTAACAGACTTTTTACATCTCCCCTAGAGATATAAACGATATTATGACCACCACTCTTGTAAAGATTAACAAATGAAAAAAGTAAACCTTTACATGTAGATGCATGAAAGAGAATCTAGCTATGGCCTGCACAAAAAGAACAGCACCTTCTCTAGACGCCGCGATGAACTTTTCACTTGACTGCACGTCAATCCTTGTAACATTAATCGCCCTGTTCATGAAATTTCATCACCCCTTACAGCAACTAAAGAGGGCAGAAAGGTTGCATTTTCCTCTCAACATCAGAGTTTAAGGAAGCATTTCAACTAGAGCAACAGTTTTTGTTGCGTTGAGACTTCTGAAATTCCTTTTGTTTCAAAATTTGGTTCTTCACTACTGTAGAACCTTTATCCAGCAGACTTGGTTCCTCCAGTATCTGTAAGGGAAATTTGTGCAGTTAGCACAAACAATTAGCTCACAGAGTTCAAGAATCATTATGTGTTCAGTAAGAAACACAAAGTGGGAATTCAGCGAATGATAAACTACAGAGTTGATGTATCGTCCTTCAGGACCAGATATCATCAAAGATCAAGGGACCATATCTTCAGAATGTTAATGGCTCAAGACGGACTTCAATGGAACTTAACAACTCTCGACATGTACGAAGCCCTTCTGACTAGTTCCAGTAAAATTTGTTCAACAGATATAATCAGCAGGAGCCGAGTAGCTAGAAAGCTTTTCTATAATCCAGCAAAGGTCTGGTTTTCCATTTACATAATACATTTGTATATCGCATTGATATGCATTTGTTGCAAAATAAGAACGGTGAATACAGCTCCATATTAAAGCAGGGATGTAGTTGCAGTATATTGCTACCAACCTTAAAAGTTATTCCACAAATGAACAACAAATATTTTCTATGAAACATTACCTATATCTGCTAGCCCCTTTTTTGTAATCTCATCATTACCAGTACCTATGTAATTCTGTTGGGAACCAAGCATCTATGCAATCGGCCACAAGAAACTCTGATAAACTATATCTGAAAAAAGTAGCAAAAGTGTCTTTGAGGAGTACCTTCAGCGTGAGATCTTTAAAACAGAGCTGCACATTTTCTCTTGTCCTAGCACTACATTCAAGAAATAAACAATTGTGCTCCTTTGCGAATGCCAGGCCTTCTTCTCTAGTTACAGCCCTTTCGCTATCCTGAAATAGGACATGTCAGTAACATGAGAATATTCATTATTATTGAGATTGATCTTGTTTTTTGTGCATCTTAGGGCCATGATTGATGGGAGAGAAATTATTAAATGATCACAAAATGCTTTTAACAATATTTTCCGACATCAAAGCAAAGTATGAAACATTTCGTCCGCAAAAAGATTGATCTGATTCATCTAAGCGAACATGGTGAGTTTCCACATGCATTTGTTTATTAGGTTCACGGATAGTGACGTTGAGAATGATTATCAGAATTTCCTCTTGTTGAATATTGCAGATAAGCAGATCGACTCCCTCAGTAACTCTTTGGTCCTAAATAGAAATGAAAAGATATACAAATGAACTACCAATTTTCACCTCTTGCTCCTCTTCCTACGCAAATTCAGAACAAATGGATGGATTAAGTAATACGTGACTTCATCGTCAAACAAAAGGATAAGCCACACTCACCCTATCAACTTTGTTCCCGACTAGCATCTTGATACAGTCAGGATTTGTGGAGTAAAATTTTATATCCTTTTGCCAAGTTTCTGATAAGCTTGTAAAAGTGTCTCGCCTTGTGACATCATACACTAAGATATCAAGCATACTATTAGTTGTCACATTAGCAAGTCACTAACACCTCCACAAAACGAGATGAGCGGATGGCTTACCTAGTATTATTCCATGAGCCCCTCTATAATATGAACTTGTTAATGCTCCAAACCTCTCTTGTCCAGCTGCAGGGAGATACAAGGTACTCAAAAGCCGTACCTTTAAATTGCATAAAAGGGAAAGGGGAAAAGAAAGGGCCTTTAAGAAGTATAAGCTGAGTAACTACGCGTTACGTCAGTTCAATTTTTAAGAAGAGCGCGCCCATCATTCAATAACGCTCTGACTGAACTGATTTTGTTTTTTCTTTATTTTACTTTTGGCACCGCAAGGTGGTATAATCTCCAATAAAAAACAGCATAATCTCAACAATAGGCTTTATTACCTGTATCCCAAATTGTTAATTTCAACCTCTTGCCACCAACTGTTAGCATCCTGATTTTGAAGTCCACACCTTAACATTTCAAATAAATGTGAGAGACTGATTTGTCCATTTCCTTAGTTAATCAAAGCAATAAACTGAAAGACATACATCACAGTTTACAGGTACAGAGCAAATTCTAATTTGAAACCAGGAGATTTCACTTGGTATTGAACGCCATTTCTATTGCCCCGCGGATTTAATACCTAAGCAGTGGATTGTCCCCTGACCCCAATCCCTGAGGAAAACGATTTTTCATTAAATTTGAGATGATTGATTCTCTCCATAAACAGTACCAGTTTTGGTAAATTTAAGCTCCACATCCCTTAAATTCAATTATTTCATATCATAGGCAACTCCAACTACCTTCATGTATATCACTGAAAACTGTTAAAGTCTTACTTGACTATACCGTCACTCATCCAAATTCTAATACTAATATAGAAAGTCATAAAAGGAAAAGAAATTGAGTGTATCCAATATTCCTTTCCCTAATCGATTAATAGGTCCGATTCAGGAAAGACGATCAATAGCTTTAGTCATAAATGTTTGTCTAAATTACCTAACATTTTACTTAATTTAATCATCGATTCTTGTTTTTCTAAATTTAGTTTGTTCTGAAATGACTAATATTTGGGACTTGACAATAGACGTACAACTAATGTCAGGTCCCCGGTAAACCTGAACGGCAAAAACAGCAGAACGAAAAAACCATCAACCTGAACAAAACCACCCCAAAAAATTACAAAGCACAAATATGGCATATATCTAACAAACATTAATAAGTTTCCAGTTCTTGACAGTGGCGGAGCTAAAGGCAAGGGAAGGTTTCAATTGAATCCCTTTGTTCAAATATTATACTGTGCAAGTAGAGTAAAACAAACTTTTATAACTGTTGAATCTCCATAACATAAAGGAAGCCTATAGACTATAGGCATAGCAGTTTCGCATTTATATGATATACTTGTTAGAATTCCTGACTCCGCCACTGCTTAATCAGAAGCTGACCCTGTAAAGGTGAGCTACTTCAACAACCAAAAAAAAACAAGAAAACCAATAACAACAACAACAGCCCGTATGATTCTACAAGTGAGGTATAGGGGGAGTGAAGTGTATGTAGACCTTACTCCTACCTCCTGCCTTCCTCGAGTGAAGTAGAGAGGTTGGTTCCGAATAAACAAGCATAATGAATAATAAAAACTATAAAAGTTAGTCCATTTAATTACCAATAGTAGGAGAAAGGTCTTGAGGAAGATGGTGAGAAATAAAGCTGAGAAGAAGACTACTTTTACCAACACCAGAATCTCCAACAAGCAGAATCTTGAAAGAATAATCATAACTACTAGGACTACTCATGCCACCATAATTATGATTTTTCCTCCTATCCATCATGGTCATCATCATCAATAATCTTGAACACTAATTAAGTCCACATCGTACTTAATACTTCTGCTAAAAGATTATCTCTGTTTTTCAAAGTTTCGTTGAAAACAAGGAAGAAAAAAACAAAGAAAAATATTGAAAAATGAATAGTGGATATTGAAAATTTTGAATTAAAACAATTATTGGAAATTTGAAAGAGTAAGAAGAGAAAGAGATTGTTTTATGGAGTTGGCGGGTGAAGTACTCCGTAATACTTAGGACAAATGTTGTCTTTTCATAGAGACATTTGTGAGGAAGATTTGTACACGCGCCAGCACCAGCTAGATGCTGATGACATTTAAGGGACCTACTTAACCATCTTGTTAAGTGCTACCTTATGTGATTTACCACGACAATATATATTAGTTAAACTCATTATAAATATTCATTAATCTGACTAATTGAATTGATGCCTAATTGATATTAAGTAATTATTAAAGAGTAAGCGGCTCTTAATAGAAATTTCTTTCGTATCATAGCTCGAGATCTTTGATTAACCATATAAAAATTTTAATCATCTCAATCTATACGCTTATAATAATACATTTTAATTAATGTAACACTCCTTTTTATTATTATTTTAAAAAGAATAACACATTTATATATTTAAAAACAATTTAACTTTAAATTTATTTATTTTATCCTAAATAAAATAATTTAAGCCATTTTCATATTTTTTAGATTATAAATTTGAAAAGTTCACATCTATTTGTTATACTTTTCAAAAGCTTACATAATTGGGACGGAATGAGTCTTTTATTTTTGTTTGTCTTCTTCTGTTTGTAAGTTTTAAGAGTTTCGTGTATTTATCGGCAATTTACATTATTAAACTCTTTTTATTAGATTAGTATAGTGCTACGACAAATCGTGTTCCAAATGATAGCATTCGTGTATCATCATTTGACTAATGATGAAGTGTAGATATTAAATTGACTTATACATTATATAGATAATGATAAAAAATATTAGAAGAATTGTAGAATTTCGCGCGTGAGTCAAGGAATAGTGAACATATTGAAATATTTCGAACTGAGAAATAAAAAAAATAAAAAAAATAAAAAAAGGATGAGAATAGACATTCTAAGACGTCCTCCTTATAGTAAACTCATGTTAGAACTATTGGTGGCTTGAAATGTTAAAGAAAAATAGCAAGAACTATAAATTTTTTACCTATACATATATAGTAGTAATTACAAATTCAGTAAGATTGATATGATTAGTAAAACATTTACTCCTTTTTATTCCATTACTTATGCTCTATGTACATATGCCATCCAATCTTAACTATGCTATAACATAAGAAAAAAATTTAAATTCATCAAAAGTTTATGTAAAGCGATAAACTTAAGTGATTAAATTGAATTCAGAAAAAGTTGATAACGAAATTTAACTTTTTAAGTTACACAATAATGTATTGGGTCAAATCCGTCGTCACCAAAGTTGGTGACTAAGCATCCACGTAGGACGACGTATAGACGACACATGGCTGTGAATGGACATAAAGGCAATGGATAGAATCGAAGACGGACAGTTGCAACGGACAGATGAACAGTCGCTACGGCCAGAAAAGTCGCAGCTCATCAATCAAGCCAGTTCAGAATAGAAATCTTATCCATAAACAACGTAACCGTTCGACTAAGGAGTTACAACTGCTTGTGAACGGACACATAGTTATCTATATATTTTAATTTAGATCACAAGCATGGGACCTAATGCTTCTTTGAACATACACTTGTATTCAAACTATTTACTAACATCCAATTCTTTATCTTCAGTCAATATTTATTACTACTGCTGAAAATCGAAAGATCTCATTTATTGTTCCATTGATTGAATATCATAAAGAGTACGAGGAAGGGAATTTGATCAAGTCTATACGGCCTGAGCACGGTTCCTTTTGTTCAAATATTCATTTATTGTATCGCATTGATTGCATCTTTATTTCTTCGCATTTATTACCGTCATTCATATCTTTTCATAAAGAGCATTTAATCTCGATTATTGACCGTGACTCCGCTTTATAAATTCAATTGTGACTTAACCTAATAAAACTAAATTACGGTTAAACAATTTGGCGACCACAGTGGGAGCCGGTCAATAACTTCCGTAGGTTGACTGCTCATCGTATTTTATTCTTTATTCGTTTTCTTCTCGCTCGCTGGTTCTCCTCATTTTCTTTTTGTCAAAATGGCAGATAACAACTCGCACAACAACGCTCCCATTGACGGGCAACAAGACCTCAACGCTGCGGAGCAGGTAGACTTGAATTTGGCCGGGGACGAGCAGCAAGATGTTCTTCCTGCAGACGACGACGCGATCCCCATTGCAGAGGACGAGAACGTACTCCCGGCGGAACAGGAGAACGAGCACAGCCAGCAAGGTAGCAGAAATAGCCGCCATCCTGGCCGAGGAAACGTCGACCAGGGGCCTGGAGGATCTAGAAGGCCCAATGGTCCTGGGAATTCGAGGAACTCTCAAGACGCTGTCCTTGAATTCATACGGCAACAGGCTGAGATCAACAGGCAAATACGGGAAGCTATCGACAGCCTACGAGGACAAAACCTGCCAAACACAGGAAATCCACCCATGGGACGTCCAAGGGATGCTTCACCCTCTCATGCCTCGAGGCGCGCTGAAAATCAGAATGCAGGATTAGCGGTGCCAACGGAAATGAGCGAGGTCATGGAGGCCCTCACCAGGCAGTTCAAAGAGAGCCAGGAGGCCCTGCAGCGCTCTCTTCATGAGAGGATTGACCAGATCCCTGGCGCACCACCCACTTTGAAGAAAGTTGACGTTCAACGGTATACTCAAAGGCCTTGGAAGAAAGAAGCAGCACCAAAGGCCATCCCCAAAACATTCAAAATGCCAAACATACCAAGATACCGGGGAACAACTGACCCCAATGACCACTTGATGATGTTCAGCAATTTCATAAAGGCGAGCGATCTCACCGACGAGGAGATCGAATCAGTGCAATTGAAGAAGTTCGTAGAAACCTTGGCGGATGGCGCTCTACGGTGGTATTCAATGCTGCCACCAAATTCGATAGGATCTTTTGCCGAGATGGCGGAGTTATTTGTCAAAGCACACACAGGCGCTCAGAAAACAGAAACAAGAGTTGAGGACATCTTTGAAATCAAGCAACTGCCCGGGGAGTCCCTCCGGAAGTATGTGGATCGCTTTCAGCGCGAACGTATGTTGCTACCCAAAGTTCCAGATCGATGGGCGGCTATTGCATTCATAAACAGCTTCGACGTCAAGAGCTCTGAAGCGACCAGGCGGTTGTATGAGTCCCTGCGAGAATATCCTGTGGCAAACTGGTCGGATGTCTACAACCGTTATAATTCCAAGGTACGTATAGACGAAGATAAATTGATTGGCACAGGTACCTGAGGACGGAGCCAAACTCGCACCAATGGCACTGGGGGAAAGATCGAGACAGATAGGCCGGACGCACGACACGAGCCATATCCCAGTCGGTCGCGTAACAACTCAAACGGATGTGGTCGTAACAACAAAGGCCTGGCAAGGGGCAATGATTCCACCTCAACTTCTAGTGGAATTCCAACCCTGCCCATCTTCAACATCGGAGCAGTCGAACTTGTAGCAGTGCTCGAGGAGATGAGCGAAAAGGTCAAATGGCCTAAGGATATGAAGGGCGACCCCAGCAAACGCAACAAAAACTTATGGTGTGAATTCCATCGCGATCACGGCCACACAACGGATGACTGCAAGGCTCTAAGGTACGAAGTTGCTAATTTGTTGAAACAGGGCTATCTCAAGGAGTACTTGACAGAAAAAGGAAAGCAAACTCACGCGAAGGCCCAGCAAAATAAATCAGGACCTCCCCGAGTATCATCTCCAAAAATGACAGTCAACGTCATCTCTGGTGGAATTGAGGTTGATGCAGTCACATACACAACAAGGAAATATGCCAAAGTCTCTATTACAAAGACCAAACGACCATGACTTGAGGATACGATGACTTTTGAAGAAGCAGATGCAGATGGCTTGCAATTTCCTCACATGGACGCTTTAGTGATAACATTACGAGTGGAAGAATTCGACGTCAAGAGAGTACTCGTTGATCCAGGCAGTTCAGCAAACATCATATTGTCTCGGGTCGTGCAGCAGTTGAAACTATACGATGGGATTGTACCAATTTCTCGCGTTCTCTCAGGATTTAACAATTCCAGCGAGAAAACGTTGGGAGAAATTACATTGACGACCCTGGTCGAAGGCGTCACGAGACGAACAACGTTTCATGTCATTGATGGGGACATGGCCTACAACATAATCCTTGGGAGGCCATGGATACACGATATGCAGGCAGTCCCGTCAACCTATCATCAAGTGATGAAATTCCCTTCAGAGTGGGGAATACGGGAAGTTCGGGGAGAGCAGCGTTGCGCTAGAGATTGCTACTCAGTTGCAGTCAAGCTCCCCGAGGAAGCAAAATAGCAATTAAAGAACCCGGGATCAGAATCAAGCAATGAAGCATCAAACTACCAAGTCCCGGAATTCATATCAAAACTGGATGCACGGGAAGAGTACACGCCAACTATTGAAGCTTTGGAACCAGAAGAACTTTTCGACAACATGCCCGAAAGGAAGGTATATTTGGGAGCGGAGTTAAACAAAGACTTGCGCAAAGATATCTTGCACTTCCTCAAGGAGCGGCACACCACCTTTGCGTGGTCACATGCAGATATGACAGGAATCTCCCCGAAAATTATCTCTCACAAGTTGAACGTGGATCCATACTACCGCCCGGTGAAGCAAAAGAAGCGCCAACAAGGAGCATTCAGGAACCAGATCATAAATGACGAAGTTGACCGCTTGCTCAAGATTGGCTCCGTCCGAGAAGTCAAGTATCCAGATTGGTTGGCCAATGTGGTCGTAGTGGCAAAGAAAAACGGCAAGTGGAGGGTCTGCATCGACTTCACTGATCTGAACAAAGCCTGCCCGAAAGACTCTTATCCACTACCTCAAATTGACCACCTAATCGACGCGACGGCCGGGCACGAAGTGCTTACATTCCTTGATGCATATTCAAGCTATAACCAAATCTTAATGAATCCCGACGACCAGGAGAAAACTTCCTTCATTACTTGCCGAGGTACGTATTGCTACAAAGTAATGCCTTTTGGACTTAAAAATGCAGGTGCAACTTACCAACGATTAGTCAACCGGATGTTTCACGACCACATTGGCAAAACCATGGAGGTTTACATCGACGACATGCTGATCAAGTCCAAACGGGCAGAAGATCACTTAGCTCATTTGAAGGAGGCCTTTCGAATCCTTGATCAATACAACATGAAACTCAACCCGGAGAAATGCGCATTTGGAGTGGGTTCAGGGAAATTCCTTGGTTTCATCGTTTCCCAGCGAGGGATCGAGGTGAACCCCGCCCAGATAAAAGCGATAGAAGCCATCCCTGACGTACTTCATAACAGAAAAGATGTAATGCGGCTGACCGGGAGAGTAGCAGCGCTGAGGAGATTCATCTCCCGCTCATCTGATCGGTGCAAAAGCTTCTTCGACGTGCTGAAACAGAACAAGGAGTTCGAATGGACCCCTGAATGTCAGCAAGCACTTAAGGATTTGAAGCGGTACTTGTCAAGCCCGCCTTTACTTTCAACGCCACAACCAGGTGAACAACTATTGCTCTACCTGGCCGTGTCTGAGTCTGCGGTAAGTGCAGTTTTGGTTCGAGAAGACAAAGGTAAGCATCTACCAATTTATTACATTAGCAAATCCTTATTAGATGCTGAAACCCGCTATCAACCTTTGGAGAAATTAGCACTAGCATTGGTAATCGCTGCCCGTAAATTAAGACCTTATTTTCAAAGTCACTCAATAGCTGTAGTTACTACCTTCCCCTTACGCAATATCTTACACAAACCTGAATTCTCGGGCAGGCTAGTAAAATGGGCAGTAGAATTAAGTGAGTTTGATATATCTTATCAACCCCGGGTAGCCATAAAATCTCAAGCTCTAGCAGACTTTATCGCAGATTTTAGCGCGACTATGTACCCTGATGCTCAGCGTGAGGCGGTTCTTTTCGCCGGATCGGAGTCGGGGACTTGGACCTTACACACTGACGGGTCCTCAAGCGTAAAGGGGTCAGGGTTAGGCTTAGTCCTCACCACTCCCTCGGGGGAGACCATTAGACAGGCCATAAAATGTCCCTTTATTACTAATAATAAGGCCGAATATGAGGCCGTAATTGCAGGATTAAAACTGGCTCGAGATTATGGAGCAGACAGGATTCATCTTAAGAGTGACTCTGCCCTGGTCATCAACCAGATAACTGGAGGTTTCGCCGCAAGGGAGTCTCGTATGCAAAGGTATCTTGCCCGAGTTACTGGTTTGCTGGCACAATTCGACAATTGGGAAGCCACATAGATCCCACGAGAGGAGAATCATGAGGCCGACGCTTTGGCAAACTTGGGTTCAGTCGCAGAAATTGGAGCAGCAGGTTCAGTGGCCGTAGCTCATCTCCTATGTACAACAATCGATAAAGACGCAATGGAGGTCAACACGACCAGTCTGACTTGGGATTGGAGGAATGAGTTAATCAATTATATACTGCATGGAACCCTACCATCAGACGTTAAGGCTGCTCGAAAACTGAGGATAAAAGCTGTCAGGTATACAATTATAGATGGCACCCTCTATCGTAAGACTTTTGCAGGCCCACTTGCCAAATGTCTAGGTCCCAGCCAAACTGAGTATGTGATGAGGGAAGTTCACGAGGGATGCTGTGGAAATCACTTGGGAGGAAAGGCGCTTGCGCAAAAACTTATACGAGCAGGCTATTATTGGGACAAAATGGAAAAAGATACTACCGAGTTTGTCAAAAAATGTGACAAGTGCCAAAGGTTTGCACATCTCCTCCATCAACCAGCAGAGCCCTTGCATTCAATCATCTCCCCGTGGCCGTTTATGAAATGGGGAATGGACATCGTTGGGCCACTGCCCACTGCACCCAGAGGGGTACGTTTCTTGCTAATCATTACTGATTATTTTACTAAGTGGGTTGAAGCTGCAGCATATTCAAAGATACGTCAAACGGAAGTAGTTGATTTCCTTTGGCGTTATGTCATTTGTCGATTCGGAGCACCCAGAGAGATTGTCATGGATAACGGTCCCCAATTCGTTGGTCAGAGGGTCACAAAGTTCCTTGAGGATCTGCATATTAAAAGGATTACTTCCTCCCCATATCACCCAGTGGCAAACGGGCAGGCGGAATCGACCAACGAGATAATAGTGGACTCACTCAAGAAGCGTCTCGAGCAGGCCAAAGGATGCTGGGTGGAAGAACTCCCCGGGGTTCTTTGGGCATATCGAACAACCACAAAAATGAGCACCGGGGAGACGCCCTATTCCTTAGTATATGGTTCTGATGCATTAATTCCAGTCGAAATCGGCGAGCCAAGTCTACGATATGCTCATGCAACTGCAGAGTCTAATTCATTCAACCTCTCCGAGGAGTTGGATTTCCTAGAAGAACGCAGAGAATTAGCACTTATACGAGTAGTGGCTCAGAAAGAAAGGATAAAGCAATATTATAATCGGGGACTGAGGCTACGTAACTTCGAAGTCGGGGACTTTGTATTGCGTAGAGTCTCCCAGAATATGCAAGAGGCAAACGTCGGCAAACTTGGTCCAAACTGGGAGGGTCCCTACAAGGTGGTTGCATCAGATAGTAAGGGTTCATACCGTTTGGCACGACCAGATGGATCGCTTCTGCCCAGCAGTTGGAACGTGACTCACTTGAAGAGGTACTACTTCTAAGTGGTACACGGGTTAGTGTTTCTATCCATTTTCTGTTGCTTACCTGCCTTCGTTCTTTTTTAAGTTGCTCTGTTTTCTTATCTTTGTCTAAATGGTACTAACGGTCTTCAAAAGGCCAGATCCGTTTAGCTCAACTGGTAGAGCTCGAAGTCCTCGTGCTTCGCGGCTGTGGGTTCAAATCCCGCAACGGACACACTCCTCTTTTGGTTATATGTGTTCTCTGATTCAGCGTTTCACCCATTGTCTTTTTATGTCTGAAATTACGAAATTTCAACATAAAAACAGGGGGGTGGCAAGGGCCCCAGTAGGCCAAAGTCCCGGCTAACATAAGTGACCTTCGAGCAGAGCAAGGTCTTAGTCATTTGCTAAATCCACGACTAAGCAGAATCAAGTAAGTTCAATAGAACTATTTTACTTGTGCTACGTTATTTTCTACATTTTGCGGCCAGTATTCGCCCAAGTCCTACAACTTTACGACCAAACAATCTTGTGTTCTGGTTTACAACCAAACAATCTTGTGTTCTGGTTCACAACCAAACAATCCTGTGTTCTGGTCATTGGGTTGCCTATCCTTTTCAATAGAAATAACAGGGCAACCTTAACAAAATTTTCTCTGCAAAAACTTTCAATTGTCAAATATGATAAGCGAAGTTTATCGCAAGACCATCTTACACGGCCAGATTTCAGTCAGCCTAAACGGCCTGGTTTCGTCCAGCCCAGGGGGCCTGATTTCAGTCATCTTAAATAAGGGTAGCTTAACCCGGTTATGGTCAGATTCTATTTCAAAACATCTGCGCAGATTAACACCAAAAAGGGAACTCAGACACTAAGATTTGAAATATAATTTTGACCTCTGAAAACCTCACTAAGCAATAAATAACAACAGCATTCATATAATCGAAACTTGAGAGACCAAAAGTGGTCGTCAAGCCTCGCCAGTCAGACAAAAAGGAAGCAGCCAAAATATACATTCATTCATGAGTTAACAATATTCAGAGTTAGCAACATCCAATAAATTTACAAGAAGGACTAGACGAGGCATCAATCGTCATTTTGGCCAGGGTCTCGACCTGATGCACTAGCTCCATCAGTCGGATCCCCACCCAAATCTTCATCGTCATTGTCCTCACTGCCTTCATCGTCCTCTTCGACATCATCATCGTCAGCTCCTACCTCCATGCCCAAAACTTGCTTGACACTGATGATAGCTGCTATGGTCTGATCAAGGACTAAGTCGACGTTAATCTGGCCGTGCTGCATTTGGATAAGCAACTTATTCTTGGCCTCAAGAGCTTCCAGTTTGGAGTCGATTGTATAACGATCCCTCAAATTTGCCAACTCCATCGTCAGTAGCTCTTGGACCTTCGCAGATTCCACAGCCCGATTCTTGGCCTCTTGTAGTTCTCCTCGAGCAGCCTGAGATTCAGCTTCAGCTTTGTTCATGTTTCTCAGCATCAGGTCGGAAGCGTTGCGGATGCTCTCCAGAGTAACTTCTTTCACATTAAGCTCATGGGCAAGTTGGGAAATCTGACGGCCTTGCTCATCCATCTTAGCTTTCAGATCTTCAAAAGATAACGCAAACCTTTCCTTCTCATCCAGAAGACGGTCCCTCTCCTCGAGGAGTGCGCTTATCTTGTCGTTAGCCTCAGCGTTGGATTTCTCCAACCTGTCTATCTTGTCCTCAAAGAAGCCACGCCTCCCCTCCAGGACCCGCTTCTCCCCGATCAGAGCTTGCTTTTCCTCTTCTAAGGCTTGATTGTCCCGAAGAGCGTTCAAAAGATCTTTCTTAAGGCCAAGGACTTGTTCCTGATTGTTCAGCCTAGAACGGAACATGACCTCGGCAGCCATCATACTTGCCTGGCAACAAGTAAAAATGCGTAGGTAATTAGAACTAAGGTGTCGACAAAAGTAAAGGAGTAAAGGGGGAAACATTACCCGAGCAGTGTCTTCAGCGATTGCATAAGCCAGCTGCTCGTCGCTCATACTGCGCATGTTCCACTCCTCGCGAGGACCAATCAGGTTGGACATCACTTTAACTAAGTGGCCAGGCTTCGTCAAAAAATCTGTGTCCGGGGAAATGGAAAAGTCGCACTCCCTCATACACGGCCTGGGTTCCCTCGCTTGCTCAGAAGGGTAGTGGGGACCAAATTTGTGGCGTATGCCCTTGACAGAGTATACCCCAACCTTTCCTCCTAAAGATACTCGCCTAGTGAGCTTAGTGCGAGAGATCTCGATGTCACCTGCCTCGTCGGGGCCCAGAGTGTCGCACTCTTGCAGATAAACTGGTGCCACCCCATCACCAACCAAGTTCATCATGTCTTTATAATGAAAAACCTGAGGTTCATCCTCCCCCTCAGTTTTTCTCTGCTCACCAACCTCCTCGTTTTCCTCCTTATCCTCCTCCCTCATCGGCTCTTTGCCAGGTCGCCTGTGGCTGACTTGCTCAGACTCGCCTTGTTGGCCACCAACCCGAGCAGGCTCCTCCAACTCTGGGCCCTCAGGGAAGAAAGCAAAGTCTTCACGCACTCCCTCTTCCCCTACCTCCCCAGACCTACCTCCTTCTCCACCACTGACTCGGGGACTCTCCTCGAAAGCGTAAGAAGAAGTCTCTACATCCTTCTTCTTATCACCCCGAAGAGATGCCCTCTTCCTCCGAGTCAAGCTCACGTCGGGAGCCTCTGAATCTGAAATATCAAAAATTATAGGCTCAGCAGATTCAGGGGCAGCCGCCGAACTTCTAACACTCTCTTGCCCAGACTTGGGCGTATCAGCAGCAGCAGCATTGAGTTCGACTTGTTTTTCAGAGAGCTGAGGAGTCTTACGGGCTGTCCTCGTTTTCTTCTTAGGTCTGCTCTTTTCCGAGTCAGATTTCTTTCTCTTTAAATTCGCGAGGACCTCCTCACCACCCTCCCTGGCCTTGATAGCTGCAGCAGTCTGAAGAATGGTAGCCGCCTCCTCGTTGATCTCAGCCACAGGATCAACAATCACTTCCTCAGGAGGAGGAGCAGGGAAATAGCTACCACCAGTACCTAGACCTGAGAATAGAGTCATATTAATACCGTAATGAGTTCTGCATAAGTTAGCAGGAATTCAGGTAATCAGCTTACCATGGGTGCTGGGGTTCGATAAATGTTTTAAGGAAGCAAAGTGAGACCACTGCCTCTGCTCGTGAGTGAACTCTGCCAAAATTGGTTCAACCCAAGCAGACAGTTCCTCCTCGGAAATCAGACCATCGTAAGGAATCTTGTCAGCTAACCAACAAAGAGTGTAAATTAGAAGGTGCAAATACGTAGTTCGGAGAATATTCAATACAAAGACTCGGGGACTTACGAGTTTTATTCCACACCTCGCGGAGATTAGTTTTGCTGCCACGTGTGAGAAGCTTAGACTGCACATAGACATACCTATGCATCCAACCTCTATCCCCTGTATCTTCAGATTTGCTCACTAGAGCTTTTCTTCCCCTCATACGGGCATTGATATATCCATCTCTCGCGACCTGAAGGCTATACAGAGAGACAAAATGCTTAAAATTAAAGTCCTGCTCAGTCTCGTCGGCAAACCATTGTAGCAAAGAAACAATCCTGTAAATACTCGGACACAGCTGCCCCGGGCAGATAAGATAATATTTACAAATGTCCTCTATAACAGGATGCAACGGGAGCGTGTGACCTATCGTGAATGGGTACGTTGATATGGCCGTCCACCCAGTTCTCGTAGAAGTAATATTCTCCGTCGGAAAGGGGCAAGAAACTATAACGTCATCATTTCAGCCACAATCTTCCTTAACCTTAGGCAAAAGGTCAGGAGTAATCGAACTCTTAAATCGACTTGAAGGCCACGACCTTATGTTGCCATAATGACTGAACGAGCTGATCGAACAGTCATTTTCAAGATTTCCCCAGATTTTCGGAATCACGTCAGCGACTGAAGTCGGAGAACTCGTAGACTGACCAGCTGCTGCAGAAGAACTAGTAGCCACAGCGTCCATATTCAAACTTTTCTTAGCTTTTGGAGACATTTGAACCAGACAATTGGAAGAATTTTCTGTGTTTTAGAGGGTTTTGAAAGGGCGTTTTAAAGCTTTGAAGGTTTGAATGAGATTTGGAATGCAGTAAAAAGAATTCAGGATGGTGGAAATCATATTTATAGAGTTGGTGAAACCTGACCCACCCTACACGTGGCAAACATCCGAGCAAGGGGTGAATAAATCCAGCCGTTAAAGAAAATAATGAAATAAAAATCGGAGTGACGGTTTCTTGCCTTGGGACGTGCAAGACGTGAGTAGGCGCAGTTTAATCATCACACTTGCAGTCTCGGAACGCGCAAACAGTTACTTTTTCAGTAAAAAGTGGAATGGAATTGACAACTTGCACGTTTTGTCTTTAGCGGAGCATTTAATGCTCATACTGATAAAACGTCACTCAATCAAAAGCCTATGAGGAGTTCAACGGGCAGCATCCAAATACGAGTACAAGAACTCAAATATGTTACTTGGGAAAAATTCCAAAAAGTTCTTTCCCGCTCAAAACTCGCTTTCCACTCCTCGACCAGATTCTCTGCCCGAGTAGTGCGGGGACTATCTGTATTGGGTCAAATCCGTCGTCACCAAAGTTGGTGACTAAGCATCCACGTAGGACGACGTATAGACGACACATGGCTGTGAATGGACATAAAGGCAATGGATAGAATCGAAGATGGACAGTTGCAACGGACAGATGAACAGTCGCTACGGCCAGAAAAGTCGCAGCTCATCAATCAAGCCAGTTCAGAATAGAAATCTTATCCATAAACAACGTAACCGCTCGACTAAGGAGTTACAACTGCTTGTGAACGGACACATAGTTATCTATATATTGTAATTTAGATCACAAGCATGGGACCTAATGCTTCTTTGAACATACACTTGTATTCAAACTATTTACTAACATCCAATTCTTTATCTTCAGTCAATATTTATTACTACTGCTGAAAATCGAAAGATCTCATTTATTGTTCCATTGATTGAATATCATAAAGAGTACGAGGAAGGGAATTTGATCAAGTCTATACGGCCTGAGCACGGTTCCTTTTGTTCAAATATTCATTTATTGTATCGCATTGATTGCATCTTTATTTCTTCGCATTTATTACCGTCATTCATATCTTTTCATAAAGAGCATTTAATCTCGATTATTGACCGTGACTCCGCTTTATAAATTTAATTGTGACTTAACCTAATAAAACTAAATTACGGTTAAACAAATAACATACAAAATTACAAAATAAACAAATACTACAAATTAGCTCGAGTAAAGTCAAAACAAGGGGACGGCGATACTGTAATCTCAATTCCCTTCATCTCATTTTAAGTACTCTCTTGACTTCAATTTACTTATCATATTTTCATTTTACACGCCCTAAAAAATATTAATAATGAGAGATTTTCGACTATTTTACCTTTATTTATATCTCTCCTTGGTAAATATTTATTCTAGTTTGTAAAATCAAGATCGATTAATATTAAGGACAAAGTGAGAAAAATAATTGATTCTATATTGATATTCTAAAAATGATATATATTTTAAGACAAACAATTTTATTAACCATGGCAATAAAATGATAGTAATTAACATTTTATCTGTCTAAATTTATGTAACAAATTTCTTTTTTGTAGTCAGAGCAAAAAATAATGACATATTTTTAGAATTAATAACAATTCAGCTTTAAATATTATTTTGATTACCTTAGTAAAATGATTTCAAGCCATGTAAAATATATGTTTATTTTAAACCACAAATTCAAACATTTTCGTATATTAATTTTCAACTTCGCATCCAGTCTAATACGATCACTAAATTCAGAAGAAAAATATATCACATTTCAATAATAGCATTTAATATTTAGGTGCAATTTAATAAATTACCTTTGTACTTAATATTTAATAAACTTGTTGGAAAATTGCTATTACTCCATCTTCGTGCCAGTACGGGCTCATTATAAGTCCTTATTCGGTTAAAAAAAATCAAAAGCTAATTTATCAAAAAGTAACTTATAAGTCACTTTTAGCTTATAGGCTACTTAAAATAAGCTAAATCAAACAGGTTCCTAACTTCTCAAAAAGTAACTTATAATTCACTTTTAGCTTATAAGTTGCGTGCTTAAAATAAGCTAAACCAAACGGGCTCCCATACTTATAATTCCTTTAATTTGTGTGACAATAATTGAATATGTATGAAATTTTAAGAAAGAAATAAGATTCTTAAAACTCGTCATTTTAAACAATGTTTAATATCTGAAATTTTGTAATATACATGTCTCCTTTTCTAAACTTAATTTGAAGTTGTGATCAATATTGTTTAAATGGCTCAAGCATATGAGACACCAAAAGCAACTTAAAAGGGAAAATCTAACACTCAAAATTTTAGGGAGAAGTTAGTTTCAAGTGGAAACATAGAACAATGAATTCAAAATGCATTTTAAGGAATAAATAAGTGTGAAACGTACATTCTATTTTGATAGTGCTACATAAATCTGTACACATTTGCGTAGCTTGAAATAAATCAACGTGTTAATAGCAGTATTATATCCTTGCAGTTAACAGTATAGGCTAGGTTAAATTTATTGACAATATACACTTGAATAAAAAAGTAGTGCATTTGTGAAAAATGTTTTACTATGCAATTTTGCTGACAAAATAAGCTACATGCTCTTCGTATTGGAAAAGCACGAACGAAAGAAAGAGGATTGAGTTAGCAGGTGGGTCCCATAGCTACCACATGTGCAACTGATAGGTAGCCTTAAACTGACCAGCCATTCTGATGACGCATGGTGAGACCAGCAAGGGGTAAAAAGGTCTACGAGCCAAAATATTTTCAATGGAGCTACAGTAACTCGTAATGGTAGCCAATTAGATAGTTTTCCTTGACTCAATTTACAAAAAGACCTTCCTAAGCAGCACAACATGAAGCTCCTCAAACTCCCTCTTCTATAGTAGTAAAGTAATACGAGAAGTAAGGCGCTGCATGACTTTTTTATTTGAATAATTTAATTTTACATTTCTCACTATATCTGGTATGCTTTATAATTATATAAATATTCTCATATATTTAAGATCACAAAATTTAGAAGTATTTGTTTAGTTCTTAAATTATATGTTTAGTCATGGCAATATAAACTGGGACGAAGGCAACATTATGAAAAGCCATCACAAAATCTTTCATGTATATGAGAAGATTAAGGGGTTTCTTTTTCCTGTTAGTTTTAGGTTATGAGAGATGAACGATTCTAGTTTGGAGCTTGGACAAGTTAAACAAATTCTTTTGAAGGAGTTCTAGAAAAAAAAGTACAAAAATGAGAAGTATTCGGATTTTTGTTGTTTAATTTTTACCTAGACGAAGTTCTATTTATCCCTAGAAAATGGTTTATATAATAAACTCGGTCTGTAGATAGTTTTTTAACCTACAACTGCTAACAACTTTACATTCCAAACTCAACTAGCTAGTACTCATTTTAACTATGAGAAATAACGTCATTTCATATATTTTTTTTTAAGTGTGTTGGCCTAAATCTGATTAGGACAATCAATCGAATTTGTTTTTGGTTAACAGGCAATTGTTTGTATCAAAGTCATAAAATAATGAAAGATATGATAAAGAGAGGTGGCCAGTAACGATAAAAAAAGAATAAGTATTTCTGGATTTATTTCTCAATATCGTATATGAATTACATGGCGGCTATTTATAATAAACAAAGACGTTAAAGTAATAAAATGCACTTAATGACCATCATTCCCACATCTAATTATGGTCAGCCCATGATCTCTTTTTTAATGTTACTGTAACGGGCGCCAATTACTAAATCATTATGTCAAAACATAACGCTTCCCCGAAGACTAGATCACTTGCCTCGGGGAGGTTCGTTCTCACCCTCACAAAGTAATCCCTGCTGAAGGATTTCAACCTTGATTTTTGTCTTCGAGAAATGAGCTTTGAGAACTTCTCACTGAATCACCCCCCTCGAGCTCACATTTAAATTTTCTCCCAATACATTAAGTATGTTTACCATTAAAAAGAAACCACTATTGGAGGTAAAATTGTTATTCTAGGATTTTCCTCATTGGCCTTTTGCTACCTTTTGAAATTATTTTGGATGTAGTAGCTCAACCAATAATAACCAGATGTTATACTCTTATTATGACTCGAAGAATCTTCCTTTTTGGTCGCATCCTATTTTTTTCCAAACCGGTTAAAGTTCGAAATAGGACTCGACTTATTAAAACTCACGGGTAAAGAGTTGGAGTCACCACCTAACATATTTTTTTAACTAGGCGTATTAGGGCACCTACTTTGTTTCTAACTAATTTTATAATTAATTCCGAAATTTAGTCTACGAGCCAGAAATTTTAGGTAAGGGTTCAAGTTAACCCGAGAGGAAGGGGTTACGCACCTCTCAGGCTCCACCAAATATGGTTACCGACTGAACTAAATAATTGAGATTCTAAGCAATTAAAAGCGATTAAAATAACTAACTAAAAATAGACGAATAATTAAATGACTATTTATATTATGCATATAGTGATTAAGGTTAAATAAAAATGTTCCAATTTGCTGATTGGCTTCTTCGTTGGAGAATTACACCTCGAAAAATAAAACACATTAGTTAGTATATTAAAATAAAATAATAATGAGAAAAAATAAAATTAAATTAAATGAAAGTAAAGTGCTCTCGGAAACGTCGTCTTCGAGATTATTCACCCAAATGTACCTCGCAAAAATATGAAAATAAAAATAAGTTAGTATTTGTAATTAATAATAGTAAGAATAATATTATAATATCAATAGTAGCAATAATAATGATATAAAATAATAGTAATAATAATAAAAATAAATTAATGGGAAAAATAGATTTTGTAAAAGTTTAGGCTCAGGTCTGTATGAATCGGGTAGAGGTTAGGGACGTCGGTACGGCTGCAAACGCGGGGGGCCTCTGGCTGCCATGCCAAACCGGTCCCACCACTCCATCGCCGACTCGTTTTGCAATTAAAGCTCATACATGTCATTATCGCCTTTTTATTTTTAGGGACACGGTGTAGCAAATACGTAAGGGGACTGATTTGGCCTCCAAATGTCATTGGCCTAAGTGTAGTATCATGTTCAAATCAGTCTGTAGGCCTCATTATAAACGTATATATTTTCTCATTGGCCAATATTCAACTTAAAGGTACAAAAATAAAATATAGATACATATGTATAAAATGCACAAATAATCATTAAATAAGCTCAAATAAAATTATTCAAATATAAATAATCAAAGATAATTGTTAATGTGCACAAATTATGACATGCAGCCTAAATAATGCAATTATATGATATAGCCACGATTATTTGCTTAATTATTATAAATGTACTAAATTGCACAAACAGTCACAGTTTTGACAAATAATCTAAATGATGTAAAATTACGTAATATAGCACCACATTTAGGTATGTAACATATAAGTAGGGAATAATGCCCATAAATGCATGATTACTAATGCACATTTTGCACAAATAGTCAAATTGCACTTTAAGTTAAATTATAGCCAATTTTAGAAAAAGGATGGACAAAATTGGGTGTGAACAGCTGCCCCTCTTTGCCCGGGAATGATGAAAAGAGTCTTCGTGCAAAGATAGTTGACGGAGTAGCCAATTTTATCACGACTGGTATGCAAAAATGATTGAAAAGGAAAAATGGGAGTTTTGGGGTGTTTTTGACCGAACCCCGCTCTGATTTGCCTACATATCTCGGGTTTCATGAGAATCAGACCGTATGTAGTTCTAGAATGGCATGTTGCCTGTGCGAGATATTTATGGCACATGATTTTGGATATAAAGACTAAACTTATCCAAGTATGTAAAGTTTAGATTCGTATATGTTTTGCCTTTTGGGGAGACAAATGAAGAATGAGACAAAGGCACAATCGAAGATGATATAACGTCAATAGATCAAGAGTGGGAAATGAGGCTTATAATCATCCTAGCTATAGAAATGTGGCGCGCTACACACGCATAAAGAGGAGTTTATACGTACATAGTTTCCACTTCATGTCAATAAATGAGTAATCTCGCCTTCGATGTTGCCTTGACTAAACTGGGAAATATTTGAGGAGCGAGTTTTACAAATGCGCACGATTCAAACAGATAGGCACGATTAGGGCACGAAAACACGCACGATTGACACAGATAAGCTTGAATTAGAAAAAGTAAGCATTAATTGGAAGGAAATGCAAAATGGCATCTTAATTTGTGATGAAAGATTAGGCTGATTATTTGTAGGAGAATGAGATGATTGACTTCTGGCGTGCCAGAATTTGACGGAATGGGTAGTTTGCAGGTACGACAAAGGCATTGTCAAAGACGAGGTAACATCAATAGATCGAGTGTGGGAAAAGAGGCTTGTAATCATCCTATCTATGAAGATGTGGTCCACGACACACCTATAAAGAGAAGTTTACATGGGCATAGTTTCCACTATAACTCGATAAATGAGTCCTCTTGCCTTCAACATGGTCTTGAATAGGTTGGGGAACATTAAGGAGTAAAGCACTATAAATACGCACGATTCAAGATAGATAGGCACGAATATGAAGGAATACGAAACCGGTACTCTATCGGCAAGGAAAGATTAGGTAGATCAGTGGTGCGAGTATGAAATTGTAGCTTTGAGCGCTTTGGAACTTGGCAAAATGGGTAGTTTGTGGGGGTAGCAAAAGCATTATCTGTAGGATCAAGCTTCTCAAAATGGGTTTTGGGATGATGTTTTGTATGTGTTTGAGGTTTTGTGGCTGCACAATTGGTAGTGATTTTGGGATCAGGTGTGAGAGTATAGTGCAGGGGTTTGTCGAGAGATCAGGGAGTACCCTACTGCAGAATCAAAATAAATGCAGATAGAGATAAAGATAAAGTAAACTTCCTTGTTGAGCCGAGTGGTTGTTTTGTCTTATGCTTGTTTGATTGGTGTCTCATCCATATATGCGAACCAAGTATCTTTCCAATGGTATGCCCACCGATGTGGACCTTATATTTCAAATTGTTGAACTATGTCCACAAGCGCGGACCTTGCCCTGTTGTCATTGCTGTCGAGTTTACCACTGTGAACCCTATATATCCGGCGACGCAGATTATATGCTTGTCAAATGATGTCATGACCACAGACGCGGACCTTATATATCCACCGACACAGATCCTACGCTTCTCAAATTGGTGTTATGTCCACAGACGCGGACCCTATATATCCACCGATATGGATTCTATGCTTCTCAAATTAATGTCATGCCCACAGAAGCGGACCCTATATATCCACTGACATGGATTCTATGCTTCTCAAATTGATGTCATGTCCACAAATGCGGACCCTATATATCCACCGACATAGATTCTATGCTTATCATGATTGATTTCCTGTCCACAAACGCGGACCCTATATATCCACCGACATGGATTCTATGCTTGTCAAATTGATGAATATTGCTTTGCAAAAGTTGTTAGGTATACTCGGTATCTGTGCAAACCTGCGATCAAAGAAAAATTGTGAGTTTCTAGGGGAAGTCGACTTGCGTATTTGTTTTGTTGCACTCTGCTGCTATATCTTGTATAATTGTCCCCTTGTAATGTCGTTTCTTCATCGGGCTGTCTACCCTTCGGGCTGTATACCTTGCCAACACAAAAGTAAAGCATAACAAAGAAAAATTAAATGCTTCTCATCGGGAGATGTTTGCCTGTTACGTCAGGCTGTGTATCCTGCAAACAAAAGTAAAGTAAAGTGCGACAAATAAAATGCCATTGTTATGTCATGCAATGCGCTAAGAAGGCTATCATGTTGCTCTTATAATGCCTTTCTTGAAATTTTTGAGGGGATCTCAAAAATTTCTGCCCCAGTGTCAAACTTGCGCCTTTTGAAATTTTTGAGGGGATCCTCAAAAATTCTGCCACAGTTTATTGCCTATGCTAGATCACCAAAAGAGGGTGGTTGTATTGCAATGAACACCAATCTATTGGCTAAAATCTGCATTCGTCGATTGGATATATCGACAACTCTGATTATGTGGATATTTGGATACCCAGACTGCGGTTTGGTGTTTTGATTTTGCCAGATTTTGGAGGCTGTCCAAAATTGTGCTCGTCTTGGGTTCTATAGGGATGTTTTCATGCTTTGTGATTTTCAAAAGTTATTGAGCTAACTTTGATGGATTGGTCCTTATAGAAAGTGTATTTGTGGTTTTTGGAGTAGTTTGTTTGTTGGTTGCAATGTCCTTTTATTGGGCTAAAAGAGTAAAGGTGTGAGTTTGTATGTCCTTGATTGTGTTGAGCCTGATAAGGTTGTTGTTGAAAGTCTTGATAGGGGGAGATTATTTTTTGTGTAAGTTGGGGGGGCAATGTGAGGTTGTGAGTTTTGCCAGCTTCGATTGTATAGTGATTGGATTTCTTTGTTGTGATTCTCGTGTGGGTATAATGCAAGTTGTATGGTAATGGGGATGTCTGAATGCTCTTGGTGTTATTTGCCGGCGGTTCAAAAGATTTTATTGCAGAGGAAAGTATTTTCAGCTTGGCTTGCTGTTTCAGCTTTTCTAAATGCAGATTCTTGACCAATTTCAGTGTCCAAACATGAAGCAACCGTAATAAAGTGGTGAAATACACAAAATAGTGTTGGCACATTAGCAAAGACTTGGAGCAAAAATGACATGTAAGCTTAAGGAAATGCCTAGACCGCGGATGATGGATTAGCGCTTGACTCCGGAGATTGTGATAGAACACATAGATATCACAAGAGATTGCCTAAGTGCTTTTTGTAGAAGTCAAGGCAAGGATTTTGGTCAAACGACCGATGTTTGTTTAAGCAAGAGATGAAGAGCTGAATGTCAATGAAAAGTGGTAAAGATGTTGTGTAAGGAATAGATTGTGTCGTGTGACGGAAAGGGAGGTTGGCTTTTATCGAACACCAAGACTTTGAGTGCATTTTTCATCCCTTCTTGCGATTTTGTCTGTCACGATGCCTATGTGTCTTGCAAAAGGATACTTGAGGTATTTCATACTTGCCAACTAACTGCTGTGATTCAAATTTTGCCCCAGTTTTTCTTTGTTTGATAATATCTTATTGCTGAGCCGCCAAACTTGATGTACGTTGCCTATGTATCATGTGTACTCTTAGATTTTTGTGTCCTATTGTAGTTGTAGTCATGAGAATTCATATCACTCCAATGAAGCCTTCAACCGAAATTACTCCAAGAAGTTTATCCATCTGTTCTTTTATATCAAAGCATCTCATGCTCTTGTAAGTATCTGAAATAACTTCATCGTCTTGATTTTTCTTTGCTAGTTGATAGGAATATGCTTCTAAATGCTCAGGGAGTTCCTAGGTCTATCATATGATAAGAGCTTTTTCATTGTGTCTTTGCATTCTTTTCAAATTGAATTGACTTGCCAGCTTTCGGTCGTTGCGCATAAGTCTTTGCTACATCCCTTGCTTTCCAATCCTTATTGTCTTCCACTAGCCTTTTGACTGTCATTTAGATCATGACAAGAGCCGACTGGGAAAATTTTTAGATCAAAGTCATGTGTTGCAGGTGGTGTGACTATGTAGACAGGAGCAACAACGTAATCTTCAGGTGTTGTGTCAAAAGGTATTGGGGTGAGTCATGTATGCCTTTGAGTTTGACCGATACCTTTCTTGCCTTGTCAATTCTCGTCTCCGTGTGCGCAGTACTTGCTATAGCAAACTCTTCTTGTTTGACAAGTTGCTAGCAAGTGTACTTTGCTTAACCATATCTTTTGCCTTGGTATTCGACTTAAGCCAACCTTTAGATGATAGGTTTTGAGTTGGTAAAAGGGTAGAGAGTTATCAGGACATACGAAAGGTTTTAGATATCAGGATGTGGGCACAGAATTGGGAGAGTAAGTGCATTGGCAGGAGATTAAATTTGGGGAAAAGATTCACTTAGGTAGAAAGAGACCTAGAGCCACCGACAAATTCATGCAATGCGTACATGTCAAATAAGAAATGTATCCTATAATGCTAAGGACCGTTTTACGCGTGATGATTTTAAAAAAGGCCTTTACATGATGCCTAAAAGATAAATGCATCTTATCTGACATCTCGTCTAACAAGCGGTCGTTTCTGCCTCAAATTATGCTTTAATACCTCTTAGGTTACCGTCGTGCCTTTGAATGGCATTGAATACAGAATAATTCTGACTGTTTATGAATAAAACAATTATTTCTGATTTAATTTGGGCTTTTGATGCCTATTAGGTAACCTTTGTGCCTTTGAATGGCATTGAATGCAGGACAATGCCAATAAATGGACAATATTTGCACGTTCGATCCCCTAAGTATATGCAAATAAATCATATTCAACGCTCTTTGGGGGTTAAAAACTCATTCGGATTGTTTGAACAAGTTGACATGTTGGACTTGAGAACAAGTCGACTAATAATATGTCATGATGCATGATTCCTAACATTGCTACTAAGGAATGGAGTTAGCTAGACCAGACTTTATTATCCTCCCAAGCAGACGACTCGGGAGCGGGAACGTCATGGACTAAATTGATTCCAAGTCGTTCCCTCCTAAAAGAATTTTTGTGAGGGAAAGGGTGGTCGCAACCACCGTGTTTTCAACGCATGATTTAGAGGTTGCCAGGAGTGGCAGAAGGTATGAGCGGTATGCACAAGTTAAAAACAAAATGTACAAGTTTTGAAAGAAATGCACATATTTTTTCTAAAAATGCATAAGTATTGCACATATGAAAGTATTTTACAAAAAATAAATTTTAAAAGGAGGAGTAAAAAGAAAAACGAAATGAACAAGTTAGTTTTGGAAAAATAGGATAATAGAAACTAGACAATACTTTTTTAAAAAAATACAAAAAGAATCGTGAAGTTAAATTGCTGTAAAGAAAAAGATTTATCAATTTTATTGAAGATTTGAAAACAGTTGAAGTGTATGGTGTGTCGTACTATCCTAAAAGAACCTTTCAATAGTTGGGTAATCTAGATAAGGATATGGTTCCCCCAGTCGGACAACCAAAGGGTGAGAACATTTGGAATTGTTGGTTGTACCATAGACCAACTATACTCCAACCCGTTCCCCCTAAAGAGTTTTTTTAAGAGTGAAACGACCATGAGATCCACGTGACCATTTATGGTGTGTTCTAGTGCAAAACTTTCTAGGAGTGGAGGAAGTGTGAGTGACATAAAAAATAATAAAGAAAATATAACCAATCAATTTAAATAATAGAGCGCCAAAATTTGAAAATTTAAAAATGACTTTAATCTTGCAAAAAAAAAAAGAAGGAAGAAAAGTTAGAATTGAAATAAATGCTAAGAAAATAAAGAAAGTAAAGAATCCCAATTTTAAGTCCGTTATGGTTTGAACCTTGATATCCCCAGCGGAGTCGCCATTCTGTCGCATCCTACTTTTCCCTGAACTAGTTAAAATTCGAAATAGAGCTCGACTTATTAGAACTCACGGGTAAAGAATTGGAGTTGCCACCTAACATATTTTTCTAACTAGGCGTATTAGGGTACCTACTTTGTTTCAAGCTAATTTTATAATTAACTCCGAAACTTAGTCTATGAACCAAAAATTCTAGGTAAGGGTTCAACTTAACCCGAGAGGAAGGGGTTAGGCACCTCTCAGGCTCCACCAAATGTGGTTACGAGCCGAACTAAATAATTGAGATTCTAAGCAATTAAAAGAGATTAAAATAACTAACTAAAAATAGACGAATAATTAAATAAATATTTATAATATTCATGTAGTGATTAAGGTTAAATAAAAAGGTTCCAATTTGCTGAGTGGCTTCTTCGTTGGAGATTTACACCTCAAAAAATAAAACACATTAGTTAGTATATTAAAATAAAATAATAATGATAAAAATAAAAATTAAATTAAATGAAAGTAAAGTGCTCTCGGAAGCGTCATCTTCGAGATTGTTCACCCAAATGTACCTCGCAAAAAATATGAAAATGAAAATAAGCTAGATTTGTAATTAATAATAGTAAGAATAATATTATAATATCAATAATAGCAATAATAATGATATAAAATAATAGTAATAATAAGAAAATAAATTAAAGGGAAAAATAGATTTTGTAAAAATTTAGGCTCAGGTTTGTATGAATCGGGTAGAGGTTAGGGACGTCGGTACGGCTGCAAACACGGGAGGCCTCCGGTTGACATACCAAGTACCGGTCCCACCACTCCATCGCCGGCTCATTTTACAATTATAGCTCATACATGTCATCATCGCCTTTTTATTTTTAGGGACACGGGGTAGCAAATACATAACGGGACTGATTTGGCATCCAAATGTCATTGGTCTAAGTGTAGTATCATGTTCAAATTAGTCTCTGGGCCTTAATATATACGTATATATTTTCTCATTGGCCAATATTCAACTTAAAGGTAAAAAAATAAAATATAGATATACATATGTATAAAATGCACAAATAATCTTTAAATAAGCTCAAATAAAATTATTCAAATATAAATAACCACAGATAATTGCTAATGTGCACAAATTATCACAAATCGATACAAATTTGACATGTAGCCTAAATGATGCAATTATATGATATAGCCATGATTATTTACTTAAATATTATAAATGTACTAAATTGCACAAACAATCACAGTTTTGACAAATAACCTAAATGATGCAAAATTACGTAATATAGCTACATTTAGGTATGTAATATATAAGTAGGGGATAACACATATATGCATGATTTCTAATGCATATTTAGCACAAATAGTCAAATTGCACCTTTAAGTTAAATTATAGTCAATTTCATTCCAAAAAAAAAAAAAAAAAAAAAAAAAAAAAAAGGAGCAGGGACAAAATTGGGTGTCAACAGTGAGCCGTTTCAACTAGATTTGTGTTCCCACCTTCTAGTTTCTTTTCCTGGCATATTTTTCTCTGTTTAAAATTCTACATAAATAAGAAGATTTCGTTTGAGATTCTTTTTTTAAAAGATAGAATTGCATGTCTACTTCTTCTGTGCAGACCTAATATTTTTTTTTTTTGAGCTAGTCACATGAATTCGGCCTGCTTTTTTTATTTATATTGAAGTGGCTTGCACACATGGCACCTCGAGCACATGATTAGAGATACATCATGAAAGAGTTCGTTAAGTGGGATGCGAGGCAAACAACATAGCTTCCGAGGTGAAACTCCGAGGTTGAAGTTCTTGATAAGCCCCGGAGAAGAGTTGCCTTGGTGACTTATAGATTCGAGCCCCCGAGGTGAGAAGTCCAAGCCTCGGGGAACAGTTCAACTCCAACAGATGGTCGCCCCACGATCTCAGCCCATTACCTCATAATTCAATGCATTGGAACGTGGGAAATCCATGATCTGAATGTATAATAATGGCCTTCATTACCCTCAGACTGATAGGCTATAAGTATCGCTTCATTCATCTTGTAAAGGATCCAGAAATTTACTTACTGAAACTCTTTCAAATTATACACTCAAAGCAATTATTAAAATTTTTACGCTCTTGTTCTTGTCACCCAATTATCGTATTGTTTCTAGGCAACTTTGATACAATATATTGTTGTAAACCCATAAAAATTTGATTTATTGTCCTAATGCAGTTTAGACCAATACAAATTGGCATTGTATGTGGGGATCAAGCAATAACGCCTTGTTCCAAAGTTGTGTGACATGTTTGTTCACTTTAACAACTCAGATTCTAAACAATGGCTGATAACGAAGAAACCGTTAATGAAAACCAACAGCACCCTGATTGGTAGGTTAATAGTGGAGCGTTTGTGCCTCCACCTTCACCAGTTATCATAACTCCACCTCCCCCGCCTCCAGTTGACCCTTCTTCATCAGGGTCGAATGATCCATTTCAAGCATACGTCATAGGTTTCTTCCAATATCTTTAGGGGCAGCTTGCCGAACAAGCAAATTTCAACGCCAAATTTCGTATCTCATTGGAAGCAGTCTCAGTAAGAAACAATAGCACCCCTACTAATACTCCAAATGTGGCTCTAGGTGGAGGTATCTCGAACTTCATTCCTATAGGCGCGACAACAGGGAGACTTCCTACCGGAGCTATATCTGGAGGCTCGGGGACTGCTTCACATGTCAATCCGCCCTTCGGAACGGTTCCTACCGTGGCGAAAACAAGCGTCTCCATAGACCTTGAGAAGTGGAGAAGGGATCTGGAGGCCCAATTCGAAAAACGGCTCGAAAATAGCGCCGGGGTAAGGAAAACGCAAAGGGCTTTGGATATTGATAAATGTAGGCAGTTTCCCTACAAGCGCAAGGACACCCCTGCGCCCATCCCGAAGTATTTTAATATGCAGATCTTGAAAAAATATGATGGTACGACCGACCCTGTTGAGCACGTTACTCAATTCATGGTTATATTAAAAGGGTAACGATCTGACCCCGGTGGAGAAGGAATCCATGTTTCTAAAGAAGTTTGGAGATACGTTGAAGAAAGAAGCATTACATTGGTATATGCACCTGCCTTCCAAATCCATCTCAAACTTTAATGAGTTGGCTGATTTGTTCATTAAGGCTCACACTGGAGTGCAGAAGATCCTCAAGAGAAAGGAAGATATTTTGAGGTTAAGCAATGGTTCAGGGAACCTATCAAAGACTACCTCGAGTGCTTTCAATCAGAGAGGATGGAATTGCCAACAATGGATGACAGTTTTGCAATTATGGCGTTCGAAAAGAACATCAATGCCAGCAACTCCGAAGCCAACACCGCATTGAAAAAAGAACTCCAATAATACCAAGCTCAAACATGGAAAGAGCTACACAATAGAGCCACTGCTAAAGTGAGATTGGAAGAAGCAGAATGGACAGCAGCTGGTCGAAGCTCTAATTATAGAAGTCGCCCCGAGTCCTCACGACACGCTGAGGTTCTACGAGGAAATAGGAGATCTAAAACTCACAAAACAACATGTGAGTCAAAAGCTCGGGGAACAACATATGAGCCAACGGATCGGAGGAAGGG
The DNA here is from genome assembly GCA_029990575.1 of Petunia axillaris subsp. axillaris. NCBI lineage: Eukaryota > Viridiplantae > Streptophyta > Magnoliopsida > Solanales > Solanaceae > Petunia > Petunia axillaris. Next base: position 21,054,458 of record JARKNS010000009.1, read on the forward strand.
TTAACGCCAGCGTTAATAAGAAAAATTCTACGAGGCCTTACTTGGTGTCTAGAGATAAGGATTTGCCTCGGATTTCGGAGTTTTCAACATCTTGAATGCAGAGTTGGTGAATGCATTAAAGGGGATGACTGATCAGGGGGTGAGACTCCCAAAATATATGAGAGCAGATCCTGGGAAGAACGACCATACCCTATATTGTTATTTTCATGCTTATTATGGGCATCTCACTGAGGCCTGCAAGGTATTGCACCTCGAGGTGGCCCACTTGTTGAAGAAAGGCATGTTGAAGGAATATCTCACCGACAAAGGGAAACAAAATTTTGGTAAAAATTAAAGGGGATGGGCAACCGTCGAAGGCCCCACCGGCTGAAAGGGTTGTGAATGTGATAACCCAAAGTCAACCATCTTGACTGGCTTCAACAACTCGATGGAGAAAACACTAGGTGAGATCACACTCACTACTTATACTGAAGGAGTCGAGAAAGAAACCATGTTCTAGGTTATGCCCGAGGACATGTCGTATAATGTGATCATCGGGAGACCTTGGATTCATGCGATGGAAGCCGTGCAATCTACTCATCACCAAATCATCAAATTTCCTACTCCTTGGGGAGATCGTTCAATCCGAGGTAACCAAAGGGTAGCTAGAAAATGCTGCTCGGTTGCCTTAAAGATTGGAGTCGTCCCAAGTGGACCATCTAAATAACAATCAATGAGACCGGGGTCTGATGAAGATGTGGGTTCCGCTCTTGAAATGAGTCCCTAAGAAGAGGTAATGGAAAAGATATCGGTGTGTATTCAAGAGCCTCATAAACATAAAGCTGAGGACTCAACTGTGGAGGAGTTGGAATCCTTCATACTGTCAAAGGAATTTCCAGACAGAAAAGTGTTTGTCGGCTCGGAGTTGGACCCAGAGTCTAATAAAGCTGTTGTTGAATTGTTAAAGTCCAATAATGACTGTTTTGCGTGGTCCCACGCCGACATGGTTGGGATTGATCAGGAGATCATGACACACAAACTCAACATGGACCTTCACCATACTCCGATAAAGAAAAAGAAGAGGCCACATGCTGGCATAAGGAGAAAGGTGATCAAAGATGAGATAAAGAAGTTGCTCGATAATGGCTTCGTGAGAGAAGTAAAATACCCTGAATGGCTCGCGAATGTAATGGTCGTGCCTAAAAAGAATGGCAAGTGGAGGATGTGCATGGATTATACGGATTTGAATAAAGCTTGCCCCAAAGATTCATATCTACTACCACAAATAGACAGGTTAATAGACTCCACAATTGGACACATGTTGTTAACCATCTTGGATGTATATTTGGGGTACAATCAAATTTTGATGGATCCGAAGGACGAATAGAAAACTTCGTTCATCACTGATCGAGGCACATACTACTACAAGGTGATGCCCTTCGGGCTCAAAAATGCTGCAGCAACATACCAAAGACTAGTGTGCTGAATATTCAAAGATTACATTAGGAAATCCAAGGAGGTTTACATAGACGACATGCTATTCAAATTTGTTCGGATGGAAGATCACTTGAATCATCTGAGGGAATCTTTTACTATTTTAAGACAATACAACATGAAGCTGAACCCCGAAAAGTGTGCATTCAGGGTTGGTTCAGGAAAGTTTTTGGGTTTCATTATCTCTGAACTAGGCATAGAGGCAAACCCCGAAAAAATCAGAGCCATTGAAGAAATCCCCGAAGTGCTCTCAGGGACTAAAGGCGTTCAATGCTTAGTTGGCCGAATCGCTACCTTGAGTAGATTTATCTCAAGGTCCTCGGAGCGATGCCATAAGTTCTTCTCAATTTTGAAGAAGAACATTGCCTTCAAATAGACACTGGAATACAGAGAAATGTTGAAAGAATTGAAGTACTATTTGGATAACGCATCGTTTCTTGCCAAGCCAAACGATGGAGAAACATTGTTGGTTTACTTGGATGTATCCGAGGTGTCAGTGAGCGCGGTCCTGGTTCGTGAGGAGGATGGAAAGCAGCAGCCCATCTACTATGTGAGTAAGACACTCCTTGATGCCGAGATCAGGTACCCTCATTTAGAAAAACTGGCACTCGCCCTAGTTGTTACTGCTCAGAAACTTCGACCTAATTTTCAATACCATCCTATAGCCGTAGTAACAACCTTCCTATTGAGAAATATATCGCACAAGCCTGAGTTGTTAGAGAGGTTATCTAAATGGGCAGTTGAATTGAGTGAATACGACATCACTTATCAGGCCCGAACAGTAAATCCCAAGTACTAGCAGGCTTCATGGTTTATTTTAGTGCCAAGATTCTACCCGAGGCTGAAAAGGAGAATCTAATGTCTAAGAGTCCTGCTTTGGGGGTATGGGTTCTCTATACGGATGGAGGTAATAATTCAAATGGCTCGGAGCTAGGAATAGTTTTAGTGGCTCCCACAGGGGAAAGGATGAGGCACTCGATCAGATTCAAGAAAGTAACCAACAATGAGGTGGAGTACGAGGTTGTCATAGCAGGATTGGAACCTGACAAAGAAATGGGCGGGGGGGGGGGGGGGGGGGGGGGGGGGGGGAAGGATGCAGTTGAGATATGACTCACAACTGGTGGTGTATCAAGTACTCGGGGACTATTTGGCTCGAGAGCCCAGGATGCAACAATTCTTAGCCGGAGCTCAACAAATTTTGGCTAAGTTTCAGGAATGCAGAATTTTACAGATTCCTCGAGAGGAAAATATCGAGGGTGATGTTTTAGCCAATTTTGGCTCGGTCGTCGAAGAAGAACACTCGAAGACTAATTCAATCGTTCGGCTCCTATCTTTGTAGTAGGGATAAAATTGGAAGTTAACTCAGTGAGCATTACATGGGATGGCGAACCAAACTTATCTCCTACTTGGACTCGGGGACTCTCCCAACGGATAAGAAGGAAACCAAAAAGCTTATGAAGCAAGTAGTCCCCTGCTCAATGATTTAGGGACAATTGTACAAAAGATTGTACTGCGGCCTGATGGCCAAATATTTGGGTCCCAGGGAAGTTGAGTATGTAATGACGGAAGTGCACGAAGGAGAGTATGGCAACCACTCGGGAGGCAAATCTCTAGTTCACAAATTACTTCAGGAAGGTTATTATTGGCCAAATATTAGTGCAGATGCTAAGGCCTTTATTAAAAGATGTGATAAGTGGCAACGACACTCTCGAATGATTCATCAATAAGTCGAGCCTCTATATTCAATTGTGTCGTTGTCACCCTTTATGAAATTGGGAATGGACATAATCGAACCACTACCAAAAGCTAAACACAGTGTTCGGTTCATCTTAGTGCTAACTGATTACTTCACCAAATGGGTAGAAGCAGGATCCTTTGCTGGAATGAGACAGATCGAAGTAAGTAGTTTCATCTGGAAGAACATCATCTGTCGATTCGGTGTCCCAAAGGAGATAACGTGTGACAACGACCCTCAATTCATTGGTTCGAACTTTTCCACAACTTTTTTCAGTAAATGGGGCATCAAAAGGATTGTGTCAACTCCATATCACCCAAGTGCGAATGTGCAAGCTGAATCTTCAAATAGAGTGATTATTGAGAACATCAAGAAAAGGCTCGATGGAGCTAAAGGCCTGTGGCCCCATGAACTGATTGGGGTGCTATGGGCTATGCGAACTACTAAAAAGAACAGCACATGTGAAACTTCATTTTACATGGCATATGGCATTAATTCTTTGATTCATGTCGAGGTTGGCGTACCCAGTCTTCGGTATGTACATGCAACCGAAAATTCAAATCAACAAGCGATGCGTGTGGAACTAGACTTGCTTGGGTCGAAGGGAGATGGCTTTGGCTCGGTTGACAGCACAGAAGAGGCAAATCGAAGCTTACCTTAATATGTTGGCTAAACTAAGGGCTTTCCAAGTTGGGGATTATGTGTTAAAGGCCTCGAGCCAAACCACCAAAGTGAAGAATGCTGGCAAGCTTGCTGCAAATTGGGAAGGACCTTATCGTATTAAGGCAATCGTCGACAAAGGTTTTTATCAATTGGAACACATGAAAGGCAAAGTAGAGCCCTCGAATTGGAACATCTCCAATTTAAAAAGGTACTATTTCTAACACCGAGGTACGTTACCCTATGTCTATGAATTTTTTACCTACGACTCGAGCCACACTTGCTCTAATGCTTAGGTCAAGAAATTAAACTGATCTCCCATTTTCTTTGCTTGACCTTTTCAGGAAGCGGAGGGAACGAATTATAGTGCTCGGGTCCTCAGTATTCGCACCCGAACACTGGGGTACTGGAAGGGATGATGTACAGTCGAGATCGACTCGAAGCCTCTCATGTCGGGGACTTCAAGAGGACTCGATTGCTAGCTATCAATCTTACACCAAGGACTGTCTCTCGAAGATTAGCTTAGTGTTTTTGTATTTATCGCCTGAAAGTGGCTTTGTTTGGAAATTTCGCCCAAGTCTAACCACGATTGGGTTTCATGTAAACACCTGTTATGGTTTTATTATTATCAATTAAATGAACTTGACTCAACATCTCTTTGTTTCAATTCTTAACTTCCAAACTTATATTATTCAATTGAGATCGTTTCTTTATGCCTCAACTCAGAAATGAGACGTCGTTCCAAGCTAGCATCGGTTGTTTTGAATTTTAATCAAGCCCTGCAAGCAAAAATACTCTAAGTGACCTATCGCGCTTTTTTAACAAAGTAAAGGCTAACACTTGAAAATCAAAATAAATTTCATTGAAACAAGCCTGAAGGCTTCAAAAACTATTCATTAGAAAAGGCTCGTAGGTCACAAAATTTATCTATGCAAAATGGCTCGGAGGCCATAACAAAAACAAATACAAAGAAGAAAACTGCTAAGCATCGGGACCATCTTCCCCCTCGGAAGTCCCATCTTCAGCATCTTCACTGCCCTCCTTGCCATCTTCACCTTCATCATCCTTGGCTTCATCATCTTCCGAGCCCTCGCTTGAGGGAAGCTCATCTATAACGACTGGGGCTTTAGCAGCATTGTCTTCAGTAGTGGCAATTTCAGCCTCCAAGTTAAGCTCGCCAGCCGGGCATTGTTTAAGAACTTTCAGCCGAGTCTTGACGACAACCAATGCTTGTCTAACTCCACTTTTGTAGCTTTGACCTTAGCTCTCCCTTCAAAGTTGGCAATCTTACCCCGGAGCTATTCAGCCTCGTGGGCCGGGATCTTTTCCACTTTGCTCTCTAGCTACTTTATCACGAGTGTTGAACCCTCCCGAGAAATGCACAAAAGTATGCATCGGGATTTGACTTCAACAAAATGGGACTCCAAAAGGTTTCTTTGGAGTCGCCACCAAATTTAAGGATTATTAGGAACCTAAGTTAACTAAAGAGTGCAATTTATTCTATATTTACAAGAAATTAAATTCAGAGATTCTTAGGTAAGTGGTTCTATTAAATTCGAAAGAAGGTCCCTAACGGGAGCACTTTCGAAAATCCGCAAAAAACGGTTAATCCGGCGATTTTCACGAATTTTACTTAAAGATGATTAATTTAGGATAAATTTTAAATAAAGATAAATAGGTAATGAATAATATAATATAAATAAGCTAAGGTTTCATTATGCCAATACTTAGATAAATAAACAACAAAACTTAAGATTAATTAAATGGATAATGAGATAATGGTTGATTGGTTAATTAACTAAATAAATAAAGGTTAAATGAAGTTAGATCATTAAATAAAACAAACTAGATAAATAATTGGATAATAATAAAGGATTAATTAATTGATTGAATAAATAGATAAATAAATAAGCAAATAAATAACTTAATTAAATAAATGAATACTTATCAATTTTAATTAAATAAAGGAGTAAATGAATAATAATTGATTAATTAATTGAATAAATAAATATTTAATTGATTAAATGATTAATTGAAATTAAATAAATTAGATTAAGTAAATAACTAAATAATGGATTAAAATTTAATTGATTAACTAAATAAATAAATATAATTAATATAATTAATAAATAAATAATTAAAATGAAAATTATGACGAACGTACGATTATAATCGATTTTTATTTGCACTCATTAATTGACAAATAATTCTAAACATCCATAAATTAATTGGCAATTCGCAAAGAAATGAGACAAAGCGTTCATATAAAAATAATTTAAGTAATTTACAATAATTATTCAAAATTCAAATATCATTTCTATCCTACAAGGCTCCTAATCCGGTCTATGGGGAAGTCCTATACAACATGCATTTTTCTAAGGGACCAGGGAAGGATGGAGTTTAGAAGACAGAACCCGGAAGCGCAAACTCAATCATTGAGCCTTGGACTTTGTGATTTTCATTTTTTCTTTCTTTTACATTTTTCGGGTATATCAAGTCCCGAAAATGCGGAGAGGATCAAATAACTTCAAATGCAAACAACCGTCCCAATTTGTGAGTTTTATTCAACTCGTCCCCGGAGAGTTCATGCCAAAGAAAGAAAAGGGGAAGAAGGAATTAGTACATGCAAGGAAGTAAATCATAGAGATAATTTTTCAAATTGACAAAGAGAATGAAGAAATGAACAGTAAGCCTAAAAGAGAAGCTCCAAGGCAGGTTATCTTTTTGAACAGAAACAAACCAAGCAATGAATTGGATACATAAGCAAGAAAATCATCCAAGTTGATCTTTAAGCCACTGAGCAAACTTTCATATGATGAAATGAAACTTCATACAATGTACCATTTTAGAAATACAAAAACAGACTATCATAATTTACGACTTGGATTAAAAAATGTAACTCGACAGACCAAACAAAAACAGAAGTGAGCCAGTTAAATAAAACTTAGAACAACCTGCAGCTGCCTGTGAAATTTACATGACTGGCCAACAAGCTTTCACCTAATGCACTATTTACAAACGAATGATGGCAAACTGAACTCCTTTTATTAACAGAGTAGGTGATTACTTCAAACCATACACCAAACAAACTTTCCGGGAATTAGCAACTATTATATTAGTTGTTGATAAAAATGAACAGTGATGCGCTTATAACTTTGACATTTAAGGGAAGATGGTCTTTTACTCAACTAAAGAACAATCCTATCATGATTGAAGAGATGAAAACACTGATCTTCTTAATGCAAAGCAAATATATGGAACTGACTACTGACACCAACTAAGGGCTATTTCAAACATCTTCAAAGCTGGAACACTAGAACCTAATCCCACACCAAAAGTGATACAGTTGCACTGCATTGGCTATAGAATCACCTTCACTTCAACTTCCAAAATACCTCTGGACAGGAAGAAACATGAACAGAACAGACACTCACACTTGATAGAAAAGCTGAAACTAGGGGAAGGCTAGCAGGAACCTCATAACATCACTTAGGCAGCCTGAACTATTCATCGATAACTAAAGACATGAGTTTTAGGTAAAATAACACATGAAAAGATGGAAAACCTTTTATTACCATACAACTATGACAAACATGATGGAAGTTGACTGATTGAATGCTATACACACGAACAAAAATCAGGGAATAAATATTATGCTATGATACTAGGGTGTCTTAGGAAGAAAATAGTCCAGCATAATCAAGTTCTCTAGAAAAGGATAAGATTTTAAAGATAAAAATAGAGCAAGCTGAACAGGTACTACATGTAAGCTGAATGGCCATGACAAGGCTGATGCAAAATACATTTTATCCAGGAACAAGCTTAAAAAAATTAACCTTCCATCAAACTTTAAATGACAAAGATAAACTTGATAGAACCTATGACTAGAAGTCAATTCCTTTTCATCAATAGCTAAGAAACCAGACCTACAGCTCTTCTTAAGCACTAGAAACCAATCTAGACCCTATACATCACCCTACCCTCTGCCTAGCCTCTCCTAAACTAGACAAGGCAAATTTGCAGTCTAAACCACCTCTAAGACCTATATCAGACTTGCTCACATAACAATTTGCAAACCAAGAACTTCTTCTACAAGCTCCCAGGCCACTCTCCTCATCCCAAACTCAACACTCTCTCCTACACTCCTGAATTACTCCCTCACTGCCCTGAACTACTTCCAAACACCTGCACACACTTCACACCACTTCAGCTTTTAGAAAAAAATCTTGAATTCCTGCAAACCTCCTTGAAACTTGCCAGACTACCTCCACTTATAAACAACCTGAGAACAACCTTCAAGCCACCAGAATACCCTTAATCTAACCCCTACTACTACTTCTTTTAACTGCAGAAATTGGAAAACAGACCCCTGGTCCTTCTAGAACTCACCTCTTAAACTCTCTAGGATAGCTGAACCAACCTCCAATAACCTGAAGACCTCCAGCCTAAACACCCTTTAAACCCTCAATACTAACTCAACTAAACACCAGCAAACCATCTCGACCAGTCTGCAATTTCTCACCAACTCAGCAGCATCCCCTCACTATCTCGTAGCCTCCAAAACTTCGACTTAAAACAACTTCAAGCAACAAGAACAGCATACAGACCTCACACATACATTTTGCACATATACACACACTGAATATTCCTAAACAGATATCAAGATTCAAACTTTAACTCTTTTAAAGTTCTAGTATTTTCTATAGCTTCAGTTTCTCCATTCATCTTCTCACATAAACTTTCTGCTCACTGATTCATGCTTACTAGACAACAACTCGACTGTCACACAAAGCTAGCATTTCCCAATCAAAGATAAATACTTTACTATTTTTTAAAACTCACACACATAAAAGGTATAAAATCACGCACACACAGTGGGACTGATATGAAAACAAACAAGAAAAGTTAAGATTATACCTACTGCGAGGCAGTGAACAAAAGCGGCGATCCGAAGATTACGACTCGAACAAGAAGATGACTCGAACGATGAAGCGACGACTCGACTAGCGAATGCGATAACACAAACTCAAAAGCGTTGCTTTAATCCTAAACAGAAACAATAATGCTAGATGTATTTAAAGAAAACTTCAAATGAAAAAAAATGTGTTATGCCGTTTTCATCTTTCTCTCCCTATATTTTCTGCCTCCTTTCTTTTTCCAAAAACTGCCTCCCCAAAAATGAGTAAATAAGAACAATATATACCTGAAAATTTAGGGTTTTCGGATGGTGTTGAATTCCAAAATCAACCCCCTCATTTTTTTACCCGAAAATAGATATTACTTATGGAATAAGGGTGAGAATTGTCTATTCCCCACCAAAATAATACAATTCCTAACTTTATCCCTAAAGAAAATATCCGTTGGGATCGATCCACGGCTAGGATTGAAACTCGAATTTAAACAAACGGCTGCGATTCACTTCCCGTACTGAAAAGGTGAAAGAGAACGTGAAGGGAGGACCATGGGACCACAGGGTTTGAATTTCTTGGACTGTTTCGGTGAGAATCCGAGGGAAATCAAAGAAGGCATCGCGGGTCGGAGGAAACGGGTTTGGGAATTAGGGTCCGGATGGAAGGGGAAATTGGGATTCTGAAATGGGAAATGTTGTGTGGGTAATGTTGTAAATATTGCTTTACGTAGATAGGCCACATTTACGGGTGAGGAACAATTTAGCCTCCTAAAGGTTAAATCAATTAATAAAGGGATTGCACGGGTAGGCTGCATTTAGGGTTGTGCTCTTGCAATTTTAGCCTTCCTTCTTCAAAATTAATCAATTAGCCTTTGATTTTAAATATTAGCCTTATTTAAAAATAATTAGACATTAATTCGAAAATTCCGGGACAAAATTGGGTGTCAACAATGAGCATGTGCTCCTTTAGCTGGTCATGATGTCTGTTGGCATCCTCAATAAATTGAGCCTTGACTCGAGCTAACTCAATGTTGATTCTCTTGATCTCAGCATCCAGCCTCGAGCGCCCAGCTCAATGATTCTCACTCAAAGTCTGCATTTGAGCCTCGGAAGCAGCGACAGCTTCTTGCATATCGGAGTAAGAGTTAGCCAATTGGGCGCGTAAATCAGCAACTTCAGCCTTGAGTCCAACCCTTTGGTGATCCCAAACTTCTCTAACACACAGAATCACTACGGCTCTCTCACGCTCTATTTTCACAGTCTTCAGTGAGAGGAGGAGGCTCTACATAACGGTCATTGAAATTTAAGAATAAAAGTATTGAAAAAAGGAGAAAATGACGCTAATGGAGACTTACTCGAAGTGCAATGGCTGCTGAAGTAGCCATTATCGCTGCCAGGGAATATCCTTAAGGAAGCTCTCCTCTCTCGGCCTTAACAACTGATCAAGACTTAAAAGATCGCCGCATGAACTCTCAAAAAGATTTGCATCGGCAGAAAGCCGAGGCTTTGGGAGGCTCAGAGTTGGCTCGAGCCACGCTTGATGTCGCTCTCTGTTCAGCGATGGGAGGAAGGTCAGCCTCACCTGGCTTGGCCTTGCCCTTAATCTTGGCGGTAGTATGATCAAGCTCCTCGAGGTTTATCATCTCCACATTCATAGGGACTTCAACCCTCTCTTCATCTGGCTCATCCCTCAATTTAAATTGGGATTCGGTAGCAGGCTTGTATTTTTTAGCTTCGCTACGCTGGCGTACTTCTCGAGTTGGCCTCTCCAAAGCCCATGTCTTCCTCTTTGAATATGTCGGAGAATGAGTTGTAGACTTAGGAGCAGAAGGAGTAGATTTTGAAATGCAAGTAAAGCAACCAAGAACCTTTGGAGGTCCCCTAACCCGAGGAGCCCTTCGGAGGCTTGGAAGCTTTAGCTTCCTTCAAAGTGCCGAGTAAACTTGCCATCATGGTCACGCAGTCATCAGCATCGGGCTCATTCTCCTCCTTCTTTTTCTTCTCCTTTCTTTTTTTGCTCTTTTTCTTCTTCGACTCGGTGCTAGCCACCTTTGTTGGGAAAGCCTACCAGAAAAAATTAGCAAAAGGAAGACTTCGTGTGATCCTCTTGGGAATTAAATTGTGCCAAGTTACTCACTATGTCTCTTACACGCCCAACTATTATCGCAGCCATACTCATCCAAGTCCTGATGGGATGGGTTCGGGCCTTTATTATTGCCTTGACCCAGTTAAACAAATCATCAAGAGGATTGATGGGAACTTTATTAGCTGCAAAGGAGAAATAAACCATGAAAGGGTTATAAACGAAGAAATTAAAAGAAGAAAGTTGAATAACAAGGGCGGATTACTCACGCTTATCATTCCATTCCACTGGAAAACCAGGTTTTGTAGACAGTTGGTTTGTTGCTAAGAGAATCTAACGATCACACTAGCCTCGGTCCCCGTGGTCATCGCTCTTTGTGAATATCGAGTGCTTGCCTCGATTATTTAAAGCAACAATCCCACCGTTGTGGAAGTATGGATAGAAAAGATCAATCAAATGTTGGAAAGTGAAAGGTACCTCGACCTTTCGACTTAGCCAGTCTAAGCACCGAACGACCCTCCAAACCCCTGGCCCAAGTTGAGCCAAACAGAGGTTATATGTTCGGCAGAATTCATCAATCACCCTATGGACGGGGAGTGAAAACCCAAGTGTAAATGGGTATGTATAAGCAAAGGAGAACCTCGCCACTTGGCCTGCTGTTTGGGGCAAGAACACCAATATTGACCTCGAGTCCGCATCCACAATCTTTCCGAACCTGAGCCACGTGGGCTTAAGTGATCAAGGTTGGAGTAGTCTGTATCGGAATATTTCTATTCTTTTCTTGTTGAGCGATCAACTGGTCCTACAGCTTGAAGTCTTTGCCTATGTTGAAGTATGAAGGAATAATTTAGTGAGGCTCAAGTTCCTTCTCAATGGGGATTTTCTTTTTCTTTGACTTCGACAGTCCATCCTCGATTTCAGCCCCGATTCCGCCTGCTACTCCGGTGTCCACGTCCTTGCTACCTACTTCCTCGATGTCAGCAACATCGTCGTCATCGCCATCATCAACATCATCGCCATCATCACAATCATCGTCGTCCATTTCCTCTGACTTATTGCGGCTAGCAGTGGCTTTACGCCGCCTCACATTCAAACCACCTGCCTAAGACGTGGCTTCGTTGTCTTCCTCCAGCGGGATAACATTCAATAGCTCAATAACATTAACCGACTCGCCGCCGGTGGCCATGGCAGCAATATAAAAAGCTCTTTCATCAGAAGAGCCACTAGAACTTTGAACAGAATTTGTTGCAGACATTGTTGATCGAAAATTGGTTATGGTTTCTTGATTATGAATAATGATTTGAAGGAAGAACGTATGAGAATTTTTTGTCTCTTGCTTCAAGAACTTCATTATCAAGTGGAGAAGAGGGTAATCAAGTGGATGTATTTATAGAGTGGGGGTCATCATTGCGTTTCCTTGAAAAGGGAAAATGAAAAGGTGTGACTGTTCAACGGTCACCAAAGGAGTGGGGAGACTATTTGTATTGAGTGAAAAGTAGCTTGCACACATGCCACTTCAAGGGCATGATTCGGGACACGTCATGTAAGAGTTCGTTAAGTGGGACGCGAAGCAAACATCATCACTTCCGACTTCCGAGGTGAGACTCCGTGGTCGAATTTCTCAATAAGCCTCGAAGACGAGTTGCCTCGGTGACTTATAGATTCGAGCCCTCGAGGTGAGAAGTCCAAGCTTCGGGGAACTGTTCAACTCCAGCGGATGAGTCACCGTACGAGCTCCGCCCATTACCTCAGAATTCAATGGATGGGAACGTGGGCAACCCATGATTTGAACGTGTGATAATGGCCTTCATTACCCGTAGAGTGATAGGTTATAAATATTGGTTCTTTCATCTTGTAAAGGATCCAGAAATTTACTTATTTAAAACTCTGTCAAATTGTACACTCAAAGCAATTATTGAAATCTTTACGCTCTTGTTCTTGTCACTCAATTATCTCGTTTAATTTACTGTTCCTTGGCAACTTTGATACAATATATTGTTTGTAAACCCATACAAATTGATTTATTGTCTTAATCTGGTTGAGGCCAATACAATTACTACCTTATTTAAGAACTTATGTTAGATTTCTAACAAATTTTAAGCAATCGAGTTTTGAGTTTTCTGGAGTTCAAAAAGTTTTTACGATTATCACCATGTGTGGTCACAAAACATTAAACAAATGGTTACTTTTTGAAACACTATAATGGGATTAATCATTAAAACATTCTCGTGATTATAATATATTTAACAGAAAATAGCGAATATAAAATCAACTCATTCATTAGTGGAATATTTCATCTTTGTTGATTTGCTGGCAATCTCGTCGATAATATTGCTGGCTGATATTTGCAAGGTCCATTTGGGGTCTCTTTGTCAGTTTGGATCCTACTAAAAGTTACGTGCATTTCACCACTCTTTAGTCAAAACAAAAGGCACTCAGCTAGCAGATAACCATTTAGAAGTTTCTATAATTCAATAATGAAGAGATAACAAATTTAAATAGTACTCCTTTATTCCACAAAGGATTTTATAGTTGACTTAGATCGGAATTTAAGAATGAAAATAAAAAAATTTAATACTTTAAAACGCGTCACTAGAATCTAAGGCATGCTTACTTAAATACTCAGAATCGCTCATATAGTATGCCGATGTGTGATACTTAATCTTTAGTTGGAGTGTCACATACACCCCTCTTATGAACTCAGTGTCCTCGCTAAGGTTTGCCACGCAGTACCCTAAATTCGCCTAAAATCAGTTGAACTCTGTCCCCACATCGACAAGGCGGATACGCAGTGGCTATGATACCATCTGTAACAATCCGACCGCTAGTGATACTGTCCGCTTTGCGCCTAGGCCCGCACGGTTTTAAAACGCATCACTAGGGTCTAAGGCATGCTTACTTAAATACTCAAGATCACTTCTATGTTATACCGATGTGGGATATTTAATCCTTAGTTGGGGTATCACACTTGTGGTTTAAAATAAATCATAGATATTTATGTACTATAAATCATTTAATTAAAGGTAGAGTGTGAAGCTTAAAATTAAATTTTTCTTAAATTTAAAATTGTACCATTCTTTTTTTAGCGGATTAATAAGTAAATTGTGTCATCTTTTATGAAACATGGAATACCTATTTGGGTTCAGTTGTTCAGTTAAGTTTCTCTATTTCTCAAATTGAAAATGAAAGTTCGCATTGATCATGAGGAACGATATCTATGAAGTTCCGTATGATCATCTTGTAATCTGTCCTAGATATTAATAACATGTTCCTAAATCCTAAACCAATTTTCGTAACATATCCCGGAATCCGGATAGATTTATTTACCATAGCATACCGTATATGTCTACCTAATTTTTTATTGCATTATTTTCAAGTCCACATAACGTTTGACTAGCGACTCCAACCATTAGCAGATGAGAGAAAAGTTAAAAACAAGTGTCAGTAATGTTCTTCATAAGTTTTAGATTTTAAAATGATGCACTAATTTTCCAATGGAGAAGTGCTACTGATTAAGATGATAGTAACATGTATTTAGTAATCGTTTCCACTCCAATTGTGGGTTCACAGTTGGAAAGGTTGAATTTTACTCCAAGGGTTGAGGGTCCTCTCAGCTTTGACCATACTTTATTTTCTTTGATCGGTGTGATCACAATTAATTGTTCTGTGTACCTATATGACCATTCTCCAGCTGAGAGATATTTTAGTTGCTTTAAATATAAAAAATTATGACCATTTATGATTCAACAAGATTTATAATTGTCGCTCAAGTAACGGATTTAATACCTGATGATGATATGCTAACTTGCTAAGTACGTCGGAAGGTTAATGACCTAAATATACTCTATGCCTCTACGTTGTCGGGTCTTTCCACACAAGGAAGCGGAGCCACAATCGGCGAAGAATGATATGTAACTAAATACCTGTATATAGATTAAATATGTATGTTTTCATACATATTATATGGAGTAAATACATATCATTACAAGGAATTGTACCCTAAATGGGAAAATCTTAGTAAATAATTGGTTGACTACCTGAATTTTTACCTTATTGGTGAGGGTTCGATTGTCTTTAATTTGTTGTAATCTCCTTCCTCATTTCCCCAAAATTTTTATGGAAAAAAAAATTGTACTATAAATATACTAGGTTAGCACCCATTTTGTAGTTCTCTGGAGAAAAAATCCAGTCAAATGTATCTCAAAATCCAGTCAAATGTATCTCTAGTATAAACCATGTGTCTCTTAATATAAGCTATCAAATGTGCCCATTGTGTGAATTCGGGTGAATTTAAGTATTCATTTTCTCTCGATCAATTGCATAAACAGTAGGAGCTAGTTCATCGCAACTGCTATTTGTAAGAAGCTTATATTACTGCAATACATCGTTAGTCCAAAGGAATGCACATTATCATATACGAGCCAATTTGGATACGCAGCTTCCCTAGATTGCTAAACTATGGGTAAATGTATTGATAGACCTAATGGATATACAGTTATACACAAGATCACAACTGTAGCAGACATATTCATTAGATTTTCACAAGTGAGTAGTGACAATTTACAATATCCACGAGCTACTCTCTTCATTTAGCACATTCTTTGCATCGAAAAGAAAAATTCTCTCCATCCGTTCTGAATTGCCTTTTCCAAAGCTTTTCTTGTCGCTACTGCTTCAGCAATCATAAAGCAAAACTCAATTAATGTACATATAGCAAGATAACTCCAAAACATGCTTTTCTACCTCAACATCTAAATCAGCATTCAGCAACACAAAAAAAAGGTGTCATCTTGTCCTTCTAGCAACCGCAACTTGTTCTACTTCATGAAATTTTTAGAGTCATGAATATTCTTAGCATCAACCCTGTGATGAAACGCTTTTTGAATTTCAATTGACCCATTTTCAATTGAGCATTCATAGGCCCAAAATTTGAATAACAAGTTGATGTAAAAATTTCGCGGGGAAGCCACTTTGGCACCCGCTATTTGATGCGTAGCTTCTGAACGTTGAGAATTAGCCACCACGCGCATTTTTTGAAAATTATAGTGTGACGACGCTGTTTTATGTCTTTTGAAAATTTCACTTTTACCTTTTCTTATTGTTAACTTATTCAAGGGTTTATTTCTCTCTCTTGTTACTGTGACTTTTGAGTTCTATCAGAAATACACAAACTCTCTTTCAAAATACACAAACTTTTTTATTTTTGAGATTTTGAAGCTTTGTGTTTGGTTGAATTAGTAAAATTTGTTTTGTTGTTTCGTCTATTAAGGTAACTGTTTTACTTTGCGTTGTTATTTTTTTATTTTTTACGGGTTATTGGGTTATTAGGTTATGATTTGTTTCGAAAAATATTTGGATTTTCTATTGAAGTACAGTATAAGCTTTTGATTCCATTGTAAATGGTGAGTTTTTTTAAGGGCAACGCTTTTTTTGTGAAACCTTATGCCCCAGAACTATATACTGTGACTTTGTAGGGGATAGACTGTTGTCCCATGATAAAATACTAGGACTCTGTATTTAACAAGTACTTGTGTCCCCAGTTCTAAATTATGGGACTTTATTTAACAAAGCATTATAGTCCCCAGCACAAATACTGTGAGTTTACATATGAAGTACTTGTGCCCCAGCACCAATGTCTGTGAGTCGGTTTGGGGTGTGGGCCAACAAGCTTTTTCAGTGCCCCATGATAAAATTCTGGGACTCTGTGTTTAACAAGTGCGTATGTCCCAGATCTAAATTATGGGACTTTATTTAACAAAGCAATATAGTCCCCAGCACAAATACTGTGTGTTTACATATGAAGTAATTGTGCCCCAGCACCAATGTCTGGGAAGTCAGTCTAGGGAGGGTGGGCCAACAAGCTTTTTGTGTGCCCCATAATAAAATACTGAGACTCTTTGTTTAACAAGTACTTGCATCCCAGTTCTAAATTATGGGACTTTGTATAACAAAGCATTATAGCATACTTTTTTTGCACCCCAGCACAAATGCTGTGAGTTTACATATGAAGTATTTGTGCCCCCAGCACCAATGTCTGGGAAGTCAGTCTAGGGAGAGTGCGCCAATAAATTTTTTCTGTCCCCATAATAAAATACTAGGACTCTTTGTTTAATAAGTACTTGTGTCCCAGTTCTAATGTATAACAAAGCATTATAGCATACTTTTTTTGCACCCCAGCACAAATACTGTGAGTTTGCATATGAAGTACTTATGCCCCCAGCACCATATCTATGGGTTTTTTGGTGCAAGCATATAGGTGTTAATTTTTGTTTGTTTTATTTTAATAGATGTGCTAATGTTACAGTTATGGAGATTATGCCAAATGATGAGGGTATGGATAATTTGCCAAACGACGATGGTATATTGGTTCCATTTGCGCAGTGAAAAATTGTGATTGCCAGTGGAAAGGAGACACCGAGTATCGTGGATTACTTGAAGGGTTATTTTCTGCCGATCACCTAGAGAAACTGAAGCAAGGACCATTCGGCAAGTTTATGCTTTTGGAAGATGCTAAATATTCTAGGAGGCTTATAAATTGTTTTCTGCAGTCTCAAACAGTTTCTTCAGACAACACTAAGCTTAGCTTCAAAGTTTTTGGTGATATAGTAGATTTGACAGCTGATGATTTTCATGTAGTTAGTGGTCTTAATATTTCCAGTATTGTAGATATAAGTATTTTTAAGTTTTCAAACAATAGATTAAAGGAGAAGTATTTCAGGAATCCTGAAAAGGATGTTAATAAAAAGGACAACAAGTGGAATTTAAAGTTATATGACTTACTTGATTTGATTGAACATCATTTCAGTTACGTTAGAGTGACTCAAAACAACAAGGGTAATGTGAATAGAGTGTCAGCTGCACGATTGGATGTTCCATTAGAGCAAGATGATGCTGTTAAATTAGCTGAGGTATATTTGCTTACTTCTGTTTGATTGGGTCGGCCATTACCTAGAGTAGTGGATGATCAACATATGATTATTATTGACGATGAAGAGGTGCATAGATTTTATCAGTGGGGTACTGAGATATATCGTCAAATAATACACCATTTGCAGTCAATCATAAAGCCAAATTCTTCTAGCACTAGTTATTTGTTTCCTGGTATGCCCTTCTTATTCTGTTGTTGGGTGGCAGAGGTGCTCCCTGTCTTCAGACAGTATTTTAATATTCGTCCTAGGATCAAACCTCTGATGCTCCGTTACACATGTACTGCTACCCTGCATTACAATATCTTGTGTGAAGAGTACTTTCATAATGAATAGGTGAGTTTTACTAGTAGTTGCTTTTGTTTGTTATTTCTTTTTTTAATTTTTTGTTGGTTTTGAAATGTATTTTTCTTTAATAGTTTTGGGAGGATGCTTCAGTAAGACCAATAAGGCATAAATCTAAACGTGCTTCAACTTCAAAGTCACCCTCAAAGTCATCTTCAAAGACTAGTTCAATAGCAGAATCTATTGATGTGAATGAAGTTGTAAAGGTGAAATTCTTTGTGGGTTTTTCTTTGATTTCTCTTTCTTATGTGGCTTTAACCTTTTTTTCTTTTATCGGAGGTTGACAGCTAATCTCAAAGTAAATATGTCTAATGAGACCAAGATTCAACATATGATCAATTCCTCAGAAAATAGTGTGAAGAAAGATCTTGTTGACATGGAGAAGAGGATTACAGATCATTTTAATGCAAAGTTCGATTCATTACTGCTTCTTATTGCAAAATCAAAGACAAGTGATCTTAGCGAACACTGTGGTGTTTCTGTAAGTAAATCAGACACCAGAAGTAGAAATGAAAAGAGCCAGTTTGTTGATGATTTCAATTATTCAGATGGTCGGGATAGTTTTTTTAAAGAACCATTAAATCCAATTGTTACATCAGATTTGTTTGATAATCGGTCCGAGCTTGTTGGTAGTGTAGAAAGTGGTAAAGGTATTCCAGGTGCTTTAATAGAGCAAAGCAATCAAATTATTGTGGATGTTTTAGAGGATTACAAAGTTGAAACTTGTGACACCACTGATGAAGCAAAAGGTACAGATGGTTTAGAAAAAGTGCCATTAAATCCAAACCATCATCAAGAAAGTCATGGTAATCAAATAGTGTATTCTATATAGTGGTAATCAAAGTAAAAAGGAATATTTTGTTTAATGTAATAATTTTGTTATGTAGATGCAGATAAATAGAATCCTTCATTTGATTTATTACACAAATGTCCATCTAAAGATGATGATACATCTTTGAATCCAACAGAAGTTCAGCTTCGTGATGAAAAAAATTTATTCCACACCTCATGGTAAGAAGAAAAAAACTTGTTGGTAGATTCAACCAACATATTATGCGCTATACTCCTTAAGAGAGAGAAAATATTGTGTTTTTATCAGATGCTAATGTCCCAGATTACAGTTCTGGGACTGTATTTACTTGTCAAGGTATTTAACACTGGGAGTGTTTTTTATTAGATGTTTATCTCCCAGCCTATAGTACTGGAAATCTATTTGAATATGTGTGTTTTGGCGCTTCTTTTATCTAGATAAAATGTAATTTATTATGCTTATCTTTTTTTACAGAAGCTAATAATGGCAAATCTGGAAAAAGTGTTGTGGCTCAAGAAGAAATTGGAAAGTCAACCAGCTTGTTGAAGCTGGTATTTGGACACCAGTAGGTATGTAAAAGTAATTTTTATATAATAATTAGTGTTCCTATTTTTGTAGTTTAAAATGTGTAACAAATAATCTTTTTTTAAAGTCTCTCAAGAAGATTCTCAACCAATTAAGCTTGCTGATAATCAAAATTTTTTGACTCCTGGTATGTGAAAACATCTTGCATATTTGCATGGTCCACACTCCAGCATAAAATACCGTGGTTGTTCAATGAATAGTGTGCCTTGTACCATTATTAAATATTGTGACTCTTTAGTCTATCCAATTTTTTATTTTTGGCTTCCTTGGATAGAGTAAATGTAATGTATTGTTGTTGTCTATTTTTACAGAAGCAACAAATGTCAAAGCTAATAATGAAGACGTTGTCAATCAACGCAGTCACAGTGCTGAGGTTCGACTTGAAGTTGAGTCTGTCAGTGAGCTTGGCAGAGCTAGTCTTATTTTTACACCAGTAGGTATGTAAACGTCTTTTTTATAGTTATTTTGTGTTTTTTATTGTTAACAAATGTGTGATATATTATCTTATTTATAAAGGTTCTCAAGAAGGTTCTCAAGAAGGTTCTAAAGAAGGTCTCAAAGAAGGTGTTGTGCATTCGCCTTTGAAAAAGGCTTTGAAAATATTTTCCAGTAAGAAAAGGAAGGAACGTGATAATGATGCTTCTCCTGAAATTACATCTCCCCTCAAAACTAAAGTTGTTGAAAAGTTGGTCTAGGGAAGCGGGAGCATCATGAATATTGGTCGCATAAATGCACCTTCATTTTCACTTGGCTTGAAATAGCCATCGCAAGAGACTGCAGCAGTGATCGATAGTGTCAGGCCATATTCTATGGATATTGACTGCTCAGAAAGTAAGGGTGTACAGAATTGGCATCAATCGAGAAAGATAATTCCAAACTTACGACACTTGCTGATGCATCTGTTGTAGTACTGGAGCAAGAGTCTGTTTTGGATTCGGCCATGAAAACACCTGAACAGTTAATCTTAGCGGAGAAATAGAAGGTTGCTAGAACAGATGTCTCTGCAGGGAATACTGCAGATGTGTGTTCATCTAAACAACAGTCGGCGATGCAGTATTCAGTGAAAAAAGAGGAAGTTATGGATTTTGTTATTTTGCCAGACAAACCAGCAAATGATCCACAAGGTTGAGAGCTGTTAGGGAGGGGACATAGGGTTCGTAAAATTAGCCACCACTTATTATCTCCATTCAGGCCTTTTCAGCCAAAGGAAAAGGGTGATTGGAAGCCTACTTATATGCGTGTATGCCCTTTTCATAATGTCAATGCCAGGTCTAATTGTTTGGGAATTTTTTATGAATGGTTGAAGAAAGGCTTGAAAAACACTGATAAAAATAGCGTCCCTGCAATGTAAGTTATTTTATTTTATTTTTTTAGTTTTTGTGTATTCAGTTAAAGGGTGTTAGATTATATTAGTAACTTTGTATTGTTTATGTTGTTTGCGTGTTACTTTTTCAGACATGATGATTTTTATGATGAGAAAATTGCAGACATCAATTCTCAGAACTGAATTAACTTATATACTGTTTCAGTGAACAGCAAAATGTGGTTTAGAGAGATTGCAGATAGAGGATATGCACTTACTAATGAGATTTTCTACAGCTTATTTTTGTTGTTGGTTCTGTAGTCTTTACATATATATATATATATATATATATATATATATATATATATATATATATATATATATATATATATATATATATATATATATATATTTGTTAACTACTTTTTTTTTGTTTGTGATTTTTTCTATCATGCAGCATGTTGATGTTATACTGTACTATCTGAGGAAGAAGCATGTATGTCATTTTACAAACTACTCAGCATATTCACAACGACAGACTTGAATTTTAATTTTTTTGTAGAGTCGTTCTTCTTTTTGAAGGTCGAATCCTATTTTGATGATATGGCGAAGAAAGAGAAGACCCGGAGATTAAAAGAGAATAAGGATAGAATGGAACCAGAGTGGAAGAATGAACAAGATTTTGAGTAAATGAAGAGGAAGAACAAAGGAGGAAAACAGACTCGTACTCAACCAAGAAAAAAAGAATATAAACATCCAGCAGAAGTTGTTTTGGGAATACATGACTTGATATTGGAGGATTTAGAGAAGATTGAGTTAGATTTTTTTCTAGCAGAGTTTGAAGGAACTACGCAGAATAACCTTAATGAGTGTGTGTGAACGGGTCTACTAAACCATGTGGCATAGCATGGACACAAGTGGAAAAAGTCTTTATGCCAATTAGGAAGTCTTCAGTTGATCCTAATGATTTCAAGTCTTGCACTCATTATTGGTTGGGAGTTTATTCTATAAAAGATCATAGAATAGATGTCTATGATTCGGTTTTTAATGGGGACGAAAAATTTTGTGAAGATCAAGATGGAAATGTATGCAATTGCTATACCTCAGCTACTAAAAGAGATGAAGTTTCATACTAAATATCCTAATTTTGGTACAACATACAAGAAACTTGATATTGTTTATCAAAGAGCACCCAAACAAATAGGAGGCACGGATTGTGGTCTCTTTGTAACAACGTTTACTGACCTACTCATGCTCAGACAGGATTTGTTTAAATATGAATGGGGAGTAGAAGCTATTAGTATTACAGGAGAATTGCCGCTGCTAATCTACTGACACATGGAAGATCAAAGAGAGATGAAGGCTATGAAACTCCATCACAGAATTTGAATGATGATTATGGAGAGCATGATGAGAAACTAGCTTGTGGACATGGAAGGCTGCCAATTCTTTGAATCTTTCTTTATCCTTTTTGAATTTGACAAATTGTTATTTTTTGATAAACAATGCAATATACATATTTTTTGAAGTATGTATACTATATATATTGTTGGTTCGTTATTATTTATTATATATATACTTCACATATGAAGCACTTGTGCCCCCAGTACCAATGCTCATTATAAAACACTGGGACTCTGCATTTTTAAGTACTTGTGTCCCAGTTCAAAATAATTGGACTTTGTATAAAAGCATTTTTAGCATACGTTTTCATCCCCCAGCACAAATACTATGAGTTTACTTATGATGTACATGTGCCCCTAGTTAAAATACTGAGAGTATAATTATTTCAACAAAATAATTAGGGGTCTGCAGTTATGAGTTGGTTACTAGCATTCCTATTTTTTAAGAACCTATGTTATAGGGGTGCTGTTGTGGGGCATGTGTATCTGTCTATAAATACAGTCTTTCAATATAGAATCATCACTCAAAATTGTTTAAGATTTTGCAAATTTTTTACTTTCTTGTGCAGTCTTTTAGAAAAAAAAAATGTCTCTCCCGCGGGAAAATGGGCATGTATTTGAGAATGGACATGCACTTCAAAATGTGCATTCCACTGAGAAAATAGGGCGTGATGTATATTTGGAGATTACAGGTTTGCAGAGAGACATTGAGCAGTTGACTCGTACTGTAGATCACCTCTGATTATTAATTATTTGGCAAAATTAGAGGATTGAAAGGAATGAGCGACAAATGGCAAGGATGATGAGGGCAATGAGACAAACCTCAAACTATAATGAAGTAGATACTCTACCAGGGTCACCAGTGAACTAATTTTTACTCTTTGTTATATTTTTTAATGAACCTATGTTGTATTAAGTTGATGTTAGGAAAAAGGCTGGGATTCTTTTTATGTGTTTTCGCAGTGTTATATTTTTATGCATCCATCTGCGCGAAGTTAAGGCACATGGATGCCCCATCTGTTGGGGATAGCAGTTAAGGCACATGGATGCCCCAGATGTTTTTTGATGGGGCTAGTAGTTTAAGGCACATAGATCCCCCCAGATGTTTATATTGGAGCTAGTAGTTTAAGGCACGTGGATGCCCCAGATGTTTTTGCTGTGGCTAGTAGTTTAAGGCACATGAATCCTCCCAGATCTCTATGTTGCGGTAGTAGTTTAAGGCACATGGATGCCCCAGATGTTTTTGCTGGGGCTAGTAGTTTAAGGTACATGGATGCTCCAGATGTTTTTGCTTAGGCACGTGGATCCCCCAGATGTTTTTGCTGTGGCTAGTAGTTTAAGGCACATGGATCCCAGTGTTCTTATACTGGGACATTTGAGTTTATTTTTTATTTTTCCAAGCCTCTTTATAATGAAGTATCAGTTTTGTATCCTGCAACCCTTTCAAAATAAGTAGGCAGTCCCAGTTCTTCATCCAAAAGGAAAAGAACAAGTATTGTGCAGATTTTATATAAAGAAAAAAGAATCTTTAGTATTATCCAAAAGCAAAAGGACGATACACTATAATAGAGAACATATCTTCTATAATTATTTTAATATAAATAGACCACTTTGTTACTGAAGAGAACATGCAAATAATTTTCATTTTTTAAAATGGAAATACTCGTTGAAGCAGTGTTGAATGAATTGGATGCTGAATTAGATCAGTTTGTAAGTTAATCATACCATTTTTTTAAAGTGTTATATTTGTTATTGTTATTATAAAATAGCACTGTTCTTTTTTCAACTAAGGTTGGCAATTATGCTTCCTAGATGTCATGTTATTCTAGGACATTATGGTATCCCCAGACTTCACCCAGACTTTTATACTGGGACGTTATGGTAAATATAGAAGCTGACCCAGCTTTTTAAGACTGTGTGAGCAAACATACAGAATACCAGCATTTAATTTTCTCCCTAACATTGGCATTCGAGAAGTCTGGAGTTTATTATTTTTGGAAACTGGAAGGACATAGGGAAGAACATAGAAAATCCAGTATTTTTTACTACATTTATTCTGATATTTAATCTATTTTTGACTATACATATTTTCTTTGACCATAACAGTTAGACAAAATTTAGTAACTGCTAGCTTATAAATAAGTTTTTGAAGTTGAAGGAAATAATAACTTATTTTAATATAAATATACCAATTTGTTACTGAGGAGAACACGCAAATATTTTGTATTTTTAAGATGGGAACAGTCGTCGAAGCAGTGTTGAATGAATAGGATGCTAAATTAGATCAGTTTGTAAGTTAATCGAAGCATTTTTTTTAAAGTGTTGTTTTTGCTGTTGTTATTGTAAAATAGTACCTTTCTTTTTGTTTTGCTTTGTAGATTTTGACAGTATGGTTGGAAATTATGCTTCCCAGACCTGATGTGCCAGCCACTCTTATTTGCCGTGGTAGTCATTTCCAGATGAACTACCTAAATATGAGAAGACGGAGAAAACTTTGTAATGGATGGAGGGAGTTCGTTCGTACTAACAATCTCGGAGTAGGAAGTACGCTATATTTTAAATTTCTGGAATCCTCAGATCGTGTGGTTTTAATTGTTAGTCTTTGGCAGCCTGAACTAGAACCTTTAAGTTTTAGTTTTAGTACTAGTTCTGGCTCTACTGTTGAAGATTCCTGAATAAGATAGCATATCTGTCTGTGTGTTTTAGTTCAATCTCTATTGTAATTTTTACTTTATTTATGTGTGTGTGTTTTGAGTTTTTGTTAAACAATTTTTGAGTTTGGGCAGTTATGTATGTGTAATGTAACTGTCGTTTTTTGAATTGTGATTTTTCAGTATTTTATCATAACTGCTATGTAATGGTGTCTTTTCAATTATAAGTTGCAACTATTATTAGATTATTGAATTTATTCTATAAATACATATCAACTAATAGTCGTTTCTTATCATCTTATTAATACAATTATCTATATTGAGATTTTTATAAGTTTTTATACTTCAAGTACAACAATGTCTGAAAGTAGTGTCAATCAACCAACACTGTCACCAGCACAGTTAGGGCCACCACCACAACTACCACCACCACCCCCACCACCACCAGGATTTCCAAATAATCGAAAATGGAATGTTGTAGTCCTACAGGGTCAGATGCAGGACCACATTGATGTAATACAACAAATGCAAAATGATATTTGGAATATGCGTAACGTGCAAAGGTGACAAGTGCGAAGGATCTGCCGCGCTATTGAAGCCTTAGCAGCACATCTTCATTTTGACCTTCCACCAGGATCTCCATAATGGAATTATGTGAATTTCTATGTTGTTATTTTTAATTATTAGTCTATAATTTCCTATTAGTTTACAATTATTATGACGATGTCCAAAGTGCATAGGAATTGTCTGCTCGTTCTTGTCAAATTCTAATATAGTTTAAGATATCGTCCCACAGAGATTGGGTATTCTATGCTACGGACTTATAATATTTTAATTACTATTTGAGAGAATTAAATTGATGAAAAGTGAGTTTTTAATTTAAATTTACTTAAACTGAAACAAACAACTTCCAAAAGATTTCAAACTTAAAAAGAGTTGGGAATCGTTGAATTCACTTGGTAATACTTATAATAAATATTTCAGTTTTGACATGTATTTCTCTTAAGAATAATTGCTTATTGCTAATTCAATTATATTTGCTCACTAAGAAAATAATCAATTAATAACACTCTGTGAGGTTATGCATATTAATCAAATTATAACTAGTGACGATTAAACCGAAATATTTTTCTTACCTGAATTGTGCTAAAAAATAGTAAAAACTTCGTGAGAATATTTTTACGGAAAATCAATAATCTTACCTACAACAATTCCTTCGTGAGAATTAAAACTGAGGTAAACAAGATTACAGACTTGGAAAAATAGTTTTTACTCTACTACTTTATTCATCAGTTATTATATATTAATTTTGCTCCGTGAGAATTACAAAATTAATATAACAAACCTAGATATAAAATAGACGGATGTGAAAATAAAGATTTAGTAAAAACTATAATTCTAGAACAGTGTTAAAATGTGATTAAAAACTTCAGGCTAAGCATGTATTAAAACTGAGATACGTATTATAAATATTACCGAGTTTCACCAACTATCCCAACAAAAGAGATTACTCCATTATGGAGTAAGAAAACTAAGTTATAAAATATTAAGACTATGAAGAAATAATATTTCTTCTAAAGAGGAATACTACAAAAGCAATATAAAGAAAGAGAAAGCAAGAGAAAGTAGTTCTATGCAAATGAAAATTTGATGCCTTTCCATACAAAGTTTACTACCTATTTATAGATAAATTCCAAGGCTAAAGTTCTTTCTAAGAGGCCATATCTTAAGGTGGTAGAAAATATTTCAAGATGGCCAACGTGAGTTGAGTTTTGATGACTTTTTCATACGTAGCTTCATTCCATAAACTTTCTTCCGTTTGCGCTTTTATTCTTCAGCGTAAAATAATTCACGGACATTACTATCAGTGTTATAATCACACTATGAATAATGTAATCATCCATGGTTATCCTTTCTTTTTCTTCATCTTGAATCATTTCTTCTTCCTGCAAAATATGTTAGAAAATATACGAGAGATGGATATATTTATTCACGTTTTATTTAAAATACTTAATATTTAACTATAAAAATATATCAATAAATTATATCCATCAAATTCCCCCATACTTGAATCTTTGCTTGTCCTCGAGGAAAAAGAAATAACTTTTTTTTAATAAAAAAATATTTTCTTCAAAACTCATGATCTTTGTAGGATAGAAAATTTGTTCAAGATAAACTTCCTTCATCATGATCAATGCAATTATTCTTTTTATTTCACCAAATTTTTAACTTATTTCCGAATTTAAACTTGATCAACAACAACTTGCAGCCTTCTCCCCTTGAATCTTTCAAAATTGATAGAGTTATGATCATGTATTCAATAAGTATCATAGTCTTGTCCACAGGCTTGCTCGTCATGTTCATCTCCACTAATATAGATTCAATACTGACTTTCAAAATCATTTTAGGACTTTTCATGGCTTGTAATGTTAGGCTTCAGGCTGGTAGGATAAGGATATTTGATAGTGACTGTTCTTCTTCCAGCTTGGAGCAACCATTTCTCAAAAAATTTTCCATTCAGTGATACTTTATTTTTTATTTTTTATTTTTTTTGCTATGTCATATATATTCATATATTTACAACATTGCTTCTTTTTATAATATTTCTTCCTTTTGGTGATGTTTAATCTTTGCTCATTCAAAGCTGGAAGAAATAATAACTCTTTTTTTTCTTTATATATATGTAAACAATGTATACATATATCATATATATCATTTTTTTTTTGTAATATATCATGGTTTTGAAAAAAAAGAGGATTAAGGCTCAAAGAAGGGTTCGAAAAGATAAAAATATGTATATTTGGATAGAAAATTGAGAGGCTTGAATTGTGTATCAAAGAAGGCCTAATTTCATTTTTCAAAAATCAGGATCATCCATTATTTCGCATCGAAGAACATTCAGAGCAAGTTCTAGCCAAGTCATTGATTCTGCCTTCTTTATGATCATAATTTTTCTCAATTCTAATGATTTTCTGAGTTGAAGATGTTTGCTCTTGCTTTCACAAAGTCAAAATCATAGACATGAAAAATCATATGGTGAATATAAAAAGAAATAATATTGAACATAATAAATATGTTGTTAATTAAAAACCTACAATTAAGACCATAAATAATAAGAAAATAGTATATAATATATAAATAACCTCCCCCATACTGGAACATTTCATTCTCCTGGATGAAAATGCTTTTTTAGATAAGTGAAAGAAAGGAGGTGAAAAAAAAATAAGAATGAAGAAGGATCAAGTGGTAGTTTGATTATAAAAATATAATATAATTAATATAAAAATACTATTTTATTAGTAAAATAAAAATATTTTTGGCTTTAAAATATACGATCCCAGAAGAAAGCTTGAAAGAAACTGCGACCACACATGTTCTATGTGTAATAGACTGTCAAGCTTTTCTCTTTTCATTTTTTGTGGAAAAGGGATTGCACAGGGAGAGGAGTTATTTTTTCAAAATTCTTTTCATATTTCTTCTTGATTTCATTCTCTTCTGATGGATCAGATGGTATTTCAATATTCTTACCCTTTTCTGCCTGGTGATCAAAATGGTTATTTTCCTGTCTGTCAGCATATGGATCATCAAGATTCTTACCTGACCGTAAGCCAATGACCTTAAGGTGTTCCTTTGGATTTTTCTCTGTATTGCTTGGTAAGGGACCTTGAATCTTTTCTGAAACAAGAGTTGCCAACTGGCTTACCTGAATTTCCAAGTTTTTGAGGGTTGAGTTTTGGCTCTCCATCTTTTCATCAGTGGCCTTAATGTACTTGTACAACTTGTCATCAAGACTTGAATGAGCTTGTTGAGACCTTTGCTGATATGGAGCTGCTTGTTGATACGGCCTGAAATTCGATTGCCCACGATTTTGATTTTGGTATCCAGGTGGGCCCTGTGCTGGTTGCTTCTGGAAGCTTTGAGAGTTCTCAGCACCATTTGGATTGTTCCATTGAAATCCTGGATGTTTCTGTGCCATTGGACTTCCAAAAGGGTATGACTTGTAACCGATCACATTAGCCTGCTCATTATTCTGATTGTTTCTTTGGCATTCATGGTTAAGATGATTTCCTCCACACATGTCACAAGCCTCAGAATGAATTGGTTGTTGTGCATTCACCTAAAAAGATTCAAACTTTTGTGCCAAGGAGGCAATCTGTTGTGTTAGTGTATTAAATGCATCTGCCTGATTTACTGTGGATGCCTTTTTTATGGTTACACGATCAGATGGCCACTGGATAGCATTCTCAGAAATTTCATTCAACAATTGCAACGCTTCTTCTGTGGTCTTTCCCATTATGGAACCTCCTACAGCTGCATCTATCACATTTCTAGAAGAACGTGTTAGTCCATGATAGAAAATATATAACTGCATATGTTTAGGAATGTCATGATGTGGACATTTTCTTAACATTGATTTTAATCTTTCCCATGCTTGATAAACTGACTCAGTGTCAGTCTGCAAGAAATTAGAAATATCTTGTCTTAACATTGTTGTTTTAGCAGGGGGAAAATATTTGTTCAAAAACTTTTGTGTCATCTGGTCCCATTTGGTTATAGAACCTCGAGGCAAACTTCGCAACCAAGTCTTGGCATAACCTTTTAAAGAAAAAGGAAATAGCCTTAACTTGATTGCTTCGGGAGGCACTCCATTATATTTAGCAGTTTCAACTAGTTCCAAGAAATCAATTAAACGACTATGTGGATCTTCACTTGGATCACCAGTAAAGGTGCAAGACTGTTGAATTGTTTGAATTAGGCCGGTCCTAATTCAAAGTTATTGGCTGCTACAGGTGGGTTCCTGACACTAGATTCACAGTTGAAGCGGTCTGGTCTAGCATAATCCCTTAGGATTCTGTTTGCAGGTCTTGGTGCCACTTCATCAAACTGATCCTCTACATGGATTGGTGGTGGGACTCCCAATGGGTTATTGTCATCTCTTAATTGGTGTTCCATTTTATCATAAATTACGTTTTGAGAAGATGATGGGTGTCCTTTCCTACGTAATCGCAAAGATCTTTTAATTTTAGGATTGTAAATGACCAACTCTTTATTAGAAAAGCGGGTCATAAACTACTTGAAATTCTTTAAAGTAAAAAGAGAAAAAAAAATCAAAATGAACTCTTTAACAGTTGAAATGGTAGCACTACAAGAAAATAGTAGTAGTAGTAGTAGTAGTGGTGGTAGTAGTAGTAGGTAGTAGTGGTGGTGGTGGTGGTGGTGGTCGTGGTCGTGGTCGTGGTGGTGGTGGTCGTGGTCGTGGTGGTAGTAGTGCAGCAGCAGCAGCAGCAGCAGCAGCAGCAGTAGTAGTAGTAGAAAGAAAATATTAAAAAGGAATATAAAAATATTAGTAATAATTAGTATTAGTTAAAGAAGTAGTATATAACAATAGTAGAAAGAAATATTACACTATAATATAATGCTATTGTTATGTATAGATAGTAGTGATAGCAGTAATGATTTAGTAGGAAAAAGATAAATTAAATACAAAGTAGATTATATTGTTTACTAAAGATAAAGCTATAGGTAATAATAATAGTATTATACTTAACACTAATAATAATAGCCAAAGGAAAAAAAATGACAAAAGCAAAACAGTGAGTTGTAATCTAAAAATTAAATAATAATAATAATAATAATATAATACTATTTTTAGTAGGACGAAGTAGTGATTGTATAGGAAGTTAGTGGCAAAAATCTATAGGACTCATAGGTAGTAGTAACAATAGTAGCAATATTTAGTAGGAGAAATTTCAAATACTTATATAAACTTAGATATATAAACAAAAAATATTTTTCTTTTATAATAATAATATAAATAAAATCAAGGGTGGAAGAACGATGACTAATACTAGGAGAAAAAAAAAGTAGTAATAATAAATAGTAAAGAGTAGTAAGTAGTTAATTAGATAAAGTAGTAAGATGTAATAGTAGTAGGAAGGTAGTTAAAGTGATAGAAGACAAGATGGTGATATGAAGAATGATGTGGTTCTATAGGTGGAAATTTTTACGATAAGAGTAAGAGTTATACTATAGGTAGATATACAAAAGAGACTGTAAAGGAGAAAGTAGTAGGTGGAAGTACTGTGAAGGCAAGAAAGTTGATATATTATAATTACCATATAGATAAAAATATTAATACTAATAATAATAGAAAAAACTACGATGGTAATAAAAACTTTGAAAACGAAATACAAAAAGTAAAATAATATATTATACTATTATTAGATATAACAGTATAATAATTATATTATTATAAAAATACTATAAAGAGAAAAAGGTAAATAACGATGTACTAAAAAGAACAAAAGATAGTAATACTAGTAAACATAACAAAGTGAACGAAAATGATGATTAAAAAAATAGTGGTACTTCAAAATAGAACGAAAGAGAGGGAAAAGGAAAAAAACAACAACAATGATAGTTATTTGCGAAAAAGACATGAGTGATCCTGTAGGTAGCAGGAACAACAATAACAAGATGATAAAGTATTATATATAAATAAAGTAGGATATAACACTATTAGGAAATAGTAAAGGGAATAGGAGTGTCAGTAAAAGAAAGTTAGTTGTAATAATAATATATGTACTAAAGGAATAAAGATGTTAGAAGCAAAAACAAAACATATTAGAGGCAATACTCAACATAATATTGTTAGAGGTTAGATATTAGTAACCAATAGTTATAGTTATAACAGTACTTAGTAGATTATGTTAATATTAATTATATTATTAAGTCCTCATATTAGTAATCAAATATTTAGTCCGAAGTAGATGTACGCCAATTCCCGGCAACGGCGCTAAAAATTTGACGAGGTCCAAAGTGCATAGGAATTGTCTGCTCATTCTTGTCAAATTCTAATATAGTTTAAGATATCGTCCCACAGAGATTGGGTATTCTATGCTACGGACTTATAATATTTTAATTACTACTTGAGAGAATCAAATTGATGAAAAGTGAGTTTTTAATTTAAATTTACTTAAACTGAAACAAACAACTTCCGAAAGATTTCGAATTTAAAAAGAGTTGGGAATCGTTGAATTCACTTGGTAATACTTATAATAAATATCTCAGTTTTGACATGTATTTCTCTTAAGAATAATTGCTTATTGCTAATTCAATTATATTTTGCTCACTAAGAAAATAATCAATTAATAACACTCCGTGAGGTTATGCATATTAATCAAATTATAACTAGTGACGATTAAACCGAAATATTTTTCTTACCTGAATTGTGCTAAAAAAAGTAGTAAAAACTTCGTGAGAATATTTTTACGGAAAATCAATAATCTTACCTACAACAATTCCTCTGTGAGAATTAAAACTGAGGTAAACAAGATTACAGACTTGGAAAAATAGTTTTTACTCTACTACTTTATTCATCAGTTATTATACATTAATTTTGCTCCGTGAGAATTACAAAATTAATATAACAAACCTAGATATAAAATAGACGGATGTGAAAATAAAGATTTAGTAAAAACTATAATTCTAGAACAGTGTTAAAATGTGATTAAAAACTTCAGGCTAAGCATGTATTAAAACTGAGATACGTATTATAAATATTACCGAGTTTCATCAACTATCCCAACAAAAGAGATTACTCCATTATGGAGTAAGAAAACTAAGTTATAAAATATTAAGACTATGAAGAAATAATATTTCTTCTAAAGAGGAATACTACAAAAGCAAAATAAAGAAAGAGAAAGCAAGAGAAAGTAGTTCTATGCAAATGAAAATTTGATGCCTTTCCATACAAAGTTTACTACCTATTTATAGATAAATTCCAAGGCCAAAGTTCTTTCTAAGATGTCATATCTTAAGGTGGTAGAAACTATTTCAAGATGGCCAAGGTGAATTGAGTTTTGATGACTTTTTCATACGTAGCTTCATTCCATAAACTTTCTTCCGTTTGCGCTTTTATTCTTCAGCGTAAAACAATTCACGGACATTACTATCAGTGTTATAATCACACTATGAATAATGTAATCATCCATGGCTATCCCTTATTTTTCTTCACCTTGAATCATTTCTTCTTCCTGCAAAATATGTTAGAAAATATGCGAGAGATGGATATATTTATTCACATTTTATTTAAAATACTTAATATTTAACTATAAAAATATATCAATAAATTATATCCATCATATTAGTATAGGACCAAGATCAAAATGTTGTTATTCTCAACTACATAACATGATGGCTCCAGCACAAGTACTGGGACTAATGTATGTCATAGCACTTTTTTATATATGAATAAATATTACTAATTTTTGTGATTATGAAAATGTCACTCATATTCCAACTACAAACCTTTGAAAGTTAAAGTACAGAATCCGTTGTGGATTTGAATATTGAAAAAGACTTCAAGGAGTAATTTAAGTTACAGAATCTTCCAAGATTTCTTATTGACTTGACTTGTCATGTAAAAAGACAAAAGAATCTATCTACTTTTGTTCATGTATTGTCAACTATATAACAATGTGAATTAAGTATGGTAGGGAATTCCAGGTTATTAAGAGTCCCATGATTTTATACCAATAAAATTAGTCCACAAAAATGTTGTGATTATGGGTTTATATATTATATATTGCAATTACACACTTTAAAGTTAAAGAAGTGAATATTTTGTGGATTTCAATTTTTTTTTGAACATAGTTCTGTTGTAGTAATTTAAAGTACATAATCTTTCCAGAATCTCTTTGATTTATTTTGTGTTGTCAAGTGTGTAATACTGTGACTTTAATGTACAATTGGAACAAAATCTCAGTTCAATCTTATCCTATACAGATACGACCCCACCTACCCAAAAAATTGATATCTTCTCTATTGGATTTTGTTAAATTTTTTTTTCAGAGAGAGATGTAAGAAATTTTTTACAACTTTTTTTGAATTACAATGTCATCTAAATAGAAGAAATATTCTTTACAGGTTTTTTTGTATTTTTATTTTGTATAAATTAGACAGTGGTGTTGTTTTTTCTTGTACAAAACAAATATTATTCCAAAAAAAGTATATAATAAAAAATGGCTTGCAATGATGAAGCAAAAAGACAACAATGGCGCCAGTTGAATAACGATGTTAGAAATTTGAAAAGTGATCATGAGTTTTTGAAAGCTGAGATATTAGTGGTGAAAAATAAACTGGATGTATGTTTGAATTTTTTGTAGCTTTCAGATAAAAAGTAAATAAATATATGGATCGACTTTTTGACAAACTCATGGACATTGAATTGCAGAACTTTACAGACTCAACCTCTGGTTCTAGCTCTCGTGTTCCTAGTAATCGTTAATGTTTTACTATATTTTTTTATGTGTTTCGCAGTGTTCTGTTTTTATGCTTCCATCTGTCCGAAGCAAGTGTAATTTATCTTTTCTTGTACTTGAGGATACTTCTTTTGTGTTTTTAGAAGTATCCTTTTATGTAATATTTATGTTACTATTAATGAAAATGCCTGTAAGTTTGCGTTTGTTTGTGTGAAAAATGTTGACTCTAATAATGTTTATGTTATGTATAGTCCCAGCAATATATGTTGGGGATAGTAACCAAGGGACATGGTTCCCCCAGATGTTTATGCTGGGGCTACTAGTTTAAGGCACATCGATACCCTAGATTTTTATGTTGTGGCTAGTAGTTTAAGGCACATGGATCCACATATTTTTATGCTAGGGCAAGTAGTTTAAGGCACATGGGTCCTCAGATTTTTATTCTGGGACATAATGGTATCCCAGACTTCACCCACACTTTTATTCTATGTTACTGTTAATGAAAATACCTGTAAGTTTGCGTTTGTTTGTGTGAAAAATGTTGACTCTAATAATATTTATGTTATGTATAGTCCCAGCAATATATGTTGGGGATAGTAACCAAGGGATATGGTTCCCCCAGATGTTTATGCTAGGGCTACTAGTTTAAGGCACATCGATACCCCAGATTTTTATGTTGTGGCTAGTAGTTTAAGGCACATGGATCCACATATTTTTATGCTGGGGCAAGTAGTTTAAGGCACATGGGTCCTCAGATTTTTATTTTGGGACATAATGGTATCCCCAGACATCACCCAGACTTTTTTCCTGAGACATTATTGTAAATATAGAAGTTATTCCAGTTTTTAAGAGCGTGTCAGCAAATATCTAGGGTACCAGCATTTACCAGGATAACATTGGCATACGAGAAGTCTACGAACTGGAAGTACATAGGGAAGAACATAGAAACACAGTTTTTTTTACTATATTTATAGTGATATTTAATCTATTTTTTACTATACATATTCTCTTTGACCATAACAGTTGGACAAAAGTTAGTAACTGCTAGCCTATAAATAAGGCTTTGTAGTTGAAGGAAACAACAACTAATTGGCAATTCATCCGCTCATATAAACTTTTATTTTTATTTTTTCATCAAACAATAATATGGACGATTGTTGGGAGGAACTAGGCCATTTCACTATGAGAATCACAAAATCATACTTCAAAAGAGATGATTTTGTACGTTAAAAAAATTACCAAACTATTTTTTATATTTTGTTCATCTAATTTTTCACTGTCTGTGATTTATGTATTAACTGTGTAAGTTTATTTTTTCAGATCTTTCCAGAGAGTTGGAAACAGAAGCTGCCAAATGTAAATGGAAATGCACTTTTACTTTGTGAAAATTATGACAGAGAATATGAAATGAAATTCAAGGCTGGGAAGGGACATTCAAGGTTGTATAATGGATAGAACGAGATGCTTCAGCGTAAAGGGTACAGGCTCGGTGATATGCTTCGGTTTGATCACCAAGTTCATGAGGATTGCAACGGTGTTGCCACTGTTGTTTTTGAAATTTCATTAGTAAACCGTCAGGATGGTCATGGTAACAATAATGATGATGATGGTGTTAATGATGATGATGATGATGATCATGATCAGGATCAGCCCAGAAGCATATTGTTATTGAATAAGTTTTAGTAGTTTTTATATTTTTTAAGTTAATCTGGGATATTTGTCTGTCTTTTTTTTTTTCATATGTGTTTTTATTCAGCAGATGGTGAAGATGATGCTTGTTTTGTATTATGAACTGTATTTTCATTATTTTTAAGTACTATATTTTTATTATCTAATCGCGTAATCTATTGCATTTATTATCAAGTAAGTGAAAATGTTGGTTGTTCAATAAGTATAGAAACTAGAAAACAGATAAATCGCGACAAGTATTTTTCACAGCAAAAAATGAAAAGTATATTTTTTATATATAATAATCCTTGTTAAAGAGTACAGAGGAAGTAAATTTTTTTTTTTTTTAAAAAGTGCTCTATAAGTGAATAGTCCTTTTTTGACTTCAAAATTGCTGCGACTGGAAGAAAATAGAGAAGAATGGTCTTCTATCTATCTAGCGACGATGGGATTCCTAACTGAAAAACAAAAAAATGAAAAATTTTAATATAGCAGCTTTGGTCATCTATCAAATTTCTATTGAATTGTAGTAAAATAGAATTAAAAAAAATACAGATAGAGAGACATACATATTATTTTTATTGAGAGTTATGTTTCTTTGAATATGGATGAAGTACTAGATACTATGTAGTTCCAGCACAAAACCCGTGTACACTAGCAAGTCCCAGTATTTTAATTATAAGACTGCAACAAAATATCTGGTAAGTCCCAAATTTTTTTTCTGGGACTTCATGAATTATAATTGACATAACACAAATCTCATCCAAAAATAACCGTATTATTTGATATACTCACATTCATTCTATATGCTTTTTTTATTTTCCTTTTCAATTCTTCATCTGTCCATTTTGATGTTGCAAAGAAAATATCCTGCACGCTCTTCCGTCCCTCATAAAACCAGCTATGTAGCTTGTTTATTATGTTCTCCAGCATTGACAGTATTGATTTTCCCCGAGCATGTAACAGAGCATTATTCATGGTTTCCACGATATTTGATGTTATCATATCATATCTTCGATTTGGACACCAAGCTCTAATCTATCTCTCTGGTGGTTCTTCCATGAGGTAATCATAGGTTGTCCTATCCGTTTCTTTCATTTGATTCATGTCTTTTTCAAACTCTACAATCGTGTAGACCCAACATGCACTATCGAATATACTTATCACTGCAGGAGTCGAGTTCATTTTGTTAAGGTTCTTTTCCAGATGATATACACAGATCTCATGCGCACATTCAGGATATACATTTGTAATCCCATTTGCAATTGCAGAATTACGATCTGAAAGGAAACAAATTCTCACGGCAACCAAATGCAATGTGCAACTTCCTAAAGAATCAATTGTATGCCACATTATTTTCTAAGTCCACAACTCCAAAGGCAAGTGGGAAGATTTGGTTATTTGCATCTTTCGTCACTACAACCAATAGTGTCCCTTGATATCTTGACTTGAGGAATGTTCCATCGACAACTATCACAGGTCTACAATGTTTCCAGCCTTTGATAGATGCCGCACAAGCAAAAAACATATATTTGAACCTGTATAATACAATTGCAGTGTTATCAGTAAAATGCATGAACATAAAATTTTGAGTCTCAGCTTTTAGTAATGGAACCTTACTTATACATAATTACGACGTCCCAGCATTCTGTGATGGGACTCCAATAAATAACTGTGGAGTCTCAGGTCCTTTTTACTAGGGATTACTGGAATTCTACACAAAAATATAACTGCACATTTTTTTTTTACCTGTTCTCAACATCTCTTTGAAGAGCAACGTGTGAGCCTGGATTGATGTCTCTTAGCATATATAAATATGCTAGTAACTTCTAAAAGTTCTCCTCAGGCGTCCCTCTAATTAAATACTCTCTTTCTTTTATAGCACGTCATGTCTTATTATAAGAGATTTCAACTCCCATTTTCCTTCTAATCTCTGCAACAACAAAATTAGGCTTAACTGGATAACTATCGTCTCTCACATTCTCAACTATCTCCTTTCGCACAATCTTTGAAGTAGCATGTTTTTTGTCTCTTTTTCTGTCATCCACCGAGCAAGTGTGATTCTTCTCAAACTTCAGTATTTTGAACAACGTGGACTGTTTAATTCTGGAAGATCGAACAGTCCAGTCACATTTTTCATTCATGCACACCAGTGAATATCTCGTTGTGCTTGATCTCACGACCTTGAATTCAAAATAGTGTGCAATTGCAATTGTCTAGAAATATTTAGTGACACACTGTTTATTTAAAAAAATTGATCCAACCTTGACGTCCTCCAAATCTGCGTGTTCTTTTAGTATTGGACGAGGAGATTCTTTTATTTTTCTTCCTTGAATACCTCTTTCACTTTTTTTGCAGCACTTGATGTCTCGGGAGGTTGAAGATTTACAAGCTGTTGTTTTGTGTTTTCAGCATGCATTAACTGCTGCTCTACTGCTACAACTTCGACAGACGGAGGCGTTAACGCTATCACTTCAAAAGCATCATCGTTGTCTATTTGCATTATCATTTGGCCTTCAGTGTAGTCAACTCTCTCATACTGTGGAGATTGTTGTGTAATGTCAACTATGAAACGTCTGCTCCTATACTCGGAATTGTTCTTCATCAAGTGTAAACAGGTGATTAAAGCATCAGTATTTTTTATGGGGACCCCTTTGCTTGTTCCAAGTTCCATATCAAACCAAATGACTGTCTCAAAATCTTCTTCATCCAAATCTATCTTTTTCCAAAGGTATTTTTCTGAAATCTTCAAATGTATCTGTTTCACTATGCAGAAAAATCCTTGTCTCATGATCTATGTACTTATAATCTGGTATCCATTTCCTATTGAATGCAACAACAATACACGTTTTAGCCATTCCCTGCAGTTATAAACACAGTAAAAACACTTAACTAAGTGACAAAGAAAGCCGCATATAGCTAAATATACATAGCTATACGATATTGTAATGGGGCTTTACTTCAACATAACACTAATCCCCAGCATTTTATGCTTGACAACAGGGGGATTTTGAAGTGCAGCTTTATAAGCTAAATATAGCTACAGGATATTGTAATGGGGCTTTGCTTCAGCACAACACTAAGCCCCAGCATTTTATGCTGGACAACAGGAGATTTTGAAGTGCAGCTTTATAAGCTAAAAATACATAGCTAAAAGATAATGTAACTAGCTTTTGCTTCAGTATAAAACTAAGTCCCAACATTTTTAGCACTGGATTGCAAAAATTAAGCATAGCTACAGGATAATGTTCCTGGCCTTTTGCTTCAACAAGGCACTAAACTCCAGCATTTAATGCTGCATATCTTTTGAACTCAATGCAGATTCAAATTAAATATATATAACAGCAAATTCGCGTCGCAAAAACAAATTTGTTGAATGAATCACATATTTTACAGTACAAATGAGATCATAATCACGAATTTTTATTTGAAATCATTGTTTTACAGTCACAAAAACAGATTTCTTTTTGCAAATAACTGAAATTATGAGAATTCAGCACAAAAATTGAGAAAACGCAACTCAAATTAATAAACTAATCGATACCTTTTACAGTTTGAATTTGAACTTCGGGAGAGAGAGAATAATGATCTGTAGAGAATGTGTGTGCTTTGCTCTGTTTTTTCACGCGTGATCTGTATTTAAGTGGAGCTATAGATTTTTAAGGGTACTTCTGTAAATTCAATGTATGGGTGTTGTTAGCGGCAGTAGCCTCTATCGTACGTGAGTCATTTTTTGCTATTTCTCAATGAATTGTGAAATGTGGATGGAACTCATTTAAGGTGTCGAAAATTGGCTAGTCATCAAATTTTCACCAAGTTGATAGCTATTTGGGCCCAATGGGAGTATTATTTAGGTTTACTGCAAGTCGGTAGGTATTATATTTAGGAAAAATTACACGGCATAAACATTACTAATAATCATAAACAAAAAATAAACACATTTTTTTTTATGATTTATAAATATTTAGCTCTATGTATACCACTAATTATAACCACTACACACCTATGAAACATCTGCCATATTACAAGCCTATTATTTAGGGATCTCTCCTCATTTATTTTTGATATATCCTAAATATCCAAATTTTGGGGGATATGGATGATTAGTCACATTCTCTTTCCTAATTTCTACTAAATATTATCATATAACCAGCTCTTAAAAATCAACTATTACCAATCCATTGTTCTCTCCTCTCAATTTTTTATGCTCAATGTTCATCTCAAACCTTACGGAAGTAGAGCTTCTTTTTTTTCGTTTTGTTCTATTTAAAACATGTCAAATTAATTATGTCAGTTTCTCATTGTTCTTCTCCAGTAATGTCAGATGCTCTCACCAAAATTAGACGTTTAAGATGTGGTATGATTAAGTCTTACAACTATTACTTGTGCCAAGATTGACACCAAGGGATGTTGGAACAATTTACAAAAAAAAAAAAAAAAGAGTAGCAACATTTGACACACTGAAACATGTCCAATGATACACACTATTCATTAGTAGCAAGTGGCCACAAAGCTCTATGTATTCTACTATGATAAAAGTGTGAGGGTCGACCCACCATACTAAATTACACGTATGATGATCTCGAACAAATTGAACCTGATCAGAGGAAGTCCACTTAGAATATTATGAAATTCTATGAATATTGTTGTGATATTCACTAAATATTCACCCTGTATGCTTGAAAAAAAATATACAATAATATGAATATCCAAATATTATGTATGATACATAAACTGCTTGGTTGTATATATTAATAACTTTGAGATATTAGTATGTTTGTATTACATCTGATATATGCACCGCTGGGTAGACAATTTTATGAACTTTATGCTCTAAATACACATAAGTTATATATAAAGTACAAATTAATAAATTGTGAGATATCAATATACACATGTTATGTACACCTATGAGTTGCATATTTTATTAAATTTTCTGGTCTTAATATTGAAAAAAAAAGTGTTTGTTTTTCAACTTGACGATGTGTCAACTTGAAAATTGTGGAAATCAAACTTGCGATACAGGAAAATGTGACAACTATTGCACTATGAAATAAAATATGCACATTTTATGAATAACGTAGATCTTCATCTAATTGTTAAAAGTAGAATCTTTGTATATCCAATATTTAAATTACAAATCCAATGTATGAATAAGAAGTAGTATTCAATTTTTGTATATATTGTATGCCCAAAATATAAGTGACATAATTGTAAATTAGAAGTTGGTTGATATATATAAATTATGCATATTTGTTGTATACCTAAAATGTATAAATAACATAATTATACAATGAAAACGGCCTAATATGTATACATTATGCATATTCTATGTTTGACATAGTTATATTGGACTTATATTGATAACAACATGTATACCTATTTTATGTTCGATATATAATAGAC
Organism: Petunia axillaris subsp. axillaris; assembly: GCA_029990575.1. NCBI lineage: Eukaryota > Viridiplantae > Streptophyta > Magnoliopsida > Solanales > Solanaceae > Petunia > Petunia axillaris. The sequence goes on from JARKNS010000009.1 coordinate 21,095,679, forward strand.
ATAAATTTACCAACTTATATTGTACATTGTGTAGATATAATTACATATTAGATTAATATTTTATATTTATCTAATCACAAATAATTTGGAGAAACAGAATATGAGGTGTACGGAAAAACAAAGAAGAAGAAATGCACCCAAATTCCTCACTCTGCTGCATAATTATAGTTGTAGTCCAGTATTTAAGCTAATAATTTAGTCCAAATGAAAATAAATTATACAAAAATAGGATCTGATTGCTGTTGGGACTCCCAAATTAACCTCACTCAATTTAGTTTGTTAAGTTTTACTTTCACTATTTAAGGAAAAGAAATATGTGTGAATATATTTTTATAAAATAATTTTGGCTAGCCTTTGTTTAACAATCCTTGTGTCTATTTGAATGTAGGGTCAAATTTGATTTTGGCTAAGTATGTTATTTTCTCTAAATTTGTTGCATTAAACTTGCTCCATATATTTTTAGACCAATTTACTCTCAGCTCCTCCATAATATGATTCACTGTCTCAACCCTATGTGTTCCAAAATCCAAATGAAACATTTAAGTCCATCCCCCATATAATGAAAATCCTAGGAAAACTCCCTCTCTCTCCTTTAGCTACACTAGCTTCATTAACCTTCTTTATACATGGACCTAGACATTAATGATTCCCCTACAGGAATTCATGCTATTGAGCCAAAACCGCCTGACATTCCTTTAAAATCTTCTACTCAAAATCTTCCAGAGGCTGACAAGCCATCCTATATCGAAAAGGTCTTAACTTCCATTACTTCACCAAGTTCCAAGACTACTCCTATTTTGTATAATCCTCTGTCAAGTCCTTCCATGCAAAACACAGATAGTATGGAGGATAACTTACTTGATCACATATCCTTGTCACAAGATGACAAACAACGCATTTATGCTCTATGGTTAAATTCAGTTATTATTAAACTACTGGGAAAACGATTACATCATCAATACTTATATGAGAAGTTTAAATCAATGTGGCAACTTTCGGAAGAATTTCCCTTAATCGATCTAGGGGAAGATTTTTATGTGGCAAAATTTAATAAATATGACAGTCTGCATAAAGTTCTTACTGATGGTCCCTGGTTTGTAAATGGGTTCTTCTTGTCAATTCGATGCTGGGAGCCAAATTTTGTAGCTACCGAAGCTAAGTTACTGTCAACAGCTATATGGATACGTCTGCCAAACTTACCTACAGAATTTTTCGATGAAGGTATTCTGAGAAAAATTGGCTCATCCTTGGGTAAATTACTTAAGGTTGATTTTAAGACATCCACAGCAATAAGGGCCAGATATGCGCGCATTTGTATTGAAGTTCTTGTTGATACCCCTGTAAGAAGTCACATATTTCTTGAAAATCATAAACAAAGAATTGTTTATGAAGGAGAAAACATCCTGTGTAAGGTATGTGGTCGATTAAGTCATCTTCAGGAAAACTATGCTTATGCATATAATGAAAGGGAGGTTAAAACCTCTTCTGATAATCCTCCTGTACCTCAACTTAAAATGAAAACAAAAGAAGGAGAAGAAGAATGGCAAACAGTAACCTTCCCAAAAAAGAAAAAGAAAAGTGTTCAGTATAATCTAAACTCTAATGTCATTCATTCAAGAAAAACTGAACAACTTCCATCCTCGAAGCATGCCAAGACGGATCTCACAGGTAAGTTTTCTAACTTAGTAGTCTCTAATAAAAAAAAATTTCAAAAAAAAGAAAATAGTAGTACTAATTACTCTCCTATTAATTCTAATAGTTTTAATCCTCTAAGTGTTTCTAGTCAAACAATATCAAATGAAACAGTGGCAATTAACACTCAGCTGTCCCCACAAGAATTGAACAAAAATGTGTCGATACAACCTATTCTTGGTCAAACTCCGGTCAATAATAATAAGACTCATCCTATTACTAGAAAATCTAAAATGGTCCCACATGAGAATAACAAACAAACACTAAAAGACGAAAATACACTACCCAGCTATACTACTCCTAGCACTCCCACCCCAGTCATTGAGTCCCCACGTCAAACCCTAATAACTACACGGATATTACCATGCAAGAACAATCTCTCACAAGTAAGACTCCTGACATTGACACTTCTGCCTCGGCTATTCCCATGCAAACCCATTCAAACACGCTACTCTCTCTTGACCAAAATCATCATCATAACCCTAAATCTCCTTATATCCCCACTCCACCTTCTGAGTCTATAATTCAAAACACTTTAAATGACAAACCAAAGCTCAGTCAAACGAGCAGTGGAACGATTCCAAGTTCAAAAGCTACTGGCGAAACATCGAAGGAAAACACTAAGGAAAATGAATCCAAATTTCCAAACATTCCCTCCTCCTCCTCCTCCTCCGATGACACAACCACTAATATTTACAGTTCCACCTTCTCAAAATCGAGTACCTCAGTCATTGCTAGAATCAACTCTATGGGGACAAGCTCTATCAATTCCAATTGTGATCTTTGGTCAACAGGCTCATGTGGTCATTCAAGACCCAATGTATCTTGCTCTAGTTGTAAGCGAAGGGATGCACATGTCGATGCAGAATTATATGAATGCAACGTGGCCACATCTTATGAATGGAATGAATCAAATGGATTTTGCTCTGGACGACCTCCCTTTCTTTCCTCCTCGTGTGGTGCCACCACAAATGCCAATATATACAGCATGGGATTTGGCACACAACCAGCCACTACAAGTGCAGCAGCTAGTGAACAATTTGGGAAATCATTTCCCACCAACGGCTCAGAATGGGATACCACAACAAGTTCCACCAGTCCCAATGGATATCCCACCTCCACCAGCTCCCCCTCCCTCTCCGGAGCACCATCACAATCAACTCGCACAAGAGGACGTAGACAGGAGGGAACCACTAGAACAACAAATCGCATTAAGAGGGAGGGAGAGTCGAACGGAATTTCTAAACCTAAAAGAAATAGCAATATTTCTATTCAAAGAAAGACAAGACAAGAAGGTAATTTTCACGACTCATCACTCACTTTTCAAATGCTCCTTGGATGTGAGGGCTCCAGCCAACAGGCTAGTGGAAAATATGTTGTGATACTAAACCCAACCCTAAGGGTTAGTTCAAAGGATGATGGTATGATACTGGAAAACCCTACTTTAAGCATGAATAGACAACTTAATCTTATTGTTTGGAATGTAAGGGGTGCGAATAATCCAGAATTCAGGAGACACTTTGATATTATTTTAGAAGTTTATAGGCCAGCAGTGGTGGCACTGCTTGAGACTAAAATGGAGGACCACCATGATCTTAGGGTTCGTTTTGATTTTACTGATTATGCTGAGGTCCCAAGTGTGGGTCGTTCTGGTGTTATTGTCTTACTATGGAAAAGTGATTTGGTTTCTTTTACTGATGTTCATATAAATGGTGATGAAGTGCATGCAATGATAAAGGTACACAACTCTGCTCTTAATTTCCCTTGGCTTTTTTCTACTGTTTATGCTAGTACTAATAGTTCTAACCGTAATCTACTTTGGAAAACCCTAGCTACAATACATGATAATTATAAGGGCCCATGGCTAGTGAGTGGGGACTTTAACCAAATCCTAAAACAATCTGACAAATATGGTGGTAATCCTATAAACCAGAAGAATGCTAATACTTTGTGGAATTGTATTAATTATTGCAAATTGATTGACTTAGGGTTTAAGGGGCCAAGGTTCACCTGGTCAAATCATAGTAAAACTACTTCTAGTCTCATTTTGGAAAGGTTGGATAGATGCTTAGCTAACAATGAATGGGTCACTAGTTTTCCTAATGCCTCCATAGTTCATCTGCCTAAGACTTACTCTGACCACCACCCTATGCTTATTAGCCTTAATAAAAGATGTCCTGCGAGTACCAATAAGCCTTTTAGGTTAGAAACTATGTGGATGTCTCATCCTGATTTCACAGAGATAACTAGAATGGCCTGGAAGGACTATAGTTTTCAAGAAGCCTCTAAACTCTTTGAGGAACAGCTTCTATCCTGGAATAAAGATGTCTTTGGCAATATTTTTAAAAACAAAAGGAGAATTCTTGCTAGACTTAATGGGATTCAATCTTCTGTTAATTATCCTACTAGCGCTTTCCTGAGGAACCTTGAGACCAATTTAATAAATGAACTCAATATTATTCTGAGAAATGAGGAGGAATTTTGGAGACTAAAGTCTAGAATAAACTGGTTAAACTCAGGTGATGCCAATACAGAATTTTTTCAAGTCTCTACCCTAAATAGGAGAAGAAGGAATTCTATTACTCACTTCCAGGATGGAAATGGTAATCTTATTTTTGATCAACAAGCTATTTTAAGACATGTTTTAGGATACTACAGCATTGTCTATTCTACGAATCATGAGTCCAGTCCTTGCGCCCCAGTATCTCAAAATAATAGCTGGTACTCGAGGACTGATCTCTCTAGTCTTGATAAACCTCTTAGAAACTTTGAAATCAAGCAAGCTGTTTTCTCCTTTAAACCTTTTAAAGCCCCTGGACCGGATGGTCTTCATCCTTTCCTTTTTCAAAAATATTGGAACATTCTTGAGGAACCTGTTAACTCCTTTTGTCATCAAGTGTTCTCATCTTCTAGCATTCCGGATTTTGCCAATACAACATACCTATGTTTAATCCCAAAATTTAAGAATGCAGTTCACTTGCAAAATTTTCGTCCAATTGGTCTTTGTAACACAATCTATAAAGTCATTACCAAGATAATAGCTAATAGAATAAAACCTTTCTTAGATACCCTTATCAGTCCCTGTCAAACTAGCTTCCTTAGAAATAGAAGGGCCTCTGATAATGCTATTATCATCCAGGAAATTGTTAGTAAATTTTCTAAAATGAAAGGTTCCAAAGGGGAAATGCTCATTAAAATAGACTTGGAGAAGGCGTTTGATAGAATTGAGTGGTCTTTTATTCACAAAATGCTTCTCTTTTTTAAATTTCCCCCCGAATATTACTAGACTAATTTTATCTTGTATCACTACTTCCTCTATCTCAGTTTTAGTTAACGGTGAGAAAACCCCTTTTTTCACCCCCCTCTAGAGGTATAAGGCAGGGTGATCCTATGTCTCCGTATATCTTTATCTTATGCCTAGAGCTTCTCTCTATTTATATAAATCATAATGTAGACCTGGCTCTTTGGAATCCTATTAAACTATCCCCTAAAGGCCCAGAAATCTCCCATCTTCTCTTTGCGGATGATCTCACCTTTATGGCCAGAGCAAATGAGAAAACTGTCCTGGCTATTAAATCAACATTGGAGTTATTTTGCGATCTCTCAGGAGAGAAAGTCAACAACGCAAAATCTAGAATTCTATTTTTTAAAAATACTAGCCCTTCTCTTGCAAATCATCTAGGATCCCTTCTTAATATTAATATTAAGAAATCTTTTGGAAAATATCTTGGTTTCCCAATTCTCAATCGCTCTCCTAGGCATAGGGATTATCAATTTCTCATCGATAATTTACAATCGAAACTTGCAAATTGGAAGCTAAACTTTCTTAATCTGGCTGGTAGGACTACTCTCATAAAGTCAACCCTTAATACCATTCCTAATCACATTATGCAGTACCATATGCTACCTGTAAAGACTCTTTGCCAGGTTGATAAAATTCAGAGAGACTTCCTATGGGGATCTACTAGGCACAATAGAAGACTTCACCTCCTGTCATGGAAAAGGGTGACTAAACCAAGAGATCAGGGAGGCCTTTTGATTGTTCGAGCTAAAACTAAAAATCATGCTATTATCTCTTCCTTAACTTGGAGGTTTCTTACAAACCATTCGTCCCTTTGGGCAACTACTCTTCGAAATAGATATTTAGATAACAACTTAAAATCCCCATCTTTCATTTGGAAGAACATTTCTAGGAGTCTGGATTTCTGCAATGCTAATACTTTCTGGATAATTGGTAATGGTTGTCATACGTCCCTCTGGTACCATAATTGGCTTCCTAATAACAACACTCTTAGAAGTCAGTTTATCGGCCCCCTTACTTGTCATGAGTCAGTTGCACCTGTTGCCTCTCTTATACAAGATAATAGCTGGCCTCATTTAAGATTGTCCTTTGAGATTCCTCCTGAAGTAAAACTCCAAATCCAGATGACCATATCTTCCTCTATTAGGGATAATAAAGATTATCCGATTTGGAAAGCCACTAGCAATGGGTTATTTAAATTAAGTTCGACCTATAATTTGATAGATAAAGTCCCCAACATTAACAAAGATTTTAACTGGATATGGAACCTGAAAACTATCAATAAAATTAAATTCTTCCTGTGGCAGTGTCATCACAACCGTCTTCCTACCCGTTCTTATCTTAACAAGATTGGTATGAATATTGATGGTAACTGTCCTATTTGTAAAAACGTAAGTGAAACCACGTTCCATATTTTTATCCAATGTCTCATTGCTCAATCTTTTTGGGCTACTACCCCTTATAAGTTTACTATCAATGAATCTGCCACTTGGTTGGATACTTTGAGAGAGCTCTCTTTTAGAACGGTTACTAAATACACTACCTGGATAGACTATTTTCCTTTTGCATTATGGAACCTATGGGTAAATAGGAACTTTAATAATATTAATAATCAATCAAAGCATCTCTCCCACCAAATGGTTAATTCTAGATTGATGGAATTTCTTTTCCTAACTTCGAAAGATATCAGACAAAATGAAGAAAGGAGAATTCTTATAGGATGGAAACCACCAAAAATGAATACTTTTAAGCTTAATATAGACGGGGCCTTCAATCATATTACCAAAACTGCCAGCATTGGGGGAATTATTAGAAATTGGAAAGGCCATTGGGTGTTAGAATTTCATAAAAAAGTCACTGCCCTGAATGCTACCCATGTGGAAATTCTAGCCCTATGCTATGGTCTTACTCTGATTACTGATCAACACCTTGTCCCTATAGTGGTAGAAACTGATTCTACGGATGTGATTAATTTGTTACAACATTCTCACCCATCTTATAAACCTATTATTCAAAAATGTAGGTTAATGATGCTCCAGCTGAAAATGCCAACGATCCAGCATAATCTTCGGCAGGGCAACAAAGTGGCTCATCTTCTTGCCAAGGGAGCTCCTAGACAGTCCAATGAAGTTACTCATTATCATTATGCCAAACCTCCAAATTTTGTGCATCATGCTTACATGGAGGATCTACGGGGAAAATCTTTTGCTACTACTATATCGGAAGCTAGTTTTAATCAATTAGCTAAGTTAGGTTGTGCTTATGGATTAACATCCACATCTGGTTTTAATTATGCTAGTAATTCAGACCATACGGGAACTCTTACTAGTAGTATGGTCTCTTTATGTAACCCAACTTAATTTTATTTAATGTTATGTCGTACTTACCAAAAAAAAAAAAAAAAATCCTAGAGGGTGCAAGATTTTCATTGTCCAACGGACTTAGGTGTTTTGATTTAAAAATATATATATGTATAAACTGAATAAGATGGAATGAAACATTTGATAATAAATAAATCTTATAGTAAGTATGTTAGAAGGGAAAAGCTTAAATGCGCAAAAATCATTTTAGTCTCGAGCACCGTGTGATGCTGTATTTTTTCCTAAATACTCCCTCTGTTTAAGTTTACTTGTCCAATTCAACTTTGCACTACAACCAAGACAAAATAAGAAAAATTAAACTTGACAAATCTACTCTTATTTATTATACTTTGTTGTAGTTTCTAATTAGTAATTGGAAAGGGATTTTGAAGAATTTGACCATTTAATGTCAAGGGTAAATTAGGAAGAACATAGCTAATTTTATCTTGAATTGCTAAAAGGACAAGTAAATTAAGAATTTGACTTTGCTAAATTTGGATAAGTAAACTTAAAGAGGGAGTAAAAAGCATGGTTCTGCATTTTTCCTTATAAAATTTTTCTCCCAGAGAAACCAAGAAAATAAAAGAAGTATTATCTTACGAAAGATCTTTCCTATTGTTGTTATTATTAATTATTTTCTATATTTAAAGGATGATGTTACTTGAGGGGCATGGCAACCAAATTTGGACCAGTCAAAGGGTGTAGTGTAATGTGATTATTTAATGTGGATCCACAAAATAAATTCCACTTTGAGGGGCAAAATATTTTCTTTTTTTCAAAAAAAAAAAAAAAGAATCGTAACTAAAATAAGTAGGTATTGTATCTTTGCTTGAGCAAGAAGAGAAGACGTGGACAAGAAAAGTTGCTTATCCAAGATGCTCTTTACTTTAACATTGACTCAACAAAAGAACCAATGTTCTGCACGAAAAGGACCTCTATTTCTCTATTATGTTTAATCAAACCCTGTGTATTTTAGTAAAAATTTCTTTTTTGCTCAGCTTTTGCTCTATAGTTATATAATAAAACTTTTATTATTACTGGCAGATGGAATACGTAAATAATGATTCGATGGATCCAAGTATTAGTACAAAATATAATATATATGTATAATTTATTAATTTTTAACAAATATTGTATTGTGAGTTCATAATATTGTACAACAAATTTGGTAGGTAAACCTATAAAATTTAAATTCTAAATCCACCTCCAATTTTCAATTTCCTCGCTGTATAGTAATTTGTAGAAGTATCTCCAACGTCATTGACTTAAGGCTTTGTTTGATTGTTTATTCTTTTTGAAGCTTTGGATTTCTTTCTTTTGTTCTTTTCCTTATTATTAGATGCTTCTAGTTTTATCTTATGCTTTCACGGAAGATTTTGCAAAGTGGGGGAATCCTATATTTTTCGTATTATCCCCTTTCAGTGAGAGCAATTTACGGAACTTGTCACACCAGAAAATTTTGGAGAAAGTTGAACCACTAGAAATACGTCTAGCAATTGCTTTTCCTGTTTGATAAGGCATTTTGGACTTGAGTATTTTGCTACTTGAAAAGCATGCGTTTGCTGCCAAACCATTGATTCCCTTAAAAAAAAAATTACTTATAGTTTAAATATGAAATGATGATATTTATATATTAGGAAAATAATTTATCTTAGTAATAGGTGGCTTCACTTCTAGTTATGTAAGATAGATTTCTCTTAATGTGACAAATCAAAACAAAATCAAAGTAACGAGGTGAATGTAAAGCAATTCTTCGACTGATGCGTGTCTTTCTTTTCATTTACCTCTTCCATTATAACAACAACATAAGCACGTGAAACATCCTATGACCTATATTGTGGTATAAAATCAGCTTGATTTTCTTCTTCTTATGGAAAATTTGACTTTTTTAAATTATCAGTAGTCTTGATAACAGCAGGAAAATTTGGAAATCATCTCCAATTTGAACATGATTTTCTTGGATTATACATATACTAGTTTGAGAAAATTTGGACACCATCAGTTTATTTAATCTGTTATAGCACATTCTTTGCCTCATTTTCTAGGTCATTACTAGTTCCTCATATCATAGATAGCTAGATATGATTTTGTTTTAGATGTCCTAATAATTAAAATTTTCTTTCAGAAGAAGTTAAATACTTTTGATATTGGTTTACATTCCACATATTGATAGCATAAAATAATAATATTTATACAATTAGGTCACATGTATAAGCAATTATATCGACATTTTTATGATATATTACTTGATAATAAACAACATTATATATATTAATAATGTAAAACGAATTTGCATTGTTAACGGTATATAACAAAATCTCAGTATTTATCAATTGCACAAATTCAATAGTATTATAGTATATAAGAGAAACCAAGTTGCCTATTAATCATTTTACTTTTCGACGCACTCCTTATTGGAGTAGTTCTTAATAATTGAACAACGGGTAACCTTGTTTAAAGATAGAATTGAATAAGGTGTAATACCTCTTCTTCTTCTTCATGAAAACACAAAACCAAAAAAAAAAAAAAGTATTTTTTAAGGGTTTGGCATGTGTAACAATTAATGGAACACGAGGCCAAACGGAAAGAGGAGAGTAATAAAGGAGAGGTTTCTTAACGGACGGGCAAAAAGAGTTTGCTTTACTTGTACTTCTTTACTTTATCCACACACCATGCCCTTATTCATTTCATTCATACTCACACTTCACTACTCCATCCGTCCCAATTTATGTGTTGTAATTTGATTTGACACAAAGTTTAATAAAGAAGAGGAGCCTTTGAAATTTGTGGTCTAAAATAAGTTATAAAAATCTGTGTGGCTCTAAATGAATCAAAAAGTAATTTTAGAGTTGAATTATTTACGAATTTAGAAATATAACAATCTTTTTGGGACAAACTAATAAGGAAAGTATGACAAACAAAGTGGGACAGAGAGATTATATATATATCTCGATTAGGTTACCTTTATTATATTCATGTCCTCCATAGTTTGAAGTCCAAATATTTTAAAATACACATGCATTTATTGTTTTTTTGGACATATTTTGGGTCCCTTACAGTCTTGCGCAAATCACTTGAATAAATAATTCTCCCACGCCCACATCTAGCCTTTCCCACGACCATGATCACTAAGATCGATTCAGTTCAGATCAGAAAGTCTTTGGATTTTACCTCAGCCTATTTGATTTGAAATCTAATTTTTAAACTTATTTAATAGATTTTTAACATAACATATTGTGTAAATTTGAGCTAGAGTACGACCCACAGGCTAATGTAATAGGTCCTCCCCTCCCACCCTCTCCAAAACCCCTCACCTAAAACAAAATAGTGCAAAAGAATACATCAGGGAAATGTCATTTTCAATCATGAAAAATCCGGGCTCTCTTAAATCAGAAGTTTTTTTATTGAACTACTGAGATATATTTTGAGTTACAAGAAAAGTGAGAACAATAATGCCAGATAATGCAGTCACTTACACTATTAGACCAACAAGGGTTTCTGTGTAAAGATTCCTAACGTTTACCGGAGGATTTAAGTCATGGGACGAATGTATAAACCTCAGGAAGGCCGAACACCTGCCCCTCTTAATGGGCCTGCGCAACATCAATCTTGACTAGTGTTAGAACTAGTGAGTTCTGAATATCAAATGGTTAAAAAAATACTATTCGGAGGTGCTTTGGTTGGTTTGCCAAGAAAATTGTAGTTTCCACATAAAATTTAACATTACTAGTTTATCTCACTGTTTTACGCGCTCTGTCTTGCAATCCAATTTCACTTTGTTATGCTATATTGTTTCAACTTAGTTGCTCTACTTTCTCTTTATCTTATTTTAGTAATTATTTAATTTTAAAGACTATATTTGTTCTTAAGCTATCAAACCTTTATTGATTATAATTTTGTAATTTTTTAAATAAATGCAACTACATTTTAACTCTTGTGCTCATGTGTCAAGTGCTAATTAACATTATACGGCATATGACTATTTCGATCATTATATATGAGATGGATAGCGTGCAATATAAGTAACTGTCTATAAATTTGCCAAGCTATGCCTTCGAATGATTGCTCCACTCATCACTAAGCCAGCGCCTTAAACTAGTGATGTTGATTATTAATCTTGGAGTAGATAATTTTATGTGACGCCTATATCTGATTTTATTTGCTGCTACTACTACAGCGACTACCGCTGCTTATGCTACCAGCACATCTAATATACTAATTACGAAATATATTACTATCTTCCAGTTTACCCCACCCCCCCAAAAAAAACAAAGATATAGATGAGGAGGGATCAATGAGAATTCGGGACTGATAACTTCTAGATTGACATAACAAGTAATGTACAAGACACCGCTGAGAAATCTTACGTTAAAAACAAAGTGAAAACGTAAGTTCTGTGAAACTACACAAACTAGTTGACATGATTTGCATTGCGCGATTAAGTTCTGTGAAACTACACGAACTAGTTGACATGATTTGCAATGCGCGATTAGCATCATGATCAACCAAAGACATTCTTAGTAATGTATTCTAGGTCAAAGCTAACAATAATACATGCCATGATCTTGTATCTTGACAAAAATGTTACAGTACATATCAGTCCTAAAAGGGGTGTATGTGATGGGTAATACATAGGGCTTACTGATGAGAGCAGGCTTGAGAGATGAATTGATTGCAGATATGCTTCTGAAAAAATAAGTGTATATGCCCCTTTAGACAAATCACACAAGAAAAAAGAAATAAATTAGTAAAATATAGTACTCACATAAAACAGAATACAAGTTTAGGGTTAATATGGTATAGCTCAATAGACAAATCTGTGAGGCTAGTGAACCGAACAAACATTATGCATATACCGTGAACTTGGATTATAAAACTTTGTTAAATTTATACATCTTTTTCCTCCTGTTGAGATTCTCTCAATGTTTAATGCAAATGAAAGGAGAAAGTGTATGCACAAAAAAAGTAGAAATGAATCATGGTGCCAGCTGACTGAAAATGGACTATGTGCACCATTTATTATGGTTGGTTATTTTGACAGTGTGAAACAACAAAAGTGGCCGTATTCTCACATGATTTTGAGGTGAATTGGGCCCTCAAAACCATTTATTTTTTGTAACTTGTGGTTGGATTGTCTTGTTCGTGTAAATATCTTAAGTACTGCACTCCCCAATACTTCATACGCCTCTTTCTAATTTTCTTTCTCCTTTTATCTTTTCTGTTTGTTAAAGGGCGAATTTGATATTTCATGTCATAATGCAACGCAATAACTTGCCAAAATTGACGAAACATGCCATTCCTTCAAAAGAAAAAAGTCGTCACACCCCAAGCTAGCGCAAGAAGGCCATATACTTGACTACTCGTTTTTGTGTGATTTAATAATTTGATAGTTGAAACTCACTAGTCCGATTAATTTTAATTTTAAATTTAATTTTAATTTTATTTCGTAACGTACTAAATTTAAAGCTTCTAGTTAACAATAAATGGGTTGATATATCGCACCCTTGGTGGTGTGAAGTACTATACTAACTTCTTATTGAACAAAGATCGAGAATCTCATCCACCGTAATCCATCAAAAAGAAATACTCTGTAGTAACCTGCCGTGCAATTCAAACACAGCCAATTAACATGATCTTGGTGGTATAATGATTGTACTACGGTACTTAAGAATCTGCTTCACTCCAATAAACAATTCAGAACTACGTTAAGTTTTTACATTTCTTTAATTCCTCTACAAAACGAGTTACGAGTGAATTTTTCGTTCTGTCAACATATGTTCTCATACATTGCCACATATATCAAATTCATAAATTGTAATTTTTCCAAGCATGCATGATTATAGTTCAATATTTCTAAAATATGTTTCATTTCTTTTGCTTAAACAACTCCGCTTTTCTACTTTAAGTTCTCGACAAAAGAATCTTTTTTAGATTTAGCATATCCATTCATTACGTGAGGATCATATTTACGACGATAATAACTTAACTATATATCAGACCTTACATAAGTATTTGTCATAAAAAAACCAGAAGAAGGAAAATAATAGGGAATTGGTACCATTTTCTCTAAATTGTTAGACAGCTTTAATACTAAGAATGTGTTATAACCTTAAACTTCCATTTGTGCATTGTGATACATTGTATTTACTTCCGAGGCCGTCGTCAATTTCGGCAGTTTGATGTTAGTAATAAGAGTATCACGCATAACAAGTGTGAATTCAATTTTTATTGTCATCCTATATCCCTTTTCTTTCCCTATATCCGATATAAATGAAAACTGAACAAAACAATACGAAAAAAAAAAACAGTAGTAAAAACCTTAACCTGTCGCTGTCCCAACCAAAAGGATGTAGAAGGGGAAGGGGGGGGGGGGGGTGGAGGACTGATCCTTGGAAAACGCCACCTTGTGAAGCCAGCTGGAGGCTTCTTCCAAAAGTGAACAAAAGAAAAGGAGGACAATACGGTGGAAACAAAATATAAAAGAGTTTAATTGATGACCGCCCCTTCTCCTCTCTCGAACAAATTATGGTCCTCCTATTTTTTACTCCTACGATGACTTGAATCCACAACCTCCTGAATGTAGATAATCTCACTTGTCAATAAAAGAGTTTAATTAGTAATATACTCTTATTTGTTTTAATATTTTCAAGTATCACTCTTTTTTTAATAGTTAATTTAGCTTAGAAAATTAATCAATAGTTAATTGACCTTCAAAAATCATAATGGTAAAAACTAGTAAATGATCCATGCAATAAAAGGAGGACACAGACTGGGCCAAATGATCGTTGAAAGTTAAAATTTTAAATATTATTAAACCAAGTAAGAATACTTAAAAATTTATTAATAATAAGCTTTTAATTATCCCACAGTATAAAATAAAATAAAATTTAAATCAATTTTAGTAAAGTCAAAATAAAAAATAATGGTATGGAGAGAAGTGGATAAGTTGTAAAGAATGTTGAGAGTTCACAATTAAAATTATACAACTAATAAGTGATCATTTTCTTCTTTATATTTGTCCAAACTAAGTGTTACTTTAGAAAATTAATGTAAATTTAATTATCTTTTTCTATTCTTGACCTTGCAATTAAGGAGCTAAAACTAATTAGTTATATTTAATTTGGTTATCAGGAATAACAAATAAGGAAAATTTGATAAAATATATATAATATTTAATATTTTTATAATGGACGTGAAAAAAATAGACACTTATTGAGGGATAAATATAATGTATCTCCTAATAATTAATTTATAATTTTCATTTGTACTGGGATATTTTCTAATTTGTTGTTAGTCATAAGAAAAACTTTAAAAGTTAAAATGTGATAATATTAGCAGTGTAGCCAATTGGAGATGGATGAAAATTTATCGTGAAAGAAAGGAAAGTACATGCGATTTATTCATTAAATTAGAGAAACTTGTGATATAATAACTGTTGGATTTAATGGAAGAATGTGAATGGGAAATGGGTAAAAAGTGAAAAGATTTCCTTTTGTAGGGAAAGATTCCCTTTTGTAGGGAAATGCACTTTCTCCCACATTGGTAGAGGAAAAGGATTTTGTTGGGTTTAAATAGAGATTTACTTCTCTTAGCTCTTAAAAGGGTTGAGAAGAAGGGAAGCATCGCGCCGTCGTCGTCGCTCGTCTCGGATTCGGTCAATTGATATGATTGATTGACTTAAATTTTTGGACCAACAAAACTAAAATATTAATTAATTAATATTTTATCCGGGCAGCTCCGTTTGTATAACGGGCAGCTCCCGGGCAGACGAAGCAACATCAGCAGATTAGTTCCTCCACGTTTCCCTCCACGTTTTACATTAAAGTCAGTCATGAAGTGGTAGATTAATTCCTCCACATTAAAGTCAGTCAGTAGTGGCAGATTAATTGCTTCACATTGAAGTCAGTCATTAGTGGACAATTAAACTCTCCCACGTTTTCTCATTAATCACCAGCTGTGTCTCTTCACCTGCCCTTGGATGTCTATATAAACTGATCATTTGTCAGTCCTTGATCACGACAGACAGACGACAGATAACATAGACTAAAGCTCTGAGATAGAGACTCCACAGAGACTCAAACTCGGACAGATAAGAGAAGCAACCTCGGACAGAGGATACACAATCTCGGGCAGAAGATAGAAACACTCGGGCAGAGAAAAACACTGACAGAAAGCATATCTCACTGCATCCCCTCCCTTCTGCATATTAAGTGAGTCGTGTGATTTGCTCCGTTCTTTGTGTTCGCCGTGTTCTAACCGTTTGAAGTGCCGATACGGTAGAACTGTAATCCCGTTCCATCCTGGGAGAAATTAACCCGTGAACCTTGGGCATCGTGAGGGGGTTAGATTTCTTAAGGAGACACAAGTAACTTGTGGGCTCGGGATCGTCCTATACTAACAGATTATTTGCTGCAGGTTCTTTTTGTATCTCTAGTGATATTTCAAGTGCAGGAACTACAAGCTTAAGAAATCTACGATATTTATTTTCTGCGCTTAAATAAATATTGCTTAAGGAGACTGTTCGAGGAGACTAAAACCTGTGTGGTTTTCTACTCCTGTACTGAATAATAATCTGCTCGGGGAGACTAAAGACCTTTGTGGTTGTCTACTCCTGTACTGAATATTACTCTGCTCGTGGGGACTAAAACCTTTGTGGTTTTTCTACTCCTAATTACTGTGAGATAATCTGTTTGTGGAGACTAAAAGCCTTCGTGGTTTTTTCTACTCCAATTGTTTAAACAGTTTATTGATATTATTTCTGTCCGTGTCATTTTGCAGAGATGACTAGCGGAGTGGAACAAACTGTCCCTGCTGTGAATACTAATGCTACCGCAGTTTCTGGTGCTGCTGGGCCTAGCCGTGCTGCTGCAACGGTTATGCCACCTGCAGAAAAGCCGGGGAAGTTTTCTGGTGTGGACTTTAAGAGATGGCAGCAAAAGATGTTCTTTTATCTGACCACCTTAAGCCTGCAAAGGTTTATTAAGGAGGATGCTCCAGTCTTGACTGATGAAACACCTGAAAACAAACGCTTCCTCGTGATTGAGGCTTGGACTCATTCTGACTTCCTATGCAAGAATTACATTCTAAGTGGCTTGGAAGATGACCTGTACAACGTTTACAGTAATGTTGAAACGTCTAAGAAACTGTGGGATGTTCTAGAAAAGAAATATAAGACTGAAGATGCTGGACTGAAGAAATTTGTGGCTGCCAAATTTCTGGATTATAAAATGGTGGATAACAAATCTGTTGTATCCCAAGTCCAAGAACTTCAAGTCCTTATCCATGATCTCCTTGCTGAAGGTTTGATCTTGATTAATACTTCTGTTAAGAGTATTATTTATATTGTTGCTAACAAACTTTCCTTTGAAGGTTTGAAGATTAATGAAGCGTTTCAAGTTGCAGCCATGATTGAAAAGTTACCTCCATCATGGAATGACTTTAAAAATTACTTGAAACACAAGCGCAAGGAGATGACCCTTGAAGATTTGGTTGTACGCTTGAGGATTGAAGAGGACAACAAATCTGCTGCAAAGAAGGCTCGTGGAAGTGCTGCAATAGCGGGAGCAAATATTGTTGAGCACACTCCAAATCAAAATAAGAGAAAGAAGCCTTCTGGAGGGAAGACCAACCCCAGCAAGAAAAAGTTCAAGGGAAATTGCTACAACTGTGGCAAGAGTGGACATAAGTCCGCAGACTGTCGTGCTGCAAAGAAGGACAGAAAAAAGGAAAAAGGTCAAGTAAACATGGTTGAAGAGACAAAATTGGCTCAAGGAGTGCAAGACATTGATCTGTGCGCTATGATTTCTGAATGCAACTTAGTTGGAAATCCTAAAGAATGGTGGATTGATTCAGGAGCCACCCGCCATGTTTGTGCTGTGAAGGAAGCCTTTGCTTCATATACTCCCGCTGGACCTGATGAGGCGCTCTCTATGGGCAATTCTGCAATGGCGAAAATTGAGGGATATGGAAAGGTATTCCTCAAGATGACGTCTGGCAAGGTTGTGACTCTGAACAATGTTCTTCACGTTCCTGAAATAAGGAAGAACTTGGTGTCAACTGCACTTCTCGTTAAAAACGGGTTTAAGTGTGTGTTTGTCTCTGACAAGGTTGTAATAACTAAGAATGAGCTGTATGTAGGAAAAGGTTACCTGACTAAGGGTCTTTTCAAACTCAATGTAATGGTCATTGACAATATGAATAAAACTGCAACTTCTTGTTATTTACTTGAGTCAAATAATTTATAGCATTCTCATTTGGGACATGTCAATTATAAAACCTTGCGGAAAATGATCAATTTGGAAGTATTGCCTAAATTTGATTGCGAGAAGTCAAAATGTCAAATATGTGTTGAGTCTAAATATACGAAACACATACGAAACACCCTTACAAGTCAATTGAAAGGGATTCGGAACCATTAGACTTAATTCATACGGACATTTGTGACATGAAGTCAATACCATCTCACGGTGGAAAGAAGTATTTCATAACTTTTATTGACGATAGCACTCGTTACTGCTATGTTTATTTACTTAGTAGTAAAGATGAGGCAATTGACGCATTCAAGCAATACAAAAATGAAGTTGAAACGCAACTTAACAAAAGGATCAAAATGATAAGAAGTGATAGGGGTGGAGAATATGAATCTCTTTTTGAACAAGTGTGTTTGGAATATGGCATTATTCATCAAACAACTGCCCCCTACACGCCTCAGTCTAATGGGATTGCGGAAAGGAAAAATCGAACCTTAAAGGAGATGATGAATGCCTTGTTGATAAGTTCGGGTCTACCCCAGAACTTGTGGGGGGAAGCTATATTCACGGCTAATCAAATACTCAATCGAGTTCCCCATAGCAAAACACTTTCCATTCCATATGAAAAGTGGAAAGGAAGGAAGCCAAACTTGAATTACTTCAAAGTGTGGGGGTGTTTGGCAAAAATGCAAGTCCCAAAACCCAAAAGGGTTAAGATTGGACCGAAAACAGTTGATTGTGTTTTCATTGGGTATGCTAGAAACAGTAAAGCATATCAGTTTCTGGTTCATAAATCAGAAAATCCCGACATTCACGTTAATACGGTGATGGAATCAGATAATGCTGAATTCTTTGAAACTATATATCGGTATAAGAAGGAATGTGAGTCAATTGGTGAGAGATCCAAACGACCTCGGGAAGGAACCAAAGGAAAGTCACCAAATGAGGAAAAGCCAAGACGAAGCAAGCGTCAAAGAACTTCTACTTCATTTGGAGATGACTTTGTCACCTTTCTTTTGGAAAGTGAGCCTCGGACGTTTAAAGAAGCGATGTCTTCTTCGGACTCTCCATTTTGGAAAGAGGCAGTCAATAGTGAAATAGAATCTATTTTGAGCAACCATACTTGGGAGTTGGTTGATCTTCCTCCTGGAAACAAACCATTAGGTTCTAAGTGGATTTTCAAAAGGAAAATGAAAGTTGATGGCACTATTGACAAGTACAAGGCAAGGCTTGTTGTTAAAGGATATAGACAACAAGAAGGCCTTGACTACTTTGACACATACTCACCGGTAACCAGAATAACATCCATACGGATGTTAATAGCGTTAGCCGCTGTGTATGGTCTGGAAATCCATCAAATGGACGTTAAGACAGCGTTCTTGAATGGGGATTTGGAGGAAGAGATTTACATGGAACAACCTGAAGGGTTTGTGGTTCCAGGTAAAGAAAAGATGGTGTGTAAACTTGTTAAGTCACTTTATGGACTGAAACAAGCACCTAAACAATGGCATGCGAAATTTGATCATACAATGTTGTCAAATGGCTTTAAAATTAACGAGTGTGACAAATGTGTCTACATTAAGAACACTCATAACTTTATAGTCATTGTTTGCTTATATGTGGACGACATGTTGATAATGAGCAATAACATTGCCAATATAAATGCTACGAAACGCATGTTGACTAGCAAATTTGATATGAAAGACTTAGGAGTTGCGGACTTAATTCTGGGTGTTAAGATCCATAGAACTTCTCAAGGTCTGGCGTTGTCTCAAACTCACTACATCAATAGTGTTCTTGAAAAATTTAAATATTTGGATTTTAAAATTTCAAAGACTCCTATTGATGTAAACCTTGCTCTAAAGAAAAACAAAGGTCAAAAAGCACGTCGCAACGGGATTATGCACGTGTTTTGGGAAGTTTGATGTACGTCATGAATTGTACTCGACCAGATATAGCTTGTGCTATAAGTAAACTAAGTCGATACACGAGTAATCCCAATCAGACCCATTGGATGGCAATGAAACGTGTTTTGGGGTATTTAAAATACACTCAAGACTTTGCATTGCATTATAACAAGTATCCTGCAGTCGTTGAAGGATATTGTGATGCCAATTGGATCACCGACACAACTGATTCTAAGTCCACAAGTGGATATATTTTCGCACTTGGTGGAGGAGCGGTGTCTTGGAAATCGTCCAAGAAAACGTGTATTGCCCGCTCTACTATGGAAGCTGAATTCATAGCCTTAGATAAAGCCGGTGAAGAAGCTGAATAGCTTCGGAACTTTTTGGAAGACATTCTGTTCTGGCCTAAACCATTGACACCAATTTGTATACATTGTGATAGTCAATCGGCTATAGGAAGAGCGAGGAATGTCATGTATAACGGTAAGAATCGTCACATACGACGAAGGCATAAAACCGTTAGGGACCTACTCTCTAGAGGAATTATCACCATTGATTACGTGAAATCAAGGGATAATGTGGCGGATCCGCTTACAAAAGGCCTAACTAGAGAGGCGGTTGAATGTTCATCGAAGGGAATGGGACTATGGCCAATGACAAGTCATCACGGCGGCAACTCTACCTAGGAGACTGGAGATCCCAAAAACTAGGTTCAAGGAGAATACAAAGTTGTGTATGACGGTTCAACATTGTCAATTAAATGTTTGGTCCATTCTCGTGAAGAGACAATGTTCAAGTACCAAGGATAAAATGCTAGAGACATTTTTTAATGATTATCTAAGTTTGATATTGTGGTTATCAAACAGTGTATATCTATAGGATTACATGTTTAGAAATCACCTATGTAAGTGTGAAGTGGAAGCCGCTTCAAGGAGAATTCTGTTGGCCAATTCTTTAAGCACTTATGAAACCAGGCGGTGTTCATGGCTGAAACGAACACAACAGTGAGAACCAAAGACGGTTAAGGGTTAGTTGTGTGACTTACGTTGTCTAGGTATACACCAAAGTTCGACGGTTCAAAGATATCAAATCTAACGATTGATCGAGTATATCCGATGTATGTTCACTACGGAAAGTTCAAAGGGAAACCTACTTATCCAGATGCGACTAATTCTTTCTTGCAAATCACACAAGTCTGTCATGCATATGTCCATTCAGCCATTCCCCATTCATGTGGGGGATTGTTGGGTTTAATGGAAGAATGTGAATGGGAAATGGGTAAAAAGTGAAAAGATTCCCTTTTGTAGGGAAATGCACTTTCTCCCACATTGGTAGAGGAAAAGGATTTTGTTGGGTTTAAATAGAGATTTACTTCTCTTAGCTCTTAAAAGGGTTGAGAAGAAGGGAAGCATCGCGCCGTCGTCGTCGCTCGTCTCGGCTTCGGCTTCGGCTTCGGATTCGGATTCAGATTTGGTCAATTGATATGATTGATTGACTTAAATTTTTGGACCAACAAAACTATCCGGGCAGCTCCGTTTGTATAACGGGCAGCGTTGCTGAGTCAGCAACGGGCAGCTGAGTCAGCAACGGGCAGCTGAAGTGGTTCAGTACCCGGGCAGACGAAGCAACATCAGCAGATTAGTTCCTCCACGTTTCCCTCCATGTTTTACATTAAAGTCAGTCATGAAGTGGTAGATTAATTCCTCCACATTAAAGTCAGTCAGTAGTGGCAGATTAATTGCTTCACATTGAAGTCAGTCATTAGTGGACAATTAAACTCTCCCACGTTTTCTCATTAATCACCAGCTGTGTCTCTTCACCTGCCCTTGGATGTCTATATAAACTGATCATTTGTCAGTCCTTGATCACGACAGACAGACGACAGATAACATAGACTAAAGCTCTGAGATAGAGACTCCACAGAGACTCAAACTCGGACAGATAAGAGAAGCAACCTCGGACAGAGGATACACAATCTCGGGCAGAAGATAGAAACACTCGGGCAGAGAAAAACACTGACAGAAAGCATATTTCACTGCATCCCCTCCCTTCTGCATATTAAGTGAGTCGTGTGATTTGCTCAGTTCTTTGTGTTCGCCGTGTTCTAACCGTTTGAAGTGCCGCTACGGTAGAACTGTAATCCCGTTCCATCTTGGGAGAAATTAACCCGTGAACCTTGGGCAGCGTGAGGGGGTTAGATTTCTTAAGGAGACACAGGTAACTTGTGGGCTCGGGATCGTCCTATACTAACAGATTATTTGCTGCAGGTTCTTTTTGTATCTCTAGTGATATTTCAAGTGCAGGAACTACAATAACAAGATAAATCCTTTGGTGAGTAATGGAAGAAAAGAGTTCATATTGAATATATATATATATATATATATATATATATATATATATATATATATATATATATATATATATATATATATATATATATATATATATATAATCGACATATATGAAGCGAGTTGTCACTAGCATGAAAATATATAGTTGAAGGAAATACAAAGGAGTTCCCTATAAAAGTGGGTCTACACTAGGGATAAGCATTGAACCCCTGCTTGTTTGCCCTAATTATGGATATACCTAAGATCATGTCTCGGTAGGGACGAAACAGATTTTACATTAGGAGATTTAGAAATATCACATCCAGAATTTAATATGTGACTTTAATATGTGACTTAAAATTATTTTTTAACTCCATTTGCCACTTTAATAGGATTCTTTCAATTGTGTATAAAGAAAAAAAATTAATTTTTACCTTATTTATAAAGTGTAATAGGTAGCTTTCGTCCCTAGGGTCATGGAGTATACTATATATATATATATATACCAACGATGATATCAACCAAAAGCTTGAACTATGGAGAAGCATTTTAGAGAGTAAAAGTTTTAAGATAAGTAGAAATAAGACTAAATTCATGCACGACAAATTTAGCAAGCGTGCAAATGACAAATTTAAGGCAAGGCTATATATAGCATTGCGGTGCCAAAATGAAACAAATTATATATCTGGCTAATTGTTTAACGAGAATGAAGTGATAGATGAAGACATAATTAATAGAATTAAAAATCACGTGGTCGAATAGTATAAGTGTTACCAAAATGAAAGTTATGTAGTACAAAATAATTACAAGTTAAAACCGACAATGTTATATGGTATTAAGTGTTACTACTACTGAAGTCTAATATAACCATAAGATAAGTGTTGCAGAGATTCAAATTCTAAGAGGGATGTGCAGTTACAAGATTGTATAAGATTAAAAATGACCATATTTGACAGATGGTACTAAGTAGTGTATAACTACATACCCATCAAGGAAAAAAATAGACGATGTTGCTTGTGATGGTTTGGTCCATGTCCTGCGTTTACCTGCAAGTGCACCAGTTCATTAGCATTAAACCATTATGAGTGAATGAGTTAAAAATAGACAAGGTAGACCTACAATCACACAAAAAAAAGAACATACAATTCCTGAAGTTGTGCATGATTAGCTAAAAATATGGCACACTAAAAAGATATGTACAGTTGGTATCTCCCAGTTGGTAATAAAAGAATATTTAATATTAATATTATTTGTATATGCCTGACTTATTTTTCTCTTTATTTTTATTTAGTATCAACATGACTTGGGTTGAAGTAGAAGGAGAAATATGATTAGTGATAATTAATCCTACCACAACTTGTTTAAACTTGAGGTGCGCTGTTGTTGTAGTTTAGTAATAAAAATTTCATTTTATATAATTTTGTTGCGCCTAGATTTCAAACAATTAGTTTTGAACCATGTTACTAAAACTAGTTTTACGATATTGATTAGTAAATTGAATTATCAACAATCACAGAGCGCTATGCTTCTCACATTCTTAATTTATTGACGAAATTTTCTTACTCCAACTCGACTAAGAGCTTCCATTAATCTAATCTTACTATTTCCTATAAGAGATGAACTCATCTAGTCTAGTCTACTGATTATTCCTACTATTTTATTTTATACGAGGCTCTTTTATCTTCAGTAGTTTAAAAACGAACAATGAAATATATTTAACTAAATGAAAGTATCGAAAATAAGGATATTTAGATTGATGTGTGGGTATACTAACGAAAAAAATACGAGACAAAGGTAAGAATTATCTCAGTGGCGAACAAGATGTGGGAAGTGAGGTTGAGATGGTTTGGACATGTGCAAAGGAAGAGTATAAATGCGGGGAGGCATGAGAGGTTGGCATTGATGGGTCTTCAGAGGGTAAGAGGTATGCCTAGGAAGAATTAAGATGAGGTGATTATGCAGGGCATGACACATCTTTAACGTATTGAAGACGTGATCCTAGGAGAACATGGAGATCAAGGATAAGAGTAGAAGGTTAGAAGATAATCGTGCAATTTCACTCCACCCAGGGTGAGAGCATTGCTCTTGTGATGGTGTTTTTTGAGCACCTAATCTACTCCATTCTTTCTGTATGTGTATTATTGCTTATTGCTTTATTGTTAGATTTTATTGCTACAGTTGTTTCTCTGATTATAGTATCACTGATATTTCACTTTTATTATTTCTCTTTACTTATGGATTTTCTTTTGTGTTGTTCAAACCTGTTTTTGAAAATATTTTTCTTAAGTCGAGGACATTTCAAAAACAATTACATTATGCCATAAGGTAGGTGTAAGGTCTGCATATACCCCCACCCTCTCTAAATTCAATATGTGAGATCATACTTTATATGTTTGTTATATGTAATGACCTCTATTTAAATTTGAACATTTTTATTTTAAACTTTACTTTATAATAATAACAAATTTTACTAACAATAGAAATATCATGACATTTCATAAAGTAGTTATATTTTTGATACATACTAAATAAGTTCCTTCTATAATAGGTATAATAAAATAATACCATATAAAATGAAAATGAACCAATAATAAAAAATAAAAAAATAATTATCTAGGGGCAACTCGATTAAGACATTCTATTACTCGATCTTATTTTTCCTATATAATCGATGAGCACATCTTATCTTAAAATGATCACTCTTACTTTATTCTTTATCATTTTATACGAAACTCTTATGTTTTTGGTTTGTTTCAAAAGAAATATTATCTGTGCATACCTGATCACTGATCATGTTATCTTTTTATCGTAATCACATATTTTTATTTGATAAATATATCATGATATATTTAATAATATAAATATAATCGACGAACTCATCTAATCTTAAAATGATCACTCTTACTATTTCATTTTGTACGGAACTTCTTCGTTTTTGATTTGTTTCAAAAGAAATGTTATCATGCATAGCCGATCATGTTATCTTTAAATGTTTAAGTTATCATAATCACCTATATTCATATCGATAGATATATCATGGCATATTTAATAACATAAATACGGATAATATCTCTGGTATACCTAAAAATACTTTTACATTAGTAATATACTGTCGTATAAAATGAAATAGGCGAACGAATTAAATATGAAAAAAAATAAAATAAGAGGAAGAAAACAAAATAACAGCTAAGCATCTGCACACTATAAGTCACATATACAAGTTTGCTTTATTAGCCTAGCCCCCCATGAGTTTAGATTTTCGATTTCCGTGTCAAGCAAGCATCCATTCCTATCCTTCGTTTGCTTAACCGATGGGCAATATCTAACTCACTCTTTTTTCACTATCCTCAAGTTATCTACCCACCCCCCTCTTTAAACACCCCCCCTATAACCCCCCACCCCCTCTCCATCTCTCTTTTAAGCTTTGCTTCACTTCTAATCTTCTCAAAACCTAACACCCTTTTATACCCTCTTTTAATTTATAACCTCTCTTTGTACATGTATCTCTTATTTCTCAAGTGGGGTTCTTGAAAAAATTCAAAATTTTCATTTTCTTGGGTTTTTTTTTATATGTTTATGTTGTTTCTGAGGTGGGTTTTTTAGAAAGAACCCAAAAGTTTCATTTTCTTGATTTTCTAGCCAAAAAATGGAACAAGAAGGCGCTGGACTTGTTATAGCACCACCGTCCACGGCGGTGTCCACGCCGGTGGCTACGGTGGCGAAGAGGGGGGTGACACCACCAACGTCATTAGCACCGGGGTTCAGGTTTCATCCAACGGATGAGGAATTGGTGAGGTATTATTTAAGGAGAAAAGCTTGTGCAAAGCCTTTTAGATTTCAGGCTGTTTCTGAAATTGATGTTTACAAATCTGAGCCTTGGGAACTTGCAGGTTTGTTTTTTTTTACTTTTGTAGATTTTGTTGTTATTTTTTAAATAAATTATATCATTCCTTGTTTAGTCTGTTAAAGTTATGGTTTTTCATGGTGTTTTTACTAACTTTCTGTGTGTGTTTTTGGTTTCATTTGAAGGGTTGCTTAGTTAATATGTATATATCTCTGTGTGCGTGTTTGTATGTGTTTTAGAGATGTGATTAGTTTCAGTTCATTGAGGAAAAATGAGCTTGAAAGCTTAATTCTTTTTCTTGATAAACAAGAAAAAAGATATCTTTATGATTGTTTTACTATAAAGATTGAATTTTTAGCATTTGGTTATGAATCGAAGTAAGAAAAAAGTTATCGTTGAGAGTGTTTTACCACAAAGATTGAATTTTAGTATTTGGTTATGAATCTTTCTTTATTGTTTGTAAGAGGAAGGGTCGGAGAGGGCATTGGTGGCACATGGCTAAAGGACTTTGTACCGTCTCGTTAAGCTTATCTATGGATAGGATTTATATCTGTTTAGTTTGAAGTCGTCAGAGGGGATTCCAACGACACAATGCTGCAGCATAAGAAAAACATGTCTTTTTTCGTTAATTGTTGTAACGGCTGTGCTGTGTTTTTTTGAGATTTGTTATCATTCTCGTGGTGTTAGATTCTTTTGTTCTCCTGAATTTGGTAGATATTAAGTTTTGATGAATTGGCCTTTTTATTTTTTGCTGTACAGAATTTGCATCGCTGAAGACGAGAGATCTGGAGTGGTACTTTTTCAGCCCCGTAGATAGGAAGTATGGGAATGGATCCCGACTTAACCGAGCCACTGGCAAAGGCTATTGGAAAGCAACTGGGAAGGATCGTCCTGTTCGCCACAAGTCTCAGACCATTGGAATGAAGAAAACACTTGTTTTCCATAGTGGTCGAGCTCCCGATGGTAAGAGAACGAACTGGGTTATGCACGAGTACAGACTAGCTGATGAAGAATTGGAAAGGGCTGGAGTTGTGCAGGTGTGAATCAGATTCGGAAATGAATAGGTTGTGGACTTAACTACTTTCCTTTGAAGTTTTAAATCTTATTATGTTTTTGTTTGTTTGCGAGGAAAAAGGATGCCTTTGTACTTTGTAGAATCTTCCAAAAAAGTGGATTAGGACCTCCTAATGGTGACAGATACGCGCCATTTATTGAGGAGGAATGGGATGACGATACCCCTCTCCTGATTCCTGGAGGAGAGGCAGAGGATGATGTGGCCAATGGTGATGAAGCACGAGTTGACGGGAATGACCTTGATCAGGTTGATGTTTTCCTGATCTTCTTGATATTCCCGATTCGTTGCATTTAATACAATGATTGCCTATTACGCGCTTTTGGCGCTGCTATTAATGCAGATAAATACAACTTAGCATAACAGGAAATTATAAATGCTAATGTCGTCACATGTTGATGCAGCGCTTTTAATGCAGGAATCTTTGCTGTTCTTTTATGTTTGTCTTCTTTATCCTTGTTTGACTATTCGGAACCCAGACCCTTATCTCTTAATTTCATGAGTTTTTCTGTTCTTTTAGTTTCTCTCCGTTCTCCAACTCTTGTTTCCTGTTAAACTGTGGTAGTTGCTTCATTAAATTTTTCATCATCTGATGTCAAGTTTTTTTGTCGTAATCCGTTGGCCAAAGTAGAAGTGGAAGGCAGCTGGGGTCGTGAAGGTTTCATTTTAGTTCTGCTTTGTTTGGTGAGAGGCACAAGCCGACAAGGGTGTTGTGCTCCTTTCTCTATATTCTTTTGGACTAGCTCCAGATAATCGTGTATTAGAGTCCTCCCAAACACAGACTCCTATATGTCCTCAACCTACTGGGAATGGGTACACCAGTCAATCTGTCAAACTTCTGTCTCCCAAGTAAAAGTGGGCCGTGAAGAGTATTTGGACTCTGGTCTGATTCAATTTCTAGGACTTTGGGATCGATATGCTGGCCTGCTATTTTGTGCAGTGAGCTAGACGTGAGACCTAGATGAAGGCTTGAAGTTGTGCGACCTGATGTGGAGTGAACTGTGTTTGCTAGCAACATTTATCTGAAAAGGAAAGAAGACAAAAATAGATTTTCAGTGGGTAATAATAGGGGTACTTGGAGTAGGACTAGCAAGTTTCTAGTTTATATGCCCTGCCCTGCAAAAGGAAAGAAGAAGCTTTTACTGCCTTGTGGGCGAGGGCTACAGCAGATTATTCAGTTAAATGTGTGATACACCTTTTTTTTTTTTTGGGGTGTGATATACCTGCTTACCTTGATTTACTAGATGATAGATATGTGCAATAGCCATACTTTAGTTTTTCTCTTTTTCCTTTTCTCCCCTTTGTGTTAGTACCTGTTGGCCAAATTTTTGGAAGTTCTGATTTGTTCGTCATTTCAAATTTTGGAGATCATGGAACATTTTAGTTGAGGCCAAGTTAGGCTGCATTATTTAAATGTTATGTGAATAGAGAGGGATTTGCTTCTTTGCATTTTGCATCTACATGAGCATGGCTTGCACTAATGTGTATAGGAAGTGAGAAAGGAGAGGGAAGTAACTTTATTATGCTCGGATGAGTTTATACATCAAGGGCCCGAATTATTTTGTTTGGGAGACTTTTAGGCTTTTTGATGTAGACTGAGTTGAGTTACAATGCCATAGGCACCGTCACTACCCCCTCTTTGCACTTAAGTGTCTGACCTTTGTTTCGTTTCTCGATCAAAGTTACCTCCATTACTTCTGAATGGATCAGACACTCTTCAATCATTGACTCTTTTTTTTTCTTCGAGTGAAGTGCTTGATCCCGAGAATCATCTTAAACCTCTGGAGATGTACTTGAACTTGCAAAACATGATGCTTTAGTTGTTACTATGGTTTGAAACAAGTTTGTGTAGTTACGATATTGTAATTGTTGGTGCAATGATACTTTTAGTATTGGTGATTGGTTTATGGAGCGTTGTTTAATTGTAAATTACGTACCTAAGCTCTAGAAAAAAATTGTGCAACTCCTCTAGATAAAAAGATAGAGGAGTTCAAAGCTCCTTGAAGTATAGGTCTCTCTTAAATATCCTATTTGATAGAACTTTCCCATCTTTCGCTGATGATTATTGCGGCTGATGTATAAATGTAAATTAGACAATTAGTTGCTTACTTGCAATTGAAAAGTTTTCAGTGACAAGTGGAGGATTATGATATGGCTGTTGTTTGGACCTCAATCTTGCTAGCATCTCATGTTTAATTACAAAATCTTCTCAGTTGCTTCTTTTCCCTTGAGATTTCACCTTTGAGACTTTTGCAAGTAAATTATTGCATGGTTTCATGGCAACTCTTCATCCTTTTGTTTTTGGGCGATCTGTTCACAGTTCCTCAACACACTGCTCATGTGGTCTGAGTACTCGTGAGATGTTCTTTATATGCTTAGGTTCTTGGTAGGTGATGTTCTTACCTTGCAACTAATTGTTACCTGTTCATGACAGGATACTTTACAAAAAACCAAGGCTCCTTGCCAAAGCGAGAACCTGCTCGAGCCCCGAACTATTCCATTTGTTTGCAAGAGGGAGAGATCAGAAGATCCTGAACTCTCTTTAGCTCAAAGCAAACGATCCAAGCATGATGATCCTAGCTCTAGCCATGCAAATGGTTCTGAGGATTCAACTACTAGCCAACAGGATCCACCAACAACGATGATGACGACAAATTACTCCCCTACTCTTTTAGCATTCCCCTTGTTAGAGCCAATTGAACCAAAAGAAAACCAACCTTCTAATGCCCTTACCTTTGACTCCTCGAACCTCGAAAAATCTGTTCCTCCAGGTTACTTGAAGTTTATTAGCAATTTAGAGAATGAGATACTAAATGTCTCCATGGAGAGGGAGACACTGAAGATTGAAGTGATGAGAGCTCAGGCTATGATCAACATTCTTCAATCACGTGTCGATCTGTTGAATAAAGAAAATGAGGACTTGAGAAGACTCGTCCGAGGGGGTTAGCTGGTAATAGCAGCATCTCCATGTAATTCTAGTTTTGTAGTTCATCGGCGGAGGACCCTTGTACTAGAGTCCTCCATTCTTGAAACCTTTGAGGTAAATGGCTTGGCTATGTACTATCTTTTGCGTAGTTTTGCTACAACCTGGGCTAATGTACCAATAGCTATCGACAGAATGTTATCTTTTAAACTGGTTCAAATAAAGTAAGCGTTTTCGCTTTCAATCTCTTAGCTTTAATGGGATGTTATTACCTTATGTTTTCATTTTGAGAGTGCTGTAGAGAGGAGGATCATTAAAGCTGATTCATTTTCTAGGGATAATGAA
Source organism: Petunia axillaris subsp. axillaris (assembly GCA_029990575.1). Lineage (NCBI taxonomy): Eukaryota > Viridiplantae > Streptophyta > Magnoliopsida > Solanales > Solanaceae > Petunia > Petunia axillaris. Next base: position 21,125,703 of record JARKNS010000009.1, read on the forward strand.
TATGATAGGCCTTTGGGCCACAGGTATTAGAAGTTGGATTTTCTTGCTTTAGAGGACAAGGGAGTGATTATGGTCAAGGGGTAGGCCTAATTACTTTTGCTTTTCAATTTTGGTGGACAGTGTTAGCTGGAATCTTAGATTTTCTGCTCCTAGTGATAGAGCCACCGGATATGCGCAATAGATATTATCACATCTCGACTGTTCCTCTATTTATATCTAAAGAAAACATTATCTTAGTTATGGCCCACGATTATGAGGTAGGTTTGTCTTTTTAAGTTTTTATCCTTGCCGGTATAAAGGAAAAATAATATTCTTTAACACCAAACTTGATACATGATATAGAATTCTGCATTATTAATACCACTCCACTTGACTGATGTGATTTTGGTTGTTGGATATTATACTCCGCATAACAAGTATTTGTATAAATTATGCTTGTGTGTTACTTATCAGGACGAAATGTTTGAATGAGTAATGTAATGATAAAACTAAGTCATCTCATAACAATTCGTGTATCACTGACACTATATAACAATTTGTGTGTTATTATTGACACTACATACTTAACAAGAGATATGCGAAGGTCAAATACATCACCAGCCCCTTGAATTTGATATTATATTCTACTTAGACACTTCAATTAAAGTCCTTCCCAGTTAAGTACTTGAACTTTTTTTAAAAACGTCCAACTAGACACTTTTCGTCCACTCAGATAAAAAATCCATGCGTGTGTTTGCACACGAGTCCGACGTAGTTGAGCGACCAATTTATAATCCGCCACATGTCATAATTAGCACATCATATAACACATAGTTGGATATATTGTGTGTTATATGATGTGTCCAGTTTTGACACATGGCAGATTATAAGTGGGTTACTGAACCACGTAGGACTCGTGTGCAATCACGCGCATGGATTTTTCATCAGACTGGACGGAAAGTATCTAGATGGAAAAAGTTCAAGTGATTAACTGACAATGACCTTAGTTGGAGTGTCTAAGTGGAATATAGTGTCAAGTTCAATAAGTGGAATATAGTGTCAAGTTCAAGAAGCTGATGATGTATTTGACAAACCAACTTTGTTATGCATTCTGTCCATTCCATTCATATGATAGTGTTTAATTAGATGAAAATGAAAAGCTACTTCCTGATATATAGAACAACATTATTACTCGCATCTTTTGTGTTGATGAAAAAGGCTAAAGTAATGGTTGGAAAGGTCCAAGTTAATGGGACTAAATGTAAAATTTGGAAAATGAGAGGGTTGATATAGAGTATATTGAGTGGAATAAAAAAAAGAAAAGGTGAGATGACCAGAAAAGACTAATTAAGACAAGTCAAAACATAGTCTAAGGTAAGCCACGAGTTCCCAACAAAAAGACAAAAAATAAGTATTGATATGTGACATCCACTGGTGATTTAATTTACGTAATCACATACGTTACAGATGCATTAACGCGGAAGCAAGTCAAACGATTACGTAACACTCACTTCAGTTACAGTTCCATGGATTATTCCCAGGTTGTTTTTGTTCCTTTTTTCACAATGTCAAAACGTACATCACTTTCCCACTTCCACTGCATATTTATAGCTTTGTCTTGAAGCTCTTGAGCCTTTTAATTTGGACAACAAGTTGAGAATAAGAATTTTTTCTCAATAGAAAATTGTTGGAGAGGGTGGTAGAACCGACTGGAATATCACACCTAAAATTTGTACTAACAAAGCTATGAAGTAGAACGATTTTTGAACCCAGCTTAGACACTCTTTCTTTCAAAATAGTTTCACCATATTTGATGTACATCATATTTTTTCACTAGTTATAATTTATTTTACTTAACACTTACTTCACATCTCACATTACATTATGGTGTTTAGTCGGGAAATGTCACATAAAATTGAGGAGGGGGCGTTCTATTAATCCTAGCCTTCTTCAAAATAATGAAATTTGGAAATTTTAATTTTCATATGATTGCTAATTGTTTTTATAAATTACTAGTTGCTAAATTAAGTTTTAATTAGTCTCTTCTTTCTTTTATGTGACCTCACATCTCACATTTCAAATATGTCAAAATAGGCTGATCCAACCCAATCCAGTCCAGCCTCAACGAGTTTTAGAATTCAACAGCTTACCCCTACTTATGAAAGGTTACAAAATGCAAGCTAGCCCAACACATTGGCATTGGACTTGTAAATCGATTCATAACAATTCAGTCACAATCAATCTCTATTGGACTCCCTTTACTTATAGGAGCATCTTGAATTTTTTTATTATTTTATGGCCGGAATCCTGCTTATGACAACCTAGTTGAATTGGAGGAATTATGTAGGTATTATTACAGGTCAATCAATTGGAGAATTGGGTTGAAATGATCTTATGTAGTCGTTTCAGAAATTAGGACTCCGATTGGCATGCCGATAATTTTAAAATATTTGTAAGGTCCATTAGGACATGTCTGTAAAATTTGAACTAAATTGAACTTCGTTTGGTAGGTATCGGAAGAAGGTTTCAGTTTTTATTGTCGATAAATATTAAAAAGAGGTTTTTGAGCTCAATTTTGGCGAATGAGCTCCGATTCAAAATTCAAAAGTACCGTTAGGTTCGTATGATTATTTATGATATGTGTGAATTTTTGAAGTGAATTTCGAGGTTGTTCGGCTGATTTCAGCTAAAGTTTCAAAAATTTAATAATTCGATTTTTTTTTTCCGTTTAATTCGTATCTTGAGTTTTGGAAATCCAATTTGAGATCCGCCTTAGCAAGTATGTTATAAATATTTTGTATAACTTACTTGAGAAATTTAAGAATATTCCGAATTTCGTAAGACTGTATTTTTATTTTGTTACGAAAAGAAAATAAAAGAAAAAAGAAAAAGAAAAAAAGAGAAAGAAAAGAGGCGGTGACTTGGGATACCATCCCTTACAAACAAGGGAAGTGAAATAGGATTAAGAAACAGAGAGAAACGAAACAGAAAAAAATACCAGAAAATAGAATAAGGAAAGAAATAGGAGCAGGAAAAAATAGAATTTTCACCCTGAAACATTCCGATAATGATCTTAATGCATTATTTGAGTTTATTACGTGTGTTTGAATATATTTTAACGGTAAAAATTGGTATTAGATATCGTTTTAATAAGTTAAATTGAAAGTTTCAAGGGTTAATTGGATCCCGATAATGAAATTGATTATATATTCGTAGTCAGTGAGTTATGGGCAACATATAAATGTAATTTATTTAGGGTTTGGTTATGTGACTTTGAACCCTGTACATAGGCCTGGCCTGCGTATTGCATATGCGAATAGGGTATCAGGTTCCTAACCAGATTGCCCTAAGACGTAAGGAATGAAGCCTTTAGCCTTATGTGATATATTTTTCTGCTTATTGAATACAGTGGGATCGTTTGACAATGAATCCAAAGGACAAAGCGGTTGTTGAGTAGCTGTGCTAACTTTGTAAAAAGGTAAGTATTTGTATCCATCTCTTTGGAGGCCCATGGCCTCGTGGATAATCCACCACGTGTTCCTTATGTGTGTAGCTGCCGATAGGCATATTCATTATGCCTTAGCTTTGGATTTACATTGTATATTATATGTTATGTCCTGTTGGTTGTATTGCATTGAGGATCTGAGCATTACACTCTGGCTGTGAGTTGGCATATACTTTCCGACCGTCGATGAGCGCTGGTGATGGGCTGTTATTGCATCATGTTGCATTCATATGCATTATGTTGCATTCATATTGGGTGCAGGAGGATTCTGCCCCAGGAGCAGGAGGATTCTGCTCCATTGCATCATATTGAGGGTAGGAGGATTCCGCCCCAGGAGCAGGAGGATTCCGCTCCATTGCATTTATATTAGGAGAAATCAAACCTCTTGGAATGCGGCAGCGAGGAGCTTTTGCACTTCGGTTCATTGTTAGGGGCGAAGGAAGAGGCCATCCTTAGGAAATTGGCTCCTGCACAACTGATCGCTACTTCTACTTCCAATGCTGCTTGGGTATGCTCCTTTTAACTTGATTCTCCCTTCATTTCCTTTTAACTTGATTCTCCCTTCATTAGTAATTTGAATATTTTTCAAATCTGACAGTCTGTTAATCTTTACCCAGGAATTGATTCTTTGCTTAAGGATGTAGCAACTTGAAAGCGAGAGGGCTGATAAAATTCAACGAGCTTCGGCTGCAATTCAAGCTCAGAAGGAAAAGTATTTGAACCGAATTGCAGAATTACGGGCACAGTTGGACAAGTCCCAATCAGATCTGAAAGAGGTTGTTGCTGCCTTTGAAGCCGAGGTTCAATCTCTGGTTGAGAAACACCGAGTTGAACGCTTGGCACTAGATGCTGACATGGAAAATCTTGCTGAAGAGTTGGCTCAAACAAAGGCTCAACTTCTTGACAATGCCAACAAGCATCACGAGAAGTCAAAGGAGCATCTCCTCGCTATTCAGAGGCTAAAAGTACAAATAGGTAAAGTCCCCGGTTTAGAGGCTGAATTTGCTCGACTTCGGGAGGAATTAACGAAGTGGTGAGGCAAGCCAAGGTCAAGGCCTTGATGATGCAACTCGAAAATACATGGGCTATCATCAAAATCGGTTTAACAGCTCTTAACAATGCAAGGATGAAGAGATTAACCATGATGAAAAGATTGCAGTGGTTGGAAAAGATGCTGCCGAGGCCTAGAAGATTGTTGATGAATTGCCTTCGAGTGAAGGATCTGATGAAGATGAAGCCAAAGATGGCGAAGGCGGCGAGGAGAGCGCCAATGATGGCGAAGGTGGCGAGGAGAGCGCCGAGAATGACGAGGAAAGTGCTGAAGAAGGGAACCCCGAGGGAGGAGACAGTCCCCGGTCTTAGCTTGTCTTCTATGGTTTTTCATCCTTAGCTTCGTTTTTGTTTTTGTCAGGGCCTTCGGGCCTTTTAATGTAATTAACAACTTTTGTGGCCTTCGGGCCTTTCATTAATGAACTTGTATTTGTCAAGTGTTGGCTTTCATTTCGGTTTATGAATTTCTTGAACTCAAAACTTAAGATAATTTTGTTTACAAGACTTTGTTTTATATAGAATCGATGCTAACTTGGAACGACGTCCCGTTCCCGAGCCAAGGCATATAAAAAACAACTTATGTATAAAAGTCGTAGAAATAAAGAGATATTGAATCAAGTTTATTTCATTGATGATATGAACGAGCCATAAACGGCCTTTACATAGGGCCTACCTTAAGCAAGACTTAGGCGCGAAAACAAGCTAGAACATGCCACTACTGGGTGAAAAATACAAAGTACTAATCTACTCTTCGGGCATCAGTCCTCGGTTGTCGAATAGATAGACTTCGGCACGAGAGGCTTCAAGCTGACCTCGGCTGCATCCCACTTTCTCACTCCCTCAGTGTTTGGATGTGAATCTTGATGAAGATCCGAGCACTGAAGATCGTTTTCTCCGCTTCCTGAAAAGGTCAAGCAAAGCAAAATGAGGAGTAAGTTAAGATTATTCAACCAAAGCTTTTGGAGTGCTTTTTCGGCTCGGGGCTATAGATGAAATTTTATTGATCAAGGATTATTTACCTTGATGCTAAAAGTAGTACCGCTTCAAATTGGAGGTGTTCCAATTTAAGGGTTCGGGCTTGCCTTCCAAATCTTCAAGTTGATAGGACCCTTTTCCAACAATTGCCTTGAATTTCACTACTAGAAAAAAGGTGTTTTCCGACCGCCAATATGGTCGGACAAAGGTTGGCTAGCCGACTGATGTCTGACCAAACACAACGGTCGGATAATGGCTGGTCGCACAAAGGCATCCGACCGACTCGGTCCGACATTTCGATCGCTCTTCGGTCGGACAACATTCACACAGAAGATTTTCTGGAAAAAATTTTCTTGAGCTAGCCGACCGATTCGGTCGGAGATTCTATTTTCTGGGAAAAAATTTCTTCAATGTTCCAACCACATCGGTTCGGAAATTTGTAAAACCTGCAAAGTAAAAGCTGTAATTAGAGCTCCACCACCTGTAAAAACAGTAAAATCCCGCACCCTGTAAACAATAGGTTTCTACAAGCCTTAATATTTTTCTAAGCAAAGCTTATTGCTTTTAAATTAAAACTTTAATAATTTACGTAACATCAACACTTCATAACGATTCAAACAAGTTAAACAACTTAACAACAACAACAAGTCTAACAATAAAAGAAGTTTAACAAAAACCAACCACAAGTCTACCACATGTCTAAAACATCAACAATCCATTATTACTACTCCGTTGCCTTAGAACTAGACTCGGAACTAGACTCAGACGATGAGCTGTATTGACGTTTCCTCTTGGCTTTCCCTCTGCTCTTGCTCTTGCTCTTGCTCTTGCCCTTGCCCTTGCCCTTGCCCGTATTCTTTCCCTTGTCTGAATTACCACACACAAAGTTCTGCATCATTTCGCGCATGGCTCTCATATTTTCCTCATTACGCAAACGATCTTCTTCACTCTTTCTCTTAAGCTCTTCGATTTCATTGCACAACGAAACTTCCACCGATGAATTAATTGAACTAGCAGGAGTGCAAGTGCCAAACAAACATAGATTTAGACGATCCGAGGCATACTACGATCCAAAGCCCTATGCACTTCCCTTATTTACACCGCCATTCACCTCCAACCATAGTGCGGTTTCCTCCTCTAGTGTCATTGGAGCTGGGGTACTGCTACCAAACTCAGATACCTGACTTGCCATCCTTTCTTCATAAGCCGCTGTAGCCTTTTCCAGAAAAAATTTAATGGCAAGAATTAGATTTACAAATATTGACGGACTTAATAACTTTAAAAGTTTGAATTTAATAACTTACATATGCCTCTCTAGCGCGCTCCTCGGCCCACACTTCTTCTCCTTTTTTGTTTCTGTATATATGTCTCTTCTTAAAGATTCCGGGCACACGTACTGGCCACCCTTCTTCCTTTTCCTACAAATTTAAAAAGATTACAAGTTAGATAGAAAATTAATACGAGTTACATAAAACAATACATATAATAATTAATAATTTACCATTATCATTTGCTGAGTCGCTGCACTAACTGAACCCCTGGTGTGCAGCGATCTACCCTTTTCGGAGGCTCGCGCTGCTTTTCCCTAGGCGCTCTTCTTCTTAAATTCATCACTATCCCAGTATTGCAGGTATTTTAACCAAACGTGCGGGTATATCCAATCGGGCTTCTTTCCTTTATCCAGACAATCATACAGGCTACCTTTGACTCTATCTGCATATTTTTTGAGGAAATTGCTTCGGACAACGCTATCAAAGGCAGGATGCCACTTACACTTTGTTTGAAATAATTAAGAATATTAGATTTTTAAAAAAGTGAAACTTAACTAAATTATTAAAAAATAAAACATAGTTATTACCTTTAAATCATCAAACATGGACAACTTTACGGGGAAGGGTACCTTACCCCATGATGTCCATGCCTCACTCCATCTAGATCTAATGCATACTGTGATTATGGGAGTAGCCACGTGCGAGGGAGTAAAACTAGATAAAAATCACTAGTGTTAAATAAATATACTAAAAAATTAAACTTTACAGTAGTATTAAATAGTTAAAAACTAACAAAAACTAATACTTACCCACGACTACCCTCAGATAAATCCTCACCCTCCCGTCTTCATCATATGATCTTGGTTCACCAATGTAAAAAAGGTGAGTTCGGATGATAATGTGGTACAGTAGGTGGTACCGAAGTGCCCACAGAGCTCGGATCAGATGGTGGTATAGTAGATCCAGAAGGAGCAGATGATGAAGGGGATGGTGATGGACTGGAAGATGGCGAAGGCATGGATGAGCTCAGGCCATGCGGACGGACAACATAACCAGGAGATGTAGGAAGTGGCATGCCACGGGGAAAGGCAGCGGGAGGAGTGAAAAAACCAGGAGCATATGTAGACAGATGAGATGTAGGAAGCATATGAGGTACATGAGCAGGAGGAGTTGTATGACCTGAAACAGGAGAGGTACTTTGAACTTTTCTTTTCCCCTAGCCTTCTCCGTAGATGCCATATCTTTAAAATAAGCACAATAAATTTAGCACGATATAAGCAAATTATAAATTTATATGGAATATATTTATAAAGTAGTGCTAATAAGTGTAGTAAAGTAACAACAACAAACTACGAACGTGTCAATTATCATCATTCGTCTCAAGGTCATCGGCTATTTCTTCTTCCTCGCTCGTCTTATCGTCATCAATAAATTCTTCCTCGCTTGTTTCAACTTCATCTATATATTCATCCTCCTCGTTTGCCCTAGATGTTCCTTCTCCAAAATTAGTCGTGTTTTTCCACGTCTAACCACCGATTCATCAAACTCTTCATAGATGCCTTCACTATGTTGCAACTGATCGGCTAATTCAATATCCGCAATCAAGGGAACGGTTGAAACCTCATTTTTATATGCAACATCTAATACATCATCTACTTCCACTCTTACCACCGGCTTGCCTTTTAGAACAGCCCACCAATTGGCCTTGGCTTTGGATTTGGCTTTGTTCTTTGTCGGTAGATAAAGAACGTAGCACACTTGCTTCACATTCTGGGCAATGATGAAAGGATCATAATGTCCATATGACCTTCTATGATTAACTTCAACTATTTTAGAACATGGGTCTACCCTCGTACCCTTGGGACTCGGATCAAACCACCTGCACCGAAAAATCACCAATCTTTTACGAGGCCAACCTACTGTAAACTCTATTTCTAAAATCTCCTTAATCACACCATAGTAATCAAAGTCTACATCCTGGTCACCATGGTCACCAGTACCACCTTTCACACACACACGCACACCGCTGTTGTTGGGTTTCTTCCCTAAGGACCATTCTTTTGTATGAAACTTGTACCCATTAACAAAGTAGTTAGACATCCTCTTGCATTTATTATAAGGCTCGTGAGATATATCATGCAATAATGAAAATTTTATGCCACTATCCGGATTGAGTACCTATATAAAGTTCAAGATAGTTGTACACATTAAACCAACTAATATATATATATATATATATATATATATATATATATATATATCAAAAAAATATGTATTTGTTTGTATAACACTTACAAATTCTCTAAACAAATCTGAAAAATTTTCATAAACAGCAACAGCGCCAAATTCTCCAACAAAGTGACTGGATGATGCGCCAAAAAAATTCTCATTAGTTAGATTAATGATGAAACTTGAATGTTAGGCGTGAATGTAAAATAAATCATACTTGTAAAAAGGCGTGACATCGGGACAATTCAACAACATATGTGTTGTTGCTACTTTTCTGTCCCTGTCAATGAACTTGCATACTTCGGTCATTAACTTTCCTCTACCAGGTTGATTGAATATAGAAAATGGTGGATAATTCGGATCATTGTTGTCTCCAACATCATGTCGATCCGGCCTATTTCGCAAACATGTCACATTTTGATCGAAATAATACGAACAAAAATGAGTAGTTTCTCTAGCCAGATATGCCTCACATATGCACCCCTCAATTTCGTACCTATTTTTCACGTCCCGCTTACACTTTCCATTAATTCTGCATAATACATTGCATTAGTTGATTTATTTAAGATGAATTAAAAAAATGAGTTAATAATAACTAAGGTACCTTACCTCTCGAAAGGATACATCCATATACAGTGCACCGGGCATCCCAGTAGTGCCTCTTCCACGAGGTGAATTGGAAGATGCTCCATTACATTAAAGAAACCAGGGGGAAATTTTTTAGTCAACTCAGTCGCGATAACAGGTAAGTTACTTTCCAACGACTTAAGATTCTTTTCCTTCAATGTCTTAGAACACAGCTCCTTAAAAAATAGGCTCGTCTCTGTAAGGGGTTTCCAAACTTTATCAGGCAAGTCATTGAATGCAATTGGGAGCAAGTTTTCCATGAAGATGTGACAATCGTGGCTTTTCATGTGAGTCAACTTTCCTTCTGTCATATCAACACACCTTTCTAAGTTTGACGCATATCCATCAGGCATCCTCAAATTCTTTACCCAATCACAAATCATTCTTCTCTCATCCAATCAGAATGTGTAACTAGCCTTGGGAAGCCAAATCGTGTTGCCAACTTGAGATAAGTGTAACTCAGGTCGCCTGCAAAGTTCCTCAAGGTCCAGCCTGGCTTTCACATTATCCTTTGTCTTGTTCCTGACATCCATCACAGTATTAAAGATAGCCTCGAAAAAATTCTTCTCAATATGTATGGGATCCAGGTTATGTCGAAGAATATTATCCTTCCAATAAGGCAACTCTCAAAAGATACTTTGTTTAGTCCAATTATGATCAATATCATAACCAGGTGCTTTAGATGGCAGTTGGTCAATTACCTTAGGATACACCTTAACCCTATCCCATATTTCTCCTCCTGACAACCTTCGCGGAGGCTCCTCAAAATCAACCCGATTCTTCATAAATGCACTACTGTTATTCCCAAATGGATGATCCATTGGCAAGAATCGACGGCAACAGTCGAACCATGTAATCTTACCGCCATTTTTCAAAGTGAATGCTTTTGTATCTTCCATACAATAAGGGCAAGAGAGCTTACCCAGCAGTGGGCTACCCAGACAACATTCCATAAGCTGGAAAGTCATTTATAGTCCACATCAAAGAAGCTTGCAGTTGAAAGTTCTGTTTCATTGATATATCATATGTTTCCATACCTTTATTCCACAATAACTTTAACTCATCAATAAAAGGCTGCAAAAATACATCAATCGAGGCTTTCAGGTTATGTGGCCATGTGATAATGCAATTCAAAAATAGATAAGGACTAGTCATGCACATTTTGTGTGGAAGATTGTACGGCGTGACAAATACGGGCCAACAAGAATAAGGTGTAGACGAGACATCAAAAGTAGTGAACCCATCTGAATATAGACCCGACCTTATGTTTCTTGGTTCACTAGCAAATGCCGGATACACCTGATCAAAATGTGTCCATGTCTCACCATCTGACGGATGGCTTAGAATGCCTGGCTATTTTGTACGATCATGGTGCATCTTATATAAGGAGCAGAGCTCATCAACGCATACAACCTCTTTAACCTAGGTATAAGGGGTAATTAATGCATCGACTAAACATGTATCGGCTTCTTTTTAGGGTTTAGAACCGGCTTGTAATGAGGCTTCTCACAGAATTTACATGTATCTAATTCTGCATCATCCTTATAAAACAACATGCAACCGTTGACACAACAATGAATTCTCTGTGCAGAAAGGCCTAATGTGGAAACCAACTTCTTAGTGTAGTAATAATCAGTTAGTAATGCCATGTTAGTCGGATTGGGTTCATTCATAAGGCCAATGATGGATTCCATGGCTGCTTGAGATATACTAAAGTCAGATTAATACTTAACAATCTAACAACAACTGACAACTTGGAATGCACCGAGCCTTCATACAATGGACGACTAGCTTCCTCCAACCGTTTATAGAAGAGCTTTGCCTCATAATTAGGAACGTGCTCAACATTTCGTTGCGATGTACCCGGTTGGGATGGCTCCTCTGGGTACATCCCAAAAGCATCATTAACCATATCGTTAATTCAATAATTATGAAGATCATTCTCCACAAACGGACCACTCCCACCGCCATAAGCATTTTGAAAATTAACATCACCGCTCATATCCCTAGACTCTCCATGATAAACCCAAACATAATAACTTTGCATAAAACCTTTTCTATAAAGATGCATTTCAACATCTTCCAAACTTTGTCCTTTTTGCACTTGCATTTCACACAAGAACACTTAATCTGGCCATACCGTATAAAATTATCAAGTGTTTTCGCCTTTTCTATAAATTCTTGAACACCTACTGCAAATTTTTTCCTCATCCCCCGCCGCTTGGGATTATTTCTATTATACATCCAACTACGACTTTTATATTCCATATCTACACAAAAGTTACAAGTTTGAGATATATATTAAATTACAAAGATTAAAAAAAAAATTATTGGGAAACACTACCAATTTTCATAAGATTAAGTAATTGTACAACTTACTAGTATTAGTAGTATTATATCTAAGTCAATTACTTTTATATTACTAATTAATTTGTTCTCTAAAATGATCATTTAGTAATTAATTTTATTGAAATCAATTTACGAAAATAATTAAGATATTTTAAGTTGTGTAACTACTATATTACTTATAGCTAATGTCTCCTAAATTATTGTTAAGTATGATAGTAGTTTATCAGCACATTTTAAGCTATGAAAGTAACATATTTTCTCCCTAATTTGTAAAAGAAGTATCCCATTCTAAACAAATGGTTAGAAAGATTCAAACTTAAGCAATTTAGGAGAAAACAAGAACCTAACTTTCTCCCTATGTTGCTAACTCTCTAACTATTAGCAAGTTCAATAAAGCACATCATAACAGCTATTAATCCTATTTTAATTTCTACATTATACTCTTCTTTGATACAACAACAAAGTTCACTATCACTACTACCAAAATAGGATCCACAAAAATGTTCATTTCCAACTTACAATTATTCAACAAAAACCACAAAAAAAATTCATTAACTCCATTGTCAACTTTCAAATTTTCCAAAAATATCAACCCCAACACCAAGACTACACGCTATACTTTTCTATTCAAAATCTAATTTTTTATTTCAATTAAACAACAATATTAACCCCAACAATATTCCCATCATTATTCTCTTTCTCGTTTTCAATTTCCGCCTACAAAGTTAACAACTCAACTTTTCATAACAACTCCAAAGGCTAAATTATCATAACTTCAACAAAATCCAAGTCTCAAAGTGTATCACTCTATTTTCTATCAAAATCCAAAACAACAATTTACAACTACTCCAACCAGTTGCCATAGAAATTTACAACTTTTATATACCAAATAACCCAACAACTTACAACTTTCATTACTCACATATGAATGTTCATTACTCACTTGAAAACATAAATATAAAAATAAAAAAAAGAAAAAAAATGTTACCTGATTGTACTGCTACCACCAGGCCGGAATGAATTGCTCCTTGCGGGTCCGGTGGTTTCTCCGCTAGATCTGCAAAAAAAAAAAAAAAGGGTTAGGGTTTGTAAATTTGGGATGAAAGAAATGAGAAATATGAAAATTTTGAGAAGTATTTACACTTAAAGAATTAGTGGGTGAAGATTTAGTGGCTAATTTGAAATAATTGAGTGTTTTGGTGAGATTTGAGTGTGGGGGACGGGTTAGGGAAGAGAGGAAGAGGTAAAAGTGAAAGAAAGAGAATGAGGAAAGAAAGAGGCCTGTCCCATTTTTTATTATACTGTCCGACCGACGTGGTAAGCTACTCTTAAAAAAGATTATTTTAATAGTGTTGAACCGTTTCGATCGGACACTTTACAAAAATAATTTTTTAATAAAAAAAATTTGATTTGTCCGACCTCGGCGGTCACATAAGGTTGTCCGACCGAATTTCAGTCAGAAAATCGCTGTGGGAAATACCCTGATTTTTAGTAGTGTTTGTAGGGTCCTTCCCAATTCGCAACAAATTTTCCTGCATTCTTTTCCTTGGTCGATTGGTTCGAAGCCTTCAGCATATAGTCTCCCACCTTAAAGTCTCTAAGTTTGGCTTTTCTGTTGAGTTATGCTTCGGTTTGTCTCTTTTGTGCTGCTAATCGGACCAAGGCTAGTTCCCTTTTTCTTCAAGTAAATTCAACTCTATGCGTATGGCTTGCTGATTTGTGTCTTCGGTAGCGTGTGCATACCGAAGACTTGGTTTGCCCACCTCCACGGGGATAAGTGAATCCATGCCATAGGCGAGGGAAAATGAGGTTTCATCAGTGCTGTTTTTCTCCGTGGTTCGTATTGCCCATAACACCCCTGGTAACTCCTCAGGCCAAGGACCTTTTGCTTCGTCGAGCCTTTTCTTGATATTCTAAATTATCACCCTATTCAAAGATTCAGCCTGGCCATTGGCACTTGGGTGATAGAGAGTTGACATTATTCATTTTATTCCCCATTGTTTAAAAAAACCAGTGATAGTTGCCCCTATGAACTATGGGCCGTTGTCACAAGTGATTTCCCTTGGGACACCGAACCTATAAATGATATTCTTTTTGATGAAATCGATCACCTCCTTCTGCCTAACCTCAGCAAAAACCCTTGCTTCTACCCATTTTGCAAAGTAATCGGTTAGCACAACAATAAATCGAACACTTCTTTTTCCCTTCGACAGCGGGCCTATGATTTCCATTCCCCATTTCATAAAGGGCCATGGTGACACAACTGAATGTAGAGGTTCGGCTTGCTGATGAATCAGTGGGGCGTGACGTTGACGCTTATCACATCTTTTCATGAAGGCTTTTGCATCTGGGCTGATAGTTGGCCTGTAATACCCAGCTCGGAGTAATTTGCGCACTAAGGATTTTCTCCCTGAGTGGTTGCCACACTCGCCTTCGTGTATTTCCCTCATTACATATCTGACCTCATCTGGACCCAAACATTTGGCCATCAAGCCGCTGTACATTCTTCTATATAGCTTCCCCAAAATCATAGAGTATGAAGCTGCTTGGGTCCTCAGTTTCCTTGATTCTCTCTTATCGGGGGAGGGGGGGGGGGGGGAGGGGAGAGTCACCGATTCAAAATAAGAAATGAACTTGTTTCGCCAATCCCATTAGCCATCTACCGAATTGACTTCAAATTTCATGTCTTTCATTTGTGCTGAGAGTAGCCGAACAACTGAATCAGTCCCCGAGTGTCTTTCTTCCACGGCCGAACCCAAATTAGCTAAGGCGTTAGCCTCTGCGATTTCCTCCTGGGGTATCTGCTTGATTCTCCACTCTTGGAATTGAGCCATGATGTGTTGTGCTCGGGCTAAGAACTGTTGCATCCTGGGCTCACGAGCTGAATAGTCCCCGAGCACTTGACTCACCACCAGTTGTGAATTGCATCTCAATTCAATTCTTTCCACCTCTATTCCCTTGGCCAACTCCAAGCCTGCTATAGCTGCTTCGTATTCGGCTTCATTGTTTGTTATCTTCTTGAACCTAACCGAATGTCTAATTTTTTCCCTTGTTGGTGCTATCAAAATTATCCCAGCCCCGAACCTTTGTTGTTAGTTGCTCTATTGGTGTAGAGCATCCATATTCCCGAGGCCGACCCCTTGGACATCAAATTTTCCTTTTCAGCCTCGGGGAGGATCCCAACACTAAAATCAGCCACAAAGTCTGCAAAGACTTGGGATTTGATGATCCTTCGGGGTTGGTATGTGATATCATATTCACTCAACTCTATTTCCCATTTTGATAACCTTCTTGACAACTCTGGTTTATGTAATATACTTCTCAAAGGGAAGGTGGTGGCTATGACTATTGAATGGTATTGAAAATAAGGTCGTAGTTTCCGAGCAGTTACAATTAAGGCAAGTGCTAACTTTTCCAAATGGGGATACATGGTTTCGGCGTCGAGGAGCATTTTGCTTACGTAGTAGATGGGTTGTTGCTTGTCATCCTCCTCTCGAACCAACACAGCGCTCACTGACACCTCAGACACAGCAATGTAGACCAAAAAAATTTCTCCCTCTTTCGGCTTGGCGAGCAACGACGCGTTAGCCAAATAGTGTTTCAACTCTTTCAGCGCTTCTTTACACTCCGAGGTCCACTTGAAGGTGTTATTCTTTCTTAAGACTGAGAAGAATTTGTGACATCGCTCTGATGACCTCGAGATCAATCTACTCAAGGCAGCGATTCGACCAGTCAATCGTCGGAATTCTTTCATCCTGGTGAGCTCATCAGGGATTTCTTCAATTGCTTTGATTTTTTCTGGGTTAGTCTCGATTCCTCGTTCAGAGACTATTAAGCCCAAAAACTTTCCCGAACCTACACCGAAGGCACACTTCTCGGGGTTCAGCTTCATATTGCATTGCCTTAAAAACAGTGAAGGCTTCCCTCAAATGGCTTAGGTGGTCCTCCACTCGAACAGATTTGATCAGCATGTCATCCCAAAATGGCAACTCTCCTAGGGGACGAACATTTATATACACTTCCATAGACTTTCCAATGTAATCTTTGAACATACGACATACTAGTGGTTGATATGTTGCCCCGCTTTCCTGAACCCGAAAGGCATCACTTTGTAGCAAAAAGTACCTCAGTCTGTGATGAACGAGGTATTTTCTTCATCATTCGGATCCATAAGAATCTGATTGTACCCCAAATAAGCGTCTATGAAGGTCAAGAGTTTATGTCCATCCGTGGAGTCTATCAACCTGTCTATCTGAGGCAAAGGATAAGAATCCTTGGGGAAAGCCTTGTTCAAGTCTGCGTAGTCCACGCACATTCTCTATTTATCGTTCCTCTTGGGCACGACTACAACATTAGCCAACCATTCAGGGTATTTAACTTCTCTTATGAAGCCATTTTCCTGTAGCTTCCTAGTTTCATCTTCGATTGCTTTTGTTGAAAGATGAGTTTTGAAGATGACAAAGGACCTGGTGCTAAGTGGACCAGGAAAAGGTTCACAGTTGAAGTGAGAAGACCAGCTCTTCAACGAGATAATCAAGTCTGAGTTGAAGAAGGAAAGAAGAGAACAACTGGAGTCAAAGTTGCAATCCTACCGGAATTAGAAGAAGCAAGAAGCGGTGCTGAGAAGGACGCGGTTCCTAAATGAAAATGGATTGGGAACTAAGGCAAATTAACTTAGGTTTTAAATAAGGAAATATGGGTAACCTTGTTTAAAACTGATTTCGAAGAGTAAAAGGAATGCTAAACTTAGTTGGATCCGGCTGAGTCTAGTTCCTATAAATACAAGTTAATTTGGCCAAATTGAGTACGCACAATGTCATACTCGATTTTGGACTCAACTCGAGGCGAGTCGGGTTTCAGATTTGACTGGGTAACTCGTTTGAGTTTAGAGTTGGAGACGCTACCTAATATAGTTCTAAGGCGTATTAGGTCACCTAATGTCCAAAGTCAAGTTCAAAAGGTCTACTAGTCTATTTCGGAGATTCTACGCGGGTAAGAAGTCCAAGTGACTCAGGGATGAAGGTGTTAGGCACTTCTCCGAGTCCCACCAAAGAGTGGTTACCGTCAGAGTCTTAGTTTTGGGATGTAAACAATGTCTATTATCATATGAATATTAACTTGGGATTTAACATTTAAAGTAAGATATAACATGCTTATACACACACATACAAACAACTTTCACATTCGGCCTAGGTTTTGAGCCTAGTCGTGTCTACGGCCTCTAACGTCAAAGCCTAATCGTAAACAAAGATTATAAGTGCTCAACTTGCATGCGTAGTAAATACAAAAAAATATTCACATAAGTAGCCTAGTTGGCAAATGAGTTTAGATTTAATTAGGAAAACCGAAAGAGGTTTGTTTTGAAACAAAATGTTGGCTCATTTAGGGTCGGTGTGACTCGTCATTAATTGTCGAGCCCTAACCTTAATGGCCTTTTTTGTGTAGGGGTCGGATTTGGAAATATTTATAGGCAAAGGGGCTGTTTTCGAAAGATGGGTTCACAGAAGCACACAAGAGCAAATAAAGGCCATCACACATAATAGTACTTATATATAAGTATAGACATGTAATTATATGTCCTAAATGATAGTTGTAGCTTTAGAAAACCATTTTAAAGTGTACAAGTGGCCCCAAGAACTTTATACACCCCTATACACTATTAGATTAGTGTATAGGAGCATTTTAAATGGTAAAAAATAGTTTATGCACATAAAAGGGCCTTTTGTTGAAAATACTCTTGGGCCCAGGTTATTTATGCAAAAAGGAGGACTACGATTTTATGCAAACAGTTCGAATTAGATACGAATGACACAAAATAGCCCATGTTCAAGTTTAATTTCCAGATTTAATTACAAAATATGCATCCAAGTTCTACTTTTTTAAGACCTGTTTAAAGACATGTTAACGACACAAGACTAAAAACTGTAAACATCCTATTATGATTTTATAGACATGCCAAAGAGATTAGGTCCTATTATGATGCATCACATAAGAGGAAGGTTAGGAACTGGCCCCTGATAGCCATAATACAGTCATTCGACTGTTCCCATGCATTAGCATAAGTACAAACAGGATCCTAATCAAATTTACATAGAAGGGGGCAGTTTCTAGGGGAAGCAACATAGTCTTAGGTTTTCAAGTCCCTCATTCGCAAAGTTTTTAAGATTAAGTTTAGTAAAGAAGATTAAAACTCAAGATATCAGTTTCCCAATCAACTTGAGAAGGCCCAAACACTGACCCTTTCAAGTTTCAAGAGTAACCTGAAGTCACCAGCTTATAACTTGTCCAGTTAGGGCCTTTCAAATGCATGCAAACACAAAGTTAGAAATGAAAAAGGGGAAGGGGAATGACCTGAGCTGAGGTATATGTTCAATGCAGAGGACTAGGCCTGAACCTTACCCCTGCCCTTTACATTAAAGGTAATCAGGATCCCTATTGAATCCTCTTGTCTGAGCAAGACTAAGAACTTTGTTAAAAGAAAAACAAGGCTCAGCCATGCAGTATTTCTCAATAGTTACAAGCACATTAGGCTCACTTAATTTAATTAGTCATAGACAGACAGAGGAGATAGTATGCAGGCAAGTTTAAGTTATGCAGTCACAACAGAGAGAACAAACAAGTAGGAAAACCATGCATAACAGGTGTAAAGTATATGCAACAATGTTCAATAGTAGAGATATACCTCTTGAGCAATAGTAATGAACAATAAAACAGGGTGTAGATGATGCTAGATGCCTTCAAAAATAGAATCCAGTAGAAAAAAAGAGCAGGGTCCGTTCAATGACTTTGAAAGAAAATCCAGAGAAGAGAGTAGTATGTAGTAGAATGAGTATGCTTGTGTGTGGTGTGCTTTAGGTATTTTAGTGCCTAAGCTCTGTCCCAAGAATGAGGGAATAACCAGTTAATGTAGTGAGGGGTGAGGGTTATAATTCAAACGGGAAGAAGATTTAAGATGGTAAGAGAATATTGACTCTCAAAGTTGACAGGATTCAATTAGGTGCTTTTTTCCAAATATTGATCAATTAGTCTCCCAAATTTAAGGAAAACAGGATCCTAACCTATTATGACTCTCTTCCCTTTACCATAACAGCAGTCTAGGTTCAAATCATAGTGCATAACATGTCCTAGTTCGAAAATTAAGCTGCAAACAGGTTGTAACCACTACTGTATCAATCATCTCAATCATATAATCAAGATTTCCAATTTAAGCAAATCAAGGTCTTTCTAATCATGCTAAATCAAATCACCATTTCAATTTTAAGCATACAGTCGTGAGGATTATATATTTCGATAGAGTGTGACTAAATACATTGTATCAAACAAACATAAACATAATCGACTCAAGACTGCCATGGACTCTGAATTTTCAAATTGACAGAGGTGTTCTGTGAACTACAAACATGCTAAGCTTTTAGACAGATGGGAATTCAAATCAGTGTCTCAACCAGTAAAACAAGCATGGACTAATGATCATAATTTATTGACTAATTAATTAATCAATAAGCGAACATGATAAATTACAGAAAAACTAAGCAATCTAAGCACAGTGTCACATAGGCTCAAAGCATAGTAAAAGAGTAGGATTACCCGTTTGGAATTCGAGCCGGTTCAATCTTGACCTGTTTTGATTTACGTAAACATGAGGGTCTTCCCCCTCCATTTAGTCACATAAACCAGTTCTTACCATATTTTCGCCGGAGCTCCGGTAACATCGACGAAATCGACGAAAGGTTCAACTACGAACCTTTTGTCGAATAGCAACAAACCCATAGGGGTTTTGTAGAGGGGAGTGAGGGTATCATCTTGGTACAATTTATTCGTTGTTTTGCCGGTGGAGTTGACCGGAATTGGCCCTTGACAGTGGCGTTTCAACTGACCTAGGGTTAAGCTTCCCCTCGCTCAAACCCATCGAAAGTGTGTGGGGTGTGTCGCGGACGACGAAGGGAGTCTAAAGACACCATTTTCCCCAATTTTCACCGGCTCAAACGGCCGAAAAGATCATCGACAGAGAGGGCGATTAAGATCGCCGAGAGAGAGAGAGAGAGAGAGAGAGAGAGAGAGAGAGAGTCCGGTCGGGGGTGAGAGGGGAAAATGGGAGAGGGGAAAAGGTTTTGTGGGGTAGAAACAAAGGGAACTAATATGGGCCATTGGATTGTCTACGTGGACGATCAGGATCGATCCACGTAGGCGTGACGTGTAATATAATAGCTGATGTGTGTGCTTTGTGTATATATATATATGTGGATATGTGTATAAATATTACGTAAATAGGTATAAAATGGTATAAAGTGGTATAAAATAGATTTTAAATGGTATGAAAATTATAGGAAAATTAGAAAATTAATTTTAAAATGTTAGGAAGGCTAAAATGCCTAAAAATTGTAATTTTGAGGCTTAAAACAATTTTGGAGGGTTTTGTCAAAAATAGGAGTAATTGTAGAAAATTGCAAAAATAGCTATGGTTTGAGACGATGCTTTTGAAAATGGCCTCAATTACAAGGCTATTATGAGGGGATAATTTTGAAAGGAATAGACTAGGTAGGAATGGATACACAAGTGCGTGTAAAATTCAAAATTGGTTGACTTTGAAAATAAGAGGGACAAAATTAGGCGTCAACACACAAAAAGGGAGATCTCAACAGAGCATATCAAGTATAATCAGATCATCGACAGAGAGGGCGATTGAGATCGCCGAGAGAGAGAGAGAGAGAGAGAGAGAGAGAGAGAGAGAGAGAGAGAGAGAGAGAGAGAGAGAGAGAGAGAGAGAGAGAGAGAGAGAGAGAGAGAGAGTCCTGTCGGGGGTGAGAGGGGAAAATGGGAGAGGGGAAAAGGTTTTGTGGGGGTAGAAACAAAGGGAACTAATATGGGCCATTGGATTGTCTACGTGGACGATCAGGATCGATCCACGTAGGCGTGACGTGTAAAATAATAGCTGATGTGTGTGCTTTTTGTATATATATATATGTGGATATGTGTATAAATATTACGTAAATAGGTATAAAATGGTATAAAGTGGTATGAAATGGATTTTAAAAGGTATAAAAATTATAGAAAAATTAGGGAATTAATTTTAAAATATTAGGAAGGCTAAAATGCCTGAAAATTATAATTTTGAGGCTTAAAACAATTTTGGAGGGTTTTGTCAAAAATAGGAGTAATTGTTGAAAATTGCAAAAATAGTTATGGTTTGAGACGATGCTTTTGAAAATAGCCTCAATTGCCAGGCTATTATGAGGGGATAATTTTGAAAGGAATAGATGAGGTAGGAATGGATACGCAAGTGCGTGTGAAATTCAAGAACGGTTGATTTTGAAAATAGGAGGGACAAAATTGGGTGTCAGCAGCTTCCCCTCTTTGCCCGGGGATGATGAAAGAGTTTTCGAGCTAAGATGTTGACAGTGCGGCCAATTTTGTCATAACTATAAAAAAGCCTATGACTCAAGAGTAATATGGGGCGTCAGGCTGAGATGTTTGCGTTTCTTGGGATGTGTTTCCTGCAGTGAAAAATGTGTTTGCAATATAATATGTATGTATGTGTATATATATATATATATATAAAACGTACCTTTCTGCCAGGCTAGATCGCTCTTCCCGGATCATTGCAATACGAGATTGTGTCTTTTGCTATCAAGTGTTAGATTCGACATCGGGTTGTATGCCCTCCGTCGGTGCATTGGGCTGTGTACCCTCCACGAAGAACATTTAAAATGACAAATCGATATCGGGCTGTGTACCCTCAATCGACGCTTCGGGTTGTGTGCCCTAAGCTAATTTAAAATGACAAATTGATATCGGGATGTGTACCCTCAATCGACGCTTCGGGTTGTGTGCCCTAAGCTAATTTAAAATGACAAATCGATATCGGGCTGTGTACCCTCAATCGACACTTCGGGTTGTGTGCCCTCAGCTAATTTAAAATGACAAATCGATATCGGGCTGTGTACCCCCGATCGACGCTTCGGGTTGTGTGCTCTTAGCTAATTTAAAATGACAAATCGATATCGGGCTGTGTACCCTCAATCGACGCTTCAGGTTGTGTGCCCTCAGCTAATTTAAAATGACAAATCGATATCGGGCTGTGTACCCTCAATCGACGCTTCGGGTTGTATGCCCTTAGCTAATTTAAAATGACAAATCGATATCGGACTGTGTACCCTCAATCCACACTTTGGGTTGTGTGCCCTCAGCTAATTTAAAATGACAAATCGATATAGGGTTGTGTACCCTCAATCGACGCTTCATGTTGTGTGCCCTCAGCTAATTTAAAATGACAAATCGATATCAGGCTGTGTACCCTCAATCGACGCTTCGGGTTGTATGCCCTCAACTAATTTAAAATGACAAACCTTTGCCGAAGATTATCTTTGTTGTGCATTGTTGATTTCTGTACCTTTCGTGCCTGCATCCAAAGAAAGATAAGTGAGTTGTGTGGGGGGAGGGGTTTGTTTTGTGCATTCTTGGCTTGTTTCGCGTTCGCTGTCCACGAGCGCCGGGATCTTGGCCGAGCTGATAGGGATAAGTATATAAAATAGTGTAAGGTTTTGAAAACTTTTATAAGAATGAAGAGTGAAAATAAAATATTTTATCCCATTGATTCACAAATCGCGTTGCATGAAGCCAAAGTTGTCATCCTTTGTGCTGTTTCAAATGAATTCTGAGGACGCCCTCAAAATTTTGCGCCAGTCTGCATCTTTTGAAATTTTTGAGAGATCTAAAAAATTTCCGCCCTAGTGTCAACTATGTCTGTCTTTTAGGAATTTTTGAGAATTCCTCAAAAGTTCTGCCCCAGTGTTTTCTTTGTGGGGAAAATGAAGTTTTTGTATTTATGCGACCGAACCTTGAATAGGTTGCCTACGTATCCCACTTGGGGAATCAGGTCGTGATGTAGTTCATATTACATAATGTGCTGTAAACAATGGGGAAGTCCCTAATCAATATGAATCCCTATACATAATATCTCTTGACAGCGTCTGAGTTGATTGGTTTTGGCCAGACTTCTCCATCCATATCTGCCAGTATCAATGCTCCTCCATTTAGAACTCTGTGAACCATGTTATGGTCCTTGCCAGTTTGGTACAAACTTGCCTTTTGCTTCTTCTTGATTTAGAAATATATTCTTCAGTACTAGTTGCCCAGGTTCAAAGGATCTCTCTCGGACTTTCTTGCTGAATGCTTTGGCCATCCTTTTCTGATATAATTGCCCATGACATATTGCATTCAATCTCTTGCCGTCGATGAGGGCTAACTGCTCTATTCTCCCTTTGATCCATTCAACGTCTTTCAATTGCGTCTCTTGGATGATTCTCAAAGATGGTATGTCAACCTCTGCGGGTATCACTGTCTCAGTGCCATATACCAGCAAATAAGGAGTGGACCCCGTCGATGTTCTCATTGTAGTGCGGTATCTAACAGAGCATAAGGCAGGTTCTCATGCCATTGCTTTGAAGTGCCTGTCATCTTACGAAATATGCTCTTGATGTTCTTATTGACCGCCTCGACCGATCCATTCATTTGAGGCCTGTATGCGGTGGAGTTGCGATGCTTGATTTTAAAGACATCATAGGTTGCCTTCATCAGATCGCTGTTGAGGTTGGACCCACTGTCAGTGATGATGGATTCAGGGATACCAAATCGGCAGATCATCTTATCACGGACAAAGTTTGACACCACCTTCTTTGTTACTGACTTGTATGATGCAGCCTCCACCCACTTGGTAAAATAGTCAATGGCCACCAACATGAAGCGATGTCCATTGGAAGCAGATGGCTCGACAGGCCCTATGACATCCATTCCCCAGGCGGCAAAAGGCCAAGGCGATCCCATAATGTTCAGCTCATTGGGAGGCACTCGAATCATATCTCTATAGACTTGGCATTGATGGCATTTCTTTGCGTGCTTTATGCAGTTATGTTCCATTGTCATCCAGAAATAGCCAGCCCTCAAAATCTTCTTTGCAAGTACAAAACCATTCATGTATGGGCCACACGCCCCAAAGTGTACCTCTTCTAGCAATTTGGCAGCTTCTTTTGCGTCTACACATCTCAACAAACCCAGGTCGGGTGTCCTTTTTTACAAAACCTCTCCATTCAGAAAGAAACCATTAGTTAACCTCCTCAGGGTCTTCTTTTGGAGGCTTGTTGCATCCTTTGGGTAACTACCGTCTTTGAGAAACCCTATGATGTCGTAGAACCAAGGCTGTCCGTCTGACTCCTCCTCCACGTAATAGCAGTAAGCTGGTTGCTTTCTTACCGTCACGGGTATTAGGTCGATAAAGTTCTTGTCTGGATGTTTGATCATAGAAGATATGGTAGCCAATGCTTCGGCAAACCCATTTTGCAATTTAGGTACATGCTGGAACTCTACCTTGATGAATCTTTACTTTAACTCCTTTATGCACTCTAGGTATGGTAGTATGTTGGAGTTCTTCGCTGTCCATTCTCCTCGAACTTGATGAATCAATAAGTCAAAATCCCCGATTGCCAGCAGCTCTTGTATGTTCATGTCTACTGCCAATCTAAGATACAGGATGCAGGCTTCATACTCGGCCATATTGTTGGTGCAAGGGAACCTTAGTTTGGCCGTGATAGGGTAGTGTTGTCCAGTCTCGCAAACTAATACCGCTCCAATGCCGACTCCTTTGAAATTGACCGCCCCATCGAAGAATAGCCTCCAACCATCATATTCTTCGGTGATCTCTTCTCCTACGAACATGACTTCTTCATCAGGGAAGTAGGTGTGCAAGGGCTCATAGTCATCTCCCATTAGGTTCTCGGCCATATGATCAGCCAAGGCTTGGGCTTTCACCGCCTTTTGAGTGACAAAAGTGATGTCGAACTCGCTGAGCAACATTTTCCATTTAGCCAGCTTTCAAGTAGGCATTGGTTTTTGGAAAATGTACTTGAGAGGGTCCATCCTTGTTATCAGAAACGTTGAGTAGGATGTCAGGTAGTGTCTCAACTTTTGTGCTATCCATGTTAGCGCACAACACGTGCGCTCCAGCAATGTGTACTTGGCTTCATAAGGAGTGAACTTCTTGCTTAGATAGTATATGGCTTGCTCTTTCCTCCCAGTCGAATCATGCTGTCCCAATAAACATCCAAAGGTCGAGTCTACCACGGACAGATATAAGATCAAAGGTCGCCCAGGCTCAGGTGGAACCAGCACGGGCGGGCACGACAAGTATTCTTTGATCCGATCAAAGGCCTTTTTGCAATCCTCTGTCCACTCGATCAGCGCGTCTTTCTTTAGTAGCTTGATGATTGGCTCGCAGATGACGGTGGATTGTGCTATGAAACGACTGATGTAGTTGAGCCTTCCTAGGAAGCTCATAACCTCTTTCTTTCTTCTTGGGGGTGGCAACTCTTTGATGGCTTTGATCTTGGATGGATCCAACTCGATACCCCTCCTACTGATGATGAAACCCAAGAGCTTCCCTGCCGGGACACCAAATGCACATTTTGTTGGATTTAACTTCGGATTGTACTTTCGCAAGCGGCCGAAGAACTTACGTAAATTGTCAAGATGCTTCGAACTCTTCTTTGATTTGATGATCACATCATCCACATAGACTTCAATCTCTTTGTGCATCAGATCATGGAACATGGTTGTCATCGCTCTCATGTAAGTGGCCCCATCATTCTTTAACCCAAATGGCATGACTTTGTAGCAGTAAGTTCCCCAAGATGTGGTGAAAGCTGTCTTCTCGGCATCCTCTTTATCCATGAGCACTTGATGATAGCCAGCGAAACAGTCTACGAAGGATTGTAGTTCGTGCTTTGCACAGTTGTCAATCAAGATGTGTATGTTTGGTAGAGGAAAATCATCCTTTGGACTTGCTATATTTAGATCTTTGTAGTCCACACAAACTTGAAGTTTCCCATCTTTCTTTGGCACGGGGAGAACATTGGCCAACCAAGTCGGGTACTTAATCGTTCTCAGAATCCCCGCGTTGAGCTGCTTAGTTACTTCTTCAGCAATTTTCAAAAGAACCGATGACTTGAATGTTTGGGCCTTTTGTTTGACTGGCCGAAAGCCCTGATTGATAGGTAATTTGTGAGCTACCACATTCATGCTTATGCCAGTCATGTCATCGTACGACCAAGCGAATACGTCCTCATATTCTTTAAGAAACTCGGTGTATCACTGTTTTTCCTCGGCATTGAGGTGTACACTGATCCTTGTTTCCTTTAGAATTTCCTTATCTCCTAAGTTTATCACTTTAGTCTCCTCAAGGTTTGACTTAGGTTTGCTTTCAAATCTTTCAAATTCTTCTTGCGTAGTCTCATCAAAATCATCATAATCCGCTCTAGATTCTCCAAGTTCCATTGTTTCATTACACGTTGCGATTGTGGACTCAATGGGTTTATTAATGCGAGTGCTGAAAAAGTAAAATATTGGAAAATTAAAAGATTAAAGCAAAAAATTAAACGGGAAATGGTGCGATGTTTTATTTATGAATCCTTGCAAAACAAAGTTTGTAGGGAGACATATGCAAAAGAAAAGAGAAATGCAAACTCCACGACTCAGGGTCGGGTTTTATTTTGGAAAGCATAAGAAATAAATTTGATCCCCTCAGCTCTGCCAGGGTTCATGGTAAGCTCGGTCCCGATTGCTGGTCCAGTTGTTCAACGCCGCTCCAGATATAGCCTCTGTCAGTCCAGGAGGTTCAACATGTTTTTCCAAGATCACACAACAGTCTTCATCAGCTACGAAAAAGTTTTGCATTCCTGTTAGCAGGTCCTCTTCAGCATCAGCTACTTTCGGCTTCACTCCTTGTGCTGCGGACACCTCCCGTTTTTGACCATCCAAGTACCCAGCCGAGACGAAGATATGTAGGAGAGTCTTAGTGCTTTTCTTATAGAAATTGAAATCCATTGATGCTTCCTCCATGCTCTTTTCATAGGTCACAACATACCCTATGCCAGCCTTCTCGTTGTCGGGCCTCATCACAATTCTGATTGGCTCGACCATGCCACCCAAATTCTTGCCCAAACCTTTGCCCGGTTCGTAGCCTTGCTTGATCATGACGCCTATAACCTAGTCTCCAGGCCACTTTGCAAGTTGTGGAAGTAGGTATGGCTCTTCAATCACTACCTCCATAGGTTCCAGTGCTTTGGGTATCCACATTTGCTTTCCTTTTGTTTCTTTGGAGATGCGTTTCCAATTGGGGCGAGCACTGGGTGAGTACATCGGCCGCTTCTCGGTCTTAGCTGGCAGGGTCTCACGAAATTCTCGCGATGGCACTCCCCAGTCAGATATGACTGGCTCCTAGACCAGGTTTCTTCCTTCGTAGCCTTTGCCTCGGCCATCCCAGTAAGCACTATAAAAGTTCCTCTTCTTATCTTCGACCCCAGGCGGCGTGTTGACCAACTTAGGAGCAAAGTGTGCAGTGTAGCCTCCTTAGACCATGCTTGTGGGATTCCAGCTTGAATTGTAATTTTCGTGGTGCCCTCCTCGAGTACCTTGCACTGCTCCCACGAGTTCCACATTATAGAATGTTTGGCCATCAGGAGGTCTCCCTTCAATTGCTGGTATGGTTTTCTCATTGTAGATAGAGTTTTTACCTTCGCCAAACACTACTACCTCTTTGTGGTCCCATTCGAACTTCACGGTTTGATGCAATGTAGATGGCACCGCACCAGCCATATGGATCCAGGGCCTTGCTAGTAGCAGATTGTAGGAAGTAGAGATGTCCATGACGTGGAACTCAGCAGTGAACTCTTTAGGACCGACCATGGTGGCAAAGTCAATCTCTCCAATGGTGCTTCTTTGCGATCCATCAAATGCTTTCACCTTTATATCGCTTTCCCTTATCTTTCTTTGGTCAATTCCCATTCTTTTCAGGGTGATAAATTGGCATATATTAAGACCAGAACCTCCATCGATCAGAACTCTTCCCGCGAACCAGTCTTTGCATTTGACAGTGACGTGCAAAGCTTTGTTGTGATTCAACCCTTCAGGTGGTAGCTCATCTCCGTGAAAAGCAATTTGGTTGGCCTCCATGACTTGTCCAACCATGCTAGCTAAGTTCTCAATTGAAGTGTCCTCCGGAACATGTGCTTCGTCCAATACTCTCATCAAAGCACTTCGGTGACTCTCCGATTTAAGGAGCAAGGCTAAAACAGAGATTTCTGCTAGAGTTTTGCCCAAGTGCTCAACTACGGAGTACTCATTTTCTTGTACTTTCTTCCACAGTCCTTAGGATTCTTCGTCGCTAATGCCTCGTCTTTCTTGGACTAGATGCTTGGGATCGTAAATCCTCCCACTCCTGGTCATTCCTTGCGCGGCAACGGTCTCATTTTAGACCTTGTTCTTCCTTTCCCTTTCATAGTCCCATGGCACTGCCTTGTCGCTGTATGGTGGAACCACATCGACATAGAATTTAGGAGCTACTTCTACCTCAATGGGCTTCGGCGCTGTGGCGGCTTGAGCAACTGAAGCGGTTGCTGGTGCGTTTTCTTTTGCCTTGACAATAGTCCCTTCTAAATTGCATTCTTCATCCACCTCAGGTTCACCCTACCGTCTCCATGATTAGGCAAAGGGTTGATGTGCACATTCAGAGTCTTCAAATGTATCGCCTTTTGGTCGATCAAATCTTATATTTTGTCCCTTAAAGCATATAACTTCTCAGTATCATGTCCAGGCCCTCCAGAGTGATAGGCATAGGTTTTGGTTTGGTCAAAGTAAGGTGTCCTTCTATCAGGCATTTTGAATGGCACGGGTTGTACGTGAACGGCTGCTTTGAGTCTCTCGAACAACTGTGTACGAGATTCAGCCAATGGAGTGTAGTTTCTTTCGGGTCCTGGGTTATTATAGGCGTGAGGCCTTGGTGAGTAAGTGTTGGTATTTCGATAATTGGGACTTTATGGGTATGCTGGTCTTTGTGGTGGTGGGTTTTGGTACATGGGCTGGGTGTTATAGACTGGGTAGGTGGATGTCGGTGGTATGTAGGGATAGCAGGGAACAGGTGTTTGGTAGTAATGGTTGTGAGTGGGGGAGTGGTCATGTGATGCGGCCACAAAACATCGTCCTTCTTCTTTCTTGAGGTGGTGGTACTTCCAGCTTGTAGAGCTTTTTTAGCGGCTTGTAATGCAGCCATGCTAACGATCCTTCCAGTCTTGAGTCCATCTTCGACCATGTCGCCAATCTTGACCAGTTCTCTGAACTTCTTGTCTTGAAAATTCAGCATCTTGTCAAAATAGACATCTTCTTGTATGCGAATGAAAGTCGCAACTATTTCAGCATCTTCCATGGGAGCCTGGACTTTGGCGGCTTCAGCCCTCCACCTAGTTACAAACTCCCTAAAAGTCTTAGTGGGCTTCTTCTTCAACTTTTCTAAGTAAAACCGATCGGGCATGGCGTCAGTGTTATGCCGAAAACTGTCAACAAAATCCCCAGCCATTTCTTCCCAGCTTGTCCACTTCTTGGTTTGTTGCTTAGAGTACCGTACTAATGCATCTCCAGTCAGACTGCGGTTGAACAGCTGCATGCGAATCTTTTCATCATGCCCAACACCAATCAGCTTGTCACAGTAAGACCTTAAGTGAGCCATTGTGTCTCCACTACCATCGAACATGTTGAATTTGGGTATTTTGTAGCCTTCAGGTAGTTTAAAGTCAGGATACAAGCAGAGATCCTCATAAGCTAACCCTCGGGTTCCCTTAGCGCCTTGGAGTTGTTTGAACATCTCAACCAGCCACTGGACTTGTTCTTTGGTGTTGTCTGGGTCTTCCTTAGTCCAGGCATACATTTCATGGTCCTTGGTGGGTGATGCCAGGGTTTTGGTTTCGACAGTGAAGGCAGGTATGTTGTTTTGTGGTCCTTTTGGTGGTGCAGTGTGAGTAGGGTAAGGAGGCTCTCTTTTGGGGTACAGTGGATCTTTGCCGTGAGGGCGAGCAGTTTGGTTTGGTTCAATGATCTCATCAGTATGGGCCAGAGGGATCTTACTTTCCAATTCGAGCAACCTCTGCTCCAGCTTAGTGTAGTTTTCATAAGCGGCCATGCTTTGTTTCTAAGGAGTGCCAACCTTGTCGAACTCAGCCATGATACTTCATCTCGTCCCTGTCCTTGTAGGTAAAGGGGGAGGTATCGGGATTGATCCTTTGGACCTCAACCGGTATTGCGGCGCAGCCAGAATGATCAAACCAAACTTTAGGGGACTTAGGAACTGACATATCAAAACAAGAAGATAAAATGTGAGTATATGTCAGCTAATAAAAAAATTGCGTCCTATCATGCATGGGACCTTTTTTGTGCTAGAGGTGGGCCTATCGTGGATTCAAAGTAAACGTTTGCACCGAACACGTCATTTCATTTGAATAAACATGATCATTACCAATCTAATACCCAAAAATGACGAAATTTTATTTAGCTTTTTGCTTGGCTTTATTACAACGACTAATGACTCGATAAAGACGAAAATTACAATAAAGAAAAGGACAAGACGACTCGACTCGACACGACTAGACTAGGCGCCAAGAGAAAAGGACTTCAGGTTCAAACATCAGCTCTAGTGGCTTTCTTTTCCTTATCCTCTTTGGCTTCCTCCTTGGGTTTGTGAACCAGACAAATGAGCGGAGTATCAGAAAATGTTTCCAACAAGTCTTTCCCATCCTTCATGCACCTAGAGCCTTTACTAGGAACTCACAGATTTCCAATCCTCTTACTTCCTTCTCTTCCAGCGGTACTGACATAAAGTATTCTCCCCATCCCTTGAGTAAATCTTGCAAATTCCCAGCAGCTTGCCTTGCAGTCATGACCTTGCCGTTCAATTACTT
The DNA here is from genome assembly GCA_029990575.1 of Petunia axillaris subsp. axillaris. NCBI lineage: Eukaryota > Viridiplantae > Streptophyta > Magnoliopsida > Solanales > Solanaceae > Petunia > Petunia axillaris. Next base: position 21,156,464 of record JARKNS010000009.1, read on the forward strand.
GATTTCGTCTCCTTTGATCTTATCTTTATATTGTCTCCTCATCTCTCTTTCTTGTGTCACCCTTAACTCCTTCTTTCTTTGATTAAACTCTTGCTTCAGCTTTTTGTATTTTTTCAGCAGTATTTGGAGCTTTGGCTTTCTTTTCAGTGTAGTCTTAGATCGATACTTTGCCTTGTCTTCGTCGAGCCACTGAGGGTAGGTTAGGGTAGCTGTGGGGTTCACCCTATTGTCACGACTACGGCAAAATTGCATGGTACATCTTTTCTCCCACATTGTCAGTATAGTGAGGACCATCGGATGCTCGATGTCTTTTATGTCGACATTGAAACTTCTTCCTTCAGTCAACTACGGAGTTTGTTGTGTCATGCCCACTTGCCGAAGGATCCTTAGAGGAACATAGTGATGAGTTCCTCGGAATCCAATTAACGTCAAAAAGGTGATGTCTTGACCTTGTATGGAGATAACGGAGCCAGCACAATGTTCAATCACCCATTGCACCTCTTGAAATTCCTCAAGCCTAGTGTACCATACTTCCATGTTTGCGGGGTATTCCTATGTCACTGTTCCAGCCATGCGGGTGCTATGTGAGCGAATCTCTCCTTGCCAAGAGGGTTTTGGTGCCACCGGACTGACAGGGACGCTGTGCAAATGCTCTATCAACCAGATCTCTAGCAGCAGATTGCAACCTTCGAAGAAGTCTCCTCCCCTCCTACATTTGGTCAAAGCCCTATAATCTTCTCCAAAAATCATCGGAATCAAACTCACTTGACGTTTGAAGGTACCTATGCGCAAACCCTCTACCACTCTTCCCAGCCTTATGTTGATCTTTCCTCCCTTCTCGGGTAAAACCATGCTTCCCAGAAAAGCAATAATGAAAGCATTGGATTCGGTCCATTTCTAATCTTGAACTTCACATGCCCCATTCCATTCGTGTCTAAGTTTCGGATCTCCAAACCTAGAATGCAAGTATTCTTTTGTGACTTTTCCATCGATCACTCCTTCAACATATGGATCATAAGGGGCTCTTAGCAAATCGATGAACTCCTTAGGTTCCATGTCTCGAGGATAAATCATAGTCTCGGGTCCAAGCTCTAATCCCGCTAATCCTCCAAATTCTTCCAGCATCGGTGCCAACTCGAAACCATTGAAGTGAAACACAGCCCTTTTGTAGTACCAGAAATGAGTAGCAGCTTCAACCAAACCAGTCATGACAGTGTAGTTTTTGAGAGCTATCAATTCCCCCAACATATTTTGAACATGAGCTTTACTGACAACGACCAAATCTTCCCACCAAAGTCTGATAACGTGGGGTGGTCGAGAAACGATCTCAAATTAGAGAGTACTCTTTGCAGCCATAGTATGAAAATAAAACAAGAAAAGGTAAAGACCAAAACACCCTTATAGTTTGATCACGTTCAAACAGAAAATCAATTTTTTGTGCAAACGCTTCTTCGAATCAACGCAATTTGTCATTTTTCGGGTTAAAAACCCTTTTTGACATTTGGCGTAGGTTTACTAATGGACTATTACGTGCCAAGGACGTACAACCTCCCTAGGTTTGTCGTTGTTGAACCCCAAAAATTAACCTTTCTTAAAGAAAAGATAGGTTTCAGGTGTATTTCAACAAAATGGGATTCCAAAGGGCTTTCTTTGGAGTCGCCACCTAATTTAGGAGAATTAGGAACCAATTAATTAAATAATGCGTGCAATTCCTCAGTTTCAAGGAAAATGCTCTTTTCAGAGATTCTGAAGTAAGAGGTTCAATTATTTTCGAAAGAAGGTTTCAATTTGAAAGCACTTTCGAAAATCCACAAAATGTGGTTAATCCTTCGGTTTTCACAAAATAGCTAAAGAATGCGATTTTCAAAAATATTTAACTTTCAGTTTAACGCGGCACTAATTGAATTTAAAATCAAGTATACATAAAAAGGTAGGGAAAATAAATGACTTTAATAAGAAAAATAATTGACTTGAAGACTTGTATTAAAGTTGTATTTTAAAAGCGATTTTAAAATTATTACGAATTGGCTTGCACGCGTTATTTAACTAAAAGATTCAAAATTCCTAAAATAAGATGGAGATTCTAAAGAAATAAAATATTCACAAAATAATTCAATAAATAACTAAACATTCATTCATAATCAATCAAATAAATTATTCTACAATAATTATCTATGGGGAATTCCTATAGACATGCAATTTCTAAGGATGGGAAAAGAGGAGGTTTAGAAGAAGAACCCGGAGATTGATAAAACTCATGGGAGCCTTGAATTTATTTAATTTATACGTTTATGCCCATGAGTCTAAAACATCATACGACTCAACAAAGCATTTTTTAAGAGTCCTTCTTTCTTGACTTGAACTTGAGTGCGAACTTGACCCCAATGACTTCAATGCAATGGACTATCCCCATTTGAGTTAGCCCGAACTCATTCCCAAGAGTGTTCATGCAAAACCAAATAGTGATAAAGAATTAATAGATGCCTTTAAAGATTGGATACAATTTGCGAATTAAGCAAAAGTATAAAACCACACAACCTGTGTACTAATTGGAGGAAGAATCCAATACAAATCCAGTAATTTCGATAGCGCACATAAAATTAGAACAAAGCAAAGCAGGCTCACAAATTCGACATTCAAACAGTAAAGAGTAGCAAAAGTCCTCCCTGGCCATTATTTAATTTACAGTCTAAATGGATTCAATCACTTATTAACAAAAATAACCATGTAAACAACCAGACATTTTAACCACGTCAGTAGCTTAGCTAATAGTAAGAAAACAAATAGAATCAAGTAATTGTCATATAGCCAAGGGGACAAACAAAACTAAGCCAACAGCCACTTGATAAGCCTTCCAAGATATACACTTTCCTATATTCAGCCACAATGCAAAAGGAGTCTAGGCCAAATACATATGGCTTAGAACAGGACCATAAATCTGAAAATAAAATTTGTCTCGCCATTCTTACTTACTTTCTTCTACTACATACAGAAGAACCTAGTATCTACCTTACTAGCTTCAAGGCAAGCAAACATAAACCACCCTACCTCATAAAACTTCTTTTACTATTGACAGAAAAATGAACTAATACGGGACAATTAATGCAACAACAAGAAGAAAATGGACCATGGAATTCTATCTCTAACAGGCACAAGCTCAGACTGACCCTTTTTCTATTCAGCACCAGCAGAACCACCATTAACTCAAATACACTTCCTCACACGCTCCCTCAAAGCCCTTCTATAAACCAGAAACAAACAAACTTTACATTCGCATACAGTTCAGCCTAAGCCCATCTACACTTCACAAAACAAGAAACAAAACTTACCCTGAGGAACTCCAGACTACTCAGAGCCTCCTGGCATCCCAGAACTCCGGAACTAACCTAGATACAACCCACAACTCAAGCAGGAAAAAGATTTTACCAGGAAGAAATGCAAGAAAAATAGACCGAAATAAAGACTACTAAAATGAATCAAGAATAAGCTGAAAATACTTAATTAAACTAAAAAGAAGCATGAAATGGATGCAATCATAGAGAAGCTTAAACTTGAATCCCAGGAATACCAAAACAGACCTACAGCACTGCCTCAGAGCCTAACAACACCATATACTCCTTCCCAAATCACCCTGCAAACACCAGAATTTCCTTTACCCAACCTGCAAACCAACCAGGACTAAACTAAACATCTACAACACACCTACAATACTCCCTCAACCCCTGCAACTGCCTGAACCCTCACAGCATCTGAAACACCATTCCAGACCTGGAAGCAACTCTCTAATTAACCTATAAAATCAACCAGACCTCCTCTAATTCCCTGCTAACACTAAACAACCCCATTACACACTTAGGACCTTCAAAGCAACCAAAACAAGCTCCTCTACTACCTGCAGACCAGAACTTACACTCCTACACCACTACTCAGCAACCAGGAAACAAAGACAGTACCTTATATCTCCTAAAACCAAACTAAACAAGCCTACACATGCCCTGCACTCTCACTGCCCTGAACCTCCTTTAACAACTGCAGAAATCAAAAACAGGACTCACCACCTTCACCTGAACATCCCTCCACTTCATAGAAAACTCCCCAAAAACATAAACCAACTAAACTACAGCCTCCTCCAACCTTTCAAAATAACCAGAAAAGTGAAACAACACCTTTTAGACTGATGCAAGCAGCAACCAGAACTGAAAAGACCAGCTATCATCACAAGAAAACTAAAGGAAGAATCTGAAACAACTCCAGATATCTTGATGCTCTTACCTGGGCACTATTTCAGATACAAAGAACTATTACTAAGGGAAGATTAGGAGAAAAACTAAAGGTAAAACACCCAGAGATCAGGACTGAAACAACATCAGAAGCCAGAGCTAATTATTGAAACTACCAGACTCACATCAGAGAAAAAAAAGGTAACTTTTGAGGTAAATTCAAACTGACCAGCCTTTAAATCAGGAAACCATAGCAGAAACAAGTCTGAAACCTACTAATCAATGGTACTCAAGCAAGCAGGAGCTTAGAATATTTCAATAGAAAGGTATCGGTTTCTGGATTCAACAAAAACATGTAACAGTTTGCAAAAGACTTCAAATGAACAACATTGACGGAAATCAGCAGAAATTTTAGGATAACTAAGTCCGCAAGGTAAACATTATTAACAAGTGTATACGATAACTAAACACGCAAAACAGTGAAAGATACAAATCCGACATATGCTCCAAATGACTTAACAGCGAACAAACATAAACATATCACAGAAAAGTTAAAGCGAAGTTATTACCTGCTGCGGTGCAGTGAACGAGGGGCTATGAACTGAAGAATTCGACTCGAAACAAGTGCGACGAGTTGAACAAAGTCGACGGCTCGACTAATGAAGAAGCATAACACGACTTGAAATCAATAGGAACATAAAATACTACTCCAGAAATCAAAATGAGAAGTCAAACTATAACCACTTTTTAGAAAGAAAATCAAAGGATTGAAATAGAAATTGTCCTCATTTTTACTGCTGTTTTCTTTATGTGAACTCCCTGGACCCTTACTGCCGCTGCTCTCCACTCTCCCCCATTAACGGCTCTCTGCTCCTCCTTCAAAATGAGATTCGCAGCCCCTTTTATATCCCTAAAATTTAGGGTTCTAGGTGGAAGGAAAAATACCCAAAGTGACCCCAAACGGTCCTTAACGGATAAGCTTTGTACGATCAAATGAGCTGGAGAAGGAGTGGGGACCAAATAGTTGGACTGATCTCATTTGAACTGGGAATCGCGGGTTTTTGCCCAGGGGAATCGGGTTGGGAAACTTTGAAATCGGGTTCGGGGGGAAAGGGATTAACTGAATTGGGTAATGAAAACTGAATTGGGTAATGAAAAGATATGTATATATCATTTGCATGGGTGGGCAAAATTTAGAGACTAGGAACGATTTTGTCCCTCCCTAGTCCTTATAGGATAAATGAAGATGATTGCACGCCTAGGCTGAATTTAGGATGTGTACTAAAAAATTATCCTTTTAGGATTATTTAAGTGAGACAGAGATATTGCACTGGTGGGATGGATTTAATCGTATGCGTTACAAAATTAGCCTTTCTTTTGAAATTGATCAATTGCCTTTAACTTTTTCAAAACTGATTTTAATTTAAAAGAATTAGACTTTTATTGAAATTTTGAGACAAAATTGGGTGTCAACAGCTGCCCCTCTTTACCCGGAAAGGATGAAAGAGTTTTCGGGTAAAGAAGTTGACGGAAAACCAATTTTGTCACGATAAAGCCAAAGACTTCTGATTCTAAGGGCCAAAAGGCGAGGCTTATGGACATGGCCGAACTCCTGTTTTCGAGTTGCCTACATATCTCGGGCTGAAAGAGAATCAGGCCATATGTAGTTCGACGACACTTAGAAATGAAGACTCGCACGATTGACAGAAAATACGCACGAACAGGAAAGAAACCAAATTGACACCCTAATCCAAAATGAAAGATTAGGATAGACTTGCTTGTTCGAGTGCGATTCTTCAGATCCTCGTTGACGAGTCTAGCTCATATCAACGATTGGCCCAGTTCACTGCTAAGAAAGAGTTCCACGTTATGCTCCAAATGCTGTTGCGGTGCGCTTGCGGTGCTACTAATATCCTGTAATAAACTTGACAAACGGTAAGCGAGTATCTGCAAATAAAGCTTAATAAATAAAGTAATAAAGGAATAACGACAATAAAACTTGTAGATGCTGGTTGCAATATCAATGATAAGCCTGTCTCCAATCGACTAATGGAGAAATCTGGCTTTGTGAAGCAAGATGACTTCGGGGCCGTTGGTAGACTTGGATTGTACTCCAACCAAAAGTAAGAATACGTCCGAAGTATCCACATTATTCTGCATGTCTTAACAAACTTATTAGCAATGTAAGGGTATAGAAAATGTATAAACGCCTCAGGAGGCTACAGAATGCTCAAGAAAGTGTGCTAATATTAAACGTCTATCGAGACCATAAAAGATTACTTCTTAGAGGAATTTAAATGATTAACACATTCGAGGTGGCAGAAATACGCCTTTGAGGCAATAAAATTACGCCTTAGAGGCATTCAAATAACTAACACCTTCGAGGTGACATAAATACGCCTCCGGGGCAACAAATTTACGCCTTAGAGGCATTCAAATAGCTAACACCTTCGAGGTGACATAAATACGCCTCCGGGGCAACAAAATTACGCCTTAGAGGCATTCAGATAGCTAACACCTTCGAGGTGACATAAATACGCCTCCGGGGCAAGAAAATTACGCCTTAGAGGCATTCAGATAACTAACACCTTCGAGGTGACATAAATACGCCTCCGGGGCAACAAAATTACGCCTTAGAGGCATTCAAATAGCTAACACCTTCGAGGTGACATAAATACGCCTCCGGGGCAATAAAATTACGCCTTCGAGGCATTCGAATAACTAACACCTTCGAGGTGACATAAATACGCCTCCGGGGCAACACAATTTCGCCTTTGAGGCATTCAAATAACTAACACCTTCGAGGTGACATAAATACGCCTCCGGGGCAACAAAATTACGCCTTCGAGGCATTAAAATAACTAACACCTTCGAGGTGAACAGAATTACGCCTCAGGGGCAGCAAAATTACGCCTTCGAGGCATTCGAATATCTAACACCTTCGAGGTGAACAGAATTACGCCTCAGGGGCAACAAAATTACGCCTTCGAGGCATTCGAATAACTAACACCTTCGAGGTGACATAAATACGCCTCCGGGGCAACAAAATTATGCCTTAGAGGCATTCAGATAACTAACACCTTCGAGGTGACATAAATATGCCTCCGGGGCAACAAAATTTCGCCTTCGAGGCATTCAAATAACTAACACCTTCGAGGTGACATAAATACGCCTCCGGGGCAACAAAATTACGCCTTCGAGGCATTCAAATAACTAACACCTTCGAGGTGACATAAATACGCCTCCGGGGCAACAAAATTACGCCTTCGAGGCATTCGAATAACTAACACCTTCGAGGTGACATAAATACGGCTCTGGGGCAACAAAATTTTGCCTTCGAGGCATTCAAATAACTAACACCTTCGAGGTGACATAAATACGCCTCCGGGGCAACAAAATTACGCCTTCGAGGCATTCAAATAACTAACACCTTCGAGGTGATATAAATATACTTACCAAAAGCGTGAACATAAAGACGCTTTTCGAAAGCCTGAAATATAAAGACGCTTCTCGAAAGCGTGAACATGTGAATACGTTATACTCTCTGAACTCTTCCACGGAGGAATGGTCTTGATTATAAAACAAAGTTAACCCCTTAGGATTGGCAATATCTGAAAATCAAAAAATAGAACTTTAGTAAGCGTTCTCATGGAGAGAAATGAACAGATATGCTTAACCAATTGCAAGAGTTATGGGAAATAGAAATGCCGCCTTTCGGCAAAGTGGAAAAGCGTCGAGTCATGAAGCACGAGCTTTATCCAAATATTGTTGTAATCCAAGCGATGAGAATCTTAGAGATTGACTTGCTAAGATGTTTATCCTCCTTTGCAGATCTTAATGTCCCTGCTCTCAAAGAAAAATTGTTAGTTTTTTTAGGGAGGGGGGAGAGTTTGAGTCCTGCTGACTCGAGCCTTCATTCTTCATCCGCTTCCTTCTTCTCCCTTTGTCTAGATTTGCGATCCGTCTTTTGAGACTTGACCTACAAACTCTTTGTCAAGCAATACGGCTTTTGCAAAATCTGCCCCAGTTATGATCTTTCAAATCTTCAACTTGCCTTGCAAAATTTGCCCCAGTTATGATCTCCTGAATCTTCAACTTATTTTGCAAAATTTGCCCCAGTTGCTATCTTTCAAACCTTCAAATTATCTTGCAAAATTGCCCCAGTTGCTTGCCTTAGGGGAGACTGGAAATTTTAATATTATAGAGTCGAGCCCGTTAAGAGCGCCTACGTATCCCTCCATGGGAATCAGACCGTGCGTAGTTCTGCTTACATAAAGATTTTTGGGAAAGTATGACAATCTAAGTACGAAGCCGTATCCGAATTGGAAAATCCACACATCTGTCCAGATGCATAGTTCGGCATTACATCATAAAAGATAAACAAGCCTAAAGCGTTACAATATTTTGACCGAATCCGACGGGGATTGCCTACTTATCCTGTTGTCATTCCAGGAATCAGGTCAGAAGTAGTTCAAACTTACATAAAAGAGGAAATAGGGGATTCCTATGCTAGTGTAACCGAGCTCTATGTGAGTTGCTTACGTATCCCAGCCCTGGGAATCAGGTTACGCGTAGTTCGCATTACAATTAAAATTACATAAAATGAGAAAGACACTTGCTTGCGCCGCTTGTAAGCTATCTTGATTGTACTTGGATTGATAAATTTTGGTCAGACTTTAAGAGTGGGCCTTTTGCAAATGAGACAATATTTTATCAGCAGTCATGCTACTAAATCTCCGGGCATTGGTTCTCTCATCTGGATTGATCCATCTTCAATTAAATCTTGGATCTTATGTTTAAGAGCAACACATTCGTTAGTGTCGTGCTTGAAAAATTCTGCATGGTAAGCACAATATTTGGTTCCATCAACCCATTGTGGGGGAGGGTCAAATGTACCATTTCCTGATAATGGTTCTAGCATTCCCACATCTTTTAATCTTTCATACAATTGAGCCTGTGGTTCACCTAAAGATGTGAATTTTCGACGTTGCTTCTTCTCATATTTGGGATGCGATCCTGATGGTTTAGATTGGCGGGCCACTGGTGGCAGATGTTGATGCGGATAATTGTATGCTTGCGGTTGTGAATAAGGGTGATAAGCGGTTGCTGCAAATTGATGGTAACTGGGTTGGGCATTATAGACTGGACATGGAGCGGGTGGATTTTGATGCTGACTTGGATAAGTTGGATATAGTGTGCTTCTGTAAATAGATTGGTTTGATGAGTTTCTGAAGGTTGGCTTCTTGTTTGGCCTTTGGTCGATATCAGCCATATCAATTCCAAATTCATCTTCCCTCTTTCTCTTCTCAAAATTGCCCATACCAGTCTGGATGGCTTGCGTAGTTGCCTTCATTGCAGCAAAACTTACAATTCGCCCTGTCTTAACCCCTTCTTCAACCATCTCTCCCATCACAAGAAGTTCAGAATAAGGTTTACCCATCATAGGGATCAAGTGCATGTAATAAGAATCATCTTGAGCTCGGATGAAGTACTTTACCATGTCTTCCTCAGTCATTGGTGGTTGCACCCTTGCCGCCTGTTCACGCCATCTCAATGCGTATTCCCTAAAGATTTCTGTTGGTTTCTTTTTCAGATCGGACAAGGTTATAAGGTCGGGAGCCATCTCGACATTGTACTCAAACTGTTTTGTAAAATCACTGACTATGTCATCAAACTCACGCCACTTGCTTATATCCTGTCTTGCAAACCATTCAGCGGCAATACCTTCCAGACTATGACTGAAGAAGGCCATCAGAAGTTCATCTTTACCTCCCGCAACCCTCATTCGATTGAGATATTTGGTCAAATGAACAAATGGGTCACTACGACCATCATACATATCAAATTTTGGCACCTTAAACCCGGGAGGAAGAGTAACGTCAGGGTATAGATAAAGATTGCGGTAGGAGATGCTTTGACGTCCTCTAGACACTTGCAAATCCTTGATGGATTGCTGCATGATTTTCATCGTTTGGATTATCCCCTCTTGCTCAACTGTCTTTCCATGCTTTTCCACAGTTTCGGGCACTTCAATGGGTTCTTTGGATTGTGGAGGACGAGGAGTATCTTTGGCAGGTAAATATTGATAGTGAGGCAAGTTGTTGTGGTTAATGAATGCATTCGGAATGTTGTTAACTGGTGCAGGCATATGAATGACACTGGAATTTAAAGGTGTGTTCGGATTAGCAGTTTCAACATCGGGATTCAGAGTTGACAGCACAGCTGGCGCGTTTTGGTGGCTCGACCCTTTCATTCTGTCTAGTTCAGCTTGCATACACTCAATCTGCTTAGCCATTCTAGCAATTTGTTCATCAGGAACAACAACAGCTTGCTCATTAGAAGATGCAGGGATACCAGTCTGATTATCAGTCAAATCAGTCATTGCTTGCTTCACTTTGGATTAGACGCTTAACCAACTCGAAAGTCAACACGAATCAAACTCTCTCTCTTTCTTGGGGAATAAACAAAACAAAAGAAAAATTCAAAAGGTAAACTATGTTAGTTTGCGTGTCATTAACAACATTGCATACAATCACGTAGCGCGCGTCACGTAGCGCTTTGCATTTTAAACAAGTTTGACATGTGGCAATCACAATTAGTTGAGCGTAGATGAAAATGCGGGCACGTCCTACCCTGTAAGGTGCCTCTTTGTGCCAGAGGTGGGCCTAAGACGCCAAATCGGTGATAACGAAAAATAGTCCAAGCCGGTTTTGCAATAATCGAATTTAGAGTAAGTGAAAATGACAGTAATAATAATTTCTCTTTCGTTATAACTTGATTTGTACATCATTGTTACATCAAAAATAGAAACTGCCAGACATAATTTAAATACATCATTTTGAGTACAATAAAAATATAAATAACTGCTATAACTATGCTGCATCAGGCTCGAGGAGGCAATAGAACTGAAGTGCGGGCCTGTTTCGATCAATCCTTGCTTGCTTGCACAATTGGTGTAATTTCTGATATCTAGTCCCAAATGTCGTTTACATCCAAAAAAAAAAAACTCGCTTGAATCAAACATCGATCAAATGGATCGAACGTCTTATCGTCCTTTCGACGTCTTTTGCCCCAACTTGTTATCTTCTTGCAAGTATCTTCTCAATTTCAACTTGATGACTTATTTGAATACCTCTTGAATTCAAATATCTTCTAGTCTACAAAATTAATAAAAGTATTCTAAATTTAATTAATTGCAAAACTTGACTTGGACTGGAAGTTCCGTTATCACATAAACACATAATATGCACTGTTGTTGGGTTTAAACCCGTCAACGAAAAAGGGCGGTTTTCCTAATTATGGAGGCGGTACCAAGGACCGGGTCCAATCTAAGGTTTATGCATGCATGTTTCTAACGAAAATTCTAGAGTGGGTTCACTAAACACAAGGCTGTTTTGAGTGGCAAGCGGTCACGCGGTAGTAAAACTATCGCTCACCCCGCAGGTACGCGCACTCTTTCTTAAAGGGTTTTTTGTGAGTTGCGGGTGTATATGCATACACCTCGCGGGTATAAGTAACCATGAAGAAGCTCCCAGGAGTGGGGGAAATATGAACGGAATGCCAATTTTATATGTGCACAAATAAAGTGTAGTGACATGCTTTCAGTGACAAATAATTGCAAATAATCAAATTAACTAAACAGGCTATTTTGCAAATAATAAACAAATAAAGAGTTATCTTGTGAAAAACCTTGCGGTTAGAACCTTAAGGTATTCCCCAGCAGAGTCGCCAAGCTGTTGAACCCCAAAAATTAACCTTTCTTAAAGAAAAGATAGGTTTCAGGTGTATTTCAACAAAATGGGATTCCAAAGGGCTTTCTTTGGAGTCGCCACCTAATTTAGGAGAATTAGGAACCAATTAATTAAATAATGCGTGCAATTCCTCAGTTTCAAGGAAAATGGTCTTTTCAGAGATTCTGAAGTAAGAGGTTCAATTATTTTCGAAAGAAGGTTTCAATTTGAAAGCACTTTCGAAAATCCACAAAATGTGGTTAATCCTTCGGTTTTCACAAAATAGCTAAAGAATGCGATTTTCAAAAATATTTAACTTTCAGTTTAACGCGGCACTAATTGAATTTAAAATCAAGTATACATAAAAAGGTAGGGAAAATAAATGAATTTAATAAGAAAAATAATTGACTTGAAGACTTGTATTAAAGTTGTATTTTAAAAGCGATTTTAAAATTATTACGAATTGGCTTGCACGCGTTATTTAACTAAAAGATTCAAAATTCCTAAAATAAGATGGAGATTCTAAAGAAATAAAATATTCACAAAATAATTCAATAAATAACTAAACATTCATTCATAATCAATCAAATAAATTATTCTACAATAATTATCTATGGGGAATTCCTATAGACATGCAATTTCTAAGGATGGGAAAAGAGGAGGTTTAGAAGAAGAACCCGGAGATTGATAAAACTCATGGGAGCCTTGAATTTATTTAATTTATACGTTTATGCCCATGAGTCTAAAACATCATACGACTCAACAAAGCATTTTTTAAGAGTCCTTCTTTCTTGACTTGAACTTGAGTGCGAACTTGACCCCAATGACTTCAATGCAATGGACTATCCCCATTTGAGTTAGCCCGAACTCATTCCCAAGAGTGTTCATGCAAAACCAAATAGTGATAAAGAATTAATAGATGCCTTTAAAGATTGGATACAATTTGCGAATTAAGCAAAAGTATAAAACCACACAACCTGTGTACTAATTGGAGGAAGAATCCAATACAAATCCAGTAATTTCGATAGCGCACATAAAATTAGAACAAAGCAAAGCAGGCTCACAAATTCGACATTCAAACAGTAAAGAGTAGCAAAAGTCCTCCCTGGCCATTATTTAATTTACAGTCTAAATGGATTCAATCACTTATTAACAAAAATAACCATGTAAACAACCAGACATTTTAACCACGTCAGTAGCTTAGCTAATAGTAAGAAAACAAATAGAATCAAGTAATTGTCATATAGCCAAGGGGACAAACAAAACTAAGCCAACAGCCACTTGATAAGCCTTCCAAGATATACACTTTCCTATATTCAGCCACAATGCAAAAGGAGTCTAGGCCAAATACATATGGCTTAGAACAGGACCACAAATCCGAAAATAAAATTTGTCTCGCCATTCTTACTTACTTTCTTCTACTACATACAGAAGAACCTAGTATCTACCTTACTAGCTTCAAGGCAAGCAAACATAAACCACCCTACCTCATAAAACTTCTTTTACTATTGACAGAAAAATGAACTAATACGGGACAATTAATGCAACAACAAGAAGAAAATGGACCATGGAATTCTATCTCTAACAGGCACAAGCTCAGACTGACCCTTTTTCTATTCAGCACCAGCAGAACCACCATTAACTCAAATACACTTCCTCACACGCTCCCTCAAAGCCCTTCTATAAACCAGAAACAAACAAACTTTACATTCGCATACAGTTCAACCTAAGCCCATCTACACTTCACAAAACAAGAAACAAAACTTACCCTGAGGAACTCCAGACTACTCAGAGCCTCCTGGCATCCCAGAACTCCGGAACTAACCTAGATACAACCCACAACTCAAGCAGGAAAAAGATTTTACCAGGAAGAAATGCAAGAAAAATAGACCGAAATAAAGACTACTAAAATGAATCAAGAATAAGCTGAAAATACTTAATTAAACTAAAAAGAAGCATGAAATGGATGCAATCATAGAGAAGCTTAAACTTGAATCCCAGGAATACCAAAACAGACCTACAGCACTGCCTCAGAGCCTAACAACACCATATACTCCTTCCCAAATCACCCTGCAAACACCAGAATTTCCTTTACCCAACCTGCAAACCAACCAGGACTAAACTAAACATCTACAACACACCTACAATACTCCCTCAACCCCTGCAACTGCCTGAACCCTCACAGCATCTGAAACACCATTCCAGACCTGGAAGCAACTCTCTAATTAACCTATAAAATCAACCAGACCTCCTCTAATTCCCTGCTAACACTAAACAACCCCATTACACACTTAGGACCTTCAAAGCAACCAAAACAAGCTCCTCTACTACCTGCAGACCAGAACTTACACTCCTACACCACTACTCAGCAACCAGGAAACAAAGACAGTACCTTATATCTCCTAAAACCAAACTAAACAAGCCTACACATGCCCTGCACTCTCACTGCCCTGAACCTCCTTTAACAACTGCAGAAATCAAAAACAGGACTCACCACCTTCACCTGAACATCCCTCCACTTCATAGAAAACTCCCCAAAAACATAAACCAACTAAACTACAGCCTCCTCCAACCTTTCAAAATAACCAGAAAAGTGAAACAACACCTTTTAGACTGATGCAAGCAGCAACCAGAACTGAAAAGACCAGCTATCATCACAAGAAAACTAAAGGAAGAATCTGAAACAACTCCAGATATCTTGATGCTCTTACCTGGGCACTATTTCAGATACAAAGAACTATTACTAAGGGAAGATTAGGAGAAAAACTAAAGGTAAAACACCCAGAGATCAGGACTGAAACAACATCAGAAGCCAGAGCTAATTATTGAAACTACCAGACTCACATCAGAGAAAAAAAAGGTAACTTTTGAGGTAAATTCAAACTGACCAGCCTTTAAATCAGGAAACCATAGCAGAAACAAGTCTGAAACCTACTAATCAATGGTACTCAAGCAAGCAGGAGCTTAGAATATTTCAATAGAAAGGTATCGGTTTCTGGATTCAACAAAAACATGTAACAGTTTGCAAAAGACTTCAAATGAACAACATTGACGGAAATCAGCAGAAATTTTAGGATAACTAAGTCCGCAAGGTAAACATTATTAACAAGTGTATACGATAACTAAACACGCAAAACAGTGAAAGATACAAATCCGACATATGCTCCAAATGACTTAACAGCGAACAAACATAAACATATCACAGAAAAGTTAAAGCGAAGTTATTACCTGCTGCGGTGCAGTGAACGAGGGGCTATGAACTGAAGAATTCGACTCGAAACAAGTGCGACGAGTTGAACAAAGTCGACGGCTCGACTAATGAAGAAGCATAACACGACTTGAAATCAATAGGAACATAAAATACTACTCCAGAAATCAAAATGAGAAGTCAAACTATAACCACTTTTTAGAAAGAAAATCAAAGGATTGAAATAGAAATTGTCCTCATTTTTACTGCTGTTTTCTTTATGTGAACTCCCTGGACCCTTACTGCCGCTGCTCTCCACTCTCCCCCATTAACGGCTCTCTGCTCCTCCTTCAAAATGAGATTCGCAGCCCCTTTTATATCCCTAAAATTTAGGGTTCTAGGTGGAAGGAAAAATACCCAAAGTGACCCCAAACGGTCCTTAACGGATAAGCTTTGTACGATCAAATGAGCTGGAGAAGGAGTGGGGACCAAATAGTTGGACTGATCTCATTTGAACTGGGAATCGCGGGTTTTTGCCCAGGGGAATCGGGTTGGGAAACTTTGAAATCGGGTTCGGGGGGAAAGGGATTAACTGAATTGGGTAATGAAAACTGAATTGGGTAATGAAAAGATATGTATATATCATTTGCATGGGTGGGCAAAATTTAGAGACTAGGAACGATTTTGTCCCTCCCTAGTCCTTATAGGATAAATGAAGATGATTGCACGCCTAGGCTGAATTTAGGATGTGTACTAAAAAATTATCCTTTTAGGATTATTTAAGTGAGACAGAGATATTGCACTGGTGGGATGGATTTAATCGTATGCGTTACAAAATTAGCCTTTCTTTTGAAATTGATCAATTGCCTTTAACTTTTTCAAAACTGATTTTAATTTAAAAGAATTAGACTTTTATTGAAATTTTGAGACAAAATTGGGTGTCAACAGTCGTTATGCAAAAAGAATAAATACGCATTTTGTAGCCAATTATTCTCATAAATTCCCCAAAATTTATAAATCAGTACATGACGACAGTTTTGAAAAAGTAAAAAAATACAAAAGAAGAAATGACACTTTTGACTAAGCAGCACACTCTTTTTCTATCTTAGCTCTCTTTGCTTCTCGTGTAATCTCCTTGACTTCTTCCATAGCCTCGACTAAGTATCCTTTGGCTGCTACTAAGTGTAAGATGTCTACGTCCGCGCACTCCGAGTTCCATTGCTCAAGCTTTATTTCCAATGCCTCTATCTTTCCTTCTAGTTCTAATGTACACTTCTTCCACACTTCGATCTCTTCTTTGTTTTCCTTATCCATCTTGACAACTTTCAGCATAAACTCTCGGTACCGAATTTGACTTGATCCTACAACCACATTTCCCTTCATACTAGAGCGAAACCAGGTTTTGTAGTTTGGTTCGCATCCAGCGTTGTATCTATCAGGTGCTAGAGAGGCTTCTTCCATGACTTGTCTTCCCTCCCATGACTTCTAATGCTTTTGACCCTTGGAACAATATCTTCGGTGTAGTCAAACTGATAATCTTTCGTGTTTGGTATCAACGGTATGATTTGCTTCCTCCCTGCTTGCCTCATTACTCTTAACGGTTGATAAGGTTGGAGGCCTCTTAACCCCATAAGTATCACAAAGGATGCCTTCTCAGAACTAGTGATGAAATTTGATGAAGGAAACCAAGTGAACATCCACTGGATCGAGTCCTCTATTATGTCTTTGAACAATTTCACCCATTTCTCTGTGCTGCTCGGCTGTTTGAATTTTGAAGTCCCATACCGTTCCCAAATCAAATAGTTGTAACCAGCTGGTTGGACAAGGCTTGCACACCTCTTGCTTTTCTCAAATGTTCTTTGAACAACGCTTGCAGTAGAAGATTACACCCTTAAAAGTATTTTGCTCCCCTTTTGCAACAACTCAAAGCTCGATAAATGTCTGCTACGATCATAGGCACTATGGTGTAACGATAACCATCAATTCCGTTGAATACTGCATCGGCAACCATGACAAGTCTTGAACATATGTCGTGACTTGAACTCTCGGGGAAAACCATCACTCCTAAGAAACCAATAGCAAATGCAAGTGGTCTAGCCCTCCTCCAATTGCCATAGGACTCAAACTCCTTCTTATGACTATCATATGCTCTCAAATTCCCAAACCGAGTCTAAAAATAGGAAAAGGGGATCTTCTTTTGTTGTAAAAATCCCACATCCATACTCGCTACCATCCCTAACTTCTTATGAAACTCATCAGCTGTAGGGACGCTAGGTGCTAGTGTGCGACCCCCTTGCCAACGATGCTTATCTAACCCCGAGTGCGACATAAAACCCCCTATTTCTTCCAACAAAGGCATTAATTCAATGTCCCCAAACCTAAACATGTTCAATTCTTCATCCCAAAATGACACCGCTGCTTCGATCATCTCTCTACACGGCTCCATTTCTAGGAATGAAATTAAATGACCCAGGTGTTGACGTACTTCAGTTTGCTCTCCTAGTGACAAATTGTTCCACCAATTGGTTAATAAAGGAGGTGCGCCCATAGTCATTCCAAAACGATGGAACTTTTGACTCATTATGACCTTCGAATAAAGAAGAAATAAAATTTAAAATCTCGTCCCCTTTGAGAATAATTGAACAAATCAAAATGCGTCGTTATTCTTGTATCACTTCTTCCCTCTTTTATTTTCTCTCAAATGCACATAATCATGTCGAAACATCCCTTTGGGGTCAAAAAACCCGTTTAGGTAGTTTGAACAAGTTGAAAACTAGTCGGCTCATGGGAAGCCCCTCCTACGGCATGATGCATGCTCATTGTACTAGAAGAGTGGTGTAATTTCTAGACACGGTTCCCCAAGGCGGACGACCAAGGAGCGAGATCATTTGAAATTGTTGGCTGTACCACGGACCAACTATATTTCAACATGTCCCACTTTTGTTTTTAGTGGTGAAGCAACCGTGGGATCCACGTAATCGCCGTGTGTGTGTGTGAAGTGTCGTTTCCCGGGAGTGGGAGAGTATGGGTGAAGTGTGCAAAATATCATATAAAGAATTTAATACAATAAATAAAGTGCAAGAAAGAAAAAAAAAAGGAAACCAAGTTAGTATAGTGATAACAATAGTGAATAACAAGACAGAAATTTAATAAATCCCAAAAAAAAAAAAGACACGTTGTGGTTAGGACTTTGAGTATCCCCAGGGGAGTCGCCATTCTGTCATACCTGATTTGGGACTCAACTCGAGGCGAGTCGGGTTTCAGATTTGACTGGGTAACTCGTTTGAGTTTAGAGTTGCAGTCGCCACCTAATATAGTTCTAAGGCGTATTACGTCACCTAATGTCTAAAGTCAAGTTCAAAAGGTCTACTAGTCTATTTCAGAGATTCTACGCGGGTAAGAAGTCCAAGTGACTCAGGGAAGAAGGTGTTAGGCACTTTCCCGAGTCCCACCAAAGGGTGGTTACCATCCGAGTCTTAGTTTTCGTATGTAAACAATGTCTATTATCATATGAATATTAACTTGGGATTTAACATTTAAACTAAGATATAACATGTTTATACACACACATACTAACAACTTTCACATTCGGCCTAGGTTTTGAGCCTAGTCTTGTCTACGGCCTCTAACGTCAAAGCCTAATCGTAAACAAAGATTATAAGTGCTAAACTTGCATGCGTAGTAAATACAAAAAAATATTCGCATAAGTAGCCTAGTTGGCAAATGAGTTTAGATTTAATTAGGAAAACCGAAAGAGGTTTGTTTGAAACAAAATGTTGGCTCATTTAGGGTCGGTGTGACTCGTCATTAATTGTCGAGCTCTAACCTTAATGGCCTTTTTTGTGTAGGGGTCAGATTTGGAAATATTTATAGGCAAAGGGGCTGTTTTCGAAAGATGGGTTCACAGAAGCACACAAGAGCAAATAAAGGCCATCACACATAATAGTACTTATATATAAGTATAGACATGAAATTATATGTCCTAAATGATAGCTGTAGCTTTAGAAAACCATTTTATAGTGTACAAGTGACCCCAAGAACTTTATACACCCCTATACACTATTAGATTAGTGTATAGGAGCGTTTTAAATGGTAAAAGATAGTTTATACACATAAAAGTGCATTTTGTTGAAAATACTTTTGGGCCCAAGTTATTTATGCAAAAAAGGGGACTGCGATTTTACGTAAACAGTTCGAATTAGATACGAATGACACAAAATAGCCCCTGTTCAAGTTTAATTTCCAGAATTAATTACAAAATATGCATCCAAGTTCTACTTTTGTTAAGACATGTTTAAAGACATGTTAATGGCACAAGACTAAAAACTGTAAACATCCTGTTATGATTTTATAGACATGCAAAGAGATTAGGTCCTATTATGATGCATCACACAAGAGGAAGGTTAGGAACTGGCCCCTGATAGCCATAATACAGCCACTTGACTGTTCCCCTGTATTAGCATAAGTACAAACAGGATCCTAATCAAATTTACATAGAAGGGGGCAGTTTCTAGGGGAAGCAAGTCCCTCATTCCCAAAGTTTTTACGATTAAGTTTAGTAAAGCAGATCAAATTTCAAGATATTAGTTTTCCAATCAACTTGAGAAGGCCCAAACACTGACCCTTTCAAGTTTCAAGAGTAACCTGAAGTCACCAGCTTATAACTTGTCCAGTTAGGGCCTTTCAAATGCCTGCAAACACAAAGTTAGAAATGAAAAAGGGGAAGGGGAATGACCTGAGCTGAGGTCTATGTTCAATGCAGAGGACTAGGCCCGAACCTTACCCCTGTCCTTTACAAAAAAGTTAAGCAGGATCCCTATTGAATCCTCTATCTGAACAAGACTAAGATATTTGTTAAATGAAAAACTAGGCTCAGCCATTCAGTATTTCTCAATAGTTACAAGCACATTAGGCTCGCTTAATTTAATTAGACATAGACAGAAAGGGGAGATAGTATGCAGGCAAGTTTAAGTTATGCAGTCACAACAGAGAGAAGAAACAAGTAGGAAAACCAGGCATAACAGGTGTAAAGTATACGCAACAGTGTTCAATAGTGGAGATATACATCTTGAGTAGTAATAATGAACAAACAAACAGGGTGTAGATGATGCTAGATGCCTTCAGAAATAAAATCCAGTAGAGAAAAAGAGCAGGGTCCGTTCAATGACTTTGAAAGAAAATCCAGAGAAGAGAGTAGTATGTAGTAGAATGAGTATGCTTGTGTGTGGTGTGCTTTAGGTATTTAAATGCCTAAGCTCTGTCCCAAGAATGAGGGAATAACCAGTTTATGTAGTGAGGGGTGAGGGTTAGAATTCAAACGGGAAGAAGATTCAAGATGGTAAGAGAATATTGACTATCAAAGTTGACAGGATTTAATTAGGTACTTTTTCCAAATATAGATCAATTGGTCTCCCAAATTTAAGGAAAATAGGATCCTAACCAATTATGACTCTATTCTCTTTACCCTACCAGCAGTCTGGGTTCAAATCATATTGCATAACATGTCCTAGTTCGAAAATTAAACTGCAAATAGGTTGTAACCACTACTGTATCAATCATCTCAATCATATAATCAAGATTTCCAATTTAAGCAAATCAAGGTCCTTCTAATTATGCTAAATCTAATCACTATTTCAACTTTAAGCATACAGTCGTGAAGATTATGTATTTTGACAGAGTGTTAGACTAAATACATTGTATCAAACAAACATAAACATAATCGACTCAAGACTACCATGAACTCTGAATTTTCAAATTGACAGAGGTGTTCTGTGAACTACAAATATACTAAGCTTTTAGACAGATAGGAATTCAAATCAGTGTCTCAACCAGTAAAACAAGCATGGACTAACGATCATATAATATCTTGACTAATTAATTAATCAATAAGCGAATATGATAAATTATAGAGAAACTAAGCAATCTAAGCACAGTGTCACATAGGCTCAAAGCATAGTAAAAGAGTAGGATTACCCGTTTGGAATTCGAGTCGGTTCAATCTTGACCTGTTTTGATTTACGTAAACATGAGGGTCTTCCCCCTCCATTTAGTCACATAAACCAGTTCTTACCATATTTTCGCCGGAGCTCCGGTAACATCGACGAAATCGATGAAAGGTTCAACTACAAACCTTTTGTCGAATAGTAACAAACCCATAGGGGTTTTGTAGAGGGGAGTGAGGGGATCATCGTGGTACAATTTATTCGTCGTTTTGCCCGTGGAGTTGACCGGAATTGGCCCTTGACAGTGACGTTTCAACTGACCTAGGGTTAAGCTTCCCCTCGCTCAAACCCATCGAAAGTGTGTGGGGTGTGTTGCGGACGACGAGGGGAGTCTAAAGACACCATTTTCCCCAATTTTCACCGGCTCAAACGGCCGGAAAGATCATCGACAGTGAGGGCAATTGAGATCGCCAAGAGAGAGAGAGAGAGAGAGAGAGAGTCCGGTCGGGGGTGAGAGGGGAAAATGGGAGAGGGGAAAAGGTTTTGTGGGGTAGAAACAAAGGGAACTAATATGGGCCATTGGATTGTCTACGTGGACGATCAGGATCGATCCACGTAGGCGTGACGTGTAATATAATAGCTGATGTGTGTGCTTTGTGTATATATATATATGTGGATATGTGTATAAATATTACGTAAATAGGTATAAAATGGTATAAAGTGGTATAAAATAGATTTTAAATGGTATGAAAATTATAGGAAAATTAGAAAATTAATTTTAAAATGTTAGGAAGGCTAAAATGCCTAAAAATTGTAATTTTGAGGCTTAAAACAATTTTGGAGGGTTTTGTCAAAAATAGGAGTAATTGTAGAAAATTACAAAAATAGCTATGGTTTGAGACGATGCTTTTGAAAATGGCCTCAATTACAAGGCTATTATGAGGGGATAATTTTGAAAGGAATAGACTAGGTAGGAATGGATACACAAGTGCGTGTAAAATTCAAAATTGGTTGACTTTGAAAATAAGAGGGACAAAATTAGGCGTCAACACACAAAAAGGGAGATCTCAACAGAGCATATCAAGTATAATCAGATCGTGAGAAGCTTTATGTTCAAGAACAAAGACTGAGCAGCAGAACCTTACGAAGGAGCAGTTTCATAGGTAAGTCTGTTGTTTTAGTTTCTTTGTTATAGGCTATTGAGTTGTAATCTATCAGTTTGTTTAGAAACATTAAGTAGAGATTATTTTGAGGTTAAGTAGAGGTAACTTTACCAGCTAACGTGTGGCTGTGAAGGTTCTAGGTAATAGGGGTTCTAGTTCCTGGATTACATTAAGTTGTAGTCTAAAACTTGCTCGGGTTTTCCTTTAGTGGAAGAGTTGAAATCCCAAGATTTTGGGTCGTGGTTTTTTATCCCTTGAGCAAGGATTTTTCCACGTAAAATTCTCTGTGTTCTTTACGTTTCCACAATTTGTTTAGTTTCAGAGATAGGTGAAACCTGCAAGGAACCTGGTTCTTTGTGAGTTAGGCGCTGGAAGTTAAAAACAAGTTTTAGGATTTGAAAATCAGGTAAGGACACTATTCACCCCCCCTCTAGTGTCTTGCAAAGGTGCACCAAGTGCAACAAGTGGTATCAGAGCAGGTTCTCTCAAATAAAGATTAACATCTTGAGAAGGATTTGAACAATGAGTGCACAACCGATAATCACCGAGGGACAATCTGTCAACATGCCTCCTTAATTCAATGGCCAATACTATGGATGGTGAAAAGGCAGAATGGAAGACTTTATCCAATCTGAAGACTTTCAGCTATGGATCATTACCAAGGATGGACCTCTTATCCCAAGCAGAGTCGTTGGACAGCCACCTAACGTGGAAACTGTTCCCAAGGAGATATCTGAGTACACGGATGCTGATTTCAAGATGGTGGAGAAGAATGCAAAAGATAAGGGGCTCATCATATGTGGACCTGGTCCTGATGAATACAACAGAGTTTCTTCATACAAGAGTGCCAAAGAAATTTGGGATGCTCTACAAATTGCTCATGAAGGAACTTCACGTGTAAAGAAGTCAAGGATCCAAATGTTGAGAAGAAAGTTCGAGTTATTTGATATGGGTGAATTTGAGACCATCCAAGACATGATGACCAGGTTCACGATCATAACAAATGAGATGAAATCACGAGGTATGGTTCTAACCAATGAAGACTTAGTTGAAAAGGTGATCGGGATTCTACCTGATTCATGGGAGTCAAAGGTTACAGCTATCATTGAGTCCAAGGAACTGGATAAGATTGAACTAGATGAACTCGCTGGTAGTCTGAAAACCCATGAGCTTATAAAACAGTCAAGGATGAAGGTGGAACCCAATAAGGAGAAGAACCTAGCTCTAGAAGCAACTGGAGGCTCTAAGTATGAAGCATCTGAGCATGAGATGACTTTAGTCAATGCAGTATGAAAGTCATTAGGCTTCGAAAGAAGAAGAACCAGAGCCACTCCTGCCAAGAATAACATAATTGAAAATCCTGACTACTCAGGGTGTTTCAAGTATAATAAGAAGGATCATGCTATAAAGGACTGCCCATTGTGGGACAATGAGTGGAAAAGGTCTGGAGCTTCAAAGGAGAATGAACCTAAGAAGACCAAACGTCCTCCCAACTTCAGAGCATTAAGGAGAAAGAAGAAAGAGGCTTTCTATGCAACATAGGGCCCTTCTGAAAGTGAAAGTGATGAAGAAGAAGAAGAAGAACCAGGAGATGACTCTCCATTGGCACTGATGGCTGATAATGAACCTTCGATTGATGATACACCTGAGGTAAGTCTCGATGAACTAAAAACTAGACTTCATACCTGTTCTTCTAGGGAATTGAATTTGCTTGCCCTGACCTTAATATAAGAGATTGAAAATTTGAGGACAGAGAAGGAACAAGCACTTTCTGAGAAGGACTAACTGATGTCAGTTATGTCTGATTTTTCAATGAGAAATAAAAACTTGGAAAAAGCTAAATCTGATCTTAAAAAGGAATTAATTGCTAGTGAAACTCAAGTTTTTGAACTAAAACAGAAAGTCTCAGCCCTTGAATTAGAAACTCTTCAATTAAAGGAACAGGTGCTCTGTGAGAAGAAGCTAGAATCTGCACTCGAACTTGAGATTAAAAAATTAAAAGAAGGGTCTGGTAAGCAAGGAGTTAGTGAGGCTCAAATCAACCTTGAACTGAGCTTAAAAAGAAAAACCAGGTTCTGCATCAGGAAACTGAGAAAAACTGGTTTCTTCAGGAAAAGGTTGAAAAAGCTAACTCTGAGCTCACCAGACTTACTAAATGGAACAAGTCTTCTGAAGCTTTGAATTGGTTGCATGAAAATCATAATAGAGGTAAAACTGGATTAGGACATAGGAAACCTTTACCTGCTTGGAACCCTAATAGTAAATATGTAGGACTTCCTCGCAACAAAATCTGCTTCTTGTGTGGAAAGACTGGACATATCAAGAACGAATGCAGTGTTGCAAAAGGAGCAGTGAAAAAGAATAAAAAATCAGTTTTACCTTATCGGGCTAGAAAAGATTTAATTCATCCATTCGATAAAAAAAAGGGACCCATATTTGTCTGGGTTCTTGTTGCTAACCCTTGATTTTCTTTTGCAGGCTGGAGTGAGATGGAACAACCCAAGTTGGATTCTTGATAGTGGGTGTTCCAGGCACATGACAGGAAATAGAAGAAACTTTCTCTCACTCGCAGCATTTCAAGGGGGTAGTGTGGCTTTTGGAGGAGGCAAGAGCGGTGACATTGTTGGAATTGGAAAAGTTGGGAGATCCCTCAATCATGCTATTGGTAATGTAATCTGTGTGGATGGATTGAGGCACAATCTTCTAAATATCTCTCAACTATGTGATAGAGGAAACTCAGTGAGTTTCACTTCTGTAGGTTGCACTGTAAAGAACCTGCAAACTGGTGAAGTGGTAATGGAAGGGAAACGAGCTAATAATGTGCACAAGGCTACATTAGGTTCTCTTCTTGAGAATAATTTGACTTGTCTGAATGTGCTTGAGAATGATAGTCAATTGTGGCACAAGAGACTAGGACATGCAAGCTTGACTCATATGAATAAGTTGGTGTCAAAGGATCTGGTTCGTGGAATGCCAAGCAAGAGGTTCAATGACATCAAGATCTGTGATGCTTGTGTGAGGGGGAAACATGTAAGATCTTCATTCAAGTCAAAGAAAGTGGTTAGCACGTCTAAGCCACTTGATCTGGTTCACATGGACTTGTGTGGACCAATGAGGGTAAGGAGCAGAGGAGGTAAGAGGTTCGTAATGGTAATAGTTGATGATTACTCAAGATACACATGGACCTTGTTCCTGAGATCTAAAGATGAAGCATATGATATATTTGAGGACTGGGCCAGAATCAATCAGAAGAAACTGGGGTTGCAACTAGTGTGTATAAGGTCCGACCATGGAACAAAATTTGAGAATGCTAAGTTTGCTGAATATTGTAACAAACATGGTGTGGATCACAACTTCTCTGCACCAAGGACCCCTCAGCAGAATGGTGTAGTTGAAAGAAAGAACAGGTCCTTGGAGGACATGGCTAGAACAATGTTGTTGTCAAGCGATCTATCTAAGAATTTTTGGGCTGAAGCAGTCAACACCGCTTGCTACTTGTTGAATCGATGTTCTATCCGTCCTTTGTTAGATAAAACTCCCTATGAGCTGATTAGAGGCAGGAAACCTAATATTTCACATCTCAGAGCTTTTGGGTGCAAGTGTTTCATGCATAATAATGGGATAGAACCTCTAGGGAAGTTTGATGCTAGAAGTGATGAAGCCATCTTCTTGGGATATTCTTCACAAAGTAAAGCTTATAAAGTGTTCAACAAGAGAACCATGATGGTAGAAGAAACTGTGCATGTGGTATTTGATGAATCTGAAAGTATTACAAAGAGACAAGAAGATGATGATCAGGAGATCGGTCTTGCAAGAATGAACCTGCTGAAGACCCTGAGAATTTGAATGGAGTTAAAAGTAATCAGGATGATAAGGATCAAACTCAGGGGGAACTAGAAGGCAATCAAACAGGGGGAATTGAAGAGCAAGATGAAGAAGACTTAGATGGCTCAGACCCTCCTGGAAACAACACTCAGCAGATTCAGCCTAAACCTTAGAGATATCAAAGTTCTCATCCACCGGAGAACCTTATGTCTGATCTAAACACTGTAGTTGTTACTAGAAGAGATTTGAAGAACTTCTGTGCATTCTTTGCGTTTCTGTCCTCAATAGAACAAAAAAATGTATGTGAAGCACTTGAGGATCCAGACTGGGTGATTGCGATGCAAGAGGAACTTCATCAGTTTGAACGAAGTAAGGTATGGCACCTGGTCCCTCGACTAACGGACAGGTCCATCATTGGTACTAAATGGGTCTTTAGGAACAAGCTGGATGAACATGGCATAGTGATAAGGAACAAGGAAAGACTGGTGGTTCAAGGTTACAGTCAAGAAGAAGGAATCGATTATGATGAAACCTTTGCACCTGTTGCTAGAATGGAGGCCATTAGGATGCTTATTGCTTTTGCAGCTTACATGGAGTTTAAGCTCTATCAGATGGACGTGAAGAGTGCTTTCCTTAATGGTTATCTGAATGAAGAGGTGTATGTGATTCAACCACCTGGCTTTGAAAGTACAGAGTTTCCTGATTATGTCTACAAAATTGACAAGGCACTGTATGGTTTGAAACAGGCTTCTAGGGCTTGGTATGAAAGGTTGTCTGGGTTCTTACTAAAGAATGGGTTTACAAGAGGCAAGATAGACAATATCTTGTTTTTAAGAAAGAAAGCCAAGGACCTGTTGATTGTTCAAGTGTATGTAGACGACATCATCTTTGGTGCTACAAATGAGAATCTTTGCAAGGAGTTTTCCGACCTGATGGGAAGTGAATTCGAGATGGGTATGATGGGTGAGCTGAATTTCTTTTTAGGCTTACAAATCAAGCAAACTCAGGAAGGCACTATGATCCATCAGCAGAACTACATCAAAGAGCTTTTAAAGAAGTATGATGTGAAGTCTGCCAAGGATATGAACACACCCATTGCTCCTGGAATGAAGATAGATCTGGATGAAACTAAGTACAGAGGAATGATTGCATCTTTGCTGTATTTAACTACAAGTCGTCCAGATATTGTTTATAGTATGGGGTTGTGTGCAAGGTTCCAGTCAAAACCAAAGGAGTCACATTCAACTGCAGTCAAGAGAATCTTGAGATATGTGAAAGGAACTCAAGATGTTGGTTTATGGTACCCAAAAGGTGGAAGTTTTGATCTAATTTTGTATGCTGATGCTGACTATGCTGGTCACTTGGTTGATAGGAAAAGTACATCTGGGATGGCACACTTCCTAGGTCCTTGTTTAGTTTCATGGGCTACAAAGAAGCAAAACTCGGTGGCATTATCCACAGCTGAAGCTGAATATGTTGCAGTTGCTTTATGTTGTTCAAAATTATTATAGATCAAGAAGCAGTTAGAGGACTTTGGAATCAAGTATGGACCAGTTCCAATCTTTTGTGAAAATACCAGTGCAGTCAATATTGCCAAGAACCCGGTCCAGCACAAGAGAACAAAGCACATTGATATTAGGCATCACTTTTTAAGGGACAATGTTGAGAAAGGCCTAATAACTATGAATTTTTGCATGACTGAAGATCAAATTGCTGATATCTTCACTAAGGCATTGAACAAGGTAAAATTTGAAAAGAATAGGCTTGAGCTAGGGATGTCCAAGATACAGTAAACGAAGGAGCACCTGGTTCTCCCAATGATTGGCTAGTGAAGTTTCCTTGTTTTTACTTAGCTTAACTTTGCTTATTTGACTCTACATATGAAAACTTAATTTTTTTTGCTTGCTAACCTGTTTGGAACCTGTTTTCATGACTTAGATACTGGAAAATATTTAATTAAAGGATATGACTGAAGAAAATGGTGCATGGACATTCAGGTACACACTCTATGTTACTTACTGAATATAATGTTTGTCTTACGTGGCCTAATTGTTACCAATCACCCTCACTTGGCTCCGGATTAGTGTAAGTTTTTAAAATTCAAATACTTTGAACCATGCCGGCGTCAGCTCCTATGCATCATTAGGTAGCAGCTTTTTTGTATCCCATCAACCCGTTCCTCTTCCCGATACACCTATACTCGTCTCTATTCTATCATTTGATCAAGAAATATTGGTTCTATCGGCTGAAACGTTTAAAGTCTCTCAAAATATTTTCTCTCTCTAAAACACAATTCTCTGTAAAGGAAAAATGTCGACCAGTTCCAAAGTGGATTCTCACCTCTCTTCTCCTAAAATCAGAATATCCAAACTAAATCAAAAGGAAAAGAAACTAGCAGCGAGTCGTTCTGTGGCTATGGCGAGAAAGTTTGCAAAACCGAGACAGAAAAAGTTGATGGAGGAAGCAACTAATAAGGGGGAAAGTGTTTCAGATGCTGGTAAGGAGGAAGGGGTCATTGAAACAGTTCAAGAAAATGTTCAAGAAACTGAAAAGGTAAACCCTAGTTCTCCTACTGGTACTGTAGTTGTCGATACTAGTTTACCTTATGTGCCTGTAGATTTAGGAGAGCCTGTTATGTCTGTAGTTGGAGAGAAGGAGGAGGTAGTTGCAGAAAATATTGAAAAGGTCGTTGAAACAGAGTTTGATGTTTTTGTTGCAAAAGAAACTGAGAAAACTGTTGAGGAACCTGTTCCTGAGACAGTTCCTGTAGTAGAAAAGACTGTTAGTTACAAGGGAGAGGAAAAATCTGCTGAACCTACCAAGGAACCTAAGAGAGAACCTGGTTCGTTCTCTGGTTCTGTGGCAGGTGATGATGCAGATCTGAGAGATATCGACAATTATGTGGAAGAGAATGTAGAAGGTGTAGGTTTTACTGAGCCTTTATATGCTGTGTTGCTTGAGCCCAATCCCACTCCTCAAGCTAGTGAAGGTTCCTCCAGTGAGACTGATGTTGTGGTGGTGGAGGAATAGAGGAGATTGGGAAAGAGGCCTGTGGTTCAGGAACAAAACAAACTGTGAAGAAAAGAAGGTTAGTAAAGGGTGGAGAATTTATGGGTAGTTCCAAAATTGGAAGTTCTGGAGATGCAAAAGGTATGGGAGAAAGCAACAGAAAGACAGTGAGTCATGCTAGGAGACCTGCTACTCGAGGTTCTGTGAGAAAGCAGTAGGAGAGGATTGTGGAGGAACCTGAGGTTCGTACGAGAGGTTCCAAATCAAAGCTGGTGATTGGAGATGACGAGGAAGACAAGAAAAGGAGGGTGGCCTACTTTAGAGGTCTACCAATGGTGAAGGGTATGATTCTCACTGATCTTGAGCTGGAAGGGATGACTCAACTTGGTGCTAAGTTGAGAGCTCACGGTTGGTTGAACCTGTTCAATGATCATGCTAGACAGCTGAGGGAGCAAGAGGTTCGAGAATTTTATTCCAATTGTACAGTGAGTGAAGGTACTGTGACAACCATAGTCAAGAGGCTGGTGATCCAGTTTGATAGTGTGGAACTGGGTGAGATTTTAGGTGTTCCCTCTCAGGGCTACAACGAGTACGTGAGGAACTCGTGGCCGGATAGGGAGATGGTGTGTCTTCTTTTGAGGTGGCCTAGAAATTTGCAGGGAGACCAAGACTGGCAAGGGCTACACAAGTTAAGAAGAAGGCAATATAACCCTTCTACCAGTTGCTCTTTGAATTTGTACTGAAGAACCTACTGCAGAGGTCGGAAAGGAGGAGTGAGGCCAACCTTCTGGATATGACCTATATGGACCTACTAGATCGCGAGGTTCGTATTAATCTGCCTGAATTGATGATTAAGCACATTGGTACGGTAGCTGACATGGGGTTAGGCAAACATGCGCTGGTCTATGGGTTTCTTCTGGGGAAGGTATTTGATTTCTTTGGGGTGCCTGTTGGTAAGTGGATTGAGCCGGACCACAATGACTTATTTGGGAGGAACATTCTTAAATCCTGTGACTATGTGTTGGATGGTGAATCAAACCAGACATATGGAAGAGGATGCAGATGAAAGGAGGAACAATAGAATGGACGGTAGGATTGAGGGGTTCATGAGGCAGCTTCAAAGGCAAAATGATGAGCTGCCCTGGATGAATGCTGAAAACACAAGGCTAGATGCAGAGCTGGAGTGTGAAAGAGAAGGAAACTTGCGTCGCCTCGCATTGTTGCTTGCCCACTTTAACATCCCTGATATTCCCCAATTCTGAACCTGTTCCTTTCCCTAGTCCCTTACTGGTTCTCTTATGGCTTGTTTTTAAGACAATATTATATCTCGGTTTGTAATAGTTGAATGTCATTTGGAAATTTTAAGCCGGTTTGGCTCGTTTTGTTGATATAAATATCCTATCTGCCGGTATTTATTGTTTGAAACAGGTTCCTGACGTATAAAGGTTGGCTTGCTGCCTTTGGCACGAGAGTCAACTAGACTTAATTTAAGTTGAGCAGGTTCTTACAACTGTGAAACTTTTCGATGATGCCAAAAAAGGGAAGTTAGATGTTAGTTCATTATATGTTTGTGACCTAATTTTTTCCTAACTGTTATTACCCTGGTTCGTGCTTAGTGTTTGATTTGTACAGGTTCTTGAGCGTAAAAACCCTCGGTGAGACAACATTGTTTGTCATCATCAAAAAAGGGGGAATTTGTTGAAGGATGAGTTTTGAAGATGACAAAGGACCTGATGCTAAGTGGACCAGGAAAAGGTTCACAGTTGAAGTGAGAAGACCAGTTGTTCAACGAGATAATCAAGTCTGAGTTGAAGAAGGAAAGAAGAGAACAACTGGAGTCAAAGTTCCAATCCTACCGGAAATGGAAGAAGCAAGAAGCGGTGCTGAGAAGGACGCGGTTCCTAAACGAAAATGGATTGAGAACTAAGGCAAATTAACTTAGGTTTTAAATAAGGAATTATGGGTAACCTTGTTTAAAACTAATTTCGAAGAGGAAAAGGAATCCTAAACTTAGTTGGATCTGGCCGAGTCTAGTTCCTATAAATACAAGTTAATTTTGCCAAATTGAGTACGTACAAAAAGGGAGATCTCAACAGAGCATATCAAGTATAATCAGATCGTGAGAAGCTTTATGTGCAAGAACAAAGTCTGAGCAGCAGAACCTTACGAAGGAGCAGTTTCATAGATAAGTCTATTGTTTTATTTTCTTTGTTATAGGCTATTGAGTTGTAATCTATCAGCTTGTTTAGAAGCATTAAGTAGAGATTACTTTTTGAGGTTAAGTTGAGGTAACCTTACCAGCTAACGTATGGTTGTGAAGGTTCTAGGTACTAGAGGGTTCTAGTTCCTTGATTATATTACGCTGTAGTCTAAAACTTGCTCGGGTTTTCCTTTAGTGGAAGAGTTGAAATCCCAAGAGCTTGGGTCGTGTTTTTTTATCCCTTGAGCAAGGATTTTTCCACGTAAAAACCTTTGTGTTCTTTACGTTTCCGCAATTTGTTTAGTTTCAGAGATAGGTGAAACTTGCAAGGAACCTGGTTCTTTGTGAGTTAGGCGCTGGAAGTTAAAAGCAAGTTTTAGGATTTGAAAATCGGGTAAGGACACTATTCACCCCCCTCTAGTGTCTTGCGAAGGTGCACCAAGTGCAACAGCTTTCTTTTTTGCGCCGGCATGCGGCCTCTTCTTTTGCTTCACCGGGCTAAAGCGTGGGTCCACATTCAGCTTATGAGTCATGATCTCCGGATCGATTTCGACCATGTCTGAATGGGACAAAGCAAAACAATCATCATTGTACTTCAAAACCTCGATTATAGAGTTTTTTGACTTCGGATCAAACTCCGAGCCGACAAACACTTTCCTCTCTGGGAAATCTTTGGACAACGTGAAAGACTCCAATTCTTCAATGGTAGAATCCTCGACCCTTTGTTTCCGACGTTCTTGGATACACACCGAGGTCTTTTCAATTTCTCCTCGGGGATCATTTTGAGAATGCGACTCGCCGTCTTCGTTAGACCCCCGTTGTGTTGATTTCTATTTCTTCGGTCCAGTACAGGACGACTCCACTCTTTAAAGCAACCGAGTAGCACTCCCTCGCTACTCGTTGCTCCCCCTTAATCGAATAAATTCCCCATGGACTAGGGAATTTGATGACTTGGTGGAGAGTGGATAGGACAGCTTCCATAGAGTGGATCCATGGCCTTCCAAGAATCACGTTGTATGCCATTTCCTCGGGCATGACTTGAAACATTGTTTCTTTAACAACTCCTTCGGCATAGGTACTGAGCGTGATTTCGCGCAACATTTTTTCAGTAGAGTTGTTGAAACCAGTTAATATGGTTGCCTTTGGGATAATCTCACCCTTCAACCATATTTTCTTAACAACCCCGTAGCTGATTATATTAGCCGAGCTACCGGGGTCGATCAAGACTCGTTTGATATTCGAATCGTTGATCCTCAACATGATGACTAGAGCCTCGTGATGGGGGAAACATCATCCCATCACAATCATCGTCATCGAACACTATCTCTTTACCCGAGCCTCCTACTCGGGTCCTCTTCTCCATTGTTGTTAACAATTTGGCGAACTTTTTAGCAGCTACAAAGTTCACATCGTTCACTTCTGATCCTCCCGTAATTACATTTGCAATCCTTTCTGGGGGTGGTGCCTTCGGTGGCTGGCCATCTCCTCTGTTATTTGCATAATTTTCTTTCCCTTTGTCGGGGGAAACTCTGCCAACAAACCCTTTTTCAACAAGTGTGCCACTTCGAGGCGTAGAGCTTTACAGTCCTCGGTGCGATGACCATAATTCGTATGAAATTCACAATGCCGATTTTGGTCTCTTTTCTCTGGAGTTGTTATCAAGTCCTTCGGCACCCTTACTCCTTCCATCCCCTTTACGGCATTCACTAATTCCGTGGTGGACACTTGTAACCAGGGATTCGAGGTAGCGCTCTATTTTTGGAGACCAAAGTTGGTCCCGAGGTATTTTTTTAGTTCGTGTTCGGATGAACTTTCCCACCGAGCCGTTGGCTCACATGCGGATTTCCAAGTCTTTAGTTGATAGGCTGCCTCGGTGAAGTGTATGGTTTGTATCGACCCCTTGAATTCCCTCGTGGTACCTTGGCACGATACGAGGACTCAGATCGATTCTTATAATTAGAACTTCGACCAGCAGCCTTCCAGTCAGCTTCTTCCAATCTTATTTTGGTATATGCTCTATTATGCAAGTCATCCCATTTCAAGTTCTGGTATTGTTGGAGCTCCTTCTTTAATTTGGCGGCAGCCTCGGAGTTTCGAACATTGATATTCTTTTCGAATGCCATGATGGCCAAAATGTCATCCATAGCAGGTAACTCCATCCGTTTGGCATGAAATCGTTCGAGGAAGTCTTTGATGGGCTCCCGGGGTCGTTGCTTGGCTTCGAAAATGTCCTTCATCTGGAGGAATTTTCGGGCTCCGGTGAGCTTTGATAAATGCATAGGCAACCTTATCAAAGTTGGAGATAGACCCTACGGGCAAGCGCATGTACCAACGTAACGCCCTTTTTTCCAAAGATTCACTGAACTTTTCAAGAACATTGACTCCATTTCTACTTCAGACAGGTCATTCCCTTTCATCATCGCCACGAATTCAGTTACATGTTCGGCGGGGTCTGTGGTACCATCGTACTTTTCCAGGAATTAAATTTTGAAGGTCTTTGGGATGCGCGCTGGAGCGGCCTCGGCTTATAGGTTAATTGCCTATATTTTTCTATATCGAGAACTTTTTGGGTTTTACTCATTCCGAGGACGCTTTCTAGCCGTTTCTCCACTCGAGCCTCAACTCGGGTCTCAATTTCTTTGCTTAACTTTTTGAGGTCCACCGAATAGCTAGTTTCATCCACATTGGGAACCGTTTCGAAGTGTGGCGTGGTAATAGGCATAGTGCTTGAGCCTCCATATGTGGCCCCATTGGGAGGTCCCCCTGTTGTCACGCCCATAGGAATGAAAGTCGGGATGCCTCCACTTGGAGCCACGGGTGGAGTTCTACTTGAGGAATTTTCAAAGTTTGGATGACAAAAGCTTGAAAAGCATTGTTGGACCCCAAAGAAGAAGGATCTGCTACTTGTGGTACTATGGATGCGTTGGAATTTGTGTTTGTGTGAGCACTGGTACGTCCATCGGGAGTTAAAATTTGCCCAATAGAATTTTCATCGTTGTTGGCCATTTTGACGGATCAAAACGTAGACACGAACGAACTGAACGTTCAACGTTGGAACAAAACGTGACTGCTTATATCCCTACAGACGGTGCCAATTTGTATTGGCCTAAACCGATTTAGGACAACAAATCAAATTTGGGTCAAGAATATAAGCAATACTAAGTATCAAAGCTGTGATAATAGGCAAAATCGAATGTAAATGATGAAGAAATAACGAGATTTCAATATATAAGATTGAGTACAAATTTTGCCAAAGTTTCTGTATGTATTTCTGAATGATTACAACATAGAAAACAAATCTATTTATAGATGAGCAAGCCTTGACCATGTTCCCCACATCTGGCCACTTCCGTATCCATGTTCTTTACCTCCGATAATGGAGTTAGTGGGCTTAGGTAGTGGGAAGTTACGCCGTTGGAGTCGAAGTGATCCACCGAGGTTTGAATTATCGACCTCGGTAATGCGCACTTGTTGATCGACCGATGTGGTATTTCTCCAAGGATAATTTGTGCTATGTCTTCGGTTGTTGACTTTGGTGCCCTCATCGTCCACCTCGATCCTCAACTCCCAAACATCTGTTCGTTTAACTCTGAATCGTGTCGCTGAAGTGCCACGTATGCAGGCCAATTTTTACCCAATACAGGTAGTGAAGTAGCAGGAGACAACGGAGGTGGCAGTAGAAGGGGTGGAGAAACTACCATAATCACTGATGCTCCATAAAACCACAATGCTCCATCATCCACCACTACCATTTTCTGCAATTTTTGGCGAAGAGAGACCACCATTATCACTGATGATTCACCCAATTTTTCAAGAAAATATTTTTCTAATTTCAAGAATGGGTTATGGAGGAGGAATAAGGAAAAAGAGAATGGGGGAGGGAACGGATAAGGTGAACAATTAATTTGAGAAGAGGAAAGATTTAGGGATTGGAGAGGGCTTGTAAGTTTTAATTTTGTTGGGGTTTCTTTGAATTTGGATCCGGGGTATATGGGTTAAGTTTTAATTAGGGCAGGTTGTTTTGGGTCATATTTAGTTGGGGATGGGTTTTTTTTGATTGGGAGGTTTATGAAAATATCCATCAAAATAAAAATATTTACACGCCCCTACGCATAAGTTTTATATTTACCAGCCCTATCGATAAACTATTTACCTGTCCTACCCATCCAGACTTGTATACTATAATTTATGCGGTATACCATAAAGGTACACCCATAAGGTATAACAAAGGTATACAGTGATAAATGGGTAGGTCAGGTAAATACTTTTAATTTCACAGGTAGTGTAATTTTTAATGGGTATGGTGGATAAATACTTTAGTTTTCAAAGGTACATAGTGTAAAAAATCCTTTTTGTTTGGGTATTGGGTTAACTGGGTTGGTCGCCTGGATGGCTGTCACATGGGGGATTTAGGGGGCTGTTAAAATTATGGGTATATATATATATATATATTGATTTTGTTAACAACAGGGACAAATACTAAAAAACAGTGTAACAGATGTTACTTTTAACTAATATCTGATAGTAGAGGGGTTGATATGACCTTTTTTCGTATTTCTAATGAACCTTATCTTCCTGTCCAGGTTTTTCTTTGTACTTAGGGACAAAATCCCAGATATATCCTTGAAACTTTTGATTTAATTTGTCTTACATTAGTCTCAAATATATCCCTTACACCAGCCGTTTTTCACCATGATAAAAGTTGGTCGAATACGATAGAAGCTACATAGGCATTTTCAATTGTTCAGGGGTACATATAGACTTTTTAAGTTGTTCAAGCACGAGTATTTTTCTTGTTGGCAAAGTTATTTTCCCAACTAGTATTTGTTAAGGGGATGCTCTGAAGGCGCACGATATGTAAGGGATGCTAACGTGCGCCATCTTAGATACCGATCCAAAATAAACCAATCTTTCCATCTCCGACTGAATCGGTGACCGTGAATGCAACCAACAGAATTGTTACTCCATCGAATGAAATTCCTCAAACACTTGAACCTATACAATTTGGGCAATGGATGCCGAGTATGGGAAGTGCTCCGACCATCCTCCAGCAACCAATCCAATCGACTCAGGAGAAATTGAAGGAACTAGAGCTGAACCTAACAAATGCAGCAAGGAAACTCATGTTTCAAGCAAATTCCAACGATGTTACACTAACAATGGCGGAAGTGGTCAAAGGTAATCGTGTGCCGCAACTAGGGTTGAAGTTGGACTACTATCCTTGACCCTAAAATATGGGGTGAAGGTAGTCAACTTAACCCAGAGGAGCTTAATCAACAACGTAAGAAATGGAAGATGGCACTCATTGGGTACTTTGATTTGTAGAAATCCTGAATTCAAGGAGATTCTTAAATTCGTTTATGCAGTCCTCAATTTTATTGATACATCGCATGTATATCTTCACCCTGATGGCTATTATATCTTTAGATTTGAGTTAGAAGCGGATAAAAACACAGTGTTGCAAAAGGGCCCATACACATTCCATAATAGACATATGATCCTCAAGCAATGGGAGCCAGATTTTTAAATACCCAATGACCCAATAAGGGAACTACTAATTTGGGTTACTCTCCCTAGCGTTCCAGTCTATTATTGGACATCAGAAAATCTCAGTAGAATAGCCAGTTCTTGGAACACTTGTGTGTACTGATCAGTTGACAGCTCAAGGGGATAGAATTCCATTTGTTAGGATCCTCATAGAAATAGAAATTAAACAGTCCCTCCAGATATGATCTCTATAGAAGAACACAATGGGAAAGTAAGAGAATATAAGGTAGAATATGAATGGAAGCCTGACTACTATCAAGAGTGCCTGCAATTGGGGCAACATAGAGAAACTTGTATGATCAGAATTGCACAAACTCAACGGGTTGATCCCCAAGCACAAAATCCTAGGCAGTACAGAAGAAGGAGGAGACAACAGGTACAACAACAACAATGGTTGGCTAACACAGGGCCTCAACCAGCAGCAGAGCTTAAAACAGACTCAGCACCTGCAAACCAAACCAAAACCAACCCCACAAGCCCAAACAGTAAGCCAAATACAGAAAAATCCAATCCACCAACCCAACTTATAAAAGACAGAGGCAAAAGAACAACCACAGAGCAAAGGACTAAGCACCTGCCTGAGAATCTAGATGTGGAGCACTTGCTCTCACAGAATTAATTCCATGCCCTGAGGATAATGGAAAGGCCCACTAGTGAAGTGGCAAAGGGTCCCCTACTGAGAGGAATCCTCCATGATATTGAACTCTTGGAATATTAGGGGGCTAAAAAAGCCCTTTAAGTAGAAGGCATTCAAATCCTTCCTGCTGAAGAATAAAGTAGTATGTATCCCCCAGACGGGTAGTATCAAACGCGACCGGACTGTGTGTCCAATGTCCAGCCTCTATGGGGGACTCTAAATCACACATAATATGATCACAATATAAACATAAGCATGTATGAGGCATAACACATGTGTCAACAATAGATATGGACTTAAAGGAATGAGAAGAAAACTCCGGATAGAATTATAGACACAACCTAGAACTCATAATTTGTCCAACTCTTTGAATTTCCATAAAATTTTCGGCCCTAAAATGGGATGATCCGTAAAAACAGAACCAACACTATACTATACACGGGAATGGGTACCTGGATAAACTGATAACATAAACAAATTAAATGGATAACAAGATGAGATGACCAGACGGCGTAACAATTACACGGATGTACAGAATTTCTGGACAGTACCATTGTCCTGTATTGCATCATAGTTTTGAGGGTGTAGATCAAAGGTATAGGGTTCTTAGAAACTAAGGTAAAGGTGAATAAAACAAACAAGGTAAAAAAAAAAGTTGGGAGCACAATGGGAAGTATTTGTAGATTACAATAGTGCTCCGAATGGTAGAATTTATCTATGTTGGAAACCACAGTTGATGAAGGTGACTATCTTATTATCAACATCTCAGTTGGTACATTGTAAGGTTGAGGATAAAGGGTCCCCATACAAGAGCAGCATGATATTTGTGTAAGGTTACAACACAATAACTGAGAGAAGGGATCTTTGGGCAAGCCTCAAGCTTATCAGTAGCACAATGGCTGACCCATGGATCATTCTGGGAGATTTCAATACAATCCTAGCATTAATGGGCAACCTGTGACACTTGTTGAAACTCAAGACTTCCAAGAGTAGGGAATATTTAGCCTCCAAGTTTT
This sequence comes from Petunia axillaris subsp. axillaris, assembly GCA_029990575.1. NCBI lineage: Eukaryota > Viridiplantae > Streptophyta > Magnoliopsida > Solanales > Solanaceae > Petunia > Petunia axillaris. Next base: position 21,194,940 of record JARKNS010000009.1, read on the forward strand.
AAAAATTGGGTAGATGATAGTGGATATTATCCCGCGAACGTGGATAAAGAGGAGAGTACCGACATTGATGAAAGTGATGAATCTGAGCGTGACGGGCCTGCTGAAATGCAGACCGATGTTGTTTGGGGGGGGGGGGGGGGGTGGGCTGCTGAAACAGAGTCCAGTAATATTCTTAATGATGACACAAGTTTATATAAGGGTAAAATATTCTTGAACAAGAATGAGTCGGATTGCTCATTAAAGTTAGCAGCGATTAAGAAAATGTATACTTTTTGCACGAAGAAGAGTACAAATGTTTTGTATTATGTTGCATATGCATCGCTGAAATACAAGTGGATGGCACGCACTATGAAGTACCAAACTTCTGATACATTTAAGATCACCAAGTACTGTGGTGATCTCACGTTTGAGGTAGAGAATGCTACGAGCCACTATCCTCAAGCATCGGCAGAGGTCATTGCTCGTCTTGTTAAAAATAGGTTTATTGAAAACAAGGGTCCATCGACAAAAGATATCAACGCGACTGCTGTTCATGATCAAAAAATAAATATTAGTTATTGGAAGACTTAGAGGGAAAGGGACATTGCAAAGGCCATGGTGAGGGGGACGGCGGAGCATGGGTACGCTTCTTTAGATGCATATCGGTTTGCAATCGAAAGAGAGAATCCCAGAAGTCTTGTCCAACTGGCTGTGAATGATGACTATTCATTTCGTTATTTTTCGTATCGTTTGGTGCTTGGATTAGAGGATATCATTGTTTGAGAAAGGTAATATCTGTTGATGACATTCATTTTTTGGGCCTTACGAAGGTGTAATGTTGGCTGGGGTGGCGCTGGACACAGAGAATCATATTTTACCGTTGGCATTTTGTGTTGTCGATGTGGAGTGCGACGATTCTTGGACCTTCTTCTTTCAGAACTTGTAGGCGGTGGTACCGGACAGTCTGGAGTTGTGCATATCTCTGATCGCGCTAGTAGCATAGCTAACAGAATTTCAAGGGTTTACTCTCTAGCGCATCATGGATTTTGCATGAGGCACCTTGCTGATAACATTCGTAAAAGGTTTAGGGGTGATTTTATGAGTAATTATTATACTGCAGCTCAAGCTTACAACCAAGAGATTTTCGATAATGAACTAAAAGAGCTTCGTAAAAAAAAATGCAGCGGCTGCTGACTGTCTTGTTGGTGTTGGACTAGAAAAATGGAGCAAGGCATATTTCTCAGGTCACAGGTACGAAGTGATCACCACCAATATTTCAGAATCTGTAAACATAATGTTCTTGGACGAAAGGGAATTCCCGATTGTCGCCCTGATTAATTCTATTAATGAGAGGTTCCATGAAATTTTCATAAAGCGTCGTGCATTTGTCAACAAGGTGAACACCATCTTAGTCCCTCGAATTGAGAAGCTTCTCAGGCATCATATGGGTCTTGCCAGCGTTCTTGTGGCGTATAACCTGGACAACAGTGATTTTGCCATTGTGGGAGAAGATGAGCCTAAGGATATACTAACAAGGAAAATTGTGAGTCTGATTAGTAAAACTTGTTTATGTAGGCAATTTGACTTGGATGTGATCCCGTATATCCGTGCGATGACAGCGATTCGTTTGGCCTTTGGAGATGAGTATGATAGCTTTCTTAACCACTATACTTCTGAGTATTATAAGAGGTACGCGTACCTGCTTTCACATGGACATAATACTCGTCACATTCCTCCGGAAGAATAATGGATTCTGCCACCCGATTATAAACCGGTAACCATAAGACCACAACAGGTTGATGTCAAAATGGGCTGGAACAGAGTTAAGCGCATTCCATCGATGGGAGAGGAATCATATACGTCCAAGAAGAGAAAGAATAGATGTTCAAAATGTAAACGATCCGGCCACAAGAAAATAGCTTGCCCTCTTGTTCAAAATACACAATGATTTATTGCTATTTATTAAATGTAATAATTTATTTCTGAATCTTTGTTATGTAACTTGTAAATTGACTAATTTACGTATGTTCGCTTCCAAATTACTTGTAACTTGTAATTTACTCTGTCTTATTGTTTAATATACTTAGATATATTGACAATAGAGTCTTGATGTGCTAGAAATTGGTAGTTTTTGGCCAAGTATGTGTAGTTGACAATCGATCATAACGTAGTTGACAATGAATTTTAACTGGCTTTATTGATATTTCACTACAAGAAATAAGCTTTTAACGTGAGGAAATTTGGTCGTTAAACGTATAAATCCGGTCGCTATAAGCCAATAACGACCGTATAAAATCCGATCGTCACCGGTCGTTATAGGCTCTCACGTTAAAAGTTTAACGACCGGATTTGAATCCGGTCGCTAAATACTCTTTTACGACCACACAATATCCGGTCGTTGTTCTTTATTTTAACGATCAAAATTTCCCTTCGCTAATCATAAATCCAGTCGTCAAAACTCTTTAAATGACAACAAGAATTTGGTTGTTATGTGGTTATAACGACTGGAATTCCTTTCGTGAATGGTATGTTACTATAAACAATTAATATCTTTAACGACTGAATTTCTCTTTGCTAATTTGAAATTTTAATAATATATGTTCATATATAAATTTGTTTTTCCTGTGATTATCAAATATAATCATTATTTTTTATGCTTTCACATAAAAAATATACTAAATAATCAATTACCACAAAATTGTATACATAAATTCGAAGATATACTAAATAATAAATTACCATAAAATTTCATAGTTAAGTACTAAGAAATAAACTATCACATTACTAGAAAAAGATATCCATCCAAATAGTATAACGATATGACTCCTAAAAAAGTAAAAGTTTGTAACTTATGTACAAACGATACCCCCTAATAAATCCAAAGACATCTTCTACTTCAACTTTCTTTACACTTTCTTCGAGGACACATTCTTCAACTTTAAATTCTACATCTGTAAAAAAGAATAGGTATTATCAGGTTAGTAACAGAACTCATATTAGCGACTTTGTTTTAAAAAATAAACATATATGAACGGAAAAATAAAAGGGAATCAAACATGAAGTAAATAGAGAATTACTAACAAGCTATCAAAGTAATAATGCCAAGCAAGAGAGATGAACTGCAGTCATACATATAAAGTACATTAAGAGAGATTAACTCCAATGCAACACCTTTTCTCTGAGCCAAGTCTTGACAGGCCAATAGACAGGCCACATTGTCTGCGGGTTTCCTATATGGTCTGGCCTAGTTTTTTCACTAACTCTTTGTTTTTGCAGCTTCTTTGGTGTAAGTGGACATCTGTTGGCCATCAGGGCCAACTCCCATCATCATTCTCACTGCTGGAACTGGAACCATACACAAACATTGGAGAACCTGCTATGCAGTCTATTTCTCTAATGGAAACAACCTATCTGTTTATGTTGACCTGGTTTCTGTTCCATGCCAAAGCTTTGCTGATGCTGCAGCTTATGGCCATGTCTAGGGTCAAATGGCTAAATGCAGTCAAGCAATTCTCAATAAAGCTGCTAGTGTTCTGCCTCCTTGGAAAAATTCTAAGTCTGGACCCTTATTCCACAATGATCCTGTGGTTGCTACTGATGCCTCATTCTGCTGTTTCCTTGGACCTGATACCACTTGGTCCTGTGTTGATGCTTGCCTTCAACAAAGGAACAAATGCAGTCAAGATTACCACACTTATCAGGACAACACAGAGCTCTCATTCTATCCTAGCTGCTGTCCTCTATTACAAGCTGCTAAGGCTCACTCTCTTCTGTTCTTACTTAAGGCCAAGAAGCCTTCTGGACTGGATGCTACTGTTTAGCCTTATGGAAGTGCACCTGTGGCCTCTATTGTTTGATGTAAAGGTACTCTCTTCACATGAGATATCCCTCAGCCGAGAGATAGCTCATGTGAAGACCTGTTTACCTTCCTTCTAAACTTTGAAAATTAGGTGAAGGTCAAAGTATTCCTTCTCTATTCGAATAAGCAGTAGACGCCAAATAAAGTTTTACCACTACCGAAGTATGTGAATGTGTTAGCAGTTTGGACAAGTCTGGTGAAAGTGGTGATGTTAGCAACTCGTGTAATATCGTCGAGAACAGAAAAACAAGCTCTACACAGGCAGTACATGTAGTGATATTAGTATGCTGACAAACAGTAATTTACTAGTATGCTGACAAACAGAAAGTGATGGACAATGCAGCTTTGGAGAGTCGCAAGAAAATTGAGAGAGCTCAGACAGAAAGAGAAGATACTAAATTTTCTTGATCATCCTTTTCTACAAACACTGTATTCACACTTTGAACAGACAGTTTCCTGCTTGGTGATGCGAATTCTGCCATGGGGGTGAGCCAGGAAGATTTTACCCAAGTATGCTGCCAAGTTAGGCTAGTTACTGGTTGATGCTATTTACTTAAATTTCCTTTCAGCTGGAAGTATTTTGTTTGTTTAGTTGCAGAATAGAATTATGAACTCCATGAAATCGGATAGCATTGAAGGTCAATGAAGTGTGTACTGGTTAGCCATTAAGACAGTCTTTTCTTTTAATTCTTTTCAGAATCATCCCCAGCAATCAAATATTTATATTTACAGTTCTTACACTCCATAGACATCACTAAAACGAACATACGAGTCCAAAACCTCACTAAACAGAACAAATAAACAGACAGCTTCATATCTATGCGCTAATAGGTGATAGTCGTGCGTGAATAAGACTATACACAGACAAAATTCAGAATCTGATGATATGTGCAGGTTATTTAATTCGTTGGAACAAATTACTCAGGATTATACAAAGAGGGATCCGCAAATCTGGTTGGCAAGTAAAAATTTACAGCAAAACATCTCACTAAACTAGTATGCTGACAAACAGTAATTTACTAACCTGTTAAATGATTCAATTCATTATTCACTCGAAGATGCTGCAGGTGATGAAGATTCACCAAAGAGTAGGCTTTCAATCCATTCACATCTACTCTCTACATTATCTACGCGCTTTTGTAGTGATTCCTTTTCTTTTCGAGTTGCTTTCAGCTCATCCAACAATGCAGCCCTTGAGGAGTTACCGTCTTTTAATTCCTTAGCCGTTATCCCACCGCCAAATCCAATTGCATGACTCTTGCGCTGAGGTCCAAAGCACCTTTCTACTACCTCAATGTGTATAAGAGACGGCTCAGAATCTACTATTCTTTTAATTTCAGCCTATAAAATACAGGAGTTGTCAAAAATTAATGCACTAAATAAAAGCACAAATGTCAAATGAAATTTATCAATAAACATACATATTTTTCATTGGTTTCAGGTTCAACAAGGTTGTTGTTCTTCTTACGAGTCTCAAAGAAAATAGCCGCCATGTCTTGTGGCTTACCGTCTTTGCCTCCCTTCACATTTGTATAAACAAGTCACACAAATATTTGAACAAACAGGAGGCTTCCTTATAGAATTGTACGATTTACTTACCTTTTCATAAATAATCTCTCTAATAGGCTTGCTACCTGTACGATGAGGCATTCTCAATTTAGATCTATTGACTGAGTTTCTTGTGCTTGCTTCCTACATTAACAACATAGAGTGAAATAAACCTCACAAGTGTGTTTAATAGTTCTATTTGTATTAAGCTGGAAAGGAAGGGAAACGTCAATAATATTTGAAAGAAAATCTGATCTTGGCCAGCCATAAGAGAAACTAGAAAAAGGAATCGCGTACAACTTAAAAGTAAAATGCTGTTAATTAACAGCTATGAAGACATACCTTAAATTTATCAGATAAAAAGTGCTCTTTGACCAACCATTCCCAATCAGTCTTGTCTATCCCCTCTGGCACATCTTTTAGAACCTCGTGCAATGGCTTAGATTTGACAATCTTGTGCAATGATCCTCTCCAATTGTTCCAAAGCTTTCTCATATGTTGCAGGACATGATCTCTATGATCATCCATGTCAGCACTGTCAAATTTTTCCTAAAATGTTTCACAAGCAAATTGAATGAAAAAAGTTGACGACCGCAATGTATCCTAAAGGTGAATCATTTCTTAACAGAATTGTTACTAAACACATAACAAAATTTTCCTTTTTCCATATTGAAAATTGATTTCTGGAATTTTGTTTCTCTTAAAGTTCAAGCTTACTTGAGTTCAGTCTTTTTGATGCTCTTATTTTCTGGATTTTAAAATGAATAATATATAATTGGTATACAAAAACTTTAAGGTATACCTCTCAGAAACTTTACCTCATCTGCTCCTTTTGTACAAATCATGAATTATATCTGTCATGAAAGCAGAATATCTGTGCCAAAGTTTCCTACTGCCCATTTAAGCGACTCTACTTTTGACCAATATAAGAGAGACAAATCAAAGAAAAAGCAGGATTTCAAATGCTGCCCATTCATAACGGGAGACTACTGGATTTTACATGGCAACTGTGTCATGGGGATGTGGTGTTCTTTGATCACTGAACTTGAGGGACACATCTCTCTGAAAATCTAGAAACTAGAAAAAGCCTGTAGTATGTGACTTAATTATACAGTCTATCCAGCTCCTAAGTTAAATCTTAGAAGTGCAAAGGATACAGACCTGTTATATAGACCTACTCCCAGTAGACATGTCAACTAACCTATTCAGCGATAAGTGTGATCATTTTACCATCTATGTTCTGAAAATGTAGAAACTAGAAAAAGCCTGTAGTATGTGACTTAACTATACAGCTGATTGGATCTAGTAAAATGATCTTAAGCACTGCAATTTTCATTGTTTGCAAGTTCCATCATGTATGAAGTTAAAGTCCTCTCTTGTCAATAGTCAGCCTATCATAGTGCTACAGTCTATCCAGCTCCTAAGAGAAACTAGACAGAAAACAGTACAGATATTAATGAAGTGAAAATATATCTACAGGTAAGAGAAAGTATGGTCTGACCCTCTCCAAAGTTAACTCTTAGAAGTGCAAAGGATATAGACTTGTTATATAGACCTACTCCCAGTAGACATGACAACTAACCTATTCAGCGATAAGTGTGATCATTTTACCATCTATGTTCATAAACCTATTGATGTTCAAAAGTTTTACTTTCACACAGAACTAATCTTTCATCCAGACCTCAACAGTTGACCACCATAATGCAGTCCAGTAGCTGGTAAAATTATTCCCAGATACAGAGCACATCACTAGTATTTGGGTACTGAAGTAATGAAGGAACATAAAGAAAATCAAGAAAGTAACGCTTTAAGTCCTTACTGTAACAGCTTCCCACATGTGCTCCAGCTTATGCTCTTCGATGTCCGTCCATGAGTGTACCCGCAGCGGGCATGTATTAGAATCCCGGACTAATAAACCTAAGTGTCTCGAAAAAGAGGTGTGATTCTCCCCAACAACTCTATTGTGGTAAAAAGTGACTCTTAACTTTTCTCCAGGTTTCAGCTTAGCCACATCCTTACAAATATTTTTTCCTCTCACCTTTTTTTCCTTTTCAGATTGACATGGACCTGCAGATTATAATATAACTCAAACATAACCAAATGTTCCAGTCCAGCAACAAATATAATAAATTTAAGCGAACACAGTAAAATACGTATGTCACTTGTTTGAGAATCTTGCGTCGCTTCAGCTTGACGGGCAGGAACATCTTCCATTGGATCAAAACCAGGAGGCACAAGTCTATTTTTCTGTACTAGCTCATTCTGCATATTTTCTCCATATTTTTCTCTTCGGACATCCACACATATGTTCTTTCCTCTCGCCTTTTTTGCCTTTTCAGATTGACATGGACCTGCAGATTATAATATAACTCAAACATAACCAAATGTTCCAGTACAGCAACAAATATAATAAATTTAAGCGAACACAGTAAAATACGTATTTCACTTGTTTGAGCATCTTGTGTCGATTCAGCTTGACGGGGAGGAACATCTTCCATTGGATCAAAACCAGGAGGCACAAGTCTATTTTTCTGTGCTAGCTTATTCTGCATATTTTCTCCATGTTTTTCTCTTCGGACATCCACACATATGTTCTTTCCTTTCACTTTTTTGGCCTTTTCATATTCACGTGGACCTATAAATTACAATATAATTCAAACATAATAAAATATTCTAGTCCACCAACAAAAAGAAATGACACAGAGACAATAAATACATATTTCACTTTGCTGAGAAACTTGCGACGCTTCAGCTTCTTGACAGGGAGGTACATCGTCTTCCATTGGATCAAAACGAGGAGGCAGACGCCTATTTTTTCGTGCTAGCTCTTTCAGAATAGAAGCTGCTGCACTACAAGTCTTACTTTTACCAATTGAAGTCCTATGTTCAGCAGTTACTCTTAAAGAGCCCAAAGTTCTTAAGCTTTGCCCTCGTCCCCTTGCTAAGGCACCAGGTTGAATGTAACCTTGCTTAGAAATCTTCGAAACTGATCCCATTTCGCACTTCTTAAAATTTGAGGGATTCATGTCAACCTGGTACAAAAGAAAATAATAATAACAGAAAGAGTACACCATTTTTAAGTTCAGCAAACAGAGATAAAAATAGATAAGTTTTCAATAAGCACAAGAATATATAAGAAAGACACTCGGAACAAGTACCTGTCACATAGGTTCCTTCTACGAACCATTAGTATTACAGCAATAATGAGATAACAATATCCAAAAGATCGCATTCATAAAAAAGGATTTCAGAGGAAATACTACAAGAATTTTTATTACCATATAGGTTTTTAACAAATTAAAATGCTAAAGCCCTTAACCTTCATCAGTTCTCTTCCTTTTCATTTGTGTTGAGTTATCTAACTCCTCTAAGTCATCATTTGTTTCTTGCGAAAAATCAAAAGAATCACGAGGTTGAACCTTTTGTACAACATGCCAACCTTTATTGGAATGATCCGTAGCATAAAATACTTCTGTCGCTTGGTTGGCTAATACAAAAGGCTCATCTGTTTTCAAAAATCTCTGCCGATTAACACTTACAATGCCATATTCATCCATTTTAACTCCCTTTTTTTGGTCATATACATCAAACCACATACATTTAAATAAAATCACCCTTCTTCCCCCAACAAATTGTAACTCAAGAACCTCAATTAATTCTCCATAGTAATCAATATTTTTATGTTCTTCATCAGTCTCACCGACGACAACCACCCCACAATTCTGAGTTCTCAAACCTTTATCATAGTCTTGCACGTGAAACCTATATCCATTAGTAACATAGCCTTTGAATCTTGTCACATATGGCAAAGGACCACGTGCCAACGAGAGCAAATCTCTCATTTTTTTAGAATCATCATGCTTATGCAGTTCCGCAACCTATCAAGATGACATACATATATTAGAAAATACTAATTACTTACTTGATTTGAATAAAATGAATGTTCAACTAATACTCACCTTTTCTTGTAACCAACTAATGAATTGTCTATTCCATTCCACATCTGAGCTATTTTTAGAGGTATCAGCAGGAATTTGTGAGAACTCTCTGTACAAATAGTTCAAGTGTAACAGTATGTCATTATAAATGAAATTTTTGATAAAGTATAAGTAAAGTTATTAGATTGAGCAACTACTTACTCGAGAAAAGGTTGAATTTCATCACAGTTCTTCAAAATATAAAAATGTGCCTGCTCCATTTCATGTGAATCAAGTTTGTCATTTTTGCCACCCCTTAAAGTCTTTCCGGGGTGACAAAAAATTGTCAAACCTCCATAAGGTTCAATGACACCGCCATCATAATTTCGTTTATGACGATTAAATTTTGTCTCCATCGTAAACAAATACCTTGAACATAAAGTCATACATTCAGTTGCTAAATATCCTTCTGCAATAGAACCTTCTGGGCAAGCCATGTTACGAATAAAAGATTTCATAAAGTGTAAGTATCGCTCCATTGGATAAATATTTCGATACTGAACAGGTCTAGCAATCTTTGCTGCATTAGCTAAATGAATTGGCAAGTGCACCATGATATCAAATAATGACGGAGGGAAGACCTTTTCTAGCTTGCATAGAGTTTTTTGAATTTGAGCTTCAATCTGTTCTAACTCATCCATACTTAAACATTTCGCTCCAAGCACGTTGAAAAAGAAAGACAACTCAATAAGTGGTTCAGTTACAGACTTAGAGAGCAAACCACGTATGGCAAATGGGAGTAAGTATTGTAGAATAACATGACAATCATGACTCTTTAAACCTGAAATTTTGCGATCTTTAAGGTTGACACACTGAGAAATATTTGATGAAAATCCATCAGGGACTTTTAGATTCTTTAAGAAATGGAAAAATTTTTGCTTCTCTTCAGGAGATAATCTGAAACATGCTGGTGGTAAATCATATGTATCCCCATTTTCTATTGGATGCAGATCTTTTCGTATATTCATCGCTTGCAAATCCAGCCGACTATTCAAGGTATCTTTGGTTTTTCCTTTGATATTTAAGATTGTCCCCAAAATATTATCACATATATTTTTCTCAATGTGCATCACATCCAGATTATGTCACAACAATAGAGTTCGCCAATATGGAAGATCAAAGAATATACTCTTCTTATTCCAATTATCACCCCTACTCTCATGTGATATTTTAGTCTTCTTCTTTGGATCCTTTGTTAGCGGTAACCCACCTAAATCAGCCGCTTGATCAAGTATATCATCACCGGACAACAATTTTGGTGGTAATCTGCTCTCCTTTGTGCCATCAAATGACTCCTTATCATTCCTCCATTTGTGATTAGGAGATAGAAAGCGTCTATGGCCCATATAGCATTGTTTTTTTTTTACCATTTTGTAATCTAATTGAGCAAGTTTCCTTATTGCAACACGGGCAAGCCAATTTTCCTTTTGTGCTCCATCCAGACAAATTTGCGTATGCTGGAAAGTCATTAATGGTCCACAACAAAGCTGCATGCAACATGTGCATCCCCGGAACTCTCAGGACCAGGAATGAGCATTGACAAAATAAAATTTTCTTGCTTCATGCAAAGCCAAGGTGGTAAATTATAAGAAATAAGTACCACCGGCCAAATGCTATATGGAGTTCTGGACATTCCAAATGGTTGAAAACCATCACTAGGAAGTCCAAGTCGAACATTCCGAGGCTCAGCAGCAAAAGATTGGTGAAGTTCATCAAATTTTTTCCATGCCATTGAATCAGCCGGGTGCCTCATTATTCCATCATCAACTCTTTTATCATGATGCCATTTCATCGAGGAAGATGTCTTTGAGGACATAAACAATCTTTGAAGTCTTGGCTTTAGAGGAAAATAACGTAAAATTTTACATGGTATCTTTTTCCCACTTTTAAACTTGGTCTCCCCGCTATGTTTATCCTCTTTCCATCTCGATACGCCACAAATTTTGCAGCATTCAAGAGACTTATCGTCCTTCCAATATAACATGCAATCATTCTTACACGCATCAATTTTTTTGTAAGAAAGCCCAAGGTCTCGAATTATCTTCTTCGCCTCATAATATGAATTTGGCAAGTTCGATCCATCAGGCAGTAAATCATCCTTTAACATCTTCAACAACATCGTAAATGACTCATTACTCCAGTGACCAATACTTTTCATATGAAGCAATTTAACCATAGTAGAAAGTTTGGAGACTTTTGAACCTTGGTATAATGGTTGCTCAAAATCCTTCAAGAGGCCATAGAACTTTTTTGCTTCAAAATTTGGTTCCTCAAGAACATCATCACCACTACTGTTCATATGGTCGCTGCCGAAATCGGGGTACAAATCTCTTAGAATACCATGTATTTCATCCTCACCATCACCCTCTTCAACGTCATTATGATCTGCAGATTCAGAATTTTATTGTCCTTCCCCTAACCTCTCCCCATGGTGATACCAAAGAGTATAATTCTGTAATATCCCATGTACTATTAAATGTGACTTAACTACCTTATGTGTTCTTGAAAAGCCATTACAACATTTGATGCATGGACAACGTATCAACTGCGGTTCTCCCAATCTTGTAAAAGCATAATCCAAAAAACTATCCACCCCAAGTATGTAAGTGTTATCAAGTCGATCATGAACAAGTTCCATCCATAGTTTATTAGGTGCCATAATCTTTGTGCATGTAAAATAGATATAAAATATATTAGTATAATAACAAAAGAAGTAAGAATTAAGAATAAACATGTACTGTGCAGTTACTTTTCTATGAAGAAAGAATTAATCATCCACTTTGGAGTTATGCGTTCATGATAATAGATTCATATCTTATCTAAGAAAACAAGGAGTGCATTATGGTATAGTGAGAAAAAGGAACAATCTTTATTCAATTTATTTCATGTAATCAACAAAAAATAAGGATTGTCAACATTTCTTCATTTTTACGAATGTATGAGATTGAGACCAATCTTAACTAAAATAGTTATGTTAACAGAGAAAATTGAGAAAAAAAAAACATTCATTTAACACATTGGAATTTCAATATCATGAATGGAAGATTTTAATTCATGTTACCAATGCTTATAGTAAATCAATCATAGGGACACAAGATACCACGTCTATCTCCAGAGGAAACATCATTAGGACATTTAAGAAAAAATAAGAAGTCTATTTGCTTGAATTATGATAAGCTCACCTTAGATATTCGAGAGTGAAGGAACTCCAAGTAATATCAATAATCTCTGCATAAACAGAAGAAATAACTGGCAATATAAGTTCTAAATTGGAAAAGGAAAAAATGTGCTTATAAAAAGGCCATTTCAATATGAGCAAAATATACTACTTGTCTCAACAACCTCGTAAAACATTCCAACTTAACATTTCCAGGAGATGTCTAAGTTCATTGGTATTATAACAAAATTTTATACCCTTATCAGAAGTAGTTGTAGCTTGAATGACTCGGATATTCAGGAAAGATGATGCATTAGCTGGCCAAGGTTTAGGAGGTTATAAGACTAAAAAACAGCTCTTTGCCATAGCTCAATGATCCCTCACATAAAGATTAAAAGTAAAAGGACTACAAATTACTGAATGTTATGCACCATAACACCCTTTTTTTTGTGGACAACAATCACCATAAAGTGGTGGTGTACTTGAGTTTTCACCTTCAGTTTGGCACAAAGAGAAGTAAAATCAATTATTCACTTAACCAAAATCATATCTATCTTTAGAGGAGACATCATCAGACCATTCAAGCATATTAAGAAGTCTATTGGCTTGAGTTACGGACTAAGAGCATTCAATATGTCACAGCAAATTCACAAGTCGATTCAAGTAAAAACCAAAATATTGGATCAACTCTCATTTGATGGAATTTTTTAAGGATATCCTGTAGTCAACAACTATGTTTCAAGTGGCATATCCCTCAAATATCGATTTCTGAACTCACACAAATAGCTATACAATGTAAACTAGGGAAGAGAGCCATATGTGTGCTTCATGTTGTTGAGCTAAAAGTTGCTTATCGATACTAACTAATTCCACTAGCGCATTAGACATACCAGCGTGCATTGCAAACTGTTCCAACATTCTTTTTAATTTATTGCGCGCGAATAGAGTGTCAAATAAAATTGGACAGAATATATTGTATCACTCAAATGAAACTTTGGTAACTCACAGCATTAGATCGTGCAGGATCTTTCTCCTGGACAGGCCTCCAGAAAATTGGAAAAATAACAGCCTTGTCATGTTTCTTCAAAATATATTTGCAGAAAATTATTCATAAATACAAGGCCTTTACCATGAAATCGTGGTGGAATCTGAGGACAGGCACAGCGCGACAAAGATCAGAGTGTTACCTTTGTCAGGTAAAAAAAGCTAAGAACTCAGAAGAACAACTAACTGAGTGGAAACAATACTCATAAGAGAGTCGCAAACAAATATTAAATTTATTGTAAAACACATCGATGTCAAAAAATGATACTGAAACTAAAGCAAAGATCATAATTTTCGGTTCTATAACATGAAGCACAGAGAGACAAAGATCAGTGTGTTACCTTTTCAAAAGGGAACCTTGAATACAGAAGGCCAAGAGACAGAATACAGAGAGCCAAACCGACGATCTGCAGGGAGGAAATCAACATGACGAAAGTTAGAGAAATTTCACAATTACTAGTTACAATCCACAATTCAAGCAAGTTCAATAATTTGTGAGATGATTACCTTGATGAGAAGGAGAAGAAACTTATTAGATTTTGAGATTATAGATCCTGCAGGTAGAGCAGCGCAGTAGTAGCAATTTCAAATTGAAGCAGTAAACGGATTTCTATTGGTTTCAAAACAAAGAGAAAGACGTAGGTTTTAGTTCGTGGATGGATCTTATATAACATTAATTGAGCAAGTAGTTGCAGATTTGTAGCAGGTTTCTTCGAAATACAGTAGTTCTTGTTAACAGAACAGAGAGAAAGCTGCAGGGTGTGTTCTATTTTTCAGGTTGGGGAGGGGTTATGCGGAGGGTGGGTAGGGGTCAGAAAAAAAGAGAGGGAAAAAAAGCGCTCTTTTTTCATTAATTTTGTTTTAGCAGCCGGCTATTTTTTTGTTTTAACCACCAAAAATTATCCCTTCGTTAATGTTGTATTAAAAACTAGATTTAACGTCGGGAAAATTTATCGGACGTTATAAGTACACCTATAACGTCTGGATTTAGGTCCCTTCGTTAAAAAGTGGTCGTTAAAGACCCAATTTCTTGTAGTGTTTGTAGTTGCAAATTTTTTTGGAGAACTAGGAATAAAATAGTGTATAAACTACTATACATGGTCTACACTAAATAGATGTTGGATTTATACTAAATTGAATATTTATCATTTAAGTTGGCTATTAAATCATATACCAAAATTGCATAGACTAAAGACAAGATAATATTCAAACGCAATGATAATTAGGTGCCGTGTATTAATAGACAACAAACTTAATGAGTCAGCTAAGTATATTGAGTGGTAGATAATAGGTCAGTGTGTAAATGTGTCGGGTAAATTAAAGGGTGCACTGCCCAAGTCGCATGTCCCGTCGGATTCAATGGAGGAAAGGGAAAAGTCTATCCGGGAACACTGTTTAATCATGACTGTTAGACCCCCCACCCCACCCCATCCCTTCACCTTCTTTATCTATAAATAGGACTGTTTTTTACACTTTTTTTCTACACATTTCAACTACTAAATCTCAACTTTTCTTAAGCTTTTTTCTCCACAGTAATGATGCACCCACCCACCCAAGATGCACTCCTCATCCGCCAAGCATTTGACATACTCATACGAACTATAAACGAGGGTAAGCTGCGCCAAGAGATGAATATTAGGCGCATTGCAAGAATGCTTCGTGCAATGTCCCGCCGCGTCGGTATCAACTCCGACGACCTCATCAACCCCCTGGTTCCCCTTAATTTATATGTTTATTTTAAGTATTTTTAATATTTTAAGTTAGTTTATTTATGCTTTTAGTTTTTTGTTATTTTAAAGAGTTTTCTTTAATCAGAAAACTCTTTATTTTGTAATTATAAAAAATATATGAATGGAATGGGGAAAATTTTGCTGCCGGCATACATGTTTGTGTTGCTATTATTTTTCCTATTTCTACTTTATTTTTATCGAAGAAGATAACTGGATCTATTTAACATAATAATAGACCTACTGAAAACTATAAGCAACTAAACATAGAGACCATGACAAATTTATGCCGTTACCTAAAGTAGATCTGATGAACTTGATAATAAACGATCTGGAGTTTATAAACAACTAAACAAACTTACAGTCATGAAAAAAATGTAATTAACTTAAGACGTATGTACTGAGATCTCCACGTGTCCTCTTGCTTATAGATCTGATAAAGTGATAATAAACTAATTAAAGTGTTTAAACATCTAAACATAGGCGTGAGATTTCTGAAGATCGGATGAACTTGATAATAACCGATCTGATATTTATAAACAACTAAACAAACATAGATTCATGGAAAACTTGTAATTAATTTAAGACGTATGTACTGAGATCTCCACGCGTCCTCTTTCATATAGATATGATAAAAGTGATAATAAGCCAATTAAAGTGTTTAAACAACTAAACATAGACGCGATATTTATGAAGATCTGATGAACTTGATAATAAAAATCTGAAGTTTATAAACAACTAAACATAAAATCATGGAAAAAGTGTCCTCTTGCTTATAGATCTAATAAAAGGGACAATAAACCACGTCAAATATACAAACAACCAAAATAAAGATAAGAGCTATTATACATAAGTTACAAAGTTGGTAATTCACCATTTGACTGGGTATGTAATTGAGAGATACATATAAAAAATCATGTATAATATTCAATTTGGAATTCTAAAGTACGTTACAATTTTTAAAATCACTATGGAATTCTAAATAAATGTGGATTTCTAAAGTAGTTGATAATCAAACATTTAGGATTGACAATTATCACTGCTATACTTGATTTAATATGACTGAAACAATAATTTTTCTAATGATATAATTTTAACATCACACATTTATAATAATAACATTTGGTATGTTGTTGCTGTAACAATATAGTGAATTATAAAAATAAAATATCAATGACTTCCAGTCAAATCATCTGGATTGTACATGGTGGACAATCTATCTTCTTAAGGTGTATCATCTGTAGTGATTAAGGATTAAATTAATGCATTAATGCGTATTCGTTCGTTTAATAATCCCTAAACATATAAATAATTTATTACAAAAGGTGGATGGTGTTATTAATCCATATAACTAAAGCAATGTATTAGTTGCTTCTCACACTACGGTTATCTTCAATATATAGGGAATGAGGTCTTGTTATACCTCTTATCATTTGTATACGTTAAAAAAACAAACGTAATCCAATGTTATTTATAATCATTATAGTGTTAGACTGTATCAATCCATATAACTTAATCAAAGAATTGCTCGCTTCTTACATTACGATCTTCTTCCATGCTTAGAGAAAGAGCTCTTGCTTTCTCACAACCTTAGCACCAGTATACCTTGTATCATATAAGCCATCCATGCCACTCCTTATCAACGTTATTGACCATTATTAAGATACATTATGAAACAACTTTGTTATGCAGGTGGTTTCCTAGTTCGTGGACCAATAAATTAGCACTTAATAGTGTCTAATATAAGTTTTTTATATTATTTTAAGGAAAACCATATGAGTTTACAATCAACCGGATTATATTGAAAATAAAAGATAGTGTCATTTGCGATCGTTAATACATTACCCATCAAGCCAAAATCATCTACATATATCCTAGAGCCCAAACCCCAAACAAAGTGCATGGACCCCAAATCCTAAATACCAAACGTGCGCGTGACAATATACCGAACGGTAACATTTCAAAATACAGCTGTTCAATAAGCGTACAATAGACCCAACTTATGTTAATTAGCATCTTCGAATTAGTTTATTCTTTTTCTTTTTTATTTTGATTTTTTCAACTGTAACTTTTGTTTGCAACGGTAAAAAATTTTCTGCAAATATAAACTGCCGAGTAAATTGATTTTCTCTCTCACACGTCTATCATCAATTGCGATTATAAAACATAAAATATCCCTGACCTTGCAATATACATCATCTTCTTCAGTGGAACCCGATATATGCCATTGCGGTAAAAATGAGAAGCTAAAAATATCAAGGACCCAAACAAATCCTGATCGTAGATTTTGGGGTTGTTGTACGCCGAAGAAAGGTAATTATTTACGTCTATTAGAATTTTCACTAAATACTTAACAAATGTTGCTAATTTCTGGGTTGCTTAAGACAATGGTGGATGTAATTACTTTAGGTGGCATGATGGTCCGCTTCCTTAAGAAATAAGAGAAGTGTTGTCCAGATTAGTCTCCAGGGCAGAAGGAGCGGCGAGGTTTGATTTCACTTAAAAGATCCATGAATATTAAGAACAAGTGAAGCTTCTTAAAATTCTGCTTTTCGAGGCTGATGAATAGAGGGATTTCCTCAAAACCCAACTCAGGGAAGTTCAAATGGAGAAGGAACGACTGCAAGTGAAGTTGAAAGAGGTTGAGGTGCAGAGGGATCGATTTTAGAAGTTGGTGCATAGGCTTCTAATTGGAGCAGTATTTTGCTTAGTCTGTAAATAGTGGGTCTAGTTAATTTTGTTAATGTGATAGGTTAATTATCTTGGTAGTATGATTGATCACTGTGCTCCATTCAATCTTTTGCTCTGTATTGTTAAATGTTTATAATACACCATCCGTGGTAGAAAATCAAAACCACAAGTGGAACAATAAAATCAAACTTAAAACAAGGAGATTTCAAATTTTATAGAGTAGAAGTGGTGGATAATTAAAAAACATAACTGAGATTAACAATACATTAAATGGTTAGAAAGGTTAAACATAAAAATGAATAGCATTATTTTCTAAAATAACACAATGACTAGTTTGGTGGATTAACGTCGTCCATGACATTTGGTGAATTTGGTGGAGATATGTCTTCCTCTATGACATTTGCCTCAGGATGTGGTGGTACACTAAGTGCATCAAGTCTGTGGTTGATCGCTTTGATTTGATTCAACCTGTCATGGGTGTCTACCCATAAGAAATCTCTATTCATCCGCACTTGGTGCCACATATAACCAACCTCGTTTTGCAAAAATGATAATTTCTTAGCGATATCACGCGAGTTGGAGTCTGGCCATTTTGGTGGACTAATTGATAGTTTGAATGCAGATTGTTTGAATTAAAAATGGAATGGGAGAGGCATACATATTTGGAGGGTTTATATAGAGATGACCTTGAAGAGTTACAAAGGTTAGTGAAGAGGCACCACTTATTGAACCAATTAGACTCTGCCACGTGCTTTTATTATCTACCGCACAATCTACTTAGCTTACTGGCTAAGTTTCATGTCTATTAATAAGTGTATACTTTGTTATAATTGTTTAAAATATTATTTTGTCTTCAGTCTATGCACATTTGGTTTATACTCGAACATTGTCCAACATATATAGCATAATAAATCAAACTATATAGACGAAGACGCATAAAATTGCAACTACATCCAAAAGTGAGGTATGTTTCAATGATAGACCTATAACAGTGAACGATCAACTGGTGTGGTTCACCAGATTTTTTAAATTATTTAGGGATCCACAATCGCTTGCATTTTAAACACTAGAAAAATAAATTGAGAAATTATGGTTGATCAACGAAACATGTAACACATTACCACAATGGATTGTCAACAATTTAATATTCAAACTGTCACGACCCCAACCCAGGGCCGCAACAAATAACCGACACTGAGTGTCGATCATCACTAAACCTACTGATAATCTGCTAACCAAGATTATAACTAATAAACTGAACAAGCATAAGCCTAGCTGATAAGAACTGCACAATCTGGAGAGCCGACAAGGCTAATATAAGCTGACATATAAAGACATACTAACTGCACATGTGCATATCTACAGGCCTGTAGGAGTGCTGAATTGAATAAGTACTGGACGGGATAGGGCCCCCGTCATACCAAAACTTGCTGACTGTACACATTTTAAAAGATAAGTAACTCCGAAAGTAAGCGGAGTGACTCCAATAGCTGGTGGATGGTCTACTGATGTGGCCCAAGTGCTAATGTATCTGTACCTGCGCGACATGAAACGCAGTGCCCCAAAAAAGGGCGTGAGTACGATATGTACAAAGTATGTAAGACATGAGCATATAGTATATCATAGCTGAATGAAACTGTAAGGCTGGAATATAAATATGTAAATATGTGCTAAAGAATATCAATGTAGTTGGAAATCTGAAACATGAACTGAATATAAATTGAAGTCTAACTGAATCTGAAACTTAAGACTGAGCTGAACTATACTGATAAATGACTGAAATATGACTGATAACTGGTAACTAGAAACTTGGAACTGATAGTTGTCAACTGATATTGACATTAAGACTGGTGACTTATAACTGACAACTGATAACTGGTACTGAGCTAAAACTAAAGTGTTATCTGACCTGGTACTTGTCTGGTGTTATGGGTTGTATCCCCCCAAATCAGGTAACAGAATATCTAAACTAGCCTTATGTATAGTCATGCGGTGTATACTGTAGCTATATACGCATATATAACAAACCTGGCGGGTGTTATGGGCTATGTCCCCCCAGCCAGTAGTCTCTCTGGTCAGAGTGTATGAATGACACCTGATCACACTAGGTGTATCAACTCTGCCTGAACCAAAGGATTTGTGTCCCCCAGATGGGTAGTATCACACGTGACCAGACTGTGCATCCAATGTCCAGCCTCTTTGGGGGACTCCAAATCACACATAAGATGATCACAATATAAGCATAAGCATGTATGAGGCATAACACATATGGCAACAATATATATGAACTCAAAGGAATGATAAGAAACCACTATATGGAATTATAGACACAACCTAGAACTCTGAATTTGTCCAACTCCTGGGATTTCCATAAAAATTTCAGCCCTAAAATGGGATGCTCTGCAAAAACAAAACCAGCACTATAATATACACGGGAATGGATACCCGGCTAAAATGATAACATAAATATATTAAATGGATAATAAGATGAGACGACTAGGCGACATAACAAATACGCAGACAGAGTCTCTGGACAGCACCACTGCCTTGTCTTACGACCTAATTTTTAGGGTCTAAATCATAGTTATAGACTTTATAGTCTTCATAAAAGTTGTAGATATAAGTCTTAGAGTTTCATAAAATCTTAAATCATCTCAATATCAACTTCTTACAAAGATTTATGCTCTAACTACTAACAATAGTCCGAAGATAAAAATAATTTTTCAGATTTTGAGCCAACATTTTGTGTTGCTGTTTGGACATCTTTCACCTTGGTTTTTCATAACAGATTAAGCATATAAATGGTTCTCTTGATTCCATACAATTTTCCCACAAGAAACATCAAGTTTGAAACTAAGACAAGCTTCAAAATCTACAAGATAGATGCGTTGTCGAAAGAACGGTTTAGCCTTACATACCTTGATGTTTTTTTCTTCTAAACCTTGTTTCCCTTGAATTCAAAACTTTCCAAAGCTTATACAAGCTATAACACAGAAATTAGGTACTTTACTTAGCAATGAAGTAATTCTAAAATTCAAGCTATAGACGAAATTGATGTTAGTATAACGTTACCTTAACCGCGTAGAGCGTTTCGATGCAATCTGTCTTCAATTTCTTGTTAAGATTGACATTCTTCCTTCAAAACCATAAGAATGGCTTTTACTCTCAAGAAGGGACTGCTTCTCTTGTGTGTTTTCTGTAAATGACGAGAAAAGAGATAAGTTTCTCTTTTATATTAAAAATATTTCATTTCTAGTCCTCTTTTTGGCTTGACTTTTGATGGCCATATCTCTTTATCCAGACGCCGTTTAAGCAAACATGAAAGAGCATAGGAAACTAAACTCCAAGACTTTCAATTTAGTATATGATATTTCTCCAAAAGAAATCATATAACACATAGAATTAATTGCTCAAAAAGCTTCATCACAAGGCAAATCCTTAGTCGGTTTTTCCGAAAATAAAATCTGATTTTTCTCAAACTTTATATTCAACATATAAACGTCATAAATAGTTATATTATGACTTTAAACTTACTTAAATCATTCTGAACATGTCATTAGTACAATATATGTTACTTTAGATACACAGGGTATAACACAAACAAGGTAATAAATACCAGACAAGTCTAAACAATATTATTGTTAACTGTTCATCAAAATATAAACGACGGAAAAAATCAATCTTTATTCTCATCATTGTCAATCAACTCTTTGTTCAGACTATTCAAGACACCTGAAATTTGTAGTTGAGGTCTTCAACATCTTCTCCAACTTCTCCATTCAAGTTAGATTCCAATGCAACATGGGATGGATCCTCCACTTCATAAAACTGTTCCTCAGCATCCTCACTATTTTCATCAGCACTTCACTATCATTCACACTGGCTTCCTCTCCAACATTAGCATTGGTGGCATCAACTGCATTTGCATTGTCATTGGTGTCATCAACTTCACCATCAATTGCTTTGGCATTGGCATTGCCATTGGCCCTTTCATCTTCTCCTGATTCATATCCATTTCTACCCTCACGAGCATAAGCATTTTTTTAGAAAATTGGTGTTAGTATGTTGAAACATGGATTTAAAAATGGCAAAATGAGTTCTTAAGCTTATTACTGTCTATTATTGCTTGAGTGTGGATGCAGTTTCAAATAAGAAGAGGGATAAGGTAGCGAGTTTTGTGGTCTGAAAGTGGTTCTTACTTTCTTTAAAACTCTCTTTGTTAATGGAACTTTTTACTTCTGTGAAATGCTGATCTATTTTTGAATGGCCTTTACCAGGTTGCTTTTTATGATTCTGAATGCACTTTGAAAAGGGAAGGAAGTAGATGTTGTTCTCTGTTGTCTTGTTTTGGTAATACATTTGGGGTAGGGTTTGAGTTTCATAGGCTAAAAAGTTACAGGTTCTCTAGTGCTCATGATCTGTTAACTGCTTACTTAAAGGAGGTTCTTGTTTGGTAATTTTTTCTGGTAGGTGAAAGCATGCTGAAATTTGAAGTAAACCATGAAAGCATCTATTTCTAACGTCTCGTCTTGTGGTGGAACTAATATGGTATGGTTTGGAAAGATGCATCATTTTCTTTGTGTTTGTCAGTTACAAGTTATGAGAGATAGCACAGTACACTCACATCGCTGTTTTATAATTTATCTTAATCTTCAAAAGGTTGTGTACTGC
The DNA here is from genome assembly GCA_029990575.1 of Petunia axillaris subsp. axillaris. Lineage (NCBI taxonomy): Eukaryota > Viridiplantae > Streptophyta > Magnoliopsida > Solanales > Solanaceae > Petunia > Petunia axillaris. Next base: position 21,217,593 of record JARKNS010000009.1, read on the forward strand.
TATGCTTAGGACCTGAATCTTTGCTAAGTTTTTATTTCCCTGTGCATACATGAACTGATCTAATTGCATCTTTGGACATGAATAACTTACTGGTAGTTGTTATTGCTATTTGGAAAAATTTGAGAACCCCGTGTATGCTTAACTATATGCATTGTAAGCTGCTTAGGGTTGTGGTCGTGCTAGACTTTGACGAACCTTGTTGCTAAATTTTGCTACCGTTATTGGAGAACTGTTTTGGATAGTTAGCTGAGTCTAAAAGTCATTTTGCTTATTTATTTTTCTTCCCTGGTACACTAATATATTGATTCATGAGCATCTTGTATTAATTTTCTCTATATCCATTGACGAGTTTGGAGCTTGAAATAATAGATTTTTGTGACGATTAGAGCTTGAGTTGTCTCGTCAGTGCTAAATTGGAGAGCCCTATGGTGTAATCAGCGGGTGAGGATGAAGCATACTGAAGATGAAGCTGAAAACATACTGAAGAGAAAACATACTGAAGATGAAGCAGCAGCTAAGAGTAAAACAAAGCAATATTTGGAAAAGATGAAGCTGAGCATCAAAAGGAAAAGGAGAAGCCACTAAGAAGGAAATGCAAGGCATCAATCCCTGTTCCAGCTGAAAGAAGAAAATCAGTCTAGCAAAGATGGGACTGTTTGCAACCATAAAAGCAGCTCACAGCTAAGCAAAAGTCAGAAATAGTTCAAGGAGCATAAACAAGGCAATTCCTCAGAGATACATATTACTAGGGAACCCTTCAAACTTTGTCTTTAATGTTTAGTTGCCCAGAGGACAGTGCAATATTTTAATTTGGGGGAGGGGGGAAGCTTAATTGTTTTGGGATGACACGATTTCTTGATTGTGATGTACTTTAACTCGGTGAATTTGGTAAAATTGATCTTTCTTAAGTCTTTTCATTTTATATTTGTATATGATTTTGCAGTAACCTTTATTCTTGTTTATTAGTTTATTTTGTGTTCTTAGATAGTATCCTATTATAAGAAAAAGAAGAAAAAAAAAGAAAAAAAAACTTTCAAAAACAAAAAGTGCTCCCATGAATTATGCTTTGGATGTTGCTTTTTTTTTTAATCTCATTCACCTTTGTGATGCGTAGGCATCCCACTTGGGTGCGAAAACTCCATTTGGGTTCGAACAACCATTTTCATTATAAATACCATTTTTGTATAATTTTTTTGAAATAACCTTATGATTTTTCTTTGTCGTGGTTCTTTTCCAAGGAAGTTATTATTTTGAACTTGAAATCTTTAGGACTAATTTAGTAGTTGTTGTAAATAATGATGATTAGTTATGGATTTTTGCTCCTTAGCCAACTTTTGGCATGTTTGGTACCACCACTATTTGATCCTTGCCATGTGAAACTTATTAGAAATTAAAAAGCAAAGTAAATTGGTAGATTGTGTTATGATCTTTAAATTCAAATTTTGGCTCTTGTGCTCACTTATTAGGTTTCATTAGACTATGACTAAGCTTTATAGTTCAATTGCTTTTAATTGGGACTTTAATATAATTGTCTTCCTCTCTTTGCTTGTGCCATGTATGGTGAGGTATTGGTGTGTTTATTTGAGCACTTTAGATCTAGAACTTGATGAATAAAAGAGGAGAAAGACTAGTGCGTAATCCCCAATTTAACAAGGTGTAAGTGCAAGGAAAAAGAAGTGTGCTTTTAATTTTTGTGTGGTGTAGTGCTCAAGGAGGTGTGTAGTCACTATTTGCTTAAATTTTATCCCACCTTTGACCAAAAGCCTACATTACAACCTTAGCTAAGTCCTAATTGATTTTGAGCCAAGCATTCCTACATTAGTGGAGATGTACATGAAGGGCAAGCATATGATATCTTTTGTGTGCAAGTTGAACTTTTTTGAGAGAGTGAGTGAATTCTTCCTATCATATATCCCATTTATGTTTGATATTTCATTTTTGTGTGTTTGGGATACTCTCTTGTGTGGTGTGAAGGGCACTTGTGAAGTTGAGATTGAGGAAATTTTTTCACTTTCCAATTGAGGTAAGAGAATAAAGAAGTAAGCTCTTGTGATAAAGAGGCAAACTTTGAAAGTCTTGTGTGATGACGTGATTGCCTTTTGATTTGTATCATTAATGAGCACTTGGTTTTGTAAAATATAGTGATTTGAAAAACAAAGTGTAGTTCACATGGTTTGGCTCAATTGTTGGTACCAACCTATGTCATGGTTGTTGAGTTAAAATAGTCTTTGACTTGTTGAGGCCTTATGAATATGTGCTAAAAATTATTGAAATGTAATTTTGAATTTAGTTATGTGTGCTATGCTTGAGGACAAGTAATAGTTTAAGTTTGGAGGTGTGATGTGTGGCTAAACCACCACACATTACATACTTATACTTGAGCTTTTGTTGTGTTAAATTGATGAAATAAGTGCACTTATCATGAATTTTTTGCATTTTGTAGGTTGAATATGTTGGAGAAGAGTTATGGGAGAAACAAGGAAAACAAGAAGCCAAGTTGAAAGAAAAAAGAAAAGTGGCTAGTCTGTCAAAAGCGGCAAAAAATTGGCTATGCGTGAAAACAGTGACTAAGTTCACAGCGAAAAAGTGGCTAGCGGGTAAACTTTCAGCACTAGGGTGGCTACTTGACAAAAAATCAGTTGTTTCTTCATTTTAACCGTTGGGAGAATTATGGAAAGGCATTGTATTTTATTTGGCAACATATAAATAGTTAGTAGTCTTTAATTTTACATATCTTTGGCTATTCTTCCAAGCTTGGGAAGCAAAAACCATCAACAATCTTTGGAGATTGAAGATTGGGTGCACATCAATGAGAAATTCTTTATCCATTTATTTAAATCCTTGATTTGTACTACTACATTTTGATAGTTGATGTAATCTTGGATATGATTATATGAATGTTTCATGACTAGGTTTGCATATTGTTGGGTTTTGATTATCTAGCTTCTATCACTTTAATTTCTTAACTTTGGTGCTCATGACACAAGCTACTTGCTTATTTAACTAGCTAAAGACTCGGGAGAGATTAACTAGTTTAGGATAACAGAGCTAGAAAGGATTTGGGTTGATAGGCTATTTCATATGCTAACCCATCTAAAAGGAGTTACACTCGGGAGAGGTTTTCTTTCCTTGGGTCCATAAGTAGTGCTTTATGCGCTCAACTATGGCTCTGACAAGCGCCGTTAAGGTAGATCCCTCTTAGGCCGGGAGGATTCTAGAGATTACATTAGAACGACTCGACCATAATATATAAACCACGTGCTATATTTGCATCCTCGGCTCCGAATTTGTCTTCCTTGGTTGTGATAAGGCCATTGATCACCTTTACTTATTTTTCTAGTGTAGTTAGTGGTTGTTAATATTGTTTCATCACCTTGTTATCCTTGTTTGGCTTAATGAAATAGGTTTAGTTCATCCGCTACTTTAATCACATCACATTGTTCATTGTGGATTTGACTGTAAATTATATTGTGACTGTCATTCATATCTCAATTCGAGGTGTGTGTTGAGCGTTGTCACTTTTGCAGAGTGATCGTCAATGGTCTTTCCTATCTGGGGTTCATTATCACCAACTTCAGCATCCATTAAACCAGTTTCCTCAACTAGAGAGATTGATTGTCATTTGCTGCTGGATTTTTATTACTTTCAAGAACTTCACTTTCAACCACTCTACCACCTGTAGACTGATTGTCATCAGCTCATGGATTTTTAGCACTATCAGGAACTTCACTTTCTGTCACTTTACCACTTGTAGACTGATTGTCATTTGCTGTTGGATTTTTTGAAACGACCTTAGGTAGACGTTTCGGAAGTTAGGGCTCCGATTGGCGTGCTGATAATTTTATAATCTTCGTATGGTCTATTAGGACCTGTCTGTAAAATTTGAGCTAAATCAGACCTCGTTTGGTACGTATCGGAAGAAGATTTCAGTTTTTATTATCGATAAATATTAAAAAGAGATTTTCGAGCTCGATTTTGGCGAATGAACTCCAATTCGAAATTCGAAAGCGCCGCTAGGTTCGTATGATTATTTTTAATTTTTGTGAACTTTCGAAAGTGAATTTCGAGGTTGTTCGGCTATTTTCTGCTAAAATGCTGAAAGTTAAATAAGATGACTTTTTTTCATTTAATTTGCATATTGAGTTTCGGGAGTCTGATTTGAGATCCCTCTTAGCAAGTGTGTTACATATATTTTGTATAACTTACTTGAGAAATTTGAGATTATTTCGAATTTCGTAGGGTTCTATTTTAATTTTAGTCGTCGTAGCGAATTTTCAAAAAAAAATGTTGAAGTCGGTTGGCTAAGGATTATATATAATCCTTAGCATTAGCTACTTCTACATGGGGGAAATGAGAATAGAGAAAAGGAAACGAACAGAGAACGAGAGACAAGAAACGCGAAAAATAATACCATAAAATGAGAAAAGAAAGGAAAAAGAGTGGGGAAAAAGTAGAATTTTTACCCCGAAACATTCATGTAATGATCTTAATGGATTATTTTAGTTATTACGTGTGTTTGAATATATTTTGACGGTAGAATTGAGATATTAGACATCATTTTAATAAGTTCAATTAATAGTTTAAAGGGTTAATTGGACCTTGATAATGGAATTGAGTATATATTCGTACTCAGTGAGTTATGGGTAATATATAAACATAATTTATTTAGGGTTTGGTTATGTGACCTTAAACCCCGTACATAGGCCTGGCCTGCGTATTGCGTATGCGAATAGGGTATCAGGTTCCTACCTGGATTGCCCTAAGATGTGAGGAATGAAACCTTTAGCCTAATTTGATATATTTTTCTGCTTATTGAACACAGCGGGATCATTTGGCAGTGAATCCAAAGGACAAAGCGGTTATTGAGTGGTTGTACTAACGTTGTAACAAGGTAAGTGTTTGTATCCATTTCTTTGGTGGCCCTGGCCTTGTGGATATTCTACCACGTGTTCCCTACGTGTGTAGCTGCCGATAGGCGTACTCATTACGCCTTAGCTTTGGATTTACATTGTATAGTATATGTTATGCCCTGTTGTTAGTATTGCATTGAGCATATGAGCATTGCACTCTAGTTTTGAGCTTTGCATATACTTCCCAATAATCGATGAGAGTCACGAGCCGGTGAAGGGTCATTATATACTTCCCGGTAATTGATGAGAGTCCCGAGCCGGTGAAGGGTCATTATTGCATATACTTCTCGGTAATCGATGAGAGTCCCGAGCCGGTGAAGGGTCATTATTGTATATACTTTCCGGTTGGCGATGAGAGTCCCGCACCGGTGAAGGGTCATTATTGCGTATACTTCTCGGTAATTGATGAGAGTCCCGAGCCGGTGAAGGGTCATTATTACATATATTTCCCAGTAATCGATTAGAGTCCCGAGCTGGTGAAGGGTCATTATTGCATATACTTCCCGGTTGGTGATAAGAGTCCCACACCGGTGAAGGGTCATTATTGCATATACTTCCCGGTTGGCTTTGAGAGTCCCACACCGGTGAAGGGTCATTATTGCATATATTTCCCGATAATCGATGAGAGTCCCGAGCCGGTGAAGGGTCATTATTGCATATACTTTCCGGTAATCGATGAGAGTCTCGAGCCGGTGAAGGTATCAGGCACATGTGACTGCATTGCATCATACCGCATTCATCTCATCTCATTGCACCGCATACTGACTAGTGTGTGACTATTGTGTTGTGTTTTGTGTATCCGGCATGTATACTATGTTGTGGACATATTTCAGTTTGCCTGTTTCTGGCTATTTAGTATCCTTAATTGGTTTATATGCTTTAGTTATATGGATCGGGTTGCACGCCGCGACAGTATGAATATATGGATCGAGTTGCACGCCGCGACAGTATGAATATATGGATCGGGTTGCACGCCGCGGCAGTATGAACATGTGGATCGGGTTGCACGCCGTGACAGTATTATGTTCGGGATACTTAAATACCTATATGTTCTGTCTATCTTATGTCCCTAGTTGTTTATGAGTTTATGATTACATACGTGTTTCCAGTTATTGTCTGGCTCTGCCCTTTTATAATTTAAATAAGAGGAATTTGGTGTATCTGTTTTTCTTCTCCCTGGCTAGCTATCCTATTCTTTAAGGTAGCTAGTCTGCCCCACTTATTGAGTCCTTTTGACTCACTCTTGTTTGTTGTTTGTCCTTGTCTATCTATTTCGTTTCGACAGGTTCGCTCCAGCTGGCTGGGTGAGCCTGCTTTTATTCAGGATGGCCACCAGTTCTATGTTTATTATTTCAGTTGCATTTTGCTCCCTTCATGAGGTATCTGTCTTCTTTCGTACTCTTAGATGTCTAGTTTGGATAGCCCTAAACCTAGTATGTTGGGTAGTCAACTGTAAATTACTTTGTACAGCTTAGAGGTATCAGTATGTCTATGGTTTTTCTAAGTCTTTTTTTCTTATTTATAAGTTGAATTTATATTTATTTACCGAATTTAGTCGATAAGGGTTCGCCCGACGGGTTTAGGGGAGGTGGTCGGGTGCCCGCACGGCCTAGCCGAAAATTTGGGTCATGTCATTTTTAACACTATCACGAACTCCACCACTTGTGGATTGATTGTCATCTGCTTCTGGATGTTTATCAAGTTCAGCAACTTCAGTTTCATCTCCTTCACCACTTGGAGATTATTTTCACCTTCTGCTGAATGTTTATCCATCCCAGCAACATCATCTCCTTTAGATTACTTCTTCGCCTCTTTCTCTTTGAGTTTCATTCTTATGATATTTATCTTTCAAGCACTTGGATTATCTATATTACACAACTTCGACCTTGCCATTACTTTATCACATACAGAACCATGTCAAAAAAAGTCTAAATAAACCCACTTGATTAACTATACTAAAGTAAAATGAGCAAATCAATAAACAACAAAAAAGAAAAATTGGAGAAAACAATAAACAAAAATCTTAAATTTTTTCGAAAAACACCATTGACATTTTTTCATAACTTCTCACCTGAATTTGGGATTTCTTCAAAATTCTTCAACTGCTACTTCAAATCTTTCATAAAGCAAGACAAATTTTTATTCAACTTGTAACTTAGGCTAGATTTGAACTTGAACAACGTTTAGGAGAGAAAACTAACTGAAGAAATTGAAGATTCCCGAAAAATTAAGAAAGAGGGAAAACATGTTTGTTTTGAAGCTTTGGTAACTCGTTTTTTATTTTGACCAATTTGGATAACCTGGTTTTATGTTGATTTATATACTTTTAAGCAATATTCACTTATACCCACAAGTTTTTCTATTTTTAATTAAGCCCCCGCATCCCACTTAACCACAATTAGCATTTTTCCACAATAAAAATAAACCAAAAAGAAAAGGAAAGGTCATTTTTTTAAATGAAAACTTTAGAGGGTCTTTTACCTAAATCTTCTCATGATATAGGTATAAGTCAAATCACTAGAAAAGGACACACCTACTTGTCATACCCGGTTTTAAACTCAACTCGGAGCGACTCAGGTTTCAGGTTTGACTGGTAATCGTTCGAGTTAAGAGTTGGAGTCAGCCACCTAATATAGATTTCTAAGGTGTATTAGGTAACCTAAGCATCTAAGGTCAAGTCTTTATTAAACTGGTCTAGTTTCAGAGATTCGGTGGGTAAGAAGTCCAAATGACTTGGGGAAGAAGGTGTTAGGCACTTCCCCAAGTCCCACGAAAGGTGGTTCCTACCCGAGTCTATATTTTGGGATGTCTATACAAGGTATGTGTTATCACATGTGTTACTAACTTATATGGCCAAATTCACAATCAATTTATAAACTAAGTCCAATTGGATAAGTCTAGGTAACATGCATATATTTGGGCTTCACATTTTATACATACAACCTATATTCCACGTCTAGTCGTATTTATGGCCTCTACTATAAATGCCTAATCGAAACATGGTCAAATCTGCAAAGAGTGTCAAAAGCAGCTTATTTGTGCAATTTCAGCGTCTGTGTCATATTTACACAAATAGGCAGTTTTAGCAAAATGATTTCAGAATTTGTCAAAAACCAATTGGGGGTTGTTTTTTGAAATAAAATAGTAGCCATTTAGGGTCGGTGTGACTCGTCATTAATTGTCGAGCCCTAACCTTTATGGCTATTTTGCTTTTGGGGTCAATCTTTGAAAGGGGGATGTGTTGGGCTGTTTTTGAAAAGACGGGTACACGGAAGCATACAAATGCAAGTAGGGGGTTGTCACAAGTAAATATAAGTGTATAAGCATGCAAATACATGAATAAGTGGTAATATACTTTAAAAAATACGTATAATAGTTTGTACATGTGACCCCAATACTTATACACCCCTATACACTATTAGATTAGTGTATAAGAGCTTAAAGTAGGTCAAAAATCAGTTTAACACATAAAAGGCCACATTTAAAAAAACTGTTTTGGGCCTGTATTATTTATGGAAAGAGAGGGGCAATTTTTATTTTACAGAAAACATTCCAATTTTAGGCAGCTAGTGCACATACAACACCTGTTACTACGATTCCCAGATTTTACGTTGAAAAGCGTGCTTTAAACATTGCAGTTTCAGTTCTAAGGCCTGCGTATGTTAGATACGTTGTATCAAAGCAATGTTATCGTACTGAAGTTATGCTCAAAAAATGTAAACTCGGAATATAGATCAAAGTATTGTTTAGTCTTTTATCCAGAAATTGTCATGCAAGTTTAACTATCCAAGATCATGATTTTAGGATGAGAGATGCGGCACATAGGAGAGGAAGGTTAAGAAGGGGGCCCCTGGGTAGCCATTGTATATGGCTCACTTTCATACACTCATGTCGAAACCTGTTTTAGCATACTTTTAGGGTACAAACAGGGAACCTAGCAAATACAACGTATAGGGGGTCTAGCAAAGTAAGAGAAGAGCATGAGCAAGTGTCCTGTGAACACTTAGTATTGGCCTGCAATGCCCATACTTATTGATGGGAACTATAGTGAAAACACCTGCATATTAGAAGGCTGGTATATCCTAAAAGGCTATCCTCAAGAGGCTGCACAAGAGGTTAGTAGAGAAGGCCTACAGGAAGCTCAAACACACACATATACAGTCTACACATAGGAGAACATCATGCTTCAAAAAAGAAGGCAGGAGATAAAAGGATTACCTCAGGGTTTTTTGGGAAAACAAGTGCACATAATGGGAATATAAGCAGCTATGAATGCAGTAAAGAAACTATCACCAGTGAGGGTGAGAGTCTCTTGTTATTAGTGAGCAGAGAGTGAATTTAGAAGGAAGGATGTGTTGCATGTATTTTCTAAGTGTTTCAGCGTGTGTCTGTTCTTTTGTTAAAGGTGAAAAGGCTGGTTTATATAGATATGATGTAGGAATTCAAATTTCAGACAGGTAAACATGCATAAGGAAAGGTTATATTGTTCCCAAGATTAGCAAAGATTCCCTAGCATCCTTTCCAAGTATAGGCTAAATCAGAATCCCTAAATTTAAGGAAAATCATATAAACGAAATTCTAGGCATCAAGTCTTCTTAGTCCTTACTGGTAATGGAGTCCAAGTTCAAGAGAATCAGTGTACAAACATGTTTTAAGCTATTCTAGGTTCGAAATCATGGATTATTCTAATAGATTTCAATCAAGACTCTAATTGATACTATGCCAATTGCCAAAACATATTCCATTCAAATACCAATCAAAGAGTGTAAATTGAACAAAATCAGGATCCTAAAATCATGTAAACAATATTTTAGCCTGAGTGAAGTCGTATAATCATGGAACTGTGTAGCTTGAATAGGATAGGTGACCAAGTGCATTGCAAAACATGTGGGACAATCAGGGTTAAGCTTCAAACTGTTATAGATCCTAAAGATAGGGATTTGATCAATAAAACACAGGATATAGGCTGCATTGAAATTCAGGCACACGAAGGTTCAAGCAATACTCAAATTTGATAATGTTAGGCAAGAACTAATAATCATGTGGACTTTTACCCTAATCGATAAACAAGTAACAAATCATGATTATTCACATACGAACTTAGGCTAGTTTTAGGTTTAACATCACACAGGTCTAGGAACAATTAGAGAAAAGAAAATAAAGTTAGGGGTTACCCGTTTAAGGCTTGAGTCGGGTCAAACTTGACCCGTCTCAAACGTGCTTCGCATGAAGGATTTTCTTCCTTCTTTGGTGGTGGTGACGCCTTAAGCCTCATTTTAAACACGGTCAGAAACTTCTCCGGCGACAGAAAACCTCCATTGATGAGAGGTTAACTTTGACCTCCGTCGAAATAACAAAATAGTATAGGGGCTTTATTTCGGACATTTAGAGGAGTGTGGGGGTGTAATCTGTTTTGGATTTGGCCGGTTGAAATGGCCGGAATCCGGCGATGTCAGTAGTGACCTAGGGTTTCATCGAGAGAGAGAGATGAGGGGAATGGCGGCGTGAGCTAATGAGGAGTGAGGGAGAGAATAGGTTTTGGGGGGGGGGGGGATGCGTTGGATAATTAAAAAAGGAAAATGCATTTCTGGCCATTGGATCGTGTATGTGGAGGGCTGAGATTTAGCCACGTAGGCCTGGTGTGGAGCTGAGGTGTCTAAGTGGTGTGATGTGTGTGTATACGTGTATATATGTATGTGTTGTATAAAAATAGTATAAAATGTATATAAATGCGTAGAAAAATCGTATAAAATGCTTATAAAATTATAAAAATAAGAGAATTAATTTTGAGGACCAAATGAATAAGGAAGACTATTATTTTGAATTTTAAAATAATTTATGCAATTTTCTAAAATAGGAGTAATTTTAAAAATAGTAATTAAACGTGTAAATTTTGTAGATACCCGTAGTTTTGCGCCGGTGCTTTGAAAAATAGCTTAATTAATATGTGTGTGTGAAGTAATGACTTTGAATAGGGGTGAGTGTGGGGTAATCGTATGGCTATCAGTGCAATTTTATCTGGATAATGGCTATTGAAACAGGAGGGACAAAATTAGGTGTCAACAGCTGCCCCTTTTTTCCCGGGGATGATGAAAGAGCCTTTGGTCAAACACGTTGACAGAACGACTAATTTTGCCGCGACTCTAGAGAAATGCTTACTGTTTGCAAGAATTAGATCGCAACGTTTGCGTTGCCCGATTGTATATCCTGCAATAAAGGTGAGTCTGCAAAATTGTGTGTGTATAAACAAATGTAAAACGTACCTTCCCGTTGGGCTGGACTATCTTTCCAGGATTCTTTACCGTATGCAGATGTGTCTGTTATGTCTGACTGTGTATCCTTTGATGTGCCAAGTGTTAAATTCGACATCGGGTTGTGTACCCTCAGTCAATGCATTGCGCTGTGTACCCTCAACAAGAAATAAAATGACAGAATCGACATCGGGCTGTGTACCCTCAGTCGACGCATCGGGTTGTGTACCCTCAATCGATGCATCGGGCTGTCTACACTCAACTAATTTAAAATGATATAATCGACATCGGGCTATGTACCCTCAGTCGACGCATCGGGCTGTGTACCCTCAATTAATTTAAAATGACATAATCGACATCGGGCTGTGTACCCTCAGTCGATGCATGGGGTTGTGTACCCTCAGATAATTTAAAATGACATAATCGATATCGGGCTGTATACCCTCAGTCGACGCATCGGGCTGTGTACCCTCAGCTAATTTAAAATGATATAATCGACATCGAGCTGTGTACCCTCAGTCGACGCATCGGGCATTGTACCCTCAGCTAATTTAAAATGACATAATTGTAATCGGGCTGTGTATCCTCAGTCGACACATCAGGCTGTGTACCCTCAGCTAATTTAAAGTGTAGTAAGAGAGATTGGATAACCTTTTGTAGGAGCATGTTTGTCATGTGCTGTCGGGTTGCGTACTTTCATGCCACCCAAAGAAAGATTGGTGAGTTTTGCGGGGTAGTTTGGTTTGTGCATCCTTAGCTTGCTTTGTGCCTGCTTCCAATGAGTGTCGGGACCTCGGACAAGCTGATAGGGATATATATAAAGTGGTAAATAATGCAAGTATCTTTGAAAAACTTTTATGAGGAAAAAAATGAAATGAAATTTTTTATCCCCATTGAGTCACGAGCCGCGTTATGTAAAGTGATGGTTGCTGCTCCAAATTTCATTAAATGAATTTTGAGGGCGACCTCAAAATTCTGCCACAGTTCTTGCTTGAAATTTTTGAGAGGATCTCAAAAATTTCTGCCCCAGTGTCAACTATGTTTGTCCTTTAGGAATTTTTTAGACTTTCTCAAAAATTTCTGCCCCAGTGTCCGCTTTATGGGAAAATGAAATTTTTGTATTTATGTGACCGAACCTTGGGTAGGTTTCCTACGTATCCCACTTGGAGAATCATGTCGTAACGTAGTTCAAGATTACATGATGTATTGCAGATTAATGAAACCGCTAACTAGTGTAGGCTCTTATACATAGTATCTTTTGACGCCGTCTGAGTTGATCGGTTTTGGCCAAACTTCTCCGTCCATTTCTGCTAGTATCAGTGCTCCTCTGTTTAGAACTCGGTGAACCATGTACGACCCTTGCCAATTTGGTGCAAATTTTCCCTTTGCTTCCTCTTGATTGGGGAATATCTTCTTTAGTACTAATTGTCTGGGTTCGAAGAATCTCTCTCGAACTTTCTTGTTAAATGCTTTAGCCATTCTCCTCTGATATAATTGCTCATGACATACTGCATTTAGTCTCTTGCCATCGATGATGGCCAGTTGCTCCTTTCATCCTTTGACCCACTCAGCGTCTTTCAACTGTGTTTATTGAATGATCCTCAAAGATGGTATCTCCACCGCTGGTATTACTGCCTCAATATCATACACCAGCAAGTAAAGAGTAGCCCCTGTTAAATGTTCTCACTGTGGTGGGATACCCTAACAGAGCATATGGTAAATTCTCATGCCATTGTTTTGAATTGTCTGTCATCTTGCGCAATATCTTCTTGATGTTCTTGTTGGCTGCCTCGACCGCGCCATTCAATTGGGGTCTATATGCAGTGGAATTGTGATGCTTGACCTTGAAAACTTCACAAGTTTCTTTTATTAAGTCACTATTGAGATTGGACCCATTGTCTGTGATGATGGACTCGGGAATGCTGAATCGACAGATCATTTTGAAAGTTAGCCACCACTTTCTTTATCATTGACTTGTATGAGTCAACTTCCACCCATTTTGTAAAATAATCAATAGCTACCAATATGAAACGGTGTCCATTGGAGACAACTGGCTCGATGGGTCCTATGACATCCATTTCCCAGGCGGCGAAAGGCCAAGATGATCCCATGACATTTAATTCATTAGGAGGCACTCGAATCATATATCCGTGGACCTGGCATTGATGACATTTCTTTGCGTGCCTTATGCAATCATGCTCCATTGTCATCCAGAAATAACCGGCCCTCAAAATCTTCTTTGCAAGTACGAAACCGTTCATATGTGGGCCGCACGTCCCAGAGTGTATTTCTTCCAACAGCCTAGTAGCTTTCTTTGGCGTCCACACATCTCAGCAATCCTAGATCAGATGTCCTTTTGTATAGGACTTCTCCGTTAAAAAAGAAACCATTTGCCAATCTCCTCAATGTCTTCTTTTGGAGGCTCATTGCATCCTTTGGGTAAATTCCATCTTTGAGAAACCCTTTGATATCGTAGAACCAAGGTTGTTCATCTGATTCTTCTTCCACATGATAACAATATGTTGTCTGCTTTCTCACCGATACGGGTATTGAGTCAATGTAATTCTTGTCAGGATGTTTGATCATGGAAGATATGGTGGCCAAAGCATCCGCGAACTCGTTTTGCAGCCTGGGTTCATGCCGGAACGCTATCTTTGTGAATCTTTGCTTCAGCTCTTTTATGCATTCGAGGTATGTCAATATTTTGGAGTTCTTTGCTGTCCATTCTCCCCGAACTTTGTGAATCAACAAGTCGAAGTCTCCAATTGCCAGTAGCTCTTGTATGTTCATGTCTACCGCCATTCTAAGGCCCAGGATGCAAGCTTCATACTCTGCCATATTGTTGGTGCATGGAAACCTCAGTTTGGCTGTGATAGGATAGTGTTGACCAGTCTCTGAAACTAACACTGCTCCAATGTCGACTCCTTTGAAATTCACTGCTTCATCGAAGAATAGTCTCCAACCGTCATACTCCTCTGTGATATCCTCTCCTGCGAACATGACCTCTTCGTCGAGGAAATAAGTGTGCAGAGGTTCATAATCATCTCTCACTCGATTTTCGGCCATATGATCAGCCAGGCCCTGAGCTTTTACTGCCTTTTGAGTGACAAAAGTAAAGTCGAATTCACTGAGCAGCATTTGCCATTTAGCCAATTTTCCAGTGGGCATTGGTTTTTGGAAGATATACTTGAGAGGGTCCATCCTTGATATCAGCAATGTTGAGTAGGACGTCAAGTAGTGCCTCAAATTTTGTGCTATCCAAGTCAGCGCACAACACGTGCGTTCCAGTAATGTGTACTTGGCTTTGTAGGGAGTAAATTTCTTACTCAGATAGTATATCACTTGCTCCTTTCTTCCAGTTGAGTCATGTTGCCCCAATAAGCAACCACATGCTGAATCTACCACAGACAGGTACAAGATCAGAGGTCGCCCAGGTTCAGGTGGAACCAGCACGGGCAGACAAGACAAGTACTCTTTTATCCAATCAAAGGCCTTTTAGCAGTCCTCTGTCCACTCGATCACTGCGTCTTACTTCAGTAACTTGATGATTGGTTCGCAGTTTTCCGTAGATTGGGCTATGAATCGGCTGATGTAATTGAGCCTTCCCAGGAAACTCATGACCTCTTTCTTGCTCTTTGGTGGCGGCAACTCTTTGATGGCTTTAATCTTGGATGGATCCAGCTCAATGCCTCTTCTACTGACGATGAAACCTAGAAGCTTCCCGCTGGAACACCAAAAGCACACTTTGCTTGATTTAACTTCAAATTATATTTGCGCAAGCGATTGAAAAACTTGTGCAAATTGTCAAGGTGCTCTGAGCTCTTCTTTGACTTGATGATCACATCAACTATGTAGACTTCAATTTCTTTGTACATCAAGTCATGGAATATAGTTGTCATTTCCCTCATGTAGGTTGCCCCAACATTTTTAAACCCAAATGGCATAACCTTGTAGCAATAAGTTCCATAATATGTACTGAAAGATGTCTTCTCAGCATCTTCCTTATCCATGAGCACTTGATGATAGCCGGCGAAACAATCTACAAAAGACTGTAGTTCATGTTTCGCGCAATTATCTATCAGGATGTGTATATTTTGCAAAGGGAAATCATCTTTTGGGCTTGCTCTATTCAGATCTCTGTAGTCCACACAAACTCTGAGTTTCCATCTTTCTTCAGCACTGGGACAATGTTAGCTAACCAAGTTGGGTATTTGACTGTTTTCAAGATTCCTGCATTGAGCTGTTTTGTTACCTCTTCCCCAATTTTCAATAAAACAGATGACTTGAAAGTTCAGGCTTTTTGTTTGACTGGGGAAAGCCCGAATTGATAGGTAATTTGTGAACTACCACATCAGTGCTTATGCCAGTCATGTCATCATACGACCAGGCGAATACATCCTTGTATTCCCTAAGAAATTCGATATACCACTTTTTATCTTCGGCGGTGAGATGCACGCTAATTCTTCTCTCTTTTACAGTTTCTTCATCTCCTAAATTTATCACCTCAGTTTCTCCTAGATTTGGTTTAGGCTTATTTTCAAATCTTTCAATTTCCTCTTGTGTGGTCTCATCATAATCATCTTAATCAAACTTAGTTTCCTCAAGCTCCATTGTTTCATTACACGTTGTGGCTGTGGACTGAATGGGATTATTAGTTTGGATGCTGAAAAAATAGTATATTGCAAAACTAAAAGATTAAAACAAAAGTTAAAGGAAATAGTGCGATATTTTATTTATGAATCCTTTCAAAACAAAGTTTGTAGGGAAACATGTGAGAAAGAAAAGAAATGCAAGTTCCACGACTCAAAGTCGGGTTTTATTTTAGAAAACATGAAATAGATTTTATCGCCCCAGCTCTACCAAGGTCCACGGTAAGCTCGGGCTCGGTTGCTGATCCAGTTGTTTAATGCAGCTCCAGATTCAGCTTTTGTCAGCCCAAGAGGTTCAACATGCTCTTCCAGGACCACACATCAGTCTTCATCAGATATGAACAGCTTTTGCACTCCTGCCAGCAGGTCCTTTTCAGCATCAACGATCTTCAGTTCAACTCCTTGCGTTACAGATACCTCCCCCTTTCGACCATCCAAGAATCCAGACGAGACGAAAATATGTAGGAGAGTCTTGGTGCTTTTCTTGTAGAATTTGAAGTCCAGTGATGCTTCTTCTATGCTCCTCTCATAAGTCACGATATATCCTATGCCAGCTTTCTCATTGTCGGGCCTCATTATAATTTGAATTGGCTCGATCATGCCATCCAGATTCTTGCCCAATCCTTTACCAGGTTCATAGACTTGCTTTATCATAATGCCTACAACCCAGTCTCCAAGCCATTTTGCAGGTTCTGGGAGTATATATGGTTCTTCAATCACCACCTCCATAGGTTCGGGTGTTTTAGGTAGCCATACTTGCTTCCCCTTTGTTTTTTCAGAGATGCGCTTCCAGTTGGGACGGGCATTAGGTGAGTACATCGGTCGCTTCTCTGTCTTAGCAGGTAAGGTCTCACGAAATTTGCGTGAGAGCACACCCCAATCAAATATGACTGGTTCCCAGACCAAGTTTCTTCATTCATAGCCTTTGCCCCGACCATCCCAATAAGCACTATAAAAGCTTCTCATCCTTTCTTCAATCTCAGGCGGTGTGTTGACAAATTTAGGAGCAAACTGTGCAATATAACCTCCTTGGTCTGCATCCGTGAAGTTCCAACTCTTGTTCTAGTTTTTGCAATGTCCTCCTCGAGTGCTTTGCACTGCTCCCACAAGCTCTACAGTATAGAAAGTCTGCCCATCGGGAACGTTCCCTTCAATTGTCGGTATGGTTTGTTCATTATAAATAGAGTTTTTCACTTCACCGAATACCACCACTTCTCTATGGTCCCACTCAAACTTCACTATATGGTGTAGTGTAGAAGGCATTGCTCCAGCCATGTGAATCCAAGGTCTCCCCAGCAATAGGTTGTAAGAAGCGGAGATGTCCATGACATGAAACTCAGCATTGAACTCCACGGGACCGACCATGATGGTTAAGTCGATTTCCCCAATGGTGCTTCTTTGCTATCCATCAAACGCCTTTACCTTCATGTTTCTCTCTCTTATCTTGCTTTGGTCAATTCCTACTCTCTTCAGAGTGATGAACGGGCATATGTTCAAACCAGAACCTCCGTCGATCAAAACTTTCCCTACGAACCAGCCTTTGCATTTGATTGTGATGTGCAAACCTTTGTTGTGACAGAACCTTTCATGTGGCAGCTCGTCCTCATGAAAAGAGACTCAGTTGGACTCCATGACTTGCCCGACCATGCTAACCAGATTCTCAACTGAGGTATTGATATGAGGCTAGATGTTGCAATAATTTCTATGCTTTTGCCTCGTATTTATGTTTCAACTTGCGATATTTGTTGGTACTTTGGACGGAATTGCTCTTATTTGGTGTGTTTTATATTGTAGGGATTGCATTGATGATATGAGTCGTATATGGAGCATAATTGATGATAAACAAGGGGTTTGAAGTCTGAGTAGAAGTCCGAGGGTCGAGTGAACCAAGGCATGGAGGAAAAATGATAAAAGAATTGGAGATGCAGTAAATTTGGCCTGCTGCGCCGCGCTGGGCATTGCGCTATGCGGCGCAACAGGGACGATCTTCAGAGAGTTGAAAATTTTGGAAAGCCTGAAGAAATTGGCCTACGGCACCGCACTGCGCAAATCACTGTGCGGCGCTGTAGGCTTAAAATCCTGATGTTTAAATTTCGAGTTTATTTTGGATTCCCGACTTGTGTGGGTCTATGGGGACGGTATAAAAGCCCTAAAACACGTCCCAAAACATAACTTTTAACGTATCTAACATTAAAAGGAGGCAAGGAAGAGAGAAGATCAAGATTCAAGCTCTACTTCATCCATCCATCCATTCATATTCTTGTGGTTTTTTATGCTTTTAGTTATTTCTTGTCTTAGAACATGACTATGAGTGGCTAAATCACCCATTCTAGGGTTGATTGATCCACTCCACATACTTGTGTGATGATTATTATTGTTTTATTAATTAACTTTGTTAATTCTTTCTATCTATTTTGTTTACGAATTATTTGCTATTAATTGGTAGGATCCCCAATTAATTATGACCTTTATTCTTGTGATTACTAGGAATAGATTCATGAGTTAGATTTTAAGACATTGCAGTATTTCAACCTAAAACAAAGGCATCGCTTAGGCTGTCAAAACGGTGAATTAGGAATATTGATCCTTACTGTGAACCATAAGTGTAGTCCTCCCTATCTTTATTAGTTAATTGGAGTAGTTAATTAATGAAAGTTATGATTACTTAACGGAAGTGGGTAGTTGTAAACTTGGAGAACTTGTTCAATAAGAAGAGTTAGGAAAAATTGATAGCACAATACTTTAGCACAAGTTAGGAGTTGAGAAAATCAATCCTAGGCTTCACATCTCTTGAATCAAATCTATCTTTCTGTACTTGTTATTTACTTTCTTGTCAAGTAGTATTGGTTATAAACCATCAACAAAGATATACTCTTGAAGTTGGTTGAGTAGATAATTTAGCTAGATTAACTGCTAGGAGTCGTGTTCTCTATGGGATTCGACCTCGAGGCTTAAAATACCGACGTATATTTGCTGCGGCCGCTTAGTCCCTTTTATAGGGAGTAGTTGGGCGTGATCAAATTTTGGCGTCGTTGCCGGGGAACACGGTGTATTTCTAGCTTTTTAGATAGCTGAGTTTGTTAGTTCAATTAACTTCGCCTCTGTACATATTTGTTTACTTTATATAAAAAAAATTATGGAATCAGGAAATCACGTGTGGCTAGGTAATCATTATTATGGTTGATCTAATACATCGTATCCTTCCCCGAGCCCCTATTATGATAGTACTTCTTTCTCTTATGATAATAGTAGGTGCGATGAAGTGGAGGATGATGAGGAAGAGTATAAAGCTGAATTGAAGAAGATCTGGGATAGACGTAGAGCACAACTAAGTTGCATAAAAGCTCAAGTGAATCAGTTGGCTGTATTATTGGGATTCAACAACCTACCCAAGAAGACATGGAATTAGAAGAAGAAATCATAGCTATAGTTGAAGATCTAAAACGTGAATTTCCATTGGAGGAGACAAGGGTTGAAAGCCAACCATCTAGCCATATGATTTGCGAAGATGCCGATGATGAAGATGTGGTACTAGAGTCAGACATAAAAATTGAAGCTAAAATTCTAGTTGACTCTAAGTCGTGCCAGAAAGGGGATGTCAATATAATGAAGTGTGAGCGGGTTGCACCACATTCTAGACACTTTTCAACACTAGTTTTAGAGGGAAACATGGAAATTGATCTTTTTGAGCCAGTGAAAGAGTTGAAGAATGAGGTGAATGATGCTTACATTATGGAATTTTCACTACCATCTAGGCAAGATGACACTCCTCGTTTGAAGGCCAAGGACTACAAAATAGTATATTTGGTGCTTGGTCAAGAGCATAGCCGACAATTTAAAGATATTCCTGTGTTAGCGACTGCACGCAAAAGGAGACGCTTAGTTTTTGGTACGGTAGAACTTGTGCCACCTCAAGAGCGTATCCACAGAGTTGAGTTTCAATTGGGGAGGCGATTCATAAGCTCAAGTTGGAGGAAAAAATATTGACTATGGGTTATGTCGTGCCACGACATTAAATAAGGCGCTTCTCGGGAGGCAACCCGTGATTGTATTTGTATATAAGTAAAATAAAAAAAAATGAGAAAAAAATAAAATAAAAATATATTATTATCTTTTGAAGGATATTACTTGGTGAGTTTCTTTGTTTTGCAGGTTTTTACTGGTTTGAAGTCTAAGTGTGGGGTGCTTGCAACCTCATATGATTGGATGAGGATGTCCTGCTTGGGGGAAGTCTGAGTACCTCGTACCCTAAGGAAGCTCACAATGATGTTCTTCGGGCTTAGAGCCCCAGGGAGTTTCTCTATCACCCTTAGTTTTATTTTTAATGCATTGGGGACAATGCATGATTTTAAGTGTGGGGTGGGGGATTCTTCTTATTTGTGTTAATAATACCCTTTGGTTTTTCTTTATGCATTGGCTCTTTTCTAGAGGAAGTAGTTTGAACCAGGTAATAGGTAGATTTTTTTTTTAGGATTAGACTGTAGTAATTGGATGGGAGAGTCTTGGCTCCACTTTGACTAGTTTTATATAGATACTTGATTTGGGGTATGTGAACTTCATGCATATATTCTATCATAATCTATTTTGCCTTGAGAAACGTTGAGTGTATTATTTGAAGCCTGTGATCATGATATTGACTTTAGACTCAAAATTGAAG
The DNA here is from genome assembly GCA_029990575.1 of Petunia axillaris subsp. axillaris. Lineage (NCBI taxonomy): Eukaryota > Viridiplantae > Streptophyta > Magnoliopsida > Solanales > Solanaceae > Petunia > Petunia axillaris. Next base: position 21,238,060 of record JARKNS010000009.1, read on the forward strand.
CCTGTGATCTAGGGATTTCCTAGGAAAAAAGAAGAGAAAAAAAAATAAAATAAAAAAATATTATTATCTTTTGAAGGATATTACTTGGTGAGTTTCTTTGTTTTTCAGGTTTTGACTGGTTTGAAGTCTAAGTGTGGGGTGCTTGCAACCTCATATGATTGGATGAGGATGTCCTGCTTGGGGGAAGTCTGAGTACCTCGTGCCCTAAGGAAGCTCACAATAATGTTCTTTGGGCTTAGAGCCCCAGGGAGTTTCTCTATCACCCTTAGTTTTATTTTTAATGCATTGGGGGCAATGCATGATTTTAAGTGTGGGGCAGGGGAGTCTTCTTATTTGTATTAATAATCCCCTTTAGTTTTTCTTTGTGCATCGGTTCTTTCCAAAGGAGGTAGTTTGAACCGGGCACTTGGTAGATATTTTCTTTTTTAAGGATTAGAGTGTAATAATTGGATGGGAGAGTCTTGGCTCCATGATTTGACTAGTTTTATATAGATACTTAATTTAGGGTATGTGAACTTCATGCATATATTCTAACATGATCCACTTGCCTTGAGAAACGTTGAGTGCATTGTGTGAAGCCTATGATCATGATGTTGACTCTAGATTTGCTTGAGAGTTTGCTTGTGTTTGCTTTGATTGAGAGCAGGAATTGAGCCGTTTTGATTAGGTTATGTGCCATGTGTGAGTGAGGATTTTGTTTTCTCCATGTTTAATACTTGATGTCTAGAACTTGCCCGGTGTGTGTGCAAAGCGAAATGAGATGTTTGCTCGGTTAGGAAGTGATATAGGCATTCCTTTCATAGCCAATTTATTTGAAGCTTCAGAATTAGATGTTTACCAGTGAAAATTTGACTCTAGCTAACCCTTTTGAGCCTGTAGCCTTTCTTTGATAGCCATTGGGATTCCTATTTCTTGTGCTAAATACTTGTGAGTTTTACTTGTGGTGTTATGAGCCTAAAAGACTAGTGAATGAAGTGAAAAATTGTGGTTATTTGAGGAAGACAAAAGATGCTTAGGAGGATGCTATTTGGAGGGATTTACTAGAAAAAGAAAAGAGAAAAAAATAAGCAAAAGCTTGAGATATTGTGCAATTATTAAAGTATGAAAAAAATTGAGTTTCAAAAAACAAAAAGAGCAGTCCCTATTATTAGCTCCTACCTTTGCTTAAAGAACAAGGGTGGTAAAAGTTGACTTTGTAGGTTGGAAGGAAAAATATTTGAAATAATTGTGGTGTATTAAATTACTTGGGGTGGTTAGTCACTATTACCTAAATATATCCTACCCGTCTCATTGCCTACATTACAACCAAAAGAAGTCCTAATTGATCTTTGCCGAGTAGATGGACATTAGTTGAGTCCTACACTAAGGGCAAGCCTATGGTATGTCTTGTGTTGCATGTGAGTTCTTTTCTGAGAGTGAGTGTTTCATCTATATGTGAACTTTTTGTTCATGATCATTCTCTTGAGTGAATTCTTTCTCTAATTTTTTTTATTTTATTGTGAGGCCACATGGTTTACGAGAAGTGAGCTCTTTTATTAGTCTGTTAAATAGAGTGAGTACTTGCATGACTTATTGAGTGATCTGGAGTTGATGTGGGATTGGGAGGTTGATTTGGTGCACTAGATTGTTTTTAAATACTCTTGGCATGGATTTTGTGTGAATAAGGTATGATTGTGCATATGCAACTTGTTAAGTGTCTCTATAAACCCAAGTCATCATTGTGGGTTGTTTTTCTTAAGTTCAAAGTATAAGCTGCTCGAGGACGAGCAAAGATTTAAGTGTGGGGTGTTGATACAGGCTAGATGTTGCAATAATTTTCATACTTTTGCCTCGTATTTATGTTTCAACTTGCGATATTTGTTGGTACTTTGGACGGAATTGCTCTTATTTGGTGTGTTTTATATTGTAGGGATTACATTGATGATATGAGTCGTATATGGAGCATAATTGATGAAAAACAATGGTTTTGAAGTCTGAGTAGAAGTCCGAGGGTCGAGTGAACCAAGGCATGGAGAAAAAATGATAAAAGAATTGGAGATGCAGTCAATTTGGCCTGCTGCGCCGCACCGGGCATAGCGCTATGCGACGCAATAGGGACGATCTTCAGAGAGTTGAGAATTTTGGAAAGCCTGTAGAAATTGGCCTACGGCACCGCACTGCGCAATGCACTGTGCGGCACCGTAGGCTTAAAATCCTGATGTTTTGATTCCGAGTTTATTTTGGATTCCCGACTTGTGTGGGTCTATGGCGACGGTATAAAAGCCCTAAAACACGTCCCAAACATAAATTTTGACCTATCTAACATCAAAAGAAGGCAAGGAAGAGAGAAAATCAAGATTCAAGCTCTACTTCATCCATCCATCCATTCATATTCTTGTGGTTTTCTATGTTTTTAGTTATTTCTTGTCTTAGAACATGACTATGAGTGGCTAAATCACCCATGCTAGGATTGATTGACCCACTCCACATACTTGTGTGATGATTATTATTGTGTTATTAATTAACTTTATTAATTCTTTCTATCTATATTTTTTACGAATTATTTGTTATTAATTAGTAGGATCCCCAATTAATTATGCCCTTTATTCTTGTGATTACTAGGAATAGATTCATGAGTTAGAGTTAAAGACATAGCAGTATTTCAACCTAAAACAAAGGCATTGCTTAGGTTGTCAAAACGGTGAATTAGGAATATTGATCCTTACTGTGAACCATAAGTGTAGTCCTCCCTATCTTCATTAGTTAATTGGAATAGTTAATTAATGAAAGTTATGATTACTTAACGGAAGTGGGTAGTTGTAAACTTGGAGCACTTGTTCAATAAGAAGAGTTAGGAAAAATTGATAGCACAATACTTTAGCACAAGTTAGGAGTTGGGGAAATCAATCCTAGGCTTCACACCTCTTGAATCAAATCTATCTTTCTGCTCTTGTTATTTAATTTCTTGTCAAGTAGTATTAGTAATAAACCATCAACAAAGATATACGCTTGAAGTTGGTTGATATAATTTAGCTAGATTAACTGCTAGGAGTCGTGTTCTCTGTGGGGTTCGACCTCGGGGCTTAAAATACCGAGCTATATTTGCTGCAACCGCTTAGTCCCTTTTATAGGGTGTAGTTGGGCGTGATCAGGTATCCAACGGGACATGTTCTTCATCTATCACTTTTATCAAGGGATATCGGTGGCTCTCCGACTTGAGGAGTAAAGCTAAGAAGGAGATTTGTGCGGGCGTCTTGCCCAAATGTTCAACCACGGAGTATTCTTTTGCTTGCACTTTCTTCCACAGTTCCTCGGACTCCTCCTCGCTGGTGCCTCGTCTACCTTGAATAAGATGCTCGGGAGTATAAACCGTCCTACTCCTAGTCATCCCTTGTGCAGCAACAGTCTCAACTGCTGATTTGCCCTTCTTCTCTGTTTCGTAATCCCATAGTACTGCCTTGTCGCTGTACGGGGGAACTATGTCAACGTAGGATTTTGGGGCAATTTCCACCTCAATGGGCTCTGGGTCTTTAGCGGCTTGAGCGACAGAAGCAAGTGCTGGTATGACTCCCTTTGCTTTGACAATGGTTCCCTCCAAGATGCATTCTTCGTCTAACTCGATCAAATTCACCCTATTGTCTCCGTGGTTAGGCAAGGGGTGGTTGTGCACATTTGGAGTTTTCAGGTGGATCACCTTTTGATCGATCAAGTCTTGTATTTTATCTCTCAGGGCATAGCATTTCTCGGTATCATAACCAGGTCCTCTAGAATGATAGGCCTGGTTTTGGTTTGGTCAAAGTAAGGTGTCATTCTATCAGGCATTTTGAACGATACGGGTTATATGTGGCTAGCTGCTTTGAGTCTCTCGAACAACTGAGTCCTGGATTCAGCCAATGGGGTATAGTTTCTTTTGGGTCTTGGGTTGTTGTTGGCGTGAGGCCTTGGTGGATAGGTGTTGGTGTTTCGGTAGTTAGGGCTTTATGGGTATGGTGGTCTTTGTGGCGGTGGGTTTTAGAATGTGGGTTGAGTATTGTAGACTGGGTATGTGGATGTGGGTGGAATATATGGATATATGGAGGAGGTGTTTGGTAGTAGTGGTTGTGGGTAGGAGAATGATCGAGTGATGCAGCCACGAAGGAGACATTGTCCTTCTTCTTTCTTGATGTAGTGGTGTTACCAGTTTCTAGAGCTTTGTTAGTGGCTTGCAGTGCGGCCAGGCTAATGATCCTACCAGTCTTCAAACCATCTTCAACCATATCATCGATCTTGATCAAATCCCAAAACCTCTTGTCTTGCATGTTCAATAACTTGTCAAAGTAGACGTCCTCTTGTATGCGAATGAAGGTTGCCACTATCTCTGTGTCCTCCATAGGAGGTTGGACTTTGGCGGCTTCAGCTCTCCACCTAGTTGCGAATTCTCTGAAGGTCTTAGTGGGTTTCTTCTTCAGCTTCTCCAAATAGAACCGATCGGGCATGGCGTCGGTGTTGTGCCCAAAACTATCAACGAAGTCTCCAGCCATCGCCTCCCAGCTTGTCCACTTCTTTGTCTATTGTTTTAAATACCATACCAGCGCGTCTCCAGTTAGACTACGGTTGAACAATTGCATGCAGATCTTTTCATCATGTCCAACCCCAACTAACTTGTCACAATAAGCTCTCAAATGAGCCATTAGGTCACCACTGCCGTCGAACATATTGAACTTGGGTGTCTTATAACCCAAGAGCTTGAATTAAGAGTACATGCAGAGATCCTCATAAGCTAACCCTATGATTCCTTTGGTGCCTTAGAATTGCTTGAATTTCTCCACCATCCACTAGACTTGTTCTTTGGTGTTGTCTGAGTCTTCCTTTGTCCATTCATATATGTCATGATCTTTGGTAGGTGATGCAATGGTTTTTGTTTCAACAGTGAAGTGAGGTAGGTTGTTTCGTGGTGCTTTTGGTGGTGCAATTTAAGTAGGGTACGTGAAATCTTTTTCAGGGAATAGTGGATCTTTGCCGTGAGGGCGGGCGGTTTTGTTTGGTTCAGTGATCCCATCAGCATGGGTGAGAGGAACCCTGTTTTCCAACTCAAATAGCCTCTGTTCCAACATAGCATAATGTTCATAGGCGACCACACCTTGCTTCTTGGGAGTTCCATTTCCAACCTTGTCAAACTCAGCCATGATATTACGTCTTGTCCTTGTCCTTGTAGGTAAAGGGGGAGGTATTGGGATTGATCATCTGGATCTCAACCGGTATTGCGACGCGGCCAAAATGTACAAACCAAACTTCAGGGACTTGGGACTAACACAACAAAAACAAAGGAAAGGATGTGAGTACACGTTAGTATTAATAAAGTCGCGTCCTATTATGCAAAACACCTCTTTTGTGCCAGAGGTAGGCCTATCAGAGATTTGAAGTAATGTTTGCACCAAACACATCATTTCGTTTGCATAAGCATAATTAACACAAGCCTTGAAACCCAAAATAATGAAATTTTATTTCATTTGCTTGGCTTTATTACAATCACTAATTTGAGACAATGACTCAACTAAAATAGAAAAAGGCAAAAGAAAAGACGACTCGACTTATGACGACCAGCCTATCTACCGAGCAAAGAGGTTTTGAATCAAACATCAGCTCCAGCATCTTCTTTCTCCTTCTTCCCTTCGACTTCTTCCTTAGGTTTGTGGACTAGGATTATGGGTTGAGGGGCGACGAACATCTCCATCAGATCGTTCCTAGCTTGCATGTCACCCAGAGCCTTTGTGAAGAATTCACAGATTTCTACTCCCATTGTTTCCTTTTCTTCTAGTGGTACTGACTTAAATTAATCTCCCCATCCTTTGAGTAAATCTTATAGATTCCCAGCAGCTTGCCTCGCCGCCATGACTTTGCCTGTCCAATACTTGAGTTCATCCCCTTTGATCTTATCCTTGTATTGCCTCCTCATCGTCTTCTCTTGTGTTACCCTTAATTCTTTCTTACTTTGGTCGAACTCCTATCGCAGCTTCTTGTATTTTTCAGTGACACTTGGAGCTTTATCTTTTCTTTTGAGCGTAGTATTTGATCGGAACCTCTCCCTATCTTCACTGAGCCACTAAGGATAAGCTAGAGTATCAACGGGGTTCACCCTACTGTCTCGGCCATGAAAAAACTGCATAGTAAGCCTTCCTTCCCACATTGTCAATATAGTACCAACCATCGGATGCTCATTGTCATTTATGTCAATATTGAGGCTTCTCTCTTTGGTCAACGGTGGAGTTTGTTGTGTCATCCCTACTTGCCGGAGGATTCTTAGAGGAACATAGTGGTGAGTTCCTCGAAATCCAATTAATGTCAAGAAAGTGGTGTCTTGACCTTGTATGGAAACGACGAAACCAGCACAGTTTTCAATTACCTATTGCACTTCTTGTAATTCTTCAAGCTTGGTGTACCACCCTTGTATGTTCGCAGGGTCCTCCCACACTGTTGTTCCAGCCATGCGGGTGCTATGTGAGCAAATGCCTCCTTCCCCTGATGGCTTTTGTGCTATTGGGCTGATAGGGATACTGTGCAAATGTTCTATCAGCAAGAAATTGCACCCCTCGAAAAAGTCTCCTCCTCTTCTACATTTTGTTAGAGCCCTATAAACTTCCTCCAAATCATTGGAACCAAACTCACTTGACACTTGTGAGCGCCTTTGCGTAATCCCTCGACCACTCTTCCCAGCCTTATATCGATCTTTCCTTCTTTCTCGGGAAAAACCATGCTCCCTAGAAAACCAATGATGAAATCATTTGACTCAGTCCACTACCAATCTTGAATCTCCCATGCCCCAGTCCAATCATGTCTAAGCGTTGTATCTCCAAATCTAGAATACAGGTACTCCAAAGTGACCTTTCAATCATGCACTCCCTCGACATATGGATCATAAGGAGCGTTCAACAGTTCAATAAACTCCTTAGGATCCACGTCTCGGGGATAAATCATGGTCTCGTATCCAGGCTCCAACCCTGCCAGTCCTCAAAATTCTTTCAGCATTGGTGCTAACTCCAAGCCATTGAAATGAAACAATGCCCTTTTATAGTCCCAGAAATGTGTACGGCTCAACTAAACCAGGCATAGCGGTGTAAGCCTTGAGGGCCACCAATTCTCCCAACACCTTTTGAATATGAACCTTACTAACAACAGCCAAATCTTCCCACCAGAGTCTGATCAAGTGAGGAGCTCGGGAAACAATCTCGAATTGAAGTGTACCTCTCGCAGCCATAGTCTGAAAACAAATAAGAAATGGTAAAGATCAAAACATTTTTATAGTATTGATTATACTTAGACAAATGATCAATATTTTGTTCAAACGTTTCTTCGAATCCATGCAAAGATGCTATTTTGTCATTTTTCGGGTTTAGAACCCTTTTGACATTTGAACGTAGGCTTACTAATGGACTGCAACGTGCCAAGGACGTATTGACACGACCCGAAATCTGGCTAGGCCGTGCGGGCACCCGACATCCTCCCCTAGACCCGTCGGGCGAACCCTTACCAATTAAATCAGGAAAATAAATATAATAGTTCATAAATAAGGACAAGACTGAAAAAAACAGACAGACATATTGACACTTCTAAGCTGTACGAAAGAAAATTACAGCTAACTACCCAACATACTAAGTTTGGGGCTATCCAGACTAGACATCTAAGAGTACAAATGAAGACAAATACCTCCTGAAGGGAGCAAATGCAACTGGAATAATAAACATAAAACTGGTGGCCATCCGGAATAAAAGCTGGCTCACCCTGACAGCTGAAGTCGTCTTCGCTCCATCACAACGTGGCGAATTCAATCCTGGAGCGAACCTGCCAAAACGAAATAGATAGACAAGAAACAAACAACAAACAAGGGTGAGTCAAAGGACTCAATAAGTGGGGCAGACTAGCCACCTCAAAGAATAGGATAGCTAGCCAGAGAGGAGAAATAGATAAATAAAATTCCTCTTATTTAAATTATAAAAAGACAGAGCCAGATAACAACCGGAAAGACGTAAGAAACTTATAAACTCAACAAAGGATGCTTGCAAAAAACATATCAACAAATATGCAATGCACATATAAGCAGAACAGTAGTCGTGTACCGTAAGTTAGTCAACACAATGGTATGAATTGATATGAAATGAAATGAAATGAAATGAAATATGATGCAAAGGGTCACATGTGCCCGTAATCCCATCCCGAAGCGGAATACTCCTGCATTCGAGGGGAATCCAATCTGATAACCAACTGGAGCGGAATAATCCTGCTCCTGGGGCGGAATACTCCTGCACCCGATATAATATAAACCAGAGGCGGAATACTCCTGCACTCTCCTGGGGCGGAATACTCCTGCACCCGATATAATGTAAAGCTGAGGCGGAATACTCCTGCACTCAATATCTGACATAAGAGCAGAATACTCCTGCTCATAGGGCGGAATCCTCCTACCCTCAATATGATATAATGAAGCGGAATCCTCCTGCTCCTGGGGCGGAATCCTCCTGCTCCTGGGGCGGAATACTCCTGCACCCAATATGATATGCAATGTAATGCATATGAATGACATATAATGCGTATGAATGCAATGTGATGCAATAATAACCCTTCACCGGCGCGAGACTCTCATCGACAGCCGGGAAGTAGGTTCCAACTTACGGCCAGGGTACAATGCTCAGATTCTCAATGCAATACCAACAATAGGACATAACATATAATATACAATATAAATCCAAAGCTAAGGCGTAATGAGTACGCCTATCGGCAGCTACACACGTAAGGAATACGTGGTAGAAAATCCACGAGGCCAGGTGCCTCCAAAGAAATGGATATAAACACTTACCTTGTTACAACGTTAGTACAACCACTCAATAACCGCTTTGTCCTTTGGATTCACTGCCAAATGATCCCGCTGTGTTCAATAAGCAGAAAAATATATCAAATTAGGCTAAAGGCTTCATTCCTCACATCTTAGGGCAATCCAGGTAGGAACCTGATACCCTATTCGCATACGCAATACGCAGGCCAGGCCTATGTATGGGGTTTAAGGTCACATAACCAAACCCTAAATAAATTACATTTATATGTTGCCCATAACTCACTGAGTACGAATATATAATCAATTTCATTATCAGGGTCCATTTGACCCTTCAAACTATTAATTGAACTTGTTAAAACGATGTCTAATATTCTAAGTTTTACCGTTAAAATATATTTAAACACACGTAATAAACTCAAATAATATATTAGGATCAATACCTGAATGTTTCAGGGTGAAAATTCTACTTTTCCGGCCTCTTTTTTCATTTTCTGGCATTTTTTTTACCTCACTGCGCTTTTCTCTTCTCTGTTCTCGCTTCTCTGTTTCGTCTCTTGCTTCTGCTATATCTTTCTGGAATTGCTTAGGCTATGGGATGCTAATCCCAATAGCCACCGCCCATTACATCCCTTTTCTTTCTTTATTTTTTTGTTTTTTTTTCTTTTTTCTTTTCTTTTATTTTCTTTTCGCAAGGAAAATTAAAATGGTACCCTGCGATATTCGAAATAATTCCAACTTTTGCATACAAGTTATACAAAATATATGTAACATACCCGCGAAGGCGGATCTCAAATCGGATTCCCGAAAGTCAAGATGCGAATTTAAATAAAAAAAGTCAAATTATTTAACTTTCGGCATTTTAACGGAAACTTGCCGAACAACATCGAAATTCACTTTCGAAAGTTTACAAAAATCAGAAATAATCATATGAACCTAACGGCGCTTTCGAATTTCGAATCGGAGCTCATTCGGCAAAACCGGGCTCAAAAATCTCTTTTTAATATTTATTGTCCATAAAAACTGACACCTTTTTTCGATACCTACCAAACAAGTTCCGATTTAGCTCAAATTTTACAGACAGGTCCTAATGGACATTATAAATATTTTAAAATTATCAGCACGCCAATCGGAGTCCTAACTTTCGAAACGACTGACCGAGTTCGTTTCATTCTCCTCCACTTAAAATCTCGTTCGTCCTCGAACGAGCCTAAGTCTAAAGAAAAAAAATCACGCGGATAACAAGAGAACTTGCACAACCTTCATAAACTACTCCACGGACATTATCTCATAATTACAGAATCAGAGTTATAACACGCACATCAAACTCTTGGATAAAAACATAGCTGGATAATATGATAACGTCATTGCCCAGCTTATTCTGACTAAGCTGATCCTTCCTCGATCACGAGAGGAGAGTCCTACATTTTCGAAACAAAGATACACGAAATTTGAATAGGTTAACATGATTCAGGCGATAATCACCTTTTCGAGATACCTTTCGATATAAAACAGGTCGATGGAACTAAGAATTAGCTCACGCTTGATACAATAGGGGAAGATTTTTAAGTACCTTGTCAGTACTCACTATAGACGATTTGATGCAAGCTACATTATTTTTACGAATGCACTATGCAACATCTTAGTTGATTTTAGTGTTGTTCCGCAAGCTCCTTGTAGGAATGTAGTTACTCATATCCTAATGTATGTCATAGGTTCATCTGAACAGGGTCTATCGTATAAGAATAAGGATCACGCAACTACTACTGGATAGTATGATGCAGACCAGGAATGATCTTCAAACTAAACATCTACTTCAGGGTATTGTCTTTGAACTGGAAATATTATAACTTGAAAAAATGAAAATAAAAGAGATATATAGCTGGACCATGAGCTGAGGCAGAATACCAGCAACAAAGTTGATTACATGTGGACTTATAACACTAAAGTAACTTCTCAAAGAGTTGAGATATAAAGAAGATATGCTAATGATGGATGGACGACAAGCTGCACTAGACCTTTAACTCTAAATTTTCATGAAGTATAACAGCGTCAGTATGAGGATCCAGTTCTAGTTGAATGCAGACAGATAGCCAGAGGAAAACCGGAGTCACCATACATGGTTACTATTCACGGTGTTCTCATGTATAAAGATAAACTTTATGTCCCTGATGTTACAAATTTGCGTGGACAGATTATGATAGAGGCACATTATTCCAAATACACTGTTCATCCAGGTTCGACTAATATGTACCATGATCTTATACAGATTTATTGGTGGAACGGAATGAAGTGTGACATAGCAAAATTTGTGGCTCAATGTTCTAATTGCCAGCAAGTTAAAATCGTGTCATCTTTCCAGACTTTATGGTTTCAGCAGATAGGTACGTATATATGGTCAGGTCGCCAGCTTATCTCTATCATTAATAGATTATTAGTGGGTTTAGCAATGATCGACACTTATTGTAGATTTCTGTCGTGGCCTTACTTTGGGTCGTGAGAAAGGTGGTATCAACACCTCAGAGATTTAATATTACCATTCAGTATTTGGAGGAAGACTTCTCCACTTAAAGCACAAACTCCTGCAGCTATTTAGATAGGAATATTCATCCTCGCACAACCTGCTGGATTAAGAAATACTTAGCTAGAACAAAATGCGGCTCCGACCGGAGCTACCAACTACCCTTTTGAGTTGCCAAACAGCTGCAACTCTCAAGTTCACAACTCCATACCTATGGTACTTCTATATAAAAATTTCGGCAGAGTTTCCCCTGAAACTGGATGATCCGCAAAACAGAACCATCACTATACTATACATGGGAATGGATACCCGGATAAACTGATATCTAAAAAAAAAATAATACGCTTACCCGGTTACAATAACACGTACTCTGGCTCAACATAGGGAACGTCACAAGCGGCTACCAATCGCCCAAGCTCACTAGTGCCAGACGAAGAAGAGATAGAAACATACCGAGGATAGAAATAATTGGAGCTATAGGAAGTTCATCTTCTTATTTGCTTGGCTACCAAAGCTAGACTACTTCCGAGTCAAGCGAGTCAAAGAATCGCAATTGAAGAGATAGACATTAAATAAGTTTTATGGGAAAACATCCATACCAATTTAACCTCCCAGTAAGAATAAAACTCTGATAATTTACCAGAATACCCTTTTATATATAAGACAAGCTCATAGAATAACATGACTCTATTAGAATCTCGAACCAAGAGGAGAAACATAGATCGAGCATTACTTACTAGCCACTTTACACCGGAAGAAACGACGACACTTTCTGATGGTGAAGAATTAGGATCCCATTATCCCACCAACACGAAATTCCGAGAAGAGGGGGTAAAATGACTTGACATAATAATACAAGGTGGCATAACAGGATGCCAAGTAGGCAATAACAATACTCACCGTCAAATCTCTCATATTTAGATCAGATAAACTGGTAGGGTCTCATAAATGCCAGGAATAAATCATATCAGAAGCTCACCCCTCTACCGCAACCGATTCTTAATTACGACAATATCCAAGGAAACCATCGAAACATGATAAGACACACCATTTCCAGATCGATCGAAAAAATCAAATCTTACTCACATTTAAGAGGAGAAGAAATCTCAGGGTCTACTATATCGGATACCTCAGCATCCTACCAAACAAGCAGTTCATAGAACTGCCTCTGCATCTGAGCCGAGCCGCTACCCTGATACTTACTTCTGGAAGAATCACTACCACCACGCTCTCGACCTCTATCGAATGAGGGCATATCTCTGGCTGATTAAGATCTATATGAAATTTCTTGCGGCTATGCAGGTGCCTGATGACGAGAGAAAAGACGACTGCCTGCTTGCCGGAGTAAGGAAAAACTCCTCAAAGGATAACCAGACTCACGACAATGATAACATCTTTTCGACTAAAAATGGAAGCTGGAAAGATTGTTGATAGCTATAAAGAAAAGACTGAATCTGATCTTGACGATCTACTGGCGCACTCTAAGAATCACGTGACACAAGCTGAGATAACCTGAAAGGTGACTTCCAAAAATAATCAGAACTCTTACCTCCAAATGAGGTACCATGGTTGCCCACCAGGGCCACGGGATCTCTTGCTCTCCCGCTCTAACTTATGGTATGCCTAATACCTTTGAGCAATATCAACAACGACATCAAATGAGATCCCGACCTCAATCTCTCGAGCCATCTGGGATCTCAAGGAAGGAGAAAGGTCATCAATAAATCTTTTAATCTCTCGAAAGGTTCATGGACTAGTTCTAATGCATATCCAGCCATTCTATAGAATTCAATTTCATATTCTGAAACACCAACAGGCTAACCGCCAGGCTACCCTGTCCAATCCACTCAAACTGGAAACACTTTTCATCTCGCTCGCTACTCGAAAGGAACTTTTCCACGAATCTAGAGGAAAAACCTAATCAAGTTAACTAATAAGAGAGCGGCCCACAAATTCAAGGCTGGACCCCTGAAACTGGAAAGAAGAATAATCAACACCATACCGCTTGATATAATCAAGAGCCTGAAGGATATGCTAACATCATTTTATTTTAAAAAGAATCACGGGGTTTATCTTATGCATTGCTTAAGAATATCGGAAGGTTCAACCGCGTAAAATAATGGAACCTCTTTGGGCACTCAAATCTAACCGTTACCTCGGCTTGCTAACCAGCCAGAACAATTAGAGGTACAACATGTACTACCTCCGGAATATAATTTACTGCAGCAATATCAAGAACCGGAAAAGGAGCTCCCTGAGATCGAACGTCTGCACATGCGGCAACCTGATAGGCTGCCCAGCGTATAATAGGTTCTTACGGTATCTGCGTCACCAAGATTCTCATAAAAGCATCGTAAAAGGCCAAGGGAACCACAAGGCCCTGCTCCCTTGCCCATCGGGAGCTCGTACAGCTGGGACCTCCGTAACTAGATCGTCAGCACGATCAAAACTCTCGGGGCTTCGTCAGTGCTAGCCCCAGGCTAGACTGCTTCGTCCTTAACTCCTTCCATTTGCTAATTTGTCGTACGGGGATTCACAATTACCACGAACGAATTAAAGAAAATACTTTTGCATCCTAGACCGACGCACGATTAGAAAAGAAGGAAGTGAAACTTCCTAAATGCCATCATAGCTTCTCGTAGATAAGTACGGACGTCTACGTACCCATCAGCGAGACTCTACTAGACACTGTCTTAGTCTGGATAGACACTAAACTGGGCTCTGATACCAACTGACACGACCCGAAATCCGGCTAGGCCGTGCGGGCACCCGACATCCTCCCCTAGACCCGTCGGGCGAACCCTTACCAATTAAATCAGGAAAATAAATATAATAGTTCATAAATAAGGACAAGACTTAAAAAAACAGACAGACATATTGACACTTCTAAGCTGTACGAAAGAAAATTACAGCTAACTACCCAACATACTAAGTTTAGGGCTATCCAGACTAGACATCTAAGAGTACAAAAGAATACAAATACCTCCTGAAGGGAGCAAATGCAACTGGAATAATAAACATAAAACTGGTGGCCATCCGGAATAAAAGCTGGCTCACCCTGACAGCTGAAGTCGTCTTCGCTCCATCACAACGTGGCGAATTCAATCCTGGAGCGAACCTGCCGAAACGAAATAGATAGACAAGAAACAAACAACAAACAAGGGTGAGTCAAAGGACTCAATAAGTGGGGCAGACTAGCCACCTCAAAGAATAGGATAGCTAGCCAGGGAGGAGAAATAGATAAATAAAATTCCTCTTATTTAAATTATAAAAAGACAGAGCCAGATAACAACCGGAAAGACGTAAGAAACTTATAAACTCAACCAAGGATGCGTGCCAAAAACATATCAACAAATATGCAATGCACATATTAGTAGAACAGTAGTCGTGTACCGTAAGTAAGTCAACACAATGGTATGAATTGATATGAAATGAAATGAAATGTGATGCAAAGGGTCACATGTGCCCGTAATCCCATCCCGAAGCGGAATACTCCTGCATTCGAGGGGAATCCAATCTGATAACCAACTGGAGCGGAATACTCCTGCTCCTGGGGCGGAATACTCCTGCACCCGATATAATATAAATCAGAGGCGGAATACTCCTGCACTCTCCTGGGGCGGAATACTCCTGCACCCGATATAATGTAAAGCTGAGGCGGAATACTCCTGCACTCAATATCTGACATAAGAGCAGAATACTCCTGCTCATAGGGCGGAATCCTCCTACCCTCAATATGATACAATGGAGCGGAATCCTCCTGCTCCTGGGGCGGAATACTCCTGCACCCAATATGATATGCAATGTAATGCATATGAATGACATATAATACGTATGAATGCAATGTGATGCAATAATAACCCTTCACCGGCGCGAGACTCTCATCGACAGCCGGGAAGTAGGTTCCAACTTACGGCCAGGGTACAATGCTCAGATTCTCAATGCAATACCAACAATAGGACATAACATATAATATACAATATAAATCAAAAGCTAAGGCGTAATGAGTACGCCTATCGGCAGCTACACACGTAAGGAATACGTGGTAGAAAATCCACGAGGCCAGGTGCCTCCAAAGAAATGGATATAAACACTTACCTTGTTACAACGTTAGTACAACCACTCAATAACCGCTTTGTCCTTCGGATTCACTGCCAAATGATCCCGCTGTGTTCAATAAGCAGAAAAATATATCAAATTAGGCTAAAGGCTTCATTCTTCACATCTTAGGGCAATCCAGGTAGGAACCTGATACCCTATTCGCATACGCAATACGCAGGCCAGGCCTATGTACGGGGTTTAAGGTCACATAACCAAACCCTAAATAAATTACATTTATATGTTGCCCATAACTCACTGAGTACGAATATATAATCAATTTCATTATCAGGGTCCATTTGACCCTTCAAACTATTAATTGAACTTGTTAAAACGATGTCTAATATTCTAAGTTTTACCGTTAAAATATATTTAAACACACGTAATAAACTCAAATAATATATTAGGATCAATACCTGAATGTTTCAGGGTGAAAATTCTACTTTTCTCCGGCCCCTTTTCTCATTTTCTGGCTTTTTTTTTACCTCACTGCGCTTTTCTCTTCTCTGTTCTCGCTTCTATGTTTCGTCTCTTGCATCTGCTATATCTTTCTGGAATTGCTTAGGCTATGGGATGCTAATCCCAATAGCCACCGCCCATTACATCCCTTTTCTTTCTTTATTTTTTTGTTTTTTTTCTTTTTATTTTCTTTTCACGACGAAAATTAAAATGGTACCCTGCGATATTCGAAATAATTCCAACTTTTGTATACAAGTTACACAAAATATATGTAACATACTCACGAAGGCGGATCTCAAATCGGATTCCCGAAACTCAAGATGCGAATTTTAAATAAAAAAAGTCAAATTATTTAACTTTCGGCATTTTAACGAAAACTTGCCGAACAACATCGAAATTCAATTTCGAAAGTTTACAAAAATCAAAAATAATCATACGAACCTAACGGTGCTTTCGGATTTCGAATCGGAGCTCATTCGGCAAAACCGGGCTCAAAAATCTCTTTTTAATATTTATTGTCCATAAAAACTGACACCTTTTTCCGATACCTACCAAACGAGTTCTGATTTAGCTCAAATTTTACAGACAGGTCCTAATGGACATTATGAATATTTTAAAATTATCGGCACGCCAATCGGAGTCCTAACTTTCGAAACGACTGACCGAGGTCGTTTCACGTATAGCCTTCCTATGTTTGTCATGATGCAAGGAAAATAAATACGCATTTTGTTTCCAATTATTCTCATAAATTCCCAAATCAATTTTGAAATCCAGTACATGATGACTTTTAGAAATAAAAGATACAAAAGAAATGAAAATGACACTTGACTAGGCAGCACGCTCCTACTCCAGCCGGGCTCTCCTTGCTTCTCGGGTAATCTCCTTGATTTCTTCTATAGCTTTGGTTAAATATCCCTTAGCCGCCACTAAGTATAAAATATCCACCTCGGCACACTCCGAATTTCATGGTTCAAGCTTTGTCCCTAACACCTCTATCTTTTCTTCTAACTTTAATGTACGTTTCCTCCATACTTCGATCTCTTCTTCGTTTTCTTTGTCCATTTTAACAGCTTTCAACATGAATTCTCGGTATCGGATTTGAGCTTCCGCCTCACGATCTCTTATGTCATTTCCTCGACTTGGCCCTACTACCACATTTCCTTTTATGCTAGAGTGTAACCAACTTTTGTAGTTTGGTTCGCATCCAGTGTTGTATCGGTCTGATGCTACTGATTCTTCTCCCATGACTTATCTTCCTACCCAGGATTTTCTAATGCTCTTAACTCTTGGAATAACGTCTTCAGTGTAATCATACTGATAGGCCTTCATGTCTGGTATTAGTGGTATTATTTGCTTCCTCCCTGCTTGCCTCATTACCCTCAATGGTTGATAGGGTTGGAGACCTCTCAATCCCATAATTATCACAAAGGACACCTTCTCAAAGCTAATGATGAAGTCTGATGAAGGAAACCAAGTGAACATCTATTGAACTGAATCCTCCGTTATGCTTTCAAATAACTTTACCCATTTCTCTGTGCTGCTTGGCTGTTTGAATTTTGGAACCCCGTATCGTTCTCCAACCAAGTAGTTGTAACCAGTTGGCTTAGACAATTCTTGCACGCCTCTTACTTTCCTCAAATGTTCCTTGAACCACACTTGTAGTAGAAGATTGCAACCTTGGAAGTATTTTCCTCCTCTTTTGCAACAACTCAAATCCCGATAAATATCCGCCATAATCATAGGAACTATAGTATAAATATAACCATCAATTCCATTAAATACTGCATCGGCAACCATGACAAGCTTCGAACATATGTCGTGACTTGAACTTTCAGGGAACACTATTACTCCTAAGAAACAAATAGTAAATGTAAGTGGTCTAGCTCCCCTCCAGTCATTGTAGGACTTTAACTCTTTCTTACGGTAGTCGAATGCACTCAATACCCAAACAGGTTGTAAAAGTAGGAAAAGGACATTTTCTTTTGTTGTAAAAATTCTACATTCACACTTGCCACCATCCCTAATTTATTTCGAAATTCCTTAGCCGTGGGGACACTGGGTGCTAGAATGCGACTCCCTTGCCAACGGTAGCCCTGAGTGCGATATGAACCCTCCTATCTCTTCCAGCAAAGGTGTTAACTCAACATCCCCAAATCTAAATACATTTAGTTTTTCATCCCAAAATGACACCGACGCTTCGATCATTTCTCTACACGGCTCCATTTCTAATAGAGAAACTAAATGACCCAAATGTTGACGTACTTCGGTTTGCTCGCCCAATGACAAGTTATTCCACCAATTAGTTAACAAAGGAGGTGTGCCCATAGTCATTCCAAAACAGTGAAACTTTTGACTCATTGTGACCTATAAGGAAAAAAGAAGAAAGTAAAGGATTAAAATCCCCCCCCCCCCCTTTTGAGAATAATTGGACAAATCAAAATGCATTTTTATTTTCGTCTCACTTTTCTTTTCTCTCTTTTTTCTTTTCTCTCAAATGCACATAATCATGTCCAAAAGTCCCTTCGGGGTTAAAAACCCGTCAGGTAGTTTGGACAAGTTGAAAACTAGCCAGCTCACGGGAAGCCCTTCCTACGACATGATGCATGCTCATTACATTCAAAGAGTGGTGTAATTCTAGATACGGTTCCCCAAGGTAGACGACCAAGGGGTGGGACCAATTGAAATTGTTGATTGTACCACGGACCAACTATATTCCAAAATGTCCCTCCTAAAGGATTTTTTGAGGTGGAGCGACTGTGGAATCCACGTAATCGCCCGTGTGTGTGCAAAGTGTCGTTTTTCAAAAGTGGAGGAATATGAGTGAAATATACCAAGATTACATCAAATTTCAAGTTCATACAAATAAATAAATAAAAGGGAAAAAGAAGAAAAAACAAAAAGAAATCAAGTTAGTAAAATCATAATAATATGAATAACAAGATAATAATCAATTAAAATCCCAAAAATAAAAACTCGTTATGGTTAGGACTTTGATATCCCCAGCGGAGTCGTCATTCTGTCATACTCGATTTTAAACTCAACTCAGAGCAAGTCAGGTTTCGGGTTTGACTAGATAACTCGTTCGAGTTAAGAGTTGGAGTCAGCCACCTAATATAGATTTCTAAGGTGTATTAGGTCACCTAAGCGTCTAAGGTCAAGTCTTTATTAAACTGGTCTAGTTTCAGAGATTCAGTGGGTAAGAAGTCCAAATGACTCGAGGAAGAAGGTGTTAGGCACTTCTCCAAGTCCCACGAAAGGTGGTTCCTGCCCAAGTCTATATTTTGGGATGTCTATACAAGATATGTGTTATCACATGTATTACTAACTTATATGGCCAAATTCACAATGAAGTTTATATACTAAGTCCAATTGGATAAGTCTAGGTAACATGCATATATTTGGGCTTCACATTTTACACATACGACCTATATTCCACGCCTAGTCGCATTTATGGCCTCTAGTATAAATTTCTAATCGAAACATGGTCAAATCTGCAAAGAGTATCAAAAGGCAGCTTATTTGTGCAATTTCAGAGTCTAAGTCATATTTACACAAATTGGCTATTTTAGCAAAATGATTTCAAAATTTTTCAAAAACCAAATGGGGGTTGTTCTTTGAAATAAAATATTAGCCATTTAGAGTCGGTGTGACTCGTCATTAATTGTCGAGCCCTAACCTTAATGGATATTTTATTTTTGGGGTCAATCTTTGAAAGGGTGATGTATAGGGCTGTTTCTTAAAAGACAGGTACACGGAAGCACACAAATACAAGTAGGGGCTGTCACACATAAATATAAGTGTATAAGCATGCAAATATATGAATAAATAGTAATATACTTTGAAAAATACGTATAATAGTTTGTACAAGTGACCCCAATACTTATACACCCATATACACTATTAGATTAGTGTATAAGAGCTTAAAGTAGGTCAAAAATCAGTTTAACACATAAAAAGCCACATTTAAAAAAACTGTTTTGGGCCTGTATTGGGGCAGTTTTAATTTTACAGAAAACAGTCCAATTTAAGGCAGTTAGTGTACATACAGCCCTTGTTACTACGATTCCCGAATTTTACGTTGAAAAGCATGCTTCAAACATTGCAGCTTCAGTTCTAAGGCCTACGTATGCTAGATACGTTGTATCAAAGCAATGTTATCGTACTAAAGTTCTACTCAAAACATGTAAACTCGGAATATAGATAAAAGTATTGTTTAGTCTTTTATCCAGAAATTGTCATGCAAGTTTTAACTATCCAAGATCATGATTTTAGGATGAGAGATGCGGCACATAGGAGAGGAAGGTTAAGAAGGGGGGCCCCTGGGTAGCCAATGTATATGGCTCACTTTCATACACTCATGTCGAAACCGGTTTTAGCATACTTTTGGGGTACAAACATGGAACCTAACAAATACAACACATAGGGGGTCTAGCAAAGTAAGAGAAAAGCATGAGCAAGTGTCCTGTGAACACTTAGTATAGGCCTGCAATGCCCATACTTATTGATGGGAACTATAGTGAAAACACCTGCATATTAGAAGGCTGGTATAGCCTAAAAGGCTATCCTCAAGAGGCTGCACAAAAGGTTAGTAGAGAAGGCCTCAAGGAAGCTCAAACACACACATATACAGTCTACACATAGGAGAACATCATGCTTCAAAAAAACAGGCAGGAGATAAAAGGATTACCTCAGGGTTTTCTGGGAAAACAAGTGCACAGAGTGGGAATATAAGCAGCTATGAACGCAGTAAAGAAACTATCACCAGAGAGGGTGAGAGTCTCTTGTTATTAGTGAGCAGAGAGTGAATTTAGAAGGAAATATATGTTTCCTATATTTTCTAAGTGTTTCAGTGTGTGTCTGTTCTTTTGTTATAGGTGAAGAGGCTGGTTTATAAAGATATGATGTAGGAATTCAAATTTCAGACAGGTAAACATGGATAAGGAAAGGTTATATTGTTCCCAAGATTAGCAAAGATTCCCTAGCATCCTTTCCAAATATAGGCTAAATCAGAATTCCTAAATTTAAGAAAAAATCATATAAACGAAATTCTAGGCAGCAAGTCTTCCTAGTCCTTACTGGTAATGGAGTCCAAGTTCAAGAGAATCAGTGTACAAACATGTTTTAAGCTATTCTAGGTTCGAAATCATGGATTATTCTAATAGATTCCAATCAAGAGTCTAATTGGTACTATGTCAATTGCCAAAACAAATTCTATTCAAATACCAATCAAAGAGTGCAAATTGAACAAAATCAGGATTCTAAAATCATGTAAACAATATTTTAGCCTGAATGAAGTCGTATAATCATGGAACTGTGTAACTTGAACAGGATAGGTGACCAAGTGCATTGCAAAACATGTGGGACAACCAGGGTTAAGCTTCAAACTGTTATAGATCCTAAAGATAGGGTTTTTGATCAATAAAACGCAGGATATAGCTGCATTGAAATTCAGGCACATGAAGGTTCAAGCAATACTCAAATTTGATAATGTTAGGCAAGAACTAATAATCATGTGGACTTTTACCCTAATCGATAAACAAGTAAAAAATCATGATTATTCACATAAGAACTTAGGCAAGTTTTAGGTTTAACATCACACATGTCTAAGGAACAATTAGAGAAAAGAAAATAAAGTTAGGGGTTGCCCGTTTAAGGTTGGAGTCGGGTCAAACTTAACCCATCTCAAACGTGCTTCGCATGAAAAATTTTCTTCCTTCTTTGGTAGTGGTGACGCCTTAGGCCTCATTTTAGACACGATCGGAAATTTCTCCAGCGACAGAAAACCTCCATTGATGAGAGGTTAACTTTGACCTCCGTCGAAACAACGAAATAGTATAGGGGTTTTGTTGCGCATATTGAGAGGAGTGTGGGGGTGTAATTTGTTTTGGATTTGGCCTGTTGAAATGGTTGGAATCCGGTGATGACAGTAGTGACCTAGGGTTTCGTTGAGAGAGAGGGATGAGGGGAATGGCGGCGTGAGCTGATGAGTAGTGAGGGAGAGAATAGGGTTTGGGGGGATGAGTTGGATAATTAAAAAAGAAAAATGCATTTCTGGCCATTGGATTGTGTATGTGAAGGGCTGAGATTTAGCCACGTAGGCCTGGCGTGGAGCTGAGGTGTGTAAGTGGTGTGATGTGTGTGTATACGTGTATATATGTATATGTTGTATAAAAATAGTATAAAATGTGTATAAATGCGTAGAAAAATCATATAAAATGCTTATAAAAATTAAAAAAATAAGAGAATTAATTTTAAGGGCCAAATGACTAAGGAAGACTATTATTTTGAATTTTAAAATAATTTATACAATTTTCTAAAATAGGAGTAATTATAAAAATTGTAATTAAACGTGTAAATTTTGTAGATAGCTGTAGTTTTGGGCTGATGCTTTGAAAAATAGCTTAATTGATGTGCGTGTATGAAGTAGTGACTTTGAATAGTGGTGAGTGTGGGGTAATCGTGTGGCTATCGGTACAATTTTTTCTGGATAATGGCTATTGAAACAGGAGGGACAAAATTAGGTGTCAACACTACTCATGGTGCAACCAGAGGCAATCTGAGGACAAAGTGTACAACTTGATAAACTGGGTATTTAGTAATGTTGATTGGTTCATGAAATTTGACAACATAGAAGCACATTATCAGGACCTTCAGTGCTCAGACCGCTCTCCAATAGTGGTAAACATAGATACTAACATGCATTCTCTACCTGGGCCATTCAGAGTGCTAAATGTGCTACTAGATCGGAATTCTTTCAAGGCAGCAATGGAGGAGACATGGCAACAATCCATACCTGGGCATTTGATGCACAAGGTCTGATAGAGACTGCAAAAAATAGGACATGAAGCAAAGATGATAAAAAGGGAATTCTCTAAGCTAGATAGCAGAATTGAGGGGCTAAAAGAGGACCTCAAACAGGTGCAAGACCAACTAGCTACTGACCTATTCAATGGACCACTGATTGCAAAGGAAATACTAATTTAAATGGAAGATTGGGATAAAGTGTATGAGCCATAGCTGAGACAAAAATCTTGGGCAACCTGGAATACATAAGGAGACTCCAACACAAAATTTTTCCATGCTCAGCTTAAAGTCAGACAAGCCAGAAACCAGGTGTCATCTATTTACACACAATTGGAGAGAATCTAACTGACCCCATCATGATCCAACAAGAGTTCCTATCCTTTTTTAAAGAATTATTAGGAACTAGTGCTACAGAACTCCCTTGCCTGAACAAGAACATAGCCAGATATGGACCCTGTCTAACAGAAGCTCAGCAACTGCAGATCCTCCAAACAGTCACCAACGAGGAAGTTCTTAAAGCTCTCAAAGACCTTCCAAATAATAAAGCCTCAGGAATGATGGTTTCCCTGCTGAATTCTTCAAAGCCTACTGGAACACCATAGGGGATGAGGTAACTCTTGCTATACTCCAATCTTTTGAAAACTGAAAACTGTTAAAAGAAATCAATTGCACTACTCTCAGTCTGGTGCCTAAGGTGCAAAACCCAACTTTTGTCAAAGAGTTTAGGCCAATTGCCTGTTGTACTACACTGTACAAAATTATTGCCAAGATCCTTACTACTAAGCCAAAAAATAGTAGTAGACAGTATTGTAGGCCCATCACAATCATCTTTCATTGAGGGTAGAAATATCCTAGACAATGTGATCATAGCACGTGAGCTGGTTAAAGGCTAGACATAAAAAAGAGTTTCACCAAGATGTCTACCTTTGGCAGACATCAGAAAAGCCTATGACTCTATTGAATGGGGATTCTTAGAGATGGTACTACTAGAATTTGGCTTCCCTATAAAGTTTGTTAAGTTGATTATGCAGTGTGTCACCACAGTCACCTATACCATCCTACTAAATGGTGGTCTAAATCCAAATTTCAATGCTAAGAAAGGCCTAAGGAAATGTGATCCTATGTCTCCATATTTGTTTGTGCTGGTGTTGGAATATCTGAACAGGACCCTGAAGACTCTAAATCACAACCCAGATTTTAACTACCACCCAAAATGCTCCAAAATAAAGCTTGTCCATATCTGTTTTGCTGATGACCTCCTGATGTGTTGCAGATCAGATAGGGTGTCCATCCAACTAATGATTCAAACCTTTAATCACTTCTCTCAGGTATCGGGGCTCCAGGCTAACATGGAAAAAAGCTACCTGTATATTGCAGGAGTGAGGCAGGAGTTCAGGGATCAACTAATATAGGAGATGCATTTTTCTCAGGGTGAGCTAGCACTCAGATACCTGGGGGTACCCTTTTTATTAAAAAAAACTCAACATTCAATAATGTATGCCTCTGGTGGAGAAAATGGTAGCAAAAATAAGATGTTGGTTAACAAAATTTTTGTCTTATAGTGGAAGAGTACAACTTGTAAAAGTGTACTGTTAGAGATGCAACATACTGGGCACAGGTGTTCCTTCTAGCGAAGAAGATTATCCAGTTGGCGACCAATGTATGCAGAACTTTCATATGGACAAGAAGCAGTGAAGTGTCTAGAAGAGCACTTGTATGTCAAGATCTGTATGTCAAGATCAGCAGGGGGCCTCAATATACTGGACTTCCACATGTGGAATAGAGCAAAAATTCTTAAGCTACTATGGGCAATAACAGATAAGAAAGACACCTTGTGGATACAATGGGTCCATAAATTTTATATAAAAAGGAGGCAACTAACAAATATGGCAACACCTCACCAGGCCAGCTGGATTGTTAAGAAGATCTTTGAACCCAGGCAATGGATCCAAAATCTTGATCCAACCCAAGCTACGAGCAACTGGTGTAGAGCTGGAAAGTATAGCATTAAAAGAGCCTACCTTTCATTGATGCCTCAACACCATAAATTACATTGAAAGAGTCTAATCCTAATCCAAGAGATAATGTCAAGACAACAATTGATCCTATGGTCAGCTATGCAGAATCGCTTGGCAACTGTTGATATAATTAGTAGATGGGGGATACATGTCTCTTATGGTTGTGTATTATGTAATACTGGAGATATAGAGACCCTGGAGCATTTATACTTCACCTGCCAGTACTCCCACCATGTCTGGAGTACCCTACTAGGCTGGCTGGGGGAGAATAGACAAATTGGCAACTGGACTGATGAGTCCAAATGGGTCTCAAGAAGAGCAGGCAGTAACAGAACAAGAGGAGGGATTCTATTGGCAGCCAGTGTGTACCATAGATGGATTGAAAAAAATGCAAGGAGGTTCTAAGATAAGAGTGTAGACAGCAATAACAGAATCAGAGAAATCATACTTCAATTGCATATCAAAGGGCAGAATGTAGCAAAGTGGCATAGAATGCTATCTAGGGGCGTTTATCGGTCGGTTCGGTTTGGTTTTGCACATTATCGGCTTGGACTATCGGTTTTTGGTTTTTAAAAGTGCTAAACCAATAACCGAACCAATAAGCTATCGGTTATCGATTTTCGGGTTATAGGTTTTATGTTCTTATCGGTTCGGTTTTCGGTTTAACCATTAAGAAACTTAGGCCTAACAAGTGTAAAAAAAAAAAAAAAACCTGTTAAATGATTGCATCCAATACAAAATCGGCTTTATTTTCACAGCGAATTCAAATGCCTCTTATAGTATTCGCCATATTCAAAAAAGCCACCAACAATAGATTCAAATATACTTCATTATTCTATAAATTAATGGAGGAGGCAAGGAGTGAAATAGTAAATCGGTGGTTGAAATGGATGGGGAGACTTGAAAGTTACACAAGTAAAAGAAGACTAGAGTTTGAGGTTTCCAAGTTCCAACTAATAGCAATTAAGTATACTACTTTTATGCACATAAGCGCAATATAGTAAATTTGAAAACCTTATTGGGTTATCGGTTTAACCAATAAGAAAACGTACAAAATCGACAACCGAACCGATAACCCAATAAAAAAATTTTGCAAACCGTTAAATAACCGATAACCCATATCTCAATATTTATAAATCATTAACTTTTTATCGGTTCGATTTATCGGTTTAAACCGAAAATTGAACAGCCCTAATGCTATCCCAACTGAATAGTTATCTTGTGCAGTGGTACATATGAAATGTAAATAGAAATATGAATAGGTCTAGTTCTAGTCCAAATGAACTAGCTGGTGTATAAAGTTACATTTGGTGAAATGAAAATTTTCCTTTGACAAAAAAATAAAAATTGTTCAAGCACATGCTTTTAACTATTTGATAGTTTAGGATAAACTTGACCTTTTAGTTTGCTAAACTATATGGCTTATCCGTAACGCGTAAAAGTAAAAGTCTATCTTATATTCCTTTTGATTATTCTTATTCTTTTCCGAATCTTATATTATTCCTTAAAAACTTGTAAGGGGCAACCAAAAGTTTAGCTAAATACTACGTAGTAGCTGCTCTATTAATAACAAAGTCATCCAAATTCTGCTTTTCAACTCTCACCAAAATAGTGTTTTTACAAGTCCAACATTTATACTTTAGGTTTATGCTTTCGAGAAAAAGTCGTTTACACTTTCAAAAGTTATATATTTACATACACAACATCTAATACTTTTTATTTATTATTATTTTGTATAGTATTTGTTGAAGATGAGTTTAAGGATCTGGTTGGAAAGCCACATCGTAATTGAATTTGGTGTAATTACTAGGGTAGTAATAATACAGCCTAGTAATTATACAGTAGAGTAATTACGAAGTCCTGTTTGTCTGTCATAGTGTAATTACAGGTGTACCGTTTGGTTGCACAAGTGTAATTACACAGTTAGATCTTTTTAAAATTAAAAAAATAAAATTATTCTACCAAATCATTGTTCAAATATATTTTTGAAATTTACCTATCACTTTGACTAAAAATGAATAGCATGCATGTGAAATTACAAAAAAAAAAAAAAAGAAAAAAAAAAGAAAAAAGAAAAAAGTTTAACCTCATCCAACAACAAAATTCAAAATTATTGACATCACCCCATGTAAGTCATTTTTATTAATAGTCGTTCTTTCTAAGATCAAGAGACAAAGTTTCAAAAAAATTAGAATAGTAACACATTTAAGTGAAATAAAGAAGATAAAATTTTTAAAAAAAATAACGAAGAAATAAAATTTGAGAAGTTACATGAGACCACAAAAAGTAAAGATACTTAAAAAGTGGGGAAAAAATGAAAGAAAAATATGTAAAATAAATAATATACTTAAAACAAAAAATTTAAAAAAAGAAAGATAACATTGTAATTACCAAGGAAGAAGAGAAATTGCAAGAAGTAAATATCGTAAAATGATAAGAAATGGTATGCAAGAAAAAATATTGAACAAATATATGATATAATCAAAAATAATATAAACTCAAAGTAAAAATAAAAAGAAATAAAAAAGGGGAAATGTTACATGGAATCAAAAAGTAAAGATAAGGAAATAAAAAGAAAAAAATAAAAGAAAAATGAAGTTACGGAAATTATATATTTAATATAAAATAAAAAAATTAAAAAAAAATAATAAGAAAATAAACTTAAATAAAAACAAAGATGATAGAAATTAAAAAGTAACCCTGTAATTACACCGTGTAATTACCAGCAATTCTCAGCTCCCCCTAAGAATTGAAGAGTGTAATTACAAAGCCTTAATTACATCCAATTACATGCTGACCAAGTAATTACTTGGTCTGCCAAACATGCCAAACTGTGTAATTACAACCAATTACACCCAAATCCAATCACTGGGTGGCTTTCCAAAAAGGCCCTAAATGAAGTAATATGATCTATCGTGATTTATTTAGCCAACCACAACTTATTGGAGATTATGTGCTATACTTTTGACGGGTTTGTATTGGATAAAAGCTGACTAGACTTGAAAAGGTGACACGTGTCTTCCACGTGGCACGGGCAGACACTTCAACGGATAGACATCCAGGGGACAGACATTCATCACGAGCAGACCTAAAGGAGTTATGAAACGCTTCAACAGTCAACACGGTCTAAATGAGCAGTTATTAATATGATCATCCACGATCAATCTATTAATGGTCATTAAGGCAATCATTACAACCCAGTGGTTATGACTCCAACGGATATGTGACCGACAGTTACTTATCCAAGCGGATCCACGCCCTGCGGTTACAAAACCCTAACGGGTGCCTACCAGGCTTATAAATAGCATTCGCCTTAATCGATTGTACAACAACTTTACTTCCTGTCTACACTATCAATAAGAATACTCTCTCGCTCTTGCTCAGATACTCTCTTTGCTCATATTTTGGTTACTACTCTAGTTCTTTGATCGTCTGAAGTGTGACTGGTATCGAAGAACTCTCTCCGGAGACGAGCGATACGACACGGTTACTTCTCCTTGTTTCCGTTTATGATTTGCTTTTATTAGTTGATACTCGTATCTTGCTCTCATATTATCATCGTATTAGCTCACCGTATAAACTCTTAATCTCAACTGTTGATCGTGACTCCGGAAATACAAATTTAATTGTTAATTGACCTAAATCCGGATCTAGGTTAAACAATTTGGCGACCACAGTGGGAGCCGGTCAATAGCCTTCGTAGGTTAATAGTTTATCTTTGATATTACACCTATTTTCGTCTATCTTTTTGCTCTATAACTAACATGGCAGAAAGCAATTCCCAACGAATTATCGCATGAGGAAGTCAGGGAAATATTCGCCTAGCGAATATTTTCGAAGTGAAGCAGAAGCCTGGTGAATCTCTTCGCCAATATATAGATCGCTTCCAGAAAGAGCGAGCACTACTCTCCGAGATGCCAGACAGGTGGGCGGTAATCGCGTTTACTTATGGTCAGGATATGGAAAGCTCCATAGCTACGCGTCGACTGTACGAATCTCTCCGCGAATCCCCAGCAGTCAGCTGGTCGGACGTTTGTGGTCGTTACACTTCAAGGATAAATGTTAATGAGCCCGAATGAGAAGACTCTCGAGGAGATTACCCTGACGACTCTTACCGAAGGGGTAGCAAAGGAAACAACTTTCCATGTTGTCGATGCGGATCTAGCCTACAATATCATTCTGGGTAGACCTTGGATCCACGACATGCAGGCTATTCCTTCTACTTACCATCAAGTACTGAAGTTCCCATCTGAATGGGAAGTACGAGAGGGTCGGGGAGAGCAACGCTCTGCCCGAGATTGCTATTCTGTGGCTCTCAAACTATCCGAAGAGAACAAATAGCAATTATAGCGACCGGGGCCAGAAATACCACCCGAAGCGGCTGAGTACGAGGTCCCGGAATTCATTGCAAAGATGGATGAAAGAGAAAGCCACATGCCAACCGTAGAAGCTTTGGAACCGGAAGAACTGTTCGCCGACAAGCCAGAGAGGAAGGTGTATCTAGGAACCGAGCTGAACGAGCACCTGCGAGGAGATATCCTCCAGTTCCTCAAGGAACGGCATACAACATTCGCCTGGTCTCACGCAGATATGACAGGTATTTCTCCTGACATCATTACTCACAGGTTGAACGTTGATCCGTATCACCGCCCGGTGAAACAAAAGACGCGCCAGCAAGGAGCCTTTCGGAACCAGGTCATCAACGACGAGGTTGACCGGCTGCTAAAAATCAGTTCAGTACGTGAAGTCAAGTACCCAGACTGGCTAGCCAACGTGGTTGTCGTACCTAAAAAGAACCGCAAATGGCGAGTTTGCATTGACTTCACAGATCTAAACAAAGCCTGCCCAAAGGATTCATATCCTCTTCCCAGGATAGATAAGCTGATCGATGCAACAGCCGGACACGGGGTGCTAACCTTCCTCGACGCGTACTCCGGGTATAACCAGATATTGATGGATCCCGAAGACCAGGAGAAAACAGCATTCATCACCTGTCGAGGTACGTACTGTTACAAAGTTATGCCTTTTGGACTGAAAAATGCAAGTGCAACCTATCAGCGTCTGGTCAATCGAATGTTCCACGACCATATCGGGAAGACTATGGAAGTGTACATCGATTACATGCTGATAAAATCCAAACGAGCAGAAGATCATCTGGCACATCTGAAGGAAGCTTTCCGAATCTTGGATCAGTATAATATGAAGCTGAATCCAGAGAAATGCGCTTACGGAGTTGGATCGGGGAAGTTTCTGGGATTCATTGTTTCTCAACGTGGCATTGAATTCAATCCCGCTCAGATTAAAGCCATTGAATCTATCCCAGATGTACTTCACAATAGGAAAGATGTCATGAAACTAACAGGGAGAGTGGCAGCTCTACGCAGATTTATCTCCTGGTCATCTGACCGTTGCAAAAGTTTCTTCGATGTCTTAAAACAGAACAAGGAGTTCGAATGGACTTCCGAGTGCCAGCAAGCATTGAGGGATTTGAAAAAGTATCTATCCAATCCTCCACTGCTCTCCACACCTCAGGAAGGTGAGCAGCTGCTGATTTATTTGGTAGTCTCAGAATCATCGGTAAGCGCCATACTAGTTCGGGAAGATAAAGGTAAACAACTTCCTATCTAATACATTAGCAAAGCTCTAATTGATGCAGAAACACGCTATCAACCTTTAGAAAAATTGGCATTGGCATTAGTAACTACTGCTCGTAAGTTACGCCCTTGTTTTCAAAGTCATTCGATAGCTGTGGTTACAACCTTTCCTTTGCGAAATGTTCTGCATAAACCTGAATTCTCAGGAAGACTGGTAAAATGGGCTATAGAATTATCTGAATTTGATATCACCTATCAGCCTAGAGTAGCAATAAAGCCGCAAGTTCTAGCTGACTTCGTGGCAGACTTCAGCACTAACATATACCCTGAAGCAGAAAGGGAATCTATTCTTTATGCAGGGCAGGCTCCCGGCACATGGACCCTTCATACAGACGGCTCCTCGAGCGTCAAAGGGTCTGGCCTTGGACTGATTCTTGTTGCTCCATCCGGTGAAACAGTAAGACAGGCTATCAAGTGCCCATTTATTACTAACAATGAGGCCGAATATGAGGCCGTTATTGCAGGATTGGAACTAGCCCGAAGTTATGGAGCAACCATCGTCAAGCTAAAAAGCGACTCTCAGCTCGTGGTCAATCAAATCAATGGAGGTTTTATTGCACGAGAATCCAGGATGCAAGTATACCTCGCCCGAGTGAAAGAGCTCTTAGCACATTTTGGCGAATGAGAAGCAGTCCAGATTCCACAGGAAGAGAACCATGAAGCCGATGCTCTTGCAAACATGGGATCAGTGGCAGAGATAGGGGCAGCCATCTCTTCAGCTATTGTTCAACTTCTTTACACAACCATGGACAGAGAAAAGTTCGAAGTCAACACCATCAACGCTACTTGGGACTGGCGGAATGAGATAACAAATTATCTTATCCATGGAACTCTACCTACAGATGCAAAAGTTGTGCGCAAACTCCGAGTGAAAGCTGCTCGGTATACAATCCTCAACGGCGAGCTTTACCGGAGGATGTTCGCAGGACCTCTCGCAAAATGCCTTGGACCTAATCAGATCAATTACGTGATGAGAGAAGTCCACGAAGGCTATTCCGGAAATCATTCCGGGGGTAAGGCACTAACCCGGAAGCTGATTCGTGCAGGCTATTATTGGGACAAGATGGAGAAAGATATGAACAAGTTTGTCAGGGAATGTGACAAATGCCAAAGGTTCGCCCATCTTCTTCATCAGCCAGCAGAGCCACTCCATTCAATAATCTCCCCGTGGTCCTTCATGAAATGGGGGATAGACATCGTTGGTCCTCTTCCCACAGCACCAAGGGGGATGCGCTTTTTATTGATCATCACTGACTACTTCACAAAGTGGGTCGAAGCGGCAGCATATTCAAGGATACGACAAACGGAATTCGTCGACTTCCTCTGGCGTTTTGTCGTGTGTCGCTTTGGAGCACCTAAGGAAATAGTCTTGGACAACGGCCCGCAATTCGTCGGCCAGAAAGTGACTAGGTTCCTCGACGATCTGCACATCAAGAGGATCACTTCCTCTCCATATCATCCTGTTGCAAATGGACAGGCAGAGTCTGCCAAAAAAATCATCGTTGAATCCCTTAAAAAGCGCCTCGAGCAGGCAAAGGGATGTTGGGTAGAGGAATTACCTGGAGTATTATGGGCTTATCGCGCAACTATAAAAATGAGTACCGGAGAAACTCCTTACTCATTAGTGTATGGTGCAGATGCTCTAATCCCAGTTGAAATCGGAGAGCCCAGCTTACGATACGCACATGCCACTGAGGAATCAAACTCAGTTAACCTATCAGAAGAGCTGGACCTCCTCGAAGAACGGAGAGAGCTAGCTCTTGTACGAGTAGTCGCTAAAAAAGAACGAATTGAGCAATACTACAATCGGAGACTACGCGTACGAAGCTTCAAGTCGGGGATTTTGCACTCAGAAAAGTCTCCCAGAGCACACAAGAAACAAATTCAGGGAAGCTTGGTCCTAACTGGGAAGGCCCCTACAAAGTTATTGCTTCGGTCGGCAAAGGATCTTATCGTTTGGCACGACCAGACGGCTCCACTATCCCGAACAGTTGGAATGTGGTTCACCTCAAAAGGTATCACTTTTAAGTGGTAAAACGGTTAGTTATTTTACACTTACCTTTTATCTTTATGAAAGTTCTTACTTTTATTATATATTCTCTCTAAATGCTACTAATGACCTGAACAAGGTCAGATCCGTTTAGCTCAACTGGTAGAGCTCGAAGTTCTTCAACTTCGCGGCTGTGGGTTCGAATCCCATAACGGACACACTCCTCGTTTGGTTATATTTGTTCTATATGCAACTCACCGAAAACTCTTTTCATGTTATCACTTTACGTGCTCCAACATAAAAACAAGGAGGGTGGTGAGAGGCCCCTGTAGGCCAGATAAGACCTTCATAAAGGCAAAAGACCTTGCCAAAAGGCGAATTTTTAAAGTTTTTCAAAAAACTTTTACGTGATAAGACTTCCACGGCAAATAAGATGAGTCATTCACAAAACAGAAAACTTTTACGTGATAAGACTTCCACAGCAAATAAGAGGAGTCGTTCACAAAACAAAAACTTTTATGTGACAAGGCTTCCACGAAAATAAGAGAAGTCATTCACAAGGCCAACGACTCGGCCAGAGCCAATCTACAAAGCCATGCAACAACTTTCAACTATCGAAACGATAAGTAAAGTTATACGCACAGAGCAACGATTCGGCCAAAACTCTAAACGACCACGATTCGGTCAGACTACCTACAACTTATGACCTCTTCCTAACGAAAGGCTAAGTTAAAAAACATTCGGGCAGACTCTTGGAGATACGAACTTAATAAAGTTCAAACTTCGAAAAACTCCCAATCACAAGGCACGAAAGCCACAAACACATGCAAACAAAAAGACCAAGAGTTCAAACTAAATATATTGACTGAACAGATCTAAAGTAGCATATATACATTAAACTGTAAATTGATAAAATGCCAAATACGGCTGACAGAAATTTGCAGAGTGTTCAAAGGCCAAACAAACCGGCCATACAAAGGACCAGAAAGTCTTTGCTAGACTTCTGTCCACCAACAAACAAGTCCGGCTCTCTCCAGACAGTAAAAAAAAAAAGTACATCAATCACATATTGAGAAAAGGGCATTAACAGTTAGGGATACGACCAGAACTCGACGCACCAGCTCCGTCAGTCCTGCCGTCGTCCCCTGAATTCTCGCCGTCGTCTTCGTCTTCATCATCATCGTCACCTTCAGACTCTTCAGGAGAGAGACCCAATGCTTGATTTATCCTTCGAACAGCGTTCTTTGTTGTCTGCAGCATCTCCTCGACATTAACTTGTCCAGCCTGAATCTGCACGAGCAATGTACGCTTGGCCTCAAAAGCAGCAAGCTTGGTTTTGATTTCAGACTGATCACGCAGGTTCGCCAAGTCCTTGGTTAATGTGGTCTGAGCACTCATTAACTGAGCGACCTAATCCTTGGCAGCCTGGAGATCAGCCCTAGCTTTAACTGATTCTTCATTAGCTCTCTGCATATCCATCTCAAGGGATGCACGGTCTTCAATAGCACCGTCCAAAGAATTTCGACAATCTTCAAGCAGTCTCTCTAAACCCTGGGCAGAGCGTGCGAACCCTTCTCTCTCTTCGAGAAGAAGGTCCTTCTCTCTGGTGAGTGCGTTGATTTGCTCAACACGTTCGTTGTTGACATCAGTCAACCGGTTAACCTCACCACCAAGGAGACCACACTGCTCTACCAGTCTTGTTATCCTTCAGAGCTTCCAGCAACTCTTTCTTTACTTCAACCACTTGATCGACGTTGTTAAGCCTGGAGCGAAACATGAGCTCGGCAGCCAGCATACTCGACTGAAAAAAGCAAAGTAAGTCAGAGTTAGAAGTCCGAGGCCAAAAGTTATTCCCAAAACAAAGAGGAAAAAACTTACCCGGGCAGAGTCAGAAGCAATCTGGAAGGCTAACTCCTCATCGGTCAGCTCCCTCAGCACCTATTCTTCACGGGGACCGATAAGCGAGGAGACTGCCTTAGCCAAGCTGCGTGGCCTGGTTACGAAGTTGACATCAGGGGAAAGTTTCAAAGTGTGCTTCCTCTCGCAGAACTTGGGTTCCCAAGCCTGTTCGGAGGGATAATTTGGCCCAAACTTGTAACGCACCCCCCTGATATCATTCAACTCTGTCCGGCCACCAATGACTGACCACCAAATGAATCTTGTCGAGGAAAGGTTAGAGTCACCTTCCACTCCAGGATTTATTGTCTCACATTCACGAAGACCAACGGGAGTTTCCCCCTCAGTAGCCACATTCTCCAGGTCCTCGAAATGAAAAACAGGAGGACCTGGGCTATCTTCTTGGGAAGCTTCTTCTCTCATTTCTTCTTTCACATTTTCTTCTTCTTCCTCACCTACTTTTCTCTTCCCCTTGTCTACACGAGAAGGACCTGCCTCCGCCCCGTCATCAACTCGGGGACTCCTCTACGGAGTACGGACAGCCTCCTCCTCGGCCCTTCTTCTGTCACTACGGAGATGAGGCCTTCGACTAAGAGGAACATCAACTTCGACCTCAGTGTCCGAAAGATCGATAACCTCCTTAGCTACACCCTCTCCCCGTACAGACTCGGGGACTCCAGCAGCAGCACCGGCATTCTCTTCTATGGGCTCCGGTACACTGGCCCTAGAAGAAGGATCACCACCAGCCGACGAGGTTTGCCCGGTAGCCACGGAAGTCTTACGAGCAAACTTCTTCCGAGCTCCGCCCTCGCCTTGGCTCCTCTTCTTCCTCTTCAGGGAGCCCAGTCCACCGGACAGGAGTTCTTCTCCCCCCTCCCTGCTGCGCAGAGCACCCACTGAAGCTAGTATAGCCTCAGCTTCAGCTTCTGGGTCAGCAACAGGCTCGGAAAGTCCGTCCTGGGGAGGAGCAAGAAAGAAATCTCCCGAAGTGCCCAAACCTATGAAAAGGTGAAGTGATCAGACATGAAGAAGTTTCAAATAAGAAGAACGATCATGAAAGCAGAAATGTCCTCACCATGATTTTGTACAACCAAACTCTTCTGAGTGGCAAAATACATCCACTCTCTCTTCTCAGGAGTAAACTCCTTCAAAATTGGCTCAACCCACGCGGTCAAATCTTCGACAGAGATGAGTCTGTCGTAGGGTTGCTTGGCCGCTACAAAAATTGAACGGAGTTAGAAGACGAGAAGAAGAAAGAGCACAAAAAATTCAAAAAATACTGGGGGACTTATGCTTCTTATTCCAGATTTCTGGAAGGTAAGCCTTGTCGTCAAAAGTCAAGGCTAAGGAGCGCACAAACAGATACCTGTGTACCCAGCCTCGATCACCAGTATCCTCAGAACTGCGCACCAAGCCCTTGCTTCCGCGCATCCTGGCATTTACATAGCCGTCTTTAAAAATTTGTATTCTGTACAAAGAAATAAAATGCTCATAACCAAAATATTGATCGGTTCCTACCGCGAACCAATCCAAAAGAGTAACTATTCTGTATATACTGGGGCTCAGTTGCCCCGGACAGAGGAGGTACTCCCTGCAGAGCCTCTCCAACACAGGGTGCAGGGGTAATCTACATCCCACGGTGAAAGGGTAGGTGTACATGGCTGTCCACCCAGCCCTATGGGAAGTAATATTTTCCTCTTCGGAGACCGGCAAGAGGGGAACCTCATCACCCCAGTGGCAGTCTGTCCTCACTCGTGGGATCACCTCTTTCATGATCCCAGACTTAAATCTATACGCCGGCCAGTTCCGCGTATCTCCCTCTCTATTATGGAAGGACTTAATGTTACAATCCGCTTCAAGTTCACCCCCACTTCTTGGGGATTATTTCCGCAGCAGTAGCTTGTGTGGCCCGGGGCCTGGGAGTGGCCGCCGAGGAACTACCAGCAACATCAGTGCCCTGATTTTTCCTAGATCGTGAAGTCATGGTTGCAAGGAAAGTATGAAGTTATCAAGAAGAATTCAAAAGCCAGTTCAAAGTATTTTCAAAGAACAGCGGAGAAAAAATAAAGGCAAGTAAAAGGTTTCTCATCAGGCAAACCCCTATTTATAGGAGTGAAAATTCAGCCCCACGAACTTCCTTCGAGACACGTGGAGGCCATCAGAGAAACCTCGACAAGATCTGCCCATTGAGAGAAAGAATAGGGTTCATCAAAACTTTATAGTATCATCATTATTCTGGAAAGTAGCGGTCACCTCGCGATCAACAGATGACGTGTACACGTGACTGAAGCGGTTAAAATCATTATTTTTACCCTGGGGGCACGCAATAATCACTTCGGAATGACCTGCAGTCTCGCAGGCATGCCAACTGCAGTTACTTTTTTATACGGCCCATTAAATGCGCACGTCATGAGGGTTTGTCACTTAGCTGATAAGGCTCGTACATCATCAAGATACATCACTTTAACGAAGACAAAAGTTCACAAGAGATTCCCGCCAAAATCCATATCCACTCCTCGAACAGTACTCTGCTCGAGAAGTGCGGGGACTATCTGTATTGGATAAAAGCTGACTAGACTTGAAAATGTGACACGTGTCTTCCACGTGGTACGGACAGACACTTCAACGGATAGAAATCCAACGGACAGACATTCATCACGAGCAGACCTAAAGGAGTTATGAAACAATCCAACGGGTGCCTACCAGGCTTATAAATAGCATTCGCCTTAATCGATTGTACGACAACTTTACTTCCTGTCTACACTATCAATAAGAATACTCTCTCGCTGTTGCTCAGATACTCTCTTTGCTCATATTTTGGTTACTACTCTAGTTCTTTGATCGTCTGAAGTGTGACTGGTATCGAAGAACTCTCTCCAGAGACGAGCGATACGACACGGTTGCTTCTCCTTGTTTCCGTTTATGCAAACGGATCCACGTCCAGCGGTTACAAAACCCCAACGGGTGCTTACCAGGCTTATAAATAGCATTCGCCTTATATTAGTTGATACTCGCATCTTGCTCTCATATTATCATCGTATTAGCTCACCGTATAAACTCTTAATCTCAACTGTTGATCGTGACTCCCTAAATACAAATTTAATTGTTAATTGACCTAAAATCGGATCTATGTTAAACAGGGTTGTTTAGTTTTTCAGAGATTTATATGTTTACAAAATACAGAAAAATTTTGTTCATTTTTATGCTCTTTTTTTCTTTTTTATTTTGTATACTATTGATTTGAAGTGAGTGTAAATTAAATAATATAGTCAATGAAAATTCATATAGCTAGCCCAATTTATTTGGGACTGGAGCGCAATTATTGCTGACCTATTGATCACTTACAATGTTGTGTTTGAAATTATAGTGTGAATGGGTTGGTCAAAAAGATTATAACTACTACTACTACTGCTGCTGCTGCTGCTGCTGCTGCTGCTGCTGCCGTGTTTTTCCCGCATTCCCACCGTGTTTTCTTTACAACATCTACTTCTCTACCGAACAGCAGGAACATGATTTATTCCTTAACATTTCCCTAAGCGTCCCTCTATTGTGGAATTGACTCTAACAAACTGCTGCACTGGATGCGATACGTGTGGAATTGGATCTGCTCGAAGGTCGAAGGGAACTAGCTTCGGTTCGGTTGGCAGCTCAAAAGAGAAAAATCGAAGCTTATCTCAACAAGAAAGCTCAGTTCAGGGCCTTCAAAATTGAAGATTATGTTGGAAAAGGATCCTACCAGCTAGAAAATATGAAAGGCAAACCGGAACCCTCAAATTGGAATATCTGCAATTTGAAGCGGTATTATTTCTACATAAAGGTGCGTTACCCTATTTTAATAAATTTTGGCCTACAGCATCGAGTAGTAAAAGCTCCGAGCTTAGGTCGAATGATTCAACTAACCCCCCATTTTTTTTTGCTTGACCTTTTCAGGAAGCGAAGGGAACATAGTACAGTGCTTGGGTCCTCACTACTGGCACCCGAACACTGGGGGGATGGAAGGGATGGTGTGCAGTCAGATTCGACTCGAAGCCTCTCATATCGGAGACTGTAAACGAACCCGAAGGCTAGCAATATTACTGGGGACTGTCACCCGAAGATTAGCCTAGTGTTATGTATTTACTGGCTATTTCAGAAATTTGTCTAAGTCTAACCACGACTAGATTTTATGTAAATGCCAGTTACGGCTTATCACTATCAATGAATTGGATTCAATCCAACATCTCTTTGTTCCAATATTTGACTCACGAAGTTATATTGTTCAAATTAAGTTTGTTTCTTTATGCCTCGGCACGAGAATGAGACGTCGTTCTAAGCTAGCATCAATTTGTTGAAAACTCTATTAACACCTTGTAGGCAAAAAATAATTTTAAGTGCTCGGTCGAACATCCCAACAAGATAAATGACTAACACTTAATAAAACTTAAAATTCATTAAAACAGGTTCGAAGGCCTAAAAAGTTGTTTACAATCTTAGGCTTGAAGGCCACAACAAAAGTAAGAAAGAAAGAAAATAGCTAAGCATCAGGGTCATCTCTGCTCTTGGAGGCCCTATCTTCATTTTCTTCTTCTTCTTTTTCATTCTCGATCACTTCGTCGACCAAATCCTCACTTGAAGGAAGCTCATCCATGATAGCTTTAGCTTGAGCCACGTTCTCTTTGGCCTTAGCAATTTCTTTATCCAGATTTACCTCGCCAGCCTGCCACTGCTCAAAGGCTGTTAAACGAGTTTGGATTGTGGCCCAATTTTTTCTAGCATGGCCCTTGTGGTTTTAGATTTGGCCTTTTCCTTCAAAGCGTCGACTCGCCCCGAAGACGAACAACTTATGCTTCAAGTGCTAGTATCTTCTCCACTTGACCCTCTAACCCCTTCATCTTAAGTATGATCTCGACAATTTGTCATGATAGCCTCGAGCAGCATCAGCGAATTTGGCATTGGCCTGATCCAGGTCACCTCGAAGCTCTTGGACTTCATTGGCAAACTTCGAGCTCTCAGCCTCGTGGCTCTGCTTCAAGGACTGTACTTGAGCTTCGAGAGTAGCAGTAGCCTCGTGCATCAGCTTGAGCTCGGTGTTGGACTCAACCGATTGAGCCTTCAAAGCGTAAATTTTTTTAGACTAGAGTTCTACCTTTTTACTCTTCCAAGAAGCCTTCATTTTCCGAAGCTCTTCGGCTCGGAAAGCCTCGAGCTGCACCGACTTGAGCAAGGAACATGAGACTCTGCAAAAGATTAAGGAAGAATTAGAATTTAATATTAAAGCGAAAGGGAAGTTGCAGTCATCGAAACTTACCCGAACTGCACTAGTAGCCGAACGAGCCATCATCGTCCCCGGAGATAATGTCTTGACATAATCCTTCTCGAGCGGCCCGAATAATTGGATAAGGCACAGAGAAACATCCATCGAACCGGCAAAGAGGTTCAGACATGTTGGGATTTCAACCTTCCTTGTAACACGCTCTGAAGCCAAAGCGCTGGGAGATTCGGAGTTAGCTCCCGTTACATTCAGAGCCACTCCATCTTCAGCTGGAGTAGAAGCAAATTAAGCCTCACCTACCTTAGCCTTGCCCTTGGCTTTGGTGAAAGCATAGCCAGACCATTTGTGGTCGACTACCTCCATATTTTTTGGGGCCTTGGGCTCCTCCCCACTCGATTCATCCCTAAGGCTGAACTGAGATGCAGAAATATGCTTGGGGCCCGAGTCAGATCTTGCTTCAACACGAGGGCGCACCTCTTGAGTCGACTTCTCTGGGGCCCCTCTCTTTCTCTTTGAATCTGCAGAGGGATAAGTCGAAGGCTTAGAAACGACAGTGGGAAATTTGGTAACTGATCTGAAGCGACCAAGGAAAATATCATCCTCACATCGGGAATAAGTTCTTTGGCCTGATGAGCCCTTCGAGGCTTTGGATTGTTTAATAGCACCGGCCGAGCTTGTAATCTTGGAAAAGCTTGCACCGACGTCAATAACCCTTTTCTCTTGTTTCTTTCTTTCTTGCTCTTTTTGCAAGGGAAACATGTAGAAAAAATGAAATTAGTGAAAATAGAGACCTCGAGCACTCCCCAAAGGGATCAAGTTGCTACTTAAAACTCACCGTGTATCTTGTATACCCAGTTGTTTTCCTACAGAACAGTGATGCTCGCCCAAGTCCTGTCAGGTGGGGCACGAATCGCAATGATCGCCCGAACCCAGTCAGTTAAGTCAACTGGGAGGGTTGATAGGAACTTTGTTCGCTGGGGAAGCAAAAGCATGAAATAAAAAATAAACTCAATGTTGAAATCAAAAAGCTACTGGGTCGGAGAAGAGATCACTTATGCTTGGTATTCCACACCTCGGGGAACCCAGACTCGGGAGAAAATTGCGTAGTCTGGAGCAAGACATAACGATCAGACCACCCGCGGTCGTTTGTGTCCTTGCTCTTGGTCAGAAGAGAATACTTACCTCTGTTGTTTAATGCCACGATACTTCCCTTGTGAAAATAGGGGTAGTAGATTGCAGTCAAGTATTGGAGAGTAAAGGGCACCCCGAATTTCCTACATAGAAAGTCAAGACACCCAACGATTCTCTATACTTCGGGGCCGAGCTAAGACAAACTTAAGTTACGTTCGGCAGAAGGAATCAATCGCCTTGTGCACAGGTAGAGTAACGCCCACCGTGAACGGGTAAGTATAGGCGAAAGAAAGCCCCTCTACGTGGTTAGAACTGATGTTATTTGGGTCTAGAACTATAACTTGAACCTCGGGTCCCCATTGGTAATTTTCCCAAACCAACGGCACGTGATCTTGAGTGATTAATGTCGGGATAGTTTGCACGGGCACATTCATGTTCCTGTCATGTTGGGCCGCAGATTGGTTTTGGACCTTGAAGTCTTTCTTGATATCAAAGTTTGAAGAGATAATATGATGAGGTTCGAGCTCCCGCTCAATGAGAATTTCTTTTGACTTCAAGGACTCCTCCTTGCCTTCCTCAACTTCTTCAGCATCACCAACGTCATCCTCTCCATCACTAGCCTTATCAAACTTATCGCGGCTGGTGGTGGCTTTGCGCCATTTTGTTACCAAACCACCCGCCTCAGATGTCGCTTCACTGTCGTCTGCCGGCAGTATAATAACATTCAGTGGGTCGGCAAAATTGACTATCTCACTGCCAATAATCACGACGCTGGTGTCAGGAACTCCATCACCAGAATGGTCGCTAAAATTTTGTTCGGAAATAGTTGCAGATATTTTTGCTAAGAATTGGTGACAATTTTTTATTTTGTTGAAGATCTGAAGAAGAACAAGTAGAATTTTTTCTTGCTTTGAATTGCTACAGTTAATTGAACTTAGAAATATGAATGATGAAGTGAATAAGTGGGGTATTTATAAGGAAAGAGATCATCATTACCTTGGGATGGAGGACGAAACGGCGTGACCGTTCAATAGTCGCCGCGTGTAATGGATGGGAAAGTGAAGTGATGACTGTCTTTTTGAATTGCTAGGTGCACGTACGGCCACATCATCTCTCCCGCCTGCTTTTATTCCACTCCTCAGGGGCTCTGCTAGTTTCCCGAGGAATGGGAGGACTATATGTATTGGTAAAAATATATCTTGGATACGTGGCAGCCGAAGCGTAAGGTTCGGGGCATTCCCAATGGAGATCACGAGTTGGTTACGAGGCTGGTAACACAGTTCCCGAGGATAAGCTTCTGGATCAAGATCATTTCAGACACAAAACATGGTCGCTTCGGATAACGAATAGCTCATCACCTCGAGGCAGAACGATCTTAGCCTCAAGGTAGGCGGTTCAGCTTCAGCACAAGAGGCGCCCCACGATCTCTGCCCATGATCTCAACATTCAATGGGGGAGATCGTGGGTAAGCCATGATTTAAACATGGAGAAGTGAGCTAATTAATGCCCTTAATTAGCTCTAGCTCATTGGCTATAAATAGAACTTATGTAATCTTGTAAAGACATTCACAAATATAGGCAAAACTCTGCCCGATTGTAATCTCAAAGCTTTATAGTAAAATCATTCATCTTGTGTTTATATTACTCGCTTATTATTTATTGTTTCCTTGATTTTTACCAACTTTGATACATCAAATTTATTGTAATCCTTAAACAAATTCAATTGTGCCCCCAGTCCGATTTAAGCAAATACAGTTACCTTTTCTTATTATGACTTCTATAGTGATAATAATTATTGGTATGGTGATGAAATTGCTTCTATGGATGTCTATCTTTGAAAAAAGGTCTTTGCTTCTCTTTAGCTATTTTAGGTTCCTTTTATCGGAAACATGAACCAATTTTTCATATTATCGGTAGTTTGCATTTGTTGTTAGGTTTGCGAATAGGCAATTTTGAATGCATTGACATTTTTTCATTTGTCTGCATGCTCCAGATGGAATTTGATTAGGCCCTGGTGAGGCTAGTAAGGATGGGTTATGGGGTCCTTCTTGTGGTGATGGTGAGACATTTATTGGATTGGCTGCTGATTGCGTTAGGTCAAGAAATTAGCATTATACAAAAACCTACTTGGTGTGAGACAAGAATTTCGAAGAGTCTTTTCAAGATTCGGTCACATATATATTTTTATCATTTGTTATTAGATTGATAGGTGGTCCAAAAAAGGAAAAAAAATAGGTGTAGTCCGGGTTATGGCATTCACAAAGGATCTTTTTGATTTTAAATCGTGGATTGATAAAGTAGTACTAGTAAAGCTTCTATTGTAGGCACCAAAGGGTCAAAGGCTCAACTTTGTTATTAGTTATATTTTATATTGGTAAGAATTTTTAAGTTAACAAAATCATATGCATTTGTTCGAATACACAAGTGGTGGCAAATGGACGATTTGGATAGGATTTGGATCGGTTAAAAATGGATTGAAAAAAATAGGTTGGGTTGTAACCCATCCATATTAATATGAATAAAAAGGAGAATTTTCAAAACTAGGCACCTCTCAACACAAAATTACAAATGAGAGGCCACATTTCATTCATAGCACCCCTTTATTTTTACATTACACAACATATCACCCCCTTATTTTCAAAATTACACAACATAGCACCAATTTAAACTAAAACCTTAGGAACCACTCCCTCACCCTCCCCCACCACTGCCCCACCACCAGGAACCGACCTGCCACCGCTGCCGCCGCCGGCCGGCGGTGGCCGGAAAATCAAAAATTCACCGGATTTGTTTATTTTATTTGTGGATTTATTTAAATAATTATTTTTTGATAATTTTATACACCTAAATCTATCAAAATAATAAATTATACATGTAAATACATATAAAATTGTGTATGCAAGAGGGAAAATACAAAAATATACACAAAAAATATAAATTTTATACAAAACATCCATAAAAGTGCACGAATCTGAAATTTATACTATTTTATTCATTGTTCATACACGCATATACAGCTTTATACAAAATTTACAATGCATAGAATGTGTTTTATACACTGTTAATGCGTACATATACAGATTTATACATTTTTATACACGTTTACAGAATTGTATAAACTTGTATAAAAATGTATAAAAGTGTATAAACTCGCAAAACTGACTTTAAACAGTGCTTCGGGCAGCTTTTACACAAAAGCTTAACAAACATCCCAGATCTATACAGTTTTATACAAGAAAAACACTAGATCTAAACATTAAACAAAAGTTTTAATAAAAAAACTAGTAGATCTCAATGAATTTTTATGATAAAAGTGAAGAAAAAAAAAACTCGATAAATAAACTCCTCACCGGAGTTTGGATCGGAATATACAACGAAAATCAACATTGCT
Source organism: Petunia axillaris subsp. axillaris (assembly GCA_029990575.1). NCBI lineage: Eukaryota > Viridiplantae > Streptophyta > Magnoliopsida > Solanales > Solanaceae > Petunia > Petunia axillaris. Next base: position 21,282,055 of record JARKNS010000009.1, read on the forward strand.
ATTCAAAAAGCAAAAAAAAAAAATGAAAAGAAGAAGAAGAAGAAGCTGCGGCGGCGGCGGTGGTGGTGACGACCTCGGCGACGGCGACATCGGTGGTTTGGAGGAGAGGGGATGACGGTGGGGCAGTGGTGGAAGAGTGGGGGGGGGGCGGATTATGTGTAATGGGAAAGAGAGGAGAGAAAAATGGGAAGGAGGGAAGGAGGAGAGGAAAAATGGGGGCTAGGGTTTTTTTTCTTTATAAAGGGGTGCTATGGAGTGAAAGAAAAAATAAAAAAAGGGAGGGGGTGCTATGTCATGTAAGGTAGCAAAATAGGGGTCTTTTTTGGTAATTTTCATGAGTGGGGTGTCTCTCAATGTAATTGTCCCGAATAAAAATGGGTTGGGTAAAAAGTGGGTTGGATAAAATATGGGTTGGGTAAAAATGAGTTGGGTAAAAATTATACAGCTCTAGTTTAAAGTAGGTAAAAATAGGACAGTGAGATGCAAAAATATTACTCAAAAATCGTATTAGTAATCATGTAATACTACACATTAGCTAAAAAGAATTCTGTAATAACACAAAACAAAACTCATACATTGCAACACAATTCCCCAACTCCTTAATTTGATTACACAAAGAAAACAAAGAGAAAAATAAAATCAAGAGATCGTCTTCCATCCTTAAATATTCACCAATATCAGCTTGATGAAGGACAACAATGCCATTAGGATCCGTTTTCGTACAATCTTGAGTATTCTTCCCCACTAAGCCGAAACTCAAAGCGGTGAGACAATTCTAACAACAATGACTGAAGTTGGTATTAACCGTACTTTATGTTTCGCATGTGCTCCTAACAAACCCAATGACTGCACAGTCAAATTCAATTTCAACCATACCCAACAAATAAACACCTCATACAAACCATTTATGCCAAAAAATTAAAAAAAATTAAATTTTAATTTTGAATGGGGTAGGGTTTGGGCTGTTGGGGGGATTAAAAAAAAAAAGAAAAATAAGATTAAGAGAGAAAAAGAGGAAGATAGAATGAAAATTATACCTGTTTGGAGTCCAAATTTGGATGATGAGTTGGCTGGAAGAATGAACTTTACTTGAAGATTGGAACGAAGGTTACTGAAAGATTTGAGTAAACTGGTTGATTCAATAAACCGGAAGATAAAAAGTGGATATTTGGATTACCCATATTTAACCCAATTAGCGTGACATAAACAACTCTTAAGTTTATAAACAAAAACTAAACACATTAATTTTTTATTACACAGGATAAATGTAAATTAAATTTACTAAACTTTTCATAACCAAACTTTTTGTGAAACATAGACAGGTGTTCATGTCTATATTTTAGGATACATACTCGTAGTACCTATCCAAATGGATATTCAACCATTATTTCATTCAAATTATCATCTTTAATAATTAATATAGTAATTATATCCTAAATTAAGGTTCAACTGAATAGATAGTAATTATCTCCTAAACAAAAGCAATTAGGACTCACACTTAGCCGTTATTAAAGAAATTAGTCTTTGCACACGCGCGAGGTGCGTATACCTTGAATAATAGAGAAAACAATAACAAAATATCATATGATTATAATAAAAGACTTAAAATAAGTTATGATTGTGAAAATTTATGTCACAAGAAGAGTCCACCAAAGTGATTCTTTAATACTGAAAAGTTCACAATCAGATGATATAAGGTCTAAAATCCAATTATAAAGTCTCCAAATTATTCGTAGAACCTTAATTTCCTATAAAAATTGGATATATTAACCTAGACTAAATAATAATTTTGTCATGTAAAAAGAAAAGAGAGAGAAAACAATGTGGGATTGAAAGTAGTAAAGATTAGAGAAGACTATCAAATTAAAAAGTGTAGAGTCGACCATTCCTTAGGAGATTTCAAAATTAAAGTTGCATTAATACTTTAAAAATACATTTGCATTAGACGTAAAAGAAGATCCACATGCTACATTCTCAAATGGAAATAGGTCTCAGTACACATAATGAATATTAATTGTGGCTAAAACTTGAATTTAATTCTTTAACATCAACTCTATCGGATGAAAAGTCTGAAAAACAAAGTAAATGAAACTTACCATAATATTTCTTTCTTCCTAGCCAATCATCAATGTATAGTTCCATTGGTAGTGACTAAAAAAGTTAAAACTAATGCAAGAACATAAATTATTTGGGTAGATAATGAAAGAATGAGAAAAATTAAACATGCCAAAAGTTTTATTCCAATAAAAAATAATAATTCAGTCAAAAGATAAGAGCACCTCATGTGTTTGTTTCATAGTGATTATCTCATCCTTGAAGAATTTGTTACAAATGCATTTTTCCTGCATTTTTCCCTATATATATGGATATTTGCTTCCGGTTGGTTGGGAATTAAAAAGTTATCAGACGTTTCCAAGAATATATTTCTTCTACATCGTTGTCTATATACTCATGGAAGGAGTAACCGAAGAGACTCAATGTTTGATGAATTAATGCAATGGATTAAGTATTTACTGATTAGAGGTTAGCACTTTAGGCATTATTATAGTAGTATATAAATGAACCCAAAACCCCTTTTGAATATTCTTAAGAATTGGATGAGTCGAGTTATGTACAGTAGAGGAAGTTTAAAAGATGAGGCTCATGCAACTAAAAATTTGTGAAAGCATTAATGACATTGAAATCAAACTTCGAAAATTCCATTAAGGATTTCAACTTAAATTTACGTTTTCTTTTCTTTTTTCGTTATCTTTAATTTTTAAAATCTATATTTATATTTTTATACCCAAATATTCTTGAAATAATCCTTGTTTAAAGGGTATAATGGTCAGTTGCTTTTAACTTTATGGATTCCCACTTTTATATTAGTATAGATAGATAGATATAGATATAGATAGATGAACATCCATCCTCTTATTTTGCATTGAGATCATAAGCGACTAACTTATCCCTCCTCCATCCTCACCCTTCCGTATTCCACCACCAGTATTCAAGTGTTCTATCTGTCCTCTTTTTTGCATCTGCAGCCAGGCCTATAACCATGATTAAAGAGAAGGATTAAATGTGTAAAGTCCAAAAATGCATATACTGAAAATACTTAAGGTATATTTACTTGAATATGCAAAAACCACAAAATGAATATACTGAAAATACTTAAGGTATATTTATAGCTACAGTCCAGTGTATCCAAGTGTTCTGTTACAAAGTGGAGGGTGGAGTAATTTGTTGCTAGTTTTAAGGAAGGTGATCTGATCTTAAATATATTATCATTAAATTGGCTGATTTTTTATGGCTATCATATGTGTATCTTGTATTATGGCTATTTGAATGTTAGGGCCCTCTAGTGTACGGCTAGTTACGCTTTTTTCCCTTTATCATACCCATATTTTGATGGATAAAATATGGGTTGAAGTCCAATTGAAATATTAGTGATCCAACAAAGTAAAATATGAGTTAAATGGGTATATTATCAAAATATAGGCTTAAATTGCCAGCCTAATACACTATATAACAGTCAAAAATCTTATTGACGGATATGAAGTTTTGAATAGTGTAATTTAAAATTTATAATATTAGACAAATTTCTGCTCCAAAAATTCAAAAAAATTAAATAAACTAATTGATTAATTACAATTTTGAAAAAAGGATTTATCAGTTATTAATGTCATGACTCGACAATTCAACATAGTTGTCTGAATCAACCGTGCCTACTTGTCCATACAAAATTATTTTTAAAGAAATTAATTCTTAAAAGAGTAATTCACAGTAGTCCTTATCCCTAACGCGTAAAAGTAAAAGTATATCTCAATATTCCTTTTATATTATTTCTGGAAAACTTGTCAAAGGGGCAACCAAAAGTTTACATCACCATATACTAGTACTGGTAGCTGCTCTCTTAATAAACACAAACTCATCCAAATTTAGCTTTTCAACTCTCTCCAAAAATGTTGTTTTTTCAAGTCCATTAAAACATATCAACAAAACCCAACATCAAAATATTCTATCTTTATTAACTTTTTATCAAAATCTTGAATTTTTTATTTTAGTATAGTTGATGGAATCAAGAGGATCATCAAATTTATTGGCGCCGGGTTTTAGGTTTCACCCGACAGATGAAGAATTAGTACGGTATTATCTTCGGCGTAAAATATCAGGAAGACCCTTTAAATTTGAGCCACCTATTTCTGAAATTGATATTTATAAAGTTGAGCCATGGGATCTTCCTGGTTAGTCCTTTTATATTTATGAATTTTTATATGTTTTTTGGGTGAGTTGATTGTGTGTTAGTACGTTTACTTATAGGTCATATGCTTTCGACGTCGTTTACAAGAATTATATAAAAAGAGTCGCTCTTGTGCACAAAGCATCTCATGTTCACGCACTTCTAATATTTTTTTGGGTATACTATTGGTCGTGATATGAGTTTTAATGGAGAAGCATGATTGATCATGATTCATTTAGTCGACCTCAACTTGTTTGACATTGCATGCTATGTTTTTGATGGGCTGTTTTGTTTTTCGGAGATTTATATGTTTAGAAAATAATTAGAGGTTTTGGTAATTTTTATGCTTTTTTTTTTTTTTTTTTTTTGATTTTGTATAATATTGGTATGAGGGGAGTTTTAATGGAGTAATATGGTCGGTGAGGGTTCATATAGCGGACCCCAATTTGTTTGGGACTGAGGCGTAGTTGTTGATGCTGATGATTGTCTGTACAGATCTACTGACTTAATCCAGTGTGCAGATTCAATATCCGTGTGCTTTTGAAATCATAGTGTGAATGAGTTGGATTGAAAGATTGAAGGGTTAACCTTTTCCAAATTTGTTGGTAGATGCTAAGAATTTTGGGAAGAAGTTATATTCGCCCCTTTTGATTAGGGGATTTATTTGTGGGGTTATGAGTCTCTGCCCGTTCGATGGATCATACATATTTTAATTTGTACTAGATATGTTAGCAAACATGGTTTTTTTCTTGTTCGTTTTGGGTAAAGAGTTGCCCATTATCCACCAAGTTTTAGACCGTGCACTACTGGCACTCAAGGTTTCTCCTTTATCAGAAAATAGTGTTGGCCGTAGTCGAGATCTGTATTGAGAATGTGTGTGCAATCACATGTATGTGTACATTCTGACCGCAGTACCTATTTTATGCATCTGTATATATTTTTGGAGGATATTTATCATAATTATTTATGTTGTCTACCTGGAAGTACTAGAACCAGCTTATGTATGTTGGTAAACGTTCCACCTCAAGTTAGCAACTTGTTTCTTGAGACAACTTGACAACTAAGCTGGGATTGGGCTATGATGGTATCTGCAGTATTGTTGGTTGAATTGATTGTAAGAAATGTTTGTGTTTTGCTGTAATCTTAGTGTGATATTATGTTCCCTTAGGCATGTCAAGGCTGAGAACAAGAGATTTGGAATGGTACTTCTTTAGTTTCCTTGATAAGAAGTATGGTAATGGAGCAAGGACCAATCGAGCGACAGAGAAAGGCTACTGGAAGACAACTGGAAAGGATAGGGCTGTTTTCCGTTCCAAGTCTCAGGTTGTGGGGATGAAGAAAACTCTAGTTTACCACAGTGGTCGGGCTCCAAAGGGTCAGAGGACTAATTGGGTGATGCATGAGTACAGACTGATTGATGAGGAGTTAGGTAGAGCTGGAATACCTCAGGTGAGGGTCCTTTTTTTCCCCTTTCAAAAATATTTCTTGGGGGGTGTCTGCTGTAAAGTCATGTTTGTCTTCTGAAATAAGTGGCTTAGACTTTGAGTTAAATTCTATTAACTTTCCATTTGAGCCACTGCTGTTTCTGGAGGAATTATCGAGATACTGAAGATAAATAGCCAAATGCATAGAGCGAATGCAAGTATTTCTTTCTACCTGTTGCCCTTGTCTCTGTGTGCTTGTGGAGTATTTCCTGTTTGTGCAAATTCCTTACATATTTTCATCGCGCTTCCTTATTTTCTTCTCTTTTTTGGAAAAGGATGCTTTCGTGGTATGCAGAGTCTTCCAAAAGAGTGGTGCAGGGCCGAAGAATGGGGAACAATATGGGGCACCTTTTATTGAGGAGGAATGGGAGGATGATGAGTTACAAGTGCTTCCAAAGGGGGAGGCTGCTGAGGAATTTGAATTTAGTGATGATATTTGTTTAGATGGAAATGATCTTGACCAGGTATTTGTCTCTGATGCATATCTTACCTTTCCATTTATTTTGTGCACATCTAGGATATGCTCAAAGCCTGTCACTCTCTCTCTATATCTCCGGTTCTCCCTCTTGTCTCTCTCATGAACTGCATAAGCTGTCCTAGCATGACTAGTTATATAGTGTCCGAAAGTATTATAGTGGGAAAGATGCTAACTCGCACTCTCTATATGGTAGCAGTCGCTTGTATCTTGTCATTAGGCGTAGACACTCTAAGAAGTTAGCAAGCAACTGCAACTAACATTCCACTGTCACTGTAACATAGCCAACTTTTTGGGCTCACACCACAGGTTCGAGCCCTGCCAAATACAAAATCCTGGTATTTAATTGGAGAGGGGTAGAGTGGTGGACCCATTATCCACAAAAGTTCCGAACCCTGAGCCACTGGCATAAACTTAGGTAGAGAATTGATGGGATAAGTTTTAGCAGAGAACAGACATGCCTCTCTTTCTTGGGCTGATAGCTACTTTTAACATTTAACATTTAAATTTAATTTAGCTCTTGCAAGAGATAGGTCATCTAATTTAACATTTAGTTCTGTTTCAGTGATTGTAGGAGAAATTAGATTCTTATGAAGCTGTAAGTTAGGTTATACCCTTCTTGTGAGTAGTAATGATTTTTGGTGAAGCAATGTCTTTAACATTCTTGATCATGTGAACATGGTCTATATCTTATCTCTTGAACCTTTGACCTGGATGTATTGCCGGTTCTATAGGAAAAGTTGTATTATATGGGAGAGATAGAATTCTCTGATATCATGAAACTTTATCTTCAGCTTCGAATACAAAAGAAAGTTCTGTTCCGTTCATAATAATCACAAAATTGTGTCCTGTCAATACCGGATTAAGTATGTTTTAATTGCTGGTAATGCTTCTCTTGCACCAGATCCTTGGGACCGTCACCGCTGTGGATGGTGCTCCTCTTCCTTTGGACAGTTACTATGGTGAAAATGGAAGTAGTGAGGAGTCAAATAACTCCTCTAATGCACAAAATTGGCTGCATCAACCTGACGAGCAAAAATCAATTGATCTAGCAGTTCACCAAAATGTTGATGTCATTCCTGGCATGCATGAATATATTGGTGAATCAAGCAAGAACGTGAACTCTGAAGATGTGGATTACTTGCTTACTGAACCAATTATAAATGCAACTGATGACCTTCAATCTATTAATGAAGCTTTCCTCGAGGCTAATGATCTATCAAATCCCATTGAGACTGATACATCTAGTATTGACATGCTTGATGAATACCTTGCTTTCTTTGATGCAAATGATAACTTCGAGAATATGGGTTTTGATTCTTCATTTTTGATTGGAGACAATGATCAGATTTATGATCAAGCTCTTTCGTCTATGAAGGTAATTTCATTTGCCAGCTTCACTCTCTTCGTAGTTGTAGTGGTCTTGTTGAGGCTTACATGTTCTTTTTCTACTCTGTCACAGAGCATTGGCGAGGTTACTCAGCAAGTTACTCCACCCAATCAAGGGCTTGGTGAATACGGAAATAATTTTGTGTCATCCTCTAAACTGGAACCAACCAAGTTTGGATCAGGTAATGACGGCACTCTTCTATTTTGACTTACTCCCAGTGATACCGTTGGATATTAGCTCTTTGGTCCTTGGAGATTGCCTTGCACCAGTGTTACTGTTAAGTTTTTCTCGTTATCTTAGCTTCTGTTCCCTAATATCATTATTATTGAATTTTCAATGTCGCAGATCATCAGCTTCCATTTATGAAGCAGGCAAGCCAGATGTTGGGCAATATTCACGCTCCTCCTGCATTTGCTGCAGAATTCCCTACAAAAGATGCAACTCTCCATCTGAACTCATTGTCGGATTCATCTAGATCTGTGCATGTCACTGCTGGTTTAATAATAAGGGACATGACTGAGGGTGGCAATGGGACGGGATGGCCATCGGGCAAGCGTGGAGATTACAACATTATCCTGTCTTTTGGCTTGTCACGGGGTATCGATGATTCTTCCGTGGAATCATTCTATAGCATTCATCCTGGAAAGCCAACTTCGATTATGTCCAGGGGCTGGTTCTATTATCTGTTCCTTTGTATCCTGATGTTTTCAATGAGCCTCAGAATTGGGTCCATAATTTGTGCCAGTTAAGGCTGCAGCACTATAGGAAGCTCAATAATGGTGAAGCTTGACGTTGCTGTTATTATTCAGGTTCTCGGCACATTATTGGATCTCTACTAAGACTGGTATACTGTAACCTTATGAAGGATAGTTTTTTTTTTTCTTTTGGGAGGGGGGTGGGTTTGGTAAGTTATATAAAAGTACATTGCTGCAGTCTACTGATTGCTTTAAGTAAACGAGGTAGTTGATCGTTGCTAGTTTCCAGCTCTGATGCTTGAACATGTTATTTATACTAGTTTTTCAGGTTTTATTTGGAACCTCTTCTGAGACATAACAGGAAAACGACTTTTAACAATCCAAACCGTGGGACTAAGTCGGCTGCTTGTCTTCTGTGAATCTGTGTATGGAGTTTTGGAACTGGCGGTCAGTTTGTATCATATAGTTTTTCTTTCAATTGCAACATCCCTGATTTGGCAGCTGAGAGTTTAGTTTTAGTCATATAGATGATATTTCATGGAGTTCATCTATATACATAGACAATGTTAGGAATTCGGCTTAATGTAGCAGCAGGTAATCTGAACTATTTTCAGTATTCCCACTTTTTATGGAGCATTACCAGTAGGTATTTCCTCGGTATATATAAGTTAAACTTGAAACTAAACTGAATTCAGCAAACAAAAGCGCTTCCAGAGGCAGGAATTTTTACATAATGCAAGAGTACATAGAGAAACCCGTGCATGAATTCTAAAATCAGTAGTTCAAGAGCTAGCCAAATAACTTGCCCTTAAAAAGGTACTTTAATTCAGATCTATCACCAATAACTAATTGAATAGTGTCTCATTCATTATTTCTTAGTCAAACAAACTTATTGGTGGACAGCAAATCAATATTAAATAAATTACAAACAACATTGACTTCAGTACCACTATTACTTTTATCTATGCAAGCTCTTCACATAATCTGATAATACATTCTGCAAAATGGTTTTGCTTAGTTGTTTTACATTTCTCCAGGAAGCATTGTATCCCCTGGCAGATCACAGACAGCAATACCCTAAAAGGGGAAACAAAATAGCAGACTTAGTCCACTCCTAGATAAAGAAGAAAGAAAGAAATATAAGTTTCAAGGGTATATCCTGGAAGTTCAATACTCACCTCTCCTGTAAGATGGGCTACACATCTCTTTTCCGCGAGCAACTCATCTTCTGACTGCAACATCAAAAGTGTATACGTGAACGCCAACATATAGAAAAACATAATATCATAACAGCGGACCCTAGCGGCAGAACCAGGAACTCTAACAAGGGGAATTAGAAACTTGCTAGAATGCTACACCTTGGATACGAACCTGTGACCTATGTCAATTTCTAAGCTACCTTTCTTGCTAATTGCTATACTAGAATTTCCCCTTATGTCAAGAGGATTTAACAATTTATATATAATCAGAAAAGTAGTCTAGTTTCTCTTTGCACAGTAGGATTTTCCCACTAAAGCGTCCATCTAGTTCAACCTCTGGCTAACCTAGTTTGGTTAAGAGGCATTATGCCTCGGGCATAGTTAATTGAGTTCATTGTTTAACACATTTACAACCTCTATCCGGTCAGAAGTTCTCTTTATGTGTGTGACTAAAATCCCAAATAAGAGAAAGACCGAGTACCTTCTTTATTCGGCTTCGGAGGTAGTCATCAAATATTACATCTTTCACTAGTTCATAGTCACCATCTCCCTGCAAGCAGAAGTATCTCAGAGCTCATGATAATGTGCACTTTAACATTTTGACTAGAAAAACTAGGAACTAAGGGGAAAAAATATATCTAGGAGGAAAAACTTACTTTTGATCTACAAGGCATGCTGAAAACTATACCCTCTGCTATCCCATAAGGATTTCCACTGGTATACACCTGCACATTGTAGGAAAATTATAACAAAAACTAGTGAATGACTAATATATAACATTTAAATGAAAGAAAGAGACCATAGGAAATTGAGTATATCATATATATGATAGTTCTTATCAGATTTCATGGTAATAAAATTATCTGAACAAAAAGCTTGGCCATTTGCAGTTGCATCTTTGGATAGTAAGTGTTGAACCAATAATAAATAGTTGGTATGTTTGACAAAGACGTGTCGATAATCACTTTCAATGTTATAAGATGAGTTAGATGTACTAAAGCGGCTTACAAAAAGAGCTTACATTGTAAAAAATTATGAAAGTGGAATGGAGAGAGTTAGGAGTTCTGTTTTGGGAAAGACACTTTCAAGATTAGAAACTATATTAAAAAATAGATAAAAGTTTGGTCATCTCAAAAATGCTTAGAAGCTGGACTTGTGACTTTTGGATGGTTTTGGCTTATAAGAACTTTCAGTGTTTAAACAAATATGTAGATAAGCTAAAAAGTGTTTATAAGCTTATTACCGTACACTCTCTAGATGAGTTTAGTAACTAATAGAAAACTCTTTTTTCTAGAATGAAGAGTTACTGAACTTACTCCTGTAGAAAACCAATCTCCTTCAGGTGTAGGAGTGACAAGAGACCTAATTGCATCAACTATTGACACAGCAGTAGATGCAGCTGAAGATCTTCCCCATTTCTTAATAAGTGCACCACCTCTCTGCAAATTAATTAAGACACATAGACTTTTAACAGAATAGATGAAAGGTGTAAACAACAACATTGAAATTGATATTTTTACCGTTTGGACTTTTTGTGTAAACTCTTCCTCTAACCATTTAGTATCTTGAATGACCTCTTTAACTGGCAAACCATTAATTTTAGCATTTAAAAAGTCTGGAACCTGATACCAAATAGGTAAAACCATGATGTTAGTAAAACTAATGATGAGGTGAAATAGAAATGAAGTTGTTAAATGAATGAAACACAATGACCTGAGTGGTTGAGTGGTTTCCCCATATGGTAACATTAGATACTTTGTCATAGAAAACTCCCGCTTTTAGAGCCAGCTGCACGAATCATGAAATGGTGTCTTACTTCTTTGTTCACCATGGAAAGAGCGAGATAATTTCACATATGATCACTGAGCGTTTTTCAGTGCAAAAGTAAAGCATGAAACAATATTTGTCATGTTAAAGTAACTGAAGTTCATCCACTGTAACTGTTAAGTCACAAAACTTTACCTACTATAACAACAAGCTTGATGAATATGTTCTGTTGTTACAGTGGGTAAATTTAGGAATTTTACGGTTATACCAATGTGACAAAAATGGTTAAACGATTTTACTTATAGCGAGTAAAGTTCAGTAGTTTTAATATGCTTAAACTAATTTGTGACTTTACCATCACAGTTGATAGAGTTCAGCAACCATACGTGAAATTATCCCCGAAAAGAGGTAATATAAATACTTAAAGGAGTTCCGAGTGGTGAGATACCTGGCATTTTGCTCTATTTTCATCTAACCTAGTCAAGGCATGAAAGTTCTTTGCAGGTATGTTTGGAGCATTTTTCAAACAAATCAATGCACTAGCATGGAACAAAAAGATATTAGCAATTGACAAGAATAGCAGAAAAAGCAGAGATGGAATTGAGTGAGACAGTTCTTTACTTGGTATTACAAGGGTTTCCCACCACTATCACTTTGACATTACGAGATGCAACAGCATTGAGAGCTTTCCCCTGTAATCATTTGACAAACAATGCAAATAACAGATTCAAGATTTTATGTTTTTGTCCCTCTAAAAATAGAAAAGCCAGAAAAATTTGGAGAACATGACAAATGTTGTCACTTAACTATACGCCTGCACAGTTTTAGTTCTTTATTTTTACCAAAATTGTGCAACTTTAGTATCTCTTATACTTGATTGCACTGCGGAATAACTGGAAGAAGTTCACCTTGATGTAATTTTAAACAGCTCAAGTGCTTCTCACAAGCCAATTTGGAGAAATATGACTACTGTCATGTGCTTTAAACATACCAAGACCAAAAGTGCTCAATTTTTGCATACATTAAAGACTAAAACTGCTGAGGTGTTTATTTGATGATTGTTTAGACCAACTCCCAAAAATAAGAGACTATATTTTTCATTTTTTCCAGAAAACTTTAAATCTCAGGAGAACAAGAGGAGAACTTTAAATCTCAGGAGAACAAGAGGAAGGAGAAGAGACCTGCGCAGCGTAGATTTGACCATTTATATCCAATAAGTCGGCTCGTTCCATACCAGGGCCACGAGGCTTTGCTCCGATCAGAAGTGCCCATTCTGCATCCTGGAACACCTCATAAGGATCTGTACCTATATTCACCTCCCTGAGCAAAGGATACAAGGAGTCCTCCAGCTCCATAGCAACTCCTGCATAGTAACAGCTTAGTATCAGTAGAGCAGAGAGACACAGCTGTCATCAATCAATTCGGAAACTACTTAACTTTAGTTTTTCATTTCACCCTTAGTGACATGCTTTTATAGCCACAAAACATTGCAAGTTTAAGACCTCAAGTTTCAAAATTGCTTTCTTTCTTAAACTCTATGTCGAGTAAAACACTACCAATGGAGGGGGTAACAATTATGAAAATAGCAGAACACATACCTTCGAGCGCTTGGATTGAGCGATCAGACCCCAATAATCTTAACGCAATAGGTTGATCTGGTCCAAAAACCTCACCAGATGCAAGCTGAGAAAATTAAAAACATTAATAATTTTGATCAGTTTCACCTATGATTGAACTGGTTAACAAAAGAACAGCAAAATAATGCTTGATAACAATTGTCAAATGATTGATTCATGCTTTAAGGTCATTGTTGATAAACCAACAGGGAGATCAACATACTTAGTCCATTTAAGAGATTTTACTGCAGAATTTTCACGAAGGCTTATTTCAGGCCAAAGAAGAGATTCAGCAGAAACATTGTCTATAGAGGGATAACAAGGTTCGAGGGCATAATAAATCATATTTTACATTACATGCTATCAATACTTTGTTTGCAGGCATGTTCCAAAATTTAAGAGAAAATTTTGCATTCACTTTGTTTTTCCTAATGTAGAAACTTAAAGTGTTTCTTACTTTGAAAAGAAGATGATTAGCAATCATCCCAGCTGCACCAGAGACAGAAACAGTTATCATTTTCTTCCATGATTTCGTCTCTTCTTCCTGTTAATCAAAAAGAGAAGAGAGAGTGAGCTTATATTTGAACTGGTCCACTTATATAAAAGCCAAGATAGATGCCACACCCTGACTGTTACTTGTATTACAACTTTGTGCTCAACTGCACTTTCCAGAACACTTGGCTTTGGTTTAAGTTATACACACCGTTAATTATAGACATTTTACACTATCATATCACATTCTATGTGTGTAACAGGCCTTATTGTCAGGATTACAACTCCCATTTTGTAAGGATGCTTGCTGTAAATATCCTATAGTGACCTGATAGAATAAAACAAATTGCTTTCCAGTGAAGGAGTATTTAACTTAAACTCGGCTAATTCGACTATTAATCAACATTAATTAGCAACAGTTACTAATCCAAAACAAGAAATTCATACAGTGTCTTTTTCTAGCTCTTTCATAAATACAATCAAACAATTGATGGTTGTGGTTTACGCATGAAATCACAATTCCTTGCAAAAGAAAAAAAAGGGACATGAATAGGCTGCTCATATGTTTCCATAGTCAAGCTAATGAGGATACTTTTTAAGCTTTTTCTAATAGTAGAGCTAGTCTCACACTGATTTAGTAAGAATATACTGCATAAATTTCATTACTCACTATTTGTCATATAATCAATAGCAACAAAAACAAAATACCCAATGTGATTACAAAGTGGGATCTGGAAGGGTGAGATGTACGCAGACCTTACCCTTACCTTGTGCGAGGTATAGAGACTGTTTCCGTATATGTTATATAATCAAAATCAAGAAATGTAACGGTAGTTTGAGTATATGCATGCAATTGAACTTACAGCCTTGAGATCATAAGTGAGACAGAAAACTCCATAACATTCTGGTTTCTTCTTAGGGTCATCAGTTTGCACTACTGCTGGTGCTTGTACTTCCCTGCAACATCCAAAAAAATTTAAAACATCATCGTACATGCATTAGCGGATCCAGGATTACACTTAATCGGTTCAATATTTAAGGTTGTTGTATCCTTATATTATAATTCAAGAAAGCTAGTAGTAACATACTTAACAGAGCAACATATGTTAAAATTATTGGTTCTAGGTAGAGGCCTAAGGCTGAAGCGACGCTGATGTGAAATTTGAGTGGACACATAAGAAAGTTGTGATGAATAAACACAAGTTTTGTTTGTCAATGAAGAAGAAGGAATAAACTCTGCTACTGCCATTGCAGCAGAGATTAAAGACAATACAGTAGTAGTTGTAAAGAAATAGTGTACAAATACAAGTGAAGTTGAAAGAAGAGGTGAGATATGTTTGCAAAGGAATATTAAGAAGAGTTTGAAGGGAAGAAGACAGGGGAAGTGAAATGAGTTTGTGGTTTTGGAGGGAGAGTGAGAGGGACAGTGTATGGATTAAGGTGTTGATTTTGAAATGTGGTTATAAGGCCATAGGGTATGACACTTGTCAACTACTATCCTCATCCCTTTACCTTTCTGTTGCTTTGCATATAGTCAATGTACATCTTGACTTTACCATGTGAACTCCCTATTTGCTGTTTTTTTTCCTAGAGAAAAATGAGAAATTTCATCCCATCTAATTTATGTGATGACACTTGATTTTTATGCGGAGTTTAATATAAAAATGATCTTTTGATATATGTAATGAAAAATTAAGACCGAAAATTGAAGTTTCTAAAAATTATAATTTTTAGGGTAAGAAAGTGTGTCATTCTTTTTAGGATAAATTAAAAAAAAAGTTTGACACATAAATTGGAATAGAGATAGTAGTTATTTAGTTTGGTTATAACTAAATAGAAAAGGTGCTACAATTTAATTTGATTATATATAGCAACTGTGTAAAATATTTTTACACAATATTATATTACTCCTATGTCATGTTTTTTTCCCAGGTTACTCATTTTATTTTTTTGAAAATGGTGGTTGTATAATTTTTTATATGATTTGATAGTATAAAATTCTTTTATATTGTGTAACATAGAAGTTACAATCAAGGCGTTCTCACTGATTTGTTCTTGTGTTTGTGGTCAATAGAAAAGGGACACCACAGAAACTAAGGTGGCTTTGAACAAATCTTAGTAGAGAATGTGTTGAAAGTTGAAACAAGAATTGATCCTAGATTGCGTAGTATATAATGCGAATAAACTAACTGAAGGACCACTAAGAGTTGTTTTTATTTCCTTTTGTTGTGAATCAATAACATGAAATAGATGCTTATGCTGTAAACGATTTATATGTTGAGCTAATTCAAAATGTGCTGAAAATTTCATTTTCCTATTAAAATAATTAAAATGTATTTAAAGCTATTAACACTCAAACTGTGTTAATTAATTTGATTCAAATACAAAGTCTAAATTCACGGTAAGCCCTAAATTTTTGTCAACAATATAAATTATTTATTTAAAAATATAAAATTGTATAATTTAATAAGTTAAAACTTACTATAAATAGTACAAATTACTTTATATTTAATTATATGATTGAAGCTTAATTTTTATCTTAACATAGAATTTGGTTAACAATCAGTTGGCACAAAAATTTGAGAATTATGATGCATCAGTTTGTGCCCTTTGGTATTTGCCTAACAAGAGATGTAAATTACTATAACGAATCTGTTGCAGGATTACATCTTTTAATAAGTTGATCTTTGGAGTTATGTTTAACTTTATTTAATTAGGCTGATGTGTAGCTATATGGAGTGCACGTGACTTAGCTGTGGGTTATTTCCAATAGGTCATTTAGTAGGTTTCCTATTTTGGCAAGGCTATATATAGTAGTTGTAATAGCTAGATGCATTTTAATCAATGAAGAAAACCTAGCTCTCTCTCCTATTTTATATTCTGTCGTCTCTATCTCCTTTCTTTCTCACCTAATTCTCTTTCTTCCAGGGACCATTGGTCCTTGCTAAGCTTAAAATACCTTAACATTGGTATCAGAGCTCAGCTGATCCTTGGCTGAGATGACTAAACCGGGAACCAAAGCAGCAGACACTATGGAATCCAAAAGAATCGAAGAAATGCTTGAGAAGATAATGAATGACTTATCTTCTTTGAACGCTAGACAAGAACGAACCGAACAATGGCAAGTTGAGTGTGACCAAGCTGTTAAAGAGTTGAAGGAAGCTTTTGAAGCTAAGGACAAGGGTAAGAACCCAGTTCATGGGGAGGTAGGTTCCTCGCCACCTATCATTACATTTGGTACTGGTGTTATGAGCCCTTCATTACTCGGAAATAGACTCCAACCCCCATTGTTGTCAACACCTTTGGCTGCTCCACCTGCCTTAAACCCTACTGCTTCTACATCACAAAACCCTAACACCAACTCTCCTAGCCAAAATCTCAGCCGTCTATCAAAAATTGATTTTCCTCGTTTCACTGGAGTCGACCTTAGAACATGGTTGTACAGGGTAGACCAATTCTTCTCTATTGATAATGTTCCGGTAAATCAGAGGGTTACCATAGCTTCTCTTCATTTTGACGAGGATGCGATACAATGGCATCAGGCTTACATGAAAGCTAGAGGTTCTTCTTTACCACCAGACTGGGATGAATATGTTCAGGCTTTAACTGAAAGATTTGGGGCAGTCTTTGATGACCTAATGGCAGAATTAGCAAATCTGAAACAAACTGGTACTGTTCAAGAGTTTCAAGCAGCGTTCGATAAGATAATGACTAGGCTTAACTTTCCTCAAGAACATGCTGTGAGTTGTTTTGTGGGTAATCTCAAGAGGGAGATCAGTACCACTTTGAAATTGTTGAAACCTAGAACTTTGAGTGAAGCATACTATCTAGCTAGAGCTCAAGAGGAAGTCCTTCAATCACAAGCCACACTTTATGTGCCTCAAACAGTGACATCTTCTTACCCTAAGCGAATGTTGGATAGATCTTCTTTCCCCAAAATACCTCATTCAAAACAGCCAGTAAAACCACCATACCACCAAACCCTAGACCAATTTTCAAGAAAGCTCCTACAACTGCTGAGATGAACGATCGTAGGGCTAGAGGGTTGTGCTACTTTTGTGAAAGCCCATTTGTGCCGGGCCACAAATGCAAGAATCCGAGGCAGCTTTACATGTTAGAAATTGAGGATAAGGCGGAGGAAGAAGAGTTTGAGGATGTGGGTGAAGAATTGGAAGGAGAGGACTTGGGTGATAATGTGGCCGTGGTGATCAATGCACTCCAAGGTCCTGCTAACTTCCAAACTATGAAGGTCACTGGTTATCATGAAAGACAACCTTTGCAAATACTGATTGATTCAGGAAGTTCACATAACTTCCTTGATGTTTCTATGGCAAAGAAGTTAGGGTGCAAGGTTGAACAAATAGAGGCTCAGAATGTGACTGTGGCTGATGGAAAAACTTTGCAGACAGCTCAACTTTGTAAAACATTTTCTTGGTTGTTGCAGGGTAATGAGTTTGAGGCAGATTTGTTACTTTTACCTTTAGGATCATGTGATATGGTACTAGGGGTAGAGTGGCTTATCACGTTGGGAAATATTCGGCTCAACTTTCAAGAATTGACAATGAGTTTCACTTATTTGGAAAAGACCATTAATTTAAAAGGGAACTCCAGTAGGCCGAAAATGGTAAAGAGTAAACATTTGGAGAAGCTGAATGAATCAAACTCCACCTTATTTTATATGCAAAAAGTTACTGATGATGTGCAGTTTTATGTCATCCATGTGGAGCAAAAAGGGCCGGTACATGGGGATATACAATGGTTGTTACAGACGTATAAGGTAATATTCAACAGTCCAAAGGGTCTTCCTCCTTCTAGGGGGGAATTTGATCATAGGATTCCTTTGAAACAAGAAGTTAATCCCATGAGCAGGAGGGCTTATCGTTATCCAGCATTAAAAAAAGACATCATTGAGGGTCTTGTAGGGGAGCTACTCGATCAAGGCACAATTCAAAATAGTCACAGTCCTTTCGCATCTCCGGTGGTATTAGTGGCAAGAAAGATGGTTCTTGGCGGTTATGTGTCGACTATAGGGAATTAAACAAGAACACCATCAAAGACAAATATCCTATTCCATTGATTGAGGACCTTATGGATGAACTTGGGGGGGGGCTAAGATATTTTCAAAAATTGATCTACGCTCCGGGTATCATCAAATTA
Organism: Petunia axillaris subsp. axillaris; assembly: GCA_029990575.1. Taxonomy (NCBI): domain Eukaryota; kingdom Viridiplantae; phylum Streptophyta; class Magnoliopsida; order Solanales; family Solanaceae; genus Petunia; species Petunia axillaris. Next base: position 21,300,552 of record JARKNS010000009.1, read on the forward strand.
AGATGGCAAAGGATGATGTCTATAAGACGGCTTTTAAGACTCACTCGGGACATTATGAATATTTGGTGATGCCATTCGGCCTCACTAATGCACCTTCTACATTTCAAAATCTTATGAACTCCATATTTCATTGTTACTTGCGCAAATTTGTCTTGGTGTTCTTTGACGATATTTTGGTTTATAGCAAGTCCATGGAAGAACATTTATATCATTTGGAGTGTGTGTTTAAACTTATGGTGAAGCACCAGTTATATGCCAAGGAATCAAAGTGTTGCTTTGGAGTCAAGGAGATTGAATATCTTGGTCACATTATCTCTTTTCAAGGTGTAGCGACTGATCCAAAAAAGATCATTGCTATTCAAGAATGGCCGCAACCAATCAGCCTTAAACAACTTCGGGGATTCCTTGGATTGGCAGGGTACTATAGACGATTTATCAAAAAATTTGGCTCTATTAGTAAACCCCTTACTGAACTTCTCAAAAAAGATAGTTTTGTTTGGAATGAAGCTGCAACACTAGCTTTTGACAACCTTAAGCATGCTTTAAGCTCAGCGCCTGTTCTTGCACTACCCGATTTTTCAAAGGAGTTTGTTATAGAGGCTGATGCGAGTGGAGGCGGCATCGGAGCTGTTCTTATGCAAAGTGGACATCCCATTTCTTATCTAAGTAAGGCATTATCCCCAATACATATGGCCCTTTCGGTTTATGAGAAAGAGCTTTTGGCCATTGTGTATGCTGTGACAAAGTGGACTCCCTACTTGATAGGTAGAACATTTACAATCAGGACAGATCAACAGGTTTTAAAGTATCTCATGGAGCAACGAATTCACACTAATTTGCAGCTGGTTTGGCTTGCCAAATTACTCCCTTTTGATTATGTAATTGAGTACAAGAAGGGAGCTACTAACAAGGTTGCGGATGCACTCTCACGAGCCACCCATATGGAGTGTTTAGCTATGGGATTATCCACTTTAGATTCAAATTTAATCCAAATGATTGAGCACGGTTGGCAAACTGATTTTACATTGAAGGAGATCATTGATCAGCTACAAGTTAATACCCAAAAAGCATTACTCTTGGCAAGGTGGACAACTTCGGCGTATGGGAAAATTGGTGGTGGGATCAGATGAGCAACTTCGAAATCACTTGCTGAATTTGTGGCATTCATCTCCTTTAGGTGGTCATTCGGGAGTAGCAGTGACTCTTGCACGGCTAAAGTCACTTTTTTATTGGAAGGGTATGCAAAAAGATGTCAAGAATTACGTTAGGTCCTGTTCCGTTTGCCAAAGAAGTAAGTACGACCCTGCTCCTTACCCTGGTCTTCTTCAACCGTTAGCTATACCAAACACTGCTTGGTCATCGATTAGCATGGATTTCATTGATGGACTTCCATCGTCTTATACAAAAAATTCTATTTTTGTTGTAGTAGATAGACTCACCAAATACGCCCATTTTATTCTCCTGTCCCACCCTTATACAGCCACCATAGTAGCACAAAATTTTATGGATTATGTCTTCAAGCTACATGGATTTTCGGAAGAAATTGTGTGTGATCGTGACCCCATTTTCATGAGTCAATTTTGGCAAGAGCTATTCAATATTCAAGGGGTTCAAATACATGCTTCCACAGCTTACCATCCTCAAACGGATGGGCAAACAGAAGTTCTTAATAGGTGCTTAGAGACCTATTTGCGTTGTTACTGTTTGGATGCACCTCATGACTGGTTCAAGTTTCTGTCATTGGCTGAGTGGTGGTACAACACCTCTCTTCATTCAGCCATCCAGACAACTCCTTACGAGGCTTTGTATGGACAGCCTGCTCCTCTCCATCTTCCTTATTTACCAGGTGAAAGCTCTAACGAAGATGTGGATAGAACATTAGTGGCCCGACAAGCTCAAGTTGATAAACTCAAATTTCATCTGAAGCAAGCTCAAGTGAGAATGAAAAATCAAGCTGATAAAAAGAGATCAGATCGTGTCTTTAAGGAAGGAGAATGGGTGTACTTGAAAATACAATCATACAGGCAATGGACATTGAGTTCTCAACCTTTTCACAAGCTTGCTGCAAAATTTTATGGACCATATCAAGTCCTTGAAAGAATTGGACCAGTGGCATACTCTTTGGCTCTTCCAAAGCATGTGAAGTTGCATTCTACCTTCCATGTTTCGCAACTCAAGAGGTGTTACCAAATTCCAAGTGATATAAATCACCCTGCGGTTCCGGAATTGGCTTCTCCTTACTGCCCAGAACCTGAAATTTTTTTGGAGAGACGCATGGTCAAAAAAGGAAACAAAGCTGTGGCTCAAGTTCTAGTCCAATGGAAAGGTTTGCCTGCTGAAGCTGCAACATGGGAGTACTACAATCAATTGAAGACACGCTTTCCAGATTTTCACCCTTGAGGACAAGGGTGTCCTGAAGAGGAAGGGATTGTTGCAGGATTACATCTTTTAATAAGTTGATGTTTGGAGTTATGTTTAACTTTATTTAATTAGGCTGATGTGTAGCTATATGGAGTGCACGTGACTTAGCTGTGGGTTATTTCCAATAGGTCATTTAGTAGGTTTCCTATTTTGGCAAGGCTATATATAGTAGTTGTAATAGCTAGATGCATTTTAATCAATGAAGAAAACCTATCTCTCTCCTATTTTATATTCTGCTGTCTCTATCTCCTTTCTTTCTCACCTAATTCTCTTTCTTCCCGGGACCATTGGTCCTTGCTAAGCTTAAAATACCTTAACAGAATCCAACTTTGGGGTTTGCATTACAAACAATAGGCATATAAACTAAAATGAAAAATCTCATTTAGGTTTAAACCCGTTCAGGAAATCTCATTCATGAACCACCGAAAAAAGTACAGTATTTCATTTCAAACATAGAAAACAACCTACAGGCTACCACGCCAGCTAACTAGGAGAAAAGTAAAGATAATTCAGTGAGAAAGACAAAAACTTCTTGAAGGAAACCCAAAATAGTAAAATTAAATATATTTAGAGTTGAAAGCACCATAGAAATGGCGTACGCAAATAAGGAAGAGGAAAATGGAGGGTGAAGGTTATTTTGAGATTATAAACACTAAAGTAAACTAAAAACTTAATTAACTTTAAGGGGGTCAAGCTGTGAGAGTGGTTCGCGCGGGGCTACTCGGCGTCCATTCTTGCTTTGGGCTTTTACACTTCTTTTTAAAAAAATTCAGCCGGTCTCCCCTAAAATTGACTGGTTCAAAGAGTTTGTCCCTGTTTATAACGATTTTAGCAAATAGGCATGGCCCAACAAATTTGATGATCTAAAGCAAAACTTTAATAAAGACCTTATTTAAATGAAAAGAAAAAAACTCCGTGAGTGTTTGTACAGTGTGAGTGCACACTCTACATATATATGAGATGTTATTTTATGACATTTGAGAGGCAAGTTTTTAATATATTTTTATAGTCAATTTCTTCTAATCATTATTTTATATAATATAGCTAGCAAATTCATTCAATCTTCATGAAGAAATTGTTCGCCTCTTAGATAATAAATTATAAAAAAAATTAAATATATTTTAGTGAAAATATAAACGACAACTTTTTACCTAAAAAAGACAATAGAAAGTTAGAACTGATCTAGATTTAATAATTTAAAAACTTCTTTTCAAAAGAAAATTTCACAACTTCGATCTGCTTGCAACAATGCCTAAAAATCTAAGAATGAAGAAAAAGGAAAAAGATTAATGAACAAAATAATACTTAGTATAGAAGCAAAAATTTGAGTTATTTACTCCAAGACAATTGTAGATGATCCAAAAAATTTACGTTCGCATGTATGTTAAGGATTCAAATGAATTATTTCTAATACTTGATATTTTTCAATGGTCACATAAATCAGAATTCCAGCAGTTACTTTTCCATTTAATAAATATTTTTTTTGTAATATTTTTTCAATATTTACAACAGTATATATATAAGTACACAGTTTTATTTTGGAGCCCTTAACAATGGAAGCCTAAAGCAATGACTTTATCTACCTTACTTTAGGGTCGCCCCTGTTAGCAAATGGCCTTCATTGCGTTCGTAGGCAATATTTCAAGTAATCTGCAAGAGCATGGGAAGAAGGAAAAAGACAAGTGTTGCCTAGGTAGACAAGAAACTTCCAGCGACAAGTATTGTCTATGCAAGAATTTCAACTACAAGTACTGCATAGGGAACACTTCAAGTTATCTTGGAAAATGTGGGAAGAGATTCAAGAGTAAGTAACAGTACTTACGAGAAGAGGATGGCGGGATATAGACATCATTTATAAGAATCATAAGGGTATTTCGGTTCGAAATTTATTCATTAAACGAAGCAAAGGTCATTTTTGCTAAACTTTTGTTATGGGGCCTAAAAAGGCAAACTATTGTCTATCTTGCCATAGTTCTGCAATATAGAAGTGCACGAAGAGCCTATTTTAGGCGTACCATTTATGTTTTAACTAGTTTTTAAAAACTATTTAGTTTATAGTCACTCGTTAAGTTTTAGACCTTTGCCAATATCCTATTTGTCATCGATGACTCCAAGGGTATATTGTGAGTCGGAGGCCAAGGCTCCGGCAGGACTTGGAGCCCGAATAAATCTTCCGAGAGGAGTTTGAAGAGCCCGGAAGAGGAAGTTCTTGCCCTCCCCCACACTTAAAAGCAAAATCAAAGAGAAAAGATCGCCATTAAAAAAAAGAACATCTAAGCGAGAAAGTAAGTAGATAAGGAGAAAATAGAAAAAGAAAGAGATGCAAAATATAAGGAATAAAAGAATCACACTCCTTTTTCTTTTTGTTGGATTGAGGATTTGGCAGGGTATGTGTGTTGGGCTAAATCTGATTAAGACAATGAATCGAATTTGTTTTGGTTTAACGAGCAATTGTTCGTATCAATGTTGGAAAATAACAAGAAACACGGTAAGAAAATCGAACAATAGCAATGAAATGAAAGTAAGTCTTTGGGATTATTTGCTGAATGTTTTTCCATAATCACAAAGTGACTATTTATAGCATATAAGGGTGAAAGAGCAATAAATACAATTAAGGGTCATTACTCCACGTTCAATCATGGCCAGTCCATGATCTTCCTCTTTAATATGGTAATAATGGGCAACAGTTACAACATTAAATGCTCCAAAGAGTGACGGCTTCCCCGAGAGTTGTCTCAATCGCCTCGGGGAACCAAGCCTCCATGTGCCCGAGGCGTGGACTTCATCAAGGCTTCCCGATTCACCTTGCCCTCGATTTTCCTCCGAGGAGTTAACTCAACAGGTGCTCGTTCAAACTTGCCTCGAACTTTGGGCCCGAGGAACGGCTGATTTTTCACCCAATACAGATAGTCCCCCCACTCCTCGAGTAGTTGACATAAATTCCGAGGAGGAATGAATTTGAGCGGAAAGTCGACGTGGCCACACGTGCACCATAAAATTCGAAAATGGCGGTTGTCACTCCGCATTCCCATCCATCACACGTGGCATCCGTTGATTGGGTGTGACTCTTTGTTCCTCCTTCCCCATGTAAATGCAATGATGGATCTTACACTATATATAACCCAACTTGTCTTCCTTCCTCTTCACTTTAAATTTTTCAAGCAACAGTAAATTTCCATAGCAAAGTTTCATCTTGAGTTCCTTCTTCTTGAATCTCAGTTAGAAAAGAACATCACCAATCTTTTAGCAAAGATGTCTGCAACCCACTATGTGTAAAAATTTTCAGGTCCCTCTGAAGAAAGGATCCCTAAAGCTGCTACGATGGTCGTCGGTGACGAACTGGTGAACGTCCCAGTGCCCTTAAATATTATTCCGCCGACGGACGACAACACTAAGGCAACGTCACACCCTAGTGCCTTCACTGCTAACCGCGGAAACACTGCGGAAATAGTTGATGAAGAAGACAGCGCCATCGTGGAAGTTATCGATACCGAGGCAGAAATTTTGAAACCCAAGAGAAAGAAATCTTCTTTGAAAAAACTCAAACCTCACGATGTCATACCCTCAAAGCTTTGATTTTCGAGTGACTTCAAGATGCAAGACCAAACCGAGGCTTATGTCGACAGAAATAGAAATATTTCAGTTCAAAACACACCGAGCATAATTACACAAGCCAATATAAATTTTGTTCGGGAAGAGTGTAGATGGGGCTCCGAGGTCCAAGTTAGTATCCCTGCCCGGGAGAGCCGTACCTATGATAGAGTGAAGGGGAGTTCTTTTGTGTACACTTACCCCTTCACAATCGGATTCACTCTACCCATCCACGAGGTTGTGGACACTTTCTGCCGAACCTATAACTTGTGCATAACTCAAATTGGCCCCCGGTTATGGAGGGTTATACAGTGCCTCGATTATTTGAGAAAAAAGGCAGGTGTCTCTTTCACTTTCCATCATTTTATCTATCTCTTTTCTCCCACGCTGCATAAGGATGGGATTGTTCAAAAGGTGAGGACACAGAGGATCGTGGATGGAACGATCGCTTCGTCCTCCTGCCAACTGATCTTATTTCCTTGAGGCCGTGCTTTCTCGAGTGGTGGAACCGAACACGTAAGTATTCGCTTCGCTTACCTTTAATAATTCCTCTCCTTGTAATTCTTTATAACTTTTTTTTTCGACTTCTTTTAGCCGAGTCAATCCTAATTACTCATCCAGAAGATTTGACTGCCTGGTTGCAAGCCATCATTGATGCAAAGCTAAGGGAAGAAAGATCATGGATGATCTTGGCTGCTTTAAGCAAAAACCGATGGGCGTGCAAACGTCACGGTAAGTCACAGTTCACCTCTGTCAAATTTTCCCTCCAAGATTTCTTCCTTACTAATCTTTACTCTGTCTTTTGTAGGTCTTCCTAATAGAGCAGTTACCGAACCGAATGAGAAGAAGAATAAAAATAAAAAAGATAAGAAGAAGAAAGTCCCCAAGATTGGAGCGGCTTTAGGTGAGCTCGAGGGTTTGATTGAAAACCTCGAGAAAAAGAAAGAGAAAAAGAAAAAGAAGAAGACTGTTCCCGAAAGGTCAGTGGACCAGGGTAATCACATCCTCTCATTTCTTTTAAGATTTCATTTCTAATTCCTCTAATACTATGTTCTTCCCCGAGTCCTTTTTCTTTTATGAAGCTCCAAAAATGAAAAGGCAGGCTTCGAATAAATCCTCCAAGGCCAAGCGAGCTAGAGTAGAGGAAATCCCATTTCCAACCCCAAGGCAGCTACTCCTCCTCGTACGGGTTTGATTGATGAGCCTGAAGAGGAAGAGGCTCAGAGGGTAAATTGAAACAATCAACCTCGAGGAACTGACCCAACCTGCTATTAAAGTTGGGGAAACAGTCCCTTCATCATCGAATAAGTAAAAGAGGATGGGCCCCCTCGTGCTGAAGAGAGGGCTTCACGAGCTGCTTCCGAGCCTGCTCACGACTCGGTTCCTCGGAGGAAAGTTAGGAGCATTGAAATTCTTTCCGATCTCTGCCTTTTAGATGACGATGTGGCTGTCCCAATCAACTGCAAAGGACTCCTCGAGCCGCTGGAGCGAGAACGCCTCAAGAGCTCACGTGTGCCTGATTTGATGGCCGATACGGCTCAGCATGCAATTCAGGTATCCTTACTTCATTTTTCTTTCTTCGGTTTCCACTATTCCTCTTTCCTTCCCTAACTCCTTAGCTAAACCTTTACAGGGGTACATCTATGCAATTAGAGCTGCTGAGACTGAGGCCCACTGAGCTTCCATCCTTAAGAGGACTAAGGATGAATGGGATCAAACAAGAGTTGGCCTTGAATTCCAAATAGTCGATCTTGAAAAAAGACTACTCGAAGCCAAACTTGAACTAGATGAAGCTCAGAAAGCTGCTGAAAAATCTGACCTCGAGGCGGCTAATGCTCGTGAGGATCTATCTTCCGCCGAGGCTAGAATGGCAGCCCTGAAGGAAACTTGCAAAGACGAGCTGAAAAGAATAACCGATGAGGCCAACGCTACCATCACCAAAAATACAGAGAAGTATCACACCAAGTTGAAGGAAAACTTCCTCAAAATAAACAAGTTAGCTGATGGAAAGAAACTGCTCAAGGTTGAGACCCTTCAGGTTAAAATGGCATCTTCCTCGCCGAAGAGGAAAATGAGAGCAACAAGAGCCAAAGTTGACAAGAACTGGGCCATTACCCAAACAAAGTTGAAAACTCTCAAATAATGCCAAGCTGGTGACGCAGAGATAGCCAAGGTAGAAAGCGATGCTGCGAAGGCCCAACAACTGATGGACAAACTCCTTTCGAGCAGTGAGAGCTCGGATGGTGAATCTGCTGATGAGGAAAAAGGATCTGAAGCTGAGACTTCAAGTGCCGAAGAGTGACGACTCTCTTCCTTTTCTTTTTTTTTGTTAAGGCTATTCGAGTTTTTGGGCCTCCGAGCCTTTATTAATGAAGTTTCTATTGATTGTGTCTTTACTTTATTTTTGAAAGCGTTTGTACTTAGAATAATTTTATTGCTTGTAAGACGTAGAAAAAATTCATCCTTACGACCTAGAAGAAATTCATCTAAGCTAAAGCTAGCTTAAAACGATGTCTCGTTCTTGAGCTGTGGCATAAAAGACAACACTTAGCTTTAAAATGAAAATAAAAAAGATATGGAATCAAGTTTTGTTTCACTAATAAAATTGAGTCGATCTTATATAGAACCCAGCCATAATGAGACTTAGGCGAGTTTTCATTACAAAGGAACTTAGGGCGATGACAAGAACTAACTAAGTTAATCCTTAGTAGCCAGTCCCCGGTGTGAAGATAGCTTGACTTCGGGTTTCATTTGTTGAAATCCAGTTAAGAAGCTCTGAGTCGAAAGCTGACTACATTAATTCCCTTTTCATCCCCCCAGTGGTCGGATGTGAAAAATGAAGACCCAAACACTGTGTATCGTTCCCTCCGCTTCCTGAAAAGGTCAAAGAAAATGAGGCGTTAGCATCATTCGACCCAAGCGTTGGAGCATTGACAGCTCGATGTCGTAGGTGAAAAATTATGTAAGACGAAGGTAACGTACCTCAATGTCAAAAGTAGTAGCGCTTTAAGTTGGAGATATTCCAATTTAAAGGTTCTTACTTAGCCTCAGGGATCTTCTAGCTGGTAAGATCATTTTCCCACGATGACCTTAATTCGATAAGGCCCTTCCTAAGCGGCCAATTTTCCTCATTCTTCTCCTTGGTCATTTGATTTGAGGCCCTTAAAATATAATTACCAACCTTAAATGCTCTGAATTTAGCCTTCATATTCAAGTAGGCCTCAATCCGTCGCTTTTGGGCTATCAACCGAATCAAAGCCAGTTCCCTTCGCCATTCGAGTAAATCTAATTCCATGCGCATAGCTTGCTGATTTGACTCCTTGGTTGTATGAGCATACCAAAGGCTAGGCTCACTTACCTAGACAGGAATAAACGAGTCAATACCATAGGCGAGGGAAAATAAGGTCTCCCTAGTGCTATTTTTCTCAGTCGTTCTCATTACCCACAACACCTCGGGTAAGTCATCAGGCCACGAGCCTTTAAATTCATCCGTTCTCTTGTTAAGATTCTCTACGATTATTCTATTCGAGGACTCAGTCTTCCTATTACTACTGGGGTGATAAGGCGTTAAGACCACTCTTTTAATCCCCTATTTTGCAAAGAAAGTGGTAACCGCCAAGCCCATGAACTGTGTGCCATTATCACATGTTATCTCCCGCGGAACTCCAAATCTACATATGATAATTTTCCAAATGAAAGCGATAACTTCCTTTTTGTCAAACCTTAGCAGAAGATCCTGCTTCGAGCCACTTGGTGAAATAATCAGTGAGTACCAGAATAAACTTGACACTACCCTTTGCTTAGGGAAATGTGCCTACAATATCCATCCCCTAGTTCATGAACGGCCACGACGATACGGCTGAGTGCAATGGCTCGACTTGCTGATGGATCATCGGAGCATGCTTCTGACATTTGCCACACTTTTTAACAAAAGATTTAGCATCTTCACTCATCTCGGGCCAGTAATAGTCAGCTTGAAGGAGCTTGCGTAACAAGGCCTTCCCACCGGAGTGATTTCCACATTCTCCCTCGTGCACCTCTCTTATCACATAGCCGTACTCCTCCAGACCCAAAAATTTGGCCATCGGGCCTCAATTAGGTTTTTTATATAATTGCCCCTGAACAAGCGAGTATGGGACCACTTGCCTTCGGAGCTTCTTAGCTTCCCTCTTGTCTGCCGGTAGGATTCCCAAATCCAGATATGAAACAAAGTTGGTCTGCCAATTCCAATGTCAATTTACTACATTTACCTCCAACTTCATTTTTCGCACCACAGATGTGAGTATCCAAACCTCTGCATCAGTCCCTAGCTTCGATAACAGAAGCCATGTTAGCTAATGCATTAGCTTAGTGTCGACGCCCATTTTTCCCCGAACCCTGGGTTAGGGTTCGAAATAGGTTCAACTTATTGGGACTCGCGGGTAAAGACTTGGAGTCGCCACCTAACATATTTTTTAACTAGGCGTATTAGGGCACCTATTTTATTTCTAGCCAATTTTACAATTAACTCTGAAACTTAGTCTACAAACCAGAATTTTTAGGCAAGAGGTTCAGGTTAACTCGAGAGGAAGGGGTTAGGCACCTCTCGAGCCCCACCAAATGTGGTTACCGGCATGACTTCATGTTGGGATTCAAAACAAGTAGTTAAGCAAATAAACTGATTAAAAGATGATTTAAATACTATGTGTATTATACAAAAGATACGAGTTTGCTAATAGGCTTCTTCTTTAGGGAATTAAACCTTGCAAAATAAAGCAAATTAATCAGTTTATAAAAATAAATATTAAGTGAAAATAATAGCAAGTAAAAGTAGAAGTATTTTTTGGAAAGTCGTTTTGAAGACATTTATCCAAATATGCCTTGCAAAAAAATAGATGAAGTTAAGTTAGTGAATAATAATAAAACAGTAATAGTAATAATAATGAATAATGATAATAATAATAATAAAAGGTCCTTTTCTTCTAGGTATTTTCTTCAAAACCATGCCATCTTCCATCCGAATTTACCTCGCAAAATATAAGAAAAGAGTTAGTAAATAATAATATTGATAATAGTAAAAATACAATAATAATGATAATAATAATATTAGTAGATAATAATAATAATGAAAATAATGATAACAATAACTTAAATATAATAATAATAATAATAGTTTTAAAATAAAGGGGAAGAGAATTTTTGAAAGTGTCGGCTCAGGTGTGTATGAATTGGGTGGAGGTTAGAGACGTCGATACGGCTGCGAACACGCCGGCCGCTCATGCTGTCATGCCAAGTATCGGTCTCGTCATTCCATCACTGGTTCGTTTGTAATAAATGGCTTACACACGTTATCATAGCCTTTTTGTTTTGTTTAGGGACGCGGTGACGGGTTGGTCAAGTGTAGTATCATGTTCAAATCAATCAAATAGGCCTCAAATAAATAATTTATTTTCCTTGGCCATATTTGATATTGAGTCCGTCAATTCGTTGTTTATCCGTCAATTCTTTGTGTAGGCCTCAATATATGTAAGAATATATTTTTTTCATTGGCCTGGCTGCATGACAAATACAGTAAATGGGTTATAGCTGCAAAATCAAATACTCCAACCAGTGACGGGTTAAGGAAATAATCCAACAAATTGAATGGGTCAATCTGCACTCCAACAAAATCGCAAATCTGCTGAGCAACATGAATCCACAACCATGAACATCGACCCAAACCCGCAAAACTCATTACGAGATATTCCCAAAATAAACAAAGTAAAGGCAATGGTGTAGCAAATATCAGTGACAATAGCCAGAAAAAACAATTAACAGAACCAGTCACCGGAAAAATGATTTCAACGGCGAGGAGTAAAGCCAGGACCAATCAAAACGGCGGAGGAGGAGCGACACCAGTCGTTACTCCGACAATGCCGCTGCAACTCCTCCCCCATTATTTTCTTTTGATTCGCAGTGAGCAGAGGGAAAGGGAGAGTTCGTCAGCGAGGGGTTTTCCGGCGATAGTGCCACCCCTAATCCCATTTTCCATTGACCCGTTTCCCCGATCTGTTTCGCTGGTATCAATGGTGGTTTCCACCACCGTTTCTGATCTGTACCCCCGTCACTGCCTGTTACCCCTTTTTCTTATGTATTGTGTATGAAGTGTCGAGGGAGTTGAAAAATGCTCTGTTTCTAGATTTGTGTGTGTGAATGACGGGGAGAGAGAGTAGGGTTGAGGGTACTGTGCGTGAAGGAGATGAGGGGGAGGTTTTGTACTCCATTTCTGTCCCCTCTTTTCCCATCCAAGACAAAGGAATATATAGCCTAAAATTATAATGAACCGTTGGGGGGATTGGAGAAATTGAAGGGTGATTGGGGGAGTATCTAATTTTATGGGATTGAGGGGATATTGGAGAAATTAAGGGGATTGGGATCTGATGTAGGGAAGGTGAGAGAGGAGATGGGATATATTTTGGGATTTTATAAAAATGTAAAATGGTGAAAAAATAGATAAATGGAATGTATATGGTTAAGAAATTTGTCCGTGTTCAAAGTAAAGCTAATTTAATAAAGAGAAGGTGAATAAAATGAAGGACCGGACATTTTAATTAGGCAGTTATTTAATTTAAAGGTGCAAGATAAAAGAAAAAATATACGTAAATTATATACAAAAGAAGAGAAATATGCGCACATAAAACAATTGGGGTCAACTTAAGTTAAATACGTATAAATAGTCACCAAACGTGAATTATGAAATTTTATTTATGCAGTAAATTACACAAATAATCACAGTTTCGTAGATAGCCTAAATGATGCGAATTACATAATATAATCGCAATTAAGTATATAATGTATAATTAGTGGATAATCACAGGTAAATGCATGTTTCCTAATGTAGATTTTGTTCAAATAGTCAATATTGCACCTTTAAGCTAAATATAGCAAATTATGGAAAAAGGAGGGACAAAATTGGGTGTCAACACTTAGGCATTTTCTTCTCGAGGGATTTTTTGGACTTTCCATTCTTGGAACGCACCGAGGGCTTGTTGTGCTCGAATCATAAATTGTTTCATTCTAGACTCCCGAGCCGAGAAGTCACCGAGGATCTGGCTCACAACTAACTGCAAATCACTTCTTAGCTCGCTTTTCTTAGCCCCTATTTTCTTAGCAAATTCTAAACCCACTATCGCAACCTCATACTCAGCTCGATTATTGATCAACTTCCCAAATTTCACAGAATGCCTCAATCTCTGCCCTGTAGAAGTTATAAGCACGATTTCGAGCCTCGAGCCGTTGGAATTAGTTGCTCAATCAGTGTAAAGTTTCCAAACCTGGGAGGCTAAGCCTTTTGAGAATAGATTCTCCTTTTCTGCCTCGGGGAGTATCTTGGCATCAGAATCAGCCACGAAATCTGCCAACAGTTCGAGGCTGATATAAAATATCATACTTGTTTAGCTCAACTTCCCACATAGATAATCTCCCTGACAACTGAGGCTTATGTAATATAGTTCTCAAGGGGAAAGTTGTTACTACAACTATAGGATGACATTGAAAGTATGGCCAAAGTTTACGACCTGCTATAATCAAAGCAAGTGCTAATTTTTCAAGATGAGGGTACCTTGTTTCAGCATCAAGAAGAATCTTATTGACATAGTATATGGGTTGTTGCTTCCCATTCCCCTCTCGAACCAAAACAGCACTAACTGCCACCTCGGAGACAGCTAAATATATCAATAATGTCTCCCCATCTTTTGGCTTGGCGAGCAACAACGCATTTTCTAATTAATGCTTTAGCTCCTTCAATGCTTCTCTATATTCAGGAGTCCACTCAAAGATAGTGTTCTTTTTAAAAATAGAAAAGAACTTGTGGCACTTCTCGGAGGACCTCGAGATAAATCTGCTTAGAGTGGCTAGTCGGCCAGTTAAGCGTTGAACTTCTTTTGGGCTTGACAATTTTTCGGGAATTTCTTGAATAGCCTTGATCTTATCAGGATTTACCTCAATGACACGCTCGGAGATAATAAATCCCAAAAACTTTCTCTAGCCAACCCCAAAAGTACACTTTTTGGGATTCAACTTACGGAATATTGCCTCAAAATTGCAAAAGCCTCTCTCAAATGGCTCAAATAATCTTTCGTTCGAACAGATTTCACTAGCATGTCGTCTGTATAAGCTTCCATTGTTTTTCCAATATAATCTTTGAACAATCGACATACTAGTCTCTGATAGGTCGCCCCGGCATTTTTGTGATCGAAGGGCATCCCCTTGTAGCAATATGTTCCCTTCATCTGTGATGAAAGAAGTTTTTTCCTCATCATTTGGATCCATTAGAATTTGGTTGTTGATGTTAAGCATATATCTTATGTCTCGGCATCGACTTCTCATAGCTTTTGTGTTGTTTTCATTATATTATGTGACCAACAATGATTGATTTGAAGTAAAATGCTGACTTGAGATGTTTGGATGTTTTAGGAGCAAAATGAAGGAAATTGGAGCTAGATTTGTACAAGAACAAGGAAGAATCAGCGCGTACAGCCATGGATGCTTGGCATGCTCGGTTGTATGGTCTGGGAAGAGTGCAAATATTGAAAAAATTGAGAGAACTAGCGCATACAGCCACGGATGCTTGGCATGCTCCGATGTATGCGATGGGAAACAGTCCCAGAGCAGATGGGATAAGCTAAAAACGTGGTCCACTAGCGTATTTCATATTTAAAACCCTTGTAAACATATTTTTGGAGATTATTACGTACTTTTGGAGGCAAGAACTAACCAAGATTCATCAATTGAGTTGTAATTCTTCTTTCTCTTCATTGTTTCATGAATTTGAGATTATTTTGTGAGAAAGCTATCTTGTCTATGAGTAGCTAAACTCTATTATTCTAGAGTTATGGGTTAACCATAAAAGTTGTACTCTGAAGTTGATTGAATTTTATTAAATTTATCAGATTGAGTTGTTTATTTAATTCTGCTCTGAATTACTTGATTTCCTAGCCAGTTGTTGAGTACTATCCATGAACCTAAGGTTGAACTCGAAAGTGGGAACTGTAAGTTGTAATAGAATTAAATAAAGCGTGTTCCTGAACCTGGGCATCGGGGAATGGTTTCGCGGTTATGATAGAAATATACCTAACAGTCACACTTAATCAGTTTACAGGAGAAGCACATGCATTCTTGTTAACTCTAATTCCATAGACATATAGGCATTAAGTTAGCTTGAATATGCGAACAGGGTATTGAAAGAGCTTTGTGAGTATAATCAACCCTGTGATTAGGAACTCAGATAAATAAAGTTAATTCAATTAGCAGACGAGTGCAACTGGATTGGTGAATGTCCCATAATCCTGGAATATTTCCTCTCACTGATATCTAAAACTCTTGAATTGTCTTGCATTCTATTTACTTCAATTACTTTTAGTTAATTAGTTTAATTAAACCCACTCAAAATTTGGTTGAACTCTCTTGAACAATATTTGAATTAAAGTTTGTCTAGTTAATAGTTAATCGATAGTCCTCCTGGGAATGATAATTTCTTATCACTTTATTACTTGATCGATTGCGTATACTTGCGTGTGCGTTTGGAGCGACAAGTTTCTGGCGCTGTTGCCGGGGACTAAGATTTAATTAGTTTCTAGATTAGCTTTTATTTGTTATTTGTTCAAGATTAATTTTTGTTTTAGTTGTCATTGGGTGTTTTAGGTTTTGGCTTGAATGCGAAGGAGCAAGAGTGGGGATAAACTCTACACTTTTGACCCTGAATCTGAAAGAATTTTTCACAGGCTAGGGAAGGAGGCCAGACTCAAAGCAAAGCTAGAGAAACTCTTATTTCTGAACCTGCAGAGATGGGTGAAAATCAAAATCGCGCCATACTAGATGTGGGCAGACCTACTCTTGATAACATGGCCAAAGCCATTGTGAGGCCCACCATTACTAGTAAATTTGAGCTGAAAGAGAGTATGACCCGACTCTTCTAGTCTAATGGTCAGTTCGCGGGCTTGTCACATGAAGATCCTCAACAGCACATGCAGAATTTTCTGGAGATCAACGACACTTACAAATATGTTGACGTGTCGGATGAATATATACGGCTGACTATGTTTCCATTCACTTTGCTGGGTAAAGCAAAGAAGTGGCTCTTGGTCCAACCACCGAACTCCATTAACTCTTGGGATGAACTGGCAAAGAAGTTTCTGATCAAATTCTTTCCATCGGGCAAGACTGCAAAGATCAGAGGTGAGGCAATATCATTTAGTCAGAATTCATCAGAGGAGATAGGTGAAGCATGGGAAAGGTTCAAGGTATTTTTGAGAAGCTGCCCACACCATGGTCAATCAAAAGAGGTATTGGGACATATTTTTGTTGAGGGACTCCAACCGCATAGTAAAATATTGCTGGATGCTTATTGTGGCGAACCAAGTCTAGAGAAGCAGTATGATGAGCTAGAGATCATTCTTAATAGAATTTCAGAAGGAATTCAGCATTATCAAAGTGACTCAGGCAGAGGCAAAAATCTTAAATTAGGTGGAAAGATGGAAGTGGATGTACTGACAGCTATGAGAGCTGAAATGGCAGCAATGCAACACTTTGTTAAGCAGCAACTTGATGCAGTACTAGTCCAGGTAGGCAAGCCACAGGCTCCACCCCAGGTTCAACAAGTGCAAGCAACTCCACTCTGTGATGTGTGTGGTGGATCTGATCATATAGCTAACGTTTGCACGGACAACCCAGAGTCTGCATATTACGTTGGTCAGCAGAGCAGGGGTTTCAACCAAAATGCTTAGTATGGCAACACTTACCCGCGTAACTTTCGCAACCACCCTAATTTCTCATGGGGCGGTAATCAAGGCGGACAAGGCAGTAGACAACCTCAAGGTAACACTCAGCAAGTGCAGAATCCACCGCAGCAGAAATAGCCTGAAACGTCAAAATAGAGGCAATGATACAATAACTGGCTGTTGATCTTAATCAGAAAATCACAACTCTACAACAGAACCAGGACAGTGCCATCCGCTCTTTAGAAAAACAAATAGGACAGCTTGCTAGCAATCAAAATACAAGGCCACTTGGTGCATTTCCAAGCAATACTGATCCCAATCCCAAGGAACAGGTACAAGCAGTTTCATTAAGAAATGGGAGAGAGTTGGAAGAATTGCCAAAGAAGCCAAGCAGTCACATTCTGACAGAGAAAAAGAAGCTGAGCCAGTAATCGAAGTTGAGAAGGAGGTAGAAAAGCAAGAGGCAGTGATTGCTGCTAAACCATCACCTCATTTTCCTCGAAGGCTGCAAAAGAATCTACAGGATCCCGCAGTCACAAAGATTTTGGGCATACTCAGTCAGACTAGTATCAATATTCCATTGGTAGACGTACTCCGAGGAATTCCAAAGTATACCAAGTACATCAAAGACATAGTGTCATCAAAGAGGAAACTCAATGAATTTGAAACTGTGGAACTTACTAAAGAGTGCAGATCCAGGGTTCAGAACAGAGTCTCTCAGAAGTTGAAGGATCCAGGTAGTTTAACCATTTCTATTTGCAACATAGCAGTTGGTCGAGCCCTATGTGATCTAGGGGCTAGCATAAATCTTATGCCACTGTCTGTGTGCAACCAACTAGGTTTCGGTACTCCAAAGCCAACAACGGTCTCACTTCAGTTATCTGATAGGTCTACAACGTATCCTGAGGGGGTGATTGAGGATAAACTGGTTCAGATCGGTCAATTTATTTTGCCCGCTGATTTTGTAATCCTAGATTATGAGGTAGATAAGGAAGTCCCTATCATCTTGGGACGACCTTTCTTAGCCACTGGTGATGCTGTGATCCGTGTCCGAGAAGGAAAAATGACAATGAAGGTAGATGATCAGGAAGTAGTTTTTAATGTGTACAAGGCTCTAAAAATGCCTAACCATCATGAAGAGTTTTCCATGATCACAGTGTGCGACCCGGAGGAGAAGTCGAGTGATCCAGCTGATTATGTTAATGATGTTTTGCAGCGAGCCCTGATGTTGGGAGAAGAAACTAGTGAAGATGCTGATGTAAAGGAGATGTTGCAGCTTTTATACTGCTCTTGTGACTTTATTACGGGGTTTCCCACGTTTGAACCTCTGGATAGACCGCTAGGGCCACCACCCAAGCCATCTATTGAAGAGGCGTCCAAGCTTGAGCTCAAACTTTTACCTGCTCATCTTCGTTATGCCTATTTGGGACAATCTGACACTTTACCTGTGATTATTTCTTCTCGGTTGTACGACCTGCAGGTAGAAAAGCTGTTGAGAGTGTTACGAGAGCATAAGAGTGCTATTGACTAGACCATAGCTGATATCAAGGGAATAAGCTCGGATTTTTGCATGCACAAGATTTTTATGGAGGAAGGATACAAGCCAAGTGTGGAGCATCAACGTCGCCTCAATCCAATCATGAAAGATGTGGTAAAGAAAGATGTGATTAAATGGTTAGATGCACGTATAATTTTTCATATCTCTGACAGCAAGTGGGTAAGTCCAGTGCAATGTGTCCCTAAAAAGGGAAGGATGACAGTGGTGCAAAATGAGAATAATGAATTTATCTACACAATAACTGTTATGGGGTGGAGGGTGTGCATTGATTATAGATAATTGAATAAAGCCACCCGGAAGGACCACTTTTCCCTTCCCTTTATTGATCAGATGTTAGATAGGCTAGCTGGTCAAGAGTATTACTATTTCCTTGACGGTTACTCTGGCTACAACCAGATATGGATTGCTCCCGAAGACCAGGAGAAAACTACTTTTACATGCCCTTACGGTACCTATGCCTATAGCAGGATGCCATTCGGGCTATGTAATGTAACCTGCGACTTTTCAAAGGTGTATGACGGCTATTTTCACTCATATGGTGGAAAAGTTTGTCGAAGTGTTTATGGATGATTTTTCTGTCTTTGGTTCTTCTTTTGATTCTTGTCTAACTAATCTAGAACGTATAAGGCTAAAATATATAGTAAATTTGATATGAAATCAGGATTTTGGCAAATCCAAATAGATGAAAGGGATAAGTATAAAACAGCATTTAATGTGCCCTTTGGCCAATATGAATGGAATGTTATGCCCTTTGGGTTAAAGAATGCCCCATCAGAATTTCAAAATATAATGAATAATATATTTAATCCATATAGTTCATTCTCAATAGTTTATATTGATGATGTATTAATATTTTCAGAAAATATAGATCAACATTTTAAGCATTTAAAGATATTTCTTAATATTATTAAGAAAAATGGGCTGGTAGTGAGTGCCAAGAAGATTAAATTATTTCAAACCTCTATTAGATTTTTAGGACATGACTTGTCTCAAGGCATGTATAAACCAATTTGTAGAGCCATAGAATTCTCTACAAAATTTCCAGATGTTTTAACAGATAAAACTCAGTTACAAAGGTTTCTAGGAAGCCTCAATTATGTTTCAGATTTTATTCCAAACCTTAGACAAATATGTGAACCCCTTTATCAGCGTCTTAGGAAAAATCCAGTTCCTTGGAGCCAAGAACAAACACAAACAGTCCAAAAAGTCAAAAGTATTGTTCAAAGACTTCCTTGTCTAGGCATACCACATCCGGATGCCTTTATGATTGTTGAAACCGATGCCTCTGAAATAGGTTTCGGAGGAATTCTTAAACAGCGTCTCTCTCCAAAAGAGTCTGAACAATTAGTCCGATATTGCTCTGGAATATGGAACGGAGCTCAAAAAAATTATAGTACTATTAAAAAAGAAATTTTATCAATAGTTTTATGTATAACTAAATTTCAAGATGATTTGATAAACAAAGAATTTCTTTTAAGAGTTGATTGTAAAGCAGCAAAAGATGTTTTGCAAAAAGATGTTAAGAATTTAGTTTCAAAACAAATATTTGCCAGATGGCAAGCTTTATTATCTAGCTTTGATTTTCAAATAGAATTTATTAAAGGAGAAGACAATAGTCTTCCAGATTTTTTAACTAGAGAATTTTTACAGAGAAGACATGAGGCCATTATATCCAGTAAAACCTCCGAGGCAATTCCTTGAACAGCATCATAACCAGAACTCACATATAAACAGATATACGGCTTTAGCAAAGTTTCCTCAATTACCTCCTCCTACACCGGTAAAGAGAGAAGCAACCCCAGGAACCTCAAAACAATCCTTAAACAGTTATGCCAAAAGAACCATAAACAGTTATTCTGAGGCAGTACAACCTCAACCTCCCATTAAACTGTTAGAGATTGTTATATGTCTGCACTTTCGATAATGACCAAAACAGAAATAGATGAAGTAGAAAAAATTCCAAGCCAACAGTATACACTGTCTGTCCTTAAGAAATCTAATCCCCTCACAGTTACCCAAGGTTTGTGGATTAATTTCTCCCAGGATAGAATGGAATTATCCTCACTGTGATAGCGGTAATTCAAATCACAGTGAACAGCGAACTCAAATAATTGTAGCAAATCACACTGACTCAAAACTTACTTTTGTTTTGAAAATAAATGCAAAAAGTAATGAGAGAGAGAGTATGAAATTTTTGGATGATTAAAATGAGGCAAAATGCCTCTCTATTTATAGCCACAAGATTTGGAGTGAAAAGGCATGAAGGTGTCTTTTGGTGAAATGGCTGTTCATGAAAGGCAGCCTTCAAGGTGGCTGTTCAATGAAAAGGCACATTTTCATTGGTGAAGTAGCTGTTCATGAAAGGCAGCCTTCAAAGTGGCTGTTCAATGAAAGCACCCTTTCATTTGGAATAACTTTACAGCAGCCCACCTTTGGAATATTTGCATAAATAGTCCACTTTTTAATTTCGTTACGAAAACGGCTCCATATCAAATATTAATATAAAATATTAATATTTATTTCATTTCCCATTCACACCACTTTACCTTCCTTCCAAACCCAACAATCCCCCACATGAATGGGGAATGGCTATATGAAGAAAACATGCAGAAAACTATGTGATTTGCAAGTAAGAATTAATTGCATCTGGATAAGTGGGTTTCCCTTTGAACTTTCCGTAGTGAACATATATCGGATATACTCGGTCAATCGGTAGATTTGATATCTTTGAACCGTCGAACTTTGGTGTATACCTAGACAACATATGTCACATAATTAATCCTTGACCATTTTTGGTTCTCATTGTTGTGTTCGTTTCAGCCATGAACATCGCCTGGTTCATGAGTGCGTAGAGAATTGGCCTTACAGGATTCTCCTTGAAGCGGCTTCCACTTCACACTCACATAGGTGATTTCTAAACGTGTAATCCCGTAGATCTACACTATTTGATAATTCCCGCATCAAACTTAGATAATCATTAAAAAATGTCTTTAACATTTTATCCTTGGTACTGAACATTGTCTTATTACGAGAATGGGTTAAGTTGTTTGATAATGTTGGAGCGGTCGTACATAACTTTGTTTGAGCTCCTTGAACCTAGATCTTGGGATCTCCAGTCTTCTAGGTAGAGTTACCGCCATGACGACTTGTCCTCGGCCATAGTCCCATTCTCTTTGATGACCTCTACTACCTCTCTAGTTAGCCTTTTGTTAGCGGATCCGACACATTATCACTTGACCTTACAATGTCAATATTGATAATCCCCTAGAGAGTAGTAGTCAAATAGTTTTATGTCTTCGTTGTATGTAACGATTTCCCGTTATACATATTGCTCCCAACCCTTCCTATTGACGCTTGACTATTGCAATGTATGCAAACCGCTGTCAACGGCTAGAGCCAAAATTGAATATCTTCCAAAATTTTGGAGCCCTTCAATTTTTCCACTGTTTAATCTAGCATCACTATCAATAGCTAGAAATGGTTGCATTAGTTGTGGCCACAACCTTTTAGTATTTAATATATTTCCCAACCATTTTCGTGTTGCTATTTACTTGATGCCTAAATTTTAGAACCTTCAATCATTATATAAATCCAAATAAATATGGATTTTATAATTATCATTGGTTGGTTCACCGCATAAATCCAACTTGATATGGATTTTATCACCAATACTAATAATTGATTTACCGCTTTATAGACCAATGTATTAATACATCTGGCATGTCTATACAAATGTTATCTTTCAACCGACACATCTTTTCATGAAACAATCACAAAACTTTTAGTGACACCCTTTCATAAAAAGAAATACAACCAGCTTTCTGTAAAAGCACGTGTCCAACCTTCGAACTAGTAGCTCCAAAATAGCGGAAGTTATGAATTCACCAACTACCATATCAATATCCAATAAGAATTCGTGGGGTCTAAAAAATCATAAATTGCCCCCACATTTCAAATATTTCATGTGTCTTTTCTATTATTCATGATAGAAAATACCACCATAATTAATATTTTGATGTCAAGATGAAACATCGAACGTCAAAATACATTCGATTTTGTTTCACTTTCTTCTCAATTTATTGTTCTAATGTGCGCATTTTGGGCACCATGTTAATGGTCAAAGTCTTCACTTTCCAACCTTCGAAAGAGTTGCAATTATCCTTTGTTCACGACTTTGGTCACATCCTTTGGCCAATCAACTTCTTAATTGCCATTTCAAAGTGACCAAGTAACAAAGGGTGCGCCTGTTGCGTCTTTTCTTCCCAGCATGGAACTATCCGGATGCCAATTGATTGCAATCAAACTATTCCAATTTTCCAGTAATTGAGTAATTTCAAACAGCAGGCGCGTTTTTACGTCATTGGGAATTTGAAAATTAACACTTCTCGTAATTTTCCATCCCAATAATGATCACTGTCTTTTGTCCATAGTATGAATCAAAAGAAGTCAAAAGTTCAAGAAATGGAAATAAAGAAAGGAAAACTATGCAAGAAACATGACTGTAATCCCACAATTATGGAGAAGCTCAAGCATTCTAGATGGACTATTTCTATCCACATCTTTGCCTCGAAGGACTCCTCCATGGAATGCAATATCTTTCATAACATATAGTAGTACTAAACCACTAAATTGTTTAGTAAAGATCATTAAAATTTTCCAAGTATTCTGGAACTATTGACATCACTCTCTTCAAACAATATAATTTTTGATTACTTTGCTACATCATTTGCCACGTTAATTAGGAGACAAAGAATGACAGTCACATCCTTTGTATTTCCACGATCAGAAGTTGCCACTGTAGGAAATACTTTTTAGGCCCATCAAATGTGCACTGGACAATCAGATGGCTTATTCAAATATTGGTGATACTAAAATGATATCCATATAAAATATTATTCCTTCAATATCACAACATATGATCCTACCTTTCAAGTATTATTGAACACTGCATGTTCATAAATATCTCACTCTTGAAAATAAACATGGTTTCATGAACTATGAAATAACAAATTAACATTCATATCATGATTATCACAATGAATATGAATCATCTGCCCAAAAATATTTATGAAAATAATTTCATAAAAAAGCATAGAGGGTATGTAATAATAGCAAATAAACATTAAGTTGAGTGAGATAATAGGACCCGTTTTGTTGTTGTCAAATTGTTCTAATATCTCAAATAACGGTGTGGCATAACACAACTTTATCTTTACAAAGTTGTCACAAAGACAGTAGCCCGAACAATTGCAACTTTCATAACGGAACGTCGCTTCATCTTTGCATTCGATTTGGAAGCAAATTTGATTACACAAGTCGTTCTCTTAATTGCTTTCCAGGAAAAGCTTCCTTGATGTCACCAACTAATTGGCTGTGACTTGTGAAGGAAGTGGTGCCAGTTATCCTTCGATGGACATTACTACTCTTCGTCTATGTCCATTTCAAATATACTTTCTCCAGTCACAAAGACTACATTCACTGACACTTATAATTTGAAACCACTAGTTTAACGTGTCAACATCAATTGGCGCACGGACATTGCTAAATACGCAACCTTTTAGAAACAGCACATAGCAATTTCCGTGAAATATTCCTTTGCGCATTGACTTCATACAGCCACTTAAACATTTTTTAATTCTAAACATTATGCACAAAGTATGTACATTCATCCATTTCACTTAAACGAATTGCAAGATACTTTTATTTGTTTTGTGCAAACCAAAGAAGGCTTCTTATATTCCCACTAGACACCATAAATAAAAATAATAATAATTCATTTTATTTTGGTTTAGGGTACTTCATCATGAAAAATTTCATGATTTTTCCAGATCATGTCACTTTTCTGCGAAACGGTGCAACTCAATTGCGCCACTCGAACACCTCGCAGGTTGAACGTAATGACATACCCACTTCCAAGCTTTGCTTCATGCACATAATTACTGGATGACAACTTGAGTAATCACAACACCTAATGGATGTATGTCCAATTGCCACCACTTGCACTTAAGTCCACTTTGACGTTACTTCATGAACCAATAATGCAACCTTTCTGGAATGCCAATTGATTCAATCATTCAAGCTAAATTAAATATGGCTATGTTTAATAGCTTAATTCCATGGCGGATTGTTTCTCATCGCAGCGAGAAACATCACAGTTCCTTTGTTGGAGTATGAGACAACCATCTCTAATAAAACGGCGAAGTTTTTAATCTTCAAACCAATTTAATACAACGGTGAAGTTTTTAATCTTCAAACCAATTTAATGTACAGTGAAGTTTTTATATCTTCAAACTGCAAATAACAATATAAATAATTTCAATAATCCGGAAGTTTTTAATCTTCTGAACGGATTAAACACACAATAATTTTAATAATCCGTTGAAGTATTTAAATCTTCAAAACGGAATATTAAATTTGGAGTAGAAAATCTTTTCAGATTTTAGTCTCCACAACAGTCTATTATCGATTAGCAGACCAAAATACAAATTAGATTTCTTATGATTGTTAGAGATTGTTATATGTCTGCACTTTCGATAATGACCAAAACAGAAATAGATGAAGTAGAAAAAATTCCAAGCCAACAGTATACACTGTCTGTCCTTAAGAAATCTAATCCCCTCACAGTTACCCAAGGTTTGTGGATTAATTTCTCCCAGGATAGAATGGAATTATCCTCACTGTGATAGCGGTAATTCAAATCACAGTGAACAGCGAACTCAAATAATTGTAGCAAATCACACTGACTCAAAACTTACTTTTGTTTTGAAAATAAATGCAAAAAGTAATGAGAGAGAGAGTATGAAATTTTTGGATGATTAAAATGAGGCAAAATGCCTCTCTATTTATAGCCACAAGATTTGGAGTGAAAAGGCATGAAGGTGTCTTTTGGTGAAATGGCTGTTCATGAAAGGCAGCCTTCAAGGTGGCTGTTTAATGAAAAGGCACCTTTTCATTGGTGAAGTAGCTGTTCATGAAAGGCAGCCTTCAAAGTGGCTGTTCAATGAAAGCACCCTTTCATTTGGAATAACTTTACAGCAGCCCACCTTTGGAATATTTGCATAAATAGTCCACTTTTTAATTTCGTTACGAAAACGGCTCCATATCAAATATTAATATAAAATATTAATATTTATTTCATTTCCCATTCACACCACTTTACCTTCCTTCCAAACCCAACATAAACAAGAACAAGCAAGCTCTGCAACAGCAAGTCAACAGAAATTCGATTGGATAAACAGTCAACAGGTACCAATCATTGCGATTGAGAGAAAATTAGTTGAAAAACGAATTACAGATATTATCAAGTCTTGTTACACAGACAGAAATTATGTGGAAACAGACAACCCTTATAAAACAAGAGAATTTTATGAAGCTATATTGATAGTAACCAATTCAATAGAGATTGAAAATGAGTTAGCAGATAAAAATGATCCAAGGAGTATTAGGTACTCCAAGTTTACTATTAAAAGAATTTTAAGCCCTGCGGATTGGCCAGTAGATCATCTACACACGCCGATTCAATTTCCATTATCAGTGAATTTTAAAATATCAGGTTATAATTTTTACGACTACAAAAATGCGTGGTGTAACTTCATATACTTAAGACCTGGCAGCCATTCATGGTTTGTCAAGTTCTGTGAAAAGGTATCAACGGATCCCATCCCAAGATGGTTTTATGAATGGTGGAATACATTTGGAGCAGACGAAAGGGTGTTGTCACCTTCTTTCAAACAGTTACACACCAATTACCAGAAAGAAAACGAAGGACTAGCAGCATTACCAGAACATATACAGTTATGTAAATTCTTCATGGCTAAAAGAGTGTCCTATATTATTAGTTGGGAATTCAATATAGAGGTATTATGCAAGGTCAGGTACCTTGTTAAAACTATAAAAATTAAGGGGTGGACCCCTAAGAACAAAGAAAAACAGGTTCAGCAAGTTCAAACGAAGATCGGATCAACAGACAAATTATCAAAGGAAGCGTTGAAAAGAAAACTTCAACAGGCCTTAGCAAATTTAGACCAAGCAAATGGCAGTGAAATAAATCAAATCACTGAATTATTAGATACAGCGTCATCAACAGCATCAGCAGGAGATAATGGAGATATGGAGGACCCACACGAGATTGCTCAAGCATATCTCACGGATTTTTAGCAAAAGATAGACAACAAATAAGTGCCAAGTGGTATCAATAATGTAGATCTTACTTTACTTTTGTAAAGATAAGATTCTTGACAATAGGACCCCATTAGCATCAATAATGTAAATCTTATCTTACTTTATAAAAGATAAGATTCCCCGTTAATAGCTCTCCACCTGTAAAGGAGAATAGTGTCATTAGCAGCTATAAATAGAAGTAGAAATCAGAAGTAAGGCATCACTCGAAATCCTCACTTTCGAAATATTGCCTACTTTCCCTCTCTGTAAAACAATGTTCCTTCATGTTCAATAAACAGTTCCAAATTTAATAGTAAGTTTTCTGATCTTATAAATATTTTTAACATTTACTTTGATTATTAGTTTTTGATTTAATAATTAGCTTTATTATTTCATAAATATGTTTTT
This sequence comes from Petunia axillaris subsp. axillaris, assembly GCA_029990575.1. Classification (NCBI taxonomy): domain Eukaryota; kingdom Viridiplantae; phylum Streptophyta; class Magnoliopsida; order Solanales; family Solanaceae; genus Petunia; species Petunia axillaris. The sequence continues at coordinate 21,327,426 of JARKNS010000009.1, forward strand.
TGGGACCTTCTATTGCCCTTATCTGATACCATAAGGGCAATAGAAGGTCCCAAAAAAACATGTGAATATTAAAACATGTGAATCAACAATTGCTATAAATCAGTCTGTTGAAACAATTCAACTATTGTCTATAAAAGATATAGAAAAATATAGAAAAAGTTATAAGTTCCTACATATAGGACTAGTGCAAGTGGCTGTAAAACCACTTCATAGACTAGGATTAGATATTCCTATATGTTTATTATTAAGAGATAATAGATTCTTAAACTTTGATGATTTATTAATAGCCGTATTACAAAGTAACATGGCAAATGGGCCAGTATACTTTAATTGTTATCCGAATTTCTCAGTTGATATTAATGATCCAACAATATTAGATGTTCTAACATTAAATGTTAAAACAAAACATCTAAATAGTAAACATCAAGCCAGAGAAATAGCTATAATATATAGAGTATATTATAAATTAATGAAAACTACTCTAGCTCCCAAAGCTAAACCAAGTAGAGCTCATAAAGGAGTTACAATGTTAATGGAAGCAAATATTAGACATCATAATATATTTGTCCCAAGATTACTTAAATGGGATGAAGTCTTATCAAAAGATGAATGGCACTTTGATTCCATCACGGAACCAAAAGTGGAAGATGAATCTATACAAATAGAACAAGTTATACAACATACAGATGGATCAATAGATTTAAAATTCCTAAAATCTAGATCCTCTAATGCTACATCTTCATCTTCCAGGATGTCCTTTTCAAGGCCATCTACTTCTTGTCCTCTGGAGGAAGAAGACATAATAAGCAAAAATTTAAAAGGTGTTAACTTTAGTAAAAGAATTCCACAACCAGAATACAAGCCTGTCATAATCAATCAACCATCAAGCCCAACCTTTAGTGAAATAAATGATAACTTAGGAATGATAACGTTAGAAGAACCATTTGAACCAGATATAAAATATCTCCAACAACTCTGGGTAAAACCAGAGAATAATATTAAAAGAGAATGGTATAAAAATAATTACACTTTAGAACAAAGAAAATCATTTAGAGATAAATGGATGAAAGATATGAAAAAATGGAAGTGTAGTTTAGAATTTTTTAAATGGTTTGAATATACAAGAAAATTAGCTAACTGTGAATCTTTAAATATGGTAGTTAAAAAATGGTATACGAAAAGTAATAAAATAATAGAATCTACCATTCCCCCATTAGAAGAAATAAATATACCAGTAGGTGATAAAGTAGTAATAGGAAATCCTTTTAAAAGAACATCAATAGATGCCCAAGGAGAACCTAAAAATAGAGATATTAATAAATTAATAGAACAAAGTAATAATACAAATCAAATACTACATGTCATAGCCAATCAGGTAGAAGAAGCAAGAAGCAAGTCTTCTTTTAAACCATTCCCAGAGAAAAGAATAAAATTTGAAGATAATATTGAAGAAAATCCAATTTTCAGGCTACCTAGTATGTCAAAAGATAAATTCCCTAGTCTTCCTAAAGGTGGATTGGAAATAAAAGGTGATGTTCTAGATGAAATTACTAAAAGGTTAAAATCATATTTAACGATAAATACAATTCCAATAGAAAAAGAAAATTCAGTAAAAACCTTATCTGAATTAAATAATCAATTAAATAAATTAGGATCTAATTATCATCATAAGAAAAATTATTATAAAAAACCTACATTTCCTGATATACAGTATGAAGAAGAACATCTAGTATCATTCTGTTCGCACACAGGTGATGCTATAACTGAGTGGAATATAGATGGACAAGCAGAACATCAAATACTAAATATAATAGATTACATGAAATGGGAATAGCAGCAACAGCCTATAAAATAAAAGGTAATACAGATAAGCAAGCAGCAACCCTGCTTTCTTACGGATTTACATGAATGTTAAAAAATTGGTGGGACAACTATCTGTCAGATAGAGATAGAGAAACTGTCCTTAATGCTACTACAATCATAAAGGTAGTTAAACAAGAAAGTAATAGTACTAATCAAACAATAGAAGAACAAGTACGTGAAGATGCTATAAATACTTTATTATATGCTATAATTAAACACTTTATTGGAGAACCAAAAGTATTTAAAGATAGAAGTTTAGAAATATTATCTAATTTATCATGTCCAAAATTACATGACTTTAAATGGTATAAAGACATATTCCTAAATAAAGTAATGATTAGAGAAGATTGTAATCATAGTTATTGGAAAGAAAAATTTATAAGTGGATTACCACAGTTATTTGCAGATAAAGTTAGACAAAAAATAAAAGATAGATTTAACGGTGAAATACCTTATGATGGTTTAACCTATGGTGATATAATAAGCTTTATTAACATAACAGCTTTAGAACTATGTACTGATATGAAATTAAAAAATTAGCTAAAAAGAGATTATAAAATCACTAAGAAAGAATTAGGAAATTTCTGTAGTGATTTTGGTTATGCTAAGATAACTGCCCCGTCTACCGAGGCAACAAAAAAATCCAAAAGGAAAAATAGAAAAGATAAAAGTAGCAATAGTGATTATAAACGAAAATATTCCAAAAGATACAGGAAGAAAATTCCAAAGAATACAAGTCAAAGTAAACAACCTTCTTTTAAAGAAAGATGCTACAATTGTGGAAAAAAAGGCCATAAGGCAAATGATTGTAGAGTCAAGACAAAGAAGAAAAACAAAATTAATAGTTTAGAATTAGATGAAGACATTAAGAATAAAATATATGCTATACTAGACGAAAATGATAATAGTGAAAAAGAAAGTTCATCCACAGAAAGCATAAGTGATGATGAACAAATTAATATAGCATATGAGTCTAGTGATAGTTACACTTCCGAGTCAGAGTGTGATTGTCCTAGAGGATTATGTACCTGCGGGACAGGTTCAATAAAAGTCATATCAAATGAAAATAAAGAATTCTTCTTTGATCTAATAGATCAAATAAAGGATGAAGAAATTAAAAGAGAATATCTTTTAAAATTAAAAGAAATAGTCTTAAGTAGAGAATCAAATAAACCTAGCATATCCAATCCTTTTAGTATGAAAAAAATTCTACAAAAATTTGATAAAAAAGAAGAAAAAATATCTATATCAGATCTTTATGCAGAATTAACAACATTAAAACAAGAAGTTAATATTTTAAAACAAAAAGTTAATAACATAGAGGAAGAAAACCTTGCTCTAGAATTAATTCAAAAAACTCAAAAGGAGTTAAATTCTACAATAATAGGAGAAAGTTCAAATACTAAACAAGTAGAAGCACAAGACGACGAATTGGGAGTCTTGGCTATCTCTAAAATTAAGTCTCAAAAATGGTATGTACCAATAAAATTAGTCATAAATAGTGAATACAGTATCCAGACAGTAGCTTTATTAGACTCTGGTGCTGACCAAAATTGTATAGTAGAAGGATTAATTCCAACAAAATATTGCGATAAAACATCAGCAAAATTATTCTCTGCATCAGGAGAAAAACTTAAAATAAAATATAAATTATCTAATGCACATATATGTAATGATAATATATGCTTTAAAAATACTTTTATTCTGATAAAGGATTTAAATGAGGAAGTTATATTAGGAACTCCCTTTTTAACTCAGATATCTCCTTTTACAGTTAATACAACAGGTATTACTACCAATAATCTTGGTAAAGAAATAATATTTTATTTCCTAAATGGTCCAAAGCAAAGAGAAATAGATACTCTAAAAGAAAGAAGTATCTATAAAATACAATTGATAAAAAATCAAATAAATTACATAAAAGACGAAATTAAAATTGTTAAAATAGAAAACCAGTTTAAAGATAATTAACTAATTCAAGATAAAATACTACAAACCCAAAAAGAAATAGAATCTGAAGTCTGTTCAGATCTACCTAATGCCTTTTGGGAAAGAAAAAGGCATATAGTACGATTACCGTATATAGAAGGATTTGAAGAAGGATCTATCCCCACTAAGGCTAGACCAATTCAAATGAACCAGGAATTAATGGAATATTGTAAAAAGGAAATTAATGAATTATTAGAAAAGAAAATAATTCGTCCTTCTAAGTCACCTTGGAGTTGTTCCGCATTTTATGTTAATAATAATGCTGAACGAGAAAGAGGAGCTCCAAGATTAGTTATAAATTATAAATCTTTAAACAAAGTATTAAGATGGATACGATATCCAATTCCAAATAAAAGAGATTTATTAAAAAGAACGTATAAGGCTAAAATATATAGTAAATTTGATATGAAATCAGGATTTTGGCAAATCCAAATAGATGAAAGGGATAAGTATAAAACAGCATTTAATGTGCCCTTTGGCCAATATGAATGGAATGTTATGCCCTTTGGGTTAAAGAATGCCCCATCAGAATTTCAAAATATAATGAATAATATATTTAATCCATATAGTTCATTCTCAATAGTTTATATTGATGATGTATTAATATTTTCAGAAAATATAGATCAACATTTTAAGCATTTAAAGATATTTCTTAATATTATTAAGAAAAATGGGCTGGTAGTGAGTGCCAAGAAGATTAAATTATTTCAAACCTCTATTAGATTTTTAGGACATGACTTGTCTCAAGGCATGTATAAACCAATTTGTAGAGCCATAGAATTCTCTACAAAATTTCCAGATGTTTTAACAGATAAAACTCAGTTACAAAGGTTTCTAGGAAGCCTCAATTATGTTTCAGATTTTATTCCAAACCTTAGACAAATATGTGAACCCCTTTATCAGCGTCTTAGGAAAAATCCAGTTCCTTGGAGCCAAGAACAAACACAAACAGTCCAAAAAGTCAAAAGTATTGTTCAAAGACTTCCTTGTCTAGGCATACCACATCCGGATGCCTTTATGATTGTTGAAACCGATGCCTCTGAAATAGGTTTCGGAGGAATTCTTAAACAGCGTCTCTCTCCAAAAGAGTCTGAACAATTAGTCCGATATTGCTCTGGAATATGGAACGGAGCTCAAAAAAATTATAGTACTATTAAAAAAGAAATTTTATCAATAGTTTTATGTATAACTAAATTTCAAGATGATTTGATAAACAAAGAATTTCTTTTAAGAGTTGATTGTAAAGCAGCAAAAGATGTTTTGCAAAAAGATGTTAAGAATTTAGTTTCAAAACAAATATTTGCCAGATGGCAAGCTTTATTATCTAGCTTTGATTTTCAAATAGAATTTATTAAAGGAGAAGACAATAGTCTTCCAGATTTTTTAACTAGAGAATTTTTACAGAGAAGACATGAGGCCATTATATCCAGTAAAACCTCCGAGGCAATTCCTTGAACAGCATCATAACCAGAACTCACATATAAACAGATATACGGCTTTAGCAGAGTTTCCTCAATTACCTCCTCCTACACCGGTAAAGAGAGAAGCAACCCCAGGAACCTCAAAACAATCCTTAAACAGTTATGCCAAAAGAACCATAAACAGTTATTCTGAGGCAGTACAACCTCAACCTCCCATTAAACAAGAACAAGCAAGCTCTTCAACAGCAAGTCAACAGAAATTCGATTGGATAAACAGTCAACAAGTACCAATCATTGCGATTGAGAGAAAATTAGTTGAAAAACGAATTACAGATATTATCAAGTCTTGTTACACAGACAGAAATTATGTGGAAACAGACAACCCTTATAAAACAAGAGAATTTTATGAAGCTATATTGATAGCAACCAATTCAATAGAGATTGAAAATGAGTTAGCAGATAAAAATGATCCAAGGAGTATTAGGTACTCCAAGTTTACTATTAAAAGAATTTTAAGCCCTGCGGATTGGCCAGTAGATCATCTACACACGCCGATTCAATTTCCATTATCAGTGAATTTTAAAATATCAGGTTATAATTTTTACGACTACAAAAATACGTGGTGTAACTTCATATACTTAAGACCTGGCAGCCATTCATGGTTTGTCAAGTTCTGTGAAAAGGTATCAACGGATCCCATCTCAAGATGGTTTTATGAATGGTGGAATACATTTGGAGCAGACGAAAGGTGTTGTCACCTTCTTTCAAACAGTTACACACCAATTACCAGAAAGAAAACGAAGGACTAGCAGCATTACCAGAACATATACAGTTATGTAAATTCTTCATGGCTAAAAGAGTGTCCTATATTATTAGTTGGGAATTCAATATAGAGGTATTATGCAAGGTCAGGTACCTTGTTAAAACTATAAAAATTAAGGGGTGGACCCATAAGAACAAAGAAAAATAGGTTCAGCAAGTTCAAACGAAGATCGGATCAACAGACAAATTATCAAAGGAAGCGTTGAAACGAAAACTTCAACAGGCCTTAGCAAATTTAGACCAAGCAAATGGCAGTGAAATAAATCAAATCACTGAATTATTAGATACAGCGTCATCAACAGCATCAGCAGGAGATAATGGAGATATGGAGGACCCACACGGGATTGCTCAAGCATATCTCACGGATTTTTAGCAAAATATAGACAACAAATAAGTGCCAAGTGGTATCAATAATGTAGATCTTACTTTACTTTTGTAAAGATAAGATTCTTGACAATAGGACCCCATTAGCATCAATAATGTAAATCTTATCTTACTTTATAAAAGATAAGATTCCCCGTTAATAGCTCTCCACCTGTAAAGGAGAATAGTGTCATTAGCAGCTATAAATAGAAGTAGAAATCAGAAGTAAGGCATCACTCGAAATCCTCACTTTCGAAATATTGCCTACTTTCCCTCTCTGTAAAACAATGTTCCTTCATGTTCAATAAACAGTTCCAAATTTAATAGTAAGTTTTCTGATCTTATAAATATTTTTAACATTTACTTTGATTATTAGTTTTTGATTTAATAATTAGCTTTATTATTTCATAAATATGTTTTTTGGGACCTTCTACTGCCCTTATGGTATCAGAGCCAATATGATCGTCGGCTAAATCTCTTCTTATCCTTGTTAACTCGAAATTTTCTGTTAAGCCTGTTTTCTTGTTCATATCTCTTAGTCCTTATCCTTGTGTCGAGGTAACCGATTAATCTCCGGTTTAGAGTTTCTTCTACGCAAGGATTATCGTTGTTTATTAAATCAGAGAAACATATATTCATAAAGTAGATATAATATTTATTATTATTATTTTTATTAAACCAGTGTTTAAACAACCTTCTTTTAAAGAAAGATGCTACAATTGTGGAAAAAAAGGTCATAAGGCAAATGATTGTAGAGTCAAGACAAAGAAGAAAAACAAAATTAATAGTTTAGAATTAGATGAAGACATTAAGAATAAAATATATGCTATACTAGACGAAAATGATAATAGTGAAAAAGAAAGTTCATCCACAGAAAGCATAAGTGATGATGAACAAATTAATATAGCATATGAGTCTAGTGATAGTTATACTTCCGAGTCAGAGTGTGATTGTCCTAGAGGATTATGTACCTGCGGGACAGGTTCAATAAAAGTCATATCAAATGAAAATAAAGAATTCTTCTTTGATCTAATAGATCAAATAAAGGATGAAATCAGAAGTAAGGCATTACTTTTATTCTTAATGTCTTCATCTAATTCTAAACTATTAATTTTGTTTTTCTTCTTTGTCTTGACTCTACAATCATTTGCCTTATGGCCTTTTTTTCCACAATTGTAGCATCTTTCTTTAAAAGAAGGTTGTTTAAACACTGGTTTAATAAAAATAATAATAATAAATATTATATCTACTTTATGAATATATGTTTCTCTGATTTAATAAACAACGATAATCCTTGCGTAGAAGAAACTCTAAACCGGAGATTAATCGGTTACCTCGACACAAGGATAAGGACTAAGAGATACGAACAAGAAAACAGGCTAAACACTGGTTTAATAAAAATAATAATAATAAATATTATATCTACTTTATGAATATATGTTTCTCTGATTTAATAAACAACGATAATCCTTGCGTAGAAGAAACTCTAAACCGGAGATTAATCGGTTACCTCGACACAAGGATGAAATCAGAAGTAAGGCATTACTTTTATTCTTAATGTCTTCATCTAATTCTAAACTATTAATTTTGTTTTTCTTCTTTGTCTTGACTCTACAATCATTTGCCTTATGGCCTTTTTTTCCACAATTGTAGCATCTTTCTTTAAAAGAAGGTTGTTTAAACACTGGTTTAATAAAAATAATAATAATAAATATTATATCTACTTTATGAATATATGTTTCTCTGATTTAATAAACAACGATAATCCTTGCGTAGAAGAAACTCTAAACCGGAGATTAATCGGTTACCTCGACACAAGGATAAGGACTAAGAGATATGAACAAGAAAACAGGCTTAACAGAAAATTTCGAGTTAACAAGGATAAGAAGAGATTTAGCCGACGATCATATTGGCTCTGATACCATAAGGGCAGTAGAAGGTCCCAAAAAACATATTTATGAAATAATAAAGCTAATTATTAAATCAAAAACTAATAATCAAAGTAAATGTTAAAAATATTTATAAGATCAGAAAACTTACTATTAAATTTGGAACTGTTTATTGAACATGAAGGAACATTGTTTTACAGAGAGGGAAAGTAGGCAATATTTCGAAAGTGAGGATTTCGAGTGATGCCTTACTTCTGATTTCTACTTCTATTTATAGCTGCTAATGACACTATTCTCCTTTACAGGTGGAGAGCTATTAACGGGGAATCTTATCTTTTATAAAGTAAGATAAGATTTACATTATTGATGCTAATGGGGTCCTATTGTCAAGAATCTTATCTTTACAAAAGTAAAGTAAGATCTATATTATTGATACCACTTGGCACTTATTTGTTGTCTATCTTTTGCTAAAAATTCGTGAGATATGCTTGAGCAATCCCGTGTGGGTCCTCCATATCTCCATTATCTCCTGCTGATACTGTTGATCACGCTGTATCTAATAATTCAGTGATTTGATTTATTTCACTGCCATTTGCTTGGTCTAAATTTGCTAAGGCCTGTTGAAGTTTTCTTTTCAACGCTTCCTTTGATAATTTGTCTGTTGATCCGATCTTCGTTTGAACTTGCTGAACCTGTTTTTCTTTGTTCTTAGGGGTCCACCCCTTAATTTTTATAGTTTTAACAAGGTACCTGACCTTGCATAATACCTCTATATTGAATTCCCAACTAATAATATAGGACACTCTTTTAGCCATGAAGAATTTACATAACTGTATATGTTCTGGTAATGCTGCTAGTTCTTCGTTTTCTTTCTGGTAATTGGTGTGTAACTGTTTGAAAGAAGGTGACAACACCCTTTCGTCTGCTCCAAATGTATTCCACCATTAATAAAACCATCTTGGGATGGGATCCGTTGATACCTTTTCACAGAACTTGACAAACCATGAATGGCTGCCAGGTCTTAAGTATATGAAGTTACACCACGCATTTTTGTAGTCGTAAAAATTATAACCTGATATTTTAAAATTCACTGATAATGGAAATTGAATCGGCGTGTGTAGATGATCTACTGGCCAATCCGCAGGGCTTAAAATTCTTTTAATAGTAAACTTGGAGTACCTAATACTCCTTGGATCATTTTTATCTGCTAACTCATTTTCAATCTCTATTGAATTGGTTGCTATCAATATAGCTTCATAAAATTCTCTTGTTTTATAAGGGTTGTCTGTTTCCACATAATTTCTGTCTGTGTAACAAGACTTGATAATATCTGTAATTCGTTTTTCAACTAATTTTCTCTCAATCGCAATGATTGGTACCTGTTGACTGTTTATCCAATCGAATTTCTGTTGACTTGCTGTTGAAGAGCTTGCTTGTTCTTGTTTAATGGGAGGTTGAGGTTGTACTGCCTCAGAATAACTGTTTATGGTTCTTTTGGCATAACTGTTTAAGGATTGTTTTGAGGTTCCTGGGGTTGCTTCTCTCTTTACCGGTGTAGGAGGAGGTAATTGAGGAAACTCTGCTAAAGCCGTATATCTGTTTATATGTGAGTTCTGGTTATGATGCTGTTCAAGGAATTGCCTCGGAGGTTTTACTGGATATAATGGCCTCATGTCTTCTCTGTAAAAATTCTCTAGTTAAAAAATCTGGAAGACTATTGTCTCCTCCTTTAATAAATTCTATTTGAAAATCAAAGCTAGATAATAAAGCTTGCCATCTGGCAAATATTTGTTTTGAAACTAAATTCTTAACATCTTTTTGCAAAACATCTTTTGCTGCTTTACAATCAACTCTTAAAAGAAATTCTTTGTTTATCAAATCATCTTGAAATTTAGTTATACATAAAACTATTGATAAAATTTCTTTTTTAATAGTACTATAATTTTTTTGAGCTCCGTTCCATATTCCAGAGCAATATCGGACTAATTGTTCAGACTCTTTTGGAGAGAGACGCTGTTTAAGAATTCCTCCGAAACCTATTTCAGAGGCATCGGTTTCAACAATCATAAAGGCATCCGGATGTGGTATGCCTAGACAAGGAAGTCTTTGAACAATACTTTTGACTTTTTGGACTGTTTGTGTTTGTTCTTGGCTCCAAGGAACTGGATTTTTCCTAAGACGCTGATAAAGGGGTTCACATATTTGTCTAAGGTTTGGAATAAAATCTGAAACATAATTGAGGCTTCCTAGAAACCTTTGTAACTGAGTTTTATCTGTTAAAACATCTGGAAATTTTATAGAGAATTCTATGGCTCGACAAATTGGTTTATACATGCCTTGAGACAAGTCATGTCCTAAAAATCTAATAGAGGTTTGAAATAATTTAATCTTCTTGGCACTCACTACCAGCCCATTTTTCTTAATAATATTAAGAAATATCTTTAAATGCTTAAAATGTTGATCTATTTAGTATTTGATGTTCTGCTTGTCCATCTATATTCCACTCAGTTATAGCATCACCTGTGTGCGAACTGAATGATACTAGATGTTCTTCTTCATACTGTATATCAGGAAATGTAGGTTTTTCATAATAATTTTTCTTATGATGATAATTAGATCCTAATTTATTTAATTGATTATTTAATTCAGATAAGGTTTTTACTGAATTTTCTTTTTCTATTGGAATTGTATTTATCGTTAAAGATGATTTTAACCTTTTAGTAATTTCATCTAGAACATCACCTTTTATTTCCAATCCACCTTTAGGAAGACTAGGGAATTTATCTTTTGACATACTAGGTAGCCTGAAAATTGGATTTTCTTCAATATTATCTTCAAATTTTATTCTTTTCTCTGGGAATGGTTTAAAAGAAGACTTGCTTCTTGCTTCTTCTACCTGATTGGCTATGACATGTAGTATTTGATTTGTATAATTACTTTGTTCTATTAATTTATTAATATCTCTATTTTTAGGTTCTCCTTGGGCATCTATTGATGTTCTTTTAAAAGGATTTCCTATTACTACTTTATCACCTACTGGTATATTTATTTCTTCTAATGGGGGAATGGTAGATTCTATTATTTTATTACCTTTCGTATACCATTTTTTAACTACCATATTTAAAGATTCACAGTTAGCTAATTTTCCTGTATATTCAAACCATTTAAAAAATTCTTAACTACACTTCCATTTTTTCATATCTTTCATCCATTTATCTCTAAATGATTTCCTCTGTTCTAAAGTGTAATTGTTTTTATACCATTCTCTTTTAATATTATTCTCTGATTTTACCCAGAGTTGTTGGAGATATTTTATATCTGGTTCAAATGGTTCTTCTAACGTTATCATTCCTAAGGAATCATTTATTTCACTAAAGGTTGGGCTTGATGGTTGATTGATTATGACAGGCTTGTATTCTGGTTGTGGAATTCTTTTACTAAAGTTAACACCTTTTAAATTTTTGCTTATTATATCTTCTTCCTCCAGAGGACAAGAAGTAGATGGCCTTGAAAAGGACATCCTGGAAGATGAAGATGTAGCATTAGAGGATCTAGATTTTAGGAATTTTAAATCTATTGATCCATCTGTATGTTGTATAACTTGTTCTATTTGTATAGATTCATCTTCCACTTTTGGTTCCGTGATGGAATCAAAGTGCCATTCATCTTTTGATAAGACTTCATCCCATTTAAGTAATCTTGGGACAAATATATTATGATGTCTAATATTTGTTTCCATTAACATTGTAAATCCTTTATGAGCTCTACTTGGTTTAGCTTTGGGAGCTAGAGTAGTTTTCATTAATTTATAATATACTCTATATATTATAGCTATTTCTCTGGCTTGATGTTTACTATTTAGATGTTTTGTTTTAACATTTAATGTTAGAACATCTAATATTGTTGGATCATTAATATACACTGAGAAATTCGGATAACAATTAAAGTATACTGGCCCATTTGCCATGTTACTTTGTAATACGGCTATTAATGAATCATCAAAGTTTAAGAATCTATTATCTCTTAATAATAAACATATATGAATATCTAATCCTAGTCTATGAAGTGGTTTTACAGCCACTTGCACTAGTCCTATATGTAGGAACTTATAACTTTTTCTATATTTTTCTATATCTTTTATAGACAATAGTTGAATTGTTTCAACTGACTGATTTATAGCAATTGTTGATTCACATGTTTTAATATTAAATCTATTTATGAAGTCAAATCCTCCGACTTCATATATCTTTTCTAACTTTTCTTTGGGAATATTCCAATTTAACAGATTATTTTCTATTTTTCCTTTTGGATTTTTTTGTTGCCTCGGTGGACGGGGCAGTTATCTTAGCATAACCACAATCACTACAGAAATTTCCTAATTCTTTCTTACTGATTTTATAATCTCTTTTTAGCTGATTTTTTAATTTCATATCAGTACATAGTTCTAAAGCTGTTATGTTAATAAAGCTTATTATATCACCATAGGTTAAACCATCATAAGGTATTTCACCGTTAAATCTATCTTTTATTTTTTCTCTAACTTTATCTGCAAATAACTGTGGTAATCCACTTATAAATTTTTCTTTCCAATAACTATGATTACAATCTTCTCTAATTTTAGAGATAGCCAAGACTCCCAATTCGTCGTCTTGTGCTTCTACTTGTTTAGTATTTGAACTTTCTCCTATTATTGTAGAATTTAACTCCTTTTGAGTTTTTTGAATTAATTCTAGAGCAAGGTTTTCTTCCTCTATGTTATTAACTTTTTGTTTTAAAATATTAACTTCTTGTTTTAATGTTGTTAATTCTGCATAAAGATCTGATATAGATATTTTTTCTTCTTTTTTATCAAATTTTTGTAGAATTTTTTTCATACTAAAAGGATTGGATATGTTAGGTTTATTTGATTCTCTACTTAAGACTATTTCTTTTAATTTTAAAAGATATTCTCTTTTAATTTCTTCATCCTTTATTTGATCTATTAGATCAAAGAAGAATTCTTTATTTTCATTTGATATGACTTTTATTGAACCTGTCCCGCAGGTACATAATCCTCTAGGACAATCACACTCTGACTCGGAAGTGTAACTATCACTAGACTCATATGCTATATTAATTTGTTCATCATCACTTATGCTTTCTGTGGATGAACTTTCTTTTTCACTATTATCATTTTCGTCTAGTATAGCATATATTTTATTCTTAATGTCTTCATCTAATTCTAAACTATTAATTTTGTTTTTCTTCTTTGTCTTGACTCTACAATCATTTGCCTTATGGCCTTTTTTTCCACAATTGTAGCATCTTTCTTTAAAAGAAGGTTGTTTAAACACTAGTTTAATAAAAATAATAATAATAAATATTATATCTACTTTATGAATATATGTTTCTCTGATTTAATAAACAACGATAATCCTTGCGTAGAAGAAACTCTAAACCGGAGATTAATCGGTTACCTCGACACAAGGATAAGGACTAAGAGATATGAACAAGAAAACAGGCTTAACAGAAAATTTCGAGTTAACAAGGATAAGAAGAGATTTAGCCGACGATCATATTGGCTCTGATACCATAAGGGCAGTAGAAGGTCCCAAAAAACATATTTATGAAATAATAAAGCTAATTATTAAATCAAAAACTAATAATCAAAGTAAATGTTAAAAATATTTATAAGATCAGAAAACTTACTATTAAATTTGGAACTGTTTATTGAACATGAAGGAACATTGTTTTACAGAGAGGGAAAGTAGGCAATATTTCGAAAGTGAGGATTTCGAGTGATGCCTTACTTCTGATTTCTACTTCTATTTATAGCTGCTAATGACACTATTCTCCTTTACAGGTGGAGAGCTATTAACGGGGAATCTTATCTTTTATAAAGTAAGATAAGATTTACATTATTGATGCTAATGGGGTCCTATTGTCAAGAATCTTATCTTTACAAAAGTAAAGTAAGATCTACATTATTGATACCACTTGGCACTTATTTGTTGTCTATATTTTGCTAAAAATCCGTGAGATATGCTTGAGAAATCCCGTGTGGGTCCTCCATATCTCCATTATCTCCTGCTGATGCTGTTGATGACGCTGTATCTAATAATTCAGTGATTTGATTTATTTCACTGCCATTTGCTTGGTCTAAATTTGCTAAGGCCTGTTGAAGTTTTCTTTTCAACGCTTCCTTTGATAATTTGTCTGTTGATCCGATCTTCGTTTGAACTTGCTGAACCTGTTTTTCTTTGTTCTTAGGGGTCCACCCCTTAATTTTTATAGTTTTAACAAGGTACCTGACCTTGCATAATACCTCTATATTGAATTCCCAACTAATAATATAGGACACTCTTTTAGCCATGAAGAATTTACATAACTGTATATGTTCTGGTAATGCTGCTAGTTCTTCGTTTTCTTTCTGGTAATTGGTGTGTAACTGTTTGAAAGAAGGTGACAACACCCTTTCGTCTGCTCCAAATGTATTACAATATTTGAATTAAAGTTTGTCTAGTTAATAGTTAATCGATAGTCCTCCTGGGAATGATAATTTCTTATCACTTTATTACTTGATCGATTGCGTATACTTGCGTGTGCGTTTGGAGCGACAAGTTTCTGGCGCTGTTGCCGGGGACTAAGATTTAATTAGTTTCTAGATTAGCTTTTATTTGTTATTTGTTCAAGATTAATTTTTGTTTTAGTTGTCATTGGGTGTTTTAGGTTTTGGCTTGAATGCGAAGGAGCAAGAGTGGGGATAAACTCTACACTTTTGACCCTGAATCTGAAAGAATTTTTCACAGGCTAAGGAAGGAGGCCAGACTCAAAGCAAAGCTAGAGAAACTCTTATTTCTGAACCTGCAGAGATGGGTGAAAATCAAAATCGCGCCATACTAGATGTGGGCAGACCTACTCTTGATAACATGGCCAAAGCCATTGTGAGGCCCACCATTACTAGTAAATTTGAGCTGAAAGAGAGTATGACCCGACTCTTCTAGTCTAATGGTCAGTTCGCGGGCTTGTCACATGAAGATCCTCAACAGCACATGCAGAATTTTCTGGAGATCAACGACACTTACAAATATGTTGACGTGTCGGATGAATATATACGGCTGGGTAAAGCAAAGAAGTGGCTCTTGGTCCAACCACCGAACTCCATTAACTCTTGGGATGAACTGGCAAAGAAGTTTCTGATCAAATTCTTTCCATCGGGCAAGACTGCAAAGATCAGAGGTGAGGCAATATCATTTAGTCAGAATTCATCAGAGGAGATAGGTGAAGCATGGGAAAGGTTCAAGGTATTTTTGAGAAGCTGCCCACACCATGGTCAATCAAAAGAGGTATTGGGACATATTTTTGTTGAGGGACTCCAACCGCATAGTAAAATATTGCTGGATGCTTATTGTGGCGAACCAAGTCTAGAGAAGCAGTATGATGAGCTAGAGATCATTCTTAATAGAATTTCAGAAGGAAGTCAGCATTATCAAAGTGACTCAGGCAGAGGCAAAAATCTTAAATTAGGTGGAAAGATGGAAGTGGATGTACTGACAGCTATGAGAGCTGAAATGGCAGCAATGCAACACTTTGTTAAGCAGCAACTTGATGCAGTACTAGTCCAGGTAGGCAAGCCACAGGCTCCACCCCAGGTTCAACAAGTGCAAGCAACTCCACTCTGTGATGTGTGTGGTGGATCTGATCATATAGCTAACGTTTGCACGGACAACCCAGAGTCTGCATATTACGTTGGTCAGCAGAGCAGGGGTTTCAACCAAAATGCTTAGTATGGCAACACTTACCCGCGTAACTTTCGCAACCACCCTAATTTCTCATGGGGCGGTAATCAAGGAGGACAAGGCAGCAGACAACCTCAAGGTAACACTCAGCAAGTGCAGAATCCACCGCAGCAGAAATAGCCTGAAACGTCAAAATAGAGGCAATGATACAACAACTGGCTGTTGATCTTAATCAGAAAATTACAACTCTACAACAGAACCAGGACAGTGCCATCCGCTCTTTAGAAAAACAAATAGGACAGCTTGCTAGCAATCAAAATACAAGGCCACTTGGTGCATTTCCAAGCAATACTGATCCCAATCCCAAGGAACAGGTACAAGCAGTTTCATTAAGAAATGGGAGAGAGTTGGAAGAATTGCCAAAGAAGCCAAGCAGTCACATTCTGACAGAGAAAAAGAAGCTGAGCCAGTAATCGAAGTTGAGAAGGAGGTAGAAAAGCAAGAGGCAGTGATTGCTGCTAAACCATCACCTCATTTTCCTCGAAGGTTGCAAAAGAATCTACAGGATCCCGCAGTCACAAAGATTTTGGGCATACTCAGTCAGACTAGTATCAATATTCCATTGGTAGACGTACTCCGAGGAATTCCAAAGTATACCAAGTACATCAAAGACATAGTGTCATCAAAGAGGAAACTCAATGAATTTGAAACTGTGGAACTTACTAAAGAGTGCAGATCCAGGGTTCAGAACAGAGTCTCTCAGAAGTTGAAGGATCCAGGTAGTTTAACCATTTCTATTTGCAACATAGCAGTTGGTCGAGCCCTATGTGATCTAGGGGCTAGCATAAATCTTATGCCACTGTCTGTGTGCAACCAACTAGGTTTCGGTACTCCAAAGCCAACAACGGTCTCACTTCAGTTAGCTGATAGGTCTACAACGTATCCTGAGGGGGTGATTGAGGATAAACTGGTTCAGATCGGTCAATTTATTTTGCCCGCTGATTTTGTCATCCTAGATTATGAGGTAGATAAGAAAGTCCCTATCATCTTGGGACGACCTTTCTTAGCCACTGGTGATGCTGTGATCCGTGTCCGAGAAGGAACAATGACAATGAAGGTAGATGATCAGGAAGTAGTTTTTAATGTGTACAAGGCTCTAAAAATGCCTAACCATCATGAAGAGTTTTCCATGATCACAGTGTGCGACCCGGAGGAGAAGTCGAGTGATCCAGCTGATTATGTTAATGATGTTTTGCAGCGAGCCCTGATGTTGGGAGAAGAAACTAGTGAAGATGCTGATGTAAAGGAGATGTTACAGCTTTTATACTGCTCTTGTGACTTTATTACGGGGTTTCCCAAGTTTGAACCTCTGGATAGACCGCTAGGGCCACCACCCAAGCCATCTATTGAAGAGGCGTCCAAGCTTGAGCTCAAACTTTTACCTGCTCATCTTCGTTATGCCTATTTGGGACAATCTGACACTTTACCTGTGATTATTTCTTCTCGGTTGTACGACCTGCAGGTAGAAAAGCTGTTGAGAGTGCTACGAGAGCATAAGAGTGCTATTGACTAGACCATAGCTGATATCAAGGGAATAAGCTCGGATTTTTGCATGCACAAGATTTTTATGGAGGAAGGATACAAGCCAAGTGTGGAGCATCAACGTCGCCTCAATCCAATCATGAAAGATGTGGTAAAGAAAGATGTGATTAAATGGTTAGATGCACGTATAATTTTTCCTATCTCTGACAGCAAGTGGGTAAGTCCAGTGCAATGTGTCCCTAAAAAGGGAAGGATGACAGTGGTGCAAAATGAGAATAATGAACTTATCTACACAAGAACTGTTATGGGGTGGAGGGTGTGCATTGATTATAGATAATTGAATAAAGCCACCCGGAAGGACCACTTTTCCCTTCCCTTTATTGATCAGATGTTAGATAGGCTAGCTGGTCAAGAGTATTACTATTTCCTTGACGGTTACTCTGGCTACAACCAGATATGGATTGCTCCCGAAGACCAGGAGAAAACTACTTTTACATGCCCTTACGGTACCTATGCCTATAGGAGGATGCCATTCGGGCTATGTAATGTACCTGCGACTTTTCAAAGGTGTATGACGGCTATTTTCACTCATATGGTGGAAAAGTTTGTCGAAGTGTTTATGGATGATTTTTCTGTCTTTGGTTCTTCTTTTGATTCTTGTCTAACTAATCTTGGTCTAGTGCTTGCTAGGTGTGAAGAAACTAACCTTGCTTTAAATTGGGAAAAATGCCAATTCATGGTTCGTGAAGGTATAGTTTTAGGACACAAGGTGTCCAGTGCTGGAATAGAGGTTGACAAGCCGAAGGTGGAGGCGGTTGAAATATTACCTCCGCCCACGTCTGTGAAGGGAGTCCAAAGTTTTCTCGGACATGCTGTCTTCTATAGGAGGTTTATTAAAGATTTTTCTAAAATTTCTACTCCTTTGTGCAGGTTACTTGAGAAAGAAGCAGCATTTGTGTTCGATGAGGCCTGTCTGAGGGCCTTTAATAAGCTGAAAGAGAAATTGGTGTCTCCTGATTGGACTGCACCATTTGAATTAATGTGTGATGCCATGTCGCTATTGGTGCAGTCTTGGGGCAAAGGAGGAACAAGGTGTTCCATTCCATGTACTACGCCAGCAAAACTCTCAATCCCGCCCAATTAAATTATATAGTTACTGAAAAAGAGTTGCTGGTAGTAGTGTATACCTTTGATAAGTTTTGGGCATACTTGGTTGGATCCAAAGTTATTGTTTACACAGACCATGCAGCAATCAGGTACTTAATTGATAAAAAGGTTGCTAAGCCTCGACTAATTCGTTGGGTGTTACTGCTATAGGAATTTGACTTAGAGGTCCAGGACCGTAAGGGAACGGAAAATTAAGTAGCTGACCACCTAGCAAGGTTGGATAACCACAAGTATGTGGATGAAGGAGGTTTGATCAGAGAAACCTTCCCTGATGAGCAACTTTTTGCCATCACCAATAACTCGGACCCATGGTATGCTGACTATGTTAACTATATGGTAAGTGAGGCAGTGCCACCACATCTGACTGCAGAAGGTAAGCGTCGGTTTTTCCATGATGTGAGATTTTATATGTGGGATGAGCTGTTTATGTTTAGAGTGTGTGGAGATGAGTTGGTAAGAAGATTCATTCCTGAGGAAGAGACGGAGGCTGTTCTGCAAGAATGTCATGCATCTCCTTATGGGGGTCATCATGGTGGTGACAGAACAGCCGCCAAAGTACTTAAGTCTGGTTTCTAATTCCCGACACTGTTCAAGGATGCTCACGCTTTTGTAAAGAAGTATGACCGGAGCCGAAGAACCAACACAATTACAAGAAAGCAAGAGATGCCTCTGCAAGGCATTCTAGAGGTGGAGATTTTTTATGTGTGGGGGATCGACTTCTTAGGTCCCTTCCCCTCGTCGAATGGTAACAAGTATATTTTACTGGCGGTGGATTACGTGTCTAAATGGGTAGAGGCTGTTGCTCTTCCTACTAATGATGCGAAGGTGGCGGTGAGTTTCATCAAGAAGAATATTTTCACCAGATTTGGAACTCCGCGAGCTTTAATTAGTGATGAAGGTACACACTTCTGCAATAAATTGCTAAACAACCTTCTATCTAAGTACGGGGTCAAGCATAAGGTCGCCATCGCCTATCATCCGCAAACTAGTGGGCAGGCTGAGGTGTCTAATAGAGAGGTGAAGCAAATTCTTGAGAAGACTGTCAGTGCGAATAGGAAGGATTGGGCTAGCAAGCTTGATGATGCACTCTGGGCATATAGGACAGCTTATAAAACTCCAATTGGGACTTCACTGTACAAGCTGGTATATGGGAAAGTATGCCACTTGCCAGTCAAGCTTGAGCACAGGGCCTATTAGGCGATTAAGAAGCTAAATTTTGATATGGAATTGGTGGGTGAGAAGAGATTGTTGCAACTCAATGAACTTGATGAGTTTAGGTTGCACGCTTACGAAAATGCCAAGTTATATAAGGAGAAGACTAAGCGGTTGCATGACAAGCGCATTCAGCACCGTCACTTTGAGCTGGGCCAACAAGTTCTTTTATTTAACTCCAGGTTGAAGCTCTTCCCTGGTAAGCTCAAGTCGAGGTGGTCTGGCCCGTTTGAAATCGTTAAGGTTATGCCCTATGTAGCGATCGTATTGCGAGCCCTGGGTTCGGATAAGTCGTTTCTAGTGAATGGGCAAAGAGTGAAGCGATATTGGGGAGGTGAAGTCGACAGGCTTAAATCCTCCATTTCTTTGGTCGACCCTTGAAAAAAAAAAGGGATGTACTCGTAGTGCCGCGACGTTAAATCAAGCACTTCATGGGAGGCAACTCATGTTTTATCGCTTTCTATAGTTAGTTAATCCGTATTTTCATTTAAGAAAAAAATAAAAACAAAAATAATTAGAAAAAGAAAAGAACAAAAAGAACGGAAACTTGATGAGATTAATGTGTTTGTGTAGTGTTTTTCCAAGTTCCCGAGGCTCAAAAACAGTTGGAACAAAGAAAGCGACCGGCCCCGGACTTAAAAGAAGCAGAAGTTACTCAATCCAGGCCATACAGCCTTCAGCGCGTCGCATGCTGCGTTGTATGGTGGCTGTTAATTGTTCTCAAACACAGATCAGAGACAGTGTTGCACAGGCATTGCGCCTACCACTATTTTTCACAATTTAGTCTGCAAAGCAGTGTGTGCGTCGCGCACGAGACTGGATGCGCGATCAGTTTTTGAAAAAAAAAAATACAGAAACAGTGTTGGCCAGGCATCGCGCAGGCCACTGTATGCGATATGTTTTTTTTAAGATCCAGTGAAACAGTGGGAGATGTGTCGCGCCAGCCCCTATATGCGCAGGTATGTTCTTTAATTCCTATTTAAACATCAACAGCCAAAACACTCATGCTACAAACAGAAACCTGGGACAAAACACAACACACACGCTACAAACAGAAAACAAAGAACACAATGCCACTGATCTTCATTGCTGCAATCTCTCAGGTATGATCTTTCCCATTGATTTTTCTTGCTCTCTTAGGGCACGCCACTCACCTCATTGCTGCCCCGGTGTTGTTACAGTCCACCACACCCTTCCCCTATGTTTAATTTTGAATTTCAATTTAAAGTGGAAAGTTAGTATACCCTCATAATTTTTGCTTGGTATATGCAGTGGGGGATGCGGCGATGCACCATAAGGAGTGTTTTATGAAAGCTCCTGGAGTTGGAAGGTCAAAACAAAAGCAAAAAGCTCACATACAAGCTGTCCAGAATCGTGCACGTAAGGTGTTTGTTGAAATTCCCCAATGAAAATTTAAAGTATTCGGCGAAGTCTGAGTAGCCGAATTAATTAAGAGGTATAAGTTGAACATAAATTGGTTAAAATTAGGGCTTGGGGCTTAGTTTAAAGCGTCCTCAGTTGAACGACACCATTGCACATTATTCACATGCGCCGAGTGTCGTTTTACACATTAACTAAGCGCGTCGCTGCCCTGTTATGAAATCCTTAGGCTGCTGTACTTGTTTTGCTTAACTCAATATTTCACCATGATTTTGAGATGAAGAATAGCACAAGTGTGGGGTGTAGGAACCCCATTTTCACACTTTGGTGAATTTTAAACATAAGAATTATTTCGAATGAGAAGTACATGTCGAGGGAAGTCTGAATACCTTGCAAATGATACCACGAGTGTACTATGAGCATAAATTGATTAAATGTGAGATGCACTTGAGCTTTAAGTGTGGGGTGCGTGTGCACCAATGTGAATTAATGCAAAGCTTGAATTTGACGAGTTTCTAGCTATTTTAATGAACTCGGTTGTACTTCATTGACTAATTTTACATTGTTTGGGTGCAGGTATTTCATTGCAAAATGGCGCTTACAAAGAAAACATCTAAGAGCGGTGAAGGCGGGGATTGTGGCCAACCACCGCGGAATCAACCAGAGAGCAAGGATAAACGGGAGCAACGCTCAAAGAAGAAATAAGATACACCTGCCTCGGAAGTGGAAGAGGAGAATGTTGAGCTTGAGGTCATGCCTTTAGCAAAGAAGAGATCAGCTCCAAGTGCCCGGACCATCCCCGCTCCTCAGGCAGCCACGGGCAAAAAGAAATCAACCAATGTGAAAGAAAAGCTAGTTGTGATCCGTGAGGGTGGTGCTTCTAAACCACCGGCCAAGAAGAGAAGAGTAGTTCCAGGAAAAGGGAAGAAACCAATGGAGCAGGATGATGAGGATGACGAGCAGGTTGATGATTATGCTGAAGATGAGTACATTCCTATTCCAGTGCCTGAGGACATTCCATCTAAGAGTAACCCGATTGACAGATTATTGTGGGAGGACACATTTGAGAGTAATAGTGCATACATGGCATAGCAGTGGATCGCTAAGAAGAAGATCATACAAGAAAGACCATTGAACTATCATGCTTGTGAGAATGCTTGCCCAGCTATTCTGGAGGTTGTGAAAGACAGGAAGTGGGACAGATTTATGCAAGGTCCCAAGTGCAAAGCAAATGTCACTGCTATTCAAGAATTATATGCTAACTGGGTGAATACGAAGAGCAGTATAGTGCGGGTTAGAGAGGTTGAGGTCGATATTTCTGCCAGAGCCATTAATGCATACTACAGGGCTAATGAAGAGGCAATGGATGACTACAAGAAGATGCTAGAAGAGCCAAACTTTGAGGATGTCATTAAGGTATTGTGTGACCCACCAGCTATTACTGATGATCGAAAATCCTCGAAGCCTGCATGATTGCACAACAGTAAGAGAAAATATGCCACCTTGCCTAAGAAGTTTATGTCTAGGGAGAGTTGATCTTGGTTAAACTGGGTGTGTAACAGAATAATGCAAGCTGATCATCAGACAAATGTCCTTCGGGAAAGAGTGCTTCTTATTTATGCTCTGATGACTGGGATAGTGTTGAACTTGGGAGAGCTCATGTATGAGCAGATGGTGCGGAATCGGAAGGAGAAGACATTGAAGTTGTATTTTGTGCACACTTTGACGGCTTTGATGAGGAAGCACGGGGTCCCTTTCTATACGGGTGATGATCTTTTAAAGGTACCCATTGCTCATAACATTACATCGGTGCATGACCCGGTTGCGGCCAAAGAGGATAAGAGATCTACGTCAGAGCGACTTGAGGCATTTGATTCCGAGCTAGCTAAGCTGAGAGAGGGCCAGGACGAGCTGACCAAGTTGAGACAGGAGCAGCAGGCAGAGCTGGCCCAGCTGAGACAGGAGCAGGCAGCTCGAGACACCCGGATGCAGAGTACATTAGCAGAGATCCTTGCTTCTATTTAGAGTACCAGAGTGACGCGTTCCATTAGCATCCAGACTGAGGCAGGGTCCAGTCATGAGGTTTTTGATTTGAGTGCTACTGATGGCACTCTTACAGAGCCAGCTCTGGCTATTGATACTACTATGGAGAGGTCGCTGATTGATGCGATAGATGCAGCTGGCACTGCATTGTTAGATCCCTCCACTGCTCAGACCGCGGATTTAGACCGGTCTGCAGCGCCTCCAGACTCTGCAGTTTGAGGAAGCTTTCTTGATACCCACTCTTGTTCATTATTTTTTTATTTGTGCAGTGGGGACCATGCACTATTTGAAGTGTGGGGTGGGGGTATCATGACTTGTATTTGCATTTTTATTGCGTTTAATTTTTTTTTTAGATTAGTGGCATAATCCTTAGGTTTCTTCAAGCCACGGTTCTTTCCCGAGGATGCCTTTTGTTTTGAACCGGGTGTTTTTAGATAAAAATGATATATATATATATATATATATATATATATATATATATATATATATATATATATATATATATATATATATATATATATATATATACAAAAAAAATTAGGAATAGGAGTAGTTAAGTGACAGGGACCTGTGCTTTCTCTGTGAATTGTTTGATACTATCATATTTAGTCCTTTACATGCAAGTTGAACTTCCCTGAAGATTTTTTGTGTGAGTTATGTATTGGATTGATAGTCAGTCTTGTTAATGACTCTTCGGCTCAGGTTTCTGACTCTGAGTGCTAACTGAATAGCATGACTTGTCTTGCTTGTTTTTGTTAGGTGTTTGAATTGTTCTGCCTTGAGTAGTTCATGTGCCATGAGTGGTGAGGTGCTTGTATTTCTTCTCGTGCTTGCATTATTGGTCTAGAACTTGCCCCGCGTGTGTTCAAAGAGAAATACTAGGTTTGCTCTAGTCGGGAGATGATACAGGCGTTTCTTCGATAAGTCATTCTTTTGCAACCTTGATTAGCCTACCCGTTTATATATATCTCTTGTATCCCCTTTTGAGTACTATTAGCCTTTTTGTTGACACCCACAGTACGAGCCCATTCCTTTTGTTCTTAATTACCCTCTTTTTGAACCCTTACTCCTTAGAGTACTTTAATTGAAAATACTTTTGTAAGTGGAGTTGTGGTTGGTGGAATTTGGTGGCTTT
Organism: Petunia axillaris subsp. axillaris; assembly: GCA_029990575.1. Taxonomy (NCBI): domain Eukaryota; kingdom Viridiplantae; phylum Streptophyta; class Magnoliopsida; order Solanales; family Solanaceae; genus Petunia; species Petunia axillaris. The sequence continues at coordinate 21,351,970 of JARKNS010000009.1, forward strand.
TGAGTGGAGTCAATGGGAAAAATTATGATAGTATTTTGAGGAAAAGTATATTGGCAAGGTTGAGAAGAAAAAATTGAACAATTCAAAAGAAAAAAAAAGAATGAAAAGAGAAAAATAAAGGAAGCAAAAGAGAAAAAGTTCTCAATCCTTGCTAGTGTTGTGCACCATTGATGAAAAATACTTAAAGTGAGCAAAGTTTTTGGTTGATGTTCGGGTGGTAGCTCGGTTGTTTTTGTGAAGAGTTGAGCTATAAAAAATGGAAGTGATGTATTAAAGTGCTTAGGGAGGTAGTCACTATTTTAACCATATATATCATACCTGTCCTTTAGCCTACATTACAACCCCTAAAGTACTAGTTAATCCCGAATAGGAGCGATCCTACATTAGCGGAGTCCTATACTACGGACAAGCCTATGGTACCATTGTGTGGCTCTTGAGATTCTTTTTGAGTACGAGAGAATTCTTCCTATCTTGAAAGTCCCTTATAATTCATTTGATATATTTTTGTGTGATTTAGACTAGACTTTGATTCGTGAGCGCACATGGATTATGAGAGGTTGGAGCTTTTATTAGGCCCTAATCTTGAGCGAGCGGACATATTATGAGTAAGTTGGTGTGAGGAGTCGTTTCTTGAGGCTTGGATGTTGCTACTTGATTGCTTTGATAATCCTTATTTTCTAAATGTATGGTGTGTAAATATGGGGAAGTTGTGTGCATGTATGTTTGGTGGCTAATTGTTGGTATCAACCTATTTCATAGGTGCACTTCCTTGAAGTTCTCTAGTTGGTTGGATGAGATCTATTTGTTTTAATAAAGAGTCAACTAGGCATTGCACCTAGTGACCATTTTTATTTATAAACAAAATTAAATACATAGTCTTTACAAGATGTGCATCAAACAAGTGCAATACCAAATGTAGCCTACTTCTCCCTAAAGTAGCACCAAGTTTACTTATTATCTTCATTCTCTTGGGTTGAGTGCCATTAGGCACTAATACCACCAAGTAGCTTGAAGATAACTCATACACTTGATGCCTAAAAATTTGAGAAGTAGGAGATAATGAACTGACAAAGCAATGAATACATAAGATATAGATTGCTAACAATTCCCTATCTAGTCTTGATCCTCTTTCTTGCTTGTAGGGTGTGACCTTCTTTAATGTTGAAGTACAGTCTTGGCACTGAATTGCATTGAGCTGAGCAGCTGCAGCTGATTCCAATACAATTAAGCATGTACCTGCTGTTATGGTCCACTTCTGAGAACAGATTGAAAAAATCAGCAAATACAGTCGACTAAGGCTATAGGGCACCACTACTCCATGAGTGTTACAGTGGTAGGGTACCGGTGATCTACCAGCTTTATTCAGCATAGTATTTTGAAACAAGAATCCTGAGACTCCTGAGGCAGCTATCGTTATGAAAAACATCAATCCAGATTGTGCCCCTATGCAATGAACATCCAGCATCCCTAGGAGAGTCTGACTATCAATCCTCATGTATATAATCATTTCAAGCTGAAGGAAATGTGATGCCAATTCATTTATAATCCCAGCTTGCATAACTATTAAAGACATCATAGAAATCTAGTTTAGCATATATGTATATCTCCAAATTGTACTTGCAAAAAAGAAGCAAGAGTTAGTTAAATAAACCCCTATGATCTCTACTAAAAAGTCTTGACCGTGGGCATTCTCCCAACTCCAAACTACTCCACGTTTTCCACCTTCCCCTTTACTTGTCATCACTATGAACCTCTCCATCTCTTAGCTCTATACTCCACAAAGTGGTGCTTATCAAAATTAACAATCAACTGAGCTTTAGAAGGCAATTGAGCAAAGGATGTAAAGATGACATCAGGCAGCTCATATACAAGATTAGCAAGACAATTAGCCAGCTTATTTCCTTCTCTCAATGTGTGCTGAAACTGAAAGTTCCCTAGCTGTTTCAACTTCAAAATATCATCAATAATAGAGGCAATAGACCACATAGGCTACCACACCCCCTCAAACACCTGTTTGACAACTAAAGAATCAGTTTCAATCATAACTGCACCTAAGGCATTGACTACACTGTATCTCCTAGCTTCCCTGATGGCCATTGCTTCAGCATACATATTATTATGCTCCCCAAACAGCTTAGCAAAGGCATAAAGGACATCACCCTCCACATTTCTCACACAAAATGCCATAGAACTAGGGCCCGGGTTGCCCCTAGAGGCACCATCAGTGTTCACCTTCAAGACTCCGGGACTTGGTACTTTCCATCCCACTTTAATATACTTGAACTTTGGCAAATAGTTCTCAAGAGCATTAACAATGTCAGGCCATGACTAACTCTCAATAACAATAAATGGAAACCTGATCTTAAAAAAGTACAATATGTTGCTAGTGATCTCATAGAGCACCCTAGAGTAGGAAACTGTTTTGTCATGTTTGATAGCATTCCTCCTTTTCCACAATGACCAAACAATAAAAGAAGGAACAGTATGGCAAACAGCTTTTAACCAAGGCTTAGGCCACTGCCTCCACCATTTAAAGCAAACCTGATGAAGATTGCAACCATCCACCTGAACTCCTGCAGCTTGAGCAAAGTATCTCCATACACTGTTGGCTACTTGACTTGTCCTAAACAGGTGCTCCCTAGTTTCAACATTAGGAGAAGAGCAACACCAACACCTGGAAGGAAACTGGTAGCCCATTCTCTTCAGTTCATCATCAAGTGGAAGCTTAAACTTCCAAAGCCTCCACATCATGAATGCCACCTTGATAGGAATCCCTTTGACCCACATAAACTTAACAATAGGGACTTTATGCTGCTTCACCTTCATGTAATTCCATGCACTGCTCACTGAAAACTTACCATTTGAAGTCAAGCCCCACCAAGCCTTGTCCCTTCTCTGCTCAGGCCATAACAAATGCACATTTTGGACAATGTGCTTAACAATGTCTTCAGGCAGCAAAAGGTTTAAGAGTTCAACATTCCAGTTGCCATCCTCAAACACTTCCTTGACACTATTATACCACAAATCACAATCAAATGTGTACGGTACTATAAAGTACAATGGTCCAAGACCTAACCAATTGTCATACCATAAGTGAGCTGAGCCTTGCCTAATCTTCCAGTGAATCTCATGGTCAATAGCCTCTCTAGCTTGTATCATCTTCCTCCAAACATAAGAACCTTGTTTGTATGGCACAATGGCCTTGTGAAGCTTCTTGCAATACTTGTTAGACATGTAGGCAACCCACAATGAGTGTCCAGTTCTGAAATTCCACCATAGCTTAGCAAATAAAGCACTTGAAACATCAAACAAAGATCTGAGGATGAGATCTATTGAGTACAAGTGTGTTGGGTTTTTTTGTTCAGGGACGAACAAAGTTTAAGTATGGGATGTTGATATTGGGCGTATATCTTATGTCTCAGCGTCGATTTCTCATAGCTTTTGTGTTGTTTTCATTATATTATGTGCCCAACAATGATTGATTTGAAGTAAAATGCTGACTTGAGGTGTTTGGATGTTTTAGGAGCAAAATGAAGGAAATTGGAGCTAGATTTGTACAAGAACAAGGAAGAATCAGCGCGTAAAGCAATCGATGCTTGGCATGCTCAGCGTGCTCGGCTGTATTGTCTGGGAAGAGTGCAAATATTGAAGAAATTGAGAGAAGTAGCGCATACAGCCACAGATGCTTGGCATGCTCCGATGTATGCGATGGGAAACAGTCCCAGAGCAGCTGGGATAGGCTAAAAACGTGGGCCACTAGCGTATTTCATATTTAAAACCCTTGTTAACATATTTTTGGAGATTATTACGTACTTTTGGAGGCAAGAACTGTAGGAGAGGCTAGAGAAACCAAGATTCATCAATTGAATTGTAATTCTTCTTTCCTCTTCATTGTTTCATGAATTTTAGATTATTTTGTGAGAAAGGTATCTTGTCGATGAGTAGCTAAACTCTATTATTCTAGGGTTTTGGATTAACCATAAAAGTTATACTCTAAAGTTGATTGAATTCCATTAAATTTATCAGATTGAGTTGTTTATTTAATTCTTCTCTAAATTACTTGATTTCCTGGCCAATTGTTGAGTACTATCCATGAACCTAAGGTTGAACTCGAAAGTGGGAACCGTAGGTTGTAATAAAATTAAATAAAGCGTGTTCCTGAACCTGGGCATCGGGGAATAGTTTCGCGGTTAGGATAGAAGTATACCTAACAGTCACGCTTAATTAGTATACAGAAGAAGCACATGCATTCTTGTTAACTCTAATTCCATAGACATATAGGCGTTAAGTTAGCTTGAATAGGCGAACAGTGTATCGAAAGAGCTCTGCGAGTATAATCAACTCTGTGATTAGCAACTCAGATAAATAAAGTTAATTCAATTAGCAGAGGAGTGCAACTCGATTGGTGAATGTCCCATAATCCTGGAATATTTCCTCTCACTGATATATAAAACTCTTGAATTGTCTTGCATTCCATTTACTTCAATTACTTTTATTTAATTAGTTTAATTAAACCCACTCGAAATTTGGTTGAACTCTCTTGAACAATATTCGAATTAAAGTTTGTCTAGTTAATAGTTAATCGATAGTCCTCGTGGGAACAATTCTTTCTTATCACTTTATTACTTGATCGACCGTGTATACTTGCGTGTGCGTTTGGAGCGACAGTTGTACCCCGAGTATGCATCCAGAAAAGTTAATAGCTTATGTCCAGCCGTGGAATCTATAACCTGTCTATATGAGGTAAAGGATATGAATCCTTCGGGCATGCCTTGTTTAGATCAGTATAATCAACACACATCCTCCATTTGCCATTCTTTATTGGCACCACCACCATGTTGGCAAGCCAGTCGAGGTACTTCAATTCTCTAATGAAACCATTGTTAAGCAACCTCTTGGTCTCATCTTGGATAGCCTTTTTCTTTACGCCGGCGTGCGACCTTTTCTTTTGTTTCACCAGAGGGTGGTTAGGATCCACATTCAGCTTATGTGTCATTATCTCGGGGTCGATCCCAACCATGTCGGCATGACCAGGATAAACAATCATCATTAGCTTTCAAAAATTCAATGAGAACTCTTTTTGACTCGGGATCCAACTCCGAGCCCACGAACACATTTCTTTCTAGAAATTCCTCTAACAAAGCAAAAGATTCCAACTCCTCAATTATGGAGTCTGCAGCCTTTTGCTTCCGAGGCTCTTGTATGCATGTCGAAGCCTTCTCTACTTCTTCTTGAGAACCTACTTTAAGAACTTTGTTCTCCTCCTTATTGGACCCCGAGCTAAGTAATTGCTACTTGGATGGCCCAACCGGGGCGACTCCATTCTTCATCGCAACTGAATAGCATTCGCGAGCTATTCGCTGCTCACCTCAGATTGCAAGAGTTCCCCATGGGGTAAGGAATTTGATGACTTTGTGGAGAATAGACACAGCCTCCATCTCATGAATCCAAGGTCTTCCGAGGATAACATTGGAAGCCATGTTTGAAAAAATGTTTTCTTGTCAACCTCTTCGGCATTGGTAGTAAGAGTGATTTCTCCTAGCGTCTTTTCCATGGAGTCGTTAAATCCTGTTAGTATGGTTGCCTTTGGGACGACGAGATCCTTCAACAACATCTTCTTGACAGCTCCATAATTGATAATATTTAGGAAACTGCCAGGATCAATGAAAACTCTTTTGACATCACATTCGTTAATCCTTAACATGATCACTAGAGCATCATGATGGGGAAACATCATCCAATCACAGTCTTCTTCATTAAAAACTATATAATTTCCCGACTCACCAGCTCGGGTCCTCTTCTCCGTGGTGATTGAAAGTTTTGCGAATTTCTTTGCAGCATCGAAGTTAACACCATTTACCTATGATCCCCCAGTTATAACGTTCACAACTCTCTTAGGAGACTGAGCCCTCGGTGGCTGTCCTCCTCCTCTATTCTTAGCAAAATTCTGTTTTCCCTTGTCCGTGAGATACTTTTCTAACAAACCCTTTTTGAGAAGATGAGCTACCTCGAGGCGTAGCGCTTTGTAGTCCTCGGTAGCGTGTCCATAATCCATATGAAACTCACAATGCTGAGTTTGATCCATTTTTCCTGGGGATGTTCTCATATCCCTTGGCAATCTTACACCTTGATCCGTCATCCCCTATATGACATTTACCAACTCAGTGGTTGAAACGTTGAAGTTGTAATCAGGGATGCGAAGTAAGTCTTTATCCTTGGACATCAGAGATGGCCTCGAAGAGCTTTTTTGGTTAGCATTCGTGCTGATCTTTCCCCCGAGTCTTTGACTTATGTGTGGTCCTCCGAGGCGCTGGCTCACATACTGTTTCTATGAGTTATAGGGCTCGAACCAACCTTTTGAGTTCCCTCGTGGCGCATCGGCGCATCGGGAAGACTCAAGGCGATTTCTATAAGAATTATATCGACCCTTCGCCTTCCATTCAGCCTCTTCGAGCCTAATCTTGGTAGTAGCCTTGTCGTGCAACTCATCCCAAGTTTGTGTCTGCCACTGCTGAAGCTCTATTTTCAACTCAGTAGCAGCCTCAGAGTTGCTGATATTTATATTCCTCTCAAAAGCCATAACCGCCAAATTGTCCTCCATTGTTGGCAGATCCATCATCTCAGCCTGAATTCGCTCGAAAAAATCTTTGATTGGCTCGAGAAACTTTTGCATAACTTCGAAGATATCCTCCGTTATTTTCAGGATCTTTCGAGCTCCAGTGTGAGCTTTGATAAATATATCAGCTAGCTCTTCGAAATTTGAGATTGACTCGGAGGGGAGGTGCATTTACCAACGCAACGCTCCTCTCTCAAGGGTATCCCCAAACTTTTTAAGGAACATGGATTCCCTTTCTACCTGGGTCATATCATTGCTTTTGACTAAGGGTGGGTACTAAACCAAAAAAACTGAAGTGTTGAACCGAACCGAACTAATTCGGTATATCAGGTTCGGTACTTCAGTTTTTTGGTTCGGGTTCAATCTAGAAAATTTTAGAACTTTGCTCTTTGGTTCGGTCTTCGGTTTTGGGTATCCTGAAACTTCGGGACCCGAAGAACTGAAAAACCAGAATTTATTTATAAACATATTTCCTAAATCTCTTAGTTACCCCTTAGTCCCTTACCCAAAATTCCAAAACCCTATTTTCCTAATTCCTTTCCCTCACGCTCACAGTAGCACACACAAACAAACAGCCGCAACACAGTAACACACACAAACAACCGATCAGTAAGAGGCTAAGAGCCAATCACTGTCTCCTTCGTCGTTCGCCAATCGCCATTCGCTGGTGTTTTCCAGATCGAGGTTTGTTTACATTTTTTTTTTTAATTTCAGTTTATAGGATGCGACTGAAAATTAGGCGGTGATTTTAGTTAGGAACCCATTTTTGTTGGTTCTCTAATTCGGACTGATGATTTGCTTGGAGATGTATAAACTTTCTTGTGTATAATATTCCCTATTATGAGCATAACCGGATAAGTGAGATTGGTTCAGAGGCCTTTGGTGGCTCTGATTATTTTTGTAATGATGTCCTGTTTTGCCGTCCTCATAAAGCTTAGCAACGTTATGTGACTTAAAAAAATTTACTCGTAATTCTGCTTAAATTTAGGACAGCAACCTCTTGCACTGGAAGCAAATTTACAAGACTTTCACTTACCAGTTACCAACTCCTGCACTTTCCTCTTCTCCTTTTTTTTTTTTTTTTTTTGCTATAAACTTTGGTTTAAACCGAACAATCGAACAAAATATCGAACTAAAAAATCGAACTGAAGTATAAAAATTACGGGTTTTTCTACACTTCAAACCAAATCGAAGATCAAAGTACCGAACCAAAGTTTGAAAAAAACTGAACCGAACACCGAACGCCCACCCTACTTTTGACCATGGCCATGTACTCGGTGATATGGTCAACTGGATCGGTCACCCATCATACTTTTTCAAGACTTGCAACTTGAAATGTTTGGGAGTGGGAGAAGAAGCAGGCTCGAGCTTAAAGGGTTGTTGTCTACATTTTTTAATGTCGAACACTCGTTGAGGCTTTCTGACCTCGAGGACATTCTCGAACCGTTTCTAAAACTGGGCTTCGAAGTCCTTTCTCCATTTTTCAAAGTCTGACGACACGCTTGTTTCAGCCACCGTGTGGGCTTCCCCGGAGGGTTGGGTGCCTAATGGGGCAGTTCCCGAGCCTCCAGATGCGGCTCTATTTTGGAGTTCCCCTGTTGTTGCACCCGTAGGAACAACGTTTGGGGTGCTCCAATTAAGAGCAACATGTGGAGCCTCGGTGGGATTTGTTGAACTTCTCCCATTGCCGGAGAGAGCTTGCAATGAGTTACGGATTCTTCATTGAAAGTTGTTTGAGCAGCAAATTGCTCATGAAGCCGCTGCAAAGTAGCCATTACATATATTTGAAAGGGGTCATTGGAACCCGATGAAGAGGGATCAATTGTTGGAGGTGGAATGACCCCAACTAGCAGGATTAAGCCAGTTGGTAGAGTTAAACCGGCTAGTGGAGTTGAGCCGGTCGGTGGCCCTAAACCCGTTGGTGGAATTGGTGAAGTGACACCAGTTTCAAGAGTCGGGTTTGTGATGTTATTAGGGTTGTTAGTTTTATCTGCTATTGATAAGAATCAACAAGGATGATAAAAGAAAACTTAAAAACTCAACCTTGGAACAAACGTTATTGCTAGTTCCCCATAGACGGCACCCAATTTATGTTGGCTTAATCTGATTAGGACAATGAATCAAATTTATTTTGGGTTAACGTGCAATTATTCGTATCAAAGTTGAAAAATAAAAAGATAGACGGTAAGAAAATCGAACAATAGCAATGAAACAAAAGTAAGTGTTTGGGATTATTTGCTGAATGCCTTTCCATAATTACAGAGTGGCTATTTATAGCATACAAGGGTGAAAGAGCAATAAATAAAATTAAGGGCCGTTACTCCACGTTCAATCATGGCCAACCCATGATCTTTCTCTTTAATATGGCAATAATAGGAAATAGGGGATCGAAAGGGGATCGAAAAAGGGGATCGAAAAATTGATAAAATCCAAGGTTTCAGTAATTCAAACAATATGAAAATTAAGAGATTGAAAGAATCCACGAATCTTCAATTAAAAAAATCAACGTGCTAGAGAGAAGTTACCGGTTCTCTTATACCATGTTTGAATCTGAATGAAGAACCTGAAATGAGCTCCAATGGTGGAGAATTTCTCTGATTTTAAAGCTAGAGAGAGAAATATTGAAACCCAATGAATTTGAGAAATAAGCGCTTGCTTCCTCTACAAGCTAGACCAGGGTTTATATACAAGTGGACCAAGTGGACCCAAGTAGTAACTAACTAGGCTGACTAAGCTAACTACCACTAACGTATAAATAATACAGCGTATACAATGAAACAATACATATATAGTATAAATCTCAATAAAAGTATGTTTTGATGATCCATAATGGACAACGTGCTACAAGTGAGTAATATTTTTTCAAAACGTAGCAGCTTAGGGAAATATGGGAGGTGTTATTTCTTAATTGATTTTAAGCTTATATTTTAATCTCCCTACCACCTAACCTTGATCGTTATCGCCTTCCATCCAATCTCCAACTACGACTGCCACCATAACTCAGGTCACTGTCGTCATTCGTCGTACCCATTCCTTATCCGCCGTCCACAACGACGCATTTGGATTTTATTCCTTGGTTATGTGACTACTCCATATTACGTGGTTGTTCTTTATTGAAGCTATCACCATACACATACATGAACTCTCCATAGAAATACATATATAGTTGCGAGATAGTTGCCAAATATTTCATTAATAAGGTCCATGTAAAGCTTGCCGCCTCAAATTGTAGAAATCTAGAGAAATTTCTCAGCAGTCTTGTTGACATGGATATCTTCTTCAACATCTCTTCATAGAAATGGTGAATCAGTGGCTCTCAACTTCCTCACGTTTGGTGTTCTTGCAAAACCAGGAAAATTACAAGCCGGTGTTGTCATACCCGATTTTAGACTCAACTCGAAACGAGTCGGGTTTCGGATTTGACTGGATAACTCGTTTGAGTTTAAGTATTGGAGTCGCCACCTAATATAGTTTTCTAAGGTGTATTAGGCCACCTAAGTGTCTAGGGTCAAGTTTATTACACTTGTCTAGTTTTTAGAGATTCGAAAGGGTAAGAAGTCCAAATGACTCAGGGAAGAAGGTGTTAGGCACTCCCCTGAGTCCCACGAAAGGTGGTTCCCGTCCGAGTCTATATTTTGGGATAAAAGTGGTGAATATTATCATACAATACTAACTTGGAAGGTCATTTTAGCATTTAATTCAAGAAAATAATATGTCTATGCAATTTATGGCCTCTAATACAAACGCTTAATCGTAAGTATGATTCAAACATGCAATAGTGTTCAATTTCAGCCTATTTGTACAATTCTCACACTTAGGGCAATTTACACAAATGGGTAGTTTTGCAAATGAATTTCAGCTTTATACCAAAACCAAATGGGTGTTATTTTTAAAACGAAATGTTGGCCATTTAGCGTCGGTGTGACTCGTCATTAATTGTCGAGCCCTAACCTTAATGGCCTTTTTTGTTTAGGGGTCAGTTTTGAAATATATAGGCGAAAAGGGCTTTTTGCAAAAATGGGTTTCACATAAGCACGCAAATGCAAACAAAGGTTGTCGCACGTAAAGTGTGTATATATATGTATCAGCATGCAAGTATATGACTAAACAATAGTTTTAGCTTTAGGAAAAATACATATAAAGTGTATAAGTGACCCCAAATACTTTATACACCCCTATACACTATTAGATTAGTGTATAGGAGTTAAGTAGTTGAAAAACTAATCTATCACACATAAAGGCCATCTTTAAAAACGTTTTTGGGCCTGGATTACTTGTTTAAAAAGGGGCAGTTTCGATTTTATCAAAGACAGTCTGATTCTAACCTGTTTTGCACATAATAGCCCCTGTTTCAAATGAAATTCCAGATTTAATCGTAAAACAGACATGCTTTCGAATTTTTGGCTATGAAATCTTTATACGATACTTAATGAAGCAATGTTGATGTTTCAGCAAGTCTTACCAAACAATCTGCATGACTTCTATTCTAATTATATGAATGTCACACTGATTTAAAAAAAATGTTAAAGCCTAAAATGATGCAACACATAGAAGCAGGAATTAGAAGAAGGAAGTGGCCCTAAATAGCCAAGTACACAACATCAAGGTCGTGCACCCTGTTTTAATCATAGATACAGGCAGGATCTCTAACAAATTGTACACAAATAGGGGGGGGGGGCAGTTCCTAAGGGGATAAAGAATCAGAGAGAGGTGATAGCTAGGAAGTGCACAACATATAGTTTTAGGTTCAGTTTTCCAGGCAAGAAGAGCCCTTTACCAGACTCTCAAAGGCACTCAAAGAGAGAATCCTGCAAATTAAAACTGGTATAGCCATAGGGCTATCCACACATGCTGCAAAACAAGGATTAACAGTGGACTAAATAGAAGTATACACCAAGCAGAGGTCACAAAAGGCACCCACAAGTACATATAGTTTCAGATGAAGGTGCAGACCATGTGAGACATTAGAAGAAAGAAAAAGCATACAGATAACTCAAGTATAATTGATACAGGTCATGGATAACAAATATTAAAGTAGAGATGTACCCTTTGAGCACCAATAACCAAGAGAAAGACAAGCAGTATTAGGAGCTTGCAGAGACAGAGTCCAAGAAAAGAAACAGGGCCTTCTCACTGATTTTGGAAGAGGATCAGAGAAAAGCAGTATGCAATGTGTATGCCTGTGTGATGCTCTGTATGTATGTTTAGTAGTAAGAAGTATGTTCAATTGTGTCTGAACTTGTCCCTAATGATAAAAAGAAGACTGGTTTATATAGGAGTGAGGAAAGCCTTAGTTCTAACATGTAAAAGAGCCAAAAAAGGCAAGGGAATATTGCTTCCCAAAGTTTAAAAAGTCAGTTTTGTACCCCTTCCATATATAGATTAACCAATCCCAAAGTTTTAGGGTGAAACAAATCTTAAACCAGCTGAGACCCATTCCCTTAACCCAAATGAAGTCTAGGGTCACAACTAGTTGTACAAACACAATCAGAATTCAAAAATAAATTAGTCTTCTTAACATATTTCTATCAGCCTCTAATTGGCACTTTGTCAATTAAGAAAACTAACTTCCAATCACCAATTCAAACTGAGCCTAGTCGAAATCCCTTACATCATGTCTAAATCAAACCATTCCAGTTTTTCAGCCTAGATAAGCTATGTGATCATGCATCATAACAGAATAAACGGTCAAAATACAATGTCAAAGGAGAATACATTTTCGAGGGTGTTAAGATACATCTTCAGCAATGGTGATAAAGAACGATAGGCCACGAGAATGTCAATTTCAGTGCATACAAACAAAATAAGAACAAGGTTCCATCTAACCTAATGAACTAAAAGTAAGATTACTAATCATACAGTCCCTCACTTTAATTAATTAACTAATAATAATTAAAAAATGTTACACACAGATGAAACCAAACAAACTCAGGCATAAGTATCATTTTTGAAACAGGGAAACCAAACAAGCTCGACAATTTTATGCTAATTAATCAACAAACGATCATGTTAACATACCAAAGAATAGGCACTTTTAGGTACAGGCATATTACATAGGGGAAAGTAAATTAGGGATTAGGGTCACCTGTTATCGAATCCGAATCGGGTTAAATTGACCCATCGCGAATCGGTTTCACATGAAGTGTTTCTTACCCTTTTTCAAGTTATAACACCGTTCAAAATACCCTAGACCCCGTCGGAGGTGTTTCTTTGGCGGTGATGACTCAGTCGACAAGGGTCAAGAATCGACCTTGTCTAAATATGGTCGAAAGCATATGGGTTTCGCAGCGGGTGACTAGGTGAGTACGATGGTAACTCTTTCCCCAAATTTGGCCGACCAAATCGACCGAAAAGTCGATCGACAGCGGAGACGTTGCATTGGATTATTGGGGGTGGGGAGAGGAGTGAAAAGGTTGGTGGGGTTTAGGGGTTATTTAGGGAATAGAATAGAGGATTTGATCTCGGCCGACGGATGGCACACATGGACGGTTGAGATTAATCCACGTAGGCGCTTGATATGAAAATTAAAGACACAAATTGAAAAGACAAGAACTAAAGTAAGACCTAATTGATTTAGAGAAGAATTAAGGAAGTTAATTAGGGAAGATTAATCTAATTACCCCCTTAATTACCTAAACAAAAGAACCGATATTATTTGATCCTCAATTAGTGTAAGCTAATTGCAAACCAAGGAAATTAATGAGCTCAAGCAAACAAGCTTAGCCAAATCCTCACAATTATCAATATTCATCAAAACTAGGTTTTCTAATGACTTTAGGAGTATTTATACTATGGAACAAATGCCTTAATTAACCCTTAACAATGGGCCTGCAAATCATTAGCTTCTGCTGGGCCTTCTGATCCTCGTCTCAGCACGATCGCGCAGTGATGGTCGCTATCGTGCTAAGCATTAATTCATAGCCTCGCGATCGCGGCTATGATCTCTCGATCGCGCAAGCAAAGGCTTCAACCAGCCTCTTGCACGATCGCATCTGAGGACTCGCGATCGCGCAGCTCTGCATTTCCATCCTCTGCGATCGCGTCTGATTGCTCGCGATTGCGTAGGTCTTTTCCCCGGCTCTTCACGATCGCGTCTATGTGCTCACAATCGCGATAAGTATTTTCAATTCCAGAGGCAGTAAGCATGCAAAACTGCCCTGGAACCTCCAATACTTGCCCAATCAGCTCCAACTGTGTGAACATTACCTGTAGCTGTTGCAACTCCTGAGCTTGGCTCCTTGTGAAGGGTTTGGATGAGCGTCGGGTTGAATCATTCTCCCCGTCTTGTGAAGAATCCGTCCACGGATTCACTTAATCTTTGACTTCGAAGGGAGACAAGTCACACACATTGAACGTGTTGTGCACTTTGTAATCACTCGGCAAGTTCACCTTGTACGCGTTGTCATTAAGGCGATCAAGGACTTGGAAGGGGCCATCGCCTCTAGGCATAAATTTGCTCGTCCTCTTGTTTGGGAACCTATCCTTCCGGAAATGAACCCACACCCAGTCACCGGGCTCAAAGATGATCTTCTTCCTTCCTTTGTTCGCCTTCTTGGTAACTTCTTGGTTTTTATTCTCAAGTTATTTCCTTACTTCCTCATGAAGTTGCTTAATCTCTTGAGCTCTCACCTTGGCATCTAAGCTTAAGACAACATCACTAGACAAAGGCGTAAGATCCAAGGGCGTAAGGGGATTAAAGCCATACACAACTTCAAAAGGTGTCATGCAAGTAGATGTGTGCATGGTCCTATTATAAGCAAATTCAATCAAAGGTAGATGTTCTTCCCAAGAAGCTAGTTTCCCCTTGACCATAGCCCTAAGAATGGCACCTAAGGTTCTATTAATAACCTCGGTTTGGCCATCGGTTTTGTGGCGGCAAGAAGTGGAGAACAACAACTTAGTGCCAAGCCTCCCCCAAAGCTCTTTCCAAAAATGACTAAGGAATTTGGGATCCCTATCACTAACAATAGTTTTTGGGACCCCATGCAATTTAAGCACTTTCAAAAAACAAGTTAGCTATGTGAGATGCATCATCAACCTTGTGACATGGAATGAAGTGAGCCATTTTAGAAAATCTATCAACAACCACAAAAATGCTATCATTTCCCCTTTTGGTCCTAGGCAACCCAAGGACAAAATCCATAGAAATGTCAAGCCAAGGACCTAAGGGAATGGGAAGGGGTGAGTACAAACCATGTGGAAGTAGCTTTGACTTGGCTTGCCTACACTCCAAGCATCGGCCACACACCCTCACAACATTCACTCTCATTTTGGGCCAATAAAATTGCTCCTTAAGAATATCCATTGTCTTTCCCTCACCAAAATGCCCCATTAGTCCCCCATTATGGGCCTCTCTCACTAGCAATTTCCTCCAAGATGGACTAGGAACACATAACTTCCCATTCCTAAACAAGAAACCATCAAACTTGTGAAACCTCTTTCACCACACGATCGATTGACGCTTCTACCCCTTTCCTCCACTTCACAATTAGCATCAAGTTCTCCAAACTCCGAATCATTAACATACATCTCCTTCATGCTCTCAAAGCCCATGAGTTTGGACCCCAAAGTATTCAACAACAAGTGCCTTCTTGATTGAAGCACAAACTTTCTTGACAAGGCATCCGCCACCACATTCTCTTTCCCCTTTTCGTAATGGATGACATAGGAAAAAGTCTAAAGGAACTCCACCCATTTAGCATGTCTCACATTCAATTTTTCTTAGGATTTGAGGTGTTTTAACGATTGGTGGTCGGTTCTAACGACAAATTCTTTGGACCAAAAACAATGTTGTCAATGAGCCAATGCCCTCACCAAGGCATAGAACTCTTTGTCATAAGTGGAATATTTAGTGGTTGCTCCCTTGAGTTTCTCACTAAAATAGGCAATAGGCTTTTGTTCTTGCATCAACACGGCTCCAATGCCTACCCCACTAGCATCACATTCAATCTCAAAGGTCTTATCAAAGTTTGGCAATTGGAGAAGAGGTGTGGAACTAAGGACTTCCTTCAATTTCACAAAAGCCTCATCTTGCTCTTTCCCCCACACAAACACCTTATCGTTCTTTATCACTTCGGTCAATGGTGCGGCTATAGTGCTAAAGCCTCTCACAAACCTCCTATAAAAGCTAGCCAATCCATGAAAACTTCTCACATCACCAATGCTTTTAGGAGTGGGCCAACCTCTAATGGCCTCCACCTTAGCCTCATCTACTTCCACACCATTTGCACTCGCCACAAAACCAAGGAAAACAACTTTTTCAACACAAAAAGAACACTTTTTCAAATTAGCAAATAGTTGTTCCTTTCTGACATCAAACACTTGTTTCAAATGATTAGCATGCTCATTAATGGATTTGCTATAAATAAGGATGTCATCAAAATAAACCACAATAAATTTTCCAATGAAGGGTTTGAGCACATGATTCATCAACCTCATGAAGGTTGAAGGAGCATTGAATAAGCCAAAAGGCATGACAAGCCACTCATAAAGACCAAAGTTGGTCTTAAAGGCCGTATTCCACTCATCACCCAGTTTCATCCGGATTTGGTGGTATCCACTCATCAAGTCAATTTTAGAGAACACACAAGATCCACATAACTCATCAAGCATATCATCTAACCTAGGGATAGGATGACGATACTTCACCGTGATCTTGTTGATGGCTCTACAATCCAGACACATGCGCCAAATCCCATCTTTCTTTGCCACTAGGATGACTGGGCCCGCACATGGGCTCAAGCTTTCTTTCACAAGTCCTCTCCCAAGAAACTCCTCCACTTGCTTTTGGAGTTCTTTGGTAGCTTCCGGTTTTTTCTATAAGCGGGATTGTTGGGCAATTGGGAACCCGGAACAAGGTCAATTTGATGCTCAATGCCTCTTAGTTGTGGCAACCCACTAGGCAACTCCTCGGGGAAGATGTCTTCATAACCTTGCAAAGAGAAGAAATAGAACTAGGCAAAGAAGGGGTTAGTTCATTAGTAAGAAAAACAAGTTCCTTGTGTAGGAAGAGAATCATGGGAGCTCCTTCCTCCACATCTTTCAAACATTCCTTCCTAAACAAGAACAAGTTCACTCCCTCTTTTGGTTCCTCACTCTTTTGAGTAACAACTCCCACTCTCCCTTCCTCAACAACTCCCTCTTTCTTTTCTTTCTCTCTTTTCAACTTTAACTCCCTCATCTTCCTATAACCTTCACTCACTTGCGCCGGAGTCAATGGGTTGAGAACAAACATCCGACCCTCCACTTCCAAGGCATACCTATTATTCTTGCCATCATGCCTTGCCAAGCGGTCATATTGCCAAGGCCTACCAAGCAAGATATGACAAGCTTGCATAGGGACCACATCAAACAAAAGCTCATCATGGTAATCTCCAATCTTGAATTTAATCAAGGCTTGCTTGGTCACTTTAAGTTCACCACACTCATTCAACCATTGGAGTTTGTAAGATTGTGGGCACTTTCTAGTGGGTAGTTTGAGTTGCTCAATCAAGGTGATGCTCACCACATTAACGCAACTACCACTATCAATAATCAAAGAACAAGTAGTCCCTTGAACCTTACAAAATGCATGGAATAAATTCTCCCTTTGACTCAACTCCTCCTTCATTTGCACCCCCATAATTCTTCTCGCCACAAAAGTAGAATAGACATCATCTAATTGCCCACTATCCATTGGCTCCTCAAAATCATCGTCACATGGCATACCCTTATCTATCTCCTCATCATCACTACCACCCGTTTCATAGCCCCCATCACCCAAAGCAATAATAGTCCTCCTATTGGGATAATCTCTCATCGTGTGGCCACGACCATTACACTTGTAGCATTGAATGTTACATAAGTTTTCAAGTTTAACTTTATTACCTCCCACCTTGGGCACCTCCTTGGGCTTGGTTCTTTCAAAGTTGCCTTTGAAGTCACGTTTGGGCTCCTTAGCTTTATCCCATGGGGTATAAGCCTTTACATTATTCTTTCCTTTGTTCCAAGTGGATGGGATGTTTTTGGCGATGTAAGATTTGTCTAGCCTTGATCCCATTCTCCACCTTTTGAGCTGCTTTGAATGCTTCAATCAAGCTTTCAAACCGGTGCAATTACATTGGGGAGGAGATCTCCCTATTCAAACCTCCAAGAAACTTTGGTATGAGAGACCGGTCACCATCTAACACGTTAGCCCTTATCCTAGTCCTCTCAAATTCATCAAAATACTCCACCATCCTCTTGGTTCTTTGCCTCAAATTGTAGAACCTTTTTGAGCAATGCATCCTCATAGTTTGGAGGTAGAAATCGAGCCTCCATCATGGCTTTCAAAGCCGCCCAACCCCCATTGGTAATGAGCACTTGTGTTTCCCTTTGTCTTCTCTTGGACTCCCACTAAGTAGAAGCATAGCTTTCAAATTTGGGAGATAGCATACTTCACCCTTGTAGCATCTTGGACGTTGTTGAGTTGAAAGATTCTCTCCATCGAGACCACCCACTCCATATACTTATCTGGATCACTTTTACCTAGGAAGGTAGGTAGGTTGACCTTGATAGTGTTCAACCTCCTATCTTCATCATGATAGATCTGTTGCCCACCATAACCCCCGTGGTCATAGTAGTCTCCATTATGATCCACTCTCCCTTGGTAACCTCCCCCAAATTAACCACCTCGACCCCTAGCTCCCCCAAAAGGAATTCCCCTTCGTTGGGCTTCACCCGGATAACAAAATGGTTCATTATCATAGTTCTCATCCTCGTGGAGACCCTCAACATTAAGTGGCCTTGGAGTGTCATTCCTTGGTTGTTCATTTCTTGGGGGATCATGAGTAGGATCCCTTGTTTGTGGAGTGGCATTCAGCGAATAGGTATCTTGGACCACCATTTGAGAGTAGTGGTCATTGGCCCAAGAGATTTGGCTTGGTCCATCACCCCGCACCCCCACGGTTGGAGGTGTGACAACCCCTTGTTTACCCGTCTCCCGAAGCTTTTCCTTTGTTGTTAGCTCATTCACCGTCCCATCCAACCCATCAATCTTATCTTCCATCAAGCTCATCTTAGACATCATGGCTTGCATCATGGTTTTAAGTTCCATGTCCCCTTCGACAACCTTTTGAGTCATTGTGCCTACAAACAAGTAAACAAACAATGTTAGTAGAACAAGTCCTCACCGAGTCGCTCCCTAAGTGTTTACACTGAAATTGATGTCACTCAATTCACTCGTGTTTGTACTCAACGTTCGGCTTTTACTCACTCTAATGCTCTTTCCTCACTTGCCTTTTTCCACTCTTTGGCTATGTTTGTTCTTCGCACACTAAATCCAACTTGACAATCAAGCACAACTAATTCGGGATCGGAAGGAATTGTTGAGACAAGACACGGACAATTGAAACTGAAGAAAGCACTTTAGGAAAGTTTAAAGAAAGGGACGAAAGAAAGACACGAATCGAATTGGCACGAATCGGATTCAGAATTGAATGGAATTTGGTTTGTCATCTAGAAACTCACTGTTCTTGATGCTGAAATGGAGTTCCGGTTGATTGGAACCTGTTACGGGGCTGTTGCGAACAATCTGTCTAAGAATCTATTTTTCTGGGAAATTGTTGTTCAGCGCGATCGCGTGTGGCAGTCGCGTTTGCGTAGCTTTGTTGGTGGTACTGGCGCGGTCACTTGTAGGCTTTTTAATTAGTGGCCTACGCGATAGCACTGGAACTGGCGCGATCGCGTAAGCTTCTGGGTTTGAAGCAGAATCCGATTTTGAAGCTCACTTTTCAACTTGAATCTTCACAAACCACTGTGTTTTTGCTCCAAATTTGGGATGTATACTCCTTGTTGGTCCGTGAACAAACCCCAGTAATTGATTCTTTGATTTCAACGACCAAATTCAAAACCCCCAATTTCTTGATGAAGAACCCTAATTTTTGAATCCTTCAATTCAGCACCAATATGTTGTTGTTTGTTCAATTCCTTTTTGGAATAGGTTCTAGGCAGCACAATCTTCAAATGGTACCAAAAATTTCACTCAACAGAAACCTAATCCTAAGACTCATATTTTGGGGTTTTTGACTTTTTTTTTTTTTTGACTTGATGAACAAAAATTGGTTGAGTGATTGTTAAAACAAACACTAATCCAGCTCTGATACCAAATGATATGAAAATTAAAGACACAAATTGAAAAGACAAGAAAAATAGTAAGACCCAATTGATTTAGATAAGCATTAAGGAAGTTAATTAGGGAAGATTAACCTAATTACCCCCCTTAATCACCTAAATAAAAGAACCGCTGCTACTTGATCCTCAATTAGTGTAAGCTAATTGCAAATCAAGAAAATTAATGAGCTCAAGCAAACAAGCTTAGCCAAATCCTCACAATTATCAATATTCATCAAAACTAGGTTTTCTAATGACTTTAGGAATATTTATACTATCGCACAAATGCCTTAATTAACCCTTTACAATGGGCCTTCAAATCATTAGCTTCTGATCGCGCTGAGCATTGATTCATAGCCTCGCGATCGCGGCTATGGTCGAAGGCTTCAACAAGCCTCTTGCGCGATCGTGCAGCTCAGCATTTCCATCCTCCACGATCGTGTCTGACTGTTTGGTCCTCTAGGAATTTTTTAGAGTTCCTCAAAAATTCTGCAAAAGTATTTGCTTTGTGGGAAAATGAAATTTTTTGTATTTATGCGACCAAACGTTGAGTAGGTTGCCTACGTATCCCACTTGGGGAGTCAGGGCGTGACGTAGTTCAGATTACATAATGTATTGCAGAATGGAAAAATCACTAATTAGTATAAGCTCTTATACATAGTATCTTTTGACAGCGGCTGATAAATTGGTTTTGGCCAAACTTCTCCGTCCATCTCTGCCAATATCAGTGCTCCTCCATTCAGAACTCGGTGAACCATGTACGGCCCTTGCCAATTTGGTGCAAACTTTCCTTTTGCTTCTTCCTGATTTGGAAATATCTTCTTCAGTACTAATTGCCCAGGTTCGAAGAATCTTTCTCGAACTTTCTTCCTAAATGCCTTAGCCATTCTCCTCTGACATAATTGCCCATGACATATAGCGTTCAGTCTCTTGCCATCGATGAGGGCCAATTGCTCTATTCTTCATTTGATTCATTCGACGTCTTTCAACTGTGTTTCTTGGATGATTCTCAAAGATGGTATCTCGACCTCCGTGGGTATCACTGCCTCAGTGCCATACACCAAAAAGTAAGGAGTAGCCCCTGTTGATGTTCTCATTATGGTGCGATGCCCTAACAGAGCATATGGCAGGTTCTCGTGCCATTGCTTTGAATTGTTCGTCATCTTGCCCAATATCCTCTTGATGTTCTTATTGGCCGCCTCGATCGCACCATACATTTGAGGTCTGTATGCAGTGGAATTGCGATACTTGATCTTGAATACCTCACAGGTTGTTTTCATTAGGTAACTATTGAGATTGGACCCATTTTCGGTGATTATGGACTTAGGAATGCCGAATCGACAGATCATCTTATCATGGACAAAGTTAGACACCACTTTCTTTGTTACTGACTTGTACGATGCAGCTTCCACCCATTTGCTAAAGTAGTCAATGGCTACCTATATGAAATGATGTCCATTGGAAGCGGCTGGCTCGATAGGTCCTATGACATCCATTCCCCAGGCGGCAAAAGGCCAAGGCAATCCCATAATGTTAAATTCATTGGGAGGCACTCGAATCATGTCTCCGTGGATTTGGCATTGATGGCATTTCTTTGTGTGCTTTATGCAATCATGCTCCACTGTCATCCAAAAGTAGCCAGCTCTCAAAATCTTCTTTGCAAGCACGAAACCATTCATATGTGGACCACACGTCCCAGAATGTATTTCTTCTAACAATTTAGCAGCTTCATTTGCGTCTACGCATCTCAGCAACCCTAGATCGGGTGTCCTCTTGTGCAAAACTTCTCCGTTCAGAAAGAAACCATTTGCTAGCCTCCCCGGTGTCTTCTTTTGGAGACTTGTTGCATCCTTTGGGCAAATGCCATCTTTGAGGAGCCTTTTGATGTCATAGAATCAAGATTGTCCGTCCAGTTCTTCTTCTACATGATAACAATATGCTGGCTTCTTCCTCACTGTTACGGGTATTGGGTCAGTGCGGTTCTTGTCTGGATGTTTGATCATAGAAGATATGGTGGCCAAAGCATCTGCGAACTCATTTTGCAACCTAGAGACATACTGGAACTCTATCTTGGTGAACCTTTGCTTCAGCTCCTTTATGAACTCCAGGTAAGGCAATATCTTGGAGTTCTTTGCCGTCCATTCTCCTCGGACTTGGTGAATCAGTAAGTCAGCATCTCCGATTGCTAACAGCTCTTATATGTTCATGTCCACCGCCAATTTAAGACCTAAGATGCAAGCTTCATACTCCGCCATGTTGTTGGTGCAAGGGAACCTTAATTTGGCTGTGATGGGGTAGTGTTGTCCAGTCTCGGAAACTAATACTGCTCCAATGCCGACTCCTTTGAAATTTACCGCTCCATCGAAGAATAGCCTCCATCTATCATACTCTTCGATGATATCTTTCCCTACGAACATGACTTCTTCATCAGGGAAATAGGTGTGCAAAGGTTCATAGTCATCTCCCACCGGATTCTCGGTCATATGATCAACCAAGGCTTGAGCTTTCACCGCCTTTAGAGTGACAAAAGTGATGTCGAATTCACTGAGCAGCATTTGCCATTTAGCCTGCTTTCCAGTAGGCATTGGTTTTTAGAAGATATACTTGAGAGGGTCCATCCTTGATATCAGCAATATTGAGTAAGATGTCAAGTAATGTCTCAATTTCTATGCTATCCAGGTCAGCGCACAACACGTGCGTTCCAACAGTGTGTATTTGGCTTCGTAAGGAGTAAACTTCTTGCTCACATAGTATATTGCCTGCTCCTTCCTTCCAGCTGAATCATGTTGTCCCAATATACAACCAAAGGCCGAATCTACTACTGGCAGGTACAGGATCAAAGGTCGCCCAGGCTAAGGTGGAACTAGCACGGGCGGGCAAGACAAGTACTCCTTTATCCGATGAAATGCTTTTTGGCAGTCCTCAGTCCACTCAATCACTGCGTCTTTCTTCAGTAACTTGATGATCGGCTCACAGATGACAGTGGATTGCGCTATGAACCGGCTGATGTAATTGAGTCTTCCAAGGAAGCTCATAACCTCCTTTTGCTTTTTGGTGGCGGCAATTCTTTGATGGCTTTGATCTTGGATGGATCTAACTTGATACCTCTCCTACTGGCGATGAAATCCAAAATCTTCCCTCTGGGACACCAAAAGCACACTTTGCTGGATTTAACTTCAAGTTATACTTTCGCAAGCGATTGAAGAACTTGCGCAAGTTGTCAAGGTGTTTCGAAATCTTCTTTGATTTGATGATCACGTCGTCTACATAGACTTCAATTTCTTTGTGCATCAGGTCATGGAACATAGTTGTCATTGCTCTCATGTAAGTTGCTCCAGCATTCTTTAAACCAAACGGCATAACCTTATAGCAATAAGTCCCTTAAGAGGTAGTTAAAGCTGTTTTCTCTCCATCCTCTTCATCCATGAGCACTTGATGATAACCGGTGAAACAGTCCATGAAAGATTGTAGCTCATGTTTCGCGCAATTATCAATCAGGATATGTATGTTTGGCAGAGGAAAATTATCCTTTGGGCTTGCTCTATTCAGATCCCTATAATCCACACATACTCGGAGATTCCCATCTTTCTTTGGCACTGGGACAATGTTAGCCAACCAAGTTGGATATTTGACTGTTTTCAAGACCCTTGCATTGAGCTCCTTCATTACCTCCTCGCCAATCTTCAACGGAACCGATGACTTGAAAGTCCGGGCCTTTTGTTTGACCGGTGGAAAGCCCGGATTGATAGGGAATTTGTGAGCTACCACATCCGTGCTTATGCCAGTCATGTCATCGTACGACTAGGCGAATACGTCCTCGTATTCTTTAAGAAACTCAGTATATAGCTTTTTATCATCGGCGGTGAGATGCACGTTGATCCTTGTCTCTTTCAAAATTTCCTCATCTCTTATCACCTCAGTTTTCTCTAGGTTTGGCGTAGGCTTGTTTTCAAATATTTCGATTTCTTCTTGTGTGGTTTTATCAAAATCATCATAATCAACTCCAGTTTCCTCAAGCTCCAATGTTTCATTACACGTTGCAATTGTGGATTCAATGGGGGTTATTAGTTTGAATGGTGAAAAAATAAAATTTACAAAATTTAAGATTAAGAGAAAAGTTAAACGGGAAATAGTGCGATATTTTATTTATGAATCCTTGCAAAACAAAGTTTGTAGGGAGACATGTGCAACAAGAAAGAAAAATGCAAATTCCACAACTCAAAGTCGGATTTTATTTTAGAAAACATAAAATAAATTCTATCCCCCTCAGCTTTACCAAGGTCCACGGTAAGCTCGGGCCCGGTTGTGATCTAATTGTTCAGTGCGGCTCCAGATCCAGCCTTTGTCAGTCCAGGAGGTTCAACATGTTCTTACAGGATCACACAGCAGTCTTCGTCAGATATGAATAGACTTTGCACTCCTGCTAGCATATCCTCCTCAGCATTAGCTATCTTTGGCTCCACCCCTTGCGCTGCGGACTCCTCCCCTTTTCGGCCATCCAAGTATCCAGACGAGACGAAAATATGTAAGAGAGCCTCGGTGCTTTTCTAATAGAACTTGAAGTCCAGTGATGCTTCTTCCATGCTCTTCTCGTAGGTCACAATGTACCCTATACCATCCTTCTCATTGTCGGGCCACATCACAATTTTGATCGGCTTAACCATGCCATCCAGGTTCTTGCCCAAACCTTTACCAGGTTCACAGCCTTGTTTAATCATGATGCCTACGACCCAGTCTTCGGGCCATTTTGCAGGTTGTGGGAGTACATATGGCTCTTCGATTATCATCTCCATAGGTTCGGGTGCCTTGGTATCCGCACTTGCTTTCCCTTTGTTTCTTCAGAGATGTGCTTCCAATTGGGACGGGCATTAGGTGAGTATATCGGTCACTTCTCAGTCTTAGCTGGTAGAGTCTCATGAAATTTGCATGAGGGCACCCCCAATCAGACATGACTGGCTCCCAAACCAAATTTCTCCCTTGATAGCCTTAGCCTCGGCCATCCCAATAGGAATTGTAGACTTTTCTCTTTCTCTCTTCAATCCCAGGCGGTGTGTTGACCAACTTGGGAGCGAAGTGTGCAGTATAACATACTTGGATCGTGTCTGTGGGATTTCCAACTTGGATTGTAATTCTTGCGACGTCCTCCTCGAGGGCCTTGCACTGCTCCCACGAGTTCTACAGCATAGAATATCTGCCCATCAGGAGCATTCCCCTCGATTGCTGGTATGGTTTGCTCATTGTAGATTGAGTTGTTCCCTTCATCGAACACTACCACCTCTTTGTAGTCCCACTCGAACTTCACGGTTTGGTGCAATGTGGAAGGTACCGCACCAGTCATATGGATCCAAGGTCTTCCCAGTAGTAGGTTGTAAGAAGCAGAGATGTCTATGACATGGAACTTAGTGGTGAACTCCACAGGACCGACCATAATGGTTAAGTCAATCTCCCCAATGGTGCTTCTTTGTGATCTATCGAATGCCTTCACCTTCATGTCGCTCTCCCTTATTTTGCCTTGGTCAATTCCCATTCTCTTCAGAGTGATGAATGGGCATTTGTTCAGACCAGAACCTCCATCGATCAAGACTCTTCCTACGAACCAATCTTTATATTTAATAGTAACGTGCAAAGCTTTGTTGTGACTCAATCCTTCAGGTGGTAGCTCATCTTCATGAAAAACAATTTGGTTGGCTTCCATGACTTGTCCAACCATGCTAGCTAGGTTTCCAACCGAGGTATCTACTAGAAAATGTGCTTCGTCTAACACCTTCATCAAAGCATTTCGGTGGCTCTCCGACTTGAGGAGTAAGGCTAAAACAGAGATGTGTGCTGTAGTCTTGCCCAAATGTTCAACCACGGAGTATTCCTTTGCTTGTACTTTCTTCCATAATTCTTCGGACTCCTCCTCGCTGATGCCTCGTCTATCTCGAACAAGATGCTCAGGAGTGTAAATCCTTCCACTCCTAGTCATCCCTTGTGCAGCAACAACTGTGGACTTGTTCTTCTTCTCCATTTCATAATCCCATGGTACCACCTTATCGCTGTATGGGGGAACCACATCGACATAGAACCTTGGAGCCACTTCCACCTCAATGGGCTCCGGTGCTGTAGCAGCTTGAGCAACTGAAGCAGTTGCTGGTACGTCATTCTTTGCCTTAACAATGGTCCATTCCAAGTTGCATTCCTCATCCAACTCGATCAGATTCACCTTATTGTCTCCATGATTAAGCAGGGGATTGTTGTACACGTTCTGAGTCTTCAAGTGTGTCACCTTTTGATCAATCAAGTCTTGTATCTTGTCCCTCAAAAGGTAGCACTTTTCAGTATCGTGACCAGGTCCTCCAGAGTGATAGGCATAGGTTTTGGTTTGATCAAAATAGGGTGTCATCTTATCAGACATCTTGAATGGCACGGGTTGTATATAGCCGGCTGCTTTGAGTCTCTCGAACAACTGAGTGCGAGATTCAGCCTATGGGGTGTAGTTTCTTTTGGATCTTGGGTTATTATTTGCGTGAGGCCTTGGTGAATAGGTATTGGTGTTTCGGAAGTTGGAATTTTGTGGGTACGTCGGTCTTTGTGGTGGTGGGTTTTGGTACATGGGCTGAGTGTTGTAGACTGGGTAGGTGGATGTGGATGGTATGTATGGATAGGATGGAGGAGGTGTTTGGCAGTAGTGGTTATGGTTAGAAGAGTGATCAAGTGATGCGGCCACGAAGGAGACATCGTCCTTCTTCTTTCTTGTT
This sequence comes from Petunia axillaris subsp. axillaris, assembly GCA_029990575.1. Taxonomy (NCBI): domain Eukaryota; kingdom Viridiplantae; phylum Streptophyta; class Magnoliopsida; order Solanales; family Solanaceae; genus Petunia; species Petunia axillaris. The sequence continues at coordinate 21,378,454 of JARKNS010000009.1, forward strand.
GTGGTAGTGCTGGCAGCTTGTAGGGCTTTGTTAGTGGCTTGAAGTGCAGCCAAGCTAACAATCCTTCCAGTCTTCAGTCCATCCTCGACCATATCTCTAATATTGATCAAATCTCCAAACTTCTTATCTTGCAGGTTCAGCATGTTGTCAAAGTAGACGTCTTCTTGTATGCGGATGAAAGTTGCCACTATCTCAGCGTCTTCCATGGGAGGTTGGACCTTGGCGGCTTCAGCCTCCATCTAGTTGCAAATTCTCTAAAAGTCTCTGTGGGCTTTTTCTTAAACTTCTCTAAATAGAACCGATCAGGCATAGCATCAGTGTTGTGCCCAAAACTGTTGATGAAGTCTCCAGCCATTGCTTCCCAGTTCGTCCACTTCTTTGTTGGTTTCTTAGAGTACCACACTAGCGCATCTCTGGTAAGACTCCGGTTGAATAGCTGCATGCGGATCTTTTCATCATGTCCAACTCAAATTAACTTGTTACAGTAAGATCTTAAATGAGCCATTAGGTCTCCACTGCCGTCGAACATGTTGAACTTGGGCGTCTTATATCCTTCGGGCAGCTTCAAGTCAGGATACAAGCAGAGGTCCTCATAAGCAGCCCTCGGGTTCCTTTGGTGCCTTGGAGTTGCTTGAATTTCTCTACCAGCCATTGTACTTGCTCCTTGGCATTGTTTGGGTCTTCCTTGGTCCATGCATACATTTCATGATCTTTTCTGGGTGATGCGATGGTTTTTGTCTCAATGGTGAAGGAGGGTAAGTTGTTTTGCGGTGCTTTCGGTGGTGCGGTGTAGGTAGGGTAAGGAATATCCTTTTCGGGGTATAGTGGATCTTTGCCGTGAGGGCGGGTAGTTTTTTTTTGGTTTGGTGATCTCATTAGTGCGGGCAAGAGGGATCCTATTCTCCAACTCGAACACCCTCTGTTCCAACTTAGCATAGTCTTCGTAAGCAACGACACCTTGCTTCTCAGGAGTTCCATTTCCAACTTTTTCAAACTCAGCCATGATATTTCGTCTCGTCCGTGTCCTTGTAGGTAAAGGGGGAGGCGTTTGGATCGATACTCTTGATCTCAACGGGTATTGCGGCACGGCCAGAATGCACAAACCAAACTATCATGGACTTGGGGACTGATACATCAAAAACAAAAAAAGAGACCGTGAGTATACGTTAGTTTAATTAAAATCGCGTCCTATCATGCATGAGACCTCTTTTATGCCAGAGGTAGGCCTATCGAAGGTTCGAAGTAACGTTTGTACCAAACACATCATTTCGTTTGCATAAGAATAATCATCACCAGCCTAAAAACCAAAAAATAACGAAATTTTATTTAATTTGCTTGGCTTTATTACAACCACTAATTTAAGACAACGACTCGATTAAAATGAAAACAACGACAAAAGGAATAAGACGACTCGACTCAATATGACCGGACCACGTGCCAAGCAAAGAGGCTTCAGATCAAGCATTAGTTCCAGCGTCCTCTTTTTCCTTCTTCTCTTTTAGCTCTTCTTTAGGCTTGTGAACCAAGCTCATGGGTGGAGGATCAGCAAATCTCTCCATCAGGTCCTTCGCAGCTTCCATGTTACCCAGAGCTTTCATGAAGAACTCGCAGATTTATATTCCTTTTGCTTCCTTCTCCTCTAGTGGTACTGACTTAAAATACTCTCCCCATCCCTTGAGCAGATCTTACAAATTCCCAGCAACTTGCCTTGCAGCCATGACCTTGCCGGTCGAATAGTTGAGTTCATCCCCTTTGATCTTATCCTTGTATTGTCTCCTCACTTCCCTTTCTTGTGTAACCCTTAACTCTTTCTTTCCTTGATCAAACTCGTGTCTCAGCTTCTTGTATTTTTCAGCAGCACTCGGAGCTTTGGTTTTCCTTTCAGTGTAGTCTTGGATTGGAATCTTGCCTTATCTTCGCTGAGCCATTGAGGATAAGCCAGAGTAGCTGCGAGGTTCACCCTACGGTCTCGACCACGACAAAATTTCATAGTGAGCCTCTTTTTCCACATTGTCAATATAGTGCCAACCATCAGATGCTCGATGTCCTTTATGTCAATATTGAAACTTCTCCCCTCAGTCAATTGCGGAGTTTGTTGTGTCATTCCCACTTGTCGGAGGATTCTTAGAGGGACATAGTGATGAGTTCCTCGGAATCCAATTAATGTCAAGAAAGTGATATCTTGACCTTGTATGGAAACAACGAAGCCGGCACAGTTCTCAATTACCCATTGTACCTCTTCCAACTCCTTGAACTTGGTGTACCATCCTTCCATGTTTGCTGGGTCTTCCCATGCCGCTGTTCCAGCTATGCGGGTGCTATGTGAGCGGATCCCTCCTTTCCAAGATGGTTTTGGTGCTACCGGATTGACAGGGATGCTATGTAAATGCTCTATCGACCATATTTGCAGCAGCAGGTCGCACCCATCGAAGAAGTCTCCTCCTCTTCTACATTTTGTTGAGCCCGGTAAACTTCTCCTAGAATCATTAGAATCAAGCTTACTTGATGCTTGAAAGCACCTCTGCGTAACCCCTCTACCACTCTTCCCAACCTTATGTCGATCTTTCCTTCCAACGATGAAAGCATTGGATTTAGTCCACTCCCAGTCTTGAATTTCCCATGCCCCAGTCCAATCATGCCTAAGTTTTGGATCTCCGAACCTAGAATACAAGTACTCCAACGTGACTTTTCCATCATGCACCCCTTCGACGCATCGATAATAAGGAGCACCCAATAGTTCAATGAACTCCTTAGGGTCCACATCTCGGGGATAAATCATAGTCTCGGGCCCAGGCTCTAACCCTGATAGTCCTCCAAGTTCTTCCAGCATTGGTGCCAACTCAAAGCCATTGAAATGAAACACATCCCTCTTGTAGTCCCAGAAATGTGTAGCAGCTTCGACCAAACCAATCATGGAAGTGTAGTTTTTGAGGGCCACCAATTCTCCCAACACTTTTTGAACGTGAGCCTTACTAACAATGGCCAAGTCTTCCCACCAGAGTCTGATCAAGTGAGGAGGTCGGGAAACAATCTCAAATTGGAGTGTACCTCTTGCAGCCATTGTCTGAAAACAAAACAAGAAAAGGTAAAGACCAAAACATTCTTATAGATTTGATCATGTTTAAACAGATGATCAATATTTTGTGCAAACGTTTCTTCGAATCAATGCAGAGATGCATTTTGTCATTTTCGGGTTAAAAACCCTCTCGACATTTGGACGTAGGCTTACTAATGGACTATTACGCACCAAGGGCATATAGCCTTCCTAAGTTTGTTTTTATGCGAAGAAAATAAATACACATTTTATTGCCAATTATTCTCATAAATTTCCCAAAATTTGAAAATCAGTACATGATAATTTTTCGAAAAAGAAAAAATAAAAATGACACTTTGACTAGGCATCACGCTCCTTCTCCAGCCTGGCTCTCTTTGCTTCTTGTGTGATCTCTTTGACTTCTTCCATAGCTTTGGTTAAGTATCCCTTAGCCGCTACCAAGTGCAAAATATCTATCTCTGCACACTCCGAGTTCCACTGTTCAAGTTTTGTTTCCAACACCTCTATCTTTTCCTCTAGCTCTGATGTACGTTTCTTCCACACTTCGATCTCTTCTTTGTTCTCCTTATCCATTTTGATAGCTTTCAACATAAATTTTCGGTATCAAATTTGAGCTTCCGCCTCACGATCTCTTATGTCATTCCCTCGACTTGGCCCCACTACCATATTTCCCTTTATGCTAGAGCGTAACCAGCTTTTGTAGTTTGGTTCGCATCCAGCGTTGTATCTATCTTGCGCTAGTGACGCTTCTCCCATGACTTGTCTTCCCACCCAGGATTTTCTAATGCTCTTGACCTCGAAACAACATCTCCAGTGTAATCAAATTGGTAGTCTTTCGTTTCTGGTATCAATGGTATGATTTGCTTCCTCCCTGCTTGCCTCATCACTCTCAATGGTTGGTAAGGTTGGAAACCTCTTAATCGTATAAATATCACAAAGGATGCCTTCTTAGAGCTAATGATGAAATCTGATGAAGGAAACCAAGTAAACATCCATTGAATTGAGTCCTCGGTTATGTTTTCAAACAATTCTACCCATTTCTCAGTGCTGCTTGGCTGCCTAAATTTTGGAACCCCATATCGCTCTCCAACCGAATAGTTAGAACCAGTTGGTTTAGACAGTTCTTGTACTCCCTTCACTTTCCTCAAATGCTCTTTGAACCATGCTTGTAGTAGAAGATTGCAACCCTGGAAATATTTTGCTCCCCTCTTGCAACAACCTAAAGCCCAATAAATCTCTGCCACTATCATAGGAACTATGGTATAATGGTAACCATCAATTCCATTGAATACCGCGTCGGCGACCATGACAAGCCTCGAACATATGTCATGACTCGAACTCTCGGTGACCACCATTACTCCTAAGAAACAAATAGTAAATGCGAACGGTCTAACTCTCCTCCAATCACTGTAGGACTCAAACTCTTTCTTACGGTTGTCGAACACACTTGAATACCCAAACCGAGTGTAGAAGTAGGAAAAGGGTATCTTCTTTTGTTGTAAAAATTCCACATTCACACTTGCCACTATCCCTAACTTTTTACGGAACTCTTCGGCTGTGGGGACGCTAGGTGCTAGTATGCGCCCCTTGCCAACGATGTTTGTCTAACCCCGAGTGTGACACGAACAACCCTTATTTCTTCCAACAAAGGTGTTAATTCGACATCCCCAAATCTAAGCACATTCAATTCTTCATCCCAAAATGATGCTGATGCTTCAATCATCTCCCTATACGGTTCCATTTCTAATAGCGAAACCAAATGACCCAAGTCTTGACGTACTTCGGTTTGCTCACCTAGTGACAAGTTACTCCACCAACTAGTTAACAAAGGAGTGCGCCCATAGTCATTCCAAAACAGTGAAATTTTTTACTCATTGTGACCTATAAAGAAAAATGGAAAAATAAAGGATTAAACCCCCTCCCCCCCCCCCCTTTGAGAATAATTGGGCAAATCAAAATGCATTTTTATTCTCGTCTCACTTTCTTTTCACTCTCTTTTTTCTTTTTTTTTTTCCAAGGTATATAGTGTAAAGATCCCAATAATAATCCCATTTTATTTCAATTTTTTCCAATATTTTCATGGTGGGCTGCTAAGCCCAATTCAGGCATTTTGCACTTCTAACCCATCCGCCATGGATTAGACTCTCGACAGTTAACTTGCGCTCCACTATTCCATACTTGCACACTTCAATCATTAAATTAACCAGTTACTTCCTTTCAACAAACAGGTGAAAACAACAGAAAAGTGTGAACCAAATAAGAAAATCAAATAGTAGTAATACTATTACATTTAGATTCGATTCCCTTTTTTTTTATTGTGTGTCAACTCCACCATATATATTACTATCTCCACATTCTTTTTCACGTTTGTATTCAATCATCATCATCACCAATTTCAAATGCTCGGCGGTTCAATCTTCGGCGGCCATACTAACATCCCCGTGGTCGTCGTGGGCGATTGTGCTACCAGCAAATCAAGCCTCATTACAACTGCCGCAACTGAAACTGTCCCTGAAGAAGTTCCGTCGGTGCTTCCTCCCACTCGTCTTCCCACCGATCTCTATCATGATAACATTCCTGTCACCATCATTGACACCTCATCAAGGTTATTACTATTACTTGAAATTAATAAAACCATGCTTCAGCCTTCCCATTCAAGTGCAATGTCGCTTATTCTAGCTTATCATGCTTATCAGTTATGTTATACAAACTAAGTTACTTTTTACATTTTCTTTACGAGGCCCTAGGGTCATCATTGCCATCGTATTAAGGGAACTTGAACTTGAGCAAGAAGGGTCCAACCTGTGAATGAGCCGGAGTAACTTCTTGGATTTCTAAAAGTCTATGCTTGTGCACTACTCCATTTGAAGATTCCTCCACTGGTTTTTGTTGATTCAGCAACTTCCCTAAAATTTCTTCTATCTTATTGCTCAGTGCATCAATTTTTGAGTTGTTTTCTTCAAGTTTCTGATTCGCAGTTGAAATATGATGTTGTAATTGAGTTTTTACTCGAGCAATATGCTCTTCAGTACTCTTAGCTCGTGATTCCACCATTATTGTAGGTGCCTGGAATGGCTCTTGATACCACTTGTAATACTCTTGGATTGAAAATAGAAATTGTAACGAATATTATTGAATTCTTCTTACTGAATATAAATAACGAAAAGACAAAAAGGAATTGGGTTAGGAAAAAGTAGAGAGAGAATTGAGAGTAACCGATACAATTCCAAAACTAAACTAACTCAGCTTAAGATTCTTTATTGACAGACTTAATAAACTAATTGATCTCAGTCCTTGAATTGATAACCGCCTCTTATGAATAATCTTGCCAGTTCCCCTCAAGCCACATCTTCGCCCTTTATCTCTTGTCTCCTAACTTGCCACGTGTCCCTTCACTTATCAACCTCAGCTTCTCAATCAACATTTCAGCTTCACCCCTGACTTTCCCAATTCCTTTCCTCTTTCCCATTTCGTCTTCTCCATTTTCTTATTCTGACCTGAGATATGACTATTACAATTTATAATATAATGATGTTGTAAACCAACAAAAAAATCATTTTATGAGAGCCAAAAACAACTTTCTAAATTTATTGCAAAATTCTTTTATTACTTAAATGATCAAATCATAGTCCGCTGACAGGATAATAGAGGTAGAAATCTATAGTTTTTGCCCGAATCTTATAGGTTTTTCACAAATATAGTACGTAGTACTTATATTGTAAGACTTTTTAAGAAAATATTAAATTAGAGCCTAGTTATTAATACTTTAAGTCATCGTTCTAAAATTCAGAATCCACTAAATTGAGAATCTGACGTACGATAATATGGCCTCTTTGAATGAGTTAATTGTGTTTGGGTGTGCGAACCAAGTCCCACATCGAAAGTTGGCAAGGAAAATAACCTACTTATAAGGTGTAGGGATCTCTTAATGGTGTGAGGCCTTTTGGGAAAACCGTGCGGGCCTTGCCCAAAGCGGACAGTATCACACCATGTTAAGAGCACATTGGGCTGTTTTAGCCCAACAACTGGTATCAGAGCCAATGGTTCAACGAGACGAGTATGCAGCGGAGTGAGTGCGTGGGGCCCGACTTAGCCTTTACCCGTTGTGGGCCGGATTACTGCTTGCCTTTACCCACAACTTTGAGGGCCCGGTTAATGTCTTTGCCCGTCTATCCGCCGGTTTACAACCTTTGGCATGGCTTCAAAGACGCACACATAAGTTACTCAATTGTTGATGTGGGTGATACACAGTACAGTGAATCTCCAAATAAGCAGAGATGTTCCATGTGGAACTTAGTTCGAGGGGGAGATTGTTTGGGTGTGCGAACCAAGTCCCACATCGGAAGTTGGCAAGGAAAATAACCTACTTATAAGGTGTAGGGATCTCTTAATGGTGTGAGGCCTTTTGGGAAAACCGTGCGGGCCTTGCCCAAAGCGGACAGTATCACACCATGTTAAGAGCACCTTGGGCTGTTTTAGCCCAACAAATTGTGGGTTAAGTGCACGAAAGGCCACTTTTACCACTGGTCTTTGGGCATAGACCACTAATATCAAAACATTTAGTTTGTGGCCACTTTTGCTTAAAGAGATAGAACTTCAGTCCAGAGGCCGGATTGAAGTTCAGTCCTTAAAGATTGAACTTCAATCCAGGGCTATATGGACTGAAGCTCAGTCCAGTCCTTAATATGGAACTTCAGTCCATGGCCATATCATAGACTGAAGTTCAGTCCATGGCCATATGGACTGAAAGTTCAGTCCTTAAGAGATGGAACTTCAGTCCAGGGGCCGTATGGACTGAACTTCAGTCAATTATCACAACTTAAGTTAATACTTATTTAGTAAAGGCCCAAAAGTGACCTCTAGTGTAAAACCAAAGAAAATAGTAGCCTCAATCTAAATACCAGTGTTAAAAGTGGCTGCTGAACGAAATTTTTACGTTAATTGTGGTAAAGTACTGTAAAGCATTAAATAAATTTGAAATGTTTACGGCCCGATCGAACGAACTTCTGTTCATAGGAACTATATTGACTAACTATTAGACATTCAATTCAGAGAAAAAAAAATTCCAAATATAATTCTTAGCACGATCCTACGAAGTACATTACTCCTAAGTGCCACCAAAGTGGACTTTTTCAGTAGTGTAGTTATGTTGAAGTATATGCCAAAGTTGATCCAGATAGAGTATAAGTTGGATGCACTAGCAGTATTTGCACAATCAAATTACTTATATGATAATTGATAATTATAGCTAAATAGCCATGTAAGTATTAATTGACAATTTAGTAAAAATGGTAATTAGAGCCGAACCTGGCATTTGGTCAAAACCAAATATTACTCGACCTCCGTCGTTGGTCATGACATAGTTTCCCAAATACCCCAATTGATTTTCAAAAAAAAAAAGCGTCAGTAAGCAAGCTAAAATAAATTAAGGGTGGATCTACTTGTTGGGGTTTTTTCTGCTTTTCCCTTCCTATATGAACACCCTTTTGGACCAGCCCACTTGATACCCTAAGCTCACTTAAGACATATAAAAGACATCTTTAGGTCTGATTTTAAACCAAGTCAAGAGAAGTACAACAGCCAAATAGAGAGACAAAGTGATAGAAAAGGTGCAGATTTTTCTTCCTTTTTGCTTAAATATGCGATTCCTGCTTCGTTCCTTGTCCGATTGAGCTAATTTTTTAACCGCACATTCTTATCATCTTGATATTTGGTTGGGAACTAACGGTGGTTGATTATGAGATTTTTAGCCCCAATTTTTTGTCTCGTGAACATTAGCTTCATTTTTGTGAAATTTACTCATTTTCTTCTCTAGTTTTGGTGCTTTGTTATATATATTGTTGCTCATTATTTGGCACTTTTCTCGTGTCCATTTGGAGAGTAATTTGTTGATTGATTAGTGGAGCTTTGGTGGGCTGAGGTCCCGTAGTTTTTCCCTCTTCACATTGAAGGGATTTTCCACGTAAAATTTGGTGTCACTTGTATTTCGTTTGATTACTTATCTAGTTATTTTTACTGGTTATTGGTGGCTTTCCGTATTACCATTTGTGTTTAAAAGTAGTTAGCTCCTCGTGTTCAAATAGTATGGAAAGTTTTGACTTGGGTATTGTTTCCACTTTCTCATCGTGCAATTTTTGATATTGCTTGGTTTATTTCCAACTTATTAGTATCAGAGCTTCTGGATTTATTTGTGGTGGTTTATCTATTTGAATGATGGAGACAAATATGAGAAAGATGGTTTATTTAAATGGCAATAATTACCGTATTTGAAAAGGCAAGATGAAAGATCTTCTATTTATCAAAAAGATGTATTTACCTGTGTCCGCTTCCAATAAACTGAGGCTATGTTTAGATGAGGATTGGAAATTTGAGCACTTATATGTTTGTGGTTGTATTAGACAATGGGTTGAAGATAATATTCATAATCACATTGTAAATGCGACACATGCTAGAAGTTTGTGGGAAAAGCTCGAGACATTTTATGCTTCGAAGACTGGCAATAATAAGTTGTTCTTGCTGAATCAATTGATGAATATTTGATACAAAGAGGGCAGTCCTATTTGTGATCATATTAATGATTTTCAGGGTGTCTTTGACCAGTTGTCTGGTATGGGTGTGAGATTTGATAAAGAAATTCAGGGAATTTGGCTTTTGAATACTCTTCTTGATTCATGGGAAACTCGTTGGGTTTCATTGACTAATTTTGCTCCAAGTGGTGTTGTAGCTATCGAATATTCTAATAGTGGTGTTTTAAATAATGAAATGAGAAAATATCTCAAGGGCCATCTTCTTCAGCTTCACCCTCTGATGTTTTGGTTACTGAATACAGGGAGAGAAATAAGTCTAGATGTCAGAGCAACAGAGACAAAAATAGAAGCAAGTCGAGGTCTAGGTATAAAAATCTTACACGTGATCATTGTGGCATAAAAGGCATATTAAATAATTTTATTTCAAATATAAGAAAAATTTGAAACAAAAAAATAAAGAAGGCGACGACGAAAATCGTGTTGCTACTGTAGTTAAAGCTGATTCTTTTTTTTTTTTTTTTTTTTTTGCATGTGATGAAAATGTTATTAATTTTTGTTTGCCATGAGACTAGCTGAGTGGTGGATACAGGTGCCTCTTATTATGTCATGCCGAAGAACGAGTTCTTTTTTTCTTATACTCAGGGTAATTTTGGAGTTTTGAAAATGGGCAAGGATGGTGAAACTAAGGTATTGGCATTGGTACTGTTTGCTTGAAAACTAACAAAAGTTCAAGGTTAGTTCTTAAAAATGTCAAAGATGTTTCAGATATCCGTCTGAATTTGATCTCTGCAGGAAAGCTTGATGATGAGTGTTATGGTAGCACATCTTGTAATGGCCAATGGAAGCTGACAAAAAGTTCTTTGATTGTGGCTCGAGGTAAAAAGTCTAGTAACTTGTATGCTATGCAGGGCTCCATTTCTAGTGACACAGTAAATTTGGTGGAGAGTAATTCTTCATCAGAGTTATGGCGTAGAAGGCTTAGTCATGCGAGAAGAGGATCGATTGTTTGGCTAAGAAGAATTAGCTTTCAGGTGTGAAACAAGCAAAATTGAAGAAATGTTTTCATTTCTTAGCCAGTAAATAGAAAAAGGTTTCTTTTTAGAGCATCCGCCTTTGAGAAACCTGATTTGCTGGAGTTGGTACATTTTTATTTATGTGGTCCAATTAAAGAAAGATCTAAAGGGGGTGCATTGTATTTTTTGACTTTTATTGATGATCATTCTCATAAGTTCTGGGTGTTTCCTTTGAAGTCCAAGGATCAAGTGCTTGATGTGTTCAAGGATTTTCAGGCCTTGGTTGAGAGACAGACAGGGAAGAAATTGAAATGCATCCACAAAAATAATGGTTGTGAATATATTGGTCCTTTTAATAACTATTGCTGAGCGCAGGGCATTCGACATCAGAAAACTCCTCCAAAGAATCCTAACCTAAATGGTTTAGGAGAGAATATTAACAGAATACTTGTTGAGAAGGTTAGATGTTTTCTTTCATAGGCTAAGCTGTCAGATTCCTTTTAGGTAGAAGCACTTAATGCTGCAGCTTATATTATCAATTTGTCTCCTACTGTTGCTTTGGATATTGATGTCCCTGATAGAGTTTGGTTTGGTAAGGATGTTTTTTATGATCATTTTGAGAGTCTTTGTCTGTAATGCATGTCCCTAAATATAAAATTTCAAAGCTCGATGTTAAAACTAGGTAGTGTATCTACATTGGTTATGGTCAGGACAAATTCGGTTATCGTTTCTATGATCCAGTTGAGAAGAAACTTGTTAGAAGCTGTGATGTTGTGTTCTTTGAAGACCAAACAACTGAAGATTTTGATAAAGCTGAGAAAGTGAGAGCTTAGTTGATGTTGATGTAGTTCTTGTAACTGTTACACCTGAAGAAAATTTTTAGATGATGAAATTCAGGTTGATAATGAAGATGGTGATCATGTTCAAAATGACCAGCAGGTTGATGATATTGTTGATGCTCCAGTTGATGATAATATGGTTGGCCACTAACCAATCGTTGTTGATACTCCAGAGAGTTCACTTAGAAGAACTTCTAGAGACAGTAGATCTTCATCTCGGTATCCTCCCAATGAGTGGATACTCATGACTGATGGGAAGAACAAGAATATTTTGAAGAGGCCACTGAATGTGATGAAAAAGAAAAGTGGTTTGATGCTATGCAAGATGAGATGAATTCCTTGCATGATAGTCTACCTTTGATTTGGTTAAGAATCCTAAAGACAAAAAAAAAATGTAGGTTTTTAGGGTGAAACATGAAGATGGTAACCCAGTTCCATGGTACAATACTAGACTAGTTGTCAAGGGCTTTAATCAGAAAAAGTGAGTTGCTTTAGTGAGATATTTGCTCCTGCTGTGGAGATGCCTTCCGTTCGTGTTGTTCTAGGCTTAGCTGCAAGTCTAGATTTAGAGGTTGAGCAAATGGATGTGAAAATTATTTTTCTCCGTAGTGATTTAGATGAAGAAATTTATTTGGAGCAACTTGAAGGAATTAAAATCAAGGTAAAATAGAATTGGATGCGCAAATTGAAAAACATCTTGTATGGCTTGAAACAAGCTCCCAAGAAGTGGTACAAGAAGTTTAGGTCTTTTATGCAGCATGGGTTTCAAGAGACTTCTCCGACCATTGTGTTTTTTGTGCAAAAATTTTGTGATAATGACTTTATTATTTTATTACTTTATGTTGATGACATGCTTCTTGTTGGTCATACTGCTTGCAGGATTCAGAAGTTGAAGCAAGAGTTGAACAAGTCTTTTGCTATGAAAGACTTAGGACCAACTAAGTAGATTCTTGGCATACAGAGTGTTCGTGACAGAGAGGCCAAAAAGTTGTGGTTATCACAAGAGAAGTACATTCAAAAGGTACTTCGCAGATTCAGTATGGATAAAGTTAAGGCTGTCAGACACTTTTAGCTGTGCACTTCAAGTTGAGTAGAAATCAGAGTCCTTCTAGTATTGATGAGAATGAAGATACGAAAAAGTTCCTCATGCTTCAGCAATTGGCAGTTTGATGAATGCGATGATTTGCAGGAGACCAAATAGTGCTCATGTTATTGGTATTGTTAGTCGTTACCTTTCTAATCTAGGAAAAAAGTATTCGAATGTAGTGAAATAGATTATGAGATATCTTTGTGGCACTACTAGTCTGAGTTTATGTTTTGGGACATGAAAACCTGTTCTTTGTGGTTATACTGATTCAAACATGGCTGAATATGTTGATACTCACAAGTCTACTTCGGGAAACTTGATTACTTATGCATGGGGAGCTGTGTCTTGGCAATCTAGGTTGCAGAAATGTATTATTCTATCTACTACAGAAGCTGAGCTTATTGCTGCCGTTGAAGGTTGTAAAGAGTTGCTTTGGATGAAGCAATTTTTGAAGGAACTTGCCTTTGCTCAGAAGAATTATGTGCTCTATTGTGACAGTCTGAGTGTTTTTCATCTTGGCAAGAATTCTACATTCCATGGTAGGTCGAAGCATATAAATATGAGGTACTATTGGTTTCAGAATATGTTGGATGCTAAGTTGTTTTTACTTGAAAAGATCCATACTAATGACAATGGTTCAGACATGCTTACTAAATCTTTGCCTAGAGGAAAATTTGAAGAGTGTTGTTTAATCGCCGGGATGGCGGTCTCCTCCACATAGTCGGGAGGGGGAGAATTGCTGAGATTTTTGGGCTTTTTTCTTCCTATATGGATAAATAAACACCCTTTTAGACCAGACCGTTTGATACCCTAAGCGAACTTAAGACATATAAAAGTCATATTTAGGTCTGATTTTAGACCAATTCAAGAGAAATACAGCAGCCGAATAGAGAGACAAAGTGAGAAAAGGTGCAGATTTTTCAGCACAGAGCAATCCACTTAAAAATGCGATTTCTACTTCGTTTCTTGTCCGATAGAGCTGATTTTTGGACAAAAGGTTCCTATCATCTTGATCTTTGATTGGGAACTGAAATGCTCAATTTGGAGTTCCTTAGCCCATGTTTTTATCTCGTGAACAGTAGCTGTATTTTGATGAAATTTACTCATTTTCTTCTCTAGTTTTGGTACTTTGTTATATGTATTGTTGCTCATTGTTTGGCATTTGTTTAGTGTCCATTTGGAGAAAATTTAATAATTTTGTTGATTGATTAGTGGATTTTTTGGGCTGAGGTCTTGTGGTTTTTCCTTCTTCACATTGAAGGGGTTTTTCACGTAAAATTTGGTGTCTCTTCCATTTCATTTGATTACTTTGCCTTGCTATTTTTATTGGTTGTTTGTGGCTTCCCCATATTACCATTTGTGCATAAAAGTTGTATTTCCTAAAGCTTGGTTCGGTATTACAGTTACATTTCTATACAGTTAAGCCATAGACTATTCCTTTTGTATCGGAATCCGTTGGCTAATCCTTAAACTTATGTCTTAACAAAACGAATTATTTGCGTAATTCTCAATAATGAACTGAAGAATAAGCAAGTTGGCTAATTAATCAATAAGGATAACATTTGAGATGCAAAGATCGTAGTGTGATGATCGTGTCATTGCTAATTGAATAATTCAAGAGCAATAATTAATGAACAAAAGGAAATAACAATAAGAATGAAATAAAGCAAGTAAATATTATTGATTTTAGTAGCCCGGGCTCCGGTGAAGAGGATGAATGTCCCTTCTCCAAAGTAAAGCCAAAGTTATGATACAGTATAACGATGGTGGCGTATGCAAAGTAGTAGTCAATTGGTTTTACAGTTGAGTATGAGTACAATATTTTACGTCAAATTTACAATAGGGAAACAGGTGTCTATTTATAATCAAAGAAACCTAGCCCTAGTTAGACTCCTCTCCCTGCACGTTCTTCCATCATCAGATAATGCTCTGATCCACTACTAACATCTTCCCAGAAAATAGCAGAGTCAGTTGGAGATAAGGTTTATCTCCTACTCGTCCATGAATTTCTTGTCTCCGGAATAATTATGCCTGCATAAGATCGGTCAACCTCTTCATGTATTCAGTGTTGTTTAATTATTCACGGCTGAATCTCTTCGGACTTGTCTCAAATACTTATGCCACACTTGCCCCACCGCTGGACACGTGTCGCTGTCCGGCCGAAATTTGGCCAATACAGGTAGTCCCCTCCCCCCCTCCCCCAACTTGCTGAGGGAGCGTCCGGGTGAGCTTGGCAAATGGCCTGAAATTTTAGGCAGGAAAACATATGGCGCAATCCTGTCCAAGTATTTCAAAATGCCGATTGTCACTTCTACTTCCCTTCAAGGCCACGTGCGTTCGATCATGCACTGGTTGATTTTCACCGGTTACCGAGGCAATGATTACCTCCTTCCTATATAAAGCCCTTCTTTGATATTTCTCAAACTTTACATTCACTAGAAAAACTTTCCTCCTGCTTTTTCTCGGGCCAATTTCGCAACCCATTTCTGTCATTGTTCTGCCTGAAATCTGCTATATTTCTTCGTGAAATCCTAAAAAAACTCACTCTTTACTAAATGGCTTCCGAAGAATTAGAATTATCTCATCGTTCCAATATCGGGGACGTTGGCCCTGACACTGTAATGGATGATGCCACCAGTGTGTCGTCGCTCCCTACTGCTGTGGAGCCGTCGAAGGCTGTCAGAAAGAAGAGGAAAATTAAGAGGCCACCACCAGTGGAGGCGCAACGCCTTGGGATTATCCCTAAAGAATTGAAGATTGAAAACGACCGTAGCGTCCAAGTCGGGATGCCTCCTCAAGCATCTATCAAGTTTAATAAATCGGTCGTCAAAGTGACTTGCGCTGTCACACCTGAATTTATGGACAAAATTAGGGAAAAGTGTGATTGGAAGGATATAGAGGTAGTTTCTCCATACTCCAGAGCCAAACTTCTTGATTACAAAGTTGGTTATTCCGTCATGTTAACTTACCCATTCATAGTAGGGATTTAGCTCACAGTTCACCGGCCATAGAATCTCTATGCCGGATGTATAACATTTTTATGGGACAGCTTACCCCTTCCGTTTGGAGGGTTGTGTCGATGGTGGACTATTTTTGCACCATAACCAATCAGAACTTCACCGTCAACCACATCATTAACATCTACATTCCTAGAATTTACAAGGGCAGATTTTTTTATTTTTAAGAGGGGTGCCCCAGGACTGATTTCTAAAAACGATGACGACATCCGCCACTGCGAGCATCATTTTATTTACATCCTACCACACTTGTTGTTTGCTCCCAGAATCGCACATCTACCAGAGCAATAGAATCCTACCCATATGTTTGAGTCTATTTTTACTTTATGTGTTGCATTTCTTCATATTCTCAGCTACCCTTATTCTGATTGACCAGCTCAAAAAGTCAATATTGAAATAGCTCCCGATCTCCAGGCGTGGGTTACTAGAATTACTCAAAAAAATTCAAGGATGAAAAAAAGTCATGGAAGTACGTTGCTTCCAAGAAGAAGTATGTTGCATCAAACCACTATAATCATTTGAAATTTCTGAACTTCATTCCCTTCATTTTTCTTTAAGAATCGGTGCTTGAAATTAAATGCTTTTTATAGTTATTAAGGGTGATGATGATAAGCCAGAGGTCGTGGAAGAGGCGGGTGACCCAGCGGCTAGAAGGTAAGCAAACCGACCCTCATCCCTCAAAGAAGAGAAAAGTAGAAGATCCTTTCAAAGCTGTTAAAGTGAATGCCCAAGTGTTTTGGTGGAAAGAGGAGGAAAATCGAGCTCTAGAGGCTAAGGCTACCAAAGAGGCCAGAGTGGCCAGCTTGGCTTTGGTGGCGGGTGTGCCCGGAATAGTCAAAGCAGGTTTAGCCGCCAGGGAGGGAGGTGCTATTGTTGTTCACCATGCCTCCGAGGAGGATATTGCCCAGGAGTCTGTTTTTTATCAGCCGTTAAAGCATCCTAAATGACCAAGAAAAGAAAGGATTTTAGAAGAGGCAGATCAATTGAGGTTGATCGATAAGGATCAATCTACTTCGATCATGGAGTTCGTTGCCAAGGCATTTCCTCAAGCCCTTCCACCTCTAGTGATAGTGGTGAAATCAAGTACTGAGGGAAATCTTGAGAATGGAGTGGCCGATGTTGACCCTCTAAGTTCTGCACGTATGGGAAAGAAAAAGAAGCTCCCTTTGGATCGGGAGGTTGAGCCGACCAAGTCTAAGCATACAGAGAGCTCAGTTTCTTCATTCTTTGCTTTGGAGCACGACCAGCCTTTGGCTCCTTTGCCGAGGGGAGAAGACGGGACCGCTTATGCGACTTTGAAAAGAGTCACTACAGCCGGTGAAGTGGTAGATCGATCAGTCAACATAGATGTTCCTGGTAATTTTGATCTGCTCCGGTCCCCAAGATACTTCATTAGTCATTTCTATGAGTTGATCGGACACATGGAACAAGACCAGCTAAATTGATGTGATGATGTGTAGCTGACTTCTCACTTCACCTTTGATCATCCATTTTTTTCTCCATAATATTTCCTTTTGCTCCAGGCGACTTTGACAGCTGCTGAGGTGATTGACCGAATTCATCAACTAAATGTTGCAATCCAGATGTGGAGGGATAGGTTTGACATGGTGGTGACAGCCGGAAGTGCTCTTTACACAGATCTTAATTAGCTCCATATCAAAGACAGTTTGTTGGTGGAACTGCTTGACAAACTCCATGAAGCCGCCAATCAAGAGTCTTGCGCGATTCGAACTTAGAGGCTCAGATTGATGCTTAGAAGTAAAAGATCATCGTGCTTGAGCAGATGATAAAGGGCATCTGGCTTTGGCCGAAGCTGAGCTGGATGGCAGGGAGGCTAAGTTTCGATCTCTTGAAAAGGACTTTGAGATTGCAAAGAAGGAGAAGGATGATGATGTGGCCAACTCTGATGAGCTGCTTGCCAAGAATCGGACCCTTACTCTCCAATGCCATGATTTGGACGTACAATTGACCAATCAAAAGATTGATTTTGACTTGCGTCAAAATTTAATGAATGCGGAAGTAAGGCGGGCCGTTTTTGTTGAGATGTCAGAAAGGGAGTTTGATTTGGACACAGAGTTGCTCAAGGCTGAAGACATAGTGAAGACTTATCGCGAGGATCTTGGTCTTCCCTCGAGCCCATGGAGTATAAGATAGAGGAAGATAAAGAAAAGGCTGGGGAAGAAAAGAAAAGAGATGCATAGTATGTTCTCCGGTCGCTTACATCAGTGTCTTCATTAGATTTTGTCATTTTCTTTATTTTATTTTTACTTTTTGCTGCTGCATTATAGCCGGCTTGTAAATATTTTAGGCCTTTGGCTGTTTGAAATGAATTTCTTCCTATTTTAAATTTACGAGTATTGGTTTTCAAAGATAAGTTTTTTTTATCGTTTGAAGTTCAACAACTTCATTATTTCCGAAAAGGCAATAAGTCGATTAGGCCCAATGAGTTAGTGCGTAATGAAGAACGACGTCTCGCTTTCATGTGAATGCACTGATTCTTTGAACACTCAGTTCGGAACTTCAAATACTTGAAATTAGAAAGGTATTCAACACTTAATCATGCGACTAGCATAGTAAATGATGTCGGGTGCTATGGGCGTAAAATATAATTTCATTAATAATTTTGCCTGTCAACCTCCACCTTTCATGAGGATTCCGGGCGGCTATTACGTCTATTGTAGAAAGCCAACTGCAACAGGTTTTTTGTTCAAGTAAAGCTTTATTGAGAGAAACAACAGTATCAGAAGATACTGTGAGAATTACAAAGAAAAAAAATAGCTGAACTTGCTTACATTAGAGTCCTAGGCTATCTAGAAAAATCCAGTAAGTTATGAACATTTAATACTACATTTCCATTTGACCCAAAATACAGGTAATGCAAACAATTATATTTCATTGACTGAATCTGATTCATTTTGTCTTCGAAACATCTTAGATTCCTCTCTTTCCATATTGTCCAAGCAATGAATAAAGGAATATTTGCCCAAATATTCTTCAGAGATAGTATCTGGACACATATACTCCCAACTCTCCAACACATCCCTAAACTTCAGAGGACTAGCCCAGAACATTCATACCTAGCCATGAACATGTTACACATTATTCCAAGAAAACTCGTAGTGCAAGAAAATGTGGTCCACCATCTCACAAGATTTTTCACATATAGAGCATCTTACTACATATAATCCAGCCTCGTTTCATCAAGTTTTCCTGAGTCAGGCATGCTCCATGAGACGCAAGCTAGCCTAAACAATAAACTTTTGCAGGAACATAACTCTTCCAAATGATTTTTCATGGCCAGTTTTGACCTTGCAATATTTAGTCTGCATTAAGAATCTTGTACAAAGAATTGGAAGTAAACGAGCCTTTCTTATTCGCTTTCAAGTACCATCTATCTTCATTCTCTGCAATTAGTTCTACTGAATGCATCTTTTGAATGAAATTATCGGCCTCTGACATCTCCCAGTCAAATAGATTCCTTCTGAATTGAAAGTTCCAGCCTGTATCGGTAAATATATCTGGTAGCACTACATCTATTTAAGGGCCAGTCTATAAAGATTATAAAATTGCTCCTTCATCAGAGCAGCACCATCCCAATTATCTTCCAATAATCGAATTTTCTTCCATTTCCAACCTCGAGACCAATGTGCTTTTTGAATATCTCCCATAGGTCTGCAATCTGTCTCCAAACTGCCACTCCATAAAGAGTTTTTACTGCTTTGGGTGCCAAAAATGCCTCTCTTCCAAACTTAACTTCAATCACTGACTTTCAAGGAGCTGCTTTCCCATCATTTAATCTCCAGAGTCATTTCCATAGCAAGCTCTGATTATAGGCTTAAAGGTTTTTAACTCCCAATCCCCCTTCTTTCCTATGCTTTATCACATTGCTCCATTTAACTAGATTATACTTTTTCTTTTTAGTATTGCCTCCCCATAGGAACTTTCTTCTTAGGCTGTCCAATTTTCTCTCTACACTAGCTTGTATAGGAATCAGGGACATTAGATAAGTAGGTATGCCATCAAGCACATTGTTGACTAGTGTTAAACTGCCCCCGAAAGACAAGTATTGTTGCTTCCACGGTACCAACTTTTTTTCACACTTCTCGATTACTCCATTCCACACAGATTTGTCCTTGAATTTTTCACCTAAAGGCAACCCCAAATAAGTGGTTGGAAATTTTTCTATCTTGCATCCCATGATTTCAGCTTCCATTAATTTCACTGTCAGAGTTCAAAAAAAAAAAAAAAAATACAACTCTTGGCCAGATTGATCCTAAGTCCCGTCACAGCTTCAAAAGCCAAAAGTACCATCTTCAAATGTAGTACCTTGTCCCTTCAGCCCCACATATCACCAATGTATCGTCTGTGTAGAGAATATGAGAGACCTCAATATTATTTCCGAATTGACCTTCCAGATTAAAGCATTTATTCCAACCATATCTCACTGCATAATTAATCATCTGACTCAGCACCTCCATTACCAAAAGAAACGAATAAGGAGAAATTGGGTCTCCTTGCCTTAGACCCTTTTGGGAATTGAAATAACCCGTAGGGTTCTATTTATAAAAATGGAGAACTTTGCGGTAGAGATACAAAACTTAATCCATTGGATCCATTTCCTTCCAAAATCATTTTGTCAAGCAATTTCAACAAACAAGGCCAACTGACATGACCATAGGCCTTCTCTATATCTAGTTTAAAAAACCACTCCTGGCAATTTCTTTTACCCATAGTAGTCTATGCATTCATTTTCCAAAAGTAAAGCATTTGATATTAGCCTACCCTTGAGAAAAGCATTTTGATTTAGTGACACAATTCTATTGATCACTGTTTTCATTCTCTCAATCAAAAGTTTAGTTATAATCTTGTAAATACTCCCGGGTAGACTAATGGGCCCCTTTCTTCTTTAGTATCAAAGAAATGAAAGGTGAGTTGAAACTTTTGACAAATTTTCCTTCCCTGTAAAATACTTCAAAAGTTTTGAGAACATCATCCTTCACAATGTACCAACACTACATTCAAAAATGCATGTTAAAGTCATCTCGACAAGGTCACCTCTACCTCTTTAAAAGTCCTTTCCAGCCATACTTTCTCCTCATCACTAATATTGGCCAGCTCTGCACACTTCCAAATAGGCCTCTAAGTCTCTTTTTTCAGATAAAATTTCATGATAGAACTCGAGAATATGACCTTTAATCAAATTTTTGTCATCTATGATATCCCCTTCAATCTGCAGCTTATCAATCCAATTGTATCTCCTTTTAGAATTAGCTATCTTGTGAAAAACTCGGTGTTTTATCCCCATGCTTAATCCATAAAAATCTTGAATTTTGCGTCTAATGGATCTCCTCTACCTTTGCTATATCATATAATTCTTTAGCGAAACCATCTCTAGCAGCTTCTGCTTCCTCAAAGTTTATGCCATGACCAATATTTTTCTCTAGATTCATTAGCTGTTGTAGGGCTTGATCCTTTCTTGTTCCCAGGTTCACAAAAGTTACTGTATTCCACTTCTTTAAATCTTCTTTAACTTCTTAAGCTTTTTTGCTAGTACCACATCAGGTCTTCCTTGAAAATCATAGGAACTCCACTATTTTTCCACTATACTCATGAAACTCTCATATTCAACCCACACGTTTTCAAATTTAAAATACCCTTTCCTGTTCTCCCATTCTCCACTTTCCAAAATAAATGGACTATGATCTGATGCTACTCTTGGAAGCACCTTTGTTTTATAGCTTCGAAATCATCATCCCATTTGTTTGACGCCAACAATCTGTCAATTCTTGAAGCTGATAATTCAATGTTGCCTCTAAACCAACTCTATTGACCACTATGTAGGGAAGATCAATTAATATCATGTCTTTAATGTACCTTGAAATTTTTCTCATTGCCCTAGTGTTTGTTGCTCTGCCAGTCCTTTCATAATCATATCTAGTGAAATTAAAGTCACCTCCTACTACCCATGGTCACTCTTCTAATCCAGCAGCTGCTCCAAGTTCCCTCCATAAAATCTCTTTTTTTTTTTCTTTTACACGACCCATACTTTCGAGAATATAAACTTGAAGTCTGAATTTTTATCTTCTAGAAAAACACTTGCATAATGTTCTCCCAACAATTTCTCGCTACAACTCCATATTCTCTTGTCCCAAAAAACCAAAATTTTCCCACTGCTTCCAATTGCAACTCTTCCTCCTCCATTCTGATTTTTCGGTCGCACTCATGATGGAGATCGTCCCATGTGGTCGGAGTGCATTCTCTCAATAATTCTCTCAACTTTTGCAAGACTTCGATTAGGGGTGTGCATTCGGTTTTTCAGTTTGATTTCTAACTATTCGATTTTGGTTTTTGGTTTTGAAATTGCAATCCAATCCGAACCAAAATAAGTTTTGTTTGTGATTGGTTTTCTTTTTTTCGATTCGGGTTTTTTGGTTTAATTTTTCAATTTTTTCGGCTACGTCATAAAATAAAACTTTAAAACGACATACTAGAAAACATATCATTACATGTCCAAACATTAAAAAATATATAAAATCTAAATTCTAAATCATAACTTTAGTTAAAAAAAATTAACTTACAATTCAAGAAGTAGAAGTTGATGGAAGTACTATACATTAAAACTTTTAATGAGACTTTCGCAAGTGTTATGCCATAATACAAAGAGGTGCGATCATGTGGAAAGTACTAAGGCAAAAGTATGGAATTATTCAAACTCTAACATTCTTAAATAGAGATTTGTTAAGAAATAAAAATAATATATATATATATACACACACACACACACACACATACATATAGTTTTTTTTAGTTTTTTGGTTTCTATATTTTGAAATCCGAAACCAAATCAAAAAATCAAAATTTTAAAATTCTCAATCCAATTCAAACCAATTAATGAAAAAATCAAACTAAATTAAGAAAATAATTCGGTCTGGTTTCGTTTTTCGGTTTAATCCGAATAGTGCACACCCTTAACTCTGATGCATTATTGTTCAAATTATTCATAAAGACCACATGCCCATCTTTCCTCGATTCATCTTCTCCTTGTTAAACCGGTCCATGAATTCTTTATTAGTTTCATTCGATTACTGCTTGATATTTAGTGTATCCTTTACTCTCCTCTCAACATTTTAAGCCCACGTATGTGCTCTGATGAATTTTGCTTCCATCTTATTGAAGCATTCGATCTTATTTTCGGGCAACTGTGTATACCACATTTAAGCTCCTCCCCTAAGTGTTTCATGAAACTTCTTCAAATATACCGGAATTGATTTCTTCACCTGTTAGGTCGTTCGCCTGCACTGTTATCGCGAACAGGGCCATGTGATCTCTCAGATCAGTGGTCCTATCATACTTACACAAATTTTCAGGAAACTTGAATTTTTTGAGAATTGGTAGTGGAGCGGCGCTTGCCTTAAACGGCCGCTTTGAAAACAATTTCATAGTCACATCCTCTGTTAGCTTTGAAGCCCCCAAAAGTTTTCCCATAAATGACTTCGAGACTGTTTGGTCAAACTTCTAAAAACTGCTTTTTTGAGAAGTACTTTCGTAAAAGTACTTTTGGACAAAAGCTGTGTTTGGCCAACTCATTTGAGAAGCACTTCTGTCAATAGTTGAGTAATAATTTGTGTTTGGTAAAGCTTTTGAAAAAGTACTTTTGAGTGTTAAATTATGTGTAAGGACATTTAAAGACTCGCTTTACAGTTATTTAACTAGATGAATGATTTTAAACATTTATTCTCAAACACTATATTTAATTTTTTAATTTAGTTAAAAAATTTAAAAATACAGCAAACATAATTGAATATTCTATATCTATACCTTAAAAAAGATATTATTTGAGTAAATTTTTTTAATAATAGTGATGTAGATGCACGTAGAAAAAATAGTAATTAAAAAGTTAATGTACTATTTATATATTATAATCATTAGATAAAAATATATAGGGGTAATTAGGTATACAGGTATTTTTATAATGACATTTTTGGAATGATAGAAATTAAAAATAGCTTCTACTTCTACGCAAAAGCACTTTTAAGAAAAAACTACTTTTTTCAGCTTCTTTCCCACAGCAAAAAATAGATTATGCTGCTAATCAAGTGCACTTATTTTTTCCTAGTAGCTTGACCAAACACCTCGATTTTTTAAAATAAGCACTTTTAGAGAAAAATAAGCACTTTTGGATCCGTTGAAGCTTGGTAAACAGGCTCTTCATCTTCTTAAACCTCTTATCCACCGAATTATTCAGCATCATTTGCTACGTAGGCATCATCCTAGCTTTTGAAATGACAGCGGCCGGAGATCCTGAAACCACGACGGCCATACCCGACCCTCCATATCCGACTCCCACTTCAGGTCCCCCTATTAGTGCACCCTGAGGAACAGAGATCGAAATTCCTGTGGGGACTGTATTCGGGAGGGCGGGCGCTCTTTGACTTGCATAGCTAGACAGAGCTGCTAACTGTTCACTTATCTTCTCAGAATGCCTATCATGTTTTTTAATGTACTCTCTCAAAAACATATTCATATGGGTCGAAGTGTTTTCAGCCGTGGTGTCCTTACAGGGCATCTTACCACGAGGGGAATTTAATTGTGAACCGGCTGGAGTGTGATCCGGAGACTAATCCCGTTCTCACTGTGATGTTTCATCAGTAGCTTCTGCGTCTACTGGATTGTTGACCCCATCAATGGGGTTAGCAGGCGAAACACAAGTAGTGTTGGCTGGTGGGACGACTCCAGTGGTGTTTCCTTGATTATTTGCCATTGCACATGAATAATTATAATGTAAGTAAAATTAAAAACGAATCTCAAAAAAAACCATATTGCATGGGGCCCACGGTGGACACCAAATTGTATTTTCTAAAACTCGACATAGGTATTACAATTAAATTTCTAGTTAATTGAGCCACAGACGATCCTTTTGTATCAAAATCGGTTGGTTAATCCTTTAACTTACATCTAACAAAATTAATTATTTGCTTAATTCTCAATAATAAACTAAACAATAAGCAACTTGGCTATTTAATCAACAAAGATAATATTTGAGATGCAAAGATCACAGTGTAATGATCGTGTCAATGTTAACTAAATAACGCAAAAGCAATAATTAATGAAAAAAAGGAAATAACAATAAGAATGAAATAAAACAAGTAAATTTTATTGATTTTGGTAGCTTGAGCTCCAGTAAAGAGGATGAATGTCTCCTTCTTCAAAGCAAAGTCAAAGCGATGATACAGTATAATGATGGTGGCGTATCCAAAGTAGTTGTCAATTGGTCTTACAACAGAGTATGAGTACAATATTTTACGTCAAATTTACAATGGGGAATTTTGGGGGGGGGGGGGGGGGGTCTACTATAGTCAATGAAACCTAAACTACAAACAAAAAAAACAAAAAAAGAAGAAAAACCAATTGCCAACAAAAATATTGGTTGGTAAATTGACCAAATTTGTTGGCAAATTCGATTACCAACAAAAAATGATCGGTTACTAAAAGCTTCGTTGGTAAATTTCATCAACTAATACGAATTCGTTGGTAAATTTACCAACTAAAAATTCGTTACTTATCACCAAAAATTTTGTTAGCAATTTTTTAGTCTGGCCCTAAAATTCGTTGGTGAATTTACTAATTGACATTTTGTTGGTCTTCTGTTAGTAAGGTACTAACAGATTGAAAACGAGTTACGTAAATTTAGTTTTTCATTATTAAAATATCGTTGGTATTAGATTGGTAATTAGTAACCAAAATTAGCGTGTCTATTTTGTTAGTGACGATACTAACAGATAATAATTTGGTTGGTAATTCTGAAAGTCATTTTTTCAACATACCTTGGTAATCTGTTAGTCTGTTAGTAATATTAGTTGTGAAAATATTCTATTGGTGATTCTTTAATAATTTATCAACGAATTAGTAATTTTGTTAGAAAGTATCGTTACTTACTTCTTTATATTACACTAATAATTAGTTAGTAATTGCAGAAATAATAATATAAGAACAATTATATTGAGATAACTAAGAACAACAAAATTGAGATAGTATCGTATTACAAACTCCTTCAACTTAAAAATACAAATAAAATAAAACTAATCCAGCATGAAACTCCACTATATATATATATATATATATATATATATAGAGAGAGAGAGAGAGAGAGAGAGAGAGAGAGAGAGAGAGAGAGACGCATAT
The DNA here is from genome assembly GCA_029990575.1 of Petunia axillaris subsp. axillaris. Classification (NCBI taxonomy): domain Eukaryota; kingdom Viridiplantae; phylum Streptophyta; class Magnoliopsida; order Solanales; family Solanaceae; genus Petunia; species Petunia axillaris. The sequence continues at coordinate 21,404,174 of JARKNS010000009.1, forward strand.
ATTTTGAGGTGTACCAGAAGAGATCCAGCAACATTGCTTACAAGAGCTGGAATTCACAAAAGGGGAGCTGCCAATTAGATATTTGTGAATGCCTCTGAGCTCCAAAAGAGTCATTATTGTGCAATGCCAACCTTTATTGGAGAAAATCCTAGGCAGAATCAAATCCTGGACAACAAGATTTTTTCATATGCTTGCAGAATTCAGTTGATTAAAAATGTTCTGTTTTCTATTCAAGTCTTCTTGTCCGAAGTGTTTGTACTACCAAAGAAGGTACTGAAGTTATTCAGGCTTTGTGTAGACATGAGTTTCTATAGATATGGGAAGCTAAGGCATTAAAGAAAGCTCTCATTTCTTGTGAGAGACTGTGTAGTCTAAAAGTAACAGGGGGATGAATATCCTAAATGTCTAAATCTGGAACCAAGATGTCATATGTAAGCTTCTCTGGAATCTATGCAAAAAGAAGAAAAAACTGTCCGTACTGTTTGCATAATTATTATGGGAAGAGGACTAGCATATGGGATGCTAAGCCTCAAAATGCTTCTTGGGTAATGCAAAAAGTTCTTAAAGCCAAGAAGTACTTTATACAAGTGGTCTACCAAGAAGAGGATGTGAAAGCTATGGAACATTTCACAATTTAGTATATGTACTAGAAGCTAAGAGGTCCACTCAATTAAGTGAGCTAGAGAAGATTGACTTGCAATAACCAAGGGTACCGTAAGTGGATCTTCATCATGTTTTTTGCTATTGATATTTGGCGATATATGCCTATATTTTCTTAATATTTACCTAAATTTGTAGTACTTTGCCTGTTTCTTTTAGGTGATACATATGATTTTTGCACTCATTTTTCGTAATATTGCTTGTAGGGCGTGAACGACTGCAAACTGAACAAAAATGGATACAAACAAGTAAAGAGTTGATGAACATAACAAAATGTGGGATATGGTATTAGAAGGAAAGGCTATGGTGCAAGCTGTAGATCTGTCACAACTTCAGACTATGGAATGCTGTCTTCCAAGCGACGTCTTCAGTATAGCTTGCAACATCAAGATACTATTTCGCAAGCGACGCTCAGAGCATAGCTTGAAGTTCAGCGAACCCAACTTTTCCAACTTAGTCTAGGAGTTGGTTTAACTTAGTTTAGTATTTTGTAAACAAGATAAATACTTTATTATTTCATTATTTTGAGGGAGAGGCCAGATTTTGGAGCAACTATTGAGTTCCTAACACATTGAACCAAGGGTTTAATTCTTTTACATCATCTATTACAATATTCAATCTATTTTCTATGAATTGTTGTGTTGTTATTATTAATATGTGTAGCTAAACCTACTGTTCTAGGGTTAGAGAAAATACATGAAGGTTGATGTTTGAAAGTTGATTTCGATATATTGATTTACCATTATAGATTGTTTATTCTTTCTTGAGCCTAATTGTTTGGTTATTGAGGCATGATAATTGAACACTATTTACGGTTCACAAGTTGAACTCGACAGAGAGAACTTGTGAACACACATAAGAAAGAATATGACTTGATTGTGAACGTGGGCATCAGGAAATCGATTTGCAGGTAGGATAGACATATACCTATTCGCCTTGCTCAGCTAAATACAACGTTCTTTAATTCATGCATGTAACTTAATTCTATAGAAATATAGGCGTTAAAGTAGTTTGCATAGAGTCGTGAAGAATCGACAGGTTTTCACGAATATATTTAAGCTGTTAGTCAGAAATCTAGGAAATCAAGAAGTAGAATCAACTGGAAAACTCAACTGGATTGTTCGTCGCTCTAGCTCTGAACCGTTTCTCTCTTATTGATAACAACTCACAAATTGCTCTCGATTACTTGACTTCATTACTCGCTTTTAATTATTGTTTGCTTAGTTAGTATAAAAATTACAACCATCATCGAAAAAGATCCCTGGATAGTTTGTAGGAAATTGTTTACTAGAATTCAGTTATTAACACTTGTCCTCATGGGAACGATACTCAGCTTATCACTTTATTATTTGTTAACCACGTATACTTGCATGTGCGTTTGGGAGTAACAATTTTTTGGCACCGTTGTCGGGGACTAAATAATTGATTGCTTTCTTTTTAAACGATTTATTATTTTCTATTCAGGTTTAATTTTTGTTTTGAGTTTTTTGTGCTGTTTCAGGTAATAGGTCTTGAATGCGAAAGAACAAAAAGGACGAACCACTTGAACATTTTGATCCTGAACCTGAAAGGACCTTATAGAGGTTGAGGAGAGAAGCAAGAGACCATAAAGCACTTGCACTTGTACTTTCTTCCTTACCAATAGAAATGGCAGAAGAACGAGCTTTAGCTGTGCGAGATGTTGCTCTTCCCAGTTTGGAGGGAGTAGCCTCTAGCATTGTTAAGCTTGAAATTACTGGACATTTTGAGATCAAGCCCAGCATGATACAACTGCTGCATGCGACTGGGCGATATGCTGGATTACTACATGAGGATCCACAACAACATATCCAGAATTTCTTGGAGATTAGTGACACATACACACCAGCAGGCGTCTCAACTGATTATGTTCGATTGATACTCTTCCCGTTTTCATTGATTGGGGCAGTAAGGAAGTTGTTAAAGGCTGAAAAGCCAAAAGCCTGGGTCAATCACAACTTTTGATGACTTAACTAAGAAATTTTGGCTAAATTTTATCCATCTGCCAAAATAGCTAGAATAAGGAGTGAGATTATGTCTTTCAGACAAAGAGACGGAGAATCCTGGTATTGAGCCTGGGAGAGATTCAAGTGATTGTTGAGAGATTGCCCACACCACAACCAGTCTAATGAGGTGTTGGCCCATACTTTTGTGGAAGGTTTGAATGCTCATACCAAGATCGTGATGGATGTTGCTGCTAGAGGCCAAGTCTTGGCCTTGAATTTTAATTAGATTTATGAATTGCTGGATAAATTTTCTCAGAGCAGTCCTGACTAGCAAGGTGATGGTAGATCTCCAAGTCAAAAAGCTGCTGGAATACTTCAATTGGATGTGGTTTCAGCATTGAATGCAAAGATGGATGCCATAGCTAATCAAATCAATAAACTATCATTGCCACAAACTCAGCAACAAGTGCAACCAATTCAACAAGTTTTCTATGAGGTATGTGGAGAGGATCATGCTACCGAGGTTTGCCCCTCTAATCCATAGTCAGTTTATTACGTGGGAAATCAAAACAGGTATCAGGCTCATAATCGGAATCAGTTTGCTAATAGCTACAATCCTAATGGGCGAAATCATCCAAATTTCTCTTGGGGTGATAACCAGGCTACTCAAGGTAAAATGAGATCTCAAAATAACTATTAAAATTCACAACCTCAGGCTCAACCACAGCAGCCGATCAGTTCAGTTGAAGATTTGCTAAATCAAATGTTGGCAGGTCAATAGAGAATTATAGCGGACAATGCAGCTCAGGCACAGGCTATAAAAGATCTTACTAATTCACAAAAAGACCTTGAACGCCAAATGGGTCAGCTAGCTGGAGCACAAAATACTAGACCATGTGGTGCCTTGCCAAGTAACACAGAGAAGAATCCTAAAGAACTTGTGCAAGCAGTTACTCTGAGGAATGGAAGAGCTCTAGAAGAAGTGCCTCCAAAGCCGAGGAAGCCTATTGGTGAACTGGAGCCGAATACTAAAAAAGAAGCTGAGAAAGAAGATGAAAAAGTGGTAGAGAAGCAGCCTGGACTTGATACTATCAAACCACCACCACCTTTCCTTCAAAGGCTCCAAAAGCATAAAGTAGATGCAGCTTGCAAGAAATTTTTGTAGATCTTGAGTCAGATACAAGTTAATATTCCTTTAATGGAACTTTTGCAAGATGATCCAAAATACGCTAAGTAAATCAAGGATATTGTGTCAAATAAAAGGAGACTGACCGAGTTTGAGACAGTCGCACTTACTAGAGAGTGCAGTTCTAGAGTGAGAAGTAAACTTCCCTAAAAATTGAAAGATCTTGGAAGCTTCACTATTCCTATACAAATTAGGAAGCATGAGGTTGGACGAGCTTTATGTGACTTAGGCACTAGCGTAAATTTAATGCCATCATCGGTGTTTAGAAAGCTAGGTCTGGGTGAACCAAGACCAACCACAGTGACCCTGCAGTTAGCTGACTGATCTTTGACATGTCTCGAGGGAGTTATTGAAGATGTTCTTGTACAAGTAGGCCAATTTATCCTTCCTGTTGGTTTCATTATCTTGGATTATGAGGCTGACCAAGAGGTTCCCCTCATCTTGCGAAGAGTATTTTTGGCTACTGTTGATACTGTGATCCGAGTTAGAGCAGGGAAGATGATCATGAGGGTGAATAGTGAAGAAGCTGTGTTTAATGTGTTCCAAGCTACTCAACTTCCATCCCACTATGAAGAATTATCTATGGTGAAGGTGGTGGATAGGGAGTTAACTGCCTCTGAAAAATCATTCCTGGCGTCTAACGATGACCCTCTTGACAAAGCATTACTGTATGAAGATGATGTACTTAATGACGAGGAAACTGAGGAATACAAGAAAATTCTCAACATGGAGTGTCAATATGTTCCAGGGTGGAAGAAGTTTGAGGAACTCAATAGACTGCTGACATTAGCTCCTGTTAAACTGTCTATTAAGCTCCTGTTCTTGAAATTAAACCTTTACCTGCTCATTTACGTTAAGCTTACTTGGGTGAGGATAATACCTTGCATGTAATCCTTTCTTCTTTGTTGTCTGATACGCAGGTTGAAAAGGTTTTAAGGGTGTTGCGAGAGCGCAAGAGGGCAATTGGATGGACCATTGCGAATATAGAGGGATTAGTTGTTCTTTTTGTATGCATAAAATTTTATTGGAGGAAGGCCACAAGCCAAGTGTTGAGTAGCAAAGAATGCTTAATCCAGTCATGAAGGAGGTTGTGAAGAAGGAAATATCAAGTGGCTTGATGCTGGAATTATTTTTCTAATCTCTGTCAGTAATTAGGTGAGTCCAATCCAATGTGTTCCAAAGAAGGGAGGTATGACGGTAGTGATGAATGAGCCGAATGAATTGATTCCTACAAGAACAGTCACAGGGTGGCGAATTTGCATTGATTATAGAAAACTAAACAAAGTCACCAGAAAAGATCACTTTCCATTTCCTTCATTGATCAGATGTTGGACAGACTAGCGGGGCATGAATATTACTGTTTCCTAGATGGATACTCGGGCTACAACCAGATTGTGATAGCACCAGAAGATCAGGAGAAGACGACATTTACATGTCCTTTTGGCACCTATGCCTTTAGAAGGATGCCGTTTGGACTATGTAACGCGCCTGGTACTTTTCAGAGATGCATGATTGCTATTTTCTTTGATATGGTGGAAAAATTTGTTGAGGTATTCATGAATGACTTCTCAGTCTTTGGTGATTCTTTTGATGACTTCTTGAAGAACTTAGAAGCTGTGCTTAGCCGATGTAAAGAAACCAACTTGGTACTTAACTAGGAAAAGTGCCACTTTATGGTTCAAGAAGGCATTGTACTTGGACATAAGGTATCAAAGCAAGAGATCGAGGTTGACAAAGCAAAGGTTGAAGCAGTTGAAAAGTTACCACCACCTATTTATGTTAAGGGAGTGCGTAGTTTCTTGGGACATGCAGGGTTTTATAGGCGGTTCATTAAGGATCTTTCGAAGATAGAAAATCCCATGTGCAAATTGTTACAGAAGGATGCAAAGTTTGAATTCGATAACGCCTGTCTGAAGGCGTTTGAAAAGCTGAAAAAGAGGTTGGTGACTGCACCAATTATTATTGCTCCTGTTGGGGCTGTTCTCGGGCAGAGAAAGGGTAGAATTTTTCACTCTATATATTATGCAAGCAAGACCATTGATGCTGCTCAATCCATTTACACTACCACCGAGAAGGAGTTGCTGGCTGTTGTTTATGCTTTTGATAAGTTCAGATCTTACTTGGTTGGCACTCGGGTTATCATTTACACTGATCATGCTTCAATCTGGTATGTATTTTAGAAGAAAGATTCCAAGCCGCGACTGATTTGTTGGGTTCTTCTACTCCAAGAGTTTGATGTTGAGATCCAAGATCGAAAAGGGTCCGAGAATCAAGTGGTCGATCACTTGTCGAGGTTGGAAGATAGAAAACATGTAGATGAAGGGCCTGATATAAATGAAGTTTTTCCAGACGAGCAACTTTTTTCTCTATAGATAACCGAGGTGCCCTAGTATGCAGATGTTTATCCACCTGATGCTACCGCTGAACAGAGGAGGAAACTCCTCCATGAGAGCAGATTTTACGTCTGGGATGAGCCGTACTTGTATAAAATTGGCCGGACCAATTGGCGAGGAGATGTATTCCAAGTGAGGAAGTCAAGTCTGTGTTGCAAAGCTATCGTTCCTCTCCCTATGGTGGTCATCATAGTGGTGATAGAACAGCTGCGAAGGTGCTTCAGTCGGGGTTCTTTTGGCCCACTCTATTCAAGGATGCTCATGCCTTTGTCAAACAGTATGATCGCTGCCAGAGAACTGGTAATATCTCGAGGCGTCACGAAATGCCTTTGAGTAATATCCTAGAGATTGAGTTGTTTGATTGTTGGGGAATTAATGTTATGGGTCCATTTCCACTGTTCAATGGCAACAAATATATCCTTGTAGCAGTCGACTATGTGTCGAAATAGGTGGAGGTTGTTACACTCCCAACTAATGATGCGAGTGTGGTAGTCAAGTTCTTGAAGAAGAATATTTTTACTCATTTTGGGACACCACGGGCAATCATCAGTGATGAAGGTACGCATTTTTATAATCGATTATTCAATAAACTTTTTGTTTAAGTATGTGGTGCGTCACAAGGTAGCTACTACTTATCATCCCCAAACTAGTGTGCAAGTGAGGTGTCGAATAGAGAGATAAATCAGATTCTGAGAAAATTTTTAGCGCTTCGAGGAAGGATTGGTCTATGAAGCTTGACGGCGCTCTTTGGGCCTATAGAACGGCATTTAAAACGCCCATTGGAACCTCAACTTATAGGTTGGTTTATGGTAAGGCCTATCATTTGACTGTCGAGTTAGAACATAAGGTGTATTGGACAATTAAAAAGCTCAATTTGGATATGGACTTAGCGGGTGAAAAGAGAATGCTTCAGTTGCACGAATTAGATGAAATCCGTTTTGAAACAGCTTCGGTTAGTTGTTTTGGAAGTTAGGACTCCGATTGGCATGACAATAATTTTAAAATATTCGTAAGGTCCATTGAGACTTATCTGTAAAATTTGAGCTAAATCAGACCTCGTTTTGTAGGCATCGGAATAAGGTTTCAGTTTTTATTATTGATAAATATTAAAAAGAGATTTTTGAGCTCGGTTATGGCGAACGAGCTCCGATTCGAAATCCATAAGCGCCGTTGGGTTCGTATGATTATTTATAACTTTGTGAACTTTCGAAAGTTAAATTCGAGGTTGTTCGGCTAGTTTCCGCTAAAATGCCGAAAGTTAAATAATTTGACTTTTTTCCATTTAATTTGCATATTGAGTTACGGGAGTCCGATTTGAGATCCGCCTTAGCAAGTGTGTTACATATATTTTGTATAACTTGTATGCAAAAGTTGGAATTATTTTGAATATCATAGGGTACCGTTTTAATTTTCGTTAAGAAAATAAAATAAAATAAAAGAAAACAAAAGAAAATGAAAAAAAAGGAAAAGACAAAAGAAAGAAATGGAGTCGATGGGTAAAGCTAAGGACGAAATGAACAGAAACATAAGAACAGAAACAATAACTGAACAAAACGAAAAAGGAAAAGAGAAGCAGAAACGAATTTGTGAGAAACGCAGCAAATAAAAATGCTAGAAAATGAGAAAAGAGTCGGAAAAAGATAGAATTTTCACCCCGAAACATTCAGGTATTGATGTTCATTCATTATTTGTGTTTATTATGTGTATTTGAGTATATTCTAACGGTAAAAATTGGTATATTAGATATCGTTTTAATAAGTTCAACTAATGGTTTAAAGGGTCAATTGGACCCCGATAATGAAATTGATTATATACTCGTACTCAGTGAGTTATGGGCAACATATAAATATAATTTATTTAGGGTTTGGTTATGTGACCTTAAACCATGTATATAGGTCTGGCCTGCGTATTGCGTATGCAAATAGGGTATCGGTTCCTAACCGGATTGCCCTAAGATGTGAGGAATGAAGCCTTTTGGCCTAATTTGATATATTTTTCTTCTTATTGAATAGAGTAGGATCGTTTGGAAATGAAACTAAAGGATAAAGCGGTTGTTGATTAGCAATGCTAATTTTTGGAAGAGGTAAGTATTTATATCTATTTCTTTGGAGGCACCTGGCCTCGTGGATTTTCTACCACGTGTTCCTTACGTGTGTAGCTTCCAATAGGTGTACTCATTACGCCTTAGCTTTAGATTTACGTTGTATATTATATGTTATGTCATGTTGTTGGTATTGCATTGAGAATCGGAGCATTGTACTCTGGCTGTGAGTTGGCATCTGCTTCCCAGCTGTTGATGAGAGTCCCGCACCGGTGAAGGGTTTATTATTGCATCATATTACATTCGTATGCATTATATGTCATTCGTATGCATTATATGTCATTCATATACATTACATTGCATATCATATCGGGTGCAGGAGTATTCCGCCCGAGGAGAGTGCAGGAGTATTCCGCCTCTGGTTTACATTTTATCGGGTGCAGGAATATTCCGCCCCAGGAGAGTGTAGGAGTATTCCGCCTCTGGTTTATATCATATTGGGTGCTGGAGTATTCCGCACCACGAACAGGAGTATTCTGCTCTTATGTCAGATACTGAGTGCAGGAGTATCCTGCCTCAGCTTTACATTATATCGGGTGCAGGAGTATTCCGCTCCAGGATAGTGCAGGAGTATTCCGCCTCTAGTTTATATTATCTCAGGTGCAGAAGTATTCCGCCCCAGGAGCAGGAGTATTCCGCTCCAATGTGTTATCAGATTGGATTCCCCTCGAATGTAGGAGTATTCCGCTTCGAGATGGGATTACGAGCACATGTGACCCTTTGCGTCATATTTCATTTCATTTCATTTTATTTTATACCATTGTGTAGACTTGTAGTACATGACTACTGTTCTGCTTATACGTGCATTGCTTATTTGTTGATATGTTCTGGCTCGTTTTCCTGGTTGAGTTTATGGTTTCATACGTATTTCCGGTTATTATCTTGCTCTGCCTTTTATATAATTTAAATAAGAAGAATTTGGTTATCTGTTTATTTTCTCCCTGGCTAGCTATCCTATTCTTTGAGGTGGCTAGTCTGCCCCACTTATTGAGTCCTTTTAACTCACCCTTGTTTGTTGTTTATTTCTTATCTATATATCTTGTTTTGGCAGGTTCGCTCCAGGATGAAGTTCACCACGTTGTGAAGGAGCGAAGACGACTTCTGCTGTCAGGGTGAGCCAGCTTTTATTCCGGATGGCCACCAGTTTTGTGTTTATTATTTCAGTTGCATTTTGCTCCCTTCAGGAGGTATCTGTCTTCTTTCTTACTCTTAGATGTCTAGTCTGGATAGACCTAAACCTAGTATGTTGGGTAGTCAGTGGTAATTTCTTTTGTACAGCTTAAAGGTATCAGTATGTCTGTATTTTTTTTAAGTCTTGTCCTTATTTATGAACTGTTATATTTATTTTCCTAATTTAATTGGTAAGGGTTCGCCTGACGGGTCTAGGGGAGGATATCGAGTGCCCGCACGGCCTAACCGGATTCCGGGTCATGTCAGTTGGTATCAGAGCCCGGTTTAGAGTCTATTCATACTAAGACAGTGTCTAGTAGAGTCTCGCTGATGGGTGCGTAGACGTCCGTACTTATCTACGAGAGGCTATGATGGCATTTAGGAAGTTTCACTTCCTTCTTTTCTGATCATGCGTCGGTCTGGGATGTAAAAGTATTTTTGTTAATTCCTTCATGGTAATTGTGAACCCTCATGCGATAAATCAGCAAACGGTATGAGTTAAAGACGAAGTAGTCTAGCCTGGGGCTAGCACTGACGAAGCCCCGAGAGTTTTGATCGTGCTGACAATCTAGTTACGAAGGCCCCAGCTGTACGAGCTCGCGATGCGCAAGGGAGCAGGGCCTTGTGGTTCCCTTGGCTCTCTACGATGCTTTTACGAGAATCTTGGCGACACAGATACCGTAAGAACCTATTATTCGCTAGGCAGTCTATCAGGTTGACGCATGTGCAGATGTTCGGTCTCAGGGAGCTCCTATTTCAGTTCTTAATATTTCTGCAGTAAATTATGTTCGGGAGACAACATGTGTTGTACCTCTAGTTATTCTGGCTGGTTAGTTAGCCTATGTAATGGCTCGGTCCGAGTGTCTGAAGAGGTTGCATTATTTTACGCGGTTGAACCTTCCGATATTCTAAAGAAATGCATCAGATAAACCTCATGATTCTTTTTAAAATAAAATGATGTCAGTGTATCTTTCAGGCTTTTGATTATATCGAGCGATATGGTGTTGATTATTCTGCTTTCCAGTTTCAAGGTCCATCCCTGGATTGGTGGACCGCTCTCTTATCAGCTAACTTGGTTCCATTTTTCTTCTAGATTCATGGAAAAGTTCCTTTCGAGTAGCGAGCGAGATGAAAAGTGTTGCCAGTTTTAGTGTATTGGACAGGGTAGCCTGTCGGTTAGCCTGTTGGTGTTTCAGAGTATGAGATTGAATTCTATAGAATGGCTGAATATGCATTAAAACTAGTCCATGAGCCTTTCGAGAGATTCAAAGATTTATTGATGACTTTTTCTCCTTCCCAGATGGCTCGAAAAATTTAGGCTAGGACTTTCTTTGATGTAGTTGTTGATATTGCTCAGAGATGTTAGACATACCATAAGTTAGAACCAGAAGAGTTAGAGCGGGAGAGCAAGAAATCCTATGGCCCTGGTAGGCACCATACCTCTTTTGGAGTTAAGAGTTCGGATTGTTTTAGGAGGTTACTTGCCAGGTTATCTCAGCTTGTAGAGCGTAATTCTCAGAGTGCGGGGGTAGTTCATCAAGATTAGACTCATCTTTCTCTTTGTAGCTTTCCACAATCTACCCAGCTCCCATATTCAGCAAAAAGGTGATATCATTGTCGTGCGTCTGATTATCCTTTGAGGAGTTTTCCTGTTATCATTGTCGTGAGTCTGGTTATCCTTTGAGGAGTTTTCTTCTGCTCTGGAAAGTAGGCAGTCGTCCTTTCTCTCGTCATCAGGTACCTGCACAGTCGTAGGGGATTTTATTTAGATCTCAATCAGCCAGAGAGAAGCCACCATCCAGTAGAGGTCGAGAGCGCGGTGGTAGTGATTCTTCTGGAAGTAATTATCAGGGTGGCGGCCCAGCTCAGCTGCAGAGGCAGTTCTATGAACTACCAGTTTGGCAGGATGTTGAGGTATCCGAAGTAGTAGACCCATGTATTTCTTCTTCCCTTATAAATGAGTAAGATTTGATCCTTCCGATTAATCTCGAATTCGTTTATCTTATCATGTTTCCATGGTCTCCTGGGATGTTGTTTCTATTAAGAAGTGGTTGCGGTAGAGGGGTGGGCTTCTAGTATGATTTATTCAGGGCATTTGTGAGGCCCTACTAATTTATCTGGTTTAAATTTGAGATATTTGTGAGTGAGTGTCGCTATTGTCTGCTTGGCATCTTGTCGTGCCACCTTCTATTATTATGCCAAATTAGTTTACCTTTCTTCTCAGAATTCCGTGTTGGTTGGATTATGGGATCTAGTTCATCACCATCGGAGAGTGTCATTGTTTCTTCAGGTGTAAAGTGCTTAGTAAGTAATATTCGATCTATGTATCTCCTATTGGTTTAAAACACTAGTAAAGTCATGCTATCTCATGAGCTTATCTGGGTTATAAAAGGTTTTTCTAGTAAATTGTTAGAGTTTCCTTCTTATTGGGAGATTAAATTGGCATAGATGTTGTTCCATAAAGCTCATTTAATGTCTATTTATTCAATTGCGATTCTTTGGCTAGCCTGACTCGGAAGTAGTCTAGCTCTAGTAGCCAAGCAATAAGAAGATGAGCTTCCTGAAGTTCTAATTATTTCTATCCTCGGTCAATTACCATTTCTTCCTCGTCCGGAAAATAGTGAGTTTGGGCGGTTAGTAGCCGCTTGTGATATTCCCTGTGTTCAGCCAGAATGCGTGTCAAGGTAGCCAGGTAAGCACGTTGTTGTGTTTTAAAGTTGCAAAGGGTAATGAGAAGTGTCATTTGACCCCCTGAATTGAGCTATCGAGCGGTGATGCTTATGAAAAAGATATGGAGTTGTGAACTCGAGAGTTGCAGCTGTTTGGCAACTCGAAAGGGTAGTTGGTAGCTTAGGTCTGCCTACGTTCAGCTTTTAGCTAAATCTTCTTTAGTCCAGCAGACTGTGCAAGGATGGGTATTCCTATTCAAATAGCTGAATGAGTTTGTACTTTAAGTGGAGGAGTCTTTCTCAAAATACTGAATGCTAATACTAAATCTCTAAGGCATTGATACCACTTTTGTCACGACCCAACCTAAGGCCACGACAGAAACCTACAATGAGTGTCCATCATTGCTAAACCCACTAATAATCTATTAATACTAGAGATAAGCTGGCAGCCTGATCATATATACGTACCTATCTGCTGAAAGCATAAAGTCTGGAAAGATGATACGATTTTAACTTGCTGGCAATTAGAACACTGAGCCACAAATTCTGCTATATCACACTTCATTCCGTCCCACCAATAAATCTGTTTAAGATCATGGTACATCTTAGTTGAACCTAGATGAATAGTGTATTTGAAATAATGTGCCTCTATCATAATCAGTCCACGTAAATCTGCAACATCAGGGACACAAAGTCTATCTTTATACATGAGAATACCGTTAGTAGTAACCCTGTATTGTGACTCCGATTTTCTTCTGGCTATCTATTTGTATTTACCTAGAACTGGATCCTCATACTGACACTATTTTAATTCATGAAAGTTAAGAGTTAAAGGTCTAGTGCAGCTTGTCGTCCATCCATCATTGGCATATCTCTTTCACACCTCAACTTTTTGAGAAGTTACTTTAGCGTTATAAGTATACATGTAATCAACTTTGTTGCTGGTATTCCGCCTCAGCTCATGGTCCAACTACATGTCACTTTTATTTTCACTTTTTCAAGTCATAATATTTCCAATTCAAAGACAACACCTTGAAATAGATATTCAGTCTGAAGATGATTCCTAGTTTGCGTCATACTATCCAGTAGTATTTGCATGATCTGTATCCTTATATGATAGACTCTGTTCAGATGAACTTTTGACATACATTAGGATATAAGTAACTACATTCCCACAAGGAGCTTGCGGAACAACACTAACATCAACTGAGGTGTTGCATAGTGCGTTCGTAAAATAATACAGCTTGCATCAAATCTTCTATAGTGTGTAGTGACAAGGTACCTCAAAAGCTCCCCTATTGCATCAATTATGAGCTAATTCTTAGTTCCATCGACTTGTTCTATATCGAAAGGTATATCGAAGAAGTAATTGTCGGCTGAATCATATTAATACATCCAAAGTTCCGTGTATCTTTGTTTCGAAAATGTAGAACTCTCCTCTCGTGATCGAGAAAGGATCTTCTTAGTCAGAATAATCTGGGCAATAGTGTTATCATATTATCCAGATATGTTTTATTCCAAGAATTCGGAGTTCGTGTTATAATTCTGATTCTGCAGTCATGAGATAATGTCTGTGGAGTAGCTTATGAAGGTCGCGCAAGTTCTTTTGTTATCTGTGCGAATTTTTCTTTGGACTTAGACTCGTTCGAGAACGAACAAGAATTTAAGTGAAGGAGGATGAAACGACCTCGGTTAGTCGTTTCGGAAGTTAGGACTCCGATTGGCATGCCAATAATTTTAAAATATTCGTAAGGTCCATTGAGACTTATCTGTAAAATTTGAGCTAAATCAGACCTTATTTGGTAGGCATCGGAATAAGGTTTCAAATTTTATTATCGATATATATTAAAAAGAGATTTTCGAGTTCAGTTTTGGCGAACGAGCTCCGACTCGAAATCTGAAAGCTCCGTTGGGTTCGTATGATTATTTATGACTTTTGTGAACTTTCGAAAGTTAATTTTGAGGTTGTTCGGCTAGTTTTTGCTAAAATACCGAAAGTTAAATAATTTGACTTTTTTTCATTTAATTTACATATTGAGTTTCGGGAGTTCAATTTGAGATCCACCGTACCAAGTGTGTTACATATATTTTATATAACTTTTTTGCAAAACATGGAATTATTTCGAATATCATAGGGTACCGTATTAATTTTCGTTAAGAAAATAAAATAAAATAAGATAAAATAAAATGAAATGAAAAAAAAGGGAAAAGACGAAAGAAATAAATAGAGTCGGTGGGGGTCCTTAGCTTAAAACTAAGGACGAAATGAACAGAAACATAAGAATAGAAACAATAATTGAACAAAACGAAAAAGGAAAAGAGAAGCAGAAACAAAAACGCGAGAAACGCAACAAATAAAAATGCCAGAAAATGAGAAAAGAGCCGGAAAAAGATAGAATTTTCACCTCGAAACATTCAGGTATTGATGTTAATTCATTATTTGAGTTTATTACGTGTGTTTGAATATATTCTAACAGTAAAAATTGGGATATTAGACATCGTTTTAACAAGTTCAACTAATGGTTTAAAGGGTCAATTGGACCCCGATAATGAAATAGATTATATATTTGTACTCAGTGAGTTATGGGCAACATATAAATATATTTTATTTAGGGTTTGGTTATGTGACCTTAAACCTTGTATATAAGCCTGGCATGCGTATTGCGTATGCGAATAGGGTATCAGGTTCCTAACCGGATTGCCCTAAGATGTGACGAATGAAGCCTTTAGCCTAATTTGATATATATTTCTGCTCATTGAATAAAGTGGGATCGTTTGGCAATGAAACTAAAGGATAAAGCGGTTGTTGATTAGCAATACTAACTTTTGGAAGAGGCAAGTGTTTATATCCATTTCTTTGGAGGTACCTGGCCTCGTGGATTTTCTACCATGTGTTCCTTACGTGTGTAGCTGCCGACAGGCGTACTCATTACGCCTTAGCTGTGGATTTACGTTGTATATTATATGTTATGTCCTGTTGTTGGTATTGCATTGAGAATCTGAGCATTGTATCGGCAGGAGTATTCCGCCTCTGGTTTTTATCACATAGGGTGCAGGAGTATTACGCCTCTGGTTTATATCATATAGGGTGCAGGAGTATTCTGCCTCTGGTTTATATCATATAGGGTGCAGGAGTATTCCGCCCCACAAGCAGGAGTATTCCGCTCTTATGTCAGATACTGAGTGCAGGAGTATTCCGCCTCAGCTTTACATTATATTGGGTGCAGGAGTATCCCGCCCCAGGAGAGTGCAGGAGTATTCCGCCTCTTGTTTATATTATATCGGGTGCAGGAGTATTCCGCTCCAATTGGTTATCAGATTGGATTCCCCTCGAATGCAGGAGTATTCCGCTTTGAGATGGGATTACGGGCACATGTGACTCTTTGCTTCATATTTCATTTGATTTCATTTCATTTCATCTCATTTCATTTTATTTTATTTCATACCATTGTGTAGACTTGTAGTACATGACTACTGTTCTGCTTATATGTGCATTGCTTATTTGTTGATATGTTTTGGCTCGTTTTCCTGGTTGAGTTTATGGTTTCTTACGTGTTTCCGGTTATTATCTGGCTCTGCCTTTTTATAATTTAAATAAGAAGAATTTGGTTATCTGTTTCTTTTCTCCCTAGCTAGCTATCCTATTCTTTGAGGTGGCTAGTCTGCCCGACTTATTGAGTCTTTTTGACTCACCCTTGTTTGTTGTTTTTTTCTTGTCTATCTATCTCGTTTCGGCAGGTTCTCTCCAGGATGGAGTTCACCATGTTGTGAAGGAGCGAAGACGACTTCAGCTGTCAGGGTAAGCCACCTTTTATTCCGGATGGCCACCGGTTTTGTGTTTATTATTTCAGTTGCATTTTGCTCCCTTCAGGAGGTATCTGTCTTCTTTCTTACTCTTAGATGTCTACTCTGGATAGCCCTAAACCTAGTATCTTGGCTAGTCAGCGGTAATTTCTTTTGTACAGTTTAAAGGTATTGGTATGTCTGTGTTTTTTTTTTAAGTGTTGTCCTTATTTATGAATTGTTATATTTATTTTCCTAATTTAATTGGTAAGGGTTTGCCCGACGGGTCTAGAGGAGGATGTCGGGTGCCCACACGACCTAACCAAATTCAAGGTCGTGTCACGTTTCCACGCGTACGAGAATGAAAAATTGTATAAGGAACGGACAAAAAGATGGCACGATAAGCATATTGAGTCTCATCAATTTGAGCCGGGCCAACTGGTGTTGTTGTTTAATTCTAGATTGAAGCTATTTCCTGGGAAGTTGAAGTCTAGATGGTCGGGTCCTTTTGAGGTAGTTCGTCATACGGCACATGGAGCGGTTGAGTTAAGAGCCCCGGATTCCGAGAAAACATTCTTAGTAAACGGGCAAAGAGTTAAGCACTATTGGGGAGGTTTGATGGATCGTCATACATCCGTTACATTGCGAGAGCCGTGAATTGGAATCATTGTGCAACGATGTTAACTAAGGCGCTTCTCGGGAGGCAACCCGAGCCTTGTATGTAAACGTGAAAATAAAAAGAAATAAACATATACAAAAATAAAAATACAAAAGGAGTCGTGCCGCGACGTGAAATCAACCGCTGGTTGGGAGGTAACCTAATTTTTATTGTTTTAGTTGTTTTTATTTATGCAATATTACGTAATTCTTTGTGTCATTTTTGTAGGGCTCGGGAAATTCGGCGTGTGAATTACGTGCTGGAAATAGTGGCAGAACCACTTAGGCGAGGAGTTGTTGAAGTTTGAGGAACAGTCCATAGCATTTTTCAAAACGAGGAAACGACCTGTTAAGCATCGTTTTACATATAGCCTATAGAAAAATTGACTTCAGAATTTCCAAAGTGATCAAATAAGCGTCGCTTCTCCTATCGCAGCTTGTGAAATAGAAAACACCAAAAATTGGAAGCGATCTTCACGCGTCGCTTAGCTCACAACTTTTAGAAAATGCTTCAAACGCGTTAGCCGCGATCATTACAGCGTCGCATCAGAAATCGCAGCCACAGAACGTTGCTCCGGATTTGGCGAATGCGATTTCCACAGCGTCGCCTCGGATATACCTGTGTACTGTCGCAACACTTAGAATTTTTTATAGTCCAAATCTTCGTCAAAACAGCAGAAGTGACGCGTGCAGCATCGCTCGGAGTGAAACAGAAAGTCTGAAACTTGGAAAGCGATCGTCAAGCGTCGTTTAGCTCATCGCTGATCAGGTAAGTTTAAAAAATTTTGTAGGTTGACCCGGTTTCGACCCGTTGACCCGTGAAATCAAACTTAAAATACAATATTCCCATTCCCTCTTCCCTTTGGTTTAAATATAAAACTAACAGAGTAAAGCACCTAAGGCGAATCAAAACAACGCTTCCTCTTTCTTTGATCAACTGATCCATCCTCCTCACAATTGCTCTGGTAAGTTTCTGTTTCTCTTCCTCGCTCTCGCTGCTGAAACCACGGTGTGGCACTCCCTTCGTCCCTTTCCTTTAACTCTAGTCATGAGTTGTGTATGCTGAATCTTATGAACCCTTGTCGGGTTATGATTGAACTCTGGTTACTTTATACTGGTATCTGTAAAGTGATCTCCCATAAAATTTGGGAGGGTTGTCTCTTTCTAAGTATCCGTGAAACTGAAGTTCAACATTAACGCACACAAAATGTTCGACATAATTCCACAGTGAAGAAAATCTTAAAACTTTGTGAATTCTTGAGTAGCATAGTTAAATAAAGGCATGAACTGCAGAACTTGATGTCCGAATGATTGAATTGATCACTTGTGATGCCAAACTTGCTTGATCACGATTTATTTATGCCATAGGGCACTGTTGCGCGCTATATGTATTGAGGTGTACTTATTCCCTTCCCTGCTGTATTTGTCCTTTGATTAATTCATGTCAATTAGTTATTTACATGTAGTCTTAATCGTTGTAGTATAGTTAGAAGTAAGTGTGGGATTATTCCTAAACCCGGGAGTTGTCGCTTGTTTAATTGGGATTCTAAAATCCAACTTTATGGTGCAGGTACAATGGTGAAGACTGCACAAAAGACAGGCTCCTCCTCCAGTGTACTGGCTGCCAAAAGGCCAAAATTAGGAGTCACCTCGACTAGTCAAGCAAAAAAAGGCAATGCAAAGGCCAAAGCAACGAGCAAAGCAAAACCAATGGTTCCGAAAGGGGCAGTTCCTATTACAAAGCCAGGGGAAGACAAGGTTTGGTCTGCCATTTGTGAAGAAAGGGGAAAACCAAGCTTGGTACAAAAATGTTAAGTTGTCGCGGTACATTCTGGAACAAGCTATCGATGAAAAGAAGTTGATCCAATTGTGTCGAGCGATAAGAGAAGCAATTCATGGGATGACGTGCGACTCGGTATTTGAGAATCCAGGACGTGCAAATCTTTATCTTGTAACTGAATTCTACGCTAATTCGGATCTGAATGAAGCATGGCAAGATGATGATAAGGTACAGGGTCGGGGCTGTAAAGTGAGGTTGGATGCCACTGCCTTGTGCAATTTTTTAAGGGTGGATGATCATGACACGGAGGAGCTCGGAGACTTTATTAGGTGGTCTGACTATAAGGCTATGCGAGACACTCTATGTGGCAAGGATTCTACACATAAGTGGAAACGCTCAGAGGAAACTGGAAGGCACAAGAGAATGTTGTTCTCGAAATTTCAAAAGAAGGCACGTGTCTAGATGAAGCTGATCTATTTTTAGCGAAGGCGGCAGGGATGGATATGCAGGCACTTGATCGTGTTGTTCCTTTGTTGGATTCGTCTAAGCGACTGTTGGGCATGACTCAGAAAGTTGTGGTGCCCCCTGAGGAGGATGAGAACACAGATTCTGAGATAGCGGACAAAGACACGGGTAGTGACTAAGATGAGAGTGGTGACGAGGAAGAAGAGGAGGAGGTGGCGCGCACTCCACCACATAGGCCTGGAGGTCCCTCGAGGGCTTAGGCAGTTGTCCATACCACTACACCCATAGTTGCTAATGATGACACTCCCGAGCATGCTGAGCGGGAGGGTCCTAATGAGGATGCAGCGGATTAGGCCATTTGGCCTTCAGGAAAGTTCCTTTACCTCTTGTACTTTATTTTTATTGCAATTAAAGACATTGCTTTGTTTAAGTGTGGGGTGAGGGAGTTCCCTAATTTTTGAGGTTATGGATGGCTGTACCGTTAGAAATTTATTTTTAGCAATTTTTACTTTTGTCACTTGACTTTATTTTTACTTATTTCTTGCATTAATATATAAAAATTGAAAAAAAAAATTATAAAACTAAATGAAAAATTCAAAAAAGATTTTTTTTCAAGTTTTAATTAGTGGTACATGTCATCCGACCCATGGTTTTTCTTATGGCCTCGGTTCTTTTCCATGGGTAAACCTTTGAACCGAGTAATTTTTATTTTTTAGGAGTAATATAGTATTAGTTAGTAGACTATCTTAAGAAAAAATGATAGAATGCTAGGTGCCTTTGGTTTGTTTGATACCGGTGAATTTAGACTCGAGCATATGCTATTTGTGAATCCCTTTTGATCTTAAAACTGTGATGCATACCTAGAAAAATTTGAATGACCTTCTTGAGAGGCTTAGGTTCAACTACTTGACTCTTTTGTGAACCATTGTGCCTTAGCGCTTAAATTTCAAGAGTTGCACCTTATTTGCTTAAACCGAGAGTTGGAATGAAACCGTCTTGAGTGAACTATGTGCCATGTGTGATGTGAGGTATCCTTTCTTATGTTCCGTGCTTGATTATTGATGTCTAGAACTTGCCCCATATGTGTTCAAAGCAAAATCCTAGGTTTGCTCTAGTCGGGATATGATACAGGCGTTTCTTTGATAAGCCTTTTTTAGCCTTGATTAGCCTACCCTTTAATATTGTCCTTATTAAGCCCTTTTGAGCCTATTGACCTTTTTGTTGGTACCCGCATTACAAGTCTTACACCTTTTGTTCATAATTTTCTTCTTTTTGAACCCGTACTCCTTAGAGCACTTTAATTGAAAAATACTTTTGTTTGTGGAGTTGTAGTTGGAGAAATTGGGTGGGTTTTGAGTGGAACCAATGAAAAAACAAATATGGTGTATTTTGAGAAAAAGTACATTGGCAAGGTTGAGAAAAATTGCTATGTGAAAAAACGAAAAGAAAGAAAAAAATGAAAAAGAGAAAAATAAAGGGAAAAAAATATCTCAATCTGTGCTAGTGTTGTGCAAAAATTGCAAATTGCTTAAAGTTGAAAGGGAGTTCTTGAGTGTATGTTGGGCGGTTGCTTGGTTGGTTTTGAGAAGATTTGAACTATGAAAATTAGAGTGATGTATTAAAGTGCTTAGGGAAGTAGTCACTATTTTATCTATATTTATCCTACTCTTCCTTTAGCCTACATTACAACCCTTAAAGTCCTAGTTAATCCCGATTGGAGTGAGCTTACATTAATGGAGTCCTACACTACGGGCAAGCCTATGGTACGTCGTGTATGGCACGTGAACTTCTTTGTGAGAGCGAGTGAATTCTTCCTATATTATGTCCCTAATCTATACTTGAAATCTATTCTTTTATGATTTTTTGGACGCTCTCTTGGATCATTATTTTTGGTGAGGGCACATGGTTTATGCGAGATAGGTGAAGTTATTGACTTCTTGGTTGAGTGAATGGGTGTGATTTTGAAAAAACTTGGTTATATTGAGTCGTTTTTTGAAATTTAGATGTCTTGAGTTGGTTGCTCTAATGTTTTAAAATTTGATGAATCATTGGCATGTTGTGGATCACACACAGGTTATGTATTTATACTCTTATTTAATGGCCGGTATCAACCATAACCATAGGTGTCTCTTCTATCGAGTGTTGGTGATTAGTTAGATAGTTGTTTTTTGTGATTGCTCGAGGGCGAGCAAGGGTCTAAGTGTGGGGTGGTGATATTTGGTGATATATGCCTATATTTACTTAATATTTCCCTGCATTTGTAGTACTTTTCCCGTTCCTTTTAGGTGATACATATGGTTTTTGCACTCATTTTTTGTAATATTTCTTGTAGGGCGTGAACGAGTGCAAACGGAGCAAAAATGGATACAAACGAACAAAGAGTTGATGAACTTAGCAAAATGTGGGACATGGTATTAGAAGGCAAGGCTATGGTGCAAGCTGTAAATCTGTCACAGCTTCAGACTATTAAATGTTGTCTTCCAAGCGACGCCTTCAGTATAGCTTGCAACATCAAGATGCTATTTTGCAAGCGACGCTCAGAGCATAGCTTGAAGTTGAGCGCATCCAACTTTTCCAACTTAGTCTAGGAGTTGGTTTAACTTAGTTTAGTATTTTGTAAACATGATAAATACTTTATTATTTCGTTATTTTGAGGGAGATGTCTGATTTTGAAGCAACTATTGAGTTCCTAACATATTGAACCAAGGGTTTAATTCTTTTACATCATTTATTACAATATTCAATCTATTTTCCATGAATTATTGTGTTGTTATTATTAATATGGGTAGCTAAACATACCGTTCTAGGGTTAGAGCAAATACATGAAGATTGATGTTTGAAAGTTGATTTCTACCTATTAATTTACAACTACAGATTGTTTATTATTTCTTGAGCCTAATTGTTCGGTTATTGAGGCCTGATAATTGAAAAATATATACGGTTTACAAGTTGAAGTTGACAGAGGGAACTTGTGAACGCACATAAGAAAGAATAGTGCTTGATTGTGAACCTGGGCATCAGGGAATCGATTTGCGGGTAGGATAGACATATACCTATTCGCCTTGCTTAGCTAAATATAGAAATCTTTAATGCATGCATGTGATTAAATTCCTTAGAAATATAGGCATTAAAGTAGCTTGCATAGAGTCGTGAAGAATCAATAGGTTTTCACGAATATATTTAACCTGTTAGTTAGCAATCTAGGAAATCAAGAAGTAGAATCAACAGAAAAACTCAACTGAACTATTCGTCGCTCTAGCTCTGGACCGTTTTTCTCTTATTGATAACAACTCACAAATTGCTCTCAACTACTTGACTTCATTACTCGCTTTCAATTATTGTTTGCTTAGTTAGTATAAAAATTACAACCATCATTGAAAAAGATTCCTGGATAGTTTATAGGAAATTGTTTACTAGAACTAAGTTATTAACATTAGTCCTCTTGGGAACAATACTCAATTTATCACTTTATTACTTGTCGACCACGTATACTTGCATGTGCGTTTGGGAGCAACAGCTATACAGGGAAGGCTGATGACAAGTGATAAATTGGGCAGTGGCTGTATGTGAATTCAGTTGTATGCCTCTTATGCTAGGATAAGGATGAAAGCATTGATCACCTGTTTTTCCAGTGCACATATGCTTCTAGCATATGGAACAAGCTGCTTAAATGGCAAAAGATCCTAAGACAAGCTGGTGGCTGGAATTTAGAGTTGGCTTAGTATAGAGTAGTTTATAGTTATAAGATAGATGTAGTAGGACTACTATGTTTGATGTACTGACCAGGCTAGGCTGTTTAGGCTGGCTGTTGGTCGATGGATTTTGACTTGTAACGCTTTTGTAAAGAATATAATATTTATTTACCCAAAAAAAATACATATATATGATGAGTTCAAAAAAGTTGAAATTATACTGATTCATCCTATGTTACAGTAGCACCACTTATCTTCTTCTTTTAATCTTGAATCAACTTTTACTTTCATGTACCTGAGAAAAAAAAAAGTTATACTAATATACTTTGAGGTGTCATGATATAGGCAGAACAAATTTACATTTGTTCAAAATTTTCTTTTGACTCTTTTCTATTTGTCATCTCATCACGAAATCTGGATTATTCCACCATCACCATGTAAATTATTGAAAACAACTTGTTCTTTAGTATAGTCTAATTAATACTATAATATATCAATCATTTATTCATGTTTTGTGCATATTCCAACAAAATATTTCATTAAATCTACATAAATCAAGCGCTTAAGTAAAAACTTAAAAACCCTACTCTTTTCTCTCTAGGAGGGGCGATTTTTCAACACTTCACTAATGCCTCCTATGACCAATTTGGCTGGTGGACAGCCCCTGCTGGGGTTGTTCCGCCTCCAAATCCAATTCCCTACGCTAATATCCTAAAATATTCTACACAAAACGCTACTACAATAACACCATTGAAACTAAACCCTATAGAAATTAGTCATGCAACTCCAACATTAAAATTTTCATTACATGAGATTGAAGAATTTAAGAAAGAAGAAGGGTTACATCAAGTTTTGGTGATGAAGTTTTCATATGGTCCGCCTGAGATGTAAGAATTACGTAAGTTACTCCCAAAACATCTTGGTGTTCAAGGTCATTGCTTAGTTGGGTGGCTTGCTAGGCGTCATATTTTGATAAGGTTTGAAAACCGTGATGATTATGTGTCAGCAGCTTCTAGGGTTGTCAATTTTTTGCAGACTAGTGGTGAAGAATTTCTATATAGGGTTTTCCCATATTCTAGAGGTTTTAATCCTAATGAAGAAACTTTAAGGGCATTTTATTCAATTTCATTGCCGAATCAGATGCCTGAGCTCTTTGTTGAGAGAGCTTTGCTTTTAATTGCATCGGCAGTGACAAGGCTACTCAAGAAAAATCAAGACCTAGGGTGGCTAGGGTAAATGTCGAGGTTGATCTTTTAGATAAACTTCCTGTCGTGCCCCACTTTTTACCTGAATCGGAATGAGTCAAGGCTTGGGTTTGACTTGGTTGAGTTTGAAATTAGAGTCGCCATCTAATATGAGTTTTCTAAAGTGTATTAGGTACCTAAATTTCTAAGGTCAAGTTTTGTTCAATAAATCATATTTCCAGAGATTCGAGGGTATGAAATCCAAATAACTTGGGGAAAAAGGTATTAGGCACTTACCCAAATCCCACAAATAGTAGTTCCTGCCCGAGCTTTTTACTTTTGGGATGTTAAAAGGCTATAGTCAAAACATGAATTATATTTACAAATTATTTTACTAACTTAAAGACTAAAATTGCAATCAGTCAAATAATATAGTCTATTTACGCAAAATAATTCACTGCACAACAATGATCAAGTATTGGGCTGTCGAAGTTTGCAAAAATGGCCTAAGCCCAACGCCTAATCTCACATTTGACCTCTGATTTTGCAAACACTAAGTCAATCAGGTCAAAGTCTCAAGCAAGCGTTCTAAGACAGCTTCTTTATGCAATTTCAGTGTTTTAATATATTTCGCAGAAATAGACAGTTTCGAAAATATTTTCATAATTGACAAAAAACCAAATTGGGGTTATTTTGAAAAGAAAATGTAAGTCATTCCGGGTCGGCGTGACTTGACATTTGTTGTCGATCCCTAACCTTAACCAGACCCGGTATCGCAGTATGTCCCATAACGGATACCAAGTCTCCCAACAGATTCTTGACACGCACCCTGCTAGCTATAGCCAAATCATCCCACCAAAGTCTGATTAGATAGGGAGTTTGGAAAATAGTGTCAAAGTGGAGTGTACCTCTTCCGACCATAGTCTGAAAACAAAACAAAAAGATCAAAATGATTCCAACATTTTGACCATACTCAAGCAAACGATCAATATTAGGTGCAAACATTTCTTCAAATCCATGCGGGGATGCAAGCTTGTCGTTTTCGGGTCAAGGACCCTTTCAAAATTTGGATGAGGTTTACTAATAAACTATGATGTGCCAAGGACGTCTAGCCTTCCAGGTTTATCATGATGCAAAAGAAAATAAGTACGCATTTTGTTGCCAATTGTTCTCATAATTTTTCAAAATAATCCTTTCAATACATGACAAATCTTTTTGAAAGCACAAAAAATACAAAATAAATGAAAATGACACTGGACTAAGCAACACGCTCTTTCTCCAGCTTGGCTCTCTTTGCTTCTCGGATAACCTCCTTGATTTCTTCCATAACTTTGGTTAAGTATCCTTTGGCCGCAACTAAGTGTAAGATGTCTACCTCGGTGCACTCAGAATCCCATTGTTCAAGTTTCGTACCCAACGCCTCTACCTTTTCTTCCAATTCCAATGTACGTTTCTCCACATCTCGATCTCTTCTTTTTTCTTTGTCCATATTAATAGTTTTCAACATGAACTCATGGTATCGAACCTGAGCCTCTGCTTCTCGATCTCTTGTGTCATTCCCTCGGCCTGACCCTACTACCACATTTCCTTTTATACTAGAATGCAACTAACTGATGTAATTTAGTTCACATCCGGCATTGTACCTGTCTGGTGCTAATGACTTCTCCCCCATGACTCGTCTTGCTACCCAGGATTTTCTAATGCTTTTAACTCTTGGTACAATGTCTTAAGTATAGTCAACCTGGTAGACCTTCGTGTCCGGTATAAGTGGGACGATTTGCTTTCTCCATGCCTGCCTCATTACCCTTAGTGGTTGATAGGGTTGGAGGCCTCGCAATCCCATAAGTATCACAAAGGACACCTTCTCAGAGCTGATGATAAAGTCTAGTGAAGGGAACCAAGTGAAGATCCATTGAATCAATACTCCATAATGTTTTCAAACAACCTTACCCATTTCTCTGTGTTGGTTGGTTGGTTGCTTGAACTTTGGAACCCCGTACAGTTCTGTGATCAAGTAATTCGAACCGGTTGGCTTGGACAATTCTTGCACACCTCTCACCTTTCTCAAATGCTCTTTGAACCATGCTTGCAATAGAAGATTGCACCTTTGAAAATATTTTACTCCCTTTTTGCAACAACCCAAAGCCCGATAAATGTCTACCACAATCATAGGGACTATAGTGTAGCGATAACCATCAATCCCGTTGAAAACCGCATCAGTAACCATGATAAGCGTTGAACATATATTGCGATTCGAGCTTTCAGGAAACACTATTATCCCTAGCAAACAAACGGCACATGCAAATAGCCTAGCTCTCCTCCAGTCACCGTAGGATTTGAATTCATTTTTATGGTCATCGAAAGCACCTAAATACCCGAACCTATTGTAGATATAGGAAAAGGATATTTTCTTTTGTTGTAAGAATTTTTTACACCTGCTACCATCCCTAATTTGCCGCGAAACTCCTCGGGGGTAGGGACACTGGGAGCCAAAATGCGACCCCTTTGCCATCTATATTTATCCAAACCCGAATATGGTATGAATCCCCCTATTTCTTCCAATAAAGGTGTCAACTCAATATCTCCAAATCTAAAAACATTAAGTTTTTCGTCCCAAAATGACACCGATGCCTCAAATCATTTCCCTACATGGTTCCATTTCTTACAAAGAAACCAAATTCCCCAAGTGCTGGCATACTTACATTTGTTCATCCAACGATAAGTTGTTCCACCAATCAGTCAACATAGGAGGTGCACCCATAGTCATTCTAAAATAATGAAATTTTTGACTCATGACGACCTAAAGGGAAAGAGAAAATAAATGATTAAAATTCCTACCCTCTCTCGAGAACAATTGGACAATCAGAGTGCGTATTTATTTTCATCTCACTTTTATTTTTCTCTTTTTTTCATTTCATTTCTTTTCTTTTCTCTCGAATGCACATAAGTATGTCCAAACGTTCTTTTAGGGTTAAAAACTCGTCAAGTTATTTGGACAAGTTGAAGACTTATCGGCTTACGAGAAGCTCTTCCTACGGCATGATGCGTGCATATTACATTCCGAGAGCGGTGTAATTCTAGACACGGTTCCCCAATGTAGACGATCAAGGGGTGGGATCATTTGAAATGGTTAGTTGTACCACAGACCAACTGTATTTCAAACGTCCCTTCTAAAGGATTTTTTTGAGGTGTAGCGACCGTGAGATCCACGTAATCACTCGTGTGTGTGCAAAGTGTCATTTTTCAGGAGTGAAGGAGAAAGAATGAAAAATGCCAATAAATACCCTAAATTTTCAAATGTGCATAATAATGAACAAAAAAAAACAAAAAAAAAAACAAGTTAGTAAAACAACAACAACAACAACAACAACAACAACAACAACAACAACAACAACAACAACAACAACAATAATAATAATAATAATAAGCAAGATAATAGACCATAAAATCTCAAAAATAAAATCCGTTGTGGTAGGACTTTTGAGTATCCTCAGCGGAGTCGCCATTCTGTCGCGCCCCACTTTTTACTCGACTCGAAACGAGTCAAGGCTTGGGTTTGACTCGGTTGAGTTTGAAATTAAAGTAGCCACCTAATATGCATTTTCTAAGGTGTATTAGGTTACCTAAATGTCTAAGGTCGAGTTTTGTTCAATAAATCATATCCAGAGATTCGAGGGTAAGAAATCCAAATGACTCAGGAAAGAAGGTGTTAGGATCTTTTCCAAGTCCCACAAATAGTGGTTCCCGCCCGAGCTTTTACTTCTGGGATGTTAAAAGGCTATAGTCAAAACATGAATTGTATTTACAAATTATTTTACTAACTTAAAGGCTAAAATTGCAATTAGTCAAATAATATAGTTTATTTACGCAAAACAATTCATAGGGCAGTAATGATCAATTATTGGGCCGTCGAAGTTTGCAAAAATGGCCTAAGCCAAACGCCTAATCGCACACTTGGCCTCTGATTTTGCAAACACTAAGTCAATCAAGTCAAAGTCTCAAGCAAGTGTTCTAACGCAGCTTATTTATGCAATTTCAGTGTTTTAATATATTTTTCAGAAATAGCCAGTTTCGGAAATATTTTTAGATTTGACACGAAACCAAATTGGGGGTAATTTGTGAAGAAATCTTAGCCATTCCGGGTCAGCGTGACTTGACATTAGTTGTCGAGCCCTAACCTTAATGGCTATTTGCTTTTTGGGGTCAGTTTTTGAAAACATAAGTGTTTGGCCTGTTTTTGAAAAACGAGAGGCACAAAACACACAAATGCACAAAAGGGTTGTCTCGTGCGCGTGCGCGCACACACATATATATATGTATGATTAAGTGATAATAACTTTTAGAAAATACATACAATAATTGGTATAATGGACCCCAAGACTTATACTCCCCTATACATTATTATATTAGTGTATAAGATATGTATGTTTTGAAGAAAAATGAGTTTAAACACATAAAGGGCCAGATTAACCAAGTGTTGGGCCAATACTAGTTATGCAAAGAAGGGCGGATTCTATTTTACGAAAGTAGTTTCAGATTAGGAGAGCATTTCATATTTAGCCCCTGTTGTCAAGTTTTGAATTTTCGCATGTAATACTCAATGAAACTTTGCAGCATTATTTTTAAAAAATGTCATAACACACTAAAAAACAACCAATTCCAATTTATTACCCCAAGATTTCATGCGATTTTACTATTTCATGAAATATGATGTTAGCAAATAAAGAGGTGAGGTAGAGGAAAGGCCCCTGAATAGCCACACACATAGCTCATTGCTATGTAACCTGTTTTAAATGTTTTATACACTGGAAATCCCAGCAAATACAACACACAGAGGGTTCTAAAGGGGATGAGGAGGTAAGTAAAGGCCCTGCCACTACCTAAACGAGCCATAACCTTAGTGATCACACTCTCAGAACCTTGCATTAAACCTGGTGTAATCATTAGACATTACCAACCCCAAACCCTGCAGTTAATAAACTAGTATGGTCGATTCTAAGACCATCCAACCAAGCTGCATAGAAAGGGTTAGTAAGGGCGAAAGGAAAGCCCAACAAACAAACATAGGTAAACAAGAATCAAACAGGAAGTGTAGGCATGGACAGGTTTAGACAAAGAACATCACAGGTTTTGGTAAAGAATTATACCTTTGTCAGAAGCAACAACAACAACCAAACAATATTAGGCAGTTTTAGATGCCCTTAGAAGCAGTATCCAAAAAGAAAGAGAGATAAAAACTTTCCAAGAGTTTTGAGAATAAGAGAGTGTTTTGCTAATGCTTCTCAGTGTGTAGTGCCTTAAAGAAGAATTGTGTGTGTGATAAAGAAAACACGACCCATTTATATAGGTAAAAAAATGAGGGCTTTTAGTTCAAACGGGCTTGGTAAGGGGACATAGCCTTCCAGAGTTAAAAGAGAAGTCTTGGTATAGTTTACAAATATAAACCAATTAGGACCCTAATTTTAAGGTAAACAGAATTTGAAACAAGTAAGACCATTTCCCTTTACACATAATGCAGTCTAGGTTCAAAAATCAGTTATACAAATATATTTTAGGTTCGAAAATTACTTGAACATCTTAACAAATTTAGAAATGCCCCTACTTGACATTGGATCAATCAATGAAACAAACTTCCTTTCAAGCTGTCAATCAAAAGATAAAAATGAACAAATCAAAATCCTAAAATCATGTAAAACCACACTTTAGCCTAAACGAAGTCGTGGAGTCATGGAAACTGTGTATTTAAAAAAATATGTGACCAAGTGTAGTGAAAAAGATATGGAAGGATCATGGTTAATCTTTACACTGTCATAGATTCTAAGGATTAGATTCAATCAATAAAACATAGTGGATCAACTGCATGCGTATTAGAATTCAAAGGTTCAAGATAATGCCCAATTTATCAATGAGTCAGAGTAATACCAGTGACCACATAATCTTGACCTTAATTAATCATTCAACTAAGCACGCAAATATGTAATTGACTAACAAAATTAACTAAATCAGTAATAGGCATCACATAAGGTTTTTAGAAATAACAAGAGAAGGGATTACCCATTTTGTTGTTAATTGGAACTGGTTCTGACACGTTTTAGCCAAGGACTTCCCTTTTTGCACTTGACTTCTCGTCTAATACGTGTAAGGGTCCATATCTCAAATTGGTGTTTAGTTTTTCGGCGACCGTAATGGAGATCGATGAGGGATCGGATCTTTTGACTTCATTATTTGGAGAAAAGATTTTTGTAGCGGACAATGAGAGGAGTAAGAATATATAATTGATTTGTGATTTTTCGGGAGGAATTGATCAGAAAATTCCATGGCAGTGGTGTCGTTATGGTTTCAGACGAGAGAGAGAGAGAGTCGCGAGAGAGGCGGTTGGGTGTTGAGTGGAAGTGAAATGGGGTCCTAGGGTTTGGGGGTGTGTTTATGTAATTACAAAAGGAAATTGGCTTCTCCACCGTTGGATCAAGTAGATGAATGGCTTAGAGTAAGCCACGCGGGTATGACATGGTACTGATGTGGATTGTGATGTGTATAGTGTGTATAAGTGTGTAGGTGTATTGATAGTGTATAAAATAGTATAAAAATGTATAAATGAGTATAAAATAGGTGTGAAATTGTAAAAAAATTATAAAATTAATTATAAAATGCCAGAATGACTAAAAAAAGTGAAATATACAATTTTGAGGTTTTGAAAAGCTATTGAGTAATGTTGTCAGAGTGTGGAAGTAATCACAAAATTGTAATTGGACATGCGCATTTTGTAAAATAGCAGTAATTTATGGTAGTGCCTTCAAAAATAGCCAAATGGGCATACTTGTGTGAAATAAGGAATTTGTATGAAGATAATTGCATAGTTATCGATGTAATTTTGTCTATAATGGCTATTGAAATATCAGGGAAAAAATTGGGTGTCAACACTTTCCAATCATGTTAGGTTGCAATATGTTGATGAGAAATTGGGAAAGGTTGTAGAATACTTCCAAAAGATTCAATATGATAATATTCTTTCATACTGTACCTTTTGTAAGCATTAGGGACACAAGCTTGATAATGGTCATTTGATGTTTGAGAAGCTGGATGATACCAATAATGAGGGTGTATGCGTTGAAGAACATGCTCAATTGAGCATTCAAAAATTCTAAAAAGATGCAAGAGAAATTCTGAACGCCAAGAGAAATTCTGCAGAAAGGGAGATTGTGCAATGTGATATAGTTTCTAAGGGTGCGACGGGGACTGTGTTGAATGGATTAGTTGGAGGTATGAAGGGAATAGGTCCTGCTTTAAATATTAATCCTGGGCAGAATAGTGAAGGTTCTTTGCAAGTGGAAGCAGTGGCAAGTGATGTTTTTGGTAACAACAAGCAGCGCAATTAAGGAGCAGCTTCGGTTCCTTGTGTTGCTACCACCTCTCACCATGTTGATAATAAATATGGAAGCATGGAGAAAGCAACAGATTGGCAAGCTGTAACTAACAAAAAATGAGGCAAATCTCGTGCTATCCAGCATCATAAGGCACAAGAGGAACAGGCCAAAAAGACCCCGACTTCAACAAAACAAACTGTGAGGCACAAGCAATCTGCAAGGACTCAAGACAATGTGAATACAGTACAAACAACTAATTATTTTGAAGTGCTAATAGAGCAAACAATTTAAGAGAAAGAAAGTGTAGTTGATGAAGTGCAACGAGTTAGAGCAAAACCATGAAGAATCGGGCAAAAAACAGTTAGTTCATGGCCAAGCGATTCTGAAGGCATCGCCTCCCTCACAGCACGGCCCAAACAATAGAGGTAAAATTATGGCAGGTGATCACCAGGCATTACCTACAATACAGCGCCCAGTTTTGTTAGTTTCAACGGGGAAAGAGGTACATGCTATTGCTTCAATTGAAAATCATGAAATTAAGGTATGCCAAGAAAATACATCATCACAAATAATTCCCTCGCAAACTCTTAGTGTTGAAAAATAACTTGAATATGGTACTAGTCATGGTGAGAATATGTTTATTCCTGCTTCACAGCTTGAACTCATGTGCAAAGTCTTAATGATAATATTGGGGAATTGACTAGCGTCAAGGCATCAAATTTTGTCAATGAGTTTTTTGACAATAATTTGGAACAAACTGGGAGAGATAGCATACTTGGTGACCATAATACTTTAATTAATATTGAAGTAGATCCTGCTGACTTGGTTCATGATGTTGGTACAAAATATGTGTCTGATTCTGATGAGTCATAGGGTAAGGAGCATGAAGGTGCAACAAGTGCCAAGAATTGGGCAGATATGGTAGAGGAGGCTGAACAGGTAGCACAAAAGACCCCGGGTAGTACTTTGAAAGCTATGGCACCAGAGTTTATTCCTTTTCAATTGGCTAATGTTAGCCCGATAAACACAATCCAAAAGATATTGAGGGGGTCATGTGTAGGTCCATTGGCTGCAAAGCAATTTGAGCCAAATCCTTTGATCTCACATCATAATACTGAAGAAGAAAGCAAGGAGGTTGACATTGGGAAGACTTAGAGGAAGATGAGCAGGCACTGATAGATGATGCTAGAGCGAGGGCAGCCAGGGCGGCTGACATCTGACCACGAAAACCAAGGAAGAAGGCTCACAGAAGAACAAGTGATAATACTACAACTACAGGTAGAACAAATCCTCCAAGGATTGCAAAAAATGTGTTTAAATCATATAGATATTGATGAGTTTTTTGGATATTGGGAAAATAAGTTAATTTTTCAAGAGCAGCAATATAGTTTTCAGAATTTGAGCGGGCTACAAGCATTACATCAATTCACTTGTATGAAGAAGGAGACATTTAGTTACACTTTCTTCCTTACTTGTATTTTTCTTCATTTTATTTGTATTATTATATGTAATATCATTATAGAGTTCATAATAGACTCTGTCATGATCATAATGTATCTAGTGCTCGCGGGTTCTTTCTTTTTACATAGTTGTTAGCTAGTTAAGGTTGTATCTCATTAGGAATAATAAGGTAAGGCCTAGCCCCCTTTAATTTTATTGTTCTGATTAAGGTGATATTATTATTAATAAAATTAGTCACTAAGCACCCTGCTTAGTGACCTTTACTTTAAAAAAATAAATTTACAAGCTTTAATAATAAATTTAGAGTTAATTAGTGAAGCAAATAAAAGAATGAGAAATAAGATAAAGATTTACTTACCCAAAAGATACACAGTAAATGATTTCATTTCTTGTTATCAAGCAAGACAATAAATGTTTCCTCCTTGACCGCAAATCAATAAATGTTTCCTCCTAGACCGCAAATATGCACAAGAATTTAGATTAAGAAAGCAAAAATTTGAGTACGAAAGTACTAATAACCTCTCAAAACTAAGCTAGTGTTTGGACATAAATTCCCAAATAATTTTTAGAAAATACTTTCTGGGTGAAGTTTGATATGAAAATAAAAAAATGTGTTGTAAATAGTAGAATGCAGGACTATTAGCTTAGTGTGCAAGTTACTTAAGCTTATTAGTTAGTTGATAGTTAGCTGGTAGTTAGCTGTCAGTATTAGTTAGTTAGTTAGTTAGGATTGTGTATATATGCATTGTTGGTGATTCAATACAACTCAGAATCCATATTCCAAAATATCTGGATTCCCACTTCATCTCTCTACTTTCTCTCTCTTCTCTCTTAGCTCGCACATACCCAGTTGCTTCTTAGCTGCAGTTGCTTCTTAGCTGAGATTGAGTCAAGATCAACTCAAGACTATGAATTTCTACATGGTATCAGAGCAGGTGACGATGAATCTCCGCACCTGATTGTCACTCCAAATCGATTTCTCAAAATAATCGAACCTTTAATCAAGTTTTCTGTTCAATTTTTTATCAAATTTCAAGTTGCTATCGATTTTGTTCAACAATGGCAGCAATTGACATTGATCACACTCATCCTTTGTACATTCATCCATCGGACACTTCTGGCTCAATATTAATCTCGATCCAGGTCACAGGAAGTGAAAATTATGGCCCCTGGAGCAGATCTATGAGAATCGCGATATTAGGTAAAGGAAAGTTAGGGTTTATAACTGGAACATGCAGAAGGGAAGCTTTTGATGAAGCTTTACATGAAAAATGGGAAAGATGTGATGCAATTGTGCATTCATGGATAATGAACTCAGTAGCAAAGAATCTGCTCAACATATCATATATGGAACTAGTGCTCATCTCATTTGGGAAGATCTGAAGGAGCGGTTCAATAAAGTGAATCGAATGAGAATTTTCCAAATTCATCGAGAAATTGCAACTTTGCGCCAAGGTACTACATCTTTTTCTATGTATTACTCAAAACTGAAGGAATTGTGGGATGAATTTGATGTTCTAGTGACCCTGCCAAATTGTGGCTGTGTTAAATCCAAAGAATATGTAGAACACCTTCTGCAGCAGAAGTTACTGCAATTCTTAAATGGGCTTAATGATTCATATGATCAATCTAGGAGACAAATCCTTATGAATACCACTGTTCAAAATGTAAATCAAGCATATAACATGATAATTGAGGATGAGGCTCAGAAACCTGTTAACATGACTGTTATGAATGAGAGTTATAATCTAATTGCTATGAATGATGGACGACCTGCACAATATCAATTTCAAGGAGGCAGGAATAGTGCAATGATAGAAATAGAAACAATCAATATAATAGGAATTCTCAGGGATATAGAGGAAGAAGGAAATCATACCCTCCATGTGATCACCGTGGCCTGAGGAATCATCCAAAGGAGAAATGTTACCAAGTTAAAGGGTATCCAGAAGGTTATCAGAGAAGGCAATATAACAATGAGAAGCAGCCTCTCATGACTGTTCACAATGCTGCTTTGGGACATGGTGGTACTGACCAGCAGTTTGGGGCACCTGTCAACATCAACAATCAAAATTACAATCCACAGACTTATATTAGATCAGAGTAGGGATCTTCATCACAGTCCTCTCAGTACTGTGGGAACACTATGGGATCCAATGACTCAAAAGGCCATTTTTTCACAGAACAACAGTACAATCAGATATTGGCTATGTTGAACAGGGACTCAGGAGATCATTTTGCAAATGTGGCAGGTATTGCTACTTGCTTGATGTCAAATATCATGCATAATGAATGGATAATTGAATCTGGTGTATTCCACCACATTACACCTAATCTGGATTTGCTAAAAGATGGAAGTTTACAGTCCAATCCCAGAAATGATAGAATTCACTTACCTACTGGAGAACATGCAGATATCAAACATATTGGTGAAACAAACTTACTTGATCAGGATCAGGGAACACTAAAACATGTCCTTCATATGCCAGACTTTAAGCTTAACCTATTATCAGTGTCAAAACTGACTAAGGACCTTGCTTGCTCTGTCACCTTCTTTCCTGATTTTTGTGTGTTTCAGGACCTTTACAGTGGCAGGGTGAAGGGTATTGGTAGAGAAAGATCAGGTTTATACATAGTCCAGGAGAAGAGCAGGATCGGAGGTGGAGTGAATGAAATAAGAAGTGCAGTTGAAGCTGCAAAGGCAACCATAAATGAAGACTACAGATTGTGGCATATGAGACTTGGTCATCCCTCTATGACAATAATGAAGAATGTAGCATTACTAAAAGATAGAATAAGCAGCTCAGTACATAAAGCATGTTCAATCTGTCCTATAGCAAAGCAGGCCAGATTACAATTTCCAACTAGCAGTTCTAAAAGTTGCTCTCCTTTTCATCTTGTACATTTGGACCTTTGGGGACCTTATAAAACACCTACTTTTGATAAGAAATAATATTTCTTGACAGTGGTGGATGATTACACCAGGTATACCTGGGTCTACTTATTACAGCATAAATCTGAGGTGATTGTTGTCTTAAAAGTCTTTTTAGCCATGGTGAAGAATCAGTTTGATGTGATGGTCAAGATGATCAGGTCTGATAATGGCACTGAGTTCTTTAACACTCAGTGTGGTGAACTCCTGCAGCAGATGGGCATAATACACCAGAGTAGTTGTGTATACACTCCACAACAAAATGGAGTTATGGAAAGAAAATATAGGCACATCTTAGATGTGGCCAGAGCCTTGAGGTTTTAAGCAAAAATTCCCATACATTTCTAGGGAGCATGCATTAAAGCTGCTGTGTATTTGATCAATAGATTGCCCTCCACGGTTTTGAATGGACAAGTGCCATATGAGAGATTGTACAATAAGAAAGTGCAGTTGACTCATCTGAAAACCATATGTTGCTTATGCTATACAACCAATCTTGTGAAAGGAGACAAATTTGCTGAAAGAGCTAGAGCTTCTGTGTTTATGGGATATTCTAAAACTCAGAAGGGATACTTACTCATGGACTTGACAACAAGGCAATTTTTTGTGAGTAGGGATGTCACGTTTAGGGAATCAGTATTTCCCTTTGCTACTGGAAATAGAGCATCCAAGCAGTCTTTTGAAGATCTTGACTTCTTCATTGATGATGACACACCAAGAAGAGAGTGTGTGGACACAGGTGAAGGGACGGGAAGTATGACAGAATCAACTTCCATGTCAAGTGGTACACCAGAAGGATTAGCAGAAGTCCCAGCTTAAGTGCAAGAACCAGCTGAAGTACAAGAACCAGCTGCTCCAGAAGTAGAAGTCACAGCTGAAGTGCAAGAACTAGCAGATCTGCAAGAACCAGCTGCTCCATATATAAGAAAGGCATCAAGGGAAAGAAAAGAACCAATCTGGATGAAGGATTATGTGACAGAAAAGAACAAGGAGAAAGTGAATACTTGTTCCTATCCCATCTCAGATTACATCAGCTACAGTAACTCATCACCTAAATATCAAGGCTACCTAGCCAAAACTTCAACACTGGTAGAACCACAGAGTTTCAGAGAGGCAGTCAAAGACACTAGGTGGGTGGAAGCCATGAAATAAGAAATCAAGGCTCTGGAGGACAACAAAACCTGGAAGATAGTGAATTTGCCACCAGGGAAGAATACAGTTGGTATAGTTGGCTCAAAATGGGTTTACAAGATAAAGTATAAAGCTGATGGAGAAATAGAGAGGTTCAAGGCCAGACATGTGGCCAAGGGATATAGCCAGAGGGAAGGACTAGACTATCATGACACTTTCTCACCTGTAGCAAAAATGGTTACTGTAAGAGCAGTAATAGCTCTTGCAGCATCTAGGGGATAGAATCTGTGTCAAATGGATGTCTATAATGCATTTCTGCAAGGTGACCTGAGGGAAGAAGTGTATATGGAAGTCCCAGAAGGCTTTAGGATGCAGGGGGAGAAGAAGGTGTGTAGGTTGCTTAAGTCACTCTATGGGCTCAAACAAGCATCCAGTCAGTGGAACATAAAGCTCACAGAAGCACTCTTAAATGCAGGATTTGCTCAGAGTCATTACGATTACTCATTGTTTACAAAGAGAGACAACAGTGACATAATGATTGTTCTTGTTTATGTGGATGACCTACTGATAACTAGAAGTAATGAGGGACTTGTCGGACAAGCCTAGGAGATTCTGCAGCAAAAGTTCAAGGTGAAAGATCTGGGAGAGCTTAAATATTTTTTAGGGATTGCAGTCTTGAGGTCCAAGGAAGGTATTCTGTTGAACCAGAGGAAATACATTCTAGAACTCATTGCTGACATGGGACTGAGTGGAGCCAAACCTGCTGCCACCCCTCTTGAAACCAACCTAAGACTCACAACAGTTGAGTATGACAGATTTGTGGGATTGAAAGGAGATCCACCACTGCAGAATGTCAATGCATATCAAAAGCTGATTGGCAAGTTATTGTATGTTACTATCACAAGACCAGACATTAGCTATGTTGTTCAAACTCTTAGTCAATTCATGCAGATGCCTAAGAAGTCTCATTGGGATGCAGGAGTCAGGATAGTTAGATATTTGAAATCAGCTCCAAGCCAAGGAATTCTGTTGAAAACTGGATGTGCAAATCAAATAACATGTTGGTGTGACTCAGATTGGGCTGCATGTCCAAACACCAGAAGATTTCACAGGTTATGTCATCAAGTTTGGTAGTTCATTGATATCTTGGAGATCCAAGAAACAAAAAACTGTATCAAGGAGTTCAGCTGAGGCAGAGTACAGCAGCATGGCCTCAGCTGTAGCAGAAGTCACCTGGTTGTTGGGACTATTTAAGGAGTTGAATGTCCAGGTTTATCAGCCTGTGACAATGCTTAGTGATAGCAAGTCTGCCATGCAGATAGCAGCCAATCCCATATTCCATGAACGGACAAAACATATAGAGATTGACTTCCATTTCATAAGAGACAAGATTAAAGAAGGCACAGTGCAGACAGTTTATGTGAACACTAGAGATCAGCAAGCTGATCTGTTAACTAACGGGTCGTTTGGTTGAGATAGAGTTTACGCGGGTATTAGTAATGTATGTATTAGCAATGTGGGTATTAGCAATGTGGGTATTAATAATGCGGGTATTAGTAATGCGGGTATTAATAATGTGGATATTAGTAATGTAGATATTAGCTATAGGAATTATTTCTTGAATCATTAATATATTACAAATTAATGTACAATATTATAATTTAAAATATTTAGTTACTCCTTAAATGTAATTTAAAATTATCTTTATTATTATGAGGATTGATATTGTCATTTTAAATTTTAATACATGTATTGTTAATACACGTATTATTATTCCACCTTCTACCCTGCATAAAATAATACATAGATTTCCTCACTATTTAATACGTATATTAATATGAAAGATGCCCAAAAGCAAACCAAACATTGTACTACTTATGCAAGTTTTTATACATCTATCAAACCAACAACCAAACAAAGTATTAGTTAGTGCTAGATTTAATGTGGGTATTAACCCATTCCCATGACCAACCAAACGACCCCTAAGGCACTCAGTCAGGCTCAGCATGTCTATCTACAAGGCAAGCCGGGAGTCTTCAACATTTTGCATCCTCCAGCTTGAGGAGGAGTGTTGTAAATAGTAGAACGCAGGACTATTAGCTTAGTGTGCAAGTTACTTAAGCTTATTACTTAGTTGATAGTTAGCTGGTAGTTAGCTGTCATTATTAGTTAGTTAGTTAATTAGTTAGGATTGTGTATATATGCATTGTTGGTGATTCAATACAACTCAGAATCCATATTCCAAAATATCTGGATTCCTACTTCATCTCTCTACTTTCTCTCTCTTCTCTCTTAGCTCGCACATACCCAGTTGCTTCTTAGCTGCAGTTGCTTCTTAGCTGAGATTGAGTCAAGATCAACTCAAGACTATGAATTTCTACAAAATGTTTGGACATATTTTTTGGGAACAAATTTTTGGCTCAAAAGATTCTTGAGCTCTTATGAAAATGAAATTTGATGTGTAATGTTACCAAAAATAGCTCAATGCCAATTTTTGAGTTTTTTGGATAAGTTTTGCTCAAAAAGCATAAACAAACACTTTTTGGCCTAAAAACTATCAAAAAATCCCTCCAAAAACTATGTCAAAAAAGAATAAACAAAATTTTGTCATGCCTTCACCAGGAAAGTATTATAAGTTCTTACAAATGAAAAAAGGCTATACTGATACATACACGCAATATTTCATCTTAAAAAACTCAAATTTGAAATGCCCTCGCATGAAGGAAGAAGGGAATTGCGTATGAGAAATAAAGTAGAAATAAAATTAAAAGCGAAACTAGATATAATGTGGCATACCTGCCCATTTCATCTTCTTGCTAGGGCAAAGGTTTTCCTGGAATAGGAGAGAACTGAAGTGGAGAGGGAGAAATGGAGGCGGGGCAGTTGTATAAAAGAGGGATTTGGAATGAAAAAAGAGTGGGAAACTTTGCCGCTTAGTTTTACGTAAAAATTTCAAAAAGAATATAAACCAAAGAATATTTTGAGAAAATTACTATACTCCCAATTTATAACTAACTAAAATATTAATAGCAACCATGATAATATATTGTTGTGAAGTTTATTTACATTTTCAATTTATAATAATACCCATAAAAGTGGCAACAGTGAAAATATCTCGAATGAGCACAAATTCATTGCCAAAAATTTAATTATATCAATAACTAAATCAAATTGATGTCGTCTATTATAATTAGCCAACATATTATAGTTATTGGTCAAATTTTTTCTCTTTGTTGTTGTCAGAAAGATGATATTATGTTATTTTTGTAGACAAACTGATGGTCATTTAGATCATTTTTTATATAAAAGGTGTCCATTAGCATTTTAACCAAATAATTTTTAGTCAAATCAATTTTTAACCTATTGAAATTTTAAGAAATTAATTGTAATTATAATTTTATCCCACATGAAATTAATTTATGAGCACAAAAAGGAAATGATCAATATTTTGTGACATATTCTCGTACTTTTGTTGAGAAGTGTAGGGACTAGAAGTGTAAATAGTGTGACAGTTGTAATTCAGTTAGTAGTAGCTTGTAGATTAAGCTAAGTTAAGCAAGTAGTTAGGGTAGTTATTAATTAGTCTATAAATATCTAGTGTGTGAGCATTGTAAAGGTATCTTAGCTCATTTTGTTTCCTCTTCCAGTAATGAGAGTCAATGACTTCTCCCAATTCTCTCTAGATATATTCCTTTGCTTCTTCAACCTTTGATCCAATCCAGGAACTAACATGGTATCAGAGCCATTCTAATGGCGATCTAGAAGCTTCCTAGCTGAGACCTAATTCAGTACAGTTCTCTTTCCAGTACAGTTACTTCTTCTTTTCTTCTTTACCTCCTTGCTTGATTGAATCTGCAAGCTTAAAGTACTGCTTCAATGGCGATTAACACCGGAAGTGGAGAAGGAGCCGGAATTGATAATGCAGCTGAAAACTCAATGATCGATCACAATCATGTTTTGTACTTGCATCCATCAGATACCTTCGGTATAACACTTGTCTAACTTCAACTCACTGGCTCAGAAAATTATGCCCTATGGAGTAGATCTATGAGAATTGGGCTGTTAGTTAAGAACAAATTAGGGTTCATAGATGGCGCATGTAAGAGAGATCAATTTGAACCTGCTCTTCATAACCTATGGGATAGATGTAATGCAATTGTTATATCATGGATAATGAATACAGTGAGTAAGGATTTACTGAGTGGAATAGTCTATGCTTCAAATGCTAGTAAAGTATGGAGTGATTTGAAGGAAAGGTTTGACAAAGTTAACAGATCAAGGATCTATTTTTTGCTTAAGGAGATTGTGACTTTAAGTCAAGGTACATCCTCTGTCTCATCATATTTTTCAAGGCTGAAGGACCTATGGGATGAATATGATGTGTTGGTCTCTGCTCCTTCCTGTGCCTGTGAAGAGTCTAAACCCTTTATTGAACACCTAGCAGATCAGCGTGTGTTCCAGTTCCTTATGGGTTTAAATGAGTCCTACACACAGTCTAGGAGTCAGATTTTGTTGATGCCAACTGCTCCTACACTGAATCAAGGCTTATGCAATGATACTGTCTGAGGAAAGCCAAAGGCCATTAGCCAGTGCTTCTCATGTTGCTGAAATCACTGAGGGAACAGCTCTTCTGAGCACTAGGAGAAATTCTGGTAACTCCAGTTCTAGACAAAGGAGATCTAATATTGAGTGTGACTACTGCTCACTAAAAGGACATGTTAGAGCAGACTGCTTCAAACTAAATGGTTACCCTGATGATTATAAGAACAAGAAGAAAGGAAATAGTAACAACAATGCAGGAGGAAGTTATGGTAACAGTGGAGGAAACTATGGGAACTATGGCAGTAACCTTGAAGGGAACTACAGAGGAGTTCCTACAGCAACTAATTTCAGAGGAAATGGCAGTTATAGGCCACAAGGGAACTACAGGCCTGCAGCTAACATGGCAGGAGAACTCAGGCCAAATCCAGTGTATGGTGGACCAGCTCAATCTGGAAGCTCAGGACAGGGTGAAAGCTACTCTTATGGTGGACCAGGAGCATATGATGGCTCCTACCATGCTGGTAGTTTAAACTATGCTATGAATATACCAACACCACATTTCACACCTGATGAATATCACCAGCTACTTCAGTTGATTAACAGAGGAAATGATGCTAAAGCAGCAGGTATCTCTATGACTCACAAGAGCTGGATCATAGATACTGGTGCATCTAGTCACATGGTTAATAACTTGAATATGCTAGATGAAGTTAAGCCACTTATTGATAGTAAAGAAGGGAAAGTATACTTACCTATAGGAGGCTGCACTAAAGTTACCCACCTAGGCTCCATCCATATCTTTCAGGGTCATAAGATTTCAGATGTCCTCTATGTACCTGAGTTCAAATTCA
This sequence comes from Petunia axillaris subsp. axillaris, assembly GCA_029990575.1. Taxonomy (NCBI): domain Eukaryota; kingdom Viridiplantae; phylum Streptophyta; class Magnoliopsida; order Solanales; family Solanaceae; genus Petunia; species Petunia axillaris. The sequence continues at coordinate 21,446,159 of JARKNS010000009.1, forward strand.
ATCTGTTGTCAGTCCCTAAATTAACAAGAGAGCTGAGGTGTTCAGTGGCATTTTATCCTGACTTCTGCACATTTCAGGACCTCTACAGTGGGAAACTTATGGGGATTAGCAAGCTTAAAGGTGGCCTGTATGTCTTAGAAGCTGCAGCTGGATCAACTTTGAAGAGAGAAGGAGCAAGACTGTTTGAAAGTAACACTCTAGCAAACTCTAGTGTGAATGTAAATAGAATAAGTGAATGCAAAAATAATGCTACTCTGTGGCATAGAAGGCTAGGTCATGCACCTGTAACTACTTTGAAGAAATTGTCTTGTTTCAAAGATGCACATTTTGATGATAAATGCAGATATTCAAATTCTTGTACTGTCTGTCCTCTAGCTAAGCAGGCTACGCTACCCTTCTCTTCTAGTGAGTGTACCTCAACTGCATGCTTCCAGGTACTACATGGTGATGTATGGGGACCCTATAGAGTACCAACATTTGATGGTAAGAGGTATTTTCTGACTCTTGTAGATGATTACTCTAAGTACACTTGGGTAATTCTGTTACATTCCAAAGCTGAGGTTATAGTGGTGCTCAGAGACTTTCTTAAGATGGTGGAAAACTACTTCTCCACATCAGTAAAAATCTTCAGAACAGATAATGGGTGTGAGTTTTTCAATTCACAAATGGATGAACTCCTAAGATCTCTAGGCATTATCCATCAAAGCTCCTGTGTGTACACCCCACAACAGAATGGAGTAGCTGAAAGGAGACATAGGTATATACTTGACACTGCCAGAGCACTGAGATTTCAAGCAAGTGTTCCCTTAAAATTTTGGGGTGAGTGTGTATCCACTGTTGTATATGTCATCAATAGGTTGCCTACACCCACTCTGCAAGGCAAAACTCCGGTAGAGCTATTGTTCAAACATCCTGTGTCCTTGGATCACATGAGAGTCTTTGGGTGCTTGGCTTATGCAACCAATGTTAAGAAATCTGATAAGTTTGCAGCAAGAGCATTACCAGCTATCTTTCTAGGGTACTCAGCTACTCAAAAGGGCAATAAGCTATATGATCTACATACTAAGTGCTTCTTCATCAGCAGGGATGTAGTCTTCAAGGAAGACATCTTTCCCTTTAGAGACACCAAGACCTCTACCTTAACTTTGTTCCCTGTGTTACAGTTCACTGCAGATCATTCTCATGTAGAGGAAAATCCTCTTGGTTCTGTCCCACATCAACCTAACTTGGATTTGCCCTCACAGCTTCCTCTTCCAGTTCAGGTTCCACCTCAGGCTCCACCTGCTCCAAATGTACAGCCAGAGGCACCTTTACCAGTTGTTGAGTCTCCAGTGGAACTAACTCAACCAACTAGCACCCCTGAAGTCCTTGCAATCCCTGCTTCAAGACCCCTCAGAACTCAAAAACCACCAGTGTGGCTCAGAGACTTTGTTGTACCAGCTACAAAGAGTGCTCATTCCTGTCTTTACCCCATTTATGATTATGTGAACTACAGTAATCTCTCCTCAACCTATGAAGTTGCCTTGACTACCTATTCTGCTACTCTTGAGCCAAAGACATTCAATGAAGCCAAGATTGATCCCAAGTGGATTGAAGCAATGAAGGCTGAAATTGCAGCCTTAGAGGACAACAACACCTGGAGCATTGTCTCACTTCCACCTGGGAAGAACACTGTGGGTTGCAAGTGGGTGTTAAAGATCAAATACAAGGTATCTGGTGAGGTCGAGAGGTACAAAGCTCGCTTGGTGGCCAAAGGTTATAGTCAAAGAGAAGGGCTTAACTACAAGGAGACCTTTTCTCCTGTAGCCAAGATGGTTACAGTCAGGTCCCTAGTGGCTCTTGCAGCCTCTAAAGCCTGGCCTATCTTTCAAATGGATGTTCATAATGCCTTTCTTCAAGGTGACTTACTTGAAGAAGTGTACATGGATATTCCTCCAGAGTTTTGCAGACAGGGGGAGACTTCCAAAGTCTGCAAACTACATAAGTCCCTATATGGACTGAAGCAGGCTCCCAGACAATGGAACCTGAAACTGACACAAGCCTTATTGCAACTGGGCTTTGGACAGAGTCTGTATGACTATTCCTTGTTCATCAGACAGACAGGCTCAGATATCACTATCATTCTCATTTATGTAGATGATCTACTTGTCACTAGAAGCAATGCTGCTCTGGTTCTGAAGGCCAGAAATGATCTATAGTTGAAGTTCAAGATGAAAGATCTAGGAGAGTTAAAATTCTTTCTGGGGATTTAGTTTGCTAGGTCCAAAGAATGAATCCACATGTGCCAGAGAAAATATGCTCTTGAATTAATATCTGAGATGGGATTGAGTGGAGCTAAACCTATAAATGCACCTAGTGAAGCAAATCAGAAGCTAACATCCTATGAGTTTGATCAATTCATGAAAAGAATGAAGAAAGGCTCAGAGATAGGGGTAGACAGACTCTTAGAGAACCCACTCATACCAGAGACTGATAGGGAGACTACTGTATCTGACCATGACAAGACTGGACATAGCTTATGTGGGCCAAACACTAAGTCAATTCATGCATGCCCCTAAACAATCTCACATGGAAGCAGCTTTGAGGGTTGTGAAGTACATAAAGAATTCTCCAGGTCTTGGCTTGCTTATGCCAGCTACAAGTTCTAGAAGTCTAACAGGTTATTGTGACTCAGACTGGGGTGCATGCTTGCAAACTAGAAGGTCTGTTACTGGCTACTTAGTGAAGTTTGGTGAGGCACTAATCTCTTGGAAATCAAAGAAACAAGAAACTGTTGCAAGGAGTTCAGCTGAAGCAGAGTTTAGGAGCATGGCTTCAGTGACAGCTGAAATCTCTTGGTTGATAGGCTTGTTCAGAGAAATGGGAATGTATGTTCAGCTCCCTGTGGATCTATACTGTGACAATAAAGCTGCAATCCAAATTGCAGCCAATCCTATTTTCCACGAGAGAACAAAACATATAGACATAGACTGCTACTTTGTAAGGGAACGAATTCTGCAAGGATGGATCAGGACTCATCATGTGTCTACCAGTGAACAACCAGCTGACCTACTTACAAAGGGTCTCCCAAGAAGTCAACATGAATATCTGATGTCCAAACTGAGGTTGAAGAACATCTTCCAACCATCAGTTTGAGGGGGAGTGTTGAGAAGTGTATGGACTAGAAGTGTAATAGTGTGACAGTTGTAATTCAGTTAGTAGTAGCTTGTAGATTAAGCTAAGTTAAGCAAGTAGTTAGAGTAGTTATTAGTTAGTCTATAAATATCTAGTGTGTGAGCATTTTAAAGGTATCTTAGCTCATTTTGTTTCCTCTTCCAGTAATGAGAGTCAATGACTTCTCCCAATTCTCTCTAGATATTTTCCTTTGCTTCTTCAACCTCTGATCCAATCCAGGAACTAACAACTTTTACAATAATACGAGTCTTTAAGCACATATGTAATCGTCTAAGAAAAGAGGTGAACTAGGATCGACCACTCGATTTGATTCAGCTCGATTAAATGAAAGTTTCACTTGACCTGATTAAAGCTTGGCCAAAGATAGCTCGATCAAACTCTGGCTCGACTGAGCCTGCTAGACTCAGCTCAAATTGAATTGTGTAACTGATCTGTTAAACTTTCGTATTAAGAAAATTAGTAATATATTAATTCACAATTTAGTTATTATTATCAAACATGTTGTTTATACTTGTTTAGCGCTCTTTTGTTAATCATATTGTTAATCCACGTTAGTTGATCAGTATAAATTGAAGAATAAATGTCGCAAGTGCATCACTATTGTCCTAAATTGTACATCAATACTTTACCAACAAATATTAAATTTAAGCGGACATGGAATTGTTGGTAAGAAAAAATCTATTGGCAACTCTACTAACAAAGTGAGAATATGTACTTTACTATATTTTGTTGGTAGAATACTAATGAACACGAACGTATGTGCAAAATAAACAAAATTTATCAGCAAATTTACTAACAGCTTCACAATTAGTTAGTAAATTTACCAATACTTAATATTTTTATTAGTAAATTATTAACGGGTTAAAATTTCATATGTAATAGTCAACATGTATAGAATTAGTTGGCAAACATTACCAACAAAATAAGAATTGGTTGGCGTATTTTATCAACTACTTCTGAATTCATTGCTATATTACCAACGAATTTTCATTTTACCAACCAATAAAATATACCTATGTCATGCTTGCCACGCTTTCCACATTACCGGACATGTGTCGGTGAGTGTCTTGCTGGAATTTGGCCAATACAAAAGTAGTTAGCTCCTCGTGTTTAAATAGTGTGGAAAGATTTGACTTGGTTATTCCTTTCGCTTTAATCTCATCGTGCAATTTTTGATATTTTTTGGTTTCTTCCCAACACACAACAGACTCCACATAGACGCAAATAAAGTGAGGAAAATAAATTTAAAGGCTGCTGGTCGGTCACTTGCTAGTATACAGTACGTCAAGTAAGGCAACTGACAAACTACAATACTAAATCTAGAAGGTTTGATTTAAAATGTAATTAATTTTAAGATAACATCAATGCATGTGATTCCATAATTGAAAAAATTTTATCCGTAGCTGATGATTACATCAATAATAAGTAATAAATTACATTTGTTTTGTACATATGCTTTTATTAGTTAATCATAGTTAATTACCAAATACATATTCTTGCTTGATTTATCACTTAACTATGATATTAAACGAGTGTGGTTTGATGTAACTATAAGGTGTGTGATAGTCACTACTACAAAAGTCACACTTAGCGGCAATTAATATGGCCTTTAGCGGCATTAACAATTGTCGCTAATAGTTTTACCAGCAATAACATGTTAGCTGGCAATGTTGATGTCGCTAAAGGCTTTCCCGGTAATTAATTGGAATGCTGGTAAAGGTCCGTCTTATTGCCGCTAAAAGACCCTTGATATATCGGTATTTATTTGCCGGCCAATTAAATTGCCACTAAATCTAGTCAAATATTTGCTTTGTTCATACATATATTGGCAATTATTATTGCCTGTAAAAACAAATTTAATTGCCGATAAATGTGACACCTTTTAGTAGCAATTAATATGGCCGTTAAATCTATCGATACATTAGTTATTCTCTTAGTATTATTGCCGATAAAATTGGACCTTTTAGTGGTTGTGGCTTAAAATGATTACTCAACATACTAACATCTCAAATAAAAGATACTAATGTTCAAGCCAAAATGCATAATATTTCATTAAATCCCACCAAACAAAGACAACTTATCAATATTCTGAGTTTCAACACTGTAAAAGAAAATGAACATAGCTTTCACCCAGTAACTAGTTCATGTTAAGTGTGATCCCTAGTGTTATAAACTTGAATAGCCTAGAAGTATTTATACAGCTCTTGATCAAGGTAAATTCCATCATATCAAGTCTGATAGCTAGTGTTGATTTACAGTAAAACCTGCAATGATAAAATTAAAAAAAAAAAAAAAAAAGAGATAAAAATTAATCATTGTTTCATGAACAGGACAGAGTTCTACAATATAAGCATAATAGCTAATTCAAGAGATGCATCTTTGATATCTTATTCTTCTTTAAAATAAAGAAACAGATGCATCAAAGATTTATAGGACAGATTTTTAACGAATTTTTCAGCTGAAGAGAAGGGATGCAGAATTACCAGTCTGGCTAATTGTCCAAGAAGTTCACTGCGGAGGAGCTGTGAAAAAAAAGTAAGAGCAGACAGTGAAAATTTGAACTATTAACCTTCTTCAAAGTAACTTGTCTCAGCTTCAAAGTAAGGTCGCTCAATATAGCGCACACTGATATTTTTAAACTTGAAATTTTTGGACTCTTAAGTCGCAACATATCATTTATCAGTATAAGTTATGGTTGGTGCATTCAGTGGTAAAAGGACAATTACCTCAATTGCTGCATCAGATGCCTCAAACGAATCGTAACTAATGAAACCAAATCCCCATGAATTTCCTGTCTCAGGGTCTCTCATTGTTGAACCCAAAAATATAACCCCGAAAGGCTTATTTCTGGAATATCCACAGGATGGACTAACTCTTTTGGAGTTTTTGAAGTCGCCATCTAATTTAAGGAAAACAGGGAACCAAATTAACAAATGCGTGCAAAAACTCCGTTTTTATAAAAAAAGACGGTCTTTCTTTAAGAGATTCTAAAGGTAAGAGGTTTTGTTAATTTCGGAAGAAGGTTTTTAAGGCACTTCCGAAATTCCGTTAAAATACGGTTAATCCGACAGGTTTCCAAAATATTTGCAAAATATGCTTTTCTAGAAAATTTATCTAAAATAATTAATTGAAATAAAACTTGTTTATGAAAAATATTTTAATTTGCACGCATTTTGCTAATTGGCCTCAGTTTGCAATAAATTAAATAACGACTTCAAAAATAAAAGGCAATGAACATAAAGTAAAGCAATATACAAACAATCAAATATTATTGATAAATAAATATTCTACACATTTATTTGCATAAATATCTCTAAGGAAAGAAAGGCAAAGTTTAAAGATAAAACCCGAGAAATGATCAACTCGCGGGAGCCTTGGATTTTCTAAAATTTCTAAGTCTTATTTCTGAATGCTCGGGTCCAAATTCAAGCCAAACGACTCCAATGCAACGGACTATCCCCATTTGTAAATTAGCCAAAAGCGTTCCCGAATTGTTCGTGCCAAGATGTACCTCGCAATAAAAATGGAAATTAAACTGGATTAGTACGATAATAAAGTATAATAATTAATAAAATAAAATAACAATAATAAAGTAATAATAATAATAAAATATATATAATAATAATAATAGAATATATAATAATAATAATAATAGAATATACAATAATAATAATAAAGGGGTTTGTTTTTGCAAAATTTAGGCTCAGGTTTGTATGGCGCGTCGAATAGAAGATCGGGATTTGGTGCGGCTGCAAACACGGAGCCGGTCGTGTTGCCACGCCAAGTACCAAACCCACCACTCTATCCGACTTGCTTTGCATTAAATTCATACGTTCATCATCGCCTTTTGCTTTAGGGACACGGGAACGGGACGGTTCAAGTGTAGTATCATGCTAAAAATCCGTCAATTTATTGTCCGTCAATTCCTTGTGTAGGCCTCAATACGTGTATATGTATTTTCATTGACCGGGTGTAGTATCCGTTCGAATCAGTCCGTAAAGCCAGGCGACAGTCATCTGTTCATAATCAGTGATAATCCCATAATAATGTCGTTCCAACTTGCAAATATAGTCGGTAAAATCAAAGGTCCCCAAGATTCAGAATTTCCAGTGGAATTAAGCATATAACAGTAGGAGCAAATAGGGATATGAACAACATCATCAGATTTGCTCAAACTCCTCCAAACAATTAAACGAAGAACATCAAAAAAAAGTTCATCCATATGCCCAGAGAACAAAGAATGCAGCAGTCAACATTTCCAGTAACGGGGAACCACAAAAGCCCAGCAAACAAGTCAAACAAACAGGAACAGGAACGAACCCGTAACGCAAAACCGGTGAAAAAAAAACAAACATTAACAGCGGCGAATGGCAACCCCGGTGGAGCAGAGGAGGAGCAACCTCCAATCAACGGCTCCACTACCACTCCCCCGTTCCCCTTTCTATTTCGATTCAACCATAAGAACAGAGATCAATGACCAACAACGACGATTTCAAGAGTCTGAAATTCCAAATGAAACAAAACAAAGCAAGAACAAAGCAAATCTTAGAGCCAGCGTCGCCCTAAGTCGTAATAGAGGGATATAGATCTGGCAATAGTAGCCATCAACCAGAATTTCAGACGAAGGATGGTGATAGTGAACGGTAGCTAATAAAAATAACGGTGCAAAAACTAAGCAGCAGCGAGTAACAGCTTAAACGAACTCCGGTACCGGATTTCTTGATTTTCCGGCGAGGTGGTTTACGAGAACAAAAGGGTTTATCTAAAAGATCTGAATCAAGTAAAGGGTTAATTGGTGCAAGTTCACTACTACTCTTTTTAGCAGTAACTTTCATTTTGTACACACAGATTTAGCCATTACTCATAAGCTCTCTTTGGTTTCTTGGTCGTTGGGGGTGGGGTTTGGTATGTATGTGTATGTATCTGCTTATGCTAGGAATTGGAGAGGAGAGGGAGTAAGTGTGTGGGGGTTTTTGGTGAGTGGTCTTTTATGCCGTGTGTGTGCTTGTGGTATTGAGAGGAGAGGCCATTTTTTTAGATCTGATTTTTTTGTAAGTAAAAAGATGTGTAAGGAAGATGATGAATAATAGTGAATGGAAGCTAGGGTTTAAGGGTATATATATGGGCGAGGGTTTGCACAAATAGGCTAGATTTTAAGAGGGGGAGCGGATTTGGCACAATTTTATAATTAATTAAAAAAATGAATGGGTTGCACGAGTGGGTTAAATTTGGTGGGATTTTGCAATTTTAGCACTTTTCTTTGAAACTGCAATTGATCCTCTTTTATTATCATTATTTATTTAATTTTCCAATTTAAACCTCAATTATGAAATTAATAATTTTGAAAAATTCGGGACAAAATTGGGTGTCAACAGCTGCCCCTCTTTACCCGGAAAAGGATGAAAGAGTTTTCAGGGTAAAGAAGTTGACGAGAAACCAATTTTGTCACGACAAAGCCAAGTACTTTGATTCCTAGGACCAAAGTGCGAGGCTTATGGATGACGAGGCCAAAGTGTATAGGATTTTCCTGCTCGTGCTTTGTCAAATTATAGTATAGTTTAAGATATCGTCCCACAGAGATTGGGAAATCTATGCTACAGACTTTGAATATTCCAACTACTATTTGAGAGAATCAAATTGATAAAAAGTGAGTTTTTTGAACTTTTAAATAACTTTGACTAAAATAAAATAACTTGTGGAAGATTTTCAATTTAAAAAGAGTTGGGAATCATTGAATTCACTTGATAATATTTACAATAAAAATCTCAATTTTGACATATATTTCTCTAAAGAGTAATTGCTTATTTCTAATTCAATTATATTTTGCCCACCAGAAAATAATCAATTAATAACACTCCGTGAGGTTATGCAAATTAATTGAGTTATAACAAGTGACAGTTAAACCGAAATATTTTTCTTGCCTGAATTGTGCCAAAAAGTAGTGAAAACTTCGTGAGAATATTTTTACTAAAAATCAATAATCTTGCCTACAACAATTCCTCCGTGAGAATTAAAACTGAGGCAAGCAAGACCACGGACTTGAAATGGTAGATTACTAAAATTTACTTTCACTCTACTTATTTTATTCATCAGTTACCACATATTAATTTTGCTCCGTGAGAATTACAAAATTAATACGATAATAATTGTGAGATAAAATATGTAGGAGTGATAATAAAGAATAATAAAACTAACATTCCCGCACAGTGTAAAATGTGAAATAGATAATTTCAGGCCAAGATTAAAACTGAGATAAGTATTATAAAAATATCAAGCTTCATCAACTATCCCAACAAAAAGAAATTACTCCATTATGGATTATTTGAACAAAAGAAAAAATTTATATTATTGACAATATTGCCAATATTTCTAGAAAATATGGAACTTACAAGAAGAGAAAGAAAATAAAGACCAAAGCTTTTAAGAAAGTAGAATAGCTATTCTCTCACTTGATATCTAACTAAGGGAGAAGTGCTCCCTATTTATAGAAACTCATTTCTTCATTAAGTCTTGTAATGTCAAGGAATGAAGATGTGTAGCAAGTTCCTTGCATAATGACATAATACGTAGAGTCTTGAAAAATGCCAATTTGATGAATATGTTTAGAAAGTCCTTGCATAATGATAGTCTTCCCTTGCTCCTTTATTTGCTTTAATTCCACATTCTTTTATTAAATGTGTAATTCCATATTACCAAGATGTATAATAAGGAGCAAATATTGTAGCCAAGATATGTAACAACTTTCTTGCATAGTGAGGAAGACATGTCATGGACTTCTTCTTGCATACGTAAAACTCTTCTTCCTTTGTTATTTGCTTTATTCATGATATATATCTCTTTCCAAGTATTCTTTTCACTGCAAGATTTGTTAGAAACTATAGGGGAACTAAATATATTTATTCATGATTTTATTTAAAATATTTATATTTTTATATAAAAAATACATGAATAAATTATATTCATCAAATTCCCCCACACTTGAACTTTTGCTCGTCCTCGAGTAAAAAGATTTTTTATTTTTTTTTTAAAAAATGATTTTCTTCAAAAATTGCGACTTTTGTAGGATATGCAATTTATTCAAAATAAATATCTCTCATTATGTTCAATGCAATTATCCTTTCTAAATTCACCAAATCTTTTACCTTATGTCTGAATTCTGACTTGATCAACAAAAGCTAGCATTCTTCGCCCCTTGAATCTTTCAGAATTGATAAATTTATGATCACTTATTCAGTAAGTATCATAGCCGAGTCCATATGCTTGCTTTTCATGTTTATCTCCACTAATATAGATACAACACTAATTTTTAAAATCTTTTAGGACTTTTCTTGGCTTGTAATGTCAGGCTATAGGCTGGTAGGGTAAGGATATATTTATAGTGCTTTTTCTCCTTCCAACTTTGAGCAAACATTTCTTGGTTCTTAGTATTTTCATCCTTTTTTTTTAAGCACTCCTCCTTATTACATTCTCTGCCTTTACAATATCATTAACAATCATATATTCTCTTCTTCTTCTTTTTTTTTTCGGGTACTTCTTCCTCTTATTGATATCAATCTGTGCTCATTAACTGCTGGCAGAAGTGTATTTTTATGCATATATATAGAGATATATACATATATACGACTAATATATATTTTTTTTCTCTTCTTCTTTTTTTTTTTAGAGAGAAATACGGTGTTAAAAAAAATTAGGATCAAGGCTAAAAAGGTTCTAAGAGGTAAAATATGTATATTTGGATGAAAAATAAAGAGGCTAGAATTGGGAATCAAAGAAGGCCTAAGTTTATTTTTCAAAAATCAGTGTCATCCATTATTTCGCCTCGAAAAACATTTAGAGCAAGTTCTAGCCAAGTTTATTGATTCTTCCTGCTTTTGTGATCATAACTTTTCTCAATCCCAATGATTTCCTGAGTCGGAGATGCTTGCTACTGTTTTCACAAAATCAAAATCGTTCATGAAAAACATATGGTGAAAAATAAAAAGAAATAATATTGAGCATAATGTAAAGAATTTATGTTGTTAATTAAATACCTACAAAAATCACAGTTTAGAAGAAGATATTATATGTAAAATATATAAATTAGAATAATCCTCCCCCACACTTGAACATTTCATTCTCCAGAATGAAAACACGTTTCAACACGAGTGGAAAGGGAGTAAAAGGAATTTTTTTTTTAAACTAGGAAAATTAAAATAGAAAATACTACTTAATAATTTTTTTTTAAAAAAATATTTTTGGCTTTAAAAATTACGATCACAGAAGAAAGCTTGAAAGAAACTGTGACCACACATATTCTATGTGTAATAGACTGATTATTTTAACACCTTAACAGTCATAAGGTCCTAGTTTGAATATAAACTAGAAAATTACATGTGCCAAGATTAGATTTGCACAATTGAATGGTTAACCAACCAGTAACTTAGGCATACCGATCACCATGGAGTTACTCCGGTCTAGGTGACACTGTTTTTGTAGAGGCCTTCATGAGATGTTCCGGTTGTACAATAATCTGGATATTGACCAGATCAATTGGTTAAGCATTTAATTAGTCAGATCTATGTTGGACTTATAAGGCTCCATTGCTTCACCCTCAATGGCTACGGGTAAGAAACCTTAGTTCTGAGTTTAACGTCGTCAGCTTGACGTAGTAACTGTGAAACTCATCAATCTATCATGGTTACTGATGGTTGCTGCTCAAAATGTCCTCCAAAATACAATTTTAGCCTGTGGCCATTGACTTTAAACTTGTCTCCTCCATTAATCTGTTGGATTTCAATTGCTCCATATGGAGTGACATCTGTAACCATATAAGGACCTGTCCACCTGGATTTCAATTTTCCAGGAAATAGCCTGAGTCGGCTATTGTACAGAAGTACCTGATCTCCAATTTTGAAGCTTTTTTGTCGGATCAAGTTGTCATGCCATTTTTTAGTTTTTTCTTTATAAATCTTGGCATTTTCATAAGCTTCCAGCCTCAACTCTTCCAATTCATTAATCTGAAAAAATCTATTTTTACCAGCAGATGTTAAATCAAAATTCAGTGCTTTTAATGCCCAAAAAGCTTTGTGTTCTAATTCGACTGGCAAATGGCAAGCTTTTCCAAAGACTAATCTATATGGGGATGTTCCAATTGGCGTATTAAATGCCGTTCGGTATGCCCATAATGCATCATCTAATTTTAAAGCCCAGTCTTTTCTTGAGATTCCAACCGTTTTTTCAAGTATCCTTTTTAATTCGCGGTTAGACACCTCAACTTGCCCTTAAGTTTGAGCATGATATGGTGTTCCTGTTTTGTGAGTTACACCATATTTTGATAGCAATGCAGCAAATTATCTATTCATAAAATGAGTGCCTTGGTCACTAATGATAACTCGTGGTGTGCCAAATTTGGTAAAAATATTTTTCTGAGAAAATCGCACACAGTTCGAGCGTCATTCTTTCTTGTGGGAATGGCTTCAACCCATCGTGAAACATAATCAATAGCCACAAGGATATATTCGAATGAATGAGATGAAGGAAATGGTCCCATAAAATCTATACCCCAGACATCAAATATTTCACATACCTGAATTGATTGCAGTGGCATTTCATCTCTTTTAGTGATGTTACCTGTTCTCTGACACCTGTCACATTGTGCAACATATGCACGAGCGTCTTTGAAAAGTGTTGGCCAGAAGAATCCAGCCTCCAAAACTTTGAAGGCTGTCCGATTTGCAGCATAATGACCTCCAATTGCTCCATCATGGCAATGATGCAAAATCTTGCTCATTTCTTCTTCAGGCACACACCTTCTAATAATATTATCTGCACAATATTTAAACAAGTAAGGATCATTCCACAGATAATACTTAGCATCAGATATAAGTTTTTTTCTTTGTTGGTAAGAGAGATCTTGGGGTGTCCACTTTCAAACCAAGTAATTTGCAATGTCTGCAAACCAGGGTGGTTGAGTCACAACTGAGCTGACAGAAAAGATATCATCAGGAAATTCTTCTTTTATTTCACAAGGCTCAGAAGGAGGGTTCTCTAATCTAGACAAATGGTCAGCTACTTGATTTTCAGTTCCCTTTTTGTCTTTTATTTCAAGGTCAAACTCTTGCAGAAGTAAAATCCATCTTAACAATCTAGGTCGGGCATCTTTCTTTGTTAAGAGGTATTTTAAAGCCGCATGATCAGTGAAAACAGTTACCTTGGTTCCTATCAAATAAGAACGAAACTTATCAAAAGCAAATACTACTGCCAATAGTTCTTTTTCTGTTGTGGCATAATTCAGCTGAGCTTCATTCGAAGTCCTACTGGCATAGTATATGGGACGAAAAATCCTATCTTTTCTCTGGCCTAAAACAGCTCCAACAGCTGTATCACTAGCATCACACATGACTTCAAAAGGTTGGCTCCAATCAGGGGATACAACTACAGGGGCAGATGATAATTTCTCCTTAAGAGTTTCAAAAGCTTCTAAACAATCACCTGAAAAATCAAACTTGACATCTTTCATCAAAAGGTTAGTCAGAGGTTTTGAAATTTTTGAAAAATCTTTTATAAACAGTCTGTAAAAACCTGCATGGCCTAAAAAACTTCTAATGCCTTTAACAGTTGTAGGAGGGGATAATCCTGCTATAAGATCAATTTTAGCCTTATCAACTTCTATCCCTTTAGCAGTGATTTTATGTCCTAAAACAATTCCCTCAGTAACCATAAAATGACATTTCTCCCAATTAAGAATCAAGTTTGTCTCTTCACATCTCTTAAGAACTAAGGTCAAATGGTGGAGACAATCTTCATATATTTTACCAAAAAGGGTGAAATCATCCATAAAAATTTCCAAAATTTTTTCAGTCATGTAAGAGAAAATTGCAGACATGCATCGCTGAAATGTAGCAGGTGCATTGCATAAACCAAATGGCATTCTCCTATATGCATAGGTTCCATGGGGACATGTGAAAGTTGTTTTATCCTGATCTTCTGGTGCAATTGGTATCTGGTTATACCCTGAATATCCATCAAGAAAACAATAAAAACAATATCGTGCTACTCTTTCTAACATTTGATCAATAAATGGTAAAGGAAAATGGTCTTTTCTGGTGGCATCATTGAGACGTCTGTAATCAATACAGACTCTCCATCCTGTAACTGTTCTGATAGGTATGAGTTCGTTATTTTTAATTTTTATTACCGTCATACCTCCTTTCTTTGGTACCATCTGAACAGGACTTACCTAAGAGCTGTCAGAAATGGGGTAAATAATACCTGCTGCGAGAAGCTCAATAACTTCATTTTTTACCACTTCTTGCATTGCTGGATTCAATCTCCTTTGGGGTTGGACTATTGGCTTGTAGCTGTCCTCCATGAGGATTCTGTGTGTGCAAATTGCTGGACTAATGCCTTTGATGTCTGCTATAGTCCACCCTATGGCTCCTTTATGTGTTCTGAGTACTTCAATCAATTTATGTTCTTGTTCTGCAGACAGAGAAGATGAAATTATTACTATAAATAATTCAGGCTCAAGATAAACATATTTCAAATGGGAAGGGAGAATTTTGAGTTCAATTTTTGTGTGAACTTCTTCTGATTGCATTTCATCCTCTTCCTTAGAATTATGTTCCAATAATTTTGCGTCACTTCTAACTACAAGATCATCATCCTGTGTGGTTCCAGATTTAGCCAAACATCTCTCCATTGAGTCTAAAATCAATTGATCATCTTTAAATTCATCTCCAAGATCACCAATCATGTCAATTGAAAAACAAGAAGATGATGTCTCATCTCCTGAAAATTTTAGAATCTTTTGCATATCAAAAATGACTCTTTCTTCATCAACTCTTAGAATCAGTTGTCCTTGATGAACATCTATGATTGCTCTACCTGTAGCAAGAAAAGGTCTACCTAAAATTATTGGTTCATCAGGACATTCTTCCATTTCAAGTACTAGGAAATCTACAGGGAAAACAAACTTATCTACTCTCACAAGAACATTTTCAATTATTCCCTTAGGTTTTTTAGTACTTTGATCTGCAAATTGAAGAGAAACAACTATATTTTTCATCTCACCAAGATCCAATTTCCTAAAAATAGAAAATGGCATCAAATTAATTGAAGCTCCAGAATCACAAAGTGTTTTTTCAAAATGTAATCCTCCCAAGGTACATGGAATTGTAAAACTTCCTGGATCACCGAGCTTTTGTGGTAGCTTATTTTGAAGTATAGCACTGCATTTTTCAGTAAGCATTACCACAGAAACTTCTTCCAATTTTCTTTTGCTTGACAAGATTTCTTTTAGAAATTTGGCATATGAAGGCATTTGCAACAAAGCATCAGTAAAAGGAATATTAATGTGAATTTGCTTTAAAATTTCCAAAAACTTTGCAAATTGATTATCAAGCTTTTCTCTTTTCATTTTTTGTGGAAAAGGAATTGTCACAGGGAGAGGAGTTACTTTTTCAATATTTTTTTCTTTTTTCTGGACTTCTTTCTCTTGTGACAGTTCACTGGGTGTTTCAACATTCTTACCTTTGTCTACCTGTTGCTCTGGCTGGTTCTTTTCATGTCTGTCAGTATATGGATCATCAAGATTCTTACCTGACCGTAATGCAATGGCCTTAAGGTGTTCTTTTGGATTTTTCTCCGTATTGCTTGGTAAGGGACCTTGAATCTTTTCTGAAACAAGAGTTGCCAATTGGCTTACCTGAATTTCCAAATTCTTAAGGGCAGAATTTTGGCTTTCCATTTTCTCGTCAGTGGCCTTAATGTACTTATACAAAAGGTCATCTAGACTTTGATGGGCTTGCTGAGGCCTTTGTTGATTTTGGTATCCGGGTGGTCCTTGTACCTGTTGCTTCTGGAAGCTTTGAGAATTCTCAGCACCATTTGGATTGCTCCATTGAAATCCTGGATGTTTTTGTGCCATTGGACTTCCAAAAGGGTATGCCTTGTACCCGATGGCATTGACATGTTCA
Source organism: Petunia axillaris subsp. axillaris (assembly GCA_029990575.1). Taxonomy (NCBI): domain Eukaryota; kingdom Viridiplantae; phylum Streptophyta; class Magnoliopsida; order Solanales; family Solanaceae; genus Petunia; species Petunia axillaris. The sequence goes on from JARKNS010000009.1 coordinate 21,462,289, forward strand.
TCATTCTGATTGGTTGCTTGGCATTCATGGTTCAGATGGTTTCCTCCACACATGTCGCAAGTCTCAGACTGGCTTGGTTGTTGTGTATTAACCTGAAAAGATTCAAACTTTTGTGCCAAAGAAACAATCTGTTGTGTTAGTGTATTTAAAGCATCTGCCTGATTTACCGTAGCAGCTCTTTTTATTACTACACGATCAGATGGCCATTGAATAGCATTTTCAGAAATTTCATTCAACAATTGCAATGCTTCAACAGTGGTTTTTCCCATTATGGAACCTCCTGCAGCTGCATCTATCACATTTCTAGAAGATGGTTTTAACCCGTGATAGAAAATGTACAGCTGCATATGCTCAGGAATGTCATGATGTGGACATTTTCTTAGCATTGTTTTTAATCTTTCCCATGCTTGATAAACTGACTCAGTGTCAGTCTGCAAGAAATTGGAAATATCTTGTCTTAACTTTGTTGTTTTAGCAGGGGAAAAATATTTGTTTAAAAATTTCTGAGTCATCTGGTCCCATGTAGTAATAGAACCTTGAGGTAAACTCCGCAACCAAGTCTTGGCATCTCCTTTTAAAGAAAAAGGAAATAGCCTTAACTTGATTGCTTCAGGAGATACTCCATTATATTTAGCAGTTACAACTAGTTCCAAGAAATCAATTAAATGACTGTGTGGATCTTCACTTGGATCACCGGTGAAAGTACATGATTGTTGAATTGTTTGAATCAGGCCGGTCCTGATTTCAAAGTTGTTGGCCGCAACTGAGGGTTTTCTCACACTAGACTCACAGTTGAAGCGGTCTGGTCTAGCATAATCCCTTAGGATTCTGTTTGCTGGTCTTGGAGCCACTTCGTCAAACTGATCTTCTACAATGACTGGTGGATCTACTCCCAGTTGGTTGTTGTCATCTCTTAGTTGCTGCTCCATTTTGTCACAAGTTACGCTTTGAGAAGATGATGATTGTCCTTCCTGAGCAACCGTAAAGATTTTTCAATTTCAGGATCGTAAATGACCAACTCTTTGTTAGAAGAGCGGGTCATAAACTACTTGAAATTTTTAAATAATAATAATTTTTTTTTAAAAAAATAATAATATTTTAAAGTAGTAGTAATATCAGTACCAGAAAGAAAATAGTATAAGGAAGAAAAACTTAAAGATAATAAAAACAGTAGGTATAAAGTAAACTAGTTAGTAATAATAATATAATAATAAATATAAAAAAAGAATATGGAAGAATTAGTACTAACAATAAAAATACAAAAGTACTATATATAAAATAGCAACTAGTAAGTAGTACTAGTAGTGCAAAATATAGATAACACTTGAGTAGTTTGAAAAGAAGGAAAGTAGTACGTAAGTGGAGTAGTAGTAGTTGTATTAAAGTAAAAGTAATAACAATTGGTAGAAGGCCTTTCAAGGAAAAGAAAAAGAAAAATAAAAATAGTACAATACTATTGTTATTTGAGCAATGAAAAGAAATAACGATAATTAGATAGTACTAGTTTGTGATAGAACAAAAATAGTAAGAAGACATAAGTTATTGTTTATGTCTAACTAATAATAGTATTAAGAAAATAATAGTAATAACTATAATTTAAATAGAAAAAAAATAATTGTGCTATAATATAAATAGAAGCAGTATTAGTAATAGCACTATAGAAACTTAAGAAGAAAAAGAAAGTAAAATAGTGTAGAAGTAATAGTAGGAATAAAAGTAATGCTAATATAATAATACTTGTAATACTACTAATAATACTAAATAATTAAAAAGAAGACTTGCTATGTCAAAACAGTACTTACGTAGTAGTACAAACAACAATTTCTTTTTCTTTTTTTTTTTAACTTTTTCTTAAAAAGGTTAGTATTAATAATAATAACAATAACAAATACTTAATATAGAGAACTACTAATATATTATATTATAGACTATAGTAATTAGTAATGGTAAATACTTTAAAGAAAATTTATAATAATAATAATAATTATAATAAAACTTAGATATACTAAGTAGACGTTATAATAAAAGTAGTAGGGAAAATAAAATGATAGATGAAAGAAGTGACATGGACTATTAGATAAACACTTTAATATTATTTGCTAACTAAAAATAATAACATAATAAAATATACAAAACAAAATATGAGTGTTAGAAGAAAAAGAGAAAATGTTAGAAGTAGTCAAGAAAATATTAGAAAGAAGTACTTGAATAGCAAGGAAATATTAGAAGAAGTACTTGAATAACAAGAAAATATTAGAAAGAAGTACTTGAGTAACAAGGAAATATTAGAGAAATTACTTAAGTAACAACGAAATGTTATAGTTAATATATTAGTAAATAATAGTAATATTAGTGGTTGTAATGTAAAAAATGTAATATAATAATAAAATTAATATACTAGAGAAAGTTTATAATAATAATAATAATAATAATAATAATAATAATAATAATAAAAATAAAAATAAAAAAAAAATGCTAGAAATAAAGAAAAAATATTAGAAGCAGATATAATACTGTTAGAGATTAAAGGTCAGTATCAGTAGTTATAGTAGTATTTTATAGATTATATAAATATTAATTATATTAATAAGTTCTCAAATTAGTAACCAAATATTTAGTCCGAAGTAGATGTCTGCCAATCCCCGGCAACGGCGCCAAAAATTTTTAGAGGCCAAAGTGTATAGGATTTTCCAGCTCGTGCTTTGTCAAATTATAGTATAGTTTAAGATATCGTCCCACAGAGATTGGGAAATCTATGCTACAGACTTTGAATATTCCAACTACTATTTGAGAGAATCAAATTGATGAAAAGTGAGTTTTTTGAACTTTTAAATAACTTTAACTAAAATAAAATAACTTGTGGAAGATTTTCAATTTAAAAAGAGTTGGGAATCATTGAATTCACTTGATAATATTTATAATAAAAATCTCAATTTTGACATATATTTCTCTAAAGAATAATTGCTTATTTCTAATTCAATTATATTTTGCCCACCAGAAAATAATCAATTAATAACACTCCGTGAGGTTATGCAAATTAATTGAGTTATAACAAGTGACAGTTAAACCGAAATATTTTTCTTGCCTGAATTGTGTCAAAAAGTAGTGAAAACTTCGTGAGAATATTTTTACTAAAAATCAATAATCTTGCCTACAACAATTCCTCCGTTAGAATTAAAACTGAGGCAAGCAAGACCACGGACTTGAAATGGTAGATTACTAAAATTTACTTTCACTCTACTTATTTTATTCATCAGTTACCACATATTAATTTTGCTCCGTGAGAATTACAAAATTAATACGATAATAACTGTGAGATAAAATATGTAGGAGTGATAATAAAGAATAATAAAACTAACATTCCCGCACAGTGTAAAATGTGAAATAGATAATTTCAGGCCAAGATTAAAACTGAGATAAGTATTATAAAAATATCAAGCTTCATCAACTATCCCAACAAAAAGAAATTACTCCATTATGGATTATTTGAACAAAAGAAAAGATTTATATTATTGACAATATTGCCAATATTTCTAGAAAATATGGAACTTACAAGAAGAGAAAGAAAATAAAGACCAAAGCTTTTAAGAAAGTAGAATAGCTATTCTCTCACTTGATATCTAACTAAGGGAGAAGTGCTCCCTATTTATAGAAACTCATTTCTTCATTAAGTCTTGTAATGTCAAGGAATGAAGATGTGTAGCAAGTTCCTTGCATAATGACATAATACGTAGAGTCTTGAAAAGTGCCAATTTGATGAATATGTTTAGAAAGTCCTTGCATAATGATAGTCTTCCCTTGCTCCTTTATTTGCTTTAATTCCACATTCTTTTATTAAATGTGTAATTCCATATTACCAAGATGTATAATAAGGAGCAAATATTGTAGCCAAGATATGTAACAACTTTCTTGCATAGTGAGGAAGACATGTCATGCACTTCTTCTTGCATACGTAAAACTCTTCTTCCTTTGTTATTTGCTTTATTCATGATATATATCTCTTTCCAAGTATTCTTTTCGCTGCAAGATTTGTTAGAAACTATAGGGGAACTAAATATATTTATTCATGATTTTATTTAAAATATTTATATTTTTATATAAAAAATACATGAATAAATTATATTCATCAATGGACATGGCCGAACTTCAGTTTCCAAGTTGCCTACATATCTCGGGCTGAAAGAGAATCAGGCCATATGTAGTTCGACGCGGCTTGAAAATCAAAGATGAGATAGTAACGACTACTCGAGCGCGGGAAAAGAGGCTTGTAATCACCCAAGCTATGAAGATGTGGTCGACGACACACCCATAAAGAGGGGTTTACACGGACATAGCTTCCACTGCACCTCGATAAACGAGCCATCTTGTCTTCAATCTCAAACCTCAGACTCAGGGTTAACATGAGACTTACCTCTAGGGTGGATGACTTATGCGGGTGCGATTATTCAGGTCTTCGTTAACGATTCTAGCTCATATCAATGATTGCCCCGGTTCATTGCTAAGCAAAGCTCCATGTTCCAAACGTTGCTGCGGTGCTGCTAAAAATCCTGTAATAATCTCAACAAGCGGTAAGCGTGCAACTGCTAATAAACTGTAATAATTGGAATAAGAAATAGATAGTGATAAAATTGTAAATGCGGGTTGCGGTATCATCGATAAGTTCTTCCTTCGATCAACTGATAAAGTACTCCGCCCGGAGAACCTCTAAGCTGATCCTTCTTCTGAAACAGTAAAACAAGACAATAAGTAAAGCGAGAACGAATCGTGAAGTGCAAGGCTTTCATAAGATAAGTTGACTAACGAGACATAATATCTCAAGTCGACTTGGCTAATATATATCCTACGCAGGTGACATAACGTTCATTTATAAGGCGAACGAGCCCAAACATTCAATTATAAGGCGAACGAGCCCAAAACGTTCAATTATAAGGCGAACGAGCCCAAAACGTTCAATTATAAGGCGAACGAGCCTAAATTTGATGCAGCCTGCAAAAAAAAGTTGCAAATTGGATTAATTAAAGCAAGATAATGCAAAACAAATAAGCAAAACTAGGTCGTGTTGCTTGTATTAATAGTGCTGTAAAGCGTTGAATACCTTCAGTTCTTATTGAATCTGATGTTCAATTTCTACAAAGTAAATGCGTTAGAAAACGAGTGAATAATAAAGCAAAACCTATAATGAAAAAAGGAAGAAATAGATTTGCGCTGCATATGCGACAAGGCGAATAATCTTTGAGAAACTGATGGTTGACGGTAGGAGCAATAACAAAAGGGCCTTCAATTGCCTATGATAGGCTTCATAATAATGTCTCCAATTGCTTATGGTAGGCTTCAAATGATAACGATGTCTTCGCTTGCTCACGATAGACTTGATAATAAGACCCCCAATTGCTTACGGTAGGATCAATAACAAAATAGCCTTCAATTGCCTATGATAGGCTTCGGAATAAGGCCTCTAATTGCTTATGGTAGGCTTCAATGCTAATGAAGTCTTCGCTTGCTCACGACAGACTTGATAATAAAACCCCCGATTGCTTACGGTAGGATCAATAATAAAAGAGCCTTCAATTGCTTATGATAGGCTTCAGAATAAGGCCTCCAATTGCATATGGTAAGCTTCAATGCTAATGAAGTCTTTGCTTGCTCACGATAGACTCATAATAAAACCCCTGATTGCTTACGGTAGGATCAATAACAAAAGAGCCTTCAATTGCTTATGAAAGGCTTCAGAATAAGGCCTCCAATTGCATATGGTAGGCTTCAATGCTAATGAAGTCCTCGCTTGCTCACGATAGACTCATAATAAGGACCCCGATTGCTTACGATAGGCATGACGTAATTTGTAAGTGCAAGCTGCGATATCTTTGATAAATTGTCTTCCGATCCACTGGCGAAGCAATAAAGCAAATGCGAAGGCATAGTGCAAAATATTTTCAACAATCCTGACCAATCAACTGTTAACCTGGTGGTCAACAAAGGGAATCCTCGTAGCCGATGGTCAACTTTGCCAGGAAACTTTGGATGCGTGTTCAAATAATTGTTCATCCTTAGTGAGTGATCCTTTCATTGTAAGCTTTCATGTTCCTGCTCTCAAAGAAAAATTTGTTAGCTTTGGGGAGGGAGGAGGAAGAGTTTGATTTATGCAGACTTCATCCTGATCTTGCTGCTTCTGCTGCTCCCTCGTCTTCATTGGACTTGGATTTGCAAATTGCTTTTAGAAACTTGGCTCATGAACTCAAATAGCATAGATTTTTGAAAAATAGAGGCAAGATAAAATATTTTAATGCGCATGCAAATGAAGTCAAAGATGCATTTTGAAAATTTTGCCTTGACTTAAACTTGTAATATATTTTAAAACAAACTGAACGTCCTTTGACTTAGACTTTGCACCGTTTGCTTAACAAATCACAGAATTCTTGCCAACTCATCGTTAATAATCAACGCCACTTCTTGCAAAGTTCTGCCCCAGTTATTATCTTGTGCAACTCTAACTCGTTTTGCAAAAATTGCCCCAGTTGTCCTTCTTGAGGAAAAATAATAACTTAAATGCTAAAGGGTCGAGCCCGATGGGGGAGCCTACGTATCCCTCCTTGAGAATCAGACCGTGCGTAGTTCTGCATCGCTGCTTCAACGCCATATACTAACAAATAAAAGCTGCCCCAGTTGAAGTTCTAACAGATAATGCGATATCCAAAGAGCGCGGACAATAACTTTCAGTGCATCGTTTTCAAATTGTTCAGTTGTTTTGCCACATCACAAGCAAAGTTTTGGCAGGTTTATCAATTTTAATTTTGAAACAGAAACAAATGCAAGCGTAAGTAATATAATAAGAATGAGATGCATTTTATTTCAACTTTCATAAATTCAAAATGAATTGATTCAGATTAACATAAGCTTTAAGGTACAATGCAATTCAGGGCCTCAATCTGAATTAAAATTGAAAATAGTGCTACTAAGTTCAATTGCCAAGTTCTTTCAAACAATGCCATTAGCTTCTGGTACTGCATCATTCACGAGCTAGAGCGTCTACCATCAATCAGATCTCGAAACCTTTGCGTGGTGAATGGTCAGCCACTTCACAAATCCAACATTTGCTAAAGAAATAAACAAAACAAAAGAAACCTCTCAAAGGGTAACTAAGATAGTTTGCATGTCATTCATAGGATTGCATACAAGCAAGCAGCATCTAGCATTTAACGCATTTTGAGCTAATAAAGCAAAGTAGGCAATTAACATGTGACAATCACAAGTAGTTGAGCGTAAATAAATATGCAAACGCGTCCTACCCTGTAAGGTGCCTTTTGTGCTAGAGGTAAGCCTAAACGCGCAAACAAGTGGTAATGAAAAATAGTTCATGCCAGTTTTAAGCAATTCAGACTTAGAGTAAGTGATAAATAATAACAATAATCGATAACAATCAGCTCTCCGCCTCGACACTGCAATTCTATTATCCCAACTATCTTCCCAAAGTTGGGTGCCAACTCAAAATTCCAACACAACTCATGCTCTCCACAACATCTGCACAAAATTTAAAACCCGAATGCCTAAAACTCGAAACAAACCTCTATACCTGTTGCAAACATCAACGCTCCTCCAAGCACAACTCCCGATTATTTCACAACATCCAAGGGTGAGATCTCCACTGCCTTCACAATACCAGACTGCAAATCACGAAAGACGCCAATTGGCCTTTCAAAATAAAACCTCACTGGTCCTCGGCTTTGGACAAGCCTCTCAGCTTCCTAGGTTTTGCAAGGCTCACAAACCTTGTTCATAAGGCTCCTCACTGGTCCTCGGCTTTGATCAAGCCTCTCAGTTTCCTAGGTAGCCAAGACCGCACTGCTCTTCAAGGAGGGACCCCACTGGTCATTCAAAGATATAGGGGCTTCGCTCTCCTAGTATGCGACAAGCATACTTCAATTTTATAAAGTTGCAGCTGGATAATCAACATAGACCTGCACACACTCAAAGCCATTCACGAGAGGGACCCCACTGATCCTTTTTAAAGACACCGGGGGCTTCGCCTCTTAGATCTCACTACACCAGGCCATCTCCAAAACACAAACCAACCAAATCTGCCTAACTTTCCCCGGACTGCAATTCTGTCTATGATCTCAATTCCGCTAAATTCTTCCATTTTCTGACCTAAATGACAACACATGAGACAAAATTCCAAATCTGATTTTGCTCAAAACATGGTTAGGACTGAGGATTCGTTATCACACAGCACATAATATGCATTGTCGTTAGATTTCAAGAACCCGTTGACGTAAGGGCGGTTTCCTAACTATGGAGGCGGTACCAAGGACCGAGTCCAGACTAAGGTGTAAATGCATGCATGCTCCTAAAACTCCATCTAAGAGTGGGTTAACGGTTGAGGCTAACAGGTGAGTGGCAAGCGGTCTCGCAGTCGAATTACTCCTACGATGGCTGCCGGTGTACCAACTCGTCACAGGGTTCTTTAGTGGAAGAAGGTGCGGGTGCGCATGGGCGCACCGCCCGAATATTTGAGTGAAAATGCAAGAGGTTCCCAGGAGTGGGGGAAGTATGAACGGAATTCCAGTTTATATGTGCGCAAATAAGGGTGTAGTGACATGCTTTTTGTGACACACAAACAAACAGATATAATAAAGCAAAATAAATTAAGCATGCTAGTTGCAAACAATTGGAAACCTTTATGGTCAAAACCTTTATTGCTCCCCAGCGGAGTCGCCATGCTGTTGAACCCCAAAAATATAACCCCGAAAGGCTTATTTCCGGAATATCGACAGGATGGACTAACACTTTTGGAGTTTTTGGAGTCGCCACCCAATTTAAGGAAAACAGGGAACCAAATTAGCAAATGCGTGCAAAAACTCTGTTTTTATAAAAAAAAAAAGACGGTCTTTCTTTCAGAGATTCTAAAGGTAAGAGGTTTTGTTAATTTCGGAAGAAGGTTTTTAAGGCACTTCCGAAATTCCGTTAAAATACGGTTAATCCGACAGGTTTCCAAAATATTTGAAAAATATGCTTTTCTAAAAAATTTATCTAAAATAATTAATTGAAATAAAACTTATTTATGAAAAATATTTTAATTTGCACGCATTCTGCTAATTGGCCTCAGTTTGCAATAAATTAAATAACGACTTCAAAAATAAAAGGCAACGAACATAAAGTAAAGCAATATACAAACAATCAAATATTATTGATAAATAAATATTCTACACATTTATTTGCATAAATATCTCTAAGGAAAGAAAGACAAAGTTTAAAGATAAAACCCGAGAAATTATCAACTCGGGGGAGCCTTCGATTTTCTAAAATTTCTAAGTCTTATTTCTGAATGCTCGGGTCCAAATTCAAGCCAAACGACTCTAATGCAACGGACTATCCCCATTTGTAAATTAGCCAAAAGCGTTCCCGAATTGTTCGTGCCAAGATGTACCTCGCAATAACAATGGAAATTAAACTGGATTAGTACGATAATAAAGTATAATAATTAATAAAATAAAATAACAATAATAAAGTAGTAGTAATAATAATAATAATAAAATATAATAATAATAATAATAATAATAATAATAATAATAATAATAATAATAGAATATATAATAATAATAATAATAATAATAAAGGGGTTTGTTTTTGCAAAATTTAGGCTCAGGTTTGTATGACGCGTCGAATAGAAGATCGGGATTTTGTACGGCTGCAAACACGGAGCCGGTCGTGTTGTCACGCCAAGTACCAAACCCACCACTCTATCCGACTTGCTTTACATTAAATTCATACGTTCATCATCGCCTTTTGCTTTAGGGACACGGGAACGGGACGGTTCAAGTGTAGTATCATGCTAAAAATCCGTCAATTTATTGTCCGTCAATTCCTTGTGTAGGCCTCAATACGTGTATATGTATTTTCATTGGCCGGGTGTAGTATCCGTTCGAATTAGTCCGTAAAGCCAGGCGACAGTCATCTGTTCATAATCAGTGATAATCCCATAATAATGTCGTTCCAACTTGCAAATATAGTCGGTAAAATCAAAGGTCCCCAAGATTCAGAATTTCCAGTGGAATTAATCATATAACAGTAGGAGCAAATAGGGATATGAAGAACAGCATCAGATTTGCTCAAACTCCTCCAAACAATCAAACGAAGAACATCAAAAAAAAGTTCATCCATATGCCCAGAGCACAAAGAAAGCAGCAGTCAACATTTCCAGTAACGGGGAACCACAAAAGCCCAGCAAACAAGTCAAACAAATAGGAACAGGAACGAACCCGTAACGCAAAACCGGTGAAAAAAAACAAACATTAACAGCGGCGAATGGCAACCCCGGTGGAGCGGAGGAGGAGCAACCTCCAATCAACGGCGCCACTACCACTCCCCCGTTCCCCTTTCTATTTCGATTCAACCACAAGAACAGAGATCAATGACCAACAACGACGATTTCAATAGTCTGAAATTCCAAATGAAACAAAACCAAGCAAGAACAAAGCAAATCTTAGAGCCAGCATCGCCCTAAGTCGTAACAGAGGGATATAGATCTGTCAATAGTAGCCATCAACCAGAATTTCAGACGAAGGATGGTGATAGTGAACGGTAGCTAATGAAATAACGGTGCAAAAACTAAGCAACAGCGAGTAACAGCTTAAACGAACTCCGGTACCGGATTTCTTGATTTTTTGGCGAGGTGGTTTACGAGAACAAAAGGGTTTATGTAAAAGATCTGAATCAAGTAAAGGGTTAATTGGTGCAAGTTCATTACTACTCTTTTTAGCAGTAACTTTCATTTTGTATACACAGATTTAGCCATTACTCATAAGCTCTCTTTGGTTTCTTGGTCGTTGGGGGTGGGGTTTGGGATGTATGTGTGTGTATGTATCTGCTTATGCTAGGAATTGGAGAGGAGAGGGAGTAAGTGTGTGGGGTTTTTGGTGAGTGGTCTTTTATGCTGTGTGTGTGCTTGTGGTATTGAGAGGAGAGGCCATTTTTTTAGATCTGATTTTTTTGTAAGTAAAAAGATGTGTACGGAAGATGATGAATAATAGTGAATGGGGGCTAGGGTTTAAGGGTATATATATGGGTGAGGGTTTGCACAAATAGGCTAGATTTTAAGAGGGGGAGCGGATTTCACAATTTTATAATTAATTAAAAAAAAATGAATGGGTTGCACGAGTGGGTTAAATTTGGTGGGATTTTGCAATTTTAGCACTTTTCTTTGAAACTGCAATTGATCCTCTTTTATTATTATTATTTATTTAATTTTCCAATTTAAACCTCAATTATGAAATTAATAATTTTAAAAAATTCGAGATAAAATTGGGTGTCAACACTCATTATCCGAAAGAATGATATACATCAGAATCTAATAACAAAAACCACCTCTAAATGACAAGTAACAACGCGGTTATAGTACAATGCACAGTACTTCATCAACTAATATATGCAGACTTTAGGATTCAAGCTGGTCTAGCATGTTAATTGAATCATTAGCCCTATAACACGCTTTCACTTTCACCTGACATACTGAGGTCAAAGCAAAATACTTTCCAGTAGACCAGTATCCTAGGAATTCTCTTAGTCCTGTAAAAATCCGATGAGTGTTTTGCCTGACAACAAAGATTAGAACTATGTACTTAGCTCAGAATTCTATTAGAAGCATCGTTATGAAGTTAGAACTATTGATGAGAGTACCTGTAGTAACCTGGTGATCAACCAGCCACTCCATCAACCTCAGTATAAATTTCTTGTCTTGCTCTCTAGCATGATACTTAGAAGAACATTGGTAAGGAAGGAAGTTCGAGCTATTATTTCTGTCAAATAATGCAAATGAAGAGAGCTTCTTGTTGAACAGAGCATAAATATCGGATCCATGAGTTTTCATCTGCACACCCACAAATACCACTTGTAAAGATTGAGACTATATGTTTGTTGAAAACAATACTTAAGAATAACAAAAATTCACTCAAAGAGGACAAGATCATGCGTTCGGTTTGTTGGCCAATCTAGTAAGTTCTATTATTTCTTTGAGAAATTGAATGTTCTTTGTTCCCACTTGGCCTTCACCAACAATTTATAATAGTAGATTAATAAGCAGTTCAAGAAAACAAAGGCTAGAAGATAGAAGGGCTATGAAAAACAAAGTTATCAATTTACTCTAATCAATTTTTGAGAAGCAGCAAGCACTTCTCTTAAGAGGATAGAGAGAGAAAACGTCCAACGTCCAAGTGCCTTAAAATGAGTTGCCTGCCATCTATACAAGGGGATGAGAATGAGGTTTGTGGAGATTAGATCATTTAAATGAATCTTTCTATTACAGATAGCGGCACACAAATGAAAAAAATAAAAAAAAGCAGGTGAAAGTGGAGTTTAAGTGGATAGCTACAAAGTTAAAGGAGAAAATATGTCAATATTTAGGTCATAAGAATCAACATGTGTAACTGTTGAACTTCTCAATACACGATGAATTTCTTCTTCTCAGTTCTGGTGTGTCTCTCCACTTTCACTAATGTTGGCATCCACAGAGTCAGTAAATCCAAAAGCATCATATATCATTCCTGCCATATCATTACCCTTCAAAGCTTCTTGTCTACAATTATTTTCTTTAGAATTACTTGATTCACCTAGAGACTCTCCATAACTGAACCAAGTGTCATACGACGGTATAATTCCATTACACACAAGATGATCATAAGTTTTTGCTCGATTAAATTCATATTGTAGCACACATTCTCTACAAGGGCATGGAATTTTTTCTCCATCATGCTTTTCACAAAAAGCATAGTTCAAAAAATTCTTGACTCTATCCAGATATTTCTTACTAACTCTACTATAATTAATCCATCTTCTACTAGAAATACTATCCATGATAATTCAAGAAATCTTCCTCTTCTGCAATAACAAAAAGACAAAGCAAAAAAATCAATATGAAAATCAAACAGATATTTATCTATGTAATATAAAAAAATTTTAAACACTATATACACATGATGCAAATATTTCAATAATTATCAAAGTAAAGTTACTATTTCGTGCTTAAACATTTTTTCGAGGCGCATAAGATCTTACAGAGAAAATATCTACTCCAGTAATCACATCAATTTTTTCAAGTAATATGTAGAAATATTAAACATTCGCGCGATAATCATCAGAATAGCTAATCTGAGCTAAAATTACGAAGAAATACTAAACATTCAAGCGATAATCATCAGACTGCGAAGGGAGATCGATGGAGATATAAACACACACACACATGTGAACATTACCTTACATGTAGATCTAGAAATTTTAATGGAGATTTGAACCAGAGAGAGGGAGAATTGAATGGGAGAGATGGAGATTTGAATTGGGGAGAGAGAGAGACGAATCTGTTAAGACAGGGGAGTATGGAAAAATATCTCTGTTCCTTTTCATCAGGGAGGGAAACTTTTGAAATAAGTTAAATAAGTATTTTTTATAATTATATTAACCTTATAGTGGCTATTGTTTAAATTGTCGGTAAAAACTTACCTTTTAGTGGCTAGAATTTATTTGCCAGTAATATTTGACCTTGGTAAATGAATACCAGCTATATTACTGTTGCCGCTGAACATTTGTCGGCAAAAATACATTTTCTTGTAGTGAGTATTGTGTATATCTCAAAAGAGAGTGCTCTCATTGATGAAGAGATCTATTTTTCACTTCTTCCCTTGCGCGAAAAATAGACGCGTGAGATCCGAAGCTTTTCTAAATTTTGTTCTCCAGATTATTGTTTTCATCCCAAACACACCAGTCAAGTTCTCAACTTAAACCATATGGATAAGATCTCTACCTTAATAGAAGTCTCGAATTTGAGCTGAAAAAATCTCGATAGGGAGCTCCTTTATTAGGCCCTACACGGTGTATCAGTCGAGAAGTGGGTATCTCGCATGATTATAGAAAAAATTAAAAACTGCTAAAAGCATAAAAAAGAAGAAGAAAACTGAAATACAGTGGATTTTGAAACTTGATTCGAGGAGAACCCATAAAATAATATACTTACAAATAAGATGGCTGCACTCACAGTAAACATGTCCCTACGATAAAAAGATCAGTAAATTGGCTGAGTGTCTCACCACTATAAATACTTGTCCTTCTCTTCCATTTTAAGTCATCAGTTTTCCACTTGAATGTTTCTTTTCTTACAAGAAGAACCAATAACTCTCTTAATCATTAGTGGCTACAAATACCAAAACTAACAAAATTTAGCAATGGCCTTAGCTGCAGTTGTCAACAATGAAGAAGAGATTATTCGACCCGTCGCCAACTTCTCTCCTAGTCTATGGGGTGAGAGGTTCAATTCATTCTCTTTTGACAATCAGGTATATATTATATCCATAATCATCTTTCCTTCAGAGCTTTTCCTTAATAATTACATCCAACTTGCAAAGGCCTATGGCTACTTTGTATTATTGAACAATGTAATTTGACTGCTTTTGGTTTTTCGAATATTTTTATAGGTTGCAGAAAAATATGCTCAAGAGATCGAAGCATTGAAGGAGCAAACAAGGAGTATGCTTTTAGCAACTCGAAGAAAATTGCCCAAGACATTGATAGATATTATTGAACGCCTTGGCATTGCCTACCACTTTGAGAAAGAAATTGAAGAGATTTTGGATCATATTTATAATGGAAATAAACACTTTGAGGGTGATGATTATAATAATTTATGCACTTTTGCGCTTCAGTTTCGATTGTTCAGGCAACATGGTTACAACATCGCCTCCGGTAAGTCCATCTTGAAGTATACAAATTTAATGTTGTTGTAATCATTATTCATCTGGTTGCTGGAAGGATAATCTTGCGTAATCTTCCTTGGAAAAGCAGAAATTTTCAGCAATTTTCAAGATGGAAATGGGAAATTCAATGAGTCTCTTGCAAACGATGTCTTGGGATTATTGAGCTTGTATGAAGCTTCACATGTAAGAACTCATGGTGAAGACATCTTAGGATACACTTGCTTTCTCCACTCCTCATCTTGAGTCTGCAGCTCCACGTTTAAACTCTCCACTTAGGGAGCAAGTGGAACATGCCCTTGAGCAATCTTTGCATAAGGGCATTCCTCGAGTTGAGACTCGATTCTTCATCTCATTAATCTACGAGAAGGAAGAATCAAAGAATGACATGTTACTTCAATTTGCCAAATTGGATTTTAACTTGCTTCAGATGTTGCACAAGCAAGAACTTGCTGAAATAACAAGGTGCGATTATTATCTTTCTTGGAGATAAAATCTACTAATTCTGTATTTCTCACGTTTTGATGTTAACTGGTTATAATTATTATAGGTGGTGGAAAGATTTGGATTTCGTGACAACACTTCCTTATGCTAGAGATAGAGCAGTTGAATGCTACTTTTGGGCCGTAGGAGTATATTTTGAGCCTCAATATTCCCAAGCTCGTGTCATGCTCGCTAAGACCATAGCTATGATTTTAATTGTAGATGACACCTTCGATTCTTATGGCACTGTTAAAGAGCTTGACACATTTACAGATGTCATACAAAGGTATGAACTACTTGGATTCACTATTTAGCTAGGATGTAGCTTTACAAAGAAAAATAAATATTTAAGATCATCTTTGAAAGGGAATGGTGTGAAAGGATAAAAGGAAAGCTCCTTCTCATTCAATTCTCTTTATTTGAATGCATACACTTACATTGTATTTGTTACTTGTAGGTGGAATATTAGTGAAATTGATCGACTTCCTGATTACATGAAGATCAGTTACAAAGCTCTGTTAGATCTTCACGATGATTATGAAAAAGAACTATCCAAAGATGGAAGATCTCATGTGGTTTATTATGCAATTGAAAGGGTATGTCATAGTGTCCTAAATATCTAGTTACTTTTTTCCTCAACAATTGTTTCATCTTGATTTACCTCGTGGCTATGAGTGATGATAAACTTGAAGCAATCAAAAATATAACTTTCTAACCGTTGAATTCATATGTTGGTGTTTATAAATGAAAGAAATTGTGAGGAATTACAATGTGGAGGCGAAATGGTTTATTGAAGGATATCTACCACCTGTTTCTGAGTACCTAAGCAATGCACTAGCAACTAGCACTTATTACTTGGCAACTACAACATCTTATTTGGGTGTGAAGTCTGCTAGCAAGCAAGATTTTGAGTGGTTGGAAAAGAATCCTAAAATTCTTGATGCTAGTGTGACATTATGCCGAGTTGTTGATGACATAGCCACATACGAGGTATGAACAAATTTAGATCATTAAGTGAGATTTGAACAAATCTAGTATTGTGACAAAATAATTGAAGCAAAACAAAAGCTAACCTCAAATTAGTTTCATTTTTAGGTTGAGAAAAGTAGGGGTCAAATTGCAACAGGAATTGAATGCTACATGAGAGATTATGGTGTATCAACTGAAGAGGCAATGGTTAAATTTCAAGAAATGGCCGAGAAAGCATGGAAGGATTAGAATGAAGGAATTCTTAGGCCAACTCCTGTCTCTGCGGAGATTTTAACTCGTATTCTAAATCTTGCTCGCATTATTGATGTCACATATAAGCACAATCAAGATGGATACACTCATCCTGAGAAAGTCTTAAAACCTCACATTATTGCCCTACTTGTGGACTCCATTGAGTTTTAAACCACAACTGTTTCCCATCTTGGAGCTAAAGAATACATGATCCTTCTTAACTGAAAGAAGAAAAATATTTATTTTTATCATATGGTATTACGTATACGTTTCAAGGTGCCGCCTTTTGCAATAATGGTGTAGAAGCACTTCGTCTAGGACCTCCATAAAAATCTTTGTACGAAATAATGCTACAAGTTTTTTTTTTTTTTTAATCTTTTTATCTTTATGTCATTTATTTACTGTAACATCTTAAGTTAAGTTTCAACTCTTTGTCTATATATGGACCTAGTGGAATGGAAAAATTCACGATCTTTGTTTTGTCTTCGCTTATTTTGTGTCTCCTTTTCATTTCTCTTTCTCGAATGTTTACATCAAATAAAACTTTATACCGAATTTTAGAGCACAAACATGTAGATTTATTAATATACATCCATCATACAAAAGGAAAAGGAGATTACCAAAACGTGATATTCGCAAGCTCCAGCCTCCCCTTTGTTAATCTTAGTTAATTGCGTGGCTTATGATCTGCCGGCTCCGGAGAAAAATGCGAAAACAATCATTGATATTTAAATAAAAGCCTGCTATTCAAAACCTTTCGATTATACCGTTTTATTTTATGTATACTTCAAAGGAAACATCAAAATCGCCAAAGGAGCAGATCAGACGAAAAAAGAAGAAAATCAATGGCTACAACATAAACTATTGGTATAAACCTTGTACTTGTATATTACATACCAGACACAATGTCTATTCTCATCATATTCCATCCAAGAAATTGACAGGCAAAGTAATAGTATATGAATTAGTCGATTGTTTCCAAGAATGATGACTTGGTCCCTTAGTTTTTGCCGACTACAGCTATCTGACAGAGTCACATAAATTAAGGTAAAACAATGATTTTCAGGTCTAAACCCATTGTATTAATCCTTATTTATCTACATTCAACATTTGCTCTTGAACTAGTACATAAACAACGTTGTATTTTCATTCTTTTTCCCTAAACATGTCAAGTGAAGAGGGATGGATATCCGCAGGCGAAGATGAGCAATTGAAAAGTCCTCGGCCAGTATCCGATCACAAGAGCGGCTATGATCCCGAAACAGGAATTTACCACTCAGTCCTCCAACTTAGTGAACAACAAAAAATGCCTGACCTTGACACAGCCAAATTTGTGTTGTCACAATTTCCATCCCCTGGCCAAGCAGAGTCACAAATTGCACTAATTGACTCTGCCAATAACCAAAAAGTAACCTATGCTCAACTCCATCGATCAATTTTTTCACTTGCCACAGGATTGTACCATGCATTAGGCGTGCGAAAAGGCGATGTTGTGTTTGTATTAGCACCTAATTCCCTCTTGTACCCAACCATATGTCTAGCTGTTCTTTCAGTTGGTGCAATTTTATCCACTGCCAATCCTCTCAATACTGAATCGGAAATTTCTAAACAAGTACATCTCTCATGTGCAAAACTAGCAATTGCTGCACCAGAAGAGGTCCATAAACTAGTCCCCACTGGTGTGCCTACTCTTCTCACAACCCGCTCCAAAAATGATGAAAAATCAGTTTCTGTTGAAGAGCTGATTGAAAACTGTGACCCTTTAGAACTGCCAACAGACAGGCCGAATCTTGAAGATACAGCAGCAATACTATACTCTTCAGGAACTACTGGTGTTAGCAAAGGTGTAGTGTTAACTCATGCAAATTTTGTAGCAATCATGAAACTTCTAAAGTACTACGTTGATGCAACGTCGTCTCAAGATGATATTTTCCTATGTTTCATACCGATGTTTCACGTATACGGACTAGCATTTTTCGGCCTGGGATTATTTTGTTCAGGCGTGACAACAGTTCTGATGCAAAAATTTGATTTCCAAGTTATGTTGGAAGCAATTCAGACACATAAAGTCAGTAACATTCCAGCAGTTCCGCCAGTGATTCTTGGACTAGTTAAGTATAATAAAGGTGGTTACGATTTAACATCATTGAGGAAAGTTTCTTCAGGGGCTGCACCATTGAGCAAAGAGGTAGCTGATGCATTCAGAGAAAAGTTCCCTTGGGTGGAGCTAAGGCAAGGCTATGGTCTAACTGAAACAACTGGTGCAGCTACATATTTTGTTACCAAAGAACAGGTAAACGTTACAGATGAACGTGTTGTGTCAAACTTGGATGGGTCAAAATGAGTCTATCAATAAAGAAGTCATGAATTAATTCACTTAGAAGTCGTTTGGTACGCCGCCTTAAAAGTTAATACTTGTACTAAATTCCTCACAAAGTTTATGCGGTGTTTGGTTTGTTTTGCAAGAAGGTATAAAAATCTGCACTAATAATGCAGCGTTTAGTTTGGATTTAGAAACCTGCACTAATAATACCCGCATAAATTAACGAGAAAATCTATGTATTATTTTGTAAGTGATAGGAGGTGGCATAATAATGCAGGTATTAGTTATGCATTTATTAAAATATTAAAAGGACAAATATACCCTCACCTCTCTTTATATTATACGCTAAATCTATTGAGATTAAATATTAAAACACATAATTTAAATTATAAAATGTATAATAATTTTTTAATACAATAAACCATTCATTAACCAAGTTATAATACCTCCATAACTAATATCTGTATTAATAATACATGCATTATAATACTTGCATTGCTAATACCTGCATAACTAACACATGTATCGCTAATACTCGCGTAAAGTCTATCTCAACCAAACGACCTGTTAGGAGTCGTTCGGTTGAAATGAGTTTTACGCGGGTATTAGTAATGTGTGTACTGATAATGTGGGTATTAGTAATGTAAGGATTAATAATGTAGGATTAGTAATGTGGGTATTCATAATGCATATATTAGCTATGCCGGCATTATAATGTAGGTATTATTTATTGAATCGTTGATATATATCACAAATTGATATACACAATATAATTTTAGAATATTTATTTAATATTTAAAAGAATTTAAAAAATATTTTTTATTTATTATGATGGCTAGTTTTGTCATTATAAATTTTAATACTTGTATTATTAATACACGTATTCACCTTCTACCCCGCATAAAATAATATATAGATTTCCTCATTACTTATGTGGTATTAGTTATGCGGAAAACAAAAACAAGCTACCAAACGTTGTATTAATTAGTGCTAATTTTAATGCAGGGACCAAAAACCAACCAAACATGGTATTAACTTATATCATATTCTATACGGGTATTAGTTTGCATAAAGGCCAAACCGAACGACCTCTTAGTCGTATTTTGGTAGAGAAACGAGTTATACATGGATTAATAATACAAGAATTAGTAGTGTATGAATTAGTAATGTTGAGATTAATAATGTCGGGATTGTTTTAGTCATGTATTATGTTCATTGTATTAAAACTTGGATAAATATTGTATAACTTAAACTTGTTTTTGGTAAAAATTTGTATAAAAATAATTTCCAATTATACCCTTGAATTCTTATTCATGTATTAAAAACTAGGATTTAAGAATGGACATTTTTGTTATTTTATTGTTTATCCATCTATTAGTAAACCTGATATTACTATTACCATATTGGCCTTGATATTAAGTTACTACTATATCACAATTGATATACTAAACTATTCAGGGATTAATTATACTTGATTGAATTTGGTTACCAAAATAAGGACAAAATTTAATACTGAGATTAAATCAGCCAATAGATAATACTAAACTACCTTTTAAAATTTTCCTGGGTCAAAATAAGTTGAGTCGCATTGGTCGAGTAACAACATACTCAAAATGACCAAACCTTCCTCCTTTTTATTTTTTTTTTCTTTTTCAAGAAAAAAAAAAGTGAAAGATAATGAATTTTTAAGGAGTTTAATTTTTTTGCATCGACCGTGTAAATATTTAACAATCAGGTTAAGTTCACCTATAACTATTGGTAACTCTTCATGGCATACTTGATGTGGTAATTTGGAATATAACCTGCTAAAATTGATTAAATTACACCGATAATATATTTTAAAAAAAAAAATCGCACTAGTGATTTAGGTTTGTGTTGCATTTTTAACTGTCAAGTTACATGTTTTGATCTATTTTGACTTAAAAGTTTGATGAGTCATTTTAAGCTTAATTTCGTTCGGTCAAGTCAGCACAGGGGTCATCTTAATCCATTTAAACTTGGCCGACTTGGATGAGTTACTAAAAAGTTACTGATTTTGCCCACTTTAATGAACAGGCTAAGGCACGTCCGTGCTCAGCAGGACTGTTATTCCCAAGCTTCTCTGCTAAGGTGGTTAATCATGAGACAGGGGAGGCATTGCCACCATTTAAAGAAGGTGAATTGTGGCTAAAGGGTCCAGGGGTGATGAAAGAGTATTTTGGAAATGAGGAAGCAACCGCTGCCACAATCACTGTTGATGGTTGGCTCAGAACGGGTGATCTTTGTTACTTTGATGACGAGGGATATCTACACATTGTTGATCGAATAAAGGAACTCATCAAGCATAATGGTTATCAGGTATGGACACAACTTCCATCATCTCTATATTCATTGTCTAGGCGTCAAGGAAAATGTGAGCCTATTTAACTTAGCTGATTAAAAGTACATTATTACTACGTATCATGTATTGAAAACAGGGTTAATTTCACCGGTGGTCACTGAACTATTGTTTCATTACCACAAAGTCACTTTTGTTTTATTTGTCACCCAAAAGTCACTCAATTTTGCTCCAGTCTACAACAAAGTCACTCAAGCTGAATTTTGTTTAAAACTTGCCGGAAAAATGATGTGGCATCATTAATTAAAAATAATTTTCTTAATTAGTTTTTCATCTATTAATCTAATTCCTTAACCCATTATTTTTATTCTACCCAACCCAAACACATTTCTCTACGTCATCGTCGTGCATAAATATTTCATACTGATGTCATTTCTCTTTGCTTTTGTTTCGTATTGAATTAATTAGTTAATCAAATTGAGTAATGTCAGGCAAATTGGTTATGCAAAAAGGGAAAATGAGGAACAGGGAATGAATAAAAATGAACGAGCTTAGATCGGTTTGGTTCGGCTTTTTATTTATGAAATCAAACTAGTTATGTCGATTTTTTAAAATTTTAAAACCAAAATAACAGCTCGTTTGGACTGTTATTATGTGTATGGTTTCATAATGTATCTGTTGTATTATACCTAATGTTTTGTTGAGTTCAACGTTTTGATAAATTATATTGTTTGCAGTCGTTTCATGATATAACATACTAGTAAATAAATAATAAATTTATAATATTACCAAGAAAATAATAAGATACGGGATAGAGTTACTATAAAAAAGATAAGATAAATGGTAATATATGAGCATATTAAGGGGAAGAAGAGAGAAAAAATGTGGTAACAACGCGATCACGCCAAATTAGTCGTTACATAAAATGGGCTCTTCATTGTTATGTAACGACGGACTAACGATACGATACAATAAAATTTTAAAGTAACAATTAATACAAACATTATTTTATATTAATAGTAAAGTAACAGTACGATACGGTACAACTGATAACAACCATCCAAACAAGCTGATACCAAACATAGTCGAATTTTTGTTTTTGGTTTTTCTCAATTTTTTTTTTAAATTTTTCTGGGTTATTCGATCTTTGCTTGGTACCCCAGTGATTATATGGTAGATAATATTTATCAAGTTTCAAAATTTTTACTGATAAAATTAATTATTTGTATATCTTCATGTAAGATATGACACTATAATTTATAGGCATGTCCTTGCTTTTGCTTATTGCATTAAAAAATAATTGACACAGATATAAAGCATTAAAAAATGATGTGCCTGACGATAATACAATAACAATAACAACTCAGTAGGTCTCAGTTGGAAACTAACTGAAGATTATTTTTTTGAAATGTCTTGGTTAAACTAGATTGTCTTGTTAATCTTCAGTTAGTTGAAATATATTTCTAATGTAGCTCCCTGGCATAATGTGGCAAAAAAGAAGTAGCAAAATCCTTGGCATAATGTGGCAAAAAAGAAGCAGTAAAATATATTTTAGTTTGGTAGAATAAGAATAATGGGTTAAGGAATTAGATTAATAGATAAAAAATTAATTAAGAAAATTATTTTTAATTAATGATGCCACATCTTTTTTCCGCAAGTTTTAAACAAAATCCGACTTGAGTGACTTTGTTGTAGACCGGAGCAAAGTTGAGTGACTTTTGGGTAACAAATGAAACAAAAGTGACTTTGCGGTAATGAAACAATAGTTCAGTGACCACCGGTTAAATTAACCCGTTGAAAACACTTCTACATATTTGAAAATAACTAGTATATGTGTAATCAAGTATGTGTATCGATAACAAGTAGTCGATTTTTTTTGAAAAGCCAATCTATTTAACAGCAATATATATATTTAAAGTGTCTTAACATGGAAAATAACAAATGATGGAAATAGATCTGTGAGGGAGTTGGTGTTTCCTTTTTATTTTCTTGGGGGATTATGGTTTTCGGAAAACATTAGTGATATAAAAGGAACATCAGGTTAAACCAAAAGTTTTGTGAAAAGTCATAAGTTGGTTAACTAGCTTCTGTTTTTGACTGGTTTAAGCGTATAAGCACTTTTGGTGTTTACCTGAAGCATATATAAACGAAAAAGTGTTTATAAACTTATTTGACCTGACTGACTTTTAAGCTTACCTAAACAATCTATCTTGTTTTGCTTTGTAGTTATACAAATATAACTTCTTGAAGTTGGTTTATATGCAAATGCAGGTCGCCCCAGCAGAACTCGAAGCAATACTATTAAGTCACCATCAAATACTTGATGCAGCAGTTGTCCCGTACGTCTCCTCAATTTTACTACCCTTGTCTCATTTTTTTTTTTGTTATATGCAGTTTTTATATCTAACAAGATGATATCATTATGCAGACTAGAAGATGAAGAAGCAGGACAAATACCGCTGGCATATGTTGTTAGAGCAGCTGGTTCTGGCCTCACAGAAGACCAAGTCATTCAATTTGTTTCCAGCCAGGTTCGTCAATGCTTTTTTGTCATTTTTGTATATTAATTCAACAGAACCTAATATTTTTAGCATAAGCATTTCAAACAAAATTATAATTTGAATCCATAATTTAACAATGTGATATGATTCCCTTCTAAAAACTTAAAGGTTGTGCACATCAAATCAAATTTAAATTCTGACTCCAACTTTTTGTACAGGTAGCTCCATACAAGAAAGTCAGAAAAGTTAACTTCATCAGTGCTATACCAAGATCAGCTGCAGGGAAAATTTTGCGGAAAGAGTTGGTGCCAGAAATAAAATTGTCAATTCAGTCCAAATTATAAGATGGTTCTGTCTTAGTTTGTCCTTTTCACTACAAGTATATGGGAAGGAACCCATCGTAAACATCAAGGAATTTGATGTATTTTCGTTAATTCTTGAGTTTCAGGATCAACTTTTCGAGTGCATTTTATAAAAAAGGAGTTAGAGATCTTGGCATTTTAGGAGTATTAAATTTAAAACTTTCTTGCACGCCCCTCATTGTTGCTCCCAACGCACACGCAAGTATACGTGGTCGACAAGTAATAAAGTGATAAGTAGAGTATCGTTCCCACGAGGACTATTCAGACTGGTCTCCTAACAAACAATTTTCTATTAACTATTCAGGGATCTTTTTCCAATGGTTGAGATTTTACTAACTAAAACAATAACTAAAACAAATAATTGAAATCAAGTAATAGAGCAATTTATAGGTTGTTATCAATAAAAGATGACGGTCCCGGGTCAGAGTTACGAACAATCCAGTTGAGTTTTCCAGTTGATTCTACTTCTTGATTTCCTAGATTGCTAACTACAGGTTAAATGTACCCATGAAAACCTTTCGATTCTTCACGGTCTATGCAGGCTACTCCAATCCCTATATGTCTATGGGTTGAATCACGTGCACGCATTAACGAATTCTGTAATGAGTTAAACTAGGCGAGCAAGTATATGTCTATCCTACTCACAAATTGGTTCCCCGATGCCCGGGTTCACAAACTAGTCCTATTCTTTCTTATTGCGTTAATAAATTCCCTCTTTCGAGTTCAATCTAAAAACCATAGATAGTGTTCAATTATCAGGCCTCAATAATCAAACAATTATGATCAAGAAAGAATAAACAATCCATAATGGTAAATCAATATATAGAAATCAACTTTCAAACATCAACCTTCATGTATTTACTCTAACCCGAGAACAAACAAACTATAGGATTAAAGAGAAGAATAAGAGAAAGAGAGAAAGAACTTGTGTAGAAGACATCTAGGGCTCCTCCCCTCTCCTCCAAAACTTGCTCCAAATGTCTGAATTCCCCTCAAAAACTAAGTAAAAGAGTATTTATAGAGTCTACAAACACCTAGTAATAAGTTAGACCCAATCCTAGACGAAATAGGAAGTTCAAAAACGCTCCAGGGGTGCTATAACGGGCGCCCCGCGCCCCCCGAACGCGCGCCCCAAGGCAGACCCCGTCAAACTTTGCACGCTATGGCTCTGCGTCGCGCACACTACACCTTCTACACAGTAGCATTTTTCTATTAAGCATACACTAGCAAGGAATGGATATCTTTTTCTCTTTTTATTTCTTTTTCCACAATTTTTTTCTTTTTCTTTTCTTTTCAACTTCGCTTTTTTTTTTTTCAATTTTCAATTTCATCCAACCTTGCCAATGTTTTTCACTACTTCACAAAATTTTCAATTATTCTCCTTCATTAGCTCCACTCAAAAACCTCCCAATATCCAACCACAACTCCAATCAACAACACAATATCAATAAAGTGCTTAAGGAGTAAGGGCCAAAAGAGTCAATTTAGCACAAATGGGTAGGCTCGGGGTGTGGGTACCAACAAAAAAGGGTCAAAGAAATCAAAACAATAATTTTTTTCAAGGTATATATGTAAGGGTAGGCAAATCAAAAGAAGGTCTTGTATCATTTCCCGACTAGAGCAAACCTAGGATTTCGCTTTGCACACACACGGGGCAAGTTCTAGACATTAATATGCAACATGGAGTATAATAAGAACATGCCTCACAACACACATTGCACACGATCCATACAAAAAGATTCCATCAACAACTCTCAACTAAGCATCTACAATGCAACTTGTGGAAATTTAAGCACTAATGCACAATGTTCACAATAAAGTTAAGCAAGCGGACTCAAGCATCTCAAGGGGGTCGTTCCATGTTTTTCCTAGGCATGCATCAAAATTAAACTCAAGGACACCACAAGTAGCACATGCAATCAAGTCCAAGTCCATCGGTATCAAACAAATCAAAGGCACCTAGCATTCTACCTTTTTCCTACGTCTAGGGTCACCTATACTAACTATCCTAATCCTAAAAATAAAAACTACCCGGTTCAAAGGTCTCCCCGTGGAAAAGAACCGAGGCCATAAGAAAAACCACGGGGTGGATGACATGTACCACTAATAAAACTAAAAGGAAAATCTTTTTGGAATTTTTCATTGGTTTTCTAATTTTTTTTTTCATATATTAAAGCAAGAAACAAATAAAAATAAAGTCAAGTAACAAAAGAAAATCCTACGGTACATGCATCCCTAACCTCAAAAATAAATAAAGGGTAGTTCCCCACCCCACACTTAAACTAAGCACTGTCCTCAGTGCTAAAAATAAGCAAGCGCAAGGTAAAGAAAACTTCCCTGAAGATTCTAGTCCTTGGTGCTAGCAAGCTTCCATATAGTATGAGGTACTCAGACTTCCCTCATCAGGTCATCAACATTAGGCAAGGGTGAGGCCACCCCACACTTAGCCTCGACATTACATGAACCTGCAATCCAAAGAATCACCCAAAGTAATATACAACCATAAAAATACTAATAAAAATAAAGCAAGCATATTGGGTTGCCTCCCAAGAAGCGCCTTAGTTAACGTCGTGGCACGACGAAGACAACTTCATCACTTTTGTCTCCACCTTGAACTAATGAATTGAATCCCCAACTTCGCCTCAAGCTTACGACTATGGTATTGGGGTGGTGGAAAAAATACAAAAGGACCAAGTAACCATTGTCGCATTTTACACTTCTTGGCCTTTACATGAGGGATGTCGTTTTGTCTCCTCGGTATCACAAACTTTAAAATATAAGCACCTTGTTCCTCCTCCTTTGGTTTCTTCATAGGCTCGGGTGGCTCAATTTTCATGTCACCATCCAAACACAATGTTGAAAAATGATTGGAATGAGGTCCAATGCGCTTCAATTCTAAAGTTGCATTACTTTTGACACCCTCACTTGCACAAACACTAGAGTCCTCACCTATGATGTTTTCTATTTCCTCACTTGACTCTAATGTGATTTCCTCAACCTTGGCATCATCAACTGCTATTGGGTCGAATGGTAGGAATTTCACTTTTTGCTCCTCAAATTGGCTTCTAAGCTCTTCTATCTCAAATCTACTATTCACGACAACTGATAATTGGGCATTAGACACCTCAACCATATCACTCAAATTCTCCTCCAAGTCGTGAATAGTCAAGCCAAATTCGTCGATCTCTTGCTTGAGCACAACCCTTTCTTCCATAAATTGCCTCGTCATATTTGCAAGTTCACTCCTGAAATCCCCATAAGTTTCTAAGAGTTTGGCTTGCTCCATTAGCCAAGTTTCTCTAACAATCTGCACTTTATCGCTCCTGGCAAACTCACAAACATCATTAGAATCATCACAACATTATTGGGGGAAGGAGCATGACACTTAGGACAATCATTCCACTGACCACCACACAATTTACAAAAATTCCAATCAAAGGTGGTAGAAAATTCACATAACCAGTCTCGTAAGGTTGAAAGAGTTGGACAATTTTCCCACAAGTGAGTTCCTCCGCAAAGCAGACAAAGATCATCAAAATTAAAATTAAACCCACTCGACCAATTTTCATTAAAAGATGCCATGGTAACAAGCAACAAAATAATAAACTAAACAAAAATTAAACCTGAATAGAAAATAATAAATTGTTCAAAAGAAAACAGTCAATGTTTAGTCCCCGGCAACGGCGCCAAAAACTTGTTGCTCCCAACGCACACGCAAGTATACGTGGTCGACAAGTAATAAAGTGATAAGTAGAGTATCGTTCTCACGAGGACTATTCAGACTGGTCTCCTAACAAACAATTTTCTATTAACTATTCAGGGATCTTTTTCCAATGGTTGAGATTTTACTAACTAAAACAATAACTAAAACAAATAATTGAAATCAAGTAATAGAGCAATTTATAGGTTGTTATCAATAAAAGATGACGGTCCCGGGTCAGAGTTACGAACAATCCAGTTGAGTTTTCCTGTTGATTCTACTTCTTGATTTCCTAGATTGCTAACTACAGGTTAAATGTACCCATGAAAACCTTTCGATTCTTCACGGTCTATGCAGGCTACTCCAATCCCTATATGTCTATGGGTTGAATCACGTGCACGCATTAACGAATTCTGTAATGAGTTAAACTAGGCGAGCAAGTATATGTCTATCCTACTCACAAATTGGTTCCCCGATGCCCGGGTTCACAAACTAGTCCTATTCTTTCTTATTGCGTTAATAAATTCCCTCTTTCGAGTTCAATCTAAAAACCATAGATAGTGTTCAATTATTAGGCCTCAATAATCAAACAATTATGATAAAAAAAAAAGAATAAACAATCCATAATGGTAAATCAATATACAGAAATCAACTTTCAAACATCAACCTTCATGTATTTACTCTAACCCGAGAACAAACAAACTATAGAATTAAAGAGAAGAATAAGAGAAAGAGAGAAAGAACTTGTGTAGAAGACATCTAGGGCTCCTCCCCTCTCCTCCAAAACTTGCTCCAAAGGTCTGAACTCCCCTCAAAAACTAAGTAAAAGAGTATTTATAGAGTCTACAAACACCTAGTAATAAGTTAGACCCAATCCTAGACGAAATAGGAAGTTCAAAAACGCTCCAGGGGTGCTATAACGGGCGCCCCGCGCCCCCGAACGCGCGCCCCAAGGCAGACCCCGTCAAACTTTGCACGCTATGGCTCTGCGCCGCGCAGCCAAACGCTCCAGAAGCTGGGCGCGGTGGCTGGCGCGGCGCGCCCCCTGTGGCGCCCAGCCAATCTGCTTCGTTCCTTGCTCTTTTGCTTGCTCGTGTCGTACCTTCGTGTGCTCGATCCAATCCTCAATCAAAATTCAATCTTTTCTTGCTCAATCATGCTCTTAAAAGCTCCAATTGCACTGCATAACAAACTACATACACACGACATCAAATCAGTGTAAAACCACATTCATAAACCATAAAACGAGTGCAAAACAAGCTCAAACATGCGGAAATATTAAGGAAATATAGGCATAAAATGCCAAACATCAGTTCTGTCTTAGTTTGTCCTTTTCACTACAAGTATATGGAAAGGAACCCATCGTAAACATCAAGGAATTTGATGTATTTTCGTTAATTCTTGAGTTTCAGGATCAACTTTTCGAGTGCATTTTATAAAAAAGGAGTTAGAGATCTTGGCATTTTAGGAGTATTAAATTTAAAACTTTCTTGCACGCCCCTCATTGTGATATACCGTTATTACAGGACAACTCTAACAAGTTGACAATATGGTCAAATTTTCAGAGACTGATTCATGCCACTTATTTAGCTGTTACAAGATTTTGGAAACAATCCATATTGCTCTCTTTATTACCAAGCCAATTTAGTTGGTGCTCAAGTAATTCAAAGTATAGCATCAAAATTGATTGAACAATTTAATAATATTCAAGAATAGGTAATTAAGCCACAAAGTACACATCAAAATCCATCAATCTTAAAGTTAACATCTTAACAAGATTCTCTAACATTAAAGAACAAAAATTACTTGTAAAATTATTTCTAAAGGAATTTTACGGAGGCCATTGATAGAAGCACCATTACAATAAAGCACCTTCTAACAACATTAAACAACATGATAAAAATAATAAATAAACATCCTTCTGTCTTTTAAAGAGAATGAAGACCTCTAGCTCCAAGACAAGCACCGATTGTATTTTAAATGTCAATGGAGTCCACAAGCAGGGCAATAATGTGAGGTTTTAGGACTTTCTCAGGATGAGTATATCCATCTTGATTGTGCTTATATGTGACATCAATAATTCGTGCAAGATTAAGAATACGCGTTAAAATCTCCATTGAGACAGGAGTAGGTCTAAGAATTCCTTGATTGACATCCTTCCATGCATTCTCAGCCATCTCTTGGAATTTATCCATTGCCTCTTCGGTTGAGACACCATAATCTCTCATATAGCATTCAATTCCTGTAGCGATTTGACCCCTACTTTTCTCAACCTGCAAAAGAATATAGAATGGTAAGTTTTTAAATTGCTCAATCGATATCCCAAACCATAGTTTGTTCAAATCTCATATATTGCTATAGTTTCATGATATACCACCCATACCTCGTATGTGGCTACATCATCAATAACTCGGCATAATGTCACATTGGCTTCAAGAATTTGAGGGTTTGTTGCCAACCATTCAAAATCCTGCTTGGTGGCAGACTTCATTCCCAGATAAGATGTTGTAGTGAGCAAGTAATACGTGCTAGTAGCTAGTGCATTGCTTAAGTACTCAGAAACACGGGGAAGATATCCTTCTATGAACCATTTCGCCTCCACATTATAATTCCTCACTATTTCTTTCATCTGTCAGTACCAAGAAAATATAATTGATTGTTAACACACTTAAAGACAAGGAAAAATAAAAGGAAACAGACTAATTAGAGAGAAAAAAAAAAAGAAGGAATAGACAGTAGGCATACTCTTTCTTTTGCATAGTAGACAACATAAGATCTTCCATCGTTGGACAATTCCTTTTCATAATCCTCGTAAAGATCTAAAAGAGCTTTGTAGCTGATTTTCATGTAATCAGGGAGCCGATCAATTTCGCTGATATCCCACCTGCAAGGTGACAAGGGTAATGTAAATTAAAAGAAAAAAGTTGTACACATAAAACAAGCAAGCCCTCTTCTTAATCTTTTCATACCATTTACTTTCAAAGTTGGTCCAAATTAGTTCATACCTTTGTATGGCATCTGTGTATGTGTCAAGCTCTTTAACAATACCATAAGCATCGAAGGTATCATCTACAATTGAAATCATTGCTATGGTCTTAGCCAGCATGACTCGAGCTTGAGAATATTGAGGCTCGGAATATACTCCGACTGTCCAAAAGTAGCATTCAACTGCTCTGTCTCTAGCATATGGAAGTGTTGTCACGAAATCCAAATCTTTCCACCACCTACAGCA
This sequence comes from Petunia axillaris subsp. axillaris, assembly GCA_029990575.1. Lineage (NCBI taxonomy): Eukaryota > Viridiplantae > Streptophyta > Magnoliopsida > Solanales > Solanaceae > Petunia > Petunia axillaris. Next base: position 21,493,160 of record JARKNS010000009.1, read on the forward strand.
TAACCGGTTGATTTCAGAACTTGAGAAATAACAAAAGGTTTAATTAGCTCTTTTCTGCAAGAAAAAATATATACTATAATCGCACCTTGATACTTCAGCAAGTTCTTGTTTGTGCAACATCTGAAGCAAGTTAAAATCCAACTTGGCAAATCGAAGTAACAAATCATTCTTCGATTCTTCCTTCTCGTAGATTGATGAGATGAAGAATCGGGTCTCAACTCTAGGAATGCTTTTGTGCAAAGATTGCTCAAGGGCATGTTCCACTTGCTCCCTTAGAGGAGATTTCAAGTGTGGAGCTGCTGACTCAAGATGAGTCGTGGAGAAAGCAAGTGTATCTTCTAAGATGTCTTCACCGTGAGTCTTTACATGTGAAGCTTCATACAAGCTTAACAATCCCAAGATATCACTAGCAAGAGACTCCTTAAATTTCCCATTGCCATCTTGAAATTTGCTGAAAATTTCTGTTTTTTCCAGGAATAATAATCAAGATTAATTAGCCTTGCAAAGGTATAATAATTAGCAGAACATTAAACTTGTACTTCAAGAGGGACTTACGAGGAGAGATGTTGTAACCATGTTGCCTGAACAATCGAAATTGAAGTGCAAAAGTGCATAAATCATTATAGTCATCACCCTCAAATTTTTTATTTCCATCGTGAATCTGATCCAAAATGTCATCAATTTCTTTCTCAAAGTGGTAGGCTATGCCAAGGCGTTCAATAATATCTATCAAATTCAACGTGTCAACCAATTTTCTTCCAGTAGCTAAAAGCATACTCCTTGTTTGTTCCTTCAATGCTTCAATCTCTTCAGCATAATGTTTAGCAACCTATATTAAAAATATTCCAAAGCCAAAAACAGTCAAATTACATTGTACAATAAATACAAAGTAGACGTAGGCCTTCCCTTTAATTAAGAAGGAGCTCTAAAGAAAAGTTGATACTGAATATATACCTGACTGTCAATGGAGAAAGAGTGAAACCGATCACCCCATAGACTAGGAGAGAAGTTGGCGACAGGACGAACAATCTCTTCTTCATAGTTGACAACTGCAGCTGAGGCCATTGCTAATATAATTAGGTTACTTACTAGTATTTGTTGCCACAAAAGATTAAGAGTGTTTTTGCTTTTTCTAAGGAAGAAAGAAACTCTCAAGTTGCAAACTGATGACTCAAATGGAAGAGAAGGGACAAGTATATATAGTAGTGAGAGGCACAGAAAATTTGTGTGATCTATTGTAAGAGCTTATTGACTCTGAGTGTAGCCATCTTTTTTGAAGCTTATTACTAGTAGTGTACTTTATTCCTCATTTCAAAATCTGCTATCTTTTACTTTTCTTCTTCTTTTTAAAATGATTTTAACTGATTTTTTCTTTATTTCTTGTTTTTGGTTTACCCATCCTCCATCCGCAGTTTACTAACCCGAGTAATCCAAGTTCCCCCGGGTAGTTACAACATAGATTTGCTTGAAAGTTATAAAGCTTACACTTCAAGGGAAATACTAGCGTTGGAGAAATTAATTGAATCAAATGAAGTGTTTTAATCATAGCAAGAAATGGAATTCTACGTTTGTCTTTTTAATATTGAGCTAACAACATGATTAATGCCCCACTAATTACAACCTTTAAAAGGTTGTTGTAAAAGTAATATTGAATTTAAATGCTAAAATACTACGACCGGACAATATAAATACTATAATATTAATTAATGTGATTTTAAAATCATATTTTAACTAAAATTTCAGTAATAACCAAGTTGCCTTACTTGACTATATATTAGCTACTCACCAGGCAGCAGCTATTTTGATTTTTTTTTTTAATCCCTTTATTGGCGTCTTTGTGGAGTCTATTGATCCACTCTTTCCTTTAAAAAAAAAATTCTTATAGTCAAACACTATTGTTGGACAGTTCAAAAGGAATGTTACAACCAACTGTCCAGGAACATGCATGCCTGCATGAAAATCGTTATTTGTACTACTTTATCATGTCGTTGTTGCGGCATAGAATTTCAACTATTAATGTTAGAGTCTACGTTGGTGGCACTTATGATTATTGCATTCTTATATATACTTACCCTTGGATAATTCTATTTAGACTACTTTAATGTAATAAACAGAAGTGGATCAGGCTATCCTGATAGTAGATATTGTTGGTGAACTCCTGATAAATGTATAAGATGCAATTTAAACCAAATAAAAAGGAAGATAAGATAAGAGTTTTGAAGTTAACTATCGGTTCGTTATGTAGGTGTTGTTTTACAGTAGATTAAATTTCACAGTGTAGTAGCAAAATGACGTCCTACTCTCTCTGATAGTACGAAAAATAGTGTACACGAAATTTTCACAAGCATGTCGGCATTTCAAGAAGCGAACAAATAAGTAAGTCACTTGAGAAAAAAGAAAGAAAAATAAAGCAAATAAAATATTAAAAATGGGTTAACAGTGGATCATTCCTGGGTCATCGACTTAAGCTAAGAAGCAACTTAAGCTAATGATGGTTATTATTATAATTAGGTTTATTTATGTAAATTATAGTATAGTTTAGTTTAATTGTATATTGGACCAAGTCCATTAGAAATTACTTAGGGACCAAGTTAGGTTTTCCATTTCACTTGTATATATATAGAGTTATTCATTAATGGAAAAGGTGAGAAGTTCTTCACCCCAAATTTGTGTCTTGTCTTATTAATTTTAACATCGTATCAGAGCCATCATGCAATTGATCGGGAAAGTGATCGGAATAGTGAAAACTTCTCCTTTAAAAGTTTGAGGAAAGAGTTTGGTGATGGCCGTTCGACGGGAAGGATGTGATGTCACTGTCACTAGTGTCTATGTTGACGGAGTGAATGGTTGGCGGTAGAAGAGGTTGCCGGATGACATGGAATCCAATATTGAAAGGGCGAGATTGGTTCAGACAATCTTAAATGCCCTGAAGAAGATAGGTTTCGGAGGCGAAACCATTAAGCGAATCGGAAAAGGTTCTGCAGATATGTTGAATGAACAAGTGCAAAGTGAAGATCGGAGACAGAGCGACTGGGAGAGATTTGTGAATTATGCCGTGAATGGAGCAACGTTCTCCCGAGGAGGTGTGAAGAACAAGTGGAAAGGGGTGATGTGTCCGAACTGTGAACGTTCAGGGCATAACCCAAATTATTGCTATAAGGTTATTGGGCATCCAAAATGGTGGAAATTTGACTCACGGAATGAGAATGGCTCTTGTAATTGAGATACAGGGTCGTCAAGCGGTCGTGCAGAGACATGAGTGAATGTGGCTCGTGCAGCGAATAAGCTTAGATTCGGGAGCTCTAGTGTGTCCGAATTGAGTAGTGAACAGGTGCAGGTGTTGGTAAATTTGTTGAATCAAAAGAAGTCAGACGCTGATCGAGTGAAAAATAAGACGGCCAATGGTCCGTGGATAATTGATACTGGAGCTTCGAACCATATGACTGGAGAATTGAATGTGTGGAGTGATTGACAAGATATTGTACATTGTCCGGTGGGTTTGCCTAACGGAAGCAATACCATGGCTACAAAAGAAGGGTCAACCCAGCTTAATGAACACAAGACCCTCTGAAATGTTCTTTATGTGTCCAGAATCACGTGAAATTTGATTTCGGTGTCTCAGTTAATCGATCAATATGATTGTGATGTGCAGTATATCGGGGATATGTGTGTTGTAAAGGATAGGACCACGGGCAAGTTGATTGGCTCGGGTAAACAAACAGACGGTTTGTACTACTTTCAGTCGGTGTCACCGGTGAAGGCTATGAAAGCGGATGTTTTGGATCAGTAGCATCAAAGGTTGGGACATCCCTCTATTCAGGTAACGAATTCTCTCCCAATTCAAGAAGTTAGGAATTGTTGCAGTAAGAAAAATGTAAAAGCATGTGATATATGTCATCGGGCAAAGCAGACTAGGAATGTGTTTCCGTTGAGCGAGAATAGAGCCTTCGAGAGTTTTGAATTGATACACTATGACTTGTGGGGTCCGTATAAAACTAAAACTTCATTTGGAGCCTCATATTATTTAACAATTGTTGATAAATTTTTCCGAGCTGTGTGGGTATTTTTTTGGTTGATAAGAAAGAGATCGGAAGAGCTTTGAAAGACTGTTTTGTAATGGTCGAAAGGCAATTTGATAAATATGTCAAGATTGTCCGAAGTGATAATGGGACTGAGTTTATAAGTATGAAAGCCTATTTTCGAGAACTAGGAATTCTCTTTCAAACCTCATGTATAGGGACACCATAACAAAATGGAAGATTTGAAAGAACGCACAGATATATTTTGGATGTAGCTCGGGTGGTCAGAGTTCAAGCACATTTGCCGATTGAATTTTGGGGAGACTATGTAATGACAATCATTTATTTGATCAATCGGACTTCTTCTTCAGTGTTGAATGGGAAGACACTGTATGATGTCCTGATACATGTGACACCGAACTATGATCACTTAAGAGTATTCGGATGCTTATGCTATGCGCGTAATCACGGACGAATGAATGATAAGTTTGAAAGCAGAAGTCATTGGTGTGTATTTTTAGGCTATCCGTATGGGAAGAAGGCATGGAAGATGTATAATTTGGATATAAAAGAGTATTTTACGTCTCGGGATGTTACGTTCTATTAGAACGAGTTTTCATATGCACCAACGGATGGTGTGAAAGAGAGTCCGAGTCCAAGTTTTGAGACCGACCGAGTAGATAAAGCTGTTGAAGAAGAGAATAATTCAAGATTGGGGGGTGATCCACGCTTAATCCTACACCTTTAATGGTGAGGGGTGGTCATGAAGTATAATACCCGATATGAGTCGGGGTTCCCAAGGGAACTAGCTTGTCAAGTAAGAGAGTCGCAAGTAGAAATTCAAACGAAGTTTAATGTTGAGTCCTAGAGATGGGTTTGTTTAACACTACAATTAAGTACGAAGCATAAAAATTAAGCAAGTAAGTTGATTCGATATTACGAGACTAGGAGTGTAAACGGCTAATAGAAATTTCCAATTAACGGATGTAATTACTTAACATTCACAACACAAGTATAATTATGGTCGAGTCTTCCTATTATGATCTCTAGAATCCTTCCGGCCTAGAAGAGATCTTTCACAACCCACTCGTCAAAGCCTTAGTTATATGCTTAACGCACTACTCAAAGACCCGAGGAAAGGAGACCTCTTCCGAGCGTAACTCCTTTTAGATGGGTTAGTCTATACAAATAACCTATCAACCCAAATCCTCGCCAATTCCACTATTCTACACTAACTAATCTCTCCAGAGTCTTTGATTAGTAAAGTAGACAAAAAATCTCAAATCTCATGGATATTGAAAATTTGATGTTATTGTAATAGGGAATTGTATAATTGATACTTGTGTTATGGGTAATGAAATGGAACCACACCCATTGATTTCTAGTGCTATAGCATGTTTACACCCCTAGTTATGAGTTTAGCTACTCATACTAGGGGTTTGAATCAAACAACAAAACATGTAATGAAGAGATGAAATGGATTCAAACATGAATTTATATTTGATAATGGATTAATGATTCAAAAGTGCAAGATAATAAGCTTACAAAATGATGAAAAGCTTCACTCTTGCCTTCCTAAATCGCCTCTTAGCTCTAGAGTGTATGTAAGAAATTAGTTAATGTCAAAACCCTAGCTTTTAGTATTTATATAAGACCAGAATCCCGTGTTTCAGGCGGAGCGCCTGGGAAATTTGCATTGTCTTGGCAGTGTCCAACTTAGGCGGAGTGCCTCAAAGCTAGGCCGAGCGCCTGGGAAATTTGCATTGTCTTGGTAGTGTCCAACTTAAGCGGTGCGCCTAAATGCCAAGCGGAGCACCTAGCCAGTGCCCAATTTAGGCGGAGCGCCTAACATGCCAGGTGGAGCGCCTCGAGCCGTGACATGATTCTTGACTCTTTGGCTCCAATTCTTGCTCTTTAGCTGCACTTTTCAATCGATATTCGTAACACTCGATATAACCTAAAAAAAAGCTATTCACGACATTAATAACGCCAAAAGTTGCCTTTGGATCCAAAAACGAAAGCTTAGAGTAGTCTTTAAGTTGGTAAAATACCAACTTATCAACTCCCCCAAACTTAAGTCTTTGCTTGTCCCCAAGCAACTCAAAATCAAGTATGCCAAACCATTTTCACGTTTAAGCTCAAAGTCAAGTCATGTTCCACATTTCGAACTTGAAAATAATACTTTTATATTAATGAATTAGTTGGTACTAACTAGTCACACCTACTAATATGAACAATTGACAAGCAACTATGCACTTTACTTAGACTATGGCCAAAGGAAACTCACGAGCTTCTAAAGTTATCTCAAGGTTATCGGCTTGGTTCAATTGTTCACGAGTCTCAATATGCATTCAAACCCTCTCTCAAAATTTACTTGCTTCGTCACGAAAAAGAATGGAGTCCTTCACTCACAAAATACTTTTTAACACAAAAATTGAACTCCAAGAATTTGAACTCTCAGTCGCATAAAAAAAATGCTCATATGTGCTTCTCAAAATTCAAAGGCTCGCTCTTCTTGTGCTTCTCCACTAATGTAGGGCCACTTGACTAGAGATCAATTAGGACTTGATATGGTTGTAATGTAGGCTTTTGGTTTAAGGTGTGGTAGATTTTACTAAATAGTGACTTATACCTCCGTAGCACTACATCATCTTACTTTTTTTTGTGCAACTTTCCTTTTCTTTTCATTCAGGCTCATTCTACCTTTCTTTTGAAGATGTTTCTAATTAATCTCTTCTTTATTTAACACTTTTCTCCTCTCTTTTTTTCCTTTCTTTTTCTCTTTCCTTTGTTTCTCTTTTTTCTCTTTTGTTCTTTCTTTTATGTATTTCAATTTGACATTCACAATGGGATTCCAAGCTTTTACCGTCTCCACCAAACTTAGGTTTTAGCCTAAGTTACATGTTTTTCAATGCACACTTGGAGATTAGGGCCAAAAAAAGGGTTAGTGCCTTAGCACTCACGAATTGGCTCGGTTTTCAATTTTAGTGGCTGCCAAATGAAAGATTAAGGCTCAGAGGGGCTAACTAGGATAAATACGTATGTGTAGACCATTTAGGATAGTAGCGGTCCAAGAAAAGCCTAAAATCATGTTTCAAGTCAAGTTTCACCTAGGATTTCGTCTCAAAGTATATCAAGGGCAAGTTCCAAACTTTCAAGTCACACACACAAGATTATTATTCAAGAGCTCACCACACACGCAAGTAATCTTTCAAGTTCAAAGCCTAAATGCACACCAAGGACACTCGCTCACAAAGCATATAATGGTCCAAGTTTTCAAACCATACCAACAACACAATTAAGCTAGCTAAAGGACCTCGTGGTCTACAACTTGCGCCATGCCATTCAAAGTACACATTCACTTGTCAAAGTTGCCATAAAAATAATGTTACAATAGGTAGTACCACATAATCTATTAATAAATTTTCAAAATATTTTATATGAATCAAGTGAAGAAAACCGGAGGCTTATTTTAAAAAGATAAAAAGCTGGAACATGAATAACTACTAGCTAGACTAAAGAAGTATATATACACAAGACGGTTCGAATTTGTGCATGGATATCATTAGGCACAAAATTCTATCCAAAATACACATACAAATTTGAACCCCTCCCCCAACTAAAGACTCTAGCATCGTCCCTGCATGCTAAGTGAAAAAGTAAAGTACAAAGTGGGGTAGAAAGGGGACTCCCTGGTAGTGCTCAAGCCAGGCCTATGCCTTTGTCGTCCAATGGCTGCTGTCTGTGGGCCTCCTCAAGGGACAAGTGAGTGGCCAACTGCAACTCAACATCATCATCCACGGGCATATCATCATCCGTGTCATCATCGTCAACAGTGTTAAACCTCATGGCCTTTGTGGACTCTAGATCTCTTTGGGACTCGTCATCGACATCTGCCTGGACTTTCTTCACTACCTGACGAGGGGCCTTGGAGCTAGATGGCCCAGACAAAGCACAAGTGACTGGACGTGGAGCCTTCGAAGGCTGGATAGTAGGAGGAGCAGTAGCAGTGGTTGTGGAAGGAGTACTGAAACCCGTGGGCACATTAATGCCCCTACTGATTTTTCTCATCCAACGAGGCAAAGTGCTGAGTCAGGCCTGTGACAACTGCCCCCAGATGGGCAACGGTCTGCTGGGTATTTTCAAGTGCCCTAGTCTGGGCCCTAATAGCTGCAGTATGCTCTACAAAGGCTGTAGTGTTGCCCTCAATTGCAAGAGTATGGTCCCCCATAACCTGAATCATCTCCGAGAACTGCTCTGGTGTGGCAGCTGGTGGTGAAGGAGGGGGTGGTGGCTGGACCTGAGGTAAGTTGAAGAGCAAGGTCTTTATCTCCTCCAACTTATCATCAAGGTCTAGAAGTGCTTAGGGCAGTGCCTCGGGCTCAGTACCCATAGTAGTCTAACCAGCTGTAGGGGAATCAGGGTCATGTGGAGGATCCGTCCTTGAAGTGGACGGTGTAATCACCTAATTTTGGCACCAAATTGATAATTACTTGAATTGTCTGTACAAATTCCCTTAGGATTTTCTAATTTTATCTAGCTTTTATTTAGTTATTTTCAGACAGAAAAATGCTAAAAATTACCAAAAAATAAAAAAGATTGTATTTGTGAGTAATATTCAGTTGATTTCCCTTTTGTGTTAGCAAGAATATTTGTTGTGTATTTCTACTAATTGTGTAGTTTAATTAATCGATTGTGCTAATGTGTAAGTTTGTGTTCAAATAGGCTACTTGAGTAAAAGCCCAATTTGACTAACCCGGCCCAGTCCATCGGGTTAAGCTCCAATTCCCCTAACCCCATTCATTTGTTCCCAATTCACAAAAATACACAGGGGTCAGGCGATTTCTCCGCCTCCACCGGAGCTCCGCCACTGTCGACGGCGTCACTCACGCCGTTCCGGCCAAATTTTACATCACCCAACTCGTTTTGGTATCCTCATTCCCGATTCGAACTCCTTTCGTCAAAATTCCCACTGATTCCGCATAGATCGAGGTTTGAAACTCGGTCTAAACCGCTCCGGCGAAGCTTCATATTTTCCGGGGAAACTTTTGCGCGCTCGGTTTCCTCTCTTCCTCCTCATTCCGTTTTAAACCCCGAGTACGTGAAACATCCATCTCAGGCCAATCCGACCCCGACAGTGATGAATTTATTTTGGGCATTTCCTTTTCTATTTTTGTGTTCCATTTTCGGCTTCCATATCGTTTCTCTTCATTTTCTAATGGAAAACGACTCCATTGGGTGTCGTTTTCGACTAGAAAATTGAGAGTTTGGGAATGGACGTTCTTATATTGATGACGACGATGTTTGGGTGTCGCTGCAATGGTTCGGGGGATTTGAAGGCTGAGTTGTGGTATTGGCGAGGTAGCGGTTTTGTTTCAATGAAATTGTGGCAATAATTTTGGGTTTGGCTCTTAGTTTGGCTATGATATGGCAGTGGTGGAGTGAGTTTTGGTGATGGCGATGAGGGAGTCTCATTCGAGCTGAAGCAATTTGTGTGCGCAATGTTGGTGGTGATACTGAATAGTGAGGACGGTGTGGAACTGTGACTGAGCAGCGATTGGTTTCGAGCAGGCAGCAATGGTTGCGATGATTTGTTTCACGGTGGCTGTGATGATAGTTTGGTGAGTCGATGGCGACAACGCAGCTATGACAGAGGCGTTGGAAGTAGTTTTGGGCAGTGTGATGTCGTGTTGTTAAATCTGATCCGAGGCAGTCTATCATTGGTTGCGGGGACTGTTAAAGGGGCGGTGACATGGCAAAGACGACGCAACTGTTGGCATCGACGCTGCGAGTAGTTGATGACGGGTTAGAATTCAAGAACAATCCCTCTTCCTTTTCCCTTGTGTTTTGTGTCGCTTAAATTGTTAATAACGCAATGTCGTTTAGTTTAAGTTGTAAACTTGAGTTAGTATTAAAGTCTGAAAGTTTTAAGTTGGGAAATTTGGTTACTATGTTATCTGTCCAGTCATAAGAAGTTATCTAATCTCGTGTTTGTTCCTGTTTAGCAACAGCTTAGAATGTAAATTGTGTTCAGTTGAGTACATGTTTGTTTGGTCTGGTACTTTGAATCAAGATTGATAATGAATTCATTTATTATTTGTCTCGAGTCGAGTTCGAAGTTTAAAACTGTGAATCGTGTTTTGAATATCAAGTTTGTATGAAGCTCGTCTTGATATTTAGTGGAAAGAGTAGTATGTTAGCTTGTATTAATCTGTGTGTATGTAAGAATTGTTCAAGCATGATTTGTTTAGGACCTGTTTAGTAGAAGTTTGTGTGAATTTGTATGTGAGTAGGCAGATTGTTTCCTTGGCAACATATGAGATGAGCAGGTCATATATTCTTGTTAGTGTAATATTTAACATTTGAAGTGGAGGTATTCTGTTGTTGGTTGTGATAGTGTTGATTTGCTTAGATAGTTTAGATGACATATGCCTGATGATGTCAAAGGTTGAGTCAAGGAAGCACAAGGGTGGCAGCATAGTTCTGTCCTTTTTTGGGTTCTGGTACAGCCCTACTGGCAGGGAAATTATGGGCTGAAATCTAAGGTTTGAGGGGGGCAGATGGGCTGGTACTTTACTGGTACACACCCCCTCTCCCTTTTCTATTTTGAGAGCCTTTGACTGTCTTTTAAAAAGAAAAGAACAGAACTGAAAAAGAGAAAGTGAGGGAGAAGATATAAAAATACAGAACACACAAGCAAACAAAGAACAGAGAGAACAGAGTGAGCAATACAGAAGAAGAAAGAGAGCAATACAGAGAAAAAAAAAGTGAGCAGCAGAGAACTAAACAAAAAGGCAGAAAAACAAAGAACAAAGAAGAGAAAGAGTGAGGCAATACAGAACAAAGAACAAAGAACAGAGAGTGAGCATAAAAACAGAACAGAAAGTTGTTGCTGCTGTTTTCCTTTGAGCCGCTGGTCTGGTTGTTTGGATAGGCTGTTGGGCTTACTACTCATATTGGAAGTTTGATCTGCACTAGGTAAGTTTTTTTAATTTCATTTCATGTTGTTACTTCCATGTATGTTTTATCTATGTCAATGCATGAAATAGTAATTTGTACCTATGTTAGCTTACTATGTATGCTTAGTCTTCTTATAGTCAACATCTAAGATAAAGCTGTTGCTTGTATACCATTGTTTAAAAATTGAAATTTGCCAAAACAGCACCATCATAACATTTAGGACAGATCTGAAATTTGAGCGAAATTGTGACTGTTTATGCAAATGTTTGTTTTTTTCAACGTTAGTTGCGTTTCCCTTTTGTAAAGTATGCTCAAATCAAATATATGAGTTAGTCCTTTTTTATGAAATATAGAAGGTAAAATTAGACAAAAATTGGATTTACAAAAATGTTGACAAATATAGCCAGATCTTGAAATGATTAGATAAATAGGACATATGTGCAAGAGCTACAATTAAAGAGTATCAGTGCAAATGCAATGGAACAATAAGTGGGCTGAAATAACAATATGATTTCTAATGTGGCCAAACATTGAAACAAGTAGGCAAAAGGGACATCAAGCGCAATCCACTTTAACAAGTAAACAGACGCGCAGGTTTTTGTAAATGGGCTGAAAATTTTGCAAAGCTAGGTCATTTAACTTCAGTCCTTTAACTTTAAGGCCCTAATGGTGTTCAAAAATGTAAATTTAGTAATTTCTCTAGTTATAATGAACGAAAAATCAAAACTAGGTGAAGGATAAATGAATAAGCTAAGGGACATTAGTATCTGAAACCAAATAAAATTAATTCAAGTGTGGTTTATTTAAATCGGAAGATTTCGAACGGGTGAAGTGCCTGCGCGACCATATCCAGTTTAAAATAAATTACATTTGTAAATATTGAATCGAGTCGTACATAAATAAAGAAAAAATGTGTTGAAAGCAAATGCGATACATATAATCAAAATCAAGCTGAATTATAAATTCGAGTTTGACCAAAATAAATAAAAAATACAAAAACTTGAGACTCAAACCAAGGTTGATAAGGTTTCGAACGGGTGAAATGCCTGCGCGAAAATATTCGGCCGAGTCACAAAAAATAAATAAATAAATACTAATAATAATAAATCAAGGCGTAGCAAAAGAAATAAATAAAGGCAGGAACAACAAAATATTCCATATAGCCAAAATGCGTCAATAAAAGCAACTGTGCTTGGCACAGGACTCGAGGGTGCCTAATCCCTTCCCGAGAGTCAACCGAGATCCTTACCCGGAACTCTGATGCAGACCACTAACGAGTCATAGGTGTTCCAAGGTACCTTTTAGGTGACTTGGCACACCTTAAACTTGTCAAGTGGTGACTCCGAATTTAAATAAACAATTTGTACCTTGGAACACCGTCACTTCCTTAAATGAAAATCCTAACTCGGGATAGCGTCAAATAATCATAAAATCTCATAAGCGCTTTCCTAAACCCGAAACGCCCTTCCATAAGTGGGAGCGCGGTAAAAGGGGGTGTGACAGACGGCAGAGCAGGTACAAGAGGAACAGGAGTACCTAAAGCTGAAGGAGCAGGTGGATCATCTTTAAATGCATACGAGTTGAACGGGTTCCTCGGGGCAGTGAAGAAGTCACCGGGTAATTTCTCAACTCCCTTATGTGTGAGGCAGGCTGTCAATGTCTGAGGGAGGGCAAGTTTCTTTTTGTCAGTGTGTGCTATGTCAATCATTTCCTTTGCAATTTCCGTGCCCAAGTTGATTTTGATACCGCTCACAAGGCATTCTACCATCACCGCCTGATGTACAGTAAGCTTGTGATCTTGACTGGTAGGGCGTATCCTAGAGATAAGGATATAGTGCCAGCCCTTGGCTTCAAAATTGAGATCACCCCTATAAATTTAGAAATCATTGTTCTTCCACTTTGGATTTTTTTCTCTCCCAATGATACGCACAAGCCATGCCTTTTTTTTGCTTCTCGGTCATTTCACACTTCCTCATGAACCTTAGTGGCTTAAAGTTCTCAAGCTTTAGGAATTCATTCAATGGACCCGCATCTACATCCACATATTTGCCCCTACAAAACACTTTTGTATCGCCCTCCTTGTTTGAGGCAAAGTTAGGACAAAACTCAACGACCATTTTTTCATTAGCGTCACAAAGTGGCTTACCCAATACTTTCTCCCATTTGTCATGCTTTAGGAACCTTCTGTAGATGTCTGGATTTTTCTTATCAACATCCTTCAAGCTATTTACCCGTTCTGACACTTTTCGTTGTAGAGTTGGTAAGCTCTCCTCCTTCTAAACAATTTCCTCCACTCCTCGTCACCGTCTGACTTATCACTGTCTGGTACTCGGGGTTGCACTGGTTCATCTTCCCCCCCCCCTCCACTTTATTAGCCTCGATTTCCCATGGCACTTGTGGTCGAGCTTATGAAGAAGAAGCATCTTGCTTCCTTTTTGTTCGTATTTCTCCCTTTGCTTGCCGTTGTAATTTGGCTAGGGGTACATCATCCCTTGCATCTTCATTAGAGGGGGTCGATGAAGCTTGTTTTCTTTTCTCAGGTTTGCCAATTGTACCTGAAATACGTGCAAAGCATTGTTAGAAGTGTGAGGGTACATGACATAATGGAAGCACATGAGAAAAATTGTATGCTTAGTTAAGCAGGGGCCAGGCGGAGCGCCTAAAGGTCCAGGCGGTCCGCCTGAAAAAAGGACAGTGCAGAGGCAGAATGGCATCTGGGCGGAGCACCCTTGCTCAGGCGGAGTGCCTGACTTAAATCAAGAAATAAGGCAGTGAACAAACTAGGCGCAGCGCCTGAGGAACCAGGCGGAGGGCCTGTCCAGAAACAAGAAAAGGGCAGTGATCTACTTAGGCGCACCTTCTGGTCAATAGCCAATCCAGGCGGAGCACCTAGTGCATGGGAGGAGTGCCTGGTGAACTCTTAAATTTGCGCTCAAAAATGAAGTCTCAACTTTGCACTCAAGATTTAGGCAAAGCATCAAGTAGTTCAAGTTAAACATCAACTTGGGGTTCAAGCTATGATCCAAAGTAATTAAACTTTAAAACCCTCCCCCAACTAGTGGATTTCATGACTTGAAGACACTTTAGCAAGTTCAAACTACCACGAATGACACGACAACATCACTTCATCAAGCGCACAATGAGCCAAAGATAAGCAATTAATTTCACAACTCTAGAATACATACAAGCATGAAGGATTTTTCTAGCACCTCACCAAAAAGCCACCTACTCTCAAAATTCTAATCAAATTCAAACAATGCAACCAAGCACACAAGCTTATGCCATCAATTTTAACACTAACTCAAGCACACTTTACTCGTTTTCATGAATTCTTCACTTCAACTATTAATGAGTTCCATTCCTATAAGCTCCTTAGTTAATTCAAACTATCGAAAATGGGTGGGACTATGCCACAACTCTTAAGAATATTTCAAGTAAAACATAAGCTCAAACTTGAATAAATTTCAAGTACCCACAATAGTTTAACTTATTGTTAAAGCATCCAAACATAACCAATCAATCACACAACTACACATCATGGTATCAATGCAAAGCAAGTAGCTACGGCAAGTGCAAATAATTTGCTCTAGATTCAAGTTCACACCAAAAATTTGCACTTCTTGGAATTCTAAATTCCTTCAACTAATGGGTTGACACAATTGAGCTTTCAAAGTGTCACAATGGCATTCCCATATTCCAAACAATTCAAACAACCACTTTTTTAGCGAATTCAAGCTATGGGTTCAAAGTTTCATATCAAATTTCCAATATTTTTTTTACAAATCCTAACTTTTCTCTACTAAATTCAACTTAATGATGGAGCTTTCAAGCACAAGGATCAACTATATACTAATTTAAAGTGTTACTACTACCTCTAATTCTAAAACATGTGTCCACAAAGTTAAGAAAATTTAGAGAAAAATTAAATTTTTTATGTGCACATAACCGAATTCAAGTGAAGTTCAAGAGCCAAAGTGATTAAGGTGGATGAAAATGGTATTTCCGGATTGGGGTGGGAATTTCAGCCAAATGGGTGTTTATCTTTTGTTAAAATTTGCAAAAGATGAAAAATAGGGTGATTTGGGTTTTTTAACACCCTTACCTGATGGGTCACAATGAAATGGGTCGGGCGGACCGCCTGTTGGGCCAGGCAGAGCGCCTAATGGGCCAGGCGGTCTGTCTGGCTTTGTGCCCTTCATCTTTTATCTTTTTCACAAGTAGCACTTACCTGGGCGGTCCTCCTGACAATTAGAAGGTCCACCTAGCCCTGTACCGAGTTGTTCTTGGCCGTTTTCTGTCACTTTTCAACACTCGAGCTCACCAACACTCGAATACCTGCACAATTAACAACTAATTATACTAAAACTTGGGTTGCCTCCCAAGAAGCGCCTAATTTAACGTCGCGGCACGACGATGATAACATTTTTCTTCAAGGTTCATCAAGATAGATACACGCTACTCCACCAACTTCGGCGTTGCATCCTAAGTAATGCTTCACACGATGTCCATTTACTCGAAAGCTCTTTCCACCTTCCTTTGATTCCAAATCAACCAAGTCATAAGGAGTAACACATACCACCTTAAATGGACCCTTCCATTTTGACTTGAGCTTCCCGGAGAACAATTTCAAGCGGGTGTCAAACAACAACACCAAATCCCCCTCCTTGAATGTCCGGTTCCAAATTCTCGAATCATGAAGCATCTTCATTTTCTTTGTATATCAAGGCATTCTCATAAGCCAAGAACCGGAATTCATCAAGTTCGTGCAAGTTTGAAACTCTCGCACTTGCGGCATCGCCCCAATCCATATTCAACTTCTTCAATGCCCAAAAGGCTTTGTGCTCGAGTTCAATCAACAAATGGCAAACTTTACTAAATACCAATTTGAATGGTGACATCCCAATAGGAGTCTTGTAAGTGGTTCGGTAAGTCCACAAAGCTTCATCAAGTTTTCTAGCCCAATCGATTCTATTTGCATTAACCGTCTCGGCTAGAATGTTCTTCACCTCCCAGTTTAAGACTTCAACTTGCCCACTTGTTTGAGTGTGGTAGGGACTTGCAACTTTGTGTTTCACCCCGTATTTTTGGAGGAGGTTTGCTAAGGCTCGGTTGCAAAAATGGCTCCCACCATCACTAATGATCGCTCTCGGAGTCCCAAATCGTGAGAATTTTTTTTTTCAAGAAACCCAACACACCCTTGGCTTCATTATTGGGGAGCGCAACCGCTTCCACCCACTTGGACACATAATCAACTGCTACCAAAATGTATTTATTGCCATATGAACTCACAAAGGGACCCATGAAGTCAATTCCCCACACATCAAATAACTCGACTTCAACAATGGGATTTATCGGCATCTCGTGCTTCCTTGAAATTCCACCCATCCTTTGGCATTGACCACAATTTTTAAACCAAGCGTGGGCATCTTTGTGCAAAGTTGGCCAAAAGAAGCCACATTGTAATACCTTGGTCGCCGTCCTCACTCCACCATGATGTCCTCCGTAAGGGAAAGAGTGACACCCTTCCATAATGGCATCTTGTTCGGACTCGACAACACATCTCCGAATGATTCCATCAACACACACCCTAAAGAGATAAGGTTCATCCCAATAACATAATCATGCATCTTTCGCTAGCTTCTTCTTTTGGTAGAATGTGGAGTCTTCGGGATAGACTCCCCCAACTATGAAATTTGCTAGGTCGCCATACCAAGGGATTGGTTCCCAAGATACGGCCAAGATCCTCTCATCCGGAAATGCATCATTCACTTCTATCTCTTCTTTTGGCCTTCCCTTCTCCTCCAAACGGGACAAGTGGTCCGCCACTTGATTTTCAGTCCTTTTTCGATCAAGCACTTCGATATCAAATTCTTAAAGAAGCAACACCCACCGGATAAGCCTTGCTTTGCAATCTTTCTTTGCCATCAAATACCGGATG
Source organism: Petunia axillaris subsp. axillaris (assembly GCA_029990575.1). Taxonomy (NCBI): domain Eukaryota; kingdom Viridiplantae; phylum Streptophyta; class Magnoliopsida; order Solanales; family Solanaceae; genus Petunia; species Petunia axillaris. The sequence goes on from JARKNS010000009.1 coordinate 21,510,077, forward strand.
GCGGAGTGATCGTATGAACAATTGTCTTCGACCCCACCAAGTATGACCGAAACTTTTCAAAAGCGAACATAATAGCCAAGAGCTCTTTCTCCATCACTGTATAATTCAATTGAGCTCCGTTCATTGTCTTGCTTGCATAGTAGATAGGATGAAACATCTTGTTCACCCGTTGACCTAGCACGGCCCCCAAAGCCACGTCACTAGCATCACACATAAGCTCGAACGGAAGCTCCCAATTAGGACTCACAATGATTGGTGCGGTTGTTAGCCTTTTTTCCCCTTCTTCAAAAGCTTCTAGGCAAGCCTTGTCAAATACGAACTTGGCATCCTTCTCCAAAAGTTTGAACATAGTATTCAAAATTTTGGAGAAGTCCTTGATAAAGCACCATAAAATTCTGCATGCCCCAAGAAACTTCGAACACCCTTCACGGTCATTGGAGGTAGAAGCTTTGAAATCACCTCAATCTTTGTTTGATCTACTTCGATGCCTTTCTTGGAGACTTTGTGTCCCAATTCTATGCCTTCTTGCACTAATAAATAACATTTCTTCCAATTGAGCGTAAGCCTTGTTTCTTCGCATTTCTCTTGTACCCTCTCCAAGTTTGACAAGCAATCATTGAACGAATCTCCAACCACCGAGAAATCATCCATGAAAACTTCATGAGAATTCTCTACCATGTCATGGAAAAGAGCTAGCATATATCTTTGAAATGTGGTGGGGGCATTACAAAGACCAAATGGCATTTTGCGGAATACAAAAGTGCCATAGGAACAAGTGAAAGTGGTCTTGTCTTGGTCGTCGGCTTCAATGAATATTTGGTTATAGCTGGTGTACCCATCCAAGAAATAATAGTAAGCACGACCCGCCAACCGATCAAGCATTTGATCAATGAATGGCAAAGGAAAATGATCCCTCCTTATTGTGGTGTTTAGCTTCTGATAGTCTATACACACTCTCCATCCGGTCACGGGTCTAGTAGCAATGAACTCTCCCTTGTCATTTAGAATCACCATCATACCCTCTTTCTTGGGTACACATTGCACGAGTGACACCCACTTCCTATTGGATAATGGAACTATCACACTTGCATCCAGCCATTTAATGATTTCTTTCTCCACCACTTCTTGCATAGGAGGATTCAATCTCCTTTGATGTTCCACACTTGGCCTACACCCCTCTTCAACCAAGATTTTGTGAGTACACACCACCGGGTCAATCCCCCTAATATCTGCCAAGGTCCACCCTATAGCTTTAATTCTCCTCTTCACCACTTTATCAAGTTTAGATTCTTCGATTTTGGTTAAGTGGATGAAATAGTTATGGGTAGAATGGAGTTGGGACCGAGGAAGGTGTATCTCAAGTGGGATGGTAGGACTTTCAATTCAAGTTTTGGTGGTTCTTCGATGGATGGTTTTGTAGGTGGGCTTTCTCGGTTTTCAAGGTCTAAGGATGGATTTTTAGGTACGTAGGGTTTTTATCCAAAGCCTTCTAATGCATTTACTACCTCCATCACACTCTCTTCATCTTCCACATCCATGTTCCAAATCACTGCCACCAATGTGTCTTCTTGACTAGCTAAGACACTCTCCTTTTCCACAAGTGCATCAACCACCACATCGACATAAGAACAAGTCACATCATCATCCATTGGTTGCTTCAAAACCTTGCAAATATGAAATACGGCTTTCTCTCTATTGAACCTAAAAGTAAGCTCACCCCTCTCCGCATCACATAGAGCTCTTCCAGTATCCAAGAATGGTCTCCAAGAATGATAGGTACTTCAAAATCTACGGGGCAATCAAGAATTACAAAATCCGCCAGGAAGATGAATTTGTCTACCTTCACCAACACATTATCAATAATCCAATCGAACTCTTCATTGAGCAATCGACCATTTGTAGGTTCATTGTTGTTGGTCTCGGTGCTTTGGTGTCAAATTTCGTATACACCGCATATGGCATCAAATTGATACTCGCACCAAGGTCACACAAGGCCTTCTTGAAGTGTCTCCTACCAATAGTGCATGGAATAGTAAAAGCTCTGGGATTTTCCATCTTTTCTGCCATGTGTTTTGACACAATTGTACTCACTTGATGAGTTACCTTGATTGTCTCGAAATCTCCATATGTCTTCTTGGTCAACAAGTCTTTCATGAATTTAGCAATATTGGGCATTTGTCCCAATGCATCAACTAATAGGATGTTGATGGAAGTGCTTGCTATCGTCTCCCAAATCTTCTTTGCATGGGATATTTCTCTTTGTTTGTTGCTCTTTTGTGGAAAAGGAAAGGGTATTTTAGGAATGGAGCTTGGGTTAGGAAAGTTTTATTTGGGTTGTGGAGTTTTCTTTGGTTTGGCCATTTGGGTAGTGGTTTTTTGGGGGTTAGGCTTTTTAATGACTTCTTGAACATCATCATCATTTCCTTGCACAAACACATCACCTTGCCTCTCCATTTCTTCTTGCACCATCTCCTCTCCAATAGCTTCATTATCATTCCACTCGGCACCCACATGATCATCTTGCACTCTCAACTCTGCATCATCATTACTCTTGGCTTTTCGATCTTCCCATGTCTTGCCACTCCGAGTTTTGACTGTCATTACTTGGTCCTTACCGCCTCTTTTAGGATTCACTACCGTATCACTTGGTAGTGCTCCTTGTGGCCTTTGATTGACTTGAGTGTGATGTCATTGTTTGCTTCATATCTTTCATGTCCCCGAAATATCCTTGTTGATATTGAAGCATTTGACTCATCATTTCTTCCAACTTTGTAGGAGCTTTAGCTTCTTGATCATATTGTTTGAAAGGAGGTATTGGAGCATATTATTGAGAAGAACCGGCTCCTCTCCCGTCTTGGTTACTACTCCAATTACCTCTTCCTTAAATCGGCCTCTATTGCCATTGTTGTTGATAAGATTGTTGATATGGTTGTTGGTAGAGTTGTTGATAATGTCTTTGATAGCCACCTTGATCATACCCTCTTTGCTCTTGGTAGTTGCCCATATAATTTGTTTCTTCTCCATCTTGCACATTGTAACATTGTTCCGGATAGTATCTCCTTTGCCCTTGTTGGAGAAGAGACAAAGGAATGCCTCTGGGTGTCACATAACCCATTGGAGCTACTTGATGCCCGGTATTTGTGGTGTGGATATTCTCCACCTTGTTCAACTTCTTTTCATTTGCTTCTCTATCGACCTTTGAGTTCTTGTTCATGAGTTCCACAGAGGTCAAGATTCTTGCCATTTTCTCATCTTGGGCTTCAAGTTTTTCCATCATCATTGGACTAATCCTAATTTCTCTTTCCGGATTTTTAGCTCTTGATTGCCATTCTTGAGATCTCTTGGTCACTTTGTCTAGGATGTCCTTCACTTCTTCATACCTCTTGTCCATGGTGTACCATCACATAAAGTGTCCAAAGCGGATTGATTCAACTCTTTTAAGCCTTGATAGAAACTTTGCAACAACATGCTTCTATTGAAGCCATGATTAGGACACCGGAGCAACCCATCTTGGAAAGCCTCCCACGTCTCGGTCAATGAATCGGATGCCTCTTTTTCAAACATATAAATTTTGTCTCTAAATGCCGCTTGCTTCCCTTTTGGTGAAAACTTTGCTACAAATTTCTTCATTAGCTCTTTCCATGTAAAAATGGAGTTTCTTAGCAACTTGTTCAACCAATCTTTGGCTTTTCCGATAAGAGAGTAGGGAAACACCCTCAACCTCAATGACTCTTCCGATACTCTAGCCGACTTGTAAAGATTACAAGTTTGTACAAAATTTCTGAAGTGGTCATTTGTAGTTTCATTCGTACCACCACTAAAGCAACCATGTTGTTCAAGACCTTGAAGAATCACATTTTGGATGCTAAAACTAGCATTGCCATGAATAGGAGGAGGAACTATGGCACTTGCAAAACTATTCATATCAACTTCTTCTTCGGTCTCTTCATCATTTTAATATTCTCGTATCTCTTGTTGATAGTCCCGAGCACCTCTAGCATACTCTTGATTCCAGTTGACATTGCGAGCATTAACCCTATTAACATTGCCCCCTCGATTGACATTTGCTCTACCTCCACGGTTTACACCTCGACCTCCTTAGTTTACACCTCGGCTGCCTCCTCGGTTTGCATTGTTTCCACCCTGATTAGCATTGTTGCCACCCTAATTAGCTTTACTCGCAACACCTTCATTTTCTCCAAGATTACCTTCTTCATTTGCTTGGACCCCGTATTTGCTTGGGCAAAAAGATTGTCACATTGAGGAATCACATTCTCAACTTGAGGATCATTAGCTTCCTCTTGCGTATCATCTTCATCCACTTATTCGACATGGAATGGATAGCCCTCTTAGTTGAGTTCTACATAGAACTCTTCATCATATTCTTCTTCATAACCTTGCGGATCCCCATGTTGTTGATTATAATAATAGTTGTAATTGGGATTCCGCAAATTCTGATTAGGATTTCTCCTATGAGCCATGTTTCACCTACACAAGGTAAAACCAAAACTAAAAGTAAAATGCTAGGACTTACGAACTAAAGAACTTTTATAAACTAATGCAACTCAATATTGAAACCGTAGTTCCCCAGTAACGGCGCCAAAATTTGATCCACGCTCAATCCTACACCTTTAATGGTGAGGAGCAGTCGTCAAAGTATAATACTCGATGTGAGTCGGGCTCGATTTTCCAAGGGAACTAGCTTGTCAAGTAAGAGAGCCGCAAGTAAAAATTCAAACGAAGTTTAATGTTGAGTCCTAGAGATGGGGTTTGTTTTACATAACGCTACAATTAACTATGAAGCATACAAATTAAGCAAGTAAGTTGATTCCATATTACGAGACTAGGAGTGCAAATGGCTAATATCAATTTTCAATTAACGAGTGTAATTACTTCACATTCACAACACCAGTACAATTATGGTCGAGTCTTCCTATTATGATCTCTAGAATCCTTCCGGCCTAGAAGAGATCTTTCACAACCCGCTCGTCAAAGCCTGAGTTGAATGCTTAACGCACTACTCAACGACCCGATGAAAGGAGACCTCTTCCAAGCGTAACTCCTTTTAGATGGGTTAGTCTATACAAATAACCTATCAACCCAAATCCTTGCTAACTCCACTATTCTTCACTAACTAATCTCTCCTGAGTCTTTGATTAGTATAGTAAACAATAAATCCCAAATCTCATGGATATTGAAATTTTGATGTTATTGTAATGGGAAATTATATAATTGATACTTGTGTTATGGGTAATGAAATGGAACCACATCCATTGATTTTCTAGTGTTATAGCATGTTTATACCCTAGTTAGGAGTTTAGCTACTCATACTAGGGGGTTTGAATCAAACAACAAAACATGTAATGAAGAGATGAATGGATTCAAACATGAATTTATATTTGATAATGGATTAATGATTCAAAAGTGCAAGATAACAAGCTTACAAAATGATGAAAAGCTTCACTCTTGCCTTCCCAAATCGCCTCTTAGCTCTAGAGTGTATGTAAGAAATTAGTTAATGTAAAAACCCTAGCTTTTAGTATTTATACAAGACCAGAATCCCGTGTTTCAGGCGGAGCGCCTGGGAAATTTGCATCGTCTTGGAAGTGTCCAACTTAGGCCGAGCGCCTGGGAAATTTGCATTGTCTAGGCAGTGTCCAACATAAGCGATGCACCTAAATGCCATGCGGAACGCCTAGCCAGTGCCTAATTTGGCCGGAGTGCCTAACATGCCAGGCGGAGTGCCTCGAGCTGTGACACAATTCTTGACTCTTTGGCTCCAATTCTTGCTCTTTAGCTGCACTTTCCAATCGATATTCGTACCACTCGATATAACTTGAAAAAAGAAATTCACGAAATTAATAACACAAAATGTTGCCTTTGGATCAAAAAACAAAAGCTTAGAGTAGTCTTTAAGTTGGTAAAATACCAACTTATCGGGGGTATTGAGATTCCCCCGGTACATGTTGTGGATGAAGCTCACATGGAAGAAGAAATGAATTCGAACAATGAGGGGTCGAATCAAGATGAACTAAACCAAGGTGTCATTCATTGACACTTGGAAGCAGAAGCGATGGAAGAAAATTTGGGCTGGGGAAAGAGAACTAAGATGGAAAGTGTCTGTTTGCTCGATTATGTGACCAATATTGTCCGGAAATAGAGTCCTCGCGTATCGGACTTGTGTACGGAAGTTTGATTGTTTATGTGCCCAAAGTTATGAGAGTTTACTCGAGCCTCGGCAAGCCTCAGGTGCGCCTTATCCGTTGGCACACTATGTTAACTGTGATAATTTCTCTTCGAAGCATGTGTGTTTCCTTGAAGCGATAACGGAGGGACATGAACCGCTGTCCTTCTCCGAAGCAGTAAAAGATGAAAAGTGGCGGGCAGCTATGCAACAAGAGTTGCAAGCTTTGGAAGCAAACAAGACATGGGAAATCGAGCGCTTGCCTCCGAGAAAGAAGGCGCTCGGATGTCGATGGGTACATAAGATTAAGTACAGCTCTGATGGTATCGTTGAGCGGTACAAAGCTAGGTTGGTGATCTTTGACAATTACCAAGTTGAAAGAATTTACTACACGGAGACATTTGCACTGGTAGCTAAAATGGTGACTGTCCGCGTCTTCTTGGCAGTAGTTGCGGCTAAGAATTGGGAATTGCATCAGATGGATGTTCACAATGCTTTTCTCCGCGGTGATCTTCATGAGGAGGTATATATGAAGTTGCCTCTTGGGGTATCAAAATGATGGGTCTGGCAAAGTGTGTCGTCCCCAAAAATCTTTGTATGGATTGAAGCAAGCTCCCCGGTGTAGGTTTCCAAAGTTATCGACACCTCTGAAGAATTATGGTTTTCGACAATCATATTCTGATTACTCATTGTTTACAATGAAGAAGGGAAATGTGCAATTGAGTGTACTTGTGTATGTGGATGATCTGATTATCTCTAGAAATGATCCGAAGGCAATACGACTTTTCAAGTTGTATCTATCTGTTTGTTTTTACATAAAAGATCTCTGACGATTGAAGCATTTTTTGGGAGTTGAAGTAACAAGGGGTCCTAAAGGGATTTTCCTCTGTCAATGGAAGTATGCATTGGATATAATCTCGGAAGCTGGCTTGTTGGGTGCTCGACCGGCAGGCACATCAATGGAACATAATCACCGGTTGACACTTGGACGTGGCCGGTTTATGAAAAATCCAGAGAGTTATCGAAGATTGGTCGGATGCCTGATTTATCTATGCTTCACACGTACGGATTTATTGTATAGTGTTCATGTGTTGTCTCAGTTAATGCAACAACCACGGTTCGAGTACTGGGATGCAGCTCTCCGTGTTGTCCGTTTTCTTGAAAGGGTGTCCGGGACAAGGTATTGTGATGATTTCAAAATATGATCTCCGATTACACAGTTGGTGTGATTCTGATTGGGCTAGATGCCCTTTGACACGTTGGTTTTTAACTGGCTAGTATATTTCTAGCGGAGACGCACCCATATCTTGGCGTATGAAGAAACAGAATATTGTTTCTAGGTCATCTGCTGAGGCAGAGTATCGGTCTATGGCTATGATTGTATGTGAAATAAAGTGGTTGAAAGGATTGTTGTGGAGTCTTGGGATAGACCATCAGTCTCCGGTTCGTTTGTATTGTGATAGTCAGGCAGCGATATTCGGTATTTCACGAACGGACCAAGCACATTGAAGTAGATTGTCATTTTGTCCATGATGAGATCATTGGAGGGACCATACGTCTCGGACATGTGCCAATTGGCGCTCAATTGGCCGATATTTTTACCAAAGCACTGGGCCGAACACAGTTTGATTATTTTGTGTGCAAATTGGTCATTCGAAACCCTAATGCTCCAACTTGGGAGGTGGTAATGAAGGCTATTATTATAATTAGGTTTATTTATGTAAATTGTAGTATAGTTTAGTTTAATTGTATATTGCGCCAAGCCCATTAGGAATTACTTAGGGACCAAGTTAAGTTTTTCATTTCACTTGTATATATATAGAGTTATTCATTAATGGAAAAGGTGAGAAGTTCTTCACCCCAAATTTGTGTCTTGTCTTATTAATTTTAACATAAGCGCTGGCCTAGAAGGAGCTTGGTACAGTGTTGTGCCATGCAATAGTAAATATCATTTTTCTTAAGTTTTCAAATAAAATGTCAGTTTTGTGCACATATGATGACATTGTATGACCGAGAGGCAAACACTCAAAAATATATAATCCTCTAATGGGCACTCAAATAAAATTCTGGAGAAATTTTAAATAATTAGAATGAAAGGAGAAAAGGGATTCTGAAGAGATTGAAATTATGCGAAGATGTCAAATCAACTTTCCATGATGAAATAAGTAGAGGGTGAAAACCTTTACAAGAATAATGTATGATTTGATCCTTGAAGCCTAGATGGCATGGAGCATACTGCAAGGACCCAAGAGATGTTTAGCGGGCTATTAACTCGTTCTAAGATTAAGAGCATTAAAGGATTGCACATTAAAGAGTCACATGATCATAAAGAGTTGATTGGAAGATGTTTGGAGAGCCATGTTGATGATACATGCAAAGAGTATCATGGTTGGAAGCTTGAAGATTTCTTGGAACAAGTTCAGAGTCGAGATTCTCAAGTTTGATCCGCGGAATATTGATGCGCTTAAGCGCAAAATTGTTGGTACGTTCATGAAGATTTTGTTTAATGTTGTGCAGATTTGCGCTCAAGCCCAAATATACAGCGCACAGTCGCGCTCAAGCGCAAAAGTAGAGCGCGCCGAGTTTCGCCCAAAAACATACTTAACTTTTTCTTGGATATTTTTAGGACTTCTCTGTTATTTTCAATAAAGGAGTGGATATTAGTGAATTTTTCCAAAGTATCATGTCCTGTCCAAAAGGTAAATGTAATATTTAATTCACTCTAGATAATAAGTACAAATAACCCCCACATGAGTCGAGAATTTGAGAAATTCAAAAGTGATATTTTATTGATGCTAACCGGATTAGTACTCAAAGTCGTGGAGGATTCATGCTCGACATCAAGAGCTTGGAGTGCTTTAAAATGGCCTGAAAAGCAAGACTCAAGTCAAAAGGATGGCCAAAAGAGCAAAATACAAGGCTACAGGATTCTAGAAATTTGCACATAGCGATCTGGAAGAAAACAGGCGCGATCGTGAAGAAGAAAACCAGCCTGAAACGACATCGGTTAGTCGTTTTGGAAGATATGACTCTGATTGGCGTACCGATAATTTTAAAATATTCGTAAGGTTCATTAGGACATGTCTCTAAAATTTGAACTAAATCTGACCTCGTTTGGTACGTATCGGAAGAAGATTTCAGTTTTTATTGTCGATTAATATTAAAAAGAGATTTTCGAGCTCAGTTTTGGGGAATGTGCACCAATTAGAAATCTGAAAGCGCCGTTAAGTTCGTATGATTATTTGTGACTTTTGTGAACTTTCGAAAGTGAATTTCGATGTTGTTCGGCTAGTTTCCGCTAAAATGCCGAGAGTTAAATAATTTGATCTTTTTCTATTTAATTCGCATCTTGAATTTCGGGAAGCTGATTTGAGATCCGCCTTAGCGAGTATGCTACATCAATTTTGTATAACTTCTATGAAAAAGTTGAAATTATTTTGAATATCATAGGGCACCGTTTTAATTTTCGTAAAGAAAATAAAATAAAATAAAATAAAATAAAATAAAATATAGTAAAAAAGGAAAAGAAAAGAATAGAAAAGGAAAGAAAGTAAAAGAAAGGCAGGCGGTGGGCAAGGCTTATAAGTGATAGATACAGAAACGGAGAGAAATGAGAAACATAGGGTATCAGGTTCCTACCTGGATTGCTCTAAGATGTGAGGAATGAAGCCTTTAGCTTAATTTGATACATTTTTCTGCTTATTGAATAGAGTGGGATCGTTTGGCAATGAAACCAAAGGATAAAGCAGTTGTTGATTAGCAATGTTAACTTTGGAACGAGGTAAGTGTTTATATCCATTTCTTTGGAGGCACTTGGCCTCGTGGATTTTCTACCACGTGTTCCTTACATGTGTAGGTGCCGATAGGCGTACTCATTATGCCTTAGCTTTGGATTTACAATCTATATTATATGTTATTTCCTGTTATTGGTATTGCATTGAGAATCTGAGTATTGTACTTTGGTTGTGAGTTAGCATCTACTTTCCGGCTGTCGATGAGAGTCCCGCGCCGGTGAAGGGTTATTTTTGCATCACATTGTATTCATATGCATTATATGTCATTCATATGTATTACATTGCATATCATTGGGTGCAGGAGTATTCCGCCCCAGGAGCAGGAGGATTCCGCTCCATTGTATCATATTGAGGGTAGGAGGATTTCGCCCCAGGAGCAGGAGTGTTCCGCTCTTATGCCAGATATTGAGTGCAGGAGTATTCCGCCTCAGCTTTACATTATATCGGGTGCAGGAGTATTCTGCCCCAGGAGAGTGCAAGAGTATTCCGCCTCTGATTTATATTATATCGGGTGCAGGAGTATTCCGCCCCAGGAGCAGGAGTATTCCGCCCCAGGAGCAGGAGTATTCCGCTCCAGTTGGTTATCAGATTGGATTCCCCTCGAATGCAGGAGTATTCCGCTTCGAGATGGGAGTACGGGCACATGTGACCTTTTGCATCATATTTTATTTCATTTCATTTCATATCTTTTCATTTCATTTCATACCATTGTGTAGACTTGTGGTACATAACTACTGTTCTGCTTATACTTGCGTTGCTTATATGTCTATATATTTCTGGCTCGTATTCTGCGTTGTGGGGATCGGGTTGCACGCCGCAACGGTATAAAAATATGGATCGGGTTGCACGCCGCAACACTATAAATATATGGATCGGGTATAAATATATGGATCGGGTTGCACGCCGCGACAGTATGAATATATGGATCAGGTTGCACGACGCAACAGAATGAATATATGGATCGGGTTGCACGGCGCAACAGGATGTATTTCTAATTGTTGATGTGTTCAAGATACCTATATGTTCTGGCTATCTTACGTTCCTGGTTGTTGATGAGTTTGTGATTCTATACGTGTTTCTAGTTATTATCTGACTCTACCTTTTCATAATTTAAATAAGAGAAATTTGGTTTATCTGTTTCTTTTCTCCCTTGCTAGCTATCCTATTCTTTGAGGTGGCTAGTCTTCCCCACTTATTGAGTCCTTTTGACTCACCCTTATTTGTTGTTTGTTTCTTCTCTATCTATTTCGTTTCGGCAGATTTGCTCCAGGATTGAGTTCGCCACGTTGTGAAGGAGCGAAGACGACTTCAGCTGTCAGGGTGAGCCAGCTTTTATTCCGGATGGCCACCAGTTTATTGGTTATCATTTCAGTTGCATTTTGCTCCCTTCAGGAGATATCTGTCTTCTTTTGTACTCTTACATGTCTAGTCTGGATAGCTCTAAACCTAGTATGTTAGGTAGTCAACTGTAATTTCTTTTGTACAGCTTAGAGGTATCAGTATATCTTTGCCTGCGTATTAAGTCATGTCCTTATCTATGAATTGTTATATTTATTTTCCTAATTTAATTGGTAAGGGTTCGCCCGACGGGTCTAGGGGAGGATGTCGGGTGTCCGCACGACCTAACCGGATTTCGGATCGTGTCAGTTGGTATCAGAGCCCTGTTTAGAGTCTATCCAGACTAAGACAGTGTCTAGTAGAGTCTCGATGATGGGTACGTTGACATCCGTACTTATCTACGAGATGCTATGATGGCATTTAGGAAGTTTCACTTCCTTCATTTCTGATCGTGCGTCGGTCTAAGATGCAAAAGTATTTTCTTTAATTCCTCCGTGGTAATTGTGAAACCCTCGTGCGACAAATCAGCAAATGATATGAGTTCAAGATGAAGCAGTCTAGCGTGGGGATAGCACTAACGAAGCCCCAAGAGTTTTTGATCGTGATGACGATCTAGTTATGGAGGTCCCAGCTGTATGAGCTCCCGATGGGCCAGGGAACAGGGCCTTGTAGTTCCCTTCGCTCTCTACGATGCTTTTACGAGAATCTTGGCGACGCAGATATCGCAAGAACCTCTTATTCACTAGGAAGCTTACTAGGTTGTCGCAGATGCAGATGTTCTGTCTCAGGGAGCTCCTATTCTAGTTCTTAATATTGCCGCAGTAAAGTATGTTCCGGAGGTAGTATATGTTGTGCCTCTAGTATTTCTGGCTGGTTGGCTAGCCGAGTAATGGCTCAGTCCGAGTATCTGAAAAGGCTGCATTATTTTATCCAATTGAACCTTCCGATATTCTTAAGCCATGCATCAGATAATCCCTGCATAAATTTTTAAAATACAATGATGTCAGCATATCCTTCAGGCTCTTGATTATATCGAGCGGTATGGTGTTGATTATTCTGCTTTCCAGTTTCAAGGGTCCAGTCTTGAATTGATGGACCGCTCTCTTATTATCTAACTTGGTTCGATTTTTCTTCTAGATTCGTGGAAAATTTTCTTTCGAGCAGCGAGTGAGATGAAAAGTGTTGTCAGTTTGAGTGGATTAGACAGGGTAGCCTGTCGGTTAGTCTGTTAGTTTCAGAATATGAGATTGAAGTCACTAAGATTCCTGGATATGCACTAGAAGTAGTCCATGAGCCTTCCGAAATGGCTCAAAGATTTAATGATGCCTTTTCTCCTTTCTAGAAGTCACAGATGGCTCGAGAAATTGAGGTGGGACTTCATTTGATGTTGTTGTTGATATTGCCCGAAGGTAAGAGGCATACCATAACTTAGAGCGGAAAGAGTTAGAGCGGGAGAGCAAGAGATCCCACGGCCATGTAGGCACCATACCTCCTTTGGAGGTAAGAGTTCTGATTATTTTGGGAGGTCACCTTCCAGGTTATCTCGGCTTGTGTCACGTAATTCTTAGAGTGCGCCAGTAGCTCGTCAAGATCAGATTTAGTCTTTTCTTTACAACTATCAACAATCTGTCCAGTTCCCAAATTCAGCGAAAATGTGTTATCATTGTCGTGAGTCTGATTATCCTTTGAGGAGTTTTCCTGTTATCATTGTTGTGAGTCTGGCTATCCTTTGAGGAGTTTTCCCTTACTCCGACAAGTTAGCAGTCGTCTTTTCTCTCGTCACCAGGCACCTGCACAGTCGTAGGGAATTTCATTTAGATCTTAATCAACTAGAGATATGCACTCATTTGATAGAGGTCGAGAGCGTGGTAGTAGTGGTTCTTCTAGAAGTAATTATCAGGGTAGCGGCTCGACTCAGCTGCAGAGGCAGTTCTACGAACTTCTAGTCTAGCAGGATGCTGAGGCATCCGATGTAATAGACCGGAGTATTTTTTCTTCCATTATATGTGAGTAATATTTGATTCTTTCGATCGGTCTGAACTTCGTTTATCTTACCATGTTTCCATGGCTTACTTGGATATTGTTTCCATTAGGAATCGATTGCGGTAGAGGGGTAAGCTTCTAGTATGATTTATTCAGGGAATTTGTGAGACCCTACTAGTTTATCTGATTTAAATGTGAGAGATTTGGGAGCGAGTGTCGGTATTGTCTTCTTGGCATCTTGTTATGCCACATTCTGTTATTATGTCAATTCAGTTTACCTCTCTTCTCGAAATTCAATATTGGTAGGATAATGGGATCCTAATTTGTCACCTTCAAAAAAGTGTTATTGTTTCTTCCGGTGTAAAGTGGTTAGTAAGTAATACTCAATCTATGTGTCTCCTCTTGGTTCGAGATGCTAGTAGAGTCATGTCATTCTACAAGTTTGTCTCGGTATAAAAGGGTTTTCTGGTAAATTGTCAGAGTTTCCTTCTTATTGGGAGGTTAAATTGGCATAGATGTCATTCCATAAAGCTCATTTAATGTCTATTTCTTCAATTGAGATTCTTCGGTTAACCTGACTCATAAGTAGTCTAGCTCTGGTAGCCAAATAAATAAGAAGAAGAGCTTCCTAAAGCTCTAATTATTTCTATCCTCAGTTCGTTGCCATCTCTTCTTTGTTCGGCACTGGTGAGCTTAGGCGGTCAGTAACCAATTGTGATGTTCCTTGTGTTGAGCCAGAGTGCGTGTCTAGGTAACCGGGTAAGCACACTGTTGTTTTCAAAGCCACTAAGGGTAATGAAATGCATCATTTGACCTTTGACTTGATCCATCAGGCAGTGGTGCTTAAAGAAAATGAATGGAGTTATGACTCGAGAGTTGCAGCTGTTTGGCAACTCGAAAGGAAAGTTGGTAGCTTAGGTCTACCTACGTTCAGATTTTAGCTAAATCTTCTTTAGTCCAGCAGACGGTGCGGGGATGGGTATTCCTATTCAAATAGCTGCCTGAGTTTGTGCTTTAAGTGGAGTAGTCTTCCTCCAAATACTGAATGGTACTACTAAAATCTCTAAGGCGTTGATACCACTTTTGTCACGACCCAACCTAATGCCACGACAGAAACCTAAAATGAGTGTCGATCATTGCTAAACCCACTAATAATCTATTAATGATAGAGATAAGCTGGTAACCTGATCATATATATGTACCTATATGCCGAAAGCATAAAGTCTGGAAAGATGACACGACTTTAACTTGCTGGCAATTAGAACACTGAGCCAAAAATTCTGCTATGTAACACTTCATTCTATCCCACCAATAAATCTGCTTAAGATCATGGTATATCTTAGTTGAACCTAGATAAATAGTGTATTTGGAATAATGTGCCTCTATCATAATCTGTCCACGTAAATCTGCAACATCAAGGACACAAAGTCTATCTTTATATATGAGAACACCGTCAATAGTAACCCTGTATGGTGACTCCAGTTTTCTTCTGGCTATCTGTCTGTATTCAACTAGACCTAGATCCTCATACTGACGCTGTTTTACTTCATGAAAATTTAGAGATAAAGGTCTAGTGCAGCTTGTCGTCCATCCATCATTGGCATATCTCTTTCATACCTCAACTCTTTGAGAAGTTACTTTAGCATTATAAGTGCACATGTAATCAACTTTGTTGATGGTATTCTGCCTCAACTCATGATCCAACTACATGCCTCTTTTATTTTCACTTTCTCAAGTCATAATATTTCTAATTCAAATACAAAAGCCTGAAGTAGATGTTCAGTCTGGAGATCATTCATGGTCTGCATCATACTATACAGTAGTATTTGCATGATCCTTATCCTTATATGATAGACCATGTTCAGATGAACCTTTGATATACATTAGGATATGAGTAACTACATTCCCACAAAGAGCTTGCGGAACGACACTAACATCAACTGAGATGTTGCATAGTGGGTTCGTAAAAATAATATAGCTTGTATCAAATCTTCTATAGTGTGTAGTGACAAGGTACTACAAAAGCTCCCCCTATTGCATCAAGCGTGAGCTAATTCTTAGTTCCATCGACCTGTTCTATATCGAAAGGTATATCAAAGAGGTGATTATCGGCTGAATCATGTTAACCCATTCAAAGTTCCGTGTATCTTTGCTTTGAAAATGTAGAACTCTCCTCTCGTAAACGAGGAAGGATCATCTTAGCCAGAATAATCCGGGCAATGGTATTATCATATGATCCAGATATATTTTGTTCCAAAAGTTCGATATGCTTGTTATAATTCTGATCCTGAAATCAGGAAATAATGCCCGTGAAAAAGCTCATGAAGTTCGTGCAAATTCACTTGGTATCTGCGCGAATTCTCCTTTACACTTAGGCTCGTTTGAGGACGAACGAGAGTTTAAGTGGAGGAGAATGAAACGACCTCGGTTAGTCGTTTCGGAAGATAAGACTCCGATAAGCGTGCTGATAATTTTAAAATATTCGTAAGGTCCATTAGGACATGTTTGTAAAATTTGAGCTAAATCTGACCTCGTTTGGTACGTATCGGAAGAAGATTTCAGTTTTTATTGTCGATAAATATCAAAAAGAGATTTTCGAGCTCGGTTTTGGGGTATGAGCACCGATTCGAAATTCGAAAGCACCGTTAAGTTCTTATGATTATTTCTGACTTTTGTGAACTTTCAAAAGTGAATTTCGATGTTGTTCGGCTAGTTTCCGCTAAAATGCCGAAAGTTAAATAATTTGATATTTTTTTATTTAATTCGCATCTTGAATTTCGGAAACCCGATTTGAGATCTGCCTTAGCCAGTATGCTACATAAATTTGGTATAACTTGTATGCAAAAGTTGGAATTATTTTGAATATCATAGGGTACCGTTTTAATTTTCGCAAAGAAAATGAAATAAAATAAAAGAAAGTTAAAAGGAAAAGATAAAAAATGAAAAGAAAAGACAAAAGAAAAGAATAGAAAAGAAAAGAAAATAAAAGAAAGGCAGGCAGTGGGCAAGGCTTATAAATGATAGATACAGAAACAGAGAGAAATGAGAAGCGAAGAAGCAAAAATGACGCAGAGGCGAAAAAAAGCAAGAAAATGCGAAAAGACCGGAGAAAAAATAGTATTTTCACCCCCGAAATATTCAAGTAATGATCTTAATGCATTATTTGAGTTTATTACGTGTGTTTGAATATGTTTTAACGGTAAAACTTGGAATATTAGACATCGTTTTAATAAATTCAACTGATAGTTTAAAGGGTCAATTGGATCCCGATAGTAGAATTGATTATATATTCGTACTCAGTGAGTTATGGGCAACATATAAATGTAATTTATTTAGGGTTTAGTTATGCGACCTTAAACCCTGTAAATAGGCCTGGTCTGCGTATTGCGTATGCGAATAAGGTATCAGGTTCCTATCTGAATTGTCCTAAGATGTGAGGAATGAAGTCTTTAGCCTAATTTGATATATTTTTCTGCTTATTGAATAGAGTGGGATCGTTTGGCAATAAAATCAAAAGATAAAGCAGTTGTTGATTAGCAATGTTAACTTTGGAACGAGATAAGTGTTTATATCCATTTCTTTGGAAGCACTTGGCCTCGTGGATTTTCTACCACGTGTTCCTTACGTGTGTAGCTGCCGATAGGCGTATTCATTATGCCTTAGCTTTGGATTTACATTCTATATTATATGTTATGTCCTGTTATTGGTATTTCATTAAGAATCTGAGTATTGTACTTTGACTGTGAGTTGGCATCTACTTCCCGGCTGTCGATACTGCATCACATTGCATTCATATGCATTATATGTCATTCATATGCATTACATTACATATCATTGGGTGCAGGAGTATTCCGCCCCAGGAGCAGGAGGATTCCGCTCCATTGTATCATATTGAGGGTAGGAGGATTTTGCCCCAGGAGCAGGAGTATTCCGCTCTTATGCTAGATATTGAGTGCAGGAGTATTCCGCCTCAGCTTTACATTATATCGGGTGCGGGAGTATTCCGCCCCAGGAGAGTGCAAGAGTATTCTGCCTCTGGTTTATATTATATCGGATGCATGAGTATTCCGCCCCAGGAGCAGGAGTATTCTGCTCCAGTTGGTTATCAGATTGGATTCCCTTCGAATGCAGGAGTATTCCGCTTCGAGATGGGAGTACGGGCACATGCGACCCTTTGCAACATATTTTATTTCATTTCATTTCATATCTTTTCTTTTCATTTCATTTCATACCATTGTGTAGACTTGTGGTACATAACTACTGTTCTGCTTATACGTGCGTTGCTTATATGTCTATATATTTCTGGCTCGTATTCTGCGTTGCGGGGATCGGGTTGCACGCCGCAACGGTATAAATATATGGATCGGGTTGCACGCCGCAACACTATAAATATATGGATCGGGTTGCACGTCGCAGCGGTATAAATATATGGATCGGGTTGCATGCCGCGACAGTATGAATATATGGATCAGGTTGCACGCCGCAACAGGATGAATATATGGATCGGGTTGCACGGCGCAACAGGATGTATTTCTGATTGTTGATGTGTTTAGGATACCTATATGTTCTGGCTATCTTACGTTCCTGGTTGTTGATGAGTTTGTGATTCTATACGTGTTCCTAGTTATTATCTGGCTCTACCTTTTCATAATTTAAATAAGAGAAATTTAGTTTATCTGTTTCTTTTCTCCCTGGCTAGCTATCCTATTCTTTGAGGTGGCTAGTCTTCCCCACTTATTGAGTCCTTTTGACTCACCCTTATTTGTTGTTTGTTTCTTCTCTATCTATTTCGTTTCGGCAGATTTGCTCCAGGATTGAGTTCGCCACGTTGTGAAGGAGCGAAGACGACTTCAGCTGTCAGGGTGAGCCAGCTTTTATTCCGGATGGCCACCAGTTTATTGGTTATCATTTCAGTTGCATTTTGCTCCCTTCAGGAGATATCTGTCTTCTTTTGTACTCTTACATGTCTAGTCTGGATAGCTCTAAACCTAGTATGTTAGGTAGTCAACTGTAATTTCTTTTGTACAGCTTAGAGGTATCAGTATATCTTTGCTTTTGTTTTAAGTCATGTCCTTATCTATGAATTGTTATATTTATTTTCCTAATTTAATTGATAAGGGTTCGCCCGACGGGTCTAGGGGAGGATGTCGGGTGTCCGCTCGACCTAACCGGATTTCGGGTCGTGTCACAGCCATAGTTCGCGGTCGTGAGAGACTTAGTGCGAGAGAGATGAGATCTCAGACTACACATCGCGATCGCAAGGCCACATGCGCGATAGCGAAGAAGGGCATTTCCTTGCAACTTAATGACATTAGCATTAAGGGATTTTTAGTCCATTTATCTTTTTATTTAATTAGCTACTATAAATAGCCTAATCCAAGGGTTCAGTCTTTAGATTTTGGATGATGAATGATTGAGAATACACTTGTAAGAGTGTGTATGGGTTGTAGCCCTTTGCCTCTTCTTGGATCTCTCTTGGATTTTCTTGTGTGAGAGATCCATTGCTTGAGTTCAAGTCTCTTCCCCCTTGGATAACCCCACCCATTCCCCTCTCTCGTAACAAATTGAGGCCCTCCCAGTTTTTGCTCATGTTGTGACTCGAACCCATAACCTCTTTAATGTAGGTAGAGGTTGCTTACCATCTGAGCAACCATCACTTGTCAATTGAGGGACTTGATTCCTTTCTTTCTTCTATCTATCCGCTATCTCATTCTATCTTTACTTTGTGCCGTTGATTGCATCATTTTGTTGCTTGTTTTCCATTCTTAAATTTTAAGATCATATCATTTGGTATCAGAGCTCGGTCTGCTTATTTTTATAAACACTGTCTAGGTTTTGATTTTCTAAATCTAAAAATAACAAAAAAAATCAAAAATTCAAAAATTTTAAAAATTGAGTCATAGAATTAGGGTTTCTTTGGATGAAATTTTTGTTGAAAGGTGTTGATTGTTGATACGAGAAGCTGTATTTCGAAGGAGTTGAACAACAAACAATGTTTGATGCTTCAATTTGAAAATCCAAAATCTAGGGTTCTTCAAGTTCTTCAACAAGATTTGGGGTTTTTCAATTTGGATGTTGTTTTTGAAGAATTGGTCATTGAGGTTTGTTAGCAGGCTTATAAGGAGCTTATATCTCAAATTTGGAGCAAAAATAAGTTAATTTGTCAAGATTCAAGTGAAGTAAATCTCCAGAAAATCGAGTTCTTCATAAACCTAGAATTTCTTTTCGCGATAGCGCGCCCTTAGTCGCGATCGCGCGCTCCTGTCCCTGATTGTTCTTTGCGATCGTGCGGCAACAGTGTAAGGTTTTTAATTTCCTCTTTGCAATCGCGACGTGCATTGCGCGATAGCGCTGGACCAAATTTCAAAGAGTTGAAAACAACCCCTAAATAGTTTCAAATCACCAAAACTCTATTCACATCATCAACTACATTAAGTTTCTAGATCACACACAAAATTTCTTCCAATTCCAATATCGTTTCGTGCCAATTTGATTCGTGCTTTTCTCTTTTAGTTTTGTTGTGTGTTTATTTGTTCCTAGTCCGTTTGTGTGTCTTTCTCCATTTCTTTGGTGTCTTATAAATTTCATTTCGAACCGAAGCTTGGATATTTACCTTGAGAATTTGAGGTTGTATACCTTGAAGAGATTAAGGGAGCCCTTGAGTGGAAAAAGGCTTGAGTGGTGAGAGCAGTACAGTGTGGTCACAAAAGCCATTGACCTTGAGTGTATACACGAGTGGGAAGAAAATTGAGTGTTCATATATTGAGTGATAAACGTGATGGAGTGAATTTGTGAGGTCCTTTTCTCTTTATTGTTGCAAATATGTCCTCGGATGATGATTGTGGAGGTTATGACTCCTATGGAGAAGATGGGAGTTGCCATGATGATTGTGGAGATTATGGTTCGCAAGATGATGGTGGGAGTTGCTATGATGATTCGGGGGACTATGGCTCTTATGGTGATGAAGTGAGTTACTATGATGATCATGAAGCTTATGGAGACAAATGTGAAGATTCTTATGCTTCTAGCCATGAAGTTGATGATAGTGACGCTTCAAGGTACAATGTTCCTACTTACTCTTCTTGTGATGAACTTGAAAATATGGATAGTGACATGGAGAGAATTTATGATGATGTTTATAATAGAGAATGTTCATTTGCATCTTCTCTTTGTGTTTCTAAATATAAGCAAGAAAGTAATAGTGGTCTTTCCAGCTTCTACTTGTGCTAAAACGTTCCATTCTCTTAATTCTAATGTGAAAGAAAATTTGAGGCCTAAGGTAAGAAAAACTGCTACTTTTGCTACAAATGCTTTGCCTTGGTCTAACAATGCTTTGAGAGGGTTAGATGGTTATAATGGTGAGTCTAGTAGGGTGAATGCTTCTTGTGGCCCAACTATTAGTGAGGATCCATTCGGCCATTACTATGAAAATGGACACAAGAAGAAGCTAAGTAGATTTACTATTAGTGTTGAAGGATATGAATGGTATATTCTACAAGTTAATGACATTGATGCAAATTGCTTTAGCCCTACTTTGGTTGAGCAGTTCAGACTACCTCGTTATAAATTGGTAACTCCTTATGAGTATAATGGAGTATGGGTTGATAGAATAGCAAAGATTTGAATTTCTAAAGGGAGATATAGGGAATATGTGTGTTTTGAAGTCTACCATTTGCACTCTTGTCATGTTTGGTTGGGAATGCCTTGGATGCAAAACAAAGAGTTTCAATACAATGCATTAAGGGACAAGTACTATGTGGAAATGAATAAGAGGTGTTATGACTTTGCTTCTAGGAGACAAGTCAAGAAATGTAACTTGGAGGATGGTAGAAAAATTGGAACTTCAAGTGGTTTCCAGTTGAAAGTTGAGGTGAAAAGTACTCATATCCCTTCCAAAAAGATTCTTGGCCCATGTCCTAATTTAAATGAACTTGAGAGAGAAAAGATTGAGAGGAGTAAGGGAGCGGCAAATGGAAACTCAAGAGAGGAAAAATGAGAGCTTGAGTTGAGTGAAGTGAGTGAGTTGTCACAAGAAAAGAGAGAAGAGCGTGAAGAAAAATTGAGAGAAAAGAAAGAGGGAAAACAAAAGAGTGAGGGCGAGAATTTTCCTCATTCTAACAATTCTAGCCTTTCTTCTTTCTCTAGTTGTCATGTGCATTTTAAAGGTACCTTTGGAGATGCTAAATTGGGAAATCCTTCCTTGAAAGTGGTTTTATTCTTGGAATAAAAAGTGGAGACTAAGGTGAAGTCTCCAAATAAACAAGTGAGCTTACATTTGAAAAGCCAAGGTAAAGAAAAATCTTTAGGTGTGCTACAAGGTAACAAAACTAATCCTAACTCTTGTGTTTCTTTGGGTGAGTTTTACAGAGAGTTGAGTAGTATTGATAGCTTTACTTTTTATGGGATTAATGATTCTTTATCTTCCCTTGATAATAGTCAAAGTGATGGTTGTGAGCATGCACTAGTTGGGCACACATGTGAAAAAAAAATTGATGGATTTTGTGTGTGTGAATTGATCCACACTAGTAATGTGCGGATGGATGAGCTTGAACAAAATGATTCTTGGTTTGACACTATACCTTTGTTTGATAAATATGAAAATGAATTGCTTGATCTTGATGTGATAACATTTCATAGCATTCTTAGTGGTGGTAGTTTGTGTCAAGTGGAACATCGTGTTGGAAAGAAAAGTGTGCATTTACTTGGAGGGAGTGAAATGTTTGATGAATTTTCCTTGAATGAAATTGAATTAGTTTCTTTCGTGATTAAAATTGATGAAATATGTTATGAGTTGTTGAGTGAGTGTACACTTGAAAAGATGAATCGTTCATTGGATTGTCCTAGTTTTGTGTGGCTGCAAATCATCTAGGGATGAGTAAAAGTAAAAATTTCTTTCCAAATTTAGAAAGAGGTCATTCTTTTTTAAACGGACTAAAAAGAAAATAGATTCATCCTTTTTGAAATGGAGGGAGTACCTAGTATGAATTCATTCAAAGCATGTATTACACGTTGGAACTAAGAGAATAAGAGAAGTTAATGGTACTTCTCCAATTTCTAGACCACTTATTTAGAATTGGTTGAATCTGGTTTTAGAGCTACTTGAAGAACTTTCGTATCTCAGTGATATTGGTGACTTATTTCTGGGGGAGGTGGAATTTATCATTGATTAGTTATCATATATACTGATTTGGTGAATATTTCCTAGCTCTCTAACCCTTTGCATTTGTAGACCTTAAGATGTGCAATAAAAAGTGAAATTAAGATCAGAAAGAACTTTATCATATATATGAAGTGCAATGCACCATTACAAAAGGCAGCTTCCTAGCAATTTTAAACAACGTGATAAAAATAATAAACAAATTTTTATTGTTACAATTAAAGAGAATGAGGTCCTCTGGTTCCAAGACGAGTCCATTCGTAGTTTAAATTTCAATGGAGTCCACAAGCAGGGCAATAATGTGTGGTTTTAGGACTTTCTCAGGATGAGTATATCCATCTTGATTGTGCTTATAGGTAACGTCAATAATGCGAGCAAGATTAAGTATACGTGTTAATATTTCTGTAGAGACAGGAGTTGGTCTAAGAATCCCTTCATTTACATCCTTCCATGCAGTCTCAGCCATTTCTTGAAATTTATCCATTGCCTCTTCTGTTGAAACATCATAATCTCGCATATAGCATTCAATTCCTGTTGCAATTTGACCTCTACTTTTCTCAACCTGCAAAAGAAAAAAGATTGGATATTAGCTCTTATGTTGCTCAATTGATATTCCAAAACATATATCTCATATAATGCTATAGTTTCATGATACACCACTCATACCTCGTATGTGGCTACATCATCAATAACTCGGCATAATGTCACATTGGCTTCAAGAATTTGAGGGTTTGTTGCCAACCATTCAAAATCCTGCTTGGTGGCAGACTTCATTCCCAGATAAGATGTTGTAGTGAGCAAGTAATAAGTGCTAGTAGCTAGTGCATTGCTTAAGTACTCAGAAACACGAGGAAGATAGCCTTCTATAAACCATTTCGCCTCCACATTATAATTCCTCACTATTTCTTTCATCTGTCAATACCAAGCAAATGCATTTTAGTGTTAGAAGTTACTCCGCATAAATAATTATTAGTCCGGTTCAAGTTCAGAAGGAACTCAAATAGATGTGAAATAAGAACAGATGAACTGGTTGGAGAGAACATGATTAGATAGTTAATTAGGCCACTTAGACGTACTCTTTCTTTTGCATAGTAGACAACATGAGATCTTCCATCTTTGGACAGTTCTTTTTCATAATCCTCATAAAGATCTAAAAGAGCTTTGTAGCTGATTTTCATGTAATCAGGAAGCCGATCGATTTCGCTAATATCCCACCTGCAATGTGACAGAGCTAAGGTAAATTTATGCATTAAGGGAAAAAGTTCTACATATAAAAACAAGCAACGCTCTTCTTAATCTTTTCACACCATTCCTAATTAAGATAGTTATGTATACCATTCATAGTGCATACCTTTGTATGGCATCAGTATATATGTCAAGTTCTTTGACTATACCATAAGCATCAAAAGTGTCATCTACTATTGAAATCATTGCTATCGTCTTAGCAAGCATGACACGAGCTTGAGAATATTGAGGCTCGGAATATACCCCTACTGTCCAAAAGTAGCATTCAACTGCTCTATCTCTGGCATATGGAAGTGTTGACACGAAATCCAAATCTTTCCACCACCTGCAACATAATCAAAGTAACGTAAGAACTCGATAAATGAACTAAAAAGAATTGATTATCTTTTTCTATCAAGAGTATAATCACACACCTTGATACTTCAGCAAGTTCTTGTTTATGCAACATTTGAAGCAAGTTAAAATCCACTTTGGCAAATCGAAGCAACAAATCATTCTTTGATTCTTCCTTCTCGTAGATTGATGAGATGAAGAATCGGGTCTCAACTCTAGGAATGCTTTTGTGCAAAGATTGCTCAAGGGCATGTTCCACTTGCTCCCTTAAAGGAGATTTCAAATGTGGAGCTGCACATTCAAGATGAGTAGTGGAGAAAGCAAGTGCATCTTCTAAGATGTCTTCACCATGAGTTCTTACATGTGAAGCTTCATACAAGCTCAATAATCCCAAGATATCACTAGCAAGAGACTCCTTGAATTTTCCATTGCCATCTTGGAATTTGCTGAAAAATTCTGTATTTTCAGATAAGAAAAATACTCAAGATTAGCCTTGTTGCAAGCAAATAGATAATAATAACATTAAACTCGTTTTTGATGGACTTACCAGGAGAAATGTTGTAACCATGTTGCCTGAACAATCGAAATTGAAGTGCAAAAGTGCATAAATCATTATAGTCATCACCCTCAAAGTTTTTATTTCCCTTGTAAATTTGATCCACAACATCATCAATTTCTTTCTCAAAGTGATAGGCTAAGCCAAGCCTTTCAATGATGTCAATCAAATTCAATGTGTCAGCCAATTTTCTTCCGGTAGTTAATAACATACTCCTTGTTTGTTCCTTCAATGCTTCAATCTCTTGAACATATTGTTCAGCAACCTGATTGTCAATGGAGAACGAATGGAAACGATCACCCCAAAGACTAGGGGAGAAGTTGGCTACAGGGCGAACGATCTCTTCTTCTTCATGGTTCACAACATTATTGACAACTGCAACTGAGGCCATTGCTAAATTATATTACTTTGAGTATATAAAATTATAAATTATTTGCTACAAAAATAGGAGAATGTATATGTTCTTGTAGGAAAGAAACTCTAGAATGAAAGAAGACTGATGATCCAAATGGAAGAGAAGTAATAAGTATTTATAGTGGTAAGAGTTGCAGTCTGAGCAAAGCCATCGTTTTTGAGCTAAGTTTTGGAATGACAAGAGTAAAATATCGCAGTTGTTTTACTTGACTGTATGCTATAGCTAGTCAGCCAACCAGCAGCCTTTTCCTTATATTTCGTTGTTGGCGTCTATGTGGGTTTTACTTCCATTTTCCAAAAAAATATATATTACATTGTGGCATATGATTCTAAAAAGAATGTTACTCCCTCCATTTTAGTTTGTCTAAGTTGGATTGAGTACAAAATTTAATTAAGAATATAAAGAAGATTTTTCAATACGCTTTAATTTAAATGTAGTGTACTACTAAAACATGTCAGTGTCTTTCCTATAAGGAAGTAACTATTGAAACTAATCTTACTAGATATAAAAATATGTCGCTCTTATTTAAACATATTAAAAAGGAAAATCATACACAAAAGTCTGAAATGGAGAGAGCACAAGTTAGTTACGACCAATAATTACACATTGTTCATACAAAGTCTGTCCAGAAAAGTTTATGTCAATTTTTTTTGCATAAATTTCAACTATTAACGCAGAGTCTACTTTGATGGCACTTAAGACTAATGCATTTCTTAAGGTCAGGTACATTGAGACCAAAAGTGTTGATTAGATAGAATGGTCTATCTAAATTCCAACGAATGACAAGTTTGTTTGGTAGAATTGTAAACATCTGAAAATGCAACGAACCTTCGCAATATCTCAATCTTACCCATATTAAATAGACAGAGTTACCCTACTATAAATAATGTATACTCCAGTGGTTTAAGATATAAATCTTTCGAGTTAGATTTCACTTTGGTGAAACAACAGTGGTTTACCAAATAGCGACAGTGAAAACTACATGGGGTCTTATAAAACATTATGTAAATTCTTCAAACTAATCCGAGGTTACTGCTCCTTGGTCCTTGGAATTTAGTTAAATGTCCAATTTAAAAACTGAATACTGGATAAGAATCTTCTACTGTTAAACAATCGAAACACAAGGTTTACAATTGAATGAAGTTACTATGACATTGAAGAACAAAGAATTTGCTAGAATAAAATACTGGGATAACAAAGCAAGTGCCACGAATAGCATGAAGAAATCAAGTGAAAAATATGCTATAGTTTTTTAATCATTACCTAATCTTCTCACAAAATCATATATGCTCAACAAAAATTTCAAAGTTGCACTTCTTTTCACAAACAGGTTTACAAGAGCACCATAATGCTGGACAATATTTCTTTTGCAAGCTGACACCGATGGGAAAACCTCAGGTTTGCAACTATGCAACTTCATTCTCATACTTATCCAGTAATCCACTTCCAAGCGCCGCCAGAGCCCTGTTTCTGGACAGATGCAGCACGCTCCATGTCACGTTCCCATGCAGATTTCTCCCTTCGTAGAGCTTGAACTTCCTCCTCTATAGACTGCATAGAGTCTAGCATCTTTTGTAGCTCTGATATTTGTGCCTGAAGATGTCATAAAAGTGCAACAAAAGCACAGCCACCTTTTAATATAGATCTGCCTGACGAGAGCAGATACAATTAAACCACGAATTGATCATACAACCGAGAAATCCTTGAGGCCCACTGGCTCACGGCCCGAAATCTTATCGATGATGGGTCCAACTCCCTACCCTTATCCACTTAACACCAGGCTTTTATCTATGGCAGGGTTCAACCTGTGACATGCGCACACATCACCCATGGTACTCTAACCACTAGACCAAAGCCGGGGGCCGAATGTTCAAGGGATTGCTGATGCTATGATTATTTTTATGCTGGGCTACAACCCTCCGCCCTTTATACTTAAGAGGTGAATTCACAACAAGCCGACCAAACTAATTTTGATTGAGACATAATCTCTTGATTGTTTTGATATAGGTTAAGAGGAGAAATAGATTCTAAGTTCAAAAATCGGCAAGTGTGAGAAGTATTACCTCCAGTTTAGCACATCTTGATCTCTCAGATATAAGTTGACCTTGAACTGACTGAAGCTCCTGTAATGAAGCGATGAACGCTAAGAATTGATAATTACGTGAGTATCATCCTATCAAGCATATATCTAATGAGAGCACCTTAGACAGGTCAGCATGAGTGCTATTGACTTCTTCAATCTTGGCCCTGACAGTAGCATTTTCTGCTCTGGCATCTGCAAGCGACGAGTCTAACGCCTTTTTTTGTTCTACAAGTGCACTAATTTCAGCTTGAAGATTTTGCTGGGCGCTATCAACGTGGACTTCTTTAAAATTGGAATCTTCTCTTTCGGATAAGTCTAACTTTTCAGGTTTAGTTAAGGCATATGCAGCTGTAACAGAAGCTGCTGCTGCTTCTGCCGCTGGTGACAGAAGTATCTTGGGATGTAACACCTCCCTTGGTTTAGGCCTCATAACATATACCTATAGGAAATGAAATGCAGTAATTTAGGAAAGGACTCATAACACAGAAATTTAAGATAAAAGCAGTGGTAGAAGGTAGTACAAACCAGGGCATCAAGGAACTGCAAGCAATGTTAGAATTGAACCTATTATTAATGTCCAATGCTTGGCTCATACCCTTTCAGCAGCTATACCTCAAACATGGATAGATTGCTGTAACGCTATACCTCAAGCATGAGCCAATAGGTATGAAAAATCAAATGCCCAATCTAGTATATTGTAACGCTATATAATCTTTTCACGACTATTTATAGTCTACAAGAGTGAAAAAGGCAATTACTGGGCTTAATGGCCATTACTCCACGTTCAGTCGTGGCCTGACCGTGATCTCCTTCTTAAATGCACAGGCAACGGTCGTCAGTTACAAAAGATATGAGCTCGTTCACCGAAGAACGAATCTTCACCGAGGGGTAAGTTATATACCTCGTGATAGTTGTCTTCTATTCGTCCCGAGGGATAACTTGTCGCTAAGGCCCGTTTCCTACCCGAAGCATCTAGCCTCGGGAACTGAGCGTGTTTTCTTGAGAGTTTGTTTCCAAAGGATTTAATCAATGTTTCGAGGCCTATCGTCGAGGCTCGGTAAATTTTCACCTAATACACATCAGCATGATACTTCTTACCACCCAACAATCAATATTACATAGGGAACCAATATATTAAAACTGATGAGCTTTTTCCAGCATTCTACCAGTTATTTCAAAAAATATCTCCATCCAAATCAGAAGGGACAATAACCCACTCAACCGTTTCGTCTTAATACCATTTCCTGTCAGACTATATCTCATGAACATACCATGAAGGGAGTATGTTCCTTCTTTCCCAGTCAAACAATAGTTTATATGAGACAATGAGATGGAATGGGAGCTTATGAGAAACTTTATACTGTCTCACATAAGCTACAGTAGTTGTGCCTCTCTTAATATAACAAATGAAAGTGGGTCCTGCTCTCCTCAAACTTGAAGAGAGGGAGAGAAATCTCATGCCATTTCTTCATTTCTTTTTTACCATTTCTCTTCTTTGTCTTCCCCTTCTTCTACTTCTTCTTCACATTATTAGCTTTCCACCCACAGTCATGCCTTTTTTAATGCTTTTGCATTTCTTCTCTATATTTTCTTATCGTTAGTCCTGATCTCAAAAAGAGAAAATAGCTTTTTATCTTGCCGCATCGCTCTAGTGACCATTGCATACTGGGGCTGTATTTCTAAGCATCAAACCATTCTTTTTTTGAGGTTGTTTACATGTTAATATATTAGAAGAAACCAATGCACTAAGGCTGTGCAAAGCCATTTACAGAGAAAAGCAAAAGTAGAAGGCCCTAAATTCTTACAGGGAACCAAAAACCTCTAGAACCTCTAGAAATGTATCTATATCATCTATGACTTCTTCTTTACACCAAAAAAGAAATAAACTTAGAGAGTTCATCTTGATCTTTTGCACAGGACTTTCCTTGCTTTCGAAACATCTAGAATTTCTTTCTTTCCAGATAGACCACCATATGCATCCAGGGACAATTTTCCATCTTCTCTTTTGAGTAGTATCTCCAGTAAAACTGTTCCAGCACTCAAGAACTTCAGCTGGTGACTTAGGCATAGTCCAGCAAATTCCTTTCAAATTAATAAACAGCTTCCACAACTGATCAATGATGACACAATGTAGAAAAAGATGGTCTATTATCTCTGCAGCCTTGCCGCAAAGATAACATCTCGAGCACAATTGAATGCCCCTCTTCATGAGATTGTCCTGAGTCAGAACTGCCCCTTTTGCAACCAACCAGACAAAACAATTTACCTTGTATGGAATTCTGACTCTCCAAATATGTTTCCACGGCCACTTAGTTAATTGAACAAGCTGATTGAAACTGGAATAAGCTCCCTTGACAGAAAATTTGCCATCTTTGTGCTCCAAACACCAAAGACTGTCAGGAAAACCCTCCAGGCCCTTGAACTGCTCCAAACATTTAAAAAATTCAGTAATTCTGGGAATTTCCCAATCATATAACTCTCTCCTAAATGTCAAGTTCCATCCATATGAAGACCAAACCTCGTGAATACTTGCTTCCTGTTGTTGATTAAGAGCATGAATATCTGAGAATAAAGTCTTTAGAGACGTCTGGCCCAACCATCTATCATTCCAAAAGGATATTCTTCTACCATTCTCTACTTTGAATTTAATGTTATTGTAAAAGTGAGGCCAACAATTCCTGATAGATCTCCAAAGACTAACTCCATAGGTAGATGAAACTGGTTTAGTAGTCCAACTCCCCTCGCCACCATATTTTTCAAGAATAGCTTCTTTCCACAAAGCTTGAGGTTCAAAGTTATATCTCCATAGCCATTTTAAGAGAAGACTATTATTTTGCTGCTTCAAATTCTTAATTCCCAGACCACCTTCCTTCTTAGTCTTGATGATTGTCTTCCAATTTATCAGGTTAAAACTTTTCTTCTCTTTGTTGCCCTGCCACAAAAACTTTCTTCTCAAAGAATCCAGTTTGTTGAGGATGCTGGATGGAACAGGATATAAGGACATCATATAAATAGGCAACGCATCCAAAACACTGTTAATAAGAACTAATCTTCCACCTAAAGACAAGTATTGATTGTTCCATCTAAACAACCTTTTCGCACACTTCTCCAGAACCCCTCTCCAAATAACTTTAGATTTGCTCCTAGCTGCCAGAGGCATGCCTAAATAAATGGTAGGCAATTGACCTACCTCTCCACCCAAAATGTCAGCCAAGTCAAGAATTTCTGGCACATCATTAACCGGATGTATAAAGCTTTTATTCCAATTGACGTGAAGTCCAGATAAAGCCTCATAGGTTACTAAATAACCCTCAGGTACTTAAGTTGTCAAGAGACTTTTGTTCCTTGGAAGCACTGCCTGTTTTATTGGGTAATAGAATGATTTGATGCTCGATGCTCACATCAAACCATTCTATTACCCAATAAAACAGGCAGTGCTACCATATCAAAGAAAGCTCTAGCTACTTAGTGATTGCAAGTACTTCATTTATTGCCTACCTTGTATGTAATTTTGATGTTAACAAGGTTCATTGTTCTTTAGGTATCAAAAGCAAAATAGACATAATTTTTGTATTTCCTATTAGGTCTTTTTTTTTTTAAAAAAAAAAAAAAAAAAGTAAGATGAATTTCCTATTAGGTGTTTTATTATCGTCAATCGGCGAAACCCAAAGTTTTCAGCTTAAAACAGAAAGAAATCAGAAACTCATAATTTTCAACTCTGCCTGTCAAATAGAGAAAGAAAAGGAATAAGTAGAGATGGTAGAGGAGGTTTATCGGTGTTCATTTTTCCTTCTTTGAACAAAAGGTCGTTGGATTGGGGGTTGTTGAGAGGAAGAAGAGAGATAAGGGAAGAGAATAGAAGGGGAATGCATCTGGGATGAAAAATAAAAAATAGTATGGCAGATGGTGATGAGGAGAGAAGAAGAAAGTAAATAGGAATTGGACAGACATTATGGGGTAAGACTCGTCATACAGTAAATACCTCACATAACTAAAGGAAAGATACCTCTTTCTCACACCTAATAAGATTTCTAAAGCTTATCAACATATAGAGAATCAATAGAGGAAGACTTGATCCAAAGCCAATGTAGTCCATTAGAGGGTGTTTGGCTAAGCTTATAAGCTGGTCAAACCTTAGCCAAACAAGCTTATAAGCACTTTTTGGCTTATCTAGGCGTTTGGTAAGTACCAAAAGTGCTTATAAGTCAAGTGCTTATAAGCCAAAAACAGTCATAAGTTAGTCACACCCAACTTATTTCTTTTCAGCTTATAAGCACTTTTAGTTTGGCCAAGTATTTTACTATTTTATCCCTAAATAATTTAGTAATCCACAAAATATCATTTTCAAAACAAAATTTTCAACTCCCTCTTCATTCTATATTCATCATTTTTCATTTTTAATATAAAAGTACTTTTAAATTTATGCTTCTTGCAAATAACTTAAAGGACATTTTAGTTATTTTAACAAAAACTACTTATCAGCATGTTTTTACCAAACACACCACAAACACACCAACTGCTTATTACCAGATTCAACACTTCCATCTAAACATGTAACTGCTTATTTATAAAATCAGCTTCAGCACTTAAAAGTGCTTATCAGCCACTTTAAATCATCTAACCCAAATGGGCTCTTAATCTCTCTTGGAGAAACTATAAGGCTGTTGTAGAAAATGAATATAAAGAAATTAGTGGTACCTCGTTATTGTACCTCCCATTGTAGCCACCAAAAGCAACCAAGAATTTCTCACCATCAAGTAATGCTGAGGAGACACTCAGTCCCTGTTTCAAATGTTCTATATCAGACAGAATCATAGACAAACATAGCAATCAAAAAAAAATAATTGACAAACATAAAGATCAATATAGAAAGAGAAATACACAACCTTAAAATGTTTATGAATACCGGGAAAGTCAAATTGTCATTGCCAATAGCTACAACATAAACATATTGAACGGAGTATCTTAAACTAATGGACTCCTAATTTCCTGGAAAGAAGTCCATTGCAGAAAATATATGGCTATAAATGATAGTTAGCAGATGATAACCTCACTGGCGAGTGGATCTCTCCCCTTCACAGTTGTTAATACTGACACTACAAGCTTTGACATATTTAACACAAGAGTTTCTGGCACACCTGCAATAGATGTAAAAAGTGTTGTGCATCATGAACAAGAATTCACATAGGGTATGATAGACGAAGCTGCTTAAATGTTTCGCTTACCACTTTTGTTATCTCCACCACCGACGATATACCAGTTGTCGCCTAGAGTGACACCAGCATGACCAGCTCTTGGACTAACCAGATCCCCCTGAAGTTGTGGTTGAGACCATTCCATCTGCCGATCAAGAAACGAGACATTCTAAAAAATTTAGAATCCAACCGACTAAAATTTTCAGTAATACTTTCTCTGAAGATCATTCATTCACAGAATAAAATGGTCGTATGGTGAGTACTATAAATCAATAATATCATGACTCCATCTGAACTTAAATGTGATATCAAAATGTTGCTATAAGTGCACCTGAAAATAAATAAAAAATCAAAAAGGTGAAATATACCGTTTCCAAGTCAAGGACATGAAGATCGCTAAAGAAAACTGAATGAGAACATCCACCCAGAATTAGAAGGTAGCGATCGGCATGCAATGCAGCTGTATGATCAAATCTGGGAGCTGGGGATGTCTGCCTATCAAAGCAGAATGAATTAATGCAGATGCAATACTAATTAAGAATAAACTCATAAACTTATTTAGATACTTACGTGGTCTCAACAACACTCCAAGACATTGTCTCCAGATCAAGAACACTAATATCATTTAGCAGACGCCTATGCCGGTCTTCTCCACCAAACATTATGAGTTTAGATCCAAAAAGGGTAGTAGATTGCCCACCTCGTGCCACCTGGAAGACATAATAGAGAAGAAGCAACATACAGCTATCAACTAGAAAGAAGCAACATTATGGCCATCAGTAGTAAGGTGACCAGCAGATACACCACGAAGTGAGAGCAAGGCTCTAATAACTATACACCAACAGGTGCAATTTCAATAATTCCCCAAAAAGAAGACTGTGAAAGGTAAAGAGTGAAGTCTAAGAGGAGGATGATTAATTACCGGATGCTTTCCAAAGGTCTCTATAACACCACATTCATATGATTCAAGATCAATGAACCGAACTGCAAAAGATACATCGAGAAGATTTAAAGTCAAAACAAATAAGCATCCTTTCCCAGTTTCAAAAGGATCTAAAGGACGACAGACCAGTTACTGTGTCCGCAACATCCTTTGAGTGACCAGCAAGAAATAGAAGTTTATTGTCCCACTTAATCTGTCAACAAAGAAAGTGCAGCGTCACGACAAGAGAACAAGAAGACAAAGCATCACATCAGTGAATTATTTGCTAGAGCGAGTGAAATAGCAAAAACCTGACTGAACAAAAAATATAAGATTGAAAGGAAAAAAGAAAACAGATTCAGAAAAAAAAAAAGCAAATGGCAGGTGAAACATAACAACACTAGGTCAATTCTCACCATATTGTGGCCAGCAGTAGCTGGAAGAACTCCAGAATTCAACTTTATAGTGGACCATGTCAAACTTTTCAGATCAAAAACCTGTGGAAGTGGAATTAATTAAAGAAAGAAAAGAAAATCATTGAACGTGAAACCAAAAAGTCATAAACAAAACTTGGAATTGTCTAACAGAAAAAATTGATAAAAATGACCCAATACCTGAATGTCAGACAGGTATCGTCCATTACGACTTCCTCCAATGATGTATAATTTTCCATCAACTGTGGCAGCTGCATGCTACAGTACAATAAAAAATTTGCATAAGTAATAGCCCAAGATATGATTAGAAGTCCCCCGAAAGGTAAAACTGACATGTCGTGATAAATAAAACAAAAATAGGCAAGACCGCACTGTGCTTTGAAGCTTCAATGGGAAGCAATAAATAAGCCATGAACGGCAGAACCAGCACATGATCTTGCATTATGTGATCATGCAGGATAATATAAATATAGAAGTAGAGGAACCTTGTAGCGCGCAGCTGGTCTCGTACCAGAGACAGGTTGAGCAGTCCACTGGTCATAAGTTAAATCCAAATACCAATTTTGACCATCAGATCCCATAGCAGCTTAATTTCAAGCTCAAGCAGCCTCGTCTGTTTGGACAGCACCAGAGAAATCAGTTACAGGTATAGCAGAGCACACAACACAAGACATTATGCATTATGAAATGGAAATATAACACCAAGATTTGATGATAGTAAAGAAGAATGAATCATCTAGTTCCTGTTAAATGAGAGATTTTTTGGAGTGAAGTGTGGGTCATAATTTCAGATATGAAGCACGCAGGCGAGCTGTTTCAATCAGGAGCTGAGCCACCCCTTTGCAGAGGCAATTTACAAAAAAAATGCACTAACCAGTTATCCATCATCTTTAATAACCAATTATGGGACTGAATGGGCTGAAAATTGGATTTGTTTTTTTTTTTTTTTTTTGGAGAAGGTAACATTTTTTGTATATATATATTAACTGTTACAATACAGTTGATCATAATTACAAGGAAAAGTATAGGAGATTCCTAATCCTTAGTCTGTTATAAGGATCTTAAGACATCAACAAAAGATTCAAGATCTTCAATATACTCTTGTTTACACCGAAAATTGGATTTGTTTTTAGTGAATGTACTTACAAATTAATCAGATAGTCACACAATTACCAAGCTAAATATAAGTTTTCAAAGTCAAAACTTACGAATTCAATTGTACCGATCAAAAGAAAAATTGAAAACTGATTAAAGAAAACTTATTAATTAAATTAAATGTATAAAATTGCATTTTCGGTGCATTATTTTCAGTGCATAAATGTACTATCTTTTCAATAAACCTTACGATACTACTTCTAAACAAAATTCCCTATGTAGGAAGCAAGTCAATGACTTGGCCCCTCACATTTTAGAAAAAAACGCGCTGTCCTAATTTACAATGTACATGTTTTGCCACTGGTATATAGAAGCAAAGGAAAGCAATTAAAAGAAAAGAAGGGTTTGCCGCAACAGCTTCCATTGAATACTTGAAAGTTGAAATGCAAGCTTTTCATTTCAAGACGTGCAGCAAATACATGACAATGCAATATAAGACAGAAACTGACCAGATTGATGGAAGTTTCAATCTGAAACAAGAATTTACATCAATAGCTTACATTATAAAGACAAAACCAGTTGCATCAACCAAAGCATGAGACTCAACCATGTAATAGTACACTTAAATGAACATAGAAACACAAAATCGTCCATTTCAAGAAACAAGAATCAGTTAAGGATCAATTGAAATAGGTGAGATGTTAAAAGTTATCCAACTTAATGCTATAAAACGCGCCCAATTCCTGGAACTAACAACAAAAATACATAATGCTGAAAAATCGGGGGAAACAAATCAAATGCCTGCACATTTTTTTTGGTTAAAAATAAAATTTATATTCAACCAATATGAAATATACATCTGCTAGTTCATGTCTGACTCTAGAACTAGTCCTCACATTGCTTTCCTATCCACTCGACAACAAACAGCATTCCACAACTAATGCTAGCAGCTAGCTATTGTCTAAAACAGGATAACAATATAAACTCTCAAGAACTTTCCCTCAACTTTTGTGCTGTTGGCCTCTAATATGGAGTTGGAGTACAAAAGACCGCACATTTAGTAATCACCAACAAACAATTACATATAAGCAGATCACCAATTCTCAATTATCCTATAAAATCTACAATTCAGTAATCTCTCTTTTACTTATTTTTCATCGTAAATTGCATCAATAAAGAGACACTGTTACCAAGAATGCTACTATTTCAAACAAACAAAAAAAAAAAGCGGGGATCAATCCAGTTGAGAAAATCATCAGACTGATGAGAATTACAAGAATTCATTTAACAATCAACTGAAATAGGTAAAGCTGTCACTTAATGCTCTAAAAAAAAGCGCCCAATTCGTAGAACTAACGAAGAAACACATTATGCTGGTAAAAAAAATGAGACTTTTAGCAAGATCTAAATAAAACAATGAAAATTACATGAACCGAGCAACATATATTCTATAAAGGTAAGATTAGCTTCATCAGTCTTGCTGAATAAATAGAACCTACAAATGTTTTAGTTAACTGAACAATCCCATCAATCATCATAAATCTTATACTCTAAGACCCATAAATGTGTGAATCTCAACTAACAATTACATACAAGCAGATCACTACTTCTCAACAACAACATACCCAGTGCGATCCCACAGGTAGGGTCTGGGAAGGGTGGAATGTACAGACCTTAGTCCTACCTTGTGTGAGGTAGAGAGGCACTTTCGGATAGAGCCTCGGCAGATCACTACTTCTCAAGCTTCTATATTATTCTATAAGATCTACAATTCAGTAATCTCTTGTTTTGATAGAGAGACAATGTTACCAAGTATGCAACTTCTCCAAAAAACATAAAAATGGGTCATCGAGAATGCTGATTTTCATATCAACCCGATTGAGAAAACCATCACAATGATATGAATTCAGCAAATTTCACATATATATCTCACTGTTCCACTGACATTGCTACCAAGAATACAACTTCTTTCAAAAAGATAAAGGGGGGCGTTTATGAAGAATGCTGATTTGCAAATCAACCCAATTTCAGTGACAATGTCATCAAGAATTCAACTTTTTAAAAAAAACCAAATAAAGGGGTTATCAAGAATGCTGATTTACATCAACCCAACTGAGAAACTCATTAGAATTATATGAATTCGGCAAATTTCACATATAAATCTCACTGTTTTGAGTGACAATGTTACCAAGAATGCTACTTTATCAAAAAAACACAAAAAGGGGTTATCAAGAATGCAGATTTGCACATAAAAATCAAATAAATTCAACAATTTTCACATATAAATCACACTGATTTCACTAACAATTCAACGTAATTGGATATAAAATCTGCAGATTTATTCGAGCTTACAGGAAATGGGAGATCTTGGATCTGAAAAAGAAGTGAGATCGGACGGCGACAATTGTCCGATCTCCGAAGGGAACAATGAGAGGGTAACTGAAAAAGAAATACTCCTTTTAGGTACCTCCTTTTAATGGAGCCAATCCAAATCCTGTTGTGCTTGATAAATACTGTATTATACTTATTATTAAGCAGTAATAAATCAAAAGCATAATACATAAAAACCCTCTTAAGCTTAGTATTTACACAACTAAACTAACTACAAAGTGTTTATATTGCAAGTACTCACTACTTCCTTTTTTCTAAATAGTCATACTATTTAATTACTACAGTTTTTATAATATATGTATTTTTCCTTTTTATTTTTTACTTTCATTAAAGGAATGGAGAGATGACGATGATGTCACTTATTTTATCGGAGTAGGTTAGATGAATGGAGGCCGATATTCGGTGTATTATGCGATAAGACCCTGCCATGAGAATTAAAGGTAAATTTATAGAATGGTTGTTAGATCTACTATGTCGTATGAGATACTGTGTTGGGCAGTCACGAACACACACGTGCAGAAGATGGGAGTAACGGAGGTGAGAATACTTATTAGATAGATGTGTTGGTAGACTAGAAAAGATAAGATTAGGAATGAAGTTATACCGAACAAGGTGGGAGTGGCCTCTGTGGTGGACAAGATGCGAGAAGTGATACTGAGATAGTTCCGACTTGTTAAAAAGGGGAACATGGATGCCCCAGTGAAGAGGTGTGAAAGGTTTAGTTATAGGTCTAAGGAGAACTAGGGCCAGACCAAGAAGAACTTGGGAGAGCTGATTAGGCAGGACAGTGCACACTTACAGCTCACCAAGGACATAAAACAACAACAACAACAACAACAACAACAACAACAACAACAACAAGAAACCTAGTACAATCTTACAGGTGGGTTCTGGAGAGGGTGAGATGCACCGAGATCTTACTCCCACCAAGGTGGAGAGGCTGTTTTCGAAAGACCCTCGGATAGAGAGAAACAATTTGTAAGCATGTGCAATTAGAGACAACAAAATGAAAACATAATAGCAGCTATTAACACAAAAATAAGTGCGCAACACCGGTAAATAATAAGATAGAAATAGCAAATATATATGAATCATACTCATGCCAAAATAACCTATAGCTCTCGACTACAATCTAACCTTCTAGTATAATCCCTGACCTCCATGCTCTCCTATCTAAGGTCATGTCCTCGGTAATCTAGAGATGAGTCATATCCTGTCTAATTACCTCGCCCCAATTCTTCTTCGGTCTACCTCCGTCTCTCCGTAGACCTAGCTCTGCAAACCCCTCACATCTCCTCACTGGGCATATGTGCTCCTCCTCTTCACATGTCCAAACCACTGCAGCCTTGCTTCGCGCATCTTATCCACTATTGATGTCACGCCCACCTTATCATGAATGACCTCATTCTTAATCTTATCTATCCTAGTATGTCCACACATCCATCTCAACATCCTCATCTCTGGTACACTCATCTTCTAAATATGCATGTTCTTGACAGGCCAACACCCCACCACATACAACAACGCCGGTCTAACGACCACTCTATAGAACTTTCCTTTAAGTATAGGTGGCACTTTCTTATCGCAAGGGACTCCGGAAGCGAGCTTCCACTCCATCCACCCTGCCTCTATTCAATGTATGACATCTTAGTCAATTTCTCCATTGCCTTGGATGATTGAGCCAAGATACTTGAAGCTTCCTTTCTTGGGGATGACTTGAGTGTCGAGAGTCGCTTCCACCTCAGACTCATCAGATGTATCAATGAACTTGCACTCAATATACCGTATTTTCGTCCTACTCAATCTGAATCCTTTAGACTCTAGAGTCTATCGCCAAACCTCCAGCTTGGTATTAACTCTGTCACGTGTCTCGTCAACCAAAACAATATCATCTACAAATAACATACACCATAGAACCTCCCTTTGAATACTCCGTATTAATTCATCCATTACCAGAGCAAACAAAAATTGGCTGAGCGCCGACCCTATCTCGACTGGGAAGTGA
This sequence comes from Petunia axillaris subsp. axillaris, assembly GCA_029990575.1. Lineage (NCBI taxonomy): Eukaryota > Viridiplantae > Streptophyta > Magnoliopsida > Solanales > Solanaceae > Petunia > Petunia axillaris. Next base: position 21,549,207 of record JARKNS010000009.1, read on the forward strand.
ACCGAGTCACCTCCTACTGTTCTCATTGGGGTCTTGGCCCCATCGTACATGTCTTTAATTGCTCTGATGTATGCCACATGTACACCTTTAGCTTCCAAGCATCTCCACAAAACCTTCCTCAGGATTTTGTCATAAGACTTCTCTAAGTCAATGAACACCATATGTAAATCCCTCTTCTTATCTCTATACTGCTCAACCAACCTCCTCATAAGATGAATGGCTTTGATAGTCGATCACCTAGGTATGAACCCGAATTGGTTCTCAGAGATAGTGATATCTCTCCTCATCCTTTTCTCGACTACCCTCTCCCAAACTTTCATGGTATGGCTTAGCAGTTCGATACCCTTGTAGTTGTTGCAATGCTGAATATCACACTTGTTCTTTTATAACGGGACCATGGTACTCCGCCTCCACTCATATGGCATTCTAGCAGTCCGAAGGATGGCCTCAAACAACCAGTTAGTCACTCCAGGCCTGCTTTTCCTACAGTCTTTCAAAATTCTACTAGGATCTCGTCAGGCCCAGTTGCTCTTCCTCCTCTCATCTTACGGAGAGCCTCCTTAACCTCTTCAGAATCTATAGATTTGCAGTATCTAAAATCACGACAGCTTTCAGAGTGCTCCAAATGGACCAGCACAATACTCATGTCCCACTCTTTGTTCAAGAGTTTATAGAAGTATACTTGCCATCTCCGTTTAATATGAACCTCTTCTACCAATACCATGTCATCCTCATCTTTAATGCACTTCACTTGGTCTAAGTCACATGACCTCCTTTCCCTTGCCTTGGCGAGTCTATACAACTTTTTTTCACCACCCTTGTCCGCCAATTCCTTATACAAGCATTCAAAAGCTGATGTTTTAGCGTTTGTTACCGCTAACTTTGCTTCCTTCTTCGCAATATTGTATCTCTCCTTATTCGACCTCTTTTCTTCATCGTCCTTGCTTTCCACTAACTTCAAGTAGGCAACCTTCTTGGCCTCCACTTTTCCTTAGACCTCTTCATTCCACCACCTATCCCCTCTAAATATACTAGGGTTACTCTTTGAGGCCCCTAGCATCTCTTTGGCTGCTTCCCTCACCAAGGACATAACTCTTGATAAAATAACATGGAGGTCGTAGATTATGGCAGAAAGTTAGTAGGTAGTCAAGCGTTTCCATCTCTTTTTTAGAGTGAGCATGGTTTCGGTGAATTACTCTCAGGTCTTAGAAGTAGAGACTTCTAGTAGTAGGGGTGTTTAGGGTACTTGTTTGCTTCTTGTTTGCACTATTGCTATTCTAATATCTTCTTATTATTTGGCTAATACTACTACTGTTGAATATTATTTGTTAATACTTTTCTTTTTTTACAGAATTTTTATTTTGCCAAGGGTCTTTTAGAAATATCTTCTCTACCTCTCAAAGGTATGGGTAAGGTCTGTGTGCACCTCTCCCTCCCCATACTTCACTTAGGAATCATATTGAGTATGTTATCGTTGTTATTTTATTGATCGTTTTGTCTAAAATATTGGACAAATCCAAAAGAATATTGTTACGATCAAACTTATTACATATTTTACTGAAAAAGTTCATTCTAAAATATGTCCGAGTTAAACAGAAGAGAAAAATGTGCGAGTTTCACTAAAAATTTATATGATTTGATATGAAATGTCACCTGCATAAAATTATATACTCTACCAGAAGAAAAAAATTAAATGTTGGAACGCTCTTTCTAACCTCTTTTCAAACTATATTATAAATTACAGTAATTATAAGCATATATTTTATGTGTATTCATTCTTGAATATTTTTTAAAGATATTGTTTGTCCATAGTCACCAAGACTTTTGTATTTGGAAATTCAAGTCTCCACATGTATGTTTTGAGACATGAATATTGGTTTTTTTCAAAATTTTACAAAAACTGACTCCTTTATTTAGCATCAGAGGATTTTTTATTTAAAGCAAAGAGGTACCTAGGCATAGTGCATAGAGACTAATTTTATTAATAATATTAATGAATCCATTTGTCTTTACCATTTAGCATCAGTAGATGTAATTATTTGTCACAATTTTCTTGGATAGATAATCAAGCTATTTGATATGAGGCATAATTTCACAAACCGATGAAGATGAGGGTTGTCTTGAAGTTCTAAGCACTTTAGAGGTGGTCTTTAAAAATTGAGCACTTATAGAAATACCCTTACTAATAGAACACTTTCTGTAATTACACCCAAAAAAAAAAAAAAAAAAAAAACTAACACACCTTTTTGAAACCATAATTATAAAATGTCATTGCACCTTTATTAAGACGTAATTACAAAAATGATACTACTTCCTACAAAGCTAAAAATAATGTCAATTAATCGTTATTTATTCATGTAGTGAACTAAAAATCACGTCCATTTTTTGAATAAATAACGCCAAATCGTGATCGTTCCACTCATATACAAAAATCAAAGCAAAACATAATATAAGAACAACCTGACATTATTTGTTCATAATGTGAGCCAAATACTATTAATATTATGCAACAAATTAGACCAAATTGTCATCATTTTGCTTATATACAAATATCCAAAGAAAAGCATAACGTAAGATCAATCTGGCATTATTTATTAATACAGTGAACAAAATATCATGTTCATTTCGTAAATAAATGATGTCCAGTAGTATTTACTTCATTCATCCACACAAGTGCATATGAAATATAAAATCAACACGATCCATCTGCATTTACTTACAAGTGAGTCAAACTACTCTGTCTATTTTACAAATAAATAAGATCAAATTGTCATCACTTTGCTCATATACAAAAATACACATAAAAATATAAAATGACAATAATCTGAATGTATTTATTCATATATTGACATAAAAATACTTTGTACATTTTGCACTTAAATAAGATCGAACCACTATCACTTTGCACTTTTCCGTCTCCCAAATCCATTATCATAAAAATCGTAGGTGTAAAGTCAGCACCTCCATTAAAGAAAGAGGAGACAAAATAAAAAATTAACACAAAATTAGCAAACTGAATACTAATTGTCGAAACTAAAAGCCCATGCCAAAGACAAACGTACATGGCTCATTTAACTCTCGCTGTCTTTAAAAAACAACGCATGGTGATATCTCAAACATTCGTATTTCTCGTTGATTGAAGGAGTAATATCGTCTCTGCCAAATTCCACATTGTTGCAGCCGGCAGAACCCTACATACCCACTCCAGGAATGAAAAGCAGGAAAGTTCAATTCAGGGCTTTGGACAGTAACAACTAACAACAACAGCTAGCACCGGCAGTGGCGTTAGTATGGACGTAGCATCATCATCGTTGTTATCGATCCCAAATACAAACTACTTTTGTTGCTGAAAATCGATTCACAGACGGTGGCAATTTTTGGAGAACACAAAGGGGTAGAAGTAAAAATATCTTTACAAGTGCTAAAAAATTCAACACAATAAAAAATGTTCAGCATTTCAAGACCAGGTATAAATATGCTCAATTTTCATAAAAAATTATTGAAATGATTGGTTAGATTGGCCAATATTTTTGGAAACTCAACCCATTCACATAAGCTATTGGGCCAAGCCCTTGGTAAATCTTGAGTATAGGATCTGACTTTGAGCTTATGTGTGGTCTTTTGAATTTTTATATATATACACATACCTACACCCCCATATTACAAAAAAGTTGCAACATTCTACCAATTAAACCACATAACAATATTTTTCCTAGCAATAATACAAAACTTATTTTTAACTGAAGAAAACTTTCTCCATATTCTCATTTCCCCTGCTGCCACCGCCCAAAATAAAAATTGAACTCTTCAACACTTTCTCTCTGCCACCAATTCCTCCACGACGGTGCCACTATTCCACTACCATGAGCCGTCACCTCCACCACCTTCTCCCCATTCCGCGTTCGCATGTATCTCCAAAATGAGCTTTTCATCACCAGTAGAGTGACGTGTCACCATCTTCATCAACTTTAGTGGAGCATTTTGCTTTCAGGCCGACCCATATAACAACATAGGGTTTCAAAGAGTGTAACGCCAATTCACGTTTTTCAGATCTTTTGTTGATGTTATCTTTACCTCTACCTCAAATCTTGATCCCATTTTCTTAAAGAACTGTATAAGAAATTTGTTTATATAAAGTTTAGTTATAAAGTTTGGTTACATGATCGTAACTTTAGGAATAATTGAATAGTTATTTTTTCTTTGAAGTTCAAGATTATACCTTGGTCTTTTATTCTACAGAAATTAGATACTTTAATGTCTCTCTTGTAATACACTGGTTCATTTTGTTTAAATAATTTGTTTCAAAGAGTTCTCCTATCACTTTTGGTAAAAGCTTACGGCGGTGGTTGTTGGAGTGACAGGGAAACTATAACCTTGGCCTTTTATTTTAGTTTTGTGTGCTTCTGTTTGTGTATGGGTGTGTATGTATGTGCCTTTTTTCGATAAGTATGGTGTGAACATCATTGAAACAGTCTGAAAACAGCTTGAAGAGCGTTGAAACAGTCTGAAACGACTACTGAATCAGCGTTGAAACGGTCTGAAACGGCGCTGAAACAATCTGAAATACCGCTGAAACAGTCTGAAACGACACTGAAGAGTCTGTAATAACGCAGATACACAGAGATACAGTTAGATACAGTGTAAAAATAGTGCAAATACATCGAGATACAACGTTGAAATGGTTTGAAACGACATTGAAACACTATGATACAGTCTGAGACGGAGTCGAAACAGTCTGAAATTGTGTTGAAACAATATGATACGGTCTGAAACGACATTGAAACACTAAGATACAGTCTGAAACGGAGTTGAAACACTCTGAAATGGTGTTGAAGTAGTATGATACAGTCTGAAAACAACGTTGAAACAGTCTGAAACGGTGTTGAAACAGTATAATACAGTCAGAAACGACAAGTGAAAAAATCTGAAACAAAATATAAAAAATAATGTGAAACAACGCAAAAAATGTGAAATAGTTTAGATCAGTGAGAAAAAAGGCACAAACGAGATGAAACAATGTTGAAACAGTCTAGAAATAACTAGATACGGTCTAGAAATAGTTAGATACGGTGCAAAACAACCTGAAACAGTGTAGAATCAGTTAGATACAATGCTGAAACAACCTGAAACAATGTAGATACAGTGCTGATACAACGAGATACAACGCTGAAATATTCTGAAATTGGGAGAAGGGAAAGTGAAATTGCGGGAAATGGTGGGAGAAAAAGTAAAATTCGGGAAATGAGAGGATTAAAAGTAAAATTGGGGGAAATAGTGGGATGAAAAGTGAAATTGGGGGAAATGAAAGGAGGAAAAGTGTTATTGGGGGAAATATGAGAAAGAATGTAAGGGTTTGCTATGTTATGGAAAAATATTGCTATGTTTTCGTTATGTTTTGTAATTAACTTTTTCTTTTCTTTGTAATGGGTATTTTTTCTATGTTTGGAAAATAACTTCTAAAACTTGTACTTTTATGTAAAAATCTTTTGGTCTTTACTTTCCAAATTTCGCACAGTTGTTTTGGCTAACGTCAAGGTTAAGTTTTTAATCCCAATAGTATTTAATTTTTATTGTCTTATGATGATCCACCAAAATCTTTCTGAAATGAATTCGTGGCCATTAGCTAAAAAGTGGATACACGTTTTCGCGATGAGGGTTAAAAGGTGAAACGGTTTTTTAATGAGGTTAGATCATATAATAGCGTTGAAGTATAAATTTTTGCGCATGCTGGACGGATTTGGCGCCACATTCACTTTTGATCCCTGTAAGCAAACTCTTACATATTTAGCCCTAATCTTCAAGACCGATACAAAATTTTACTGACGGGCGTCAGATTTTAACTCAAAAGCTCCTGACAGTCGCTAGGGCCCTCAGGAATTTTTTCATTGAAGTCTAGCGATGAAAGCTAAAAATAAGAGTGTTGTTATGGAAGCCAAAAGTTTCTTTGCTGAGGGTCTATCGGAAACAGCCTCTTCACCTTGGTAGGAATAAGGTGTGCGTACATTTCACCCTCCCCAGACATCATTTATAAGATTACACTGGGTATGTTATTGTTGTTGTTTGTTATGGAAGCCAAAATGTGACAGTGAGAGTATCCTACTTCTGTAAATTGCCGTATGTTGAGGATCTTATTTCATCATTTGCATTGCTTATATACTTCATCGTATGTTAAGATGGATCGTATTTCATCATTTGCATTTCTTATATACTACTAGTAACTTTCTAAATCAATTCTCTCCGATCCCCCATTTGTATTCCTTGCATACTTTATCAAACCCATAGATTCAAACCATGCCCCCACCCCTTTCCCCACGATTGGAAATTTCCATCACTTTTAATAATCAATCTCAATACATATATCAATAATTTCATAATATCTTATGTATCATTATTATTCACTTATAGTATAATAAGTTCTTTAGCCTCAAGGCACATGTTATTTAGATTAATATCCATTATTATGTATATACATATATATTATTCAATTATTATGTATTTTTATCATCCATTTTTCTGCTTCTCAATGGTCTCCATTTATTATTTAATTTTTATATACTCCATATTCATATATTTTTCGGTTGTTATGTAGTGTATATTCATATATTATTAACATGTTATGTATATATTATTCACTTATTAGTCAAATATGAAATGCATATATTATCCAGTTGTTATGTGGTCTATATTCATATATCATTCACATGATGTTATGTAAACTCTATTCATTTATTAGTCAAATATGAGATGTAATTTATATTCACTTTTGATTATTCTAAATGAAGTTAATTATTCATGTCGCATCCATATTTTAGTTGAATAAGTTACACATCTGTCTAGAAAAAAAATGAAGTTATGATCTTCAAAAGCATACCAATCTTATGAAATGACTTTATTAACTTGAAAGAGTTGAAAATGGCTTTATTAACTTGAAATCTAACTCTTTGAGAATATTCTTAATGGTTAAGGCTTAAACTTTAATTGTAGAAAAAGAATTACCAACTTGTACTTCTGTACTTGTTTTATGAATAATAACTTCTTCAATATAGTAAACCTTTTCTGTAGGCCTGGACATCGAGCGAGCGAGCCGAGCCCGAGCCGAGCCTAATCGAACCCGAGCTTTATACATAGCAACCCGAGCCAAGCTCAACCGAACTTTGTTAGAGTTTAACCGAGCTCGAGCCGAGCCGACTTTTTTTCTTGTGTCCCCATACTTAATAATATAAAAAATAATATTTGAATTTTTCTTTTAATCATATTCATAAATAAGGATAAAAGTACTAGTTTATAAATTGTTAACTATTGTATTAACATATTAAAGAATATGTAGACTTCTAATATTTTTTGATAATTAAGCCTATTGAATGGAAGTTATATTTTAAAGATGAAATTACACAATTAATCAAGCTAATCGTGTCGAGCTGAGCTTTGACCGAGCCGAGCTTGATCGAGCTTTAACCGAGCCGAGCAGAGCTGAGCCAAATTTTAAATGAGATTGAGCCGAGCCGAGCCGAGCCGGGTCTAAAAGGCAACCGAGCCGGCTCAGCTCTATGCCCAGACCTACTTTTCTGGATAACGAATGAATATGATCTCATGTTTTTAGGTAACATGTTGGCTGAATTATTTTATTTTTATTTTTTAGGCTTCAATGACTATAAGTTGATAGGTCTACCTAAATGTAAGCTAGTATTTGGGTGGCTATTTATGAGATGTTCCGCATTACTAAACCACAAAATGAAAACAATAATATAAAGCTCTATTATATGTGTTTCATTACAATATATTAGTACTTGTTTCTGTTAATACATGAGTCTGGACAACCCATCTTGGAAGACGAAGGGTCGAGCTTGGAGGAAGTTTAAATTGAGGAATGTCAAATATTATAACTTGACCTAACTTCTTAAATAGCAAATCCAAACAAATACAAATCTCACCAAATCAAAAGTTAACATCTAACAAGAACGTGATATGGTCGGAAGCACTAAGATAAAAGCTTGTTCTACTTCTAGTCTTACTGCTTATTTCGAGTTGGTATACAACCAAACACAACGTGTCGACTTTAGTTGGATCTTAAATTCTAGTACGCGGACTCACGAGTCATGATAAGCTTTGGCTTGTTTATGGTTTTTGTGTTTCCAAATATTAATATATCGTTAGACAATTTAAATGTTATTCGAAATATTTAACGTTATAGAAAAGCAAAATCTTATTAATTAATTTTTCTCTATATTTGTGTTGGTGTGAGTATTATTAAGTGACACGTCCAAGGAAAAGATAAATGATAGTTCAATTTGGACAAATACTCTTATTATTCAAGTTATCAAATGTATTTCATGATAAGTATGCACAATATAAAAGATACTATTAGATGAGCCAAAGACAGCACGATTGCCACTATAACAGAATATACTTATCAGAACAAAAGGAAGTAAATATGTGTGTAAGGATACTAATGGCAATGGAAGTGAGCATATTGACTATATATATGACCTAGTGGAATGATAAAAGATTTTGTCACCTCTAATAAAAAATCTTAAATTTGATCTTGAAAAGTCGAGTCCTCTTCAATATAGAATGCTAATTCTTCATTGTAAACTTTTTGTGGTATGGATTCAAATTAATCAATCAATAAATTATAGATATGGATACTTAAAACTAAAAAAAAAAAAAAAAAAAAGGCTCATCTTACCATCGGAGTCTAGAATTTGAACTTTATAACTAGGTTTGATCAAATTCATGATTTATAGGCTAGCTCCTACCTGCTTGAGAGAATAATATTAGTGGGAGTATGCTTTTGACATTCTAACAAACGTATGTCTGCTAAAATGGTCCAAAGTAAAATCAGCTATAGAGGACAAGCAAGAGGATTTGAAGAGCACTACAAGGCTGTACAATTGAATTTTTGTGCTAAGATGTTGTCCTTGAGTTTCAAATTAAAGTGAAAGCAGGCGTGCTGTACATCTGGCCACTACAGCAAATTAGCTAACAAAACTAGAGAGACATTTGTCATTCAAAACGTATATTTCAAGAAAAGTGTCAACAACCTCCATTGATCTTTACCCCCACTAATTCCTAGAGTAGAGACAGCATACGTATGGAAAGGAATTTAAGAGTAGGTGAGTTAGTGGCTACCCCCAAAATCCTATGTCAAAGTTGGTTGAACTCAAGGTCCCATGTGACCTGACTTGGAGAGCTCTTAGTACATCCTTTCTTGTCATTCAATCACTTTTAGAAGTTTTTTTTTTTTTTGGTAATTAATTTTTTTTTTTGGTAAAGATTTCCTACGTCTTTTTCATCTCAATATAAGGGGCTATTTGTTTTTATTAAGATTAAGATGTCTGAATCTGGATACACATCTGAATATTAAGATGTTGTATCAAGATCTGAATACTGAATAATTAATATTGTTTGATTTTTCAACATCTGAATAGATATTATTTATTTTATTTATATTTAAGCATACTAAGTTCTTGAAATAGTAATTTAAAACCTATATTAATACACAATGGACAATAATTTTATTTAAACAAAATAAGGTTATCATTTAATAAAAAACTGAGATTATTTAAGATATAAGTGTCCAAAAAATTTGGACTCTTGCATTAGAAACAAAATTATACATGAATAAAACAATTTTAGAAATGTAATCATAAAATTCCACAATTGAAAATGACAATTGTTAATCAGACAATAGAAGAGATGAATTGTGACGGGTTATTCAAACTCCTATGAAATGATTATTGTGGAGAAATAGCAGAAGAGAGTTGATAGATTGCTGCTTACATTACAATAAGAGTTTGTGAGATATAAATTGTTGGGGAGTGGGACATTGCAGCAAAGGAAAAAGGAGCGAGATTTTTGCGGCTAAAAAAGAGACGTGATTTGTGACAATCTGAATGGTAGAAAGACTTGGTGATAAATCTGTTTAATTAATAGCAGTTCAAAACTATTAAGTGGTTTTTGGAGGAAAAAAACAAATGCACTTAATAGGTTGAGATCTTAACAATTCAGATTCAAACCTCTATTAAGTGCAAACAAATGAGGCCTAAGTATCGGACCGTATGTGTTGCATACAACGGTATTTTGGTCTTTTAGAGTTGAGTATTTGTAGTTCCTATATGAGCTACACGGTTACAATTGAAATCTTTTTCTAGAAAAAATTTATTGTACATATATATGTAGTTAAATTCTTTTTATATGACGGAATTTCTGTTACAAATATAGTTCAAAAATTATTTTAACTTACAAATCTAAAACATAGGTGTGACATTATATTCTTGTATCTTTTCGAATCCCTTTGTTTGAATTTTGGACTTCGTCACAGCTTCTATACAGATAACTAATTAGTAAATTAAAACATTACCTTAGGAGCTGCAGAAACAAAGTGTTAGTTTGAGTAGAATTGAGGAAAGATCTTAGCTGAATTTGAGAGCTAAGAGAGAAGGAGGTTTCCAAGAGAGAAACAAGAGAGAGAAAATGAATTCTTCAACTAACTGAAAAATGTGTTGTACAAAGATATTTATGGAGTCCTAACCAACTCATAACTAACTAACTATAACTCCTTCTAATCAACTACTTAACTACTAACTACTCACTAATATAACTATCATATACAACTGAAGCCTATATCCACTAAGTCACTCATTGATCTCTAATACTCCTCTCAAGCTGGTGGGGGTGAAAATATTGAACACTCCCAGCTTGGATCTCAAAGCTTCATGTTGCTGTCTTCCTAATGCCTTGGTCATAATATCTGCCTGTTGTTCTCTTGTTCACAGGAAGTGTGTTCTAATCAGCCCTATTTGAATCTTTTCTCTAATAAAGTGGCAATCTATCTCAATGTGCTTCGTTCGTTCATGGTATACTGGATTTCCAGCTATTCGTAGTGCTGCCTTGCTATCACAAAACAACTCTACAGGCAGATCCAAGTGTACACCCAACTCTCTGAACAATCCTGTTATCCACACCACTTCAGCAACTGTCCCAGCCATACTTCTATACTCAGCCTCTGCTGAGCTCCTTGAAACTGTAGATTGCTTCTTTGACTTCCATGATATCAAGGTATCTCCATATTTGACCAAGAAAAATGTAACTGACCTTCTTGTGTTTGGGCATGAAGCCCAATCTGCATCACGGAAAGCTTGCAGTTTATTTGACTTTTTACTGCGCAACAAAATCCCCAAGCCTGGTTCCTTTTTGATATACCTCACTATCTTAACAACTGCTTCCATGTGTGACCTTTTGGGTTGTTGCATAAATTGGCTCAATGTTTGTACAACAAAGCAAATGTCTGGCCTTATTAATTTCAGATACAATAACTTTCCAATTAGCCTTTGGTAACTCCCCCTATCTTCTAAATCTTCATCTCCTGTTTCACCACTAACTTTGTCCAGCTCCTTAGATGTCAGCTTCACATTCATATCCAGTGGAGTACAGGATGTCTTTGCACCACTGATTCCTATGTCACTTATAAGATCCAAAGCATATTTTCTTTGGTTCATGAGGATGCCATCTCTTGACCTGCTGACCTCTATCCTCAGATGGTACTTGAGATTTCCCATATCTTTATCTTGAATGCTGCATGCAATTCTTCTTTTGTTTTGTTGATAAGTTCTAAGTCATTTCCTATTATAAGCATGTCATCCACATATACTAATATAACCACCATCTTCCCTTCATATCTCTTGATGAATAATGAATGATCTAGGCTGCTTTGTCTGAATCCAGATCTGATGAGAGCATGAGTGAGTTTAACATTTCATTGTCGACTAGCTTGTTTCAGACCATATAAAGATTTAACTAGCCTACAAACAAGACCTGTCTTCTCCCTTGGCTAGTAAATCCCTCTGGCAAAGTCATGTAAACTTCTTCATAAAGATCTCATTGCAAAAAAGTATTATAGACATCCATTTGATGGATATGCAGTGAGATGCTGCTGCAAGTGATAAAACAGCTCTTACAGTAACAATCTTCACAATTGGAGAGAATGTTTCATGATAATCAAAACCTTCTCGTTGATTGTAACCCTTTGCAAAAAGCCTTGCCTTGTATCCCTCTATAGATCAATCATCTTTCAGCTTGATTTTATACACGCACTTACATCCAATAGGCCTTTTATGTGCAGGTAATGTGACCAGCTCCCAAGTCTTATTCTCTTCTAAGGCCTTGATCTCTTCTTGCATAGCATGCACCCATTTAGGGTCAGAGAGCTTCCTTGAAACTCTTTAGTTCCACCAATGCTGATAGAGCCTTAAAATAGGTCCTGTGGTTAGGCTTGATTGAATCATAAGACATGTAAGCTGAAATAGGATAACTGCACTTGTTATTAGTCACTGTAGTTGTAATAAAATCATCTAGCCAAGCAGGGGTCCTCTTCTCTCTTATGGACCTCTTCAAGGGTGCCTGTGATGTAGAAGGAGGTGGTCCCTTCATGTGTTGTTCATCTATATCCATCAAGTCATTTAGCATGTCAGTGTCTGCTTTCCCCAAATTCTCTGCAATAGGTACTTCTTGTGTCAGATCCACAGTCCCTAGGGGGCTGTCAGTAAGAGATCCAGCATTTTCTTGACAATGAGCATGACTTTCAACAACAAAATCATCATGTGAATCCATGTTGTGAGTTATATCTACTAAAGCAGATGGTAATGGTGAATGTGCACTGAAAGGAAATGTGTTTTCTCTGAATGAAACATCTCTAGAAGTAAAGAAGGACATGATCTTCAAATCATACAATATATACCCTTTACTAACAGTTGAGTATCCCATGTGCACAACTGCAATTTCTCTTGTATCAAATTTTTCAGTGATTGGTAGTTTCTTAGCATAACACATACAACCTAGTACCTTAAGATGATTCAGACTCCCCTTTTTCTTATGAAACAATTCATGAGGTGACTTGCCTTTCAGCGCAGTGGAAGGCAACCTGTTAATGAGGTATACAACACCAAGGATACAGTGACCCCAAAATATGAGGGGTTAGATGCTTGAAACCTTATGGCTCTAGCCATTTCTAGGATATGCATGTGCTTTCTTTCAGCCACACCATTTTGTTGTGGTCTGTATATACATGTTCTCTGATGTACTATCCCAGATGTTGTGAAAATTTGATTGCATTATGTGCTAACAAACTCACTCCCATTGTCTGATCTTATAAGCTTGATTCTTTTATTGAATTGTGTTTCTACCAGCTTGGTAAAAATTTTTAAAACAACAATGACATCACATTTGAATTTAAGCAGGAACACCCAAGTCATGCGAGAGTAATCATCCACTACAGTTAGAAAGAATCTATTTCCATCATAAGTATGGACTTTGTATGGTCCTCTAACATCAATATGAATCAGCTCAAAAATCTCAACAGTTTTCTTCTCACTATTGCCAAAAGGCAGTCTTATTTGCTTAGCAAGGGGGCATATATCACAATCATCTAGTCCCTTGCTAGCACTACTCTTTACACCTAACAAATTATGTACATTTCCAACAGATGCATGTCCAAATCTCCTGTGCCAAAGCTTGATATCAACTGTCTCCTTCTCTGCATGTAACTCTGTTATTCAGTGATCTTATTTTATTTTGTGCTTTCTTTCTCTACTAGAAGATGTAGGATTCAGCAGGTAGAGTCTATTATGCTATCTACCAATCCTCCCCACCTTCCCACTTGAGAGGTCCTAGAAGATACAGAAATTAGGATAGAATATAACTGAGCAGTTCATATCTTTTGTTGCCTTTGATACTGACAAAATATTGTATTTGAAATCAGGCACATACTGAACATTGTTCATTCTATCTCCCTTTCCAAAGTCATAGGTTCCTACATGAGTCACAGTGGTTACTTGCCCATTGGGCAGATGAACTTTTCTTTCTCTTGCACCCTTTGTTGCTTTCACATTTCCTAACATCCTCTTATCAGATATCATATGATTGCTAGCACCAGTGTCTTCTATCCACTCTCTATTTAGTTTATCTACTGCAAATGCATAGCCATTACCTGTCATATTAGCTGATTCAGTGAAGTGTTCCTTGTTCAACATCCTCACAATCTGCTCATATTGTTCTTGAGCCAGCTGCGGTTGACTGGATCCAATTTTGTTCTTCTATGGTATACTCATAAATAGTAAAATATCATAAATATAAACAAGTGAGGTATGGAGGATGGGCTGGAATATTTTCTCAATTGTTTCCACCTTGCTCATCACCTTGTTTTGCATTAAAGGCTTTAGTAGGATAAACTCTTGTATCTATGGTATAACCGGCTAGTTTTTTTTTTATCCCATTTTTTACAGCAAGAATTTCCTTGAAGGTTGAATAATTCTCTGATCTGTTCACTTCCTGAGTAGCTAGTGTTTCCAGCTTCCAGTTCTTTTCCACTGTTGTCCTCTATCAGTGCATTGTGTGCTTCATTCACTCCTGACTTCTTCTTGTATCTTAGATCTAGCTGGTTCTGCTTTTGTTTTCCTGGAACCTTGTAACATTCTTCTATTGTATGACCTCTGATTCTGCAGTACTTATAATAGAGATTATAGTTCCTCTTCTGCCTTTGATTCCCTTGGTATTCCTGTTTCTGGTAGTTATGTACATTTTGCCTTCCATAGTTTTGCTTGCTCTGGTAATTTCCCCCTCTGTTACTCATCAAAGCAGTCATCTCATTACTCTCTCATGAATTACTGGATATAGCACGTTGACTTTCCCTTTCCATCATCATTGAATAAGCCTTGTTTATAGAGGGTAAAGGTCTTGTCATCAAAATCTAACTTCGTGCTTGCTCATAATTTTCATTTAATCCTATTAGAAACTGCATCAACTTCAGCATTTGTAAATGTGCAATAAAATCCTTTGACTTCACACAATCACAACCTGGAGGAGGGACTAGGCACTCAAACTCATCCCATAGAACCCTTAACTTAGAGTAATAAGCTGAAATTGATTGAGTTCCCTGATTCATAGTCGTTATTTTCTTGTGTAAGTAGAAAACCCTAGATCCATCAATTTTGTCAAATCTTTCTTCCAGATCAAGCCAAACTATACTCGCATTAGTATCATATACAATTCCACTAAGCAACTCTTTTGAAACACAGTTCATAATCCACAACAGTACGATAGCATTACACCTATCCCATAGATTCACTTGATTTTCCCCAAAATCTTCTCTTCTACATGTTCCTTCTATTAAACCTAGCTTGTTTCTTCCTAGTATAGCAATTCTCATGGCTCTACTCCAGACAGAATAATTTTCTGACCCGGTGAGTTGAATTGGGATTAGTATTGTACCTGATTTATCAGAAGGTTGAAGGTACAGTATGTGATTGTGATCAATAGTTCCAATTCCGCCGTGTGCGACGGTTCCGGCAGTATTTCCAGTTTCTGTCACCATAGCTAGAATACTTCTTCTTCTCCGACTGCTTCTTCTTCACGCTAGATCTATCCTTCTTTACTAAGCCATTGGCTCTGATACCATGTTAGTTTGAGTAGAATTGAGGAAAGATCTTAGCTGGAATTGAGAGCTAAGAGAGAAGGAGGTTTCCACAGAGAGAAAATGAATTCTTCAACTAACTGAAAAGTGTGTTGTATAAAGATATTTATAGAGTCCTAACCAACTCATAACTAACTAACTATAACTACTTTTAATCAACTACTTAAGTACTAACTACTCAATAATATAATTATCATACATATACAACTGAAGCCTATATCCACTAAGCCACTCCCTGATCTCTAATACAAAGCCTCTGTAATTAATCTTTGCCCAACCCATCACCTAAAGACAACAGTTCTAATACTAAGCTTATAATTACTTCATCACTTTATTTTGACATTGCTAGCACATCTAGAAAGTTCAATTAATATTAAGAGGATAATCTTAATGATAATCAGCCATCTTATGATGATTGATAGTTGAAATGTTCAAATGAAATCCGGATTTACAAAAATTCCTGAGCAATAGTAATGGACAATGAAATTAAGCAAATATTGTAAACTTGTGAAACTAAGATGTTGACGTGATTGCTCGTCACCAATCCTCAAATTTATTTCGCTTGCTCGTGCTCCCATACCATAAGTATACCTGTCAATCGGGCCGGGCTAGCCCGGTACCGGACTGGTAAAAGACCGGACCAGTTCATTATAAGCGGTCCGGGACAAGGAAGAAGCAGGTTGCGGGCCGAGCCGGGATTAAGAAAAAAGATCGGTTAGCCCGGACCGGTAAAAGACCGGTCTTTGGCCCACCGATGGACCGGACCGGACCGGTTTTTTCATAGAAAAATTATATTATATATCGAGAGAAATTGAGACATGTTTTTGCCAAAAATTATACAAAATATAATGTAGTATTTAGTCCCTTTTAGAATCCCTCAACATGTGATGTTTGGCATTTTATGCCTATATTTCCTTAATATTTCCTCACGTTTTAGTACCTTATTCGCTCGTTTTATAGCTTGTGACTGTGGTTTTACACTGATTTTATGTCGTGTGTATGTAGGTTGTTATGAAGTGTAATTGGAGCTTTTAAGAGCATGATTGAGCAAGAAAAGATTGGATTTTGATTGAGGATTGGATCGAGCACACGAAGGCACGACACGAGCGAGCAAAGGAGCGAGAAAACACGAAAATTGGCCTGGCGCTGTAGGGCATGCCCCGCGGGCCCCATCGCGCCCAGTGTTCCAGCGCGTTTCCCAGCGCGCCGCAGGCCCAAAGCGGGCTGATTTCGACATCCTCTGTCCAAGCTCACGCGTTCCGAGGCGCGGGGCGCCCGTTATAGCGCCCCTTGTGCGCGTTTTTATGTCCTATTTCGTCTAGGCTTGGGTCTAACTTATTACTAGGTGTTTGTAAACACTATAAATACTCTTTTACTTAGTTTTTCATGGGAGTGCAGACTTTGGAGCAAATTTGAGAGCTCATAACATCAAGACAAGGGTTTTTCTTCCTTCCATTAATCTATTACATCATTATTTCATTATTACATCAATTCCTTGTGTTGTTATTATGAGTATGTGTAGCTAAATCTATCGTTCTAGGGTTAGAGTATTTCATGAAGGTTGATGTTTGAATATTGATTCCCATTAATTGAATCCCATAACGGGTTACTTATTCTTTCTTGATTTCACTTGTGTAATTGTCAGGGCTCGATTATTACGCATTATCTATGGTTTTTAGATTGAACTCGAAAGAGGGAATTTAATTACGTAATAAGAAAGAATAGGACTAGTTTGTGAACCCGGGCATCGGGGAACCAATTTGTGAGTAGGATAGACATATACTTGCTCGCCTAGTTTAACTAATTACAGAATTCGTTAATGCGTGCACGTGATTCAACCCATAGACATATAGGGATTGGAGTAGCCTGCATAGACCGTGAAGAACTGAAAGGTTTTCACGGGTACAATTAATCTGTTAGTTAGTAACCCGGGATTTAAGAAGTGGAATCAATTGGATAACTCAACTGGATTGTTCGTAACTCTGACCCTGGATCGTCTCCTTATTACTGATAACAACCAAGTTTTGTTCCATTATTTGAATTCACTTCTACCATTTAATTACTGTTCTTTAGTTAATAAAATCATCACTATTGGAAAAAGATCCCTGAATAGTTTAAATAAATTATTTGCTAGAACTCAGTCTGCATAGTCCTCGTGGGAACGATACTCATCTTATCACTTTATTACTTGTCGACCACGTATACTTGCGTGTGCGTTTGGAAGCAACAAGTTTTTGGCGCCGTTGTCGGGGACTAATTATTGACTGATTTCTTTTTGAACAGTTTATTACTTACTATTCAGGTTTAATTTTTGTTTTGAGTTTTGTGTTGTTTCAGGTATTAGGTCCTGCTCGATCTTTACCTACAGGAATGGCAGAAGACCAAGCTTTAGCCGTGCGAGATGTTGCTCTCCCCAGCCTGGAGGGAGTAGCATCGAGCATAGTTAAGCCCGCTATCACCGGGGGCTTTGAGATTAAGTCCGGCATGATTCAGTTGCTGCATGTGACTGGACAATATGGTGGATTACTTCATGAGGATCCGCAGCAACACATTCAGAACTTTCTGGAGATCAGTGATACTTATACACCAGCGGGTGTTCCTACTAATTATGTTCGCTTGACGTTGTTCCCGTTTTCACTGATTGGGGCAGCAAAGAAGTGGTTAAAGGCTGAAAAGTCTGGGTCTATCACTACTTGGGAGGATTTGGCTAAGAAGTTCTTGGCTAAATTTTATCCATCTGCCAAGACAGCCCGACTGAGGAGCGAAATTATGTCCTTCAGACAGTTAGAAGGAGAATCCTTGTATTCAGCCTGGGAGCGATTCAAAGCTCTATTGAGAGATTGTCCACACCACAACCAATCCAATGAGGTTGTTGCACACACTTTTGTTGAGGGGTTGAACCAACACACTAAGATCGTGGTTGATGCTGCTGCTGGAGGTCAAGTACTGGCCTTAAATTTTGATCAGATTTATGATTTACTTGACAAGTTTTCGCAGAGCAATCCTGATTGGCAGGGAGATGGTAGAGCTATTACGCAGAAACCTGCAGGGGTACTTCAGTTAGATGCAGTTTCAGAGCTAAGGGCGAGGATGGATGCTATTTCCAATCAAATTAGCAAGTTAGCTCTGCAAAAGGCTCAGCAACCAGTGGCTCCAGTGCAACAACTCCAGAGCTTTTGTGAGGTTTGTGGTCAAGACCATGCTACAGAGGTTTGCTCCTCTAATCCAGAGTCAGTTTATTACGTGGGTAATCAAAACAGGCTGCAGAGTCAAAACCAGTTTGGTAATGGGTATTATCAAAGCAATACGAGAGCCCCGAATAATTACCACCCACTTCCAGCTCCACCACAGCAGGTTAGCAGTTCAGTTGAAGATATGCTAAAGCAAATAATGGCAGGCCAGCAGAGAATGATAGCTGACACTGCAGCCCATGCACAAGCCATACATGATCTTGCCAATGCTCAAAAGAACTTGGAGCACCAGCTGGGACAGTTGGTGGGAGAAAGAAGCACTGTTAAAAAAGAGCCTGAACAATGTCTTGCAGTGACCTTAATTGAAGGTGGAGAGCTGATGGCCAAGTCTGAAGAGAGAGCTGAAATAGAAAAAGTTGAAAAAGTGGAGAAGGTAAAGAAGAAAGAAGAAAGAAAGGAGGCACCTCTGCCGCCTCCACCATTCCCACAGAGACTTATACCATCGAAGGATCTGGCCCAGTATAAAAAATTTGTGAGTATGTTGAAAGAACTTCAAGTTAATATTCCTTTGACTGATGTGTTTGAATTGATGCCATCCTTTGTGAAGTTCTTAAAAGAAATTTTAGTCAAGAAGAAGAAGCCTCAAGAGATAGATACAGTTGATTTAGTTGAGGAGTATAGCACAATCTTGAGCAAGCTACCTCCAAAACTTCAAGATCCTGGGAGGTTTACTATTCCTTGTACCATTGGAGGGAATAATATCACTGGTGCCTTGTGTGATTTGGGTGCGAGCATAAATCTCATGCCTCTGTCTGTTTGCAAAAGGTTAGGGCTAGGAGCAATCAAGCCCTCTTCAGTTACTCTTAAGATGGCAGATGGATCTCTCACTCACCCTGATGGTAAGTTGGAGGATGTGTTGCTAAAAGTTGGTAAGTTTACATTCTCTGCTGATTTTGTAGTCCTAGATTATGAAGAGGACCGAGAAGCTCCAATCATTTTGGGGAGACCATTCTTAGTCACCTCGAAGGCAATTATTGACATGGAGCTGGGTGAGATGACTGTTAGAGCGCATGGAGAAAAGGTTACTTTCAAGGTTTATAATGAGAAGGAGCACATAGCTAAGGTGGAAGAGTGCTCTATGATTGAATGTGTCAAACAAGAAGATGGAAGTAAACCACATGTGAAGTTGAAGATGGGTTCTCTAAAAGAAGGGAAGAAAGTAAAAGTTCGGCGTAAGAAGAGAAGACATAAAGGCTGGAAGTGAGCTAAAAGTGTCGTCGTGCCACGACGTTAACTAAGGCGCTACTCGGGAGGCAACCCGAGTTTGTACTTGTATTATTTTATTTATAGTGTCACGTAGTTGTTGTTTTTCCTTGGATTGCAGGTTCATGTAATGTCGAGGCTAAGTGTGGGGTGTCCTCACCCTTGCCTAATGTTGATGATCTGTTGGGGGAAGTCTGAGTACCTCATACTATATGGAAGCTTGGAGGATGCTAGCACCAAGGACTAGAATCTTCAGGGAAGTTTTCTTTACCTTGCACTTTCTTATTTTTACCACTGAGGACAGTGCTTAGTTTAAGTGTGGGGTGGGAAACTACCCTTTATTTATTTTTGAGGTTAGGGATGCATGTACCATAGGATTTTTCTTTTGTCACTTGACTTTATTTTGATTTGTTTCTTGCTTTAATAAATGAAAAAAAAAATTAGAAAACCAATGAAAAATTCCAAAAAGATTTTCCTTTTAGTTTAGTTTTTTTAGTGGTACATGTCATCCACCCCGTGGTTTTTCTTATGGCCTCTGTTCTTTTCCACGGGGAGGCCTTTGAACCGGGTAGTTTTTATTTTTAGGATTAGGATAGTTAGTATAGATGACCCTAGACGTAGGAAAAAGGTAGAATGCTAGGTGCCTTTGATTTGTTTGATACCGGTGGACTTGAATTGATTGCATGTGCTATTTGTGGTGTCCTTGGGTTTTAATTGTGATGCATGCCTAGAAAAAAATGGAACAACCCCCTTGAGATGCTTGAGTCCGCTTGCTTGACTTGATTGTTAACCTTTGTGCATGAGTGCTTAAATTTCCACAAGTTGCATTCTAGAAGCTTGATTGAGAGTTGTTGATGGAATCTTTTTGTGTGAACCATGTGCAATTTGTGTTGTGAGGCATGTTCTTGTTTACTCCATGTTGCATGTTAATGTCTAGAACTTGCCCCGTGTGTGTGCAAAACGAAATCCTAGGTTCGCTCTAGTTGGGAAATGATACAAGGCCTTCTTTTTGTTAGCCTACCCTTACATATATACCTTGAAAAAATTTTGTTGTTGTGATTTCATTGACCCTTTTTGTTGGCACCCACACCCCGAGCCTACCCATTTGTTCTAAATTGACTCTTTTGGCCCTTACTCCTTAAGCACTTTATTGATATTTTGTTGTTGATTGGAGTTGTGGTTAGAATTGGGAGGTTTTTTAGTGGAACTAATGAAGGGGAATAATTGTAAAAATTGTGAAGTAGTGGAAAGCATTGGCAAGGTTGGATGAATTTGAAAAAGAAAAAAAATAGCAAAGTTGAAAAGAAAGAAAAAAATTGTGGAAAAAGAAATAAAGAGAAAAAGATATTCATTCCTTGCTAGTGTGTACTTATATGAAAAATGCTACTTGTGAGAAGGTGTATGTGTAGAAGTTGTTGGTTTGGGTGGCTTGATGAGATTTGTGCTTAATTAATTGTGATGTATTAAAGTGCTTAGGGAGGTAGTCACTATTACCATATGTATCCTACCCGCCCCTTAGCCTACATTACGACCTTTCTAAAGTCCTAGTTAATCCCGATTGGAGTGAGCTTACATTAGTGGAGTCCTACACTACGGGCAAGCCTATGGTACATTGTGTGTGACATGTGAGCTTTTCATGAGAGTGAGTGAATTCAATTGTTATTGTCCCCGTTCTATTCTTAATATTCATTGTTGTGTGTGATATTTGGGGGACACTCTTTTGCTTCATATTGGTGAGGGCACATGGTTTGCATGAAATAGGGGAAGTTGGTGGCTTCTTGGTTGAGTAGATAGGTGTGATTTTGTGGGAGCATGGTTGCATTAAGTTGAGTTTGTGCATTTGAGCTATTTTGGGGTGGTTGTTCTCATATTTTTTTGTTTTGGTAAATTGTTGGCATGTTTGTGGATCCATAGTAGTCATGTGTGCATTGGTTCAATGGTCGGTATCAACCATAGTCATAGGTAGACCTGTTCTATCTAGGTTGGGTAGTGAGATGTGACTTGCTCGAGGGCGAGCAAGGGTTCAAGTGTGGGGTGGTGATGTTTGGCATTTTATGCCTATATTTCCTTAATATTTCCTCACGTTTTAGTACCTTATTCGCTCGTTTTATAGCTTGTGACTGTGGTTTTACACTGATTTTATGTCGTGTGTATGTAGGTTGTTATGAAGTGTAATTGGAGCTTTTAAGAGCATGATTGAGCAAGAAAAGATTGGATTTTGATTGAGGATTGGATCGAGCACACGAAGGCACGACACGAGCGAGCAAAGG
This sequence comes from Petunia axillaris subsp. axillaris, assembly GCA_029990575.1. Classification (NCBI taxonomy): domain Eukaryota; kingdom Viridiplantae; phylum Streptophyta; class Magnoliopsida; order Solanales; family Solanaceae; genus Petunia; species Petunia axillaris. The sequence goes on from JARKNS010000009.1 coordinate 21,571,397, forward strand.
AGCGAGAAAACACGAAAATTGGCCTGGCGCTGTAGGGCATGCCCCGCGGGCCCCACCGCGCCCAGTGTTCCAGCGCGTTTCCCAGCGCGCCGCAGGCCCAAAGCGGGCTGATTTCGACATCCTCTGTCCAAGCTCACGCGTTCCGAGGCGCGGGGCGCCCGTTATAGCGCCCCTTGTGCGCGTTTTTATGTCCTATTTCGTCTAGGCTTGGGTCTAACTTATTACTAGGTGTTTGTAAACACTATAAATACTCTTTTACTTAGTTTTTCATGGGAGTGCAGACTTTGGAGCAAATTTGAGAGCTCATAACATCAAGACAAGGGTTTTTCTTCCTTCCATTAATCTATTACATCATTATTTCATTATTACATCAATTCCTTGTGTTGTTATTATGAGTATGCGTAGCTAAATCTATCGTTCTAGGGTTAGAGTATTTCATGAAGGTTGATGTTTGAAGATTGATTCCCATTAATTGAATCCCATAACGGGTTACTTATTCTTTCTTGATTTCACTTGTGTAATTGTCAGGGCCCGATTATTACGCATTATCTATGGTTTTTAGATTGAACTCGAAAGAGGGAATTTAATTACGTAATAAGAAAGAATAGGACTAGTTTGTGAACCCGGGCATCGGGGAACCAATTTGTGAGTAGGATAGACATATACTTGCTCGCCTAGTTTAACTAATTACAGAATTCGTTAATGCGTGCACGTGATTCAACCCATAGACATATAGGGATTGGAGTAGCCTGCATAGACCGTGAAGAACTGAAAGGTTTTCACGGGTACAATTAATCTGTTAGTTAGGTACCCGGGATTTAAGAAGTGGAATCAATTGGATAACTCAACTGGATTGTTCGTAACTCTGACCCTGGATCGTCTCCTTATTACTGATAACAACCAAGTTTTGTTCCATTATTTGAATTCACTTCTACCATTTAATTACTGTTCTTTAGTTAATAAAATCATCACTATTGGAAAAAGATCCCTGAATAGTTTAAATAAATTGTTTGCTAGAACTCAGTCTGCATAGTCCTCGTGGGAACGATACTCATCTTATCACTTTATTACTTGTCGACCACGTATACTTGCGTGTGCGTTTGGGAGCAACAATATGCAATAGTATCAAAGATATTTTTAGCTTCATTAATTACAACTAATGAATATATTCATTTACTATTTTTTCATTGCTAATCAAGAATGTATATTAATTAAGTATTTTATACAACTTATCTTCTTGGTTGTAAGAGAATTTTATAGTCTCAGTTTCTCACCCTTGAGTTGTAGTATTAAAGTTGTATCTATTTGACTAAGGGTACTATAGTAATGATGAGATAGTACTTACTTAAAATAATAACAGTGATCTTTTACTTCATGAGTAGTGCATCAAATTAACATAGTGATTAAATTTGGTTTCCATCAATGAGTCAAAGTATATGATTCTCAAAATGTTTGATCCTTTCTTTCCTGCTTTCACCTTCGTTCTCTTTTTACATAGGATTATATGTCCTTCCAATTGCAAGTACAAAGTGAGAGACTTAGCTAAAATATGAAAAAGAAAAAAGAAGAAAAAAATCGGACCGGTTCGGTGCTTAATGAGTTAAGGGCCGAGCCGGGCTTCAATTTTTTTTAAAAAAGACTGGTTCGGACCGAACCGGTACCGGGACCGGTGAGCCGACTCTTAACGGGCCGGTCCTGGCCCGATTGACAGGTATAACCACAAGTAGGGGTGTTCACGGTTTGGTTTGGGTGGTTATTGGTTAAAACTATAAGCAAACCATTATATTCGGTTTTTAAATTTTTAAAACCAAACCAAACCAAATAAAATTCATATCCATCGGTTTGGTTAATCTCGGTTTGGTTTCGGTTTGGTTCGGTTAGTCGGTTTTTTTTACAAATCACAATGATTGTTGGATCTATTATTTATTTATATATATAATTGATCATTGACTAGCTGGAATATTGTTGAATATTGATTACAACATGGGATAGATAAGTGTACACTTCACTACAGAATGTAAAAAGTAGCAGTAGTATGCCAAATGCGAATCATACAACAACTTACTACGAACTGCTAAGGTTTAGTTCACCATTAATTGTTGGACTTAATTCTTGAGACCACCAAAGGTACGGGTTCTCCAAGACTGTCACGTTTACTCCAGTCCAGACCATCTAATTTTGTGGGGAGCTAAGCAATTTTCTCAACGATTTTCATATCCTCGGGCAGCATGCAACTGAAACTCGTCTTACTTCTGGACATAAATCAAAGGGAATTGGGTTGAATGATGCTCCTTGAGCATCAAGAGTTCCTTATAACAAAGCTCACACAATATCTCATCTAAGTATCTTTCTAGAAAAAAGTAATAAATATCTCATTGAGTATAAAAGAAGATTCGAATCCTGGTCTAGAAACTAGTATGTGCTCTGACAAATGATGTCCCATGAGTTAGCCTATATCTTGAAGGATCTACAAAATCCATGGTCAAGGAATTAGTTCTCATGAGATATTTTTGGGTTGGATAAAGGGTTACTAAATGGGTCACAGACTCAACACTATGACTACTTTGTAGTTACTAGTTAGGCTTAGGCCTATTTCCATTTGTATTTAGTCTAGTATAATTTATAAACTATCATTCTAATTTGAAAATGTATAAAATACTTGAAAGGTTATATAAAATATTAATTTATTAATGTATATAATTATAAAAATTAATATTTAAAATTTTCGGTTTGGTTTGGTTAATTCTTAGATTTTTTTCCTTAAAACCAAACCAAATCAAATATTTTTGGTTATTGAAAATTCAAAATCATACCAAACCATATCCAACAAAATGTCGGTTTTTTTTATCGGTTCGGTTTTTGGTTTGGTTCGATTCGATTTTTATCCAAACCGTGAACACCCCTAACCACAAGTAAGACAAATGGTCAAGGGTACTGTTCATCGTATGAAAATCAAGCATAATTGCACGAGAAAAATGGTCTAGATCATATTTTATATATTTCTAACATGAAGATTTAGATAGAATATTAAGATAAAGAAAATACGTATTAACAAAATTATTTACTTCCTACAACGGCCAAATATCGAATAGACCTAAAACTTGATCATCTTTCTTAGAAGGCCAATTCATCGCTATATCGGGTGGGGTTCCTAATTAGTAGTAGTGCAAATTAAATAAATATAATCACAGAATAGCTTGATCTATGAACATGGGAATAAGGGAGTCACTAAATTTTGTATAGTCAACTGAGAACAAAACGATACATAAGGAATATTTTTGTGTCTGAATCTCATTGGCCCCAGCCACCACTATCCTTTGTTGCTTAATATTTCCATACCCTCAAGTCAAAAGTGGGAGCCAACTGTACTTCTAAGTTCTAATGCGATAATTTGCATGAAAACCAGAAGGGCCATAGCAATCACCATCACACCCATGATAAAATTGATCTTGATAGCACTACCGCCAACCCCACCACCACCAACACTACGCACTATCTCCAGTCAAAACGTTCATACTTCTTTAATTCCATTATAGTAGTAACTAAAATACTTCTTAAGAAGCTACTAGAAAGCCATGCAAATGCTATAAATAGGACACTATCCTTAACTATATTCCTCACTATCATAAGCAATATCCTATCTCGTTAAACTGATACGTAACTTATTTCATACAAACTTGCATAAGCCATATACTACGTAATAATCGTCATACGTGATTACTAACATATTGCATTTGAATTGTGAAAGCTTGGAATGGCTCATTCCAAACTTATAGCAGCTGCATTGTTGATTTTGCTCTTCATTGATCTTGCCTTTGGTGCAAGATTAGGAAAGACCGCGGCATATGGTAAAGGAGGAGGAGGTGGTGGTGGAGGAGGAAGAGGTGGTGGTGGTGGTGGAGGGTCAGCCTTGGGCTCGGGTTCAGGTTATGGTTCAGGGGAAGGCTCAGGATATGGTGGGGGTGATGGGGTGTTTGGGAGTGGCGGAGGAGGTGGCGGAGGAGGCGGTGGAGGAGGTGGTGGTGGTGGGGGAAGTTCGGGAAGGGGTAGTGGTTCTGGCTCTGGATATGGGTCTGGATCTGGATCAGGGTATGGGTCAGGTGGAGGAATAGGAAGGGGTGGAGGTGGCGGCCGCGGTGGAGGAGGTGGTGGTGGTGGTGGCACAGGAAATGGTTCAGGATATGGTTCTGGTTATGGAAGTGGAAGTGGCTCTGGATATGGAAGTGGCGGTGGAAGAGGAGGCGGTGGCGGAGGCGGAGGTGGTGGAGGTGGAGGAGGCGGAGGCGGCGGTAACGGCAGCGGCAATGGTTCAGGGTATGGTAGTGGTTCAGGCTATGGATCAGGATATGGTGGAGGGGATGGAGGTGATGAACCTTGAACATTGGAATGAAGTCTCACTAAAACAGTACCATACATACACAGCTAAAAATCCATCCATTCCTACGGATATTTGGCATATATATGCATTATTAGATTTACGTGTATAATATGAAATAAATTGCACGGTTTCACCCCTTTATTTATATGGTGGTAAACTTTGCTTGGTCGTGCATGTAATCTTCAAAATTCACTGTATGCTTTATGGAGTTTAATGCAATGATTCATTTCCTCAAAATTTACTTTTTCGCCTTGATAAGGCCAGAAAGTGAAAACTTGTAATAAAAATAATAAGTATTTGACGCATGAATATATATATATGTCCTTCATGAGACTTACACCTACTTCGTTTGAGTATAAATTGAAATTACTCCATTACAACTGTAATCTTCAAACTTGGCTACTTAGTTCTGGTTGAAAAACATATGCTTCCATTACTAAGTTAATTAACACTCCAACTTGAGATTTTAGTTGCTAGGTGGAGTAGTGCAGGAAGATGTTAGTAAAGATTTCTCTATTTATCCTCTACCTCTATAATGGAGTAAGAATAATGAAGAGAAGTTATATTTTTAAGCTTTCCATCAATCGAGATCAAGCAAGTGACAAAAGCTCTATCCAAGTTCAGACAGTAATTCATCGAGAGATGCTGTAGGATAGTAGTGATCCCTGCTCTCTAAATCAAAAGTCACGAGTCTAAGTTCATCATAAAATATCGAAAACAAATTCTAGTATAGTGTTTGGTTGAGCTAAGCGTATATCATAAATTATAAGAGATGTCACTATTATGAAGCTAATTAATCCGAAGAGATGTGTACAAAATTATTTTTTTGGTTGATGTAGAACAAAATAATGTAAAAAATAACACAGAATATAATTATTGGCAAAAAGTACGTCAAATAATAATAGTTATATAAAGCATCATATATTCCATAAGCTATAGATTATAACAAGACTGTGCAAAACAACTTATTGAAAAGAAATGAAAAAAGAACAAGTTTTTATGCGGAATAGACAGATATGGTGCTCCTGTTACTGCTTTGGCCCCCAGTTTTACAAATTTTACCCCGTCAGAAAGTACCTGCCATCTGTAAATCTCCCGAAAAAGAGCGACCAAAAATATTTTGGGCCTGTGCTTGGCACAGGCTTACGCGACTAGTATTAGTAATAAGTGGTCTCACTTTTCACAGATTACTTCTTGTTCAAAGAATTTATTGAAGAGATAACGGAGGTCCAAAGTTATCGTATTTTCATAGTTTAAGGCCAGCTTTGCACCTAAAAGAGACAAAGTCTATATATTAGTGACCTGCTCAAAATATAAGGATTTATAATACACCCAAATAATCTTAACTCGAGCAAAACGATACTGAAAACCAAATGAGTAATCCAAAGTGTACAGCAAGTAATTAGTAAAATGCTGCCAGCAAACCCATTTCCTCATAGGTCCAGGCTGATAACCTCAGATGTTACAGTGCCCCAGCCTCCTCTAATCAAATGGACGATTGCATTTCCAGCAAAATCATCCACTAAAATATTTATAGGAATAGACAATGTCGACCGCAGCCTCAGAAAATGCACATAATATAAGTTTACCAAATTGAAGTATTCGAAGCCATAAAATATGAAATCGATCCAATTAGCTGGGAAATATCTCGTCTCTCCTGCAAGCTTATCAGACAGATGCCTGGATTGAGACAATCACTATTCCTCTACGAGACATAAGGAATAAATGTTTTGTATCCAACAGATAGTAAGAACCTTCAAAATTGTCTAACTAATGAAGAATTACAACTTTATAAAACAATATATAATCTGTCCATTGAATAAATAGCGACAATTATCCCCACAAGCATCGCTTCCAAATATTCGTGTACTAAATTTATGCTGGACTCAAGTTGAATGTGTTCTCCAGCCGTGGATCAGCATTTCACAAATTCATCGCTATAGAAATGTCGAACACAGTTCCAAAATCACCATATGCATATGAAATCCCAGGTATCCATTCAGAAAACGTCAAAGAAGAATATTTTAGAAATACAAAGTCCATCTCATCACCTCTCAGAAACAATAGCTATTTTCCGGGATATCATGGACTCTGCCGTGCGGATTGCTCTTTGTGATCCAGTTATAGTTACCTTCCTGCAAAAGGCCAACAGTTTTAAAAATACAATCTCTATGTTCTCTGTAGTTCGACCTATTAAGTGGAACAACAGTGCCAGGATTTTGTACCTGTCAGAAGTACCAGACAAGAAATCTCCCCTATCTGATATCTTTATTCTGGCACCACTAACCTGCAATAAAAGGAGAAACTTAGCATCTATACAAGCTGGACATAATTGCTACGTCTTTACACACCTGGCTGATCTCCATTATGCTCCTTCCGTTCTTGCCAAGGACTAACCCAATACGCTCATCTGCAACACCAATAGTCACAGAACTGCTCCTGTCTTCCTGCAATTCCACCTGAGTGGTAAATTAATCAAAACACATAACAAGAAAAGAACCATTAAAGAACTAAAATGAAAAGCTGGAAGAAACACATCAAGAAATAGGATAATACAGTACAGTCATCAGCTTCAAACCCAATGAAAGAAAAGAGTTGATTGCTGGGGTAATAGCAGGGTTGCCAGAGTCACCAGTATTAAGGTCACAAAAGCTTTGTTTTTGTTTGTGGTGGGGGGGTGTGTGTGTGGTGGTGTGGGGGGGGGGGGGGGGGGGGGAGGGAAAGCACTGTCCTTAGTAGATTAAGAATGGACCTTGTTCTGATGTCGGTTATTCGGATATCTTCCTCCAACTCCGTTTGGTGGCCCATAGTTCATTCCGGCATAAACAGCTGAGAAAATAAGAGCCATAAATTAAATTTTTAAATTTGAAATACTTTTATTCCAGGAACTGCAAAAAGTCAGTTTACTGAAAACACAAGCAGGGTTAATCCAATTCAAAACCAAATGACATCAAAACAGCATATAAATGATCCAGTAAGTCAAAGACTACAATAATAGCCTAACTACCCTTGATAGCTGCACAAAACATTACAAGAGAGACTGGAATATCAAATTTTAGAAAGCAGTGCATTAAAGAAACTGATACTGTCATGACAGGAAATGGAGATGGACCTGCAAGGAGTAATGGCCAGCTGTGGAAACAAATACTGGGCGTGCTACTTCTCTGAGGAGAAGCAAAAGGGAAAAGAGACCTTCACAAAGAGTGTGTTTGGTATGGGGGAAAACATTTTCTTTTTTCTATGTTTGGTTGGCTTATTTGAATTGGGAAATATTTTCTTAGACTACCCATTTTCCTCCAAATAGAGGAAAATGTTTTCCCTAAAAATTGAAGGGAACACATTTTCCAAATACACACACCAACCGCTAATCCCACCCCTCTGTCCCTCCAAAATCCCGCAGCCCCACCCCCTAACCCATCACCTTCCTTCCCCAGCCCTGCCCTCAATCCCGTAACAGCCCCACCCCTAACCCCCAATTCTCACTCCCCCACCCCCGTACCCCCAACCCCACCCCTTACAACTTCCAGAATCAACTCTCCGTTTACTGGCAGAATCTTTTCAACCTCGCCGATCAGATCTCTTTTGTATTTTCACGCCGGCGTTGGCGTAGTAACTCCAATTCATTTTCACACCGGCGCCGGCACCGTCAGTCCTTTCCGTTTTCACGCCGACGATGCACGCCCAAGTCCAGCGTCGTAAGAAGCACAAATGTGTGTGGGATTGGGGTGCAGGTGGTAGGGGTTGGGACAGGTGAAGTTTTCAGTGTGGAGGATGTGGGATGGTTAATGGGAAGGGGGTTTGGGGGAGGGGGGTGAACTGGGGGCTAGGTCAGGATTCAAGATTTTTTTCCCCCCTATTTTCTACCAAACACAGGAAAAGAAGCAAATACATCATTTATATTACATGAAAATATTTTCCAGCACCCAAAGATTACTGGAATACACATGGAATCTGGCTGAAGGGATTTGTTGTGCAAGGAGTAAAGGAACAGGGTAATTAAATAGTGTAGAGGAGCATCTTTGTACTGAGGCAATCTGTTGGGTGAATCTTCTCTTCACCTGCTCCCCCCCCCCCCCCCCCCTCCTCCTCCTTTATCTCTCTCTTCTATAACCCCTCCCAATTTCCCATACTCTGCAATTTCTGTGACAAAACTTGTTATAGTTTGGGTCGTGTGATTTCCCACGAGGGCTCTGCAGTAGATCACGCAAAAATTCATGTGATACAAGAATGGTGAACTCCCCGTAGTGTGAAGGAGGTTCACAATTTACCAAGCCACATAATATCAACGCTTAATTCATCAATATGCCACCATGGCTCAGCCCTTTACTGCTATATTACCAAAGTATGCTTTTGTATGGATTGCTCGAACTCAGCCCTGCTTCTGACGCTTTGAAACACGCATTGATGCCAACTCAGTGTTGTCACTCCCGGATTTTTCTAAGGAATTTCAATTGGAGCGAGAGTTGTTGCAGCATGGGCATCGGGCATCCTACTGCTTATTTCAGCCAAAAGTTGTGTTTGAGCATGCAGGGGGTTTCGACTTACCATTGTGAAATGTACGTGAACTTCGTGATAACCTAGCAACCAGAAAATGGCGCCAATAGTTGCTTGGGCGGCGCATCATCATTTACCCAGACCAACCGGGGCGGCTCTCAAGAACTTAATGGAACAGATTATTCCAATCTGGAGCAGCAAAAATGGTTGAGTAGGTTGGTTGATATCATTTCACTATCCTCTACACATCTGGGCGTACTAATCTAGCTGCAAATGCCCTATCCCACACCTGAGCAGCGATTTCAATGTTATTTCAGAACATACTTTTGATTTCATGGCGAAACTCCAAGAGGCTAAAAAAACATTCAGAATTACTTGGTTTACAACACGTGTACTCCCTAGTCTGAGGAAAATAACTGATTCAAGGATGGGTTATTAATATTTAGAACGCGCATGGTTTTCCTCCTGATTCGCCTTCAAGATTTAAACTCCTACATGAGTTCCACTATACCCTTGTTGGTGGCCATGTCGGTATATCCCGCACCTTTCATCACATCTTGTCCATTTTCTTTTGGAAGGGCATGCTCGGGGATGTCATTTTTTGTGGCTTCTTTCGAACATATCAACAATAAAGAACATATCAATCAGCAGGACTTTTATAGCCTCTTGCAGTGTCAACCCTTGTGTTTAAAGAAGTTACAACTTATAATGGATTTTATAACTTGTCTTCCTAGCTCAAAGGGAAACGCTACAATTATTACGATCGTTGACAAGTTATCTAAATATGGCATTTCGCAGCACTTCTTTGCAAGAGACGACACTCTTTGTGAGCACTGCATACCATCCTCAGACGGATTGCGAATATGAGATTCTCAAAATTGTGTTGAGCAGTACTTTCAGTGTTCGTGGTAGGCAGTGCGCATAACTGGGCTCTTGCCACCTTCAGCTGAGTATTGGTACAGTACGGCATATCAGACAGCGGTTAGACGCCCTTTCCAGCTCTTTATGGTAGAGAACCTCCTATGTTGGTCCGATATGTGGTGAGCAGCAGTGAGAGTAAACTGGTAGAGCGTTATATGCTATAGCGAAACGAAGTGATGGACTTGTAAAGACTAAAAAACAATTTAGTTAAAGAGCAAAGATGGATGGAGGAGTATGTTGATAGGAAGTGCCAACATTTTGAGTTTGCAGTTTGAGATTGGGTATATTGATGCAGTTGAAATCATAGAGGAGGCACTCAATGAGGTTACAACACCACCATAAGCTTGGCAGACAGTTAAGCGAATTGGAGAGGTCGACCATAAACTGGATCTGTCTGATGAAGCTTGATTTCACCCCGTCTTCCATGTTGCATTTGTTCTGAAGATGCGGTGGAACGCTAGATCATCAGGTTACCCTATTACAGCTCCAAGACAGTGAGCTTGTTGCTTCACTGAACCTTGACGGCAAGGTTCTTATTGGAGATGTGGAATTGCCATGACAGAAAAATGGAGATGGACTGCAAGGAGTGATGGGGCCAGCTGTGGAAACAAATATTGGGCCTGCAACATCTTTGATGAGAGGCAAAAAGGAAAAGAGACCTTCACAAAGATTACTGGACTACGAAAGGGATCTGGGCTAAAGCGCTTTTCTTTGTAACAAGGAACAGGATAGTTAAATAGTGTATTGGAGCATTTTTTGTACTCAGGCAGTTTATTTGAATTTTTTCTCTCCCTCCCCTGCCTCCCTCCTGTAATTCCTCCCAATTCTCCTTCCCTTCTATTTTCTGTTGCAAGTCCTAATTATGGTTTGCAGAATTAATCAAACAAACCCAGTTCTAGTAAGATTTCTGTGCTTGATAATTGAGGTTCATTACAGATACTATTTTCCTCAGCATACTCGATACACTTATTTGTAGACTGAGGTCCCAAGGATCTAGGAAGCAACACCCAGCAATTGCACAAGCACAAACGACAATTAAGGCATGAGAGCAGATGTATAATCCATCCTGAGCTAAGTTAAAGCAGATACAAATTAGTTATCAGCTGCATCATACCTGCATACTGGAATGGTGCATTCATGGACTGCATGTAATGAGAGTCTTCTGCTAACTTATACAAAATCAATTCAATAGCCCGCATCTGCTCTCCAAGAGTTCCAGTCACTGTAACTATCCTATCATGCAGTCCTGGGAAATTGTTATCCTGAGGAGATATTTTTATACCAGCCCCAGAATCTTCAATAAATGACCTGAACACGAAAATTGCCATAGTCAATACTAAAAGTTCTTCGGCCACTCATTTTGCATACAGAATTTACCTTTCAAAAGCTAATCAAGAAAAATATTGGTTAAGAGTACCGTACTATAATTTATTTTAGACGAAGAACGTGCAAATAGACTTCCAGGCTATCTACTCACAGTACCACAAAAGAAAAGGCTTCGATAGGGATTAACCCTCAATTTTTCCAGTCATCGTATGTATTCCTGATATTTGGAACTGTAGACATAACCTCCTCAAAGTTGTGGCATGAAGTGCAAATTTATCTATTCCTTCCTAACGAATAGTAAGCGAGTGTCACACTTAAAATGAGAGTGGTCTAACCCCTTTTTACCTCCAAAAATACCACCAGTTTGTCTCAAAAAAAACCTCCTTCACGACTTCATTTCAATATATGACTAAGACGAGAAAATTGAAAAAGAAAGTGCTCTGAAAGATAAAATGGAACATAAAATCCAACCTGTCACCGCTTTTTTGTATTTCACTAGCTGGGGCCTGGAAGAACAACACTTGATCTTAGCCAAAAGGGCCAAAACAGGTGCAGTAGCCAGGAAGAAGAAATTAAAAAGGTAGGGAGAAGGAAATGGAGAAAGCCAAAAGAACGAAAAGGACAAGGAACGAAAATAAGGTATTTCTTCTTAAAAAGACAAAAAAAAGACTCTTTATGATGTGGCCACCGCTTGTTGCTAGAGCATAGCATACATGAGATAACTATTTTTGGTTTTCTACTTGGTATTTTTTTTGTTTGGAAGAGGGGGTGGTGGGGAATGACAATGAATTTTCTTTTGCTTTGACTACTCTTTCCTACCAAAGGAAGAACAAAAGGAACTAAGTAATACATAGCCATTGAAAACCAGACAATATGGCCCTGAAACAGCAAAAATGAAATGTGACCATAATACACTGCCAACAATATTAATTGGATTGAAAGTAGGAATTTACTCTACCACTTTTAGTGCCAGCTTGTGTGAGATTATACTGATACATAGGATTTGCTCCACTAGAGGGATTCTAAAGTATAATGGCCCAACACCATTTCAATGATGAAAGGAGACAGCTACTTGTTGCACGTAGAGATGTAAAATCAGTTACAATCTTGATAACCTCACAAGTCACTCTTGAGCAAATCTCACTATAAAGCATCTATTCAGATCAAGAACAATCATTTCAATCAAATTGAATTTATACAACATTAAGTTGAATTGGTAGTATAGAAATTGAAATTGCAGTACTCAATGAGAGCTTTCTGAGAGCATTCTGAACACTACGTCTATATCGAACGAACAACCCCACCTCTAGCTTAACATAAGAGAACCAACTATAACATAGCGTTTAGAGCCTCAGCATGATCAGAAATTTGGTCAGCACCCTAAAAAGCATGATCAGAAATTTGGTCAGCACCCTAAAATCCAGACAACTCCTTTGAGTTTGTTTACGAAGATGAAATTAATAGAAATAGAAGCCAGTAAAATACCAGCAGACAGCTTCAAAAAAGTATTTACATCACAATCATGTGCTACACATTGACGACAACTTTGGTCTGGGATGAGGTACCAGGAATCAAGATACTAACCCAGAGAACCATGAAGTTATAAAGAAAATAACCTCAAGCATTCAGGATGGACAAGGAAGATAGTCAAATCAACAAGCGCTGAACGAAAGCTTCTAATGGCGCACATAATTTAGTTTAACAGGGGGGTAGGGGGGGCATAAACGAGAATACTGAGGTTCCATGGCCAGCACAGTTGATCATTCTATCAGCCAAAAACTCAAAGACAGGATATCATGAACATTTAACTTGTCAGGATGAAGTCAAGCAAATCAATCCAACACAAGGACCATTTCGACATGCATTTTTCCCATAACTTTATTAGCAAGAGCGGAAAGAGTATTCAGATTTATGTCGGATAAGCAAGTCATGTTATAATTGTCAAATTGCGGGATATATGCTTGGAGTTGGCAGATAGTCTCTTATGTTAGAATGAGAATATGGAATTTTGCAAGAGTAACGGGGGAAAGAAATGTATCTTCAATGCTTATGCAACATAAAGTGAGAAGAATTCATACTTAATCGTTGCTCCTCCTTTCCCAATTATTCCACCACAAGAGCTGTTGGGCACAACAAGCCTAAATTTTGAGCGTGGTTCAACATCGCCACCATCTTCAGCATAAAACTGATTTGGAAGAAGATAGTATCTTAATCTAGATATCAAGAGAAGTACAGAAAACAGGATTTGGACGCGAAATTACCTCGTCAAGCAATTTACCAAGAATAAGATCAACTGCCTTGAGTATGTCATCAAGAAACCCGGATACCATAACAATTCTATCTGATGTTCCAGGGAAAACTTCAAAGTTGCGCGACAACTGAATTCTAGCCCCAGAACTAGATTGTAACTCAGTGATAGTTGATCCACCTTTTCCAATAATTGAACCGGCTTCAGCATTTGATAGAAGGAACTTGACATAAGTCGTCTTTTCCTCTTGGTCTGGAAATAATACAAACATAAAAATGAGGAACATCAGTAGTCATTTGATAGAAGGAACTTGACATAAGTTGTCTTCTCCTCATGGCATGGGAATAAAACAAATATTAAAAGGAGGAACATCAGTAGCCTGACCACTGAACAGAATCGCCTCTAAAGGTATAATCCTGAGTAAATGATTTAGGAGAAAAATTGGACGACATAATAGACACGACAACAACGACAATAATTGTAACTAAAATAATAGTAAAAATAATAATAATAACAATGATGATAGTAACTAATAATAATAATAATAATAATAATAATAATAATAATAATAATAATAATAATAATAATAATAATAGGTTTTCTTTTATGCAGGTAAATGGTTGAAAATGAGGCTCGGGTGCCTCTGGTACACAATTGGATTTTTTTTTTGAAACACACCTTTGAATGCTAAGCACCTTCCCTATTGGGTTGTCTGAAAAAAAAAAAAAAAGCAACTTCCTTGTTCCGTAATGTCACGTGACAGTGAAGTGTATGAATTTCAGAGTTAAGAAGCAACATCCTTAATGGAAACAACAGCTCCATTTTAAAACACAACGGCTTAAATAAATGAACAAAGATGCAATGAAGCTCTTTGTGAATGTTGAAGCATTTTCATGAAGAATAAATGTACTTATATATATGGTGAGTGTAATGTCCGTGCAGAAAATTAACATGAGATATGTGTAAAGTTCTTCTTTTTAACACCAAGCACTAAAACAATGGCATTTATAATTATCACCCACCACGTAACCTTGTCATTGCGAGATAACAGGTGGGCATAGTTACCTACCACCTATACATTGTGAGATAACAGGCGCACGCAAGCTCCGATTTAGTCCACAAACAGTACACAAGTTTTGCTTCGACCGATTCACCTCACAAACAACATTATTTCATCTAACTTCCCATATGTGTCCACACAAATGCCTACGCAATATTAAACCAAGCACATGACCATTAACTCATACAAAGTCCATAGAATCACCAAATTAGAACCATCCTTAGGGTTTAACACAACAGGCAACAACAATCCCTATCAAAACATCAGCTCAAAAATCCTGCTTGCATTAGCAATTTCAGAAACATCATATATACATTTCTTCTAATTTTCTAACACCTCGTCGTGTACTCATATAGAATCTATAAAACCACGAAATTGCCACCATCCCTAGGGTTTAAAGGAAGAATGCCTACAAAAACAGCAGCTCAAAAGACCTAAGTGTTGGAACTTATAACCGTAAACAGATCAAAATTCAAGAAACACAGGCACTAGATAGCAGATCCAAAGCTAATTATTTTAAAATCATAAGAATAGGAATTAAATTTATAGAAATACCTTGAGGAGGCGGGGAAGCAGGCGGAGATTTGGGAGGAGAAGATTGTTCCAGCTGACTTTCAGTAGATGAATTGTAGTCAGCTCCTTCATTTGCCATTTTCACTTTTCAGATTTGTAGACAAACAGAGATATTGCGACTCAGACCAATTGCATTTGCTTTTAGAAAGTGAGAGATGTATATATGAAGGTGTGAAGAAGATGTGGAGATATTAATTTTAGAGGAAATGGAAAGAGAGTGGAGGAAGCATGTGCTGCAACTAGTGAGGATGAATCAAGACTTTTTTAGCTTCTATTCTATCACTAGTGGTGTTTTATTTTAGACCGTCAAAACCGCTTCTTTTTGGACAACTTCTCTTTTGTTTTCCTTTTTCTCTTTATCTCTCTCTCTCTCTCTTGCATTTTGTTAACTTTCTCTTTATTTCTTTTTTGGTAAGTAAAAGAATTTTATTACCAAAGCATTTAAGCTCTAAATACAAAATTACCAACCTATCTATCATCTCTTGTATAATTGTCCTCATAATAGTTGTAGAATCACTTGACTGCTGGAAAATGTGCATATTCATCTATGTCTCCACACATGGTATACAACTTCAGCTATTGCCATTCTGTATATATCTCAGCTTCTGCCCTCTTACTTTTGGCATACTGTGTTGCCTACTCTACCTCTGCTTGCCAGTGCAATACCCGTTTGCTTACTCCTTGCCATTGCAGTATCCTTGCCCATACACACTTTGAGAATGGGCAAGAGAAGAACAAGTGGTCATGGGTTTCCACCTCCAATTGACAGAGTGGACATGTAGCACACACAACAACATTTCATTTCAATAATCTATCCCTAGTCGCCATCCTTCCATGCAATGCAAGCAATAATATGAAGTGCATCTTAGGGTGGCTAAAATTATTGCATATTGGCCTCCTTCAAGGTACTTTTGTCAATTCTCCTCACATGCCTATATACACTTTCTTTATAGAGAACTGTTCTAAGCTTTGTATATCAACTTCCTCCACGTGCCCCGTAAGGTGCTTTTTTGCATTCAATATCTTCTTAACTATCCATGAATTCTACTTTGCTTGGACTTGCCACAGAGTTTCCCTTTGATGTAATATATGTGTACCTATTGGATCTATAATCTATACTTCTTCTTGCTAAGATACCACAATAGTTTGCATATAGCAGCCTTACTTCATAGTTGATTTAACCCTCTTGTTACCTTAGGCTGATAGAGTTTCTCCAGGCAACTAGTGTTTTCTTTATGGTGTCACTTGGTCTGTCCACAAAAACTTCCTACACATACTTTCCACCAGTTGGATAATCTTCTTAGGTAAGACAAAAATCTATGATTAGAATGTCTGCATAGCAAATAAGACATATTTTATCAGTTGAATTATACCTCTATAATAGAGGAACTTGTTAGTCCAACAAGTTATTTGGTGCATTATCTTGTCTGGGAGGGGCTAGCATTGGGCAATTGTTAGCTTTTTAGCAATGAGAAGTACCCTAAGATACCTAAATGGTAACTCTGCCTTTACGAAACCCAAGCTATCAAGTATATCTTATTGTGTCTCCATATCAACTTCTCCAACATAGATAGAGCTCTTCTGAGCATTGGCTTACTGCCCTGAGGCTTGAGATAACTCTTGAAAACCTTTGAACATGAGCTGTGCAGAGATTAGGATCAATAAGTCATCAGCCAAGCTTAACTAGGTAATTTTCATTTTTTCACATCTATGATGGAAGGTGAAATCAGGGTTTTTGCTTAACTGCTTTAACACTCTAGTTAAACACTCTATTACAAGCACAAACAGAAATGAAGATATAAGGTCCCTTTGCCTCAGGCTCTTCTTCACTGGAAATGGGGTAATAGGCTTGACATTAACCAAGAAATAGGGCAATAGGCTTGACATTACCCATTTAACAAACATATCTGAAAAGTTAAGACATTGCAACACTTTTTCCAGATATGGCCACTCCACAGAATCATAGGCCTTCTTCATGTCCACTTTGAGCATGCATCTAGCAGAAGTACATCTCCTATGATATCTCTTTACTAATTCATGACTTAAGATGATGTTGTCAGTAATTATTCTCTCAGGTACAAATGCAGACTGATTGTTATCCACTAAGTGATCCATCACTATTTGCATCCTCTTAGTAATCACTTTAGAAATGATCTTATAGAGGGTCTAAATTTGGAGACTCTGGAAGGATACTTGACCTTAGGAATCAATGTTACTATGGTACAGTTTATAGGGGAGTACAACTTTCTTGTTGAAAAGAAATGTTGCACAGCTTTAGTAATTGTAACATCATCCTCAATCACTACCCATGCCTTCTTGAGAAAACATGCATTTGTGCCATCAAATCATGGTGCTTTTAAGTCCCCAATATCAAACACAGGTTTTTTTTAATTTCCTCAGGGGTGATGGGCATGACAAGGTTGAGTTTCTATTATATATTAAGTACTCCCCCATCCCTCATTATACCTAGATTAATTGCAGGTAGTTGCACAACAACTATACCTATGAGTTTCTTATAGAATTCCAAAATCCCCTTCTCAATGGGTCCCTATTTGTTGACAATAATGTCATCACTTATAAGTAGACTGGGTATCTTGTCTTGAGCTATTTTGTTGTTCATATTAACAAAGAAAAAAAAGGTATTAGCATCTCCCAGCTTCAACCATTGCACTCTTGACTTCTGTCTCATCACACTCTCCTATATGTTTACCCATTTTTCTATATCCAGTTTTACTAGCTTTTCAGATATTACCAGCTCATACTACAAATCCATTCTCATTGCACTTTGTATTTCACCAAGATGGCCCCTCAGTGACTTCAGTTTCTAGCCAATGTGTCCCCCGTCTTTCCTTGTTAGACTCTTTAGGCCCCTTTTTACCTGCTTCAGCTTTTGCGAAACATCCTTCATGGGATGGATATGATTTGTTGCAGCCTAAGCATCAACTATATGAGAGAAATCAGCATGATCAGCTAAGTAGTTATAAAACTTGAAAGGTTTAGGTCCCACTGAGCTTTCCTCTTCAATCTGAATACTTAAATACTTAAAGGGGAGTGATCAGAGCACCCTCTATTCAGAACTATTACTTCAAAAAGTTTTATTTCTTGTAACCATTGAGCATTTATAATAGCCATATCTCTTCTTGTGTACACATGTCCATTTGACCAGGTATAATCAGCCTCCACTTCTTTTAGCTCAGCAGAACCAGTATACACCATGTATTCTCTCATATCTTGCAGTACTGATTCCTACAAAGGAATGCCCAAAACTCCATCCTCTGTAGACATGACAACATTATAGTCAGCCATAGCTAGCCAAAGCCTCTGACTCATACCATGTAGTACTCTCATTTGTGCCTAGAGTTTCTTTCTGTCCTCCACTGTATATAGACCATATATAGTAGAGAGATAGAATATTTTGTTTTGACTTCTGATATTGACCACTCCATAACTGCATTGTATTGACTTGTGCAATGTAGTGAATTTTATCCTCTATGGACCCCACATTATCGAAATTCTCCCCTTAGTACTCTGCTGAAGATTAGAGCACTAATGTCAGTTAGACTCTATTTTTATTTTATTTTTTGCTTTTTGCGGTTTAGTTTCTTCTCTTATTCTATGCTCTAAAATAATAAGTAAAGCTACTTGATTACTTCTAAGGAACAATTTCAGTTCCTTTTTCTTGTACAACTTATTCACTCCTCTAATATTCCAAGAGACAAGATTCATGAAAGTATTTGAGAGGTTAGTCTTCTATCCCTACCATCCTCACTTCTCATATCAGTACCTGCATCTCCTCTTATAGGTTTTCCTTTTGATTAGTTGAAATATTCAGTGAGCTAAATGAGTTCCTAATCTCTAGTTGCTTCTCATGTGGTATAGGACTTGGGTTCCCTTTGGCCCCTGCCTTCCCTGTTACCTGTTTCTATACATTTGCTGGTGGCTGTTGTTGCTTAGACTGAGCTCCCTTCTGCATTACATTGTCCCCTGCTTTGGCCCCAGCACTTTGGTTCTGTTGTGGTTTAGCATTGGGAACAACCTCATTCTTACCAGCCCATGTTTTCTTCTATTCTTGTTGCTTATTATTCTGAGGTGGAGGGTCTTGCTCATTCATTGGAGGCCTGCATTTTATGCCCCACCTGACAGCACACTGGACAGTATAGGGGATCCCATTCATATTTAATCCTTTTTTTAAATATCCTCCCATTATGATCCATCGGTTTTACTGTTCTAGGTAACTCACGAGTGTTATTCATCTCCACAAGAAGTCTAGCATATAAAATTCTTTCAATGCTTTATGTGCACTCATCAGCGTACAATGGTACTCCTAGTGTACTACCCGTTCTACCAAAAAAGTCAATACTCCAATAGTTTAACGACAGATTTGGTAATTTGACCCACAAAGGGAATGTGTGTAGGAACTCATCATCAAAATCAAAATCAGCAGTCCACATTTTTAGGATGATTGGTTTATTAAAGATTACATATCACCCTGAGTACATAAATGCATCTCAGTCTTCTATTGAATTAAATTTGACCACAAAATAGCCATCATTATGATAATACACTCTAGTTTTGAGAGAAAGTTCCATTGAGAAGCCACAAACCTATCTAAAGCAGCAAATGTTGGGGAATCACCTACACATACAGAATTAGGACACAGTTCCACTCCACTGTCTCTTTCTCAATTTCCTCCTTGTTAAACTCAACAAATTTTCCCCCCATTTCATAATTGGAGCAATAAAATTTAGATTCATACCTCTTGAGTCTAGTCGATTCCCAATGAATAAGTTATTCTATTTTTTAGTCTTCATTTCAATTTCAGTTAATTCTTCCACCTCTGGTTCCTCTTGGATTTGTGCTTCCTCTACCATTGGCATGTGATCTAGTTTCCTTTGAGCTTGTTTACTTACTTGTTTCATATTTCCTTCAGGATTTTCAGTGATTTGAGCACTTTTAGAAGTTATTGTTCTTTCTAGTTGAGCTAGATTCGCTTTGTTTGGCGATATTAGAGCTAGACTTGAAGATAAGCTTGTTTGCTTTCCTCATGTTATAGGATCTGAAGGTCTCGGAGTTACCATTATACTTGTTAATTGGGCTAGAGCTGGCCAATCCACCATTAGAGCTTTAGCAAAGGAGTTTTTACAGCTACTTTGACTATAAAGATGTTCTACGTTTTTCGTTCTAACTTCTTTTCTAGTTATGGGTTTCTTGTTATTGGTATTAGTTCGAGTTTTCTTCCGAGTTGCAAGGGCAGCCTCGCGGTATTTTCTGATAGGCATACTTTAGCAGAGCACGCTATCGTGCGCTAGAGACCATTTTTGAACCTTTTTTTACTCCTAGAACTCAAGAAATTAAGCAAAGAAACACAAGAACACTTAACTCTTTCTTCTTCTTTTTTTTTTAATTTATTGTAAGTAATATTGTGATTAAAAAAAAATTTACTTTAAGGTAAAACATTTTCTATTAAACCAATTTGTTTTTAAACTAATTGTGTCGTTACTCTTTTTGTTTTGCTTGAGAAATCTAGCCTTATCACCTGTGGTAGGATAAATATTATGTCACTTATTAAGCTCATATTTAGTCAAATGTCTTATGTTTTAAGGCAAGAAATATAATCCCGAAAAGAGCTTTTCCTTTAGTGACCTTGCACAATACCTTGTATATCGGAATTAAACCAAGAAGAATAAAAAGGGAGAAATTTAATTATATTTTATCCGTTTGTTCTACTGGATTATAGAAAAATTACAATAAATTGCCATAGCTTTTATACTAAAAAAGAACTAATATTTTTCTGTAGTAAATCGTTTTGTTAGATAATAGTATGGTCATCGTCTTTATTTATAAATAAAATTCAATCTTTGTAATCTTTATTTTAGAATGTATAAGATTTTGTTTATCTTTAGATCATTATACAGTCCTAAATTTCTAATTGTATGTTAAATTAATACATCACCATACCATTTACTTAATAATAACCTAATCTTTTTTCTATTTAATGTTTATTTTTCTCGTTGGATATATTTATGTTGTGTAGTATTTCTTATGTTACTCATGAAGATTGACTTTTCCATCATTTTTCATGTCTTTGCTAACCTTGGTTTCCAGATGGGGCAAAAATAGAGTAGAGTAAGAAGAAGAAGAAGAAGAAGAAGAAGAAGAAGAAGAAGAAGAAGAAGAAGAAGAACTATGAGTAGGGATGTCAACGGTTCGGTTCTATCGGTTTTTTCATGAAATTTATACCATACTATTTTTTGTTACTCTATTGTGCATATTCAAAATATGACTTTTCAAAACCGTCCCATTCACGTCGATTTTCCTTCCGTTTCGGTTTGGTTCGGTTAATTTTCGGTAAATTCTTTTAGAATTCTGTGGTAGAGCCGTACCATTATTAGAATGTGCCATTTATATGTAAAATACCTATAAATTTAATATAATAGATAAAGTATGATTTAAGATAATACTTGAATAAATAATGACTCTAAAATGGTCGTAACTAATATTTAAGCACTCGACATATTTTCGTTCTCCAATATCGAGCTACAAGTGATTGTCACTCTCTATTAAGTAGATAATAGAACATGATACCATACACATGACTTTGGTAAAATTTATTTATAAGGAAATTAATCAAAAGAACATTATTCTATAGTGATATTATAAAATCAATGAAGTAAAGACAAAAGAATTCTAAATAACACGAGTTGACATGTATTGATTAAATATAACTGAAGAACTAGAATAATAAAAGATTAAGTATATGCTAAGAGAAAGTTAAACGAGTAGAACTATATTTGATATCTTAGTCACTTAGTAGCTTGATATATGCTCAAGTTTATTAGTGGTGCCTATTGATTTAGTTTCAACAGAATTATATGAGTGCGGATGACTTTGGTAGTTTACACTTTCGGTGCTAATTAGTACATGAAACGTTGTGTTTCCCTCACCTCAAGGTCCAAGATCTCGACTAAAAATATTTACTTATACTTATTTTTAGACTTAACATATATATATATATATATATATATATATATATATATATATATATATATATATATATATATATATATATATATATATATATATATATGTGTGTGTGTGTGTGTGTGTGTGTGTGTGTGTGTGTGTGTAAATATATTCGGTTCGGTATTTTTTTGATTTTTTATTTTATAAAAAAAACTACCCTAATTATTCAGTATGGTTATAGAGTTATATTCAAACCAACAATTTTGGTAAAAATAACCTCAAAATTGGTTTGATTTGGTTCAATTTCGGTTTGGTTGGCTTTTTGAAAAAATAGACACCCTTAACTATGAGTAATTGAGTATGTGAAGATGTATTCGAAATTTCGAAGTTGACAGAAATAGTAAATTTCAACAAAATCATATCGAAACGGCTAGGCCCATCCCTAATTTACACTGGCTTTCTTAACTAGAAAATACGGAAATAACTCTAAGAACCACTGTTTACCCTCTGACATTTGCATATTGCAATTTTTGCACGTGACAAATGATGAGTTCCAATTTTCCACACAGTTGGGCACTACCTAACTAGTTGAGACAAAAAAAAAAAATCATGAGACCCAAAATACCAAAATCAAGCAATATAGTTTCACAAAAATACATATAAAAAATGCGGTAATCAAGCAGTCAGTTAAAGCGGAAATATATATAATCCAAATGTGCTTAACTGATAAAATATGCGCACAAAAAGATATATATCTTGCATTTATCGATTTGATATAAACAGCATTAATTTCATTTTTTGAGATAGTTGGTGAATTTTCTGTTTGATATTGATAAATTTTGGTAGAATTAAAATACAAAACACATTATTACCTACTGGAAAATGAAGGCAAAATGTTAAACCTTGAAAAGACAAGACCAAGTCAACTAAGCATAACATAAAACAAGTAGGATTGGTGGATTTTACAATAAAATTAGAAAAGTCAAAACTACTGATAAGTGATAAGTAGTGCAGATGAAGTTATAGTGCGTTGAATAATATTTTCTCATCAAATGAACACATGTTGACATGGTACCTATCACATACAACGACATTATATAAGAAATTGGTTCCACAATTTCTCAATGAATTCCCAGCTCTATTTCTTTATAAGTAGAAAACTATACATAGATTATATCTGAAAGTAAAAAAGCTATTACATAAATTATCTTGTATGAAAATTAATTGATGGCACTTGAATTTGGTTGTAATTTGATTTTTGAAGTGTTACGAGTAAAAAGGAAGAAGTGCCTTCCTAAACTTATGCTGCCATATATTACCATCAGTTATTCATTTGGGTGTCTAACGGGTCGAGTCTACCCATTTTTCGATTCGGTAAAACCCGACCCAAACCGGACATGTTTAAACCCCTATCCCAACATAATTATAGAAATTCTTTTACCCTTGTAACTAATTCTCACCCTGAAGATTCAACATAATTAATTTTAGATGAGCATTGGGTCAAATTTAAAGGATCTTATTATAATTTTACAAAAAATTTGTTAAGCTACCCTTTTCTCTGATTTATATTATTAATTATTATACTGTTGCTACTATTTTATCTTATATAGCTAAAATTGCGGTTTTACTCAATACTTATAAGTGTAAGTAGAGTTGCCAGGTGGTTGTTGTTGCTATTGCTGAACTTTTTTAAAAAATATTTCTTTCTTATTCCACCTATTATCCTAATTCAAATCGTTTTGAACCATTGTATAAAAAAATATTGTGTGCAGCATTATATAAATCTGATATATAATGCTTTAGAAATTAAACCTAATGAATATCCAACTGTTTGTACTTATATGTCTACTTTGAATGATCGCCTGACCCTATTATATTCACATTACAAAAATCAACTTAATATTATACAAATCTCAAACACAATTTCTCCCTCTAGTTCTCACACTGTTGCATCGAGTTCATCTCATATTGATTCAAATATTGACCTTTCAGAACTTGATGTTTGGGCTGAATTCCTACGAACGAATCAAGTAGGAAAAGATGCATTGATAAACTTAATTTTTATTCGAACAAGCCGGTAGAGACCCGCGCTAAAGATTTTAGTTGTTGCAATGGTGGAGAGAGAATGAAAAGCAACATCCGATTCTTGCCATAATGGCTCGAGACGTGCTAGTTGTACCAGTTATAAGTGTTGCATTAGAAAGTGAATTTAGCCAAGGAAAACAAATGGTAGGTGACACCCGCCATCTTGATAGTTGTAATGCTTTTGATTTTCTAGTTTGTTTGCTAGGTTTGATTAAATCGAAACAAAGAAATCAAGAAATTGAAGATCCAATAGAACAAGACTACTTTGAAGAAATCTTGTCAAGTCAAGCACATTCAATGACAACTTCACTAGAGGGGGATAATAGGGAAGAAATTACACAAAGAATTAGACAGCTTTGAAGTTGGAAAGTTGAATTTCAATATCTTGTTTTAATATTGCACTTTTAAATTTGCAAGTTTAATGTTCAAGAATTTAATAATTCAAGTATCTTAACAAAAATAAGCTTTTGAGATTTTCCATCATTTATTTTTTTTAAAAAAAATTTGTATGTATTTAAAAATATAATAACAACAACAACAACAACAACAACAATAATAATAATAATAATAATTATTATTATTATTATTATTATTATTATTATTATACCCGACCGAATCCGATTCGTTAGGACCTGGACTCGAACTAGTGAATTTTTACTTAATGAAATCCGGACCCGTTAAGAACCTGTAAACTAAACCCCTAATCTAATCCAAGCCCCTAACCGACCGTGTCAAAAAAATAGACAACCCAAACCCCTATACCCGTTAGACATCTAAACTTTGCAAAGGGTGTATGAACCAAACAATACGTTTGTACGCAATTACACTATTATCACCCTTTTATGCCACATGGCATGTAAGTATTTTCACTCATTCTTCCTAATATATAGTGTTCGTGGCTAATATATATATATATATATATATATATATATATATATATATATATATATATATATATATATATATATATATATATATATATATATATATATATATATATAAAGGAGAGTAGTAGTTATATTAGTTAGCATAGTAGTTAGAAAAATAGTTCGGACAAAACATTTGTCCATTGTCTTAAAATTGAAGTATAGATTTTTATTGGAAAAATAACAACATATATAATTAGTGTGTTTGAATTTGAATTGAAAGTTGAAAGATAAAATAAGGATAAGACATCTCTTTAGAATATTTCAAATCAATTTACCTCATTCCAATCGATAGATCAAATCGAATATTGGCAATGTTATGCCGACTTCTTAAAAATTTGTAAAATGTAAACGAATTTTGTTATCAAATTATCTACATTAATGGATTAATTTGGAATGCATGCCAATCCATTAACTTGGTATAATAGTAGACAATTTGATAACAAAATTAAGCTTATATTTAACTTTTAATTTTTGTTAAAGTATATATACACACACACATAAGAACAATTTATAGTCTCAGGACACAGAAGACAAGTTTTATGAAAAAGTTAGAAAACGTTGTAATGAATATTTGAATGGAGTTTAATTTTAATTTTGAATTTGATTATATTAAGATTATATCATATTTTAAATTAAGAATTGACAAAACTTATCAGCTAAATTAATGTTAATAAAAAAAGGATAAGAATTTGAATCACTATTGTGGAGGTTTAGGGAACAAATCGGATCAGATTTAAATATAAGATAGACAAAGAATTCTTATTTATTTCAAGTTGAATTTGAATTGAAAGATAAGATTATTAGATTGAAAGATAATGTTTTCAAATTTGAATTGAAATATTATACCTTATTTTTAAAATTTGAATTTCATGAAAAATATATGCTTTAAAGCACGAGACATAAATATATATCTGACTATTTATATGTTTTTATATTTCTTTTTTATTTAAATCAATTAACAAGTAAAGTTGATAGTATATTAGGATTCTCTATAACATGAAATTTAAAAGAGCAATGGATAAAGACAAATAAAGTAATTCAAAAGGTTAATATCATTTTAACCTAAAAGATAAGAATTAGATAAAGGTCATAGCCAAAGGAAATTTTAGAGTGAGAAACTCCCCACCCTCACTACCCCTTTCCCCTTTCTAACTCATTGATTCTCCATTCTCCTTCCCAAATGACAACAAACGGTATACCATTCACTCCACCGAAACCCCCAGATCCATCATTAAATGAGATTAATCCTATGCCTATGACTAAAGTTAGTTATTGTGATAAATTACTGGAACAATTTCCCTCAAATACGCAAAACATTATTAAACCTCCTTTTCTACACATTCACTCCACTGAGGAAGACATGCAACATCAATTACCAAATGTAGATGGGTTGGTTGATCATATATCTTTTACACATGAGGAAAAACAACACATTTACTCACCTTGGATTAATTCCGTTATCATTAAACTTAATAGAAAACGACTACATCATCAGTACATTTATGAGAAGCTCATTATCTTATGGAGATTAGAAGAAGAATTTCCACTAATTGATCTTGGAGAAGACTTTTATGTGGCAAAATTTCATCACCATGAAAGCCTACACAAAGTGTTAACTGAAGGTCCATGGTTCATTAATGGGTTTTTCCTATTAACAAGATGTTGGGAGCCAAATTTTGTTGCCACTCAAATTACTTTACAAACAACTGCTATTTGGATTCATCTACCAAATCTACCAGCCGAATTTTTCGATGAAGGTATACTGAGGAAAATTGATTTTACAATTGGTAAATTATTAAAGGTTGATTACAAAACTTCAACTGCAGTGAGAGCACGATATGCTCGACTGTGTGTTGAAGTTCCAATTGATGTTCCCGTCAAAAATCATGTTTTTATTGAACACCATAAACAAGTTGTGATCTATAAAGGTGAGAACCTTTTGTGTAAGGTTTGTGGTCGACTTAGCCATCTACAAGAACTATGCCCATCAAAAACACCTCCTCATATTTCTAATCTGGAAACCTCATCTACTACTCTAGCTCCACAAAAGTTAAAAACAATTGAAGGGGATAGTGAGTGGAAACAGTCAATTTTCAAAAAAGGAGGACAAATCAAACTGCTTCTCGAGGCCATGCATCCAATGTTGCCTCTACCAGTTATACTCTCAAACGGCATTCATCACCACCAATGGATTCTCGAGCTTCAGGTAAGCTTTCTAATTCCTACACGCCTAAAACTAAAGCTAAATCACATTACCAACCTAAAATAAATGCTGCCTTAAAAGATGCAACAAATAAGTTCAATGCTTTAACTGTTATTAATGAAGGGAAATCTGACAATCCTAATGGTGGAAATATAAATCATATCAAAGAAAACTATTTCAAAATTCAAAATAAAATTGTTCAAAAAAATTGACATGCAAAACTCGATATCATCGAGGAAGGCTTCTGATTTGCATGCACATGTGTCAAGCCACATGGATGTGCAATTGGTCGATCATAAAAAGGACCCCATGGACACGTGTACTCAATCATTGTCTATGCCTAACTCTCATGCAAAACCTCCTGCTCTTTTGTCTGACATTTATCCCACTATTAGCTCTCCTACTAAACTTTCTTTTGTATCAGAATCTTGCCAAATCTTATCACCACCCAAATCTTCTAATATCTCATATTTAAATATGGATACGCCTGCAAACTCTAAGAGTATTACCTGTAACTCTTCTGACTCCTTGGCCAAAACTATCACGCCACCATCCATGCAAAACTTTCATGCTACTACATCTATTACTAACACTTCTCCTATTATAAATCATAATGAAGCTTCCTTACAGTCGAAAAAGATCACAACGACTAGTAAGGCAACTAATTCATCAACACAATTCACTCAAAAAGTCAAAAACAATGAATCCAAACAATCCACATCAAAACAACTTTCAGGTTCCACTTCCACCTTTGTTGAATCAACCATTTATATTTGCCTTAGCTCCACAACAAGATCGCATCCCTTAATCCTGGGTGGAATCAAGTCTTTGGGGACATGCAATGGCAATCCCGATGGTTCTCAATGGCCAACTAGCCTATGCCATAATTCAAGACCCTCAATACCTAGCCGTAATAGTAAGCGAGGGGATGCATCTCACAATGCAGAACTATATGAACAACATATGGCCCCAGTTTCTACAGCCTCATCAGATACCTCCACTACTGGATCTCCCTTTCTTTCCTCCAAGGGTATTGCCACCACAAAATCCAGTTTTTATAGGGTGGGACATGGCGCTGAATAAACCATTCAATCAGCCAATGAACATGCATGCAGCCCCGTTCAATCTCAACGCACTGAATGTGCAAATGGATCCACCACAATTCATGCATGAGGATATTCCTCCACCTCCAGCCCTACTACCACCTCAAATAGTCCATCCCAATCCACCAGAACTAGAGCAAAATCAGAGAGAGGAGCAGGAAATCGTGTTAAGGGGAAGGGAGAGTCGCACGGAATTTGCAAACCTAAAGGAAATAACAATACTACTTTTCAGAGAAAGACTAGACAGGAAAAGTATTCTAACTTGCCATCCCACTCTTTGCAAATGCTCACTGGATGTGCGAGCACCGGCAAACAAGACTGTGAGGAAATATGTGGTGGTGTTGAACCCCACCTTAACAACTGATCCTGAAATGGATAATAATGCTAATCTCAATGTTAATGTTCAAATGAATAGACAAATTAATTTTATAGTTTGGAACACTAGGGGTGCTGGTAACCCTGATTTTCGTAGGAATTTTGGTGCTATCTTGGAAGTATATAAACCTGTAGTTGTTGCATTATTAGAAACAAAAATGGATGACCATCACGACTTTAGAGTTCGATATGACTTCACTGACTATGCTGAGATACATGCTGAGGGTAGATCAGGTGGACTGGTTCTTCTTTGTAAAAATGACTCCGTTACTGTCAATGATATTCATATAAATGGAAATGAGATTCATGTCATGATCAAGGTATAATACTCCTCCTTTAACTTTAATTGGCTTTTTTCCATTGTTTATGCTGGTACTACTTCTTACAGTAGAGAAAGTTTATGGGGAAACCTTATGCATGTCTATGATAATTATAGAGGACCATGGCTTGTGTGTGGGGATTTCAATCAAGTTTTATCTCAAGAAGATAAGTGGGGTGGTAATCCTATAAATTATAAAAATGCTATGAGTTTTAGAAACTGCTTCAACTATTGTCATTTAAATGATTTAGGTTTTAAAGGCCCTAGATTTACTTGGTCAAATCATAGGACTAGGAGGGGAGGCTTGATTTTAGAACGATTAGATAGATGTGTAGCAAATCAAGACTGGATTTCCCTTTTAAAGATTCAAATGTGATTCACCTACCTAAAACGTATTCAGACCATAACCCTATGTTAATTAGTCTAAATAAAAAGGTTCATTTTGATTATCATAAGCCTTTCGATTGAAAACAATGTGGTTATCGCATCCTGATTTTAAAAGTATAGTTTGTGATGCTTGGCAAAATAGATCTTTGATGGAGGCTACTCAGTTGTTTCAAGATAATATTCTGACCTGGAATAAGGAAGTCTTTGGTAATATTTTTCGTAAAAAATCTAATACCCTAGCCAGACTTAAAGGTGTCCAATCTTCGCCTAATTACGCTACTAGTTTTTTCCTTCAGAATTTAGAAAAAGACTTGATTTCAGATTATAACACAATTTTAAAACAAGAGGATGAATTTTGGCGTTTAAAATCTAGGCTCGATTGGTTAAGTTATGGAGATGCTAGTACGAAATTCTTCCACATCACAACTCTAAATCGTAGAAGAAAAAACCAAATTATTCACTTCCAAGATGAATGTGGGAATTTAATTTTTGAACCTAAGAAAGTTTTTGACCATGTCTCGGGCTATTTTGAACACCTTTATACTACCAGTCATTCTCAAAGTCCTTTAGCTCCTGTTCATAATAATGTCTTATGGTATAATGGTGTTGATTTGACTATATTAGATAGACCTCTAATGGATTGTGAGATAACAAATGCTTTGTTCTCTTTCAAACCATATAAGGCTCCAGGTCCGGATGGGCTGCATCCATTTTTTTTTTTTCAATCTCAATGGAAAGTTGTTGGTCCTTCTGTTAAAAATATTTGTCATGAAATTTTTCATAATAGTACTATGCCACCTAGTTTAAATACTACATATATTTGTCTTATTCCTAAAGTTAAGAATGCTGTGAACCTTAAAAATTTTAGGCCCATAGGCCTTTGTAACACAGTCTATAAAATTGTTAGTAAAATTATAGCAAATCGCTTGAAATATCACCTAGACTCTCTCATTAGCCCATGTCAAGCCAGCTTTATGAAAAATATGAGAGCATGTGACAATGCCATTATTATTCAAGAGATAATTCATAAATTTAATCGTATGAAAGGAATTAAGAGTGATATGATCATTAAGATTGATTTGGAAAAAGCTTTTGATAGGATAGAATGGTCTTTCATTCGTACTATGCTAGCTTTTATTAAATTTTCTCCAAAAATTTCAAATCTTATTTTATCTTGCATTACTACGTCCACAATATCTGTGCTTGTTAATGGCTCTAAAACAAATTACTTCTCTCCATCGAGGGGAATTAGGCAGGGAGATCCCATGTCCCCTTACATTTTTATCCTTTGTTTGGAGCTGCTTTCTATATATGTAAATCACCAAGTTGAGGGAAATTTGTGGGATCCTATAAAGCTATCATCAACTGGTCCTGAATTGTCTCACCTCCTTTTTACAGATGATATTACTTTTGTTGCTAAAGCTAACATTAAATCTGCTCATTCTATTAAAAATACATTGGATCTATTTTGTAACATATCTGGGGAAAAAGTCAACAATGCTAAGTCTAAGATCATTTTCTCTAGCAATATTGATCCTCTGTTAGCCTTCCAGTTAAGTGATATTTGGAGTATCAAGAGAGGTTATCACTTTGGTAAATATCTAGGGTTTCCTATTCTTAATAGAAAACCTAAGCATAATGACTATCAATTCATTATAGATAATCTACACTCTAGACTTTCTAGTTGGAAAACAAATTTCATCAATTTAGTTGGGAGAGCTACACTAGTTAAGTCTACCCTAAATGCTCTTCCAAATCACATTATGCAATTCCATAACCTTCCTGGCAAAACTCTCAAAATTATTGATAAAATTCAAAGATATTTTTTATGGGGTACTACAGATCATAGGAAGAAGATCCATCTTTTGTCCTGGGATGTAGTCACTAGGCCTAAACTTTTAGGGGGTCTTTCTATCGTTAAAGCTGGGACAAAAAATACTGCTTCTCTAGCCAGTTTATCTTGGCGCCTATTGACAAACCCTAGTAGCCTTTGGTCTAAAGTCATTAGCAATAAGTACATGCACAAACCATACTCAAAGTCTGACTCTTTTGTGTGGCGTGGTATCAGTAATTCTTTTTCCATTTGCATTAACAACACTCAGTGGGTCGTTGGAAATGGTAAATGTATTTCTTTATGGGATCATAAATGGCTTCCTAATAGGATCACACTTAGAAGTTTGATTCATGGCCCTCTAACCTGGGAGGATCACTCAAAGAAAGTGTCTAACATTACCAAGAATAATTCTTGGGATTTATCTAAAATTGGTTTTGTCTTTCCTACGTCCATTGATGATCAGTTTAAAAAGGCTAGTCCTCCAAAGTGTTCTGATATCGACTATCCCATATGGGCGCTAACTTCTAATGTTTTTTTTTTTTTTTTTTTTTTTTGCGCAGAATTATTTGTATGCTCAAATTGACAAATACATAAGTGGTAATGGAGACTTCAAATGGTCTCGGAAAGTGGATGTCCCTAATAAGATTAGGTTTTTTACTTGGCAATGCCAACACGATAGACTGCCTACTAGATCTTATCTCCATAACATAGGTATCAATATTAACCCTATGTGCCCTATTTGCAAAGATGAGGTTGAAACACCTCAACATATTTTTTGGAGTGTGTTATCGCAAAGAATTTTTGGAGGGAAGGTTCTATTAGTCTTCATCTAACTCAGAATAGGCATTGGCTTTCTTGCTTGAGGGATACTTATCACTATCCTAAAAATCGACACTATAATTGGGAGGAATTTCTTCTATTTTCATTATGGAATTTATGGACTAATAAAAATCATAATAACGTTAACAATTTGGATTCTCCCTTAGTTTTTAGACAGGTGCATCATAGAACATTAGAATTTAAGCTTCTGACATCTGATAATTCTAGAAAATCCATAACTAGGAGCATCAATGTCTCTTGGTTCCCGCCGAGTCATAATATAATTAAATTAAATATAGATGGCTCGTTCAAAGCCAATGATCACTATGCTAGTATTGGGGGAGTTTTTAGAAATTTTAAAGGTCATTGGATTCTAGGCTATCATAGGAGTGCATGCACATAATCATACTCATGCAGAATTGTTAAGCTTGCACGAAGGGCTACTTCCTGCTTTTGAACAAAATTACAGTCCTTTAGAAATAGAAACAGACTCAATTGAAGTCATTTTGCTTTTGGAAAAACCATCACCTACTTGTGCTTCTATTGTTCAAAACTGCAGGTTATTAATGCAGAAGTTGAGAATGCCAATAATCAGGCATAATTTTCGTCAAGGGAATGGAGTTGCTCATCTCCTGGCAAATGGAGCTCCCTCAAAGTCCAAATCTTTTAATACTAATCACTATGCAGTGCCTCCAGATTTTGTTCAACCAGCTTTGATAAAGGATCAAGAAGGCGCAAATTTTGTGATAACAACTTCGGATAGTAACTGTTTAATGTTGTCCAAATTAAGAAACTTAAGTGCTCTTTATGCCATTCCTAGTTTTTCTATGGACTCTAGTGCACATACGCTTGATCCTAGTGGAATTCGTATGGGCATACTATGTAACCCTCCGTAATATTATATTAATATAAGTCGTGTTTTAACAAAAAAAAAAAAAAGAAAGATAAAGGCCATACATAACATATCCTACATTTCAGCGAATCTCCTTTTCAAATGGAGTAAAAAGATTCCCATATTGTTTCAAATTATCATTTTAAAGTTTGTGTTAAGTATTATTTAAAGCTTGTATCAAGTGAGTTTGGAAAAGATAAGAGGCACACCAACACCATAAGGTATTTACTTTTTTATGACATATATACATAACAGTCTATATTGATGATTAATTTAAGATGCACTAATGTATACTTTGGTTCTTTAAATTAGTAATTATTATAGACATACTTGATATTACTTTACTCTAACGTGATGATATTCATAAGATTTATTTGTAATATAGATAGTTGTATGTTTCATTTGCCTACAGGAAGAAACAAGAAGAGAACCTACTTCTTTCAAGCCAGTCAAGACAAGGTAATGGCAATTTTGTTCTTAAAATCCCTATGCATTTCAAATTGTTGATCGTTCTTGCTCATTATTCTATTATTTTTTAATATTACTGTGATATTGTTGGAAAGGTCTCATTGCAAAAAGTACTACTTCTTTTGAGGTTGCGCTTTAGCAGGTATGGTTTCCATCGATTTTGCTTCACACTTAACATTATGAAATATGCAAATTGATCTTTACTGTCAAGCAGTTACATTCTTCAATTCCACTTTTAATAGCCCCAAAATTATCCAACATTTAAGATTTCATAAGCGTAATTTATAGATAAAGAACAATCTTCAGTATTTATGGATATGATTTGATACATTAACGGAGATATGTTGACAACAACACTCAAACAAAAAATAGAATGAATAGTTGTGTAAACTACAACGGAAATGAATAATAAGGGACATCAGAGTAGAGATGTGAAAAAAATAGAATAGAGTTTAGGAACACCAAGTGCAGAACCAAACATTCTTGGTGAATGATTCACCATTGTTACATAACCATTTATCTTTTGTATGTAAATATATGTATTAGTTTTACCTGTTTCAAGAAATGTATTATTTTGTTTAATTTTTTTATATTATTCTACTGGCTTTTCTTACATTGCAGTCACATGTTCTCCATAGAGTCATACTTGGCCAAGCTCAAGATAAAATGAAAGACCTAACAAAAGTCCAGATGCGAACCAACACAGAATATGAAAGAGTGCATCAAGTAAAATGAGAGTATATAGAAAGAGATGAAGAAGACAAAGAAAAGCTACCAAAAAATTGTATAGGTAGGTGAAAAGCTATCTAGGTTTTTATGGCGTAAATTAGCTAGCTTTAGTGTTGGTATTATGAATGAATATTTTCATATCGTTTTGAACTCTTTTCTTTTAATATGATGAGGAATTATAGTTGTACCCTTTTTCATGTTGTTGCTTCAATCATGTCAGAACAGTTTGGATTGTCAATACCCATGGTTTAGTTACTGTTAGATCACAATTTTCTATCATGATTTTAAGTTGCATGTTCTTTGTTTAATGTTTAACTTAACTATTGGCAAGTAATTATGTTACTTTTTTTATTTTACTAAATCGAAAGATATAATTCAAATATTAGATGTTCTATTAGTTATTTGGGTTAAAGTTTATGTTGTGTTTTATTATCCTAGATAAATACTAACTAGATTGAATAATGCACATCATTATTCAAAATGACACCTCTATAGGGACGTCATTAATTGGTATTCTTGCCTAAATCTCTTTTAGTGATGTTAAGACCAGAGGACTACATAGATAATGCACATAATTATATTTTTTATATTGTTTTGGTCAAATGGCTGAAGAGGATAACACTATAGGCGCAATGCAGTTGTGTAAATGTGACATGTTCCAAATTTTAAGAGGCATGATAATTTAATCTTGCTTGTAAATGTGACATGTTCCAAATTTTAAGAGGCAGGACAATTTAATCTTGCTTGAATCGGTTTGTAGGTAGCATATAATCATTCTAGAATTAGTTCTACATATGTGGATTTAATTGCTTATGTAAGATGAAATATGTATCATATACTTCTTTTAGAATTTGTTCTACATGTATGCCTAGAATTTTACCCATTTATTGTAATGAGTTACTGGTATCTAAGGTACACTAATATAATATATTATATTAAAAAATAAATGTTCGCCTTTTTTTTTATCTCTTTTTGTTGTTGATTATTAGGTAATCCAAATATTATTTTATGTTGTTTTATTCTTTTTGGTTTTATTTTTTCTCTATGGAATACTAACTTGATTAATCTTTATTAATATTTTTCAAGAGTATCGCACGGTTCAATACACCGATTAGATTAGCTAAGTAAGACAATATAATCACTGGAAAGTAAATTAAAGACCAATATATTCCAAATATTTCTCTAGAGGATAATTATAAATTTTATATTTATTCTTTTTGAAATAGTCATGTTAATGATCAATTACTATTTACTGTTTCAACATTCCTCCATAAAAAAGAAAGACCAATATTTAACGTTCTTTTTTATAGGAGTTATTTAAGTATTTCAAAAGATATTATTTTACTAAATGGACAATTTTAGTTATGTTGTTCTTTCAGTGATTACAAGTAAAAAGGGATTGAAGAATTAGTTTATTATTATGATAACAAATAACAAATAAAACTAGAATTGTAATGTATAAAAAAAATTATGTAATTTTCTGAGTAGTCAATAAATTTATTTTTAATATATACATTACGTCATGTATCATTACATGATTTTAATTAGTAAATTCATATTATTTCCATCACAAACTATATGATCATTAATTTATTTTCATCAGAAACTATATGATTAGGCATCATTTAGGGGTAGGTCTCACCAAAAAGAAAAATAATTATTAGTAAACCACAATAAATTATATCAAAGTTTTACATTTTTTTTTTGATATATCATATACTACAATCAATTTTTGTTGATATCAGCTGCGCATCGCGTGGGTACTAAGACTAGTTGAATAATAACAATAACTAAGATTAAAGCCGTATCAAGTGAAGCCGATTATATTAATTTTTAATCATTGTGGCACCATTTGCACTCATTTTAGTCCAATATTAAAAAAATATTATTAGTTTATCTGACAACGTAAGTTCACTATATTTTCTGTAGATTTTTACGCTAATTGACGCACTAAGCATCAAAATTACAAAATATAACGACATTATTGAGAAATTACAAAATATAACGACATTTCTATTTTTATTACAAAACATATAATTTTCTCATTTTTCCTTCTCTCCAACACCAAACCCTAATTTTTTTCTCTCTCTTTCTCTTCCTTTCCTCCACCCACCTCCGCACCACCGGTCTGCTCCTCCTCTGCCGCGGATCTACTCCTCCTCCGCCACCAATTTGCTCCTCCTTCACCGTCGTTTGGTTGCTCGAATTTGTTGGTGTTGCTGCGTTTTTTATTTGGTGAAGCAGCTGCTCCAATCTATTCTACTGGTGGTCGGATTTTGTTGCTGCTACATGGATGCTCCGGTGGAGCTCCGATCTGCTTCATCTCCTTCTTCTTCTTTTTTTGGGTTTTGTATGTGTATGAACATGTATACATTTTGTATATCCGTGTATGTGTATGTGGTGGTAGTTGTTGGTGGCTGTCTTATTTTGTATATCCGTGTATGTGTATGTGGTGGCGGTTATTGGTGGCTGTCTGAAAGTGGAACAAACTGTATGTTTAGTTTTATATAGGCGTATGAAACTGTATGTTTGTGTATGTATCTGTATGTATATGAATCTCTTTTACAAGTGCATAGTATATGCATGTGTATATCATTGTATGAATGCGTATTTCTGAGTATATATTATATATTTTTGTATGTTTTATGTGCGTGTATATAAATCCAAGCTTGACACACATAAATTTATATCTATAATTCATAGATCTGTAGATCCGGGTATGTATCTGAGTGTTTAGTGTATGTATAATATATATTTTTGTGTATGTGTATGTTTTTTTTGTTTAAATGCATTTTGCAACTGTATTTATGTGTATTTCATTTTTTAGATTCAAAAACAAAAAAAAAAAAAAAAAAAAAAAAAAACCGGTGGTGGATGGCGGCGGCGGTAACAGTTGGGGGAGGGGGGCAGTAGTAAGAAGGAGGAACCCTAATTTATTAGTTTTGTTGATTTTTGTATATAATGTGTAAAAAAATATTGATATTTTTTGTAAAATGGAATAATATTGATATTTTTATAATTTTGGTGTTATGATCGTATATATTTATAAATTTCACAATTTTCTGTCGTATCTAGACCCGAGACCGAGACTAAAAATACTCCAACCAACATATAACCAAGGCAAAAGTTATGATATGACTATAACTTAATTTCAGTGCCTATATAGACCTTTTGCTCCATTTCGTCACTTTTTTAAATGTTAACATGCATTCGAAGTGATTAACGATCTTTTTAGACAATTTTTTTTTCATGTGATTTCAGGACTTACTCGTCATTTCTAATACCCTCATACACATAGTCGCATGGATTCTTTAATTATCTTGGAACATGGAATCTAGATCAAAGTTCTTTGTATTAGGCACCATTCTCAATCTAGTTTCACATTAACTTCATTTTTCTTTTGTTGGCTAAGCTTACAATGCATGATCCAATCTTAGTATTACTTGTGCTAAATTTGGTACTCTTTACATAAGTCACCATAGTTAAAGATTTTACTGGACACCCTCGCTCATCTCGTAAATTAGTACAAACCTCGTATATGAGTAACATATATTGTGGTACTTCACCTCGTATAATAATATCCATGTAGTGTGTTCATATATGGTTTCAATGATGATCTGACATAGAGGTACGGTTATTTAAAATTTATATGTATCTTGTCTAGCCGCCCTCGCACTAATTAATTACAATTTACAACTCCTTTATACATACATGTCTTCAATTTACGTATGCAATGGTACGTAATTCGATATGAATTCTCATCTTCTCTAGACCTATCAAAGGATCTTTCTTTGCACTTCATCATATGCCTTTGCTCTAAATTCCAGTCATTTCGCTATCAAATGAGAAGTGACTGGAATTTTTACAATTTGCTAATGCTTGTTATGTTTTGAATAGCCCCTCTTCAATTTACATATATGTGTGTATTTGTGTCATCTTTACAATGTAATCTTATCCTCGTATTTCAAGTGGTTTTCTAGTTACGGCTAAAAGGTAACCTCCCACTCACTTCAGGTTACCTTTATCGGTGTTTATTCTGTCCATGGCTAAACAAAAGAAATTTCAACAACTCTTACCAGACCATGGTTATACCATGTAAACAAGGCATCTCAAGTAAACTGCATTCCATTGATAATACCTTATAAAATGAATCTTGTAAATAAGGAAATATATCTTCTTCTAAATAAGGAAACATATCTCGTACAATCAATGACAAATAAACTTATTATTCCTATAACCAAGGAAACATCTCTATAATTGAGCAAGTTTGCCAACGGATCATATAAAAATCCTCCAATAAAAACATAAAATAACATATGACTGTTGTATCATGATCCACGAAGAAACAAGTATCAGAAAGTAACAAGTATGAATGTCGTATCATGATCCACGAAGAAACAAGTATTATTTCCATATCTTGATCCATTGGTCATGACTCACAGAGGCTATGATTCCTCTTTCAGATGAATCTGCTAACGATGAGATTATATCATCATGTGCTCGATATGGCCAAGTTTTATTGCTTTGAAAAATTGGATTCCACAGCTCAAGTAACTGCAAGAACACTCTAGAGATTACTCTCCTTCACGAAATATCAAAACAACTCTATACAACACGGAAGCACAGCAGATAAGAAACCAAAACTTAAGGAGATAAGAAAATCAAAAGAATACACGTGAATAATCCTAGATTACGTTTGTAGTTTTGCAACTACACATGCAGTGATCAACCGAGCTAATGTGCAAATCTAGAACTTAATCTGTAAGCTCAAAGCTTCACCAGGAAATGTTCAATGGTGTTAAGCATACCTCATAGGAACCAATCACCAAGACTTGACCGTGCCCAGGGGAGAAGATGCATGACTGGAACTTGTGGCCACCTGAGCACAGTTCATGTATGCACTTCCCGTCGGTAACAGACCATATCCGCGCACTATCCTCGCTAACGGATGCAAGGTAATTCCCACTCATATCCCAACAGATTGAACGGATGTCTCTGACATGTCCCTATAAATAAAAGAAAAGGAAACCACATGGATATGATACAATAAATTAGTAAATTAAGAAACTTCAAACAAGCTTGATCGGGATAAACGTCTTACTAGTATCTGTCGTTGGATTTTGTTAGTCTTCACATCAAATATATTTATAATATTTTCTGTACAACTTGCCAAAAGGTTTCCGAGATGTGGTTGAAATCTAACTTGCCTGCTACCTCCCTGCATTTGTACCAAGAGTAAATAACTACAAGCTCGTGAATCAGTAAAAGCTAATTTCCTCAAAAGACATGTCAACATTGTACTTTACCTCACCGAATGTGATATGAATATTGGTTCAAATAATATCATGAAACTCAACCATTTCCTAAACATATTTGCATGTGTATTCTGTATTCACATGTTAACTCCTACTAATCATGAAAACTTTGAAGTTGCTTGCAGCGAAAAGAATAAAGAACAATAAGAAAAAATTCCCACATGGTAAATGCAAATTTATGAGCAAAACATATTCAACAACGACTTAAAATAGGTAGACAAGTAAGCTCCAAATTAAAATGGTAACACAAAAACAAGTAATTATCAATTTAAGGAGCCCTTCCTCTGTCAAGTAGAGACACCTCTTCACCAACATTACGAAAGAAAAAAGTAAAGACACCAACCCTTAAAATGGCTTTGCAATCTCCCATGTTGACATCCCACAGTCTAATCTCATTGTTAATATCACAAGAACTGAGGAGATCCATCTTTGTTGGATGAAAATCTGTTGACATAACATGCTCAGCGTGTCCGACAAGATTTTTCAATGGCTTGCTTGGCTGGATTTAGAGAAAACAGTGAGATATGTAAACCATCATGGTTGTACTATATACAGAAGAAATAGGAAGCAACTCAAGAGTTTAGACAGTTATCATTATAAGAAATGTCCTCACAAGAAATGTACAACATAAGATGATGATGCTGATAGCTGATATTTGACATATAAGTAACAAAATCTGTAGAGTATTCTCACTATAGAGATAAATATGTCACACTGTTTTTTGTTTGAACAACCAATCTTGCTAAGAAAGTATATATGTTCTCAACCAAGGAAAAGCAAAGGAGCAGGACAATAACATATCAGAAGAAATAATACAGGCCAAGAACAATAAAATCACAGCAGAATACATATACTGGTTGATTTGAAAATGTGCTTGTTGTTATTTCTGAGATTGCCAGAAGTCAAAAATAGTAACTAAAAGGCCCATTCAACCAAGGATCTGAAATGGAAATATTGAGGTAGTACCTTGGTCGCATCCCATATCATCACAGTTCTGTCAAAAGACGATGTTGCGAACACCATTGAGTTTGGTCTAAAACGGATATCTGTAATGACATCAGCATGACCTTCTCCAACATTAACATTAGAATTTTCCAAGTCCCAGACCACAACCTAAGCATAGAATACACTATGAGTTTGTTAACAAGAGATATTGACATAAGCCTTCACCATTTGACAAAAAAGAATCCTGTTTTAGTTTAATAAGACAAACCTTCCCATCATGTCCACCGGCAGCCAACAGCTTTCCTTGTGAATGAAAATGGCAAGATAAGAGCTTGCTCTGTGTTGCGTGAAGGCTATCAATCTCTTTAATAGAGATTCCTGCATAGCAATACGAAGCTACAACGCTTGATATTAAATCCCATAAGTAAATTACAGAAGAAAGACATGTGACACCATCTATTAGCCTCCATGAGCAAAGAGGTTCATGACAAAGTAAAATATCATATATTAACTAGATACCTTCATATATGTGCAACGAGACTCATAGCTTAGTCCCTAAAACACTAGTGACTATACTATAATACAGAGATAATAGCATTGCCCTTAATTCATGATGGTATGATGTATTGGTAGATAGATAATTTCCTTTCCTGTATCACTTCTCTCTTATGGACTCGTTAAGCTCGTTGTAACTTACCCTTCCAGTCAGCTAGAGTGTGTGCAGCAATACTTTTCTTCAATGCATAGAAACTTGCATCTACCTTGGATAAGTAGTTGTCTACACCGTCTTCCCCAACCTACAGCTCAAAAACATATGAAGTGAGCAAGCATGAAAATTGAGAAAGACTATACAGACATTTCATACTCATTCGCCCTAATTACTGTAAAGGTGACAAACACAAGAACAAACTAAGGACATTTAAATTCCCCAAAAAATATGAGATGTCAGCGCTATAACGAAACACCAGCAAATGAAGGACTTCAAGAAGTAAATGCACAAAAAGGGTATTACAGCTGCCAGAGAACTCTGAGGACGTTTTACTTTTTATACCACTTTGATTCAAAACACATGTAAAGAAATTTGTCGCCACATAGTGTGAGATGTACATGTTTGATGTCTCCCCCAGTTCTTGTACCGCTAAAATATTGCTAAAATTTGATAACATTTATAGTGAAATCAGTTACTTTACAGCCTTAATAATCTAAGAGTTACCTTATTTGAAGACTTCAGTCGCAACTGGTTCAATGACTCATGTGTTGTAGTTTTCCTCGGGTGGATTTCTCCTACATGAACTATTATTTGCTGGTCAACTGTTAAATTCTCAGGGATTATTTTATTTGTATCGTCGGGGATCTGTTCAATACCAAAAGAAAGACAAATAAACAAAGTGGTAAGGTAGGAAAAAAATCTTGATCACATCACTAAGATATGATAGTCTTTATTTTGCCCTTAAATCTTGATCACATCACTAAGATATAAAAAGTTTTTCTTATTTTATTTCTGCTACATAAGTTCCTCTTTTTCATTTTAGTTTTAAGTTATTGTTAATATTTTTACAACTGATAACCAGATGTACAATGTTTTACAGAGATTTCAAAGACCATTAAATGCTGAAAACCAATTTGTGGTCTATTTCAATGCCAAAATAATTACAATACACTAAAATCACTAGGATAGAAATGATTATTTGAGTATTCAACTTACTCCTGAATCCGCTCGAGGACAGAGCTGTTCCTTTTGAGTTGGTACTATTACACCGTGATGTATAACTTGATGGCTAATGACAGGGGGAGCTAAGCCATCCATTTTACTGATCTCAAGTAACTGTAAACTTGATGTCAAATCTCTTTGAGGAGATAAATTTGGTGCCACAAACTTGGTACTAATGGATGACAACAGATCTAAAATATTAGGGAACATAAGATCAGGACTATTAGATGCCACCATCGGAGAGGATCCTATCAAATGATGGGATGACATCATCGGGGGGGCTGACATCTCATTAGAGATGCTTGCTCCCATATGATCAGGAGCATCATGCGGATTTACAGAACCAATGTTAGGAACAATGTTCTGCACTGTCTGTGTAACCTAGGAATTTAAGAAGTCAAGCATTAAGTTAGCAATATTTCATATCAGTTAGAGATGAACATGGCATCGAAAATTTCCATAAGTAACACCTTATCAAAGGATTCGGCAGCAAGTAGAGCAACCTCAGGGAACCTAGAGCTGAATGCTTCATAAAATGCATTCCACCAATCTATCAAAAATCCTCCAGGACAATTGATATCTGAAACAAATCACAAAATTAAAAATCACGACTCCAAACCTTAGTATCACATTAACACGTCAATTCGACTCCATTATGCATATGTATCTAAAATACTGCGGGGCAATTAATCCAATTCTTTATGTGCGTGGAATTGCATTGCAGAAACATCCAACATTAGAAACTAATATGTACCACGTGAATTAAAGAGAATGTCCTCATCTTATTAGAAAAATTTCAAAAATATGATCGATAATCTACCATATGGTCAAATGTAAGAATTGCCAAACTAAGCATGAGAACATTACAAGCCTTCCATATAAAGGAAAACTATTATCAAAGCACGTCTTAACTAATCTGAAAAGTTCAGATTTTAACATTGAATAAAATAATATAACTCATTAAGAGTTACTTACCAACAAGATTTTGATTAGCGATAATTTCTCTGCGAAATACCTCACCAGTCTGATGGTAACCTCTCCTAACCATGAAATCAAGAATGCACAATTCAAGTCTGAAATATACAAACAAATTAAAAAAAAATGTGAAAAAACATTGTTAAACAAAGAAAAAAATCATCTACACCTAAAATCAATAGAAATGTAGACAAGCAATGATTTTTTTTTATATCAATAAACAAGCATAGATTATCAATAATTAAAAAAATATGTAAAACATAACCATAATAGTTTTTGTATAAAATAACTGGAGAACGGATAAAACTTACAACCGTCGAGCCTCCCAACTGCCCATGATCACAAAAAATGAAACGTAACTTAACTATAGAAAAGAAAAGGGAATGAAGGTTTGAGAAAGAACTGGAGAAGATAGAAGAAAAGAGTCTCAACAATCAAAATTCCACTTGGATTACAGACAGAAGAGTGCAAGAGAGAGAGAGAGAGATGGAAAAGAGAGTTGGCATTTATAACGTGTCAAGTAGCTTAAGCGAAGTAGCAAGTGACAGCGATGCAAAAGTGAAAGGAAAGTAAATATTTGGTTTAAAGAGAGACTAGATGCAAGTGCCCGTGCGGAGCACGGGTGTCCGGTGTGATAGGCATTGAGCATACTTCAGAAAACTTTTAGTCCATATTTAGTATCTATCTAGGATGAACTTCTTTCGCATGTAATAAGCGTAAACAAAGGCATCAAACTGACCTTTGAAAATGAAATTATCTATTATCAATAACTCAACTACCTAAGACATTTCAAATATTTATTTACATTCTAGTAACTTCAGAATTCATTCACATTGCGCTCAGAGAGAATTTCTTCGATGTTTCATTCCCCAATGCCAACGTCAAAATCACGGGTCCTCAAACAAAGTAGTAATTGGTTTCACATCCACTCTGGTGTAGCTATCTGATGTAAGCTTCTTCAATAGTACCACATAACCAGAGTAAGAAATTCACTCTACCTTTCTGATGTAACTTATTTTATTCAGGATATCCTTTGTAGAAAATTGAAGCTGAAAAAGAAATTCACTTAACCAGAGTTAAAGGCAAATGGAGATCATATTTACTGGGGTCTGAGTCATGTCTTGTCCTTGAGTGACGATGTACACAATATATGAGCCTTGATATACTGACTTAATTGCAAAGTCAGGTTATACAAACACTTGTCAATGAAAAGTAAACTGGTGACCATTTGGTCAAACATGAACATCAAATTAATATAATTCCTTTTGAAACCACCAATAGTGATGAATTTCACTACCTAATTTTGTAGTTTGTGATTTTCAGTAGTTAAACACTGGAGGGAATTAAAGTTTATCTTGTACGCCTATGCACACCAACATGTATAGGAATATTATTCCAAGAATATACAACTA
Organism: Petunia axillaris subsp. axillaris; assembly: GCA_029990575.1. NCBI lineage: Eukaryota > Viridiplantae > Streptophyta > Magnoliopsida > Solanales > Solanaceae > Petunia > Petunia axillaris. The sequence continues at coordinate 21,615,861 of JARKNS010000009.1, forward strand.
TAATTACTACATTTTAACATATCTTGTTAACACAAACTAATCACAGTTTTAGTTATATATAAACTCAGCAAGTAGAGAAGCATGTGGAATTGGCTCAAAATATAAAAAAGCACAAATATTCTAATAATGTATGGACTTCATTATCCCAAAAACTGACTCAGTCTTATCATCAAAATAATTCCTGAACACATAAAATGCATGTAACTGATTCAGTCTAGTCTAGAACTGGAAAACAAAACATAGCACAATACTTTAGCTTCTTCCTATTTGTTGCAGTAGAATTTGTCCTTTCTTTGCAGAATCAATAGCTGTAAGACTATTTATTCCACTTTGCTCTACCAGAAATTTATGGTTAAAATTATAAAGTTTTATTGAATTCCATAATAATATGTTCCAATTGTGTAGAAAGCATTGAATTAGCGAGAAACCAGTTTCGATGAAAAGACAAACCTAATTCAAGGATACTGGATGACCATCTGTGAATAGTGAGATAAAGCTCAAAGATATTCAAAAGCAAATAACTAAAATTTACAATCAAAGAACAACTTACCAGAGAGAAATGCACACGAAGTGGCTCAAAATAGAGTACAAAATCCCTGCTAACACGTGGAATCAGAGTATTATACATGTGTCTTTATGGGAGTGAACTAAAATAAAATATACTCCTAGTAAAGTAAAATGGTGGCATTTCTATATTAAAAAGAAGATTTTTTTCCTTTGTTTCCAATAAACTAGGCTATATTCTATAAGCCTCTTTTGCATATTTGAAAAAACTAAAGATTCATGTTGAGGCACAGTCTCTTTTTTACTCGGTAATCGATTTAGGAGCAGGAACGATCTTGAGATATTTACATTTCAACTATTTTATCCTTTTCAAACTATATTTTTTATTGTAAAGTACCATAAGCCAACTCTAAGAAGTAGTAGTAGTAGTTAAATGAATTGTTTGTCCAAGCACAAAACAATTTTACTGCAAACCCATGCACAAAAAGGTGTGACCATAAACGTTAGTGAACGTTCTTAAATTTTAGCAAATCCAACCTACTGTTTCACAATGGGACAATCACTCATTAATTATGTGCAAAAATCATTTTTGTTTCTAAGCAATTTTTGCATTGAATACCATCCAAGATGTTTAAAACCGATAATTTAAGTCCCTCAACAAGAAACAACCCCCAACCCCTATCCCTCTTTCTGGTATTTCTTTTTTAATTTAAGATACAACTGGACGTTTTGCATTATCATTGTAGTTTAATCTATTGTAACAAATTATCTGCAATTTATTTGGCTATTGGCTAAGCTTAATGTAGACTTCTTATTACTTATTATTATTTTTACCATCGATGTGTAAATTATAAAAAGAAAAACTGAGGGGAGTTATCACTTAATTTAGATACTAATTCTGAAATACATTATTATGTACAATTGTTAATAACATAAATTATAGGTATGATTTAATTTAGATATGATTTAATTGTTGCTAGTTGCTTATCATTTCCTAAAACCACAAAGTTTTCTATTTAATTTCGGAAACTTCTTAAAAGAAGAAAAAAATGAGTAGTTAATAAATAATATCAATAAGCTCATGGAATTGAGATTATACGACTCTTATTACATGATGTGACACCTAATAAAATTTGATAAGATGATATAACTTAGGCAAGAAATTAAATTATTGTTAACAACATACCATTTTTCTTTAAGTCGTGGATTGCCCATTACAAATCGCAATCCAACTTGTTCAAACTTCAAAATATGTGCTGGTCAATTTGACTAGAGTCAATGTGTCAATCATACGACTGCTAACCAACCATGTCCAATTCAATACTAACTTTCCAACAATACAATTGAGTCAGAGAAATTTTTCTATTATTTGGTTTATTTTATTTACTAGATTAAGTATGCTCGTGTTCAACACGGGCCCGATATACATAATGAATTTAAGGTGAATTAGATAATGTATTCTTGTATGTAAACTTCACGCATACATAATATATTAATTATGAATAATTGAAATTAAAAAACCAAATATAAAATGAATTTTGAAGTAAAACTTTTAGAAAAGTAAAGTATATCAAATAAGAATGAGTTAAAAAAAAAAGAAAAAAAAAGGATCATGATTAATCGCGTGACGGATAATTAATACCATACCATAATTAATAATTAATGATATGATGTATGAAAACATGTTGTTTCAAACTCCTCGTAGTATTTGGAGCAACATATGTTAGACTATATGGATCACCACAAAAGTATAGTCCTAAAATGATATAAACAGTTTATCACAAGAATATAATCTCATCGATATCAAGCTTAAAATCCTTAATTTTAAATATTTTCACCACTTTTATGTAACAGCATTAAACTCGGCATCAACTTTAAAACTATCTTGATAATAAGCTACATATGTTGATTAAAAAATTCTCTATTGATCGAAAATTTGGATGTGAATAATTTTAGTAAAAATAGCTAAAATAATTTGAAGAAACAGTCAATTTTGTGTTTTATATGAACATGGAACAATTTATTAGTAAGAACAACAACAGACCTAGTATAACATACAAGTGGAGTGTGGAATAACTTATAAGCATAAAGAAAGATTTTTATATCTATACACATAAATCAAAAATTGTACTATTATGTTTTAGATGTGAAGTATAGTAGGATAAAAATGAAGTTATTTTTTTGTCAAATTTATAAACATCTTATTATTTTTTTAACGAACTAAAAAAAAAAATATATGTTCACATAATAAAAATATTTATTATAAATTAACAGTATTGCTCAAGTACTTCTAATATAAACCCATCTTAATTGATATTTGTTACACTATCTTATTAATTTGGTTACAAAACAAAATTATTCATATCCATTTCAAACTTTTGTACTACTACTGTGTGCTATTCAATTTAGTTTTATTTCAAAATTGTTGACTAATTGGTATTAAGGTATAAAGTATGTTTAAAATTTATTAGTTGAATGATAAATTATATTATTGCTCACTAAATAATCATAAAGAAACAAAGTAAGATGGCATACCTGATATTTTTATAAGTAACCATTGTTGTGTAATTAGGCTTGTGTATGTATTCATTTTAAAAAGTTACGTGTAGACATGCTTCGTGTCATAGGTTTCTTTGCGATATGAAATTTGTTAAGTTAGTGGGCCATGGGGTAGAGTAGAATATGAAGTTACGAACTGAGCAGAAAAAGAGCAAGATGTTTCTGACGTGAGAACTTAAGAGAAATTACAGAACTGTTATTGGAGTCAAATTTACCAAAATACCCCAGGAGGAAACACTTCACTCTAATATAGTATTAACTAGGTGGGGTGGTGCCCGTGCAAGCACGTGCCCAATATGGGGCGATAAATTTTTTTCTAGATGATGATTATATTTGTTTGATCCTAAATAGGAATGCGTATATCGAAAATTAGGATAAACGGTTAGAAAATAGTCAAGCGCTTTTTGTTAAATTAATGTTAGTGGAGTATTATTCTTATATACTCCTATAATATTTTTTCTTCTATTCTCCGTTTATTGCAATGTTATTTCATTACTTTGATTATCTTTACTTTTTATGTTAGTCTTTTTTCCTTTATCATGCTATTTTCATCTTATTTTTTCAAACGTGTTTTCAAAAATATTTTCTTTAGCCAATCGTCTACCGAAAACAGCCTCTCCACCTTGGGGGGAGGGATAAAATTTGCTTACATCTCGTCCTTCCCAGACCTCACTTGTGAGATAACACTGCGTATGTTGTTGTTGATTGTCATGTTTATGTAGCAATTTTTTTGGTCCATTTAACAAAAAAAGTTTTCTAAAATTTATCCAATTTAGTATTGGACATTTTTTCATTTTTAAATCGGGGACAAGAAAAGAATCTATATTTTCTTGCAAAACAGGTACTACTAATACTGGCTATTTAAAAAAATCAGCACTTTTAACGTGGATATTCTCCAGTATGTTGCAAAGATAGGCTATTCATTAATTAACATCTTAGAAAGTGGCTATGGGTCAAATCTTTACAGGCTATATCTTAGTTAAGATCCAAAAGAGTGGCTACGGGTCAAATTCTTAGTCGGATCCCGTAACCGGAGGCAGCTCTCTGTTCACGCTTATATATTAGTACTAATATATGCTTCAGTTAGCGAATTGAGTAACTATTTGTCCAAAATATAGGGTAAGAATAAACTCTGGGATACAACTCAGCCCATTTAAGCCCAATGTGTTTTAAAGAAAAAAATTTCACCACGTGTACCCCATTATCCATGGTTATGTATCTTTGTCCCTACTAAGAAATGTTTTAGCAAAATGGCCTTCTACCCATTTTTTAATGTATGAAAAGACTATTTTGTCCCTAACCAATATAAGCCCTAATTCTAATGATCAACCATCTCTTTTTTGCTCTCTCTCTCTCTCTCTCTCTCTCTCTCTCTCTCTCTCTCTCTCTCTCTCTCTCTATCGAATTAGGGTTCTACGCCTTGGTTAGTTTCCTTCTCCTTTTTTTTTTGTTTTTTTTTTGTTTAGTTCTCTGCGAATTTGATATTTCCCTTTGTTAATGTTCATTGTTAATCCAATTTTTAATTCCGTCTATATTTAAATTTTATTGTTAATTCGTAATGTTTATTCAATTTGTTATATGAAATTATTTTAGTTAGGTAGTTAATATAATTTTTAGCAAAGTATTGCCATTGTTCTATATTTTTCTTTTACTGCAGATAGTGTTGCCCATAGGGCAACGGTTGACATAAGATTCAAGCATAAGTTCCATTGGTTCTTGCTTTTTTTTTTTTTTTTTTTTTCAAAAACTGTTGCCAACAATTGACATCATAACATCAAGCATGTGTTGTGTTTTGTATGAAAAGTGCTGCTTTTCAGTTTGTATTTTTGCAATTTTTTCTTCCTTGAATCATTAAATTTTAGTGTTAATTGATAATGTTTGTTATATTGTAGAATGTGTTATATGAAATACATTAATTATGTAGTTAATATAAATTTTTAGCAAAATGTTAGTGTTGCATTTTATTTTCTTTTTGCTGTAGAAACTGTTGCCCACAAGGCAATATCTGAGATTATATTCAAGCATAAGTTCTGTTCGTTACCGTATTTTTATTTTTCTATTGTTGTTGAAACTGTTGCCCACATGACAATAGTTGACATAACATTCAAGCATAAGTTCTATTTGTAGAGAAAATGTTGTCTGTCAGGCTATGCGCTTAATGTTTAGTACTAGGTATTCTCTTTTTAGTTTTCTTTCTTTTTGTGATGTTGACATTACAGTTGTTGATTGTAGAGAAAAATTTGTTACCCATTAAGATTGAGTTAATTATGGTGTGACATTGCATTTGTTGATTCAGTTTATATTGTTTTGTTTTATTTTTTGCATTCATCCTTCCGTTAAATTTTTTGCAGGTATGATTGTGGTGCTTAGGTGTTTAAATTTGTTGATTCAATAATGCATGGCACATATATTTCCAAGATAAAGTGTACGCAGTTGAAAGATTATCATTTTGATTTGGCTGCTAATCTGTGGAGTCATGCAAGGTCCAAGTCAAATGGTTGATATATATATAACACTCCTCTAGAGAAGATAGGTGATGATTACCAAGACCATAATTCTCTTCTTTGTGAAGGAGTACTTGGAAAACCTTTCTCTGTTGTATAAAAGTAATGAGGATAACTGAATTTTTAATGTGAATGGTTGTGTTTTAGTTTATACGACTGAATGGTTTGTATGTAACAAATGTTTATATTTTTAGCAATGTGAATTACTTGGGATTTATAGAGTTTGATTGTATTTAGTGTTGAATATACATTTTCTTGTAAGCGCCTTATATGCATTGTGGCTTGTTTTTTAATGTGTGTTTGTATTTTATAAGCTTATGTTTTATGAGGGCAATAAATCAATGCAAGTGGCCCGTGGAATTTGGTAAGAGGTAAGGGGTGAAGTGATGCCTATGCAGCATCATTTCAAGTGTATTAGCTTTAGAAATTTGGGTAAGGGTGGAGGCAAAGTGTTGCATGTTAAAGGCTCTGGTTTGTGAGGGGGTGTAGGCCATGTGCTGCCTGTCAGGCATCAACTTAAGGCATTTGACTGTGAGGTTTTGGTAAGGCTTTGCAGGCAACTGTTGCCTATTTTTCCAACACTTGCATCTAAAAAAAATGGTAGAGAGGATTAATGAAGAAATGAAGCTAAGACATATTGAATGCGTAGCTTGTGTTTTAGTGTTTGTTTGTATATTTTAAGCTTATCACAGCCTATGTAGCATTTCGATGAAATTGGAGATTGGGGAAATTTGGTGAGTGGTGGGGGTCAAGTGCTGTGTAGACAGCATTTCAAAGGTATTTGCTCGGGGAATTTGTTAAGAGGGTGGAGGCTAAGGGTTACCTAGGCAGCAACTTAATTGAATTGGCTAGAGGAATTTGGTGATGAGAATAGGCTGAGTGCTGCCTGAGCAGCTACTCAATGCAATTGCATGTGAAGATTTGGTAAGAATTGGCAGGCAGTTGTTGCCTATTTACCAACACTTGCAGGCAAACACAATGATTGATGGGTTAATGGTGAAATAAACGAAGACATATTGAATCAAAATATAATAAGACAAAAGAAAACAGTGTTCTTTAAAATGCCCTTCAAAATATATAAAAAATATAATATTAAAAATATAATGACATGACAAAATAGCACTAATTTGCTGAAGTCGGTGGAGTAGATTCATCGATGATATTTGGTTCATAATTGTCGTTTATATGTCTTGTAAACATCATCTCTCTGATTTGTTTGAGTACTTTAATGGATATTGTGATTCAAACTCCAATATTCTGCATCTAATTTTTCATTTCGTCATTCAGACTTGCTACGTCGCTCTTCAAAATAGTGCTCCGTGTTCCATTGCAAGCAATGTATATACATTTTGTTGCCATCTAAATTATGCACGTAATGAAACAGTTACACGAGTTTAGATTTTGTTGAATAGATTAACAAGATAGACACAAAACATTCAATTTTTACTTTGTTTAGTGTTGTGCGTAGGCAGTAGAGGTCGAATGGCAACAAGTTGTAGAAACTTGTCTACACTTTTTTACTTAAAGTGATGGCCTTCAGCTACAACTTGTAGGCAAATTTAGTACAAAAGTTATAGCAAGTGAACAGAAAGATTTTGCAAAACAACTAAAGTGTTGCCTGTTAGGCATCACATGTAGAGATTTCTCTACATGTTGTTTTGCACCAAACTTCTAAGTGCTGTCGATAAGGCAATACTTAAAAGGCACCAGTTCAAGCGATAAAAAAAGTGTTGCCTAATAGAGCTTCTCTACTTGCTGTTTTGAACCAGACCTCTAAGTGCTGCCCACAGGCAACACATACAACTCACCACTTCATGAGATAAAAAGTACTGCTTATTAGGCAGCACATATAGAGTTGATCTACAAGTAATTATTTGCACCGCAGCTGCAAGTATTGTCCACAAGGCAGTGAGTGCATTGCAAACAAATGCCCATGAATAAGAGTTTAAAAAGTGTTTCCTGTTATTAATAATTTACAGAGATCATCTACAAGTTATTTCAAGTTAATTTAGGGCAAAGCAATGTAGTTTCAACTAAATAAGAGTAATCGCAATTTATATTCGTAAATTTTTCAACAAATACTTATTGAATTGTCACGCGTTCTCAGCTTGTTGTTCAGTGAGTGCCACTAGTTCTTCGTGTTGGTCAAGAAGTTCAATCAAATTCCCTTGTTGTTGGTGGAACGCACCGCTATCCTCTGCTTCATTAACAGGTAATGGGCATGTGTTACTGGTACTGCTACTTTTTGAGGACGTGTCGTTTCTTCTAGTGAGATCTACTACGAAACGGGACTCGCTGAAATGTTGATCATTGCTTAGCAGATACAAGCAAGTGTTCAGTTCTTGATCATTCGTCACTATCATTCCTTTGCTTGTATCCAGATTAGTGTCGAATCATATTTTTTGCTTCGGTATCATCAAGGCTACAGTTCAGAGCACTAAAGATGTCCCTGTGAAGCGATGGAAGGTAACACCATCTGTGACGAGGATTAGTTTCATCTCATGATCCAGATACTTGTTGTTTTCACTCCATGTTCTATTATAAGCAATGTATATGCATTTTGTTACCATCTAAATTCTGCATGCATTGAAATGGTTACACGAGTTTAGACTTTGTTGAATAGATTAACGAGATATATAGACGTTGGAGGTTCACTGTAACAAGTAGACACAAAGTAAAGTGCTGCCTGTTGTGCATCACATGTAGAGATCCCTATACATTTTTGTTTTGCACCAAACCTTCAAGTATTGCCAATAAGGCAACACTTGAAAAGGCACATGCTATGCGTTCAAAACTGTTGCCTATTAGACGGCACATGTTGAGCTACTCTATATTTGAACCAGAGCTACTCTACATGTAGTGTGGCCCTGTGGGTAACACTTACGAGGCACCACTTCAGGCGATGAAAAGTGCTGCATATTAGGCAGCACATGTAGAGTTTATCTAGCAGCAATTATTTACAGTTCAACTGCAAGTGCTGCCCATAAGGCAGCGAGTGCATTACAAACACATTCATTCGCAACAGATCTTAAAAAGCATTTTCTGTTAGTACCAATTAGCATACATCATCTACAAGTTATTTCAAGTTAATTTAGGCAAAGCAATGCAGTTGCGACTAAATAAGAGTAATCGCAATTTCTATTCGTAAATTCTGCAGCAAATACAGATTCAAAGTAATATAATTTTTTTTTGTTGCAACTGAAAATCAATGTGACATTAATTGCTGGTTATCTAGCAGTAGTTTTCAATCATTATCATCAAAATTCACAAATCGCTTTAGCTAATCTGTGATTATACAAAAACTAAACAAATTCTACAAATTTAAGATGAAATTATGCAAAATTTAATTGAAAAACTACGTAAAATTAATGAAATATTGAAGAAACTTACTTTTGAATCTTCTTTTTTCCGAAAATTTGAGTTCTTAGGTTAATCAGTTGGAAGAGTAAAGGGACGGAAAGTCTGGAAATAAGTTGCAGAGTAAATGGAGGGAAGATCCGGTTTATATCCTCTGTTTATATACTCCCTCCGTTCCAAAATGATTGTCACAGTTCGGATTTTGAGAGTCAAACGGGTTCATTTTGACCGTGAATTTAAACATATAATCTTTAAGTTTTTTGTAACGATGTTTATATTTTTAGAAACTACATAAAAAGTACTATAAGTCACAATAATTAATAATTTAAAATATTTAAAAGACATATAAAAATATTACGGTCAAAGTTAAACTCGTTTGACTCTCGAAATTCAAACTATGACAACCATTTTGGAACGGAGGGAGTAATTTGTTCAGGGGTAATTTAGTCCAAAAAAATTCATTTAACTTAGAGAAGGTCATTCTTGCTAAACCACTCTTAATGGGGTCAATTATGCAAACCATTGCCTTAAGTGTCATAGTTTTGTCATTCTCCCGTTTTAAAGACCAACTTGAGGCATAACAATATTCACAAACATTTATATGGCAGTAGACTAACTCGTCCAAGACCAAATTGGAAAAGGTACGTAAGAGAGAATCTGGATTAGCTCCGGTAGATGTAGCGGCAGTAAGTATCAGTAGTGCTTAGGGATTCAACACGTGCTATTTTATACTTTTAAAGTTGAATTTCATTTTATTTTATATTTTATTTATATTATATTAAATGTAATTATGAAATGGCAAGAATGAGCTAATTTGTCACGGTTTTTCATGGGAAACAACCCTCTTTTCAACATTTTGAACGTAATTCTCGTTCTAAGGACCAAATTAAATTATTTTTTTTCTAATTTTTATATTATTTATTTTCTTATTTTAAAAAGAGTACTGATATTCTAATACATTCTTTCAATACTATCACAACATTTGTTAATCACCAATAATAGTTATTACTTTAATTATTGCATCAGATAAATATTCATTACTGACAACATTGTGTTTGGGTGAGTTAATGCGGTTCACCTTTAGGTTTTATATTGACTTTTTATTTATAAAAATATGTCTTTCTTATTTACATGTATGTTGATTCCATACAAATAATGGTTAATTTAATATTAACAAATAATTTAGACTAGTAGATGTTTCTCGTTTTGTCAATGGCAAAACCATTGATTGAGTTTCGTCAATCTTCCTACTGATTGAATAAAAAAGATACAAAGGAGATAAATCTGTGTGTTGGCCAAGTCAAAGGCAGAAGCAGATGGGTGAGTTTGTTCCCGTGCCAATTATTTTTAATACAAATAAATAAAATACAAATAAAATGGAATACTTTTAGAAGTACAAAATGCAACTACTGATACTTACTGCTGCTACTTTTAATGGAGCCAATCCAAATCCTGTTGTGCTTGATAAATATTACAGTACCATTTATGAGTAAAGACGACTAACTTGTCAAATTCAAAAGGACATATACTTAAGTCATGTCTTATTAACTATTGTGAGATTAAAAAAATAATAGGATAACGCATTGTAAAATAATCAACATATGAAAATCATAGGAAATACATTTGACATCGAAAACTTAGCAATAATATTGCAACAACATCTTAAATTGTTCATAATATACAACCCAAAATGCTAAAGCAACCGTAGAACTAAACACTTAAAAACTAATCTACTTAAACTTCAAAGTGCATGATGAGAATTGTGGAGCAGTCTTTAGCGCGCTCACAGTTAATGAATAGGGAGTAATTGGCAAAAGACAATTTCCATCATCCAATGTATGTTTAAAGCAAAGTTACCACGCCTAACACAATCCATCAGAGTCTCGTGCATTGGAATGGCTATATTTTATTTTTCTTCGCTGGAGATGGATTTATGCACATGAAAGTAATTAAGTGTTTATCTTGTCAAGAAAAAGCTAGATTTCTTTCAGACTTATTTAAATCGTGAGAAATTAGCTAAATTTCTTTCTGACTTATATAAACCGTGAAAAATTAACCTTTCTCCCTTCTAAAACTTGAATCTTAACCCGAATATAGTTAATTTGAATCTTAACTAGAATATGTCAATTTTATCATAAATTTACATATATGCATACTTTTTTTTTCTAATTTTGTATGTTTTATACTATCCAAAATTAAAAAGCAATGCTATATAATCAAAATGACCAAAATGGAGTTATTATCGACCATTTTTTTTTGTGAAGTAGGGGTATTCCCGACACTTCACCATTTTTTTCTTACTTACCTACCCCTTTTCAAAATTCTAGTTCACTTTAAATTCAAATTTTATATTTTCTATGCATGTATATTTTAAAAAAATTATATGTATAGTATAAATAATAATATAATATTGAACCCATACCCCCTCCCTTACATGTATGTCTATCGTATATCGTATTTTCTATTTTCTCTATTCTTATTCTTCTTGTTCCAATTTTCCATTTCTCTTATCGTGCTACATCAATTTTGGTGTCAGAGCCTTTATCGATTCTGACTCCAAAGAACTCTATTCTTCTATCATTCTTGAAGATTTGTTATTGGCAATGAAGAAAACTACCTCTCGTATGGTCCAAAAACTAAATAACATCCAGAACAAGTGGTCTCAGACTCTGCACGATCCAAGACATTGTCTGAAGCTCCAACATTTCGAATGTGGTTGGATTTTTAGAAGATTAGTAAAAAGCATAGGAGGTTTGCGATGTTCAAGTGTTTGACGAAATGTCGGAATATTCTGTAGCGACACAAGTTATTATATTCAAAGAAGTTCATGTTCTTCTTTTAAGATTTTCACTAATATTCATTCAAATGATACAATTCTTATTTCTACGATAAACTCTGATTTCGAAAGGAACCATTAGTGGAGGAAAATGTGGATGTGGGATTTGAAGGTTCACACAGTGACCTTATTCAGCGGAAGAATCAGTTATCACGTGTTGTTACGTGGATGTGGGATTTTAAGTTTTATTTTTATCTCTGTTTTTGGGTTCTTTCAATTTTCTTATAAAATAGCCAAATACAAATTGAAAAATCAAAATCTGTAAAACTTTCATCAGAAACAAAATTTTACTTACAGAGCATAATACTTTGTTCGATGTCATTAGTATATTTTTAGCCATGTATAGGAAATCATGGTATTGTTATTCCATCTTGGAGATGGTATAGTTTAGTACATGAACTGGGGTATTAGTTATACTAAATTGAGTATACTTGAATTGGGATATTGTTAAATTTTTTAATATTTAAACATATTTAATTAAAAAATTATTTGTTAAATTGACGAACTGTGACACGGGAGACAAAACTTTGACTGAATTAATTGAGTAAGCTATATTATTAGAATGGCTAAACTTTGACTGTTCCCAACATGGCGAGAAGAATTACAAACAAATATCCACGCCCAATGTGGACAAATTACAGAGTTATTGGCGGCCATTTGGGATGGGTGCGATCAGTTGCAGTGGACTCTAGTAATACATGGTTCTGCACAGGATCAACATATGGCCCATCTGATATGGGACTTGTATTGGATAAAAGTTGACTAGATTTGGAAAGGTGACACATGTCTTCCACGTGGCACGGGCAGACATTTCATCGGACAGACATCCGACAGACATCCAACGGACAGACATTCATCACGAGCAGACCTAAAGGAGTTATGAAACACTTCAACAGTCAACACGGTCTAAATGAGCAGTTATTAACATGATCATCCACGATCAATCTATTAATGGTCATTAAGGCAATCATTACAACCCAGCGGTTATGACTCCAACGGATATGTGACCAACAGTTACTTATCCAAACGGATCCACGCCCAGCGGTTACAAAACCCCAACGGGTGCCTACCAGGAAATATAAATAGTATTCGCCTTAATCGATTGTACAACAACTTTTACTTCCTGTCTACACTATCAATAAGAATACTCTCTCACTCTTGCTCAGATACTCTCTTTGTTCTTATTTTGGTTACTACTTTAGTTCCTTGATCTTCTGAAGTGCGACTGATATCGAAGAACTCTCTCTGGAGCGATACGATACGATACGATACGGTTACTTCTCCTTATTTTCATTTGTGCATTACTTTTATTAGTTCATATTTGCATATCGTTCTCGTATTATCATCATCTCAGCTCACCGTATAAACTCTTAATCTCAACTATTGATCGTGACTCCGCAAATACAAATTTAATTGTTAATTGGCCTAAAATCGGATCTAGGTTAAACAGGACTATCAAGATATGGGATTTAGTAAGTGGTAGGCTAAAGCTCATGATAACAGGACACAAATGGCAAATAAGAGGCCTCGTTGTTAGCAATAGAAACACATATGTGTTCCCGGTTAGCGATGACAACCAAGTTAAATGCTGGAATCTCGAACAAAATAAGATAATTCGCTCCTACCATGTGTATTGGGTAAAAAATTGCTCGCGTATGTGGTACTTTGGTGTCACGATGCAGAGTTGATCGAACGGATGATTGCTAGTCATGGCCAACTAAATTACCGGACCAAATAACCGAAGATGGAGTTCGAGATGCACTTCGGTGAAACAACACCTCACTCAACCCACAAGTTTAGGTTAGCGAGGTTAGTGGCTTAGACCTCAGTGGATTGCCTTGGCCCCAGCAGAGCAACACCCCACTACTTCAACCCACTAACCCCACGACCTTAGTATGTGGAGTGATGGTGATTAGTGGGAATAATGGAGTAAATGGCTAGTGGCATTGTACCTCTGCAAAGATTACTTCTCCATTGTGCTAACGTATTCAGAAATACATTCAGAAACTCTACCCAAATTTATATTCAATCTTATATATTGAAATCTCGTTAATTTGTTTGCATTTTCGCCTTTTATTGCTTTTATTTCGAATTTGATACTCAGATTTCTGGTATTCACGATCCAAATTCGATTTGTAGCCTAAAATCAGCTTAGGCCGATACAAATTGGCACCATCTGTGGGGATACAAATTATTCCAAAGTTACAAATTATTCCAAAGTTGAACATTCTTTTCATTCGAAATCTTGTTTTGACTTGCAAAAATAGTTAACAGTGATGGAAATTTCGTTGAACCCCAGTCAACTCCCGACGGACAGACTGGTGTTCATGCGAATCCAAAACTCAATGCACCTATAATACCACCAGTAGTGGATCCTTCCTCTTCGGGGTCCAATGATGCTTTCTAGGCTTCCGTCATCCAAACTCTGAAAGCTCTTCAAGCACGACAAGCCGAGCAGATAATAATTAACTCTGAATTTCGTGCCTCGTTGGAGGCAAGGAATAATTCTACTCCAAATGGAACTCAACCCGTGGCTCCAAGGGGATGCATCCCGACTTTCATTCCTACGGGCGCGACAACAGGGGGACCTCCTAATGGAGCCACATCTGGGGGTTCAGGCACAATGCCAGGTACAATGTCATACTTCGGAACGGTTCCCAATGTGTATGAAACTAGCTCTTTGGTGTATGTTGAAAAATTGAGAAGAGAAATTGAGGCCCGAGTCGAAGATCGAGTGGAGAAACGGCTCGAAAGCGTCCCTGGAGTGAGGAATACCCAAAATATACTCGATATAGAAAAGCACAGGCAATTGCCCTACAAGCCTGAGGCCGTTCCAGCGCCAATCCCCAAAACTTTCAAAATTCAGTTTTTGAAAAAATATGATGAAACAGCCGACCCCGTTGAACATGTGACTGAGTTCATGTCGATGGTCTTGGGGAATGATTTGGCAGAAATAGAGAAGGAGTCAATGTTCTTGAAGAAGTTTAGTGAATCTTTGGAGAAAAGAGCACTACGTTGGTATATGCGTCTGCCCGTGGGGTCTATCTATAATTTAGATGAATTGGCTGATGCATTCATCAAAGCTCACACTGGAGAATAAAAGATCCTCCAAAAGAAGGAGGACATTTTCGAAGTTAAGCAACGGCCCGGAGGTCCATCAAAGAATTCCTCGAACGTTTTCACGCCGAACGGATGGAGTTACCTGCTATGGATGACACTTTGGTCATCATGGCATTTGAAAAGAACATCAATGTTCGTAACTCCGAGGCTGTCGCCGAATTGAGGAATGAGCTCCAACAATACCAAACCCTGACGTGGGATGACTTGCATAATAGAGCATATACCAAAATAAGATTGGAAGAAGCTGAATGGAAAGTTGCTGATGAAAGTTCAAATTATAGAAATCGCCCTGAATCCTCATATCGTACCGAGGCGCCCCGAGGAAATTCAAATGGTAGATATGAACCGTACACTTCGCCAAAGCAGCATGTTAGCCAAAGGCTTGAAAATCTTCACGTGAGCCAACAGCTCGATGGGAAAGTCTATTCCAGCACAAATCAAAGGAACACCTCGGGCCCAACTCTGGTTTCCAAAAATTAAGAGTTACCTCGGATCCCAGATTATAATTTTGACGTATCAACTTCGGAGTTTGCCAATGTCGTGAAGGGGACAGGTGGAGTAAGGGCACCAAAGGATATGTGGACCCCCGCAGATAAGAGAGACCAAAACCTGCGTTGTGAGTTTCACGCGGACTACGATCATCAAACCAAGGATTGTAAAGCTCTGCATCGAGGTGGCGCATTTATTGAAGAAGGGTTTGTTGGCGGAATTTCTCACGGACAAGGGAAAGAAAAATTATGCGAAGAACCGAGATGATGGTCAACGATTAAGGGGTCACCCCTTGAAAGAGTTGTGAATGTAATCACTTGGGGATCAGAAGTGAATGGTGTGAACTTCGCAGCTGTCAAGAAGTTTGCAAAATTGTCAATAATAATGTAGAAGAGGACCCGAGTTGGAGGATCGGGGAAAGAGATAGTGTTCGATGATGATGACTCTGATGAGATGATGTTTTCCCATCACGATGCCTTGGTCATCATGCTGAGGATCATCGACTCAGACATCAAACGGGTGTTGATCTACCCCGGTAGCTCTGTCAACATAATTAGCTGCGGGGCTGTCAAGAAAATATGGTTGAAGGGCGAGGTTATCCTAAAAGCAACCATATTGACTGGTTTTAACAACTCAAACGAAAAAACGTTGGGCAAAATTACGCCAAACACATATGCCGAGGGGGTTGATAAGTGTTGAGACCCAATTTTGTCCCTCCTATTTCATAATTGGCTGTATTTAGCTCAAAAATGCATATTAAAATTTTTCTAACAAAATTGCATTAGATGACATAGATTTACGTGTGTAATCCCTTATCCTTAATCCCATATTTATATAATATTTATTTAATTGAGAATATATTATATAATTACATCATTTAGGTCGTTTTCAAAAACGCTTGCACGATTTTGTAACCATTTGTACTATTAGTACGCTTACGTACCTGCTTGTAATTATTTATACCTGATTAATATTATTTTAACTCATTTAAAATTATGACTTTTATAAATAGTATTTTACCAAGTCATTTTTATTACTCACTATATTTTTCTAATTATTTTTATCCATTTATTAGCATTTTTTTTAGTTAAGTAGTAGTCAATTGACTCCCAATATACAATACTTTTATACAAATACACAAATATATACACTCACACATATATATACACACACTCAGCCTCACCCGTATGACGTGGCGCAATCTCGTCCGTTCAGGGCCCTCAATCTGACGGATCTTATTAAACCAATCCTTTTAAGTATATACACTCACCTTCACTTTAGAACCCTACTCCTATTTACCCCAAAATTTCCGCCGCCCTATACTCCCTCTCCTCTCTCTCCCCCTTCGCCATCTCCTCAGTCTCGATACTACCACCTCTCCGCCATGAACGCCGGCGATTCCTCTTCTCTCTCTCCTATCTCCACTCACGCAAAATCAGAGCAAATCAACCTCTCTCTCTCTCCTAGTCTCATGAAGCCGAAAAGGAAAAAGAACATTTAAACAAGAATCTCGCAAATCTTCACCATACAAGGTGGAATCCAGGTAAATCCGGCATATACAAGGCATGAATTGAGAATCAAATCCGAATTCTAGCTAAACGGACAAAGTATAACAAAAACGGGTCGAGATCCGACCCGATCCGACTTCAAACGGGTAATGTCTTCCTTGATTTGTTTAATTTTCTGCTTGAGCTATGAAATTCCATGACTGCTCATGTATGTTCCGAATTTTGTTCCATGTTCATATGCTCGGTTAATCAATTAAAAATTACTCTAATTATGTCGTTTAGTTAAAGGTTAATTTCTTGCTGTAATGATCTGAAATCGAACGTGTCGATATACGCACATTTGGGTGTTTACATAGAAAAGAAGGCAGTTTTCTTTAGTGATTTTTTTAATTTGCGAGTCATGTAGCGTCTAACCGTTTGGAGATTGATATTGACTGTGTTTAAATCCGAGATTTTGATGTTACGACTTTACACCTATTGGAACCAATCTTTGGAAGGATCTGTGCATGTACGATTAGCTCTCTTTTAGTGAAAGGGAAGATATCCTTTAATGCGGTTATATGGAATTGAATTTGACAGGCTATATTTTCTATCATATAGAAGCCCTCACAATATTTTCTTCCAAAATTGATACATTATGTTCTTGGATGATTGATATTGGAATGCATATAAGCACACTGGTATTTTAGGAAACTTACTTGACTATGCACGATTCCCTCCCTGATTTCTGGATTTAGTGTAAAAGGAAGTATCTTCTCTAATTGAATCTTAGCCAATCTGAAGTGTATAAATACATTGTATATGTGTGCACAATATTTTGATTTTTTGGGAAAGAGAATGATTGAGTTATTTTTAGAAGGATTGCATACTGTTATATCTCTCTCACTCAAAGTAGATTGACAAATTGCATACTGATTTTTCTTTCCTTGTACAATGAAATCTTGAAATTTGAACAACTCTTCCTTGCACTATATAAACTAGACTCCCTCCTTCACTTTTTATTCAGACATACCTCTGAACCTCCTCTCGAAAAACACAGAAGCTCTTCTCTGCTATTTCTTCTTTTACTTTATTGGCTACAAGCCAAAACAAAGTAAGGACACCTTTCTTTTCTTTTGTTCATCGCCTTACTACTACTCGCTGTTTCATTCCATTTCTACTACTCATACTAAGGTAAAATTTAAATGAAATGGCTGATTGTTAGAACATTGTCGTAATGACATTGTTTTTGTATCCTAAATCTGCCCCTTTATAAGTATGAACTGTCATGACTTGCTTGGGCCCTCTGTCTGGCCAAGAACTAAATGAACTGTCATGACTTGCTTGGGTCCTCTGTCTGGCCAAGAACTAACCCCTTGTGCAGGTCTTGTTTAATACTGGATAGTTTAAAAGCTATACCATACTTGAGATTTTAATTGCAGGGAATTAATGCTCAAATTCAAAGTGTATAGGCTTGAAGATGATGATGCTTTGGCTGAAGGATAACAAATCCTTTAAAGTCTGGAGTACTATTGATAAGATTGAACTAGGCAGTTCATCTATGTGTAAACAGGGCACTATTTCCATCTCTCTTTTATGTTTATACATGTATCTTCCCCTAGACTTTATTATGTATTCATTAGGTTTCTGCTTGAAATGTATTGCTAAGATAGGTGCATGAGTAAAACTCGCTCTAAAGGCAATAGAAAATGGATAAACAGTGGCCACTTCCTACCCCCTCTTTATTTCTTTTGGATGTAGTGAAAATAGAACTTGAAACAGGTCCATATGTGTAATGCTTAGAATCTGAAATTGACAACTGAACTAGTTTATGCAGAATTGTAAAATCTGAAATTTATGTAAAGCAGGGCAGGTTTAAAGCCAATTTATAAGAGGGATATAATCTGAATTTTTCCAGAATAGGGGCTATTTTTGCAATTCTGTCTCAATTGAGGCCCATTTCTGCAAAGTTATAAAAACTGGCCAATTTTAATCTCAAGGCCTGAATTTCCGAGAGCATGACGAGAAAAATTGATTTTATAAAAGCTAATCATCCTCTTTACACTAATTAATACTCCCTCCGTTCCACTTTAGATGAACTCATTTGACTTTGCACGGAGTTTAATAAGGAGAGAAGACTTTTAAAACTTGTGATCTAAAATAAGTTTTAGGTATTTGTGTAGCTACAAATCATCTAGGGATGAGTAAAAGTGAATATTTCTTTCCAAATTTAGAAAGATGTCATTCTTTTTGAAACAGACTAAAAAGGAAATAGGTTTATCCTTTTTGAAACGGAGGGAGTAGTGTATAAGGGGAAGTATAAACTTTTAGGGTCGAGCCAATACACTAAATAAGAACAAGGGCTATTATTTGCAAAATGATCACCAACACTGGGGGTAACACGAGCTGCCTGCATATTTCTTTTTAAATATATATTTTCTTAAATATAATTATGCACATTTGTTTGTCTGCATTGGGTTTTACAATAAAATATTTTATTCTTATTTTGGCAAAGTTAAAAACGTTTTCTTACTTATATGTATAATATATATTTATATATATAATTTTTAATAAATTCGACCCCAAAATGAGAAAAACCACTTGAAATTAGTGTTTGACAATTAATGTCAAATTATTATTTCAAAGGTAGCTACATTTCTTAAATACAATAATTTTATTTATCCCTATGTTTTAGTTGAGTTATAGGAAATTCAAAGTGTTTAATTTTCTTACTGTTTTAAATGTTTTTTTTCAGAAACAAATTCATTTCCGATTTGCAGAAGAAGATTAAATTCTGAGTCATTATTTCATTTTTTTAGCCTCCAGAAAACTAAAATATGAAATTAGGGCCAAAATTGCGACTAGACAGTAGTTGCAGGCCGTTTGCACAAATCTTCATACAAGTTAAATCTCTCTGCTTGTAATGGTTTGCTACCGTAAGCCCGTTCTTTATTGGACTTGCGCAAATGTCGTCTTTAGTTCTTTGTCTTGATCTTTTAGTTTAATTTTCGATGGTTTAGATAAGCCTTCAATTTAGTTTGTGCTTCGTCATGGCCTTAGTTAAGAATTATTTCGAATACCTCGCGCATTTAAAACTTATTTGCATGATTGATCTATAATCCTAAAAAATATAAATCCGGTCGGGAACCACCTTTCGTGGGACTCGAGAAGTGCCTAACACCTTCTTCCCGAGTCACAAGGACTTCTCACCCATAGAATCTCTTAGAAAATACTTATCCTGAGTTGATTTAGACACTTAGACGATTTAGGTGACCTACTACGCTTTTGTACAAATTTATTAGGTGGCGACTCCAAACTCGTTCCAAACGAGTCAGCCAGTCAAACCCGACCTTTGAACTCGATCCGAGCTCAAACAATGAGGTGCGACAATAAGGAAACATTGTTTCAAGTTATGCCCAAGGATATGACGTACAATATAATCCTCGGAAGACCGTGGATTCATTATATGGAAGCTGTTCCATCCACTCTCCACCAAGTCATCAAGTTCCCAACCCTATGGGGAATTCGTTCGATTAAGGGGGAGCAACGGGTAGTGAGAGAGTGTTATTCAGTTGCGTTAAAGAGTGGAGTCGTCCCGTTAGGGCTAAAGAAATAGCAATCAACACAACTGGGGTCTAACGAGGAGGGAGAGTCGTGTCCTCAAGACGATCCCCGGGGAGAAATTGAAAAGATCCTGGTGTGTATCCAAGAACCTCTGAAATAAAAAGCCGAGGATTCTACCATTGAAGAGTTGGAATCTTTCACGTTGTCGAAAAACTTCCCGAAAGGAAAGTGTTTGTCGGCTCGGAGTCGAAAATAGCTATAATCGAAGTTTTGAAGTCGAACGATGATTGCTTTGCTTGGTCTCATTCAGATATGGTCGGCATCAATCCGGAGATCATGACTCATAAGCTGAATGTGGATCCACGTTTTATCCCGGTAAAATAAAAGAAAAGGCCGCACGCCGGCGTAAAAAAGAAAGCAATTGAAGATGAAACTATGAAGCTGCATGAGAATGGCTTTATAAGAGAAGTTAAATACCCTGAATGGTTGGCCAATGTTGTAGTTGTGCCCAAGAAGAATGGCAAATGGAGAATGTGCGTGGATTACACAGATGTGAACAAAGCTTTCCCCAAAGATTCTTATCCTTTACCACAAATAGGCAGGTTAATAGACTCTACGGCGGGGCATAAACTATTAACCTTCTTAGACGCTTACTTGGGTATAATCAAATTCTTATGGACCCGAAGGATGTAGAAAAAATCTCGTTCATCACTGACCGAAGTACCTTTTGCTATAATGTGATGCCCTTTAGGCTAAAGAACGCAGACGCGACATATCAACGGTTAGTGTGTCGCATGTTCAGAGACTACATTAGAAAGTATATGGAAGTGTACATAGATGACATGTTGATTAAGTCTGTTCGGGTGGAAGACCATTTGGGCCATTTGAGAGAAGCATTTACTGTATTAAGGCAATACAACATGAAGTTAAACCCTGAGAAGTGTGCCTTCAGTATGGGTTCGAGCAAATTTCTAGGATTCATAGTCTCTGAGCGAGGGATTGAGGCTAACCCAGAAAAAATCAAAGCAATTGAAGAAATCCCTGATGAGCTCTCCTGGGTAAAGGAAGTCCAGTGCTTAACTGGTCAAGTCGCTGCCTTGAGTAGATTCATCTCGAGGTCATCAGAGCGATGCCACAAATTCTTCAGAGTTCTAAGGAAGAATAATAACTTCGAGTAGACACCGGAGTGTAGAGAAGTGCTGAGGGAATTGAAATGCTATTTGGCTAACGCGCCACTGCTCGCAAAGCCAAAGGATGGAAGACTTTATTGGTTTATCTGGCCGTATCGGAGGTGTCAGTGAGCGCTGTGTTGGTTCGAGAGGAGGATGGAAAGCAGTAGCCCATATATTATGTAATCAAGACGCTCCTAGACGCCGAATCCAGGTATCCGCATTTGAAAAAGTTAGCACTTACTTTAATTGTTACTGCTCGAAAACTGTGACCTTATTTTCAATGCCACCCAATAGCAGTAGTTACCACCTTCCGCTTAAGGAGTATATTGCACAAACCGGAGTTGTCAGGGAGGTTATCTAAATGGGAAGTAGAATTAAGCGAATATGATATCACCTACCAGCCCCGAACAACCATCAAGTCCCAAGTCTTGGCAGACTTCGTGGCTGAATTTAGCGTTGGAATCCTCCTCGAGGCTGAAAGGGAAAACTCGATGTCGAGGGGATCGAATTCGGGGGTATGGGTACTTTACACTGATGGGGCGACTAACTCTAAAGGCTCGAGGTTAGGAATAGTCTTGGTAGCACCAACTGTGGAGAAACTTAGACATTTGGTTCGGTTCAAGAAGATAACGAACAACGAGGCTGAATATGAAGCAGCTTTAGCAGGTTTGGAACTAGCCAAAGAAATGGGGGTAGAAAGAATCGAGTTGAGATTGGATTCACAATTAGTGGTGAACCAAGTGCTCGGAGAATATTCGACTCGTGACCCAAGGATGCAACAATTCTTAGATTGAGCACAAAACGTCTTAGCTCAATTCCAAGAGTGGAAAGTAAACAAGTACCTCGAGAGAAAACGCAGAGGCCGACACTGATACAAGGCTAGATGTTGCAATAATTTCTATACTTTTGCCTCGTATTTATGTTTCAACTTGCGATATTTGTTGGTACTTTGGACGGAATTGCTCTTATTTGGTGTGTTTTATGTTGTAGGAATTACATTGATGATATGAGCCATATATGGAGCATAATTGATGAAAACCAAGGGTTTTGAAGTCTGAGTAGAAGTTTGAGGGTTGAGTGAACCAAGGCGTGGAGGAAACATGATAAAAGAATTAGAGATGCAGTGAATTTGGCCTGTTGCGCCGCGCCGGGCGTTGAGCTATGCGGCACAATAGGGACGATCTTAAAAGAGTTGAGAATTTTTTGAAAGCCTGTAGAAATTGGCCTACGGCACCGCACTGCGCAATGCACTGTACGGCACCGTAGACTTAAAATCTTGATGTTTTGATTCCGAGTTTATTTTGGATTTCTGACTTGTGTGGGTCTATGGGGACGTTATGATGCAGCCCGAACACGCGCTAATCAAGTGTTCGATCTACCGAGGAGACCGATGACACTAAGTCAAGTCAAGCTGCTGCACGATGTGCACATTCACTTAGCCTGGCCGAAGAAAAACAATTGCTCCGAAGCTGAGTGGCTGGGCTCAAGAACCGAAGGCGTTATCTTCAGATTTGAGCCCGAAGGAAAAGTGACCGAGGACAATGAACTCGAAGACAAGTGAGCGTCCGAGGACAATGAGTTCGAGCAAGCAACCGAGCACCAAAGTTTAGGCTGCCGAACACAAACTTAACTCAGCCCTGCGTGGCTTGTTTTTATTAGTCACTTGTGACTATTTACTACTTTATCCTTAGCATAGTCTATAAATAGTCCATTTTCATTTCATATTAAAGGACCCAGTTTTTTAGTATATGAAAACATAGCAAATGCTATTGTGAGTCTCCGATGGAGCCGAACCCCGACGTGGGCTTTAAAGAACTTGTGTCCACCAGTGTTAGTCGATTGAACAACTTCTTCTTGATCATTCAATTTGCAAGAAGCGGGTCTTTCTTGAGGATTGTTTCATAGTATAGGTGCGTCTTGATTTCCCTTCAATCGAGCTTTGAGACAGGTTCCTCACTGTTCTTTTGAATCGAAGCAAGATTTGTCTTGCTTCTATCTTTTACCTTCTTGTCATTTACTTCCGCGTTCGTGTTAGCATTCTCCTTCGGGTTTGCTTGCACCATCTTGGTATCAGAGCAAGGTTTGAGTTTGTTCTTACAACCTCAAATCCTGTTCACTTAAATCGTGCTTTTGTCTTCAGTTTCAGCTTTCTTCCGTGTGTTTGATTGTTGTTGCTGAGCGTTTATAAAAAAAAAAAAAAAGGTAGAAAAACAAAATTCAAAAATTGTGTTTGATTGTTGGTTGTTTGGATTAAACAACCATTGATTCTTGTTCACCATTGTTTCCTGATTCCAACGAGTTCCCGACATACAAATTTCGTGACTAGGTTTTCTTGGTGAAATTTGGACTATTTTGAAGTTTGTTGGTGACTGGAACTCGAACCCCATCGTGTGTTGGTTGAAACCGATGAAGATTGGTGGTTTTTGAGTGATTTGGGTTTGTTTTATACTTAAATTCGAAGTTCAGTGTTTGATTCGTTGTCCGTACGCCGGAAAATTGTAACAGTGTACGACACAAATGAGCTGGTTCTTAGCTCGAAGAACTTGAATTGATTTCCTCCATTGTTGTTGTTGGAACCGGAGTCGAAGAAGCAACCCAGGTCTGTTAAAAATCGTGGTCAGTGAACCGAAGCTAATTTGTCCGTACGCCGGAGCAAAGCTTCACTGTTCCATTGAAGAAGAAAGGGGTAAAGTGTAAAGATCAAAACCCCAGGTGAAAAGTTGTCGGCTGAGAAAAGGAAATTGGATAAGGTAAAACCCTATCCGTGCCAAGGAGGGACCACTCTTGTACGGACAAGAGTTGGTATGTTCGAAAAAGATTCCAAAAGGGAATCAAAGGGTAGGTTCTCCTAGATTTTCACTTTTCTTCTATCCGAAATTCTAGTTAGTGGATCTTTTGAGTAATTGTCCTACTCGAGGTCGTACTAACTCATTTGAGCTTAATAGGAACTCGTGCGTGGGTGACCGAAGTCCAACTTCGTAGAGAAATTCTTTGACTTCCCAAAATGCAAGAGTAAATAGCTGTCCGTTCCGATCGAGTCAAATCAACTCACTCTTCCCGAAGTGAGACATCGTAACTTGTCAAATTCGAAGGAATTAAGAGAAGTTGATCAACCGAGGAAGCCATTGGCTACAAGTTCTTGAGTGACCAAAACCGAACCCATAAATTGAGTGTGTAAGGTGATTTCTAACCTTAACATTTGTTTGGTCTTTGATTTGTGCAGGTACCATGGCTGGGAATGGAGGCGATGGTAAAGGCATTGAGAAGCCCGAAGTGTCGCTAGCCGATATCATGGCTGCGATACAAAGCGCCAGTGCCGAAGTAAGAGGAGTGAGTGCTCGAGTAGCTCAACTCGAGAAAAGAAGCGCGTCCGCGGCCTTGAATGGGTCCGGCGCTGGTACTAGCCACTCCCCTCCGATGAAACCTGAGCTATATGCTGAGCTTGTTCGACAACATCAGTTGACGAGTGAAGCAATTCGAAGAGAACTCAACTTGGGCAATCCCCTAGCACCACCAAACTTGGGCAATCCCCAGGCACTTCTTAACTTGGGCAATCCCCAAGCTAACTATCACAACTTGGGCATTCCCCGAGGAGAGAGGATACCACTTCCAAAGGCCCGAAGAGATCTTGGAGCCGTTGTCGAAGAGGTTGATGAAGAGGAATTTCCCGAGGACGAATATGAGAATGAGCCGCCATTCGCTCAATGAAGGCAAGCTCACCGAGGTCGTGGAAATTTCCGAGGTCGAGGCCGAGGCGCAAATGTTGAAAGAAATATTGGGCTTGAGGCTGATGATCGTGATGATGAGTATCCCGAATAGGTTCGTGGAGTTCGAGACTCAAACTTGAACAGTGTCAAGATCACTATTCCGCCCTTTAAAAGAACTAGTGATCCAGATGAATATCTTGAATGGAAGCTTAAGATGGAGCGCATCTTTGAAACCAATGAGATGACCGATGAGAGAAAAGCTGCCTATGCCATTGCTTCGTTCGAAGCTTATGCATCTACGTGGTGGGAAGCTGACAAAAGGCATAGACGAAGGAATGCCTATCCCGAAGTCATTACTTGGCCATAGTTGAAGAGAGCAATGGATGCTAAGTATTTGAGTGCTAAGTACAGACAAACTCAAATGCAAAAGCTCTATGAGCTAAAGCAAGGGTCCAAGTCAGTCCAAGAGTATCATGATGAGTTTGAAAAGGTTCGATTGAATCTTGATCTGGCCGAAGACGAAGAACAAGCCATTATCCGGTTAAAAAATGGCTTGGCTCGGGATGTGTCATCTCAATTGAGGCTACACGTGTATCACACGTTGGAAGATCTATTCGACGCTGCCACCGAAGCTGAAAAATTGGTGAAGGACGATAAGACAAACCGGTATCGAGGAGTCACTACTTCTACTCCTTTGAACCGAGGTAAAGAATGGAAAAGTCCTAATCAAACAAGTGCCAACACTGTTCGAGATCCGAAGAGACCGATTGAAAAGGGTGTGACCGGTAACCAATCAAGAGAAGTGGGAGGTAAAGTTCAACTAAACTCTCCTAGTGCTTCAAATATTCAATGTCACAAATGTAAGGGTTATGGTCACATGGCAAAAGAGTGTCCAACTCGCAAAGTTGTGCTTTTGCTCGAAGATGGAACCGTCCATGAGCAAGCAAGTGACACCGAGGAGGAATTTATTGAGGAGGCTGACCGAGCTGAAGGTGATGATGATCGTGAAGCTACCAAAGCTGATTATCCGGAAATGTTTCTTGTGGTTCGAAGGAATTTGAGCTGCATGACTCTTGAAGAAGAGGACAACCAAAGAGAAAACCTCTTTCATGCCCGATGTCGAGTGAGGGGAAAGGTGTGTTCGATGATCATTGATTCTGGTAGTTGCGCAAATGTGGTGAGCCAAACTTTGGTTTCACAAATGGGACTAACTACCTTGAAGCATCCCCACCCTTACAAATTACAATGGCTGAATGAGTGTGGAGAATTGAGAGTTGTCAAACAAGTGTGGATCAAGTTTAGAATTAGAGAATATCAAGATGAAATGATATTCGATGTGGTGCCGATGCAAGCTTGTCATTTGCTATTGGGACGACCGTGGCAGTATGACCGGTCGGTCATTCACAATGAGAGATCCAATACTTACACTGCAAGGCTCGAAGGGAAGAGTTTCATACTCAAACCCTTGTCTCCAAAACAAGTCACCGAGGACTATAAACGGATGAAGGAATTGAAAGAAGCGGCCAAAGCTAAGCTTCCGATGGGAGCAAAATTGGGGGCCGAAGACATAAACTCACTGCCCGAAGTAAAAGGAATCTGTGCAATCATGCAACTAGGTGAGTTTCTACGAGGCAACGCCAACGATCAAATGATGATTTGCCTCGTGCACAAGGGTATCTTTCTAAACTCTAATGATGATTTTTCTAACGATAACCCTTTGCCTAGTGCTGTACAAAGTGTTTTGCAGGACTTCGGAGACATGTTCCCTGAAGAAATGCCAAGTGGATTACCTCCGTTGAGAGAAATCGAGCACCAAATTGACTTCGTACCGGGGTCACAAATCCCAACAAACCTGCACACCGGTGTAATCCCGAAGACACCAAAGAGCTCCAACGGTAGGTTGTCGAATTGTTGAACAAGGGCCTTGTTCGAGAGAGCTTGAGTCCTTGTGCCGTTCCTGTTATACTTGTCCCAAAGAAAGATGGAACGTGGCGAATGTGTGTTGATTGCCGAGCAGTCAATAAAATAACGGTAAAGTATCGTCATCCTATCCCTCGATTAGATGACATGCTAGATGAGTTAAGTGGTTCTTCATGCTTTACGAAGATAGACCTCAGGTCCGGTTACCACCAAATCTGAATGAAACCCGGAGACGAGTGGAAAACTGCTTTCAAGACCAAGTTCGGTCTCTATGAATGGTTGGTGATGCCTTTTGGCTTATCCAATGCACCGAGCACATTCATGAGACTGATGAACCATGTGCTCAAACCATTCATAAATAAGTTTGTTGTTGTTTATTTCGATGACATACTTGTTTATAGTAAATCTGTGGATGAACATGTTGAACACCTAAGGCTGGTGCTTGATAAGCTTAGAGAAGAGAAGTTATACGCTAACTTCAAGAACTGTGCCTTTTGTGTCAATTGTGTAGTCTTTCTAGGATTCATAGTCAGTGTCAATGGTGTTGAAGTCGACGAGTCAAAAGTCGAATCCATAAAAGATTGGCCAACTCCAACCTCGGTATCACAAGTTCGTAGCTTCCATGGCTTAGCTAGCTTTTACCGAAGGTTTGTTCGTGACTTTAGCACCGTGGCAGCTCCTTTAACCGAGCTGGTGAAGAAAGACCATCCATTTGTGTGGGGAGAGTGCCAAGAAAGGGCTTTCCAAGAGTTGAAGCGGAGGCTTTGCTCTGCCCCGTTGTTGCAACTCCCTGACTTCGGCAAAGCATTCGAAGTCGAGTGTGATGCGTATGGAGTTGAGATCGGAGGAGTGCTGATGCAAGAATCAAAGCCGATCACTTACTTTAGCGAAAATCTTAAGGGTGCAACTTTGAATTACTCAACGTATGACAAAGAGTTGTATGCCCTCGTTGGAGCACTCGCCCATTGGCAGCATTACTTGTGGCCTCGAGAGTTTGTGATCAAAAGCGAACATGAATCTTTGAAGCATCTCCGAGAACAAGAGAAATTGAACCGAAGACATGCCAAGTGGGTTGAATTCATTGAGAGCTTTCCCTATGTAATTCATTATAAAAAGGGTAAAGACAATGTTGTGGCCGATGCGTTATCGAGGAAATTTGCCTTAGCAACCACTCTCGCCTCTAGGCTCATGGGATTTGAAAGCATCAAGTCGATGTACGAAGACGATCCCAAGCTAAAATGCGTTCGTGATGCACTCTTGAATGGCCGAAGGGTTGAGAAATATCAATGGCATGATGGCTACCTCTTCAAGAATGGGAGGGTTTGTGTGCCAGTGTCATCGTGGAGAGAGCTCTTAGTTCGAGAAGTTCACTCCGGTGGACTGATGGGACACTTCGGTGTCGACAAAATGCTTGGTATCTTGACCGAGCAGTTCCATTGGCCCAAATTACGATGAGATGTGGAAAAGCTTTGCAACGCTTGTCTCGTTTGCAAGAAAGCTAAATCGAAGTCCAACCCTCATGGTTTGTATACCCCATTGCATGTGCCTGATCGACCTTGGGTTGATATATCCATGGACTTTGTGCTAGGGTTACCGAGGTCGGGGGGAGGACATGATAGCATCTTTGTTGTGGTTGATCGTTTTTCGAAAATGGCTCACTTTATTCCTTGCATAAAGTGTGATGATGC
The DNA here is from genome assembly GCA_029990575.1 of Petunia axillaris subsp. axillaris. Classification (NCBI taxonomy): domain Eukaryota; kingdom Viridiplantae; phylum Streptophyta; class Magnoliopsida; order Solanales; family Solanaceae; genus Petunia; species Petunia axillaris. The sequence goes on from JARKNS010000009.1 coordinate 21,644,768, forward strand.
ACAGCATGTAGCTACATTGTTTGTTTCTAATGTGTTGAAATTGCATGGTGTACCTCGTACTATTGTGAGTGATCGAGACTCAAAATTCTTGAGTCATTTTTGGAAGTGTTTGTAGGGTGCCCTCGGCACCAAATTACTATTCTCGACGTCTCACCATCCTCAGACTGATGGACAGACCGAGGTAGTTAACCGAACCTTGGGATTTTTGCTTCGAGCAATGACCAAAGGCAAGGTTGGGAACTGGGCTGATCGTTTGCCCATGATGGAGTTTGCATACAATCGAACGGTGCATAGAATGATAAATATGACCCCGTTTGAATGTGTGTATGGTTTTAATCCTTTGATTCCACTTGATTTAATCCCATTGCCTCGAGATTCTGTTCTTGATTTTGAAGGTACTCGACGAGCAGCTGCTTTGATCGAATTGCATGCAAAGGTGAAGAAGAACCTCGAGGAAGCTTATGCAAAGATTGCCTTGAAGAAAAACAAGGGGCGTAAAAAGCTGGAATTAAAGAAGGGAGATTGGGTTTGGGTTCACTTCCGAAAGGAATGCTTCCCGAACCAAAGGAAAGGAAAGTTGGCTCCTCGAGGGGATGGTCCGTTTCAAGTGTTGACCAAGATCAACAACAATGCTTACGTGATCGACCTCCCTGGTGAGTATAACGTGTCCAACACCTTTAATGTTGCTGACTTAGCTCCTTGTGTTGTAGGTCAAACTTCGGAGGACGAAGAAGACTCGACTTCGAGGACAAAATCTTCTCAAGAAGGGGAGAATGATGCAGCCCCAACACGTACTGATCAACTGTTCGATCTACCGAGGAGATCGATGACACGAAGTCAAGCCAAGCTGCTGCACGATGTGCACATTCACTTAGCCTGGCCGAAGGAAAGCAATTGCTCCGAAGCTGAGTGGCCGGGCTCAAGAACCGAAGGCGTTATCTTCAGATTTGAGCCCGAAGGCAAAGTGACCGAGGAAAATGAACTCGGAGACAAGTGAGCGTCCGAGGACAATGAGTTCGAGCAAGCAACCGAGCACCGAAGTCAAGGCTGCCGAACACAAACTTAACTCAGTCCTGCGTGGCTTGTTTTTATTAGTCACTTGTGACTATTTACTACTTTATCCTTAGCATAGTCTATAAATAGTCCATTTTCATTTCATTGTAAAGGACCCAGTTTTTGAGTATATGAAAATATAGCAAATGCTATTGTGAGTCTCCGATGGAGCCGAACCCCGACGTGGGCTTTAAAGAACTTGTGTCAACCGGTGTTAGTCGATTGAACAACTTCTTCTTGATCATTCAATTTGCAAGAAGCGGGTCTTTCTTGAGGATTGTTGCATAGTATAGGTGCGTCTTGATTTCCCTTCAATCGAGCTTTGAGACAGGTTCCTCACTGTTCTTTTGAATCGAAGCAAGATTTGTCTTGCTTCTATCTTTTACCTTCTTGTCATTTACTTTCGCGTTCGTGTTAGCATTCTCCTTCGTGTTCGAGTTTGCAGCCCGAACACATGCTGATCAAGTGTTCGATCTACCGAGGAGACCGATGACACGAAGTCAAGTCAAGCTGCTGTACGATGTGCACATTCACTTAGCCTGGCCGAAGGAAAGCAATTGCTCCGAAGCTGAGTGGCCGGGCTCAAGAACCGAAGGCGTTATCTTCATATTTGAGCCCGAAGGCAAAGTGACCGGGGACAATGAACTCGAAGACAAGTGAGCGTCCGAGGACAATGAGTTCGAGCAAGCAACCGAGCACCGAAGTCAAGGCTGCCGAACACAAACTTAACTCAGCCCTGCGTGGCTTGTTTTTATTAGTCACTTGTGACTATTTACTACTTTATCCTTTGCATAGTATATAAATAGTCCATTTTCATTTCATTGTAAAGGACCCAGTTTTTTAGTATATGAAAACATGGCAAATGCTATTGTGAGTCTCCAATGGAGCCGAACCCCGACGTGGGCTTTAAAGAACTTGTGTCGACCGGTGTTAGTCGATTGAACAACTTCTTCTTGATCATTCAATTTGCAAGAAGCGGGTCTTTCTTGAGGATTGTTGCATAGTATAGGTGCGTCTTGATTTCCCTTCAATCGAGCTTTGAGACAGGTTCCTCACTGTTCTTTTGAATCGAAGCAAGATTTGTCTTGCTTCTATCTTTTACCTTCTTGTCATTTACTTCCGCGTTCGTGTTAGAATTCTCCTTCGGGTTTGCTTGCACCACGTTATAAAAGGCACCCAACATGTCCAAAACAGAACTTTTGACCTATTCTTCATCAAAAGGAGGTAAGGAAGAGAGAAGATCAAGATTCAAGCTGTACTGCATCCATCTATCCATATTCTTGTAATTTTTTATGCTTTTAGTTTTTTCTTATCTTAGAACATGACTATGAGTGGCTAAATCACCCATTCTAGGGTTGGTTGACCCACTCCATATACTTGTGTGATGATAATTATTGTGTTATTAATTAATTTTGTTAATTCTTTCTATCTATGTTGTTTACGAATTGTTTGCTATTAATTGGTAGGATCCCCAATTAATTGTTCCCTTTATTCTTGTGACTACTAGGAATAGATTCATGAGTTAGGGTTAAACACATAGCAGTATTTCAACGTAAAAGAAAGGCATTGCTTAGGCTGTCAAAACGGTGAATTAGGAATATTGATCCTTATTGTGAACCATAAGTTTAGTCCTCCCTATCGTCATTAGTTAATTGAAATTGTTAATTGATGGAAGTTATGATTACTTAACGGAAGTAAATAGTTGTAAACTTGGAGCACTTGTTCAATAAGAAGAGTTAGGAAAAAATTGATAGCATAATACTTTAGCACAAGTTAGGAGTTGGGAAAATCAATCCTAGGCTTCACATCTCTTGAATCAAATCTATCTTTCTGCACTTGTTATTTACTTTCTTGTCAAGTAGTATTAGTTATAAACAATCAACAAAAATATACTTTTGAAGTTGGTTGAGTAGATAATTTAGCTAGATTAACTGCTAGGAGTCGTGTTCTCTGTGGGATTCGACCTCGGGGCTTAAAATACCGAGCTATACTTCCCGCGATGCTTAGTCTCTTTTATAGGGTGTACTTGGGCGTGATCAGACACCCTAGCTAAATTGGGTTTGGCTGTGGAAGAAGAACACTCAGGGACTGATTTAGTTGTTCGGTTGCTCTCTGCACAAATGAAGGAGATGAAATTGGAGGTGAATTCAGTGGATCACAAATGGGATTGGCAAAATAAGTTCCTTTCTTATTTCGAATCGGGGACTCACCCCCTCCCCCCGATAAGAGAGAAGCAAGGTAATTGAGGACTCAAACAGCCTCATACTCAATGATTTTGGGAAAGCTATATAGGAGAATGTACAGCAGCCCGATGGCCAAATGCTTGGGTCCGGATGAAGCCGGATATGTAATGATGGAGGTACATGAGGGCGAGTGTGGCAACCACTTGGAGAAAAAATCCTTAGTGGGCAAGTTACTTCGAGTTGGGTATTATTGGCCCACTATCAGAGCTGATGCAAAAGCCTTCATGAAAAAATATGATAAATGCCAGCGTCATGCGCGAGTGATTCATCAGCAGGCTGAACCTTTACATTCGATCGTGTCGCCATGGCCCTTTATGAAATGTGGAATGGACATCATTGGTCCATTACCGAAGAGCAAAGGCAGTGTTCAGTTAATTCTGGTGTTAACCGATTACTTCATAAAATGGTAGAAGCAGGGGATTTCACCGAAGTTATGCAGAAAGAGGTGATCAATCTCATTAAAAAGAACATCATCTACAGGTTCAGTGTTTCGAGGGAAATCACTTGTGATAATGGCCCACAATTCATGGGGGCAGCTATCACCGTTTTTCTTTAACAATGGGGAATAAAACGGATAGTATCAACTCCCTATCACCCAAGTGCCAATGGTCAAGAGTGATAATTGAGAATCTCAAGAAAAGACTTGATGAATAAAAAGGTCCTTGGCCCGAAGAGTTAGCGGGGGTGTTATAGGAGATGCGAACTACGGAGAAGAACAACAGTGGTGAAACCCTATTCGCCCTCGCCTATGGCATGGACTCACTTATCTCCGTAGAGGTAGGTGAATCTAGCCTTCGGTACGCTCACGCAACCGAAGAGGCAAATCAACAAGCCATGCACATAGAATTGGATTTGCTTGAGGAAAAAAAGGGAACTAGCCTTGGTTCGGCTAGCAGCACAGAAAAGACAAATCGAAGCATTTCTCAACAGAAAGGCCAAGCTTAGAGATTTTAAAGTTGGTGACTATATATTAAAGGCTTCAAACCAGTTAACCAAGGAGAAGAATGGTGGAAAACTTATTGCGAATTGGGAAGGACCCTACAAAGTTAAGGCAATCCTACCAAATTAAAGATTTAAAGGGCAAGCCCGAACCCTTAAATTGGAACATCTCCAATTTGAAGCAGTACTACTTCTAACATCGAGGTAAACACTCCTTGATCAATTAAAGTTCACCTACAACCCCGATCCGGAAAGTGCTCCAAAGGCTTTGGTCGAAATTTTTTAACGTACTTCTCATTTTACTTTGCTTGACCTTTTCAGCAAGCGGATAAGACGATCTTCAGTGCTTGGATCTTCATCAAGATTCACACCCGAACGCTGGGGGAGTTAGGAGTTAGATGCAGTCGAGGCCAGCTTTGAACCTCTTCCACCAAGGTCTATCTATTTGACAACCGGGGACTAATGCCCGAGAAGTAGATTAGGCTTTCTGTTTTCGCCCGATAATGGCATGTTTTTAACTTTTTCTCGCACCTAAGTCTTGCCTAAACTAGGCCTTTTGTAAATCCGTTTATGGCTCGATTGATATCATTAGCGAAATAAACTTGATTCAATATCTCTTTATTTCTATATTTCATATCGAAGTTATATCTTGCATGCGCAACTCAGGAACGAGACGTTGTTCCAAGTTAGCATCGGTTTTATACAGAACAAAGTCTTGCAAGCAAAATTATTCTAAGTGTTCAGCCCAAAAGTTCATAGAGCAAAATTAAAGCTAACACTTAAACGCAAAAGGGTGAAAAACTACTAAGGATGAAAAAACATTACGGACAAGCTAAGGCTGGGAATATCCCCCCGCTCGGGATTCCACTCTTAACCACTTCCCTCATCCTCTTTGGTGCTCTCCTTGCCACCTTCCTCATCTTCAGATTCACAATCATCCGAACTTTCACTTGATGGAAGTTCATCCACTATCTTTTGAGCTTCTGCGACATCATCCCGCGCCTTGAAAATCTCCTCCTCGAGGAAAATCTTCTCAGTCTTAACTTGCTCTAATGTATCGAGCCTGGTCTTGACAACAGCCCATGCCTCCTCAAACTTCGCCCCTGTGACTTTTATTTCGGCGCGCTGCTTGATATCTGCAATCTTCCCTCGAAGTCTAGTAACCTCACTCCTAAGGTAGGAACTTGATCCACTTGGCCTTGCATTCCGCTAAGTTGTCGTGTATTCCTCCAACCAATCGCGATATTTTTCTCTATCTTCAAGTACCTTAGTCTTAGTGCGGAACACTTCAGCTTCGAGTCACTCAACTTCTAAGTTCAGCCTCGAACGCTTTCTCATAAATTCATTTTTCAAAGCCTGAAATCGCGCCATGGAGACGGCTTGAGCCTCATGCATATCTGCTTTGGCTTTGGCAGCGAATTCAGGAGCACGGCCCAACTCTTGGTTCAAAACAGCTAACCGCGACCCCAGTTCGGCGATACATTCTGTTCTGTTCTCCCCAAGCATTTTCTACTGCTTGGACCTGCTCGGCTCGTTCACGCTCCAAATGAATAGCCTTCAACGCGAAGACCAAGCTCTGAAAAGGAAGAAGGAAGTAATCAGTGCTAAGCATGGAAAAATGATAAGAGCAAAAGAGTATAAATATTGGAATGTGTTAAAGCTTACACAAAGAGCAGAAGCGGTCGAGGTGCCCACCAAACCCATGGGGCTAAGCTTGTTAAGAACATGTTCCTCGGTAGTCCCAAGCAGCACGTCAAGACCTACGATTTCAGCCTTGGTGCCCTCTAATAAATTGGAGTCAGATGGAAGCTCCAAAATCCGAGGGGCAGCTAAAGGAGCTTGAACAGAATAACGAGTGGCTCGAACCACGTTCGAAATTAGGCCTTCGCCCATTTTGGCTTTGCCTTTCCTCTTCGCGGCCTCTCGGTCAGACTCCTCGACGGTGATCACCTCGGTCTCTTTAAGGACCTCGGGGACTAACTCAGGAGCCGCTTTAGGAGCAACCTCGGAGGTATCTTCATCAGATTCGTCAATTAAACCTCGGCGTTGTTCGGTCGCCACTTCAGGAGCTGGAGCAATTTTCCCCTCAACACGAGGCTTCTTTTTCTTGGTAGGCCTCTTTGAAACAACCGCTTTTCTCTTCGAATCTGTGGAAGAACGAGGAGAAACCTCATAGGTAAAAATCGAAGTAGGAGTTGAGATACTTTTTAACCGACCTACTTGGATATCTTCACTTTTCGAAGTCCTTTGGCCCAGTGAGCCCTTAGATTTTTTCTCCTCGGCGAGTTGCTGCGCCAAGCTCGCCATCTGGCTGACGCATTCTTTTGCGTCGATCACATTTTTCTCTTTTTTCTCTTTTTTCTCTTTCTTCTTTTCTTTTTTCTCCTCTTTTTTATTTTCCTTCTTCTCCTCCGCCTCTCTCTCGTCCCCTTTGGGATCATTGGTAGCTTTGTTTGGGAAACCTAAATGGGAAAAGAAGAAAAGTTTTAAGAGATGATAGCTCGAAGCATGCGCTTAATAGAAAGCTCAAACGTGACGAAAACCTCACCATATCTATTACATGCCCAACGATTTTCCTCCTCGGCAGCCATAACCATCCACTGCCGAAGGAGGCGCTTCTTCTGTGCCATCACCTCTGTAACCTACTCGAGCAAGTCCTTCGGTAGGTTAACAGGGACCTTGTCAGCTACATGCAACGAGTGTGACAATGAGTAAAAACAAGCTAAGATAACCGAAGAAGGGAGCTAGGTTAGGGATAGTTACGCTGAGCGTTCCACTCTTCGGGAAAACCAGGGTTAATTGACAATAACCCCGTTGGGATAAGAACATAGCAGTCACACCAGCCTCGGTCGCTGTGGTCTTCACTTTTGCTCAGGATGGCATAAGACCCACGAGGTAAGAAGGCTACAACCTCTGCCTTAAGAAAGTAAGGATAGTAGAGGGAGATGAAGTGTTGAAAAGTGAAAGGCATCCCAGCTAGTCGACTTAAATATTCGAGGGCTTGAACGACCCTCCAAACCCGGGTCCCAATTGGGCTAAGGATAAGTTGTAAGATCGATAAAAGGTGTCGATAATATGGTGAACAAGTAGAGTGAAGCCTATGGTGAAGGGGTAGGTATAAACCGAAGAGTACCCAGGAACATGGTTTGAAACGGTGGTGTTCAGGGCTGGAATTTTTATCTCCACCTCGGGCCCCATCGGCAATCTGCCCCCACAATTTCCATCAGGTCTTCGGTTATCACACTCAGGGTAACGTGCACTAGTATGTTTCTATTTAAACTACGTTGAAAATCGGTTTGAACCTGAACCTTAAGGTCTTTCGTTGCTGAAATCCGAAGGGATAAACAGCCGAGGGTCAATCTCCTCTTTAATGGGAATTTTCTTCCTAGACTTCTTCGAGGCACCAGCCTCGTTCTTAGATCCATCTTTGCTGACCTCGGCATCTCCTCCTGGGCCACTAACTTCATTAACACTAGTGACGTCATCACCTTCTACGTCATCTTTGTCGCCAGCACGACCATCACTTGTGACATCATCGCTACTATCATCATCATCCCCTATGATTACGTGGCAGTGAGCGGTAGCCTTATGCCATCTTGAGCCACGCGCTTGCGACATAGCCTCTCCTCCACCACCGTCTGTGTAATTATTTTAAGGGGTTCCACGATATTCACCAGTTCATCGTCGACGATCATGGTGGCGGAATCTGGGACCTTCCCCTCTGATCCACTGGAGCCTTGGATGGAATTGGTTGCAGACATGGCGAAGATTTTGAAAATGGAAGAAATATGAAAAGGAATAGCTTGAATTTCTTAACTTGTTTTGAGAAAATTTGTACTGTTTCTTGGATGTTTATGAATGAAGGATGAACTGACCAAGTGGGCGTATTTATAGAGAAAGCAGTAATGATTACTGAAACGTTGGGAGAAGCAACAGAATCGGCGTGATCGTTCGGAAGCCAGCGAACGGTCACCACGTATTGCTCAACGGTAATTTGAAGTGATAGGCGACGTTTTGAAATTCTTGGATAACGTTCAGCCACGTCACTGTCCCACTCAAATTCATTCCACTCCTCGGTGACTCTGGCACTTGCCCGAGGAGTGGGGGGACTATCTATATTGGGTGAAAAAATGACTCGCGTACGTGGCACTTCGGTGACACAATGCAGAGTTGACCGTACGGATGATTACTAGTCATGGCCAGCTAAATTACCGGAGCCAATAACCGATGATGGAATTCGAGATGCACTTCGGTGAAACAGCACCTCAGCCAACCCATAAGTTCAGCGTACCGAAGTCAGTGGCTTAGTCCTCGGTAGATTGCCTTGGCCCCAGCAGAGCACACCCCACTACTTCAGCCCACTAACCCACGACCTTAGTATGTGGAGTAATGGTGATTAGTAGGGATAATGAAGTAAATGGCTAGTGGCATTGTACCTCTATAAATATTACTTCTCCAGTGTGTTAACGTATTCAAAAATACATACAGAAACTCTGCCCAAATTTATATTTAATCTTATATATTGAAATCTTGTTCATTTGTTTGCATTTTCGCCTTTTATTGCTATTATTTTGACTTTGATACTCAGATTTGCTTGTATTCACGACACAAATTTGATTTGTAGCCTAAAATCAGTTTAGGCCAATACACCATGGCCATCTGAGTGGTATTTACTGCCTGGCTCTTCATCCCACAAACAACATATTTTTCACTAGGTGTGGTGATTCTGTCTGCACGGTTTGGGATATTCGGAGCAAACTGCAAATTCATGCTATGTCTGGACATGATAACGCTGTTTGCTCTGTTTTAACTAGCCCAATGGACCCTCAGATTGTGACTGGCTCTCATGACTTAACCATAATATAACGAGTACTACGTCAAGCACACAATAACAATGACTAATGGATTGTATTGATAATAGAAATGGGGAATTGCAAAGATCATAAACGATACTGATAAGAGAATAAGAAAGAGATGAGAAGATAGATAGAAAAGAGGACGAGAGATAGACTGATACAGAAGGGGATAAGAACATAAATATAGAGTAAGGAAGGAAGACACTGAAGAAGGGGAGATAGGAGGGACAAGAGTTTACAATATATATAGCTAAATTTCTATCCTACTCTTCTATCTCTATTTAACTATTTGTCTAACCCGGGTCCCAAAGATAATTTGCTAAATTTTCCAATATGCCCTCTAATATGATATTTTCATTCATAACACATAAAGTTCTGGGACATTAGATATGGTAAGACAATGGCAACACTCACACACCACAAGACATTTGTTCGAGCAATGGCGCAACATCCTAAGGAAGGTTATTCTTTCGCTTCTGCATCAACAGGCAGTAGAAGAAAATTCAACCTTCCAAAAGGGGAATTCTTGCATAACATGTTTCCGCAAGAGAAGACCATAATCAATGCCATGGCGGTCAACGATGATTGTGTAATGGCCACGGGAGATGAAAATGGTAACTTATGGTTTTGGGATTGGACAAGTGGTCACAGTTTCCAGATAGTTCAATCTAAGGTTCAACCTGGCTCCTTTGCATACTGAGGCCGATATCTATGCTCTCACCTATGATGTAACTGGGACGAGGCTCCTAAGTTGTGGGGCTGACCAGACAATCAAATTGTGGAAACAATCTGAACCAGAAATATAAATGATGGTTTTTGTGTACTTTAATTCAAGTTTCTTTTTGCGAGATTGTTTATTTTGGTTCAGTTTTTTTGGTTAAAATTTGGTGCATGTAATTTCCTTCTCCAACATGATCTAGAATGATTTTTCCAGGAGAAACAATTCTCGAATAAAATTCAGAAATGCTTTTTTTTTTCCATATTAGACACACTATTTAGTTTTCGAGAGATATACTAGACAATGAGGCAAAAAAAGATAGGAGTAGACCTTGAGGAAAAGAAAGTGCATTAATGATAGAAAGGAAAACTTTATCAAATATGTATTTCTATAACGAAAGGTTACGGTTTTCTAGAAATATTTCTGTTGAATATTCGAACTTATACTCTCTCCCAATTACAAAAGGTTACGGTTTTCTAGTTTGCTGCTGCGGACTATGGTGTCGAAAATAAATCTGAGAATTTGCTAAAATCGGTTCCAGCAAATCATTCGAACTTGGATATAAGAGGTTGTGTTTATGGGATTGTCTGATCATAATATAAAATCAGATGTTGAAAAGAATTTCTCTAATTATTGTTCTACTTCTCATTCAGTTCGTAAAAGTACCAAAATTCTTTTCATGAATACTACTTTCTTTTCATCAGTAGAGGTAAAGTTGGCCTATGAGGATGAGAAAATATTTGACATGAGTCATGATAATCAAAAGGGTTTTTTACACAAATATACAAATTTTCACCCTTAATTACAAAAAAATAGCAATATTTCTCTAATTACAATGCATAGCATTATTTTTCTAATACATTTAACAATAATCTAACACATTTCACTTTCACTTCCCATTTTCCCCAAATTAAAAATTCTCTCACTTACTCTCTCTTTCTCCCATAACCCCACACCCATCCCCACCACCCCAATTTCCTTAATCCAATCAACCATCAACTTGAAGCTACGCAAGTAAAACAGACATTCCTCCATTATATTTGCTGATTCTTTAATACGCACGTTAGGTGCACTGCTAATGTTTCTTTCTGTATCCTTATCTACCCACTTAATTGGAATTGTGCCTTTCTAGAAATAAAAACCATTAAAATATCCAGTGGGTTTATCCCAGCAAGCAAGAGAAGATACTTATCTCCAACATCTTAAAAAAGTGAAAGAAGATAAGAACAAAAGGAGCAGATGTGTTCTGCTAAGTTCCCATCATTTTACAGCCAATGTTAATGAAAAATAACTCAATTATAAGCTTGAGTGATCCTCTGAAAAAAATATCATTTCTTGTGCTCATGAAACAGCTGAGCCGCATTAATGGGCTTCACTTAGGTATTTGATGAAATTTTGCTCACTTAAATACTATCTGGAGCTTCTCTTTGACTGGATGTCTAAGAAAAGTGATGTAGCTTGGACAACAATGATTACAGTGTATGCCGAGAAAGATTGCAGGAAGGAAACTCTTGGTATTCTATGTGAAATGGTACAATGAAGAGGAGAAAGCATAGAGACAGTGATATTGCCTCGTTAGCACTCATGTGGGTCCTGTGAAACAAAAGAAGTTGGAGATCTTTTGAAAAAAAATGAGAATGATTGTTTACATTTGAGCACCTTCAGTCTGAATGAAGTGAAGGAAGGAATCCATTTTATATGCAGTAAAGTATGATCATACATTTTGGGGTTGGTGTGTAAGTGCATAGTCTTTCATAACCGTCATAATCCATTTTATATGCAGTTGGTTTGATGGCTAGTTAATAATCAAGTCAAGTTAAAAATTTGATATGCACGAACGGTGAAAAACAACGCTAAAAAGGTAAGAATAGCTTAGAAACAGTGAGAAACAATGCATAAATGAGATGAAACAATGCTGAAACGGTCAAGAAACAGCTTGATACAGTCGCTAAATAGTTAGATACGGTGTTGAAATAATCTGAAACAGCGTAGATACAGTGAGATACAGTTGAGATACGGTGCTGCAGAAACTGTTGAAACGGTGCAGAAACAGTTGAGATACGGTGCTGCAGAAACAGTTGAAAACGGTGCAGAAACAGTTGAGATACGGTGCTGCAGAAACAGTTGAAACGGTGCAGAAACAGTTGAGATACGGTGCTGCAGATTCAGTTCAAACGGTGCAGAAACAGTTGAGATACGGTGCTGCAGAAACGGTTGAAACGGTGCAGAAACAGCTGAGATACGGTGCTGCAGAAACGGTTAAAACGGTGCAGAAACGGTTGAGATACAACGAGATACATCGAGGATGGGATAAGAAAAAGTGAAATTAGGGGAAATGATGGGAATAAAAGTGAAATTAGGAGAAATAGTGGTAAGAAAAGTGAAATAGGGAGAAATGAGAGGAGCAAAAGTGATAGTGGGGGAAATAGGAGGAAGAATGTAAGAGTTTGGTATGTTATGGGAAAATATTGCTATGTTTTTGCTATATTTGTAATTAACTTGTATTTTCCTCTATATAGGGTTATTTTTCTAAAATATTGCTATGTTTGGTAATTAACCTCTAAAACTTGTACTTTTATGTAAAAAATCCTTTATTTTAACAATATATACTATTGTACAAGTTTTGGAAAAAGTGGGGGCCCAACTGGCTTTGCAATAGAGCCCGCTCTGGTGGCTTCTAAGGCATCCATAACTATGATTTACTATAGTTTTGATTAGGATTTTTTACATAAAAGTACAAGTTTTAGAGGTTAATTACCAAACATAGCAATATTTTAGAAAAATAACCTTATATAGAGGAAAATACAAGTTAATTACAAATATAGCAAAAACATAGCAATATTTTCCCATAACATACCAAACTCTTACATTCTTCCTCCTATTTCCCCCACTATCACTTTTGCTCCTCTCATTTCTCCCTATTTCACTTTTCTTACCACTATTTCTCCTAATTTCACTTTTATTCCCATCATTTCCCCTAATTTCACTTTTTCTTATCCCATCCTCGATGTATCTCGTTGTATCTCAACCGTTTCTGCACCGTTTTAACCGTTTCTGCAGCACCGTATCTCAGTTGTTTCTGCACCGTTTCAACCGTTTCTGCAGCACCGTATCTCAACTGTTTCTGCACCGTTTGAACTGAATCTGCAGCACCGTATCTCAACTGTTTCTGCACCGTTTCAACTGTTTCTGCAGCACCGTATCTCAACTGTTTCTGCACCGTTTTCAACTGTTTCTGCAGCACCGTATCTCAACTGTTTCTGCACCGTTTCAACTGTTTCTGCAGCACCGTATCTCAACTGTATCTCACTGTATCTACGCTGTTTCAGATTATTTCAACACCGTATCTAACTATTTAGCGACTGTATCAAGCTGTTTCTTGACCGTTTCAGCATTGTTTCATCTCATTTATGCATTGTTTCTCACTGTTTCTAAGCTATTCTTACCTTTTTAGCGTTGTTTTTCACCGTTCGTGCATATCAAATTTTTAACTTGACTTGATTATTAACTAGCCATCAAACCAACTGCATATAAAATGGATTATGACGGTTATGAAAGACTATGCACTTACACACCAACCCCAAAATGTATGATCATACTTTACTGCATATAAAATGGATTCCTTCCTTCACTTCATTCAGACTGAAGGTGCTCAAATGTACACAATCATTCTCATTTTTTTTCAAAAGATCTCCAACTTCTTTTGTTTCACAGGACCCACATGAGTGCTAACGAGGCAATATCACTGTCTCTATGCTTTCTCCTCTTCATTGTACCATTTCACATAGAATACCAAGAGTTTCCTTCCTGCAATCTTTCTCGGCATACACTGTAATCATTGTTGTCCAAGCTACATCACTTTTCTTAGACATCCAGTCAAAGAGAAGCTCCAGATAGTATTTAAGTGAGCAAAATTTCATCAAATACCTAAGTGAAGCCCATTAATGCGGCTCAGCTGTTTCATGAGCACAAGAAATGATATTTTTTTTCAGAGGATCACTCAAGCTTATAATTGAGTTATTTTTCATTAACATTGGCTGTAAAATGATGGGAACTTAGCAGAACACATCTGCTCCTTTTGTTCTTATCTTCTTTCACTTTTTTAAGATGTTGGAGATAAGTATCTTCTCTTGCTTGCTGGGACAAACCCACTGGATATTTTAATGGTTTTTATTTCTAGAAAGGCACAATTCAAATTAAGTGGGTAGATAAGGATACAGAAAGAAACATTAGCAGTGCACCTAACGTGCGTATTAAAGAATCAGCAAATATAATGGAGGAATGTCTGTTTTACTTGCGTAGCTTCAAGTTGATGGTTGATTGGATTAAGGAAATTGGGGTGGTGGGGATGGGTGTGGGGTTATGGGAGAAAGAGAGAGTAAGTGAGAGAATTTTTAATTTGGGGAAAATGGGAAGTGAAAGTGAAATGTGTTAGATTATTGTTAAATGTATTAGAAAAATAATGCTATGCATTGTAATTAGAGAAATATTGCTATTTTTTTTGTAATTAAGGGTGAAAATTTGTATATTTGTGTAAAAAACCCTAAAATAAAACTGTGTGTATTCAGTCCAATTGAAGAGAAATTATATTGTTAAAACAAAACTGTGTGTATTCAGTCCAATTGAAGAGAAATTTTAGGAGGATAATGTGTTCCTTTCGATGTGGGGATCGGTGCATTTATAGGGGAGCGGGATAATTTTTATTTTTGTTGATGATATTAACATACTATTGGCTAATTTATATCCTAATAATTACTTTCTATATTTAACTGTTTTTCACAATTCTTATTTTTTTCTTAGTGAATATTATGAGTCTTCTAAATACAAACCTAAACTCTCTACATTGTACCGAACTTCTTCTTACAAGTTATAAAGATCAATATTTTTTTTGGTCTCCTTCAAATTTTCAAGCAATTGCAATAATAAATTATTGTACTGAAGCAACACCAACACATATTTCAAATTCCTGGGCTAGATTTTATTATTCTAAGTTCTGGCTTTATATTTTATTTTTTTCATTGAGAATTTCTCCTTGTTGATATTGTTACTTCTTAAGTATATATTCTTATTTTACTTATTATTAGAATTTATTCAATATAAACATGTCGACTAGAAAATATAAATTAGGTTGTGCAAAAACAGGAAAAAGGAGAAAAGTCGAAAAAATAATCAAATCCCAAAAAAGAGCCCTTGATAAAGAAAATAAGTTCGGGCCTCCCCATGAAGTTTCGCTTTGGGCCCCTAATCTTATTGAGACGGCCCTGGAAGCCACGCACAAGGAAATATGAGGACTAATTCCCAAACTCCGATCCGAGCTTTGTTGTTCCTTGTTAATAAATTTAATTAAGCAAAAAAAGAATACAGAAAAGGGCAAATTAGTCAGTCAATAAATATTTTTATTAATAATAAATAGGATATAAAACTTGTTACAAGAAAATTAAAATAAGGAAGGTCAGTATTACGACGCTAAACCTGAGGGAAGGTTTCTGAAATTGATGCTAATAATAAATAAGATAGAAGAATTGTTATAGAAAATAAAAATAAGGGGGTTGACGTAATAGTATTGTTATAGAAAATAAAAAATAAGGGGGTTGACGTAATAGTTTAAAGGAAAATTTATATCAGTTGATACTCCAATAGCTAAATTACAAAAAATACCGATACTTTTACAATATTTACAAAACATAGCAATAATTTTTAATATTTACCCTAAATACTATTTTTTTCATTTCCCACTCTTCCAACCACAAAACCCTAATTTCTTCGTCTCTCTCTTCTTCTCTCCCCTCCTCTACCCATCCACCCACCCACCTGCCACCATCCCCCTCCCCTCGCCGGTGATCAGCCCCACATTGCTTCTTGTTGTTGTTGTTCTTTATTGCTGCTGTTGTAGGATCTCGCCACTGCTGCGGCGAATCTCGTTGTTGCTGCTGCAGTGCAGCAGCGCTGCTCCTCTGCGATGGCGCTGCTGCACCACTGCGGTGGCACACCGATCTGCTTATTTTTTTCGGCCTCCAGCTTCGATCTGCTCTTCTTTTTCTTTTTTTCTTTTTCTTCCTTTTTATATGTGTATATATTGGTATTTGTATTTATTTTATATAAATACATATATTTTTGTATTTATTTTATATAAATACATATATCTTTATATTTTTTTTATATAAATATCTATCTCCACTTTTGTATATGTATGTTTTTGTATATATATGTGTATGTTATTGTATGCTTGCGTATGTATATGTCTAGAATATATAGTTATTTATATGTATTTTTTTGTATATCTTTGTATAATTTTGTGTATGTTTTTGGTATGTTTGTGTGTGTATGTATGGTCATGTATAGTTTCAAAACGTTAATTTTTAAAAATTTTCAATGAGTTGTGGCAGCAGCCCCCCAGGGCAGTGATGAGTGGAGAAGATAGGAAGAAAGAGATAAAACCCTAACTGTAGGTATTTGTTGAAACTTGTATATGCTATGTAAAAAAAATTGCTATATTTTGTAAAGTGGTAAAGTATCGGTATTTTTTTAAATACGGTGTTAGGGTTGTATATTTTTTTAAATCTCCCTATTTTAAACCACAAGAGAGGTCAGTGATACAGAAAAAAAAAAAAAACTTGAGTAGGGATTTCTGAAATTATCCCTTAAAGGAGTAAATTCCACTTATTTTCCTCAACAGTATAGCTTTGGGAAACAATACCCCCTTCATCTATTGAATGGGACGATAAACTTCCTTAATCCAATAATGATAAAAAATGAGTTGATCTTTGCATGTATTTTGTTAAGGTCAAAATTAGCCTCCTCCAATAATAACAATTATTTTCTTGAAAAATAATTTTATTGAGTACCTAAAAGTATTTTGATTATTGTATATAAATATGATAATTAAATTTCATCTAATTGCCATAACATTTTATGTAAGGAATAATGATACCACATCTTCATTGAATTAATATTTTATTATTTTAAAATTATGAAATATCATATCATCACCTTTAAATTATAAGAATAATCAAAATTTTCATCTTTTGATTTTTGTTAGGAGTACTAATGAAATATTTCAAACTTATTAAACTACATAATATGTAACGATGACGTAAAATAGAAATGTATTTTATGTAAAATTATTACTCTAGTTACGTTAATTTTCAGTTGTTACAATAATTCTAATTAAATTTTCAAGCTCTACGAGAAAAATCTCTATAAATAAAATGAGTTTCTTAAATCAAAAGAAAAAACTAAAGTAGTAAAATGAGATACAAATTTAAAATATATGTAAATACTTTTTTAATATATTTATTCGTGTAGAAAATATATGTTAAAATACATTGTAATTAAAAGTTATTTTTGGCTTTTTAAAAATCCATACAAATGATAAACTCATTTTTAAGTATTAATTTTAAGATTAAGAGGGTTTACTGTCCCTTTTAAAAAGTGGATGAAGTATTATTCCCCAAAATCAAAAGATTAAGAAGGTTTGGTGGACTTTACTTTAAAAAAAAAGCATGAAACACAAATTAATCCTAGTTGTACACTAATTTCCTAGTTCTAGCCTTTAATTACTTCATTCTTTATCAACTTCTGGCGTTTTCCCATAGTTTCTTTCTGAACATCATCTACAAAATTATTAAAACTTCTCAACAATAACTCTACAGAGTGTCCAAACTACAAAAGGGAACCACAGTTCCAGGCAAGAGATGCGCTGCTGCTTAAGCAATTGAAAAGATTGCTGGCTATTAAAGAAGCCCTGGAAATTAACTTAATATGAACACAATGAATTATGGAAGAAGAAGTCAACAGGAGAGAAATTGAAACCAATTTGAGAGATTGAGGGAGACGGAAGATTGATTGTTTGAAGGAGGAGAGAGAGAAAGAGAACGAGAAAATAAATTAAAAAATAGTGTTACAATTTTAGAAAAAGAAAAAGAAAATAGGAAAAGTTTATAACCTACAATAGCATGTTAAGATAGTGCATAGAATTTGAATTCTGTTTTTTTAAAAAAACTTTTGACAATTTGATTTAAACTGGAGTTTAAACCATAATAATGAATCTACCAATATTAGAATTAGAATATTTGACCCTTATATTCCGCCTAAAACAAATTATCAGCTTATCGTCCTATCTTCCATGGCAGAGCTACAGTACCATAAGAATGGTTGATCGAACAGGTAAATGTAATTAAGAAAAATACTCACAAAATTTATTAGTGGAAGAGTATAGTTTTAGAACGGGAAAATTTTTCCAACTACAGTTAGTTTAGCATTTTTTATGGAGTTTTAATAACCTACTACATGATTGTTATGCGATAATTTACTTCATTTATGAGATCTCTTGAATAAATAATTCAGGGAGCACAGATATTAATTGGGGGAGAAAACTTTATCGGGGCGGCCCCACAAATTTGGTGGTCTAAGCAAAATTTTTATAAGAGGCCTTACTCAAAAGAAAAAAATAAAAAATAAAAAACTTCGCGAGCATTTGTTTAGAGAAGAAAATATAAGTGAGAACAAATTTTTAATTGAAAAAAGACAAAATAAAGTTAGAATAATAAAACTTGAATTAAAATTTTAATTACTTTCTATTCGGACATTTAACTTCAATTTGCTTCCAACAATAATTGAAATTTAAGAATGAATAAAAAGAAATATGGAAATTACCATGTCTAGCATTAGCCTGTTAATTACCAAAATTATACTTATTTACGTTCATATATATGGTAATGATCTAAATGAGCTATTTTTATTACTTAAAAATTGATTAAGTAATTTTCAATAGAAATGTAAAAAATTATAAAATTTGGGGCCCCAAGATTTAGGAGCCTAAAGAAAATGCTTTAACTGCCTACCCCTTTGGCCAGCTTGCATCCGGGTTCATTGTTAAACTTGCAATGCATGATTCTATATTAGTTTTACTTGTCCTAAACTTGGTGCTCTTTATATATAACTAGTTTTTGGGTATGCGCATTGCGCATGTTCTATCACGCGTTCCGCATACTAATGCGTATAAATTTGAGAAACAAATAAGAAAAGTGTAATTAATGAACATGATGAATAGTTAATCTATTTGGCTAATTCCATCAAGGAAGAATAATTAAAGTGGATAATTTATAAAACTTAAGAAACAAAAAGTAGTTAGCTCAAATTTGGTATGAGAATTTTATTTTGAGCTAATGCAGACTAATTTCTCTAGTATTAGGTTTTACAAATGTATGTCCGTAAAAAGACTTAGGGATACATGAGACTACTTGTGCAATATATTGATTATTCAATATTTATTTTATGAAATTATTATATTGTTAAACTTTAATTCTATCAAACACTATTTACTCATTTTATTCCATTTTACGTGATATCATTACATTTTGGTGGGTCAACTCTCATTCCCATTCTGTAACTTTCATACATAACGATTAGACCGTGTGATCAGTGCATATTTCGAGAGCTTAGTAGCTATACATCTGTTAGGAATATATAGCATCTCGATTACGGAACCTTAGAGTAGATTGTAGTATGCAGTACCCTAGATCATTTATCACATTCACATCACTCATATTCTCTTTGTATTAATTTGAGTTCATCATTATGTTATTACGTTCTTGTCTCAAAGATAAACATAATGGGTGCACCAATGAACACAATTAATGTGATAATACTCAATGATCTTCCTCATCTTAAGAATCTCTTAATCTCAATCTGACTTGCTTTTCTAGAAATGTCTCGCCAGAACGAATCATCCATGATCTTTGGCAACACCCTAAGATAGCAAACACCAAATTGAATCTCGAGAAACTGATCAAAGCCATGAGGGTACAGAAGAAAGAAAATTACTTATAATTTTCAGGGCTTCACACGATAAGCAAGTAGAGATTAAACTTGTATCGCCCATAGATCACTTTATGCATACGTAGTATGATCACGTAACACAGTATTGACTCCTTTCCCATGGAGCGTATGTCTTTAGTGAATAAAATACTGTGCAGATGATAGTTTAGACAACTTATGTCTAAACCTTGAGTTCACACATCTACTCATACATTTTATTCTTCAGAACTCACATCTGGCATTAAGACAGATTCCCACTTAATCAAATATGATTAATAAAAAAAAATCAGCGACATTCTTATTATAAACTTCAAGCTCTCTATTATTATCACATATGATAATAATGAATTTATAATTGTCTCATCCCTATTAGTCACCTAGACAATAGAGGCGGTTGCCTCTGTGAATAGGCCAACCTATTTGTCTGTCTGACATACTTCAAATTTATGTACTAAACATATAAAAAAAATTATGTATATGAACCAACAACAATCAATTTAGGCTCAACTACATTAACTCCAATAATGTAGTTTTTTGTGAACATGTTAGGAAAAAAAATTAAAGTATAAATACATCTACATTTACGCAAACTCAATGTCTTCACATATCATTCATAAGCACCAAATGCTCTATGAACTTCATTATCGGATCTACTATCATAAAATACGTAGAGATGTATTTCATGTTCTCTTTTCTATGTACAACTATGTCTCTAATTAAATTATACTTTATATCAATATATTTTGTCTTCCAATGATACTTGGGACCTTTTGTGTAAGCTATTGAAACTTGACTATCACTCATGATTGTCATTAATTTAATAGCACTATCAAACACACAAATTTGTCATAAAGACGGTTAAACCAAACAGCTTCTAGCATAGTTGCTGAAAGCTCTACAAATTCAGCTTTCATTGTGTTAAGGCTGATGATTATTTCTTGCTATTTAATAATATGAACGACACCATTGTTTAGCAAGGACAAGCTCATATTTAGACTTCCATTCATCTAAATATCCTTTTCAATCATCGTAAGAAAAGCCTTTGAGTCTTAGATCCTTTTCTTTACATTACAAGGATAATCACATGTGCCTTTGAGATACCTCAGTGTCCTTTAACTGCTTTCCAGTATTCTATTTCTAAGTCAGATTGATGTCCGCTAACTGAAATAACAGATATCAAGCTTCATGAGACAAATCATATTCTTGTGGATTCAGGAGGATACATCCTCCCACTTGAAACATCACCTCTAGAAATAAGAATATTAATGAGTTTGCACTATTGCATTAATATAAAATTTTCTGAAAGAGACAACAATCCTTTCGAACGATCTATTGAAATCTGAATTTCAAGAATTCACCCATATTTTTGTTCTACATTAAGTCTTTCACGTATTTTGAGAACCCATTTATTCCCAATGGTGCTATGATCCAAAGTAGATCATCAATTTCAACTCTTGGTTTGGTTTCACTAATTCCATTTCATCTTCCATTGTTCTAGGTACTTATCCTTAGTAGGGTATTTAAAAGCCTCATTTATCTTTCGTTGCTCTTATTCATCTTGTGGAGTAACTATATATGCTTCCCCTTCGATTTCAAATCGACGATGGGGAATATGTAGACGACTCATTCGTCAAGGTTGAGATTGATAAAATTGAATTATCAATTGATAGTTACTCCCACTGGGACCAACAATATTATATGAATTCTTTAGTCATCTTGGTGCTAATAGGAACAGATCCATTATCACCAAAGTGACTTTTACTCAAATTCATTTGACTAATAATAGCGGAAGCAATTTGGTCCACAGCTTTATGAAGAGACAAGTTGACCTATCCCTACATAGGATAAGACATTCTCTAAGAATGTAACGTCATGTAGTCCAAATTTAGTTACAGTGCCACTGTTATATCGTTTACTTATGAACATATAAACTTAGGACTTCATAGAGTATCATAAGATACAGTCCTTCCCCTTGGAACTAGTTTTCCACGTGGGATAAAAGTTTATGTACAGAAAACGGCACAAACCCAATAGTAGAAAGAATTGAATTTTCATCTATCCATAACTTATATGAAATATAAGTAAGTGACATAGAATAATTTTATAATTTTGGATCAGATGTCACAATGTACCAGCTACAATGGAACGTAATGCCACTTTAAGGAGACATCATAGACATATCCAGAGACTCTTGCTCTTTTATGACATATTAATGTATTGTCATTGTTAACACTTCTGTTAAGCTCGGGACAATATTCTAACAGCAGTTGACATATTGATATAAATTAGTATAAACTTATCGAGACAACTATGTACTTTCTTAGGGGTTGAGATCCCATCCATTATACTTTTGTTCAATTTTGTTCAATACACCTTTAAATTTTTGTCATATGTCAACTATCCAATTTAATGGCTATTATTTATTTATTGACTTTACACACCAACACACCATTCTTGCTTAACCTACCTTCTTTACATTTAATAAAGAGTATTACCTCAAAACTTAAAAAATTCTATTGTTAATGATAATAGAACATAGAATTTTTCAAAAGAAAGCAACAATCATTTACGCAGAACTGTGAAACTTCTTTAAAATAAAATAAAAAATAACATAAAAAAAAATAGAAAGAAAGAAACAGCAAACTAAACTGCTATTTCGCTAGAAATTCCAAGCTTTTGTTTTACCCATCAACGGACTGTCTAAGAAAAGGTCTTAATGTCTTTTTTTGTGAACAAAAGTTCAATTAGAGTATAATTTTGGACTCTTTCATTCACATTTATGGCAAATATAATTTTGTGTTTGTGTCCTGAAAAGAATTGTTATTGATACCTCTTGCAAAATGCCTTATAGCAGTCAGTTGTGAAGACCTTATTCTCCATGACTGAGGTTTCTCAAAGGTGGAAATAGGCTGAGAGGAAGTTGGTTTACACTTTACATCTAGGAAGGAGAGAGTTTGCGACTAGAAAGAAAGATTTGTATTAGATTAAAGTAGCTGACATGTGGCAAAAATTTAAAAGTGTATTAAACAAAATTGAACAAAAGTGTAATGGATGGGATCTCAACCCCTTTCTTAGAGCCTAAATTTCATATACATATTAATCTTTAAAATAACTGATTGTATTAAAATTTATTTCATTACTAGATCTGGAATCGAAAGTTCACTATGTTCCCAATCATCATCCAAATTCTAATATAGAATAAACTTAACATTATCAATTACTTTAAAGACACTTGTCCTAAATTACTTAAATTCAAGACTAAATAAGCATAAATTCTATAACTAATATAGAAATATTCAACAAGAATAGTAGCATAAAGCATTAAAATTAATAAATTTGTGTATACTTGCAAGTATAATGTCAGATGACATTTCAAAGTCACATATTAGTCTCACAATTAATCCACAGAAACGGTGAAACATTCCATCGACCAGAAACGCTTGTAGCCAAATTTTCATTCAATATGAAATATGGCAAGCAATCATTACTCTCTTATTTCCTTTTAAATAAAGAGTTCAGTTAGAAAGAATAAGGCCACAAAGTCCTTTACCGAAAATGAGTTGCTTTTACACTTGAGGTTCCATCCACTTAGAATTCGCGATAACCAAACTTTAAAAAAAATGATTTGTCAAATTATCTCCAAAACTCATATACACATAATTTTTTTTTGTAACATATACAAAGGAAAGTTTTGACTCACCACAAATACATATATACAACATTATATGTATATATAGGAAAGAATGTGACATTTGGCGTGATGAGATCAAATTAATACATTATGCAATAATGAGGGTTTTTTTCAGTCTTTCTGGAAAACACAACCAGTAATCCCAACAAAAAAAATTCCAACTCATCAAACATGGTTTGAAGGCTTATGATGCAAAATGATGATGGTGAAGTTGCAGGGACAAAATCCCTACGGTTGTTTTCAACATCAAGACTTCTTTCAAGTCGTATATGCATATTTAACTAATCTCTAAAACATTGGTTGTGAGATAACAGACTCTTAGGTCTGCAAGTTGTGGAGTTGGGAACCCCTTATGCTCATTAAACGGTTAAGCCAACGTAGGCTTTCAAAAAAATAAGAGAAAAAACGATCTCTAACCAGACTAGCACATATTTTGCTAGATCCTCTCATCTTGCCTTTAAAAAAAAATAGAAACACGCACATTTCGTTACCCAAGACGTTCAACAAGTGAAAGTGTATGTGATCTCATTATCTAAAAAAATATCACACTTTTTCCATCCCTTTGTCCACATCAATATGGACAAACAAAACTCCAAGATACACCAAGAGTAAGTAACAGGATTTTGATGGAATCACAAAATCCTTCCTTTAATCATAAAGTGAACAAAACAAGCAACAACATACCGTGAGTATTCGTGCAAGTTTTTATGTCATCTTTGCGTCTTTTTTTTTTACAAGACCTAACAAATCAAGTCTATAAAAATAGGGCTAAACAATATTCTGTAGGACAAAAAAATGATGGACAGTGTAGAATGTGATCATGTTATTGTTATTTGTCTGCACTTTCGATAATGACCAAAACAGAAATAAGATGAAGTAGAAAAATTCCAAGCCAACAGTATACACTGCCTGTCCTTAAGAAATCTAATCCCCTCACAGTTACCCAAGGTTTGTGGATTAATTTCTCCCAGGATAGAATGGAATTATCCTCACTGTGATAGCGGTAATTCAAATCACAGTGAACAGCGAACTCAAATAATGGTAGCAAATCACACCGACTCAGAACTTACTTTTTGTTTTGAAAACAAATGCAAAAAATAATGAGAGAGAGAGTATGAAATTTTTGGATTATTAAAATGAGGCAAAATGCCTCTCTATTTATAGCCACAAGATTTGGAGTGAAAAGGCATGAAGGTGTCTTTTGGTGAAATGGATGTTCACGAAAGGCAGCCTTCAAGGTGGCTGTTCAATGAAAAGACACCTTTTCATTGGTGAAGTAGCTGTTCATGAAAGGCAGCCTTCAAAGTGGATGTTCAATGAAAGCACCCTTTCCTTTGGAATAACTTTACAGCAGCCCACCTTTGGAATATTTGCATAAATAGTCCACTTTTTAATTTCGTTACGAAAACGGCTCCATATCAAATATTAATATAAAATATTAATATTTATTTCATTTCCCATTCACACCACTTTACCTTCCTTCCAAACCCAACAATCCCCCACATGAATGGGGAATGGCTATATGAAGAAAACATGCAGAAAACTATGTGATTTGCAAGTAAGAATTAATTGCATCTGGATAAGTGGGTTTCCCTTTGAACTTTCCGTAGTGAACATATATCGGATATACTCGGTCAATCGGTAGATTTGATATCTTTGAACCGTCGAACTTTGGTGTATACCTAGACAACATATGTCACACAATTAATCCTTGACCATTTTTGGTTCTCATTGTTGTGTTCGTTTCAGCCATGAACATCGCCTGGTTCATGAGTGCGTAGAGAATTGGCCTTACAGAATTCTCCTTGAAGCGGCTTCCACTTCACACTCACATAGGTGATTTCTAAACGTGTAATCCCGTAGATCTACACTGTTTGACAAACCCCGTATCAAACTTAGATAATCATTAAAAAACGTCTTTAACGTTTTATCCTTGGTACTAAACATTGTCTTATTAAGAGGATGGGTTGAGTTGTTTGACAATGTTGGAGCGGTCGTGCACAACTTTGTTTGAGCTCCTTGAACCTAGATCTTGGGATCTCCAGTCTTCTAGGTAGAGTTACCGCCATGACGACTTGTCCTCGGCCATAGTCCCATTCCTCTTGATGATCTCTCAACATCATCTCTAGTTAAACCTTTAGTAAGTGGATCCGATACATTATCCTTTGACTTCACATAGTCAATTGTGATAATTCCTCTAGAGATAAGTTGTCTAATGGTTTTATGTCTTCGTCGTATATGACGATTTTTACCATTATACATAAGGCTCCCAGCCCTCGATATTGCCGATTGACTATCGCAATGTATACATATAGGTGTCAACGGCCTAGGCCAAAATGGAATGTCTTCCAAGAAGTTTCGGAGCCATTCAGCTTCTTCACCGGCTTTATCCAAAGCTATGAACTCAGCCTCCATTGTAGAGCGAGCAAGCAAGGTTTGTTTGGATGATTTCCAAGTTACCGCTCCTCCACCTATTGTGAAAATATATCCACTTGTGGATTTTGATTCTTTTGAGCCGGTGATCCAATTTGCATCACAATATCCTTCTATAACAGCGGGATACTTATCATAGTGCAAAGCATAGTCTTGGGTGTACTCCAAATAACCCAAAACTCGTTTCATAGCCATCCAGTGATTTTGTCCAGGATTACTTGTGTATCGACTCAGTTTACTTATAGCACAAGCTATATCTGGTCGTGTACAATTCATGATGTACATTAGACTTCCCAACACTCTAGCGTAGTCTCGTTGAGACGTGCTTTGTCCTTTATTCTTTGTAAAGGCAAGATTAACATCAATTGGAGTCTTTGAAGTTTTGAAGTCTAAATACTTGAATTTTTCCAGGACATTTTTAATGTAATGAGTTTGAGATAATGCCAAACCTTGAGGAGTTTTGTGAATTTTATTACCCAAGATTAAATCCGCAACTCCCAAGTCTTTCATATCAAACTTGCTAGTTAGCATACGCTTAGTAGCATTGATGTCAGCAATATCTTTACTCATTATTAACATGTCATCCACATATAGACAAACAATGACTATATGATTTGGAGTGTTCTTAATGTAAACACATTTATCACACTCATTAATTTGGAAGCCATTTGACAACATTGTACTGTCAAATTTTACATGCCATTGTTTAGGTGCTTGTTTTAGTCCATAAAGTGACTTAACAAGTCGACATACCTTCTTTTCTTTCCCAGGAACCATGAACCCTTCAGGTTGTTCCATGTAGATTTCTTCCTCCAAATCTCCATTTAAGAAGGCTGTCTTTACATCCATTTGATGGATTTGAAGATCATACACGGCGGCCAAAGCTATTAGCATCCGTATGGATGTAATTCTGCTTACTGGAGAGTATGTATCAAAATAATCAAGGCCCTCTTTTTGTCTATAACCTTTAACGACCAATCTAGCCTTGTATTTGTCAATAGTACCATCAGCTTTCATTTTCCTTTTGAAAATCCATTTGTAACCTAAAGGTTTGTTCCCAGGAGGAAGATCAACCAACTCCCATGTGTGGTTGCTTAAAATGGATTCAATCTCACTATTGACTGCCTCTTTCCAATATGGAGACTCTGAAGAAGCCATTGCTTCTTTATAAGTTTGAGGTTCATTTTCCAATAGGAAAGTCATAAAATCTGGTCCAAAAGAAGTAGACGTCCTTTGACGTTTACTACGTCTTGGATTATCATTATTTGGCATACTTCCTTTTGTACCTTCTCTTGGTCGTTTTGTGCTGACACTTGACGATTCATATTCACTTTTATACGGATATATATTTTCAAAGAATTCAACATTATCTGATTCCATAACCGTATTAGTATGAATGTCAGGATTTTCTGATTTATAAACCAGAAAACGATATGCCTTACTATTCTTGGCATATCCTATGAAAACACAATCAACGGTTTTTGGTCCTATCTTTTCCCTTTTAGGTTTAGGAACTTGTACCCTTGCAAAACACCCCCACACTTTGAGGTAATTCAAGTTTGGATTTCTTCCCTTCCACTTTTCATATGGAATGGATTGTGTTTTGCTGTGGGGTACACGATTAAGTATTCGACTAGCTGTAAGAATAGCTTCCCCCCCATAAGTTTAGGGGTAAACCCGAACTTATCAACAAGGCATTCATCATCTCCTTTAAAGTTCTATTTTTCCTTTCCACAATCCCATTAGATTGTGGCGTGTAAGGGGCAATAGTTTGGTGAATAATCCCATATTCCAAACATATTTGTTCAAAAGGAGATTCGTATTCACCGCCCCTATCACTTCTTATCATGTTTATTCTTTTGTTAAGTTGTGTTTCAACTTCATTTTTGTATTGCTTGAATGAATCTATAGCCTCGTCTTTACTACTAAGTAAATAAACGTAGCAGTAACGAGTGCTATCGTCAATAAAAGTTATGAAATACTTCTTTCCACTGATACATCTTTTCATGAAAAATCACAACCTTTCAAGTGACACTTTTCCATGAAAGAACATAACCTTTCAAGTGTTCAAGAAAGGTCACAACATCTCTGAAAAGACACGTGATCATCCTTCGAATAGTAGTTACACCGACTATTCGTCACTAAGATGAATACGTTATAAATTCACCAATTACTATGTAACAAAGGATTTTGTGGGAGTTGAATACAAAATTTAATTAAATTATGTATCTCAAGTTCTTCATATAGACACTAAGTCTCACTTCGACTTTTGTCTAAACGCCCCCACATTTTATGTATATTGACGCTCAATCATAAGTTGAACACCTCCACATTTCAAATATTTTATGTGACATATTTATAAATCATAAAATTTAGAATTATATGACCACAGAACATAACAATCGGTTCTCAAAAACCACAAGTCATATCATCATCATAATTTTTTTTTTTTTTTTTGAGAATTGATTAGCATCACAGTATTGCATTACTAGCAATCAATGTACTGTGATTTCAATACCATTCGCTTAATGAAAAGTTAATGCATCAGTAGGCAACCGCCTCATTTGGATCGACCTGCCATCATATCTTATAAGAATACAAATTGTATTCAAACATATGATTCACAATAAAATTTTCATTTCTTGGCTATATATTGTACATAGCAAGAGTTTGACAACCACCACCAGATCCAATAGCATGTCTTTTCACACCGCTGAATTTTATTCGTTTCACTTCGCACTAGACAACGATTAAAATTCCATTTTTGAATTTTCATTCTTCTTCCGAGTATGACACAACTAAATTTAATAAAACGGTGAAGTTTTTAATCTTCAAAACCGATTTACTACAATGGTGAAGCTTTTTAATCTTCAAAAACCAAATTTAAAAGTACAGTGAAGATTTTATATCTTCAAACTGATTTAACGTACAGTGAAGTTTTTATATCTTCAAACTGCAAATAACAATATAAATATTTTAATAATCCGGAAGTTTTTAATCTTTTGAACGGATTAAACACACAATAATTTTAATAATCCGTTGAAGTATTTAAATCTTCAAAAACGGAATATTAAATTTGGAGTAGAAAATCTTTTCAGATTTTAGTCTCCACAAACAGCCTATTATCGATTAGCATACCAAAATACAAATTAGATTTCTTAAGATTGTTATTTGTCTGCACTTTCGATAATGACCAAAACAGAAATAAGATGAAGTAGAAAAATTCCAAGCCAACAGTATACACTGCCTGTCCTTAAGAAATCTAATCCCCTCACAGTTACCCAAGGTTTGTGGATTAATTTCTCCCAGGATAGAATGGAATTATCCTCACTGTGGTAGCGGTAATTCAAATCACAGTGAACAGCGAACTCAAATAATGGTAGCAAATCACACGGACTCAGAACTTACTTTTTGTTTTGAAAACAAATGCAAAAAATAATGAGAGAGAGAGTATGAAATTTTTGGATTATTAAAATGAGGCAAAATGCCTCTCTATTTATAGCCACAAGATTTGGAGTGAAAAGGCATGAAGGTGTCTTTTGGTGAAATGGCTGTTCATGAAAGGCAGCCTTCAAGGTGGCTGTTCAATGAAAATGCACCTTTTCATTGGTGAAGTAGCTGTTCATGAAAGGCAGCCTTCAAAGTGGCTGTTCAATGAAAGCACCCTTTCATTTGGAATAACTTTACAGCAGCCCACCTTTGGAATATTTGCATAAATAGTCCACTTTTTAATTTCGTTACGAAAACGGCTCCATATCAAATATTAATATAAAATATTAATATTTATTTCATTTCCCATTCACATCACTTTACCTTCCTTCCAAACCCAACAGTTATTTCACGGCCACAACCGCAAATAAAGAACACGATAGAGGATAATCTTAAGACGCCCCATCAACTTCAGAATTGACTTTCACGCAAAAAAGGTTCCAATGGACTAGAAAATAAATAACCTGGTTCCGATACCAATAAAAGATTAACCACAATCCAAGAATATACAATTCGCCCAGGGTCTAACCATATTTGTTTCACTAGTCAGGAATGCAATCACATGTTGTTAGACACGAACTACACCATAAATACCTGAGTTACAGAAGACTGTTCCAATTGTAGAAGAAGACTGCTTTCGTTCTTCTTGGGAATCATCTTCACATAGGAAGGAGAGAGTTTCATAGGGAGTATTTTTGTTTTGCCAAGGAAAAACATTTTTTCATAAAAACAGAAGAAGTTTCTCTTGATAACAAGAAGTATATAAATTAGGACTTCTTGGGAAGAGACATAACTTTAGAGGAGATTTTCCTAAAGGTTGTCTCTTTTCTTCTTATTTATTACCAGTATTGTACCTGCGCGATGTGCGGTTACTATCAATAGAAACAAATCATAATAAATATTTAGATATCAATATATATATATATATATATATATATAGAAATAAAATAACTTTGATATGATTTTGATATTCATCATTTTGGTGCTCCGATATATTATTCATTTGGTTGAAACTTACCCCTAAACGATGCCATAATAAAAAATATTGTTAATTAATGATGCACTCATTGAAAAGATTAAAAAAATTGACATGACAATCTAATCATATAGTTTAAAATGAAAATAATTTATTGACCATATAGTTTGTGATGCAAACAATATAATTTATAAAATTAGATGAAAAATAGATTTAATAACTCTTCAAATTCAATAATAAAAAGATTTCCTTATACGCTTCATTCATAGATTCATTTGTTATTTGTATATCATAACTTAAACTGAAAATTTCAACCTAGTTGTACGTGTGACCTTTGAAAGTTTGTTCACTAAAAATAGTAAAAGTATCCCTTTTGATATTCAAAATAGTGATGTAAAAAGATATTTAATGGCAATTTTTTTTGTAAGTGAGCCATTATGAAAATAGTAAATAGAAATTGATTATCAACGTGTTCGTAGCAGAAAGAAAAATTACGAAATTTGTAAGCATATCCTAGAAGAAGCATTTATATTATATGGATAAAAGCTTACTCATACAAGATATTTATAATAAATAAATAATTGTCTGACATGTGCGTGCACGTATATTTTGTTTGGCTTAATCATGATAAATTAATATACACTGTTACTTTTGATCACTTAACTAAAGTAAATTGATATAGTTTTATGTAAACGCACGAGATAAATTTTTACCATAACACAAATGTCTTTCTTTTACCCATTTCAATAGTGAAAAAAGATTAATTAAAAATGAACGGCTTTTGATTTTTCTACAAAGCCCCACCATAACTTGACAAATATTACTCCATTAGTAAGTCTATCATGTCTTTCTAGTAATCTATGGATGCATATGTTTTGATAGAATAGCGTAGAGGTCGAAAATTATGATGGTTAGAGGACAATTGGTTGTTGTCATTTTAGATTTTTTATTTTTATTCATAATAGGTGTATCTTGTTATGTGTCCTTTCGCTATTGGTGTCTTCTGTTTGTTTTAGTAGTTTTTATACTAGTACCTGAGCTATCATTGTGTTTCTTACCTTATTTGTTTTTATCATTATTTCGTAATATTTTGTTTGTTTCAAAATATTTTTCCTAGGTGGGGTCTATCGGAAACAACTTCTCCACCTTGGTGGGGGTAAGGTCTGCGTACATCACACCCTCCACAGCCCCCACTTGTAAAATTACACTGGATATGTTATTGTTGTTGATGCATATGTTTTGATATATAAAAGCTAGTTCTGAACCTTCGAAAATGTCATACATGTATAATTCGTACATGCAATCATAATAACCAATAGGTTAAATCATAATAACCATATAGGTTAATATCCCACATAAAAGATAAAAATAAAAAATAATAGCAGCTAGTATTTAACAATAGAAGGAGGAAAAGAAATTCTAGCATATCATAAAGAGGCTAGAATTTGAAACTTTATTCCACTTCAACTTTCACTTAAATTCAAATTCAAAAATCGTACCGAAGCCACGACAAAAGATTTATTCTAAATTAAGGTAATGCACACTTAGAAAGATAGGATATGATTATAATATATATTTTATTCTTATCTTATGTAACAAAGATATTAGACTACTCTAGACGAAAGAATTCTTCAGATTATGCTAATGAGTTGGCAGGATAAATCTTATTCAAATTGACTTTATCATATAGTTTATTGATTTCAAAAAAGTATCTAAAGATGATAAAATTTAATTAATAATAAGACTATCTAAAATATTTAGGATGATTAAAATGCTAACTTAAACATACTGGAGTAATTTGAGATGAATAATTTTCTCTTAATAGCTATGCGATTATAGTTAGTGATACACACAACTGAAATTATAGTATGATTCAAAACAAATAAAATTGATAATAGATGTTAACATCTCAATTAAACTGCTAAGCAACATTTGAATCTATACCAAATAATAATCGAAATGCAGCATCTTTATATTTGTCACCCATAAAAAAGATACTCTATACATTTATTTGTCTGTAAACATGTGTTTTTGTGGAAACAACTTCATGCAAGAAAATGATTGGCCTGATTGTATCATAAATAAGGCAAATGATCATAATGCAAAATTAGCTTCTATGAAATTTAAAACGTGTTGCGTCAAATGATCAATCTTTTCTTCATGAGGTAATGAACAACTTATTCCAACTCATTGTAAAGAAACTATAATTTGGCCGAAAAATGCACTCCAGATAGTAGCAGTTCCCATCTTCTTCCTGGAAATTTTCAAAAAATAATTAACATACTAAGAAAGATCACAATATAAACTTCAATTTATTTAAATGATGTTTAGATGCAACTGGTATATATATTGCCACTTAGCTTTGCGCTCGTGTTCATCGCCATGACATCTACAACTATCCAGAATTATTTAAATAAGGAATATTGATAAGCCCCATACCATATTAGCAAAAGAAAAGGCTAAGCAAATCATATTAGCACACCATATTTGTGCCTACAAATTTTCGTTTGGCTGTGATGTTGATTCTGAGATCTTGAGCTTTCTGGGTAAGATTTGTATTTCTTTCTCGAATCGTATGTGTCATTGGTCTGTTTCTAAAGTAATGAAAAAATTTATACACACTTTAGTCTTTGAAATACTTCTACCGTATGGTGTGGAAGGGAAAAATTCCTCCATTAACTCATAAACATACTGATAAATAAGCTTTTCAGTGAATTGTGTGCACTAATTACTAATTAGTAGTCTATATTTTTCAACAATAAGAAAAAGCATGAAATATTTTAAGAATAAATGGTAGGAGTAACACCCACGCAAAAAAAATAAAAAAGTTTCAATTTTCACAATTTGTATAAGTCCTTTTTCCAACTTTAATGAATGATTCTGTCATGCTTTAGAATAAAAAAATAAAAAAAATATTTGGCATTTTCATTAGCGTCATTTTCCACTTGCATTTGTTTTTCAATAGGAGCCATTTTGGGTAAACATTGTTGCTTACTGTTTTCATCGCCCATAATCGTTAAGGCATGCAGAAAAGGTATGCAATAATTAAAAACTTGTAGATTTCATTTTAGGTCGTAGGAATTTATCGTGCACCTGTTGAGGTGGAGATATGTGTAATCCATAACCTAATTGCTTCTAAGGTCAGAAAAGAGTCAAAGTTTGTTAGAATTAGAAAAACGATAAAAATTTGAGATTCTCAGTATTCAAGCCAACATATAAAATATTTATCACAAAGAAGGTCCAAGAATTAAAACTTGGGTGTATAAGATATGATCATAAGAAAACAACATCGATTTCATAGGACAGTTCATATAAGATAATATAAAATGAAGAGAAAGAGATTTTAAATCTGTGAAAAGAAAGACATATGAAGAGTAACTTCGAACTCGCCTGATAAAGAGTATGACCATAAAACAATTTAATGTCTTGAGATAAGATGAAATTAAACACCAATTCTAGAAAATCAAAAACTACAAACATACCATGACAGAGAATATGAATGACCCCCTAGAAAATCAGCAACAAACATAACATAACAACATAGTGAATCTCCAAATCCACCAGCAAATCTCACAATAACAAATGCCACATCCTCAACATGACGGTAAGGATCTGAATCTCCAAATCCAACATACCTGGCTAGAAATTTTGATATCAGAAGTTTACTCCATTGTGCACGATAGCAGAACATAAATTTGAAATTTTTATAATTTAATACCTTGAATTTCAGAGACAAATATGTGCTAACCATCATACCATGCATCCAAGTTTCAGTCCGTGTCTTATGTTTAAATGCCTTATTTGGAGAAAAATAGTCATAATATCAACCACTGCAAGCATTAGCCTGAACCGAAGATTAAAAGACAGATGAATCACATTTGTTTCTAACGAAAAAGTTACACATAAACCAACGTTTATAATTCACACGAAATATTCTTAAACTCAATATATTAGCTTAAGAGTCAATAAATTTTCACCTCATGTCAAGCAAAGATCATCGTCAAAGTCCAATTACGCGCTGGTCTGTCAACAAAGATGCACGTAACATCAGTTAAACTATAACACAAATAAAATATATCCAAGTTGGATGCAGTAATCAAAGTTCATATTATTGCTATTAATTCGAGGAGGATAGAGAACCTTGTAAAATCCACGGTAGCGGGGGATTAATCTGAGATGAAAGCCTGACATGGATATACATGTTTTATATTTTACAACTTAAGGGACTTTATATGTTGATGCACCAATTATTAATCCATCAGTGTTAACCTCTATTTTCCGAATATCACTACCGTTGAATGCATTAGTAACAGTGACGACGTTCATTGCTGTAGACCCAACAAAATAGAAAACAAATTAAAGGGAGGCCAAGAAATGATAAGGCGAAGTCTTCATCACCTTCTATAATATATTTCGTTGAGGACTCCTCTGTTTCGGTGCTAATATTTCAGGGAACGGTAGGAATGATCTTCTTGGTGCACAAATAATACTCTACTATTGTCATGTCGAGGATTTTCTTCCTTAATTCTAAATAAAAGCTTCATCAACTTCACATTTTCAATGCACGAGTTTGCAAGATATCACGTATTTCAAGTACAACCACTTCACTCTCATAATAGAGCACAAAGTTTCAAGGCCTTGTAGTAATATCTTCATGCACAACTACCTTTATTGTGTAAGTACAAACTTTTTGCTTATAAAAACAACCGATCTAAAACATATTATTTTTGCACTGTTAAGATTAGAGTAGTTAGTTATTGCATAAATATAAGAATCAAAACAAGAAAGAAGATAGAAAATATACTGCTTAAGGTGTGTATTCAGATACAAATTTACAAAGTTCCGTGTGGTGACTTGAAGATAAGGTTTGCAAAAAACATTTTGCATTTAAAAAAAGTAAGACTCAGGAACTGTCCTGGATATATCGTGGATGAAATACATTATAGCATTTAAAAATTGTACTTTTTCGATAACTACATTAAAACTCCAGATAATTCGAGGACTCCTATATTTGGAGGAAATAGAATGAAACGGTTATCCTAATCGTAGATAATGGACTCCTATATTTTAGTGGTATAGGAAGTGGGATAAAACTTCTTCGACGTGTGTAATTTTTTTTTCTTTTACACCAACGTGTGTAATTGATATAGTTTTGAACTGTAGAGAACGGTAAATATTTTTTAAGAATTATGTTGAAGTAAAAGTCAATTTAAATTTTCTATATTAAACGTTAAATTTAAATTTTTTTGTTGTGATTTTTTTTTCCACACATGGGTGGGATAAATTGATAGTCGAGAATTTAAGGAAAAATATCTTATCCTTGTTTTATTGATTTTGGTGGCTAAATCATAAAATATCTCATTGTTTTATAAGAATAATTATTTATTTCAATTAAGACTAAAAAAAATGGTTATTAAATTTCAAACTACCCTCTCATTTCAAATTAAAAAATAAACTAAACTAATTTAGTAGTTTAGCAATCCGTAGGCCAAATTTCACAGTACTAAATATTTAAATTCAAATTTAAAGTCTAATAAATTAACTTCAAGTTCAAATTTAAAAGTTGGAAGTTAGCATTCTGTGGTATTTAGTTTTGCTTTGTCCAAATTTAGTTTGTTTTTATCCTAGCTAACAATAGGTGTTCCAATCATACTTTGACACTTGGCTAAACATGGTTGGCTACTACATACCTTTTAATATATATATATATATATATATATATATAGAGAGAGAGAGAGAGAGAGAGAGAGAGAGAGAGAGAGATTATATATATATATATATATATATATATATATATATATATATATATATATAAATTATTTATTTGAATATGGATCCGGGCTGACCCACATGGGTTCCCGAATCCAATTTCCAACAATCTGTTTTAAAAACAATAGGAAGCTTTTGTAGTCGCATAAATGTTATGTAATGTTTTGTTGCCTAAATTTCGAATGTCTTTATTTCTTTTCTTAGGCTTCGTGCCTATTCAAACTTTACCACAAAAATTGGAACTGAGTAAGTACTTGCTTAGCTAATAAATTTGCAACTCTAGTCATTTAAGCTTCATCAAATCTGAACTTAAATACATCTATGCCTAAACTCCTACATAACGAATATCAAGAAAACTACTATATTAACATAAATCAGAAATTGAGTCGATTAATACAATTGAATTTGAAATAAAAAGAAGATAATGAGAATTGAGAAGATATGGCTTGGAATTGGACTTTCATTGATAATTGGATCAAGAATAAAATGAAGATTTGTAGTTTACACAGAACCACATAACTTAACATTATTAGTTAAAAATCAAAGTCAAAATGCATATTATTTAACCATGGCAAATAATAATATGTATAAAAGAATATAGATCTTACATATGATTTAATGTTTTACATCTGATTAGAGGTAACTTTTTACCTAGGGGTAAAATAATACAAAAAAAAATACATGTGTATTTGTATTACGTATCGCCAATTGAAATCTTACCTACGCCGTCCAACACAATTAGTCTTAGAAGATAGGCATGAGGAATGTGGTTGAGCTACTACCTAGTTATTTTTGTAAAATCATACCCACGGCGGAGCATTAATTTTAGCAATGATAGAGGCTTAAGAAGGCTGCGGGAAGAGTCTCTATGAGTAGAAGAGAATTAGACCTTGGAAAAGGTAATATAGTTGTAATTGGAGCATTACTGTAATGAAGTGTAGCAAAGCCACGAGATTGCCGAACTTATATTCTTGTAGAGTTCCTTAACTGGAACATGGCTAATCACGTTTAAATCCATGATTTTACAGCCTTCAAAACATTCTCTAACTATTAAAAGACTATATATGATATTAGACGAATGATCTCAGTCATAAGATCCTCACGTCTATTACCGTTGATAGTTTAAAGAAAACAAGAGCATCTAACTAAATGCAAAATAATGATTCTGTCAAAAAAGTTAATTTGATTCACCTTTAAAATTTTAGCACTTTTGATGTCAAATATAAAAGTAAGAGCATCTGACACTGCTAGAGCGATTTTTTCTTTTTTCCTATATATACATGTAGGAAAAGTATTATTTAGAAGTAAAGAGTTGAACCAGAAGTAAAGAGTTGAACCAAACTCGTAGCAAATACCCGACATGACAAGAATGCAATCATTAATATAAGAAAAGAGTCTTCATTTAATTCATCCGTCAAATTAAGCTTTTTCTAAAGCTGTTGATATATATTGTTAGGACCTAACAAAAAAGTAAAACACAAATCTTGTAACAAGAATCTATTGCCACTACATCATTGCCATATTATATAGACCCTTGATTCATTATGATCAAACTATGTTGCAAAAAAAATGATCAAGACTAACACTTGGTTGAATGCATTTTCCATAAAATCAAGTTTAACGTTTAGTACCAAGAATTGAGCTATAAATGTAAGGAAATTATGATATATTTCAAAAGATAGCAACAAATGTCATTCATGCAAGCAAATTGTGACAAATGATGTAGAGGTTAAACATGTGTCAATCTTGGCACATTGGTTTTTAAATACAATGGATGGTAGCACCTTATTTTTGAGAAGTCTAGATATAGCTAATTTAGCAAGACACTCGTCATCCATGCAAATGATGCTCCCATGCAAACTTCCTTATAAATAGAGGCTATTTTCAGCCATCAATAGTACATCCCACAACCGACCAAACATCTCTTTGAAGCCAATATCCCTTCTTCAGCCATTGTTTCACTGTTAGCCACTATCTTATTGTTTAGCCACAAATATTAGCCTAATCCTTTTCCTTTCGCCACTTCCACCTTAGACTTGCTGGAAAGGACTATTGTAACCAAGGACTCTTTGTACTGAATGTTTCTGGTATTATCAATGAAAATGCATCTGCTTCTGCTTATATTGTGGACTCTATTTCTTTATGGCATGCTAGACTTGGACACGTTAATATTTCATTTTTAAGGAAAATGCTATCACTAGGCTTAATTGTCTAGACTCTTATAATTTTGACAAGTGTGAAATATGTGCTGAAGCTAAAATTACTAGAAAATCTTATTTTCCTGTAAATAGAGAAACTGAATTATTATCCTTGATCCACACTGATTTGGGTAATTTAAAACAAACTATGACTAGAGGTGGTAAAAGGTTATGTTACTTTTATTGATGATTTTTCTAGATATACTAAGTTGTACTTGCTTAGAAATAAAGATGATGCCTTTATTTCTTATAAAACTGAGGTCGAAAATCAACTTAGTAGAAAAATAAAGAAAATTAGATCTGATAGAGGAGGAGAATATTTAGCCTTAAATGATTTTTGTGAAAATAAAGGTATTATACATGAAGTAACTCCTCCATATTCACCCGAATATAATGGAGTAGCTGAAAGGAACAGTAGAACACTGAAAGAAATGATGAACTCCATATTAGTTAGTGCTAATGCACCTGATAATTTATGGGGTGGAGCAATTTTATCTGCATGTCACTTACAAAATAGAATACCTCATAAAAGAACTGGCAAAACTCCCTATGAATTGTGAAAAAGTTATAAGCCCAACCTGAAATATTTAAAAGTGTGGGGGTGTCTTGCAAAAGTTCTTTTGCCCGAACATAAAAAGAGGAAAATTGGTTCTAAAACTGTTGATTGCACGTTAATTGGATATGCTGAACATAATGCTGCATATAGATTTCTTGTTTTAAAAAGTGATGTGCTTGATTGCAACACCATTATTGAGACAAAGAACGCTGAGTTCTTTGAACACATTTTTTCACTTTCTGATAAAGTTTCTCATGCACCTGTAGAAAGAAATAAAGAGACTACCTCTGTTGAGGAACTGAGAAGGAGCAAAAGGCCTAGAAAAAACTATTTTTCTGATGGAAATGATTTTCAAACTTTTATTGTGAATAATGAACCATTAAATTATTTTGAAGCTATTTCTTCTTCTGAAGCTGAATTTTGGAAAGAGGCAATTAAAGTTGAACTTGATTCTATTCTTAAAAATAAAACTTGAGTTTTAACTGATTTACCTCCTGGTGCAAAACCTATAGGTTGTAAATGGATTTTTAAAAAGAAATTTAATCCTGATGGTTCTATAGAAAAATATAAAGCTCGTTTAGTAGCAAAAGGATTTTCTCAAAAATGAAATATTGACTATTTTGATACATTTGCACCATTGAATAGAATTTCTTCTATTCGACTTTTAATTGCCTTAGCCTCAGTTTACAAACTTTTTATTCATCAAATGAATGTCAAAACTGCGTTTTTAAATGGTGATTTAGAAGAAAAAAATTATATGGTTCAGCCTAAGGGATATATTGTTCCTGGCAAGGAAATAAAATTTGTAAATTAATTAAATCTCTTTATGGCTTAAAGCAAGCTCCTAAACAATGGCATGAGAAATTCGATCAAGTCTTATTGAGAGACGGTTTTTCTTCTATAGAGGTGGATAAATGTGTTTATACTAAAGTGTCAAATGATGATTTTGTGATAATTTGCTTATACATTGATGACATACTTATATTTGGTATAAGTTTAAAAATTGTACAGAGTACTAAACTGTGTTTGTCATCTAATTTTGATATGAAAGATCTGGGTGAAGTGAACATGATATTGCGAGTTAAAGTCAAAAGAAGTGATGATGGTATTGTGTTGTCACAAGAACACTATGTTGAGAGACTTCTTAAGAAGTTTGATTGTTTTGACGTGACACCTATGGCCACTCCTTATGATGCTAGCTCTCAATTGAAAAAGAATAAAGGAGACCCAGTTGCTCAGTCTAAATATGCTCATATTATTGGGAGTCTGATGCATTTAATGAATTTTACAAGGCCTGATATAGCCTATGTTGTGTGTAGACTGAGTAGATATACTCATAATCCCAATCAAGAGCATTGGTCTGCATTAGTGAGACCGACGAAATATTTGAGAGGAACCATGAATTATGGTATCCTGTATAGTGGATTTTCCGTTGTATTAGAAGGATACAATGATGCTAACTGGATCTCTGATTCAGATGTAACAAAATCCACTAGTGGATATGTGTTCACTCTTGGTGATGGCGCAATAGCATGGACATCAGCCAAGAAAACTATACTTGCTAAATCTACTATGGAATCAGAGTTTATAGCTCTGGAGTTGGCTGGTTCTGAGGCTGAATGGCTAAGAAACTTCTTAGCTGATATCCCTTTAACAAAGGATGTGTTGCCTCCTGTGTTTATCCATTGTGATAGTAAAGCGGCAATTGATGTTACCAAGAGAAAATCTTATAATGGAAAATGCAGACACATGCGTCTGAGACATAAAGTTGTCAAGCAGCTGCTGAGAGATGGAATAATTTCCATTGATTATGTGAAGTCAGAAGTGAATTTGGCCGATCCTCTAACTAAACCTTTGAGAAGAAATTTGATTCTTCAAACCTCAAAAGAGATGGGGTTAAGGCTAACATGATTGTCAATAGAGATGGTAACCCAACCTATATGATTGGAGATCCCATGAAGTAGGTTCATATGGGTAATAACAAGTCGATATTGACTCTGAAGCACTTAAATGAGAGTGCTTAACTGCTACTACTTGGAGGGCTGAGTTATAACTCTTAATGAATTCATAGTCCTTATGGATGTTGTATTTAAAACAGTGTACACTTGATGAATTCACCTATACGAGAGTGGAGTGGGCCGCTCCTATGAGATTCTAGCCAAGTCTCTAGAGCTCTCAAGAATAACCTGGTACGCGCATGGCCTATTCGCGCATAAAATGCATTGAACAACAAAATTGTGGGTCAAAATGTGACTGGTAAGGCCTCTGGCTTACAACAAGAATTTATAGGTTCATAGAAATATTATATTTCACCAATAATTCTGTGTGTCAAGTTTTATCGGTCTAAGTTTGGTTCATAGTCAAAAAGACACCAAACCCACTGCATTTGGACCGTGTATTCCAGCAAGTCTTACTCTCCATACTTACCCCCATTTTCTGTACCTCTTGATTTTTCAGATCTTTTGAAATATGTGGGGGACTGTAAGGAAATTATAATATATTTCAAAAGATAGCAACAAATGTCATTCATGCAAGCAAATTATGACAAATGGTGTAGAGGTTAAACAATGTGTCAATCTTGACACATTGGTTTTCAAATACAATGGATGGTAGCACCTTGTTTTTGAGAAGTCTAGATAAGTGTCAAAAATCTCTTGCCAAGTGGATAATTTAGCAAGACATTTGTCATCCATGCAAAGGATGCTCCCATGCAAACTTCCCTAAAAATCGAGGCTATTTTCAGCCATCAATAGTACACCCCACAACCGACCAAACATCTCTTTCCAGCCAATATCCCTTCTTTAGCCACTGTTTCACTGTTAGCCACTATCTTATTGTTTAGCCACAAATATTAGCCTAATCCTTTTCCTTTGGCCACTTCCACCTTAGACTTGCTGGGTACATTATATAATTTTGTTGATTCATGTTCCCTCTAAAATATAAATAGAGGAAGGCTTGTTTTATCCTAAGGAAAAATTTTAAATTGCTGAAATAGTTTCTTAGGACAGTGCCCAACACGACTCAAAGCATCGTACTTTTTGAGATATTAACTATATCCTTTTACTTATTTTATATTCAACAATATTTTCGTCATATATTATTATTATTATTATTATTATTGTTGTTGTTGTTGTTGTTGTTGTTGTTGTTGTTGTTGTTTTCCCCCATTATTTTTCCTACAATAAACCCACAAAGTTAATTGACAACAGCTAGCATGCATAGTTGAATAATTCAAAAACACAACTAGATCACCACCTACAACCAATAAAATAAAACATAAATTATTTTACTAATAAGGTGCAAAAATTAAAAAACAAAGATAATACGCAAATAAAAGATTCCAAAATTTTCACAGTGA
This sequence comes from Petunia axillaris subsp. axillaris, assembly GCA_029990575.1. Lineage (NCBI taxonomy): Eukaryota > Viridiplantae > Streptophyta > Magnoliopsida > Solanales > Solanaceae > Petunia > Petunia axillaris. The sequence continues at coordinate 21,686,866 of JARKNS010000009.1, forward strand.
ATACGCACCTTCATTATTTAATCCAAGATTGGTACTTCTGGAAGATAAAGTAGATGATTATAAAATAATAAAATAAATAAAGTGATCAATATACACAAAAATCAAATAAACAAGATGAACAAGAAACCGAAAGAAAGACAAATATAATAACGAAATTGAAGATACCTGATAATACTCGCTACTCGCTAGCGCAAAATTTAGATGTAGATTGATAAAGACAAGTAAGTAAAAGCATAATTTTTAAACATGGGATAAAGAAGCGATAAGGCTAAGCAATAGTAATATTAATTGGTAGATGATTGCCACTGGAACGCGTCATGCTAAGTGATGACAATTAACAAAGAAATATTGATGGGGCAATGAGATGAAGAAAGTTCTAGAAATATCAATAATATTAGACAACCACAACCAAAATAAAAGCGAGAGAACTATGAAGAAGTACACCAATTAAACAAATTGGTAAAAGATGAAGAAACAAAGAAGATAATAATTAAAAGAGAATAAGTATCTGACATAATACTCATTAGATGAAATCAAATAATTAAAAAAAATAAAGATGAATATTACTCACCATTGAAGGTTCTTTACTATCGAAATTTTTTATGAAAGTACTAATTAAATTAACTGCAAAAGAAGTAAAAGAAGAATCATTCTTCTTATTCAATACGATGTTGTGCCAGCTAGTAATTCCTAAAGCGCCAACATGTCTTATAAGACTAATCCACCAACACAAAAAAATCATGAACCAATAAACAAAGGCAACCAACATGTCTAAGAATAAGAAACACCCATTTTTATATTCTTTGCTCATGTTCAAATTATATACTAATAAGTGTTATTTGCAAATCATGTGTAAAAGACTCCTATATGAGTCAGAAATATGATCTAAGAGGTCCTTAAAAAATGGACTCCTATCATGATTCGGAAACAAATTTTCAACCGTTGAAAATTTTGAAAACCAAAAGGATTTGGCTTCCTTTTATATTACTTCAATTAGACTACTGTAAGTACGAAAAAATCAAGGATTCTTATGAATCAACATTGCTTAGCTTGCGTAATATTCTAAAAATAGTAAAAATTGTAAATATAGTAAAAGTTTAATCCTAAATATTAGGAGCATAGTAAATGACAATTTTATCTATTGTATAATATTTTAATAAAGGATAAAAAAGTCAGATGACATTTTACTAAAGTCTTCGTACTTTTAATATAGTATAGATTACTTAGAAAATGTGACGCATAATACACTTGGAAGACCGGTAAAGCAGAAGTACAACACAATTATACAAATAATTATAACTTACTTTATTAATATGAGAAAAGTTACCGTTTAGAGTATCTTTTTTATATTATTTTTAAATATTTAAATTTTGATTTAATATAATCAAGTTTGGCTACAAATAATAGTTAAACTAACTCTAGACAAGCCCAAAAAAAAAATTACTTCATCCGTTCCAAAAATGATGGCATTGTTTTCTTATTAGTCCATTTAAAAAAAAAATTGACACAATTCTTAATTTGGAAACAATTTAACTTGATGCTTACCACTTTATCTTAATGAGATTGTTTATGGCTACACATTTATGTATGACTTAGAGCCTGTTTCGCGAAGCTTCTTGAGAGCCAAAGTGCTTATTTTGTTCAAAAGGTACTTATTTTAAAAAATTTGGGTGTTTGGCCAAGCTTCTAAGGAAAAATAAGTGCCTTTGAGTTGTGGCTGATTTGCAATAATATGACACGGGAAGCTTTAGTTTGCCAAAATGCCCTTAATAACAGTAGTTTAGCAAAAATGCTCTCCATTAGTTTAATGAAACTTATTCCGGACGAAAATACCCCTCACAACCAATAAAAAGATCTGCCCAGTCCCTCCCCCTCCTTTTCTCCATTCACGCGATCAAGAAAACCATAAAACCCTCATTCCTTTTACAGATTGCTCTGTTCAAGAGAAGATTCAACATAAGATTTCTTCAAGTGCAAGGGTAAACTTCTCTGCAACTATTGCCAAGAGTTTAAGCTCTGGTGCAATCAGCACCCTACATACACTTCTTGCCTATTGCCAAGACTCTATGGCCTGTTGCAAGTGCCAACTTGCAGAGAAAGTCTCTGCAACTCTTGGCTTATAGCTAAGAGTTTAAGCTCTGGTGCAATTGGCACATGGTAGAGACTTCTTGGCTATTGCCAAGACTTTAAGCCCTCTTGCACTGGCCAACTTCAGGAAAAAAAAATTCTGCAAGTCTTGGAAATAGCCAAGACTTTAAGTTCTGCTGCAAAGGGAAACTTACACTGAAAATCTCCAAAGCATTGTCAATAGCCAAGACTTTAAACTCTACTGCAATGGTAGGCTTGTAGAGACTTCTTGCCTATTGCCAAGACTTTAAGCCCTGTTGCCATGGTCTCTACAACTACAGAAAAAGTCTCTACAACTATTGCCAATAGCCAATACTTTAAACTCCAGCGGAATGGGCAACTTGTACAAATAGTCTCTGCAAGTATTGACAATTGCCAGGACTTTAAACTCTAGTGGAAGGAGCAACTTGTACAAATAATCTCTGTAAGTATTGGAAATTGCCAAAACTTTTACCTATATTGCAAGTGCAAAACTTGCAGAGAAAGTCTCTGCAACTCTTGGCAATAGCCAAGGCTTTAAGTTCTGCTGCAAGGGGGACCTTACACTAAAAATCTCCAAGAGTATTGGCAATTGCCAAGACTTCTACCTCTACTGCACTGAACAAGTTGGAGACAAAGTCTCTGCAACTCTTGGCAATAGCCAAGACTCTAAGTTCTCGTGGAAGCGACAACTTACACGGAACGTCTCTACAAGTATTGGCAATAACCAAGACTTTAAACTCTACTGCAATAAGCAACTTGCAGAGAAAGTCTATACAACTCTTGGCTATGGTCAAGATTTTATGCTCTATGCAAAACAAGAATATCTAATAGCCATATGCAATAAAAACCTTCAAATCACTGGAATCAAGCAAACACAAGAAAAAAATCCACAGGAACCTCAAACTTAATTCAACAATCATAGATCGAAATGGAAAAAACTAACAAATAAATATATAAACAATAAGTATAAAAATGTAACAGGAACAAATATACGAAAAAGAAAGAATAAAAAATCCCAAATTTCCAGCACACGAAGAAGAAAGAAGGAGGCCAGGAATGGGGAAAGAGAGAAGGAAGCCTGTTGTGTGAATTAAACACAGTTGGGGGAAAAATAGTCCTTTCATAAGGGGGTATGATGTGGAGGGCATTTACTTAAAACATTTGTAAGTAGGGGCAATTAGGTAAGACCATGTCTTATTGAGGGCACTGGTGAAATTTTTTGTGCAGCAGAAGCTATTTTTCTGGTAAAATTTTTGCTCAGAGGCCAGTTTTGCCGCTGGTCTTTGCTTTGAGGCCACCTTTTTATTGGTTTTACATGGGATGCCACTTTTTGGAACTTCAATCCTTGTGGCCTGAACTTCATACCACAAGGGTTGAAGTTCAACTTCAGCTCACAAGGATTGAAGTTTACGTATCTATGCCTAAAAATTCAGTCCTTGCGGATTGAAGTTGAACTTTATACCTTAGGCATGAAATTCAGCCCACAAGTATTGAACTTCAGCCCACAAGGTTTGAACTTCATCCCACGAGAATTGAAGTTTCAAATAGTGGTCTCTTATGTAAAACCACTAAAAGAATGGGCTCATACCTCAGACCACTGGCAAAAGTGGCTATTCATGCACTTTGCCCATTTTTCTGCTGTGGGGAAGAAGCTGAAAAAAAAAAGTAGCTTCTTGAAAAAAATAAGTGTTTTTGATTATTTGGGACAAGAACACCCATATCAAACTTCCATATTTAATCAAGTTAATATCCATATTCGTAATTTGATAATTTTTTCAAATATTTGTAAAAGAAAAATTAATAACAAAAGAACTTATTTAAAATTTAGTCAAATACAAACTGCTTATCTCGCAAAGCACTTTTGATTAAAAAACTCTTCTTAAAATAAGTTGATTTTGAAAGTCTTCTCTTATTTCTTAAACTCTTATTTAAGTCAAACTAGAACATCCTTCTAGAACGTGGAGTATTACATATTTTGGATAGGATGGAGTATATTTTTTCCCTTACCTCCTCGTGCCTTTTATTGGTCAAAATATGAGGAAGGATATAGAATAATGCAACGATGTAGAAATTGTATTATTTCTATCTTAATTTATCTACCCTAATTTTAAAAGTTAATTAATGTCATGGTTGAAGCCCATTTAGAAAATTATATGGGATTTTTACACTCTATATCCATGAAATTTAAAGTATTTATAAGTCATACCCATTAAAAACTACATTACTCATAAAACTAAAAGTATTTATCCAACCTGCTCATTTATTATTGTATACCTTTATTATGCCTTATAGGTGTATATCTTTAAGGTATACTGCATAAATTATGGTATACAAGTCTGGAGGGCTATTTATTATTGTATACTTTTGTTATACTTTATATGTGTATACATTTATGGTATACTGCATAAACTATGGTATACAAGTCTGGATGGGTAGAGTGGGTAAATAATTTAGTGAGTAAGTCGGGTAATATTTGAAAGTAGTGGGTAGTGATTGTAATTATTTTAGATTACGTGGGTATTTTTGTAAGTGTCCCAAATTATATTGCCATAATGGACGAACGGCATCCTTAATAAAACCAATTGTGATTTTTACATTGTATAGACATTTGGAAGTGTCTTTAACATAAAAATAGATATATTTTTTCTAATTTAAAAAACATATTAACTCTCCCTAAGCGTGCTTACTTTTGTGGGAAGTTGGATTTTCTGTTTGACTGCATTTATTAATATTAGTTAATCTGAATTAACTACTTATTTACCTTGTGAGTTATCTCCTAATTTTTTGCTCATATCACTTTCGTTCTTTATTTACAGTAGCCACAAAGACATTCTAGGTGTCATTTACTCCATTCACTTTCAATGAGTATATTCATTTATTATTATTATTATTATTATATATATATATATATATATATATATATATATATATATATATATATATATATATATATATATATATATATATATATATATAAAGTATACTACGAGTATTATGAATATGTATGCACTCAGTATTGTTAATATTTACCAAATACACTGGTTATCATTAATTATATATTTACATATTAGTATGCATAAAATATACTACGAGTGTTATGAATATGTATGCACTCAGTATTCCTAATATTTACCAAATATATTGGTTATCATTCATTATATATTTCCATATTAGTATGCATAAAATACTACAAAGTGTTATGAATATATATATGCACTCAGTATTCCTAATATTTACCAAATATACTGGCTATCATTCAATATATATTTATAGATTAGTATGCATAAAATTTACTACGAGAGTTATGAATATGAATCAAATATTTCAAATTTATAAACTGTACATCAAAAATATACAATGCATAAGAGAATAAATGTGTATTAAATATATATTCTAATTATTATAGAGCTAGATAATAAAATAAAAAAGGAAAGAAGATTGTGTCTTAATATCTTTCAGCATGATATATGGTAAAGCATAAGATCCCAACTGTTGTTGGGATTCTACCACAATTTACGTTGTTGTTTCCTATTTTTTAGGCTTAGAATTACCAACATCCTAATTGTTATTTAATAATTTTTTAAGAATTTAGGATATGCATGAATCTATTTTTAGCATCTTTTTTGGTTAGCCATTGATGTATATTAAATGTGTCTATTAAACAATAGGGCTGTGTTATATATTTGGTTAGTTATGAAATTTTCCCAAACCAATTCCAAATCGAAAGGGGAATACAACTTTGTTTACTCTATTAAGAAGAAAACTCTAAACTATTTCTCACCAGAAGTAGGAAACTTAATTACCTATCTCTATTTATACTTGCCTCAAATTAATTGCCAATGAATAAGTAGGAGCCATTTTGGGTGATCTTATTTTAAGCAACTTATACGTCAAAAGTTTAAAATAGCATATAAGCTTAAAATTCTATTAGTAAATATTTGTTAACTTAAAAATTTATAAGTTTATAAGCTTGCTTAAAAAAAGCCAAAAATAAAAAAATAGAAAATTCTAATAAGCTGCTTAAAATAAGCGCACACAAGCGAGCAATTAATGATTTCAACTAATAAAGTTTTGTACAATGTCACTAGTGTAGATGAGAACACGCCGCGTGAATAAGTATTTATATTGTGTTCAGGCCTGTGCAAGAATACTGTCATTTGATCTCCTGATTACTCCTACTTATAATAAGATTTCAATAGACTTCCTTTTTCTTTACTGAGTTTTTTTTATACCGAAAATCACAGCTTATATCTTCAGCCTTTTGGTCACTATCAAGTAGGGGTGGGCGTTCGGTTCTTCGGTTCGGTTTTAGAAGTAGGAGTCCGTTACTTCGGTCTTCGGTTCGGTTTGAAGTGTAGAAAAGTCCGTAATTTTTATACTTCGGTTCGGTTCGGTTTTTTAGTTCGGTACTTCGGTGTTTCGGTTTAAACCAAATTTATAGCCAAAGAGAAAAAGGCCGAACAAGAAAGGGAAAGGAAAGGCAAAGTACATACCTGTTCAAAGTCAAAAAATAAGATTAACAAAAATACATCAAATTACCAAATATAAATGATTGAATACTCGTAATATCATATTGCGATGACTTAACATAAATGATTTATTCAAACTAAAGGGATGTTCAGCTAATTTATCATTTCCTAATGAATTTTTAGTTCAATTATTTAATTTTTTATATATGTTGCATTTAATCACTAATTAGACATTAAAATACAATAAGCAAAAAAGGGAAATTATACGAATCAATCTAGGAAATATACGTAATATGTAATGGTGGATGTTTTTTGTTAATGGTTTTAAAAAAAAAAAAAAAAAAAAAAAAAAAAAAAAAAAAAAACTTCGGTTTTTTCGGAATTTCGGGGCCCGAAGTTCCGGGGAGCCCGAAACCGAAGACCGAAGTTCAAAAAATTCTAGGACCGAACCCGAACCGAAAAACCGAAAAAACCGAACCCGAAGTACCGAATTAGTTCGGTTCGGTTCGGTATTTCGGTTTTTTCGGTTTTGTGCCCACCCCTACTATCAAGTATCAAACACAAATCAAAAGTCAAGGACAGAATTAGTAGTTTTAAAGTAGCCTAAATTGGAGCTGATTTACGGGTTAGAGTTTTATGTGAAAACTGAGTCGTGTGACAAGTTCAATCATACCAAATTAATCTTATTAGAAAATTTCATTGCTCCGATTTAAATGATTAAATAACTAAGTTAGAATCGTGAAATTTTGATGCACAGTCATTTTTGGACGCATTAAATGAGAATTGTCCACCATTTCAGAATTAATTGAAGAATAATCACCGTGTGCACGTACACTCCATTAGCATTGACAAACAGCTCAGACTAGTCCCAGATTTTTATGCTAGGACTTTGAACAAAGTCCCATTATTTTATAATGGGATAGTCCCCTAGTGCTTTATCCCATTATTTTATAATGGGATAGTCTCCTGGTACTTCCCAGGTTTTTATGTTTGGACTTTGAACTACACATGTTCAAAGTTTCAGTATTTTATACTGGGACTTGTCCGGATGAGACTATTTCTCAGCGAATTTATTTTTCATGGCTACGGATCAATTAACGCGCGCCAAAAAAGCCCACACAAAATTTTTATGTTAGAATCTTTCTAGTAAAATATCTCAATAAATAAATATTTTTATTATGTTGTAATTTTTGTGCATTGAAACAAACCAAACAAATCATTGGCATTGGATTTTCGAAATTACAACTTCTAAACAGGAGATAATTGCCAACAACTACTACCTTTTCTTCTTTAATTAAAATCATAAACCTAACATTAAAAAACAGTAAAAATAAACCTTAAATTCAAGAGCTAGTAAATTTGGTAACAACCTTAGTACCCTCAGACACGGCATGTTCCGCCAATTCACCGGGCAGCACCAATCTGACCGCGGTTTGAATCTCCCTTGAAGTAATGATAGGCTTTTTTGTTGTATCTAGCAAGTTGTAAAAATTTAGTGTAGGGGTCTGTTTGGCGCGCGTTAATTGATTTGTAGCCGTCAAAAACAAATTCGCTGAGAAATAGCCACCTCCGGACAAATCCCAGTATAAATACTGGGACTTTGAACAAACTTGTTCAAGGCCCCAGTATTTGTACTGGGGAAGCTTCAGTAAACTAACCCCAGTATAAATACTGGGGCTTTGAACAAGTTTTGTTCAAGGCCCCAGCATTTTGTTATGGGACTATGTATAAAGCTTCAGTCCCATAATAATGCTGGGGCTTTGAACAAAACTTGTTCAAAGCCCCAGCATTATTATGGGACTGAAGCTTTATATATAAAGTCTCATAACTCATAACAAAATGCTGGGGCTGTGAACAAAACTTGTTCAAAGCCCCATCATTTTGTTATGGGACTCAGCTTTATATATAAAGTCCCATAACAAAATACTTGGGCTTTGAACAAGTTTTGTTCAAAGCCCTAGTTTTTTGTTATGGGGCTAGTCTGGGGTGTTTTTCCAACGCTAATGGAGCTTAAGTGTGCGCGCGAATTTTTGGCTATTCTTCAATGAATTTTGAAACGGTGGATAGTCCCCATTGAGCGCGTCCAAAAATGGCTAGTGATCAAAATTTTCGAGAAGATTCCTGAGCAAGCTTCTCAAATATATCATTTATAAAACTGTTCATTATCCCCATTGGTTTGCTTGATATTCTTATATCTAAATGCACTTGTTTTAAAACTTTGAAAATATAAACTTGGGGCAAATTCTTTTGGTGGCAATATCAAAATTTTTTGTTGTGTGAAGACGTTAATAGGTACGCAATTTGTTCCTGTTACGGTTTTAAGAAAGAAAAAACAATCTCCTTGCCCTTCTCGCGTAGTTTTCAAGAAAAAAATAAATCGAACTCCAAGAAGGGGACGCGATTTTTCAAGAAGAAAGATAAGATCAAGATGAATGCTAGAACTGCCAAGTGTTGTGACACTTTGCTCATAAATGCATTGAGTCAAAAAAAGTAGCATTTCAAAATGCATCTCTAAGTGCTACATTTGTTTCTAACGTAGTATTATTAACTTAATTTTATCCTGTTTGGAGTGTAGACTCAGGGGCCACCGACCATGTGATCTGTGATCGAGAAGTGCTTATAGAGTATCGTCCAGTCCCATCTGGATCGAGGTGGATATATGTAGGAAATAATGTGAAGGTTGAAGTTAAAGGTCATGGCACTTGCAGGATTGACTTACGTGGTGGCCGCATTTTGATGTTGCATGACGTCCTATATGCTCCAAAAATCCGATGGAACTTAATTTCTGTGTCTGTTCTTCTTAGTTTAGGTTTCTGTTCAAACTTTAGCCGCAATGTTGTGAGAATTACTCTAGATAATGTCTTTTATGGTTCTAGACATCTTTATGATGGTTTGTTTGTGTTATATTATAATCCTTCTACTTATGACTATTATGAGCCCGTTTAGGTGAGCTTATTTTAAGCAGCTTTAAAGCCAAATGTTACTTATAAGCCACTTTTGAGAAGTTCGGAAATCCTAACTTCTCATTTTTTATTTTTTTTTAAGCACATAAGAGCTTATAAATCCATGAATTTTTTAGTTACCAAACATTTACTAATTGGCTTATAAACTTATAAGCCATTTTTAATTTCAATCAGACGGGCTCTATGTAGACCGATGTGTTATGGCATGCTCTTGTAGTAATAGAGATGTTGATATTTTTACATGGCACGCTAGATTAGGCCACATTGGGCAAGATCGAATGAATAAATTGACAAGGAAAGACACTTGAGTTCTTTCTTCAAAATTAAAATGTCAACTTGTGATCAATGTCTTGCCGAAAAGATTACACGTAAACTTTTTGGGAAGGCTAAAAGAGCTGATTTCCTATTACAATTAGTCCTTCAGATATATGTAGTCAAATGAATGTGAAGGCAAGATCTGGTGCATTGTATTTTATAACATTTGTTAATGATTTCACATGTTTTGGTTATGTATATTTGATTTCTCATAAATCTGAAGCACTTGGATGCTTCAAAAGATACATGAATAAAGTTGAGAATCAATTAGTCATGAGTATAAAAATTCTAAGAACCGATAGAGGGCATGGATATCTATCAAGACAATTTAATGAATTGTGTAATGAAAAAGGCATCATCAGACAATTAACTATTTCTTATATACCTCAACAAAATGGTGCATTAGATAGAAGGAATAGAACTCTATTAGACATGACAAGGTCCATGATAGTGCAAGCTAACTTACCTATTTTTTTTTTGGAAAGATGCGTTATGAACTACGGTCTATATATTGAATAAAGTTCGACATGCCAGCTGATGGAGGATCTTGATCTCAAGAAACTATGGCCGTTAGAGTGGCAAAGGTTGAAGCAACTTTAGGGGTCTTCAGAGGCACAGTAGCTGATGCGGCTAAAAGGCTTAGTAATAAGGGGTTGTAGCTCAAAATCACTCATAATTTGGTGATGGTGGAGACCCAAGTTAATGTTTAGGAAGAAATTAAGACTAGCAACCTGGATCTTGATATTTTGATTAGGGAGGTAGAGGAGTTGGCTGCTTGTACCCCGCAACGCTTAGAGAGGTTATCTCCCGAAGAAGATTCTGACGCCTCCGGGAAAAATGTGAACTACTTTGAAGAGTCGGTGAATAAGCTAGGTAAGGTGGACGATCCTACTTCTAGCTCCTCAACCTCTTTGACCTTTATCCTTTCAAGATCTGAATTTTGGTTGCCTTTTGAATCTTTTTGCTATATTTTTTTTTCCTTGATGCATGGCTGGATAGGGTCATTTTCTTTAAATCCAAACTTCAGGCTTTTTTTGCTTTTTTTTTTTGGTGAAACCTTATTTCATTCATATTTACTTTTTGGGCACTCTTTGTCCTTGGTATGTTGGTTGTTTAGGCGCAAATTTTCTTCAAATTATGATAGAGTAATTTGGCTATATTGAGACGAGGGCTCGTAGGATTGTGTATAAAAAATGACATCTCATTTTTACGTAGGAATAACGTATTTGGCACAAGTCGTAGTGCACAATTTTGTAGGTATGATTCAAATAGTTGTTAAATAAATATCAACATTGTTGCTTATAATAAAGTCATAGTCGGGCATATATTGTATTGTTAAGGCCACAATAGACGCGTAATACACTTGAAGACCACTAAGGCGGAAGTACAACACATATAACTATTACTCACTTTATTGATATGAGAAGAGTTATAATGTAGAATATTTTTTATGTAGTTCTTAAAATTTTAAATTTTGAATTAATCTAATCAAAATTGGCTTCAAAGATTAGTCTAACTCACTCTCGAGAAGCAAAAAAATATTATTACCGTACTTAAGAACGGATGGAGTAGGTTTCTTTCCCTTACTTCCTCGTGCCTTTTATTGGTCAAAATATAAAGAAGGGTATAGAATTATAGATATAGAAATTGTACTATGTCCATCTTAGTATATTTACCTAGTTTCTAAAACTAAAAGGTTAATTTTAGGACCCGTTTGTCCATCAAAATATTTTTGCTTTTTTTCAAAAAGTTTTTGAAAAATATGTTTGTCCATGAAATCTTGTGATTTTTTCAACTTTTTTTGGAAAACAGTTTTTGAAAAACCAAAAAGTGGTTTAGAGCACTTTTTCAAATTTTTTCAAAAAAAGTTTTTTCTCCTCTCACAAAACTCTATCTTTTTTTCAAGTTAAATGTATATCCAAATACAACTTCAACTTCCAAATACCATTTTTCAACCCAACTACAAAAACTCTTTTTTCAAATATTTTTTCAAATCTATGGGCAAACGGCCACTAAGACTCATGGTATAAGCCCATTTAGAAAATTATATTGCCATAATGGAACTAACGGCATCCTTAGTAAAACCAATTCCAAATCAAAAAGGGCTTACTTAATCGAAGAGGGGACACTTTATTGCTTGTAAAAAGAGAAATCTAAACTGATTCCCACCTGAAGTAAGAAACTTAATTACCTATCTCTATTTATACTTGCCTCAAATTGATTGTCTCCTGAGTACTAAGTAAGTTGCTTTCTGCTGCTTATATAACATTAACTCAAAGGAAGCGCTCGGTAGTACTTCTTAATCAAAGAAACCATGAGTAATCACACACATCATCGACATCACCCCTATTTTCATGGCAATCATCAACCGCTACTGCGCCCTTATGATCATTCTTATTCCAGACAACATCATGGAGTTCATCGCGGTACAACTTTTCCAGCGGCTGGTTATGGCAACTCTAGTCCACTGAACTATCAACCTGTGGCGTCTACCACCGCTGTTCTACATTCTGGTGGTATTAACATAACTCGCTTGAGCGAACGTTCTTCAGTGGAGGCTGTCTTATGGTCAAATAATGGAGCAGTAGATAACCATGACCAATACTGGGATTGGGAAGATGGGAGTGAACTAAGTGACGATACTGATATCATTGGTGATCCCATTGACATTGAGTTAGTTGATGTTAATAAGTATTTGAAAACACGAATCCATCATGCTTGTGCGCCTAAAGATGAAGTTGATGATGAAGAATCAGAAATATGTGCTATATGTCATGCGGAATATGAAGACGAAGAGAACATTGGGACACTTAGTTGTGGACACGAATATCATGTGGATTGCATCAAACAATGGTTGCCTAGGAAGAAAGCCTGCCCCATATGCAGAGCTTCGGTTTTGCCTTATCACAACAACATATAGATTATTCTGAGATATGTTAACAGTAAAAGATTATTTTCTTTTGCTTTTGCAAGGACATCTGTATGGGTTCATGGTTGTATATTTTAACAGTGTTATCTCATTATACTTTGTATTGTATTATATACAAAATGGACAAGTTATTTTCAGTTTATGAAATACATTATCTGATACATCAATAACATTTTTTCCTGTTATAAATATGTAATTACCAATTACTGTTATAAATTTCATTTAGATTCAGCTTTATTTAGACGCTCTAACATACAAATAATAGACAATGTGTATGGTAACAATCTGTCTTATGTAGTGTGAATCTCAAAAAACACTTGTTATGTATCCCAATTTTGAAGCCGAAGTCATCCATATGGTTATTTGGTTTTGAAAGTCAAGAAGGCAACAATAATTCTGAGACCAGGCTAACCTATCAAATAGACTTTACAGTTAGTTACCATAGAAAATAAAATGTCCAAGAAGGATCTCATGTGGTCACATAAATAAGAAATCAGGGAGACAACTAAAATCTCATGAATTGTTCCTTAATAAAAATTTGTTTGTACAAAAACCTCAAACTTGGTTTCTCCAGGGAACTAGAGTGATGAATCAGCTTGTTTTAAAATAAGAAATTTTATTACCTAATCATCGTTAAGCCCAGTCCCCTGGGTTGGACATAGTCCCAACCTCAGTAGGTACACAGACAACTACACGGCAACACACTACCAACACAAACTTACTCTATGGAGAATAATATAAGACTCTTTAAGGTACTTGCTAATTTAAGTCAATTTGTCCTCTACAGTGAACTCCTTGGATAATCATTCTCACTATCGCTCCAGCTTCCCTTCTTCTTCCTTGGTGTAGTGCTAAGTTTCTTTCTTGCCATATGTGGTACACAGCACCTGCTGGAATCATTCTGTATATTACAGCCTTTGAACCACTACCACTGGCATTCTTTATTGCCCATTCTGTGAATCAGGCTTTTAAATGATTAAATAACTTGGTTAGAATCTAGCTCGTTGTTTAATGCTTTAGATTTAAAAATATTCATTGAAACAAACCAAAGAAATAATAGACATTAGATTTTCGAAATTAAAATGTCTAAACTAAATTCCCCCTTACATTCTCATTTCACAAACTATCACATGACAAATTTGTTACAAAAAATGTTAAGGCCAATAACAACCCACTTTTTTTTCACTTTACATCAATCAAACAAAACCCAACATTGAAAAACAGTAAAATAAACCCTAATTTCAAGAGCTAGTAAATTTGGTAACAGCCTTAGTACCCTCAGAAACAGCATGCTTAGCCAATTCACCGGGCAGCACTAATCTGACCGCCGTCTGAATTTCCCTTGAAGTAATAGTCGGCTTCTTGTTGTACCTAGCAAGTTTAGAAGATTCCTGCGCAAGTTTCTCAAAAATATCGTTTATAAAACTGTTCATTATTCCCATTGCTTTGCTCGATATCCCAATATCTGGATGCACTTGTTTCAACACTTTGAAAATGTAGATCTTGTAGGTCTCTATTGATTTTTTAGCCCTCTTTTTCTTCTTGTCTCCTGCGGCAGCGCTGTCCTTCGGGAGCTTCTTTCCGGCTTTGGGTTTCTTCTCTGCCGGAGATTTCTCGGCGGCGGGCTTTTTCTCGGCGGGTTTTTTCTCAGCTTTTGGTGCCATTTTTGAAAAAGAAAGATTTCGGAAGTGTAAGTGAGAAGATCTGAGAAGTATTTGAGAGAAATGGAAAAGTTTGTGTGGAAATTGAGAGTTAGGGATTTGGTTATATAGAAGTTTGGGACTGGATGCTTATTGGTTCATTTGAGATTACGCGGATCGTGTGTTTCAGCCGTTGATTGGTTTTGTTTATCAACGGTGTAGATTGAAAGATGACTCGGATTGAAGAAATCTCTTTGGGTTCCTTTTCTTTTTGAGATTTTTACACTCTATACCCATAAAACTTAAAATATTTACAAGTCATACCCATTAAAAATTATTATACCCATAAAACTAAAATTATATTTACCCAACCTACCCATTTATTATGGTATACCTTTGTTATGCCTTATAGGTGTATACCTTTAAGGTATACTGCATAAATTATGGTATACAAGTCTGGAGGACTTTATACCTTTGTTATACTTTATATGTATATACCTTTATGATATACTGCATAACCTATGGTATATAAGTCTGAATGGGTAGAGTGGGTAAATAGTTTAGTGGGTAAATAGGGTAATATATGAAAGTAGTGGGTAGTGGCTGTAATTATTTTAGGTTTTGTGGGTATTTTTGTAAGTGTCCCTTTCTTTTTTTTGGGTTTTTGGGTTTTGGATGTATACAAAACGTAAAAATTTCGTCCAGAGGCCAGTTTTAATACTGGTATTTGGTTTGAGGCCACTATTTTCGTTGGTTTTACACTAGAGGCTATTTTTTGGCCTTTACTAAATAAACATTGACTTAAGTTCTGATAATTGACTGAAATTCAGTCCATACGGCCCCTGGACTGAAGTTTCATCTTTAAGGACTGAACTTCAGTTCATATGGCCCTGGACTGAAGTTCCATCTTAAGGACTGAACTTCAGTCCATATGGCCCTGGACTGAAGTTTCATCTTTAAGGACTGAACTTCAGTCAACATGGCCCTTGACTGAAGTTCTATCTGTAAGGACTGAACTTCAATCCGGCCCCTGACTGAAGTTCTATCTGTTAAGCGAAAGTGGCCACAAACTAAATATTTCGATATTAGTGACTTGTGCCCAAAGACTAGTGGCAAAAATTGCCTTTCGTGCACTTACCCATACAAAACTGTAAATCTACAACGTGTAACTACGTAATCAATTTATATTTGGATACAACAATAAGCAATTATGCTACAACGTGTGACTACGTAATCAATTTATATTTTGGATACAACAATAAGCAATTATGCCTCAATATTAAATAAGTTGGGGTCGCTTATACAAATTATTGTTAATCGTGTCTCTCTATTTAAATTTATTTCAAGTCATCATAACTATCAAATAGAAATAAAAATGAAAAATAAGTTGAACATACATAAATAGTAGAATGAATGACATGTCAAGTAACATTCTCTCATTTTATCTTTAATGTACGCTATTTGAATTTTTTTAATATGGAATTGATTTCTATGTAGGTGTATGATTTCTGTATTTTACTTCAAACAAAGTGATTTTCTGTAATTGAGTGTTATTTTCTTTTCTTTTCTGATAAGAAATTTTGTTTTTGCTTTAAGCTTTTTGAGAGGATAAAATAAGGGAACCCGATGGGTACACCATGAATGAAGTTTGATGGTGGCAGCACAAATTAAGGTTTTTTCTTTTTCTTTAGTTTTTTATATTATATAATTTGAAGCGAAACAATACGTAGATTTTTTAAAGATACCATATAAACAATACATTTTTATTAGATGAGATTTTAAATTTCATTTTGTGTCGAGCACAAGTATGATTAGTCATGTGAAGCTTTAGTTATTAGATAATTGACAATTATGGACCCACATTTTCCAACTCAGTACTCCACTCCAATATTTCCTCCCTTTCCGTGGTTCTCATCCTTACTTTTCTCAAGTTTTTATTTATTACAAAAATTATATAGCTAAACTTTTATTTGACAAATATGAGTTCTTATAGTTAAAAATATTCAATGGACATGTAATTCAATTTAAGTTTAAAAGTAAAATTTGAAACTTACATAAGATGCAATTTTTAACTATCATATAAGTTTAGCTACATGTAATTTGAAAATTACACCTATATGATCAAATAACCATGTCACCACTCACCATGATTACAAATTATACTACTCTAACAAAACAAAGTAAATGCATAGCACCTTTGTTTTTAACTTTATAAAAGAAAAGTACGGGTCGTGGGTATGTATTTTTTGAAGAAAAAAAAAAGGTATTGGGAAGAAATGTTTATAACATGTTTGGCATAGCTTCTCCAAAGTTAAAAATATTTATCCAAAAAAAATTGGATACTTTTTTTGAAATTTAGATGTGTTTGGCCAACAAAAAAATACTTTTAAATAGCAACAGAAGCAGTTTTTCTACTATTGGGAATAAGCTGTAAATATCTGCTTCTTGAGCAGTTTATTAATTTTTTCAAGATGAAAAGATCCTTACCAAAAATACATACTTACCAATTTATCTCTCATTAATTAACCATATCTTTCTCAAAATAAAATTATATTTCTCTTTTCCCTATTTTTTTATCACTTTGATTTAACTATATTTAGGTTGTTAAATACTTATGTTTATATATTTTACTTTATATTTTATATTTTAACTAAATAATTTTTTTAATTAAAGTCTTTTATAATAAATATTTAAAATTATTATTTTGTCTCTAATAATCCAAATATAAAATGAACTGGGATTTTCTTTTCGTAATTTGACACTCAAAAATTCCGTAAAAATTAACCAAACACAAATTATTTATCAAAAATACTTCTCCAATAAGTTGGCCAAAGACAAACTGCTTATTATACAAAAATACTTATTTGAAAAGTATTTTTGCCAAAAGTTTTTCTAAAAGTAAGCAGTTGTAGCAATACCAAACATGTTCTTAGACCTAGAATGCTTAAACCTAGAATTGGTTTCTCACCAGAAATATAAAACAAAAGAAAAGTACAAATCACGTATTTCCATTCCAAAAATTGCAATTTGACTTCATGGGAAATAAGGAATAAAATATAACCCAAGACGTCCAATAAAACAACAGAAATAGTGTTTAGTTATGTAACCAAGATCTTCGAATTTTCACGCAGAAATAGAAACTTAATTAAAGGAGTAGGAAGAGTGAGGAGTGATTTGTAAAATGTGGGTCCACAATGGCCAATGTGGAATAACTAAGAGCCTCACATGACTAATCATAATTGTAGAAGACACAAAATAAAATTTTATTGGTTAACGTATCAGTTAAGTTGACTTTAAGTTTGAAATGAATATTTACATTTAGAAATACTCTATATATCTCAATTTACGCATTTACTTTTTTTGGTCAGTCCCAAAAAAAATAACAATTTCTATATTTAGTAACAATGTAATTGTATGAGACAATTCACAACCACACAAATTTCTAAGATTTGTTTTAAACCACAAATTTCTAAAGTCCTTTTTATTTTTTTAAGTTTTGTGCTTAGTCATCCACCTCACATAAATTTGAATGGAGAGATTGTATTAAAAATGGGAAAAGTTTATGCTTTATGCACTATTCGGTACTATATTTTATTAGAATTTGATTTGCCTTTAATACAATTTTAGTAAATTATTATTATATTATAGCGAAAAGGTTAAAATTTAATGTGGTTACAGATGAAATTAGCAGATGGTCTAAAATGTTTTGTAAACTGGTATTGTACAAAATTTAACCCTTTTTGAAAAATATATTATCGTAGTAGAATAGTCCTCTTTTTACTTGTCACTTTAACAAATAAAGGAACAATTGATGATTTTTTTTGTACCCTTATCATGAAGTACCTAGTATTTGTCAAATCATTTCTCAAAACTTTACTACCGAATACTATTAATAAAGGTAAGCTAATTAAATAAGATTTCAATAAAGATTTCATAAGGAAAGTGCAAAGTTCAAACTAGACAAGTAAAATTGATGGAAGAAGTATCAAATTGTGAACGGAAAGCGAAGTGACCGAAATTTTTACAATTTGCAAATACTTGTTAAGTTTTAAATAGCACTTTTAGGTGGGCATCTGGTGTCATCTTTTGAATGTAATTTTATCTTCGTATTTTAAGTGGGTTTTTGGTTACAGATAAAAGGTAGCATCGTACTCGCCTCAGGTTACCTTTATCAGTATGTTACTCTATCTATGGCTGAACAAAAGAAATCTCAATGAATCAATGAATCCCAGGTAAACTGCATTCCATTGATAATATTCTTGTAATAAATAAGGAAATATATCTTCTTATAAACAAGGAAACATATCTCATACAATCAATGACAAATAAACTTATTCCTATAACCCAAGGAAATATCTCTATAATTGTAAGTTTGTCAACGTATCATATAAAAATCCTCCAATAAAAAAAATTACATATAATGTTGTATCATGATCCACAAAGAAATAAGTATCAGAAAGTAACAAAAGGATTGTCGTATCATGATCCACGAAGAAACAAGTATCATTTCCATATCTTGATCCACTAGTCATGACTCACAGAGGCTATGATTCCTCTTTCAGTTGAATCAGCTAACGACGAAATCATGTCATCATGTGCTCGATATGGCCAAGTTTTATTGCTAACTGGATTCCACAGCTCTAGTAACTGCAAGAACACTCTAGAATTACTCTCCTCCACGAAAATCAAAACAACTCTATATAACAGGGGAGTACCGCGGAAGAAAATCAAAAGAATACACGTGAATAATCCTAGATTACATTTGTACCTGTGCAACTATCTAGTGATTTCGAGCCAATGTGCTATTGCTATTTTTGAGATTGGTAGAACTCAAAATTAGTAACTAGAAGATCCATTCAACCAAGGATCTGAAATGGAGATATTGAGGTAGTACCTTGGTAGCATCCCATTTCATTACAGTTCTGTCAAAAGACGATGTTGCAAACACCATTGAGTTTGGTCTAAAACGGATATCTGTAACGACATGAGCATGACCTTCTCCAACATTAACATCAGCATTTTCCAAGTCCCAAACCACAACCTAAACATAAAATGCAGTATGAGTTTGTTAAAAAAAGATATTGACATAAGCCTTCTCCATTTAACCAAAAATAATTATATTTTAGTTTAATAAGACAAACCTTCCTTCTATGTCCGGCAGTAGCCAACAGATTCTCTTGTGAATGAAAATGGCAACATAGGAGCTTGCTCTGTGTTGCGTGAAGGCTATCAATCTCTTTAATAGAGATGTCTGCATAGCAATATGAAGCTAAAAAGCTTGATCTCAAATCCCATAAGTAAATTACATAAGAGAAACTTACAGATGACACCATCTATTAGTTCTTAAATTTGTGCAAATTCAAAAGACTGTTTCACAATGGGACAATCACTCATAAATTTTGTGCAAAAATCATTTTTGTTTCTAAGCAATTTTTTGATTGAATACCATCCAATATGGTTAAAACCCATAAGTACCTCGACAAGAAACAACCCCCACCCTCTCCCTCTTTCCCGTATGTTTTGTAATTTAAGATACAACTGGACAATATAAAAATGTTTTGCATTATCCTTATAGTTTAATCTATTGTAACAAATTATCTGCAATTTATTTGGCTATTGGCCAAGCTTAATGTAGACTTCTTGTCAATTACTTATGTATTGGGTAAAAATTGGCTCGTGATGATTCGCCCCGGTCATGCAAATAAGTGGGTCACCGAAGACGAGCCGTAAGCTGACCTTCGGTGATGTCTACCTCGAGCGAACAGCAAGGCCACTTCACCGAGGTCACATATATGCACCTCGGTGAATCGCTTCGGTTCCAACGGCTTTGCAGTCCACTATTTCACCCCACTAACCCTCTCTATTAATGCCAAGAACGTGGGTCAAAGCATAACTGGTAGTGGAGAACGTGGGCAAGGCTCTTAGACCTATAAATAGTAGTTCATTTTGTATAACGGGCATCCAGAAATATATACTGAAACTCTGCCCAAATTTGTACTCACAATTATATATTGAAATCAAGTCATTCTTCCGCATTTACGTCTATTTCGTGCATTTATTTAACTTTGATATGAAGATTTGCTTATATTCGCACTCAAATTTGATTTGTAATCCTAAAACTGATTTAGGCCCATATAAATTGGCGTCGTCTGCGTGGAATTAAGCAGAAACGCCTTGTTCCAAAGTTTCACATCCTTTTTCGTCAAAGCTTACAGTTCAACGACGTCATGGCTGACAACAGTGATAATATTAATGAACGGGCTAACGTTCCATCGAGCCAACAGCCCACATCACCAATGACAACCGAAGAGTTCCAAGTTTACACTGTCACTGCATTAAGAGCTCTTCAAAATAGACATGATGAGCAAGTTAACATCAATGTTGAATTCTGCGCCTCGTTGGAACTCATGGAAGCGAGGAACAGCGCAGCACCGAATGGCACCCAGCCTTCGGCTCCAGGTGGAGGCATCCCGCCCTTCGTTCCTACGGGCGCAATAATAGGGGGACCTCACAACGGAGCCACGTCTGGGGGTTCGGGAAACGTACCAACTGCAACGCCACACTTCGGGACGGTTCCCACCGTGGCTGAAACAACATCCTCGGTCGATGTCGAAAGATTGACCACGGAAATTGAAACACGCGTTGAGGCTCGCATCGAGGCAGGCGTGGAAAAATGCCTCGAGAGCGTGTCGGGGTTAACAAAAGTCGAAGATGATCTTGATATAGATCAATACAGGGAGCTGCCCTTCAAGCCCGAAGCGGCTCCAGCCCCGACCCCCAAGAACTTCAAACTCATATTTTTGAAGAAATATGATGGGACCACTGATCCCAGAGAACATATAAGAGAATACATGGCCATGGTAAAGAGCAACGACTTAACGGCAATAGAGCTCGAGTCGATGTTCTTGAAAAAATTTGGCGAGTCCTTGGAGAAAGGGGCTCTGCGTTGGTATATGTGCTTACTGTCACGCCCTAAAAATTATTTCCCTGCGGGTTGCGAAGTTTATTATTTAAAGGCTTGTGACTGGTGTTCAAAAGGTACAAAATTATTTAGAGAAAACTCGGAGTCGCCACTTGACATAGTTTAAGGTGTGCCAAGTCACCAAAAGGTACCTTGGAACACCTTTGACTCGTCTAATGGTCTGCGTTTAGAGATACGAGTAAGGTTCTCAGTTGACTCTCGGGAAGGTATTAGGCACCCTCGAGTCCTGTGCCGAGCACAGTTGCTTTATTGTCGCAATTTTAATTTATTAAATATGGTTGTTATATTAATGCCGTCAATTTAAATTTATACTTTGATTCAGAAAATTTAAAAGAGTCATTCTTATCCAACCTCACATAGGACTGGTCTATTAAAAAGAAACGAATTTTATTGACTTCCTCGAGACTAAAGGTGAGTCATTTGCCAAAAATTATAAATGGGTTAAACCTGTTTATATAAATAAGCTGCCGTAAAAAATTTATTTCCAAAATTTATCATATCTTTTTTTATATTTTATTGCTTAAAAAAAATTAGTCTAATAGAATTAATTTCTTTTTAGCCTAATAAGCAGACCACGAGTCATACTTATTATTAAAATAAATCGTAGAAACCCTTCTCGCTCCTATTTAGTTTTGCCTAATCGACTATTAATTGAGTACAATTTCTAACTTTATTAAGTGACAAATTGGGACTCCTAAATTTATCCTCATTTTTGGAACAGGGATTATAAAATTATTTTACCAGAGTTGCATTAAATGATAAAATTAAGTAATTAAACTGTACTACTTTAGTAGCTTAAACTTTAGGCCAGATGTTCAAACACTTAAACATGTGCATTTTTGGGTTGAGTGGTGCAACGAGCAATTAGCTAAATGCAAGAATAATATATCCTTTTTTACGCTAAATGGTTTTTTTTAAAAGAGTGGGCTGTTTTAAAGTGTATTTACAAAGTTAACACCTTTATTTTGTTAAGTGAATCTGAGCGTTAATCATGCTATTGACTCACTTAGAGTTATTAAATTGGCTTTCAGAATTTATTATTTCAAGTGTGATATGTTCATTATTGATGATTTCCTTGGTTTTAATTCACTGTGGCGTTTCTTGCTATTTGCTTTGTTTCAATGTAACTAATGAACCAAGTAGCCATAACTCTTTCATAACTTTCAAAGAGCAGTCATATCTATATATATAAAAATAAATAAGGGCTTAACTTAAGGAACTTGTCTGACTATGCATTTTTCTCCAATCAACAGATCTTGTTGAACAATGACCAGAACACCTTATTGCCTCAGCACTTAGTCTACATCGTTTTACCAGTTTGCATAACATGTCACTTTACTTGATCTTGTTACACATCTAGCTCCTTTATCAATTATGAAATAGACACCAGTTCCACTTGAAATAATTTTTTAATGAGATGAGATTTGCACATGAACTTGTGAAACATTCAACCAGTTTGCAATTGATATCCCTTTACCTCCATTTTAAAAGCCAGACATACTCATTTGGGTGATAATCATACAACTCATTAAGTGTAAACATAGCACAAAAATGAAATACAATTCCTTAGGACTATATCTCAAACTAACAATTCATTCCATATATTTTCAAACTTCAACATAGCTGAAATTTACATGAAGGAACAAGGAGTTGGAAAATTTACCTAATGGAGCCAAAATTCCAAGGCAAAAAAGCGATTGAAACAAGCCAACCAGAAACCGGAAACAGTAGCTAAAACAACCCTTCAACGCCCCTAATTAACCTCCAGGACTTGTGGATTTATACCCCCGAAAGACCCTTGAAGTAATGGCTTTTGGTTCTAAATCCTAACTCTCAAACTTACTATTTTTTAAAAAGTGTTTTGCTCTATTTTTTGTGTCAATTTTCAGCAGCTGTTAGATGTGTTTTCAGCTAGTAGATGGTGTTGAAAGAGGGCAATAAATGACCTCTTTATAGCTGAAAATTTAGGCCTAAAGGTGGGGGTAAAAGGTGGAGTGTGGACTTGTACAAAAGTACAAGCCCACACCCCTATACTTGAGAGTTTTTGGACCCATTTTTTCAGAAAATACAGCAGTTATAGGGCCATATTTCAGCCCTCTAAACAGTCCCAAAATGATGAAATATGTACAAGTAGGGTCCTCTAAAAGGACCCCCATTACTCATTACATTACTAGAAGGTAACTAGGACCAAACTAGACCAACTAAATCAGCCTAAAACCAACTAAAACAAGCCTATACAACTAGATCCTAACTAAGCTAGAACAAATTCGTTTGGACTTCATAAAGTCCAACCATCCATCCCATTCCAACCAACAAACAAGCTACAACTAGGATAACTAAACATGCTTTCAGATTCAGCCCCAACTAAACTTGAACAAACTAAAGAGACCAAAACAAATTCCAGTTGCTTAGCCCCAAAAAAACAACTAAGCAAGCTGAACTAAAGCAAACTTTAAGTCCTAGACTTTTTGATATGACAAGAGTTTGACACAAGATTTCCATGAACTCTACTTGATCTATTCAACCCAATTTATACAACTCCACATTGATAGTGAACACATTTCACAATGATAAACAAACTAGAGATGACATCTTAAATATTATACTACCAACTGTACACCATTTGACAAGAAAACATGCTTAAATTGTTCAACACACCTAACCACATATGCTAGGCAAAACAAGTCTACTAAACCCATTCTTAAACATCCACAATTGAAGGCAACACATTCAAGATTAAATTGAAGACTTCTTTGCTCAAAATAGATGACAAGCGACGAGAAACATATCATTTAGGCTTATTGACAGCAGACAAACATGTCATTCAAACATTTGAGACAAACTAAACCAAGATCATTGATTCGTCAATTAAGTTATGTTTAAGCATTTGTCATCTAAATAACTAATAGACTATATGAACATAGGCTGGAAAAATAAAGAAACAAAGAAGAAGAAACAAGGGCCTTTTTTCTAACCAGTTGAAGGCCAAAGCATCACAGACCAACACTGTTGAAAACAATCCCGAAGCCAATGCCTCGTCCAGCCGTGAGCTCGCTATCGCAACGTTGTTTCTGCCCTCATAAACCAATTTCTAGTCACGACAATCCCATGAAAACTGCCTCGCTTTATGACTGCCGCTGCTTTCTCAATGCCACAGCATCAAACAAAAATCACCACCACTTCCTTATTATTTTTTTTCAAACAAACCCACTGTAAATATAATACGCTAAAACAAACCCACAACGCCACTAATTCAAACTAAAGCAGCCCCCCATTCTCGACGCCATTAGCATTACAGTTGCATCGACTCACCACTGCCTCCCCAAACTCCACGCCGAATCAAAATAAACAAATCAATCACAGCCCCCGTCATCCTCATCACAGTCCTTACTCGCAGTACCATATCATCATCATCATAATAAACAGAAACAAAAAAGAAAAAAAATGAGAAGAAGAAACTGAAATGGAAAACAGAACGGGGTAACGAGAAGCGGGTAAAGGGGAGGGATATTGGGAGATGGAGATGCGAGGGTGAAGGGGAAAGCGAAGAGGAGGAGAGGGAACCAAAAACTCACCGGAAAAAATCAATGTCGTCGGAGTTGAAGTTTGACCGGATCTTTGACTTCCGATCTACTCCAAACGGCTTGGATTTTGATGAAACCAATCACGGAAATGGAAAGAGGGGGTCAAGATCTTTCTAATGATATTTTTTTGTATTTTTTCGGCCACCGGAGGTGGTGGCCGGCGGCGGAGCGGCGGCGGCTCCGCCGTGAGAGGCGAATTCCGGCGGGCGTGGGCAATTCGGCCAGGGTTTGGCCAGCTCAAATGAGCTAATGGGTGTGGGGAGTGAAAATGAGATTTGTGTATATATATGTGTGGTATGGGCTTGGGTAATGGGAGTGGGCTAATGGGCTAAAGAGTGGGCTAATATTTTTTACAAATGACCATTTAAAATGGTTGATACACACACAACTAACTAAAAATTAACCATATACGTTACAATACTATCACAATTAAATTATAGAATCAAAAATTAAACACATAACAAGTAATTTTGGCAATTTTCATAGTTTACATCCTAATTAATGATAATTTTAGTTAAGAATAAACACTAGAAATCCAGAAAAATTTGACGACACGTCCTAAGAATCTAATACGACTATTCTGAGCGATTTTGAATTTGGTGCCAAAATTAGGTGATTACAGCTGCCCCTCTTTGTTCGGAAATACGAAGAGTTTTCGGACAAAGAAGTAATCGACAAGTAATTTTGGCTTTTCGGTTCTAGCCGAGAGCATACCTTTCAAAATGGTGACCGTACCTTGAATTTCAGTTCTAACCGAGAACAAAGTTACCTACATATCCCTGGACTAAGGAATCAGGTCAGTGTAGTTCCTTACGTGCGGTAGCTGGGACTACCGCATTCAAACAGACACTAGACTCTTCTAGACTCACTAAGACAAACCTAGACACTCTAGACCACTAAGATGACGCTAGACACTCTAGACTACTACAACAAATAAGAGACTCTTATAGACACACTTGGGGCTGATACTAGAACTCATAGGCACACAAGGGTTGTCGCTGCTGGTCACTGGTTGCTTGCTGATTGGCGGTCATTGCTTTACAGAGAAAATGAAAGTACAACATTGAAAATGTAAAGTTACAACTCCTATTCTAAGTTTTCATGCTTCTCGAGATGAGCTTATTGGTTCTTGCTCCCCTCACTTGTTGAAAATAAAGCCACCGCTCTCGCTTCAGGTGGGTCTTGCTTTTTGTAGAAAAGATAAACCCTCGATCTTGGCTCAGGTGGGTCTTCCATCTTTACAGAATGGATTCCCTCGTTCTTCAGGTGGGCGCCTGGACTTCTTCAAATGTATTCCCTCGTTCTTCAGGTGGGCGCCTGGACTTCTTCAAATGTATTCCCTCGTTCTTTAGGTGGGCGCCTGAACTTCTTCAAATGTATTCCCTCGTTCTTCAGGTGGGTGCCTGCACTTCTTCAAATGTATTCCCTCGTTCTTCAGGTGGGCGCCTGACTTCTTAAAACTAACTCCCTCATTCTCCCAGTGGGTGCCTCGACTCTCTCTAAACTACTCCCTCATTCTCCAGGTGGGTGCCTCGACTTCTAAAATAGAATCCCTCATTCTCCAGGTGGGTGCCTCGACTTCTAAAATAGAATCCCTCATTCTCCAGGTGGGTGCCCTGACCTTCTCTAAACTACTCCCTCATTCTTCAGGCGGGCTCCCTGACTTTCTCTAAAACTACTCCCTCATTCTCCAGGTGGGTTCCCTGACTTCTAAAATAAAATCCCTCATTCTTCAGGTGGGTGCCTTAACTTCTAAAATAAAATCCCTCATTCTCCAGGTGGGTGCCCTGACCTTCTCTAAACTACTCCCTCATTCTCCAGGTGGGCTCCCTGACTTTCTCTAAAACTACTCCCTCATTCTCCAGGTGGGTTCCATGACTTCTAAAATAAAATCCCTCATTCTTCAGGTGGGTGCTAAATTACTCCCTCATTCTCTAGGTGGGTTCCCTGACTTCTTTAAATTACTCCCTCATTCTTCATTATTTTGCCTTCTTGTGTTTCAAATGGCCTTCGACACAGAACTTCATGCGGCCCAAATGTTCCAACTAGTTATTAGTCAAACTTTATTAGGAACGGTATATTTTCCCTAATAGTCATTTCTGCGGTGCAAACCTTGGCAGGTCACTCCAGATGCCAAACTGCCTCATAGGCATTCCATTATCCATGCAGGTCCTAACTGTGCTCTGCTACAACTGCAAAACAGGTGAACAATTTTTGCGAAACTTTCTTTTGCTCGTTTCGATGTTATTGTGAATAAAAGCAGAAGTGGAAGAAATTTTGGATAAAGGACTCTGAATGAGAGATGCCTTTTAGGAAAGTAAAAGGACTTATCTGGGGGGTGAAAGCGATGACCTCAATAACATGACGTGCATCTTGGCCTCGAACCCTGATCCATTCACAATAGTTGTCCCTCGACTCTTTCCCCAATAGAAATATTCGAAGCAATACTTGTCAAGCCCCACTTGATGACAATTATCAAAGCCCTCATTCGGTTAGCAGCGCCCCTTTCAGGGTTTTCACCGACTAACCTCTCTCTTTGTTCTTTTACCTAACTATTTGTCATGTGGCGCCCTTTCAGGTTTTCACCAACAAGACTTCATTCTTTTTTTTTCTTTTTCTTCTTCCTCCCGTGGACCTCTTTAGTTCCACCCATTGATGATGATTTTTGAGCTAACTCTTGCTCGATTGACGTTCTCAAGATTGGCCCAAAATGGTCTATTGGACATTTATCTGAGTTTGGAAGCAATGTTTGGCCTGTAATTTAGGGTGTCTTGAGCATCTTCCCCCCTTTCAAGAATGAATGAATGGTACAGCAAAATAGAAGTTTGTTTTTATTTTATTTTATTGATAAAATAAAATAAAATAAAAAACAAATTTCTGCCCAGTTTAACAGAAAACGCGGATTTTGGATTTCCTTTGACTTTGGCTGCAAACTTGGAGGCAAGCTTTGCATCGATGTGAGATAGGGAAAATGAACCTTTTCCCTTATTTTGAAACTAGGGAACCTTTAGAACTTTCCTTGATGTGACCGCACCTGAATGGTTGTCTACGTATCCTTTTGAGAGGAATCAGGTCAGACGTAGCTCTAGCAACTTAATGCCAAATTTGTTTTGGATCTTTCTTTCTTCATTTCATCGCAATTACAAAGATTCCTAATAAGGGTTTACAAAAGCAATACAAAGCCAAAGGCTAACAGAGGGGTACATTATCTGGGTAAGGGAAACAAAGACTTTCGTTACTCCACCCAAGAACATCAAATGTAGTACCTCTTCACTGCATCAGCATTAACAATCATTTCAGCCATCGTGCCCTCGATGTCTGTCAGAAATAGAGCACCATTGGGCAACACCTTCTTTACCACATACGGTCCTTGCCAATTTGGAGCAAACTTACCCTTTGCTTCTTCCTGATGTGGAAAGATGCGCTTCAAGACTAACTGACCTTCATTGAACTTGCGTTGACGCACTTTCTTGTTGTATGCTTTGGCCATTCTCTTATGATATAGTTGACCATAACATACTGCATTTAGCCTTTTCTCGTCAATTAAAGCCAATTGTTCCAAGCGGGATTTGACCCATTCAGTATCCTCGATCTCAGCTTCAACCATGATTCTCAAGGATGGTATTTCGACTTCTGCCGGAATGATTGCTTCAGTCCCATACACCAATTCATATGGAGTTGTGTCTATTGAGGTGCGCACAGTTGTACGATAACCCAGAAGAGCTAATGGCAACTTCTCATGCCAATCTCGTGATCCTTGCACCATTTTCCGAAGGATCTTCTTAATATTCTTGTTTGCTGCTTCGACCGCCCCATTTGCTTTTTGACGGTAAGGTGTGGAATGGCTATGCACAATTTTGAATCTTTCACATACCTCTTTCATCAAATGACTGTTGAGGTTGGCCCCATTATCGGTGATAATGGTATTAGGGATACCAAATCGACAGATAATATTCGAATGGACAAAATCGACCACAGCTTTCTTGGTTACCGACTTGAATGTCACTGCTTCCACCCACTTGGTAAAATAATCAATGGCGACCAAGATGAATCTATGCCCGTTCGACGCCTTTGGTTCTATTGGGCCAATGACATCCATTCCCCATGCAGTAAAAGGCCAAGGAGCAGACATTGTGTGAAGCTCCAAGGGAGGCGAATGTATCAAATCGCCGTGCACTTGACATTGGTGGCATCTTCTCACGAACCCTATGCAATCTCGCTCCATGGTGAGCCAGAAATAACCTGCTCTTAAGATCTTCTTGGCTAGCACATAGCCATTCATGTGTGGCCCATAAATTCCCGAATGTACCTCATTAAGAATTCTCGAGGCTTCTTGTGCGTCTACACATCTCAACAGTCCCAGATCTGGGGTTCTCTTGTACAGTATCCCTCCGCTCATAAAGAAACCATTGGCAAGACGGCGGAGGGTTCTTTTCTGATTGCTCTCTGCCAGCGCTGGATACTCTCCATTCTTGATGTAGTTTTTGATGTCCAGATACCATGGCTCACCATCAAGTTCTTCTTCAACCATGTTGCAATAAGCATGTTGGTCCCGGACTTGAATCTCAAGTGGGTCAATGTGAGTTTGGTCAGGATGACTCAGCATGGATGCTAATGTAGCCAAAGCGTCAGCCAACTCATTGTGCATTCTTGGGATGTGCCTAAATTCAATAGAATCAAATCTTCGGCAAAGATCTTCCAGATACTGCTTATACATGATGAGTTTCCCATCTCGAGTTTCCCATTCACCCTTGATTTGGTGTACGAGTAGGTCGGAGTCTCCGAGCACTAGCAGTTCTTTGATGTCCATGTCTATCGCCATGCGTAGACCCATGATGCAAGCTTCGTATTCTGCCGTATTATTGGTACACCAGAAACGAAGTTGCGCAGCCGCCGGATAGTAATGACCTGTTGGAGATATGAGAACAGCACCGATACCATCACCTTTGGAGTTAGAGGCCCCATCAAAATAAAGCTTCCAATAATGATCATCTTCTGAAGTAAACTCCTCAATTGTCAGTATCAGTTCTATCTCACCAATCGATTGCCGTTTCTCTCCATCAAAAGCGCGGATACTCATAGTGTTTGTCCGAATTTTGTCCATGTTGACTTTCAATCTCTTTAATGTAGACAATGGACAGATGTTCAGACCGGACCCACCATCAACCAGTACCCTTGTGACATAAGAATTGTCACACTTGATAGTCAGATGCAGTGCTTTGTTGTGACCAGTGCCTTCCATTGGCAGTTCCTCGTCAGTGAAAGTGATCCTGTTTACCTCAAAGATACGACTTGCGACTTCTTCAAGATTGCTGACGGTCATCTTCTCGGAGACATGAGCCTCATTCAGTATTTGCAACAGAGCATGACGGTGTGTCTCAGAATGCATCAACAAGGACAACAAAGAAATTTGAGCAGGGGTCTTCCTCAGCTGCTCCACAATTGAGTAATCTTGCACTCTCATCTTCCTCAGGAATTCCTCTGCCTCTTTCTCGGTAACAGGCTCCTTGATGGGGCCCTGATTTTCTCTAGCCTGCTTTGATTTTCTTAACTCTTCCAGGGTAAAGCACCGCCCAGAACGAGTAAGACCACAAACTTGGGTTGTTTCCGCCACAACCTCTTTTCCTTTGTATGTTACCAATGCCTTGTCATAATTCCATGGGACAGTATTAGTGTTTCTCACAGGAATCTGAGGTGCGCTCTTTATGACAACAGGCTCACACAGCTTGTTTTGATCATCTTCACAGGGTGCTCTTTTTATAACCAACTTTGGTTTGGCCACACAATCCGCCTCCTCTCCATTTTTGTTGGTCCTTTGGATCACCAATTTTGGTTTTTTGGCCACCTCTTCCTTTCGCTCAATGGCTCTTCTCAATGTCAATACTGGCTTGTTTGACTGGATAGGATGCCCCACTTTCCCTGGCACCACCGAAAGAATTGGTTGCATCCTTTCCACTCCAATTGTTATAGCATCGACTGACACTATTGGCCTTGCAGATTCGTCTTCGAATCCCCCTTCACATACACCCACCATGTGTACATCATGGACCGGCAAAGGATTGCGATTAATGTTTGGCTTTTCTGCATCTTCGATCACAATTTGGTTATTGTCAATCAGATCTTGCACTGCCTTCTTGAGATAATAACAATCTTCTGTATCATGTCCTGGTGCGCCCGAATGGTATTCACAATGCCGAGAGTGGTCCACTTTCCCAATGGGCTGCATGTTTCCTTGAATTGGTTTTATCATATCCAAGGCTCTCAACTTCTCGAAGATACTGGTGTAAGATTCTCCGATTGGTGTAAATTCTCTCTTTTTCTCCTCTCGGGCTTTCCTGAATTCAGCTCTTGGACGGAAGCCTGCAGGACCTCTTGGTCGGTAGGTAGGGTTTGGCGGAGCCTGATAATTATTAGGTGGAGCTTGGTGAATGTGATATGCAGGCTGTGGGGCTGGGGCACGCCATTGCGGATAGGATGTTGGAGTATATGGCTGTGCTGCATGCACAGAGTATTGGGTGGAGGCATGGAGTATTGTGCATTTTGTGGCGGGTAATAGTGTTGTAAAGGGGGTGTTTGTGAAGCTTGGTATGAATTATGTTGATTGTATCGCTCCTAGTTCCACTTCCGCAGACCTGACCCTACCATGGATACCTCCTCTTTCTTCTTCTTACCAAACCCTGCTGCCCCGGTCTGCACAGCCTGTGTAGTCTCCTTTAGTGCAGTCTGGCTCACAATCTTACCAGCTTTGACTCCTCTCTCAATCATTTCTCCCATCTTGACGACTTCACTGAACGGTTTCCCAAATGCGGCGATCAATGAACCATAGAACGCCTCATCCTGCGCCTCGATGAACAAACGGACTATGTCGTCGTCCGGGATTGCGGGGCTCACTCGAGCGGCCTGCTCGCGCCATCTGAGGGCGTACTCCCTAAAGCTTTCACTTGGCTTCTTTTTTATCGCATCCAAGGAGGATCGATCTGGCAAAACTTCAATGTGGTACTTGTACTGGTCATAGAATGCCTGTGCCATATCCTCGAATGACAACCATTTAGTTAAATCCTGCCTCATGAACCATTCGGCAGCTGCGCCCCC
Organism: Petunia axillaris subsp. axillaris; assembly: GCA_029990575.1. Lineage (NCBI taxonomy): Eukaryota > Viridiplantae > Streptophyta > Magnoliopsida > Solanales > Solanaceae > Petunia > Petunia axillaris. The sequence goes on from JARKNS010000009.1 coordinate 21,718,949, forward strand.
CAAGCTTTCAGAAAAGTAGGCTATCAACAGTTTGTCTTTCTTGACCCCTCTCATTTTATTGCAGTAGGTCTTCATATGAACCCTCGGATCTCCTTGCCCGGTGTATAGATCGAATTTTGGCACTATAAACCCTTCTGGCAATTGCAATTCAGGGTATGGACAAAGATCCCTGAAAGAGATGTTAGTATGATCTCCATATCCTTGAATAGTCCTTACTGCTTGTTCTAGGCCCTTCATCTTTCTCAGAACCTCGCTCTCATCAAGCTTTCCTGAGCGATCAACCTCAACTTGAGACTCGCGATGGAACCCCTGATCATATGAGTCACTGTGTCGGAAATGGGGTTCATGGTGTTGATCATAATGATGATCCCCAGCCTGGAGATGTGGTTCACTGTTGGATCTGGCCATGGCAGGCCTAGCTGGGCCTCGAAAAACTGGAACTTGTGGGGGAGGTGGTCCATAGTGTCCCTGTGGGGGAGGTGGTCCATACTGTCCCTGTGGTGGATGTTGTCCATACTGCCCTTGTAGTGGAGGTGGTGGTTGTGGCGCATGAGGGCGCACTTCAGCTTCTTTCGTTGCACCATGGTTAGGTCCAAAACCAGGGGGATAGGTCGGATCCTCGACCGCCGTAGATGTGCCTGGTGCTCGCTGGCTAGCTGTTGGCACAAGCCCCTCCAGGAGGTTTGGCATGGGAGGAGGTGCCCGTCCCGTGGTTATCGCATGATGCATGTCTACCAGGAATTGCTTCAGAGTCAGGGCCTCTTCTGTCGTCCTATCATTTTCTTCAGAACCGGCATCAGATTTGTCGCCTTCAGTGGCCATGTTACCAAATGGAATTTCAGATCTTTTTGAGAGTGGGGTAATGGCAGAGTGCTGCACCGAATCACGGGTAATCTATACTTGTCTGCAAACAAAACAGGTTAGGAAACACAATTTTTACAAGTTAATCGTGCCTACAAGCCTAAGGTCGTCATGCGTCATCCCGAAACGGTTTAGATTCCCGAGTGTATGGTTTGAGTCTTTTTCTTTTCCCTTCCTTTTTTTTCTTTTTTTTTTTCAAAGAGAAGCCAGAGGGTGAAATAAATTGACACACAAAAATAAACAAAAGATTTCCATTACTAAGATAATGCGAGACATACAGTGCTCTAAGGCACAACCTTAGAAACGTACAAATGACTGAAAAATAGAAATAAATTGCTACTACTAAAAGCAACATAAAATACAATATGCCGAGATGCTAAATGAGTGACAAAACAAACCAATAAGCTGCATCATCTCGGACTGATATATCTGCTAAGGCCACCCTGGCTCAGCGTCAACTGGCTACTCTAGGTCAAACTCATGCGGCTCCTCGGGATCTTCTTCTGCTGGTGGCAAAGGCTGGCTCAAAACATCATGCAATACGTGCACTCGCTGAGATATATTCCTGGCATAATCTGGAGCCTCAATGAGGATAGTCCTGTTGGACGAGTTCCTATGATCTTGGCACATCCTAGCAACATAGTCGGCCAGTTGCCGCACGTGTTCCTGACCTTGATCAATGACTCTCTTTGACACGGCTATCTGCTGAAGCTGGCTCGTGGCTAACCTCAATGCATCATTTTTCAAAATTACTGTCTCATCAAGTCTTTTATGAAGCCGATCGATGTTCCCCAGGCACTTATCTGCAAATCTATCGCTCTCAGCCTGGGCGGCTAGAGCGGTGTCCTTCTCAGTCAAAGCTTTACGATGCAGGTCATGCAATCGCCTGATAGTATCCGAGTATTGATGTGTCAAGTCCTCGCTTTCAGACTGAGCGGCTCTAGCAGCATCCCTCTCTGCAACTAAACCATGTATGGTAGCACGGTACTCCTGTTCAATCTCACGCCTGGCCATCCGACCTGCATCTCCAATCGAGCCTCAAGGTCAACCACGCCTATACTCGACCTAGCTGGCATCTCTCTAGGCATGGGCTGGTGGCGATACCATGACTCGTACTCCTGAGTGACTTCCCCTATGAGTCCATTCTGAACCTGAGTCTCTTTGGTGAGGTGACGCCTAGTGTCCCACAAGTTCAAGATCTTTCCCCTGTGGGTAAACAATCCTGGAGGATAGACTAAGACATAAGCACTCATATCCTCAACTATCGGGACCACCTGTCGTCGCCCCAACTGTCTGAGCACCCGCAGAGGGGCATAAGGCTGGGCCGCTTCTAAACCCATCAGAACTAAAAAGGGGCGCTCGATGCATCGGTGCACAACCTTCTCCATAGAAAGCCAGTTATACTGCCACAATATCTTATCTGCTATAAGGGAGTCCAAGCACGACCTCCAAGCACGCTCGCCATCTGGAAACTTAAACTTCTCAATGTGTTCGAAGTGATAACCGAGATAGCCAAAGTCAAAGCAACCAGCAATAGGATGAGAAGGGCGGGGGCGTATGTGCTCCAAAAACCATACTTGCAATAGGAAGCTACACCCCTCGAAGAACTCACTTTCGCCTTTGCAGCATCGAGTCAAGGCATGAAAGATACTTCCCAAAATTGTCGGAACAATCGTGGGATTTGGTGCTTTTTCAAACAAGGCCATCATAATCCAACTAACTCGAATGGATATCCTCTTATGCGGCAATGGAAAGACCAATAACCCTAGAAGAGCAAACACAAAAACCTTCGGACAAAGTTGCACCCATTCATTATATGTTAGCTTGTCATGAAACTCGAAGCTATGCCGTTTGAAACCACTATCACACCCGAATCGAGCATAGAGGTAGTCAAATAAGACCCAACCATGACTAGTACTAGCAATAGAGGTATCTACTCGCATCCGGATGTTTTGAAAGAAATCATGGGCATTGAAATTTTTTGGGGCAATCATTCTCTTTTCATGCAAATCTAGCTTAATGAGCCCGGCTATTTCCTCGAGTGTGGGCGTCATCTCAAAGCCTTTGAAACAGAAGGTATTACTGTTTGGGTTCCAAAGTCCGACCAGTGCACTAACCAGATCTCGGTGCGGCACAATATCTTTAGTCACAAGGTCAGTCAGAAAGCCAATCTTCTTTTGGACTGAACCTTGCTGCATCTCGCTCACACTCTTCCACCAAGACCTCAACAGTGGGCCGTCAGTCATCATGATAGATGGTGGGGTGGCATCAGTAGGGTACTTTCTCTTGCTAGACCTAGAAGATGATGCAGCCATGGTACCTAAAACATATGTCACTTAATTTAGACAAAACAAAAGTACCTAGAAACATTGACAGACAAAACAAACCGATGCTTGAAAACTCCTCAAAATCTAACATGTGTTTACCATTTGAGACTCAGAATTTCAACAAAGTTTGGCCATTACAACGGCATAAAATTGACCCAAAAAGACTTTCGGCCGACCGAGGCACTTGCTAACTGTTGGAAAATTGTCATTCTAGAGACGCGAATAAATTGACTCAAAATACTGTCGCCAACACGAAACAGACTCTTGGACTTTCCACAAAATTGGGCGTATGGCGGTCGCAACAATGGAACTCATCTATTTTTCCCAAAAAAATTTACCATTATAACGACATAAAATTGAACCCAAAGAATCCTTCGACCAACCAGGGCACTTGGAAATTTTAAAATATTTTGCCATTATAACGGCATCAAGACTATCTCCAAAAGAGTTGACAACTTTGGTATGAAAATTCTTTCTCCTTTTCCTTTCTCTCTCTCTTTTTTTTTTTTTTTTTTTGAAAAAATTTCGCCATTATGACGACGTAAAAAATATACCCAAAATTTCCCGACACATAAATCTTTGCAAAATTTCTGTTTTGATAGCACGACCCCAAACAGGAAGTGTATTAAAACAACAAAATCTAAAAATTGAAATTCACCCTACTTCCTCTCTTTCTGCCATTCATTTTTTTCTTTTTTTTTTTCTCTTTTCTTTTTCTTTTGAAATCCGCTCTTTCCCGATTCGGTCAGCATGACAACCCTTCCTTCTAAATGCAACACAGAAAATGCTTCGGACGTATCTCGATGCCAAGGAGTCATCCTAGACAAGTGCGGTACCGGTGTGCCGCACCTCACTAAGTCAAATATGATGCAGATAATTGGGCCTAAAGGTTTAACTCTAGGTGACGCAACTGACTCGGTGTCTAGACTGGCTCATAACCCGGTGGACAAACCGGGCGGAAAGCGCATCAGGGCCGTCCGGAAACAGTGTGTCCGGCCTAAAACCATGTCATGCCTTCCTCCTAAATCATGGGTAATTTTAGTAAGAAGGCCCAGATGCCACAAGCCATCTGATAAGTATACGTGTGCAAGTGTTCCAGAGACTCAGAAGTGTACGTGGAGAAGACAGTTTATATAAAATTAAACAAAATCAAAGCGGTAACATTCAACTTTCCATGTGATAACGGCAAACATATAACAACCAGATATTTAATAAATTAAAACATGCGACAATTTATCAAAGCCGGAGATTCTAGTTTTCACTAATTTCCCCAGCGGAGTCGCCAAGCTGTCACACCCTAAAAATTATTTCCCTGCGGGTTGCGAAGTTTATTATTTAAAGGCTCGTGACTGGTGTTCAAAAGGTACAAAATTATTTAGAGAAAACTCGGAGTCACCACTTGACATAGTTTAAGGTGTGCCAAGTCACCAAAAGGTACCTTGGAACACCTTTGACTCGTCTAATGGTCTGCGTTTAGAGATTCGAGTAAGGTTTTCAGTTGACTCTCGGGAAGGTATTAGGCACCCTCGAGTCCTGTGCCGAGCACAGTTGCTTTATTGTCGCAATTTTAATTTATTAAATATGGTTGTTATATTAATGCCGTCAATTTAAATTTATACTTTGATTCAGAAAATTTAAAAGAGTCATTCTTATCCAACCTCATAGAGGACTGGTCTATTAAAAGAAACGAATTTTATTGACTTCCTCGAGACTAAAGGTGAGTCGTTTGCAAAAAATTATAAATGGGTTAAACCTGTTTGTATAAATAACCTGCCGTAAAAAATTTATTCGCAAAATTTATCATATCCTTTTTTATATTTTATTGCTTAAAAAAAATTAGTCTAATAGAATTAATTTCTTTTTAGCCTAATAAGCAGACCACGAGTCATACTTATTATTAAAATAAATCGTAGAAACCCTTCTCGCTCCTATTTAGTTTTGCCTAATCGACTATTAATTGAGTACAATTTCTAACTTTATTAAGTGACAAATTGGGACTCCTAAATTTATCCTCATTTTTGGAACAGGGATTATGAAATTATTGTACCAGAGTTGCATTAAATGATAAAATTAAGTAATTAAACTGTACTACTTTAGTAGCTTAAACTTTAGGCGAGATGTTCAAACACTAAAACATGTGCATTTTTGGGTTGAGTGGTGCAACGAGCAATTAGCTAAATGCAAGAATAATATATCCTTTTTTACGCTAAATGGTTTTTTTTAAAAGAGTGGGCTGTTTTAAAGTGTATTTACAAAGTTAACACCTTTATTTTGTTAAGTGAATCTGAGCGTTAATGATGCTATTGACTCACTTAGAGTTATTAAATTGGCTTTCAGAATTTATTATTTCAAGTGTGATATGTTCATTATTGATGATTTCCTTGGTTTTAATTCACTGTGGCGTTTCTTGCTATTTGCTTTGTTTCAATGTAACTAATGAACCAAGTAGCCATAACTCTTTCATAACTTTCAAAGAGCAGTCATATCTATATATATAAAAATAAATAAGGGCTTAACTTAAGGAACTTGTCTGACTATGCATTTTTCTCCAATCAACAGATCTTGTTGAACAATGACCAGAACACCTTATTGCCTCAGCACTTAGTCTACATCGTTTTACCAGTTTGCATAACATGTCACTTTACTTGATCTTGTTACACATCTAGCTCCTTTATCAATTATGAAATAGACACCAGTTCCACTTGAAATAATTTTTTAATGAGATGAGATTTGCACATGAACTTGTGAAACATTCAACCAGTTTGCAATTGGTATCCCTTTACCTCCATTTTAAAAGCCAGACATACTCATTTGGGTGATAATCATACAACTCATTAAGTGTAAACATAGCACAAAAATGAAATACAATTCCTTAGGACTATATCTCAAACTAACAATTCATTCCATATATTTTCAAACTTCAACATAGCTGAAATTTACATGAAGGAACAAGGAGTTGGAAAATTTACCTAATGGAGCCAAAATTCCAAGGCAAAAAAGCGATTGAAACAAGCCAACCAGAAACCGGAAACAGTAGCTAAAACAGCCCTTCAATGCCCCTAATTAACCTCCAAGACTTGTGGATTTATACCCCGAAAGACCCTTGAAGTAATGGCTTTTGGTTCTAAATCCTAACTCTCAAACTTACTATTTTTTAAAAAGTGTTTTGCTCTTTTTTTTGTGTCAATTTTCAGCAGCTGTTAGATGTGTTTTCAGCTAGTAGATGGTGTTGAAAGAGGGCAATAAATGACCTCTTTATAGCTGAAAATTTAGGCCTAAAGGTGGGGGTAAAAGGTGGAGTGTGGACTTGTACAAAAGTACAAGCCCACACCCCTATACTTGAGAGTTTTTGGACCCATTTTTTCAGAAAATACAGCAGTTATAGGGCCATGTTTCAGCCCTCTAAACAGTCCCAAAATGATGAAATATGTACAAGTAGGGTCCTCTAAAAGGACCCCCATTACTCATTACATTACTAGAAGGTAACTAGGACCAAACTAGACCAACTAAATCAGCCTAAAACCAACTAAAACAAGCCTATACAACTAGATCCTAACTAAGCTAGAACAAATTCGTTTGGACTTCATAAACTCCAACCATCCATCCCATTCCAACCAACAAACCAAGCTACAACTAGGATAACTAAACATGCTTTCAGATTCAGCCCCAACTAAACTTGAACAAACTAAAGAGACCAAAACAAATTCCAGTTGCTTAGCCCCAAAAAAACAACTAAGCAAGCTGAACTAAAGCAAACTTTAAGTCCTAGACTTTTTGATATGACAAGAGTTTGACACAAGATTTCCATGAACTCTACTTGATCTATTCAAACCAATTCATACAACTCCACATTGATAGTGAAAACATTTCACAATGATAAACAAACTAGAGATGACATCTTCAATATTATACTACCAACTGTACACCATTTGACAAGAAAACATGCTTAAATTGTTCAACACACCTAACCACATATGCTAGGCAAAACAAGTCTACTAAACCCATTCTTAAACATCCACAATTGAAGGCAACACATTCAAGATGAAATTGAAGACTTCCTTGCTCAAAATAGATGACAAGCGACGAGAAACATATCATTTAGGCTTATTGACAGCGGACAAACATGTCATTCAAACATTTGAGACAAACTAAACCAAGATCATTGATTCGTCAATTAAGTTATGTTTAAGCATTTGTCATCTAAATAACTAATAGACTATATGAACATAGGCTGGAAAAATAAAGAAACAAAGAAGAAGAAACAAGGGCCTTTTTTCTAACCAGTTGAAGGCCAAAGCATCACAGACCAACACTGTTGAAAACAATCCCGAAGCCAATGCCTCGTCCAGCCGTGAGCTCGCTATCGCAACGTTGTTTCTGCCCTCATAAACTAATTTCTAGTCAAGACAATCCCATGAAAACTGCCTCGCTTCATGACTGCCGCTGCTTTCTCAATGTCACAGCATCAAACAAAAATCACCACCACTTCCTTATTATTTTTTTTCAAACAAACCCACTGTAAATATAATACGCTAAAACAAACCCACAACGCCACTAATTCAAACTAAAGCAGCCCCCCATCCTCGACGCCATTAGCATTACAGTTGCATCGACTCACCACTGCCTCCCCAAACTCCACGCTGAATCAAAATAAACAAATCAATCACAGCCCCCGTCATCCTCATCACAGTCCTTACTCGCAGTACCATATCATCGTCATCATAATAAACAGAAACAAAAAAGAAAAAAAATGAGAAGAAGAAACTGAAACGGAAAACAGAACGGGGTAACGAGAAGCGGGTAAAAGGGAGGGATATTGGGAGATGGAGATGCGAGGGTGAAGGGGAAAGCGAAGAGGAGGAAAGGGAACCAAAAACTCACCGGAAAAAATCAATGTCGTCGGAGTTAAAGTTTGACCGGATCTTTGACTTCCGATCTACTCCAAACGGCTTGGATTTTGACGAAACCAATCACGAAAATGGAAAGAGGGGGTCAAGATCTTTCTAATGATATTTTTTTTGTATTTTTCCGGCCACCGGAGGTGGTGGCCGGCGGCGGAGCGGCGGCGGCGCCGCCGTGAGAGGCGAATTCCGGCGGGCGTAGGCAATTCGGCCAGGGTTTGGCCAGCTCAAATGAGCTAATGGGTGTGGGGAGTGAAAATGAGATTTGTGTATATATATATATGTGTGGTATGGGCTTGGGTAATGGGAGTGGGCTAATGGGCTAAAGAGTGGGCTAATATTTTTTACAAATGACCATTTAAAATGGTTGATACACACACAACTAACTAAAAATTAACCATATACGTTACAATACTATCACAATTAAATTATAGAATCAAAAATTAAACACATAACAAGTAATTTTGGCAATTTTCATAGTTTACATCCTAATTAATGATAATTTTAGTTAAGAATAAACACTAGAAATCCAGAAAAATTTGACGACACGTCCTAAGAATCTAATACGACTATTCTGAGCAATTTTGAATTTGGTGCCAAAATTAGGTGATTACACTTACCAGCGGGGTCGATCTCCACCTTCAAAGAAATGTCCAGCGCCTTTGTCAAGGCACACACCGGGCCCAAAAGATCCTCCAAAGAGAGGAGGACATATGCGAGGTGAAACAAAGGCCCGGTGAGCCACTTAAAGAGTTCCTTGAGCGCTTTCACGCCGAGCGCATGGAATTACCTCGGATGGATGATACCCTGGCCATCATGGCATTTGAAAAGGGTATCAATATTCGCAACTCCGACGCTGCCGCCGAATTGCAGAAGGAGCTCCAACAATATCAAGTTCTGACATGGGAGGATCTGCACAAGCGAACTTACTCCAAAATCAGATTGGAGGAAGCTGAGTTCAAAAGCCGAGGTTACAATTATAAAAACCGAGGCAAATATTCGCACTGCGCCGAGGGGAGGTACGAGCCATATACCTCAACAAGGCAGCCTGTTAGCCAAAGGCTGGGAAACTGCTTCGGAAATTCATACACAAATTCACACATAAGACAACGGCTCGGAGCGAAGGTTCAACCCAGCACGAACCAAAGAAATTCTTCAGGCCCAGCTTCAGCCCCGAAGAAGGATCTGCCTCGGATCCCTGACTACAATTTCAATATATCGACCTCGGAGCTGGTCAATGTAGTCAAAGGGACCGCCGAGGTGAGGGTGCTCAAAGACATGAGAACCCCGGTGGATAAGAGAGACCACAATTTATACTGCGAGTTCCATGCAGATTATGGCCACAAGATCGAGGACTGCAAAGCCTTGCGCCTCGAGGTGGCACACTTGTTGAAAAAATGAGTATTGGCTGATTTCCTTACTGAAAAGGGAAAGGACAATTTCTCCAAGAACCGAGGTGATGGGCAACCACCTCGGGCTCCACCCCCGGAGAGAGTTGTGAATGTCATCACCGAGGGATCAGAGGTGAACGACGTGAATTTCGCAGCGGCCAAGAAATTCGCCAAGTTATCGATCACCATGGAGAAGAGAACCCGAATTGGCGGCTCGGGTAAAGAGATAGTGTTTGACGATGATGACTGTGATGGGATGATGTTCCCCCACCACGATGCCTTGGTCATCATGTTAAGAATCAACGACTCCGACATCAAGCGAGTCTTGATCGACCCCGGTAGCTCGGTCAACATAATTAACTACGGGGCTGTTAAGAAAATATGGCTCAAAGAGGAGGTTGTCCCCAAAGCAACAGTGCTAGCCGGCTTCAACAACTCCACGGAGAAAACTTTGAGTGAAATCACACTCAAAACATTCGTCGAAGGAGTAAGTAAGGAAACGCTGTTCCAAGTGATGCCCGAGGATTTGGCATACAATGTAATCCTCGGAAGGCCATGGATTCATTCCATGGAAGCTGTTCCCTCCACCCTGCATCAAGTGATTAAATTCCCTACGCCTTGGGGAGTTCGATCAATCAAAGGAGAGCAACGAGTAGCAAGGGAATGCTACTCGGTTGCGTTGAAAAGTGGAGTCGCCCCGACCGGGCCAAAGCAATAGCAACTACAGCAACCGGGGTCGAGCGGGGAGGACCTCCGAGGAGAAATTGAGAAGATCCCGGTTTGCATTCAAGAGCCTCAGAAACAAAAAGCCGAGGACTCAACCATTGAGGAATTGGAGTCTTTAATCCTATTGAAAGATTTCCCCGAAAGAAAGGTGTTTGTCGGCTCGGAGTTGGACCCAGAGTCGAAAAAAGCAATTATTGATGTTTTGAAGTCCAACAACGATTGGTTTGATTGGTCTCATTCAGACATGATTGGTATCGATCCGGTGATCATGACTCACAAGCTGAATGTGGACCTAAAATTCACTCTGGTAAAGCAAAAGAAGGGACCTCACGCCGGGGTAAAAAAGAAAGCAATCGAAGATGAAACCACAAAGTTGCAAGAAAATGGTTTCATAAGAGAGGTGAAATACCCCGAATGGCTAGCCAATATGGTTGTTGTACCAAAGAAGAACGGCAAGTGGAGGATGTGTGTAGACTACACTGACCTGAACAAAGCTTGCCCCAAAGACTCCTACCCATTGCCACAAATTGACAAGCTAATAGACTCCACGGCTGGACACAAACTGTTAACCTTCTTGGATGCATATTCGGGCTATAATCAGATCCTCATGAACCCGAAGGACGAAGAGAAGACCTCGTTCATCACTGACCGAGGTACCTTCTGCTATAAGGTGATGCCCTTCGGCCTGAAAAATGCCGGGGCGACTTACCAAAGGTGGGTATGTCGCATGTTCAAGGAGTATATTGAAAAATCTATGGAGGTCTACATAGATGATATGCTCATCAAATCGACCCGAATGGAGGATCATTTGAATCATCTGAGGGAAGCTTTTGCTGTTTTGAGGAAATACGGCATGAAATTGAACCCTGAGAAGTGCGCCTTCGGTGTTGGATCAGGCAAATTCTTGGGATTCGTTGTCTCTGAGCGAGGGATCAAAGCTAACCCAGATAAAATCAAAGCTACCGAGGAGATCCCCGAGGAGCTAACCGGGGTGAAGAAGTTCAACGCTTGACTGGCCAAGTCGTCGCCTTAATATTTTATTTTTGGATAAAATATTAACTTGTAAGTGATATCTTGGCATAGTAATCAAACACTAATAATAAAAAACATGTCAAACGATAAATCTTCCTTTGGGCTGATTTACCATTCACACGTAAAATCAAATAATTATCACGCGTTTATTACCACAAGAATGCACATGTAATTCTGTCAAACATTGAACTTCCTTTGGGCCGATCAATATTCACATAGGTTATGCGCACACAACCTTTTATATTTCAAAATGAATAAAACTCCACTAGAGATGTCACTTTGGCGACATCTAGTCTTAATTTATTCATCTCAAAATACATACAACCATACACATATCCAAATTTAAATCCACCAAAATTTGAACATTTAAATTCCAAGCCAAATTAAATTATGGTGGGCCCAAAAATTAAATTAACCAAAACCTTGAAAAGCTGTCAGTATTTACATTAATCGTTTAATCTAAAATATTAATTCAATCAAATAAGATAGTTAACCAAATATAGCTTTTTGTGGCAACAAGTAAAATAGGACAAGCCTCCATGATCCAAAATCTTGGAAATGAAGCAGCGCACACGACTTTGTTCTTAAACCTTTTCTTTTTAGTTGCTTAAAACATACCAAATCCAACCAAAATAGAAAGATAAGGAAACTTATAAAAAAATAAATAAGGACACCATAAGTGCCCTAGCTGCCGTGAATTAATGGAGGCTAAGCCCTCCCAAAATTAATTTTCACGTTGCCTTGGCAGTAGCTTTTCCCATTCGTTATTTTGTATAATAATTTTTTCTAAAGCTTAAACCAAACAAATACTAAATAAAAAAAATTAAAACTTCAAGAATGGGTATTCTGCTGACCGCAATTAGTATCGGCGTCTATAGACAAATTTACATGCCGATTGAATCCATGGAGTAATTAGCTTAAGTAATTCCTATTTTCCTTAAAACAACCTAAGAGCCAAAAAATACTCTTATCCAAATTTGTGATGCCGCCGCAGAAATACGACACTTTATATACTCGAAATAAAGCAGGCAATTGTGTTCACCACTCATGAATCACATCTATAAGTCAATCTGTTAAACATGCTTTATTAAACATGCTTTAGACTTGTAATTGGTAATCACACTATATATAACTTTCAAATTAGCAAAGCTAATGAAACTCCAAAGCTGTAATTAGTCCGAAACGAATACGTTTTCCAAATAATTTTTTTTTAACTAATTCCCAATTATTTAACACAATAGAGGCTCTTGATACTATTTGTTAGAACTAAATTGTAGATGAATACATCTACCCCAAGATTTATCATGTCAAATCATCAAGAAAGAAAACTAGATTGAATGTAGAAGCATACCTGAATCCATAACAACTAGTGTGATTGTGTTTTGGTCTTCCAAATCTGGACGTGGTCTTGACTCTTTGACTGATGATGGAATATCAATAAAATAAAACCCTACGTCTGATTTGGGGACCATAACCCCTTTTATACTAGATTAAAGTTTATGTAAATCTAGTTTAGCTCATCATTAAACTAGAACTACATATGGATATCTACACATAAGCCCTACACTTTACGAGGTGTCTAATTAGAACCACATAACTTTAAACCGCAGCATATCACGTTTAATCTGGACCAAGCTTTTAATAATAGTAACTGATATTTAATTATTTACGTATTTATATATGTGCAAATCCATATAATCTTACACAAGATTCTAGTAGACCCCTGGAACTTCATCTAGTATAGTATACATGTAGCGTGTTCATATATGGGAAAATATTGATCTGACATAGATATACAATTATTTGAAACTTATATGTATCATATGTAAACACCCTCACACTAACAACAACTCCTTTATACATGTCTTTAATTTACATAAGAAATTTTTACGTAGTTTATTATGAATTCCTGTCTTCTGTAGTACTTATCAAAGGATCTTTCTTTTCACTTCACAATAGTCACACAAATACTCGTTGCTAATTTTAAAATTCTTTATTTTTTAATATTTTATGTCAAATCAAAATATGATAAATATAGGGGACCATGGAAGTAACATATTTTACACTTTATTTAAATTAAATGAAAGAACCCAAAAACGAGGCGAAATAAATCAAAAGTACAGAAGATGAGGGGACAAAAAAGAAAGATGAAACAGCAAAGGGCACACAAAGCGATGACGTGTAAAGTACACAACGAGATTTCCTAAATCCGCGTCATCTTTCATTCTAAACCGTCGATTAACTTTTGAATCTACGGCTCAAATCTACGATCCGTGTCATCTCAAACTAACCAATAAACATCTACCCCCAAACTCCTATATAAGCAAATCCCTAATTCCAAACTTTCACACAAACTTTTCCATTTCTCTCTTTTATACTTGTAATATCTTCTCTCTTGAAAAATGGCACCAAAAACTGAGAAAAAACCCGCCGAGAAGAAGCCAGTCGCCGAGAAATCTCCGGCAGAGAAGAAACCCAAAGCCGGGAAGAAGCTCCCGAAGGACAGCGCCGCCGCAGGAGACAAGAAGAAGAAGAGGGCTAAAAAATCAATAGAGACCTACAAGATCTACATTTTTAAAGTGTTGAAACAAGTGCATCCAGATATTGGGATATCAAGCAAGGCAATGGGAATAATGAACAGTTTCATTAATGATATTTTTGAGAAACTTGCTCAGGAATCTTCTAAACTTGCCCGTTACAATAAGAAGCCAACAATTACATCAAGGGAAATTCAGACTGCAGTGAGACTTGTACTTCCTGGTGAATTGGCGAAACATGCTGTGTCTGAGGGTACTAAGGCTGTAACCAAATTTACTAGCTCTTGAATTTAGGGTTTATTTTTACTGTTGTTGAATGTTAGATTTATGATTTTAATTAATGTAAAGAAGAAGATAAGGTAGTAGTTATTTGCAATTATCTCCTGTATTAAGATTGTGGAATGAGAAAGTAAGTGGAAATTTCATTTCAGAAAATCCAATGTCCATTATTTCTTTGATTTGTTTCAGTGTTTTTTTAAACATAAGCATTTAACAAAGATGTTGTTCTAGCTAGATTGTAACTAAATTATATAATCATTTAAATTGGAGAAATGAGATTGTCTTAAAGAAGGTTAATTTGGTGTGATTGGACTTGTCACACGAGTCATTTTTCACATACAACTCTCAACACGTAAAATCAGATCCAGTTTTTAGGCTAATTTCTCTTCATCCAAAAGGCTGAAGATAAAGCTGTGATCACTTAAAAAAAAGTCAGATATAAAGCTGTGATTCATCACTCTAATTCTCTAGAAAAACAAGCTTTTTGAGCATTGTATTTTCTACCGTAACTAACTGTTAAATCTATCTACTCCAGTATCTACCAAATAAGGTCAATTATACATATTTGTTACAGATTAGTAAGAGCAAAATTTTCAGGAGAACTAAATGGGCACCTAAATGCTCCTTCTAATTCATCGTCAAACCTCTCAAGTTATAGTTGACCTTTAAAACATGTCCCTGCTTCGTCTCAGATTTATTATTCTAGTCTTGACTTTCAAAACCAATGACCAAACGAATGAGTTCGGGTTCAAAGTATGTTACAGCGTCTAATGAGCTGAATCTCAATGAAATTAATTACAGTAATTGGTATTATTCTTCTTACAATATTTATAACAGGAAAAAGTGTTATTGATGTTTCAGATAATGCATCTCATAAACTCAAAATAACTTGTCTATATTATATATACAATACAAAGTCTAATGAGATAGACTGTTATAATGTACAACCACCATGAACACATACAATAATTGCCCTTGCAAAAGCAAAATAAAATTTCAGATTGACAACAAAAAAGTAGGAGTAATCAGGAAGATTAAATGACAGTAGTCTTGCAGAGGCCCCGACACAATCCTACCAGTGCCTCCATACAAAACTGTACTAGAGTAATAGAAACTTGAAAGCATTTAGTAATATACAAGCTGATTCATCACTCTACTTCCCTGGATACACAGTTTGAGGTTTTTGTTTACTTTTTGTCAAATTACAATCCCAGGGATTCTAGTTCTTTCCATGATTTCTTTTTTATGTGTGCACGGAAAGGAACTCATAAGAACGTAATGCGAACCAGATGGAGTGTGAGATTGCATTAGGAGTATAACCTTCTTGAACATTGTTTTCTCTAAGGTAACTAACTGTAAAGTCTATTTACCACATGCTGTCAATTAAACATATTAGGAGCAGATTAGCAAGAGATGAAACTCAGGATTAAAGTTCCTTGAACTAACTAGGCACCTAAATGCTCCTTCTAATCAATTGCCAAAACAGGTATTGGTGGCCTTATATTTATTGGTGTCTTCTTGACTTTTAATACCAACGACCATATGGATGACTTTGGCTTCAAAATTGGGATAGATAACAGGTTTGAGAGCATTGCATATTTGAGAAGCACATAACATTAGCTTCGGTTAGAACTCTATATCGACATTAGCTTCTAATAAGTGTATGTTAGAGCGTCTACATAAGGTGAAATCTCAATGAAATTAATCATAATAATTGGTTTTCTACTTACAAAATGTTGTATTGATGTATCAGACAACGGATGTCATGAACTGAAAATAACATGTCACTTAATATATACAAAGTCTAATGAAATAGACTGTTAAGATATACAACAAGCATGAAGCTATAGTTGCCCTTGCAAAAGAGGACGAAAATTTCAGATTGACAAAACAGAATTTGAGATCTAAATAACAAATCAATCTTATCTATAGGCTGTTTTGACAAGGCAAAACTAAAGCCCTGCATAGTGGGCACTCATTCTTCCTCGGCAACCATTGTTTGATGCAGTCCATATGATACTCGTGTCCACAAAAAAGTTTTCCTATGGTCTCTTCGTGTTCATATTCTGCATGACATATAACACAGATTTCTGATTCTTCGTCATCAACTTCATCTTTAGGTGCGGAAGCGTGATGGATTCGTGTTTTCACATACTTATTAACATCGAGTAGATCAACAGAGTTATGAGTCAAATGACTAGGCGCAACAGCAACAGTTCCAAGTACCTCAATGTCAATTAGTTCACTCCCATCTTCTTCCCAGTATTGGTCATGGTTATCTACTACATTATTTGACCATAAGACCGCCTCCACCGAAGAACGTTCGCTCAAGTGAGTTGTGTTAATTTCACCAGAATGTAGAACAGCGGTGGTAGACGCCACAGGTTGATAGTTCAGTGGACTAGAGTTGCCATAACCAGCCGCTAAAGTTGTACCGCGATGAACTCCGTGATGTTGTCTGGAATAAGAATGATCATAAAGGCGTAGTAGCGGTTGATGAGTGCCATGAAAATAGGGGTGATGTCGACGATGTGTGTGATTAGTACTCATGGTTTCTTTGATCAACAAGTACTACAGAGTGCTTTTCTTCTTTTGTTGTACTTTACTACACAGAGCAGTTTCTTTGAGTTGATGTTATAAGCGGCAGAAAGCAATTACTTGTTCAGGAGACATTAATTTGAGGCAAGTATAAATAGAGATAGGTAATTAAGTTTCCTACTTCAAGTGGGAAACAGTTTAGAGTTTTCTTCTTAATAGAGTAACAAAGTTGTATTCCCCTTTCGAATTGGAATTGGTTTTATTAAGGATGCCGTTCGTTCCATTATGGCAATATAATTTCCTAAATGGGCTTCGACCATGAATCTTAATTAACCTTTTAATTTTATGAACTAGGTAAATATATTAAGATGGAAATAATACAATGTCTATATCCTTGCATAATTCTATTTTTCTTTATATTTTGACCAATAAAAGGCACTAGGAAGTAAGTAAGGTAAAGAAAAATATCCCATCCGTTCTTAAATACTGCAGTAATATCTTTTTGCTTCTCGAAAGTTAGTTAGACTACATTTTGAAGTCCAATCTGATTAAATTAAAATCAAAATTTAAATTAAAAACTACATGTAAAATACTCTAAATGGTAACTCTTCTCAAATCAATAAAGTAAGTAATAATTATTTGTATTATACTTCCACCTTAATGGTCTTCTAAGTGTATTATGCGTCTATCGTGCCTTAATAATACAATATATGCCCGACTATGACTTTATTATCAAAAAACAATGTTGATATTTCTTTAGGAACTATTTATATCATACTTACAAAGTTGTGCACTACTACTTGTGTCGAATACGTCATGCCTACATAAAAATGAGTTACTAATTCTGTTGTGTTGAGGCTGAAGATATAAGCTCTGCGATTATTCGTATAAAAACTCGGTAAAGAAAAAGTAAGTTTATTGAATTCTAATGTTAGTAGTCTTGCACAAGCCTGAACACAATCCTAACATTATATTGACAACATACTAAACTAGCTAATTGAAAGCGTTCATCACTCTAATTCATTGGAGAAACCAAGCTTAAGGTTCTTGTTTACATTTTTGTACAAACAAAATTATGTTAGTTACAATCCAATATGAGTTTCTAGTTCTTCCCCTGGTTTCTTATTTAAGTGCTCAAGGAAAGGAAATCATAAGAACGCAGCGTGAACTAGATGGAGAGTGAGATGACATTACTCATTAGGGGTATATATAACCTTCTTGGACATTGTATTTTCTACGGTAGCTAATTGTAAAGGTTCAAGCTTTGGTCTAATTGTTGGCTTCTTGACTTTCAAAACCAATGGCCATATGGATGACTTTGGCTTCAAAATTGGGATAGATAACAAGTGCGAGACCATTTGTATTTTTGAAATTCACACTAAATAAGACGGACTGTGACCGTACACATTGTCTAATATTTGTATGTTAGAACGTCTAAATAAGCTGAATCTAAAATGAAATTGATAACAGTAATTGGTAATTACAATATTCATAACAGGAAAAATTGTTAATGATGTGCGTATGTCACAATCATATTCACTGTGGACTGTGCCTGTATTTGGCTATGGTTTGCTCTATTTTTTGATGGAGTGGTACAGGTTGATTGTAGCTCTTAATTTGGTACTCATGGAGCAGCTTATTCGTGATTGTTCGATGGATATGGTGGATGCTCTTTTATGGGTCGTTTCATGGTGTTTGATACTGTTGTTCCTGCGTTCAAATAAATCAGAAAATACAGAAAACAAAAGTATATATAATCAGTTAGTATGGGACGATCCCGAGCCCACAATTTACTTGTGTCTCCTTAAGAAATCTAACCCCCTCACAATGCCCAAGGTTCATGGGTTAATTTCTCTCAGGATGGAACGGGATAACAGTTCTACCGTAGCGGCACTTCAAACGGTAGAACACTGCGAACACAAAGGAACAGAGCAAATCACACGACTCACTTAATATGCAGAAAGAGAGGGGATGCGTAAGATATGTTTTTCCTCTGTCCGAGTTTCTCTATCCTCTGCCCGAGGTTTTCTATCCTCTGTCCGAGGTTGTGTCTATCTGTCCGAGTTTGAGTTTCTCCTCTGTCCGAGGTTGCGTCTCTATCTCAAATACTGATGAATGACCAGTTTATATAGCCACCCAAGGGCAGACGAAGAGACACTGATGCCTTTAATGAGAAAACGTGGAGGAATTAATCGACTACTAATGACTGTCTTTAATGAGAAGACGTGGAGGAATTAATCTGCCACTAATGACTGACTTTAATGATGACTGACTTTAATGAGAAAACTGCCCGTTACAAAAACGGAGTAAGATTAAATATTAATAATTATTTATTAATTAATTAATATTTTAATTTTTGTTGGTCCAAAAAATTAAGTCAATCCATCGAAGCCGGAGACGAGTGACGACGGCGCGAGGCTTCCCTTCTTCTCAACCCTTTTAAGAGCTAAGAGAAGTAAATCTTTATTTAAACCCAACAAAATTCTTTTTCTCTACCAATGTGGGAGAAAATGTATTTTCCCTGCAAAAAGGAACCTTTTCACCTTTCACCAATTTCCCATTCACATTCTTCCATTAAACCCAACAGATACGAGGAGTACTCCATGGCGTTAAAGCTGCATTGGTAGTGGAGGAGCACCTACTCACACTGCAGCTCCAGTTCAAGTTGCACATCTGCCTACTCAAGAAGCAAAATAGTTACAATTTTTTACATTCTATGATATGTACTTTGTTATTATTAGGTTATTATTTTCATATTAATGTGTGCTATTTCGACATATTATATCTTCTTTTAATGGTGGTATTAGCACTAAGTGCTCATTCCATTGAAAAGAATATAATAACTAGAAGTAGCGGACACAATAGGTTAGACTTGCTTATATTGGCAAGTACTTTCATGAAGACATTTTTTGTTTTTATTAGTTGGATTAATAAAATTAGTCATTAGGCAAACACATGCTTAGTCCCTTTTGCTAAAAAAAAATGTATGTCATAAACTGAAAATAACTTGTCAATTTTGTATATACAATACGAACTTTAATGAGATACACTGTTAAAATATACAACCATGAACCCATACAGTTGTCCTTGCAAAAGCAAAAGAAAATTTCAGATTGACCCAAAAAAAAAATTGAGATCGAATAAGATAATCTTTTTAACTGTTAACACAAATCAAAATAATCTATATGTCGTTGTGATAAGGCAAAACCGAACCTCTGCATATGGGGCAGACTTTCTTCCTCGGCAACCATTGTTTGATGCAATCCACATGATATTCGTGTCCACAACTAAGTGTCCCAATGTTCTCTTCGTCTTCATATTCCGCATGACATATAGCACATATTTCTGATTCTTCGTCGTCAACTTCATCCTTAGGCGCAGAAGCATGATGGGTTCGTGTTTTCAAATACTTA
Organism: Petunia axillaris subsp. axillaris; assembly: GCA_029990575.1. Lineage (NCBI taxonomy): Eukaryota > Viridiplantae > Streptophyta > Magnoliopsida > Solanales > Solanaceae > Petunia > Petunia axillaris. The sequence continues at coordinate 21,738,954 of JARKNS010000009.1, forward strand.
TTAACATCAAGTAACTCAATGTCAATGGGATCAGTAATGATATAAGTATCGTCACTTAGTTCACTCCCATCTTCCCCGTATTGGTCATGGTTATTTATTGCTCCATTATTTGACCATAAGACCGCCTCCACTGAAGAACGTTCGCTCAAGTGAGTTATGTTAATTCCACCAGAATGTCGAACAGCGGTGGTAGACGCCACAGGTTGAATATTCAGTGGACTAGAGTTGCCATAACCAGCCGCTGGGAAAGTTGTACCGCGATGAACTCCATGATGTAGTCTGGAATAAGAATGATCATAGGGGCCTAGTTGCGGTTGATGAGTGCCATGAAAATAGGGGTGATGTCGACGATGTGTGTGATTAGTACTCATGGTTTCTTTGATCAACAAGTACTACAGAGTGCTTTTCTTTCTTTTGTTGTACTTTACTACTACAGAGCACTTTCTTTGAGTTGATGTTATAAGCGGCAGAAAGCAACTTACTTGTTCAGGAGACATTAATTTGAGGCAAGTATAAACAGAGATAGGTAATTAAGTTTCCTACTTCAGGTGGGAAACAGTTTAGAGTTTTCTTTTAATAGAGTAACAAAGTTGTATTCCCCTTTCGATTTGGAATTAAGGTTTATTAAGGATGCCGTTCGTTCCATTATGGTAATATATTTCCTAATTGGACTTCTACCATGAATCTTAATTAACCTTTTAATTTGAGTTAATACATAAAGACCACCATAATTTATGGCTTATTTTCCAATTTCACACTTAAAGTTTGCAAAGGTCCTAGTACCCCTAATATTGTTCGAAGTGGTATTAAGTATACTTCGCTCGTCCATCTGGCACATACTGTGTGCGCACGAAAGTTTGGCGCATGGAAACAAAGTATTTCACCCCTAAACCAATTTAAAAAATCGCTACGTAGCATCTCATTTGTACCCCTATTAAAATTCATATCCTTTTCACTTAATAGTCTTACTGTGTCTTATTTTTTCATCTGCCATTGCTAGTAGAGCTCCACCATCTCCCTGCTTGTTGAGGTATGAGATGAAATCATCCAAATGTTCAGCTTTTATCATCCCTGCTTCTCGTCCAGATTCTTTCTTTTTGAAAACAAAATTATGCTTAAAGTTTGAACTAATTAACCCTAAATTTCGTTGGTTTATAGGTTGAAAATGAAAAATTCACACTTGAGTCGCATTTGTTTGGACGAGGGAGACCCAATGTTGCATATGAAGGTAAGATGCAAGCATGGCGAATTGCTACCTATGCAAACATCTTGGTCAAAGAAAAACCCCGGAAGACATTTTTGGTCTTGTCCGTTCTATGGTGGAAGCACCACCATTTTCCTTCCTTCAAAGATAGTTAGGACCAATTTAACATTAATATTTTTAAGGAAAAAAATTGCTACAACTCTAATTTTACAGGATATGTCATGCAAATTCTTCCATTGAGAGATGATGAAATTGATGCACGTTCTAAATTGGTGATTCCTAAATTACTAAATAAATTGAGGGAGATGGAAGATGAGCTAGCATTTTATGAAAGTAAGAAGAAAAAGCATATGGATTTTGAAGATTATTTTGAGGAGATGAAAGAGACAAAGGAGGAAAAATGAAGAAAAAGTTAAGTCCATTCAATTGGAAGGTCTTTTTCGTTGTTGTGTTGTTTGTTATTGTTCTTGCTATGATAAATAGATTTTAGGTGCTTGTTCCTTTTGCTGTAACATATGTCCTTTAGTAAACAAACTGGAAAACAAATATCCTTTAAATGTGGTAAATGCATTACTGGCGTGAACTGAAAATCATATGCTCAAGTTTCAAACAATAATGCCAAGGAGAATTCAATCCAAAAAAAAGATGGTTCTATTTCATAAAAGAGTTAATATCAATCCACCTCGCGAAATACAACCCTGCAAAAGTACTTGAACTGCCACACATAAACTAAACTATTCTTTTCAGCCAACAACATATTCAAGACACTAGAAGTTCTTAAAACATTTCAAAAACAAAACAACACTACTAAAAGATAGTAAAACATTCCAACTAATAACATATTCATTTTACTTGGTCCTTGGAAGCTGAGGCACTTTGGCTAGCACTCTTTGCAACAACAATTGATGCCCTTTTTTGCATTAGCTTTTCAATTCTCATTTTTTCAAGTCCTGTGGATGTAACAACCTGATTTCCCTTCCATTTCACTCCTGACATTGGTAACCAATGTCACCGGTTACTTCAGCTGATCTCTTAATTTGTTTTGCACACCATAGTCAATAACTCTTGTAATCACCCAATTTTGGCACGAAAATATAAAATTTGCTTGAAGTACCCGTGTCAATTTGGTAGAATATTTGCTTAATTGTCCTAGGTTTTATCCTTCATTTTAGCTAGGTTTAATTAATTAATTGAAAAAAAAGGAAATATAAAAATTAACAAAAATTATTTGTTATGTGTTTGATTGTAATTTTATGTTTTAATTGTGATAATATGGCAGTTTTGTGTATTTTTAATTCTAGTTAATTGCATATGTTCTAATTTGTTTGGACCTTTTGTGGCCATTTGTGGAATCAAAACAAAGAAAATTCAGCCCATCTCCACCATTGACCCAGCCCACTTTGATTAAAAGCAAAAATTTGCCATTTTTGGTACATTTTCCCCCAAACAAGACACAAAAATCAGGAGAGCAATGGGACATCTTCTCCGCCGTGAGCTCCGTCACCGGCGACAGAGAACCACCCCTCCCCGATCAAATTTTACATTTCTAGAACCCTCTCAGCCTCCTCTATCCCGATTTGAGCTCAATTGCTCCAAATTGTTAATGAATCGACGCGAATCGAGGCTCCAAAATTCGGGCTAAACTCTAAGTCCGGCGACACCATTTTTTCCGTTCAATACATACATCAGTGAACTCGCCTAGGTCTCCACTACCGGATTCTGACCTCATTTATCGTAAAGACCCCTCAAGTTTGATTCTTTCTCGCTGCTCTGTTTCCCCTCTTTCTTTCTTCGGCTTCGTCACTTTTGTGGTGGCTCACGGCGGTGGAAAGATTGAAGGGACACGGATTGGTGAGAAGCCGTTGTTGGAATGTTTTTAGGTTGTTTATTTGGCTGCGATTGCGTTGAAACAGTGATGACGAGGTCGCGATCAAAATCAGGGATGATGATAATGAAGCTGGTGACAAATGTTTAAGCCGTGGGGTGGTTGTTTCAGCAGTGGCCATGTATGAGACAGTTTGTTACTGATTTAGTGAGGCGATACGATGTCAAGGGCGATAGGCAGTGATGGGAGGCTGTTTCAATGATGCTTGAGACATCCATGTGCGGAGATGACAGAAACTGAGGCTGTGATGTTTGCGATAACGCTGATGTGATAATAATTATTGGCACAAAGTCAGTGATGATGCAGCAGCATGACTGGGTTCATGGTGGCTTTGGTACTGGCCTGATTTGGTGGGATGAGGCGATGATGACAATCGCAGCAACGAGTAAGCTTGGCGTTGCCTCAACCGGTTAGATTAAAGTTTAGTTTTCCTCGATCCATTTTGCTCCATGTGTATGGGATTTGTTTAGCCATTAGATAATACTGTTTAGTGGTGAATTTAGCTTCAAGAATCAGTATGTTAGTGTCTTGTTTAGCTGTAGTCTTTCTCATAAGGTTAAGTAATTTGTCCTTGTTCGTTGTTGACTACTAATGATAAAAAAAATGTGATTTAGCTTGGTATTAGCATTTGTATATTTTTTTGTAAACTGGTTATGATTCGTTATCAAAATGAGTTGATGTTTTGATGCACATGTTTAGCATTGAAATTGTTGCGAGTCGAATCTGAAGTATTTGTGTAATCTGTAGCAGAGCTGGCTTGTTTATGTTTTATGTTGTGCTGTTAATTGGGCTGAATTGAGATCATCTGTGTGTAATTGTGTGCTAGCTTTGAGACTCGAGAGTTGGTATTACTGTTAGCCAGAAACTACTTGCTTAGTAGCTCTAGACTGTTTGGTTGGGGGAACCTTAAAGAAAGTACCTGGGATTAGTTTTAGTTAGGAAGTCTCATGGGATGGGCTTTGGATATTTTGAACATTTGAACGGGCAGGAATTATGTGTGGAGTTTGATTGTTTTAGTTAGATATTAAGTTTGGTTTTCAATTAAGTTGGTGTAAGTCAGTTAGTTCAAACGAGTCCTTTAGGAGGGCCAGGTTCATAATTTCAGATTTTTGTTTGGTCTTTAAGTTGGGATTTGAAAGAGTCAAAGAGTAGGACAAAAGCTTAGCCTAAAATAGTATAGCAGGTTTCAGCTTTCCTCTTTTTGGTTGGTGGGGAAGTGAACATAAAAATGGTAATTTTTGGTCTACACAACCAGCTTTGGGACAGCTATTTTCCCCTTTTTTTCACTTTATTTTTCCCCCTTCTTTACATCACTTTCACCCCCATTTTCCCCCCTCTTTCTCACCCATATAAGCTGCTCCTTTCTTCTTCATTAGGGGAATTTTTTACTCTCTTACAGAACAACTACTCTCTCAAAGAAAAACCTTACCAGATCTGAAAAAAAGAAAAGCTGAGAACTCCATCAGAGAACACTCCGCATGATAGATACACAGAACACATATACGAAAATCTGAGAGAAGAGAAATACTTCACACTCTAAAAATAGAAGGATTTTAGATCTGAAAATTGAGATTTGAAAATTGAAAGCTAGAGAAAAGAAAGTAGAGTTAGAGGAGGGAAAGAAGAAAGCTAAAAGGGTCTTAGGGGTTCTGAAGTCTCTGAGTCTTAGGAAAGATGTATGAGGTGTCAAGGTGTGGATTTGTTGTGGTTTGTTGCTGTTGCTAGAAGCTGATTGCTCCCTGTATCATGTTCACTTGGCTGGTTTTCATTTTGGGCTTAGCTTCATAGTCTTTTGCTGTGCTTTGGGATTTTGCACTTTAGGCAGGTACTCTTCAACCTGTACTTTTGAAACTTGAAAGCATGTGGTAAATTATATGAAAGTCAACCTATTAATGGCCTATTTAACTTATTTCTATGTATGTTTAATTTATGTTAAGGTGCTTGACATTCTTTGTTAAAATTCAGAAAATAAAAAGGGAAAGGCAACCTGAATGTGTTAGGAAAATAGTAATAGTTTGGTTGTTGGGTTGGCACCCATTAGGCCCATATCTGTCCATCTAGACCTGGGCAGACCCTTTTATAGGTCATATTTAAACAAAGTATGCAAATGCCAGCCTCATTAATTAAATGCTTGATGTTAGATGTTGCAGTAATGAGTTTAACTTGTTAAAATATTGAATAGGTAAAATTTAGGACTCTGTTATGTAAAACAAATAACAACAGCCACCCCTTTCATAAGATGGACAAACATGACACGATCTAGGAAATTGGGACATCAAATGCAAAGCTATAAAGTTTAAAAGCACTGGCAGTGGATAAATATTTAGGTGACAACGTTACTTATAACAATCTTTACAATTGAAAAGAAAGGAATGAATGAAATGCCATACTCGCAACGATCTGAATGAAACGCACTGATAAGAAATGGTGTACGGTTAGGCAATTGTCTAGAGGCGCAATCAAAACAGAACGCTCAAATGTTTATATGGAACTCATTTATACTGGTAATTCAAGCGGACATCGTGTTCGGGGTTAATTATCGATAGAGTATCCATAAATGAACGAGCAATGTTAAATTTAAATAACTCATTTGATCACATTGTAACTCATATTAAGTCAAGAGATTTCGAACGGGTGAAGTGCCTGCGCGATTTAATTGATTTAAGTCGAAAGATTTCGAACGAGTGAAGTTCTCGTGCGATTATATTCGATTGGAGTTTCAATTGTCAAACGAGAAAATTAACAATAAAATGAAGCGTAATAAAATGAAGGCAAATATAATAAACAATTTCAAAAGAGTCGAAATGCGTCAACAAAAGCAACTGTGCTTGGCACAGGACTCGAGGGTGCCTAACACCATCCCTCGAGTCAACCGAGATCCTTACCCGGAACTCTGACGCAGACCACTAAACGAGTCATAGGTGTTCTAGGTACACCACTTTGGTGACTTGGCACACCTTTAACTTGTCAAGTGGCGACTCCGAAATTTCTAATAATTTGTGTACCTATCAACACCGTCACAGACCTTTTTTAAAACTAATAAAGTTAAAATTAGTTTTTTCTTTTTTAAGTTGAAAAAGGGTCGTGACAACTCTTCTGCTTGACAATCCAAGCTGTACCAATATAACATTTGTAATTAGAGCAAATAGAGAACAACTACCTCAGAAAAATTCAGCATGTTATCACTTACATTGAAAGCAGTAAATCCATTATCAGCAACCAATAAACCCATCTCAACCATTCTAGGCCTTTTATAAGGGCCAGATGGACAAGAAGCTGGTGAACTTTCCCTTCCTCTTCCCCTTTCTCTGCCCCTTCCTCTGCCCTTAGTAGAGTGAGCAACACAAATTGTCACTGTAGTTAGTAAGTACAGATTTAAATAAGTGCAATGCATTTAATTTATTTACCTGTGTTGTTGCTTCATATTGTGTTGAATTTTGTGTTTGTGTGGATGCTGAAGCTGGAGTACTGTCAGTCTTCTTAGGGCAACCTCTCTTGTTATGACCTTTTCCTCGACAACTACTACATGACATTATTGCTCCAGATTTAGACAATTTTTCAGTTTTCTTGCTTTCAGTTGCCTCCTTCATTCTTAATTTTTTTGGCCTCCCGAGCATTCTTTTGATTTGTGGTGGTAAAACCGGAGGGTTGTTACATTTTCATATTTTTCAATGGCTGAATAAAATGTGAGTAAATATCCAGATAGGTATCTTTCCTATAACAGTCAGCTACACACTTCATTGGTTCAATGCCTTTGTGATGCATCACAGCAATGGCATGAGGACAAGGTATTCCTCTAAGCCTCCAAGACCTGCATGAATAGGTCATTCTCCTGAGATCCACAGTGTACCCATACTCACCTTCCACTATTTCATAACCTGAATCTCCATTAAAATCAATTAAACACTGCATTGACCTCTCAATATTTTCATAAAGCTTCTTAAATGCCATTGGAGAAATATTTGTTATCCAACTATTGGAGAACTGTCTTAGTTGACCTATCCTCTTTATCACTTTAATTCTAGTCTCTTCAAGCATAAAGAGTATTGTCTTATGTCTAGCCGACAATATCCAAGCGTTAAAACTCTCCGCTATATTGTTGTCAACTGCATCACAATTGCTAAACCCCTTGAAATAAACCTTACACCACCTATCCTTATTGTAGTATAACAGATCATGAACCATCTTTAGCGGACACAATTTTTTTAGAGCATCCAGATTGTCTATAAATTCAGCCTCGAAAGTTGACCTTGCACACCTCCAAAAAGTACTCCTTCTCTCAACACCCTCTCCAATTTTTGGACCAATTGGCAAGAACGTGTCTGGCACAAATTCTATGTTCAGCAAATGGTAGCAAGTCTTGAACAGCCGCACACAGACCCTTACAATCAAAAGAATCAAAAATTGGTTAGCACTAAGACATTTAGTAAAAACATAAAATAAAAATGAGTAGAGTCTGAATAAATTACCTTTTGCATATCAGTAATCAATGCCAGTTCATGGCCTTCTCCAAGTTCAAAGTCTTTATTTAACAACTCAATAAACCAAGTCCAAGTATGTTTATGCTCATACTCTACAACAGCCCAAGCAACATGCAATATTTGGTTATTGCCATCTTTACATACAGCCACTAACAATTGCCCTTTAAATAATCCTTTGAGGAAGCATCCATCCAGCCCAATACATCTCCTAACACCACTAAATAAAGCCTTCTTTAAAGCATGAAAACACATATAAAAACCTTAAAAAATCTTCTGCCCTGTCTCAATTGTTTCTCCAACTTTAACAACACAAGTAGTACCTGGATTAGTCTTTAAAATCTCATCTTTGTAGTCATAAATCTTCTTAAACTCAGCCTCATGATCTCCCATAATTTCTTTGATCTCTTTAGCCCTAACTCTCCTATAAGTTGTCTTTCCAGTATGCACCCTAAATTTTTTTTCTAACCAGATGTTGAAATTAGACTATACTAATGTTTGGTAGTTCACGAATTTTCTTCTGAAAACGCTTGGCCAGAAAATTAGAGTTGCACAAATAGTTTTTGGTGCTCCTGACACACTTGTGGACTGGGTTGTAATTTTTAACAACAAAATCTTGAGTTTTTGAATCCAAGCTTGCATACAATAGCCATGGACAACCCTCTTTACAACACCTCACTCTAATTCTAATACGCTCATTGACATACTTATCAATTAAAAGTTTCCTCTGAACTGCATAAGTTGTCACAACATCTCTAAACTAGGTAACACTTTCAAATACCATTCCAGTTTCCCACACAATCTTTTTACTTGTAGGATCAAACACAATATTGTTATTTTCCATCTTCTAGTTGGTGTATTTACCCTACTGTCAACCTCTTCACCAACATCCTCAGCATTTTCATCAGATGTCTCAAAGCTAGCAGCTTCTGAGCTTTCATAATAGGGGTCATCACCCCCAATAAGACCATCTAATGTCTTCTTTCTACCAGCAGCATACTCATCATACCCCAGATCTATCCCTGCTTCACCTAAAGGAACATCTTCAACATTTTTTGGTCTCTCACTCCTCTTTCTCCTCTGGTAAGACATCTTTTTTTTTCCTAAAACCCTTGTACTTTTCATGTACATCACTACCATAATCTAAATTATTTTCTTCAAATAGCTCATCATGTTCAGAATCTGAGCTATTTTCAGTGTTCTCTCTATCAAAACCACCCTCGCCAGCCTTACTAGAAGGTTCCCCAGCCTCAGCATGGGCAAAATAAGAAACAACGGGGGTAAACGAACCATCAAGGGTAAAAGCAGAAGCGGCAAGGGTAAAAGAAGAAGCAGCTTGGTTATCAACATACTTTGAATGTTTTTTTACTAGTTTAGTAGGCCCACCAACTGCAGCCCCCTTTCAAATATCACAAGATGCCTTAGCTACCCCACTAGCCCCATTAAAAGACACCCCATTGTCTCTCACATTTGTGGCATATTCTAATACATGCACTGTAACATATACTTCATTCACCTCGTGAGCCACAAAGATATCAAAAATATCTCCATTTTGAAAACCATCCGAAAAGACTAAAATATCCTTGTCTGACTTTATTTCAACCAAGTTACTATGGTAGGGTGACCTAATGTAAAAGAGGCAAGTACTTGTGTATCCTAATTCTTTTATGTAATCCATTAATTCAAAGTAAGACATTGTATCGGTGTGCACATCAAAATATTCAGTTACTTGACCACCCCTGTATCTAAGGGTCGGATTAAACTCAATAGTCCCCCCATGATACCATCTCAAAGTCACAAGAGTAAAAGTCATTTATTTACCTGAAGGAGATACCACAAACATTTTTAAGAAAAAACTGTAAATTAAATGAAAGCCATGATTTTTAATCAAAAAATCACAACTTTAGTTTTCAACAAAACCCTAACATCATACAAAAGAAATTTCACAAAAAATATACTTAAATATGAAACAAAGTAACACTAAATACAACATATTAGAGTCAGCAAACAGTACAAAATTTGAAAGATGAAAGAAAGTAATACTAACCTAGACGTCGTCACTCTATAGTTCTTCGAACAATTCTTTACTTCTTTACTTCATATCTGAGAACAGGTACCGACATATTGTGGGGTTTGTCTTTGATTATGATTGCTATCTAACTGATCATCAACCAAGTTTTGAAGATGAAAAGGGTTCACTTGTGTCGATTGGACGTTTTGGGAAAAGGGCTCGTATAATGATTTGTGTAAAAAAAAGGTTTTACTAGAGTTAAATTGTTTAACCAATGGTAAAAGTTACAAACTATAGTATAAAATATTTCACTATGACACGTGGATATATGTGATATACACGCACAGGAACAGTATGTGCCAGGTGGACGAGGGATGTGTACTTAATACCACTTCGAACAACATTAAGGGGTACTAGGACCTTTGCAAACTTCAAGTATGTAACTGGAAAATAGGCCATAGTTTAGGGTGGTCTTTATGTATTAACTCTTTTAATTTTAGAAACTAGGTAAACATATTAAGATGGAAATAATACAATTTCTATATCCTTCTTTATATTTTGACCAATAAAAGGCATGAGGAAGTAAGGGAAAGAAAATTACTCCATCTGTTCCTAAATACCGTAGTAATATTTTTTTTTAGTGTTCTCTGAAGTTAGTTAGATAATCTTTGAATTCAAATTTAGTTAGATTAATTCAAAATTTAAATATTTAAGAACTACATGAAAAATACTCTACATGGTAACTCTTCTCAAATCAGCACAGATGTCAATGCCTTCGTGAAAAAATATGGCAAATACCAGCGGCACGCAAAAATGATACATCAATAGGTTGAGCCTCTCCATTCAGTTGTGTCGCCCTAGCCCTTCATGAAATAAGGAATGGATATAATTGGGCCACTTCCGAAGGCCATAGGAAGTGTCCGATTTATACTCGTGTTAACCGACTACTTCACCAAATGGGTGGAAGCAGGATCTTTCGTCAAGGTCAGACAAAAGGAAGTGATTGATTTTATTCGAAGGAATGTTCTCTACAGGTTCGGTGTCCCAAAAGAGATTACTTATGACAAAGGCCCTCAATTCATAGGTGCAAACGTCACATAATTTCTCAAGAAGTGGAAAATTAAAAGGATTGTATCAACCCTCTACCACCCAAGTGCAAATGGCCAAGCTGAATCTTCGAACAAATTGATCGTTTAAAATATAAAGAAGAGGCTCGATGCAGCGAAAAGACCGTGGCCCGAGGAGTTGCCCAGAGTGTTATGGGCCATGCGAACCATGGAATGAACAACACTAGTGAGACCCTGAAACGACCTCAGTTAGTCGTTTCGGAAGTTAGGACTCCGATTGGCATGCCGATAATTTTAAAATATTCGTAAGGTCTATTAGGACCTGTCTGTAAAATTTGAGCTAAATCAGACCTCGTTTGGTAGGCATCGGAAGAAGGTTTCAGTTTTTATTGTCGATAAATATTAAAAAGAGATTTTCGAGCTCGGTTTTGGCGAATGAGCTCCGATTCGAAATCCGAAAGTGCCGTTAGATTCGTATGATTATTTGTGACTTTTGTGATTTTTCGAAAGCGAATTTCGAGGTTGTTCGGCTAGTTTCCGCTAAAATACCGAAAGTTAAATAATTTGACCTTTTTCCATTTAAATTCACATCTTGAGTTTCGGAAATCCGATTTAAGATCCGCCTTAGCGAGTATGCTATATATATTTTGTATAATTTGTATGCAAAAGTTGGAATTATTTTGAATAGGTATCATTTTAATTTTTGTCACGAAAAGAAAAGAAATTATAAAAGAAAAGAAAAAGGAAAAAGGAAAAGAAATGAATGGCAGTTGGGGTGAGCTTATAAGCTAAACATGATTAGAAACATCAAAAAAACAGAACAGAAGCGAAAAGAATGAATGAGAAAGACGCAGTGGAGAAAATGCAAGAAAATAAGAAAAGAGTCGGAGAAAAGTAAAATTTTTACCCTGAAATATTCAGGTAATGATCTAATATATTAATTGAGTTTATTACGTGTGTTTAAATGTATTTTAACGGTAAATCTTGGAATATTAGACATCGTTTTACTAAGTTCAATCAATAGTTTAAAGGGTTAATTGGACCCCGATGGTAGAATTGATTATATATTCGTACTCAGTGAGTTATGGACAACATATAAATGTAATTTATTTAGAGTTCGGTTATGTGACCATAAACCCTGTACATAGGCCTGGCCTGCGTATTGCGTATGCAAATAGGGTATCAGGTTCCTAACCGGATTGCCCTAAGATGTGAGGAATGAAGCCTTTAGCCTAATTTGATATATTTTTCTGCTTATTGAATAGAGCGGGATCGTTTGGCAATGAAATCAAAGGATAAAGCGGTTTTTTATTAGCAATACTAACTTTTGGAAGAGGTAAAGTGTTTATATCCATTTCTTTGGAGGCACCTGGCCTCGTGGATTTTCTACCACGTGTTACTTACATGTGTAGCTTATTGAATAGAGTGGGATCGTTTGGCAATGAAATCAAAGGATAAAGCGATTTTTGATTAGCAATACTAACTTTTGGAAGAGGTAAGTGTTTATATCCATTTCTTTGGAGGCACCTGGCCTCGTGGATTTTCTAACACGAGTTCCTTACATGTGTAGCTGCCGATAGGCGTACTCATTACGCCTTAGTTTTGGATTTACATCGTATATTATATGTTATGTCCTGTTGTTGGTATTGCATTAAGGATCTGAGCATTTTACTCTGGCTGTGAGTTTACATATACTTCCCGGCAGTAGATGAGAGTCCCTCACCGGTGAAGTGTTATTATTGCATCATACCGTATTCGTATGTATTACGTTTTCTGGTTATGCATTGCACATATTGAGGGGTAGGAGGATTCCGCCCCAGGAGCAGGAGGATTCCGCTCCATTGCATCATGTTGAGGGTAAGAGGATTCCGTGCTAGGAGCAGGAAAATTCCGCTACATTACATTATATTGAGTGTCGGAGGATTCCGCCCCAGGAGCAGGAGGATTCTGCTCCATTGCATTATATTGAGGGTAGGAGGATTCCGCCCTAGGAGCAGGAGGATTCCGCTCCATTCATTTGGTACATGTGACCCATTACATCATATTGCATTTCATTACTTTCATCTCATTTCATTTCATACCATTGTGTAATGGAGCGGAATTTTCCTGGGGCTAGAGCTACTCAAGCCCCGAGAGTTGTGGATCGTGCTGACGATCACGATGGCCAAGGGAGGAGGGCCTTGTGGTTCCATTGGCTCTCTACGATGCCTTTACGAGAATCTTGGCGACGCAGACACCACAAGAACCTATTATTCGCTCGGTAGCTTATCAGGTTGCCGCAGATGCAGATATTTGGTCTCAGAGAGCTCCTATTCCAGTTCTTAATATTACCGTAGTAAAGTATGTTCCAGGGGCAGCATGTGTTGTGCCTATAGTTATTCTGGCTGGTTAGCTATCCCGAGTAATGGCTCGGTCCGAATATCTGAAAAGGCTGCATAATTTTACCCAATTGAACCTTCCGATATTCTTAAGCCATGCATCAGATAATTCCTATGTAAATTTTTAAAATACAATGATGTAAGCATATCCTTTAGGCTCTTGATTATATCGAGCGGCATGGTGTTGATTACATTATTTTCTAATTTTAAGGTCCAGCCCTAGATTGGTGGACCGCTCTCTTATTAGCTAACTTGGTTCGATTTTTCTTCTAGATTTGTGGAAAAGTTCCTTTTAATTAGCGAGCGAGATGAAGAGTGTTGCCAGCTTGAGTGGATTAGACAAGGTAGCCTGTCGGTTCGCCTGTTGCTTTCAGAATATTAGATTAAATTCTATAGAATGACTGAATATGCATTAGAACTAGTCCATGAGCCTTTCGAGAGATTCAAAGATTTATTGATGACCTTTCTTTTCCTTGAGATCCCAGATGGCTCAGGAGATTGAGGTCGGGATTTCATTTGATGTTATTGTTGATATTGCCCGAAGGTACGAGGTATACCATAAGTTAGAGCAGGAAGAGTTAGAGCGGGAGAACAAGAGATCCTGTGGCCTTAGTGGGAAACCATGGTACCTCATTTGGAGGTAAGAGTTCTGATTATTTTGGGAGGTCACCTCCCAAGTTATCTCAGTTTGTGCCACGCGATTCTTAGAGTGTGCCAGTAGTTCGTCAATATCAGACCCCGTTTTTCTCTTTGTAGCTATCAACAATCTGTCCAGCTTCCATTTTCACTAAAAAGGTATTATCATTGTAGCGAGCCTGTCATCTTTGAGGAGTTTTCCTTTACTTCGGCAAATAGGTAGTCGTCCTTTCTCTTGTCATCAGGCACCTGCTCAGTTGTAAGTGATTTCATTTAGATCTTAGTCAGCCAGAGAAATGCCACCATTCGGTAGAGGTCGAGAGCATGGTGGCAGTGGTTCTTTAGAAGGTGATTATAGTAGTTGCTTAGCTCAGCTGCAGAGGCAATTCTATGAAGGCATCCGATGTAGTAGACCCAAGTATTTCTTCTTCTCTTAAATGTGCGTAAGATTTGATTCTTTTGAACGATCTGGAAATGGTGTGTCTTATCATGTTTCGATGGTTTCCTTGGATGTCGTTTCTATTAATAATCGGCTGTGGTAGAGCGGTGAGCTTCTGATTTAATTTATTCCTGGCATTTATGATGATCTTACTAGTTTATTTGGTTTAAATGTGAGAGATTTGTGAGTGAGTATCGGTATTGTTTGCTTGGCATCTTGTTGTACCTCATTCTGTTATAATGTCAAGTCAGTCTACCTTTATTTTGAACTCAATGTTGGTAGGATAATGGGATTCTTTTTCGTCACCATCAGAAAGTGTCATTTTTTCTTCCGGTGTAAAGTGGTTAGTAAGTAATGCTCGATCTACGTGTCTACTCTTCGTTCGAGACACTAGTAGAGTCATGTTATTCTATGAGCTTGTCTTAGTTATAAAAGGATTTTCTGGTAAATTGTTAGAGTTACCTTCTTATTGGGAGGTTAAATTGGCATGGATGTCATTCCATAGAGCTCATTTAATGTCTATTTCCTCAATTGCGATTCTTTGGCTAGCCTAACTCTAAAGTAGTCTAACTCTGATAGCCAAATAAATAAGAAAATGAGCTTCCTAAATCTCTAATTATTTCTATCCCCAGTCCGTTGCTATCTCTTCTTTATTCGGCACCGGTGAGCTTAGGCGGTCAGTAACCTATTGTGATGTTCCCTGCGTTGAGCCAGAGTACGTGCCAAGGAAGCCGGGTAAGCACATTGTCATTTTTCAAGGCTACTAAGGGTAATGAAATGCGTCATTTGACCTTTGATTTGATCCATCAGGCGGTGGTGCTTATAGAAAATGTATGGAGTTGTGACTCGAGAGTTGCAGCTGTTTGGCAACTCGAAAGGGTAGTTGATAGCTTAGGTCTGCCTACGTTCAGCCTTTAGCTAAATCTTCTTTAGTCCAGCAGACTGTGCGGGGATGGTTATTCCTATTCAAATAGTTGCATGAGTTTGTGCTTTAAGTGGAGGAGTCTTCCTCCAAATACTGAATGGTAATACTAAATATCTAAGCCGTTGATACCACTTTTGTCACGACCCAATCTAGGGCCACGAATGAAACCTACAATGAGTGTAGATCATTGCTAAACCTACTAATAATCTATTAATGATAGAGATAAGCTGGCAACCTGATCATATATACGTACCTATCTGCTGAAAGTATAAAGTCTGGAAAGATGACACGACTTTAACTTGCTGGCAATTAGAACACTGAGCCACAAATTCTGCTATGTCACACTTCATTCCGTCCCACCAATAAATCTGCTTAAGATCATGGTACATCTTAGTCGAACCTGGATGAACAGTGTAGTTGGAATAATGTGCCTCTATCATAATCTGTCCACGTAAATCTGCAACATCAGGACACAAAGTCCATCTTTATACATGAGAACACCATCAGTAGTAACCCTGTATGGTGACTCCAGTTTTCTTCTGACTATTTGTCTGTATTTAACTAGAATTGGATCCTCATACTGATGTTGTTTTACTTCATGAAAATTTAGAGTTAAAGGTCTAGTGGAGCTTATCGTCCATCCATCATTGGCATATCTCTTTCACACCTCAACTCTTTGAGAAGTTACTTTAGCGTTATAAGTGCACATATAATCAATTGTTGCTGGTATTCTGCCTCAGCTCATGGTCCAACTACATGTCTCTTTTATTTTCACTTTTCAAGTCATAATATTTCCAATTCAAAGACAATACCCAGAAGTAGATGTTCAGTCTGGAGATCATTCCTGGTCTGCATCATACTATCCAGTAGTATTTGAATGATCCTTATCCTTATATGATAGACCCGATTCAGATGAACCTTTAACATACATTAGGATATAAGTAACTACATTCCCACAAGGAGCTTGCGGAACAACACTGAAATCAACTGAGATGTTGCATAGTGCGTTCGTAAAAATAATATAGCTTGCATCAAATCTTCTATAATGTGTAGTGACAAGGTACTTCAAAAGCTTCCCCTATTGCATCAAGCGTGAGCTAATTCTTAGTTCCATCGACTTGTTCTATATCAAAAGGTATATCGAAGAAGTGACTATCGGCTGAATCATGTTAATCATTCAAAGTTTCGTGCATCTTTGTTTCGAAAATGTACAACTCTCCTCTCATGATCGAGAAAGGATCGGCTTAGTTAGAATAAGATGTGCAATGGTATTATCATATAATTCAGATAAATTTTATTCCAAAAGTGTATGATATGTGTGTTATGATTCTGATCATGTAATAAGAAGATAATGCTTTTGGAGTAGTTTATAAAGGTCGTGCAAGTTCTCTTGTTATCTGTGCGAATTTTTCTTTAGACTTAGGCTCATTCGAGGACGAACGAGAGTTTAAGTGGAGGAGAATGAAACGACCTCGGTTAGTCGTTTCGGAAGTTAGGACTCCAATTGGCGTGCCAATAATTTTAAAATATTCGTAAGGTCTATTAGGACCTGTCTATATAATTTGAGCTAAATCAGACCTCGTTTGGTAGGCATCGGAAGAAGGTTTCGATTTTTATTGTCGATAAATATTAAAAAGAAATTTTCGAGCTCGGTTTTGGCGAATGAGCTCCGATTCGAAATCTGAAAGCGCCTTTAGGTTCGTATGATTATTTCTGACTTTTGTGATTTTTTGAAAGCGAATTTCGGGGTTGTTCGGCTAGTTTTTACTAAAATAGCGAAAGTTAAATAATTTGACCTTTTTCCATTTAAATTCGCATCTTGAGTTTGGGGAACCTGATTTGAGATCCGCCCTAGTGAGTATGCTATATATATTTTTTATAACTTGTATGCAAAAGTTGGAATTATTTTGAATATCGTAGGGTACTGTTTTAATTTTCGTCACGAAAAGAAAAAAATTATAAAAGAAAAAGGAAAAAGGAAAAGAAATGAATGGCGGTTGGGGTGAGCTTATAAGCTAAACATGATTAGAAACATCAAAAGAAACAGAACAGAAGCGAAAAGAAGGAATAAGAAAGATGCAGTGGAGAAAATGCCAGAAAATAAGAAAAGAGTCGAAGAAAAGTAGAATTTTTACCCTGAAATATTCAGGTAATGATCTTAATATATTATTTGAGTTTATTACGTGTGTTTGAATGTATTTTAACGGTAAAACATGAAATATTAGACATCGTTTTACTAAGTTCAATCAATAGTTTAAAGGGTTAATTGGACCCCGATGGTAGAATTGATTATATATTCGTACTCAGTGAGTTATGGACAACATATAAATGTAATTTATTTAGAGTTCGGTTATGTGATCATAAACCCTGTACATAGGCCTGGCCTGCGTATTGCATATGCCAATAGGGTATCAGGTTCCTAACTGGA
Source organism: Petunia axillaris subsp. axillaris (assembly GCA_029990575.1). Lineage (NCBI taxonomy): Eukaryota > Viridiplantae > Streptophyta > Magnoliopsida > Solanales > Solanaceae > Petunia > Petunia axillaris. Next base: position 21,756,405 of record JARKNS010000009.1, read on the forward strand.
TTGTCCTAAGATGTGAGGAATGAAGCCTTTAGCCTAATTTGATATATTTTTCTACTTATTGAATAAAGTGGGATCGTTTGGCAATAAAATCAAAGGATAAAGCGGTTTTTGATTAGCAATACTAACTTTTGGAAGAGGTAAGTGTTTATATCCAATTCTTTGGAGGCACCTGGCCTCGTGGACGTTTTACTACGTGTTCCTTACATGTATAGCTGCCGATAGGCGTACTCATTACGCCTTAGTTTTGGATTTACATTGTATATTATATGTTATGTCCTGTTGTTGGTATTGCATTAAGGATCTGAGCATTGTACTCTGGCTGTGAGTTGACATATACTTCTCGGCAGTCGATGAGAGTCCCTCGCCGGTGAAGGGTTATTATTGCATCATACCGTATTCGTATGTCTTACGTTTTCTGGTTATGCATTGTACATATTGAGGGGTAGGAGGATTCCGCCCCAGGAGCAGGAGGATTCCGCTCCATTGCATCATATTGAGGGTAGGAGGATTCCGCCCTAGGAGCAGGAGGATTCCGCTCCATTGCATCATATTGAGGGTAGGAGGATTCTGCCCTAGGAGCAGGAGGATTCCACTTCATTACATTATATTGAGGGTAGGAGGATTCCGCCCTACGAGCAGGAGGATTCTGCTCCATTGCAATATATTGAGGGTATGAGGATTCCGCCCTAGGAGCAGGAGGATTCTGCCCTAGGAGCAGGAGGATTCCGCTCCATTGCATCACACTGAGGGCAGGAGGAATCCACCCTAGGAGCAGGAGGATTCCGCTCCATTCATTTGGCACATGTGATTCATTGCATCATATTACATTTCATTCATCTCATTTCATACCATTGTGTAGACTTGTGATACATGACTACTGTTCTTCTTATATGTGCATTGCTTATTTATTGACATGTTTCTGGCTCGCATCCTTGGTTGAGTTTATAAGTTTTTTTTACGTGTTTTCGGTTGTTATCTTGCTCTGCCTTTTTATAATTTAAATAAAAGAAATTTGGTCTTTCTGTTTCTTTTCTCTCTGGCTAGCTATCCTATTCTTTGACGTGGCTAGTCTGCCCCACTTATTGAGGCCTTTTGACTCACCCTTGTTTGTTGTTTGTTTCTTGTCTATCTATTTCGTTTCGGCAGGTTCGCTCCAGGATTGAGTTCGCCACTTTGTGAAGGAGTCAAGGTGAGCCATCTTTCATTCCGGATGGCCACCAGTTTATTGTTTATTATTTCAGTTGCATTTTGTTCCCTTCAGGAGGTATCTGTCTTCTTTTGTACTCTTAGATGTTTAGTCTGGATAGCCCTAAACCTAGTATATTGGGTAGTCAGCTGTAATTTCTTTTGTACAGTTTAGAGGTATCAGTATGTCTGTGTTTTTGTTTTAAGTCTTGTCCTTATTTATGAATTATTATATTTATTTTCCTAATTTAATTAGTAAGGGTTCGCCCGATGGGTCTAGGGTAGGATGTCGGGTGCCCGCACGACCTAACCGGATTACGAATCGTGTCAGACCCCTTTCTCCCTAGCCTATGGAATAGATTCTTTAATCCCCGTGGAAGTTGGCGAACTCAGCCTTCGGTACGCTAATTCTACAAAAGAGTCTAATCAACAAGCTATGTGCGTGTGTCTATATATATATATATAATATGACCCCTAAAGCAAATAGCCATTAAGGTTAGGGCTCGAGAATTAATGTCAAGTCGCACCGACCCTAAATAGCTAACATTTTATTACAAAAATAACCCCTATTTGGTTTTTGACCAAATATGAAAATTATCTTTGAAATCTACCCATTTTCACAAAACTGATCTAGTTATTAATATTGCGTAAATAAAAAGAGTAGACAGCCCAATAGAAAAGAACGACATAATATGTGGTGGATAATTTGGCATAGCAAAAGGGTATACATCCCAAAATGACGAACACACCTGCATATGATAAGAAATCTTGGCAAGACGATCCAGCCCAACAGGAAAGTACGCTTTATATTCACATATATATATATACACTGTTTTTGCAAAACTCACTTTTGCTGTAGGATATACAATCCAACAATGCAAAACATTACGATCTAGCACCTCATCAATTCCTATAATCCATGAGCACTCCCCAAAAGTCGTGACAAAATTAGTCGTTCTGTCAACGTCTTTGCGCGAAGACTCTTTCATCATCCCCGAGCAAAAGGGGCAACTGTTGACACCTAATTTTGTCCCTCCTGTTTCAATAGCCATTGTTCGGACAAAATTGTACTTATACTCACACGACTATCCTATACCCACACACCTTTCAAAATTATCATTCCATACAAGCACAGTAGCTGGGGCAATTTTTGAGAACATCATTGCAAATTACGGCTATTTTACAAAATGTGCACATCCAATTACACATTTTGCAATTATTCTTGTTTTTGGAAAAATTACCAAAAATTCTTTAAATCTTGAAATATTATTTTATACATTCTTTGCAAGTCTAGCATTTTAAAGTTAAATCCACATTTTCTATGATTTTATACATATTCTATACGTATTTTAAACTATTTTATACACAAAATATACATTTCAATAGTTACACCTCATACCCTTCCCATTTATCCACGTAAGCACCACATTGGATCCAAGTCACGCCTACGTGGCTTAATCCCAGCCATCTATTTGTTCTATCCAATGGCTAAAATAGCACCTTCCTTTTTTTAATTATCCAGCTCACCCCCCCAAACCCTATTCTCCTCCTCATTCTTCATTTCTCAGCGCCGCCCCTCTCCCCTTCACTCTCTCTCCCCTAACCCTAGACTCGCCAATGCTCATGGCGATTTCCGGCCAATTCCACCGGCCAAACTCGAAATAAATTGCATCATCGTGATCCTCGTAACACTCGTAACAAAACCCACCCTTAATTACCCTAAATGACGAGGTCAAATCTAACCCTACCTCTGACCACTATCTCTGTCACCAGAAAGGATATTTCGGCGTCCTCTCTGGCAAAACCTTGAACGTTACCGTCTTGAAAAGGAGGGAAAGTCCTTATGCATGACTGATCAGAGTCGGGTCAAGCTTGACCCGACATCAAACTTAAACGGGTACCCCTCCTTACCTCTTTTACTTTTTTAGTTGCTCCTACGTGATCTTAAACCTGAGTTTGCCTAGTTTGTTCAGTGTTTTAGCATGCTTTAGTGCTGCTTGTCAATTAGTCAGAGTTGAGAATTAGTGAATGCTAGCCTTTATTTGTAATGCTAATTTGAATACTGATATGCCAGAGTTTAGTATGGTCACGACTAGCATATTAGATTGCTTCTGTTAACAAGTAAGCTTAAAATCCTTTGTTGTATAGGAGTATGCTTATCTTTGTTTTTCACAGTATGTTTAGCCTCTCACCTTGTCAAAATGCATGATCCCACACGATTATATGTTTGAAGTTGAAATAGGTAATCTGAGTTGGCATGACTAAGGTTTTGAAAGTGATTTGATTAAAATCCTTGATTGAAAATATAAATGGAAGTTGGTTTTGATCACTGGTATAATGTTTTCTTAAAGTTTGGTGAATAATTCCGAGCCTAAATCATGCTTACTACTAGTTTCTTGAACCTAGACAATGCTAAGAGTAAGAGGAGAAAATCATATTTGGTTTAGGATTGAGTTTACCTTGAAACTGGGGATTGATTGCTTTATTCTTGGCAAGTCCAATTAAGGGCATCTTTTAAGTTTGGAAGAAAACTTTTCCCTGCCTTATATGTTTCACTCGTTTGAATTTGCATCCTCATCCCTCACAACTATATAAACCTGCCTCCTTTTTGCTCACACACACACTTCACAAGCATACACATTGATACACTGAAAACACACACATTCTCCTCTCTGAATCATTCTGGGAAAAGTTCTTTGCCTCCTCTCTTTTTCTCTTAATCTAACTGCTTGAGAGAGAGGCCTTAGTGCTTCTTTGTTTTTCTCCTCTCCTAAAACTGTATACTAGACCTCTATGTGAACTGTATGCTTGTAGTGTTTGTTAGGCTTTTTGGCCCACCTAATCCCCTGTGTATGTAGCTCTGTTTGGACGGCCATGAAAGGCCATACCAGTCTTGTTTTAGTTACTGGTTTGGAAACTTTGAAAATCCTGGTAATTGCACTATACAGTGCCTACTAAAGTGCAGTTATTGAAGTTCTGATTCTGCCTGAATTTAGTGAAAACAGACCACCCCTTTCTGCATGCTTCTCCTATTTAGAAAACTCCCTTATCTGTGTATATTTGTTAGGATACCCTCCCTATATTCACTTTAAAATAAGGTACACAGTCGTGGACTATGTATTTGGCTACATATGAGCCTTCTCTTACTTTGTCCTCCTTGTGTGCATGGCATCATTAGTTTTAAAAACAAAGTATTGCATGATCATTTAGGAAGTTTAGTTATTAAACGTGTCATAGCAGTCTAAATAAAGTGTTAAAACAGTCTAAGTGCTTGAGTTATGAAAGTTGACTGGTTTTATGAGAACATGGGCTACTGTGTGATGAGTGCTAAAATCCAGACTATTTCTGCAAAAACTTAAAATGCCCCTCTTTTGCATAAATGATACAGGCCCAAAAATAGTTTTAAATTTTGCCTTTACATGTATTAAACTATTTTTCAACTTGCTTTAATCTTCTATACACTAATTTAATAGTGTATAGGGGAGTATAAGTACTTGGGGTCAATTATACGAACCAATATATGTATTTTATCGTTCCTACTTCATGTATTTGCATGTATATATCTATATATTTTATGTGTGGTAGCCCCTATTTTCATTTGTATGTTTTGTGAAATCATTTTTCAAAAACACCCACTTATAAATATATATATATATATATATATATATATATATATATATATATATATATATATATATATATATATCTTCTAAACTGACCCCTAAAGCAAATAACCATTAAGGTTAGGGCTCGACAACTAATGTCAAGTCACACCGACCCTAAATGGCTAGCATTTTATTACAAAAACAACCCCTATTTGGTTTTTGACCAAATTTAAAAATTACCTTTGAAATTTGCCCATTTTTGCAAAACTGATCTAGTTATTAAAATTGCGTAAATACACTGTCTATTACCGTTTCTTACAATTTTAACCGCTTTTAGATTAGGCATTTGTAATAGAGGACAAAAGCGCGATTAGGCAGAAGATATAGGTTGCTTCTGCAAAATTTGAAAAGCCCAAAACTAATTTCAACCATACTTAACCGCCTATATATATATATTTAATTGCGTAAACACCCTTTCTTGCTTGACTGATTGCACATTTAGCCTATAAGTTAGTAAAATAATTCACAAATACAACTTTGTACTGTTTATTATCTTTTAATATCCCAAAAATAGAAACTCGGGCGGAACCACTTTTTGTGGGATTTTGGGAAGTGTACAACACCTTCTTCCCCGAGTCACTTGGAATTCTTACCCTCGAATCTCTAAAACTGAACATGCTTAATAAAAGACCCGACCTTAGACGTTTAGGTGACCTAATACACCTTAGAAATCCATATTAGGTGGCGACTCCAACTCCTTAACTCAAACGAGTTACCCCGTCAAACCCGAATCTTGACTCGCTCCGAGTTGAGTTAAATATGGGGTATGACACACCGCCTTTTGAGGTCCCCTGACCGGAGGACCCCTTTGAGGCCTTGGTAGCTTTGGAGGCCTTGAGCTACTTTAAGTCACCAACTAGATTTATCATCAAGGCCACATAATCGTCGGCATCAGAGGCTTCCTTTTCTGCTTCCTCTACCATTTCTTGCTCTTTTTCTTCTTTTTCGGCTCGACATCAGCTGCCTTGTTGAAGAAACCTAGCACAAGAAGAAATATTAGCAACAAGAAAGAAACTTCTGGTGATACCCCGGGGATCAAGATTGTGACAATACTCACCGTGTCTCTTGCTCGACCAACCATTGCTGGTGGCCATACTCATCCAAGATCTAATATGACGCTTGCGAGCTTTGGTTATAGCTTTGACCCAGTGAGACAAGCCCTCGGGAGGAACAATGGGGACTTTGTTGGCTGCGAATGAGGAGCAAATCACAAAAAAAAAAGAAAAGAGAAGACAACAACTGAAGGGATTAAAAGCAACAAGTTACTTACGTTTGTTATTCCACATTTTCGAAAAATTGGGCTCAGCAGATAGAGGGTGGTCTCCAAAAGGATGAGCGATCACATCAGCCCCGGTCTCCATGATCCTCACTTTTCATGAGAATCGAATATTTTCCTCAGTTGTTCAAGGCGACAACCCCACCCTTATGAAATTATGGGTAGAAAAGAGAAATGAGATGTTGAAAAGTAAAAGGTACCTTGGCTTTTTGGCTCAGCCAATCTAAACACTGAACGACCCTCCAAACCCCAGGGCCGAGCTGAGCTAGACAAGATTGTATGTTCGACAAAATTCATCAATTACTTTGTGAACAGGAAGTGAGAACCCGATGGTAAATGGATAAGTATATGCGAAGGATAGCTCTTCCACATGATCACAACATCTGCTGTTCGAGTCGAGGACAATAATTCGACATTCTGTCTGAACTAAGTCCACGAGGTCTTGAGTAATCAAGGAACGCATGGTTTGCATCGACACGTTCCTGTTTAAATCTTGCTGATCAACCGACTAATCTTGTAGTTTGAAGTCCTTGTCCGTCTTAAAAGTTGAAGGGATGATGTGATAAGGCTCGAGTTCTTGTTCGACGGGAATTTTCTTTGGCCGCGAGGGTTCAGCCTCGGCTTCATGCCCCCCCGCGGTACCAAGTATTTCAGCACCAGACTCTATAGTGATGTCGGCCTCATCATTCATAACATCAACGTCATAATTTTCGACATCAACACCCTCGACATCATCACCTTCAACGCCATTGTCATCTCTTTCGACGATTTTATCGCGGCCAACGGTCTGCTTGTGCCGCCTCAGACTGCTCACCTACGACGATATTTCATCGTCACCCTCTACTAAGATGACGACGTTTAGAGGTCAGGATATGTTCACCAACTCGCCACCGACGATCATGGTGTCAACTTTAGGAATCCTTCTCTCAGAAGAACTACTAGAACCCTGAGAGGAATTTGTTTCAGACATCGTTGATTATCAAATAAGGATTTTTGATTCTGGAGAAAGAATGAAAGAGAAACAGATGAAGGATTTAATCTTAGAAGTTTTACTGTTGCTTCAAAGTTTTAGGTGAGGAAGAAAATGATCAAGTGGAAGTATTTATAGGCAAAGGGTCATCGTTGCTAAAATGTTGGGAAGAGCAAATGAAAAGGCGTGACCGTTCGAAGCTAATCAACGGTTACCACGTAAGCTGCAACGGGAAGCTGAAGTGATTGAATCATTTTTAAAATCATTGGCGTATATTTCGCCGTGTCGTTTTCCCGCTCAAATTCATTCCACTCCTCAGGAACTCTGGCACCTGCCTGAGGAGTGGGGGATGACTATCTGTATTGGGTGTAAATTGTCCCGCTTACGTGGCGCCTCGAGTGCATGGTTCAAAGTGCATCAAACGGAGATTCATAAGCCTGACCTCAGGGCAAACAACATAGTCACCGAAGTCGCCAACCGAAGTCATAACTCTTGGTATACTTCGGAGAATAATTGCCTCGGTAGATTGACGAGATCATATCCCCGAGGCGAAAGAACCAGACCTCTGTGGGTCACTATAATCTCAATGAGAAGATTGTTCCATGATCTCAATCCACTAACCCCTCTTCCGAAGATGCGGAACGTGGGTAAAGCCACAAAAGAACGTGGAGAAAGTGGCTGAACTTCCTCAATTTGATGGCTTATAAATAATATTTTATTTTATGTTATAGACATCTAGAAATACGTTCCAAAGCTCTGTCAAAATTTGTATTCAACCTTGTGATTATTGAAATATAACGATTCACTGTTCTTTATTCGATTGTCTACTTTAATTTATTATTTTTGCACGACTTTAATACTTGGCATTGCTTATAAACCCAACCAAATTCGATTTATTGGCCTAAACCGATTTAGGCCAATACACACATAGGCCAATACACACATAAATCTCAAAATTAATATACATAAAACTATACATTATTAATATACGATCTATCGGCTTATTTTTGTTTAACAGATTGATTAAAGTTTATTTCTCTAAATTTGTTTGGAGTGGATATGACACTTGAAATTGGTAAGCCTTGTCCAAGTCAAATTTCGACAATATAGCGAGTTATTGTACAAACAATTATTTCGAATATAGTATTTTGAATTATAAGGGCAATTAAGCGGACAAAGCAATTTACATGCCATCAAAGTATGGGGAAGTGCCGCATTCCAAACAGTGGTGGATGTAGGGAGTAGCTACGGGTTCGGCGGAATCCAGTAAGTTTTGGCGCAAGACAGTGTATTTGTGTTAAAAAATCATTTAATATATGTACAAAAGTTAAGTCGAGAACCCTGTTACTTGCACTTGAGATTGTTATCCAAAAATTTAGAACCCATAAGATTTAAATCCTGGATTCGCTTTTGGTTCCAAAGAGTGTGATGCACACAGATAAGTGACTATTTTCACGGACAAATTTATGAGTTGTTCCAGGGTTCCTTTCACAATACTTTAGATTATGTGTTAGGAATTTCAATGTATCAAATACAGATTTCTTACTTCATTTATAACTTGAAATATTTTGAAAATGTTCAAACGGCATATAAAAAAAAGATTAAAATACTTGGCGAAAACTTTGGAATGTACTATTGAATTACAAGAGTAGCTTATGTAATAATTTATTTATTTTACTCATTCAATCCCTAAGGGAGAATCGTAGTACTGTACTTCATTCTGCTAATTTATGTTAGGGGTCATTTGTTTTTATTAAGATTAAGATATCTAAATCTGAATATACATCTTAATATTATGATATTGTTTTTAGATCTGAACGTCGAATAATTAATATTGTTTGTTTTCTCAACATTTGAATGTGATAAAATTCAACAAATTATTAATTCAACAAAATATTCACGGCAAAATTATCATAAAAAATATTAAAGAAAACCTTTAACTAAATAAAAGATCATTACTTAAGGGCAGTTGTTTATGTGGAGTACCAATAATCGATTAGATAAAAATTAGATGGAAGATGATTATGACTTTAAGGCATGTTACCTCACGAATAATTTTGCCATGAATGATACCTAGGACACGGTTACGTTTTACAAATTAAAAGGGAAGAAGAATCACGTTTTACAACTAACTTTACGAATAAAGGAATCTGTAAAACGTAAGTCTTAACAGTGCCAAAAAAAAAAAGCTTCATTGATTGATAGTTGTGCAGTTGCAGAGAGGGGACGAAGGGATTAGGGAGAGAGCATTGTGGGTTGATATTTGGTGAGAGAAGAAGAGGTGTAGCTTTGTGCAGATGAAGAGAGAAGCCTGAAGCTTATGAGAAATAAAGGAGAATTAGAAGAAGCGTGGAATAATTTTTTGGATTTGCTGAAGCATAAACCACTTTCCAGTTTTTCCGAAAATAACGCCGTGTATTTTAAAAATCTGAATGACAGAAAGACTTATCCACAAATCTTAATTGGACAGAGGCATTAAGGCTTATTAAGAGGTTTGAAAAATTAAAAAACAAATACACTTAATAGATTAAGGTCTGTCCTATTCAGATTAAGAGCCCCAATAAATGCAAACAAATAGGGCCTTAGTACCATTTGAAAATAACTTCCAAAATTTGGCCCATAAAATTTTATCCCGCCAGATTTAAACTTTTCAGCTACCGCCTTCAACTAATGTGGACACAAATTTCAATTTCAACTCACCAAACACTTATCCACCGTTGATTAAAATCCAAGATCAACGGCTACCACAATGATCCGCGTCACTCCACAGCAACCAATTAAAACACACTTCCATTTTACTATATATTCCAAATCCTTATTCCCAATTTCTTCACTCATCATCACATTCACATCTCTTCTTTCAAAACAAATCCCATTTCCTTCCCCTCTTTCAAAAAATGGCACCAAAAGCCGAGAAAAAGCCCGCCGAGAAGAAACCCGCCGCCGAGAAAACCCCAGCCGCTGAAAAAGCTCCGGCAGAGAAGAAACCCAAAGCCGGAAAGAAGCTCCCGAAGGACAGCGCCGCCGCAGGAGACAAGAAGAAGAAGAGGGCTAAAAAGTCGATTGAGACCTACAAGATCTATATTTTCAAAGTGTTGAAACAAGTGCATCCAGATATTGGGATATCGAGCAAAGCAATGGGAATAATGAACAGTTTCATTAATGATATTTTTGAGAAACTTGCTCAGGAATCTTCTAAACTTGCTAGGTACAACAAGAAGCCTACAATTACATCAAGGGAAATTCAGACTGCGGTCAGATTGGTGCTGCCCGGTGAATTGGCGAAACATGCTGTTTCTGAAGGCACTAAGGCTGTTACCAAATTTACCAGCTCTTAAAAAGTACTTTAATTTTGATGTATCAGGGCTTTCATTTAGGGTTTATGTTTGTACAAAACTGTTGTTAAGTAATTAGCTTTCCTTGTTTTGTGTTGCTTTTGATGTAATGGAATGCTAATTGATCTATGAAAATTATCATCCTTTTGTTTATTCTCTGTTTTTTGATTTAATTTTTGTGGCGTATTTTAGCGAGGTGAAGATATAATGCTGTGTTACGTCATGGTGCGCATTACTCCAAAATTCATTTGTTCTAAGATATTTTTGGCTTTATGTAGTGATTACGTCACTTTGTTTGGTGTAAGTTATTGACTTTGTACTTGTGACCTTATCCTTGACTTCAACTGGAAATAGACAAATCTGTATTTGTTGTAGTGTTACTGTGTTAGTTGAATGCTCTGTGAATAGAACAATAATTAAATAAGGGCTAAGCTAAAGTAATTTTAATTGCAAATACCAGCTTTGATCTTGCTAGGTAATTTTGTAAACGAAGCTTAACAGTGCTTATATTTTATGATTGTTGTAATATTTTTCTACTTAATATTTCAATTGTTCTTTGGTTGCAGCTTGTGGGTTCTCTTAGTGCTGCCCAAAACGTTACGTTTGACTGGTATGTTTCTCTGCTTAGTATATATATCTTTTGTTGGAATACTTGTGTAGGATCTGCTTCATATGTAGCCATTGTGAATGTGGTGATGTTAGAGAACATGAATTATTCTTTTCGCTTAATACATACTTTGCTCCTTGTACTTTTACCGAAATCTCTTTGACACACCTGTCCTTCACGGGCGTGCCTTTACACACAAACGTTTCAAAAAGTGTGTCTAATACATGTTATCGAAAGAGGTGTCTTAGGCACCTGTCCTGCGGCTATTGTAATGTCTTTTGTATTATAGTTGTTGATAGCTTGCCTTCAGCATTTCTTTATCCTCTCTTCTAATAGGTTAAAAACCTGATGGGTGCAAGTGCTCTGCAATTACAATAGTTGTGTATGTGTGGGGATACTGAAATTTATTACTTCTCTCCATTTCGTCTTTTTCGTGGTACTATTTCCCTAGTAGTGTGTCTAAAAAAGAAGAATGAAATCTATTGACTATGACTTTCAGCCTGATTTTAGGCCCCGACTCACCTTCCGTGAAGGTATAATGTGCTGTATTAAGTCATCATGCGCATTAGTCCAAAACTTATTCTAAAGAATGTCTGTAGACTGTATGGACCTAGTGATGGCTTTAGATGGTGGATGTATGTTAAGGAATTGGCTCGATACATGCTAAAATGCACCGTATCAGTTATGTCTTGTACGGTAGTGGTCTCTATTCACCTAGGAAATTATCAGTTTTTGTTTATTTATTTCTTTTGTCAAGCAAACATTTAATCTATCAGTTTTTAACTTTATTGGGTTGGAATATCGATGATTCTGAGTGATTTTTTTGGGCGTATTTTAGCGAGTTGAAGATATAAAGCACTGCGTGGGGCGTTATAGTCCAAAGTTCGTACTTAGATATTTTTGTATGGACTTAGTTATGTCGTCACTTGGTAGTGTAAGTTTGAAATTTGGCTTCATACCAGTTAAGTGCGCCTAGATTGGTGGTTAACTCTTTGTTCCTCACCACACTCCTGACCTTATCCTTGTCTTTAACCGGAAATCGACAAATCAGTCTTTATTGCAGTGTTACATGTTAGTTGAGATCTAGAAATGAACCATAATTAAATAAAAAATTTCATTTATACAATAATTAAATTAAATTTACTTATGCTGAATGAGCTTCTTCATATTTGAATTGTGCTAATGTTTTTCAGCTTAGCTTCCACCAATTTTGTGTTTAACTTTAGTCGTGCTAGGTAATTCCTGAATAAGCTTTGTCCTAGCAAGATTGCTTGGCAGTTCCTAGCATTTTGATGGTCATTGTATTTTTTTCTACTTACATTCCTACTGTTCCTTGGTTGCAGCTTGAGGAGCCTCCCCATTAGTACTGCCCAAAATGGTAAATACTTGGTGGTATGTTTCTCTGCGGTGTATTTGTTTTATTGTAATAGTTGTGTAGAATCTATTTCGTATGTTGCTATGCTGAATGTGGAACGTGAACATGCATTGTTCTTTCCAATCCAAAAATAGGGCCTATGAAGCTCATAGATATTGCCTTAACTGAACCCAATATTTTCTACGTGGTTGAATACATTAGGTTTAAATCAGAGTAAATCTTAGATCCTTGAATAATTTCATTGTTTCCAATCAATTCACCATCTTCATCTGGCTGCTTTGTTTTCAATTAGTCGAACACCACAATCATATTCCTTGTTCTTCCTCGCTCTAGGTCTTCGATTGGTTGATGCATGAGTTTAGAACCTACAATCTGATTCAGCCTCCTTATTTAAGGTTTCTAAAATCTAAATTCTAATCGTAGTTCCAGTTTCCAGTTCGGAGACCCTAGGTTCCCATCCTCTGATCGTCTGTTCGTCCAATTATGTTATACATTAAGCTTTTGTCTTGCAAAGCAAGATGCTTAACAGTTTTTCTGTTTTGATGTCATTATGTGTGTGTATGTGTTTGTGCTTATATGTATATATTTGTACTTAAAATTTTCATATCTTTGGTTGCAGCTGGAGGGTTTTCCTATTGTCATTGCCCAAAATGGTAAATTTGATTTCTATGTAGTGTTATTTCTAGCATTGGAATACTTGAGTAGAATTTGTTATCTGTGTAGCCATGCTGAGTGTGGAATGTTATAAAACAAGCATTGTTCCTATCTAAATATTGAGAAAATATAATTGTTTTTGAAGACTTGAGGTGGCTGCCTTGTTTTCAATTAGTTCATCATCCTCATCTGTGAAGCCAACCACCACCTCCATATCCACCTCTGTCTTTATCGCCCTACGTTGGTAATTGGTTGAAGCATGAAGAGTATGTAATGATGCCCACTTTTTTTTGAATAACCACAGAAAGTCCAACTTCTATGACCCAATTCTTTAGTTTTCTGTAAAAAGGTGATGGTTTTGGCCTTTAGAGAGGGATACTTGATGTACAATCCTTTGGGTCATCAAACACACTCTTTGTCATTTTCACATAAAATTGTTTGGATTAAGCATGAAAATGCATTTTACTGTGATTGGAGATATAGTTCCTTCTTGACATTGCCTAAATCTAATTTTGTGTGTTTCACATTGAAAAGAAATAAGATCTTTGTAAATGACTTGGTGTTTGTAATATATCGATATTCAGCTTATCGAACGTTCATGCTATTCAAAATATGCATTATACAGTTGTACTTGGGTAGTTTTCAATGATCCAATCCTCCAATGTGCATATGGAACAAAACATTTAAATTTCAGCAGTTGTTTTAGTACTTAGGTTTATATTCTATTGTTTGACATGCTTGCAGTTTTTTAAAGTTGAGTTCCTTCTATCATTAACATGATCCTCTGGTGGATTTGAAAATGGATGCGCCTTATTTACTATCGATCTAATAGCGTCGATCAATGTTGGATCCTAATTTCTGGATTTCACTGATTTTCCAAGAGCCTATAAATAATTAAGTCTCTTACGCTAATGGGGTGTTCTAAAATATTTTGTTGGGAAATCAAGCCATTGTACCTTTGTTATACTAATAATAATAATAATATGGGTTTGGTATCCTTTATAGGGATTGGCTTCTTTGGTGTTTTCTGGCAGGTCATTGCTCCATAAGTTTATCTTCAGTTAGAGGTATATCTGACATGTCAATATATTTTTTAAGTTCAGTGAAAGCTCGGAAAACATTGCTTCTGTCAAAGGTGATAAGTGAAACTAAGTCGATACAAATTCTATCTGATATTAACATGAGCTTTTTGGCAGAAGTTTTAGTTTTCGTCAATTGTATATGATGTAGTTGTCTCGACTCTTTTTTTTTTGTTTGAGTTGTTTTCTGAGTTTTGAATGTTGTGTGTCTGTGCCGATTGAAGTCTTTAATCTTAAAGTAGTTGATGGTTTGCCTTAAGCTCTTTTTTTTTCCCTTATGGGTTAAGAACCTGATTGTTGTTTATGTGTGGGGATTCTGATATTTATTACTCCCTGTGTTCCATTTTATGTAGTACTATTTCCTTATTATTATGCTCCAAAAAGAATGACACATTCCTATATGCAAACACTATAGCTTAAACTTTACATTTAGTCTTATGCTTTAAAGACCGCAAGTTTCAAGTCTCTCTTTCTTTTGTTCTTATGTCCAAATTCTGCCACATAATTGGAGAAAGTACTAATTTCGTACTCCTTTTAAGAGTGCACTGACACTGATTTGGTATGAGCATGTAGCTTCTTTGGTGAATAAAGTGTAATTGAGTATAGCATTGATCGTGATGGTTAATTCAAGCAGTTCAGTATTGAAATTCCATTTGCATTTTGGGTACTACAGGCAATTGGATCAACTGGTGCTCAGTTCCTAGATCAGATACTAACAATCATGCTTCCGAGGTTTTATGCCACAGGTTTGATTTTTCAGCCTCTACTTCACTTTGTTCTGAACAGTGCACATTTCCTGTTTTATGTCTTATAGTTGGAATATGGTTCTGCAGTAACTTTTTAAACCTGGCTGGATGTAAACGAACCAAGGTCTCACTAAGATGCGAGAAGTATCATAAAGGTAATCATGACCGCGATGGTGAAATATCTACACATCTTAAACATAAAGTTCATTAGGATCCTGCTGCTAAATACTAATTTTCAAGTTTCTTACATAGACGTGCCTGTAAGTCTGTTTTCTCCACGGCCTCTAAATTTTGCTTTTCCATATGCCTGAGCATCTAGACTTAACCCTATGCTATTGTGTTAAGGCAGATATCCCTATAAGTTTGTTGACCTCAGTTCTTTGGTAGTTGGTGATTGAATTAGTCTTAATTTTTATATATCTTAGCTAAGAATGGTACAGGAATATTCACCTGCTATAAATCAACTACGCCGTTCGCCCTGATCTTAGGCCCTGATTACCCTCCATGGACAAACCTTGTGGAGGAACCCATAGGTTTTCCGGGCATTGGATTCTTATCAATGTTTGCATTACTGAAGCTGACATTCTTGCTTTCGCTTTGTCCATCACTGCTTGTACTGAGGCTTCTCTCTAGCGGAATGCTCCCCTACCGATATATTTTTATATCCCACAGTTTCAGCGGATCGCTTTGCCCCGTTGATTTTCAGAGCAAGAGCATTCGATCAGTGAGCTATACACACTTCTTCAAGGGTGGCTGCTTCTAGGTAAACCTCCTAGCTGTCCCTGCACCCGAGATTCTGTAGGTGAAGAATGTCCTCTGAGATGGCTACCAGGATGTCCTTAAACATTCATTAAACGTTTCTGACTTGTGTGTATAATTGTGTTTGTTCAACCTGCCTTGTCTTCCCTGCACACACCCAAGACTCTATCATACAAGATGCCTTTTTAGTTCTGACTAGTTATGTGAAGGATCTCTAAAAGAATGTGATTTATGGTGTACCTTCCCTTGTTAGTATTAGACTTTTTGTATCAGCATTCTTTGATTGCTAGTCTGTCCACTGGATGAAGGAAAAACACTCTGAAACCAAGGTGAATATAGTCTGTTCTTTGGGTTAATTAAAGCTCTTTGAACCGTCAGAGTATGATCTAATAGACTTAGTTAAAGTAAGGAGTCTGTTGTGATGGTTAGTTTTATAAATGATAGAAACTGACCACTGAAGGGTGTCTGTGATAGTTGGCCATGGTTAACTACAGTTGTCATGTTTGAGCTAATAATTTAAATAATAAGTGTTTTACCTCCTTAATAGTCCAACTGAAGCGAATTAGGGTTAATCGAGTGACAGAGTATTCCATTAGGCCTACCAACACAAGAAATTTCAACAATATGTTTTCTTCCTAAACACCTCTGAGCCCCCGGGTCTTTACACAAACAATCCAAACATTAACATGCTGGGAATGCAAAATACAAGGGGTCAAGTTAGTTACAAATCTGCCGATGCTGCAATATGCATCATTGTTATTTACCGTCAAAATTAACTCTTCACGCATTCTATTCTAGAGAAACTCAATGGCGCTAATTATGTCGGGGAGAAAAATATAATTTTCACATCCACTTAATTTGTCACAAAAATTCATCTTAGCAGTACACTCATCGCATAACTGTGGTTGATTTGGTATGAAAATGCAAAAAGAGTTTTGGATAGTGAAGCAATAAAGGTTAAAATAGTACATCAAGGTATTAATAGTTGTGATGACAAAGTAAAATTTTATTGTAAAAGAAAAAAGGTAAAATTTTATTGTAACACCCTCCCTATAAAAGAACAAAATGAGGCAGCAAAAAGAAAATGATGTCAAATACCATAAACGCAGCTTTCATCTCACTGCCTCCTATTCTTTACCTAGAGAAGAAACTTCTTAATCTCTTGAAAAATATTCTCCAATTAATTATTGAAAAGCATGCAAAGAAAGCTAAAACCCAAAGCTGTCTCCATTACTAACTGGTTGTCACAAATCGTCTTACAACATTAGTGACGAAATAAGTTGGCACCAGCTACTTCAAATTTGTTGCTGAAACAGCTCAATATTCCACGCCATATCTCTTTGATTGGTAGCAAACTTTACTACACAAATTCTTTGCTACTAAAATTTTCTTTCAGTCCCTAAAACTAAAAGTGCGTGATTTCATTCTTTTAGGTACTAAATGTAATTTTTATCATGGAAAGTGAATAGTAAGCGGCAAAATTTACACTTTAGCTAGTAATTTCGTGGTTAAAAGTCAATTTTCTTTTTTTTCTTTTTGTATCCTATGAAGATGTAAGGGGGGGGGGGGGGTGAATTATATTTTTCTATTCTTTTTCAGATTCAGTCGACTTAATGAGTCGACTAGAAGTAATACAGTGATAGCAGTAACGTAATGACACAGCAGATTTATACTGGTTAAGAACCAAGAATGGTTCCTAATCCAGTCCCCTTGGGTCACAAGGGAGTTTCTCTTTAGCTCTTTAATTTGTTACAAAGTACAGAGTGATGGTTTTCCTTCGTTCACCACCAACGATACAAAGTATGGTTTTGTTCCTTCGCTCACCACCAACGACACACTGTTGATCACTCACTTGACCAACTCTCTTGACACTAACCTTACTTTCTCCCAGAACTCTCTTTTCTTTTTCTTGGACAATAGTAAACTCTCAAGATTACAATGTTTTCAAGATTACAAAGAGAATATAAGAAAGCTAAAGGTTGCGTAGTTTAGACAGCCTTCAGTATGGGTATAAATAGTATTAGGGAAATCTTCATGAACCGGCAGAGAATATCTTGAGGATCATTGATTGATATGAAGAAGATAATTTCCTTAAAGAAGAGAGAATCTTGACCCAAGGTATTTGATCCCCAGAAAGGCAGTGAATCATCCTTTCTGGAAATAAGGTAAGAGCAGTAAAGAGTCTTGATTTTTCTCTAACCACTTGATATGAAAAATCTACTCCAATCACAGGAAATCAGCGACTTCACAATCCATCCAGATTTAGCCGACTAAAACGTTTGTGTTCCTGTCATGAAATGCAATAATAGTTAAGTCAGCTGTTCATGAAATTTAACTATATTGTAATCATCAAAATTGGAGTTATCAATCTCCCCCTTTTTGATGATGACAATTATAGAGACTTGTGATACTTCCCTGTTCTAAAGATGAGTAGATAGCTCCCCCTGAGTATGTGCTCCCCCTGAAAATTTGAATACCTGCACTTCTAATTTTCTAAAACAAATGTGTAGTCGACTTAAAAGCAAAGTAAGTTAGTCGACTCTAACAGGTTAAATTTCAGGAAATTCAGACAACATTATCCAAGCAACATCAATATTCACATGGGCAGGTTTTAGAGCAGTTTAGAGCATTCAGCATATACATAACCAGTTTTTAAACATAGATTTCAAAACATAGATTTTTCTCCCCCTTTGTCATCAACAAAAAACAGGGGAGTCACAAAAGCTTCACATAAACAACCAGCGGAACCTCCACAAACAGCTAGCGCCTTCCCAGAAAATACTTCAAAGTGTTGATGATGTTAGTTCCCAGAGTGTCGATTCGAGAGTGCAGAGTAGAGAGACTCTTGCGAGCATCTTTGGCCACAGTGTCAAGGGAAATCCTGAGAATGGCAACATCAGCCTTGGTGGTTTTAGTGTCATCTCTGGCTTTCTCAAGATTGTATTGAGAAGAAAGACAGAGATCACGCAGTGTGGAGAGCTGTTCTTCAACTGCAGAGAGACGGCTGAGCACATAGGAGTTATCAAGAGCAGGTGCAGAGGCAGGCATAGAGGGAGGAGGATCCAGGTCAGGCTTTTTAACCCAAGAATGATCAAGATGCACATAGCCCATACTAGTAAATGCACGAGAGTTATAGCATTGGGAAATTGTTATGACAGAGTGACCAGCAGTGGGGACATGCAGAAGATCCAATATATGAGAGATAAGCATACCATACGGGAGACAACCAGATTCCTTAGTATCCACAACACATTCATGCATATAATTAAGGATCCACCAAGAGATTTTCACTTTTTGTTTTGCGACAAGACAATAGACAATAAATGTGTCCCTTTGGGAAAGGGAACTGAAAGAGCCTGTGCGAGGAAGCAGGGTGGTAGCAGTAATGTGAGCCAGGACACGATGTTCAAAGCAGAGAAGATGAGGACCAAGTTGGCCATCAGGAATCGCAGTAGCACCCAAACCAGTAATACAAGCTTTGGCTTGGTCAAACGTTACCTCAAAGTCGGAAGGCCAAGAGTTTTTGAAACATTCAGAGAAACCAGAGGACTTAATCTTAAGTAGTTTTTCTAGAACTTTACAGGTCAAGAATATGCGTTGACCCAAAACCAGGGATTCAATACCATCAGTTCCACAAGTGCGGAGATTTGCATAGAACATACGAACCAAGTCAGGGTACATGACTGGAGGGTTGAGAGAGAAGAGATTTGACCAACCTTGAGAGTCGAAAAGGGCTTTGATACTGCAGTCAAGATTTTCCATGGAATCAAGGTCAACAATGCGGCCAGAGGCAATGCGACGATTTTTGAGATCTTCAAACTTTTCTCTTCCATTATCCCAAAAGTTTTGGTCACAGTCAAGAGAGATGCAGGGTTTTGATACTTTGGGTTTCTTTGGAGAGGATTTTTGAGGAGTATCAACCATTGGTCGTTTGCCACGCTTTTTGCACGAATTTGTGGAGACGAAAGAGGCTGATTCACTGTGTTGAGACATTGTGGCAGAGTCGGAGTTCTCAAGGTTTATGGGAGAGCCAGGAGAACAATTTTTGGAGCGGGTTCTGGAACTTTTCTTCATGGAAGGATTTGTGGGCTTTTGAATTTTACCCATTTAATGAGAGGAGAAAAAGGAGAAGTAGTTGTACTGATAAGAAAAATGGAGGGAGCAAGAGGTGTGTTTTATGGAGAAGATGGAGAGGAAAAGACGTGATTGAAAGGAGGGAAAGGACGAGAGCAGTCAGTGGGAGAACCGAGGCACCTTTTAGACACACGCAAACCATTTAGTAATAATTAGAGAAGTTTAGGGAAATGCGTTACTTAAATGGTTGTCCTGTAAAGATGTTCACACTAGCAGACAAAAGGATAAAATTCATTTATCAGTAAGTTTAGAAATAGCAAATGAAGATAACATTAATTTAATGAGGTAGGATCTTCAACTACACCTAATTTTTCACGAAGTTCACAGAAACGTTCCTCATGCAAAGGTTTAGTGAAGATATCAGCAAGTTGATTTTCAGTAGTCACAAAGGAAATTTTAATGTTACCACATAGAACATGATCTCTAATAAAGTGATGCTTAATTTCTATATGCTTGGCTCTAGAATGATGCACTGGATTTTTAGAAAGACAGATAGCACTTGAATTATCACAAAAGATAGACATAGGAGTGGAATTAATATCATAATCACTGAGCTGATACGACATCCAAAGAAGTTGAGTGCAGCAATGTCCAATGGCAATGTATTCCGCTTCAGTAGTGGATAAAGATACTGAGCCTTGCTTTTTGCTATGCCAAGATATGAGAGATTGTCCTAAGAATTGACAAGTGCCACTAGTGCTTTTACGATCATCTTTATCACCTGCAAAATCAGCATCTGAGTATCCTTGAAGGTGGAAATTTATAGTGCGTGGATACAGAAGTCCATAGGAAACAGTGCCAGATAAATATCGCATAATACGTTTAACTGCAGTGAGATGAGATTCCTTAGGTTCAGATTGATATCTAGCACATTTGCATACACTGAACATTATGTCAGGTCGACTAGCAGTCAAATAGAGTAAGGAACCAATCATACCTCGATAGATGGTCTGATCTACTGTTTTACCTTTGCAGTCTTTGTCAAGATTTCATGAGGGACTCATAGGAGTTTTCATGATTTTGGCATTATGCATACCAAATTTGGCAAGCAACTCCTTGGTGTACTTGGATTGATTAATGAAAATTCCTTTATCATATTGTTTGATTTGAAGTCCAAGGAAGAAGGTGAGTTCTCCTATGAGACTCATTTCAAACTCATTTTGCATTGTCTCAGCAAATTCCTTGCACAGAGAAGGATTAGTACTACCAAAAATAATATCATCGACATAAATTTGAATAAGAAGATTTCCAACAGATGATCTCTTAATAAATAAGGTAGTATCAATTTTTCCTCTACTAAAACCATGATTTAAGAGAAAAGTGCTTAACCGATCATACCATGCTCTAGGAGCTTGCTTCAAGCCGTATAGAGCTTTAGTCAACTTAAAAACATGTGAGGGAAATTTTAAACTTTCAAATCCAGGAGGTTGTTTAACATATACCTCTTCTTTGATAAAACCGTTTAAAAAGGCGCTTTTGACATCCATTTGAAATAGTTTAAAACCTTTAAATAATGCATAAGCGAGTAGCATGCGGATAGATTCTAACCTTGCAACAGGAGCAAAAGTTTCATCATAGTCAATACCTTCCTGCTGTGAGTAGCCTTGAGCTACAAGTCGAGCCTTATTTCTAGTGACTTCTCCATCCTCATTAAGCTTATTTCTGAAGACCCACTTTGTACCTATCACAGAAGCATTTTGAGGTTTGGGAACAAGAGTCCATACCTGATTCTTGTCGAATTGAGTCAATTCCTCCTTCATTGCTTTTACCCAGCATTCATCATTGAGAGCTTCATCAATCTTCTTTGGTTCAATTTGAGAAATGAGGGCAAGATCTGCATTATGTTTGGAGGAACCTCTAGTTTTCATTCCTTCAAGTGGATTTCCTATAATGAATTTGTGAGGATATCCAGGTTCACCCTTCCACTCATTTGGGACAACTGAAGAAAGATTTTCAGTTGACTCAATCTGAGTTCCTGAGACTAACTTAGATACATCTTTAGTCGACTTGATCTCAGCGGCTGAGGATGAGCTACCTGCACTTAATAGTTCTATATCTGCACTTTCATCTTTCTCAAGAATCTGATTAGTATCAACAAATACGACATGCATGGATTCTTCTACAGATAAAGTGCGTTTATTGAAAACTCTGTAAGAACGACTAGAATTAGAGTATCCAAGAAAAATACCTTCATCACTTCTGGGATCAAACTTACCAAGATTGTCCTTTCCATTGTTATGGATAAAGCATTTGCAACCAAATGGATGAAAATAGCTAATGTTAGGACGTTTACCTTTCCAAAGTTCATACGGTGTTTTCTTCAGAATAGGACGGATGAGACATCTGTTAAGAATGTGACAGGCTGTGCTAACTGCTTCTGCCCAGAACTTGTTGGGTAGAGAGTGATCCAAAAGCATTGTTCTAGCCATGTCTTGTAAAGTCCTGTTCTTACGTTCCACGACACCATTTTGCTGAGGGGTCCTGGGAGAAGAAAAACTGTGCGAAATACCTTGTTCATTGCAGAAAGCTTCAAAAGCTTTGCTTTCAAACTCTCCACCATGATCACTTCTGATAGAGGAGATGGAGTAACCTTTTTCTCTCTGAACCTTTTTACAGAAATACTCAAAATTCTTTTGAGCTTCGTCTTTATGAGATAGAAAGATAACCCAGGTAAAACGTGAGTAATCATCAACAATAACAAAAACATATCTTTTTCCACCAATACTAGCAGTTTTAGTAGGACCAAATAAATCCATGTGCAATAATTGAAGTGGCATGGAGGTGTTAACAATGTCTTTAATTTTAAAAGATGATCTAGTTTGCTTTCCTAGTTGACATGCATCACATATGTGGTCTTTTACGAATTTCAATTTTGGAAGGCCAATAACTAGTTCCTTTTGAGACAGTTTTAGAATAAGATGCATACTAGCATGTCCTAATTTTCTATGCCATAACCATGGATCAGATGCAACAGAAGTTAAACAGATGTGTTCATGAGAGGGTGAGACATTATCTAGTTTGTATATATTGTTATCTCTAGAGCCAGTGAGAATTTTGTTTCCAGATGAATCAGATATAATGCATTTAGCTGCTTCAAATTTAACTTGATATCCGGAATCACATAGTTGACTAATACTGAGAAGATTATGCTTTAGACCACTTACTAGTAGTACCTCATTCATGTAGCATGATTGATTTAAAAAGACTTTCCCAATTCCGATAACAATACCTTTACCATTATCACCAAACTTGACCAGTCCTCCGTCTATGTTTGTGACTGATTTGAACCAGCATTTGTCACCTGTCATGTGTCTGGAACACCCGCTATCTAGAATCCATTTACCTTTGCACGCTCCGTTGGGTAGGTGTTCCTGCAAATAAATATGGCTACTGATGCTTTGGTACCCAAACTTTCTTGGGTCCTTCATGGTTAGTAACATAAGTTTTTAATGAAACTTTGGGGATCCATTTCCATTTTGTAGTGTCAGCTTTTCTGAATCTACATATGGCATTAGTGTGTCCGAGATTTCCACAGTAGTAACAAGTAATAGGAGACTTAGTTGTAGAAACAGTTTTAGTCGACTCACTACTAGTAAATCGCAAGCTTCCAGGAATAGCTTCAATGGAAGCTGCGGATAAGGGGGTTGTGTTGGATCTGACAGAACTTCGACTTGTGGATTTATTTATACTATTTAGTTGAAATTTTAAATCCTGAACTTCTTGTTCAAAGAAGTCACGTTCTATTTCACAGACTTCAAATCTATTTTTCCAGATTTCACCATCCCTTTTTACTTTAGAGAGTTCTCTTAAAATATTTTCCATTTCTTCAAGAGCAGAGTCTAAGTCCTCTTGAAGAGAGTTGCAATTTTCACAGTTGTAGTTACGTACCTTACTGGATTCAGCATCAGCCATAAAGCATATGTTGGCTTCTTCTTCATTTTCAGATCCTTCTTCGTCACTCCATGCAGACAAGGCCTTCTTTTTGTTTTTGAATTGTTTCTTCTTTGCCTCATTGCAGTTGGCTGCAATATGTCCATATTTGCCACACTCGAAGCATCGACCATCGTTCTTATCTTGATCATTGCTGGGATTGTTTCTTCTAGAATTGAATCTAGTTCTACGTCTTTGTCTGTTTCTTCTCAGCAGGTTTCCAATTTTTTTGGACATTAATGCCCATTCTTCTGCAAGATCATCATTGTCGCTAGGAGGATATGTATTTTCAGCATTGAAGGCAACTTCCTTTTTCTTTTCAGAATTCTGAGAGCTTCTTTGGAGATGGGTCTTTTCAAAGGCGATAAGGTCACCACGAAGCTCATCATAGGATAGAGAGTTTAGATCTCCACCTTCAATGTTAATCACCTTGGGTTGCCAAATAACAGGTAGACTGCGAAGAATCTTCCTAACTTGTTCTCCACTGGTGTAAACTTTCCCAAGAGATTTAAGTTCTCCTATAACTTTACTGAATCTGGCAAACATGTCTTCAATGGTTTCTCCATCTTTCATTTGAAACAACTCGTACTCATGAACTAGAAGATTAATTCTAGTTTCCTTAACTTTGTTTGTACCCTCATAAGTTACGACAAGTTTGTCCCACATTTCCTTGGCAGTTTCACAGCTAGAAATTTTCTCATATTCATCTCCACTAATAGCATTATATAAAAGATTTTGAGCCTTTGAATTCAGTTGAATGACTTCTCTTTGCTCGTCATTGTAGTCATCAATATCCAGAGGGATCTTAGTATCTTCTCATTCTTTCTTGATTTTGTCTGGAGGGATTTCATAGGGGCCCTTGGTAATTACTCGCCAAACTTTAAAGTCAATGGATTTGACGAATGTTTCCATTCTCACTTTCCAATGACTAAAGTGTTGTCCATTGAAATATGGAGGACGAGCAATAGAGGTACCCTCTTGAAGTAGTGCTCCTGTAACAGTATGCCCAGACATGATCTTTTCTCACTTGCTGCAAAGCAAAAAGTAAGAGATGTGTGAGACCTGCTCTGATACCAATTGAAGATGTAAGAGGGGGGGGGGGGGGGGTGAATTATATTTTTCTATTCTTTTTCAGATTCAGTCGACTTAATGAGTCGACTAGAAGTAATACAGTGATAGCAGTATAATATAAATGCAGTAACGTAATGACACAGCAGATTTATACTGGTTCAGAACCAAGAATGGTTCCTAATCCAGTCCCCTTGGGTCACAAGGGAGTTTCTCTTCAGCTCTTTAATTTGTTACAAAGTACAGAGTGATGGTTTTCCTTCGTTCACCACCAACGATACAAAGTATGGTTTTGTTCCTTCGCTCACCACCAACGACACACTGTTGATCACTCACTTGACCAACTCTCTTGACACTAACCTTACTTTCTCCCAGAACTCTCTTTTCTTTTTCTTGGACAGTAGTAAACTCTCAAGATTACAATGTTTTCAAGATTACAAAGAGAATATAAGAAAGCTAAAGGTTGCGTAGTTTAGACAGCCTTCAGTATGGGTATAAATAGTATTAGGGAAATCTTCATGAACCGGCAGAGAATATCTTGAGGATCATTGATTGATATGAAGAAGATAATTTCCTTAAAGAAGAGAGAATCTTGACCCAAGGGATTTGATCCCCAGAAAGGCAGTGAATCATCCTTTCTGGAAATAAGGTAAGAGCAGTAAAGAGTCCTGATTTTTCTCTAACCACTTGATATGAAAAATCTACTCCAATCACAGGAAATCAGCGACTTCACAATCCATCTAGATTTAGCCGACTAAAACGTTTGTGTTCCTGTCATGAAATGCAATAATAGTTAAGTCAGCTGTTCATGAAATTTAACTATATTGTAATCATCAAAATTGGAGTTATCATCCTACACTTTATATCCGTCCTTAAATTATATACTGGTTTATGAAAAAAATGAAAGACTTAGATTGAGAAAGAAATAAAAGGACAAGGAAAACATTTTAAATCAGTGATTCCTTGTGAAAGCACATAACGGGTACGGTCGAATCCACAATTCCACATAAAAATCATAATTGAAAAGATAATTTGGCTTCATTTGATTGGATCTGCCACTTTCTCCAAGTGCCAAGTAACAAAATTACAAATGATCAATGGGCAATTATATACTCCTATTTGACTTTTGATCAAAATAGATGCAGATATTCTCTTATCTACAACTAGACATTTACTAAATTACTTTCATGAAATTACAATATCCAGTATGCCTGGACCCAATGAACACATAATCTCTTGAAAGCTTATCTACAACTTAGGATCCCAAAATGTAAAATCAATGCCATATTCCCAGAACCCTAATTTCCACGCATTGACATGTTAATACAATGTGATTTGTTTCCCAGAGAAGCCACCATTTCTTGAATCTTGGCTTCTTGGAGATGGAGTTTTGCTAATTTCTTTGCAAATGATAAGAAGGTAGAGGGAGACAAGAAGCTGCGAAAGGTGGATATGAGTGACAGATGATAACCAACTTGACTATACTTAATTCATCCCAATGCTATTGTCTTTATGGTTATGAACATATGTAAAGAGAAAATAGTTATTTTGCGTATTTGGCTACTTTTTCTAAAGTGGGCTTACCTTTTTGGACTATCTTCTTTTCCTTAGTTTAGTCCCTAATACAACTGATTAGAAATGTCGACCAGAATTAGTGTGACACATGTTTTATGTATGTGCATATCTCTATCAGAATAAGTGTGATGCAGATACGTCAGAATGAATTTATTTGCTACATAAATTGCTTTTCAAGAATCTAGTTAATGAGTCTACATGAACTATAAGTATTTGAGACTATTATTGTCAGAGCGATATTTGGAAGTTCGAATTATGTAATATCGATTAATCTTTGTATAGAAGATTTTTCATTTTGGTTTTGCGCTATCTATTTCGATTTGTTGATACTAAAAAAGTTCTATTATCAAATCTGGACCAAAATAAATTGATTTTGTTTGCTTCTTCTTTTTTGGGTCGATCTTTCTCGGCTTGGTTTAAACCAAAAAATCAAAACAAACCAAAAGTTTTAAGTCACTTGTCTTTAAAAAAGAAAAAAAAAAAAGTAACTTTTGATTTTAATATCATTTGAGTCGCAGAAGTGCATTTCCGATTTAAAGGACAGATTTGGCATTTTCTAAGTTCGAAGCTTTAGATACTTGATGGGAAAAATTCTTCGCGTTACTTCTTTAAGGAAAAGAATGAAATCCTTAATTATCTAACGACATCAGTAAGTATGTGATGCGATTGCTTAGGTTATAAGGTAGTTGTCTAACATCCTTATCACTATATATAGTTTATTGTCGTTATGACCTTTTTTTACGTGTAATTGTACCATCACTTTCTCCTACATACACATGCACGCATACTAGTTTATTTGTAACCAAAATGATTTAATATAGATAAGGTAACATTTTATTATGTTTAAACTATTAATTTATACATATTTAACATGCTAAATTAGTTATGTACAATCAAATTTACTATAAATAATTATATGTCGTAAGTTATTTTAACTTAATTGTACAGAAACCTTGTACATATGGTGTTCATTGACCTGGAGAAGATTTATGACAAAGTCCCAAGGGAGGTTTTGTGGAGATACTTGAAATCTAAAGGTGTTTTAGTGCCATATATTAGCGCGATTAAAGACATGTACGATAGCGCCAAGACCCGCATGAGAACAGTTGGAGGAGACTCCTATCAGTTCCCAGTTGAGATGGGATTGCATCAGAGTTCAGCTCTTAATCCATTCTTATTTGCTCTGGTGATGGACAAGTTGACACGGGGCATTCAAAGGGAGGTTCCATGGTGTATGTTATTTGCCAACGATGTAGTGTTGGTCGATGAGACTCGCAATGGAGTTCAGGATAAGCTGGAGGTTTGGAGGCATACCTTAGAGTCTAAGGGTTTCAGGCTGAGCAAAACGAAGACAGAGCACATGGAGTGAAAGTTTAGTGATGCGTCTTAGGAGTCAGAGGTGGAAGTGATGCTTGATTCTCAGGCAATCCCCCAAAAGAGGAGCTTCAAGTACCTTGGTTCAATCGTTCAAGGTAATGGAGAAATTGACGATGATGTCACCCATCGTATAGGGGCAGGCTGGATGAAATGGAGACTCGCGTCCAGTGTGGTATGCGATAAGAAAGTGGCACCTAAACTTAAAGGTAAGTTCTACAAAGCGGTCGTTAGACCATCTATGTTGCACCGCACAGAGTGTGGCCAGTCAAGACCACACGCATTCAGAAGATGAACGTAGCAGAGATGCGTATGTGTTAGATGGATGTGTGGGCACACGAGGTTGGATAAGATTAGGAATGAGGTCATTCGTGATAAAGTGGGAGTGGCCTCAGTGGTGGACAAGATGCGAGAAGTGAGGTTGCGATGGTTCGGCCATGTGAAAACAAGGGGCACCGATGCGCCAGTGAGGAGGTGTGAGAGGTTGGTTGTGCTGGGTCTTCGGAGAGGTAGAGGTAGAGCAAAGAAGAATTGAGGCGAGGTGATTCGACATGATATGACTCATCTCTAGATCACTGAGGACATGAACAGGAAAGCGTGGAGGTCTAGGATTAGGGTAGAAGACGATTGATTGTTGATATTTTAGTTGTATTATTCTTATGCATAGTAGTTTTATCTTGTTCTGCGTCCTTTTCACTATTGGCGCTCTTCTGTTTGCTCTAGTTATAATAGTTTTTATATGAGAACTTGAGCATTAATGGTGTTTCTTACCTGGTTTGTTTTTATCATATTTCAAAATATTTGTTTGTTTTAAAAAAAATTCAAATATACATCTCACCTAGGTGTGAATAAGAGGGTCTATCGGAAACAGTCTCTCTACCTAAGTGAAAATAAGGTCTGCGTACATTTCACCCTCCTCAGACTTCACTTGTGAGATTACACTGAGTAAGTTGTTGTACAGAAAACTTGTACGCCATTAATGTACAAGCGTTAAATTCTAACGTAAAAGAGAAAAGGGAGAAACTCTGTTCTAACTTCTAAGTCCTTATATAAACTTGTACGCTATTAATGATAAGTTGTTTCGTTAGGTTTTTGTTTGTCGAATCTGTGAGAATTTATTCATAAACCATCTGTATAGTGACATGAGCAATTAACATGGATGCTCGTGAAAATGTACACCTCTTATAATACGGCAATATCTACATGGACTATGCTCTAGGACTTCTATTAAGATTTAAAACTTAGATAAGGAGAAACATGAAAAAGAAAGAAAAAATAGCTGTTAATTAGTGGCCATGAATAGGTTTTATCTTTAGAACTGAGTTTCTGAGACAAGTTCAACGCCTCCAAATGAGTATGTCCTCTTGCAAGTTCTTGTATACCATTGGAAAAAAAGCATGTGCAAACCTTAGTCATAATTAATTTAGCCACCATCATTAAACTTCCAAAAGATATTCAATGGAATTTTCGGCCATTTGGAAGTGTTAATATATGCGGAATTTTCATTAGCAGTACTAGTAGAATATAATGTTCGTAGATCTCTAAAGTGTGTGTGTGTGTTTTTTTAAATAACCACAGGGTTCTCAACACCTTGCAGACTTTGATTTATACTCGCATTGCGTATAGTTCATTATAGGAGAATCTCTATTTAATAGATATTTTTTTATATTCAAGGCTCAAATTGTAAACATCTTGTTAAAGGTACGTAAAATAATTTCCTCTATCATACCTAACTCATTTGTGGTATCTAGATAAGTTTTGTTAGCGAGTGCATATTGTGAATTTGTTTGGTAAATCTGTCGACTATCAACATTAAAGAAGAGAGTTAATCGAGTGGATACTTAGAAATGAAAATTTAATAATTTTAATCATTACCAAGAAAAAACGGAAATGAAAATCAGTTGGGATGGCATGGCACAATGGCAGTGCCCTGAAATTATATCTGTTCAATAAACTTTGGTTTATTATTTATAGTTACAGATAACTACCTCCAAGAAGATGCAAAGAAAAAGAAAAGCAACAACAATTGAAACATTTTTAATTTAGTTAGGAATCGTAATTGAGCTAGTATTATTTCTCTATAGTTTTGTATCAGCCTGACCATCTGTTATCTTTCACTATAACAAGATTAATAATTGATCTGGCAAACCTCTAAATTAGTACTACAATCAAACCTCTCTATGGTGGCAATATTTATTTAGAACTTTCATAGCTGCTATAGTAAGGTTCTGTCGTACATGTATATTGATATTTGATGTTTAAATTCATTTAGCTGTTGAATGAACCTAAATCAGTTTAGGAGTACAATTGAATTTGGATTCGAATATAAGCAATTCTTCGTATCAAAGTTGAACAAACACACGAAAAAGATATAAATGCGGAAAAATAACTGTATTTTTATATATGATTGTGAGTACAAATTTGGGCAGAGTTTCAGTACAAATTTCTGGATCCCCATAATACAAAATGAACTACTATTTATAGGCCTAAGAGCCTTGCCCACGTTCTCCACCATCAGCTAGTTCATCATCCCACGATCTTGGCATTAAATGAAAAAGTTAGTGGGGTAAAGTAGTGGGCTGCAAAGCCGCAAGAACCAGGGGGATTTACCGAGGCACGAATAAATGACCTCGGTGGTAACACCCCGCTGTTTGACCGAGGTGGCTGCTACCGAAGCTCAGCTTACGGCTCGCCTTCGGTAGCGACCTCGGTGCCATGGCCTCGGCGGTTTGCTCAATCGCTTCGGCGCTTGTCTCGTTGGTACGTGTTCGGTCGTTAAGATTTGCATGACCGAAGCGAATCATCGCGGGTCGATTTTTACCCAATACAGATAGTCCCCCCACTCCTTGGTCACCTACCGAGGTAACCGAGGAGTGGAGTGAAGTTTAGCGGGAAAGTGACGTGGCTTGATCTTATCCAAGTGTTTCAAAACTTGTCAACGGTTCGCGTCCCATCAAGTCATATCTCCTGCACACGTGTCATCCAACCATTGGTGGCTCGAACGGTCCGCCGTAATTTCGGTTCTCCCAACGTTACAATGATGACACTGACCCAGCCCCTGACTTCTCCAAACTTATAAATACCCCCCTACCAAACCTTCTTCTTCATTTCCATCTTTGTGCAATCAACAGTGTTAAAGAGAAAAACAACCTTCATAATTCCTTTAATCTCAAAATTTCCAAGAAATCTTCGATCTTAAGCTACCATATGTCTACCACAATCTCTAGGCAAGATTCAAGTGATTCGGGTGAAAGGGTACGAGCTCCGCCTTGGGCCATAGCCACTGCTAGTGACGACGTCGTTACCGCTGCGCCGGCGGTCCCAACGGCGGCAGTGGAGGGTGGGAAAGTGTCTTCCGGTGTTGGAGGCCCTAAATGTCGTAAAGCCAGGGCCATGCGCAATTTGGCAGCGGAGGAGGAAGCTGACGTCAGGGGGGATGATGCCATGCTTGATGACGTCTTGATTGGGAATTTCAGTGGCGTCATCCTCAGAGGTGATGACGATGGAGGTGATGGTGAGGGCGACGACGCCGAGGGCGATGATGCCGTGGACGAGACCGAGGGCGGTAACGCCGCCGAGGGGGGATCTTCCGGACCGACGATTCCCCTTTAACAAGAACTCGAGCCCCATCAAATAATCCCCTCCCACTTTGATAACAGCAAGGACTTGAAGTTGCAAGCCCAAACAGCCGATCAGGAGAAAAAGAATAGGAATATCCCTGTGAACACCACACCGACCCGTATAACTCAAGCTCATCTTGAACGGGTTCGGAGGGAGTGCCGATTTGGGCCCGAGGTGAAAGTGATCATACATGATCCAACGAGTCGAGTATGCCATCATATCGAGGGGCTTTCATTTTCTTACACTTATCCTTTCACCCTCAGTTTCTCCCTCCCGGTGCACAGAGTTATTGACGATTTTTACCGGGCCTACAATTTATGCTTGGCTCAACTTGGCCCCGGCGTCTGGAGGATCGTTCAGTGCATGGATTGGATGAGCACTGAGGCGGGGGTAGACTTCACCTTACAACACCTCATTTCACTTTACTACCCTTACTTCCATAAAGCTGGGGTTGTAGCACTGAACAACCGAGGTAAATTTGCTCTTCTTCATAAGAGTGAAGATCACGGAGACCGGGGCTGGAGTGATTGCTACATCTTGTTGGAAACAAGTGTTTTGTCCACCGAACCTAATTTCCCCGAACGGTGGAACAACACACGTAAGTATCCTTACCTTTGCATTTCACTCCTCGGTGATTTTTTCATGTTAGCTGACCTCGTTTTCTTGTTATCTCTTCAGCCAACAAAGTTGACATCGTGCCCCCCGAGGGTTTGACTGAGTGGGTCAGAGCGGTGACCGAGGCTCGCAAACGCCTCGTTAGGACATGGATGAAGATGGCTGCTTAATTCTGTTGGCAGTGTAAAAGGCATGGTAAGTTTTTGATGATGCTTTGTTTGGTAGGTCATTTTGAGATTTTGATTTCGCTTCATTGACTTTCCTTCCCTCGGTACTAGGCTTTCCAAACCGTGCTATCAACACCAAGAAGAGTAAGAAGAAGAAGAAGAAGGAAGAGAAGAAGAAGAAAGATGGGGAGGAAACCGAGTCAGATGATGATTTGGCTGCAGTGGCTGGAGAGTATAAAGGGTTGAAGGCTTCGAAGTCTTCAAAAGCTTCTAAGAGAGCCCCCGGCCAAGGGACCTCCAAAGGTAACATTCACCTTCGGTTGGTATCATCACGTGTCGTTCCTTTTTTTTTTTTTTTTTTTTTTGCTTTCTTATTCTAATTTCTTCCACTATCGCAGGCGTGAAGAGGAAGAGGGTCACTTCAAAGAAATCCTCCCGTTCGGTGGCTCCTCGCACCGAGGCAAAAATTCCTCCTCAACCCAAAGCGGCGGTTGAGAGGCGTCGGGGATTGATTGACGAGCACGATGATGCGACTGCTGAGGCTTTGGTTCAAAATGATGTTGAGTTCATTGACCTCGAGGACCAAGAGCCTGGATCCGAGGTAGCAGTCGCCAAAACTAAGGGTAAGGCCAAAGTCGTGGAGGCTGGCACCGCTGCATTTGAAGAGGGAGTTGGCACCGGGGCGGTTAGGTCACATTCCGAACCCGCGAGGATTTCATCCTCGGTGGGGTCTTATCGGAGACTTGAAGTGCCGATTTCTTCGAATTTGCTGGCTTGCAGCCGAGGCGACATCTTAAGCCTCACGCCTTTGTTGGGTCCAACCGAGGATAAGGTTGTGCAGGAATTTTCTTCTGGCCAACTATACAACACTATGGCCGCCAATGCTATGAGGGTAAGTTTCATCACACTTGAACTATGCTTTCAGAAGGAATTTTATCTTTACCTTTGGTTCGCAGCTGACTTTGACTCTTTAATTTTTGCTCAGAGTTTCATTCTTTCAATAAGGGCCATCGAGGTTGAGTCCTCGAGGACTGAAGAGGTTCGGCGCGTGGCTCGCCTATGGGACCAGCAAAAGGACAAATTCAATGCACAAATAGCTTCTCTGAAGGCTGACTTGTCCAAGTCCCAGTCTGACCTGCGTGAAGCCGAGGCGGCTTCCGAAGCTAAAATCAAGATCCTCGGTGATGGCTTCCAGGTTGAGCGCTTGAGGCTGGAGGACGAAGCTGCGAGGCTCGGTGTCAAATTGTCTCGAACAAAGGCCGAGGCTGTGAATATGGCCAAAAAGCATCATGAACAGCTGAAGAATCATCTGCTCCATATCAAGAAGCTGGAGAGTGAGAACTCCAAGCTTTCAGCTAAAGATGCTAAGATTGAAGCCCTTCAAGATGAGATCGCTGATCGAAAGAGTAGGGCTGCACTCAAGGTCAAGAGGGCCGAGCTGGACAAGCGATGGGCCATTATCAAGTCTCGGCTGAAGCTGCTCAAGCGATGCCGCGCCGGGGAGATCGACTTAGATGAGGAGATTGCGAAAGCCGGGGTGAAATCGGCGGAAGCCCAAGCGATCATTGATGAACTCCCATCAAGTGAAGCCTCGAGTGGCGATGAAGATGAAGAAGGTGATGAAGATGCCGAGGGGGGCTCCGAGGATGGAGGTGATTCTCCCGAGGCATAGACTTCTGGTAAAACTGTTTGTAAGCCTTCGGGATTTTATGCTTGTATTTTGGACCTTCGGGTCATTTTTTGAATGTAAATATTCTTAGCCTTCGGGCTTTTTAATGAAAGACTATTTGTGCCTTTATTTCGTGTGTTGGCTTTTTACATGTACCGAACACTTTGTCAAAAATACATAATATGCTTGCAAGACTTAACCGAATTTAATCGATGCAAACTTAGGACGACGTCTCGCCCTCGAGTCGATGCATTGTGCAGCTTCGGAGTGCAAAATTTACACGGATAAAATGGATGAAACCAAAGTCATTTTATTGATATCAACGAGCCAGAAATCGGCTATTTACATAGAACCAAGTCGAAGCGGACCTTGGGTGAGAAACGAATTTTCAATAAAAGCAAATTGACAATATGCCGCTACCGGTCTGATTTACAATGTACTAAATCTAATCCTCGGGCGTAAGTCCCCGGTTGTCGGATAGATAAGCTTCGGTTGGGAGGATCGATGTCGACCTCGATGTCAACCCTTCCTACTCCCCCCCAGTGTTCGGTTGTGAATCTCGATGAAGATCCGAGCACTGGAAATCGTTCGGTTCGCTTCCTGAAAAGGTTAAGCAAAAAGATGGAACGAGGAGTAAGTTAGTACATTTTCGATCAATGCCATGGGAGCGTTGTTCGGCTCGGGGTTGTTGAGTTTAAAAATATTGAAAAGTATTTACCTCGACTAGAAGTAGTATCGCTTCAGATTGGAGATATTCCAATTCAGAGGTTCGGGTTCTCCTTGCAGATTCTCAATTTGATAAGAGCCCTTTCCAACGATTGCCTTGACTCTGTAGGGTCCTTCCTAATTTGCAATAAGCTTCCCCCCTTCCGAAGACTTGGTTCGCCCACTTCTACGGGGATGAGGGAGTCCATGCCATAAGCTAGTGAGAAAGGAGTCTCACCGGTGCTGTTCTTCTCCGTTGTTCGCATGGCCCAAAGCACCCCCGGTAACTCCTCGGGCCAAGGACTTTTTTTCTCATCGAGTCTCTTCTTGAGATTTTCAATTATAATTCTATTTGAAGACTCAGCTTGGACATTGGTACTTGGGTGATAAGGAGTCGAGGCAATTCTTTTGATCCCCCACTGCTTGAAGAAATCAGTGATAGCTGCCCCCATGAATTGTTTACTGTTGTCACAAGCAATTTCTCTTGGGACACCGAACCTGTAGATGATGTTCTTTTTGATGAAGTCGATTACTTGCTTTTGCTTTACCTCGGTGAGAGCCGCCGCTTCCACCCATTTTGTGAAGTAATCGGTCAGCACTAAGATAAAACGAACACCACCCTTTTCCTTGGGCAATGGTCCAACGATGTCCATTCCCCATTTCATGAAGGGCCATGGTGATACCACTGAATGTAGAGGCTCGGCCTGTTGGTGGATCATCCGCCCATGGCGTTGGCACTTATCACATTGATTGTGGGCCAATAATACCAGCTCTTAATAATTTACGCATCAAGGACTTTCCCCCAGAGTGGTTGCCGCATTCGCCTTCATGCACTTCGGCCATTACGTATCTTACTTCATCGGGACCCAAACACTTGGCCACCGAGCCGCAATATAACCTTCTGTATAGGTTACCCCCGATCATGTGATACGAGGCTGCTTAGGTCCTTAACTTCTTTGCTTCTTTTTTTGTCTTGGGGGACAGTCCCCGAGTCGAAGTAGGAAATGAACTTACTTCGCCAATCCCATCGGTTGTCCACTGAGTTGACTTGCAACTTCATCTCCCTCATTTGTGCGGACAGCAGTCGAACCACTGAGTCAGTCCCCGAGTGAGATTCGTCGATCGCCGAACTAAGATTTACCAAAGCATCAGCCTCAGTGTTTTCCTCCTGAGGCACTTATTTAACTCGCCATTCTTGGAATTGCGCCAAGATCCTTTGTGCTCGATCCAAGTATAATTGCATTCTGGGCTCCCGAGCCGTATAATCACCGAGGACCTTGTTCACTACCAACTGTGAATCACACCTCAGCTCGATTCTTTCAACCCCCATTTCCTTAGCCAGCTCCAAACCTGCTAAACCTGCCTCATATTCTGTCTCGTTGTTGGTTACTTTCTTGAACCGAACCGAGTGTCTAACTTTCTCCCCGGTGGGTGCTCTCAAGACTATGTCTAACCCTGAACCTTTGGAGTTTGTTGCTCCATCGGTGTAAAGTATCTATAGTCCCGAAGAGGTTCCTTTTGCCATGGAGTTTTCCTTTTCCGCCTCGGGCAAAATTCCAATACTAAAATCAGCTGTAATCACCTAATTTTGGCACAAAATATAAAATTACGTAAAATAATTATGTTAATTATTATGTGATTATTGCTAGATTTTACCCTTTACTTAGCCGTTTTAATCAGTTAATCAAGAAAATGTTAGAAAATTGCCAAAAAATAGGATTCAATTATGAATAATATTTAATTGAATTTATGTACTAATTGATTCATGTTACAAGTTTTATGTGTTAATTACTTGGTTAATTAGTTTCAAAATGATAATTGTTGTAGTCTAGTTTAAAGGGCCATTTGGGCTATTAAAATTCAGAAAGAGAAAGGAAAAAGAGATCAGTCCACAACCATATCCGCCGGCCCACTATCACCATTTTGACCCGGCCCAATACCTCATTTAAAAGGCAAAATTACCATTTTTGCTCATTTTGCCCAATTCATAAAAAAGAAACAGGGAAACCTTGCCAATCTCCACACCCCGTCGGACCTCCGCCACAAACGGCGGCAACAACCACCATCTCCGGCCAAACTTTATATCGTTGGACGCACCTCAGTCCCCTCTTTCCATTTCCGCTATCAATTCCTCCGAATTTCTGTTAGTTTAGTGAAGATTCAGGCTCAAATTCGGCATAAGCTTTTCCGGTGAGTCTTTTCATTTTTTCTGTTGATTTTCACGGGTATGCACTGTCTCTTCTTCATCTTTCCGTTATTTTCCTTTTCTAGATGAAACGACCCCAAATGGGATCGTTTCACTTAGAAGAAGAAAGTGACGGATCCGATTGTTTTGGTTTGGGGAGTTTCGGATGGTGATGATGAATTTGACTATGGGATGACGATGTTGAATTGAAAATGTGTTGATAGTGGTTTTTGATTCAGTTTTGTTTGTGATTGTTGGCCTCGACGAGGTGTTTGTAATGGCGACGAGCGAGGCAGCGGTGAGTACGCTTTGGCATTGGCTTGTGCTTAGACGAAATTAGTGATATTGGTGAAGCTTTGGCGAGGCGATGAAGAGTGTCGAGGCTGGGAGTTGTGGGGGTGATACTGAACCAGTGAGGCAGTGAGTGAGCTCAAGGCTGTGATGAGACTGCTATGTTTTGATTCACTGGTATGTTGGTGATGATACTGCGTTTTGGCGTAGCTGTTTCAGTTTGATAGATACTGTGATGGGTGTGTGCGATGCTGAATCAGTGACGATGCGGATGTAGCGTCGATGTGTGATGGCAAGGCAGTGTCGTAGCTGCTGTAACGAGGTAGCAACTATGGTGTCAATGATGAACTGATGTTGCTCGGGTTTATGGTGTTGTGGGC
Source organism: Petunia axillaris subsp. axillaris (assembly GCA_029990575.1). Lineage (NCBI taxonomy): Eukaryota > Viridiplantae > Streptophyta > Magnoliopsida > Solanales > Solanaceae > Petunia > Petunia axillaris. The sequence goes on from JARKNS010000009.1 coordinate 21,793,770, forward strand.
ACTATGTGTTGACTGGTATTCCAAAGGTTGTGATATTGTGGCAGCGGTGACGACAATGTTATAGTAGACAGTAGCGGAGCTGTTGTGGTTATGTATGATGATGCTGCAGTGGCCTTGGTGTGATGGTAATGCTTCAGTAGTGATTAGTCGTTTCTTTTGTGTATCTCGCTTAGTTTTTCATTGCTCTTTTAGGTTTGTCGTTCTGAAATCTAGCTTAATGTTGATGGATTTGAATATGAATGAATATATTGCTTGTGTATATATGAGTTCGTGTTTGTTCACAGGTTAGTTAAGCTCATGTTGTTCATCGTTAAAGAGTGTCTTCTTGTATGTATTAAGATCGTATGTGTCTTGTGTGTATGTTTAGTTAGCTTATGTAGTTCCACCTGTTCGAACATTAATCATGCTTGAAGTTTGCCCAGTTCTGTGTTGATAATTTATTTGGCAAGTGTGGAAGTGGGTATCTTGTTGTTTGGTGTTTGGTCTTATTATGAGCACAAAACTGTCCCATAGTTGTTAAATATGTTGAGATAGCTAGGATGACATAGGTTGATGATGTCAAGGATGAGTCAAGGGGGTACAAGGGTGGCAGCAGAGTTCTGCCCCCTTTTGGTTTCTGGTACAGCCTTGCAGGCCATGAAATAATGGCTTGAAATGCTAAGGCTTTGAGGAAATCAGGGGCTGGTCCTTTTACCAGTACACACCCCACTTCCCCTTTTTTTTTTTTTTTTTTGAGAGCCTTGACTCTCTTTAAAAGAAGAAGGAGAACAGACAGAAAAAAAAAACAACAGAGAGAATAGAGAACACATAGCAGAGAACAGAGAGTAAAGAGAAAAAGACTGAGAAAAACAAAAGAAAAAATGGGAAGAAAAGAGTGAAAATGGACAGTGAGTCAGTGAGTTTAGTTGATATTACAAAGGGTGTTTAGTTGATGTTCTATTTGGGTTTAGATGATGTCTGGGTTCGTGTGGTTTGCTGTGTAAGGGCTGTTTGGTTTCCACTTTGCTGAGATTGCAAGTGTGGGTTTGCTTAACTTGAGTTTCACCATACTAGAGGCTGTTTGTTGGAGCAGCTGGTTCTGGTTTTTGTTCCTGGCTATTGGGCTCTGTTTGTTTTGTCATTGCTGCCATCTCTTTCTAGCTTGGGGAAATTCTTTCTATAGTAGGTAAACTCCTTTAAAATATTTGTATCATTTTCCTCCATGTTCATGTGTATTACCAGCTTGTTAAAGATTTGAGGATGGAAATTAGGCCTGGACTTTATTATCTCTTTTACTTTGATATCAGATCGTGTGTACGGAAAGGGTTTGCAAAATAAGCACTTATTTTAGACCCATTTTTTTGGATATTTTAAACATATCTAAATTGAATTGTTCTTCAAATATATATATAATGCAATTGGTACATTTTAAGTGATTTTGAGGCATGAAGACAGTTTGTACAAACCTTTGGTTATTAAGTGATTACACACACGTTGTTGCAATCTGGAACTTGATGAAGACAAGCCTTCAAATACTAAGCTGAATAGGAATGAAAGTGCAAATCTTATAAAAGGGGCAGAATATCGTGAACATATAACTTTTGCAAGCTTAACCACTTTAAAGGTAGCGTTAAGTGAGGTTCCTGATCTTTAAATTAAAAACAGGCCATCCCTTAAAACCTGCAAGACAAAAGGTCTATTTGTTTCATTTTATTAGATCATTAGTGCATTTTTTAACGTATCAGTATGTAAACTTAAGAATTAAGATGCTGTATATCACACTTTATCAAATGTCAAGTCGAAGTGTAGCGAATTAAAGGAAATATTAACAAACAATATTTAAAAGCCGAAAAATGATAGGGCAAGTTGATAGGTCGAGTCAAGTTTTAAATTAGATAATAATTACATGTTCACATTAGAACTCATTTAAGTCAAGAGATTTCGAACGGGTGAAGTACCTGCGCGATTTAATTGATTTAAGTCGAAAGATTTCGAACGAGTGAAGTTCTCGCGCGATTATATTCGATCGGAGTTTCAATTGTCAAACGAGAAAATTAACAATAAATCAAAGCGAAACAAATCAAGGCAAAATATAACAAGCAATTTTCAAGGAGTCGAAACGCGTCAATAAAAGCAACTGTGCTCGGCACAGGACTCGAGGGTGCCTAACACCTTCCCGCGAGTCAACCGAGATCCTTATCCGGAACTCTGACGCAGACCATTTACGAGTCATCGGTGTTCTAGGTACACCACTTTGGTGACTTGGCACACCTTTAACTTGTCAAGTGGCGACTCCGAAAATCTCTTAAATATTAGTGTACCTATCAACACCGTCGCATACCTTTTCAAAACTAATATTTTTCCTTTTTAAGTTGAAAAGGGTCGTGACAGCTTGGCGACTCCGCTGGGGAGGAAAGTGAAAACTGAGAGTCTCAGGCTTTAAAATTTGTCGCTTTCGGCTTTTGAATATTGTTTGTATATGTTGCCTTGAATATTACTGCTTTAATATTATTTGAACTGTATATACACAACTGTCTTCTCTCGTACACCTCTGAGTCTTCTGGAACACTGCACACATGCACGCCAGTTTCGCTTCGGCGTCTGGAATTTCTGTCGTGTCTCAGGACACAAAAAGTTAACCCTTCTTAGGAGGAGGTGCGTTGGGTTAGGCCGTTAGACGTTGTCGACCGGTACCCCCGAGACACTTCCAAATTGCCAGAAACTGTAGAACAAGAACCCATGGAGTCACCTAGAGTTGAACCTGTGCTTTTATCTAGGCCAATTTATTTGCATGTCATTAGACTTAGTGAGGTGCGGTACACCGGTATCGCACTCGTCTAGGCTGACTCCCTCGTGTCATAGTGGGGCCCGTGTCCCCGAAAGATATATCATGGGCATATTATGTGTTGCATTTGTTTAGTCGAAGGGTTGTTATGCTGACCGATTACCGAGGGTCGAGAGCCAAATTTTGAAGAAAAAAAAAAGAAAAAAAAAGAAAGGGAAAAATGAAGAAAAATTGGTTTTAGTCCCGTGTGTCAAAATATTTTTGTCATTTTACGCCGTTATAATGGCGAATTTTTTCAAGAGCCCTTAGAGTCTAATTTTGTGTCCGGGTTTGGTCTCAAGTATTAGAAAATGATTTGTACTGGTTTTTAGCCGTTATAATGGCGAAATTTTGGCACTCTTTTGTGGTGAATTTGTGTCCAAATCAAGTCCATATTTTGAAAATAATTTATCGGGGTTTTACACCGTCATAATGGCCAATTTTAGAAACCAATTTTGTGTCTAGTTTGTGAAATATTTTTGTGTCGTTAGATCGTCCTAATTGCCAGATTTTGTAAATACTCTAAAGATTCTTTCTCGAATTAGATCAAAGAGTTTGTTTCAAAAAAAAAAAAAAAAAAAAAAAAAAAAAAAAACGAGAAAAATTTTGTATTCGTCTTTGTGTTATCGTAGTGTCCGATTTTGGAGTCACCTTTAGGATAAGAAAAATAGTTTGTTTCATAATCTGTTCTTAAGTTCCGTTTCGAAGCTCCGGTTGAGTCTTAATTTTCAAAAAAAAAATATTTATTTCAGGGTCCCACTTTATTTGTTTTGTTTAAGGTCAAGTCAGGGTGCATACGATAAATTGCAATTAGCTAAGTTGTATTTTGCGTTGATCCTGGTAGAATAATTTGACTCCGCTAAAAAGTCGAGTCTCATTATTTTCACCGTCCAGTATACCCGCCCAATATCATCAGTCTGCTTATGTCATTTGATTTGTGGGTCGCGTTAAATATTATTTTGTGTCCGTCTGTTAAAATCATGTTTGTTGAATCAGAAAGGAATTTTTGAAAAATCAAACAAATGAAAGAAATTGAAAAAAAAAAAAAGAGAAGCTTGTCTATTGTGTCGGTCTAGTGTCGTAGTTTAAATTTGTCTATTACTTTGATTAAAAAAAAAAAAAAAGAAACTCCAAGCTCGTCTTTGTTTTAAATTACGTGCCAGTTACAATTTTGCTCTAATTTTGCTCAAGGCACATAGCAATCTTTCGGGGATACGACCGGTATACTCGGCTTACGCCGTTAACCGTTTCGGGATGACGCATAACAACCCTAGGCTTGCAATATGTGCTTCTTTTGTGCTAACCCGGTTTGTTTATGCAAAGCTTTGGAATTTGGAGATTTGATACTGAATTCTGGCATCATTCCACACATACACAACAGGATCAAAGGAACCCATTACCATGTCGTTTGATAAGGGAAATTCCGAGATCTGCATCCATGAACTTCTGGTGCTGGAAAACAAGAGGTTGACTGAAGAGGTCAAAAATTTGAAACAATTGGTGGCTGATATGTATATCGCCATGAACACGGGACAAGCTTGTTCTACCGTGCCAGTTAGTCTTCTAGGGCATGCCTCGACTGTCTTACATCAGGCACAAGGCCCTACAGCTGAGGACCTGCAGTATTCTCCCGACTCTCCCTACTATAGCACAACAGATGTTCTGAGAACCTTCCCAGGGTGTCCTCCGGCACCACCACCTCTGCCCAAACAGAGGTGTGCTTCACCCCTGGTCTCTGTTCCACCATTCACAGGCTTAGTTAGGACGGAGAGTCTTGGGAAGAAAGATGAAAGAGAACGAGGTCCAGGAAGGAGGGATGAGGAACGGTACAAATGGCTCCACTCACGCCATCGAGCCTCACAGAAGCAGCATTCGCGACACTACCCTTTACAAAATACAAAACATTCCATTCCTCCACTCCAAAAAGCGCGACCATATGCTCCAAATTTTTCATATCCGCAATGGACCGCGCCAGCCTCACAGCCTACATACCACACTCGCCAAGCTCCACATAAACAATATCGGACTCCACCAGAATTTCCATACCGATCAAGGAGACCCTCTACTTTCATCCCAAGACCCGAATACAAGAAGGCGCGAGAAGAGAAAAAGAGAAAGCTCACGCCAATCGGGGAATCTTACACTAGTGTCTTCGAGAAGTTGCAGGCTTTGGATATGTTGAGGCCGATCTATGGGAATATGCATCCCACGGGAAATGTTGATTATTCTCGCCGATGTGCTTACCATTCAGGTGCACTGGGACATGACACTGAGGATTGCCATTTTCTCAAGAAGGATATCCAAGCTTTGATTGATAACGATCAGATTCAAGTTGAGGGTTCAGATGCACCAGATATAAACCAGAACTCGTTGCCCGTCCATGATGATGTGTATATGGTGGAAATGGTATGTGGAGAAGATTTGAAAGCTGAATCTGCAATGCCGATAGTACCTGTTGGTGATGTGTCGATTAGGGCTAACCAAACGCTTGTGACAGTGAACTGTGCTCCCGAAATTGTGCTTGAGGTAGCAGACAGAGTAAAGGGTGATGAAATGAAGAAGACGAACATGTCTCTCGAGAAGCCAATTCCAAATCTTACTCGGTCATTCGTCAGCCCCAAAGAAGTGAAGTCCACCTTGATGGGACTTGGAGAAAATAAGGAAAAGAGGAAGAAATTGCCAGATTCAGGTGCATCCTTGTGAAGGGCTCAAGAACACATGAAAAGCAGGAAACTGGCCCTGACTTGCAATTGAGTGACTGTGAAATGTTGTAGCTTGTTTTGCTAATCTTTCTGTGTACTTGGTTATTTAAGGGTTGTAACCCAAGTGCATTATTTTGCTTGTTTTGTTTGTTCAAACCCTTATATCTTCAATTCAATGAAAAGCGGGATCCTTTTCTCGTCTCAACATTTTGTCTCTTATTTTCTTTCTTGGTCATGTTTCTTTAGTATTATGTTTTATGTTTTGCGGCCTTAATAACATGACATGCGTGTGGAACTTAAGTCTTGATCTAAACACACTCTCTGACATTGTGAGCTATCTGAGTAGTGAGGGATAAAAGAGGGAGTGAATTAAGTTGGGAATCAATTGTCATCTGATAAGGGAGATCGGTGAGAAGTTCAAAATCGTGCACGGTCGCTTCGACCGAATTTGAAATACCATTTTGAGAACCATCGTTGAAGCATAAGTTGAGGACATGTGTGGATCAATCCAGGTCAATTCATTGAATCATTATTTGTGCGAGGCATTCTCGGGTCGGGATGACGAACGGCTTTCGTTTTTTTCTACCCAAACAATATATCCTTCGCAAACCCTTTTGAGCCTTGTTCAGTATTTTCTTTGGCCTACCCTCCCTTGGAATCAATTTGATGCGATTAAAGAAAAGAAAAAAAAAAGAGAAAAAAAAAAAAAAAGAAAGAAAAGAGGAAACAAAACAACAAAAATCTACCTCAGGGTAGAGCTACGTCTGACCTGATTCCTCTCAAAAGGATACGTAGGCAACCATTCGGGTGCGGTCATAACAGGGAAAAGTTCATTTTTCCCCTGTCTCATATTGACGCAAAATCTTGCCTCCAAGTTTGCGGCCAATGTCAAAAGAAATTCAAATCCCCAATGTATGCTAAACTGGGGCAGAAGTTTGTTTTTATTTTATTTTAAAGAGAATAAAATAAAATAAAAACAAACTTCTATGTTTTTGTACCATCTATTCATATGTTTCATGAGATATCAGTCTCGAAATCGAGGAAGAAATTCAAAGCGCCCAGTTTATCCTAAACTGGGGCAGAAGTTTTATTTCTAAAAGAAAGGGAGAAAGTCAATTCCTTTTGCTTTCTTTGTGTTATCTTGGGGGAAAGTCTCAATATCCCCTATGTTTGCATATCAAAAAATTCAAAAAAAAATAATTCCTCGATTTTTCAATAAATTGGGTCCTCAGTTGGTTTTATTTTAAAAGAAATGATTCCAAGGGTTGTAATATTTTACCAAGTCGTTTCATGAGATGCTTTCATACCGCTCTTCAAACCAAAAAAAAAAAAAGAAAAAAAAAGAAAAAAGGGAACCCCAATTTGTCTAAACTGGGGAAAAGTTTGGTTTATTTTTCAAAAGTGGTGATTTCAAATCTTGTAATGCTCATTCTAGTCGTCTCAGGAGATATTTTTGAGCTTTTATGCTGAACTCTTTTCTTCATAGCCTAACCAAATCCAATGTTACAGTCCAAATAAAGACCCTTCTGACTGATCATTGAGAATGTCAAGCCGAGTAGGGTATCAAGGGATAAGATCCACGCTGTAAAGTCGCATTCTTAAGCCGACAATCGCATTAGGAGTTTGGAGCACCAAGGTCATTAAAGGGAGATTCTCCAGGGAATCAGGATAAAGGCCAAAAGTGAAGAAAGAAAGAAAATGGGTTGATCAGGATGGAAAGCTCGGAGGTCGGTTGGGAAAGAGCGAAAAATGAAAAAAAAAAAAAAAAAAAAAAAAAAACGAAGTCTTGTCGGTGAAAACCTGAAAGGGCGCTGCAAGACAATGGTGAGTTAAAAGAACAAAGAGAGAGGCTAGTCGGTGAAGACCTGAAAAGGCACTACTAGTCGAATGAGGATCGTTAGATTTACCATCAAGCAAGATTTGAAAAATGGGAGCAAAATCAGGGATAGACTGTGTGGGCGGATTAAGAATTGATTCCAAAATACATGTCATGTTAATAAGGTCGTCATCTCTTCAGTCCTTTACCTTTCCCGTAAGGGACGTCATCATTTTTCATCTTTTGGTTGGAAGCTTTTTCGTTTCCATCATTTTGTCTTGCTTTGGCTCGTGTCAGTTTCTCCAACATCAAACAAGCAAAGAAAGTTTTGCAAAATTTGTTATAGTTTCACAGTTGTACTAGAGCAAGTCAGGACCAACCTTGATAATTGGAGCCCAATGTTTCACATCGGCACAAAGTATGCCACACCAAGGAGTGTACCATGAAGGAGATCATCAAAGGATATGCAGATTTCAAGATGCAGTTAAATTTCAAATCAAAGCCTGCCAAGCAGCAATTTCAAGCTTTCAACAGTCAAAGCCCGCCCGAGCGGCAATTTCAAGTTTCAAAAATTTCATTCAAGTCAAAGCCTGCCAAGCAGCAATTTCAAGCTTTCAACAGTCAAAGCCCGCCCGAGCGGCAATTTCAAGTTTCAGCAATTTCATTCAAGTCAAAGCCCATCAAAGCGGCAATTTCAATTTTCAAGTCAAAGCCCATCAAAGCGGCAATTTCAATTTTCAAGTCAAGCCCGTCAAAGCGGCAATTTCAAAGCCCGCCCGAGCGGCAATTTCAATTTTCAAGTCAAAGTCCGTCAAATCGGCAAATTTCAACTTTCAAGTTAAAGCCCGCCCGAGCGGCCACTTCAAGTTTCAAAGATCCACTGGATTAGTTGGAGCTTCAGACCAGTTCATCAGCTTGTGGAGAATGAGGGAGTAGTTTAGAGAAGTCAAGGCACCCACCTGGAGAATGAGGGAGTAGTTTCTAGAAAGTCGAGGCACCCACCTGGAGAATGAGGGAGTAGTTTAGAGAAGTCGAGGCACCCACCTGGAGAATGAGGGAGTAGTTTAGAGAAAGTCGAGGCACCCACCTGGAAAATGAGGGAGTAGTTTAGAGAAAGTCGAGGCACCCACCTGGAGAATGAGGGAGTAGATCAGAGAAAGTCGAGGCACCCACCTGGAGAATGAGGGAGTAGATCAGAGAAAGTCGAGGCACCCACCTGGAGAATGAGGGAGTAGTTTAGAGAAAGTCAAGGCGCCCACCTGAAGAATGAGGGAGTAGTTTTGAGAAAGTCGAGGCACCCACCTGGAGAATGAGGGAGTAGTTTAGAGGAAGTCGAGGCACCCACCTGGAGAATGAGGGAGTAATTCGGAAAGTCGAGGCAACCACCTGAAGAACGAGGGAATCCGCTTCTGTAAAAAAGCAAGACCTATCAGAGTGATGGTCTCCAATTCAACAAGAACAAGACCCATCAGAGAGATGGTTTTAATTTTCAGCAAGAACAAGACCCATCAGAGTGATGGTTTTCAATTCAGCAAGAACAAGACCTATCAGAGTGATAGTTTTTTAAATTCAGCAAGAGCAAGATCCATCAGAGTGGTGGTTTTTTCCAATTTCCAGCATAAGCAAGACCTACCAGAGTGGTGGTTCCAGTTTTATCTTTCAAGCCAAAGCCTGTCAAAGCAGAAATTTCAATTTTCAAGTCAAAGCCCGTCAAAGCGGCAATTTCATTCAAGTCAAAGTCCGTCAAAGCGGAAATTTCAATTTTCAAGTCAAAGTCCGTCAAAGTGGCAATTTCATTCAAGTCAAAGCCCGTCAAAGCGGCAATTTAATTCAAGTCAAAGCCCGTCAAAGCGGCAATTTCAATTTTCAAGTCAAAGCCCGTCAAAGCGGCAATCTCAACTTGCAAGTCAAAGCCTGCCCGAGCGGCAATTTCAATTTTCAAGTCAAAGCCCGTCAAAGCGGCAATTTCAAGTTTTCAAGACTACTTTGGTAGTGGGAGTTTTGGACCAGTTCATCAGCTTGGGAAGCATGAAGAGTTAGCTTAGGAATTGTAATTTTACATTTCAAATGTTGTATTTTCATTTTTTCTTTGTAAAGCAGTGACCACCAGCCAGCTATCCAGCAACCAGCAACAGTGACCAGCAGCAACAACTCTAGTGTGTCAAAAGTGTCTTGTGTCAGTTCGGGTAAGTCTAGGAGCGTCGAGTCAGTCCCAGTTAGTTTTGAAAGTGTCTAGAGTTAGTCTGTGTATGTCTAGAGAGTGTTTAGTGTTTAGTCTAGGAGAGTCTAGCGTCTGTTTGTATGCGGTAGTCCCAGCTATCGCACGTGAGGAACTACACTGACCTGATTCCTTAGTCCAGGGATATGTAGGTAGTCTTTTCTTGGTTAGGACCAAAAGTCAAGGTTCGGTCACCATTTTTTGCAAGCGTGTTCTCGGCTAGAACCGAGAAAAGCCAAAATTAGTTGCCGATTACATCTTTGTCCGAAAACTCTTCATGTTCTCGAACAAAGAGGGGCAGCTGTAATCACCTAATTTTGGCACAAAATATAAAATTACGTAAAATAATTATGTTAATTATTATGTGATTATTGCTAGATTTTACCCTTTACTTAGCCGTTTTAATCAGTTAATCAAGAAAATGTTAGAAAATTGCCAAAAAATAGGATTCAATTATGAATAATATTTAATTGAATTTATGTACTAATTGATTCATGTTACAAGTTTTATGTGTTAATTACTTGGTTAATTAGTTTCAAAATGATAATTGTTGTAGTCTAGTTTAAAGGGCCATTTGGGCTATTAAAATTCAGAAAGAGAAAGGAAAAAGAGATCAGTCCACAACCATATCCGCCGGCCCACTATCACCATTTTGACCCGGCCCAATACCTCATTTAAAAGGCAAAATTACCATTTTTGCTCATTTTGCCCAATTCATAAAAAAGAAACAGGGAAACCTTGCCAATCTCCACACCCCGTCGGACCTCCGCCACAAACGGCGGCAACAACCACCATCTCCGGCCAAACTTTATATCGTTGGACGCACCTCAGTCCCCTCTTTCCATTTCCGCTATCAATTCCTCCGAATTTCTGTTAGTTTAGTGAAGATTCAGGCTCAAATTCGGCATAAGCTTTTCCGGTGAGTCTTTTCATTTTTTCTGTTGATTTTCACGGGTATGCACTGTCTCTTCTTCATCTTTCCGTTATTTTCCTTTTCTAGATGAAACGACCCCAAATGGGATCGTTTCACTTAGAAGAAGAAAGTGACGGATCCGATTGTTTTGGTTTGGGGAGTTTCGGATGGTGATGATGAATTTGACTATGGGATGACGATGTTGAATTGAAAATGTGTTGATAGTGGTTTTTGATTCAGTTTTGTTTGTGATTGTTGGCCTCGACGAGGTGTTTGTAATGGCGACGAGCGAGGCAGCGGTGAGTACGCTTTGGCATTGGCTTGTGCTTAGACGAAATTAGTGATATTGGTGAAGCTTTGGCGAGGCGATGAAGAGTGTCGAGGCTGGGAGTTGTGGGGGTGATACTGAACCAGTGAGGCAGTGAGTGAGCTCAAGGCTGTGATGAGACTGCTATGTTTTGATTCACTGGTATGTTGGTGATGATACTGCGTTTTGGCGTAGCTGTTTCAGTTTGATAGATACTGTGATGGGTGTGTGCGATGCTGAATCAGTGACGATGCGGATGTAGCGTCGATGTGTGATGGCAAGGCAGTGTCGTAGCTGCTGTAACGAGGTAGCAACTATGGTGTCAATGATGAACTGATGTTGCTCGGGTTTATGGTGTTGTGGGCACTATGTGTTGACTGGTATTCCAAAGGTTGTGATATTGTGGCAGCGGTGACGACAATGTTATAGTAGACAGTAGCGGAGCTGTTGTGGTTATGTATGATGATGCTGCAGTGGCCTTGGTGTGATGGTAATGCTTCAGTAGTGATTAGTCGTTTCTTTTGTGTATCTCGCTTAGTTTTTCATTGCTCTTTTAGGTTTGTCGTTCTGAAATCTAGCTTAATGTTGATGGATTTGAATATGAATGAATATATTGCTTGTGTATATATGAGTTCGTGTTTGTTCACAGGTTAGTTAAGCTCATGTTGTTCATCGTTAAAGAGTGTCTTCTTGTATGTATTAAGATCGTATGTGTCTTGTGTGTATGTTTAGTTAGCTTATGTAGTTCCACCTGTTCGAACATTAATCATGCTTGAAGTTTGCCCAGTTCTGTGTTGATAATTTATTTGGCAAGTGTGGAAGTGGGTATCTTGTTGTTTGGTGTTTGGTCTTATTATGAGCACAAAACTGTCCCATAGTTGTTAAATATGTTGAGATAGCTAGGATGACATAGGTTGATGATGTCAAGGATGAGTCAAGGGGGTACAAGGGTGGCAGCAGAGTTCTGCCCCCTTTTGGTTTCTGGTACAGCCTTGCAGGCCATGAAATAATGGCTTGAAATGCTAAGGCTTTGAGGAAATCAGGGGCTGGTCCTTTTACCAGTACACACCCCACTTCCCCTTTTTTTTTTTTTTTTTTGAGAGCCTTGACTCTCTTTAAAAGAAGAAGGAGAACAGACAGAAAAAAAAAACAACAGAGAGAATAGAGAACACATAGCAGAGAACAGAGAGTAAAGAGAAAAAGACTGAGAAAAACAAAAGAAAAAATGGGAAGAAAAGAGTGAAAATGGACAGTGAGTCAGTGAGTTTAGTTGATATTACAAAGGGTGTTTAGTTGATGTTCTATTTGGGTTTAGATGATGTCTGGGTTCGTGTGGTTTGCTGTGTAAGGGCTGTTTGGTTTCCACTTTGCTGAGATTGCAAGTGTGGGTTTGCTTAACTTGAGTTTCACCATACTAGAGGCTGTTTGTTGGAGCAGCTGGTTCTGGTTTTTGTTCCTGGCTATTGGGCTCTGTTTGTTTTGTCATTGCTGCCATCTCTTTCTAGCTTGGGGAAATTCTTTCTATAGTAGGTAAACTCCTTTAAAATATTTGTATCATTTTCCTCCATGTTCATGTGTATTACCAGCTTGTTAAAGATTTGAGGATGGAAATTAGGCCTGGACTTTATTATCTCTTTTACTTTGATATCAGATCGTGTGTACGGAAAGGGTTTGCAAAATAAGCACTTATTTTAGACCCATTTTTTTGGATATTTTAAACATATCTAAATTGAATTGTTCTTCAAATATATATATAATGCAATTGGTACATTTTAAGTGATTTTGAGGCATGAAGACAGTTTGTACAAACCTTTGGTTATTAAGTGATTACACACACGTTGTTGCAATCTGGAACTTGATGAAGACAAGCCTTCAAATACTAAGCTGAATAGGAATGAAAGTGCAAATCTTATAAAAGGGGCAGAATATCGTGAACATATAACTTTTGCAAGCTTAACCACTTTAAAGGTAGCGTTAAGTGAGGTTCCTGATCTTTAAATTAAAAACAGGCCATCCCTTAAAACCTGCAAGACAAAAGGTCTATTTGTTTCATTTTATTAGATCATTAGTGCATTTTTTAACGTATCAGTATGTAAACTTAAGAATTAAGATGCTGTATATCACACTTTATCAAATGTCAAGTCGAAGTGTAGCGAATTAAAGGAAATATTAACAAACAATATTTAAAAGCCGAAAAATGATAGGGCAAGTTGATAGGTCGAGTCAAGTTTTAAATTAGATAATAATTACATGTTCACATTAGAACTCATTTAAGTCAAGAGATTTCGAACGGGTGAAGTACCTGCGCGATTTAATTGATTTAAGTCGAAAGATTTCGAACGAGTGAAGTTCTCGCGCGATTATATTCGATCGGAGTTTCAATTGTCAAACGAGAAAATTAACAATAAATCAAAGCGAAACAAATCAAGGCAAAATATAACAAGCAATTTTCAAGGAGTCGAAACGCGTCAATAAAAGCAACTGTGCTCGGCACAGGACTCGAGGGTGCCTAACACCTTCCCGCGAGTCAACCGAGATCCTTATCCGGAACTCTGACGCAGACCATTTACGAGTCATCGGTGTTCTAGGTACACCACTTTGGTGACTTGGCACACCTTTAACTTGTCAAGTGGCGACTCCGAAAATCTCTTAAATATTAGTGTACCTATCAACACCGTCGCATACCTTTTCAAAACTAATATTTTTCCTTTTTAAGTTGAAAAGGGTCGTGACATCAGCCACGAAGTCTGCCAAGACTTGAGACTTAATGGCAGTCCGAGGTTGATAAGTTATGTCATACTTGCTTAACTCTACCGCCCATTTGGATAACCTCCCTGATAACTCCGGTTTATGCAATATATTCCTTAAATGGAAGGTTGAAACTACTGCTATTGGGTGACATTAAAAATAGGGTCGTAGTTTCCGAGCAGTAACAAGTAAAGCAAGTGCTAATTTCTCCAAATGTGGATACCTGGTTTCAGCGTCGAGGAGTGTCTTGCTAACATAATAGATGGGCTGTTGTTTGCCATCTTTTTCCAGAACCAGCACATCGCTGACTGACACCTCGGACACCGCCAAGTAGACCAGCAATGTTTCACCTTCTTTTGGCTTGGCAAGCAACGATGCGTTAGCCAAATATTGTTTCAAATCTTTACGCTTGTTTACACTCCGGTGTCCATTCGAAGTGATTGTTTTTTCTCAAAATGGAGAAGAACTTGTGGCATCGTTCCGAGGACCTTGAGATGAATCGACTCAAGGCGGCGACTCGGCCAGTCAAGCGTTGAACTTCTTTCACCCCGGTTAGCTCCTCGGGGATTTCTTCAATAGCTTTGATTTTATCTGTAAGTTGGCCTCGATTCCCCGTTCAGAGACAATGAATCCCAAGAATTTGCCTGATCCAACGCCCAAGGCGCACTTCTCAGGGTTCAATTTCATGCCGTATTGCCTCAACACAACAAAGGCTTCCCTCAGATGATTCAAATGATCCTCCATTTGGATCGATTTGATAAGCATATCGTCTATGTAAACTTCCATAGACTTTCCAATATATTCTTTAAACATGCGACATACCAACCTTTGGTAGGTCGCCCAGGCGTTCTTCAAACCGAAGGGCATCACCTTGTAACAGAAGGTGCCTCGGTCAGTGATGAACGAGGTCTTCTCTTCGTCCTTCGGGTCCATGAGGATCTGATTATAGCCCGAATATGCATCCAAGAAGGTCAATAGTTTGTGTCCAGCCGTGGAGTCTATTAACCTGTCAATTTGTGGCAATGGATATGAATCTTTGGGGCAAGCTTTGTAAAAAAGTCAGTGTAGTCTACACACATTCTCCACTTGCCATTCTTCTTCGGTACAACCACAACATTGGCCAGCCATTCGGGGTATTTCACCTCTCTTATGAAACCATTTTCTTGTAGCTTGGCGGTTTCATCCTCGATCGCCTTCTTTTTGACCCCGGCATGAGGTCTTTTCTTCTGCTTTACCGGGGTGAATTTTGGGTCCACATTCAGTTTGTGGGTCATGATCTCCGGATCGATACCCGTCATGTCTGAATGGGACCAAGCAAAACAATCATGGTTGGACTTCAAAACTTTTATAATCGCCTTTTTCGACTCCGGGTCCAACTCCGAGCCGACAAACACTTTCCTATCGGGGAAATCTTTCAATAGGGTGAAAGATTCCAGTTCTTCAACAGTTGAGTCCTCGGCTTTTTGCTTCCGAGGCTCTTGAATACAGGCTGGAATCTTTTCGACTTCTCCTCGGGCGTCCTCCCCGCTTGACCCCGGTTCCTGTCGTTGCTATTGCTTTGGCCCGATCGGGGAGACTCCACTCTTTAATGCAACCGAATAGCACTCCCTTGCTACTCGTTGCTCCCCTTTGATTGATCGAACTCCCCAAGGTGTAGGGAATTTAATCACTTGATGCAAGGTGGAGGAGACAGCTTCCATTGAGTGGATCCATGGCCTTCCGAGGATCACATTGTAGGCTAGATCCTCGGGCATGACTTGGAACAGTATTTCTTTGGTAACCCCCTCGGCGAATGTCTTGAGTGTGATCTCACCCAACGTTTTCTCCGTGGAGTTGTTGAAGCCAGCTAACACTGTTGATTTGGGGACAACCTCCCCTTTCAGCCACATTTTCTTAACAGCCCCATAGCTGATTATATTGACTGAGCTACCGGGGTCGATCAAGACTCTTTTGATGTCAGAGTCGTTGATTCTTAGCATGATAACTAAAGCGTCGTGATGGGGGAACATCATCCCATCACAGTCATCATCGTCAAACACAATGTCTTTGCCCGAGCCTCCAACTCGGGTTCTTTTCTCCATGGTGATGGAGAGCTTGGCAAATTTCTTGGCCGCGGTGAAATTTACGCCGTTCACCTCTGATCCCTCGGTAATGACATTCACTATTCTCTCCGAGGGTGGAGCCCGAGGTGGTTGTCCATCGCCTCGGTTCTTGGAAAAATTATCTTTCCCTTTGTCAGTGAGGAAGTCGGCCAAAACTCCCTTCTTCAGCAAGTGAGCTACCTCGAGGCGCAAGGCTTTGCAATCCTCGGTCCTATGACCATAATCTGCGTGGAATTCGCAATGCAGATTGTGGTCTCTTTTGTCTGCCGGGGTCCTCATATCCTTGGGAACCCTTACCCCAGCAGTCCCCTTGACTACATTGACCAGCTCCGAGGTCGATATGTTGAAGTTGTGGTCTGGGAACCGAGGTAGATCCTTTTTTGGGGCCGAAGCGGAGCTTGAGGGATTTCTTTGGTTCATATTGGGTGGAACCTTCCCTCCGAGCCTTTGGCTTATGTGAGAATTTGGGTATGAACTACCGAGGGTGTTTCCCAGCCTTTGGCTGACATGCTGCCTTGTCGAGGTATATGGCTCATACCTCCCCTTTGGGTTACTTCGTGGATCGGCGCGATTTGAAGATTCGCCTCGGTTTCGTTGATGATAACCTCGACTCTTGAATTCAGTCTCCTCCAATCTGATTTTGGAGTAAGTGCGCCTATGCAGATCCTCCCATGTTAGGACCTGGTATTGTTGGAGTTCTTTTCGTAATTCAGCGGCAGCGTCAGAATTGCGAATATTGATACCTTTTTCAAATGCCATGATGGCCAAGGTATCGTCCATCCGAGGTAATTCCATGCGTTCGGCGTGGAATCGCTCAAGAAATTCTTTGAGTAGCTCACCGGGCTTTTGTTTTACTTCACATATATCCTCCTTCCTTTGGAGGATCTTTTGTGCCCTGGTGTGCGCCTTGACGAAGGCGCTAGACATTTCCTTAAATGAGGAAATCGACCCCGCCGGTAGACACATATACCAACGTAGAGCCCCCTTCTCTAATTACTCACCGAATTTCTTCAAGAACATCGACTCGAGCTGTATAGCCGTTAAGTCGTTGCTCTTCACCATTGCCATATATTCTCTTATGTGTTCTTTGGGATCGGTGGTCCCATCGTATTTCTTCAAGAACATGAGTTTGAAGCCCTTGGGAGTTGGGGTTGGAGCCGCTTCGGGCTTGAACGGCTGCTCCCTGTATTGATCGATATCAAGGTCTTCTTCCTCCTTTGTTATCCCCGGCACGCCCTCGAGGCGCTTTTCCACGCGCGCCTCGATGCGAGCCTCGATCTCCCTGCTCATTTTTTCAACGTCAACCGAGGACGTTGTCTCAGCCACAGTGGGAACCGTCCCGAAGTGTGGCGTGGTAGTTGGATTGTTCCCCGAGCCCCCAGACGTGGCCCCGTTGTGAGGTCCCCCTGTTATCGCGCCCGGAGGAACGAAGAGCGGGATGCCTCCACCAGGAGCCGAAGGCTGGGTGCTGTTTGGGGCAGCACTGTTCCTCGCCTCTAACGAAGCGTGAAACTCAGCATTAATGTTCGCTTGCTCATCCTGTCTATTTTGGAGAGCTCTCAGCGTAGTGACAATATAAATCTGGAGCTCTTCAGTTGTCATTGGTGAGATGGGCTGTTGGTTCAACGGAATGTCAACCCGTTCACTATTGTTACCACCATTGTCAGCCATAACGTTGTTGAATCGTAAGCTTTGATGAAAAACAGACGTGAAACTTTGGAACAAAGCGTTACTGCTTATATCCCTACAGACGGCGCCAATTTGTATGGGCCTAAATCAGTTTAGGAGTACAAATCGAATTTGGATTCGAATATAAGCAATTCTTCGTATCAAAGTTGAACAAACACACGAAAAAGATATAAATGTGGAAAAATAACTGTATTTTTATATATGATTGTGAGTACAAATTTGGGCAGAGTTTCAGTACAAATTTCTGGATCCCCATAATACAAAATGAACTACTATTTATAGGCCTAAGAGCCTTGCCCACGTTCTCCACCATCAGCTAGTTCATCATCCCACGATCTTGGCATTAAATGGAGAAGTTAGTGGGGGTAAAGTAGTGGGCTGCAAAGCCGCAAGAATCAGGGGATTTACCGAGGCGCGAATAAATGACCTCGGTGGTAACACCCGGCTGTTTGACCGAGGTGGCTGCTACCGAAGCTCAGCTTACGGCTCGCCTTCGGTAGCGACCTCGGTGCCATGGCCACGACGGTTTGCTCAATCGTTTCGGCGCTTGTCTCGTTGGTACGTGTTCGGTCGTTAAGATTTGCATGATCGAGATGAATCATCGCGGGTCGATTTTTACCCAATACAACTGTTATAGTAAAAAAGTTCGCAAAATATACATGTAAAATTCAAAATCTCAATAGGTTTTTATATTTCATTAATTATAAATTTAAAATCTCCATAGATTTTCATATTTCATTTTTCTGACAACCTTTTTCTTAACTATTTTTTTATGGTGCGAATGCAAAAAAGGCAATATATTTATGTTACAAATAATTATCATAAATATATTGTATTTTATTTTATACATAATATATCTCTTATAAAATATTATTACACAATTTTTTACTATGGCCGTTATAAAGAGGTAAATTTATAAAGACTGTACCGTTATATATAATGAACGTTATTGCTGTTATAGGTAGAATGCTATTATAAAGAGGTAAGATATAACATAAAAAATCGGTTCTGGAGAAAAGTAGATCGTTATACTGAAATGTTGTTATAACGAGGAGCTGTTATAGAGATGTTTAACTGTATTTGGATGTTTGTGTTTATGGGCATTTCAGAAATTTATTCGTTAATAGTTGTGGATCGATGGATACTGCAATTCCAACAATTTTAATGAACATAGTCACATTTCTGTTTTATTGTTGTTTCTTTTTTCTAGGAGGTATAAATTCCAGAGATAACATTCTTCGAGAGTCCCTTGTTAAATACTACTGATAAGATTTACAAAGTTTATTCACACATTTTCTTTTAGAGTAAAAAACAAACTATGACGTGAAGCAAGAGAATGCAAAGATCATATATAGATCGAACAAGTTCCATTAAGCTATTATTATTATTATTATTATTATTATTTTTTTTTTTATTTTTATTTTTTTTAATTTTTTTTGTTTTTTTTTTTTTTTTTTGTGGTTCTCCTCGAAGGTTTAATAACTTGGGCAATTAAAGTCCAGATAAGTAGTTAGATACTTAGATCTCTCCCCTCACACCCCGCCCCAATGTCATGACATATCCAAAGTTACCTTAGCAATTAAAAAAAATGATGAATTTAACCTTTACGGTCTCAATGTTGAACTATTACACTTTTAATTATGGATTCATATTTTAATAATTTTTTTTAAAAAAATAAACCTATATTTCATGTTAAATTTTTTTATTCAGTTGCACACATTTAGCACGTATTGCGGCCAAACAAATCGTATCCGCCTTAGCTTAAAGATCTATCATAACTCTCCATCTTTTGCTAATGTAGCTTATGCAAGAGATTGCCTAGGAACTGTTTTCTCTAGGACAGTCGGTGTTTGCAATATTTCTGTATTTTCGAACTCAGACCAGTCTGATGGCATGTCCTCAGAAGCAGCCAACTTATGTAATACTAGGAGTTAATGTGTTTTATGTTTAAATAAAAGTCTTATTTACCAAAAAAAATATCGTATCCGCCTTTGAACATAATCAGAGATCGTTGAAATGAAAGAGATTATGCTCCATCAAATAGAGTTTATTTTCCTAACTAATTTAAGCCATGTAGTAACTTGCACAGGATATTAAGAAATTTATGTAATTTTTTCGACGTACCAAGAAAAAAAATACATCGGACCTAACAAGTTGAGAGAAGTAAGGTATATTCTTGAAAGTTTGCACGTTCGCTCCAAAAAAGTGCACAATTTTTGTTTAATTTTCTTTTGGGGAGTTTTGAGAAATGAAGAAAGTGCAGATTTCAACATCAATGAGCTTTTTGAAAAGGGCATCTCAACCCATATACACTGCACCCATATTGCACTCCCCAGTTACCTCTGGAGTAAGACAAGGCCCTGATTTCCCTCACACCCCCTCCCTCCCCCCACCAAAACTCAACTATTTTTAACTTTGTTTTTCTTTTCTAGTCATTAAACCATTTAGTTTTCTCATAGGAAGGATCTACTAGCAAACAATAATATTTAAACCGAAATACGCATGACTTAGTAAAGCATTCATGCTTTTCGGGGTCGAGGTTGGGGTCGAAGGCGGGATGGGGGTTGGATCAAGGCAACGAGGCAGGGGTGGCGGTGGGAGTGGGGTGGGGTACCTTAGGGTTGGTGGTTGGGGTGAGGGAGTCGGGATGTGTGGTATGTTTGAAGTTAAGGAGGAGATGATGTTCCTTATGGAATTTGTTTTCCTTGCTCCAATATAGGGAAGTCATTTTCTTTACTTTAATAAGGAGTTTTTTTTTTTTTTTTTTGGAAAAAATATTTTTTAATTTTTTTTGACGGACCAATCAGGAGATCTGATAGAGATATTCTTTGTCTATTTCATTTCTCTAATTTCAAGCCTGACAACAACAAAAACAGAAAAAATGCAGAGTAAAAATCACTATAATATTGAAAAAGATGTGTCGAAAATAAAGATAACAAACCACAATGAGAGAATATAATTGCCTAGGAGGACCTTCATTGTGATCTTTGCTTAGTTTGGCCATTTGGATGAAATATGACATTTCTATTAATTTTAAATTTAAAAGATCAAATTGCGAGTTGGTCAATCGATCTAAAAATTATCAACCTTTACAAAATTAAACACATATGTGCTCAGATAATATAGAAGGAAGAAATTAGATTTACCTTTAAACTTATGAGACCAGTTGAATTAGAAACTCATTGTAAGTGTTGGAGCTAGGTGGAACCGGAATATGGGGGTTGAATCTCTTCATAGAAAAATTATACATTTAGAGTGAAAATATTATTTGATGATGTATAATTATTGATTTTTTTTTTGACATAAAAGAGAACAACAATGAAGTGACTAATTAAGTTCAAGAATTACTTTAAGCTACAAATTTAAATGTGATTTTTTAAATATATTTTGAATCTTCTTGTTAAAATTTTTGACAACACTTATGATTATGCTATGAAGAAATAAGAGCCAATACATCAACCTTAACTGTGTTCATTTGTTTTGTAAATATTATTTGGTAGTTGAACATCTTTGGGAAGCTTAAACCGAGAAATGGGCAAACTTGAAGTAGATTATATTTGATAATGTCGGAACTGGGAAGAAAGTTAAATTAATCCTATCGTCATTCTTTTCTATAGTTGTTAATTAGTGCTATATGTATATATTTTTGGGTTAAATTAGTGCTATCCAATATATGGAGCACCATTGACTATGCTCCTACTCTTGCAATTTAAATAGTTTGAAAAAGGATAGAAAATGACCACTACAAAAATCTATTAAAATAAGGAAATAAAAAAAGGATAATTAAGAACAGAAAACCAGAAATCCGTGACGTGTCACCGTATACAAGACTCGCGGGTTTTCGACCAAATCATATCCCCCCCTCAAAAATTATAAACATATACTATTACTCATAAAAAAGAAAATTATAGATATTTGTTTAATAGTTAATGCACCAATATTTGAGATCCCTCATTATATAACAGTTAGCTTCCTTTATTTATTTATTATTTTTTTGATGATACTGTTTTGTATCGCCTAATTCGAATTTGTTTAAAAAATCTTAGTTTAAGAACACATCATGTATTTTGAGGTGCGACCTTTTCCCAAACTCTACAAGTTCAGGTCTTGCATCTGGTATTCCCGTAAATAAGAGATGTATTGTACACCAAACTACTTTTTTAGAATACAACACAATTAAGGGCGACTCTGTTGAAGGCTCGAATACATAACTTCAATTAAGAATGAATATTTATAACTCCATTATAAATACTTAGTGTTGCATCCGTTAATAAAAATATAAATTAATCGGACCAATGAAAATCCTACTAAGTATTATAGAAAGGAAAAAATAATTCCAACATAGGAAAAAAAAAGGTCATTTCTCTCTCTTCCACTCTTAATAAATTCAGAGCTTCTCTTCCTCCTATTCTCTCTCTCCGTTTCCAATCTATTTTTGTCCAATTTCCCCTTTCCATATTTTTATGTTTCTAATTCTAATTTTCACACATATATTCATATGATAATAGTAACAATTTACAGGTTAGGGTTTTGATTTTCACACACACTTGACAGGAAAAAAAGCTTCAAAGGTAATTCATTTTCATATTTTTTCCTTTAATCCTCAAGGTAACTGCTGCACTATGTATTTTGAACCTTTTATTCTTGAATTTTGTTTAGATCTTAATGCATATTTTTTTAATTTATTTGATATTTTTATTTGTATTTATGAAAATTTGTGTTTTTATGTGAAATTTGTGGTAATTTGATCAGGTTGTAATATGGAAAGGTTTGTTATGAAATTAGTTTTAAGGATATTAGGGTTAGGTAATGAAGGTGAGGTTGTGGGGGTATTAGGGTAATTTTTTACATATAGGGTGATTTGTGTGGTGAAATGTGTATAGGGTATTAAAGGTTGTGGGATAAAAAGTGGAATTTTGAAGATGGAAGAAATTCAGCAGCAAATGCAGCCGAAGTCGGAAAGCGATGTGCGGTCCGAGTTTGAGAGGGGACTGGAGGAGTTGATGTGTGGACACTTGGACGAGTGTATGTCGTATGCGTCCTGTAGTTCGGTGCGTAATACAGAGGATGAGGATGAGGAGAGTGAGCAGCTTGTTAGGAGGAGGAGGAGGTCTGATCTTGAAGGGGATGACCTGGCGGAGTCTTCTGCGGCCAGGAGGCGCCACTCGAGGATTTTGAGCAGGTGGGCTGCACGACAGGCTCAGGAGATGATTACGACAATTGAGAGGAGGAATCGCGAGTCTGAGTTGATGGCGCTTGCTGGTTTGCACACTGTGTCGATGCTCGATTCATCGTTCTTGAGGGAGTCGCAGTCTCCCACCTCGAGGCATCAGGGTGATTCTGAGAGGATAAGCACGAGGGCTTCTACTATTTTGCAGATGTGGCGGGAATTGGAGGATGAACATGTGTTGAATCGTGCCCGAGAAAGGGTGACGGAAAGGTTGACGCAGCGGAGGAGCATGGATTCTAATACCAATGTATCCAGTGTGAATATGTCAGAAAGCCGGGAAAGTGATAACCAGGGTAGTTTGGTGGATGCTAATGAGAGTGAGAATGAGTTCGGTACTTGGTCTCATGACCCGATCGGACCACAAAATGATCGCAGAGAACGTGACAACTCCAGTCGTGAACAATCTCCCGATCTAGGTGAAGTAGAGAGGGAGAGAGTGAGGCAAATTGTTCGCGGATGGATGGAGAGTGGGATCAGTGACCATTCATCTAATGTCTCTCAGAGAAATGCTGGTCCAAGAGGGGAATGGCTGGGGGAGACAGAGCGTGAAAGGGTGAGAATTGTGAGGGAATGGGTTCAAATGACTAGTCAACAGAGAGGAGCTCGTGGTGGACAAAGGGAAGAACAGTCCACTGGACTAAGTTCTCAAGCAGATCGTGTTCGTGAAGGATCCGTTGTTGACCATGAGGAAGCCCAACCAGAGCACATACGTAGGGACATGTTGAGGCTGCGTGGGAGGCAGGCTCTAATTGATTTGCTTGTGAGGATTGAAAGGGAAAGGCAGAGAGAACTTCAGGGTTTGCTAGAGCATCGTGCAGTATCTGATTTTGCCCATCGCAGTCGGATTCAGGTTGGTTGCTAATTTATGCCTGTTATTCTTTCACCTCATTCCCTATTTTGTTTTTGTGGCATTTTCTCAATTCATGATTAAAATGCATCATGTGAACTTTGTGAGGCCGTGCTTTGGCATCTAAGTTTTGTCGTTTTACATTTTCTACCTTTCGGCAGTCACTTCTCAGAGGAAGGTTCTTACATGAAAGGCCTGCTGAGGAAGAGAGACCACCTTCAGTGGCAGCAAGTGAACTAGTTCAGCTAAGGCAACGTAACACTGTTTCTGGGCTGAGGTATGTGATATAGTCAGTCTTCTTTTTCTGCCTAATGTTTTGAATATTTGGACTTCATGTTCATGCAATGTGGTCTGAATAATACAGTAGTCGGTTTCTTTTATGCTGTTGTCCTCTTGGTTTATTATCATGCAAGAAGAAGTGAAAGATCAATCTCATCATTTGCTACTGTGCTGTATCTCTTCTTACTCAAATCATAAACATTTCTCTTAGCTGTGAGAACATCTTTTCTAAACATCCCTCTCTCTTAGTTGTGAAAAGATCTTCTCACAAGCATCCTGTCTAAGTTGTTAGATTTACTAAAATCCCCTTACCACCAAAAGTTCGGTGTAGAAACAAAAGTGGAAACTAGTAGCTTACTGCTTACGGTTGGATCACATAAATGCAACATTATAAGGCTATACTTGAAACTGCTAATCCGGCTATAAGGGCCTAAGGCTTCTTCATACCTGTGGTAAAGATGGACAGGTGAAGCTGCTCGCGAGTTTTCTGCTTTGTAACTGAATCACCAGCATGGGAATTGTTATTTAAAATATATGAACAACTGATGGTGTGGTCTAGTGGTCAATGAAGTGGGATAGAACCCTGAGGTCTCAGGTTCAAGCAAAAAAACACTAGGTCTTTCTTCCCATCTATCCAAGCCTTGGTGGATAGAGTTACCTGGTACCTCTTGTTGGTGGGAGGTGGCAGGTATCCGGTGGAATTAGTCGAGGTGCACGTAAGCTGGTCCGGACACCACTGTTATCAAAAAAAAAATAAAAAATGAACAACTGATGTGAACTTAGGCTAAATGTGAACTGATAATTCACTGGTATCACAATGGATCCTTTGCTTCCATTGTGTTATGTTATTAATTGGTAAATGACGGACATAAAAAAAATTTGATGCTGTTTAGAGTCATTTGGGAGTTTCCTCTTCAAAGGTGCTGTCAAATTGGTGTATGTGGTTTGCAACATTTTCCCCTTTTTCTGTATGGTTATCCGATGCCAGGTATGCAAATTGATTTTGTTAGGTCATAACTTTAGTCGATACAGTGAAAAAGATAAAAAGTAAAGAAACTTGTTATAATGTACTGTCCCTTTTCCTGAAAAGGTGATTACTTTAATGTTATCTCGTCAGTTCTTCTGTTCAAGAAATTTCTGATCCAGATCAATATGGACATCCAGTTGGGACGAAGTGAGTATTGAGATGAAAGCTGTTTTTTTAGTGTGTAGGTTTTTTCTTTTTTTCCGTTTCTCTTTGTAGTAATAATGTATAATTAATTGATGGAAAGAATTGAAGGTCTTTCTTTCACAAATTGAAAATATCTGAATTGACTTGATATGTCTCCTGTCGGTAAACTGAGTCAATATAATTATATTAAAAGGAGTTTCTGAAAAATAGGTCAAAGTAATTGAGAATTAGCTTCTAGACTTGAAGTTCACTCCCACTAAACTATCTTTACAGGAACTTTAAAAAGTTGTATGGGTCATAGCATGCATGTAAGAATGAATGTTGTCCTGATTATGCTGATGTTTAGTTATAATCATTGTTATTATTATTATGCTGATGTTGTTGTTGTTCGTGGTGGCGTTCTTTTATCTCAACCAGGGAAGGATTTCGCTCCAGATTAGAAAACATTGTACGTGGTCGAGTAAGCAGCAATTCTGAATCTTCATTTAACAGTAGGAACAGTGATTCTAGAAATAATCAGACTCATGCAAATCCTTCACAGGAAATCCAGAATGAAAATCATGAACAAATGCAGTCTATGGAGCTGGAAAGCAATGTTCATCAGTTGCCCGATCGCAGTGAGAGTTCTGGTCAGAGTACAAACCAGCAACTGTCTCCTAACCAAGGAAGGGATCGAGTGGAAGCTGTTGTTGAAGCTGATGAAGAAACACAGCGCAACTTAGCTGCTAATGATTCTAATGGATTCATTCATGAGACTACAGAGAATGTAAGCAGGAATTGGCAAGATAATCCATCAACTGCTAGGTCCCTTGAAACAACAGGGGATGTGAGGGGAGATGAACATCGTTTGCCAGAAAACCAGGGGGTTTGGCATGAGGATGCGTCAAGAGAAGCTGCGGAGACTTGGTCGGCAGGACCTTCTGGTCTTCCTAGAATGCGGCGTCCTGTCCCATTAAGGAGAATTAGTAGATTCCATCCACCTGATGACGATAATGTGTATAGTATGGAACTCAGGGAGCTTCTTAGCAGGTCAAAATTTAATCTTGATTCTGTTTTCCTGCTCCATGCTTCCTATGCATACCTTTCGTCTGTTGTTTATTGAAAGTCTTTGTCTATAGGAGGAGCGTTTCCAATCTTCTTCGAAGTGGTTTCCGTGAAAGTTTAGACCATTTAATTCAGTCATACGTGGAAAGGCAAGGTCGCTCTCCTATTGATTGGGATCTGCATCGGAACTTGCCCATTTCACCCGAAAGGGGTCAGGACCAGCAGAATGATGAGCAAAATGATGATCAGCAGGATGGAGTTCGCAGGCCTTCACTTGTGCTACCCTCTCCTCCTGTGCCACCACCACAGCCGCTTTGGCATCAGGATTTGCACAACTCCAGTTGGCCACGCCACACGGTGCATCGTTCCGAGCTTGTAAGTTAACTGCTTCATCATACGTATCAGAAAAGCATAAAACGAGAATCACTTGATATATAATGATAATCTTGATCTTGATTCCTAATAGTTGTAATTAGTAAAAAGACCTGCTTCTAATATATGCAAAAAAGAAAATTACTATGGCCATATTCTGTACCAACTGGTGACCATGAAGCAACATGTGCCGAGATCTTTTGTACCATCTTTTTTGTTCTCTTCATTTTACTAGAACGGTCATAATTCTGGCAGTCTTTCCATATCAGTAATAGCCAATGAGAAAAGAGATGATATTTATCCGGACAACTGATTGTTTCAAGTCATCAATTTTCCAATAGAAATGAAAAAAATGAAAAGATTACACTAAGCATTCTCTTTAACAACTGGTGATTATAAAGCAAAATGTGCCAAGGTCCTTCATACCATCTGTTCCGTTCTCTCGATTTTCCTAATTTTTCAGAGTTTTCAGTCCCTACGTAGTACTCCCTCCTTCCCGGTTTATGTGAAGGTCTTTCCTTTTTGGTCAGTCCCAAAAAAGATTGACACCTTTCTATACTTTGTAACAGTTTAACTTTATGAGATAATTTGCAGCCACACAAATTTCTAAGGTTTGTTTTAACCACATATTTCAAAAGTCTTCCTTTATTTCTTACAAACCACCTTGACATAAGTTGGGACGGAGGGAGTAGTATTTTCAAATAAAAGTCTGTCTAAGTTGGTGTTTTCCGCATTAAACCAGGCAATTGATAATTGTTTCATATTATCAAGTTGTTGATGGCACCCGAACATCTTTTATGTGAATAAATGTCGTATGGTACTCTACTGTGATGTTAACTCATGCTGTTCTGGAGCAGGAGTGGGAAATGATCAATGAACTTAGAACAGACATGGCAAGACTGCAGCAAGGTATGAACCACATGCAAAGAATGTTAGAATCCTGCATGGATATGCAATTAGAGCTGCAACGCTCTGTTCGGCAGGAAGTTTCAGCTGCTTTGAACCGATCAGCTGGCGGACAAGGTATGTTCATCACTTGTAGTGTTATGAAATGTTAATGCTGCTCATATGAATGTTGAACCTCTCCAAGATCTAGTTTGTTTTAACTGCCCTTCAACTGTTATTTCTTCTAATTGGGTTTGGGATTGCAAATGTAAACCAGGGGTTGCAGAGACTTCAGTCGATGGTTCGAAGTGGGGCCATGTGAAAAAGGGTACTTGCTGTGTTTGTTGTGATAGTCACATCGATTCCCTTTTGTACAGGTAAGAGTTATATTTTGGAATCTAATGAAACTTGCAAACAAGTGTCCAGGGTATGCGTAATTGAGTTTTCTTGGTGGATTTAAATTATATACTGACAAAGCTCTTCTTGACGAAGTTAGATAACAAATCTTTTTCTCAAGATCATGTCAATAGTCAAATAATGTCGTTTATTTCCTGCATTGGCAGATGTGGGCACATGTGCACTTGTTCAAAATGTGCAAATGAATTGGTCAGAAGCGGAGGAAAGTGTCCATTGTGCCGTGCACCCATTGTTGAGGTGATACGAGCTTACTCAATACTGTAAAAAACAAGGGATAGGAGGGTAAAGATCAGAAGTTGGTAATGTGCAAGAGGAGTTATATGCTCCCTCTACCAATCTTCTCAGATTCTTATCTGTAGAGTGTTTATTTTGGCCTCTGTTCTTCTAATTATATATTTGGAATGCTACGCAATTGTAATTGGAAAAACGAAAGGCACTTTTTTTGCATCATTCATTCGTAAATAAAAGGGTTAATTCTTTCGCATCTTTTGTTTCTCTTTATTTTTCTCACTTTTTTAGAAGTGGTATCCGTATTAATTTCTATCTTCATTTAAAAAACCGTTTGTGTCATCTCATGAGACAAAATATGATCTGACGAACCAATTTATTGTTTGATGGTGGAACCAAATATTACAATCGCCACTTGAGTAGCCATTGAAAATTCGTATGGGAGATAATTATCGCATTAAGGTTCAAGTTTGAATATTCGGAGTTTAAATTCTTAGAAAGTAGTCAGCCACATAAAATGTTCCACCATAAAAAATGCCGTAAATGATTTGGTTCACTGTTTACCTTGTATAGTGCAATTTCACTGTTTACCTTGTATAGTGCAATTATGTAGATTGATGATATTAAACAATTTGAGACCCATTGCAAAGCAGCCAATACTTTTTTTGGTGCAATACCAGTTGTAGCGAAGTGTGAAATGGATTTCGTTCACTGTTTACAACCGTTGATGGTGAGCTGGATGATATTTCTCTAGACTTGCCAAAAATTTGGTTCGAGCACGGAAAATGGAAAAATTCTCGGTAAGGAGATGCTCTTCCTTTAATAGACCAATAGTATACTAATTCAGTTTTATCGGACAATGGGTATGGGACAAAAAGAAACTGAATTTGTTAAATGGAGAATATACAAATCTTTTTCGAAAAGATCTGAACCTATAAATTTCTTGCGTGAAAGGTAGAAGTGAAGTGTAGGTTTGTAGCGTCACGAAAGAGTAAAGAAACTCGCATCAATTTCACTTCTTGCTCTCCTTTTCTCTTATATATCTTATTTCCAGAAAGAATGAAAAAAGGATAATAGAATAATACAAATTTCCCTCTATAAAGAGAACGAAACGAGTCATCATAAAAAGATCAATTAAGGGTAAATTAGTCATTTGCAGTTGATATAATCCCTTGCATATTCCCACATCGGTAGATTACAGAGAATTGTCATGGTTTATAAACCAAGGCTGAGCTAGAGCATAATGTGTTCGTAGAAAGGAGAGATGGTTGGCATCTCCCCCGACAGGGACGGGAACAGTCTTCGGACTTTACCTGTTATCAGACACATCCGGTTAAGGCTCTCCACATCCGTGGATCTTACCCAATTTTTTTAATCTCTTAATTTGCAACTTTGCGCTCTATCATAGTATTCTCTTTGTGGTAACTCTTTCATGCGCAGGTAACTCTTTTGTTATCTAACCAGACTCCTTACGCAGATAAATCTCCCATTTACTATTGGAGTAGTATCTTGTTTATAAGGGTCCTTTTGGTTATTTTTTGGTTCTTCTATCTTTTATTTTGTATGGCTTCTTATGGTTGAATCAACTAAGTGCTGATCATGCCAGTGCAATATAGGTGTGGCAACACCAATCTTAAACTAGTTAGATTGTGACTAGTAGCGGAGCCAGCAATTTGAGTAAGGAGATTAAGATAAATGTACAAGTTTCACACCTAAGATATATGGAATTGTTTGAGGTAGGAGATTCAGATAAATGTATCACTTAAGATGTGAATTTTTCTTTTACTTCCTTACGTGGTATAACAATTTTCGAGTGAATGAGATTCAATTGAACCCCGTAATCAAAGGACTCTGCCATTGATTGTGGCCGTTTATTGAATTGACATACATAAAATTATTGGATCAAAACGACTCAAAATGCAGCTAAGAACTAAACATACAAAATCAATTTTGGAGATTGAGAAATATGTAAATTTGGAATAATTTAAGAAAAGTAAGTTAACTCACTTTTTTTTTCCAGAAAGCAAAATGAATAAAGAGAGGCCAGATCATGTTGAGCTGGTTGGAGTATGTGCATTATTTGACATCTTAACCTAATCCATTTTGATTCAAGCAAACCATGAGTTATGTCGTGTTATTGTTTTGCTCAGCAGTCAATTCTTTTGGCATCCCATTTTGATCTATACCATATCTTATTAACATCCAATGAGATTGACATATGTTTTTCGTGTCCAAGTTTGAGGCAACTACCCCATTTGCCACCGCCTTGCAGTCAATTTTCAACAGGGAAGCCAGTACAAAACTCCTCGTATTCAATTTGGGATAGTAGACCAAACTCGTTAGCCACGTTAAATAAAGTTGAATTCGAAAGAAACTATTCATACGAGAAAGAAAAAAGAAAAGTATCTTCTGTTAAGCATTAACTATTGAAGTAGATCATCAACGGACTAAACAAGCATGAAATTACTTTACTATTTGCAGGATGCATCCCAATAATTACCTAGCTAATCATGTATAAACAAAAGAATGAACTCTATGTCCACAAGTACCTTGCTCAAAGACACTCTCGACGGCATCATCCATCCATATGTGGATCATTTCTTCCAATTTCACTAAAGAGATCACAAACTGCTGATCTTTTGGTGATTGTCCCGTTCTTATATTATGGTATACTCGGGTCCGTTCAATGAAAATGACCCCAGTTCTTCACCAACAATTTATTTCTACCATTCTCTCGATTGAATCAGCTGTGTATAAAAATTGCTTGTTGGAGAAAATAGTCACCACGCAGCACCAGCTGACCAGAAAGAGGACAAGTTATGAGATCCTCTCACTGTCTTCTGATCATGTATGGCCTTCAAAGTGATTACGAGTTGCTCGCGTTGATCCTCCACTTCTGCATATTTTAGGCTCATGTGCAGGTAGCGATCACGAATTTCTTGTAGCTCAGCTTCAAGCTGAGATATTTTGTCCATATTCTCTTCTCTTCCTTTGGATGACAAGCTGATGACAAAGACGTGGAATAATTAGAGCTCAATCATAAATAACTTGTAACAGATTGTATATACTTTCAATTGTAGGATGATAATGCAGAAAATGCAAACAAGTGTTCCTCTGAATTTATAAAATAAAACAAGCTCAGATATTTTTACCAATATACACTTATTCTATCCATAGAGAGGTAATGTTTAGAGCTGATCAACCTTGACTGCGTAGCTAAATCGTTTTCCAGTTGATAATGCAGATTAGTCAGCTATAAATCATTATACATTTTTGAAAGAGTAATCAGACCATATGGATTTAAACAGTCAGGGAATAAGATCAGAAGCCATTCTAAGACAAAAACAAGAGGAAACACAAGCAAAGCTCATCAGACGAACTAAAAGATTTTATATAGGCTCACCTAATAAGATGGGATTCATGGATACAATTACTCTCCAAATTCTGAGCTACTTTATCCCCCCGAAATTGGATCACTGATACACTTTTGGCGACAGTCTCTTGAAGATCTCCATTATGATTGCTTCCTTTGTTGCCATCCTAAATTGAATATGGGGGAATATCATCAGGTTTACTAAAGAGAAGGAAATCGTATTGACTACATTTTTCGAAAAGAAAGTAAAATAAATAAATATTCACACGCTTAGGCATACAAAGGTAAGAGGATAGGTCTAGTAGCACGTACTTGTTGAGAACTTCCTTGAATCTTCTGAAAATAACTTCCTTGAATCTTCTGAATTTTCAAGGTTTGCTCTGATTGAGGAGATCGTGTAATTATCCCACAGTGATGCTTGCTGATGTCCTCTTCCTCTACCTGTTTTATTAAAAAAAAAAAATCAGATTCATTGCCTACATTACTAGCACGAAAATTAAAATAGGAGAAGTGGCTTGTTAACCTCTGAAAGCTTCAGTTCCACTAGAGTAGGAATGGTATTATCTTCCTCTCTTTGGTCGTCTAATCGTTTTCTCTCTAATTGTTCCTTGAGAGATTTAACTTGCTTCAAGCAGTCATCTTTCTCCAATTGAAGGGATTTTATATTCCACAGCAACTGGCTATTTGTTCTTCTAAGCTGGCAAAGCTCATTTTTCAACTCGGAAACCTTTGCACACGTTACTTCTTTTGCAGTTAAGTCTCCTTCCAGCCTCAAAACTTTCTCCTCTAGTGCAGTTTTCTTGTATTTGCATTCTTCTGCTTCAGCCACTGCCTTGTCCATGCGAGAGATTTCCAGAAGTAGTGATGCCTTCTCTGTCTTCAACTCTTCACAATCTTCATATATCAACTGCAGTGTAACATCTGTTCGCTCACTTTCAAACTTCATCCCAGATATTGCTTCTTTAAGAGCCACTACTTCCTCCTGAAGTAATGGTATTTTTGGCAATTGAAGCTTTAGACAAGAGTTCTCTTCAGTCATTTGCAGCATTTGACATTCAGAAGACAGTAGTTTTGACTCAAGCTCATTAATGGTGCATTTTAGCTTTGCTTTGTTGGATACAAGATGTTCCATGGTCCTCAGCAGCTTCTCACAATTAGCTGCCAAACTTTCCTCCTTGGCTTTGGAAGTATCAAGCTCACTCATAAAATCTGACATCTGCACCATGAGAGATTGTACCTCTTCTTGCAATTTTTCCACTTCGACAGTGCTCTCCAATGACATTTCATGCAGAGCGCTCCCTTCTACAGGAAATTTTTCTCTTTGTTCTTTAACATGTAGGTGGAGATCGTCAAGTTCAAACTTAAGGATCTTCTCTTTTGATTCAAAATCTTCCAGCACTGAAGAAAATTTAGCTTCTAATGACTCTATCCTTTCCAAACAGGTGGAGAAAGAATACTGAGATCTCCTCAATTCTGCTTTCAAAACAATATGGCTTGTATGTAGCTTTAACTTCTGCTGCCTTAGTTCTGCATTTAACTTTTGCAGCAAATGACACTCTTCCATAAGACTTTCTGCTGTTTCTTGGAGCTTTGGATTTAATTTCTTCAGATATTCGCACTCTTCTTGAGCATCTAACCATCGGTTTTGCATCTCCAGCAACTTTTCTTTCATAGCAAGCTTCTGTGACTCCTTCTCATATTCTAATTCTCTGATCTTGTCCTGAAGGTTCGCAACATGATTACCTGAACGTTGCAGTTCCAAACGATTGAATTCCATTGAATCAGTCAAATGCCTTAGTTGAGCTTCCAACCCTGATACTCGTTCTGACAGATCTACATTTTCTTTTTCTAATTCATACAAATTACGTTCTAACTCATATCTATCACTTTCTCGCTCTAATATTTTCAATTTGAATATCATCTCAGAAACACCTCCACAAGTACATTGATCAGGAAACATCAAATCATTTCTCGAATTGTCTAAAGATTTAGAGGTGGCACTAAGTTCTTGTTGCATGTTTCCTATTCTCTCCTCCATCTGACATTTGCTCACCTGAAGATCAGAGATATGAGTTCTCATATCAGTCTGGTTCTGCTTTAGTGCTTTGATCTCTGCATCCTTCTTAGAACAGTCTGCCTTCAGCTCCAGTATCTCTGAGTTCTTTGCTAAATTATCACTGCTAACACTTTGAACCTTGACTTCTAGCGCCTTGTTTAAATCCTCAAGCCTTTGACAGCTAGAACAAGGAGTATTTTCCTCTGAAAGGTCATTGCTTTCTCCACCTTGAACTTCACATGCTTCCTGTACTGTTATCTTGGAATCATCCTCTATACATTTATTACCATCATGGCATATAGCAAATTTGTACCTCAATAACTGGGACAATTGTTTCAACACCGCATTAGATTGCTCCTCCTTAGTGGCATCACCTGTACATTCACAAAGATCTAATTACATTAGCATCTTTATTGATAAGTAAAGAAAGGACAGTTTGTCTTGTTTCCCTGTTGCATGAAAACATTCCAGATGCTTACCTAATGTGTTGAGTAAGGTAGAGATATCTTCAATACGTCCAGACTCAGAATTCTGAAACATTGTAGATACATTTTTATGAGTGAAACCACCATGAGAGTTTTCTTCCTTCTGACATTCTGATGGCATTGGAGCAACCTCAATTCTCTGATCTTGTTCTTGTACTTCAAAGCAACATGAGTTGATTTCAGCATTTAGCATTGAAGCTTTGTCCTCCTCGACTTGTGAGTGAAACTCCATCTGAGCTAAGTTCTCTCCTTGATCATATATTTTCTGCTTACTTTCAGAGGCAGCCGTCTCTGCAATTATTTTCTTCTTCACCATATCATCTTGAAATGGTGAAGAAAGTAGATCACCTTTGCGTACTTCAAACTCAGAACCACCTGGTGATTGTTCACTTAGCTGATCCTCGATGGACAACGAACTTAAAATGGTACCACTAATCAATGAAGTTTCTTGTGATTTCAGCTTGTACAGAAGTTCCAGATTTTCTTCTGTAAGCTCCTTGCAATCTCTCTCAAGTTCCTGAAGTTTTTCCTTGAGAATCTCATTTTCGCTGATCAGATCACAATCAGCAGCAAGTTTGGCCTTATTTATCTCGGATAATTCTGCTTTTAAATAAGCAATTTCTTCTTCTTGTTCACTTGACCTACTTTTCCATTTCTCTTCACAATCCAAAAGAGCCTGAGTTCTGTGACTTTGCTCAAGTTCAATCTCATGAGTTTTTTCCCTGATGATTTGTTCCAGATGGTGAGTGGTGCTTTCCAGATTTATCTGTGATTCCTGCTGTTCTGAAAGGTTCTTAATTTCCAGTTTCTGCGTTTCAATAGTTTCTTCCATCTCCTGCAGAATAGAAACTAGTTGAAGATTTGATTCTTGAGTTTTACTTAGCTGTGAAGACAAACTATCATTCGATTCTTTTTGAATCCTTAGCTCCTCTTTTAATATCTTCTGTTCACTGTCCATATCTTTGACTTGGAGGTTTAAACTCGCAGTTGCTCTTTCCTTTTCTGTGGATTCTTGTAACAGGACCTCTAGTTGTTTGATTTCTTGCTTCAATCCATTGCGTTCTGAGCCCAATGAACAAAGCTCCATCTTAAGGTTTGCTATCTGCTGTGTCTGGTCAGCGAACTCCTTCCTCGACATTTCCAAGTCAATTTTTAAGCTTCGAGCATTTTGTTCCCACATCGTGGCCTCTGTAGTTAGATCTTTACTGGTAATATCTTTACCTTGTAAGGAGTTTCTAGAGGATGCAGCAAGTTGCATTGATGTGGTGTTATCATGTGATAACTGTTTGAAATCATCTTTTAGATTTTGAGCATTCTTTCCTGAGCCCGAATTCACTAAATTATAGGGAGAGGGTGAATCACAAAAAGAGTAAGAACCAAATGATGCGCTACTCCTGGAATCAATTGATTCTTGCCTGCCAATTATGTGGTTAACAGGCCTGTTTGAGTCACTTTGGGAGGAAAAACTTTCTCTGCCCAATGAATACTCAGTAGAGGCAAAGCTATGACATGAACTCAGAGCTCGGAAGCCTGTTTCCTGTTGGAAAAGCATAATCTAGCTTACATTATAGAAGAAGCTGGAGATAATTCGCTATTTAAATGTGGTGGAACAACTTAAATAAGTCTCCTGAGAAGTTATGATAGACTTTTTGCACATTGAAAATGAAAACTGGATGTAAAAATCTATAATTCTAGATTTCTAGTAGTCAGCTATAAGCCTATTTCTTTTCTTGAACATGCACTAAGGCCTAATATTCTAATGCTTGTTACATTTTAAATGTGAATGAAATAGCAGACATGGTTATCCAAATATTAAGTACAAGACTAACTGCATTGTAACTGTGTGAATACTCAAATGCTTAGATATTAGTACAAGAAAGAGATTTTGTCATAAATATACCCTAATGGGTATTGATGCAAACTTTTTTATTAGATAGTTAGATACCTCCGATCTGATCTCCATGTCATTGTATTCCAGGTTCTCTTCTTCAGTATACATGGGCATGTCTTTATCATTATCCCTGCGAGTTCCAACTGAATTCTCTAAGTATGGATAGCTATAAAGAATCAGAATGACAGAAAGCTGGAGAATTCAGCAAGAAGTTGCTATCATCCAGTGACAAACCTGAAAGCTGTCAGACACTTGATCTCCAGCTGCAGTAACATAAGAAAAGATTTTATTGAATCAGTGTTAGGTAAGGTGAAAAGCTGAAAATATTATGTGCTCAAGTGCACTTTAGCTAACATGTTCTTGAATGATATATAGGCCAAGAACACAAGGGGATTGCCTGAAATTTTCAACAGGACCGCGATTATTCAGAACAGGATCTAGGATGCCCCAAATATGAGGAATTTATTGCAGTTAGACAAAGAAGTTCAACCTCAGAAGTCCAAAATTCGGGGAACTTAACATTCATGTGAAAAGAGCAGCGCAATGACCGGGTACACTTCTTTCAAATCGGATGGAATCTACTGAATATTTTCGACAAGGACCCGAGTACTCAAGACTGGAGAAGGAATCTCCAACTTTTTAGGAACTTAACGCAGTTTAAACAAGGCAGATCAGCTCAGAATGCAAAATTCAGGGAAGAATGACTTTAGGACAAGCAGCATAATGACCAGGGTACATGCAACATATATTTATGTCAAGTCGAGTAGGTTCAGTCCAGAATCATTTAGCAGATCACATAGAGGGGAAAGTACCTGAGCTAAGCTTGCAGCTAAAGTAGTAAGTGATTCATTTGTTAAAAGGATAAGGTTGTTTTGTCCAGGTAAAGCAACAGGAAAGAACTAACAATGAAGTCTCTTCTTTAGAGTAGAGAAAGAGGAACCTCTTAATTGTGAAAGAAGCATGGAATCTCAGTGAAATATGATAAGGTGGGTCTACAATAGCCTGAACTATGTTGAACTGAAATGCAGGCTTATAATATGGAAATCATAAGATATACTAGAGAATGTTGCTGTGAAGTTTAAAGTGCTAATATCAAACTTGAAAGTATCAGAAAAGGTCTCACTTGTAAAATTGTGCCATGGTTACATTTTCTCAAAGGTAAAGAAACTGGAGTAACAGCTTTTGCATCCCTGTAGCGAGCTGGATTTACGGCAGCCTCTCCGAGAATACTAGATCTTGCAGATCCCTGAAACAGAAAGCTAGCAACATCATAAACATGAAAACTAGGAGTCAAGTAAATTTCAATAAGCTTGAAGCTTACTGAATTAATAATATCAATAGATAAAAATATAGGAAGGTGTCAGACCATTGTTACAATAAACTTAAAAGAGAATTGCTCTTGATTGTTTGAGATATCATCTGGGGTAATCCATATGGACTGCGACCATGTCTCTATCCATTGGCAATTGCCATTCCGTACTGAGGCTTTTCCTGATTTGCTAACTGTTTTCCCTGTTTCCACAGAGACAAGAGAGATGGAAAGTTTGTCCCATCCTTTAGGCACCTGAGAGAAGAAAACAGAAGAAACTTGATAAAACTGGATTGGAACTGAAGTTATCAGTCAAAATGATGATAGTGAGGATGCAAAATCAATATTAGATTATTCTTCTTGGCAAATCCTTTATCAAGCAACAGAGATATAAACATCAAACAAAATGTTCCATGTATATAAGTTGTTCGAGAATTATTATTGTTTAACCTATAGTGAATTTCTTGCCATGCTTGCAGCATTGGTGACTTAACAGACTCTCTTGGATAATGAAAAGCTACAAGGAGAATTAACTAGAGGGATAGAATCATTTTCTCATCAGAATAGGATATAAACGTTTCTTTATTTTCTGGATACTTCTCTTTCGTCTTAAGATAAAATAAGTACCACTACAATATATCATGCTGCTCCTCTGGTCTTATCTTGTGAAGAATTTCTTACATATTGGAACTTCGTGTGACAACTGATAAGGGGTAGACTAATGGTCTTATGCTTATGGTTTGTGATAGCACCTACACCACTAAGTTCAATGGCTAAACTGTTTAGCCTAAACAACAGTCCTAAATAAGTACTTCTGGTTTCTCTCAATTTTATCAATGCCAAGGATGACAGTAGCATGAGAAATATCTAAGTACTAAATTACTTTTACAAATTAAATTAGCAGGAGAGGAGCTGAAATTTGTGAAAGCTAAAATTAAAAATGCACATGAGCATTTACCATTAACGATATGGAAATTTATTGAAGATTTCTTCTGCATTGTATAAATTGAATGGTGGACAAGCTACATTTACCATACTTTTGAGTTAGAACTAACAAAGCTAAATATTGTATAGTGCTGCTATAGCATATGTTGCTTATCTTTTTATAAATCTCACTGTATATGAGAGTTGTACTGTCATTACTAACACATGCATAGTTCTAGTGTTAGAAATTTTTGTTGTGAACTTACAAGTTTATAAAGTGTAAATAATTGGGGTTGTCCAATTCTAACTTATGTTATGAGGAGGTAAGATATTTTGTTCCCCTTCTTCATGTGTATCACTTTTGTATCTTAATTAACAGGTAGGAGTCAACGCCTAACCACATACGATATTGGTGGTATTAACTACAAAGGGTGTGCAATTCCCTATTTTGAATATCATACTATGGGTTCCACTTTTCAGTTAAAAATTCCGGTGATAATTTGTGAACCAACCAAGTTATAACTAGCTCTCCGTGACTTGAAACATAAAACAAAGACTCGTAATAATAAATAATGCAGAAGAAGATAAATTCCAGCCTAGCTAACAGATATGTACAAAAGAAGAACACATGTTGCTACAGAAGAACAAAAAAATACAGTGCACATGCATTTATTCTACTTTACCTACACTGCCAAAATTACATAAAGCTATAACTACAGTATCTTACACAAAAAATTGAGGTTAATTTCAAGTACAGTCACTAAACTTTATTCACTATACCATTTATGTCATAAACTTATTCCTTTGTCGCATTAATGTAGTAGTAATTGAACTTTACTCACCTAACAATTTTTTCACATAACTGAACTTTAGCCACTGTAACACGAAAGTCCCTAAACTTTACTGCTATAGTGGGTGAAGTTTTGTATTAGTGAATATATGTTTTGGAAGTCTATTGTTACAGTGGGTGAGGTTTTGTTATTTCTTTTAACAAAAAATAGTTTTGTGATTTAATGGGTAAAATATAGTGACTATACATGAAATTAACTCCAAAGCAAACACGAATAAGGACAATCCTAACACATATAGACATTGATTTACTTGCTTCAATATGTAAAAAGTAAAGCCATTATGCACATATGCTATAATTCATATGAAGCTGTGAATATTCACGCACACAGAGACATACCTGGCGAGCGTGAATGTTGGAGAAGGAGAAATCGAATCGTTGTCCAGATTTATCAGAAGAACAAGACTTGTGGCGATGCAATTTGAATATCTTATCTCTAATCATCATTATGTCTACTCAAATCATTAGCAATGCAATGCTAATTATAGCATGTAAGTTCATTAGTGGAGATTGTGGAAGTTGAAAGTAAAGAGAGGAGTGGATAACTGAATTCTGCTTTGTGCTACAAGTAGACCAATCGCACTTAGTAGTGGGTTTAGCTAATTGTCGTTGTCGTTATTCAATATGGGAGAGTGAGTGAGAGTTGGTTACTAGATGCCGTTGTTTTGGCGTTTACTCCCATTTCCACCTTTTTTTCTATTTTAAAATAGTAAATTTTACAGTCTATAGACATTTTAAAGTGTTAATTAAATAAAATAGATACATTTTAACTTATTTATGGTATATAGACCTTTGCCCTTTGGTATTCTATATTTATAGCCAATTTCAAAATCCCATCAATTACTCTAACTAATTCCTATTTTATCGGAAAATGCGTGAGTGTGAACCGTTTTTAATTTACTCTATAATCATAAACCTGCTATTAACTTATTCCCTTTTTTTAAATCCCACACGCCTAACTTAATTAGTCTATATCCCACACGCCTAACTTATTCCCTTTTTTTA
Organism: Petunia axillaris subsp. axillaris; assembly: GCA_029990575.1. Classification (NCBI taxonomy): domain Eukaryota; kingdom Viridiplantae; phylum Streptophyta; class Magnoliopsida; order Solanales; family Solanaceae; genus Petunia; species Petunia axillaris. The sequence goes on from JARKNS010000009.1 coordinate 21,833,434, forward strand.
GTCTATATCCCACACGCCTAACTTATTTCCTTTTTTTAGGTCACTTAATTAAATGGTAATTGAAAAGTTTAATTTTAAAACCAGTTAACTCTCAATCTTTTCATCTTCAGCAGTTCTATATAAAATGTATATTTTCACTATGCATATTATTATACATATGAAGCGCATATTTGTTGAATGAATGTACTATATATATTGCATATATAGATTTTACATAATATATACATGATTAATTCCACTTATTTGTTGAATTATTAGTACATTGTGGGTTACTACATATTGGTGTGATATTCATTGTATGATAATGGTATATATTTAGGTGATATTCATTTGGAAGCAATAGATAGTGAAATCTTAGTATGCAGTTGTTGAATATATGTTTTATATAGTTAGAATATTATGAATATGCATGTCAGTTTACAATTGAAGTGTGTAATTGTTGAATAAATATTCTATATAAAATGTTTATTTCACCGTGCATTTTTATACGTATAAAGTGCATATTTGTTGAATTAATTTACTATATATACTGCATATATTTATAGTATATACATGATTAATTCCACTGTTTTGTTGAATTATTATTTTATGTGGGTACTACATATTGATATGATATTTGTTGAATTAATGGTATATATTTAGGTGATGTTCATTTGGAAGCAATAGATAGTGAAATCTTAGTATGCAGTTGTTGAATATATGATCTATTCGAAAAAAAACATAACTGATATGCTTTGTATTTGCTGAATATTTTTTGTATTAATAACCTAAAAAATCAGCGTTAGAAAATGGTAAAAATCGTGGATATGTGATTAGTGGCCTTCCTTAATTGTAGTTCTGTGTTCCTTAATTGTAGTTCTTTTAAGATTATTTTGTTATCCCTTATTACTCGCAGCTTATTTAGGATTTAGGATAACATGAACCTAATTTGTTAAATATTTTTGGCTAGCCATTCTGTATATGCTAAATGTGTCTATTAAATTGTAAGTCTATGTTATATATTAGGCTACTTTTGAAATTTTCCCTTTAAAATATGGGAATAGGATATAACCCTTTTTTACTTCTTCTCTTTTTACTTTTGGCATAATACTGATATATACCCACTTAAAAGTTGATATTATTTGTCAAATAGATTCTCTAGCTTACCTAATGAATAATGACCATACGGACAAGAGCAATATTGTGGTAGTAAAATGGGCAACTTTTGGGTCAATTTGAGAGCACTAATCGATGATAGCTAGTGCATCCAAAATTTTGGAAGAACAACCCTAACTTAAACATGCAGAAAGTTTAAAGAAAAAAATCAGTGCCAACTCCAGGACATTGTGATCCTGGAGTTTGAATCGACTATGACATTGTTTTCCTGGAGTTCAGTTAAAACTACAGGATAATTTAGGACATTGTAAATGGAGTTTTTATTGGTTATTTTCCAAAAACTTTGTGTGGCTATTCATCAACAACTTTACAAATATTGAGTATTCATCAATTAGCTGCGGGCAATTTACAAAACTGTGAAACCTTAGGCAATTGTTTGGGCTAAGTGCACGAAATGCCACTTTTGCCACTGGTCTTTGGGCACAGGCCACTAATACCAAAATATTTAGTTTGTGGCTACTTTTGCTTAAAGAGATAGAACTTCAGTCCAGAGGCCGGATTGAAGTTCAGTCCTTAAATATTGAACTTCAATCCAGGGCCATATGGACTGAAGTTCAGTCCAGTCCTTAAGATGGAACTTCAGTCCATGGTCATATGGACTGAAAGTTCAGTCCTTAAGAGATGGAACTTCAGTCCAGGGGCCGTATGGATTGAACTTTAGTCAGTTATCAGAACTTAAGTCAATATTTATTTAGTAAAGGCCCAAAAATGGCCTCAAACTAAATATCAGTATTAAAAGTGGCTGCTGGACGAAATTTTTACCAATTGTTTGCCTTATTGACCTCATTTAAAGTGGTATTACAAGAATGGCTTCACTACTTTTAAGTAAGTGCTCTTTCGGGGGCAACACCTCAAGTTATAAACTTGACAAGTGCACTCATGGGGGCAGCACTTGAAGTATAAAATGACAAGTGCTGCAAGTGTTGCCCCCGTAGCAGCACTTGACCTTTTATCTTTGTCAATATTCTCCCCAGATAACTTGAACTGCTGCCTTGCAGACAACACTTGCAATTTATACTTGAAGTGTTTCTCCCGAGGGAACACTTGTAAATTTATAACGTGAAGTGTTGCCTACCAAGGTCATTTTGCTAAACCATTCTTAAGTGGGGACAAAAATCATAACCAAGAATAAGGGGTACATGTGAATTTTTTTTTTTGTGAGAAAGTGACTATTCATCAAAATTAAAAATCCTTCTTTGACCAGTGTTATGTTTCGCTAGACCAGTATCACTTTCAAATAGGAATTCTATAATGGTAAGTTATGGACAAACACTAAATTAGAGGGCTTTTTACAAAAATATACCATCCTAACTACAAATATTATAAAAAATATCAATATTATACACTTTAAAAATATACCAATATTTTTTTTTTTACATATTATATACAAATATCAACAAAACTAACAAATTAGGATTTGTTCCTCCTTCTTCCTGCTGCCCCCTCCCACACTTGCTACCCCCAGTCGGCGGCGCCACCCAGTCACCGCCGCCAGTAGCCGCTAGCCACCTACCGATTTATTTATTTATTTATTTTGGTTTTTTGGATCTAAAAAATGAAATACACAAATATACACATATATACATTAATTTTTTTAATTACAGTTTCAATATATATATAAACAAAAAATACATGTATATACACCAAAAAATATGTTACACATACACTAGACACATACATACATACGAGGATCTACAGATCTCTCAATTAAATATTCAAATTTACGTGTGTCGTACTTACACTTGACATACACACAAAAATCTATATAAAAAAAATACAATATATATGCAGACATACACGTTCATACAATGATATACACATACATACACTTGTCACTTGAGAAAATATTCATTTCAATAAAAAAATATACAGTTTCATACACATGTATATAACTAAACATGCAGTTTTTTCCACCTTCAAACAACCACCAACAACCACCACCACATGCACATACATGGGTATACAAAATGTAGACACGTACAAACACATACAAAACCCAAAAAAAAGAAAAAAAAAAGAAGAAGGAGAGGAAGCAGATCAGAGTTCCGGCAGCCGCCACCGATGCATCCACGTAGCAGCAGCAAAATCCGACTACCTGTGGAGTAGATCGGAGCAGCTACTTCACCAAATCAGAAAAGGCAGCAACACCGGCAAATTGGAGGCAGCAAAACGATGGTGGAGGAGGAGCAAATCAGTGGCGGAGGAGGAGTAGATCGACAGCAGAGGAGGAGCAGACTGGCGGCGGGAGGTGCGTGGAGGAAAGGGAGAGAAAGAGAAAAAAAATTAGCATTTTGTGTTAGAGAGAAGGAAAAATGAGAAAATTGTATGTTTTGTAATAAAAATAGAAATGTCATTATATTTTGTAATTTCTCAATAATGTCGTTGTATTTCGTAATTTTGATGCTTAGTACGTCAATTAGCGTAAGAATTTCTAAATTAAACAATTTTATATGTACCATAAATAATTGCATAATTATTGTACGTTATGATACTATCATGATACTATGATATTAATTGGTGCAAATTTGGGTTATTGGGGTCGATGAGTTCTGGATTCGGAAGTACGGTTAAAACCATGTAGACTATACTAGAAGGCAACTACATTTCCTTTGAATCTGCAGTCAGTACTTGTCAATGAGTCAACAGGATGTCTGGACTTTGAATTATGGCCTAAGACTCTGGCGTATACCAAAGTGGAAATATATTCACCAATATCGGCTTTAAAGATTTGAAATGGGAAAACTCCTTGAAAATGGATCATGAATGTTACAAAACGAAAGGAATATGGCATATAAACTTTTAACTTTCTGATTATAGTCTTGTATTTCAGCTCAAAATTCTGACCCAAGGGATTTGACACACTCACATTTCGATTGACAAGTAAAAGAAGGTTTGTTTGATTTTTGGTCCCTGCGTCCACATTATGCTGACTAACGCTTCCCAACCACGTCGGAGATGAAAATGCAAGCTTTTGAGGCTGCTTTTAACATGTCAATAGGAAAAAACAAGGAGCTGGTTTTAAGTTGTAATTTTGTATCACCGTAGGCCCCCGTTTGTTTATAGTTTTTGGAAACGTTTTTTGGGAGTTTTTAGGAGAAAAACTGTTTGTTTATGCTATTTGAGCAAAACTTCTCCCAAAAACTCTCTTTTTGAGCCAAAAACTAACATTTACACATCAAATTTCATTTTCATAAGAGCTCAAAGGCGCTTTTGAGCCCAAAAATTTGTTCCAAAAAAGTATGTCCAAATACTTTTTTATTTTCATATCAAACTTCACCCAAAAAATATTTTTCGAAAATTATTTGGAAATCTATGTCCAAACGCTAGCTAAATGACCACACGCACTAGCTGAACTCATGCGGATTCCCTCGCACCACAGAAAATTCAATACAAGAATTTTGTAATCGAGAGATTGGAGGGACATCAGTGGTGGCTTCAAGGTGTTTAACTAGGTTTTATCAAAGTATTTACAAGCTTGTAGTCAGATGACTGATGGCATCCGATCGTTGTCATCTTTTTGACTAGCTGAATTAAGATTATAATTCCGGATTAACATTTAGGAAAATGTTTTTATGTAGATTGTAGTGTCTGGCTAACTACTATTAGCTAATGCTCATATTGATTTTATACGAAAATCTTGGTATTATTTACCCTACTTTAGATGTGATATAAATTAAATAACATCAGAATTGGCTATACCTAGATAGAGTTATCAATATAAATTACTGCTCAAAAGCCTTTTCATTGTCATCACTGCAATATCTGAGGTTAAAATTGCAAACAAAAACTTGTCCAAATTTGTTCAGTTTCAAACCAAATATGTATTTTGAATTGCGCCATCATATTAAATAATCGTGCGTAATAAATTTCGCTAATTAGCAAGACCGATGAAGAATAAGTAGAATATAATTCACACATTATACTTCCGGAATTTTTTTTTTTTTTTTGAAAAATTTGAGCTATGAAATACACAAGATAATTGTAATAATCATTTCTCATTACCTTTGTCGATCATCAGCTCTAAAGAATTACAACACGATTAATCTACCTATACAGAATAGAGCTCTTTTCGCAAATTAAATAGTACTACTAGTAATTCTTTTCTTCTAATTTTCTTCTCCCCCTCTTGGGCCTCTTCTTTTGGGATCAAAATAATTATTACGACTATGTTTCTTATAAAGATTACACAAAATTATCTTTGGTTAACGTAACAATTAACCATACCCAACAGCTCTAATACTAAATCACATGGTTCATTTTTAAATCAATAATTTTCTAGATTCTAAGAAGCTTTTGCTCTTATGTTCACAAGACGAAAGATATTCAAGAAAAGTAGCAAAGTCTGTATCCTTGTAAAGTTTGGGATTTGATTCATTAATGAGCTTTGATGAAGGTTGAATCTTGCAGCTATAAGGCAGGCTGTGTAGTGAAGCAACTGAAATTCTTGATTTTGAGGAATTTACAAGAACCCTATGAAGCACACTTTTGTACCTTCCATTGCTGAATATCTGTCCATCAAATTAAAAAGGGAAATTAATTAGCTTTAGTAATACCAAAAAATATTTATGCTATTGACTAGTATGTATTAATGTTGTAACATGTAATTATATTCAACTTATTTTCTGCAAGTTACCTATATCACTTTTTATGGACGATTACCTGCAAATTTTTCCTAGGTGAACTAATAATGCAAAACTTTATTTATAAAAGTTAAACTTAAAAGAGAAAGGAAACGAACCTCAAGATGATCCCCAACATTGACAACAAAGGAGTTGGGAACAGGCTCAACAGTTAACCATCTTCCTTGATGCTGTATTTGTAAACCCTTGACTTCATCTTGAAGGAGAAGTGTGAGTAAGCCATAGTCTGAGTGTGGTGGCATCCCAAGTGTTAAGTCTGGCTCTGGGCATGAAGGGTAACTATTCAATACTAAGAGCTGGCTCCCATCCTCAAATTCTTTCAAACTAGTACCATCATTTATTTCATTTTCCAGCTCCACTATTCCCAAGCTCTCAAGAACTGCCACTATTAGCAACTGGTACAAGAATTTTGTTTGCTTGGAATAATTTTCTGCTGCTTCCCTATTCATCAATTTAATAAATAACATATTATTATCAGCCAAAAAAAAAAAAAAAGTCATCTGCTATACAAGTGTACCAAAGATTCTTTTTATGATATATTTTCAGTCTACAAAATGCCATTGCACATAACTTAAGCTCACCAATAAATAGTATACCTCAATTTATGTGACACACTTTTTTTTAAATCATGTATAAAAATGCCATATTTCTATAGTTAGTTTCAAAAATCTTTCTTTATCTCTTAAACCTTGTGTCAAAAAAAAAAAAAAATTGAGACGGAGGGAGAAACTTAGTTGACTTTTCAGATGAAATAAGCAATTCATTGAATCGATTTAGTTATGCCATCTAATAATGCAAGTGGGGAACTTATTATACAGGTTGACTTTGTATTTAATTGAATAGTCAAATCACCTGAGATCTTCAGGAGAAGAGGGCCAAAGTGAGAGGAGATCACTTGACAATGAATGACAACTGAGCTTGAGAAAATCCCTCCAACAAAAGACTCCATCTTTATTTTGGTTAAAGCTTGTTCCCAGACGTACAGGTGCATTCATATCAGTAGACATGTACTTTGCTCTTTCATCAAAAGGAAGTTCAAAAAAAATTTTGCCCACTTTAATGATGTGCTGAATTATGTCTCTTGGTATACCATGATTTACCAACTGCATAGGAAAAAAGATCGAGCATATAGAGAAAGGGTTAGAGATTATTGTTTCATTTCTTTTTGCTCTTTTTATCTTCATTTTAAGGTAAAGGACCTCAAAGACGATACTTTTGTTAGTCACCTGGTATCTTAAGTCCATAGACCTAACTAATCCCACTGTTCGATGGTAAACCAAAATATTAGATGCCGACCAAAAGACTTAAAAATGTAACACAAGAGTGAAGCAATTCTATGGTATAGACTTCATCTCAAAGGCGGATTTCGGATGAGCTCTGTGAGCTCAATTTTAAACTCACTATTTTGGTTCGAAACATATGCTAGCAAAATTACAAGGTCTATAACAAGATCATGCACCCATCTGAGCTCACTGACGGTAGATTATGATCATTCGTTTCACTTTGCTTAGTTTTATATTGAAGTGTGCATGCTTTTCTCTATGAGTGTACTCCTTCATACCAAATAGAAAAAGACTACGAAGCAAGAGCATATTGGTAATTGATATCATGAGATCAACACAAATATTAATGTTCAAAATGCCATAATGGATATAGAGAAGGTGCAAAAGCCAGGAAAGTAAGAAAATGTACTCCTTATTCACATGAGTAAAATAAAACATACTGCACAAACATACCTGAAAAAAGCCATGCTCTTCACAAGCTTTGGCAAGGGATTTGAGAACTTGGGATCTATTGGGGCCTTGTAATTCAGAAAAATCAATAATGGGCAAGTTGAGATTTTCAACTATTTCTTCTTTCTTAAAGACTGGCCTATCAGACTGTGGCAATATATACTTTCCAGGAATTTTAGTGATCCCACTTTCACATAAATGCCTAACTCCTTTATGATAATCCTTAGTTTCTTCAACAGCCAAATTCATTGTTGGGCACATTTTGTATACTAATATTACGAGAAACAAAAAAGAAATGGTTGAAGAAAGAATTGAAGAGGAGAAAAGGGTTTAATTTGATTAGTGTTCATGAGAGAAACAAAGTATATATAGGAGAAACAACGTGAGGAAAAACAGTGTAAGTTGATTTATTAATTTTACGGGTTTTAGGTAAGTATATATTATGGACTGTTTCCTATCATATTCATGCAAAAATAAGTGTTGACTTGGTGTGGGTCAAACAACGAGGCGTTTGGTAACAAAAGAACTAGTCTTTTTCTTTCCTTTTGTGGCCCCCTCAAACTACACAATTTCAATGTTCAACCCTAATGGACCAATCTAATATTCCAGTCTCTAGATATTTATCTTATGCGTACAAATAAATGTGTTGTGCGTTGAGAATTCTTTCTTTTTTCCCCTTGACTTGTCTAGACTAGAGAAAGCTTAAACTTTTTTTTTAATTTTTTTTTTTTGTCGCTTAAAAGCTTAGACTTTTGTAAAATATCAGAACTAGCATTTGGACCAATCCCTTTTGGGGTATTAGCAAAGCCAGAGGCAGAATAAGAGGTGGTACAATTAACTCATTTTTTTAGTTATTACTCGTCGTGTCTAAATTTAAACGGATTTAGTACTTATAATATGATCCAAAGGTAAATGAAAAAAAAAAACTCTTCTCCAATTGTTCAAATAAGATCTAGATTTTCTGGATGTCTGATGTTTACTTTGTCGATCATAGAGGACAAAGAAAAACAAGTTTGTGTACACATAAACCAATGTCAAAGGCCAATCCCAATCTATGTTTGAGTGGTATATGCAAAGTGTGAGGAAACTCTGAGATGGGACTTGTGGGAAGATCTGCGAAGTATTGCAAATAGTATTAGTGGACCCTGGGCAGTAGAGTAGGAGATTTCAATGTGATAGCAAGTGAAGAGGAGAAGATGTGGGCAGACTCTACAGGATTGAAGACACCTTCAATTTTTAGAATGTTTAACTGATTGTGGTCTCCAAGATGCTGGATATGTTGGCTCTAAAGTTCACATGGAGTGATAATAGAGGTCCTCCATCTACAATTTAGAAAAGGATTGATCTGGTGGTGTATAATGCAGATTGGTTTGAAGAATTTGGAAGCACTTTAGTCACTCATCTCTCAAGGACTGGTTCAGACCATGCACCCCTGTTGATATCTATCGGTGCTACTAGTTCTGAGTATGTGAAGTATTTCAGATTTCTTAGTATGTGGGTGAATCATGAGGATCGGACTACCTTAACATTGTTAAACAAGCTTGGTCAGGAGAAGTATGTGAAATCTATTTTATATCCTTCAGCCGAAGACAAAGAATGTGTGCACTAAGTTCATGGTCTAGACAAACTTTTGGGGACATTTATGAAGAGCCAAAGAAATTGGGGGTCCTCATAAGAAGCTTGGAAGATGAGCTGGAAATCAATAACACTCCAGAAAATAGGGAAAACCTTTCAAAGGCCAGAGTTGAATTCACCAGATTCCTGAAGTTTCAAGACTCCATAGTGAGACAAAAAACAAGAGTGAAATGACTATATGAGGGTGACACTAACTCAGCTTTTTTCCATGGAGTAATTAAAAATAGAAGGAAGAGGTTGAACATTCAGAAAATTAAGGATGAAAATGATAACTGGGTGGAAGGTCCAGCTGACATTGCTGATGCTGATGTGAGGTTTTTTCAACAGCTTTTCAACTTGATGATATTACATTAGAGTACACTGCACTGGAAGATGTGAAAAGAGTTGTCACTAAGGTAGACAATCAAATGTTGACTACAATTCCTTCAATGGAAGTGCCTTCTCCCTAGACCCTGATAGTGCTCTAGGTCCTGGTGGTCTAGGTGGGAAGTTCTACCAGAGTGCTTGGTCTGTGATGGCTGAAGACATGTACCAAGCAATAATAGCTTTTTTTTCTTTTTCTGTAGAGCAGAGATGTCCAGGTTTTTTAATTATACCTATTATGCTTTCTAAAGTTGAATTTCCTCAAAATTTCTCTAATATTAGGCCTATAAGCCTTTGTAATGTATCTATAAAAATCATTGCCAAGGTGCTGAACACAAGACTTAGTGGCCTATTGCAAAAGATTATTTCTCCAAACCAGAGTGGCTTTATTAAAGGAAGAGCAATAACTGAAAATATCCTACTTGCCCAAGAAATTGTAACTGATATTGGAAAACCATTAAGGGGGGGGGGGGGGAAGGGGGCAATGTGGTGCTTAAGTTAGATATGTCTAAGGCATATGATAGGGTGTCTTGGAATATGGGTTTGTTAGATACGTCTAAAGAATAAATTAGATACCTATGCCTTGTCCTCAGGAAAATGGGTTTTGCAGAAGTATGGATTGACCTCATTTTCAGATACATCTCAAATAATTGGTATTTTCTGATTGTTAATGAGAGTAGACATCATTTCCTTAAATCAGGCAGAGGACTTAGGCAAGGGATCCTCTTTTCCCATCTCTCTTTGTCCTAAGTGCTGAACTCTTGTCAGTAATGCTTAATGATCTCAAGCTGAATAGCAGGTATAAGGCTTTTATATGAATGCAAGTGGTCCCCAATTAACCATTTGGCATTTGCTGATGATACTATCTTATTTTATAATGGAGAAAAGGCAACTCTACAACTGGTTCTTGATGTGTTGACTGATTATAAAAAGGTGTGGGGGCAGAAGATTAAGAAGGCAAAGTGCAACTTTTCCCTTAAGCCTAAGGCATCTCAAGTAAGTATTACAAAAATATCAGACATTACATGAATGAGACATGAATGTTTTCCTATCAAATATCTAGGATGCTCATTGTATTCTAGAATCGATTGTACTAGCATGTCATCTATGTATGCTTCCATTATTTTCCCAATATGATCTCTGAACATTCGACACACTAGCCTTTGATAGGTTGTCCCAGCATTTTTGAGGCAATTGGCATCACCTTGTAGCAATATGTACTCTGATTTGTGATGAAAGAAGATTTCTCTTCATCACTTGGATCCATCAGAATTTGGTTATACCCCGAGTAAGCATCTGGAAAGTTTAATAGCTTGTGTCCAACCGTGGAGTTTATCAACCTATCTATTTGAGGCAAAAGGTACGAATCTTTAGGGCAAGCTTTGTTCAGATATGTATAATCAATACACATCCTCCACTTGCCATTTTTCTTCGGAACCACCACCACATTGGAGAGCCAATCAGGATACTTCACTTCCCTTATGAACCATTATCGAGTAGCCTTTTGGTTTCTTCCTCAATGGTTTTTTTCTTCATGCCGATATGCAGCCTCTTCTTCTGCTTCAGCGGAGGATGGTAGGGATCCACGTTTAGCTTATGCGTCATTATTTCGGGATCAATCCCAACCATGTCTGCATGGGACCAGGCGAAGCAATCATCGTTGGCTTTTAGTAACTCAACGAGAGCCTTTTTTTACTCAGGATCCAATTTCGAGCCCACAAACACTTTTCTCTCTAGGAATTCCTTCGACAAAGTGAAAGATTGTAACTCCTCAATTTTTGAGTCCTCGGCCTTCTATTTCTGAGGATCTTGTATCTATGCCCGGATCTTCTCCACCTCTTTCTGAAAGTCCACTTTAAGAACCGAACTCTCTTCCTCGCCAGACCCCAAGCAAGTTAATTGCTATTTTGATAGCGCACTCGGGGTGACTCCATTTTTCATTGCAATCGAGTAGCACTCCCTCGCCACTCGATGTTCGCCTCGGATCGCACGTATTCCCCACGCAGTAGGGAATTTGATGACTTGATGCAAAGTAGATGGCACAACTTCCATCTCATGAATTCAAGGCCTCCCAAGGATAACATTGTAGGCCATATCCTCGGACATTACTTGAAACACTGTCTTCTTATCAACTCCTCCATCAGTAATAGTGAGAGTAATCTTACCTAACGTCTTTTCCGTGAAGTTGTTAAACCCTGTCAATATGGTTGCTTTCAAGATGATGAGGTCCTTAAACCACATCTTCTTTACAGCCCCGTAGCTTATAAGAACAGAGCTGCCGGGATCGATCAAGACTCGTTTAACATCTAAGTCATTGATCCTTAACATGATCACCAAAGCATCATGACGGGGGAACATCATCCCATGACAATCATCCTCATCAAAAACTATTTCCTTACCTGATTCGCCTGGTCGAGTCCTTTTCTCCATAGTAATTGAGAGCTTTGCAAATTTCATGACTCTCTCAGGGGATGGAGCCCTCCATGGTTGTCCATCTCCTCTATTCTTAGCAATATTTTGTTTCCCTTTGTCTGTACGTGAGAAACTCTGCCAACATTCCCTTTTTTAGAAGATGGGCTACCTCGAGGCGAAGTGCCTTCTTACCTCGGTAGCGTGTCCATAATCAACATGGAATTCACAGTGTAAACTTTGATCTCTCTTCCCAAAGGGCGTTCTCATATCCCTCGATAACCTCACACATTGGTCCGCCATTTCTCTATTGTATTTACCAGCTCCGTGGTCGACACGTTGAAGTTATAATTAGGGATACAAGGCAAATCCTTATCCTTGGACACTAGAGATGGCCCCGACGAATTCTTTTGGTTAGCATTCGTACTAACCTTTCATTCGAGACTTTGACTTATAAGTTTCCCCCCGAGGCGCAAACTCACATGCTGCTTTTGTGAGTTGTAAAGGTCATACTGACCCTTCGAGTTTCCTCGTGGCGGGTTGGCGTGTCGGGAAGACTCGGAGAAAATTCTATAGGCATTGTGCCTACCTGTGGCCCTCCATTCTGCCTCCTCGAACTTAATCTTTGCCGTAGCTCTATCATGCAACTCATCCAAAATTCGTGCTTACCACTGCTGAACCTCTCTCTTCAATTCAGTAGCAGCCTGTAAGTGCTAAAGGAAGTCTTTAATAGACTCGAGGTATCTTTGCTTAACCTCGAAGATATCCTCCCTTCGCTTAAGGATCTTCTGAGCTCCAGCATGAGCCTTGATAAACAAGTCGGTTAACTCCTCGAAGCTTGAAATTGATTCGGATGGGAGGTGCATATACCAACACAGTGCCTCCTTTTCGAGGGTGTCCCCAAACTTTTTAAGGAACATGGACTCCCTTTCTATCGGGGTCAAGTCGTTGCTCTTGATCACCGCCATGTACTCAGTTATATGGTCGCCTGGATCAGTCGTTCCATCATACTTCTTCAAGACTGCAGCTTGAAGTGCTTGGGGATGGGGGTAGGAGCAGCCTCGGGCTTGAAAGATTGCTGCCTACATTTTTCAATGTCCAACACTCGTTGGGGCTTCCTGACCCCAGGAATATTTTTTAACCGCTTCTCAAATTGGGCTTCAGAATCTTTCTTCCACTTTTATAGGTCTAACGAGACGCTAGTTTCTGCCACTGTGAGGGCAGTCCCAAAGGGATGAGTGTTGATTGGGGCAGTCCCCAAGCCTCCCAAGTCCCAATGCAGCTCAGTTTAGAAGTCCTCCTGTTATTGCGCCCGTGGGAGCAAAGTTCGGGATGCTTTCATTGGGAACTGCAGGTGCTGTATTATTTCTCTCATAGAGAGCCTACAAAGAACTTCGAAACTCAACGTTGAAGCCTGCTAGCGCAGAAAACTGCCTCTGGAGCTGGTGTAAAGTATTTATGACATATTGTTGGAATGGGTCGTTTGGCCTAGATGAAGTTGGATCAATTAGTGGGAGTGGCGTTCTTACACCCGGTGGAATTGGTAGGGTTACACCAACTGGTGGAGTTGGACCAATTGGTGGATTTGGAGTTTCATTGTCCGGTTGGGTTGATGGAACTTGCGTTTCAGCTATAACCTGCTCAACTATGTTGTTAGTGTTGTCAGGCATCGTTGAGCCATCGTTGAGAACTAGCAAAGAGAAAACGAGCAACCATGATGTGCAACTTTTGAACAAACACTATTGCTGCTCCCAACAGATGGCGCTAATTTGTGTTGGCCTAATTCAGGTTAGGACAATTAATCGAGTTTGTAACATAGTTAACAAGCAATTTGTCGTATCAAGGTTGCGTAATAATTTTAAGGATAGAAAATAAGGACAAGAATACAATAACAATGAAAAAGCAGAGTAGTATTATTTGTTTTTGAATGATCTAACAAGCTTGTTACAAGACTATCTAGTCAACTGAATGTGAAGATAATCAATGCATTAACTAGGCAACAACTAGCCACTTCCCCACGTTCTAATCATGGCTCACCCAGAACTATACCCATTAAATGCTGAATTAATGGGTGACCGTTATGAGGTCATTCATCTTACTGAAGTGCAACCGTTCCCGAGGTTAAAGCTCCTCATCTCGGAGAGTTGAGCTTCCCCTTCGCCGAGGTGAACATCTTCTGAGTTAAAATCATGACCTCGAGGTCAGCACACCGAAGGACAAGTCTTACGTCTCGATGATATTTCAACGAGTTCCCACTGATACACATTTCGAGCCATACACCGAGGTGCCACTTGTACAGTTGAATTTTTACCCAATACAATCTAAACAGTTCTAAAGAGGGGGCTAATTGATTGTCTTCACATTTTTATGAGCAGTGGAGTTCATATATGTTACTTTTACTGCCAACTCAGAAGCACATACAACTACTATCAAGTGTTGTGGCGGGATGAACATGATCCTACATTCTCATTTATAGGTTTCTAATTTGAGTTGCCTTTTTTAATGGACGTTATGTTGCAGGAATTTGTATTAATTGGGGCTCTAATATACCGCTAACGAATACAAGTTAGGAAACCCATAATAAACAGGTTCATAGAGGTGCTTCTATGAAGTTCATGCAGCAACCGTAGTGAAAGGTAGCTAGCATATCATACGAAATCAATAATCATAAAGTCAAATACTTGAAAAATACATTAAGCTTCACTAGTGCTTGCCTGCTAGTTTATTCTGCAGTCGTACTGTGTACTATAAGATTAAAAATCCATTAATTAATTAAGATCTATCTTCTACTAATAAAAAGTAGTAACTCTATATGAAGCAAAAATCTATTAATTAATTAAGATCTATCTTCTACTAATAAAAAGTAGTAATTCTATATGAAGCAATAATATATTCAGTAGCAATAGCATCACAATTGAATTTCAATTTAGCACTATCAGTTAACCTGTATTATCTTTTCAAACATTCGACCAGACCCTCCCACGTTCCCTCCCCGCACCCTCACCTGCTTACCACCATAACTAGATCAGCTCATTCATGAAGTCATTCCTCTTATATTAAGTCAGTAAATATATATTTAAAGGCATTATTATAGATTGGTTCAAGACATATTTATGCACAGCTAAGCATGAAAATAAGTTGCTTGTCAATTCTTAACTGTTCATTAGACTTTTAAAAGAGACAACACAAGATGAGTACTGTTTTACATACAATGAATCTAAAATGGCATCCATCAGCAAATTAAATGATAAATAAATCCTTTATTTCAAATAAAAAACAAAGCTGTTAGGTCATTAAATGGTGTATAATTGCAAAGGCAATTGCATTCTTGTTTCCCAACAGATTTATTCGCTGATGGTTGTCAAATCGTGTGCCTTCCTCAATGTCCATGTTGTAGTTTGACAAGAAAATATAATGAGTGAAGCTAGCTATGACTAGGGTATTTAAATGTAATAATAACTATATATAACATAATTAATTTAAATTTAATTTGAGTCCCGTGTAAACATAACTGTTAAATATACAGTAAATTCTCGACTCCACGTGCTTAAAGAGAACTACAGAAGAAGCTCAAGGGTCGAAGCATGAGTTTAGCAATAGAAGGCCGGAAATCCACAAAATGTGGTGGGATGATATCTCAGTTGGAATCCATATTCTTAATAGGAAGTGTTTCATCTTTCAACAATATTATATAACGTGAATCTGAATTAGTCAGGCTAGTAAGTTTCAAAAATCAGAATGTAAAAAGAAAAAAAAAGTTCGTCTGAAAAAAGGTTATCGTCTATTGCTTGGACAACTTATATGGAATATAATCGTCTTAGAAACCAATTTCGAAGAACTATACTACAGTTCTAGGTGGGTATAAAAAGTGAGCTAGGAGGGTAGAAGTCGAGGAGAAGCAAAACATGAGGTACTGGAGTACAGTAACATAGAGAGGGACCATTGAACAAACCAGTGCACGTTAACACTATCTTCTTCTTCTTCTTTTTTCCTTCATTTGTTTCAATATAAAGTTGTTAGAACATGGCTTGGAAAATACCCTAACATGTTAATTTCAAGTTTACAAACTTCTGTAGAAATTGATTGTCCTAGAACTTGAAAAATTAGGAAACATTTAAAGTTTGTTGAAAGAAATGGAGATCATTTACATTAAGGACTAATTGGTTACTCCTTAGTGTTCTTTCAAAATGCACCTACCCTTGGTCTGCAATTTCCTAGCTGGAACAAACTTTAATCGACTAAATTAATTAAAGTGTGATCCTTGTATAAGTCTTGCCTCCAAAACTCATGACTTTATCCTATACTCGGCAACTAGGCATTGGGCCATTCTGCTAATTAGGCGTCATAACGTGGAAAGTAAAATATATGAAGGAATAACATTTTAAAATTGAAAATCCAGCAGCTCCTCTTTCCTTTCCTCGATCTCCAAGTCACTTCCTCCGCAGGATTACAATATTGAAGACAAGAAGCCACCACTCTAGGATTATTGGGCTAGGAATTTGGGGTCGGGGATGCCAATATGGTCCAAGTAAGCAAATACTATTGTTTTGTCTTCTGATCTTAACTCATTGCATAAGTCCTAAATGTACATCAGCTCTTCAATATGATTTTTAAACTCCTGGATCAGATCTGTCTTTGCTGCTCATTTTGATCTTGAAAATAATCTATACGTAATATTACATTCTCTACTCTAAACAGTCTTTGGAATTTGAAGGCTCTATGAAATAATAATGAAACGTTGCTTCTTCTGAAAATAACTTTCTGGATGTGAAAAATGTTTATCTGGATTAATAACATTTGGAAGCTAGTATTGTTAGGGGCAGATTCATGATTTATAGCTAATTTAAGATTAAGCATTGAATTCATTTTAGTTTTGAAAAAATGGGTTCGATTCAATATTTGTTAAATAGAGTATTTAGTAATTTTTTGCATGTACATTTATGCACCAATGTGAAAATACTATTAATATTATGGTATTTTTTTTAAAATCATAAATTTCAAAAGTCTTATCTATACATGACATGCTTAAGACCATTAGTTTCAAAAGTCCTAATCTCATAATTTCAAGAGATCATCTCATACTCCCATACACTCGGAATATTCTCAAAGACATCAAATACGTGATTCTCAAAGTTATGTAGCAACAACTTAGTTTGTTGCACGACATTCTTGGAGATCAAATATATTTGAAGAACATTCATATTATCCTATTTCGCGAAATAAGCTGCTCTAGTCTTCGAATCACATAGAAACATCCTGACAGGAGAATTAAGAGACTAACAAAATTGTACACACAATTTTGATAGATAAAACCACTCATTTCCTTCAAAAATAAAAAAACTTCAAAAAGGCAGGGTAAGGATCATACTAATTGACATATTCCAAATTACTAGAATTGATCTTTATGGTAGTGCACTTTGTGCTCTAGTTTTTTTTTTCTTTCTTTTTTTTCATAAAGAAAACAAGAGATTTTATTTACCAGAATTGTTAGTACAACTCTTGTAATCCGTTGATTCTTCTTTCGGAATGTTTCTCAGTGATTTGAGGATTTGAATAGCGTATTTATCAAATTAAAATAATATGGACCTTGTGATATACGTGATATCCAAGAGATCTAGGCAACATGTTATTGCTACATAATAAAAAGACCAAGACATTAGTAAAATCAGGACATTCTTCACTGACGCATATTCATTCTATGCCAAGACATGTAAAAGCTACACTAAAGAGTGATCAACTGCAAATGCCAACATTCAGAATTCGGCCAAGAAAAGGTTAATTACTTCACCGATAAAAAAATTATTTGTTGATTATGTATTGACAAATGCTAACTGTTTATAGCACTTTTTTTTTGTGGGTATTCTAACAAGTTCAAAGGAGAGACCCTCCACTTTTGTTTGTACAAATGTTCACTGAACATGCTTCAAAGTTGTAAGTTATTAGAGGTTAATTAGGCATGGCCCCCCTCTAATGTACCCTGCATTTTATCAAAAAATTTCACCTAATACCTCAATAAGACATGGTCTTACCTAATTGTCCGCACTTACAAATGTTTTAAGCAAATGCCCTCACATCATACCCTCATTTATGAAAGGACTATTTTGCTCCAACTTATTTAAATCACGCTGAACATGTTTCCTTCTCTCTTTTCCCATTCCTAGCCTCCTTCTTTCTTCTTTGTGTGCTGTAAATTTGAGATTTTTTCTTGTGTTTGCTTGATTCCAGTAATTTGAAAGTTTTTTTTGCATATGGCTATTAGATATTCATGTTTTGCATAGAGCTTAAAATCTTGACCATGGCCAAGAGTTGCATAGATTTTTTCTGCAAGGTGCTTATTGCAATAGAGTTTAAAGTCTTGGCTATTGTCAATACTTGCAGAGATGTTCTGTGTAAGTTGTTGCTTCTACCAGAACTTACTCTTGGCTATTGACAAGAGTTGCAGAGACTTTGTCTCCAACTTGTTCACTGCAGTAGAGGTAGAAGTCTTGGCAATTGCCAATACTCTTAGAGATTTTTAGTGTAAGGTCCCCCTTGCAGTAGAACTTAAAGTCTTGGCTATTGCCAAGAGTTGCAGAGACTTTCTCTGCAAGTTTTGCACTGTAATATAGGTAAAAGTCTTGGCAATTGCCAATACTTGCAGAGACTATTTGTAGAAATTGCTCCTTCTACTAGAGTTTAAAGTCCTGACAATTGTCAATACTTATAGAGACTATTTGTACAAGTTGCCCCTTCCGCTGGAGTTTAAAGTATTGGCTATTGGCAATAGTTGTAGAGACTTTTTCTGTAATTGCAGAGACCATGACAACATGGCTTAAAGTCTTGGCAATAGGCAAGAAGTCTCTACAAGCCTCCCATTGCAGTAGAGTTTAAAGTCTTGGCTATTGCCAATACTTTAGAGATTTTCAGTGTAAATTTCCCTTTGCAGCAGAACTTAAAGTCTTGGCTATTGCCAAGACTTGCAGAGATATTTTTCCTGAAGTTGGCCAGTGCAAGAGGGCTTAAAGTCTTGGCAATAGCCAAGAAGTCTCTCCCATGTGCCCATTGCACCAGAGCTTAAACTCTTAGCTATAAGCCAAGGGTTGCAGAGACTTTCTCTGCAAGTTGGCACTTGTAACAGGTCATAGAGTCTTGGCAATAGGCAAGAAGTGTGTGTAGGGTGCTGATTGCACCAGAGCTTAAACTCTTGGCAATAGTTGCAGAGAACTTTACCCTTGCAACTTGAAGAAATATTACGTGTAATCTTCTCTTGAACAGAGCAATTTGTAAAAGGAATGGGGTTTTATGGTTTTCTTGATAGTGTGAATGGAGAAAAGGAGGAGAGGGACTGAGGCGCGTCATTTATTGGTTTGTAGGGGTATTTTGGTTCGAAAAAAGTTTCATTAAACTAATGAGGGCATTTTTGCTAAACATCTGTTAGTGAGGGCATTTTGGCAAACCAAAGCTTTCCATGTCATATTTTTTTGCAAATCAGCCGCATTTCATTACTATATGATATATAACTACACTCAAGGTACCAGATGGGAACTTCGGTGATTTAATTTAAAAAAAGAAAAAGATATTTTTCTCTTTGTTAATATTCCAAATTTATAAGAATTCAAGTTGTTTTTTATTTTGTCTTTTTTTTAAAGATACCTCAAGTGCTCTATTCATTTAACTCTAAAAGAAAGTAAATGATAATGGGTGTAATAGCACCCTTAAATTAATGGCGTAAATAGCAAATACTCTATCTGTCCCAATTTATTGGTCTGTTCAAAAAAAAAAGTGCGCCTTTTTATTTTTAGTAAGTTGACAATTCAATCATCATACATGACAAGTCTTAAACTAAAAAATCAACTTACATACATCTTTAATTTAAAACTGCAGGATTAAAAAAAATTCATCTATTTTTTAAATTTCGTGTTTAGTCAAACTAAAACACTTAGATAGAGGGAGTATATATATATATATAACATCGACTGGTGCACTCAAAATGAAATCTTTTTATATACTTTGTCATTAACATTTAATTAGATCTACTTGTACGGATGAAGCTTTAATTAAAAATGTCTCGATTCCTTTTAATAGTCACGTCGACTTATGAGTTTCAAACCGTTTAAATATGATATCCAGCTGGGGTATATTTATGCTACGTACTCATCTGATTGACTTATTTCCTTCTGCTCCCTCCATTCCAAAATGGTTGTTATAGTTCGGATTTTGAGAGTCAAACGAGTTTATTTTGACCGTGAATTTAACCATATAATCTTTAAGTTTTTTGTAACGAAGTTTATATATTTAGAAACTACATAAAAAGTACTATAAGTCACAATAATTAATAATTTAAAATATTTAAAAGACATATAAAAATATTACGGTCAAAGTTAAACTCGTTTGACTCTCGAAATCCGAACTATGACAACCATTTTGGAACAAAGAGAATAATTTTTTAAAAGAGTTGACTTTCTACGATGACCTCATGAATATGCTACGTAGCTAGAGATTAAAACCATGGGCTCTGTTAGTCTAGGTTTAAGAAAAAGTTCTTTTTGTGCGTTAAATCTATTTAAAGGAAAAAAGTCAAGAGCAATTGGGGTCAACCATTCAAAGTCAATTCAGGTTGCAATAGTCAGCGCGCTGACATTCAGGTTTATCCAAGAGCTCCAATCACTATCTTTTTTAGTTTTTGGTTCAAGTGAGAATTTATATATTTTAAAATTTTCATTCTTAATTCAATTAGTGCCTCTAACAAGAAAGTACCTGCAGACTTTCTTGCATTACAGTACACATTTGATGTTTTTATTTGCAGACATATATACATTTAATTAATTTTGGCTAATCTCACTGTATTGCATTCTGACTCTCCAAGGCTTACATATGCAGTGATACAATGGATATAACAATGGCGTGTGAAATAATTACGAGTGAGGGATGAGTTTGACTACAGAATGTGAGTATTCAACAGAACTTAAACTTTACAAGATGGGGGAAGGGGCTTATTTGGGGAAGGGGCTTATTTATAGACAAAGAAACCTAGCCTTAGTTAAACTCCACATCATGCATGTTTTCCGACAATCTGATAAAGTCGTTATCCACTTTCAACGGCCTCCCCAAAAATAGTGAGTCGGTTGAAGATAGCACTTATCTCTTTCAGAGACAGACTTACTTGTGTTCGGAGGTATTGTGCCCGGACGCTGATTTGGTCGGGCGATCTCCCCTGATGTTAACTATTTTGTGAAGCTAACTTGTCCCCGATTTTCACTTTGCGCTTGCTACAGCATCAGACGCGTGTCATTAACTGCCCAACCGAAATTCAGCCAGTACAACAAAGACTTCAGTTCCAAAAAGTTATGGAGGTCGTGTGGTTTCGCAATAAATAACTTTAAAAAGAAATTTCTTCCGTCAGTGCTAAAAGTTAAATGGTGACTACTGTCGGGGCCACTCAACAAAAATTTCAGAAACAATTTCAAGTGGGAAAAACATGTATGACAAAATAGGGTTATATACAAAACTATAAACCCGGGGCAATTAATTTGACTTTTTGACCCCACGTAACAGTGATTTTGGTAAAATGGCATTTGTTTTGTTTAATATAAATCAATCTCGTACGAAAATATCTTTATGAATCTTATAAATGATGCAGGTATCTCACCCTCATTTTCTCCGTAAGTACTGCCTTTATAGGCAACACTTGCCCTTGAACTTCCTACATTCTCCCATCTAACTTGAAGTGTTGCCTAGATAGCACTTACCGTTTACATTCTTGCTTAGGCAACACTTGCATTTTGCATTTTCCTATATTCTCTCAGATAACTTGATTTGTTGCCTACGGACGAGGTGGAGACTATTTTGTTAAAACTATTTTAAACTCTCAGAATCAGTAAATTTTGAGGACAATCGGGTGAAATATTTTGGATAAAATGGGCCTTGCAATGCTTAATGTATTGAAGCCCATATATAGCCAGCTGAATCGGGCAAGTTAGCAAATGGGCTTTACTTCTAGCCCATAAAAAAGTTAATGTAGATTGCCAGATCTTTATATAAGCAAAGACTCAGTGTGAATGTGTGATCGTTAGGAGTTTCCTTTGCCGATCGCCAGGAGGTTTCTAGACTGGACCATTCTTGTAGAACTTTTCTTATATAGTTTAAAATTGTAACAGAGGCGCTATATTTATCTATTTGATGCAAAAACTTGGTGATTTGGATCCGTCATCTTTGGGCTTTCTCCGTGAAGCCCATGTCAACTACATTGCTTGATTAAAACGAAGAAAACCTCAAGTCATGCTCTCTTTAAACAATTTTTTTCCTATGGATCTTGCAAGCATAAGAAATTAAAACCCGATAGAAAAATCTACTAAACTACATAAAAAATTCGATAAGTTATACTAATTCATAGTTCAAAGTATAAAAAAATTTAAGTAAAATGTGGGCAAAGAACCACCTTCCAGACTCCACAAATAGTAAATGTTTCATAAAATGGGACGTAGAGAGTATTTATCTTAATAAATCATTAAGCAACAACAACTTACCCAGTGTTCCTACAAAGTGGGGTCTGGGAGAGTGAGATTTACGCAGCCCTTACCTCCACTAAGGTGGAGAGGTTGTTTTTTATAGACCCTCGGCTAAAGATGAACATTTTTTAAAACATGTTTGCAAAAAGAAAACAAGATGCATAAAATCCACGGAAAAGGCTAAATTTATGTGCAACCCCTTAAACTTGTCCGTATTTTTCATTTTGATACTCAAATTAAGGGTAGTTCCTATCAAATACCTAAAGTGAACGTAATGTGTGTCAACTAGACACATTTTACAACTCAAAATTTTTTTAGGAGCGTGCATATTTTTCGCCACCAACATGGCAAGTAAGACCAATAAGACAAAGACATGTCACCAAATAAGTCAAAATCGGCCAAAATAAAAACATGACTGGAAATTACTAACCATATTTTCTTCTCTTAACCCAATTCTTCCATTTCAAAGTTTGACATTTATGCTTTTCAGTTTTATGTGATCTTCTCTCTTTTGACAACATTGATTAAAAACCCGAAACTAATTCAAATTCTAGCATAAAAAAAGATTTATTTGAAATTGTTCGCCATATGGACCTCGTTGGAACAAAATGCTAAGCTTAGTAGTATGATTTTCTTATTCCAATAAAAGTGAAAATGTAAAAAGACTACAAGAAATCTGACCTATAGTGGAAACTAAAGTCGCTTCTAAAAGCTAAAAAATCGCCACTAAAAACTTTTAGTAGTGACCACAAGGTTGCTACACTACAAGGGTGTCTACCGGTCCGATCCGGCTTTAAAAAAAATTCGAACGCTGGTTACCGGTCCGGCGCCGATCCATTTGGTCCCTGCCGTGTCGGAACCGGAACCGGCAAGGGAGAAACAGTCCGGTACTGGTTTTTTTTTTTTTTTTTTTTTTTTTAATTTGATTTTTTGAAATAGATTAAAAAATTATTGTAGATAAAATAAATAACACAAAAATATTTTATTCAACAATATGAAAATACATTAAGTTGGAAATACATAATTAAAGTGACAAACTAAAAAATAGAAACTAGAAAGTAGAAGAAACTAGAAAAATACATAAATCATAGAAATTTCTTAAGTGCTGCATGCCTTCTTCAACGACTCAATTCAATGCAGATATATTCCCCCAGCCCGAGCAGCCCATTCGCTGCTATGTTGTCTTTCCAAGTGATCCCTAAATTTCATAGTCCCTCCATTATGTACTCTAGTTTGATGATTCCAAACTCTCTGACAAAAATCACACTTAGCAGTGTTAGTATCACGATTTTTCGTGATAAATTTCCAAACTTCGGATACACCTCTTAGTCGGGTAGATGCTTCAACACCTTGAGCTCGAGTAGGTTGATTTCCAGACATTTTGATAGAAAATTTAGAGAATAGCCTTTGATGATATTTTAGAAAGAAATGGATTAAAAATATTGAATTGTGAATAATTTGATGAAATATGGGAATATTTATAGGAAAAAATAGTGTGTGTGTGTGTGGGGGGGGGGGGTGGTTGTTTGGACGACTTTTTTTTTTTTTGTTTGCTTTAAAGTAGTTTTGAAATTTTAAATTAAGTATATAGCTAAAGAAAAAATAATAAATATTTATAAATTAATAGCAAGGCCTATAACTTGTTATATTTTTATATAATTATATATACTATATAGTATATACTATAAGATTTAATATTTGCTATTTAGAGTATTTACTATTTTATTAGCATAGTTAAATAAAATTACAAAACTATTTATTAATAAGAAATTATAACAAACAATTATAACTTAATAGTAAGGCATAACGATTGTTATTTTTTTTAACGTAAAATACTAATAAGTAAGTTAGTATTTAGTATTTTAGTATTTACTACCACAGTTAAATAAAATTGTAAAACTATTTATTAATAAGAAAATGTAACAAACAATTATAACTTAATAGCAAGGCATAACACTTGTTATTTTTTCAAAGTAAATACTAAGTAGTAAGTTAGTATTTAGTATTTAAGTATTAAATTGCAAAAAGATATAACAAAAGATAATTGAACTAAAGGAAAAAAGAAGAGAATATATCAAAGAATGATAACTTAATAGTAAGGCTTAACGCATTTTATTGAATAATTTTTGATTGTTTTGCAAAGTACATAGATATTAAATTGCAAAACAACATATTAATAAAAAAACTTCTCATTTTATGAATAATTTCTTCTGGCACCTCAGGAGGTACTGGTGGCAAAGATTCATCTTCTTCATAATAATTTTCATTTTCCACTCTTCCATCACCTGATAAGATTCGGATGAATATGCTTTATCTGCTTGTTCATTTTCTTCAGAAAATTCAAAATTTCTTCGCACCGATCTAATCTAATCACGGCCGTCTCCATTGCTTTTTGCTTCAATGAATGTCTATGATCTCCAATTTGTAATCTTCCTTGGCTAAACGCGCTTTTTGAAACAACTGATAATGCTTGAATTGTTAGAATATCCCGCTCCATTTTTGATAAAATTGGAAACTGTGCTTGTTGATCCCTCCAAAATTGCAGTAGTTGATCACTTCCAAAATCCTCAATTTCCTTGCAACCATGAAATAAATAAAATCAAGCTCGTTGAACACTCCGCTACTCGATTGCCTGCTAGAAAGCCTTTGATTAAGGCTGGAAAAACTTCCTAATTTGGCTGCAGCTCTTTTACTCGCCTGCGTTGAACTTGAACCAGCTCCACTCGAAACACTTGGAAAAACATTATCAGTTGCACTCCTATATCTTTCATTAATCCATTGACAATCTTGAAATAGCTGTGCACAAGCTTGTTCTACACTTGGTGTTTCATCAGCAGTAATTTCCAAACTCCGATAAATTTCTCTAATAAACATTTCGGTATTAAACCGTTTAAAACAGGGATGTAATACAGAAGCAATGTAATAAAGTGGTGGAATAGGAAAAAAATATTTTTCGAATTTTTCAATCATAGAAGCAACATCTTGTTCATAACCAGGCACTAATTTATATTCGTTAAGTAATTCTGCTATTCCAACTATAAAATACAACATGGTAGTAACTGTAGGATAATATTGACCGGAAAACTCTTTAGTAGCATAAATTTTTTTTCTAAAAATGTAAGAAGATGGAGAACAAGGCTCCAATCAGAATCATCTAGGTGATACTCTACAGCCACTTTACCGTTTAAAGAGCTAGTTATAGCCGTTCGTAAATTGTAAGCAACAGACAAAGGATCATATACAGTATTCCTCCTAGTTGAAACTTCCTTAGGAACTCTTCTAGGTTCCAAACCTTCTTTTATATACTCTGCCTTAAAGTCCCTCCATCTATCCGGCTTTTTAGATTTCAAAATATAACTAATTGCGAGTTTGACCTTCATAATAATAGGATCAAATAACTTAAGGCCATCTTGTATGACTAAATTATATATATGACATACACATCTAACATGAAACAATTCTTCAAGGGGGGGGGGGGGGGGGTTCAATTTTGGTTTTAACTTATCAATAGCATAATTATTGTTTGAAGCATTATCAACAGTTATACTTAAAATTTTGTCATTAATAAAATACGCCTTACAAATATCAGTTATTTCCCTCGTAATAAATGTTCCCGTGTGTGGTTCATCAACAACGCTATATGCTATTTTTTTTTTTTTTGCATTACCCAGTTAGGATCTATTCAATGACAAGTAAATTTAAATAATCATACCCATTAACACCACGACCCATATCAGTCGTAATACAAACTCTACAATCAAAGTGATAAAACATATATCGTAGATATTGTCTATATTCATTTTTAAATTTTATAATATCACTTCTAACCATAGTTTTTGAAAAACCTTGAAAAGATGGATTATATACGGTTTGAATATAACGAACAAACCCAATACAAGAAGCAAATGTAAAAGGTAAACACTATACCGCAATCATATTTGCAAATTGTTCCCTATCTTTCTTCTTATCATAATGCATAAGCCCCCCCGGTCACTGGGTTAATTTCCTGTTGAACTCCACTATCTTGAAATGGAGCCATTCTATTCCCTGTTTGAGTGCCACCCGGCCTCCTTTCTCATTCTTCCTTATGATGGTTTTCTAAGTGTGTTCTCAACTTGCATGTCCCACCATGATGCTTGCCAGTTTTAAAAGCCTAAACTTTTTTTACAAAGATTACATTTAGCGCTCTGAGCTGGAACACTTTTAGTTATAAATTTCCACACATCTGATCTATCCGCTCGTTTGACTGGTTCTCTACAAGGAGGCATATGTGGTAATTTAGATTCAGTTTCTTCAGGTTCACCATGAAATTGACTAGTAGGTGTTTCATCATCTAAATTAACCCCTTCAGATTTTCTTGATATTGTGTCTCTAACATCTCATTATCTAGTGGTTGATCAAAATCTAAATCATGATAAAATTTCGAGTCATCTTCCTGAGTAAAATCATCTAGATGAGCAGGATCACTAGAACTACTAATTGGTCTTTTAACCAGAGCACGACCACATCTATTATCCCTCTCTACCTCGGTTAGCACGTGATCTACGACCGCTACCCGTACGCCCAGTAAGTGCTTTCCACACTCCAGACATTATAAGTAAAGCAAACAAATAAATTACTAAAATATGGCTATATGCTAAAAATAATAATGCAAAAAAATTAAAATAGATAATAAGAAGTAAGAACGAGTTTACTTGATGTCGCGTTAGAACTTAGAAGTGAAAGTTGAAACTTGAACGGAACCGCACCGAACAATGTTTTACTCCATTCCAAATATTTTTTGTAATACAATTTAGAATTTAAACCTTTTTCGCGAGAGAAATTTTGAATTATTTAGCAAATAACCTTTGTAGAAATAACTGAGATTGAGAGAGAATATTAGAGAAATTGTGAATAAATTGGTGAAAAATTGTGGTATTTATAGAAAAAATTGGTTGGAGGGGTATGGGGCGCCTAGGGGGATGGGGGAGCAAAAAATAGCCGTTTCTGGCCGTTGGCCAACGGCTGTTTGGTAAAAATAGCCGTTGCCGATGGCTATATACAAACAGATTTTTTTTAATTTCCAGTCCAGACCGGTTCCGACCTATTTTTTTCCGGTTCGGTCGGTCTATTTGGCTTTTGACGGGTCGTTGGTCGAGCCGTTTGACTTAATGGCGCAGCGGTCCAGTTTACATCGGTCCGGGCCGGTCCGGTCTGGTGCAAACTGGACCGCTGGACACCTTTAACTACAAGCCGACACAGAATATTTATAGCGGAGACTTTTGTTTGCTGCCACTAAAAGTTTGTATTTGCGGCGACTATTCTCGCTACAAAAACTAAACACTGTTGCCAAAAACAATTTCCAACAATTTAAATCGTGGTAAGTCGCCACTAAATATTGGATTAAGTCGCCACTAAAATAAGAACACATTCGCTGAAGTTTATTATTGTGGCAACTAGGGTCGCCACGGATGCCTCTTTCTTTGACAAAAAAAAAAATTAAATTAAATTCATAGGCTGTTTCCAACAATTACTAATTACCAATTAACATCGTCATAAAACTACCATGTATAGGAACTTTTCACTATCAAGTAGTTTATACAGGGGCAGATTCAGGATCTAGAAGTACTGGGTGCCACTTGGGCGCATAGTACACGTGTCAATTTACACTGTAGAGGATCAAAATATTTTCAGTTTGATCAACTTTGGAATTTCTCTATCTTGGTGGAGGTATGTAAGGTCTGCGTACATCTCACCCTCCCTAGAACTCACTTGTAAAATTACACTGGGTATGTTGTTGTTGTTGTCGTCGTCGTCGAACAATATCGAGTTTTCCTTAAGGTCTTCATCTTTTTATTTATATAGTCAAAACAATCCGATAAAAAAAAACCTATGACAACTTAACGCAAATCGTAAAACTTCTAACAATAATATCATAAATATACAAACTTTACGTATGTATTTTATATTTTATTTGCTTCATTTGTTATCTTTTTTTTTTCCTTTTCCTTAATGGTGTTCGATTTTTTCCCTTAAAATTGAAAAGTTTAAATAACTCTTTGGAAGAACCAAAACTATTTTAGTCCTATTTTGGAGGGGAAAAAAGGAGACGAATTAGAAATTGTTGATAAAAAATACAAAATCAAAACACATTTAGTAATTAACAAAGAGAATGAAAACAATGAATCCTAATCACTTTGGGCAATTTATACATCTAAAGTATAAAATCATTAGTACTATTGAGAAAAAAGAAAATATTCTGGTTGCTTTGTTGATTTGGGGATGGGCAGGACAAAAAGAGCAGAATTAGGACGGAATGGGAGAGAAAATAAGCTGCCTGTGGGAATTGAGTATCAAGTAACTTAAAAAGTTAAATATAACTGCATGTGAGAATCGAACACCAGTAACTTGGCTGGAAGTATGACCGCTTGCCACTAGCACCATACCACATATTGTTATTACGGGTGCCAGTAAGCTAATATATACAATTTTCTTATGTATATACATATGTATATGCAGTGTTTCGGCCGAATTTAGCGGGTGTCGCGGCACCCCCTCCTTCCTTACTAAATCCGCCCCTGAGTTTATACAAAAAAGTACACAACACTCCATAAGACATTCTGATTGTGTATAAACTTGAAAAATAAAGATAAACTGTCTTCAGACTTCTCATTGGCCAACATGATTTTCCTTGTTGAAGAACATTGTCCCTGCTATATTAAAAAACAATACAACATCTCATCTTGATAAGCCCCACAACAGAAGACACTTCTTTATTTATAGCACAATGAACAAATCTAGATCAATACATAAAGTTGATTCACAAAATATTTACTTTCATATTCGTATGGTTTTTACATGGTATATATTTTTCTTACTTACAAATAGTCCAAAATCAAAAATAAGGTTACCAAAGAAAGCTACAATATAAGTAAGTGCATATTGAACCACAAGAATTTCACTAAGTTGGATGACCAATCAAAATAAACAATTCTCATAGGAGGAATTAAAAATGTGAAATATATTATATAGGAGGAAACTAATTAAATACTACTTAATTCAATGAAGGAAGTGTATTTAGTCCAAGTATAAAAATTTTAACTACAGAAAATCAAGTAAACAAAGAAAACAACAATAGTAAATTTTAGATTTCAGGAACCGGGGTGGAAGAAAATTAAGGAAGAAACTACAGCAGATTAGAGTTTAGGTAGAATCTCCAATCAAACTAATTGTAGGTATAGTGAATTGACGACTGTCTAGTAAAATCTCCATATAGAAGAAGATCTGACATAAACAAGTAACACCATTCGATCCTAAAAAAAATATGCAAATGTACAGATTACATTGATTTACCTCACAAATACATGCCTCGATAGAGAAAAGGAAGACTAACAAAGATAATTTAGAATATAAATGTCTCAATCAGAACATGAAGTAGACGAGAATTTTCTATATTGTATTAGTAATATTCAGTGATACTTTCTCTCATAAACATATTTTACGAGCAGCCTCTCGATTTTATGCAAGGCATCTATTGGGCTGTATATGAAGCTAGGGAATTAATCACTAAAGATGTGAGGTTTTATTTTCAGTAGAGAATAAATCAAGAGACTGAAGAACGCATCAGAGCAAGAAAGCCGCATTACCTAAGCATTCAAGATTCTCTTCCACATGCAATTGTAAATACGTAATTTGTTACAAATGTTCTTCAAGATACTCTTCCGCATGCTATTATAAATACGTAATTTGTTGCAAAAGCAGTAAATAAGGTCCAAAAATACTATGATATCAAGATATCCAAACTCAGAGCTCAAAATCATAGTTGACGAGACAAAGATCCTTTCGATACATGAATGCAGCAAGACTAAGAATCCAAAGACTCACAATTCTGACAAAGTTTACTTGTCTGTATGTGGCGCCTTAGTTCTGATTTTACTAAAAAAAAAAATAAAGAACTAAGATACTACAACTCTCGACGTGAAATAAAAATATATTGAGCAGAATAACGATTTCCCACAAGAAAAATGACTCCTTGCTTACATGAAATGGAGATTCACAACAGAAAATTATTCTTATTCTTGAGAGTCATCCAACCATCAACTCCTTCATCTAAATCAAAATTTCATAGATATTATAGTAACAAATACCCACTGAGAAATGGGTAAAAAGAAAAGTAGACAAAATATGGAAATATCTTCACCTTCTCAGTAGGTTTACTTGTTTCTGGTTCATATCTGTTAGATGTTCCAACTGTTACATGTAAAGTTCAAAACTAGCCATGATGGTGGCGAGATCGTGGAAAAAATTAGGAAGAAAAACTGCCCCAAACTTTTTGATTTGTAAAGCAAAATGATATTCTTTCATCAATTCTAAGGGATCAAGAACACGATCAAGAACTATTTAAGTCAAAACTCACATAATTAACGATATTTAAAAGAATATTTTGAACAGACATGCCAGAGTTTGGCTTCTACTCCTTCAACTGATGCATTTTTTTTCTTAATCTCTTGTGCTAGCTTTTCGGCATGTCCATACATGTAGTAACTATATATATTTATATCTTTCAACATTAGCTTTACATGTCCGAAAGTGAATCTGAAATGAGTCCACATAAACCATAACAACAAACAAAAATAGTAGTCTTTAGCATTAAACAGACATTGGAGAAAGTAGTGATCAAACAAAATAAGAATCAAGAATCTAATAGCACAAATCACATAAAAAAAAACCATACCCACAATTCATCCCAAAAAGAGAAGTAAATGGTTAAGAAATTAAGAGGATGAAAGATAGCTGAAGAAAAATCATAATACCTAAATGATAGCATGATGCTCCATTCATCAATGATATTCCTAAGCAAAACCTGGACATTTAGTACCAAGTAATCTTCGACTCCACATACTCTTATTATTTGAGGAATGAAATGAAACCCTTAATTCAGGAACGACATTATGTAAATTCACAATGCTGAAGAGATTGACTATTCAAAAATACAAAATTATCATGTACTTGCAGAGACGTTATATAGGCCTCAACACAAATTTCAATATTACTTAGATATTGTCTTCTTTTGCTAGATCTGACAACAGAAAGATAGAAGATGTAGCTCTTGAAAAACATGAAAAATACAAAGGCAGATAATAGGATATATTTAACTACTTCCAAACAGTTGGAACAAGGTGGAGAGTTATATGTAGATGTATGAAAGCTTGTATTACACTAACTAGTAGAGCACAATGATGTTAACTTTGATGATAAATTTTTTATTTAACATCCATCAAAGAATGCAAGAACACTTAAGAGATTATTATTTTCTCAGCTAACCATGGTTCAAGGAGAATTTCAAAAATAAGTGGAAGTTAGAATAATCCTAATACAGTTGATACTTGCGCGAACCTATATAATAGAACCTAACTTAGAATAAAAAGTTAGAATGCCAAAGAATCGACACTTGGACAGACCAAGAAAAATTAAATCTACGTGTTATTTTAGTTCATAATAGTCATCCATAAAGTTAGAACCAGCCTATGACGTAATTGTTAGACCTGAAATTAAAATAAATAAATAAAGATTTCTACTTATTTGTCATAATAAATACAGCACAAAAGCAAATGTGCAAACTTTCTTACACTAGTTAACCTACCAATAAGCTATGCTAGTAAAACTCAACTTGCGCTTGGCTTAATAATAACTTAAGCATTCTATCTTTCTTTCTAAGATACAGAAAATTCATGATTAAATCCAGTAATTGGTTGTATTTGTCTTCAATATGTGCTTAAAACTTTAGACGAAATATACTTAACTAACTTTGCAGGATTCTAAATCTACTTTTTTTTTTTTTTTTTTTTTTTTTTTTTTTTTATGTTTTAGAAAAGAGTTCTAATAAAACTAAAAGGGTTCTTGTTCTTTTCATTTTTTATCTTCTTACACAATATTCACAGTTTCTACAAAAAAAATTATGAGGAAAAGCAAAATAAAAGAAATATTTAGCAAATGGAAAGAAACAAAAAAAGGAAGATCTATGATTAAACTTGAAAACTTATTAAAGCATAAAACATGCAAATCAACAGCACATCACTCCATACAAAATGGACACGTTTCCTCTCAAAATTAAGAAGTTCTTGGTATACTTGAAGATATGCCAAACGTGAAAACTACCATGTAATATTCAGTCCTGCTATTTATCGAGAACGAAATCTGATGAGAAAGACTGTTAGATCTATACTGAGAAAGAGTAGATTGTATATCTATACCGAAAAACCATAGATTTATACCAAGAAAGAGTAGACAGGAACCCGACGAGTTCAAATCGGAACCATAAGAGTGAAAATCAATGTCGTAAAGGTGCATATATGAACTCATGGAGGTTATATCTGTGTGAAGAGGGAGTTGTACAATTTCAAAGTTGGGATTGAGAAGAGAAATAAAAGGTCTCCTCTAAAAATATGAAGGGGATATAGTTGGGGTCCTTGGGGAACTTAGTGGTGATATTGATAAGAACAAAGAAACACAGAATTAGTAAAGGTCTTCTCTTGTCTCACCTAAATAAAAAAGTAATTTTATTTTCTTTTCTTTTAACATAAATAGTGGCGATGCCGTCGCAACAAAAAGAATTCAGTGGCGATTTTTATTGGTCGCTACAATTACATTTTATCTCCAAAACTTGAGAGGTGAAACTTCGTACATTTTGTGGCAACTTGACTATGGTCGCCACTATATCTATACTTTAAGTGGAGTTTGTTTGGATCGCCACAAATAGTATTACTTCGAGTAAAAATCTTAGGGAGACGCCACAAATGCTCTATCTTTTGTGGCGACAAGGAAAGTCGCCACAAAAAATTGCCACTGAAAATCCAATTTCTTGTAATGAAAGATGCTGAATTTGAATTTTAATGCTATTTATGGAGTCTTAGATTTTTACTAATTTCTCCTAATTTATGAATTTCCCCCTAGTTCACTTATTATCACATTTTTCTTTCTCCTTCTCAATCATTTAATTCTTCTTGTGTTTTTTGATAAATCCGAGCTGGGTTATATTTTTTTCCCCTTTTTTATGCTTTTTGTTAATAAATTCAAAGTGGTTTTTTGCTAAAGTGATCGATTTTCCTTAATAATGCTGAAAGATAAGTTGGTGGTGAGGGTGGGGGCAGGCTTTGAGGAAGACAAGAGTTTCATGGTGGTGTCGTTGTAGCAATGCAGCAGTCCGGGGAGGAATTGGGTGGGAGACTAAAAGAGAAAGGAGGAAGTAATTAGGTTTCTTTTTTATTTTGTGAATTGGACAGAGTGGTTTTGTCTGTAGCTTTTTATTAAAAAGGCATAGGTGGTGTTGCACCGGTTGCAGAGGAGACATGGTGGCAATGGAGGTGGTAAAGCAGCGGTTGTGAGGTGGAGATGTGTCAGCTGAAAGGAAGATTCTCTTTCTTGAAGAAGAAGAAGAAAAATATTGAGAAGAAAATTGAAAAAGAAAGAGTAACTCTTCCCATGCGCTATGAAATAGTGTATTACACATGTTATGCCATGTCAGCAATGTGTGTCTAATTGACACAGTTTGTTTTCACTTTAGGTGTTCAATAGGTACAACCCTCAATTTGAGTGTCAAAATGAAAAAGACAGACAAGTTTAAAGGGCTACACATGAATTCAGCCTAAAGAAATAATGATACTTCTTCGGTTCAACAATGGATGACATGTTTCAGATATTGAGAGTCAACGAGTTTATCTTTGACCATAGTCTTTTAAATATTTTGAATTATTAATTATCGTGAGTTATAGTACTTTTTATGTAAATTCAAAATATATAAATACCGTTCGTAAAATCTTAAAAATTATATGTTCAAATTCACGGTCAAAATAAACTCGTTTGACTCTCGAAATCCGAAATATACCATCCTTTTTGGAACAGATGGAGTATATAACTAGAGATAAATAAGGTAAATAAACATACCAAAAATAATAAAATTGAAAAAGAAGATACAAATAGCATATATACGAGTGATGCTAATATGACAGAAAGGGCACAACTACTATCTAACCTCTTACCCTAATCCCCAACCTCTACGCTCTCCTATCAAGGGCGATGGCTTCGGAGATCTGGAGATGAGACATGACTAGTCTAATCATCTCTTCTCAATTCATCTTTGGTCTATCTCTACCCATATGTATACCCACTACTTACAACCTCTAGCACCTCGATCATCACTGGAGCATCTATACTCTTAATCTTCACATGTTCAAACTATCGCAGCTTCGCTTCATGCATCTTGTCCATCACTGAGGCCACTCCTACATTGTCACGAATGACCTCATTCCTAATCTTATCAGTCTCAGTATGGCCACATATCCATTTTTAGTATCCTCATCTCTGCTATGCTTATCTTTTTAATGTGTGTATTTTTTACTGACCAACACTCCGCTTCATACAACATATCTAGTCTAATGATTAGTCAATAGAACTTGCCTTTAAGTCTAGGTGTGACTATCTTATCTCATAGGACACCAGAAGCGAGCCTCCACTTCATCCACCCTACCCCTATACGACGTGTGACATCATCGTTGACTTCACCATTACCTTGGATAATTGAACCAAGATATTTGAGGCTTCCTCCGTTGGGGATGACTTGAGCATCTATCTTCGCTTCCACATCCGACTCAGGAGATGTTTCACTAAAATGCACACCATGTGCTCCGATTTAGTCTTGCTTAGCTTAAAACCTTTAGACTCCAGAGTCTGTCTCCAAACCTCAAGCTTATCATTTACTCCACCACGAGTCTTGTCAACCAACACCATGTTATCAGCAAATAACATGCACCATAGTGCCTCCCCTTGAATGTGCCTTCTCAATTCATCCATCACCAAGGCAAACAATAACGGGTTGAGGGCTGATCCCTGGTGCAATCCCATCTCAATTAAAAAAGTTTCTGAATCTCCACTTACCATTCTCCACCCTTGTCTTGGCCCCCTCATACATGTCCTTAATCGCTCAAATGTATACCACCGAAATACCCTCTATATTATATGTATCTCTACAAAACCTCCATAGAAACTTTATCATATGCCTTTTTCGAGATCAATGAAAACCATATGAAGATTTCTTTTCTTATCCCTATACTGCTCTATCAATCTCCTTACCAGATGAATGGCTTCCGGGGTCGATCGCTCAGGCATGAATTCAAATCGGTTCTGAATTGATCACATGATACTTGTTCTTATGTACTAGATTTATTCTAACATTAATCGAAAGTAGATATTGTACCGATTATGATTAGTTAGAGCTCGTTTGGAATAATTGATTAAACGTAGCTTATAAGCATCAAGTGGTGAAAATACTTTAGATGGTAACAAATTACATGTTTGATATAAGTACTGAAGTTGATAATAACTAATTGGTATGTTTGATGAAATTATGCTGATAATCACTTTTCACGTCAAAATAACTAAAATGTCTTTAAAACAATTTACAATAAAGTATAAGTTTAGAATTATTTAACATGAAAAATGATAAATGACGAAGGAAGATGAAGTGTAGAAATCTTATTTTGAGAATGATAATTAATGGACAACAAAATATTATAGGCTTAAAATAGTAAAATACTTGGTCTTGCTAAAAGTGTTTATAAGCTGAAAAACTATTAGTCATGTGTGACCAACTTATCACTAATGATTGATTTTAACTTATAAGCACCTTGATGTACCAAATACGTCAAAATATGCTTATAAACTAGTTTGATCAGCTCATATGCTTAGCCAAATATCCTCTTAGTTAAGATAATACATCTATGTTCTGTGCCGGCTAGATAATCAAGTAGTATGTGTTAGATATATCGAATTCAAGTATGTCCACTTAAAAAATGAATTGGACTACTCAAAAATATAAAGAAAAAGAGAGAAGAACTGAAATACCATATGAAAGTTTGTTTGTTCTTCTCAATAAAAAAAGATATTTAAGAGATTTTATTAACATTTGGATTTAGGGTACAAATATTGATATCTTAAAGAGTATTAACAATAAGACATTATTTGATTGTATTTAATAGAGGTCTTAATATAAATGGTTCGGATATCATATATATATATATATATATATATATGAGTTTTAACTAACCTACTACATAGTTATAGTAGGTTAGTATTGTATGCACTTTTGATTTCTCCTAAATACCCTTATTATTTATTCACAACACATTAAAAGTAAGGACTATTTGTCTTTGCGCAGTTACTCTAATTTCTTCTATTTCACTCCCAGATGCCTCAAGTTCTCTGAACTCTCTCTCAACTCAATTCCTTCTAATTGTGCTATTCCACTCTAATCTTATGTATTGTGTTGAGCTCAAAATATGAAATACAAAAATGAAGATATGGTGAAAAATGAAAAGGGGAATGGTGCAGAGAAGTTATTGAGCACTTATTCTGCAACCACAAGGTGACCAAATAAATTCTTGACCCTTATTGTTTGGGAGATGATGCAATTGTTAAATCAAATCTTTAATATATTAAGGTGTCCCTTTGCTTTTTAATGTATCAAGGAAATAGTTTATTTTCCATCTGAATCCAAATGTTAATAAGGAAAAAATAATGCGCATATATGTGATAAAATGGTTGAACCTTTTACTAGCAATTAGCTGGGAAATATGGACGATTTGTTGTATTTCACTAATGTGCTTTTTAGATTTATGGGTCTATGTAAGTAATTAAGTATTGTTGAAGAGGGAGAAATTGAGGGAATTGAAATTCCTAATCTTTACAGCTTGTGGTGGTCCGAAACTTTCTGTATGTGTATAGAATGTAAAGCAAGGGTGCTTTCAGGTTGTGTGGTTGTAGAATTTATGTTTATTTTGTTAGTCTTAAATTGAAATGATTTGAGACTATGTCCATTAGATAATTGAGTATATTACATTTATCAAATATTAGAATTTGGATGATGATTGAGAACATAGTAAACTTTCAATTCCGGTTCTAATGTGAAATAAATATTAACATAGTTAAATTATTTTAAGGGAATAATATGTATATAAATTTTAGGTTCTAAGAAAGTACACATTTTTCTCAATAATTTTATACTAGTTTATATCAATATATTAACTACTACTCGATTATTGTCCTGAGCTTAATAAAAGTGTTAACAATGACAATAAAATTCAGTATATCCTAAAAGAGCAAGAGGCTCTTGAGACTCTAGAAATTTCTATGATGTCTCTTGAAAGTGACATTACATTCCATTGTAGCTGGTACATTATAACATCTGTGATTCAAATTATGAAAATTTTCAAGTAAGTTACTTATATTCAGTATAAGTTATGGATAGGATAAAACCTGATTCTATCCGATTCTTTGGTTTGTGCTACTATTGTACATGAACTTTATTCTCATATGGAAAACTAGTTCCAAGGGGAAGGACATGTATCTTTCTGTGATATTATTTTAGTCCAAGGTATATGTGTTCATATGTGAACAAGATAGTGCCACTGTAACTGAATTTGGATTACATGATATTACATGTTATTTGCTAATATTTTCCCAAGTAGGGTGAGATAGGCCAAGACTTGTCTCTTCATAAAATTGTGGACCAAATTGCTTGCGCTATTGTCAGTCAAATGGATTCAATTAAAAGTCACTATGGTGATAATGGATCTGTTCCGTGTAGCACCAAGATGACTAAAAGAATTCATTTAACATTGTTGGTCCCAGTGGGGGTAACTATAAATTGATAAATCAATTTTGTCAATCTCAACCTCGACGAATGAGTCATCTATAAATTCCCTACCGTCGATTTGAGATCGGAGGGGAAGCATATATAGTTACTCCACAAGATGTATAAGAGCTTCTTAACATAGTTTAGGCTCTTAAATACTCTGCTAAGGATAAGTGCTTAGAACAATAGAGCACGAAATGGAGTTAGTGAAACCAAACCAAGAGTTGGAATTGGTTGATCTACTTATGGGTCATAGAACAATTGGGAACAAATGGATTCTCAAAATACGCGAAAGACGTAATGTAGTCTTGAAAAATATGAGTGAATTCTTGAAGTTCGGATTTCAAGAGATCTTTCGAATGGATCATTATCTCTTTCAGAAAAGTCTTATACTAGGATATTTTCTTGAACGGTTTAATATGCAATATTGTAAACCCATATATACTCCTATTTCTAGAGGTGAAGTGTCAAATGGGAGGATGTGTCCTCGTGAACCCATCGAAATATGATTTGCCTCGTGATGCCTGAATATGTTTAATTAGAAGATATCAATTTGACTTAGAAAATGAATACTGGAAAGCAGTTAAAGAATACTGAAATATCTCAAAGGCACAGTCAATTATCCTTAATTGTATTGTTAAGGTAAGGATATGAAATTCAAAGGATACACGTGTGATGATTGAAAAGAATATTTAGATGAGATGAAATATAAATATGAGTGTGTCTTCTTTGCTAAACAATAGCGATGTGTATATTGTTTGTATAGCAAGAACAATCATCAGCTTTATTTATAAAGAAAGCTGAATTTGTAGCATTTTCAGCAACTGTGCAAAAAGCTATTTGGCTTGAACGTCTTTATGATAAATTTGAGTGTGTTTGATAGTGCTATTGAATTAGTGACAATCAAGTGTGATAATCAAGTCTCAATAGCTTACATAAAAAAGTCCCAAATATCATTTAAAGACAACATATTGATATAAAACATAATTTCGTTAGAGACATAGTTGTACGTAGAAAAGTGAACATGAAATACATCTCTACGCATAATATGATAGTAGATATGATAATGAAACTCATAGAAGTTGGTGCTTGTGAATGATATATGAAGATATTGAGTTTGTGTAGACGTAGATGTATTTATACTTTAATATTTCCCAAGCATGTTCATATAAAACTGCATCATTTGAAGTTAATGTGGTTGAAGACTAAATTACTTGTTGTTGGTTCGTATACATAGAATGATTTTATGTTTAGTGCATAAATTAGAAGTATGTTAGACAAACATAAAGTTTGGCCTATTCATACAAGCAATCGCCTCTGTTGTCTAGGTGACTAATAAGGATTAGACAGTTATAAACTTATTATTATCAGAAGTGATAGTAATAGAGAGCTAGCTAGAAGTTTATAATATGAATGTCGTTTGGATAATGATTAATCTTTTATGATTAAATGTGAGTCTGTCTTAATGTCAGATGTGAGTTCTAATGGATAAATGTATGAGTAGATGGTGAACTCAAAGTTAGACATAAGTTGTTTGAACTATCATCTGCACAATATTTTTATTTGTGAAAAACATACTCTCCATGGGAAAGGAGTCAATACAGTGATACGTGATTCATACCACTTATGCTTAAAGTGGCCTATGAGCGATACAAGTTTAATCTTTAATTGCTCATCGTGTGAAGCCCTGAAAATTATAAGTAATTTTCTTTCTTCGTACCCTCATGACTTTGACTAGTTTCTCGAGATTCAATTTGGTGTTTGCTATCTTAGGGTGTTGCCAAAAGATCATGGATGATTCGGTCGGGCAGGACATTTCTAGAAAAGCAACTCAGTTTGAGATTAAGAGATTCTTGAGATGAGGAAGATCATTGAGTATTATCACATTAATTGTGTTCATTGGTGCACCCATTATGTTTGTCTTTGGGATGAGAATATAATAACATAATGATGAACTCAAATTAATATAAAGAGATTATGAGAGATGTGAATGTGATAAATGATCTAGGGTACTGCATACTGCAATCTACTCCAAGGTTCTGTAATCGAGATTCTATATATTCCTAACAGATGTATAGCAACTGAGCTCTCGAAGTATGCACTGGTCACACGGTCTAGTCGTTATGTATGGATGTTATAGATTAGGAATGAGAGTTGACCTATTATGTGTGAGTGGAAGATGTTGGAAATTGGACTTGGGGCACCCATGTGGGTTATGTCGTATCCATGTCCATATATATATATATATATATATATATATATATATATATATATATATATATATATATATATATATATATATATATATATATATATGATACAAAAGAAAAAGAAGAGAAAGACACAACCATTAGGAAACTCTTTTAAAGAGTTGTGTCTCTTGGTAATAATAAATGAAGTCCTAATCAGTTAGGAACTCCCAAGTAATCTATGTATTATTCCCGACAAAAGAAAAGCAGAAGGCTTTTTCCTTCTTCTTCCTTATGACTCAAAAAACTCACTCTCTTCTTCTATGCAAGAACTAAAATGGTAGATTCCTAAGAAGACAATGTTGATCTTCTATACGAATTGGAACATCTTCTGTAACCAGGTACGACTTAGACTGTGGCCTAATCTTTACAGTCCGTGTTCTATACATGTGATTGTATTGTTGACTAGTGAAACAAATACAGATTGATTTTGGGACGAACTGTGTATTCATGGATTGTGTGTGATACTTCAGTTGACGATTAAAATTGAACTCACAAAAATGATTATGGAGATTGAAGGCAGATGAGTTAGGATTCTTACCAGACCAGATTTGTTCATAGAACGAAGAAGAAAATGGTAGACGGTAATGCGTGAGGTAAGAGTTCCAGAAAGGGAAAAGTTTTGGTTTACTTTTAAGAAGAATTGTATGAAAAGACAAAATAATCCCTACATTTAATATGTTTTCAAGAATTAGTAAGGACTTTTTAGGAAAATTAAAAGTGGATACAATGCTAACCTACTACAACCATGTAGTAGGTTAGCAAATATATATATATATATATATATGAGTGTAGTAGGTTAGCAATCCTACTCATTTTTTATTGGGACAATTACATTGAGAGACACCCCACACATGAAAATTACCAAAAAAGACCCCTATTTTGCTACCTTACATGACATAGCACCCCCTCCATTTTTTTTATTTTTTTGTTTCACTCCATAGCACCCCTTTATAAAGAAAAAAAACCCTAGCCCCCATTTTTTCCCCTCTTCTCTTACTCTCTTTTCCATTTTTCCTCTCTTCTCTCCACCCTAACAAGTCCATCACCGCCCCCACCACCGCCCCCCACCCACCACTGTCTCAGCTTCACTCCCCCTTCTCCAAGCTGCCGTCGCCGCCGCTGCCACCGTGAACGTCGCCGTCGCTACCTCTTCTTCTTCTTCTTTTTTTTTTTTTTTTTTTTTTTTTTTTTTTTTTTTTTTTTTTTTTGCTTTTTAAATAACAACATTGATTTTCGTTGTATATTCCGATCAAAACTCCGGTGAGGAGTTTATTTATCAAGTTTCTTCTTTTTCTTCACTCTTTTCATAAAAATTTGTTGAGATCTACTAGTTTTTTGTTGCAACTTTTGTGTAATGTTTAGATCTAGTAATTTTCTTGGATAAAACTGTATAGATCTTGGATTTTTGTTAAGCTTTTGTGTAAAATCTGCTTAGGGCACTGTTTAACATTATTTTTGTGAGTTTATACACTTTTATACATTTTTATACAAGTTTATACAATTCTTTAAACGTGTATAAAAATGTATAAATCTGTATATATACGCATTAACAGTGTATAAACACACATTCTATGCATTGTAAATTTTGTATAAAGCTGTATATGCGTGTGAACAATGAATAAAATAGTATAAATTTCAGATTTGTGCACTTTTTATGGATGTTTTGTATAAACTTATATTTTTTTTGTATATTTTTGTATTTCTCTTCTTCCATACACATTTTTCTATGTATTTACATGTATAATTTATTATTTTGCTAGATTTAGGTGTATAAAATTATCAAAAAATAATTATTTAAATAAATCCACAAATAAAATAAACAAATCCGGTGAATTTTTGATTTTCTGGCCACCGGCCACCGCCGGCCGGCGGCGGCAGCGGTGGCAGGTCGGTTCCTGGTGGTGGGGGCAGTGGTGGGGGAGGGTGAGGGAGTGGTTCCTAGGGTTTTAGTTTAAATGGGTGCTATGTTGTGTAATTTTGAAAATAAGGGGGTGATATGTTGTGTAATGTAAAAATAAAGGGGTGCTATGGATAAAATGTGGCCTCTCATTTGTAATTTTGTGTTGAGAGGTGCCTAGTTTTGAAAATTCCCCTTTTTTATTTGTCTAAACTGTCCTTATAATCTCACTAATAATGGGGACTTTTCTGTCATATCAGCCAAAAATAAAAAAACTAACTATTCTGAACTCTCTCTTTTCCTGACACGGCCCTTTCCGCTGCTCTATGAAGCTCCAGTCAAGCTTGAAGAAACTTTTTTGTCTCACGAAATGCAGAGGACAGTCGAGGCCTTATCATTGAAAGGAGAATAAAACTG
This sequence comes from Petunia axillaris subsp. axillaris, assembly GCA_029990575.1. Classification (NCBI taxonomy): domain Eukaryota; kingdom Viridiplantae; phylum Streptophyta; class Magnoliopsida; order Solanales; family Solanaceae; genus Petunia; species Petunia axillaris. The sequence continues at coordinate 21,876,089 of JARKNS010000009.1, forward strand.
TAGTCATGTACTAAATTGGTCTTTGTGGATAAAGAATCGGGCAAAATGAAAGAATGTGGGGCGAGAAATTAGGGTGGTTTTCAACTGGAAAAGATCATCTTTTGGTTAAAGAGTAGCTCAATTTTAAAATTTTATGTCTTCCATAGTCATTTCTCACTTCCTCTTTTTCAACAATGAACAAAAAAAAAAAAAAAAGAATTGCCCAAATCATGATAGGTCTGATATATAACTCAAATTCACAATTATTGACGCAACTTAACATTTTTTTTTTTTTTTTACATTCTTAATGTCTAAAATGATAAACGGTTGGAGCTTTAGCTATTTGAGAACCTATCTTTATCAATTTCAAAACACGTACCACAAGTATTTTCTTGTACCATCATCAACACAAATGACGTGTTTTCCATTATTTCAAGTTGTATAGCATATAAATCTAGAAACAGGATGAACATGTAGGGAGATTTTAATTAAATTTTAAACTTTTAAAGGAAAAGAACATGTAGAAACTGGGGGAGTTTGGTGATGAGAGGAGTGACACACAGGCAGGGAGCGAGCAAGTGTTCTGAAGTTTCACTTTGTGAGAAAGATGAAAGAATGTCAGTGAAATGACAAAATGGCCCCTAAAATTAATGTGGTGGCAATGAATAGTAAGGATATTTTGTTGAACTCAAAAGTGGGTACAATGCTAACCTATTACACTCATGTAGTGGGTTAGCAAAATCATATACGAGTATGTATATATATATATATATCAGATCATAAAAATTTATGATTAAAAATACACTCAGTTAAAGACTTTTGGTAAAATGTCATTTGATCGACGATCACTATCGCCGCCTACTATCACATTAGCCAATTACCCCCACCCCAACCACCTCTAACATCACAACCATCACGTTGTTGCCCCTACGCACCACCGATGTCAATCGTTGCCTCATTAATCACCTTCAACATCATAACTATTACGGATGGAAACTACCATCACTACTATCAATATTTTCAACCACTACCACAACTACTAGCCACTATCATCAAACACCCTCGACATCGTCGCCAAGCACTAACACCAACCATCTCCATTATCATTAAATAACTATTATCGGCATTACCCACTTTGTGAACCATCATACTAGCCGCCGCCGCCGCCACCACCACCATCACCACCACCATCACCATCAACCAAAGTACAAACAACTTCCATCATCACTAACAACCAACACCACTATTATACACCATTAATCATATCTACTATCACAATCACCATAATAACACAACAACCACGAACTACTCCAAATACCACCACCAACCACCGCCAAGTACCACCACCTAACTAGCTAATAATTTGTGGATATAGTATTAAACTTATTATATTCGGGTTTTATATTTGTTGATTTAATTGAAAAAGATAATTATAAATATTTATATATTGAGAAAGCAAACAATTTAAATTATTCAATATTCAGATCTTAATGCAACATCTTAATATTAATAAAACTTTTTAATCTCAATAAAAACAAATGAAACCTAAATTTTTTTGTCATGATATAGCATCTGAACGGTTAAGTATCATTTTCACTTGCTTGTGGCAAATTCTATCATATCATTCCTCGAAAAGTTACACATTTGGAGTAATATCACTAAATGTTTATTTTTAGTTTATGGTTGTATGTTTTCCGTAAATGCTATAATTTGAATTCATAAACCAAAATATTCTTTTCAAATTGGAAGCACTACTGGTTTTGGTTTTTGAAAACAATATTTTTTCTACACCAGAGAGCTAAAAACTACATTATTACAATATAAAAGAGTGAAAAGTTTCAACCATGAACATATTGCTAGTTTTAACATCTTCAAGGATAAATAGGTAATTCTGATGGGCGTTGATTTATGTGTTATGGTGTAAGAATGATCCCTAAAATCATCTACTCTTTCACATTTTAAACAAGATACAACTTTAGTTTATGTGTGGATGTAAGAATCTCTCTCATGTTTACAAATTTACATTTTCTCTATGTTCTTTGTTGAAAAATACACAAAATGGCTCTTTCGAAAAAAAAAAAAAAACGTTTTTTAGTTTTCTAAAAGTTTGACATCCAAGATTTCTATCAATAGAGAATATTTTAGTCAACAGATGATTATTTAATAATCAAGAGAATTTTAAAGTCCACGTCGAGTTTAATGATATGACATAAGTGTTATGTTTCCAGTTATGGTGATGAACTCAGAGAGAGAAATCAGATTGCTCTGGGAGCTTTCAACTTCATTGAAATGAAAAGAAAAACTCAATTACAAAGCTAAGCTAAGACTTCTATTTATAGACAAAATAACTAACCAACTAACTAACTAAAATATCTTCTAACTAACCTATAACTAACTTAACTTACTCAGCTTCTAGAAGTGTCTAGAAGCTTCTGGTAAGTTCTTTTCCAGCTGTCTTCTCTTCCAGCTCCCAGCTCCTCCACCTGATCCAGCTAAGACTTAGCTGAGCTAAGACTCAACTAAGATCCAGTGTAGTATCCAGTGTTAGCTAAGCAGTGTGTTTAATACTCCCCCTCAAGCTAGAGGGAAGAAAGAGGTTCTTCACTCTTAGCTTGCAGAGTAAATGATCATGCTGAGCCTTCCCTAGTCCCTTGGTCAAGATATCTGCAGTTTGCTCTAGGGTAGGCACATGTGTAGTTCTGAGTAAGCCCCTTCATATCCAATCTCTGATAAAATGACAATCAATGTCAATATGCTTTGTGCGCTCATGGAAGATGGGATTAGCTGCTATCTGCAGGGCAGCTTTACTGTCACACACCATCTCAATAGGCTTCAAGATATCAATTCCTAATTCCTTGAACACACCAGTGAGCCAGATAACCTCAGCAGCAGTGTTGGCCATGCTTCTAAATTCAGCCTCAGCAGAACTCCTTGCCACTGTGTCTTGTTTCTTGGACTTCTAGGAGATCAGTGCTCCACCATAGAATACCAAATAGCCTGTGACAGACCTCCTGGTTTGAAGACAAGCACCCCAATCTACATCACAATAGGCCTTGAGCCGGCCTGAGCCTGAGGAAGGCATTAATAATCCCTGTCCAGGAGTCCCTTTAATGTATCTGATCACCCTTAGTGCAGCCTCCATATGAGACTTCTTTGGACTGTGCATGGCACTGAACAGAAAAGGCTATGTCAGGCCTAGTCATGGTGAGATAAAGCAGTCTACCAACTAGCCTTTGATATATACTAACATCAGTCAGTAGTGGATCATCAGAAGTGTTCTGATCACCCTATCAAATTCTAATGATGTGAGCTTCTGGTTGACCTCCAAGGGTGTACTAGCAGGCTTAGCACCAGCCAGTCCATTTCTGACACCAATTCTAGTGCATACTTCCTTTGACACATGTATATCCCTTTGTTGGACCTGACAAACTCTATCCTAAGGAAAAATTTCAATTCTCCTAAGTCCTTCATCTTAAAATGCTTCTGCAGATCTGTTCTGGTGTGCTGAATGAGTTGAAGATTATTTCCTGTGGTAATGAGATCATCAACATAAATCAGGACTATGACCATCTCTGCACCCTTTTTCTTGATGAAGAGAGAATAATCAAAAGGACTCTGGCTAAAATGTATCTGGTGCAAAGCCTCAGTCAGTTTGAGGTTCCACTGCCTTGAAGCTTACTTCAGGCCATAAAGAGACTTGTGCAACCTACATACCAAATACTCCCCCTGCTTTGCAGCCTGTTTGGAGAAGCCTGGAGACACAGTCATATAGACCTCCTCAAACAAATCACCCTGAAGGAAGGCATTGTGCACATCCATCTGAAATAAAGGCCAACCAAGCTGAGCTGCAATAGCCACAACTGTTCTAACAGTGACCATCTTGGCCACAGGAGAAAAAGTATCTTTGTAGTCAATGCCTTCCTGTTGGGTGTACCCTTTGGCAACTAGTCTGGCCTTGTACCTTTCTACCTCACCATTGGCTTTGTACTTGATTTTGTAGACCCATCTGCAGCCAATTGGAGCTTTACCATAAGGCAAGGGGACTAAGCTCCAGGTTTTGTTGTCCTCTAGAGCCTGAATCTCCAGTTTCATTGCCTCAATCCATTTGGGATGTTTGGAGTCCTTTGTATAACTCCTAGGTTCCACTTCAGCATTATAGGCTGTCAGACACTGCTGAAATCCCTCTTTGAAATTAGTATATGTCAGGTATGCTGAAATAGGATAGGCACAATTGCTGTGAGGCTTCTGTGGGACTACATAATCATTCATCCAGATAGGTGGTTTAGGTTGTCTGTGAGGCCTGGGTGGTGGTAATGGGGCAGAGTCTGGTACACCAGGTATAGGTTGAGGTGGTGGATGCTCAGGTGCAGGTGTAATGTCACCTGAAGCATCAGCTGAAGGAGAAGGCATAGGAGGTGAGAGGGGTAGCTCAACCTCAGCATCTAGAAACTGTGGTATGTCAAGGGGAACAGTAGGACTAGGCTGTTGTGTTTGTTTGAAAGGGAACGCATCTTCCTTGAAGGTGACATCCCTGCTGATATAAAAACATTTGTTCTGAAGATCATACATCCTATAACCCTTTTGGAGCATAGAATAGCCCATGAATACTGAAGGAGTTGCTCTAGGAGAGAACTTGCCAGTTCTTTTCAGATTGGTACCATAACCCAAGCACCCAAAGACTCTCATGTGATCAATATTAGGAGCCCTCCCAAAGAGCAATTCAAAGGGAGACATCCCTTGCAAGTTTTTTGAAGGGATTCTATTGATGATATACACTGCTGTAGTCACACAGTCACCCCAAAACTTGATAGGAACATCTGCCTGAAATTTCAGGCTTCTAGCAGTGTCCAAAATGTATCTGTGTCTCCTTTCTACTACTCCATTTTGTTGTGGAGTGTAGGGATAAGAGCTTTGATGAGTGATGCCTTCCAAGGCCAACAGTTCTCTAACTTGAGCAATAAAGAACTCTCCACCATTATCTGTTCTCAATGTCTTCACAGTAGTGGAAAACTTGTTCTTGATCAGCTTAAGAAAATTTCTCAATACCACTACTGATTCATCCTTAGTATTCATCAGACAAACCCAAGTATACCTACTGTAATCATCCACTAGTGTGAGGAAATAACGTTTATGATCATAAGTGGGGACTTTAAAAGGTCCCCATACATCTGCATGAATCAAGTCACAAATTGCTGCACTTTTATTGATACTCAGCTGAAAATGCAATCTTGCCTGCTTGGCTACAGGGCATATATCACAGTACTCAGTACAATCATCAACTCTAGTGTTCTTGAAGGCAGGAAAATGTCTAAGAACATCAAATGACACATTCCCTAACCTTCTATGCCATAGTTGGCCATTTATTCTATTTACAACTAGAGATGAGTTTACACTTGACTTGGCAGGCTCCTTCTGCAGAGTAACTTGAGTGTCCAGTATGTACAGTCCATGCTCCACTCTACCAATCCCCTTCACCATCCCATTCCAAGTGTCCTGAAACACACAGTGATCAAGAAAGAAGGTGATGGTATAACCTGTGTCCTTGGTGAGTCTAGACACTGACAATAGGTTGTATTTGAAGTCAGGAGCATACAACACATCATGAATCATTTTATCCTCAAATAAACAGCATGAACCAGTGTGTGTGATTGTACTCAGTGCACCATTGGGCAAGTGTACTTGTTTCATTGTATGCAACCTTTTAGGGGTATGAAACATATCAAGACATGAGACCATGTGATTAGAGGCACCAGTGTCTACAATCCACCTATTTCCTGTGACAGTACTCATGAGTGACAAAACTGTACATGTCACATTTGTTGCTGCTGTATTCTCATTTTGGGAATTCATCCCACCATTCAGGATTTGCAAAATTTGTTGCACATGTTCCTGAGTAAAGAAAGGCACTGCAGCATTTGGATTTGTGTTCTCCTTGTGTTCTGCATTATTGTCAAAATCACCAGCCTGAGAATTGTTTGCTGTCATGCTGTTGGATCCCATCATTCTCTTTCTCTTGTAGCATTCTTCCCTAGTGTGCCCCTTAATTCTGCAGAAGTCACACCATTTGCCCATCTTGTTCTGCTTATAATTGTTGTTTGAATTTCTATTGCCATTGTTGTATCCATTTTTGTTCCTGTAACCTGTTGCATTGTTCCCAGCCTCCTGATATCCTGAATTCTTTGCATTATACCCTGAATCATTCCTGTTCTTATACATTATTGCATTTCCCCCTAGTTCTATTGTACTAGGTTCACTTGGTTTAGCTCTTTGACTCTCATCCTGAATTATCATCCCATAAGCTTGATCAACTGATGGAACTGCAGTCATCATAAGAATCTGGCCTCTTGCTTGTGCAAATGAGTCATTCAGACCCATCAAAAATTGATACAACCTCCGCTGCTCCATGTGAGTGAAGTACACCTTTGATTCATTACAACCACAGGATGGAAATGTCACCATGGCATCATACTCATCCCATAGGTCTCTAAGTTTAGAGTAGTAGCTAGTAACTGAAGTTAGCCCATGTCTCAGAGTCACAATCTCCTGATGCAAGTTTTAAATCCTTGAACCATTGATCTTATCAAATCTTTCCTTCAGATTCATCCAGACACGATAAGCATCTTATGCATACACTACTATACTATACAGATCCTTAGTAACTGTATTCATGATCCAGCTTAGGACAAAGGCATTGCACCTCTCCCACTGTTCATGTAAGGTCTCATCATAACTGTCCTTCTTACAATTTCCATCAATAAATCCTAGTTTACTCTTAGTACGCAGAGCTATGCACATTGCACGACTGCACAGTGTGTAATTCTCAGTACCTCGCAACTGAATTGAGGTCAAATGTGCACCTGGGGTATCGGATGGATATAAAAAGAGTGGGTGATTGTGATCAATCACACTGTCACTCGATGAACCAAAAACATTTGGATTTGCCATTTCAACTAGGTTTTGAGATCTTAATCGAAGGTTTTACAGCAAATAGGGGAAGAACAAAACCTAAAATTGATTTGCACAGAAGAATTAACAATCAAGCAGAAGTAAAGAACTCACAAATCAGCCTCGTATAGGTTCCGATCGTGGGCTCTGATACCGTATTAAGTTTCTAGTTACGGTGAAGAACTCTGAGAGAGAAATCAGATTGCTCTAGGAGCTTTCAACTTCATTGAAATGAAAAGGGAAACTCAATTACAAAGCTAAGTGTTGCTCCCAACGCACACGCAAGTATACGTGGTCGACAAGTAATAAAGTGATAAGATGAGTATCGTTCCCACGAGGACTATGCAGACTACTCCAATCCCTATATGTCTATGGGTTGAATCACGTGCACGCATTAACGAATTCTGTAATGAGTTAAACTAGGCGAGCAAGTATATGTCTATCCTATTCACAAATTGGTTCCCCGATGCCCGGGTTCACAAACTAGTTCTATTCTTTCTTATTGCGTAATTAAATTCCCTCTTTCGAGTTCAATCTAAAAACCATAGATAGTGTTCAATTATCAGGCCTCAATAATCAAACAATTATAATCAAGAAAGAATAAACAATCCATAATGGTAAATCAATATATAGAAATCAGCTTTCAAACATCAACCTTCATGTATTTACTCTAACCCGAGAACAAACAAACTATAGAATTAAAGAGAAGAATAAGAGAAAGAGAGAAAGAACTTGTGTAGAAGACATCTAGGGCTCCTCCCCTCTCCTCCAAAACTTGCTCCAAAGTCTCAACTGCCTTCAAAAACTAAGTAAAAGAGTATTTATAGGGTTTACAAACACCTAGTAATAAGTTAGACCCAATCCTAGACGAAATAGGAAGTCAAAATTCGCTCCAGGGGCGCCATAACGGGCGCCCCGCGCCCCCGAACGCGCAACCCAAGGCAGACCCCATCAAACTTTGCACGCTATGGCTCCGCGCCGCGCAGCCAAACGCGCCAGAAGCTGGGCGCGGTGGCTGGCGCGGCGCGCCCCCTGTGGCGCCCAGCCAATCTGCTTCGTTCCTTGCTCTTTTGCTTGCTCGTGTCGTACCTTCGTGTGCTCGATCCAATCCTCAATCAAAATCCAATCTTTTCTTGCTCAATCATGCTCTTAAAAGCTCCAATTGCACTGCATAACAACCTACATACACACGACATAAAATTAGTGTAAAACCACATTCATAAACCATAAAACGAGCGAATAAGGTACTAAAATGTGAGGAAATATTAAGGAAATATAGGCATAAAATGCCAAACATCACCACCCCACACTTGAACCCTTGCTCGTCCTCGAGCAATCACAAATAACTTCCAACCTAGGTAAAACAGGTCTGCCCATGACTGTGGTTGATACCGATCATTGAACAAATGCACACATGACTACTATGGATCCACAACATGCCAACAATTTACCAAAATCAAAAATATAGAAACAACCACCCCAAAATAGCTCAAATGCACAAACTCAACTTAATGCAACCATGCTCCCACAAAATCACATCTATCTACTCAACCAAGAACCATCAACTTCACCTATTTCATGCAAACCACGTGCCCTCACCAATATGAAGCAAAAGAGTGCCCCCCAAAGATCACACATAACAATCAATATAATGAATAGAACGGGGGCAATAACAAATGAATTCACTCACTCTCATGAAAATCTCACACGTCACACACAATGTACCATAGGCTTGCCCGTAGTGTAGGACTCCACTAATGTAAGCTCACTCCAATCGGGATTAACTAGGACTTTAGAAAGGTCGTAATGTAGGCTAAGAGGCGGGTAGGATACATATGGTAATAGTGACTACCTCCCTAAGCACTTTAATACATCACAATTAATTAAGCACAAATCTCATCAAGCCACCCAATCAACTCTTCTACACATACACATTCTCAACAAGTAGCATTTTTTCTTTTAAGCACACACTAGCAAGGAATGGATATTCTTTTCTCTTTTTATTTCTTTTTCCACAATTTTTTTTTTCAACTTTGCTCTTTTTTTTTTTCTTTTCTTATTTCAATTTCATCCAACCTTGCCAATGCCTTTCACTACTTCACAAATTTTTTCAATTATTCTTCTTCATTAGCTCCACTCAAAAACCTCCCAAAATCTAACCACAACTCCAAAATATCAACACAATATTAATTAAAGCGCTTAAGGAGTAAAGGATCAATTCAAGTCAATTTAGAACAAATGGGTAGGCTCGGGGTGTGGGTGCCAACAAAAAGGGTCAAAGAAATCACAACAACAACTTTTTTTCAAGGTATATATGTAAGCGTAGGCAAATCAAAAGAAGGCCTTGTATCATTTCCCAACTAGAGCAAACCTAGGATTTCGCTTTGCGCACACACGGGGCAAGTTCTAGACATTAATATGCAACATGGAGTAAATAAGAACATGCCTCACAACACACATTGCACATGATCCACACAAAAAGATTCCATTAACAACTCTCAATCAAGCATCTAGAATGCAACTTTGTGGAAAATTAAGCACTCATGCACAAAGGATAGCAATCAAGTCAAGCAAGTGGACTCAAGCATCTCAAGGGGGTCGTTCCATGTTTTCTAGGCTTGCATCTCAATTTAAAACCCAAGGACACCACAAATAGCACATGCAATCAATTCAAGTCCACCGGTATCAAACACATCAAAGGCACCTAGCATTCTACCTTTTCCTTTCGTCTAGGGTCATCTACAACTAACTATCCTAATCCTAAAAAATAAAAAACTACCCGGTTCAAAGGCCTCCCCGTGGAAAAGAACCGCGGCCATAAGAAAAACCACGGGGTGGATGACATGTACCACTAATAAAATTAAAAGGAAAATCTTTTTGGAATTTTTCATTGGTTTTCTAATTTTTTTTTTCATATATTAAAGTAAGAAACAAATAAAAATAAAGTCAAGTGACAAAAGAAAAATCCTAACGGTACATGTATCCTAACCTCAAAAATAGATAAAGGGTAGTTCCCCACCCCACACTTAAACTAAGCACTGTCCTCAGTGCTAAAAATAAGCAAGTGCAAGGTAAAGAAAACTTCCCTGAAGATTCTAGTCCTTGGTGCTAGCATCCTCCAAGCTTCCATATAGTATGAGGTACTCAGACTTCCCTCATCAGGTCATCAACATTAGGCAAGGGTGAGGACACCCCACACTTAGCCTCGACATTACATGAACCTGCAATCCAAGGAAAAACAACAACTACGTGACACTATAAATAAAATAATACAAGTACAAACTCGGGTTGCCTCCCGTGAAGCGCCTTAGTTAACGTCGTGGCACGACGACACTTCTAGCTCACTTCCAACATTTATGTCTTCTCTTCTTACGCCGAACTTTTGCTTTCTTCCCTTCCTTTAGAGATCCCATCTTCAACTTCACATGTGGTTTACTTCCATCTTCTTGTTTGACACATTCAATCATAGAGCACTCTTCCACCTTAGCTATGTGCTCTTTCTCATTATAAACCTTGAAAGTAACCTTTTCTCCATGCGCTCTAACAGTCATCTCACCCAGCTCCATGTCAATAATTGCCTTCGAGGTGACTAAGAATGGTCTCCCCAAAATGATTGGAGCTTCTCGGTCCTCTTCATAATCTAGGACTACAAAATCAGCAGAGAATGTAAACTTACCAACTTTTAGCAACACATCCTCCAACTTACCATCAGGGTGAGTGAGAGATCCATCTGCCATCTTAAGAGTAACTGAAGAGGGCTTGATTGCTCCTAGCCCTAACCTTTTGCAAACAGATAGAGGCATGAGATTTATGCTCGCACCCAAATCACACAAGGCACCAGTGATATTATGCCCTCCAATGGTACAAGGAATAGTAAACCTCCCAGGATCTTGAAGTTTTGGAGGTAGCTTACTCAAGATTGTGCTACACTCCTCAACTAAATCAACTGTATCTATCTCTTGAGGCTTTTTCTTCTTGACTAAAATCTCTTTTAAGAACTTCACAAAGGATGGCATCAATTCAAACACATCAGTCAAAGGAATATTAACTTGAAGTTCTTTCAACATACTCACAAATTTTTGGTACTGGGCCAGATCCTTCGATGGTATAAGTCTCTGTGGGAATGGTGGAGGTGGCAGAGGTGCCTCCTTTCTCTCTTCTTTCTTCTTTACCTTCTCCACTTTTTCAACTTTTTCTATTTCGGCTCTCTCCTCGGACTGGGCCATCAGCTCTCCACCTTCAATTAAAGTCACTGCAAGACATTGTTCAGGCTTTTTTTTAACAGTGCTTCTTTCTCCCACCAACTGTCCCAACTGGTGCTCCATGTTCTTTTGAGCATTGGCAAGATCATGTATGGCTTGTGCATGGGCTGCAGTGTCAGCTATCATTCTCTGCTGGCCTGCTATTATTTGCTTTAGCATATCTTCAACTGAACTGCTAACCTGCTGTGGTGGAGCTGGAAGTGGGTGGTAATTATTCGGGGCTCTCGTATTGCTTTGATAATACCCATTACCAAACTGGTTTTGACCCTGCAGCCTGTTTTGATTACCCACGTAATAAACTGACTCTGGATTAGAAGAGCAAACCTCTGTAGCATGGTCTTGACCACAAACCTCACAAAAGCTCTGGAGTTGTTGCACTGGAGCCACTGGTTGCTGAGCCTTTTGCAGAGCTAACTTGCTAATTTGATTGGAAATAGCATCCATCCTTGCCCTTAGCTCTGAAACTGCATCTAACTGAAGTACCCCTGCAGGTTTCTGCGTAATAGCTCTACCATCTCCCTGCCAATCAGGATTGCTCTGCGAAAACTTGTCAAGTAAATCATAAATCTGATAAAAATTTAAGGCCAGTACTTGGCCTCCAGCAGCAGCGTCAACCACGATCTTAGTGTGTTGGTTCAACCCCTCAACAAAAGTGTGTGCAACAACCTCATTGGATTGGTTGTGGTGTGGACAATCTCTCAATAGAGCTTTGAATCGCTCCCAGGCTGAATACAAGGATTCTCCTTCTAACTGTCTGAAGGACATAATTTCGCTCCTCAGCCGGGCTGTCTTGGCAGATGGATAAAATTTAGCCAAGAACTTCTTAGCCAAATCCTCCCAAGTAGTGATAGACCCAGACTTTTCAGCCTTTAACCACTTCTTTGCTGCCCCAATCAGTGAAAACGGGAACAACGTCAAGCGAACATAATCAGTAGGAACACCCGCTGGTGTATAAGTATCACTGATCTCCAGGAAGTTCTGAATGTGTTGCTGCGGATCCTCATGAAGTAATCCACCATATTGTCTAGTCACATGCAGCAACTGAATCATGCCGGACTTAATCTCAAATCCCCCGGTGATAGCGGGCTTAACTATGCTCGATGCTACTCCCTCCAGGCTGGGGAGAGCAACATCTCGCACAGCTAAAGCTTGGTCTTCTGCCATTCCTGTAGGTAAATATCGAGCAGGACCTAATACCTGAAACAGCACAAAACTCAAAACAAAAATTAAACCTGAATAGTAAGTAATAAACTGTTCAAAAAGAAATCAGTTAATAATTAGTCCCCGGCAACGGCGCCAAAAACTTGTTGCTCCCAACGTACACGCAAGTATACGTGGTCGACAAGTAATAAAGTGATAAGATGAGTATCGTTCCCACGAGGACTATGCAGACTACTCCAATCCCTATATGTCTATGGGTTGAATCACGTGCACGCATTAACGAATTCTGTAATGAGTTAAACTAGGCGAGCAAGTATATGTCTATCCTACTCACAAATTGGTTCCCCGATGCCCGGGTTCACAAACTAGTTCTATTCTTTCTTATTGCGTAATTAAATTCCCTCTTTCGAGTTCAATCTAAAAACCATAGATAGTGTTCAATTATCAGGCCTCAATAATCAAACAATTATAATCAAGAAAGAATAAACAATCCATAATGGTAAATCAATATATAGAAATCAACTTTCAAACATCAACCTTCATGTATTTACTCTAACCCGAGAACAAACAAACTATAGAATTAAAGAGAAGAATAAGAGAAAGAGAGAAAGAACTTGTGTAGAAGACATCTAGGGCTCCTCCCCTCTCCTCCAAAACTTGCTCCAAAGTCTCAACTGCCTTCAAAAACTAAGTAAAAGAGTATTTATAGGGTTTACAAACACCTAGTAATAAGTTAGACCCAATCCTAGACGAAATAGGAAGTCAAAATTCGCTCCAGGGGCGCCATAACGGGCGCCCCGCGCCCCCGAACGCGCAACCCAAGGCAGACCCCGTCAAACTTTGCACGCTATGGCTCCGCGCCGCGCAGCCAAACGCGCCAGAAGCTGGGCGCGGTGGCTGGCGCGGCGCGCCCCCTGTGGCGCCCAGCCAATCTGCTTCGTTCCTTGCTCTTTTGCTTGCTCGTGTCGTACCTTCGTGTGCTCGATCCAATCCTCAATCAAAATCCAATCTTTTCTTGCTCAATCATGCTCTTAAATGCTCCAATTGCACTGCATAACAACCTACATACACACGACATAAAATTAGTGTAAAACCACATTCATAAACCATAAAACGAGCGAATAAGGTACTAAAACGTAAGGAAATATTAAGGAAATATAGGCATAAAATGCCAAACATCACTAAGCTAAGACTTCTATTTATAGACAAAATAACTAACCAACTAACTAACTAAAATATCTTCTAACTAACCTATAACTAACTTAACTTACTCAGCTTCTAGAAGTGTCTAGAAGCTTCTAGTAAGTTCTTCTCCAGCTGTCTTCTCTTCCAGCTAAGACTGCTTCCAGCTCCCAGCTCCTCCACCTGATCCAGCTAAGACTTAGCTGAGTCTTACTCAGCTAAGATTCAGTGTAGTATCCAGTGTTAGCTAAGCAGTGTGTTCAATAATAAGAGTGGTAAAAGAATCTAAAATCAAGTATTTTAAGCTCCATATGGATGGTGGTACATACTCCTACATGTGTTGTTCCAAATTCTATGAATTGAAAATACATATTTTCTTAGAAGATATCATAATTATGCTATCATGCCCATTATTTGTCTCGCGATTTCTCAAAGCATTTTTTTTAACTCATCCCTATTTGATATAGTTTAATTATATACTTTGAAGTTCTATGAAGTTTTACATTTGAAATTCATTTTATTTTTGATTCCTCATTTCAATTATTTATAATTAATTTATTCTATTTACGTGTTGTTTATATATAAAATATATTATCCGATTTTCAAAATTCATCACCTATGTTAACTCGTATTGAGTACGGGCAAACGTAATCTTGCTACACGTGCGCGTGCACACTGTGTAATTGTGTGTGTGTGTGTGTGTGGGGGGGGGGGGTTGTAAAACTACAAGAACTCAAAAAGAAAAGGAAAATAATCCACTCAGCATTGAGAAATTTATATTCGTTTTCTACAACTAAATACTATAATATGTTAATTTTATTAAAATAATCTTCTAGTATCTGGCACGATCAATGTGGATTCATGTCGCGTATTGAAGGGAAATCATTATTCCGGATTATTTATGTATTTGTTTATTCTCACTCACGATCAATTGATCCGATGAATTTTAATTACCGGTGGAGGGATTACATACAGTTTGGACACTAACATCCACTATCAATGGTATAAGAATCTAACTACCACAGGCACATATATAAACACAGTTCCGATCCTTGTCACAGAAGACAAAGACAACTTAGTTTATCCTCCTTTTCTCCCACTTTTCCCTTGGGAATTTTCTTTTCCTTTCCCCAGTTTTGGTTCTGGCATTTTCATTACTTTCGGCAGTAAAGGAGAAAAAATACGTAAGATTGACGGTATGTAGATCTACTTTATGATTTTGTCTTTTTGATACTCTTTAGAAAGTAGTTGTTGCCAACTACCACTTTCAGCTTCTATTCTTGGACACAGTCACTCTCGTTAACATAATTATAACTAGCTATAACAATTTCATTTTAAAAGGAACTGCATATAGCCATATCCTTTTACACTAAAAATAATCTGACACATAATGATCATACTTTCAACTTTTTTTGATTATTAATTTTTCAAGAAAATATGAAAATCTCATCTCATACATTAAAGCTAGCGAAGACGGTAAATTAGGAAAAACGGAATTCTTATATCATTTCATTTGTAACCGAAGAAAGAAAAATAAGGAATTTGAAGTGTTAGTATACTTCTATAGCTTTATCGGGAATTCGTCACGTGAAGTGGTTATAGCATTCACCAAGTTATAAATATTCTTAATTACTAAATCAAACTTTAATTTTACTATTCTAAGCCAGCTTTATAAGCTAATCTCGTCTCTTTATTTCTTAACTTTGCAGTTTTTTCTTTATTCCAGTTGTGTAGCTTGTGGTTTAAGCTCTAATAGAAAGACTGCACCCCATATGATACACTTTAATTGTTTACTAAATTAATATTAGTACTAATTAATCTTGTTTTATTAATGGTAGGTAATCAACTTTATATGACTTCGTATATATTCTTTTGAGGACACGTAACGTTGATTGAAGTTTATAAAAAAATGATCAAATCTTTATCATTAAATAAGGTAATGAATTTTCTTTTTGCATGGGACAAAATTTGTCTCGAGTCAATTTGTTTGAAACAACTGGTTGATAGCGATTCTTATGTTGGCTTTGGGGACCATATCGATGGAATTAAATGTAATAAGTTAATGGTATGTTTATTATCTAAAATTGACTCTTTGTTTTATTTTTTAGTGACCAACTTTAAAAAGAATCCTTTAAAAATGAAGGGATTTATTGTTGTCATAATTCCTTGTTACTATATATGTGTAAAAACGGACACAACAAAAAAACTTTGGGTGAAAGCACTTGTTTTCATTGATAAATGAACCCTTATTTTATACAAGCTATATTAGCAAAATTCTAACTTAGTCCTTAAGCTATCCCTAATGAACTTGGCCCAATATACAATTAACTTTACCCTAACTATATACACATTACACAAATAGTCTATACAATTGCACTAATAACCTAATGTATATTTTTCAATACTTCAAGATGGAGCATGGGAATTTCTTATGCCCAACTTGTTAAGGAAATACTCAGACTGTGCCCGTCCTAATGCATTCTAAAAAATATCGGCCAGTTGTGTGGCTGTGAGCACATAGCTAGGACGTATCGTGCCTCCGATATTCTCATTCCGAATAAGGTGACAGTCAACTTCGATGTGTTTAGTGCGCTCGTGAAAAACGAGATTCCGAGCAATATGCAATGCTGTTTGACTGTCACACTTCAAATTTATCGGAGGCTTGTGCTCGATCCCAAGGTTCCGTAATATCCCCTTCAACCACTTTAACTCGCATACGGTCATTATCATCGACCGATACTCTTCCTCCGGTGAAGACCGAGAAAAAATCTGTTATTTCTTCACCCGCCATGATTCGATGAGTCCCTAAAGACACGTACTAACCAGTCAACGAGCGAGGTGTCAATGGACAATCTGCCCAATCGAAATCACACCATCCGTGCAATCGCAGATCACACTGAGATCTCATTAGAATTCCTTGGGCCGGACACCCTTTCAAGTATCGGACGAAACGAAGTGCCGCTTCCATAGCTCAACATGGGGACTCTGCATGAATTGTGACAAAACATGCATACTGTAGGACAAATCCGGACGCGTAAAATAAAAATAAATCAATCTCCCAACTAGTCTTCAAAATCATTCGGGATCTTTGATAAAACGACCAGTCGCAAGCTCCAAGCCATGGTTTTTCTCTATTGGTGTACCCACTGGTTTTGCCTCCAACAAATTCGCTTCCGATATAATCTCCAAATCATACTTTCTCTGACATAAGAAAATACATTTTGGACCCCTTGCCACTTCAGCCCCCAAAAAGTACTTCAAAGTGCCTAAATCTTTCATATGAAAGCATTTAGAGAGATACAACTTGATAGTTCGAATAGCCCCCGAATCATTACCATAGATAATCAAATTATCCACATATACCAGCACTTTCAATTGTACATTACCCATCGTAAATAATGAGTAATCTGAATATGATTGTCGGAACCCATATTTTTTTAGAGCAGCCGACAACTTTGCAAACCAGCTCCATAATGAGTAATCCGAATATGATTGTCGGAACCCATATTTTTTTAGAGCAGCCGACAACTTTGCCAACTAGCATCGAGGAGCTTGTTTTAAACCATACAAGGATTTTCAGAGGCGACACACAATTTCTTTCCCATTCATTTGATGCCCCGGAGGCAATTTCATATATACCTCTTTATGAAGTTCACCATGCAAAAATGCATTGTGCACATCCATCTGATGCAATTCCCAACCTTTAGTTGCAGCTACGGCCAAAAACACTCGGACGATCACTATCTTAGCGACCGGTGCAAATGTCTCTGTGTAATAAACTCCCTCTACTTGATGATTCCCAAAAAAGTAGTTCCTGTCCCTGTGAAAAGTGGAAGGAAATCACCGGTCGTGCTTTGCACCGTTCAATGGCACCGTCTGAATCATACTTGATCTTATACACCCATCGGCAGCCGAGGGCCTTCTTACATGAAGGTAGGCGAACAATTTCCCAAGTCCTGTTTGCTTCTAATGTCTGCAAATCTTGCTACATGGTTGTTCTCCACTCTTCATCTCTTACCGCCTCTGAATAGGAGGTGGGCTCATGTACTTCTATTATGGCTGCAAGAAAACTCACATGCTTCGGAAAAAAATTACCACAATTAACATAATGTGCTAGAGGATAGAGCTTGCCGTAGCGTTGTTGAGAAACGGGTGAACAGTCAAACTTTTGGACATAGGACAATACACGGTGACTCAACTTTCGGACCGTATTGGTGACGAAATGTCTCAACAAAATATTGCCTCTCTTACTCCGCTTTCCACGAACCAATTCTTCCACTAACATGTCGTCCTCTATGTGTACGGGAGCAACATCGGGGTTTGGATCCCTATGATCCATCCATTCAATTCCCAGGGTCATTTCTACTTGAGCGTTATTCTCAACGCCCTCCCCCGATACTTTCACACTTTCATCTTCTTCTTCCAATGCTACAGTTGCAGGAACCGTTTCATGACTCCATTTTTCTTTCTCATCCTCCTTTGATGCAAACGGAAACTAATTTTCATAAAACACCACGTCTCTCGATTTGGTCACTTGCATCAAAGGATGCACTAACCTTTGATGCTACAAATCCATCACATCGACCTTCATTGCCTGTCGCACCTCACTTTTTAACTACCTCCCCGGACCGCGCACCCGGAGAAAAAGAAAGCGGTTTCCCACTTGGATTAACCCATTTGGAGTTAGAGTTTTGGAGTCGCGACATAATAAATTATTTAAATAGGCATATTAGGTCACCTAAAAGTATTTCTAGTTTAATTTAAAGAATAACTCCAGGTTGGTCTATTAATCAGAGATTCGGGTAAGTGTTCAAAATAACCTAGAAGGAAGGAGTTAGGCACCTCCTAAGTTCCACTAAGTGTGGTTCCCGACCGATTTCTATATTGGGTTTAAGATGGACAATTTTAGCTAAAGGGGATAAAAATAAAACATAAAAAAAGATTATGATATGCCAATAGGTAGAATTAAATAGGCAATAGGCAGTTTAAATAGTTTTGCAAGAATAAGCTTATATAGCAATTTTATTGTAAATATAACAATGAATTGCAAAATTGGAGTAAGATAGCTAATTAACCTATTTGAGGAATAGCCCTAGGTTTTATTATCCTATTCGGATCAGAATCCGGCTTTTGTCGGAGAAGATAGTTTCATAATCCACTATCATATATAGCTTGGGCAATTTTCATCATATTTGTGGGGTTTAATTCCCTTTAATCCCATACCCTCTTTAGTATTTAAACTAAAGCACATGCTAATATTTTAAACGTCCTAAAAGGTTTGCTAGCGTCCCAACTTAAAGTCCCGGAGGCTTTTGGGACACTACTATAAATATCTAGACATCCTATATGTATTAATGCCCCAAATTCTAGGCTCACTAGACGTCAAATAGAATACGGTCATCCAGAGCAAACAAAATTGTAACAAGTAAAACAATTTTCAAAAGGTTTTAAAAGAGTAAGCCTCCAAATTAATAAAAGTGATAGAAGCTAACAACTTTCAAGTGTACTGTTACGTTTCAAGATTTCAGATTTGCATAAATATGCTAGCTTTAACATTAAGTTGCACTTGAAGCCTTTCAGAAAATCATTCGCAACTTTTCCAGATATAATTACTTTATAAAAACTGTAACAAACCTTCAAATTTTGACTTGTAAATATGGTCCAGTTTCAGAACTAGGAAGCGTCTGGGTTGGTTAGAAATAAAACATGACATATATTATAGAAATTATTTTTTTATGAAAAACACAAGTGCATATACCTTTTTTATAAGGATCTATTATCTTAAAAGAGAGAGTCATACGATGCCATCTAAAAATGTTAAACCTAAATTGGACTAGTACTTAATAAATTCTGTAAGCATGACTACTTTTCTTTAGCACAATAATTTAAGATACTTATCAAGATATATACTTCAGAAGCATAAAACTAAGCTAACCAAAATAATATGTAAGTGATATAGTCTCCACAACAACATGTTTATGTTTTCAACGAATGTTCAAAATATTAGGCCGACTGTCAAATAAAATTAAAAATACTACAATAAAATTGAGTCATAATTCAAGACTATATGAGGAACATACCTTTCAAGATTCAAAGAAAAGCAGTGTTACTTTGTCACTTACCAATCACAAAGTCCGGTTTGATGTTACAATAATTTTTGGAATTTGCAGAGTTGTCTTCGAACAAATTTAAATTATACAAAATACTTTGACATGAGAATGAGGTGTTAGGCTATGAAAATTCAGTTCTGAAGGATGAGAAATGGGAAAGGTATGAAAGATGAGAGGAATAGAGAAAAACTTGTGTAGAGAAGGGATATAGAGGTGTCTGAATAAAGGAGAAGTAGAGAGAAAATTGTGTCTCCTCCATGGTGAGAATTGAGTTGAATTTATAGTAGAGAAATAGGGTACTAAGAAAGGTAGGAAAATATTGATTGCATGATTTGTGGGGATCTTTGATTTTGAGTGATTTTGGGGAGAGAGATTGGGGGAGAGATTTGAGGGAAGATATGGAATGATTTGCGGACTATGTATCTAGCATCAAAAGAAAGACAAATATGTTGGGCTTTTGTCCAAATTTGAAGGAGAATTCAGGAGGTGATTATGGAGAGATTAGGGGGATAGTGAGGGGATTGAGGATTTGGGAGAGAGATTGAGGGGATTGAGGAAATACTGGAGAAGATTCTTAATTTTTGAATTATTTTTCCAAAAATGGAGAAATAAGAGAGTAATTAGAGGAATTGGAGTGATGTGGGGATATGATGGAGTAATTTAGGGATAGAAGAGAAGATTGGAGAGATGAGACATAGTATGAGATACAGATGGATTTAACAAAAATGTAGTTGGACTTCTGCTTGTCTAGGTTCAGAAAGGCGAGGGGCTAAACATTGAAAATATTGTGGGATTTATGAAAGATTTGGAAGGATTTGAATTCAAATTAATTTAAATTCAAAAGAATGTGGCGAATGATAAATCAAATAAAATGGAAGGAGTATTTCTTTATTGGACCTATATTTAACTAAAAGTGCAAAATAATAATAGAACAAATATAAATGCATATAGAGACTGTTTAACCTAGATCCGATTTTAGGCCAATTTATAATTAAATTTATATTTGCGGAGTCACGATCAATAGTTGAGATTAAGAGTTTAAATGATTAACCAAAGTGGTGATAGATTTGCAAACAATATGAGAACGAGATATATGTACGAATTAATAAAGATAAAGCGTAGACAAAAATAAGAAGAAGTAACCGTGTCGTATCGCTTATCCCCGGAGAGAGTTCTTCGACACCAGTAGTACTTAGAAGATCAAAGAACTAAGATACTAGGTAAATATGAGCAAAAAGTAATATCTGAGCAAGAGCGAGAGAGTATTCTTATTGATATTGTAGACAGGAAGTAAAGTTGTGTTACAATGGCTTAGAGCAAATGCTATTTATAAGTCTGATAGGCACCCGTTGGGATTCGTAACCACTGGGCATGGATCCGTCTGGATATGTAACTGCTGGGCACATATCCGTTAGATGTATAACCGCTGGGTTGTAATGATTGCCTTTATGACCATTAGTTGAATGATCGTGAATGATCAGGTTAATAACTGCTCACTCAGATCGGGTTGGCTGATGAAATGTTTCATAACTCCTTTGGGTCTGCTCGTGATAATTGCCTGTCCGTTAGATGTCTGTTCGTTGGAACTTCTGCTCGTGCCACGTGGTGGACACGTGTCACCTTTCAAGTGCTGTCAGCTTTTATCCAATACAGATAGTCCCCGCACTTCTCGAGCAGAGTATCTGTTCGAGGAGTGGATAGGAATTTTGGCGGGAATTTCTGCTTCGTAAAATTCTGTCTTTGTGTGACGAATCTTGGTGACGCATGTACCTTATCAGCTACGTGACAAACCCTTATGACGTGCGCGTTAAATGCGCCGTATAAAAAAGTAACTGTGGCTGGCACGCCTGCGCAGTTGCAGTCCATTCTGAAGTGACTACTGCGCGTCCCAAGGGTAAAAATAATGATTTTAACTGCTTCAGTCACGTGCACACGTCGCCTGTTGATCGCGAGGTAACTGGTGCACTTCAGGGTAATGATGACGCTATAAAATTTGGCGAAACCTATTCCTTCTTTTGACGGTCAGATCTGATTGTGGTTCTCGGATAACCTCCACGTGTTTCGAAGGAAGTTGAGGGGCTGAATTTCCTCTCCTATAAATAGGGGTTTGCTGGATAAAAAACCTTTTACTTGCTTTTATTTCTTCTCTGCTGTTCCTTGAAAACCTTTGAATCTGCTTTGAATTCTTCTTGTTAACTTCATAACTCTTCTGAAATCATAACTTCAAGAGCTAGAAAAAATCAAAGTGCAGACATGGCTGGTAGTTCCTCAACGGCCACTCCTAGGCCCAAGAAGTTATCAGGGCTACTCAAACTACTGCCGCAGAAATTATCCCCAAGAAGTGGGGTGAATTAGAGGCGGACTGTAACATCAAGTCCTTCAATAATCATCACGGGGACACGCGCAACTGGCCGGCGTATAGATTTAGGTCTGGGATCATGAAGGAGGTGATCCCACGAGTGAAGATGGACTGCCATTGGGACGATAGGGTTCCCCTCATGCCGGTCTCCGAGGAGGAGAATATTACTTCCCACAGGGCTGGGTGGACAGCCATGTGCACCTTCCCTTTCACAGTGGGATGTGGATTACCCCTGCACCCTGTGCTGGAAAGGCTCTGCAGGGAATATTTGCTCTGCCCGGGGCAACTGAGCCCTAGTATATATAGAATTGTCACACTTTTGGATTGGTTTGCGACGGAAACGGACCAATCTTTTGAATACGAACATTTTATTTCTTTGTACAGTATACAAAATTTTAAAGATGGCTATGTGAATGCCAGGATGCGCGGGAGCAAGGGCTTGGTGTACAATTCTGAGGATACAGGTGACCGAGGTTGGTTACACAGGTATCTATACGTGCGCTCCTCGGCCTTGACTTTCGGCGATAAGACTTACCTTCCTGAAGTTTGGAACAAGAAGCATAAGACCCTGAATATTTTTGAGATTTTTCGTGCTTTTCCCTTTCTTCTCATCTTCTTATTTCGTTCAACT
This sequence comes from Petunia axillaris subsp. axillaris, assembly GCA_029990575.1. NCBI lineage: Eukaryota > Viridiplantae > Streptophyta > Magnoliopsida > Solanales > Solanaceae > Petunia > Petunia axillaris. The sequence goes on from JARKNS010000009.1 coordinate 21,898,718, forward strand.
TATTTTTTGTAGCGGCCAAGCGACCCTACGATGGGTTCATATCTGTTGATGAGCTGACGGCGTGGGTTGAGGCCATTTTGAAGGAGTTTGCTCCTGAGAGAAGAGAATGGACGGATTTTGCTGCGCATAAGGGTCTGACCGTGAAAAACCATGGTGAGAATATTTCTGCTTCCATGATTATTCTTCTTCTTTGAAACTTCTCTGTATCTGACCGTTTTACCTTTTGCAGATCTAGGTACTCAAGGGGATTTCTTTCCTGCTCCTCCCCAAGATGTGCCTTCCGAGCCTGTTGCTGACCCAATTGTTGAGGCCGCAGCTATACTAGCCTCGGTGGAGGCTTTGCGCAGCAGGGAGGGTGGCGAGGAACTCTTGTCCGGTGGCCTGGGCTCTTTTAAGAGAAAGAAGAAGAACCAGGATGAGGGCGGATCACGAAAAAGGTCTGTTCGTAAGACTTCCGTGGCTGCCGGGTAAGCCTCATCTACTGAGGGTGAGCCTTCGCATAGAGCCAAGGCACCAGAGTCCGCAGGAGAGAGTGTCAAGACTACAACTGAAGTCCCCGAGTCTGCACGGGGAGAAGGTTTAGCCAAGGAGGTTATCTATCTTTCAGATACTGAGATCGAAGCTGACGAACCCCTTAGGCGAAAGCCTTATCTTCGAAGTGACAAAAGGAAAGTTGAGGAGGAGGCCGTCCGTACTCCGGAGAGGAGTCCCCGAGTTGATAACGGGGTGAAGGCGGCTCCTTCCCGTGTAGACAAAGGGAAAATAAAAATAGGTGAATAAGAAGAAGAAGCATGGGAAGAAGTTCCCCAAGAGGGTAGCCGAGGTCCTCGTGTTTTTCGTTTCGAGGACCTGGAGAATGTGGCTACTGAGGGGGCGATGCCTGTCGGTCTTTGTGAGTGTGAGATGATAGATCCTGGAGTGGAAAGTGATTCCAACCTATCATCAACAAGGTTCATCTGGCGGTCAGTCATTGGCGGCCAAACCGGTTTGAAGGATATCATGGGTGTGCGTTACAAATTCAGGCATAACTATCCTTCTGAACAGGCTTGGGAACCCAAGTACTGTGAGAGGTAGCATACCATGAAACTTGCCCCAGATGTTAACTTCATAACTAGACCGGGTAGTTTAACCAAGGCTGTCTCTTCGCTCATCGGTCCTCGCGAAGAGTGGGTGATGAGGGAGCTGAGTGATGAGGAGTTTTCCTTTCAGATTGCTGCTGACTCTGCCCGGGTAAGTGTTTACCGCTTTGTGTTGGAAATAACTCTAGCCCCAAGTTTCTAACCTTTGCTTATTTTACTTTTTCAGTCAAGTATGCTAGCTGCCGAGCTCATGTTCCGTTCCAACATCAACAACGTCGATCAAGTACTCGAGGTAAAGAAAGAGTTGCTGGATGCTCTGAAGGAGAACAAGATCTTGACAGAGCAGTGTGGTCTCCTAGGGGGTGAAGTTAATCGGCTAACTGATGTTAGCAATAAACGTCTTGAGCAGATTAACGTACTCACCAAGGAGAAGGACCTTCTTCTATAAGAAAAAGAAGGGTTCGCACTCTCTGCCTAGGGTCTAGAGAGATTACGTGAAGAATGTAAAGCTTTTTTGAACAGTGCTATTGATGATCGTGCATCCCTTGAGATGAATCTGCAAAGGGCCAACGAAGAATCTGTTAGGCCAGAGTTGAGCTTCAGGCCGCCAAAGATCAGGTTGCGCAATCGATGAGTGCTCAGACCGCACTATCCAAAGACTTGGAAAACCTGCGCGATCAGTCTGAGATTAAGGCCAAGCTTGCCGCGCTTGAGGCTTAACGTTCATTGCTTGTGCAGATTCAAGCTAAACAAGTTAATGTTGAAGAGATGCTGCAGATGACAAAAAGCGCTGTTCGCAGAATAAGACAAGCACTGAATCTCTCTCCTGAGGAATGTGAAGGTGAAGATGAAGATGAAGACGATGGCGAGAATTCGGGGGACGATGGCAGAACCGGCGGAGCTGGTGCGTCGGGCTCTGATCGTAGCGCCAAATACTGATGCCCTTCCCCAATCTTTGAGTTTTTTCATCTGGCGAGAGCCAGATTTGGTTGTTTGTGGACAGAGGTCTGATAAAGACTCTCTGGTCTCTGTATGGCCGGTTCTATTTGGCCTTTGATCACTCTGTAAACTTCTGTCAGCCATTTTCGGCATCTTATCGTTTTACAGGATAATGTATATATGTTTTTAGATCTATTCAATGACTATATTTAGCCTGAACTTTTGATCTTTCGTTTGCATGTATTGTGGCTTTCGTGCCTTATGCTTGGGAATTTTTTGAAGTTTAAACTTTATTAAGTTCCGGTCTCCAAAAGTCTGCCCGAATGTTTTTAACTTAGCCTTTCATTAGGAAGAGGTCATAAGTTGTGAATAATCTGACCGAATCGTGGTCGTTAGACTTTTGGCCGAATCGTTGTTTTTTTACGCATAACTTTGCTTATCGTTTTGATAATTGAAAGTTATTGCACGACTTTGTAGATTGGCTTTGGCCGAGTCGCTGGCCTTGTGAACGACTTCTCTTATTTTCGTGGAAGTCTTGTCACATAAAAGTTTTTGAAAAACTTTAAAAATTCGCCTTTTGGTAAGGTCTTTTGCCTTTATGAAGGTCTTACCTGGCCTACGGGGGCCCCTCACCACCCCCCTTGTTTTTATGTTGGACCACGGTTAGTGATAACATAAAAAGAGTGAGGCGAGCTGCATATAGAACACATATAACCAAACGAGGAGTGTGTCCGTTGTGGGATTCGAACCCACAGCCGCGAAGCTGAAGAACTTCGAGCTCTACCAGTTGAGCTAAACGGATCTGACCTTGTTTAGGTCGTTAGTACCATTTAGAGAGAAAATATAGTAAAGGTAAGAACTTTCATAAAAATAAAAGGCAAGTATAAGATAACTAACCGTTTTACCACTTAAAAGTGATACCTTTTGAGGTGAACCACATTCCAACTGTTCGGGACAGTGGATTCGTCTGGTCGTGCCAAGCGATAAGATCCCTTGCCGACTGAAGAAATTACTTTGTAGGGGCCTTCCCAGTTAGGGCCAAGCTTTCCTGAATTTGTTTCTTGTGTGCTTTGGGAGACTTTTCTAAGTACAAAATCTCCAACCTGGAAACTTCGCACGCGCAGTCCATGATTGTAATATTGTTCAATTCGTTCTTTCTGAGCGACTACTCGTACACGGGCTAGCTCTCTCCGTTCTTCGAGGAGGTCCAGCTCTTCGGAAAGGTTGACTGAGTTTGATTCTTCAGTGGCATGTGCGTATCACAGGCGGGGCTCTCCTATTTCAACTGGGATTAAAGCATCTGCACCATATACCAATGAGTAAGGAGTCTCTCCAGTAATCATTTTTATCGTTGTGCGGTAAGCGCATAGTACTCCAGGTAACTTTTCTACCTAACATCCCTTTGCCTGCTCGAGGCGCTTTTTAAGGGATTCAACGATGATTTTATTGGTAGATTCTGCCTGTCCATTAGCAACAGGATGGCATGGAGAGGAAGTGATCCTCTTGATGTGCAGATCGTCGAGGAACCTAGTCACATTCTGGCCGATGAATTATGGGTCGTTGTCCATGACTATTTCCTTAGGTGCTCCAAAGCGGCATACAACAAAACGCCAGAGGAAGTCGATAACCTCCGTTTGTCGTATCCTTGTGTATGTTGCAGCTTCGACCCACTTGGTGAAGTAATCAGTGATGATCAATAAGAAACGCATCCCTCTTGGCGCGGTGGGAAGAGGACCGACTATATCCATCCCCTATTTCATGAAGGGCCACAGAGAGATTATTGAATGGAGTGGTTCTACTGGCTGATGGAAAAGATGGGCGAACCTCTGGCACTTGTCACATTTTTTGACAAATTCGTTCGTATCTTTCTCCATTTTATCCCAATATTAACCTGCGCGAATCAGCTTCCAGGTTAACGCATTGCCCCCGGAATGAGTTCCACAACAGCCTTCATGGACTTTTCTCATCACATAGTTGATTTGACTCGGTCCGAGACATTTTGCGAGAGGTCCTGCAAACATTTTGCGGTAGAGTTCGCCGTTGAGAATTGTATTGATGTTTGGCATTTTATGCCTATATTTCATTAATATTTCCTTACGTTTGGATACTTTATTCGCTCGTTTTATGGTTTATGAATGTGGTTTTGCACTGATTTTATGTCGTGTGTATGTAGGTTGTTATGCAGTGTAATTGGAGCTTTTAAGAGCGTGATTGAGCAAGAAAAGATTGGATTTTGATTGAGGATTGGATCGAGCACACGAAGGCACGACACGAGCGAGCAAAGGAGCGAACGGAACAGAAAAATTGCTGGGCGCTGTAGCCTCCGCGGCGCGCCGCCCAACGCGCCAGTCTGGCAGGCGCGGTTGGGGGTGCGGCGCATGGCCATAGCGGTCAACTTTCGACGGGTTCTGTCCAAGGTCACGCGTTACGAGGCGCGGGGCGCCCGTTATAGCGTCCCTGAGCGGATTTTTACTTCCTATTTCGTCTAGGATTGGGTCTAACTTATTACTAGGTGTTTGTAAACTCTATAAATACTCTTTTACTTAGTTTTTTAGAGGAGTTCAGACTTTGGAGCACATTGGAGAGCTCATAACATCAAGACACAAGGGTTTTTCTTCCTTTCATTAATCTATTACATCATTATTTCATTATTTCATCAATTCCTTGTGTTGTTATTATGAGTATGCGTGGCTAAATCTATCGTTCTAGGGTTAGAGTATTACATGAAAGTTGATGTTTGAAGATTGATTTCCATTAATTGAATCCCATAACGGGTTGCTTATTCTTTCTTTATTTTACTTGTGTAATTGTCAGGGCCCGATTATTACGCATTATCTATGGTTTTTAGATTGAACTCGAAAGAGGGAATTTAATTACGTAATAAGAAAGAATAGAACTAGTTTGTGAACCCGGGCATCGGGGAACCAATTTGTGAGTAGGATAGACATATACTTGCTCGCCTAGTTTAACTAATTACAGAATTCGTTAATGCGTGCACGTGATTCAACCCATAGACATATAGGGATTGGAGTAGCCTGCATAGACCATGAAGAATCGAAAGGTTTTTCACGGGTACATTTAATCTGTTAGTTAGTAACCCGGGATTTAAGAAGTGGAATCAATTGGAAAACTCAACTGGATTGTTCGTAACTCTGACCCTGGACCGTCTCCTTATTACTGATAACAACCAATTTTTGCTACATTGCTGAGTACCTGGCAATATATCAATACAGAACTCAATCTCCCGCATAGGAGGCAAACCCGGCAAGTCATCCGGAAAGACCTCCGGATACTCGCATACTATCGGTACTCGATCAATAGATACCTCCTCCACTCGAACATGTCGAATAGAAGCAATATACCCTCCGCACCCGCGAGCTATCATCTTCTGAGCCTTCATGAATGATATGATCTTGTTCCTCGGAGAAGACCTGGAAACCTTCCAAATAGCCTTAGGCTCACCTTCGGCACCTATAGTCACGGACTTGGCATGGCAATCCAACGTCGTGTGACAGGATGCCAACCAATCCATGCCCATGATCACATCAAATTCCACCATATCTAGCAACATCAAGTCTACTAGAGACTCAACACCACAAATAGAAATCACACACTCCCGATACCCTTTATCTACACATATAGGATCTCCGACAGGCATTGCCACCATAAATGGAGCATCAATAAAAACCAGATCCTTGCTCAAGCAAGGTAAAAATCCAGGAGACACATAAGAGAAAGTAGATCCCGGATCTATAAGGGCAAAGGCACTGCGGCCACAAACAGAAAGAGTACATGTGATCACATCATTGGATGCCTCGGCATCCTGGCGTGTCATAGCAAAAACCTGAGCTGAACCTCCAGGACTAGGAGCTCTCTGAACCAGCTGCCTAGGAGGAACCTGAGTGACAGGCCTAGCTGCCTGAGGAGAAGACCGAACCATAGCAGCAGAACTCTGATGTCCCGCGGAGGTAGGTCCAGATGAAGTAACATAGGGGCAATCCCTAACAAAGTGCCTGGGATCCCCACACTGGTAACAAGCCTTACTACCGCCTCCTCCACGTCCACCTCCGGGCCTGCACCTCCCATAGTGCCTCTGACGGCATCTCCCACAAACAGGTGGAACAGACTGAGATGAATCCCCACGCCTCTGAGACGGCTGAGGCCTCTGAACACCCGACGAAGTACCCTGAGATGGTAAAGCAGCGGCCTGGGGAAGCCTAGGCTGAGTATGACCACGAAAACTCTGACTACCATGTGAGGGGCCACCAGAAGTACCAGAATATTGCACCCTCTTGCTCGCCCTCTCTGCATCTGCTCTAGCATGAATGTCCTCTATACGCCTCGCAATATCAACCACATCATAATAAGACTTGTTCCCGCGCACCGGTCCGTATGCTACGCACAGCTCTCCCACGGACCGACTCAGTCAGTGCGTCACCAGCTCCCGAAGCAGAGGACGATCGCGTTCTCACCATCTGTCATAATCACATTAAAGGATTAGCACCTATGTAAGCATCATAGCACGAGAAGAGATGAAATGAAGGGAAACAACTCTTCCTAAAATGCCTTTGCAGCCTCTCGCTTATAAGTATGGTCGACAACATACCCATAAACAAGACTCTGCTCAGACACTGCTCCATTGACTCCCTAAGACTCGACTTACAACCTAGGGCTCTGATACCAATTTGTCACGACCCAATTTTCGGGGCCGTGATGGCACCTAAGTGTTACATCCTTAGGCGAACCACGAATAATTAAACTGACTCATAATGATAATTTAGATAGAAATATTTCAATAAAATGTAGGTGTAACCATCCACCCGAAATACAGTGTCAATAGAGCATCTACGAAATCTGACAACCGATATATACATATATCTCTATATATATATATATATATATATATATATATATATATATATATATATATATATATATATATATGTATAATACAAGATGTAGGAAGCGTCTAAGCATTAAGGTGGATCAGACGGTATGCCACCGCGAACCATGCGGTTGGCTCACCTCAAGCAAAAATAGTCACAGCCTCGAACGGATCAGATAAGTCCAGCTGTCTGACTAGTAGAAGGATCTGCACATTTAAAACAGTAAGTTATGAGCCAAAGCCCAGTAAGATCATCGACAGGCCCGCTAAATTACCCTTTCGGGACAAGTCTTTGATAATGCATAAGCAGATAACGGAAGTACAATCCACACCTTTACAGTAATCCATAAACATTACATACGATAATATAATTATACAACAACATAAGCAATAATACGCGAATACATAACATAGTCAATAATATAAAGATACATAATATAGGCAGCATATACAATATTATATTGATACTATGGCATAAGCAGTAATAAATTAACACACAGTATGGCGATGATATATCTCGCATACCACATAGGTAATGATATACCTAGCACATAGCATAAGCACACACCCTGTGCGGCTTTGTTTATAGGTCATAACGCGCCACAGGCCTCTGTCCCTATAAACAACTTTACTTATAGGTCATAACGCACCACAAGCCTCTGTCCCTATAAGTCTCCACATCTAGGTCATAACGCACCACCGGCCTCTGTCCCTAGATGGAATTTCGCTTCTAGGTCATAACGCACCACCGGCCTCTGTCCCTAGAGCATATCAATAATACACCGGCACACAACATCGACTATACACGAGTCACGTTTGTGCTTCACCTTTTTTTGTATAAATATAACGAGTAGTATATAATACTATCTACTAGACAATGCTAGTCAATTAAGTACTCGACATCTTACTTAGCAAGATCAAATCTTATCCGCAAGCAAAATAGAGGTCAAGTCTCACTTACCTCAAAATCGGCTCAAGTGGCTAAGGAACGACCTCCTTTCCCAAACGATGTGCCTCCGAAAGACTCCTCTCTGAGACAAAGAAATAGTGTCGCACTCGTAAGCATGTGAGGAAAGGATTCTAAGCCCTTACGCAATTTAAGAGGCAATTTACCAAAATACCCCCCGGGTCGGACGTACCCAAAACCCGTAAAATTTATGTTTCCGGACTCCCCATACTCCCACGAGTCCAAAAGTACCATTATTGTACATACCGAAGTCCAACTCGGTCATTTTTCTCATTTCACAAATCTAGGGTTCAAACCCTCTTTCCAAGGATCGTCACTTTGATCCTCGGATTAAAGCGTTAAAAATGGGTAAGAATAGTTACCTTGTGTTTAGGAATGATTTTGGTACTTCAAATTCCCCTTGGAATCACTTTTAGAAGCTCAAAACATGAATATAAAAATGAATGCCCGCCCTAGAATATATAGCAGCCCGCAGCTTTAAAGAGTTGTACCACATGCTGTCCAAATTGTACCTCACTGGATAGCTTTTGGTAAAATATACATAACTTTTTGTACAAATGTCCAAATGATACGAAATTGGTGGCATTAGAACCACAACTCAAAGAGCTACAACTTTCATGTTTTGAATTTTTTCTAATTCCTTATGGATTGATCTGAAAAATTGATTTCTTTCCGGCTGAACAGTAAAAAAACAGATTTCAGCAGCTTTTTGGCTTCGCACCAGGTCAGCCACTGTTTTTGGGTCCAAACGGGACCCTACGAAGCTCGGAATGACCCCAAATTTTGTACACAAGTCATACAAGACTTGTGTGACATGCTCGTCAAGACGGAACTTCAATTCGGATCTCTCGAACTCAAAAAGTGGGTCCCACGGAAAAGGGTCAAATTTCGACTTTCGCCAAAATAGAGAATTTTAATCAAACGACCCCGGAATCCAAATTCGAAAGTTGCTACAAGTCAAAAATGACGATACGAACCTAACGGAACCCTAAGATCTCTCATCGGAGTTCATTTACTCAAATCGAGCTCGAAAACCTCTTTTAACCTTTTTAAACTTCCGCAACGGAGTCTTTATCAAAAGTCCTTTCAAACGAGGTCCGTTTTCACTTCTGAAGGTTGCTACAGGTCATAAATTACCATAAGAACCTAACGCAACTTTCAGATTTCACATCAGAGCTCATTTGCTCAAATCGAGCTCCGGAACCTCTTTTAGCCTTAACGAATATTCGAAACGGATGTCTTTCTCCGATACCTATCTAACAAAGTTCGTTTTAGCTAAAAATTTTCAGGCATGTCATAATGGACCTTACGGAGCTTTTGGGATTGTTGACACGTAAATCGAGGTCCCGATTCCCGAAACAACTATTTGAGGTCGTTACAGAGATAGAAGAGCTTAGAAGCCAATTTGAGGAGCAAAAAGTGGAATTCCTACCATTCGACCCAATAGCAGTTGATGATGCCAAGGTTGAGGAAATCACATTAGAGTCAAGTGAGGAAATAGAAAACATCATAGGTGAGGACTCTAGTGTTTGTGCAAGTGAGGGTGTCAAAAGTGATGCAACTTTAGAATTGAAGCGCATTGGACCTCATTCCAATCATTTTTCAACATTGTGTTTGGATGGTGACATGAAAATTGAGCCACCCGAGCCTATGAAGAAACAAAAGGAGGAGGAACAAGGTGCCTATATTTTAGAGTTTGTGATGCCGAGGAGACAAAACGACATCCCTCATTTAAAGGCTGTTCTACCTAGGTTGGAAGTTATTTGTGATTGCTCGAGGACGAGCAAAGGTTCAAGTGTGGGGTGGTGATGTTTGGCATTTTATGCCTATATTTCATTAATATTTCCTTACGTTTGGATACTTTATTCGCTCGTTTTATGGTTTATGAATGTGGTTTTGCACTGATTTTATGTCGTGTGTATGTAGGTTGTTATGCAGTGTAATTGGAGCTTTTAAGAGCGTGATTGAGCAAGAAAAGATTGGATTTTGATTGAGGATTGGATCGAGCACACGAAGGCACGACACGAGCGAGCAAAGGAGCGAACGGAACAGAAAAATTGCTGGGCGCTGTAGCCTCCGCGGCGCGCCGCCCAACGCGCCAGTCTGGCAGGCGCGGTTGGGGGTGCGGCGCATGGCCATAGCGGTCAACTTTCGACGGGTTCTGTCCAAGGTCACGCGTTACGAGGCGCGGGGCGCCCGTTATAGCGCCCCTGAGCGGATTTTTACTTCCTATTTCGTCTAGGATTGGGTCTAACTTATTACTAGGTGTTTGTAAACTCTATAAATACTCTTTTACTTAGTTTTTTAGAGGAGTTCAGACTTTGGAGCAAATTGGAGAGCTCATAACATCAAGACACAAGGGTTTTTCTTCCTTTCATTAATCTATTACATCATTATTTCATTATTTCATCAATTCCTTGTGTTGTTATTATGAGTATGCGTGGCTAAATCTATCGTTCTAGGGTTAGAGTATTACATGAAAGTTGATGTTTGAAGATTGATTTCCATTAATTGAATCCCATAACGGGTTGCTTATTCTTTCTTTATTTTACTTGTGTAATTGTCAGGGCCTGATTATTACGCATTATCTATGATTTTTAGATTGAACTCGAAAGAGGGAATTTAATTACGTAATAAGAAAGAATAGAACTAGTTTGTGAACCCGGGCATCGGGGAACCAATTTGTGAGTAGGATAGACATATACTTGCTCGCCTAGTTTAACTAATTACAGAATTCATTAATGCGTGCACGTGATTCAACCCATAGACATATAGGGATTGGAGTAACCTGCATAGACCGTGAAGAATCGAAAGGTTTTCACGGGTACATTTAATCTGTTAGTTAGTAACCCGGGATTTAAGAAGTGGAATCAATTGGAAAACTCAACTGGATTATTCGTAACTCTGATCCTGGACTGTCTCCTTATTACTGATAACAACCAATTTTTGCTCCATTGCTTGAATTCACTTTTACCATTTAAATTTCTGTTCTTTAGTTAATAAAATCCTCACTATAGGAAAAAGATCCCTGAATAGTTTATATAAATTGTTTGCTAGAATTCAGTCTGAATAGTCCTCGTGGGAACGATACTCATCTTATCACTTTATTACTTGTCGACCGCATATACTTGCGTGTGCGTTTGGGAGCAACAAGTTTTTGGCGCCGTTGCTGGGGACTAATTACGGACTGATTTCTTTTTGAACGATTACTTATTTTTTATTCAGGTTTAATTTTTGTTTAGTTTAGTATTGTGTTACTTGTCTTTACATGGCATCTTTTAATGAAAGTGGGTTGAATGATGGTTGCTCAAATTTTATTGATTCTTGTCTACTTTGTGGAGGACATCATTTTTGGGAAAATTGCCCGAGTCTTCCAACCCTGCGAGACTGGTTATGTGAATTTTCTACCACCTTTGATTGGAATTTTTGTAAATTGTGTGGTGGTCGGTGGAATGATTGTCCTAAGTGTCATGCTCCTTCCCCCAATAATTTTGGTGATGATTCTAATGATGTTTGTGAGTTTGACAGGAGCGATAAAGTGCAGGTTGTTAGCGAAACTTGGCTAATGGAGCAAGCCAAACTCTTAGAAGCTTATGGGGATTTCAGGAGTGAACTTGCAAATATGACGAGGCAATTTATAGAAGAGAGGGTTGTGCTCAGGCAAGAGATCGACGAATTTGGCTTGACTATTCACGATTTGGAGGAGAATTTGAGTGATATGGTTGAGGTGTCTAATGCCCAATTATCAGTTGTCGTGAATAGTAGATTTGAGATAGAAGAGCTTAGAAGCCAATTTGAGGAGCAAAAAGTGGAATTCCTACCATTCGACCCAATAGCAGTTGATGATGCCAAGGTTGAGGAAATCACATTAGAGTCAAGTGAGGAAATAGAAAACATCATAGCTGAGGACTCTAGTGTTTGTGCAAGTGAGGGTGTCAAAAGTGATGCAACTTTAGAATTGAAGCGCATTGGACCTCATTCCAATCATTTTTCAACATTGTGTTTGGATGGTGACATGAAAATTGAGCCACCCGAGCCTATGAAGAAACAAAAGGAGGAGGAACAAGGTGCCTATATTTTAGAGTTTGTGATGCCGAGGAGACAAAACGACATCCCTCATTTAAAGGCTGTTCTACCTAGGTTGGAAGTTATTTGTGATTGCTCGAGGACGAGCAAAGGTTCAAGTGTGGGGTGGTGATGTTTGGCATTTTATGCCTATATTTCATTAATATTTCCTTACGTTTGGATACTTTATTCGCTCGTTTTATGGTTTATGAATGTGGTTTTGCACTGATTTTATGTCGTGTGTATGTAGGTTGTTATGCAGTGTAATTGGAGCTTTTAAGAGCGTGATTGAGCAAGAAAAGATTGGATTTTGATTGAGGATTGGATCGAGCACACGAAGGCACGACACGAGCGAGCAAAGGAGCGAACGGAACAGAAAAATTGCTGGGCGCTGTAGCCTCCGCGGCGCGCCGCCCAACGCGCCAGTCTGGCAGGCGCGGTTGGGGGTGCGGCGCATGGCCATAGCGGTCAACTTTCGACGGGTTCTGTCCAAGGTCACGCGTTATGAGGCGCGGGGCGCCCGTTATAGCGCACCTGAGCGGATTTTTACTTCCTATTTCGTCTAGGATTGGGTCTAACTTATTACTAGGTGTTTGTAAACTCTATAAATACTCTTTTACTTAGTTTTTTAGAGGAGTTCAGACTTTGGAGCACATTGGAGAGCTCATAACATCAAGACACAAGGGTTTTTCTTCCTTTCATTAATCTATTACATCATTATTTCATTATTTCATCAATTCCTTGTGTTGTTATTATGAGTATGCGTGGCTAAATCTATCATTCTAGGGTTAGAGTATTACATGAAAGTTGATGTTTGAAGATTGATTTCCATTAATTGAATCCCATAACGGGTTGCTTATTCTTTCTTGATTTCACTTGTGTAAATGTCAGGGCCCGATTATTACGCATTATCTATGGTTTTTAGATTGAACTCGAAAGAGGGAATTTAATTACGTAATAAGAAAGAATAGAACTAGTTTGTGAACCCGGGCATCGGGGAACCAATTTGTGAGTAGGATAGACATATACTTGCTCGCCTAGTTTAACTAATTACAGAATTCGTTAATGCGTGCACGTGATTCAACCCATAGACATATAGGGATTGGAGTAGCCTGCATAGACCGTGAAGAATCGAAAGGTTTTCACGGGTACATTTAATCTGTTAGTTAGTAACCCGGGATTTAAGAAGTGGAATCAATTGGAAAACTCAACTGGATTGTTCGTAACTCTGACCCTGGACCGTCTCCTTATTACTGATAACAACCAATTTTTGCTCCATTGCTTGAATTCACTTTTACCATTTAAATTTCTGTTCTTTAGTTAATAAAATCCTCACTATTGGAAAAAGATCCCTGAATAGTTTATATAAATTGTTTGCTAGAATTCAGTCTGAATAGTCCTCGTGGGAACGGTACTCATCTTATCACTTTATTACTTGTCGACCGCGTATACTTGCGTGTGCGTTTGGGAGTGACATTTATACCGAGCAGCTTTTATTCGGAGTTTGCGAGTGGCTTTTGCGTCTATAGGTAGAGTCTCATGGAGAGGATAGTTTGTTATCTCATTCCGCCAGTCCCAAGTAGCGTTGATGATGTTGACTTCGAACTTTTCTCTGTCTATGGTCGTGTAGAGAAGTTAAACAACAGCTGAGGAGCTGGCTGCCCCTATCTTTGCCACCGATCCTAAATTTGCGAGAGCATCGGCTTCATGGTTTTCTTCCCGTGGAATCTGAAATGTCTCCCATTCATCAAACTGCGCTAGGAGTTCTTTTACTCGGGTGAGGTACACTTGCATTCTGGATTCTCGTGCAATGAAGCCTCCAGTTATCTGATTGATCACCAGCTGAGAGTCACTTTTGAGTTTGACGATGGTTGCTCCATAACTTTGGGCTAGTTCTAACCCTGCAGTAACGGCCTCATATTCGGCCTCATTGTTAGCAATAAATGGGCACTTGATAGCCTGCCTTACCGTCTCACCAGATGGAGCAACGAGAACCAATCCAAGCCCGGACCCTTTGACGCTCGAGGAGCTGTCTGTGTGAAGGGTCCACGTGCCAGGAGCCTGCCCAGCATAAAGAATAGCTTCTTTTTCTGCCTCAGGGTATATATTAGTGCTGAAATCCGCCACGAAGTCTGCTAAAACTTGTGATTTTATTGCTACCCTAGGCTGGTAGGTGATATCAAATTCAGATAATTCTATAGCCCATTTTACTAACCTTCCTGAAAATTCAGGTTTGTGAAAAACATTTCGTAAAGGAAAGGTTGTAACCACAGCTATTGAATGACTTTGAAAGTAAGGGCGTAATTTACGAGCAGCAGTTACCAGTGCCAGCGCCAATTTTTCTAAGGGTTGATAGCGTGTTTCTGCGTCAATCAGAACTTTGCTAATGTAATAGATAAGAAGTTGTTTACCTTTTTCTTCCCGAACTAGAACGGCGCTTACCGACTATTCTAAGACTGCCAAATAAATCAGCAGCTGCTCAACCTCCTGAGGTGTAGAGAGCAGTGGTGGATTGGATATGTACTTTTTCAGATCCTTCAATGCTTGTTGGCATTCAGGGGTCCATTTGAACTCCTTGTTTTGTTTTAAGATGCCGAAGAAACTCTTGCATCGGTCGGATGATCGGGAGATAAATCTCCGTAGTGCCGCCACTCTCCCTGTCAATTTCATGACGTCCTTTCGGTTGTGGAGTACGTCTGGAACTGATTCAATGGCTTTGATCTGGGCGGGATTGACTTCAATTCCACGCTGAGAAACGATGAAGCCTAGGAACTTTCCCGATCCGACTCCGAATACATACTTCTCCGGGTTCAGCTTCATGTTGTACTGATCCAGGATTCGGAAAGCTTCTTTCAGATGCGCCAAATGGTCCTCTGCTCGTTTGGATTTGATCAACATATCATCGATGTACACTTTCATAGCCTTTCCGATATGGTCATGGAACATTCAATTTACTAGACGCTGATATGTTGCACCTGCATTTTTTAGTCCAAATGGCATAACTTTATAACAATACGTACCTCGACAGGTTATGAACGTTGTTTTCTCCTGATCTTCAGGGTCCATCAATATCTGGTTATATCCGGAATACGCGTCGAGGAAGGTGAGCACCTCGTGTCCGGCTGTTGCGTCGATTAGTTGATCTATCCTGGGAAGGGGGATATGAATCCTTCGGGCAGGCTTTGTTTAGATCTGTGAAGTCAATGCAGACTCGCCATTTACCATTCTTTTTAGGTACAACGACCACATTGGCTAGCCAGTCCGGGTATTTGACTTCACGCACTGATCCAATCTTCAACAGCCGGTCGACCTCGTCGTTGATGACCTGGTTTCGAAAGGCCCCTTGCTGGCGCATCTTCTGTTTCACCGGGCGATGATATGGGTTGACGTTCAACATGTGAGTAATGATGTCGGGAGAAATACCTGTCATATCTGTGTGGGACCAGGTGAATGTTGTATGCCGCTCCTTGAGGAACTGGAGGATATCTCACCGTAGGCGCTCGCTCAATTCGGTCCCTAAGTATACCTTCCGGTCCGGCTTATCGACGAACAATTCTTCGGGTTCCAAAGCTTCTACGGTCGGCATGTGGCTTTCTCTTTCGTCCATCTTCGTGATGAATTCCGGGACCTTGTACTTTGTTTCTTCATGGGGTATATCTGGTCCCGGTCGCTGTAATTGCTATTTGTTCTCTTCGGGCAGTTTGAGAGCCACCAAATAGCAATCTCGGGCAGAGCGTTGCTCTCCTCGAACCTCACGTACTCCCCATTCGGATGGGAACTTCAACACTTGATGATAAGTCGAAGGAATAGCTGCATATCATGGATCCAAGGTCTCCCTAAAATGATGTTGTAGGCTAGATCCGCATCAACAACATGAAAAGTTGTCTCCTTCGCTACCCCTTCGGCGAGAGTTGTCAGGGTGATCCCGCCAAGAGTCTTTTCACTCGAGTTCGTCAATACCTACCCTTGAGGTGTAGCGATTGCAGACATCCGACCAGCTGACTGCTGGGGACTCACGAAGAGATTCGCAAAGTCGGCGTGTAGCCTCTGAACTCCTAATATCTAGACCGTTGGTAAAAGTGATTGCTGCCCATCCGTCCTATACTTCGGGAAGCATTACTCGCTCTCTTTGGAAGCGATTCGCGTATTGGTGGAGAGACTCACCGGGCTTTTATCTTATTTCGAAAATATTCTCTACGCGGGTTTTTACCTGACTTCCGTCTACGATAGTTCATTGTGAACTGCTTTCTGCCATGTTAGTTACAGAACAAAAAGACTGACAAAAAGAGGTGCAATATCAGAAAAGATAAACTATTAACCTACAAAGGCTATTGACCGGCTCCCACCGTGGTCGCCAAATTGTTTAACCTAGATCCGATTTTAGGCCAATTAACAATTAAATTTATATTTGCGGAGTCACGAACAATAGTTGAGATTAAGAGTTTAAATGACTAACCAAAGCAGTGATAGATTTGCAAACAATACAAGAACGAGATATATGTACGAATTAATAAAGATAAAGCGTAGACAAAAATAAGAAGAAGTAACCGTGTCGTATCGCTTATCCCCGGAGAGAGTTCTTCGACACCAGTCATACTTAGAAGATCAAAGAACTAAGATACTAAGCAAATATGAGCAAAAAGTAATATCTGAGCAAGAGCGAGAGAGTATTCTTATTGATATTGTAGACAGGAAGTAAAGTTGTGTTACAATGGCTTAGAGCAAATGCTATTTATAAGTCTGATAGGCACCCGTTGGGATTCGTAACCGCTGGGCATGGATCCGTCTGGATATGTAATTGCTGGGCACATATCCGTTGGATGTATAACCGTTGGGTTGTAATGATTGCCTTTATGACCATTAATTGAATGATTGTGAATGATCAGGTTAATAACTGCTCACTCAGATCGGGTTGGCTGATGAAATGTTTCATAACTCCTTTGGGTCTGCTCGTGATAATTGCATGTTCGTTAGATGTCTGTTCGTTGGAACTTCTGCCAGTGCCACGTGGTGGACACGTGTCACCTTTCAAGTACTGTCAGCTTTTATCCAATACAGAGACCGTACACAGAAATATGCACAAATACAAACAATGGCCAAATAAAAAATAAGTACAAAATAGGTACAAATAGTTACTAAAATATTATAAGGGAACTTACATAAATACCTACCAAAACTAAATTAATTACACTCACTACCTATTACTTTCAAATATTACCAACCTACCCATTCAAGTAATTGCTATTCCTACACAGTCCTCCATCTCCAAACCATCTCCACCAAAATTCAGCGAACACAATCCTCCATCTCCAAACTATCTCTACCAAAATTCCCCTAATGTCCCCCAAATTCAGCTGATCTCCACGAAAATTACCCTGATCTTCCCCAAATTCAAACATACTGTATACTTTCTACATAATACCGTATACTTTCGGTATACTTTCTACATAATTGTAATTCTTCTACAAATTCGGTATACTTTCTACGTACTATCGTATCAATGGAAGTTGAAGTTTTGATATTGCAGATTGGCCCGATTCTCAACTTCAGCTTTTGAGTTCTGGAAATCAAACTGAAAAAGAAGGAGTCGAAATTTGGAGTCCTACCCAAGGAAAAAGAAAAGATCCACCTGTCCAAGTTTCATCTTGCAACTTCTCTAAGAAGAAGAAACAAATTGTTACCGGACGGTTCCCGTTTAAAATGTCTATTACAGCAGACTGTGATGACGAGCCTTTGATTGCATTGGCTGAAGCAATGCACAAGGGCAATGGCCAGTAAGTATTTGCACTTAGCTGGTATACCTTTTAGTACAGTATACTTTACTGGTATACCAGTTTACCTTGTTTCACAAATTTGATCATTTTGTTACGAAGCTTGCATACCTTTATTTAATAATGTTCGACTGAACTCAGTAGCTTTGGTCCAAAGCATGTATTGATTTTAAGAAACTTATTTAATTTGTACAAATTATTACTCTATCTCATCCAATTTTATGTGGCACCATTTGATCGGACACGGACTCGTTGTCCTTGTAAAGTTTCAATTTTAATAAAAAAAGTTGTGGGCAGCTTGAATTAATGGAGTTCAAATATTTACCATAAACCAGCTTTAATTACTACATTATATGACTTTTCTGATGTATACTTTTTTATTATACTTTACTGAGCTGGTATACCTTTTAGTATACAGTATACTTTGCTGGCATACCAACTTACTTTGTTTCACAAATTTGATCATTTTATTACGTAGCTGGTATACCTTTAATTATACAGTATACTTTACTGGTGTACAAATTTACTTTGTTTTACAAATTTCGTCATTTTATTACTTAGTATACCTTTAAGTATACAGTATACTTATACTTTTAGTATATGGTATACTTTACTGGTATACCACTTTACTTCGTTTCACAAATTTGATAATTTTATTATGTAGCTGGTATACCTTTAAACAATCAAATTACTACAGTATATGACTTTTCTGCTGTATACCTTTTTATTATGCAGAATACCATGATGGTATACTCCTTTAAACTCCTCTGAACTCATTTCTTCTGTATACCTTTGTAGTATACAGTTTTTTAAAATAGTATGCAGCTGTTATCCAAGGCTGTTACCATTTTCTGTATCTGTTAACTTTGCTGTGATATTTTACTACGTTAAGCAATATGTTGATGCAAGGATTGCAGAGGTTCTAAAAGCAATTGATTTGATTGCGGGTGATAAGCGTGTGCCAGATTCTAAGGTGGTTTTTCTTATTTTGGTATAGTATATTTCCAGATTCTTATACAATACACTTCTGTTTATCTCTAGGACGTGCCTAGAAGTGATCAGGTTGATGCTATGCGAGATGATAGTGGTGCTAGTCAAATGAATAGAGATGCTATCAGGGTTAAAGAAAACAATTCTAAAAGAGTAAAACACATAAGGTTGAGTGGTGAAGTGTTGCCTGATCCAGATTCTCAAGTTCATCTTGGCGGTCTTAGTCCATCTGTTGCAAGTATTTCTTCTAAGAAATTTGTTAAAAAAAAAATTGGTCAACTCCTCCCTACTGATACACGTACTCTTTTGCCCAAATCAGCAGTTCATCCACATGATATTGGTGACACGAGTTTGACAAGGTCTCAGTGACACTGTCTCACTTCAGGGAATCCTAATGAGAAGGCAGCAGCCAAGAGTTGTCAAACAACTAGTGCCTGTCATGAGTCAAAGGATATTCCTTTTGATATTGCAGATTGGACCGATTCTCAACTTCAACTTTTGAGTTCTAGAAATCAAACTGAAAAAGAAGGAGTCGAAATTTGGAGTCCGACCTGAGGAAAAAGAAAAGATCCACCTGTCCAAGTTTCATCTTGCAACTTCTCGAAGAAGAAGAAACAAATTGTGACCGGACGGTTCCCGTTTAAAATGTCTATTACATTAGACTGTGATGACGAGCCTTTTGCCAGTAAGTATTTGCAGTTAGCTGGTATATCTTTAAATATACAGTATACTTTACTGGTATACAAATTTACTTTGTTTCACAAATTTCGTTATTTGATTACTTAGTTGGTATAGCTTTAATTATACAGTATACTTTACTTACCTAGTATACATTTTACTGTACAGTATACTTTACTGGTATACCAATTTACTTTGTTTTACAAAATTGATCATTTTATTACGTAGCTGGTATACCTTTAATTATACAATATACTTTATTGGTACACAAATTTACTTTGTTTCACAAGTTTCGTCATTTTATTACTTAGCTGGTATACCTTTATACTTTACTTAGCTGGTATACCTTTTAGTATACATTATATTTTACTGGTAGACCAATTTACCTTGTTTATGTTAGTGGTATAATTGTAATTATACAGTATACTTTACTTAGCTAGTATACCTTTTAGTATACAGTATACTTTACTGGTATACCAATGTACTTTGTTTCACAAAATGGATCATTTTATTACGTAGTTGGTATACCTTTAATTATACAATATACTTTATTGGTGTACAAATTTACTTTGTTTCACAAATTTCGTCATTTTATTACTTAGTTGGTATACCTTTATACTTTACTTAGCTGGTATACATTTTAGTATACTTTATTGGTATATCAATTTACCTTGTTTCACAAATTTGATCATTTTGTTACGTAGCTGGTATACCTTTAATTATACCGTATACTTTATATACCAATTTACTTTGTTTTACAACTTTCGTCATTTTATCACTTAGTTGGTATACCTTTAAGTATACAGTATACTTTACTTAGGTGGTATACCTTTTAGTATATAGTATACTTTACTGGTATACCAATTTACTTCGTTTCACAAATTTGGTAATTTTATTACTTAGCTGGTATACCTTTTAGCATACAACATACTTTACTGGTATACCTTTTAGCATACAACATACGTTTAAATATTTAACCTGCATTGCAGATTGGTTTAATGTTCTACATCTGTATTTTCTGGATTTCATCATCAATTTTCGGAGCAATTTCTGTTTTCCCATTTGAAAAGATGTATTTGGTGAAAGAAAGGAAAGCAGACATGTATAGATTAAGTGTCTACTATGTCTGCAGCACAATGTGCGACATGGTAGCTCATCTTCTATATTCAACGTGTTTCATGTGCATTCTGTACTTCATGGCTGGCTTCAAGAGAACTATCGAATGCTTTTATATAACATTGGGTGCAACACTATTAATTGCAATAACCAGCCAGTAAATGTTGTCAATTTTTGCGAATCGAATAACGTTCTAGTCTCTTTTTGGCAATAAATGGATTATTTGATGATAGGGAGCTGGAGAGCTTTTTGGAGCTGCAGTTATGAGCATTAGAAGGGTCGGGATGGTCGCGTCCCTTATATTGATGTTGTTTCTTCTCACATGAGGTTACTACATGCAGGTATCAGAATAAATAGTACTTCATAACATTCTTATTCATTCTCAGAAAGTATAAAATCTGTTGTATATGACCCAATGCAGTCTCAGTAGAAATCTAAAGCTGTTGAAGAGATGGTGCAGGCATATGCCTTGGTGGTTCCTTTATTCTTATGCAAAATTGAGTTTTATGATAAGAAGAAGATATTGTCTTGCACAACGGCTTACACATTAGCCAGGCGTTGATAAAAAACCATACAAAGTTGTATTTGTTGAAAATATTCCAAGCCAGTCATTAGCGTAAGCACTCTTTCTCACCCATGTATACTCTTCACACACTTTAATCATATGGCTTTGACATTCTGTGTAATGTATTTGTGTGCAGGGATTGTGGAGTGTTTGTAGCTAGTTTTGCTGAGCATCTCATTGAGAAAATCCCTATTAAAGCTAGTGATTTTAACATTGAGTGATTTCGGTATAGATATGCTGCACTTTTGTGGGAGTATGACTCTAACAAAAACATGAACCATGAAGAAAGCGTTTTGAATATCACGTTGCTGAAGCCAACCCGGAAGCATAGCAACATTACAGATGCTCAAAGAAAGAAAACACAAGTAGAAATGAGTCAAAGAAGACTCTAACCTGCCTGATTAGTAATGTGTAGTGTCTACATATTAGTTTTTAAATCATGTTAGAATGTTTTTGCTTAACATGGCTGTATACACTATTTTGCAAGAGTATACAAGGTTTAGTAAGAGCAGTCAAGGCTGCTGTAATAAACATATTGTCGGGTTGCAGCAGTATACAACTTTTCTTCTGTATACCTTTCTACTATATTGTATACCCCTAGTGGTATACTGATTTGATTTGTGAAACTAGGTATACCCTTAATGCCGAAAAGAATGAACAACGTAATTAACAAGTACGTCTAAGAAATAATTATATCATTTAATGAAAGCTCAATTGGTATAGATATAACCAATTTAATTTCCTACCGCGGCTATATAATCCTTTTCGGGTCGGACAAACTTAGAGAATATTGCAATGATATATCAGTTTAATGTTGCAGGTCCAACCTTCCCAAAATACAAGAAAAAGTAAATAATTTCCTATTGTATACAATTATAGCACTCTCAAATAAAAGTATACTAGTTCAATTGAGTTTCAATATTTCAAACCAAATCGACAAAAAAATATGCTACTGGATACCCTTTAGTATACATCATTTAGTATACAAAAAACAGCTACCATCAGCGATACCAAACAATAGGAGTTGATGTGTTGTGGGGTGGCTGTGGCATCATGCAATGCTGTCTTTGCCATGTTGTAGCCCTTCGTTCAGACCAAGTGCACCAGCATCGATAACAGAACTTTGTTCAGCACTGACATTGATGTTTTCCACATCCATTGTCATCCCCTCTGAGTCTTCAGCTTCCATCATATCTAAAACGTTCGTCTGACCAAGATCTTTAGCTCCTTGTGTTGAAGGAAGCTGAGATGGAACCTAGGGAACAACTGCTAGACACTCTTCAGAAGAACCAAATGAGTTCTCATCCGCATTTCAATCACCAACAGGCCTCAAAGTGCAAGTGTTGCTTCCCCATAAGACTTGATCTGTACAGGACGTAGAAGCTGGTTATGTTTGATATCAACTAGAAATTCAGCAGGAATTGAACAAAATTAATGCGACCATAACAGTTTATAAATCATAACATATATGTAGTTACCACGAGGCAATGATGTAAGTCAGGTGTGAAGTACTCTCTTTTATACACAGACCAGTATTGCATACACCTTAAATCTGAACCTCTTAAGACTTAGGAATAGACAACCCGCTCAGCATCTAGGCATAACATTTCCCGCTCAGCATCAGTTGGGAAGTTTTAATAAACTGTTTCAATCTAGAAACTACCTGATCGTGGTTTTTGGATATGTTGTAGCACTGTGAGTCTTCTTTCAAATTCCACAGAAAGATCGTAGTTCGGATATTCCTGCAGCAAGATACAATTTTTTTCGTCAGGATGCGCGAAAACTAAAACAAGCAGTATTTCAGAATTCATAGTCCGACTTTAGATAATAAACTGTTTCAATCTAGAAACTACCTGATCGTGGTTTTTGGATATGTTGTAGCACTGTGAGTCTCCTTTCAAACGCCGTAGAAATCTTATGGTACGGATATTCCTGCATCAAGATACAATTTTTTTCGTCAGGGTGCGCGAAAGTTGAAACAAGCTGCATTTTAGAACTTATGGTCTGAATTTCAAATAATTAGCTGTGTTAATACTGAGGTGTTCAGATCATGATTTTTATATGAATTGCAGCACAAATAGCCAGTTATTCAGCACTGCAAGCCGTTTATTATTCGGGCATCCCTATATCGAGATATAATTCTTATGATTATGCGGGGGTCTGCGGTAGCAGTCTATTAGAGACAAAGAGTTGGGTCTTGAAAGAAAAACGATTATTACCCGAGTAAATCAACAAGCTACAAACTGAAACTCTTGCACACAAAGTTCTTCAAGTGCGTGAGTCGTCCGTAACTTGGGGGCAGCTGCAGGGAAATGTGATTGCTGGTGCGTCAATGCTGCAATCATACAAACAAAACAAAAAACAGTCAGGTTCAAGTTACAATGAGTTCGCTCGATGAAAGATAGAATTATCGTTTATGAGCAGCATGGTGTTCTGCTTATCTATGTAAGCGAGCATGTTTAACATCAGTCGCACCAAGTATCGAACACAAAGAAAAAAAAAAGAAAAAACGTATACCTCAGTGAGGACTAGAAGAACTTAAAACTGGTTACTTTATGACATAATGCACCAGAATGGGTCCTTATATAGACACCTAAGACTTGTATTTTACTCCTTTTTGGACATGGTTTGTTTGGGCTCTTACTTATCTGAAAGGAATAAAATTCTGATGTGAGGAACATTATATTTGCAATGTGGGACTAATAAAGGTATATTGCAATAAATAATTATATCTTCACAGTTTACTTCAAAAATGAGAAGCATCCTTGTGCAAACAAAATTGTACTGTATACTAATACACAAAAGAATACCTTCAAAAGTACATAAATGCAAAAAACTAACCAATTCAACTGAGTTATCAAATATGTTGAGCAGTTGAGAACTAGAAGCACACTCCATGTCAGCTCCGCTCCAATTCATAAGGCGTGGCATCTTTGAACTACTTACAGATACATTTTAGGAAGCAATTAATCCTTGGTACTACGAAACATGTGAAATTGATACTTCGTCAAGTGGTCCTTTAACTCTTTGACGATGTTAACATTGACATAATTGTTGATCTTGGGAGTATAATCATCATAGCTAGAAGGTGCAGCATAATAATCCCAAGCCTAGAAAACACATACAAAACAACAGAATACTAATTACTTGCTATACATTACTTTGCTATAAACCGCACATATACCAAAAATTCTACTTAACTTTTATTACATGTTGCACAAAGTGAACACGGATCAAACGATACACATAACTGGTATACCAAACAGTTAACGGACAACACGGATCAATTGACAGTAATATAGTTAAGTAATAGAGGGTGGAAATCCAGTGAAACAAGGTAATTTGGTATACTAACAAGGTATACCGTGAACAGTATACAATTAAAGCAAGGCTCCTAATAACTTATACACATATAACTGGTATACTATAGGGTACAGTATACTAAAGAAGGTATACCATAGGGGTATAGAGTATACTAAAGAAGGTATACCATAGGATATACAGTAGAAGTATACAATATACTAGTAAAGGTATACCATAGGGGTCAAGGTTGACTTCAAATCGTCAATTATATTAAGATTAACATCATATGCAATCTTTGGGGAGTATATTTTATGTAAGGGAAAATAATAATCTCAAACCTACAAAAAATAGGAGTAGGGTGATATACTGAAGAGGTATACAGTTAAAAATAAAAAATGTCAGTAACAGTGGGCGCAAATCTAGTGAAACGAAGTAATTTTTTATACTACAAAAAAATAAAAAAGTACCTTAGGCTCCGTAGTCTCCTCAACAGGAACAAGCGACAAATTAGGTGGACTGTTACTACGTCGTCGACATTTATAAACGTTTTTCAAGCTCAATTTTGAATGTCTAGGGTTTAGCATTTGGGATCGATTTGAGAGAAAGTAGAATCTAATTATACAAGCTCAATTTTGAAATCGGTGGAGTGTATGGATGATAGATTTTGGGAGAGATGGGAAAGATCAGAGAAATGGGAAGGGGCGGGAAAGGGAAAGGTGAGAGGGGAAGGTGAGAGAAAGGGGGGAAGGGGAAATAGGTAAGGCTGTAAATAGTTTCAAATTTGTGGGTATAACAATTATGAATAGGTAGGTGGGGTAATTAGTTTCATTTTGATAGGCATACAGTGTAATAACCCTATATTATAAATACAACAACTTTCACAAATGACCATAATTTAATACGTATTTAACAAAAAATCTAAAATTACATGATACAACCACAATTATGTATATAATGTATAATTAGGGTATAACACACATAAATACATATTTTCTAATGAAAATTTGTCAAACAGTCAATATTGCACCTTCAGGTTAAATATAGCTAATTTATGAAAAAAATGAGGGACAAAATTGGGTGTTAACATTGCCTTCACCAGGGGTATCGTCCGAAAGTAGTAGAGTCCATTCTTTTGTTCACCTGCTCCAATCAACTTCCATGTAGCCCGGTCCTGCGTAACACATAAATCATAGTTAAAATTTATATTGCAACCAAACTGAATAATAAATTGAGACACCGAAATTAAACTGTAAGTTATTTCGGGCTCATATAACACTCTATGAAGAATTATGTCTTTGTTAAGTATGATGAATCCTTCTTGCGTAGCCATTGTTCTGCTTCTGTTTGGTAGACCTACCAGACACTGTGGAATTGTCTGTAGATCCTTCAAAATATTCAATTGATCGGTCATATGATTCGATGCTCCCGTGTCCATAATCCACAGAAGTCGAATTTGCTTATCAATCGATGGCTCACTTGTGCTCGCCTTCTCTCTGTTCAGCAACTCAAACAGTATCTGTAGCTGATCACTCGTTATCCCGAACAGGTTCGTTAGTCCGTGTATACTCATGTGTCTGATTTCTCCACTCCCGGACTCAGTTTGAACAACATTTGCTCGATTACCACCACATCCTCGACCAGCGTTCAAGCTATACTGCTGATATCCATGGCCTCTACCACTCCTGGTAGCCTCAATTCTTCCTCTGCCACATCCACCACTTTGAGATCCCTGTTTCGAATAATGGATCTAACCCTCCAAATATCCAATAACTTCAGTGCAACACTGCAGAGGGTGTCCACCTCGGTCGCACAAGTGACACTCCTTTAGCTTTTCCTTGGTGCGGGCGACCGTTGTGCAGCAAACGCTGTCACCTCCCCCGTTCTTCCTGTGTTCGTGCCATTGCCTTGAAGCGTTTATCTTGAACTACCTTTTGGTAAACTTGATTCATGGATGGCAACTGATCCTGGGCCAAGAGATTGGAACGGACGGTTCCATAAAGATTTTCATCGAACCCCATAAGAAACAAATGGACCCTATCTTCTTTTCTCTTCTTCTCCAGTGCAACCGTGAGATTGCACGAACAATTTCCACACAAACACGTCGGAAACTTATCAAAGTTTCCACGTTCTTCCCATAGCATAGACATTTACCTATAGTAAGAAGCAATAGTCAATCTCTTTTGCTTACACCCGGCCAGAGCAGCCTTTAATTCCTGAATCCGAAATCCGTTTCCTACTGAAAAAGGGTCTCGAATACGTTGCCACAAATCCTTAGCAACCTCTATATACGAAATGGTGGTCCTAAGAGTAGGCTCAATAGAATTCCTAATTCATGGCACCAGAAGAGAATTGATAGTCCACCACAAAGTGTGTTTTGTTTCATTTCATTTAATTCTTCCGTCAGTATTGGGCATTGGTTATTTTACGGACTAGGCATATGGCCCCGTAGAAATTATTGGCTTTAATCACATTAACTATGATCTTACCTGTCAGTCCATACTCGTCATTTGTCAATCCTAGTAGTAAGGCCACCCCTCCCCCCACCGCTCCAATTCTTTTACATGTGCCAAATGTTAGTATTTATATAATATAAAAATGTAAAACATCTGTAGTGTCGTTATTGCATGGCATAAATAATTAAATGACAGAATTGAGTTATCTTACTTGTATATTCGTTTCAGTTCATGTGCACTTATCTTTTAATCCGTTTAGAAAATGACTCCTTTCTAAAATTAAAAATATTTTAACTAAAATTTTATTTTACCCCAATGTAAATCAATTACATACGGATAAACTAATGACATACTTTTGACAACAAGCTTTAGAAGTTTGAATAGCTAGCTTAGATATGTTATGTTATAATATGTTTAATATACAGAGGCGGATCTAGAATTTTAAGTTTATGGGTTCTGAACTATAATTTTTCTAATTTACTGGATTCTTCATAGTTTATTTATACATATTATAGTTTTAATTTTAACACAAATGCAGGGTCTATGTTAAAGTTACTGGGTTCCATCGAATCCGTACCTCGGCTGCTACATCTGCCACTGTTAATATATACCACAATTTTCAATAGATTTTGTTTTATTTGTTAAATTTTATGTACAGTTAAATGAGTTCTCATAAATTAAAACGGGTGGAATAGAAAATATTATCCCTAACAATGAACAAGGAATAACGCAAATGGTATAATACCCATGGTCTACATGAGTAGTTGTGTAGTTTCCGACGTTTTTTCAAGAGAAATGACGATTTTACGAGAAATCTTGATTCCATTCGAGAACAATTTAATTTTCTTAATGAAGCTCGACAATAACAAAATTAAATCGGAGAACATTTTATCTTCTGAGTATCATGATATTGCCAAGGGAAAAAATAAGACTATGATCTAATTGCAGAACAAGTTTGACGCTAAGAGCGTGGCTTTAGTTTATGGGTTTCTCTAATCACCCATTCAACGGGTTTGAATATGTAACCATGAAGCTATAATTTATTTCACAACTTTAATACGATCATATTTGATAAAGAGTTGAAAGTCAAATTCAAATTAAACCTCATTAGTCTAGAACATACTTCAAAAGTTGAACCATCATCACCTTAACAATGTATAAAGGAAAATAATCAAATACTAGTTGTAATAACGTGTTTAGGTAGATCATTTGAATAAATCGCGACCATCATAAATCACTACCTATGTACGGTAAGAAAATAAATTAAATTAGAATTGTATGTATTGGTATTTATATCAAACCATCAAATACAAATTATTTGATAATCAAATACAAATTTAACATTTTATAATAACTAAGTAATATTCATTTCTCATTTAAGTAACTGTCAAGGTTAAATTAGTTTAATGTGAATACTTACCATATAGGAGTAAATATTCTTCTTTGTATAGAGGTATATACTAAAACACTTAGCTTGTTGAATCGAATATAAACCTTAGTTACTATGAACTAAACCGAACACTGAATAGAGACAAATGAACTCCACGTTGAGTCTATTGTATAGCTAGACTATAGTCGCACAATACACATTATGGTATAGTGTTTGTTCACATCAATAAATACACATCTTCTTACCTTTCTCCGCCTCCCCCTCTCTCTCTCCCTCTCTTAAAAGTATACCTATAATATCCTTATCAGAAAAATTAGAAAAATCACAAGTTTATAATCCCAAAACCATGTCAGTCACCCAAACTCAAAACATATCATCAGCTTGGTCCTGACAAAAGATTTAACATATCCCCCTTTCACCAACTTAGGTTTAAACATAACAACAGTAGTAATCCAACAAAAATAAAAAAGTAAAAACTTAGTGCAAACGCTCACCTAGTCGCTAACTAATTCCTTCCTTCTAACAAAAGCAATTAACCAACCACATGTAACTTTCTCCATCCCCACCCACTTGACTACTTCTTTCTAGTCGAGTCTCCGTGAATTTACAATTTTTCACTCGAATCATTTATGAAATTTAAAAAGGTTTTAAATGTTATAGTGGCCGTATAATCGGCCAGAAGTTCGGATAAAAAGAGGATCATATAAGCTACTCCTCATTTTAATTTATGTAAATTTATTTTTTTTAGTCCGTTTAAAAAAGAATGGACTTTTTCTAAAATTAGAAACAATTTAACTTCAAATTTACCACTGTGTCATTGCCCATTAATGAAATAATTTCCAGCCACACAAATACAAATAACTGATTTTAAACCATAAGATTCAAAAGTCTTACTTACTTTATTAAACTTTCTGTCAAGTCAAATAAATTCACATAAATTAAAACTGAAGAAGTAACAATTAACTGAGTAATAAACTAGCTTAGATAGTTTTTGATGAACAAATAATGAAGAATATATATTGTTGTTAAAAACATGTATTCAATGACTCTAATAAATAAGAAATTTGCATCCACGAAAAGTCAAGTAACATTCTTAAAAATGGCCTTAAGTTCATTTTTTCCAGAAAACAAAGGAGTGAACAATAAAGAAAATCCGAAGGTCAAAATTGGTATACTCATTAACTCATTAAAGATGAAATGGTAGTACAAATAATTCTCTGAGACAGAGAATATGATGTATTGAGAAGTGCCGTAAACCTATAATTCAGAATTCAGATCTAATTGTCTGAATTCATAACAACATATAGTGTAATTAACTTATGTACCTAAAAATCAAATATTTCACATACTAAAAAAGGAAAAAATATTTAAAATAAGGAAGTATAATAGATACATACACACAGTTTGTGTTTATTTCTTGGATTCAGAATGGAGAAATTCTTGACCGGAAGACTTCTTGTCTAATGGCCATACGTCGATACACGACATGAATGAATTAGTCGGGCTAGTAAGTTCTTCCGCGTGGAATACATTTTTCTTCTGCTTTAATTTGATTATTTCTTGAGGGATACAATTCATTCACAAAAGACATCTTCTCTTCGTTTTCCCTCTACCACCATTAGAATTATTCACATCATTGAGAAATGAGTCAACTTCTTCTCTTGCCACGATCTCAAAAAACTGAAGCTCATCTAATAATTTTCTCTTGCATGAAACTACCCTTTTTGGTTTCTTGGGTGCTGGTGGACAGATGAGAATTTTTGGGATAAAATTTTGAGGTGATTTTGGTGTTTGGCATTCATTTTCATTATCTTCAATTCTTGGCTTCACATCATATGTAATATTATCTGGATTCTGAGAATTAGAAGTGATGTTGATTTTGGGTAATTGGATTTTAAAGAAATCATTTTTGATCAATTCTAGATCTGTGGACATGGTTTTGTTGGGGGGAAAATAGAATTTTAAAAGGATTGAAAGATGTAGAAGGGGAGGTGAAAGGTCGTGGAGAAGAGATAGAAGGGATGTGTCATTTTTTATGTCAATATATATGTGAGTGGAAAAGAAGGGGGGAAATTTTGGTTAAACAGGGGTAGGGTGGGGGTTGAAGGTAGAGGCTTATTGATAATTTAACGGGTTCAATTATTGATATTCTTTCACATATGTTTGGTAAAAAAAAAAAAAAAAAAAAAAAACTAAGCTAGCGTTTGGACATAGATTTGGTTGAAACTTGAAAACATTATTTTTCAAAGTTAAGATAAAAAATAATTTTGTAAGTTAAAGTTGTATTTGGACATACATTTTATTTGAAAAAAGATGAAATTTTGTGAGTAGAAAAGTTTAATTTTGAAAAGAACTCCAAAATATGGTTAGACTACTTTTTGTTTTTGAAAAAGTCTTTTTCAATATGTTTCAAAAAATTCAAGCCCAAACATCGATTTTAAAACATTTGAAAAATGGCTCCAAATTTTATAGACAAAGGGGTTGTAGGTGTAGTTGAACTCGCTGAGGCTTAAGTTGAGCTTATGCTACATCCACCTCTTTCGGAAGGTAAATACTTTTTTATTTGAGTCATTTTTTCATAATGCCAACACTATAAAAAGAGTTTTACAATATTGGAGTAATTTAAATTACTATAGTCAGGGGCGGATCTAATAAGTTTGGAGGGAGTGTTTCGACACCCGCTAACTTCGGTTGAAATTCCGTGTAACATGTGTATACATATAAGAAATTGGATATATATGCTGAGTGGCATCCAAAGGAATAGAATGCTCCATAGTGCCAGTGGCGCTGGGTCAAAGGTGCCTCCAAGTGGCGGAGGATCGGTTCCCACTTTTAGCAATATTTTAGTTTTTAGTTTTGGCAAAATACATATTTTGGTATCTAAACTTGTCCCGAAAATATAGTTACACATCCTAACTTTGCGGGCAACCTAAGACCCCCCTAAACAAAATCAAAGTGATATTTATACAAACTTAAAGGAAGACATGGCAGAGAGAGAAATTAAAAGCGAGTGAAGATGTTAATTATTGAACAAATCCAATACGTGTCAACTTTTTATTGGCTATTATATAAGGTAATTAGTCTTATTTTTATCAATAATATTCTTATGCAAAAAAAGTCCATTATTTTTCAAGTGCCCATTCATAAACTCATACATCTTCTCCATTTTCCCCTTTAACACTGCTTTCCTCGCAACCACCCCTCCCCCCACCACTAACCCCTGTCCCAACCTCCACTGCCACATCATCATCATTAATGACTTCCATCAGAGCCTTCTAAATCTTCTCCAAATGTTCAATTTTCTCAATCTTTTCACCTTTAATTACAATCATTTACATAAAACTTCTTCACGAAATATTCATCTTCGAATTCGACTACGGCCTTTTCGATTTTAAGCCTGAGGAGTTTGAATGCTCGGGTTATGATTTGAAGAAGCCCGATTCGGTTATTGGCCCGAATGATGAAAAGGGTGGTGTCTAATGCGTCGTCGTTTTGTACATTGATAATACTGAAAATTGTGTTAGTTGTTTCAGTGATGAAGGATTGATTAGCAGAAGTAGTATCTTGCTTGGTCAAGTCACATTCAAAGGTTCCACAATCTCGACTTTCCTTTGTCTGCTCCTTATTTCTAGCCCTTGTCCTGTACAAGTATTACTTTTCTCTTATTTTTGCTTCAGCGGTGGTGTAAATGATTTTGTGTGTTGCTGAAAATAAAAGATGGTGATGAGTTGTAGGGGTGGAGTTGAGTGGAGAAGGATGTGGCCTAATAGTAGGGCGAGTGAGGAACACCTCCTATAGTGCAAGTGGTTATATATGTCTCAGGTGTATATTAATATCACTTTGATTTTGTTAAAGAGGGTCTTAAGTCGCCCGTGCAGTTAGAGTTGTAACTGTATTTTCAGGACAAATTAAAATACCAAAATATGTATTTTGCGTTTTAGGTTTTTTAGCCTGCTGTGCCTACAAACATTAACTAGAATCGTGTGGGGACTAAAACTAAAATAATTTGTCCTCTTACCCTTCCATCACAAGTTCCCATGTGGCAACTCTTCATTCAAACCCCCCCCCCCCCCGCCCACCCCCTCCCTAGAACCAAAAGTCTCCCCCTCTTTCTTTTCTTTCCACTTTTTCAAAGTAACCATAATAATCTTCATTTTTAGTCAGTTACTGTTATGATAATTTCATGTGTTTGGATGTATAAATTATTTTAAGTGACCAATAATTATTATTTTTCTTCTCTTTAATCATTGACTGTTTTGATTTTACTCTATATAAGTTTTCTCAAAAACTTTTCATTAATCTGTTTTGTCTTCTTTTCATCAATGAATGACCATTTAATCCTAGGAGATTATTTTATTGATAAGTTATATTTTTAGTTCTTTAGAAAAAACATAATTTTTTCAACTTTTAAGGAAAAAGTTCAATTTTAGAGCACCACCATTCAGGAAAAGAAAAACTAAAATAAGGCAACCAATGAAGCAGATAAAAAATAAAGGGCAAAATAAAATTGATGATCAACACTTAAATGATTGTTTAGTATGTTTTATATAACATGAATTAATTTTAAATGTAAGCAATGATGCTATTGTCGACATTTTTTAGTGCGTAGTAGTGATATTTTTCGAAGAACTACTTTCCAAGATCGATTCTTTCAACACAAAATATAAACACTATGTTTTCCAAAACTCAAAAACAAATCAAACCTTAACCAGCAAATAGGCCAGACCTACATTTCTAACATCCAAATGTCCTGAGCTGCTTTATCCCAATTTTTGTTCATTGAGGAGAAATCGTGGATTGTTAACCGATCTGACCAGTAGTGGAGAAAATTACACACGCACATAGTCTATGTGAGATAGACCAGTCATGATATATAACATATATGCTGTGTGTGTGTGTGTGTGTGTGAGAGAGAGAGAGAGAGAGAGAGAGAGAAGGTACTCATCTTATTTCAATTTTGATGTGCTGTGTTTGAATTGTCACAAGTTCAAGAAAAAATGAAAGATTTTTTAAAATTTGTGTTTATAAGAATGTGTTATGATATTTTTATGATCGTAAAATTGTGAAAAATTATAGGTGCATATAATATATCTGTAGCTATAAATCATTTTCATTGAAGATATAATTAGAAGTTTAAACTAAAATATTTCTCAAATCTTAAAATCAGTCAATTTATTTGAGCAAATTAACAAGATCACATGAATTAAAACTGACAGAACAAAACCTACAAAGTATCATTCTCTCAACCCAAACTCATCATGAGACAAAATATACAGTAAGCTTACACTTGTTTGTATACAATTTTGGCTTACGCTGTTATATTAAACCATGGGCACACCGTACACCTAGAGTACTAGAAAGAGGTTGATTCACTTACATCCCATTATTTTTTTTATAAAACTTTAAATTCATAAACTTCAAATTCTAACTCTACCTTTTATCTAACCATCATTTTATTTCTATTATTTTCTTTGTCCATTTTTACTTGTATGTATTGGTCGGATTTTGTCTGATCGCGCAAGTGACACGTGGCCAACTACGTGGCAAGATGAGAGCAATTATCGAAGACAACATAATCAAGATCGGAGTGGGATAACATTGATCGATAGAATATGATCGATTGAATTGAATCGCGACCGGAAGATTTCGAAGACAGTTGTTTTGCCAGATAATGATGATTGATCTTATCCCGCTTTTGTTGGAACGAATTCAGCGGAATCGGTTAAACGTGGGCAACTACTGTTGCGTAACTGATGGAGAGACGTGGGAGAGTGGAGTCCTTCTAGGGTTGAAGACTCCACATTTCTCGTCCTATAAATATTCCCTTATTTCCCCATTTGTGAGCTTACGTTCTACTGGAAAAAAAAAAGCAACCCCTTTTTACTTTACTGTCATATCTCTACTACTACTGTTATCAATCCGCCACCACTACAATCATATAATCATTGTATTTGTGCAAATCGCTGCTTAGTTCAACTCTGAAGGAGGATTCTTCTCTTTCAACAGAGCATCAGCCCTCGATCGATCAATACAATAAGCTTTACTGCTTTCATTTATTGATTTGTTATCTGTTTTATCGTTTGTTTGTTGTTTTCATTGTTTTGCGTGTTTGTTCATTTCATCGATCTTGTTAATTAATTGTCATCGCTTTGACCGTAATATTGATTTAGTAGGATTATTGTTCAGTCCGTAAATCATAATTTTATCGTTTTAACTAAGCATATCATCAGTTAATTAGCATTATCTTACCTATTTATAATTATTGTCATCGTAATTCTGTCGCGGCATCCTTTGTCGAATTCTAATTTAAATCATCTGCTTAATACGAAGTAATTTGATATTTGAAGCACGTGTTCGATCAATCTATAGTTGTTTATCTTGGTCGTAATTCATTTGTTCGGAGTCAGTAAGAGTCGGTCGTCTGCAGTTGAATAGTTACATCATCGTAATCGATAAACTTATTGCTTGTCTTCATTTATTCGATCATATCTGTCTTCGAATCGTGCTTGCTATACTGGCTGTCGAATTCATTGTCATATGTTCTATCGAATTTACTGTTTGCACGTCATCATTGGTATAGCATTTGTTAAATCGATCACTCGTCAACGTGAATTGCTTATCAACCGGTCGAATCAAGATATAAACGGTCGCCTAAAGCTCAACTAAATATAAATTTAATTGTAATACCTGAAATCAATTTTCAGGATATACATTGTCCACCTTTTAACTTTTCACACCATCAAGAAATTATTAATAAATTTAACATTTCACTAATTAACTTACCCTTATTAATTATACTTTGAAAATTTTAATATAATTGTGATTTAAGAAATACTTATTTAATGATGTGGGTAAAATTGAAATTACATCATTAAATATATATGATTTGTTAAAAGTAACAAGTAAAATTAAAAATTTATTTCTTAAATATAACAAGTAAAAGCGGAGAAAGTGTCTAACACGAGGATTTAAGAAAATTAAAAGGACAGAAAAGATAAATTTATACGGAGGAGAAAAAGGAGGCCGAGGAACAAGAGAGAAAATCAGAAGCTGTGTCTATGTCCGTTCTGAAATTCATGCATCGTACTTTTTGATATTGTCATGTGGAAGTTTACAACTTTACTTTCGCCAAAAAAGGGATGGCTATATCCACTTCGGGTAGCTCACCACCTGTCATACGCAACTTTTCATCTGACAATGGTTCCAAATTACAGCCGACGAAAATAACTATTGGATTTTTTTTTTTCTTTTCAGCACTATTGGATAACATTTCCGTTTTCGTTTGTTCCAACAAGATTCAAAATTTAAAATAATTACACTAAAAAGTTTAATTTTTTTTTTAATGAACTTTCAAAAATCTCACCACTCACACAAATATTATGATATTTTTATTTTATAATTATAATTTCAAATGTAAGCATTTCTTACTCAAACTCCATGTCTGATTAATCTACATTTTGAAAGGATGGAGTGACACATACATTTTATCTATTTTTAATTTATGTGGCAATATTTGTTATTTTTAATTTTTTCGGTAAAAGATCTTAGTCATTTAAATTTGATAATGATTAAATTTAAGTGTTTGACTTTATGTTTAATGGAAATTTATATAGCCACATAATTTTTTTGACATTTAAATTTTAAAGAATATAAATTTTAAAAATCATCAATTTTGTAGACTTCATATCTATCGAATGTTGCATATAAAATAGAATGGACTGATATAAATTACTGTATTAGGTAAAAATCGGCCCGCGATGAGTCGCTTCGGCAACATGATCAGATAGCAACCGAGCACGTGATGACAAGCCAGAAACCGAAGCAAGTGAGTGGAGCGCCGAAGTCAGGCACCGAGGTCATCATCGAAGGCGAGCCGCAAGCTGAGCTTCGGTGGCATTCACCTCGGTCAAGCAGCAAGGCTCTACCACTGAGGTCATATACTTAGACCTCGGTGAAACGTCTCGAGTCAGGCGACTTTGCAGCCCGCTACTTCAACCCACTACTTTGCACATTAACTCCATCCATAAATGCTCCAGACATGGGTTTGGCCATGAACAGATCATGGAGAACGTGGAACAAGCTCTAGTGTCTATACATAGTACTTAATACGAATGGAGAAATATATAGAGAAACTCTGCCACAATATGTACTGACTACGATATATTGAATTCAAGTTATTTTCTCGCATTTTACGCTTATTTCTAGCACTTTCTTGACTTTGATTAGAAGATTTACTTGTATTCCAATCCAAATTCGATTTGTGATCCTAAACTGATTTAGGCCCATATAAATTGGCGCCGTCTATGGGGATATAAGCAGAAACGCTTTGTTCCAAAGTTAGACGTCCTTTTTCGTTGGAGTTCATAACCTTTTGACGATGATATGGCTGATAGCAGTAGAAATCTTGATGAACAGACTGACGTTCCATCGAACCAACAATCATCTCCAATGACAACTGAAGCCTTTCAAGCTTTTGTTGTCTCTTCGTTAAGAGCTCTTCAAAAGCGACAGGATGAGCAAGCTCACATCAACGCCGAATTCCGCGCATCGTTAGAGGCGAGAAACAGCTCAGCACCGAACGACACCTACCCTTCGGCTCCAAATAGAGGCATCCCACCATTCGTTCCTATGGGCGCGATAATAGGGGACCTCCAAATGGGGCCACGTCTGGGGGTTCGGAAAATATACCAAGCACAACGCCACAC
The DNA here is from genome assembly GCA_029990575.1 of Petunia axillaris subsp. axillaris. Taxonomy (NCBI): domain Eukaryota; kingdom Viridiplantae; phylum Streptophyta; class Magnoliopsida; order Solanales; family Solanaceae; genus Petunia; species Petunia axillaris. The sequence continues at coordinate 21,935,624 of JARKNS010000009.1, forward strand.
TTCGGGACGATTCCCACCGTGGCCGAAACTACACCTTCGGTTGATGTTGAGAGGTTGACCAGAGAAATTGAAGCACACGTCGAGCTCACATCGAGGCGCGTGTAGAAAAGCGCCTCGAGAGCGTCCTCGGGGTAGCTAAGACAGAAGACGAGCTTGATATAGACCAATACAGGGAGTTGCCATTCAAGCCCGAAGCGGCACCAGCTCCAACTCCCAAAAATTTCAAGCTCCTCTTCCTAAAGAAGTATGATGGGACCACCGATCCCAAAGAACATGTAACTGAGTTCATGGCGATGGTAAAGGGCAATGACTTAACGACAATATAGCTCGAGTCAATGTTCTTGAAAAAGTTTGGCGAATCCTTGGAGAAAGGAGCGCTCTGTTGGTACATGCGCCTACCAGCGGGGTCAATTTCCACCTTCAAGGAAATAGTTAACACCTTTGTTAAGGCCCACATCGGAGCACAAAAGATTCTCCAAAGGAAGGAGGATATCTGCAAGGTCAAGCAGCGGCCCGGTGAGCCATTTAAGGAGTTCCTTGAGCGCTTTCATGCTGAGCGCATGGAGCTACCTCGAATGGATGATACTTTAGCCATCATGGAATTTGAAAAGGGTATCAATGTTCGCAACTCTGACGCTGCCGCTGAGTTGCGAAAAGAGCTTCAGCAATACCAAGTTCTGAAGTGGGAAGATTTACACAAATGAGCCTACTCCAAGATAAGGTTGGAGAAAGCTGAGTTTAAAAGCCGAGGTTATATTTAAAAAATCGAGGCGAATCCTTGTATCGCGCCGAGGCGTCGCGAGGAAATTCGAAGGAGAGGTATGAACCATATACCTCCACGAGGCAGCCTGTCAGCCAAAGGTTGGAAAATTCCTTTGGAAACTCGTTTACAAGCCCGCATATAAGCCAACGGCTCGGAGGAAAGGTTCACTCTAACACGAACCAAAGAAATTCCTCAGGCCCAGCTTCGGCTTCAAAGAAAAAATTACCTCGGATCCCTGACTACAATTTTAATATATCGACCTCGGAGCTGGTCAACGTAGTCAAGGGAACTGCCGGGGTAAGAGTACCCAAAGACATGAGAACTCCAGCGAACAAAAGATATCAGAATTTGCACTGCGAGTTCCACGCGGACTATGGCCATCGAACCGAGGACTGCAAAGCATTGCGCCTCGAGGTGGCACATTTATTGAAGAAGGGTGTGTTGGCCGAATTCCCTACCGACAAGGAAAAAGACAACTACACCAAGAACCGAGGTGATGGATAGCCACCTCGGGCTACACCCCCTGAGACATTTATAAATGTTATCACCGAGGGGTCAGAGGTGAACGGGGTGAATTTCGTAGCTGTAAATAAATTCGCCAAATTGTCGATCACAATGGAAAAGAGAACTCGAGTGGGAGGCTCGGGTAAAGAAATTGTATTTGATGATAACGATTGTACTGGGATGATGTTCTCTCATCACGATGCCTTGGTCATCCTGTTGACAATCAATGACTCAGATATCAAGCGAGTCTTGATTGACCCCGGTAGCTCGGTCAACATAATCAGCTACGGGGCCATTAAGAAGATGTGGCTCAAAGAGGAAGTCATCCCCAAGGCAACAGGGTTGACTGACTTTAATAACTCTACGGAGAAAACTTTGGGTGAAATCATACTCAAAACGTTTGCTGAAGGAGTTAGCAAGGAAACACTATTTCAAGTGTTGCCCGAGGACATAGCATACAACGTGATTCTCGGCAGACCATGGATCCATTCCATGGAAGATGTTCCCTCCAGGCTTCATCAAGTGATCAAGTTCCCTACACCTTGGGGGTTCGATCAATAAAGGGAGAGCAATGTAGACCCAAAATCTGAATGTAGACCCAAAATTCACCCTGGTGAAGAAGAAGAAAAGACCTCACTCCAGGGTTAAAAAGAAAGCAATCGAAGATGACACCACGACGCTGCAAGAAAATGGTTTCAGTACCCCGAATGGCTGGCCAATGTAGTCGTTGTGCCTAACGAAAAATGGCAAGTGGAGGATGTGCGTAGACTACACTGATATAAACAAGGCTTGCCTCAAGGACTCCTACCCATTGCCCCAAATAGACAGGTTGATAGACTCCACGGCTGGACACAAACTATTAACCTTCTTGGATGCTTATTCGGGCTACAACCAGATCCTCATGGACCCGAAGGACGAAAAGAAAACATCGTTCATCACTGACCAAGGTACTTGCTATAAAGTGATGCCCTTCGGTTTGAAAAATGCTGGGGCGACGTACCAGAGGCTGGTGTGTCGCATGTTCAAGGAGTATATTGGAAAATCTATGGAAGTCTACATAGATGATATGCTCATCAAGTCAATTCGAATGGAGGATCATCTAAATCATTTGAGGGAAGCTTTTGTTGTTCTGAGACAATATGGCATGAAATTAAACCCTGAGAAGTGTGCCTTCGGGTCGGGAAAATTCTTGGGATTCATTGTCTCTGAACGTGGAATCGAAGCCAACCCAGATAAGATCAAGGCTATCGAAGAGATCCTCGAAGAGTTGACCGGGGTGAAGGAAGTTCAGCGCTTAACTGGCTGAATCGATGCCTTGAGTCGATTCATCTCAAGGTCCTCGGAGCGATGCCACAAATTCTTCTCTGTCTTGAGGAAGAACAACCACTTCGAATGGACATCGGAGTGTAAAGAAGCACATAGAGATTTGAAATGCTATCTGGCTAACGCGCCGTTGCTCGCCAAGCCGAAAGATGGTGAAACATTTCCGGTCTATTTGGTAGTATCCAAGGTGTCAGTCAGCGTTGTGTTGGTTCGGGAAGAAGATGGCAAGCAGAAGCCCATCTATTATGTGAGCAAGATGCTCCTCGATGCTAAGACCAGGTATCCTCACTTGGAAAAACTAGCACTTGCTTTAATTATTACTGCTCGGAAACTACAACCTTATTTCCAATGTCACCCAATAGCGGTAGTTTAATTTCAACTTTCCCCTTAAGAAGTATATTGCACAAACCTGAGTTATCGGGGAGGTTATCAAAATGGGCAATAGAATTGAGCGAGTATGACATCACTTATCAACCCCGAACAACCATCAAATCCCAAGTCTTGGCTGACTTCGTAGCAGATTTCAGTGTTGGGATCCTACCCGAAGCCGAAAAGGAGAACTAAATATCAAAAGGAATAGCTTCGGGACTATGTATACCTCACATCGATTGGGCAACTCATTCCAAGGGTTCGGGATTAGGCATAGTGTTAAAAGCGCCCACCGGGGAGAAAATCAGGCACTCCATTCGGTTAAAAAAGGTAACCAATAATGAGGCTGAATACGAAGCAGCTTTAGAAGGCTTGGAATTAGCCTAAAAAATAGGGGTGGAAAGAATTGAGTTGTGATACGACTCACAGCTAGTAGTGAACCAAGTGCTCGGTGACTATGCGGCTCGGGAGCCCAGAATGCAGCTATTCTTAGACCGAGCACAGAGGATTTTGGCCAAATTCCAAGAATGCCAGATTAAACAAGTGCCTCGAGAGGAAAATACCGAAGTCGATGCCCTAGCAAACTTGGGTTCGGCAGTAGATGAAACACACTCAGGGACTGACTCAGTGGTTCGGTTGCTTTCTGCGCAGATGAGAGAGATGAAATTGCAAGTCAACTCGGTGGACCACAAATGGGATTGGCAGAGTAAGTTTATCTCTTACTTCGATTCGGGGACTGTCCCCCAAGATAAGAAAGAAGCCAAAAAATTAAGGACCCAAACGGCTTCATATCATATGATCGAGGGAAGTTTGTATAAGAGATTGTATTGCGGCCCGATGGCCAAATGTTTTGGCCCCGATGATGCCAGGTATGTGATGGCAGAAATTCACGAAGGCGAGTGTGTCAATCACTTGGGAGGAAAATCTTTGGTGCGCAAAATACTTAGAGCTGGGTACTATTGGTCCACCATCAGCGCAGATGCAAAGGCCTTCGTGCAAAAATGTGATAATGCCAACGGCACGCGCGAATGATTCATCAACAAGCCGAACCTTTACATTCGGTCGTGTCACTATGGCCTTTAATGAAATGAGGGATGGATGTTGTTGGTCCCTTGCCAAAGGGAAAAGGTGGTGTTCGGTTCATTCTCATTTTAACTGATTACTTTACAAAATGGGTGGAAGCAGGAGCTCTCACCGAGGTTAAACAAAAAGAAGTAATCAATTTCATTAGGAAGAACATCATCTATAGGTTCGATGTCCCAAGGGAAATCGCTTGCGACAATGGTAAGCAGTTCATGGGAGCAGCCATCACTGATTTCTTCAAACAATGGGGGATCAAAAGAATTGCTTCGACCCCCTATCACCCAAGTGCCAATGGCCAAGCTGAGTCTTCAAACAGGATAATAATTGAAAATCTCAAGAAAATGCTTGATGAGAAGAAAGGTCCTTGGCCCGAGGAGTTGCCTGGTGTGTTGTGGGCCATGTGGACGACAGAAAAGAACAGCACCGGTGAGACCCCTTTTTCACTTGCTTACGACATGGATTCCCTTATCCTCGTGGAAGTGGGCGAACCAAGTCTTCGGTACGCTCACACCACCGAGGATGCGAATCAACAAGCCATGTGCATAGAGCTGGACTTGCTCGAGGAGAAAGGAGTTGGCTTTGGTTCGGCTAGTTGCCCAAAAAAGGCAGATCGAGGCATATCTCAATAGGAAAGCCAAACTTAGAGATTTTAAAGTTGACGATTATGTGCTGAAAGCTAACCAATCGACAAAGGAGAAAAATGGGGGAAAACTCATCGCAAACTGGGAAGGACCTTACAGAGTCAGAGCAATTGTTGGGAAAGGATCTTATCAAACACATCTCCAATTTAAAGCGGTACTACTTCTGAAATCGAGGTAAGCATTCCTTGATTAATTAAAGTTTACACTCAGCCTCAAGCTGAAAAATGCTCCTAGGGCCTCGATCGAAATGTACTAACTTGATCCTCGTTTCATTTTTCTTGACCTTTTCAGGAAGCTGATAAAACGATTTCCAGTGTTCGGATCTTCATCAAGATTCACACCCGAATACTGGGGGGAGTAAGGGGCGGTTTGCAACCGAGGTCGACACTGAGCCTCCCCAACCGAAGCCTATCTATTCGACAACTGGAGACTGACACCCGAGGAATAGATTAGTACATTGTAATTACGCCCGATAGTGGCATATTATCAATTTGTTTTTACGCCCAAGGTCTACCTCGACATGGCTTTATGTAAAATGCCAATTTTGGCTCGTTGATATTATCAATGGAATAAAATTGATTCTATATCTCTTTATTTCTAAAATCTTGCACTCCGAATTTGAACTTTAAATGCATCGACTCGAGAACGAGACGTCATTCTAAGTTTGCATCGATTTTCGTTTAATTAAGTCTTGCAAGCAAGTTATGTATTTTAAGTGTTCGGTTCATGCAAAAACTAACATTTAAGATGTACAAAATCATTTCATTAATAGGCCCAGAGGCTACAAATTTATACATCAAAAGGACCCGAAGGTCCAAAGCATGAACAAAAAAAAAAAAAAAAAAAAGAGCCCGAAGGCTTACACGAAAACAAAAAATCTAAACGGAAGTCTAGGCCTCAGGTGCGTCACCTCCCTTTTCGGAATCCCCCTCGGCATCTTCTTCATCATCACCCTCTCCTTCAGCCTTGCTCGAAGCTTTACTTGATGGGAGATCATTGATGATAGCTTGAGCTTGTGCTGCCTTCTCTTCGGCTTTAGAAATTTCTTCTTCCAAATTGAGCCCACCAGCGCGACACTGCTTGAGCAGCTTCAGCCGAGACTTGATAACAGTCCATCGCTTATCCAACTCCGCTCTCTTGGCCTTGATCCTAGCTCTGTCTTTGCGATCAACAATTTCCTCTCGAAGAGCTTCGACCTCGGCCTCACGAGCTGAAAGTTTGGAGGTCTCACCCTCCAACTTCTGAATATGGAGCACATGATTTCTCAGTTGCTTGTGGTGCTTCTTGGCTATTTCTTCAAGCTTTCCCTTAGCTTGAGACAGCTCGGCACTAAGTTTTGTAACTTCAACTTCTAGCCTCGAGCGCTCAACCTGGAAGCCATCGCCGAGGGCCTTGATCTTTGCTTCGGAAGTAACTTCGGGCTTCGTGAAAATCAGACTGTGACTTGGAAAACTTAGCATTCAGTTATGCTATTTGTGCGTTGAAGCTATCCCTTTGCCTGTCCCATGCACGGGCCACACGCCGAACTTTTTTATCCCTCGAGGTCTCAATCTCGATAGCCCTCAACGACAGAACAAAGCTCTGAATGGAAATCAATCAAAAAATCATTGTTAGCCACCGACCGAAGATGAAGATGAGGTAAAATTGAAAGACGAAGAAACTTACTCTGATATCATTGGCAGCAATGGTGTTGTACAGCTGACCTCGAGAGAAAGCCTGCACAACTTTGTCTTCCTCTGGGCCAAGCAAAGGCACAAAGGTCAAGATATCCCCTCGATCGCACGCCAACATGTTCGAAGAAGATGGCACTTCAAGCTTCCGAAAAGACCCCACCGAGGATGAAACCCTCGCGGGATCGGATTACGCCCGAGCCGCGCCAACTTCAATCTCCCTCTCGATGGCGGCAGACCCAACTTCCCCAACTTTGGCCTTGCCTTTGGCTCTGGCGACTGCCGCCTCGGGGTCCTGCTCCTGATCTTCAAGGTCCACGACCTCGACTGCTCTTCGAGCCGCTAAGTCCTCGGCGGAAACATCATCAGGCTCATCAATTAGCCTTCGGCGCAATTCCGCCACCACTTTGGGCCTAGGGGAAGCAGCAACCTCGGTGCGAGGGTTTATAGAGCGAGAGGGTTTCTTGGAAACCGCTCTCTTCCTTTTCACGCCTTCGAAGGGCAACATAAAAAAATCTTGAGCAAGGGAGTGAAAAGAAATAAAGACCAGCGAGTCAACCGAGGGTAATGTATACCTTTTGAGAATCCCTGACCCGAGGATCCCTTTGCAGTCTTTGAAGGCTTTGAAGCCTTAAGCTCTTTTAAGTCTCCAGCTAAGCGAACCACTGAAGCCATGTCATCATCTGAATCTGTATCTTCATCATATTTTTTCTTTCCTTTTCCTCTTTTCTTCTTGTCTTTCTTCGTGTTGATGGAACGATTTGGAAAATCTAACACCGAGGGAAGGAAACTTAGCAACCAAAGCAAAAGCTTCAAAACAGCATACCAAATGAGACACCACAGAAAACCTATCGTGCCTCTTACACTGCCAACCAAAGTCAGCAGCCATCTTCATCCATGTTCGAGTTGGGCGTTCACGAGCCCCAATCACAGCTCTAACCCATTTGATCAACCCCTTGGGAGGAATGATAGCGACCTTGGTGGCTGAAAAGCAAAAATACATCGAGGTTAACAAACATGAGTGATCATCGAGGAGGAAATAAAAACCGAAGGGATACTTACGTATGTTATTCCACCTCTCTGGGAAATTGGGTTCGGTGGATAAAATGCTGATCTCGAAAAGGACGTAGCGATCACTCCAGCCTCGGTCCCCGTGATCCTTGCTCTTATGGAGAAGCGGATACTTGCCTCGGTTGTTTAAAGCCACAACCCCGTCTTTGTAGAAATAAGGGTAGTAAAGAGAGATGAGATGCTGCAAGGTGAAATCCATCCCGGTTTTTGTGCTCAGCCAATCCATACACTGAACAACCCTCCAAACACCGGGGCCTAATTGTGTCAAGCATAGGTTGTATGCTCGGCAAAAATCGTCGATGACCTTGTGAACAGGGAGGGTGAAGCCGATGGTGAATGGGTAAATGTATGTAAAGGATAGCCCCTCCACGTGCTGGCACACCCTACTAGTTGGGTCGGGGATGACAACCTCCACCTCGGGCCCAAATCTGCAATCTCTCCGAACTCGCTTAATGTGAGCTTGCGTTATGCGAGTCGGCATCGTGTTCACTGGTATATTCCTGTTCTTCTCCTCTTGATCAGCAGATTGCTTTTGTAGCTTAAGATCTTTGCTGTTGTCAAAATGAGAAGGGACAGTTTGATGAGATTCGAGCTCCTGCTCGAGGGGAATCGCCGGGCCCGAAGGTCCCACCTCGGCATCATGCCCACCTTCGGTTGAGGGCAGCTCACCCTCGGTTTCAATCTCAGCCTTGGCGTCGCCCTCACCATCGCCCTCGGCGTTGTCGCTCTCACCATCATCATCCCTATGGATGACAGCATCAGCGCCAGCTACCACCATGGCGTCATCATCAGTGACGTCATCTTCTCTCTCTAGGCTGACGTCCTCGCTCATCGCAGCTATGTCACGCCTAGCTCTTTCTTTACGCCGCTTAGGACCACTCACGTTGGACGTCACCTCTCCACCACCCTCCGCCTCTATTACCTGCAATGCCGGCACGGTGGTGATAAAGTCGCCACTAGCTATAGCGGCGACGTAGCGCGAAATCTTTGCCCTCTCACCAGAGTCCCTTGAATCTTGCCTGGGGTGTGTGGTAGACATGGTTATAGCTTCAAGTGTCCAAAGATTTCTTAAAAGCAGGGATGGATCAAGTCGAAAATGGAAGTATTCTTCTCTTTTTTTTTTTTTTTTTTATTACTGTTACTTGCAGATATTGGAAATGATAGGAATAACTTGGAAAGGAAGCATTTATAGGCGTGGGAAAGCCAAGTGGAGCAATTCATCATAGTAACGTTGGGAGAAATAAAAAAAGCGGCGTGACCGTTCGATTAGCCAACGGATGGGTGACACGTGTCGATGAATAGTAACCTGAAGAGACGCGAACCGTTGACAAAATTTGAAATGCTTGGATAAGATCAAGCCACGTCACTTTCCCGCGGAATCTCACTCCACTCCTCGGTAATTGACCGAGGAGTGGAGGGACTATCTGTATTGGGTAAAAGTCGGCTCGCGATGAGTCGCTTCGGCAACATGATCTGATAGCAACCAAGCACATGATGACAAGACAGAAATCGAAGCAAGTGAGTGGAGCGCCGAAGTCAGGCACCGAGGTCATCACTGAAGGCGAGCCGCAAGCTGAGCTTTGATGGCATTCACCTCGGTCAAGCAGCAAGGCCTTACCACTGAGGTCATATACTTGGACCTCAGTGAAACCCTCGAGTTAGGCGGCTTTGTAGCCTACTACTTCAGCCCACTACTTTGCCCATTAACTCTATCCATAAATGCTCTAGACATGGGTTTGGCCATGAACGGATTATGGAGAACATAGAGCAAGCTCTTGTGCCTATAAATAATATTTCATTTTACATTGTACGCACGGAGAAATTTATAGAGAAACTATGCCAAAATTTGTACTGACTACGATATATTGAATTTAAGTTATTTTCTCGCATTTTACGCTTATTTCTAGCACTTTCTTGACTTTAATACGAAGATTTGCTTGTATTCCAACCCAAATTCGATTTTTGATCCTAAACTGATTTAGCCCATACAATTACTAATATACATGCATAAAATATATTTTGAACACCCCATACTCTGTCTCACAAAAGAATTCTTTCAATTTGAATCGGTTCATTAACTGAATTGTGCTTATATCTTTTATTAGTAGTGTGCGAGATATTTCTTTTTAATACCTCTTCAATACTATCTTGGACACGACTAGTACATTCGAACGTCTCCTTAATAAATCTTCCTATGTAATATTTCATTACAGTTGGAGAAAAATGGGCGAATTAATACATAGCGAAAAGGATAGACAATCAGACCATGAGAGTAAGTGCTCTCTTATATAGTATTGATCACAAATTTCTTAATGTCCGTCAGGTTACACGCAACAATATTGTACGATTGATTTCAGTTACTCCTAATTGACTTTGTTATGTTTCTTTTCAACATTTGTTCCGTATACCTCATTCAACTCCATCTTAAAGTCAGAGTTAAAGTATGAAAATATATATGGACTCATAAGACAGTTTCTGTGAAAAATAAACACATTATTAGGGTGTTAATTATAAAATTAAGATGGCACATTGTAAATCATAGAACAATACACACATTACGGGTGCAAAATTGAAATAACTCTACAAAATCAAGTGTCACATCATTAAAGTGACATGATATATAATTTTCAGACTTAAATTACGTTCTAGGTGAAAGAGCAAGCTACAAGTGACTTTTCTAATTTAAAAAATGACTATGTTAGCTTACTTTTAATATTTTAATGTTTGTTTAAGCCATAAATTCTAAAACTCAGACAATATTTTAATTTGTATTTTTGGTAATAACTTTAATTAATTACGGTCGTTGGAATTGGTTGAATATTCAAAATATATCTGAGATTTTGAACCATAATAAAAATAAAACCTTGACCATGTTATATGTTTTACTTATTTAGCCAACCTTATAGAGTCACTCTCAAACGTGCATCGGATACCTTTTGTCATGGAGCCTTCAAGACGGCCTACCTAACAGGTCTCTCTGTTTATTTGAAAAGATATAAAATTAAGAGAAGTTTTTTTGGTTGGGTTTACCAAATAATATACCCACCATGCACCTTCTCCTATCTAATGAATCTTTTCACGTGAAGTGTTTCACCAAAAGTTTCAAACCTAATCTTCAGCTTCCTTTCTTATCTCGATCTTTTTATTCTCTTTGCTAGTTTTCACTATTTCGCACAAAGTCCCACTTTAACATTAAAATTATACCATGATCACTAGCCCGAGATGTGGGTGAGATATACGTAAATTCTATATTCTTAATCAGAGGTCATAATTTTTATTTTCAAACAAAAAAAATATTAATAATTGTAGTATTTTTTCTTTGACATATTCTATGTGACATGAATCTTAATTAATTCACAAGCCGTTAATACATTTTGAATTTCATATGGTTAAGCAAAACAAAAATTACTACTGAATACCGTGATAATTTCACTAATTAATTAGAAAACTAAAGAAGAAACTTCTTATCCTTGTAAATTTTTTACACGTAGTATATGAAAGTGGGAAAGGAATTAAAGAAACTGATCCTGGATCACTAAATCCAATTTCACTCAGTCACAAAAATAAATACGTAAGAACTTGTGTCCACCCTCACCTTCACTAGTTTTAATAGAAAGCAAATTTAAAAAGATAAAAAGAAGTAACTATAGTAATTTTTTTAAAATATTGTCCCCCTCAAAAATTAAAGGAACGTTTTGAAGACATCCAACAAACTGTAGTGGGGTTCCATTCTTAATACTCTTGAAAGACAATTAATGCCATTCTCTAGTTTGTTTCTCTTTTTATTATTTTATTTACTACTCCCTCCGTCCCATTTTAGTTGTCACTTTAGCAAGTTTCATTTGTCCCAAATTAGTTGTCGCTTTAGCATTTCAAGATATTTTTTACTAATTCTTTCCAACTATGCCCATATTTAATAAAGGAGTATTTCCTAGAAAAGTTAATCCAGTTTTATTTATTAGGGGTAAAATAGTAAAAGACATACCCTATTTATTGATTTTTTAATGGGCGTGCATAAGCCTAAAGCGACAATTAAAATGGGACGGAGGGAGTATTTTTTCACCCTTGATGAATTTCATGCAAGCTCATAGCACTATTAAATTACTGCTTCCTCATTTCATTTTATTATACATATTAAATATTTTTTTGAATATTGAGAAGTATTTAAAAGAACTATTGATTAAATATCAAAGGTAGAGTTGAAAATAATTAACAAAATTTAGTTTTGAAACCTAAAACGAAAACTAATTTGAGATATTTTTTCTTGTAGTTAAAAAGAGACAACTAAAACAAAATGAAAAAATAATATGTTTTAATTTTTTTTTTAATAATTAAACGGGCAACTAAAATAAAATGGATGAAGTAGTATGTTCTAGATATTATGTCCCAATGATTGTGGCCATTTACTGCATGCTTTTCTCTTCCTTCGTATTAGTAAATAGAGCCTCTCGGTTGGATAACAAGATGGTAAGCCCCTTCTACCTACAATTAAGAATTTGTGGGTGTAAATTACAACAAGAGTAAAAAGTGGTAGACCATTCTTTACTTGGAGAGAGGGAAAGAGCGGGTTAAAAAAGAACATTATCAATATTCTAATGTCAACTTTTTTAGCGACCACTTTATTTCATGTTATCAAAGTGCTTAAGAGTCCCAATTTATAACCTTCTTTCTTTAAAATAATTGTCTTTCTATTTGCTTTTTTTGCATAATCTTGGGAGCCAATCAGCAAAAGAAACCGAAAAAAGATTACATGAGCTGAACACAATCTTGTGAAATATTAATAGTAGTATAGTACAGTACGCAGTATAAATTTAAGGTTCTTCTTATGTTGTTGTGGCTGTGAGGCTGTCAATTGTCAGTAATTAAAGAGAGTGATTAACGTATAAAGGACGATTTGATCATCTTAACATGCTCCATCTTTGTTTTGATTGGCATTCCACAATCTTATCTAGAGTTCATTTTTTGTGTACTGACATCATAAAAACTATTTACAAAATCATTTTCCGCCTAAGGTACAAGTAAACAGTTAGGTATGATATGTATAAGCATCATCACTAGGTAATATTGATAAAAGATATTTGATGAAATAAAAAGATATTTATACGATCCGCATGTGTAACTTAAGTCCGATTTAAAATAGAAGGAAGTTTAACTGCTTTAACTACCAGCTACTTTATTCCTTGCCATCGCAGTTTGCTTAAGAATAGCCGTTATCCTTCTTTATTTAAAATATTTTATGTCTTTCATTTCCCCCTTTTCACGTTATCTTGGTAGCCTTAGCTTAGCTATCAGCGCAAGAACAAGAAAAAGACACGCACACATTCTTGTAATATTACTATACTTTAGGTTATCTTTGTTTATCTTGTCACTAAAGAGAGTAAAAAAGGAGGATTTAACCTTTTCGCATTTTATTCATTTATTTATTTTGCTTTGAGCATCCAATATTCAAGATTATTGGTTCGGTTAATTCGAATTTGTATCACGTGAATCCACTGATGAAGAGGTAAAATGACTTCTACGATTGGGAAGTTCTTCATTCTTAAAGCTAGAATTCCAAAATCCTGGTAAATAGTACAGATTCCACTCATTTTGTTACTTTCCTTAGTGGTAAGTTTTATTAGTTTTCCAATTTACTGGTACGTGCCATATAGTCATCTGGGTTTTCTTGCTATTCTCTCCAGTTAAATATTTAAGTACGCGTTGTAATACATGTGGGACACTGTTATGAGTGATGATTCACCAAAGAGACACAAGAGTAATGAGTAGCTATGTTATTAAATATGGCATGGGTTGTACTTGCTGTAATGATTCATCTTCTCATTTTAATTATTCCCTTTACCTGTATGCCTGTTGCACATGGTAGTTTGCTGGTAATGTAGAAAATTTTATCCTGACCTATTACCATAAGCTATATCTATAGAATTCTTTATGTTGATGTCAAAAGTAGATTTGATATTAGCACTTAGCGGTATTGACCATCTTGTGTTTTGGCGTATCAAAATTGGATTTATTTCGTTTATATAAAGTAAATTTATATAGCTAGAGTAATTTCACTTACTATAGAAGGTTAATGCCGGATTACCTGACGATAGGCTAATTTCACATGCATGTATTTTTCTATATTTCTCCACTCGTCTTTGATGTGTTCTAGTATGTTTTAATTGTTAAAATTATGTTCGAACTTAATTAAGTGATTTGGAGCTAAAATTGGATAAATGAGACTTTGAAGTTTGAACATAAATTCGAGATTCAAAGAAATCAAGTTTGGAGAAAGTGAAAAGTGCGAATTGATGCTAAAGTTCAAGTTCTTGTTCGGAAAATTGAATAAATTGGAGATCCAACTGGTCTCATGCTACGCAAGTAGGACGTGAATTATATTGAAATTGAAGCAATTAGGATTCTGTGTTTCATACGAGTAGTGTGAGAAGGAAGATAGTTTTTTTTTTTTCAGAAGCCACTCTAAATTTAAGCTCAGTTAGGCAAAATACGCAAGAAACATATGAGCTGATTTTCTTGAAAAAACCCGGGCGGTCGAGTACCATGCAAGCTAAATTTCTTGGAAAAGTTAGAGTCTCATGGCACATGGGCGCCACGAGGAGGGAATATGTTAGGAAAAAATTTAAGGAGATTTTTGGTCAAATTCTTATTTCCTAAACATGGTATAAAAGCTTCCAATTGCCCCTGTCATGATTAATCCTTGATCTGTAAAGGCTTAGAAATATTTTGGAAAATAAAGTTCGACCTCAGAACCATTCTAAAAGACGAATCGAAGAGTTTTTTTTTTTTTACTTTTCTCTTATGGATCTTGCTTTGTCATTGTTATCGTTTCCTTTTGTTAATTAAGCATGAATAGCTAGATTTTCTATCTATAATTCTAATGGAACGTTTTGTTGGTTGAATTATTTGACAAGCTCTCTATATTCGACCAGTTCTTCATGATTCTACTTGTTCATCTTTATATCTTCTTTTGATTGATCGAAGGTCACTCAATTAATAATTCTGTTATATTATTTGACATTTGAAAAAAATCATGGCATTATCCAACAATTGTAAATAATTAATCGAAAGATATTGTCATGAGGATTTGAAATGATCCTAGTTTATCCAGGTTAGTTTCGAAATGATCCTAAGAAATTATTACACTAAATCGAGAAATACTTGCGGTAATGATAGAACTCTCGATCAATATATGAGGAGAAAATAACGAGAATTTAACAACTTGTTTGTAGTTCATCTTGATAATTGACGAAATCATAACCCCAAGCTCTTACTCATTGAACAAAAACTTATATGTTTAATTATTAAGTTATTTTATTTTATTAGGTTTTAAATAAATCAAATTTCATAAAATCATTAATAGTGAGTTCTCCATGGGATTCGACTCCAAAATTATTTAGATTATATTTGCAATGACAAGTTTTTGGCGAAATTATTACCTAAGTTACTAATTTCACTTATGAATAATTGTCGTTTTTAGTGACCTAATAATATATATATGTGTGTGTGTGTGTATGTATAAAACATTACTAGTTTTAGTGTACGTGTGTTGCACATATATGTCATGTAAAAAGATTAACTATAATAAATAAATTAGGGGGTCGTTCAGTTGTTCCCCGTGCTAACTTAATACCCGCGCTATAATCAACATGGTACAATACCATGTTTGGTACCAATTTGAGAATGGCATTAAATTAGCATGGTTTTATACCATGTGTGGTACAATTTTTTCTTATCCTCAAACCCTGCATATTTTTTATACATTGTTTGGTTTGAATTCTGTGTTTGAGTAAAAATAATACATGCATAGGTTATGCGGGAACCTATGTATTATTTTATGCGGGGTAGAAGGTGGAATAATAATGTAGGTATTAGCAATACATGTATTAAAATTTTAAAATTACACAACTAACCCTCATAATAGTTAGGATTTTTTTGAAGTATTTTTTAATAAATATTTTCTTTTAGATTATACATTGTATATTAATTTATGATATATCAAATTCAACTAGAAATAATCCTTACATTACAATCCATGCACCTATATTATATCCCGCATAACTAATACCCGTATTATTAATTCGCGCATGGATAATACCCGTATTATTAATACTCGTATTGTTAATATCCACATAACTAATCCCTGCATTACTAATACCCGTATTACTAATATCTGCATTATTAATCCCTGCATAACTTGCATTCAAACCAAACGACCCCTAATAGTTTAATTAATAGTACAATTTTTAACTCACATAAACATGGAGTACTAAATTTATGTTTGATCTATAAAATAAAAGTGAATCATTAAAATGATGATCATATTAGCTAACTAAATGAAGGATGAGACATTATCTCAAAAATGTCAGTGATATGGGTTCTGTATTTACTCTCGAAGCTCAAACAAAGTAGCATGATGTGATGATTTCAGTGACTTGTCCATTTTCATATCGCTCACACGAATGTTTACTTTGAAATTAAAGAATTATACTGATAGTTCAAGTCATACCGCACAATTAGGGGTGGGCGTTCGGTTCTTCGGTTCGGTTTTTAGAAGTAGGAGTCCGTTACTTCGGTCTTCGGTTCGGTTTGAAATGTAAAAAAGTCCGTAATTTTTATACTTCGGTTCGGTTCGGTTTTTTAGTTCGGTACTTCGGTTCGGTACATCGGTGTTTCGTTTTAAACCAAAGTTTATGACCAAAAAAAAAATCTCGAACAAGAAAATTTTCAGCAGCATTTCAGCTGTATTTCAGCAGCAAAACAGCCGCGAAACAACAGCAGTATTTCAGCTGCGTTTCAGTAGAAAAACAGCTGCGTTTCAGCAGCGAAACAGCAGCAAAAAACAGCAGCGTTTCAACTGCGTTTCAGCAGCAAAACAGCAGCGAAACAGCAGCGAAACAGCTGCGTTTCAGCACCAAAAAAGCAGCAGCGAAACAGCTGCGTTTCATTACCAAAAAAGCAGCAGAAAAATAGCTGCATTTCAGTAGAAAAAATGCAGCATTTCAGCAGCAAAACAGCAACGTTTCAGCTGCGTTTCAGCAGCAGAAAAACAACACCATTTCAGCAGTGTTTCAGTAGCATAACTGTAACGACCCTCAAATAGTCGTTACCGGATCCGGGACTTCGATTTGCATGTTGACAGTCCCAACAGCTCCGTTAGGTCATTTATGACCCGTCTGTGAAATCTGAGTCGAAACGGAGTCCGTTTGATAGGTTTCGAAAAAAGGATCCGTTTATGAAATTCCGGAAAGGAATTTGGGGTTTCGATAGGTCGTTTTGAGTAAACGAACCCCGATGGAAAATTCGAGCGCACCGTTAGGTCCGTCTCGTCATTTATGATATGTAGCAACCTTCAAAATTGAAAACGGACCTCGTTTGATAGGACTTTTGATAAAGTCCCCGTTTCGGAAGTTTAAAAGAGTTAAAAGAGGTTTCCGAGCTCGATTTGAGCAAATGAGCTCCGATGAGAGATCCGAAAGTTCCGTTAGGTTCGTATAGTCATTTGTGACTTGTAGCAACTTTCGGAATTGGATTCCGAGGTCGTTTGGTTAAATTTTGCTATTTTGGCGAAAGTCGAAAATTGAACCTTTGCCGTGGGACCCACTTTTGAGTTCTGGAGGTCCGAATTGAGTTCCGTCTTGACGAGCATGTCACCCAAGTATTTTATGGCTTGTGTGCAAAATTTGGGATCATTCCGAGCTTCGTAGGGTCCCGTTTTGCCCCTAAAACAGTAGAAAATCTGGTGCGACTTTTCTTTTCTGTTTTGGCGCAAACAGCCGGATAAAAGCTGATTTTCTGGCCAATCCGTAAGGAGTTAGGAAAAACTCAAAACATGAAAGTTGTAGCCCTTTGAGTTGTGGTTCTAATGGAACTGGTTTCAGGTCATTTGGATATTCCTATCAAACGTTATGATTTTTTTAAAAGAAGCTGTCACAGAGGCAAAAACTGCTATAAAAAGGCCATTTCGGGCCATTTCGGTTCATAACTTATAAAAATCATTTGGTGAGCTCTTGAGGCGATTTTTGGGTATTTCTTGAAGACCCAATCATACTTACACTTAAGATAAGCCCTTTCAATCCATCTTTATGTTGATTAACACAAGAATCAAAGGGTTGATTCTTGGAAATGGGTTAGAACCCTAGATTCTTAAGAATTGGGGAAAGACATCGAGCAAGGCTCGCATGTGGAATCTAAGTGTACTTTTGGACTCATGGGAGCGTGGGGAGCCCGGAAAAGTACATTTTGTAAATTTAGGGCTCGGCCCTACCCGGGGGCATTTTGGTAATTTTATCCTAGGATGCCTATAGGCTTAAATAGCTATAATTGAGCACTCATATGTGCTATATCTTGTCTTAATAGACCTAGTGGAGAGTCCTTCGCGGACAAGGCGAGCGGGAAAGGAGATTATTCCCGGCATTTGAGCCCGAATTTCGAGGTAAGTGAGACTTGACCTCTATTGTGCTTGTGGACTCTTCCTTCATGCTAGTATGCTTCATGTACGCATATATATACCTAACAATGGTTAGGATTAATGATGTGAATTACTTGCTATTATTGTTTGGTATAAATAGCGAGATTGTGACTCGACCGAGGTATGTGCCGGTCTAAACGCTACGTCGAGGTAGCTTAAATTTATATCGTAGTAACGCTTGCTACGCCATGCTTAGATAGCAAGAACTTGGGACATGGCCGAGGATGTTGCCGGCATGTCATGATAAATGTCTTGCCGAGGATTTTGCCGGCTTTTGTATGATATTGGTACTTGATTTGTTCACGTGCCGGGTTGGGTAGTGCTGTCTATACGTAACCTTGGGTTGGACGACATGGGAGTAGGGATTGTACCCCCAAACTGTGGTCGGGTTAACCTTCGCCTTACGTTCAGCTAGCATAACCAACCTGGGTTACGGTGACTGTGAAATATTATCGTTATTAATATTTCTGTTATTATTTCTGTTATTGTTATTAATGTCGTGGATATTAATACTGTTAGAGGGACATTTGACAGGGGGTGTGGTGTCGCCTATACTATGAGATGTGTCACACTTGACAGGGGGTGTGGTGTGGATACTAGATCTTTGAGATGTCACACACTTGACAGGGGGTGTGGTGTGGTCACTTGATTTATTGAGATACGACGCACTTGACAGGGGGTGTGGTGCGATCGTAGACAGATTTGAGATGAGCCAACGACTACGGGTCGTTGGTCTACTTATTCATGATTGTGATAGTGACTTCGGGTCACGGTATATGGTTGATACTTAGTAGTGGTGTTGCTAGTCCATCGTAGGTCTAGGTTAGTCGGCACGGGAGTAGAGATTGGACCTCCAAACCGCCGCTGAGTTGACCTATGCCTTACGTTGGATGGGCATAATCCTTGAGACTTCTGGTTACTACTTGTGTGTATGGAATGTGTTACATCTATTTGTGATTTCACTACTTTATTGTATGATTACTATAGTATGTTGTTGCTTATGATGCATGTAGCGACTTGTCCCGCAAGGGTACCTTAGCGGGCCTGTCAGTGATCTTACTGGGCTTCGGCTCATAACTTACTCTGCTACGTGCGCAGGTCCTTCATCCAGTCAGCAGCCCGGATGTTAGCGGTTCCCGAGGCTTCTGAGACTTTTGATTGAGATGAGCCGACCACACAGACCGTGGTGGCATACCGCCGGAGTCACTTAGAGATAGGACTCAGATTTCTTTGATGTATATTCATACTTTATTGAGTCACTCTTAGAATGCTCCAATTCTTTTGTGGATATATTCTTTTGGACTTCACTTTTTTATATTTATATATCTATTTATGATCTTTTCACATTATTGTTCTTTTCCGCATCTTGCTTCTTTGGTTCGCCTAGGCAAATGTTGTTTAGGTGCCATCACGAGCCCTTGGAAATTGGGTCGTGACAGTTTGGTATCAGAGCCCTAGGTTCTAATTCGAGTCCTAGGAGTCTTGGAGCAGTGTCTGAGTAGAGTCTTGCTTATGGGTATGTTGTCGACCATACTTATGAGCGAGAGGCTACAAGGGCATGTTAGGAAATGTTTTCCCTTCGTTTCATCTCTATTCGTGCTGAGTAGCTTATATAGGTGCTGACCCTTTTTCGTGTATTGTATGAGATGGCGAGGACGCGAGCATCCTCAGCCAGGAGGGCTGCATCTTCTACACCCGCGTCTGCGGGAGAGCCATCAGCACCTACGCAGCCGCCAGCTGCTAAGAAGACTCGGGCAGGTCGCCCGTCAGCCACTAGGCAGGACACAGCTATCCCTGCGGTGTCCGCAGCGACTCTGTCAGCATCTATTCCCCCTGTGCCTGCTGTTGTGCCAGGCACCGTTGTGATCTCTTCAGAGGAGTATATGAGACTGATGGCCTTGTCTAGCCATCAGGTCCCTGTCAGAGATGATGTTGCAGCTCCTGTTTCGGCTCCTCAGCCGACCACACCTGTTATAAGCACGCCTACTTCTGAGGCTGCTCCTGATCATATTGCCCAGCCTTCTGCTTCTGCTCCTCAGGCAGGTCCTGTTATTTCTACTCCTCCTATGGGCACTGAGGAGGTTGCCAAGAGGATAGAGTCATTCATGAAGCTTCAGCCTCCAGAGTTCGACGGTACCTCAGCTACATGTACTGCCCAGAGGTACATTCAGAAGTGTGAGAAGATTTTGACAGTTCTTGGTACTAGAGACACCTTAGGGGTGCAGTGTGCTTCTTTCAGATTATCGGGAGATGCGGAGACATGGTGGGTCTCCATGATGCGGCAGAGGTCTAGTGACCTCCCTCCTTTGTCTTGGGCTGAGTTCGTGTCTATGTTCATGAGCAGGTTCGTGCCCCAGAGTCAGCACGATGCACAGAGGCACGAGTTTGAGGGGTTGAGGCAGGGAAACCTGTCTGTTTCAGAGTATGACACCAGGTTCTTGTGGTTGTCTCAGTTTGCGCCGGCTATGGTGGCTCAGGAGAGGGACAAGGTCCTCCGGTTTGTTGAGGGTCTTCATCCCCGCTTGCAGGTAGCTGTTGCCCCTGATATGGGCAACAAGTCATATTTTGAGATAGTTGATGTGGCGCGGCGGATGGAGGATATCTTCGCCAGGGCTGACGCGGAGAGGGCGGCCAAGAGATCGCGTCAGTCTGGTGGGTATAGTGGATCCGCTCAGAGGGGTCAGGGTCATCAGGGCCGTTCTCAGTCTAGGCCCCAGGCTGCTGCTTTGCCTGCCCAGGATTTTTCTTCAGAGACCCCGAGGCCTCAGTCATCCCAGAGGCGGGGTGGCTCTTCGCAGTCTGGTCCGCCGCAGTGCGGGAGGTGCCATCAGAGGCATCATGGGAGGTGTTCGTCTGGAGGTGGTCATGGCAGAGGTGGTAGAGGCGGTAGAGGAGGTAGAGGTGATGGATGTTTTGAGTGTGGGTCTCCAGAGCACTATGTCAGGAGTTGCCCTTATGTTTCATTAGGTCGCCAGGGATCCGCAGCTATGGTACCATCTGGTCCTCAGGCCGCCAGGCCCGTTTCTCAGATTCCTCCTAGACAGCAGTCTCAGAGAGCTCCGGGTTCAGGAGGCTCGGCGCAGGTCTATGCTATGACTCGTCAGGATGCTGAGGCATCCAATGATGTCATCACAATTATTATTTTTGTCTGTGGCCGCGATGCTTATGCTCTTATTGATCCGGGGTCTACCTATTCGTATGTGTCGCCGGGATTTGCCCCTTGCTTGGGCAGGGATCTGGTCTTCTTAGATGATCCCTTTATGGTTGCCACCCCTGTCGGGTCTTATATATGTGTAGATAGGGGTTATCGGCAGTGTATGATCTCCATCTGTGGTGTAGAGTCCTTAGTGGACCTGATGCTGCTCGATATGTCTGATTTCGATGTCATTATGGGCATGGATTGGCTGGCTTCCTGTCATGCGACTTTGGATTGCCATGCCAAGTCCGTGACGATCGGGGCAGAGGGTGAGTCTCGGGTTGTATGGGGAGGTTCCAGGCCTTCTCCGAAGAGTAGGATCATTTCTTTCTTGGAGGCGCAGAGGATGATATCTAGTGGGTGCGAGGGATATATTGCTTCAGTTCGGGATGTCCGGGCAGAGGAGTTATCCCTTGATAGAGTTTCGGTTGTTTGTGAGTATCCGGATGTGTTTCCTGATGATTTGCCGGATTTGCCGCCTATGCGGGAGATAGAGTTTTGCATTGATCTATTGCCAGGCACTCAGCCTAAATCTATTCCCCCGTATCGTATGGCTCCTGTTGAGTTGAGGGAGCTGAAGGAGCAGATTCAGGATTTGCTCGATAAGGGCTTCATTAGGCCCAGTGTGTCTTCATGGGGTGCCCCGGTATTATTTGTGAAGAAGAAGGATGGCTCTATGCGGATGTGTATTGATTACCGGCAGCTGAATAAGGTTACTATCAAGAATAGGTATCCTTTGCCGCGTACTGATGATTTGTTTGATCAGCTTATGGGTCCTGAGTGGGGGAGTGTCCTCGTTCGTGATTGGTGATGATGGTGCTTTGCGGCTTAATGGCCGGGTATGTGTTCCAGCCATTGTGGAGCTGAGGCAGATGATTTTGGCAGAGGCTCACAGTTCGAGATATTCCATTCATCCGGGTACTGCGAAGATGTATCATGATCTTCGAGAGCTGTATTGGTGGAAAGGGATGAAGAGGGATTTTGCTGATTATGTATCTCGGTGTTTGAATTGCCAGCAGGTGAAGTATGAGCACCGGAGGCCAGCCGGGGTGACCCAGTCTATGCCCATTCCCGAGTGGAAGTGGGAGCAGATCACTATGGATTTCGTAGTTGGTTTGCCGCTGACCGTGGGTAAGCATGATTCGGTGTGGGTAGTAGTTGATCGACTGACGAAGTCGGCTCACTTCATTCCAGTGAGGACTACTTATTCCTCGGAGCGTCTGGCTCGTATCTTCATTGAGCAGATTGTGAGATTGCATGGTGCTCCTGTTTCTATCATTTCTGACCGAGGTGCTCAGTTCACAGCTCAGTTTTGGAGATCTTTTCAGAGAGAGCTGGGTACTCGGGTCGATCTCAGCACTGCATTTCACCCGCAGACTGATGGCCAGTCTGAGCGGACCATTCAGATCCTCGAGGATATGTTGAGGGCGTGTGCTATTGATTTTGGAGGCCATTGGGATAGCCATTTGCCGCTAGCAGAGTTTGCGTATAATAATAGCTATCAGGCTTCTATCCAGATGGCTCCGTTTGAGGCATTGTATGGTCGGAGATGTCGCTCGCCTATCGGTTGGTTCGAGTCTGGTGAGGTCCAGGTGTTGGGGCCCGATTTGGTGCTGCAGACCTTAGATAAGGTCCGGGTTATTCAGGATCGACTCCGCACGGCTCAGAGCCGGCAGATATCGTATGCAGATCAGAGGCGGAGAGATCTTGAGTTCATGGTTGGGGACCGGGTATTCCTCAGAGTGTCGCCCATGAAGGGTGTTATGAGATTTGGGAAGAAAGGCAAGCTCAGTCCTAGGTTCATTGGGCCTTTTGAGATATTGGAGCGCGTTGGCGCCGTTGCTTATAGACTGGCTTTGCCTCCCTCTCTGTCTGTTCATCCGGTGTTCCATGTGTCCATGCTCCGGAAGTATGTTCACGATCTGTCTCATGTGATCGATATGGCTTCCGTGGAGGTAGATGGCGACTTAGCTTATTCGGAGGAGCCTATTGCTATTGTGGCTAGAGAGGTCCGTAAGATGAGATCGAAGGTGATCCCGCTTGTGAGAGTTCAGTGGGGGCATCACTCCATTGCCGAGGCCACTTGGGAGCTTGAGTCCGAGATGCGTGAGAGGCATCCGCGCTTGTTCGATGATTCAGGTATGAAATCCTTGTATTTTCTAAGCCTGAATTTGTATTTTTAAGTTTTATTAATTTCGGGTGGTACCGAGGGGTCCTCGAAATCCGTGCCAGCTCCGTGGCTAGTGTGTGGATCCTACCTTAGACTTAGGCTCGTCCGAGGACGGCCGAGAATCTAAGTAGGGGAGAATGTAACGACCCTCAAATAGTCGTTACGGGATCCGGGACCTCGATTTGCGTGTCGACAGTCTCAAAAGCTCCGTTAGGTCATTTATGACCCGTCTGTGAAATATAAGTCGAAACGGAGTCCGTTTGATAGGTTTCGAGAAAAGGATCCGTTTATGAAATTCCGGAAAGGAATTTGGGGTTTCGATAGGTCGTTTTGAGTAAACGAACCCCGATGGAAAATCCGAGCGCACCGTTAGGTCCGTCTCGTCATTTATGATATGTAGCAACCTTCAAAATTGAAAACGGACCTCGTTTGATAGGACTTTTGATAAAGTCCCCGTTTCGGAAGTTTAAAAGAGTTAAAAGAGGTTTCCGAGCTCGATTTGAGCAAATGAGCTCCGATGAGAGATCCGAAAGTTCCGTTAGGTTCGGATAGTTATTTGTGAGTTGTAGCAACTTTCGGAATTGGATTCCGAGCTCGTTTGGTTAAATTACGCTATTTTGGCGAAAGTCGAAAATTGAACCTTTGCCGTAGGACCCACTTTTTGAGTTCTGGAGGTCCGAATTGAGTTTTGTCTTGATGAGCATGTCACCCAAGTATTTTATGACTTGTGTGCAAAATTTGGGATCATTCCGAGCTTCGTAGGGTCCCGTTTTGCCCCTAAAACAGTAGAAAATCTGGTGCGACTTTTCTGTTCTGTTTTGGCGCAAACAGCCGGATAAAAGCTGATTGTCCGGCCAATCCGTAAGGAATTAGGAAAAACTAAAAACATAAAGGTTGTATCCCTTTGAGTTGTGGTTCTAATGGCACCGGTTTTAGGTCATTTGGACATTCCTATCAAAAGTTATGATTTGTTCAAAAGAAGCTGTCACAGAGGCAAAAACTGCTATAAAAAGGCCATTTCGGGCCATTTCGGTTCATAACTTATAAAAATCATTTGGTGAGCTCTTGAGGCGATTTTTGGGTATTTCTTGAAGACCCAATCATACTTACACTTAAGGTAAGCCCTTTCAATCCATCTTTATGGTGATTAACACAAGAATCAAAGGGTTGATTCTTGGAAATGGGTTAGAACCCTAGATTCTTAAGAATTGGGGAAAGACATCGAGCAAGGCTCGCATGTGGAATCTAAGTGTACTTTTGGACTCACGGGAGCGTGGGGAGTCCGGAAAATTTCATTTTGTAAATTTAGGGCTCGGCCCTACCCGGGGGCATTTTGGTAATTTTTACCCTAGGATGCCTATAGGCTTAAATAGCTATAATTGAGCACTCATATGTGCTATATCTTGTCTTAATAGACCTAGTGGAGAGTCCTTCGCGGACAAGGCGAGCGGGAAAGGAGATTCTTCCCGGCATTTGAGCCCGAATTTTGAGGTAAGTGAGACTTGACCTCTATTGTGCTTGTGGACTCTTCCTTCATGCTAGTATGCTTCATGTACGCATATATATACCTAACAATGGTTAGGATTAATGATGTGAATTACTTGCTATTATTGTTTGTTATAAATAGCGAGATTGTGACTCGACCGAGGTATGTGCCGGTCTAAACGCTACGTCGAGGTAGCTTAAATTTATATCGTAGTAACGCTTGCTACGCCATGCTTAGATAGCAAGAACTTGGGACATGGCCGAGGATGTTGCCGGCATGTCATGATAAATGTCTTGCCGAGGATTTTGCCGGCTTTTGTATGATATTGGTACTTGATTTGTTCACGTGCCGGGTTGGGTAGTGCTGTCTATACGTAACCTTGGGTTGGACGACATGGGAGTAGGGATTGTACCCCCAAACTGTGGTCGGGTTAACCTTCGCCTTACGTTCAGCTAGCATAACCAACCTGGTTTATGGTGACTGTGAAATATTATCGTTATTAATATTTCTGTTATTATTTCTGTTATTGTTATTAATGTCGTGGATATTAATACTGTTAGAGGGACACTTGACAGGGGGTGTGGTGTCGCCTATACTATGAGATGTGTCACACTTGACAGGGGGCGTGGTGTGGACACTTGATCTTTGAGATGTGACACACTTGACAGGGGGTGTGGTGTGGTCACTTGATTTATTGAGATACGACGCACTTGACAGGGGGTGTGGTGCGATCGTAGACAGATTTGAGATGAGCCAACGACTACGGGTCGTTGGTCTACTTATTCATGATTGTGATAGTGACTTCGGGTCACGGTATATGGTTGATACTTAGTAGTGGTGTTGCTAGTCCATCGTAGGTCTAGGTTAGTCGGCACGGGAGTAGAGATTGGACCTCCAAACCGCCGCTGAGTTGACCTATGCCTTACGTTGGATGGGCATAATCCTTGAGACATCTGGTTACTACTTGTGTGTATGGAATGTGTTACATCTATTTGTGATTTCACTACTTTATTGTATGATTACTATAGTATGTTGTTGCTTATGATGCATGTAGCGACTTGTCCCGCAAGGGTACCTTAGCGGGCCTGTCGGTGATCTTACTGGGCTTCGGCTCATAACTTACTCTGCTACGTGCGCAGGTCCTTCATCCAGTCAGCAGCCCGGACGTTAGCGGTTCCCGAGGCTTCTGAGACTTTTGATTGAGGTGAGCCGACCACACAGACCGTGGTGGCATACCGCCGGAGTCACTTAGAGATAGGACTCAGATTTCTTTGATGTATATTCATACTTTATTGAGTCACTCTTAGAATGCTCCAATTCTTTTGTGGATATATTCTTTTGGACTTCACCCTTTTATATTTATATATCCATTTATGATCTTTTCACATTATTGTTCTTTTTCGCATCTTGCTTCTTTGGTTCGCCTAGGCAAATGTTGTTTAGGTGCCATCACGAGCCCTTGAAAATTGGGTCGTGACAATAACAGCAGCAAAAAAGCAAAAAAACAGCAGCAAAACAGCAGATTTAAAGTAGTAAACGCAAGCATCAGTTAACACTAAATTTAACAAGTTCAAATAACTTTAAACAAGCGGGACAATCCATACAAAAGTGAGTTATGAAACCTAAAGGCGCTTGTGAACGTAGACATCTCTTAAGATGACATAACAAAATACGAAGTTATGAAACATCCATCAAATTAGACATCTCTCAAGATGACACCTAAACGCACTTGTGAACGTAGACATCTCTTAAGATGAGCTCTAAACTCGCTTGTGCCATACTTCGGATTATAATTGAACATTCTACCACATTTCTTATACATCATTTTGCGGATTACTCCTTCATTTTCTTCAATCACGACTGAAAGCAGGCAGCAATCACGACTGACATGGTTTTGGACTTCGGATTATAATTAAAAGTTAACACTTGCATCCTTCATGTAATACTAAGTAAGTAAGTAGTACATATATATATATATATATATATATATATATATATATATATATATATATATATATATATATATATATATATATATATAGTCGTAAATATAGTTTATAAATGATTCCATAATCTGAATATCGATCGTTTCCTTCGTCATGAAGAAGGCCTCAATAAATCAAAATCTAAATCCGTGGAACCAAAAACTGGAACTCCTCTGTTTAAACCATCAGAAATGGCAGAAAGCAAAAATGAAAACTAAAAGGAACATCAAAAATGAAAACTAACCTTGCGAGATGGACTGATCGGGAGTAGCAAAGATGGAACTGATCGGAGTCGCCGGATCGGAATCGGCGTAGGGATGAAAACCGAAGATGGAACTGATCGGGTAGGATAGTTCTCAGTTCAGTAGTTTGCGGCGTAGCTGGAAAAGAGTATTGGAGACTTGGAGTAGGGGTGACGGCTGTAGCTCTGTAAGTGTAAGTGTGTAACTTGTGTTTAGGTTTAGCAGTTTAGGACCTTTAAGTAATTTTTAGATTTTAGGGTGAACTGTGAACTGTGAAGGCAGGGTTAAAATTTCGGGTTTTTCGGGACCCGAATTTTTGGGTTACCTGAAACCGAAGACCGAACCGAAAACCGAAATTTTGAAATTTTCAAGACCGAACCCGAACCGAAAAAGCGAAGTACCGAACCCGAAGTTTCGAACTAATTCGGTTCGGTTCGGTATTTCGATTATTTCGGTTTTGTGCCCACCCCTACGCACAACATACCTCTTTGCAATGGATTTTATTCAAATGCACAGAGTGATCAAGATTAGTCTTACCAAAATTTCATAAATCTACAACCAAAAAGAAGAGGAAAAGGTCAAGGATAAAAAAATATAAATGAAAAGAAAGTTTACGGTGAAAGGAAATTGAAATTTTTTGTCTTTTCAAAATTGTAAATTCCCTTTTCAAGATTACTTGTAGTATGTAGATATTTTTTGGGTGATTATAAAATCCCGATTTGATTGAGCTTTTTATACAGATCAGCCATTAATGTGGCAGATTCTATCACGAGCCTTTAACATACCCGTCAAACCTCCACATGTAGTTGAAGTTCTATGCATGGTTGAATTTAAATAGCATCCATTGTTAAATTGAGTAATTAAAGATGAAATAGCAGCATGAAAAGATTTTACAACATGACAAGTGAAGGAAGGAGGAGAAATCTTTTTGTTGAAGAAATAGTCATCTCAACCAGCCTATTCTGTCTAGCTGAAATATTGTCTTACAAATTAAAGGTGCTAGTCTTGTCCGTTGCAAGGAAAATCAAAACAGCATGAAGTTGTATGGTATATGAAGATAATATAGTTCAACACAAAATCTACATACATAATATGTCACCAAGCAAAAATACAATTTAAGACAAAAGCGATGAACTATAAGTAAGGATAGCTCAGTATGTTTAAATAACAAAACAATACGAGATCAACTACAATAAGGGAACGTCTATTAGAGATATTGTTAAAAGGAATTCTTATTTGTTCTACACAAACCCAAACAAACTACGAAACAAATCGGAACTAATTAACATACACTATGTTTAAATAAATGAAACCTTGACAAACTAAAAGACCGACAACTATACAACTAAAAGAATGAAACCTAAACAAACTACAATTCCCACGGTTTCCCATCCACGTACCAAAAAATTCTGAATTAAAACCTAGACAAACTCAAGAAGAAGTTTATATCTAGTGCGGTTGTTGTACTGGGTAAAAACCGGCTCGTAAATATGGCACCCCGGTGGCGTTGTACTAGAGTCAACCGAATGGGTGTTTGCAAGTGATGGACCGAGGTAAACAATAAGGTCACTGAAGTCAGCTATCGAGGAACAAAATTTATGTCGCACCTCGGTGGAATGCCGCCTCGGTCATCTGACGAGCTCGCGTCTCCGAGGTCAACGACCCAAGCCTCGGTGAATTGACTTATTCCCAGTGGAGTGCTTTTCTATTATTTCGGCCCACTAACCCCACTATCAAGGGAGTTGAGATGTGGATGACTTAGTGGAGGATATGAGAATCATAGCCAAAACTCCTTGTACTTATTAGTCTATAAATAGCTATTCATTTTACAATGTAATCATTCAGAAATATATACAGAAACTCTGGCAAAATTTATACTCAACTTCATATATTGGAATCTCGTTATTTTTTTGTCATTTGCGCTCGATTTTATTTATTGTCTCAGCTTTGATACTTAATATTGCTTATATTCTCGACCCAAATTCGATTTGTTGTCCTAAATCGGTTTACGCCAATACAAATTGGCGCCATCTGTGGGGATATAAGTAGTCACGCTTTGTTCTAAAGTTGAACATTCAGTTCGTTCGTGTCTACATTTTGATTCGCCAGGATGGCTAACAACGATGAAAATTCCACTGGGCAACAGTTAACTCCCAATGGACGTACTAGTGCTCACACAAACTCAAATCCCAATGCACCTATAATACCACCAGTAACAGATCCTTTTTTCTTCGGGGTCCAACGATGCTTTTCAAGCTTTTGTCATCCAAACTTTGAAAATTCTTCAAGCACAACAGGCCGAGAAGATAATTATTAACTCTGAATTTCGTGCCTCGCTGGAGGCAAGGAATAATTTTCCAAATAGAACTCCACCCGTGGCTCCAAGTGAAGGCATCCCAACTTTCATTCCTACAGGCGCGGCAACAGGAAGACCTCCCAATGGGGTCACATCTGGAGGCTCAGGCACTATGCCTAGTACCACGCCACACTTCGGAACGGTTCCCAACGTGACAGAAATTAGCTCCTCGGTAGACCTCGATAAGTTGAGCAAAGAGAACGAAGCCCGAGTTAAAGCTCGAATGAAGAAACGGCTAGAAAACGTCCCTGGAGTGAAGAAAACCCAAAAAATGCTTGATATAGAAAAATATAGACAACTACCCTATAAGCCCGATGCCGCCCCAGCGCCTATATCAAAGACCTTCAAAATTTAATTCCTGAAAAAGTACGATGGCACCACCGACCCGGTCGAGCACGTGATCGAATTCATGGCGTTGGTGAAAGGGAATGAATTATCAAAAGTAGAAAAGGAGTCAATGTTGTTGAAGAAGTTCGGTAAATCTTTGGAGAAAAGGGCGTTACGTTGGTACATGCGCTTGCCCTCGGGGTCCATTTCCAACTTCGAGCCGATGTATTCGTTAAAGCTCACACCGGAGCCTAAAAAATCCTCCAGAAGAAGGAGGACATTTTCAAAGTCAAACAACGGCCCGGAGAGCCCATCAAAGACTTCCTCGAACGATTTCATGCCGAACGGATGGAGTTGCGTGCTATGGATGACACTTTAGCCATCATGACATTCGAAAAGAATATGAATGTCCGAAACTTTGAGGCTGCTGCCAAATTGAGGAAAGAGCTCCAACAATCCTAGACCTTGACATAAGATGACTTGCATAATAGAGCATATACAAAAATAAGGTTGGAAGAAGCAGAATGGAAGGTCGCTGGTCAAAGTTCCAATTATAAGAATCGATCTGAATCCTTGTATCGTACTGAGGCGTTACGAGGAAATCCAAGGGGTCGATACGAACCATACACTTCACCGAGGCAGCATGTCAGCTAAAGACATAGGAATCAGCATATGAGCCAATGGCTCGGTAAGAAGGTTCACCCGAACACAAACCAAAGAAAGACCTCGAGGCCAACTCTAGTCTCCAAAATTAGAGAACTACCGTGGATCCTTGATTACAACTTCAATGTGTTAACCACAGAGCTCGTAAATGCCATAAAAGGGATGGCTGGAGTAAGGGCACCAAATGATATTAGGACAGCCCTAGAGAAAAGGGACCAAAATCTGTATTGCGTATTTCATGCGGATTATGGCTATCACACTGAGGATTTTAAAGCTCTGCGCCTCGAAGTGGCGCACTTGTTGAAAAAGGGTTTGTTGGCAGAATTTCTCACCGACAAAGGGAAAGAGAACTATGCAAAGAATAGAAGGGATGGCCAGCCATCGAAGGCACCACCCCTAGAAAGAATCGTAAATGTGATCACTAGAGGATCAGAAGTGAATGCAGTGAACTTTGCAGCCGCCAAAAATTTTGCCAAGTTGTCAATCACAATGGAGAAGAGAACCCGAATAGGAGGTTCGGGAAAAAAGGTGGTGTTTGATGATGATGAATGTGATGGGATGATGTTCCCCCATCATGACACCTTAGTCATCATGTTAAGGATCAACGATTCGGATATCAAACGAGTCTTGATCGACCCCGGCAGCTCTGTCAATATAATCAACTACGGGGATGTTAAAAAAATGTGGTTGAAGGACCAGATCGTCCCGAAGGCAACCATATTAACTAGCTTTAATAAATCCACTGAGAAAACGTTGGTTAAGATAATGCTCAATACATACGCCGAAAGAGTTGTTAAGGAGACAGTATTCCAAGTCATGCCCGAGGAAATACAACATGATCCTTGGAAGACCATGGATCCACTCTATGGAAGCTGGCCCATTCACACTCCACCAAGTCATCAAATTCCCTACTCCATGGGGTATTCGTTCGATTAAGGGAGAGCAACGAGTAGCGAGAGAGTGTTATTCAGTTGCTATAAAGAGTGGAGTCGTCCCGACCAGACTAAAGAAATAGCAATCAACACAACCGGGGTCTAACAAAGAGGGGGAGTTGCATCCTTAAAATGACCCTCGAGGAGAAATTGAAAAGATCCCGGTATGTATCCAAGAACCTCGAAAGAAAAAAGCCGAGGATTCTATCATTGAAGAGTTGGAGTCTTTGAAGTTGTCGAAAGATTTCCCAGAGAGAAAAGTGTTTATCGGCTCAGAGTTGGATCTGGAGTCGAAAAAAGCTGTAATCGAATAGTTGGCTAATGTTGTAGTCATGCCCAAAAGGAATAGTAAATGGAGCATGTGCGTGGACTACGCAGATTTGAACAAGGCTTGCCCCAAGGATTCTTATCCTCTGTCCCAAATAAATAGGTTAATAGACTCCATGGCTAGACACAAACTGTTGGCCTTTTTAGACGCCTATTCGGGGTACAATCAGATTCTTATGGATTCGAAGGATGAAGAAAAGACCTCATTCATCACAGACCGAGGTACCTTTTGCTACAAGGTGATGCCATTCGGACTCAAGAACGTAGGGGCAATATATCAACGACTAATGTGTCGTCTATTCAAAGATTACGTTGGGAAGTCTATGGAAGTGTATATACATGACATGTTGATCAAATTTGTTCGAATAGAGGACCACTTAAGCCATTTAAGGGAAACCTTCACTGTTTTAAGGCAGTACAACATGAAGCTGAACCCCGAGAAGTGCGCCTTCGGTGTAGAATTAGGAAATTTTTTGGGATTTATAGTCTCTGAACGAGGAATTGAGGCTAACCCAGAAAAAATCAGAGCAATTGAAGAAATCCCCGATGAGCTAACCGGGATAAAAGACGTTCAACGCTTAACTTGTCGAGTCGCTGTCTTGAGTAGATTCATCTCGAGGTCATCATAGCGATGCCACAAATTCTTCTCAGTTTTAAGGAAGAATAACACCTTCGAATTTACACCGGAGTGTAAAGAAGCGCTAAAAGAGTTGAAACATTACTTGGCTAACGCGTTGTTGCTCCCCAAGCCAAAAGAGGGAGAAACTTTGTTGGTCTATCTGGCTGTGTCCGAGGTATCAGTAAGTGCTGTGTTGGTTCGGGAGGAAGATGGCAAGCAACAACCTATCTACTACGTAAGCAAAAGGCTCCTCGACACCGAAACCAGGTATCCCCATTTAGAAAAGTTGCCTTAATTGTAATCTGTAGAATCTATTGGGGAATCCCCATCCACACCCGAATTGGCTAAATCTAGTATAATGGGTCTTGTTCCGATGCGGGAATTTTTTTTTAAAAGGCATCTCGCGAATTCGGGTAACGGCTACAAGGGAGAAATCGAAAGGAAACTGTACCCGACCAGGGATGGACGTAAACTCGTAAGCTGCTCGAAAATTACGGTCTTATTTTCAATGCCATCCAATAGCCGTAGTCATCACCTTCCCTTTAAGAAGCATATTTCATAAACCAGCATTGTCAGGAAGGTTATCTAAATAGGCGGTAGAGTTGAGTGAATATGATATCACGTACAAACCCCAAACGACTATCAAATCCCAAGTCTTGACAGACTTTGTTGTTGATTTTAGTGTTGGGATCTTCCCCGAGGCCAAAAAGGAAAATTTGATGTCCAAGGGGTCGACCTCAGAAATATGGACGCTCTACACCGATGGAGCAACCAACTCCAAAGGTTTGGGGTTGGGGATAGTCTTGATAGCACCAACAATTAGACATTCGATTCGGTTCAAGAAGATAATGAACAACGAAGCCAAATACGAAGCAGCTATAGCAGGCTTGGAGTTGGCCAAGGAAATGCGGGTGGAAAGAATTAAACTGAGATGCGACTCACAGTTGGTGGTAAATCAAGTGCTCAGGGACTATTCGGCTCGTGAGCCCATGCAACAGTTCTTAGCCCGAGCACAACACATCTTGGCTCAATTTCAAGTGTGGAAATTCAAACAGTTACCCCGAGAGGAAAATGCAGTGGCCAACGCCTTGGCTAATCTGGGTTTGGCTGTGAAAGAAAGATACTCGGGGACTGATTCAGTAGTTCGGTTGCTCTCAGCACAAATGAAAGACATGAAATTGGAAGTCAATTCGGTGGATCATAAATGGGATTCACGGAACAAATTCATCTCATACTTTGAGTCGGGGACTCTTCCCTCCGAAAAGAGATAAGCAAAAAAGTTAAGGACCCAAGCAGCCTCTTATTCGATGATTTTGGGAAGATTGTATATGAGAATGTACAGCGACCCGATGGCCAAATGTTTGGGTCCGGGGGAGATTAGCTATGTTATGAGAGAAATTCACGAAGGCGAATGTGGCAATCATTCGGGATGAAAAGCTCTAGTACTTAAGCTACTTCGAGCTGGATACTATTGGCCAACTATCAGTGCAGACGCCAAAGTCTTTGTGAAAACATGTGATAAGTATGGTCGAATGATCCATCAGCAAGTCGAACCCCTATATTCGGCTGCGTCACCATGCCCATTTATAAAATAGGAATGGATATAATTGGACCACCGCCGAAGGCGAGGGGAAGTGTTTGGTTCATACTGGTGCTGACCGACTACTTCCCGAGGGAAATTACTTGTGACAACGGGTCTCAGTTTATGGGGACGTTGGTCACTCACTTCTTGAAACAATGGGGCATAAAGAGAATAATATCAACACCTTATCACCCAAGTGCGAATGGTCAAGCAGAATCTTCAAATAGAATTATCATTGAGAACATAAAGAAAAGGCTTGATGAGGCAAAAGGTCCATGGCCCGAAGAGTTGCCCGGAGTGGGCTTGATGAGGCAAAAGGTCCATGGTTTGAAGAGTTGCCCGGGGTGTTGTGGGCAGTGCGAACTACGGTGAAGAACAGCACTAGGGAGACCCCTTTTTCCCTCGCTTCTGGGATGGATTCACTCATTCCCGTAGAGGTGGGTGAACCCAGTCTTTGGTACGCCCATGCTACCGAGGGTGCAAATCAATAGGCTCTGCGCATAGAGCTGGATTACTCGAAGAAATAAGAGAATTAGCCTTGATTTGGTTGGAGGCTCAAAAGAGGCAAATCGAAGCATACCTCAATAGGAAAGCCAAACTTAAAAATTTCAAAGTTGGTGATTATGTGTTGAAAGTTTCGAACCAGTCAACCAAGGAAAAGAACGCTTGGAAACTTGTTGCAAATTGGAAGGGACCTTACAGAATCAAAGCAATCATCGGAAAGGTTTCCTACCAACTTAAAGACTTAAAGGGCAAGCCCGAGCTCTTGAATTGGAACATATCCAATTTAAAACGGTATTACTTATAGCATCAAGGTAAACAAACTTTGGTCAACAAAATTTCATCTTCAGCTTTGAGCCGAAAATGCTCCAATGGCTTTGGTCGAATAATTCTAACTTACCTCCTCCCTTTCGCTTTGCTTTACTTGACCTTTTCATGGAGCGGAGGAGACGATCTACAGTGTTCGAATTTTCATCAAGATTCACTTCCGAACACTGGGGGGATGTGAGATGGATGCGACTGAGGTCAAGCTAAAAACCCTTCTCACCAAAGTCTATCTGTTCAGCAACTGGGGACTGACGCCCGAGGAATAGATTAGCGCTTTGTGATTTTCGCCAAGCTGTGGCATGTTTATTTTTGCACCTAAGTTTTACTTGAACTAGGCCCTATGTAAAAGCCAATTATGGCGCATTGATATCATCAATGAAATAAACTTTATTCAATATCTCTTTGTTTCTGCGATTTTATACACCGAGGTTATTTCTTACATGCATCGGCTCGAGAATGATACGTCGTTCCAAGTTCACATCAATATTGTATGAAGTAAGTCTGGCAAGCAAAAATTATACTAAATGTTCGGCCGAAATTTTCAAGGTAAAATAAAAGCTAACACTTAGAAGCAAAGAAAATAAAATTTGCTTAAGCATTAAGCCCGATGGCATTGAGAACATCATCGAAATAAGCCAAAAAGCTATCATAGTCATTTACACAAATAGGCTCGATGGCCATCACAAAAAACAAAAAATATGAAAATAGAAATGCTATGCTTCGGTTTTGCCTCCCTCTTCGGAGGTCCCATCATCAGCATGTTCGGTGTCTTCTTCAACTTCATCTTCTTCGTCTTCTTCATCTTCGGCTTCATTATCCCCCGAGCCTTTACTTTAAGGAAGTTCATCTATCATAGCTTGGGCTTTAGCTGCGTTGTCCTCGGCTTTAGCAATCTCATCCTCCAAATTAAGTTCACCATTTCGGAATTTCTTGAGCAGCTTCAATCGAGATTTGATGACACTCCAGCACTTATCCAGCTCCGCCTTTTTGGCTCTAATCTTGGCATTTTCCTTTCGGTTAGCCACTTCATCTCGAAGCAGCTTAACCTCGGCCTCGAGAGTCGGGATCCTTGAGTTCTGGCCATCTAGCCTCTGGATTTCGAGCACATGTTTCTTCAACTGCTCGTGGTACTTGTTGGCTTCTTCCATGAATTTATCCTTGATCTGGGCCAACTCACCACCGAGCCTTATGATTTCGACATCCAACCTCGAGCGCTCTGCTTGAAAACCATCGCCCAAGGCTTGTATTCTGGCTGCGAAAGCAGCCACAGATCAGAGTGTGACTTGGCCAATTGAGCCTTTAATTCAGGGATATGAGCATTGAAGCTATCCCTCTACTTGTCCCAAGCACTGACAACATGTTGAACCTCTTCATACCTTACGGTCTCGAGTTCCACATCCCTCAGTGATAGAATAAAACCCTGAGCAAAATTATCAAGGGATCAGAGTAAGTAAACACGCAAATAAAAGGAGATTGAAAAGCAGTGAGGCTTACCCTAAGTGCGTTTGCAGCAAGAGTAGTGGCTAATTGAGCTGGAGGGAATTTCTGAACAATGGCATCCTCTTTCGGTCCGAGCAGGGGCATGAGGCTTATAAATGTTTCTACGAGAGCTCTCCAAGAGGTTCGATGAACCACATGCCTCAAGTTTCCTCAAAGACCCCTCCGAAGTTGAAACTATAGCAGGCTCAGATTGTCCCTGAGCAGTGCTAGCAGCTGTTCCCCCCTTCGGCGGCAGAGGCCCCAGTCTCCCCAACTTTAGCCTTGCCTTTAGCTTTTGCAACATCTGCATCGGAATTATGGTCCAAATCTTCAAGATCTACCACTTCAACTTCCCTACGGGATTCCAAGTCCTCGGTACCCTCATCGATGGGCTCATCGAT
Organism: Petunia axillaris subsp. axillaris; assembly: GCA_029990575.1. Lineage (NCBI taxonomy): Eukaryota > Viridiplantae > Streptophyta > Magnoliopsida > Solanales > Solanaceae > Petunia > Petunia axillaris. Next base: position 21,972,109 of record JARKNS010000009.1, read on the forward strand.
CAATCCCCGGCTGCTCAATAGCAACTTCGAGCCTGGGGGAGGTCATTACCTCGGTACGAGGATGGACCGAGCGGGAAGATTTCTTCGAGGTTACCCTCTTTCTTTTTGAACCTGCAGAAGACATGGAAGGTTTACAAACATAGAAACGAGGGGAAGCGGAAGTGCAAGCAAAGAGACTGAGGAAAGTGTCAACATTACCTTTTGAGGTCCCCTAGCCAGAGGACCTCTTCGAAGACTTGGACGTCTTCCAGGACTTGAGCTCCTTCAAATCCTCAACTAGATTCGCCATCGAGGCTATATCGTCGCTGGAGTCGGTGTCTTCTTCATCTTTCTTTTTTCCTTTTCCTTTTTTATTCTTCTTCTTTTTGACTGCATTATTGGGAAAACCTTACACGAGGAGAAGAATTAACAACAAGAAAAGAAGCCTCGGGCGATACCCCATCGCCATGAAATCATAATAATGACTCACCATGCCTGGTAAATGCCCAACCATTGCTAGCAACCATGTCCATCCAAGACCAAATAGGACGTTTACGAGCTTTGGTCACAGCTTTGACCCACTCGGACAAACCCTTAGGTGGGATGACGTCGACCGTGTTGGCTGCAAGTGAGAAAACAAATCAAAATAAGGTCGGAAGATGGAAGGAATCAACGATATTAATCGAAGGGAATGATGACAACCAAATACTTACGTGTCTTTTTCTACTTTTCTCGAAAGTCAGGCTCGGTAGATAAGACGCTGGTCTCCAAAAGGATATAACAGTTACACTAACCTCGGTCTCCATGGTCCGAACTGCATACTTACCTTGATTGTTCAAGGCCACAATCTTGGCCTTATGGAAGTATGGATAATACAGAGAGATAAGATGCTGAAAGGTGAAATCTACCTTGGCTCAGCCAATCCAAGCATTGCACTACCCTCCAAACACCAGGGCCCAGCTGAGCCAAACATAGGTTGTATGTTCGGCAGAATTCATCGATCATCCTATGGACAGGGAGTGAGAACCTGATGGTGAGTGGGTAGGTGTATGCGAAGGACAACCCTTCGATATGATCACAACATCTGATAGTTGGATCGAGGATAATGATTTTCACCTCGGGCCCAAATCGACACTCCTTTCGGATCAATGCCACATGAGCTTGAGTAAGAATCGAGGGCGTCGTTTGCACCGGTACATTCCTATTCAACTCTTGCTGGTCAACCGTTTGATTTTGCAGTTTGAGATCTTTATCGGTATTGAAGTTCGAGGGGATGATATGATGTGGTTCGAGCTCTTATTGGAGGGGAATCATTGGTGGTTTTTTCTTAGGGCCTGAGGGTCCAGCTTCGGAAGCATGCCCCCCCCAGCGCCGGGAAATTCAACCCCGGTCTCCGCAGTGCCATCAACTTTATCTTCTTCAGCCTCGACGTCATCACCTTCGGCGTCATCTTCGCCCTCAGCATCATCATCACTATCGTCATCTTTTTCGATGACCTTGTCACGACCGGCGGTCTGTTTGCGCCGCCTCAAACCCCCCAACTGCGACGTAGCCTCTTCGTCACCTTCTAGGGAAGTGACGATCTTCAGTGGTTGAGGCACGTTTACCAACTCCCTTCCGATGATCATGGTGTCGGCGGGAGGAACCCTCAGCTCTGAAGAACTACTAGAGCCTTAAATGGGATGTGTTGCAGACATGGTTGAATTATAGAACAAAAGGATTTCTTGAGATTGTTGTACCCGGTTTTAAACTCAACACGGAGCGAGTCAGGTTTCAGGTTCGACTGGGTAACTCGTTTGAGTTAAGAATTGGAGTCGTCGTCTAATATAGATTTCTAGGGTGTATTAGGTCACCTAAGCATCTAAGGTCAAGTCTTTATTAAAATGGTCTAGTTTCAGAGATTCAATGGGTAAGAAGTCCAAGTGACTCGAGGAATAAGGTATTAGGCACTTCCCCAAGTCCCATGAAAGGTGCCCCCCCCCCCCCGAGTCTATAATTTGGGATGTCTAATGTAATGTATCGCCATGTTTACAGGACAAGGTACTATTCTAAAGCGGTTAAATTCATAACTAAACTAGGGAATTGTATATGTTCATGAAAAGTGTAGCAAGTCTAGGTAGCATTCATAATTTGGGCTTCAAGGTTTACAAATATGGCCTACATTTTACGCCTACTCGCGTTTATGGCCTCTACACAAATGCCTAATTGAAAAGGTGGTCAAATCTATAAAAAGGACGTTAAAAGGCAGTCTATTTGTGCAATTTTAGCATTTAAATTAAATTTGCACAAATAGGCAGTTTTGCAAAAATAGGCAACTTCCGCAACTAATTTTAAATTTTATCAAAACCAAATAGGGGTTGTTTTTGAAATAAAATATTAGCCATTTAGGGTCGGTGTGACTCGTCATTAATTGTCGAGCCCTAACCTTAATGGCTATTTGATGTGGGGGTCAGTTTTGGAATACATAATAGATAGACTGTTTTTGAAAATGGGGTTCGAAAAAGACACGCAGATGCAAATAGGGGCTATCACACATAAATATACATAGAAGCATGCACATACATGAGTGTTAAGTGATATATGTTAAGAAAATATTTGTAAGAGATATAATTGACCCCTTTAATGCTTATACCCCCTATATATTATTAGATTAGTGTATAAGAGGTTAAAAATTATTTTTACACATAAAAGCCAGATTTTTTTAAAAAAAAATTGGGTCTGGATTAGAAACGTAACGAAGGGCAGGCTTGATTTTTCAGAAGCAGTCACACATTAGGAAGTGTTAGCACATATAGCCCTTGTTTTAAGAAAATCATGCTTTCGACTTGGTTTTAAGTACAAAATTTGTCCCACGCTAATTTTAGTCAACTAAGAGTTAAGCATGCCATTTAAAAATTACCAAGTTCATCGTTGGTGACGCTATCAGTTTAAAACTGTTAAACATTTACAAATTAGACATTTAAATGCAAAGGCTTCGTTTTAATGCATGATGCAGCCATATAAGGAGGGAAAAGATAAGAGAGGGCTCCTGGATAGCCATTTTCACAGCCTAGTAGTTGTGTCCCCTATTTTAAAGGAATACAAATAGGTGTTAGCTTGGATAAGCTTGGAGTTTTGACTGATGACTGAGGAACGGATTCAAAGGACCCGTTCCTTTGGATCACTGCAGCTAAATAGATAATTCATGCAAGATCGTTTAAGTTGAGATACTATTAATTATCCTAAAACTAATGTTTATCTTGATAATTATGCAGGTCTAAACGGATATGAAAAGATTGTATAAATACAAGGATAAGGATAGAAGATCCGGATTCTAAAGAGAAGAATCCAATTAGGACTCAAACTCATGGGAGCTTTGGAGTTCTAATAGCTCAAGACTTCTTGGCTGCTGGAGCTATAAAACGTGGAGCATATCAGCCATAGAAGCGTGCACAAATACAGAGAGCATCGAGCAAAAGTTTAAAAGAGTCATTAGCTTATTTGTGTAATCAGTTAGCTACAGTGGAACTAAGTTAGAACCTGTTCCTTAAGATTGAGTCTTGTAAAAGTTCAAGTCTTAGTTCAACTATAGTAAGCAATAATCGAGTTATAAACTTTCTGGTTCAAGTCGTGGACTTGACACAACTTCACTGATCGTAAGAAAGATCACTAAAGGATTAGAGTTAGTCCTAGGTTAGTAAGAAGGAGTCTTGTAACCAAGTGGGTCTTTTTACATAGTGAAGTTGAAATCCTACTTGAGAAGTAGGTCCTGGTTTTTTGATCCCGAGTCAAGGGGTTTTTCCACGCTAATATCTGGTGTTCATTTACTTATAGTTTTAATTCCGCATATAGTTTAGTAAAGGAACACATTTTAAGGAACTGGTCCTTAAAACTGTAAAGTGGTGTATCGTGGGAAATAACAATTGGTATCAGAGCGGGTTATCCTTGAAAAGGCTAACACCTAGGATTAGATGAGTACATCACGAGAGAACAGTGAGGGTCAGTCAATGGTTAGAGCTCTTTTTTTCAATGGGAAATACTATTCATGGTGGAAGAAAAGGATGCGTGATCATCTACAGGCAGAGGACTATGAACAATGGGACATAGTAACTGAAGGTCCCATGATCCCAATGAAGAAGGATGCTGAGGGAAACGATGTTCCCAAAACCAGGAAGGAATGCAATGCTGAAGACATAAAGCAATGGGAAAAGAATGCAAAAGCTAGGAAGTGGCTTGTTGGTGGACTTAGTCCTGACGAATGCACTAGAATCAGAGGGTATGCCACCGCAAAGGAGATTTGGGATGCTCTACAAGTTGCACACGAAGGAACAAGTCAGGTAAAAAGGTCCAGAGGTACACTTCTTTATGCTGAATATGAAAGTTTTAAAATGAAAGAAGAAGAGTCAATCTCTGAAATGTATACTAGATTTAATGCCATTGCTTCTTAACTTAACTCTTTGGGAAGGGTTTTAACTGTGGAAGATAGAGTAGAAAAGATTCTAACTAGGGTTCTTCCAGATTCTTGGGAGATCAAAGCTTGTGCTATCATAGAAAGCAAAGATTTAACCACTCTATCCTTAGATGAGCTTATAGGCAATTTAAAGACTTATGAACTAAGGAAAAAGTTTAAAAACATAGGAGTACCAGTTAAAACTGAACCTAACCTAGCCTTGACTGCTGCTGATAAGATTATTGATGATAAGGAACTGGTCCTTATCGCTAAAAGTGTTCAAAAATATTTGATTAAGAAAAAGGCAATTAGTGGACAGGGAAGGTCTTCTAACATGAAACAGGCTGGAGAATGCCACAAATGTGGAAGCTCGGAGCACTACATCAGCAAATGTCCAATTATGGAAGGAGAATGGAGGAAGAGATTCATTGAGGAAAGGAAAAAAGGCTAGGGAATAGGTCCATAAGAAAAGTGGAAATCCCAAAGCAATGGTTGCAGGATGGCAAGACAGTGAAGACGAAATAACTGATGATGATCTGGATGAGGATCTTGCTCTAATGGCTCTTGGAGATTCAGAAAATGAAGAAGATGCTGAGGTATTTGTTTCTAAACTTAAACAAGATGTAAAAAGCATGTCTAGAGAAAAATTGGTTAAAGTATTTCATACTGTGCTAAATGAGTTTAAATCTCTAAGAGATGGCAATCATCAATTGCTTGATGAAATTGATTGTTTAGAAGCAGAATGCAAAGAGGAAATAATTAAAAATGATTTTCTGAAAAAGAAAGATTAGCATGCTTGAGGAACAGGTCCTCACACTTGAATCAACTGTTCAGGAATTAGAAAATGTTAAAACAGTTGAAAAAGGTAAAGGTATTGCTAATTCTCATCAGATCATTGCTGAAGAGAAACTGAAAGTCACAGTTGATGAACTGTGTAAAAAAGATGAGAAGATAAGATTTTTGGAAGAAGACTTGGTTAAAACAAAAATGGAACTAAGAAAAACTGTAGAATGGAACAAGTCTTCTGAAGCACTAGAATAGTTACAGAAAAATCATAGTAGTAACAGGAAGGGTATTGGATTCGTGAAAGCACAGTCTTCATCCAAATGGGATCCAAAGAGTAAGTACTTATCACTTCCTGAAAACTGGCTATGCACTCATTGTGGGAACACTGGTCACAGGAAAGAAAATTGTCAATCTTAAAGGGCTGCCCAGAGGAACAGGTCCTATAAACCTGTTCAAAATTCTGTGAAACAGAAGAATAGGTCCTATAAACCTGTTCAACATTCTGCAAGAAAGAAAACTGTTCACACAAAGAAGCCATTACCATTCTGGGCTAGGAGAGATCTGATTTATCCTTTTTCTAAAGGAAAGGAACCCAAACTAGTTTGGGTTCTTAAAATTAACCCCTAGTTTTCTTTTGCAGGCTAGAGTGAAGGAGATAAACCACAAATGGTACATGGACAGTGGTTCCTCAAGGCACATGACAGGACATAAGGAACTGTTCCTTTCACTCTCAGCCTTCCAAGGAGGAAGTGTTTCCTTCGGTAATGGTAAGAAAAGGGATATCATTGGCATTGGAAAGGTAGGTAGGTATGATTCACATAGTATAGATAATGTGTTTCTAGTAGATGGGCTGAAGCATTGCTTATTGAGTATATCTCAATTGTGTGGAAAGGTAATAATGTTAATTTCTCATCTACTGGATGCACTGTGACTAACCAAACTTCTGGAGAGATTATTTTGCAGGGAAATAGGCATGGAAACATCTACAAAGTAGACTTGTTGACACTATCTGATGGAAGCTTGAGTTGCTTAAGTGTGGTGCAAAATGATCCCCTCCTATGGCACAAAAGACTAGGACATGCTAGTCTTTCACAATTGAACAAACTTGTGTTCAAGGACTTGGTGATAGGTCTTCCTAACATCAATTTTAATGATGAAAAAGTATGTGAGGCATGTGCCAGGGGGAAGCAGGTAAATTCCTCCTTCAAACCAAAGAAACAGGTAAGTACCACTAAACCTTTGGAACTGGTCCATATGGATTTATGTGGTCCAATGAGAACAATGAGTCGTGGAGGTAAGAAGTATGTTATGGTATTGGTGGATGATTACTCCAGATTTACATGGACTATATTTCTTGCATCTAAAGAAGAAGCATTTAATGCATTTTCAATTTTTGCTAAGAAAGCTCAAAGAACTCTAGATAATCATATTGTTGCCATTAGGTCGGATCATGGAACTGAATTTGAAAATCATATGTTTTTCAATTTCTGTAATGAAAATGGCATTAATCATAATTTTTCTTCACCTAGAACTCAACAACAAAATGGTATAGTGGAAAGGAAAAATAGGAGTCTAGAGGAAATGGCAAGGACTATGTTAATATCTGGAAATCTTCCACAAAACTTTTGGGCTGAGGCTATTAGTACTGCATGCTACATAATAAATAGATGGATGACAAGGCCATTAATAGAAAAGACCCCATATGAATTGCTTAAGGGAAGAAAACCCAATATCTCTCATCTTAGGGAATTTGGTTGCAAATGTTTTATACATAACAATGGGAAAGATGCCTTAGGAAAATTTGATCCTAGAAGTGATGAGGGAATCTTTATTGGTTATTCTTCAAATGGTAAATCTTATAGGGTGTTTAACAAGAAAACATTGAAAATTGAAGAAATCATGCATGTTAAATTTGATGAAACTGACAGTCTCACTCAAGAACAGGTACAGGAGGATGAAAAAATTGGAATGCCGAACGATTATGAACTTAATCCACAAATACAGACTCTGGATATGAGAAGTGAACTGCAAGGAACTGTTCGTCAGGACAGAACTGAGAAGAGTGACACTGAAATAGGGGGAACAAATGTTGGTTCCACCTCACAAACTGGTAGTGCTACTCTATCAAGAACTGTTCCTCAGCAGAGGACTTTTGACAATGGATTGACACCCAAGCCTTACAAGTATCAAGGGTCACATCCGGTGGATCAAATAATCTCATATAAGACTGCTGGGATTCAAACTAGATCAGCAGTCAAAAATCACAATCTGTGTGCCTTTAGTGCTTTCTTATCTCTTGTTGAACCCAAAAATGTGAAAGAAGCATTGAAGGATGCATATTGGATTAATGCTATGCAGGAGGAATTGAATCAATTCCAAAGAAGTCAAGTTTGGCATCTGGAACCCAAGCCAAGGAACAGGTCCATAATTGGAACAAAATGGGTTTTCAGAAACAAACTTGATGAGGATGGCATGGTAACAAGAAATAAGGCCAGGCTAGTTGTCCAGGGATATAGTCAAGAAGAGGGAATCGACTATGATGAGACTTTTGCTCCAGTTGCAAGACTGGAAGCAATAAGACTTTTTATAGCCTTTGCTACATACATGAAATTTACTCTACATCAAATGGATGTTAAGAGTGCATTTCTGAATGGTTACTTGAAAGAAGAAGTGTATGTCAAGCAACCTCCAGGTTTTGAAAATGAACAGTTCCCTGAATATGTGTACAAGTTGGACAAGGCCTTGTATGGGCTCAAGCAGGCACCAAGAGCATGGTATGAAAGGCTATCAAAATTTCTACTTCAGCATGGATATAAACGAGGTAAAATTGATAGCACATTGTTTTTAAAAGAAAAAGGTAAGCATCTCTTAATTGTTCAAATATATGTAGATGATATAATCTTTGGTGCTACTTGTGAAAATTTAAGTAAGGAATTTGCAAACTTGATGGGGAGTGAGGTTGAGATGAGCATGATGGGTGAACTTAATTTCTTTTTGGGTTTACAAATTAAGCAAACCTCAAATGGAACTATGATCCATCAACAAAAGTATGTTAAGGAATTACTTAAAAGATTTGATATGGATAATGCTAAGGAAATTGACACACCTATTGCCACTGCCACAAAATTGGATCTTGATGAACATGGAATATCAGTTGATCAAAAAATGTATAGGAGTATGATAGGTTCTCTACTTTATCTAACTGCTAGTAGACCTGATATTGTGTTCAATGTTGGTTTGTGTGCTAGGTTTCAATCAGATCCTTAGGAATCTCATTTGAAAGCTGTTAAAAGAATATTGAGGTATCTGTAAAGAACAGGTCCCTTGGGACTTTGGTATCCAAAAGGTGGTAGTTTTAATCTTGTTGGATATACTGATGCTGATTATGCAGGTTTCCTTGTTGATAGAAAAAGTACCTCAGGTATGGCACATTTTCTTGGTGAGTGTTTGGTTTCTTGGGGAACCAAGAAACAAAATTCAGTGGCACTTTCCACTGCTGAGGCTGAATATGTGGCAGCTGCTTCATGTTGTTCACAGTTGTTATGGATCAAACAATAATTACAGGATTTTGGTGTTGATGTAGGAACTGTTCCTATCTATTGTGATAACACTAGTGCTATTAACATGACAAAAAATCCAGTGCATCACAAAAGGACTAAACACATTGATATAAGACATCATTTCCTGAGAGACAACTATGAAAATGTTTGATCACCATAGCATTTTGTCCCACTGAAAAGCAAATTGCTGACATTTTTACAAAAGCTCTAGGTAGAGATGATTTTGAAAGAAATAGGTTGGAATTAGGGATGATTAAATTCACATAAAATCATCAATGCTTTACTTCATAATTGGCTAGAAAAGTGCACTTAAAATGAATTTTATTCAAGTCATTATGAATGATTCAGTCCAGCTTAAATACTTAAATGGATACTCTTATGCCATATTTCTTATTTAGAGTTTCTAAAATTGAATGATGTTACCCTTATGCTCTTAGAATTTCAGATGATCAAAAATGTTGGAAATTGGAAGGACACTGAATTTTCGTGTTAAAATTAGGTATGTACTCGTTATTATTCAGTTAATTTAGAAGTGCAAAGGCTATAGGTAACTTGTAATTAGGATAAATCCCACTAAGTTTCCTAACCATATCCAAATTGCATAAGAGTCCCATCGGAGGAACAGTTCCCACTCTGAAAAGGTAACTTGGCAGTCCAATGGCTCTATTTCTCCGGGAGACTCCCAAGAGTCCATAACGGCTGCATGTTGTGCTGAGGTAAGTGTGATCGATTCCTACTCTATTTCTACTACCTAATTCATCCTATAAATACACTCCTTCTCTCCCACTATTCTTTTACTTTGCTCACAAACTGAATTCTCAAAATTTCAGAAAGAATAATCAATTATTTCTTAATTCGAATTGCTAAGATGTCTCTTTCTCCTGAAAATTCTTCAACTGCACCCACCTCTGATAAACCACAAAATCTCAACCCTTCTTCACCCATGGATACCACTGACCTAAACCCTGAAATTCCTGAATAATTCTAGAAATACCTGAACCTGAAATTCAGGGGCAAGGACCAGTTCCCACGGCTGAATCAACTGCTGAGCAGGTTGAGGATTTGTCACGAGCTATGGTTTTGTATCAGTATCAGGTAAATTTTACCTATCCTTTGAATGTTGTGATAGATGAGGAAGAAAAGAGAGATGGGTCTGAGGCTGTTCTTGAGGGGGAAACAGTCAAGAGGTTGGAAGCACCCATGCATGGGTCATCGGGGTCTCCAGAGGCTGCTTTTAGAGCACCCATGGAGGATGTTATAGATGTTGATGAAGCTATAAGTGATAGTGATAGGCCTTTGGTGGATTTGATCAACATTAGGAGTCTGAAACGATAATTAGCTAGAAAGGGACCCATTGATGACCAAGTGACTGCTGAAATTGCTGCTAAGTTGAAGAAAATAGGTGATAGTTATAAGCCCAGAATTAAGAAGAAAGTTGAAAGTTCCTCCAAGGCAAAAGGACATGTTCCTTCTGTCTCAACCCCCTGTTTCTGGGGTTAGGAGAACAAGAAGTGCTGCTAAAGCTGCTGATTAACATTTAGCTGCTGCTTTAGAAAGAAGCAGAAAAGGGAAAGGGAAACAGGTTGTTGACCCTGTTGAAGAGGAAGAACTGGAGGAGATTGAATTTGATGATGTTGGTGAAGACGATGAGATGAAAGATGCTGAGGAGGTTGCTCCTAAATCTAAGAAAAGAAAGGTTGTTCAAAGACGGGTAACAAGAAGTTCTGTGAAGGCTGCAGAGAAATCTGCCAAGAGGACCAGGTCCTCTAAGAGAACTGTTGTGACTGAAAGCTCTGCTAGTGACAGTGATGAGTCCTTTGCTGGGGATGAAAGTGACAGTGAAGCTGAGGGAACTGAGTCTGTACACTGTGTTCAGGATGACATGCTTACCAGGAAAGAGTATTGTCTGATGTGCAAGAAGAAGGGATGCTATGGTTGCTGCAAAAACTGCATGCTCAGGGCTGGAGGGACATGGTCCTTCAGATTTCTGGCAGGTGTGCAAAGGGGATGGTGCAAGAGTTCTACAAGAACTGCTCTATCAAAGATAATAGGATTACTACCTCTGTTAATGAAAATGTGATTATGTTTGATACCAGGGAACTTGGTGAGATGTTGGGGATTCCTTTTACTGGGTATGACAGCTATGTCAAGAAGGTATGACCTGACTTGACAAACTTGCCAATTGATTTGGAGATCACTAGGAAGTTTGCTGAGAATGAAGGGGAAGAGAAACCCAGGGCTGTGCAGAAGAGTGAAATGCACCCACAGCACCAAGTGTTATTCGAGTTTGTAAACAAGATTGTGATGCCAAGGTAGGAGAAAAGAGGAATTGCCAGTTTCATGGACCTGGTCCTTATGGAACTGTTGGAAACTGAAAAGCAGATCAACTGGCCGAGTTTTATGATCCACCTGATAAAAAGGGTGATAGCTGGGAAGAGAAAGCATTCCTTGCCGTTTGGGTTCATCTTAACTGATGTGTTTGCAAAATTGAAGATTCCCTTGGAAGGGGTAGTGAAGGCTACTAAGAAGGAAAATTTTGGCTGTGCTACACTGATTAGTTGTGATTTGCCTGTTCAGGCTGATCCTCCACAGGCTGTTGTTGGGAGGCAGCCATTGAACAACAAAGTGAGGGCACTTAGGCAACAGGTTGCTATTCAGGCTGCTGAAATAGCAAGGTTGGAAGAGGAGAAGAATTACTGGAAGGCAGAGGCCACAAAGGCAAAGTAGACCAATGAGGGAATGCTCAAGCAGATGTTTGAGTTGCTTAACAAGTCTCAGGCACCTGGTCCTTCCACATCCTGACCACCTTAGCCTTAAGCCATCTTTTGTCCCAGTGGGATTTAGCCTAGTTTAATGCCTTAGTCTTTTCCTTCTTTAGTCTTTGAATAATTCTGTAGTACTTGCTTGTATCCCCTGGTTTCATCTTTTGATTAAATTAATTGTCTTTGATGGCTAATATCATTGTCTTGCAGTTGCTTTAATCTGATTTATGTTTGCATTTTGAGTTGCCTCAATGGCCATGTGTTGATTAATTCTAACCTTGAGTTATATTTTTTATGCAACTTTTTCAATGATGCGAAAAGGGGGAAGAGTAAGTCTGATTTTGCGTGAACTTATACCTAGTTGAAAATCTGTTCCTTAATGATGAATAAAGTCTCTACTAACTGCTTTTTGAGCTTAAGGTGTACTTCAGGACATTAAGGATATGAAGCTATGCTTATGAATTTGTCATCATCAAAAAGGGGGAAAATGTTAGCTTGGATAAGCTTGGAGTTTTGACTGATGACTGAGGAACGGATTCAAATGACCTGTTCCTTTGGATCACTGCAGCTAAATAGATAATTCATGCAAGATCGTTTAAGTTGAGATATTATTAATTATCCTAAAACTAATGTTTATCTTGATAATTATGCAGGTCTAAACGGATATGAAAAGATTGCATAAATACAAGGATAAGGATAGAAGATCCGGATTCTAAAGAGAAGAATCCAATTAGGACTCAAACTCATGGGAGCTTTGGAGTTCTAATTGCTCAAGACTTCTTGGCCGCTGGAGCTATAAAACGTGGAGCATATCAGCCATAGAAGGGTGCAAAAATACAGAGAGCATCGAGCAAAAACTTAAAAGAGTCATTAGCTTATTTGTGTAATCAGTTAGCTACAGTGGAACTAAGTTAGAACCTGTTCCTTATGATTGAGTCTTGTAAAAGTTCAAGTCTTAGTTCAACTGTAGTAAGCAATAATCGAGTTATAAACTTTCTGGTTCAAGTCGTGGACTTGACACAACTTCACTGATTCAAGTAGGTCGTGGTTTTTTGATCCCGAGTCAAGGGGTTTTTCCACGCTAATATCTGGTGTTCATTTACTTACAGTTTTAATTCCGCATATAGTTTAGTAAAGGAACACATTTTAAGGAACTGGTCCTTAAAACAGTAAAGTGGTGTATCGTGGGAAATAACAACAGGGAATCCTAATAAATATACATGAGATGAGGCAGTTTCTAAGTGGGAATGACACGTAGAAAAAGAAGGTCTGAAAGATAGGATTTATCACTTCAATATCAACATTAAGTAAGCATTGTATAGAGCTGTTATCATGATCATTTAAAGTCTTTGTACCTGTAGTTAAAATAGAACTGGTATAGCCTTTTAGAGCCATCCAAACAACTGTACGAAAGGGATTAGTGGGGTAGGTAAGCACAAAGTTCACACAAACTCATTCGTTCTCAGCCAAGATTAAGGAAAAGAGTAATTAACAGTTTAGATGAGACTAACACAGAAAAGAGGTGAAACCAACAGGCAACCAGGCATAGGTGAGTAAACGAATGCAATATTTAGTCAGGGATAAGAAAATACCTTGCAGCAGTGTGAAACAAACAAACAAAGTGCAAAGAATGATTGATGCTTGCAAGAGCAGGACTAGGAAACAAGTAGAGCCGATGTTCTTCAAAAGAAAAAAAACAAGCAGAAAGAGGAAGGTAGGCCTGTGAAGTGCAATCTGTATTTCTCTATATCGTGAAGCTTTTTCAGTGTAACCGTGGTGTCTTTTATGAGACAAAGAGTTCCTTTATATAGGTGAGGGGTTGGGCTATTTGTTCTAACGAGCAAAATCCAAACAAGGCAATGGAATATTGTCTCCTAAAATTGAAAGGATTCACTTGGATACTTTCCATGTATAGTTCAATCAGTGTTCCAAGTTTTAAGGTAAAAAAAATCCCAAGACAAGTAGGAACCCTCTCATTTGGACTATAACCCATCCAGGTTCAAAAAATTAGCACACAAACATGTTTTAAACAATTTTAAGCCTGAAATCATGGACTGTCATATCGGCTTCTAATCAGAATTCTTAATTGATCCCATGCCAATTATCAAAAACAGTTTCTATTCGAATTACCAATGAAAGGTTTCAAATTGACATTTTATGACCCTTCTAATCAGGCTATATTACTATCTCAAATTTGAATTTGAGCCACTTACACGATCTTGTATATTAACAAAATAAAAGGCTATGTATAGTATCAAATAGGAATAAACACATTGCCAGGGAGGTTAAATCATAACCTAACAGTGATGACATGAAACTCAGGCCACTAGGGTATCAAATTTAGGTATACTAACAATGCAAGAGCAATATTTCGTTCAACCAGTAGATCAAGATGAAAATAACAAGTATATAGTCTTTTACTATAGTCAAACAACAAAGCATGCTAATTCACAGAGAAACTAGGAAAACTTAGGTTCAATTATCACATAGGCTCAGGTATGATAGAAAAAAAGAAGAAAAGACAAAGGAGTTAGGGTTACCCGTGTACCAGAGTCGGGTTGATCTCAACCGATCTCAAATGTATTTGTATAAGAGATTTCTCGCCTCTTTTAGTGGTAGCAACGTTTTAGAATCCGTTTAGGCAAAGTCGGAGACAATTTCTGATGATTGCAACTTTCTCCGATGAGGGGTCGATTTTGACCCTCGTCAAAATGCCAACAAATCATAGGGGTTGTATAGCTGATGAAGAGAGGGTCATCGTGATGCCATTTTCTTTGAATTTCGCCGGTTGAATCGACCGAAAAATGGTCGTGACAGTGGAGGTTTCGCGAGAGAGAGAAAGGGTAGCGACGGCTAAGTGCGAGGGGGAAATGAAATGATTTTTAAGGTTTGGGGGTGGAATGTAATTAAAAAAGGAAAATGTTATCCTGGCTGTTGGATCAGTTGCGTGGACGGCCAGGATTTAGACACGTAAGCATAGATGTGGCAAAATAAGGCTGATGTGTGTGTGTGTGTGTACGTATATACGTGTGTGTGTGTGTGTGTGTGTGTATATATATATATATATATATATATATATATATATATATATATTATATTGTATAAAGATAGTATAAAATGTATATAAAATACGTATAAAATACGTATAAATGTATAGAAAAATTGTAAAAATTAATTTAAAAAGTTATAATAACCTAAAGAAGCGTGGGAAATATTGATATGAGATTTAAAATAATTTTGGGCAATTTTTGTTGAAAATAATGTGATTGCAAAAATTCTTAACTTAACGTGCGAATTTTGTAAATGGTCGTAGTTTATGCAGGTGTTTCAAAAAATGGCCTAAGTGATGTGCGTGTGTGAACTAATGACTTTGAATTAGGGTGAGTGTGGGGTAATCGTATGGTTATCAGTGCAATTTTGTCTAGATAATGGTTATCGAAATAGGAGGGACAAAATTAGGTGTCAACAGCTGCCCCTCTTTGCTCGAGGATGATAAAAGAGTCTTCGGGCAAAGACGTTAACAGAACGACTAATTTTGTCGCGACTCTAAAGAAATG
Organism: Petunia axillaris subsp. axillaris; assembly: GCA_029990575.1. NCBI lineage: Eukaryota > Viridiplantae > Streptophyta > Magnoliopsida > Solanales > Solanaceae > Petunia > Petunia axillaris. The sequence continues at coordinate 21,987,182 of JARKNS010000009.1, forward strand.
CTTACGGTTTGCGAGAATTGACGAGGCGTTAGATCGCAACGTTCGCTGTTGCTTCCAAACGCACACGCAAGTATACGTGGTCGATAAGTAATAAAGTGATAAATCGAGTATCGTTCCCCACGAGGACTAGTGTTAATGACTATATTCTAGCAAACAATTTCCTAAAAACTATCCAGGGATCTTTTTCAATGATGGTTGAGATTTTTACTGACTAAATGAAACAATTAAAAGCAAGTAATTGAAGTCAAGTAATAGAGAAAATTCTAGGTTGTTATCAATAAAAGAGAAACGGTCCAAGGTCAGAGCTACGAACAATCCAGTTGAGTTTTCCAGTTGATTCTACTTATTGATTTCCTACATTGCTAACTAACCGGTTAATTATATTCGTGAAAACCTGTCGATTCTTCACGAGTCTATGCAAGCTACTCTAACGCCTATATTTTTATGGAATTCAATCACATGCATGCATTAAAGAACTCTGTATTTAGCTAAGCAAGGCGAATAGGTATTATGTCTATCCTACCCGCAAATCGATTCCCCGATGCCCAGGTTCACAATCAAGCCCTATTCTTTCTTATGTGCATTTACAAATTCCCTCTGTCGTGTTCAACTTGTAAACCGTGGATAGTGTTCAATTACCGGACGTTCAATTATCGGGCCCTGATAACCAAACAATTAGGCTCAAAAAAGAATAAACAATCTGTAATGGTAAATCAATAGGAAGAAATAAACTTTCAAACATCAACCTTCATGTATTTGCTATAACCCTAGAACGATATGTTTAGCTACACATATTCATAATAACAACACAAGAATTCATGGAAGAAATATGAAAGATTGTAATAGATGATGAAAAGGAATTAAACCCTTAGTTCAAAGAGTAAGAACTCCAAAACTTGCTCTTGAAATTCGAACTCTGCTTACAAAACGAAATTATGAGGTTTTATAATGTTTACAAAGTGCTAGGATAGGTTAAACCAAAGCCTAATCTAGTTGGGAAAACTTGTTGTTTGTCAGCCTCAGAGCTTTCATGGAAGCCACGCTTCCACTATAGCTTCCAACTCTTCAGGGCTTTCGCTGAAGCCTTGCTCCCAGTATAGCTTCCAACTCCTCAGGGCTTTCTTGGAAGCCTTGCTTCCACCATAGCTTCCAATGTGTCCATTAACTGTAATTTGATTGTTCTTGTCTCGAATTCATCCGCAGCATTCCTAAAATCACAAATACAACAAGTGAGCACAAGAAACACAATTATCACATATAATGAGCGCATAAAGTACTAAAATGTGAGAAGATATTAAGGTAAAATAGGCAAATATTGCCAAACATCACCACCCCACACTTAGACCTTTTCTCGCCCTCGAGCAATCATCAAAAACCAATTTCCCAACTAGATCCTAACAGTTAATAGAACAGGTCTACCTATGATTATGGTTAATACCGACCATTAGACAAGTGCATATACATACAATGTGATCCTCAACATGCCAAAAATCCACCAAAATTTAAAAACACTAGAACAACTCACTCAATACATCTCAATCTCAAAAACTGACTGAATGAAACCAAGCTTTCACAAAATCACACTCATTCACTTAACGAAGAAGTCAAAACTTTACCTATCTCGCACAAACCATGTGCCCTCACCAAAAGTAACCAAGAGAGCGTCCCAAATATCACACCAAGAATATATTTCAAGAATAAATAAGGGACTAATATAGGAAGAATTCACTCGCTCTCAAAAAGAAATTCACGTGCCACACAAAACATACCATAGGCTTGCCCGTAGTGTACGACTCTACTAATGTAAGCTCGCTCCAATCGGGTTTAACTAGGACTTTACGGGTTGTAATGTAGGCTAAAGGACGGGTAGGATATATATGGATAAATAGTGACTACCTCCCTAAGCACTTTAATACATCACTTTAATTTTTATTTTCACCATTCTTCTCAAATCCAACCAAGCAACCACCCAAAAGTCTCCCTTCAACTTTAAGCATTTTGTAATTTTTTTCTTTGTGCAAAACACTAGCAAGGATTGAGATTTTTCTTCTTTCCTTTGTTTTCTTTATTTTTCTCTTTTTCACTTTTTTTTTTCTTTCAATTTTATCTCTTTTTTTTTCTTTTCAATAATTCCCAACTTGCCAGTGTATTTTTATTCAAAATGCACAATATTTTCCTTTCATTGGTTCCACTCAAAAGCTACCCAATTCTCCAACCACAACTCCGTCAACAACAATATTTTTCAATTAAAGTGCTATAAGGAGTAAGGGTTCAACAAGAAGGTAATTAAGAATAAAAGGGGCAAGGCTTGAAATGTGGGTGCCAACAAAAGGTCAATAGGCTCAAAAGGGCTTAAGAAGGATAATATTCAAGGGTAGGCTAATCAAGGCTAGAAAGGCTTATCAAAGAAACGCCTGTATCATCTCCCCACTAGAGCAAACCTAGGATTTCGCTTTGAACACACACGGGGCAAGTTCTAGACATCAATATGCGGCACGAAACATAAGAAAAATATACTCACGTCACACATGGCACACAGTTCACTAAAGACTGTTTCATTCCAACTCTCGGTTAAAGCAAACAAGATGCAACTTTGAAAATTTAAGCACTAAGGCACGATAGTTCACAAAGAGTCAAGTAGATGAACCTAAGCGTCTCAAAAAGGTCATTCAAATTTTTCTACGCATGCATCACAATTTTAAAACAAAAAAGGATTCACAAATAGCAAATGCTCAAGTCTAAATCCACCAGTATCAAATAAACCAAAGGCACCTAACATTCTATCACTTTTCCTAAAGTACTCTACTAAACTACTCCTAAAAATAAAAATTTAACCGGTTCAAAGGTCTAGCCGTGGAAAAGAACCGAAGCCATAAGAAAAACCACGGGGCGGATAACTGTACCACTAACTAAAACTAAAAGTAAAATCTTTTTGGAAGTTTTCATTAGTTTTCTAATTCTTTTCATTTTTTATATATTAAAGCAAGAAAAAAATAAAGATAATGTCAAGTGATAAAAATAAAAATTGCGAATTCTAAAGGGTACAATCATCCATAACCTCAAAACTTGGAAATTCCCCCACCCCACCCTTAAAATCAAGCACTGTCCTCAGTGCGAACAAAAATAGAGTGCAAGAGTGAAAAGAACTTCCCTGAAGGCCCACCAGCCTAGGTCTCATCATCAAAGTCCTCCCGCTCTGCATGTGCGGGAGTGTCAGCATCGCGCTCACTAACCGGAGGCACAACCGCCTTGCTTCTTACAGAACCCCCAGGGCGGTGGGGTGGAGTGCGCGCATCCTCCTTCTCTTCCTCTTCTTCACCATCTTCCCCTTCAGTCCACTCTCCCTCGTCACTACTGTTATCCACCTCAACCACGTCAGAATCCGTATTCTCATTCTCCCCAGGTGGCACCTCTACGATCTGCCTCATGCCCAATAGCCGTTTGGATGACTCCAACAATGGAAGCTGGCGATCAAGGGCTGCCATATCCATCCCCGTATGCTTTGTTAAATGTTCTATCATTAAGTATTTACGACCCTCCAAATTATCGTGCACATCGCGCCGCTCATCATTGGACATTTTGTAAGCACTTGCAATCGGGCCTAGCACTGCAGAAATATCAGACTTTCTTTCCAAGGCTGGGACAATCCTATCACCAATGTCGTCAATAGGGACACCTTCTTTTATTAAATACTGTGTGAGAACACCAGCAAAGGACAGCCGCTTCGATTTTTTGGTGCATGTCTCCTTCATAGATTTGAGCATATAATACCCAATGTTGATGAAGAAGTAGGCTATGCGCGCCTTCACTTTAGTCAGATTAGTGAAGTGGTCAGAAGGAAACAGTCGTGCATTGATCAATTTGAGCCAAACTCGGGCTTCCTTTTTTAAACCTGCAAAATTGCATAGATTCGTGTCGGCCCGTTTGCTTCTTTCTACCCAACCTATGACTCACATCACCACCACATAAGGTCTTCCTCAACGCCTTGTAATCCGGCTTGCGAATGAAATCCTTCAAGTCGTCAAGGCCATGATCCTCCACACCTAAAAAGGTGCAAAGGGCTGATGCATCTAGCCTCACGGATTCCCCTCGAACTTTCACTAGCTCCTCCTGTTGCTCCAATTCCCAATTGGCATATAATTCCATCACAAGATCAAGATTGGAATCCCTCGGACTCTCAAAAATGGATCCCCATTTCATGGTGTGAATAATATCTCTTATATTTCTAAACCACCTCATCAATTTAGTTTCATCAATGGCAAGTTCGGGAATGTAGCCGGCCAATTTGAAATTCTTGTACCAATATAGGCTCTCCCTCTTCTTCACAAATAGCAATCCAAACTTTGTTTCCCCCCCCCCCCCCGGGCCGTGGAATAGAAACCGCGCCCTTTGGCATCTTTGGTTTTGCCTTGCTCTTCGCTTTGGCCTTAGCCTTGCCCTTGGGGGCTTTACTAGTCGAGGCGACACCTAGTTTTTTCCTTTGAGCCGCAGGTGCCACGGAGGAAGAAGAGGCCTTTTGTGTTGTTTTCACCATAGTACCTGCACCATAAAGTCCAAATTTTAGAATTCAATTCAAACAGCGATAGACTCTCTCGTAAACCTGACAGATTATAGATGACCATGGGCACTTGAAGCGCCTTGATGCATCACATTGGTTCCTGGTACTCAGACTTCCCAGGGATAACCAGGAACTTCTTTATTCCTTGCCTAGCGGCTCATTCAAAATGAGGCAGTGTACAACCGGGGCGTTAGCACCCCACACTTATGCTCAAATACCTCAGGACATAATGGAAAATAGTTCATTACACACAAAGAACCAAACAGAGCTGTCGAATAAAGAGCAGGCAGAATTGTTGTCCATGGTGCACTTTAACTAGTGATCAATTCAATTTTATTGCAAACGATATCAATTCAGTCCCGCGGGTTATCAAAATATTCAATTTATGCCTCTATGAGATTTTGCTACTCAAGAATTCACAAAAATTTCACTTTTAGTCTCTGTGGCATTGTATCAAACACATGGTGTGCTTTGCATTCAATTTCAGAGTTCATTGATATTTAGAGGTAGTGAACCCTCCCAAATTTTTGGGAGATCGCTTTCAGAGTCCCAGCGTGAATCACACAAAGTTCATGCTATATTCAGCCCGATAAGTTTTCACAACTATGTAACACATACAACCATGACTACGGGGAAGGGAGAAAGGGAATGTTCTATGAGGACCAAGAACTGTGGAGAGAGAACAAGAAGGAGAAAGCATACTTGATCAGCTTCGGATCAATGGAAGAAAAATTGTAATAGGTAATTGATGTTGTAGACAGCATATAAGCCCTAGGTGAAAATTTGTTTGTGTTCTCTGTTTGTTTTGTGAGACCAAGTGAAGGAGGGAAAAAAAAGAAGGGTGATGTTTTAAAGTTTTTTTCGCGGGTCAATGAGTCAAGCTCGGGTTTACCCAAAAAATATTTTTTTTTTAACTTACCTGGACGCTGGAGGCGACGCCTTGAGATCGCTCTGAGCTGAGAAAGCTCACTGCCTAACTAGAGGCGATAGCGAGAGCGTCGCTGTTGGCGTTGTTCTCGTGCAGTTGGAAGTGTTGCTTAAAGCGACGCCTTGGGATCGCCTGGAGCTGAAGGGACTCACTGACTAACTAGAGGCGATAGCGGGAGCGTCGCTCTATATTCTTTTCATGCAGTTTGAGGCTTTGAGGAGGGTGACGGCTCCACATCACGTGGGCAGTTCCGGAGCCCACTGGTGGACTCAAGGCGATGCTGGAGGCGACGCCTTGGTTGTGGCTCAGTCCAGTTTATCCAAAAATAAAAAATTCTTGGCGTGTGCTGAAGGCGTTAGGTGAAATGACGCCTTGGTAATCGCGTGAGATAACTGGAGCTCATTGCCTTACAATCCTTCCGCACTCCTCGAAAATGCTCCACCTTCCGAATGTCCCGAGCCCTGCAAAAACAATGAGAAACTACGTAACACTAAAGAAATAAAATGATGAAAATAATAAAAATTGGGTTGCCTCCTAACTAGCGCTTGATTTAACGTCGCGGCACGAATCTTTTTGTATTTTTTTTCCATTTTCTATTACATACAAAGCTCGGGTTGCCTCCCGAGAAGCGCCTTAGTTAACGTCGTGGCACGACGGTTGCCATTTACGGTTCTCGCAATGAAACGGAGGTACGGTGATCCACCAAATCTCCCCAATAACGCTTAACTCTTTGCCCGTTTACTAAAATGACTTCTCGGAGTCCGGGGCTTTCAATTCAACCACTTCATGTGCTGTGATACGAACTACCTCAAAGGGGCCCGACCATCTAGACTTCAACTTTCCAGGAAATAGTTTCAATCTAGAATTGAACAACAATACCAATTGGGTTGGTTTAAATTCACAATGCTCAATGTGCTTGTCATGCCATTTCTTTGCCCGCTCTTTGTATAACTTAGCATTATCATACGCGTGGAAACGGAACTCATCTAGCTCATGCAACTGAAGCAACCTCTTTTTACCCGCCACTTCCATATCCAAATTGAGCTTTTTAATTGCCCAATACGCCTTATGTTCTAACACGACAGGCAAGTGACATGCCTTACCGTAAACCAACCTATACAGAGAAGTTCCAATAGGCGTTTTAAAAGAAGTTCTATAAGCCCAAAGAGCGTCGTCGAGCTTCATAGACCAATCATTCCTTGAAGTATTAACAGTTTTCTCAAGAATCTGCTTTATTTCCCTATTCGACACCTCCACTTGGCCACTCGTTTGAGGATGTTAAGCAGTAGCTACCTTGTGATGCACCCCATACTTGGCCATAAGTTTATTGAACAAGCGATTGCAAAAATGCGTACCTTCATCACTGATGATGGCCCGTGGTGTCCCAAAGTGAGTAAAAATATTTTTCATCAAGAACTTGACTACCACACTCGTGTCATTGGTTGGAAGTGCAACAGCTTCTACCCACTTTGACACATAGTCGACTTCTACAAATATGTATTTGTTGCCACTAGAAGGTGGAAACAGACTCATAAAATCAATTCTCCAACAATCGAACAACTCAATCTCCAGGATGTTATTCAAGGGAATCTCGTGACGCCTTGAAATATTACCAGTTCTTTGGCATCGATCATATTGTTTAACAAAGGCATGAGCATCCTTGAATAGAGTAGGCCAAAAGAATCCCGATTGAAGTACCTTCGCAGCTGTCCTATCACCACGATGATGACCACCATAAGGCGATGAATGACAACTTTGCAACACAGACTCGACTTCTCCACTTGGAATACATCTCCCCGCCAACTGGTCTGGGCCAATTTTATACAAGTATGGCTCATCCCAGACGTAAAATCTACTCATGGAGGAGTTTCCTTCTCTGTTCAGCTATAGCATCAAGTGGATAAACATTACTCACTATCAAATTCACCATATCTGCATACCAGGGCACATTGGGTACCTGCAGAGCAAAAAGCTGCTCGTCTGAAAAACTTCATTTATCTTCGGCCCCTCATCTACATGTTTTCTATCTTCCAGCCTCGATAAGTGATCGGCCACTCGATTCTCGGTCCCTTTTCGATCTCGGATCTCCACATCAAACTCTTGCCAACGAATCAGTCGCGGCTTGGAACTTTCTTCTCAAATAAATACCGGATTGCAGCATGATCAGTTTAGACGATAATCCGAGTGCCAGCCAGGTAAGATCGGAACTTATCAAAAGCATAAACAACAGCTAGCAGTTCCTTCTCGGTGGTAGTGTAATTGGATTGGGCAGCATCAAGAGTCTTGCTTGCGTAATATATAGAGTGAAAAATTCTACCTTTTCTTTGCCCGAGAACAGCCCCAACAGCAGTATCACTCGCGTCACACATCAACTCAAATGGTAGAGATCAATCAGGAGCAATAATAATTGGTGCAGTCACCAACCTCTTTTTCAGTTCTTCAAACGCCTTCAGACAGGCGTCATCGAATTCAAACTTTGTATCCTTCTCTAAAAATTTACACATGGGATTAGCTGTCTTCGAAAAGTCCTTAATGAATCGCCTATAGAACCTAGCATGTCTCAAGAAACTACGCACACCTTTGATAGAGATAGGTGGTGGTAACTTTTCAACTGCTTCAACCTTTGCTCTATCAACCTCGATCCCTTACTTCGACACCTTATGGCTAAGTACAATGCCTTCTCGAACCATGAAATGGCATTTTTCCCAGTTGAGTACCAAGTTGGTTTCTTTACAGCGGCTAAGCACGGCATCTAAGTTCTTCAAGCAGCCATCAAACGAATCCCTAAAGACTGAAAAATCATCCATGAATACCTCAACAAATTTTTCCACCATATCGGTGAAAATAGCCATCATGCATCTATGAAAGGTTTCCGGCGCGTTACATAGTCCAAACGGCATCCTTCTAAATGCATAAGTGCCATAAGGACATTTAAACGTCGTCTTCTCCAGATCTTCTGGTGCTATCACAATCTGGTTGTAGCCCGAGTATCCATCCAGAAAATAGTAATATTCATGCCCAGCTAGCCTATCCAACATCTGATCAATGAAGGGGAGTGGAAAGTGATCTTTTCTGGTGGCCTTGTTCAATTTTTTATAAGCAATGCAAATCCGCCACCTCGTGACTGTTCTTGTAGGAATCAATTCATTATGTTCGTTCGTCACAACTGTCATACCTCCCTTGTTTGGAACATATTAGACTGGACTCACCCAATTGATGTCAGAGATTGGAAAAATAATACCAGCATCAAGCCACTTGATAATTTCCTTCTTCACAACCTCCTTCATCACTAGATTTAGCCTTCTTTGCTGCTCGACACTTGGTCTATGGCCCTCCTCCAAGAGGATCTTGTGCATACAAAAAGAACGACTAATCCCTCTAATATCTGCAATGGTCCATCCAATTGCCCTCTTGCGCTCTCGCAACAGTCTTAAGACCTTCTCGACCTGCACATCAGACAACAAAGAAGAAAGGATTACGGGTAAGGTGTTACCCTCACCCAAATAAGCGTATCGTAAATGAGCAGGTAAAGGTTTAAGTTCAAGAGCTGGAGCTTTCTCAATAGACGGTTTAGCAGGAGCTAGTGTCAGCGGTCTATCAAGCTCCTCAAACTTCTTCCACCCTGAGATGAATTGATACTCCATGTTGAGAATCTCCAAGTATTCCTCAGTCTCTTCATCATTCAGCATATCATCTTCATACATTAATGCTCTTTCAAGAGGATCATCCTTAGAAGCAAAAAGTGATTTTTCAGAGGCAGTTAACTCCCTATCCAGCACTTTTATCATAGATAACTCTTCATAGTGTGATGGAAGTTAAGTAGCCCGGAACACATTAAATACAGCTTCTTCACCATTTACCCTCATGATCATCTTTCCCGCTCTAACTCTAATCACAGCATCAGCAGTAGCAAAAAATCCTCTTCCCAAGATGAGTGGGACTTCTTGATCAGCCTCATAATCCAAAATGATGAAATCAATAGGGAGGATGAATTGGCCTACTTGTACTAGAACATCCTCAATAACTCCCTCGGGGCATCTCAAAGATCTGTCCGCTAACTGCAGGGTCAATGTGGTTGGTCTTGGTTCGCCCAGGCCTATCTTTCAAAATGCCGATGATGGCATTAAATTTACGCTAGCGCCCAAGTCACATAAAGCTCGTCCAACCTCATGCTTCCCAATTTTTATCGGAATAGTGAAGCTTCCAGGATCTTTCAATTTCTGAGAAATTTTGCTTCTGACTCTGGAACTGCACTCTTCAGTAAGTGCAACCGTCTCGAACTCAGCCAGTCTTCTTTTGTTTGCCACAATATCCTTGATGTACTTAGCGTATTTAGGAACATCACGCAAAAGCTCCACCAAAGGAATATTCACTTGTAACTGACTCAAGATCTCTAAAATTTTCTTGCAGGCTGCATCTACTTTCTGCTTCTGAAGCCTTTGAGGGAAAGGTGGTGGTGGTCTAACATTATCAAGCTCGGGCTGCTTCTCTACTACTTTATCAGCTTCTTTTTCAGTGTTAGGCTCCAGTTCCCCAACAGGCTTCCTCGGCTTTGGAGGTACTTCTTCTAAAGCTCGCCCATTTCTCAGAGTAACTGCTTGCACAAATTCCTTTGGATTTTTCTCTGTGTCACTTGGCAAGGCACCATGTGGTCTAGTGTTTTGCGCTCCAGCTAGCTGCCCCATTTGGTGTTCCAGGTCTTTTTGAGCATTTGCAAGATCTTTTATGGCCTGTGCTTGAGCTGTATTGTCTGCTGTAATTTTCTGCTGACCTGCCAACATCTGCTTTATCAAATCTTCAACTGAACTGTTCGACTGCTGTGGTTGAGCCTGAGGCTGTGAACTCTGGTAATTATTCTGAGATCTCGTATTACCTTGAGCAGCTTGATTATTACTTCATGATAAACCAGGATGATTTCGTGAGTTAGGATTATAGTTGTTGCTAAACTGATTTTCTGTCCCTGAAACCTGTTTTGATTTCCCACATAATAGACTGACTCTGGATTAGAGGGGCAAACCTCGGTAGTATAATCCTCTCCACAGACCTCAAAGAAATTTTGGAACTGCTGGAATTGTTTGACTGGTGCCACTTGTTGTTGAGTTGGTGGCGGTGCTAACTTATTGATCTGATTAGCTATGGCATCTACCTTTGCAGTTAATGCTGAGAATGCATCCAACTGAAGTATCCCAGCAGCTTTTTGAGTAGGAGCTCTACCATCACCCTGTCAGTAGGGATTGCTCTGAGAAAATTTATCCAGCAATTCATAAATCTCATTAAAATTCAAGGCTAATACTTGGCCTCCAGCTGCAGCATCCACCACTATCTTGGTATGAGCATTCAATCCTTCAACAAAAGTGTGGGCCAACGCCTCATTAGATTGGTTGTGGTGCGGGCAATCTCTTAACAATGACTTAAATCTCTCCCAAGCTGAATATAAGGATTCTCCACCTTGTTGTCAGAAAGACATAATCTCACTGCGTATTCTAGCTGTTTTGGCAGATGGATAGAATTTAGCCAAGAATTTCTTAGCTATATCATCCCAAGTTTTGATAGACCCAGGCTTTTCAGCCTTTAACCACTTCCTTGCTGTTCCAATAAATGAAAACAGGAAGAGTATCAAGCGAACATAATCATTTGAGACGCCTGATGGTGTGTATGTGTCACTAATCTCCAAGAAATTCTGGATATGTTGTTGCGGATCCTCGTGCAGTAATCCAGCAAATTGCCCAGTCGCATGCAGCAGTTGTATCATGCCGGGCTTAATCTCAAAGTGTCTAGTAATTTCAGGTTTCACAATGCTAGAAGCTACTCCATCCAGACTGGGAAGAGCAACATCTCGCACAGCTAAAGCTCGTTCTTCTGCCATTCCAATAGGTAAGGAAGCAAGCACAAGTTCGAGTGCTTCACGGTCTCTTGCTTCTTTCTTCAATCTCCGTAAGGTCCTCTCAGGTTCAGGATCCAAAGGTTCAAGTGGTTCGTCCTTTCTTTCCTTTCGCATTCAAGACCTATTACCTGAAATAGCACAAGAAACTCAAAACAAAAATTAAACCTGAATAGAACATAATAAATTGTCTAGAAAGAAAACATTCAATTATTTAATCCCCGGCAACGGCACCAAAAACTTGTTGCTCCCAAACACACACGCAAGTATACGTGGTCGACAAGTAATAAAGTGATAAATCGAGTATCGTTCCCACGAGGACTAGTGTTAATGACTATATTCTAGCAAACAGTTTCCTAAAAACTATCCAGGGATCTTTTTCAATGATGGTTGAGATTTTTACTAACTAAATGAAACAATTAAAAGCAAGTAACTGAAGTCAAGTAATAGAGCAAATCCTAGATTTTTATCAATAAAAGAGAAACGGTCCAGGGTCAGAGCTACGAACAATCCAGTTAAGTTTTCCAGTTGATTCTACTTCTTGATTTCCTAGATTGCTAACTAACCGGTTAATTATATTCGTAAAAACCTGTCGATACTTCAGGAGTCTATGCAAGCTACTCTAGCGCCTATATTTCTATGGAATTAAATCACATGCATGCATTAAAGAACTCTTTGTTTAGCTAAGCAAGGCGAATAGGTATATATCTATCCTACCCGCAAATCGATTCCCTGATGCCCAGGTTCACAATCAAGCCCTATTCTTTCTTATGTACATTTACAAATTCCCTCTGTCGAGTTCAACTTGTAAACCGTGGATAATGTTCAATTACCGGACCCTGATAACCAAACAATTAGGCTCAACAAAGAATAAATAATCCGTAATGGTAAATCAATAGGAAAAAATCAACTTTCAAACATCAACCTTCATGTATTTTCTCTAACCCTAGAACGATATGTTTAGCTACACATATTCATAATAACAACACAAGAATTCATGGAAGAAATGTGAAAGATTCTAATAGATGATGAAAAGGAATTAAACCCTTGGTTCAAAGCGTAAGAACTCTAAAACTTGCTCTAGAAATTCGACGTCCTCTTACAAAATGAAATTATGAGGTTTTATAATGTTTACAAAGTGCTAGGATAAGTTAAACCAAAGCCTAATCTAGTTGGGAAAACAAATGCAAAACGTACCTTCCCGTTGGCCTGGATTGTCTTTCCAGGATTCTTTATCATATGCAGGTGTGTCTGTTATGTCTGACTAGGTATCCTTTGCTGTGCCAAGTGTTAAATTCGACATCGGGTTGTGTACCCTCAGTCGATGCATTGGGTTGTGTACCCTCCGCAAGAAATAAAACAACAGAATCGACATCGAGATGTGTACCCTCAGTCGAGGCATCGGGCTGTGTACTCTCAGCTAAATTAAAATGACATAATCGACATTGGGCTGTGTACCCTCAATCGACGCATCGGGCTGTGTACCCTCAGCTAATTGAAAATGACATAATCGACATCGGGTTGTGTACCCTCAGTCGACGTATCAGGTTGTGTACTCTCAGCTAATTTAAAATGACATAGTCGACATCGGGCTATGTACCCTCAGTCAACGCATCGGGCTGTGTACCCTCAGCTAATTTAAAATGACATAGTCGACATCGGGCTGTGTACCCTCAGTCGAAGCACCAGGCTGTGTACCCTCAGTCGACGCATCGGGCTGTGTACCCTCAGTTAATTTAAAATGACATAATCGATATCGGGCTGTGTAACCCTCAGTCGAGGCATCAGGCTGTGTACCCTCAGCTAATTTAAAATGACATAATCGACATCGGGTTGTGTACCCTCAGTCGATGCATCAAGTTATGTACCCTCAGCTAATTTAAAATGATATAATCGACATCGGGCTGTGTACCCTCAGTCGACGCATCGGGCTGTGTACTCTCAGCTAATTTAAAATGACATAATCGACATCGGGTTGTGTACCCTCAGTCCATGCATCGTGTTGTGTACCCTCAGCTAATTTAAAATGTAGTAAGAGGAATTGGATAACCTTTTGTCGGGACATGTTTGTCATGTGTTTCCGGGTTGCATACTTTCGTGCCTGCGCCCAAAGAAATATTGGTGAGTTCTGCGGGGTAGTTTGGTTTGTGCGTTCTTGGCTTGCTTTGCGCCTGCTTCCAATGAGTGCCGGGTCCTCGGCCCGGCTGATAGGGATATGTATAAAGTGGTAAATAATGCAAGTATTTTTGAAAAACTTTTATGAGAATAAAATGAAACGAAATATTTTATTCCATTGAGTCACGAGTCGCATTGTGTAAAGTCATGGTTGTTGCTCTTCATGCTACTCCAAACTCTATTAAATGAATTTTGAGGGCGACTTCAAAATTTTTTCCCAATTTGTGCTTGAAATTTTTGAGACCCTTGAAATTTTTTAGAGGGTCTCAAAAATTTCTGCCCCGGTGTCAACTATGTTTGTCCTTTAGGAATTTTTTAGAGTTCCTCAAAAATTCTGCGCTAGTGTTTTATGCGAACATGAAATTTTTGTATTTATGCGACCGAACCTTGGGTAGGTTGCCTACGTATCCCTTTTGAGGAATCAGGTCGTAACGTAGTTCCAGATTACATGACGTATGGCAGAATAGTGAAAACCTATAACAAATGTAGGCTCTTATACATAGTATCTTTTGACGACGTCTGAGATGATGGGTTTCGGCCAAACTTCTCCGTCCATTTCTGCTAGTATCAGTGCTCATCCGTTTAGAACTCGGTGAATTATGTACGGCTTTTGCCAATTTGGTGCAAATTTGCCCTTTGCTTCCTCTTGATTGGGGAGTATCTTCTTCAGCACTAATTGTCCAGGTTCGAAGGATCTCTCTCGAACTTTCTTATTAAATGCCTTAGCCATTCTCCTCTAATACAACTGCCCATGACATGCTGCATTTAGTCTCTTTCCATCGATGAGGGCCAGTTTCTCCATTCTAACTTTGACCCACTCAGCGTTTTTCAACTATGTTTCTTGAATGATCATCAAAGACGGTATCTTAACTTCTGCCTCGTTGCCATACACCAGCAAGTAAGGAGTAGCCCCTGTTGATGTTCTCACTGTGGTGCGATACCTTAACGGAGCATAGGATAAGTTCTCATGCCATTGTTTGGAATTATCTGTCATCTTGCGCAATATCTTCTTGATGTTTTTGTTGGCTGCCTCGACTGCACCATTCATTTGAGGTCTACATGTGGTGGAATTGTGGTGCTTGATATTGAAAACTTCACAGGTTGCTTTCATTAGGTCACTAATGAGGTTGGACCCATTGTCAGTGATGATGGATTTGGGAATGCCGAATCGACAGATTATTTTGTCACGGACAAAGTTTGACACCACTTTCTTTGTCAATGACTTGTATGAGGCAGCTTCCACCCATTTGGTAAAATAATCAATAGCCAGTAATATAAAACGATGTCCATTGGAAGCAGGTGGCTCGATGGGTCCGATGACATCCATTCCTCAGGAAGCGAAAGGCCAAGGTGATCCATGACAAGGAGGCACTCGAATCTGTAGACTTGGTATTGATGACATTTCTTTGTGTGCCTTATGCAATCGTGCTCCATTGTCATCCACAAGTAACCGGCCCTCAAAATCTTCTTTGCAAGCATGAAACCGTTCATATGTGGGCCGCACGTCCCAGAGTGTATTTCTTCCAACAACCTATTAGTTTCGGCGTCCACACATCTCAGCAATCCTAGATCAGGTGTCCTTTTGTATAGGACTTCTCTGTTCAAAAAGAATCCATTTGCTAACCTCCTCAACGTCTTCTTTTGGAGATATGTTGCATCCTTTGGGTAAATGTCGTCTTTGAGGAACCCTTTGATGTCATAGAACCAAGGTTGTCCGTCTAATTCGTCTTCCACATGATAACAATATGTTGGCTGCTTTATCACCACCAAGGGTATTGAGTCAATGTAGTTCTCATCGGGATGTTTGATCATGGAAGATATGGTGGCCAAAGCATCCGCGAACTCGGTTTGCAGCCTGGGTACATGTCGGAACTCTATCTTGGTGAATCTTTGCTTCAGCTCTTTTATGCACTCGAGGTATGGCAATATCTTGGAGTTCTTTGATGTCCGTTCTCCTCGGACTTGATGAATCAACAAGTCGAAGTCTCCAATTGCCAGCAGCTCTTATATGTTCATGTCTACCGCTATTCTAAGACCCAGGATACAAGTTTCATACTCTGCCATGTTGTTGGTACAAGGAAATCTCAGTTTGGCTGTGACAGGATAGTGTTGACCAGTCTCCGAAACTAACACTGCTCCAATGCCGACTCCCTTGTTCCATCGAAGAATAGTCTCCAACCATCATATTCCTCTGTGATATCCTCTCCTACGAACATGACCTCTTCATCGGAAAAATAAGTGTACAGAGGCTCATAATCATCTCCCACTGGATTTTCGTCCATATGATCAGCTAGGGCCTGAGCTTTTACCGCCTTTTGAGTGACAAAAGTAATGTCGAATTCACTGAGCAGCATTTGCCATTTTGCCAATTTTCCAGTAGGCATTGGTTTTTGAAAGATATACTTGAGAGGGTCCATCCTTGATATCAGCAACGTTGAGTAGGATATCAAGTAGTACCTCAGCTTTTGTGCTATCCAAGTCAGCGCACAGCACGTGCGTTCTAGTAATGTGTGCTTGGCTTCGTAGGGAGTGAATTTCTTACTCAGATAGTATATTGCTTGCTCCTTTCTTCCAGTTGAGTCATGTTGCACCAGCGCGCAACCAAATGCTGAATCTACCACAGACAGGTACAAGATCAAAGGTCGCCTAAGTTCGGGTAGAACCAGCACAGGCTGATAAGACAGGTACTCTTTTATCCGATCAAATGCTTTTTGACAGTCCTCCGTCCACTCGATTTCTGCGTCGTTCTTGAGTAGCTTGATGATTGGTTCGCAGATAACCGTGGATTGGGCTATGAATAGGCTGATGTAATTGAGCTTTCCCAAGAAACTCATGACCTCTTTCTTGCTCTTTGGCGGTGGCAATTCTTTATTTGATGGCTTTGATCTTGGACGGATCCAGCTCAATGCCTCTTCTACTGATGATAAAACCCATAAACTTCCCTGCTGGAACACTAAAAGCACACTTTGCTGGACTTAGCTTCAGATTATTGATGTTTGGCATTTTATGCCCATATTTCCATAATATTTCCTCACGTTTGAGCTTGTTATTCGCTCGTTTTATAGTTTACGAATGTGGTTTTGCACTAATTTTATGTCGTGTGTATGTAGGTTGTGATGCAGTGCAATTGGAGCTTTTAAGAGCATGATTGAGCAAGAAAAGATTGGATTTTGATTGAAGATTGGATCGAGCACACAAAGGCACGACACGAGGCGAGTTTTGGAGCGAAGACGAAGCAGTTTGGCCTGGCGCCATAGCCCACGCGCCGCGCTGCCCAACGCACGCATTGGTTGGCGCGTTTCTTCACGCGGCGCAGCCCTAAAGCGTGGAGAATGTGGCGTCCTCTGGTTGTTGTCACGCTTTCCGAGGTGCGGGGCGCCCGTTATAGCGCCCCTTGTGCGCGTTTTTACTTCCTATTCCTTCTAGCATCGGGTCTAACTTATTACTAAGGGTTTGGAAACATTATAAATAGTTCTTTACTTAGTTTTTGTAAGGAGTTCTTGACTTTGGAGCAATATTGAGAGCTACACACTTCATTGAACAAGGGTTATTCCTAATCTTTCATCTATTACATCAATTATTTCATTATTACATCAAATCTTTACCATGTGATTATGAATATGTGTGGCTAATTTCCTTACGTTCTAGGGTTAGAGTTTTACATGAAAGTTGATTGTTGAACATTGATTCCCGTTGATTGAATCCCATAACGGGTTACTTATTCTTTCCCATAAAATCCTATGGTACATGCATCCTAAGCTCAAAAATAGATAAAGGGCAGTACCCCACCCCACACTTAAACTAAGCAATGTCCTCAGTGCTAAAAATAAGAAAGTGCAAGGTAAAGAAAACTCCCCTGAAGATTCTAGTCCTTGGTGCTAGCATCCTCCAAGCTTCCATATAGTATGAGGTACTCAGACTTCCCTCATCAGGTTAACAATATTAGGCAAGGGTGAGGACACCCCACACTTAGCCTCGACATTACATGAACCTGCAATCCAAAAAAATCACCCAAAGTAATTTACAACTATAAAAATAATAATAAAAATAAATAAAAGTAAAGCAAGCAAATTGGGTTGCCTCCCAAGAAGCGCCTTAATTAACGTCGTGGCACGACGAAGACAACTTCATCACTTTTGTCTCCACCTTGAACTAATGAATTGAATCCCCAACTTTGCCTCAAGCTTATGACTATGGTATTGGGGTGGTGGTAAAAATATAAAAGGACCAAGTAACCATTGTCGCATTTTACACTTCTTGGCCTTTAAATGAGGGATGTCATTTTGTCTCCTCAACATCACAAACTTTAAAATATAGGCATCTTGTTCCTCCTCCTTGAGTTTCTTCATAGGCTCGGGTGGCTCAATTTTCATGTCCCCATCCAAACACAATGTTGAAAAATGATTGGAATGAGGTCTAATGCGCTTCAATTCTAAAGTTGCATTACTTTTGATACCCTCACTTGCACAAATACTAGAGTCCTCAAATATGATGTTTTCTATTTTCTCAGCTGACTCTAACGTGATTTCCTCAACCTTGGCATCATCAACTAATATTTGGTCGATTGGTAGGAATTCCACTTTTTGCTCCTCAAATTGGCTTCTAAGCTCTTCTATCTCAAATCTACTATTCACGACAACTGATAATTGGGCATTAGACACCTCAACCATATCACTCAAATTCTCCTCCAAGTCGTGAATAGTCAAGCCAAATTCGTCGATCTCTTGCCTGAGCACAACCCTTTCTTCCATAAATTGCCTCGTCATATTTGTAAGTTCACTCCTGAAATCCCCATAAGCTTCTAAGAGTTTGGCTTGCTCCATTAGCCAAGTTTCGCTAAAAACCTGCACTTTATCGCTCCTGTCAAACTCACAAACATCATTAGAATCATCACAAAAATTATTGGGGGAAGGAGCATGACACTTAGGACAATCATTCCATGTACCCTTACATATATACCTTGGAAAAAAAATTGTTGTTGTGATTTTTTTGATCCTTTCTATTGGTACCCACACCCCGAGCCTACCCATTTGTTCTTAGTTGACTCTTTTGGCCCTTTACTCTTTAAGCACTTTATTGATATTTTGTTGTTGATTGGAGTTGTGGTTGGATGTTGGGAGGTTCTTGAGTGGAACTAATGAAGGGAAATAATTGTTAAAATTGTGAAGTAGTGAAAAGCATTGGCAAGGTTGGATGGAATTGAAAATTGAAAAAATAGCAAAGTTGAAAAGGAAAAAATTGTGGAAAAAAAAAAGAGAGAAAGAATATCCATTCCTTGCGAGTGTGTGCTTAATAGAAAAATGCTACTTGTTGGGAAGGTGTATGTGTGATACTTGTGACTGGGTGGTTCGATGAGATTTGTGCTTGAAATTAATTGTGATGTATTAAAGTGCTTAGGGAGGTAGTCGCTATTACCATATGTATCCTACCAACCCCTTAGCCTACATTACGACCTTTCTAAAGTCCTAGTTAATCCCGATTGGAGTGAGCCTACATTAGTGGAGTCCTACACTACGGGCAAGCCTATGGTACGTTGTGTGTGACGTGTGAGCCTTTCATGAGAGTGAGTGAATTCATTTGTTATTGCCCTCGTTCTATTCATGATATTTGTTTTTGTGTGTGATCTTTGGGGGGCCCTCTCTTTCATATTGGTGAGGGCACGTGGTTTGCATGAAGTAGGTAAAGTTGATGGCTCTTGATTGAGTAGATAGGTGTGATTTTGTGGGAGCATGGTTGCATTAAGTTGAATTTGTGCATTTGAGCTATTTTGGGGTGGTTGTTCTCATATTTTTGGTTTTGGTAAATTGTTGGCATGTTGTGGACCCATGGTAGTCATGTGCGCATCGGTTCAATGGTCGGTATCAACCATAGTCATAGGAAGACCTGTTTTACCTAGGTTGGGGAAGTGAAATGTGACTTACTCGAGGGCGAGCAAGGGTTCAAGTGTGGGGTGGTGATGTTCGGCATTTTATGCCTATATTTCCTTAATATTTCCGCATGTTTGAGCTTGTTTTGCACTCGTTTGGTAGCTTGTGAATGTGGTTTTACACTGATTTTATGTCGTGCGTGTGTAGGTTGTTACGCAGTACATTTGGAGCTTTTAGGAGCTTGATTGAGCAAGAATTGATTGGATGTTGATTGAAGATTGGATCGAGCACACAAAGGCACGACACGAGGCGAGTTTTGGAGCGAAGACGAAGCAGTTTGGCCTGGCGCCATAGCCCACGCGCCGCGCTGCCCAGCGCGCGCATTGGTTGGCGCGTTTCTTCACGCGGCGCAGCCCTAAAGCGTGGAGAATGTGGCGTCCTCTGGTTGTTGTCACGCTTTCCGAGGTGCGGGGCGCCCGTTATAGCGCCCCTTGTGCGCGTTTTTACTTCCTATTCCTTCTAGCATCGGGTCTAACTTATTACTAAGGGTTTGGAAACATTATAAATAGTTCTTTACTTAGTTTTTGTAAGGAGTTCCAAACTTTGGAGCAAGTTTTGGAGGAGAGGGAAGGAGCTCTATATGTCTTCTACACAAGTTCTTTCTCTCTTTCTCTTATTCTTCTCTTTAATTCTATAGTTTGTTTGTTCTAGGGTTAGAGTAAATACATGAAGGTTGATGTTTGAAAGTTGATTTCTATATATTGATTTACCATTATGGATTGTTTATTCCTTCTTGATTATAATTGTTTGATTATTGAGGCCTGATAATTGAACACTATCTATGGTTTTTAGATTGAACTCGAAAGAGGGAATTTAATTACGCAATAAGAAAGAATAGGACTAGTTTGTGAACCCGGGCATCGGGGAACCAATTTGTGAGTAGGATAGACATATACTTGCTCGCCTAGTTTAACTCATTACAGAATTCGTTAATGCGTGCACGTGATTCAACCCATAGACATATAGGGATTGGAGTAGCCTGCATAGACCGTGAAGAATCGAAAGGTTTTCATGGGTACATTTAACCTGTAGTTAGCAATCTAGGAAATCAAGAATTAGAATCAACTGGAAAACTCAACTGGATTGTTCGTAACTCTGACCCGGGACCGTCATCTTTTATTGATAACAACTTAAAATTTGCTCAGTTACTTGATTTCAATTACTTGTTTTAATTACTGCATTTAGTTAGTAAAATCTCAACCATTGGAAAAAGATCCCTGAATAGTTTCAGGAAATTGTTTGCGAGAATTCAGTCTGAATAGTCCTCTTGGGAACGATACTCTACTTATCACTTTATTACTTGTCGACCACGTATACTTGCGTGTGCGTTGGAAGCAACAATTATATTTACGCAAGCGATTGAAAAATTTGTGTAAATTGTCAATGTGCTCTGAGCTCTTCTTTGATTTGATGATCACATTATCTACGTAGACTTCAATTTCTTTGTGCATCAAGTCATGGAATATAGTTGTCATCGCTCTCATGTAAGTTGCCCCAGCATTCTTCAACCCAAAAGGCATAACCTTATAGCAATAAGTTCCTCCAAGATGTAGTGAAAGCTGTCTTCTCGGAATCCTCCTCATCAATGAGCACTTGATGATAGCCGGCAAAACAATCTACGAAAGACTGTAGTTTATGTTTCGCGTAATTATCGATCAAGATGTGTATATTTGGCAAAGGAAAATTATCTTTTGGGCTTGCTCTATTAAGATCTCTGGAGTCCACGTAAACTCTTAGTTTCTCATATTTCTTCGGTACTGGGACAATATTAGCTAATCAAGTTGGGTATTTGACTGTTTTCAAGATTCCTGCATTGAGCTGTTTGGTTACCTCTTTCCCAATCTTCAACAAAACTGATGACTTGAAAGTTCGGGCTTTTTATTTGACCGGCGGAAAGCCTGAATTGATAGGTAATTTATGAGCTACTACATCCGTGCTTATGCCAGTCATGTCATCACACGACCAGGCGAATACATCCTCATATTCCCTAAGGAATTCGGTATACCGCTTTTTATCTTCGGCGGTGGGATGCACACTAATCCTTGTCTCTTCTACAATTTCTCCATCTCCCAGATTTATAAACTCAGTTTCTTCTAGGTTTGGTTTAGGCTTATTTTGAAATCTTTCAATTTCCTCTTGTGTGGTCTCATCAAAATTATCATAATCAAACTCAGTTTCCTCAAGCCCCCATTGCTTTATTACATATTGCGGTTGTGGACTCAGTGGGATTATTAGTTTGAATACTGAAAAATAAAATATTGCAAAATTAAAAGATTAAAACAAAAGTTAAAGAAAATAGTGCGATATTTTATTTATGAATCCTTGCAAAACAAAGTTTGTAGGGAAACATGTGAAAAAGAAAAGAAATGCAAGTTCCACGACTCAAAATTGGGTTTTGTTTTAGAAAACATAAAATAAACTCTATCCCCCAGCTCTACCAATGTCCACGGTAAGCTCGGGCCCGGTTGCTGATCCAGTTGTTCAATGCAGCTCCAGATTCAATTTTTGTCAGCCCAGGAGGTTCGACATATCTTACAGGATCACACAGCAGTCTTCATCAGATATGAACAGCTTTTGCACTCCTACCAGCAAGTCCTCTTAAGCATCAACTATCTTCGGTTCAACACCACGCACTGCAAATACCTCCCCCTTTCGACCATCCAAGTATCCATACGAGACGAAAATATATAGCAGAGTCTTGGTGCTTTACTTGTAGAATTTGAAGTCCAGTGATGCTTCTTCCATGCTCTTCTCATAAGTCACAATATACCCTATGCCAGCTTTCTCATTGTCGGGCATCATCACAATTTGAATTGGCTTAATCATGCCACCCAAGTTCTTGCCTAAACCTTTACCAGGTTCATAGCCTTGCTTTATCAGGATGCCTACAACCCAGTCTCCAGGCCATTTTGCAGGTTGTGGGAGTACATAGGGCTCTTCAATCACCACCTTCATAGGTTCAGCTGTTTTGGGTAGCCACACTTGCTTCTCCTTTGTTTCTTCAGATATGTGTTTCCAGTTGGAACGAGCATTAGGTGAGTACGTCGGTCGCTTCTCTGTCTTAGCAGGTAAGGTCTCACGAAATTCGCATGAGGGCACACCCCAGTCAGATATGACTGGTTCCCAGACCAAATTTCTTCCTTCATAGACTTTGCCTCGACCATCCCAATAAGCGCTATGAAAGCTTCTCCTCATTTCTTCAATCCCAAGCGGTGTGTTGACTAATTAGGAGCGAAGTGTGCAGTATAACCTCCTTGGACCGGGTCTGTGAAATTCCAAATCTTGTTGTAGTTTTTTCGATGTCCTCCTCGAGTGCCTTGCACTGCTCCCACGAGCTCTACAGTATAGAAAGTTTGCCCATCGGGAACATTCTCTTCAATTGCTGGTATAGTTTGTTCATTGTAAATGCAGTTGTTCCCTTCACCAAACACCACCACCTCTTGTGGTTCCACTTGAACTTCACTGTCTGGTGTAGTGTAGAAGGCACTGCTCCAGCCATGTGAATCCAAGGTCTCCCCAGTAATAGGTTGTAAGAAGCGGAGATATCCATGACATGAAACTCAGCATTGAACTCCACGGGACCGACCATGATGGTTAAGTCAATTTCCCCAATGGTGCTTCTTTGCGATCCATCAAACGCTTTTACCTTCATGTCGCTCTCTCTTATTTTGCTTTAATCAATTCCCATTCTCTTCAGAGTGATGAACGGGCATATGTTCAAACCAGAACCTCCATCGATCAAAACTCTCCCTACGAACCAGTCTTTGGATTTGATAGTGATGTGCAAAGCTTTGTTGTGACTCAACCCTTCAGGTGGCAGAAAAGTGATTCGGTTAGACTCCATGACTTGCCCGACCATGCTGGCCAGATTTTCAACTGAGGTATCTACCGGGACATATGCTTCATTTAACACTTTCATCAAGGCATTTCGGTGGCTCTCCGACTTGAGGAGTAAAGCTAAGACAGAGATTTGTGCGGGAATCTTCCCAAATGTTCGACCACGGAGTATTTTTTTGCTTGCACTTTCCTCCACTGTTCCTCGGACTCCTTCTCGCTGATGCCTCATCTAGATTGAACAAGATGCTCAGGAGTATAAATCCTCCCACTCCTATTCATCCCTAGTGCAGCAACAGTTTCAACTATTGATTTGCCCTTCTTCTCCGTTTTGTAATCCCATGGTACCGCCTTGTAACTGTACGGGGGAACTACGTCAACGTAGAAATTTGGAGTTATTTCTACCTCAATGGGCTCTGGTGCTTTAGCGGCTTGAGCACTAGAAGCAAGCGCTGGTATGTCTCCCTTTGCATTGATAATGGTTCCCTCTAAGTTGCATTCTTAGTCTAACTCGATCAAATTCACCCTATCGTCTCTGTGGTTAGCCAAGAGGTTGTTGTGCATATTTGGAGTTTTATGGTGGATCGCCTTTTGATTGATCAAGTCTTGTATTTTATCTCTCAGGGCATAGCACTTCTCGGTATCATAACCAGGTCCTCCAGAATGATAGGCACAGGTTTTGGTTTGGTCAAAGTAAGGTATCATTCTATCAGACATTTTGAACGGTACGGGTTGTATGTGGCCAGCTGCTTGAGTCTCTCGAAACAATTGAGTGCGGGATACGGCCAATGGGGTATAGTTTCTTTTGAGTCTTGGGTTGTTGTTGGCGTGAGGCCTTAGTGGATAGGTGTTGGTGTTTCGGTAGTTAGGACTTTATGGGTATGGTGGTCTTTGTGGCGGTGGGTTTTGGAACATGGGTTGAGTATTATAGACTGGGTAGGTGGATGTGGGTGGAATATACGGGTATGATGGAGGAGGTATTTGGTAATAGTAATTGTGGGTAGGAGAATGATCGAGTGACGCAGCCACGAATGAGACATCGTCCTTCTTCTTTCTTGATGTAGTGGTGTTACCAGTTTTTAGGGCTTTGTTAGTGGCTTGTAGTTCGGCCAAACTAACGATCCTACCAGTCTTCAAACCATTCTCAACCATATCTCCAATCTTGATCAAGTCCGCAAACTTTTTGTTTTGCAGGTTCAACATCTTGTCAAAGTAGACGTCCTCTAGTATGCGGATGAAGGTTGCTACTATCTCTGTGTCCTCCATAGGAGGTTGGACTTTAGCGGCTTCAGCTCTCCACCTAGTTTCAAATTCTCTGAAGGTCTCAGTGGGCTTCTTCTTCAACTTCTCCAAATAGAACCGATCGGGCATGGCATCAGTGTTATGCCCAAAGCTATCTACAAAGTCTCCAGCCATCGCCTCCCAGCTCGTCCACTTCTTTGTTTGTTATTTTGAATACCATACCAGCATGTCTCCAGTTAGACTACGGTTGAACAATATTATGCGGATCTATTCATCATGTCCAACCCCAACTAACTTGTCACAATAAGATCTCAAATGAGCCATTCGGTCACCACTGTCATCGAACATATTGGACTTGGTTGTCTTATAACCCTCGGGCAGCTTCAAGTCAGGGTACATGCAGAGGTCCTCATAAGCTAACGATCTGGTTCCTTTGGTGCCTTGGAATTGCTTGAATTTCTCCACCAGCCACTAGACTTGCTCTTTGGTGCTGTCTGAGTCTTCCTTTGTCCATTCATACATGTCATGATCTTTGGTGGGTGATGCAATGGTTTTTGTTTCAACAGTGAAGAGAGGTAGGTTATTTTGTGGTGCCTTCGGTGGTGCAATGTAGGTAAGGTAAGAGATGTCTTTCTCAGGGAATAGTGGATCTTTGCCGTAAGGGCGGGCGGTTTTGTTTGGTTCAATGATCTCATCAGCACGGGTGAGAGGAAACCTATTTTCCAACTCGAACAACCTCTATTCCAACTTAGCATAGTCTTCATAGCAACCACACCTTGCTTTTCAGGAGTTCCATTTCCAACTTTGTCAAACTCAGCCATGATATTGTGTCTCGTCCTTGTCCTTGTAGGCAAAGGGGGAGGTGTTGGGATTGATCCTCTGGATCTCAACCAGTATTGCGGCACAGCCAGAATGCACAAACCAAACCTTCAAGGACTTGGGACTAACACAGCAAAAACAATGAAAAGAATGTGAGTTTACGTTAGTTTTAATAAAGTCGCGTCCTATTATGCAGGGGACCTCTTTTTTGCCAGAGGTAGGCCTATCAAAGATTCAAAATAATGTTTGCACCAAACACGTCATTTCATTTACATAAGCATAATCAACACAAGCCTTAAAATCCAAAATAAATAAATTTTATTTGATTTGCATGCCTTTATTACAATCACTAATTTGAGACAATGACTCGATTAAAATGGAAAAAGGCAAAAGAAACGACTACTCGACTTAAGACGACCAGACTATGTGCCAAGCAAAGAGGTTTTGAATCAAGCATCAGCTCCAACATCTTCTTTCTCCTTCTTCCCTTCGGCTTCTTCCTTAGGTTTGTAGACTAGGCTCATGGGT
Organism: Petunia axillaris subsp. axillaris; assembly: GCA_029990575.1. NCBI lineage: Eukaryota > Viridiplantae > Streptophyta > Magnoliopsida > Solanales > Solanaceae > Petunia > Petunia axillaris. The sequence goes on from JARKNS010000009.1 coordinate 22,013,074, forward strand.
GGAGGGGCGACGAACATCTCCATCAGATCTTTCTCAGCTTGCATGTCACCCAGAGCCTTTGTGAAGAATTCACAGATTTCTACTCCCATTTGTTTCCTTTTCTTCTAACGGTACTGACATAAAATATTTTCCCCATCCTTTGAGCAAATCTTGTAGATACCCAGCAGCTTGCCTCGCCGCCATGACTTTGTCTGTCCAATACTTGAGTTCATCCCCTTTGATCTTATCTTTGTATTGCCTCCTCATCTCTCTCTCTTGTACTCTGTTCTTTCTTACTTTGGTCGAACTCGTGTCGCAGCTTCTTGTATTTTTCAGTGACACTTGGAGCTTTGGCTTTTCTTTTCAGCGTAATCTTTGATTGGAACCTCTCCCTATCTTCACTGAGCCACTAAGGATAGTTCACCCTATTGTCGCGGCCACGAAAAAACTGCATAGTAAGCCTTCCTTCCCACATTGTCAATATCGTACCAACCATCGGATGCTCAATGTCCCTTATGTCAACGTTGAAGCTTCTCCCTTTTGTCAACTGCGGAGTTTGCTGTGTCATTCCTTCTTGCCGGAGGATTCTTAGAGGAACATAGTGGTGAGTTCCTCAGAATCCAATCAATGTCAAGAAAGTGATGTCTTGACCTTGTATGAAAACGATGAAACCAGCACAATTTGTAATTACCCATTGCACCTCTTGCAACTCTTCAAGCTTGGTGTACCACCCTTACATGTTCGCAGGGTCCTCCCACACTGTTGTTCCAGCCATGCGGGTGATATGTGAACGAATGCCTCCTTCCCTTGACGGTCTTGGTGCTATTGGATTGATAGGGACACTGTGCAAATGTTCTATCAACCATATTTGCAGCAAAAGATTGCACCCCTCAAAAAAGTCTCCTCATCTTCTACATTTTGTTAAAGCCCTATAAACTTTCACCAAAATCATTGGAACCAAACTCACTTGACGCTTGTGACCGCCTTTGCGTAATCCCTCTACCACTCTTCCCAGCCTTATGTCGATCTTGTTGAACCCCAAAAATTACCCCGAAAAGGATAAATTCCGGAATATCGACAGGATGGGCTAACTCTTTTGGAGTTTTTGGAGTCGCCACCCAATTTAAGGAAAACAGGGAACCAAATTAACAAATGCGTGCAAAACTCCGATTTTATAAAAAAGACGGTCTTTCTTTCAGAGATTCTAAAGGTAAGAGGTTTTATTAATTTCGGAAGAAGGTTTTTAAGGCACTTCCGAAATTCCGTAAAATACGGTTAATCCGACAGGTTTCCAAATATTTGCAAAATATGCTTTTCTACAAAAAAATTATCTAAAATAATTAATTGAAATAAAACTTGTTTATGAAAAATATTTTAATTTTTGCACGCATTTTGCTAATTTGCCCCAGTTTGCAATAAATTAAATAACGACTTCAAAAAATAAAAAGGATAATGCACATAAAGTAAAGCAATATACCAAGCAATCAAATATTATTATCAAATAAAATAATTCACACATTTTATTTACATAAATATCTAAGGAAAGCAAAGTTAAAGATAGAACCGGTAAATTGATCAACTCGCGGGAGTCTTGATTTTTTCTAAAATTCCTAAGTCTTATTTCTGAATGCTCGGGTCCGAATTCAATCTCTAAATGCCCTCAATGCAAAGGACTATTCTCATTCGCGAGTTAGCCAAAAGCGTTCCCGAATTGCTCGTGCCAAGATATACCTCGCAATAAAACGGGAATTAAACGGAATTAGTACGATAATAAAGTGTAATGATTAATAAAATAAAATAATAATAAAGTAATAATAATAATAAGAAAAAAATATATATATAATAATAATAATAATAATAATAGAATATATAATAATAATAATAATAATAGAATAATAATAATAATAATAATAATAATAATAATAATAATAATAATAATAATAATAATAATAAGGGGGTTTGTTTTTTGCAAAATTTAGGCTCAGGTTTGCATGGCGCGTCGAATAGAGGCTCGGGATTTGGTACGGTTGCAAACACGGAGCCCAGGCCGTGTTGCCGTGCCAAAGCACCAAACCCACTACTCTATTCAACTTGCTTAGCGTTAAAATGCATTCATCATCGCCTTTTGCGTTAGGGACACGGGAACAGGACGGTTTAAGTGTAGTATCATGTTCAAAATCCGTCAATTCATTATCCGTCAATTCCTTGTGTCGGCCTCAACACGTATATATGTATTTTCATCGGCCATGTAACATCGTGTTCATATCAATCCATATGCCTCAAAAACTAGTAATTTTCATAGTCCATTTTTGTCACAATGACTGTCCAGATTAGGGTCCATAATGTCAAGGATCTGCAACACTTCTCAAGAAAACAATCAGTAATAATGAAAGCAAAAACATAAAGAGCTGCAGGACCCAAACCATGATGGATCGAACTAAGGCAACAAAGACAAAATCAAAGCCAACAATGTGCAGATATACATCAACAGCAACCAGAACAGTCTGTAGATAATCGTAACAGCTTATATCGTGACCACAAAATCAAGAACGAACACCGGCCAAAATTCCGGCCATATTGCAATCAAGGGAAATCAGTGGAGCAATTCCCAGGTAAACAACAGATCAGGGCATGACCAAAAACGCAGATTTGGGACCATATTAGGCCAAATTACAACAGTCTAGTAACAAGGAACCATGAGTCAACATCGGCGAACAAATTGGGAGGAGCAACACCAGACCTGCCAAGGCGGCGTCGCTGCAACCCACCAACTCCTTTTTTAGTTTCAACCGCAAACCCACGAGAAGCGAAGGAAGAGAAATCGAAAACCACGTCCCCGATGACAAATGTTTCCGGTGGAACCCAGCGAAAGCGCTACTACCGGTGATGGGTTTCATCGCTGTGGGTAGTTACCAATACCACCATCGTTCCATCTTTCATCAACTCCCCTATCAAACAACGCTTAACAACAAGAATCAAAACAAGCATAAATTAAACAGAGACAAACAAAAATGAGGATTCGGGTATGGGTATTACTGAAACCCACCCAAACCCCCGATCCCCTACTGGTTCGATCTGGTGTGCGTGTTTTGATGAAGTATAGACGAATGACCAGATCTCACTTTGATTCCGTCATGTGTAAAAATAAGGGTAACGTTTTTTGGGAAAGAGACGGGGATAGGCATGATATCCGTGTATGTTCAAAGGAGGGGAATGTGTAAGGATGGTAAAAATGGTGAGGATGAGTTGGTCTTGTGAGGGAGAAGATGAGGGTGAGGGGGATGTGAGTGTTTGCGGCTGATCCCCTTTTTTTGTGAGGGTGTGTGTAGGGTTTTCTTGTAAGGAGATGGTGAATAAATGGGTTGGGAAAAAAAGAATGGGCTCCCAAAAAAAAACCTGAAATGAATGTGTTGTATGTAATGTATATTTTGCGGAGACGGGTTACTTTTAGGCTTAGAACGAAATTAGTCTCCTTTTAATATAATTAAGTAAATAAGATAATTGCACACGTAGGTTAAATTTTAAAGTTAAGAACGTAATTATCATTCAATTAAATTAAACAAATAATTATATAGTACGCTACAAATGAAGGGATGACTTGCGATTTTGGCCATTTCCTTTAAAATTAGCTATTTATTTGCAATCTTCAAAATTGAACTTAATTTTAAAATTATTATACTTTTAATTAAAATCCGGGACAAAATTGGGTGTCAACAGCTGCCCCTCTTTACCCGAAAAGGATGAAAGAGTTTTCAGGGTAAAGAAAGTTGACGTGAAACCTAATTTTGTCACGGTAAAGCCAAGACTTCGATTCCTGGGATCAAAATGCGAGGCTTATGGACATGGCCGAACTTCGGTTTCCGAGTTGCCTACATATCTCGGGCTGAAAGAGAATCAGGCCATATGTAGTTCGACGCGATTTGAAAATCAAAGACGAGATAGTAACGACTACTCAAACGCGGGAAAAGAGGCTTGTAATCACCCAAGTTATGAAAATGTGGTCGACGACACACCCATAAAGAGGGGTTTACACGGACATAGCTTCCACTGCATCTCGACAATCGAGCCATCTTGTCTTTAATCTCAAACCTCAGACTCAGGGTTAGTAAAAACTTACCTCTAGGGCGGATGACTTATGCGGGTGCGATTCTTCAGGTCTTTGTTGACGAGTCTAGCTCATATCAACGATTGCCCGGTTTGTTGCTCAGAAAAGCTCCATGCTCCAGATGCTGCTGCGATGTTGCTAAAATCCTGCAATAATCTCGACAAGCGGTAAGCGTGCAACTGCTAATAAACTATGATAATTGGAATAAGAAATAGATAAAGTGATAAGGTTGTAAATGCGGGTTGCGGTGTCATTGATAAGTTCTTCCTTCGATCAACTGACAAAGTACTCCGCCCGGAGAACCTCTAGGTTGATCTTTATTGGTAGCATCAATAACAAAAGCGCCTTCAATTGTCTATGATAGGCTTCAAAATAAGGCCTCCAATTGCTTATGGTAGGCTTCAATGATAATGAGGTCTTCGCTTGCTTACGATAGACTTAATAATAAGACCCCCGATTGCTTACGGTAGGATCAATGATAAAAGAGCCTTCAATTGCTTATGATAGGCTTCAAAATAAGGCCTCCAATTGCTTATGGTAGGCATGAATGCTAATGAAGTCTTCGCGTGCTCACGATAGACTTAATAATAATAAGATCCCCCGATTGCTTACGGTAGGATCAATGATAAAAGAGCCTTCAATTGCTTATGATAGGCTTCAAAATAAGGCCTCCAATTGCTTATGGTAGGCATGAATGCTAATGAAATCTTCGCTTGCTCACGATAGACTTAATAATAATAAGATCCCCCGATTGCTTACGGTAGGATCAATGATAAAAGAGCCTTCAATTGCTTATGATAGGCTTCAAAATAAGGCCTCCAATTGCTTATGGTAGGCATGAATGCTAATGAAGTCTTCGCTTGCTCACGATAGACTTAATAATAATAAGATCCCCCGATTGCTTACGGTAGGATCAATGATAAAAGAGCCTTCAATTGCTTATGATAGGCTTCAAAATAAGGCCTCCAATTGCTTATGGTAGGCTCCAATGCTAATGAAGTCTTCGCTTGCTCACGATAGACTTGATAATAAGATCCCCGATTGCTTACGGTAGGATCAATGATAAAAGAGCCTTCAATTGCTTATGATAGGCTTCAAAATAAGGCCTCCAATTGCTTATGGTAGGCATGACGCAATTTGTAAGTGAAAGCTGCAATATCTTTGATAAATTGTCTTCCCATCCAACGGCGAAGCAATAAAGCAAATGTGAAGGCATAGTGCAAGGCATTTTCAACAATCTTGACAAATCAACTGGCAAGCCGGTCGGGCACGCAGCAAGGAGGGTCTTGGGGTTGATTGTCAAACAAATCAGCTGGCGAGCCGGTCCGGCACGAAGCAAGGAGGGTCTCGGGGCTGACCTGTTAACCTGCTAAGCTAAAAGTAAAGCGGTTCATAATATAAAGCAAGTGCAAAGGCATAATTGAAAGCAAGTGCAAGGCAATTTAAACATCTTGACGAATCAACTGGCAAGCCGGTCGGGCACGCAGCAAGGAGGGTCTTGGGGTTGATTGTCAAACAAATCAGCTGGCGAGCCGGTCCGGCACGAAGCAAGGAGGGTCTCGGGGCTGACCTGTTAACCTGCTAAGCTAAAAGTAAAGCGGTTCATAATATAAAGCAAGTGCAAAGGCATAATTGAAAGCAAGTGCAAGGCAATTTAAACATCTTGACGAATCAACTGGCAAGCCGGTCGGGCACGCAGCAAGGAGGGTCTTGGAGTTGATTGTCAAACAAATCAGCTGGCGAGCCGGTCCGGCACGAAGCAAGGAGGGTCTCGGGGCTGACCTGTTAACCTGCTAAGCTAAAAGTAAAGCGGTTCATAATATAAAGCAAGTGCGAAGGCATAATTGAAAGCAAGTGTAAGGCAATTTAGCGCGAAATGTAAAGCAACGCAAAGTGATTTAGCAAATCAACAGGCGTGAAAGTCCAACAAGAGAGAAGCCCCGCCTGGTGGTCAACATTTTGCAAATCAATAGGCGAGACAATCCAACAAAGGAGAATTCTCGTAGCCGATGGTCAACCTGAAAGGGTAAAGCAAGGCGTTAATTTTGAAGTAAGTGCAAAGACATATTTCAAAGCAAGTGCCAAGCGAAGTAATGCGGAAATGTAGTCAGTGCGATAGCTATTGATAAATCAATTGGCGAGACAATCCGGCAAGGATGGCCTTGTGCGGATTATAGCCTGAAACAAAGAGATGCCCTATTTGGCTTAGTTTTGAAAACACCAAACAAGCCTCGGCTTTGTCGCCTATTAGGAATGAAAGTCATAGGGGTAGAAATGCCGCCTGTTCGGCAATAACTCATGACAAAGCGTAATGCTTTAAGTTATGAGGAGTCAATTTGAAGGCAATCATGGATTGTAATGCGTCTGGAATATTCACATTATCCTGCATGTCTTAACAAACTTATCAGCGATGTAAGGCCATTAAAATATGTATTGCAAATGTATAAACGCCTCAGGAGGCTGCAAAATGTGATTAAGAAAGTGTAGAATATTAAAACACCTATCGAGTCCATAAAATTACGCCTTAGAGGCATTCACATAATAAACACCTTCGAGGTGACATAAATACGCCTCCGGGGCAACAAAATAACGCCTTAGAGGCATTCAAATAATTAACACCTTCGAGGTGACACAAATACGCCTCCGGGGCAACAAAATCACGCCTTCGAGGCATTCAAATAATTAACACCTTCGAGGTGATACAAATACGCCTCCGGGGCAAATATATTACGCCTTCGAGGCATTCAAATAATTAACACCTTCGAGGTGACACAAATACGCCTCCGGGGCAACAAAATCACGCCTTCGAGGCATTCAAATAATTAACACCTTCGAGGTGACACAAATACGCCTCCGGGGCAAATATATTACGCCTTCGAGGCATTCAAATAATTAACACCTTCGAGGTGACACAAATACGCCTCCGGGGCAAATATATTACGCCTTCGAGGCATTCAAATAATTAACACCTTCGAGGTGACACAAATACGCCTCCGGGGCAAATATATTACACCTTCGAGGCATTCAAATAATTAACACCTTCGAGGTGAGATAAAGACGCTTACCGGAAGCGTGAAATATAAAAGACGCTTATCGAAAGCGTAAACACATGAATACGCTTACCGGAAGCGTGAAATATAAAAGACGCTTATCGAAAGCGTAAACACATGAATACGTTATACTCTTTGAACTCTTCCGCGGAGGAATGGTCTTGACTACAAAATAAAGTGAGCCCCCAGGATCGGCAATATAATAGCGTCTTCGATTGTTTACGATAGACTTGGAGTTGATACTTGTAAAATAAATGGTAGAATAGCCTGCAAAATAAAGTTTTAATTAAATTTGCATGGACAAGAAAATGTCAAAGATAAAGGGGATATAAAGTGAGAGTTTAAGCCGTCCGGCTTATGTTGGTGAAGCCCTAAAGAGTTGAGTGTTATCCTTGAGAAAACTGAGTTAATGCTTAATTCCTGCAAAGTGTAAAGTAAAGTTGCCAATAAAGCAATGAACTTTGATTAGGCAAGGGCAGAAATAGAGAGAAAATAAAGTCGTTTCGCGTATGCGATGAATCAGATAACGCTTCCAATCTCGGTCGGTTATCTTGGCAACATTGTTCAATGTGTATGACAAATACTCTATGAGGAATTGATAGTTGCTAGTTTCCTCATCTTGTTGCTTTGAAAATTCCTGCGCTCAAGGAAAAATCATTAGTTTTGGGAGGGAGGGGGAAGCGTTTGATTTGTAGACTTCATCCTGATCTTGCCGCTTCCGCTGCTTCCTCGTCCTCCTTGGACTTGGATTTGCGAATTGCTTTCAGAAACTTGGCTCATGAACTCAAATAGCATAGATTTTCGAAAAAATAGAGGCAAGATAAAATATTTTAATGCAATATAGCAAGTGAAATAAGCATGCAAATGAAGTCAAAGATGCATTTTGAAAATTCTGCCTTGACTTAAACTTGTAACATATTTTAAAACAAACTGAACGTCCTTTGTCTTAGACTTTGCACTGTTTGCTTAACCGATTTCAAATTCTTGCCAACTCATCTTTAATATCCAACCCTGTTTCTTGCAAAATTCTGCCCCAGTTATTATCTTGCGCATCTCTAACTCATTTTGCAAAAATTGCCCCAGTTGTCCTTCTTGAGAGAAAATGAAAACTTAAATGCTAAAGGGTCGAGCCCGATGTGGGAGCCTACGTATCCCTCCTTGGGAATCAGACCGTGCGTAGTTCTGCCACACCGCTTCAATGCCATATACCAACAAATAGAAGCTGCCCCAGTTGAAGTTCCAACAGTAATGCGATATCCAAAGAGCGCAGACAATAACTTTCAGTGCATCGCTTTCAAATTGTTCAGTTGTTTGGCCATACATTACAAGCAAAGCTTTGGCAAGTTTATCAATTTTAATTTTAAAATGGAAACAAATGCAAGCGTAAATAATATAATAAGAATGAGATACATTTTACTTCAATTTTCACAAATTCAAAATGAGTTGATTCAGATTAACATAAGCTTTAAATTACAATGCGATTCAGGGCCTCAACCCGAATTAAAAATTGAAAATAATGCTACTAAGTTCAATCGCCAAGTACTTTCAAACAATGCCATTAGCTTCTGGTACTGCGCCGTTCACGAGCTAAAGCGTCTACCATCAATCATATCTCGAAACATTTGCATGGTGGATGGTCTGCCACTTCAACAAATCCAACATTTGATAGAGAAGTAAACAAAACAAAAGAAACCTCACAAAGGGTAACTAAGACAGTTGCATGTCATTCATAGGATTGCATACAAGCAAGTAACACCTAGTATTTAACGCATTTTGAGCAAACAAAGCAAGGCAGGCAATTAACATTTTAACACAGCTCATGTCCTCCACAGCATCTGCACAAAATTCTAAATCCAAATGCCTAAAACCCGAAACAGCCCTCCATAGCCATTGCAAACATCCACACTCCTCCAAACACGATTCCCAATTGCTTTGCAACATCCAAGGAGAAATTTCCAACTGCCCTCACAATACCTGACTGCAAATCACGAAAGGCGCCAATTGGCCTTTCAAAAATAAAACCTCATTGGTCATCGACTTTGATCAAGCCTCTCAGTTTCCTAGGTTTTGCAAGGCGCACAGACCTTGTTCATAAAGCTCCTCACTGGTCCTCGGCTTTGATCAAGCCTCTCAGTTTCCTAGGTAGCCAAGACCGCACTGGTCTTCAAGGAGGGACCCCACTAGTCATTCAAAGACACAAGGGCTTCGCTCTCCTAGTATGCGACAAGCATACTTCAATTTTTACAAAGTTGCAGCTGGATAATCAACATAGGCCTGCACACACGCAAAGCCATTCAGGAGAGGGACCCCACTGATCCTTTTAAAGACACCAGGGGCTTCGCCTCTTAGATCTCACTACACCAAGCCATCTCCAAAACACAAACCAACCAAAACTGCCTAACTTTCCCCAAACTAAGGTGTATATGCATGCATAACCTAATCTCCTTCTAAGAGTGGGCTAACGGTTGAGGCTGATTCAGACCTATGCGGGATAAACCTGGCCCCATAAACCAGTAAAACCGGCCATGGCAAAACCAGGCAAACCATACCCCAACTAACTTTGGTGACACGAAAGAAATTCAGAGACCTAGGAAGGACAATGCCCTTCCTGTATTATTGCCCGTCATGCGGGCCCCCCGTGATGAAATCGAGGAGGTGAAAGAAAATTGACAGGCTCCATGAGGGAGGAAATATGAACGGAATGCAGATTATGCACAAATTAATATACTACAGGCTTTATAAAGCAAATCAAACAAACAGATATAATAAAGCAAATAAATTAGGCATGCTAGTTGCAAACAATTGGAAACCTTTATGGTCAAAACCTTTATTGCTCCCCAGCGGAGTCGCCATGCTGTTGAACCCCAAAAATTACCCCGAAAAGGATAAATTCCGGAATATCGACAGGATGGGCTAACTCTTTTGGAGTTTTTGGAGTCGCCACCCAATTTAAGGAAAACAGGGAACCAAATTAACAAATGCGTGCAAAACTCCGTTTTTATAAAAAAGACGGTCTTTCTTTCAGAGATTCTAAAGGTAAGAGGTTTTATTAATTTCGGAAGAAGGTTTTTAAGGCACTTCCGAAATTCCGTAAAATACGGTTAATCCGACAGGTTTCCAAATATTTGCAAAATATGCTTTTCTACAAAAAAATTATCTAAAATAATTAATTGAAATAAAACTTGTTTATGAAAAATATTTTAATTTTTGCACGCATTTTGCTAATTTGCCCCAGTTTGCAATAAATTAAATAACGACTTCAAAAAATAAAAAGGATAATGCACATAAAGTAAAGCAATATACCAAGCAATCAAATATTATTATCAAATAAAATAATTCACACATTTTATTTACATAAATATCTAAGGAAAGCAAAGTTAAAGATAGAACCGGTAAATTGATCAACTCGCGGGAGTCTTGATGTTTTCTAAAATTCCTAAGTCTTATTTCTGAATGCTCGGGTCCGAATTCAATCTCTAAATGCCCTCAATGCAAAGGACTATTCTCATTCGCGAGTTAGCCAAAAGCGTTCCCGAATTGCTCGTGCCAAGATATACCTCGCAATAAAACGGGAATTAAACGGAATTAGTACGATAATAAAGTGTAATGATTAATAAAATAAAATAATAATAAAGTAATAATAATAATAAGAAAAAAATTTATATATAATAATAATAATAATAATAGAATATATAATAATAATAATAATAATAGAATAATAATAATAATAATAATAATAATAATAATAATAATAATAATAATAAGGGGGTTTGTTTTTTGCAAAATTTAGGCTCAGGTTTGCATGGCGCGTCGAATAGAGGCTCGGGATTTGGTACGGTTGCAAACACGGAGCCCAGGCCGTGTTGCCGTGCCAAAGCACCAAACCCACTACTCTATTCAACTTGCTTAGCGTTAAAATGCATTCATCATCGCCTTTTGCGTTAGGGACACGGGAACAGGACGGTTTAAGTGTAGTATCATGTTCAAAATCCGTCAATTCATTATCCGTCAATTCCTTGTGTCGGCCTCAACACGTATATATGTATTTTCATCGGCCATGTAACATCGTGTTCATATCAATCCATATGCCTCAAAAACTAGTAATTTTCATAGTCCATTTTTGTCACAATGACTGTCCAGATTAGGGTCCATAATGTCAAGGATCTGCAACACTTCTCAAGAAAACAATCAGTAATAATGAAAGCAAAAACATAAAGAGCTGCAGGACCCAAACCATGATGGATCGAACTAAGGCAACAAAGACAAAATCAAAGCCAACAATGTGCAGATATACATCAACAGCAACCAGAACAGTCTGTAGATAATCGTAACAGCTTATATCGTGACCACAAAATCAAGAACGAACACCGGCCAAAATTCCGGCCATATTGCAATCAAGGGAAATCAGTGGAGCAATTCCCAGGTAAACAACAGATCAGGGCAAGACCAAAAACGCAGATTTGGGACCATATTAGGCCAAATTACAACAGTCTAGTAACAAGGAACCATGAGTCAACATCGGCGAACAAATTGGGAGGAGCAACACCAGACCTGCCAAGGCGGCGTCGCTGCAACCCACCAACTCCTTTTTTAGTTTCAACCGCAAACCCACGAGAAGCGAAGGAAGAGAAATCGAAAACCACGTCCCCGATGACAAATGTTTCCGGTGGAACCCAGCGAAAGCGCTACTACCGGTGATGGGTTTCATCGCTGTGGGTAGTTACCAATACCACCATCGTTCCATCTTTCATCAACTCCCCTATCAAACAACGCTTAACAACAAGAATCAAAACGAGCATAAATTAAACAGAGACAAACAAAAATGAGGATTCGGGTATGGGTATTACTGAAACCCACCCAAACCCCCGATCCCCTACTGGTTCGATCTGGTGTGCGTGTTTTGATGAAGTATAGACGAATGACCAGATCTCACTTTGATTCCGTCATGTGTAAAAATGAGGGTAACGTTTTTTGGGAAAGAGACGGGGATAGGCATGATATCCGTGTATGTTCAAAGGAGGGGAATGTGTAAGGATGGTAAAAATGGTGAGGATGAGTTGGTCTTGTGAGGGAGAAGATGAGGGTGAGGGGGATGTGAGTGTTTGCGGCTGATCCCCTTTTTTTGTGAGGGTGTGTGTAGGGTTTTCTTGTAAGGAGATGGTGAATAAATGGGTTGGGAAAAAAAGAATGGGCTCCCAAAAAAAAACCTGAAATGAATGTGTTGTATGTAATGTATATTTTGCGGAGACGGGTTACTTTTAGGCTTAGAACGAAATTAGTCTCCTTTTAATATAATTAAGTAAATAAGATAATTGCACACGTAGGTTAAATTTTAAAGTTAAGAACGTAATTATCATTCAATTAAATTAAACAAATAATTATATAGTACGCTACAAATGAAGGGATGACTTGCGATTTTGGCCATTTCCTTTAAAATTAGCTATTTATTTGCAATCTTCAAAATTGAACTTAATTTTAAAATTATTATACTTTTAATTAAAATCCGGGACAAAATTGGGTGTCAACAGATCTTTCCTTCTTTCTCGGGAAAAACTATGATCCCCAAAAAAGCAACGATGAAAGCATTTGATTCAGTCCATTCCCAATCTTGAATTTCCCACGCCCCAGTCCAATCATGTCTAAGAGTTGGATCTCTAAATCTAGAATACAAGTACTCCAAGGTGCCTTTTCCATCATGCGCCCCCTCGACATATGGATCATAGGGAGAGCTCAATCGTTCAATGAACTCCTTAGGGTCCACGTCTCGGGGATAAATCATAGTCTCGGGGTCCAGGCTCTAACCCTGCTAGTCCTCCAAATTCCTCCAACACCGGTGCCAACACAAAGCCATTGAAATAAAACACCGCCCTTTTATAGGTCCAGAAATGTGTAGCGACCTCGAATAAACCAGGCATGTCGGTGTAAGCCTTGAAAGCCACCAGCTCTCCCAACCCCTTTTGAACATGAACCTTACTAGCAATAACCAAATCTTTCCACCAGAGTCTGATCAAGGGAGGAGCTCGGGAAACATTCTCGAATTGAAGTGTACCTCTTGTGGCCATAGTCTGAAAACAAACAAGAAAAGGTAAATATCAAAACATTCTGATGATCTTAATCATACTTGGACAAACGATCAATATTTTGTGCAAATATTTCTTCGAATTTATGCAAAGATGCAATTTTATCATTTTTTGGGTTAAGAACCCTTTCGACATTTCGACGCAGGCTTACTAATGGACTCTAACGTGCCAAGGACGTATAGCCTTCTTAAGTTTGTCATAATGCAAGGAAAATAGATACGCATTTTGTTGCCAATTATTCTCATAAATTCCCAAATCAATTTTGAAATTCAGTACATGATGACTTTTGGAAATAAAAGATACAAAAGAAATAAAAATGACGCTTGACTAGGCAGCACGCTCCTCGTCCAGCCTGGTTCTCTTTGCTTCTTGCTTGATCTCCTTGACTTCTTCTATAGCTTTGGTCAAATATCCCTTAGCCGCCACTAAGTGTAAGATGTCCACCTCGGCATACTCCGAATTCCATTGTTAAAGCTTTGTTCCCAACACCTCTATCTTTTCTTCTAACTCTAATGTACATTTCCTCCACACCTCGATCTCTTCTTTATTTTCTTTGTCCATTTTAACATCTTTCAGCATGAATTCTCGGTATCGGATTTGAGCTTCCGCCTCAAGATCTCTTATGTCATTCCCTCGACTTGACCCTACTACCACATTTCCTTTTATGCTAGAGTGTAACCAACTTTTGTAGTTGGTTCGCATCCAGCGTTGTATCGGTTGGATGCTAGTGATTCTTCTCCCATGACTTGTCTTCCTATCCAGGATTTTCTAATGCTCTTAAATCTTGGAACAACGTTTTCAGTGTAATCAAATTGATAGTCCTTCGTGTGTGGTATTAATGGTATGATTTGCTTCCTCCCTGCTTGCCTCATCACCCTCAGTGGTTGATATGGTTGGAGACCTCTCAATCCCATAAGTATCACAAAGGACGCCTTCTCAGAGCTAATGATGAAGTCTGAGGAAGGGAACTAAGTGAACATCTATTGAACTGAATCCTCCGTTATGCTTTCAAACAACTTTACCCATTTCTCTGTGCTGCTTGGCTGCTTATATTTTAAAACCCCGTATCGTTCTCCAACCAAGTAGTTGTAACCAGTTGGCTTAGACAATTCTTGCACACCACTCACTTTCCTCAAATGTTCCTTGAACCATGCTTGTAGTAGAAGATTGCAACCTTGGAAATAATTTGCTCCTCTTTTGCAACAACCCAAAGCCCGATAAATGTCCGCCACGATCATAGGAACTATAGTATAACGATAACCATCAATTCTATTAAATACCGCATCGGCAACCATGACAAGCCTCGAACATATGTTGTGACTCGAGTTTTTAGGGAACACCATTACTCCTAAGAAACAAATGGTAAATGCAAGTTTTCTAGCTCTCCTCCAATCATTGTAGGACTTGAACTCTTTCTTACGGTGGCCGAACGCACTCAAATACCCAAACCAGTTGTAAAAGTAGAAAAAGGGTATTTTCTTTTGTTGTAAAAATTATACATTCACATTTTCCATCATCCTTAGTTTATTACGAAACTGCTCAGCTGTGGGGACACTAGGTGCTGGAATGCGACTCCCTTGCCAACGATGTTTGTCTAACCCTGAGTGCGATATGAACCCTCCTATTTCCAGCAAAGGTGTTAATTCAACATCCCCAAATCTAAACACATTTAGTTTTTCATCCCAAAATGATACGGACGCTTCAATCATTTCTCTACACGGCTCCATTTCTAATAGAGAAACTAAATGACCCAAATATTGACGTACTTATGTTTGTATGCTCAATGACAAGTTATTCACCAATTAGTCAACAAAGGAGGTGCGTCCATAGTCATTCCAAAATGATGAAACTTTTGACTCATTGTGACCTATAAGGAGAAAAGAAAAAAGTAAAGGATTAAAATTTTCCTCCCCTTTTGAGAACAATTGGACAAGTCAAAATGCATTTTTATTTCTGTCTCACTTTTCTTTTTCCTCTTTTTTTCTTTTCACTCAAATGCACATAAGCATGTCCAAACGTCCCTTCGGGGTCAAAAACCCGTCAGGTAGTTTGGACAAGTTGAAGACTAGTTGGCTCACTGAGAGCACTTCCTACGGCATGATGCATGCTCATTACATTCAAAGAGTGGCGTAATTCTAGACACGGTTCCCCAAGGTGGATGACCAAGGGGTGGGACCATTTGAAATTGTTGGTTGTACCACAGACCAACTATATTCCAAAATGTCCCTCCTAAAAGGTTTTTTGAGGTGGAGCAACCGTGGGATCCACGTAATCGCCCGTGTGTGCGAAAAAGTGTCGTTTTCCAGGAGTGGAAGAATATGAGTGAAATATGCCAAGATTACATCAAATTTCAAGTTCATACAAATAAATAAATAAATAAAAGGAAAAAAGAAAAACAAAAAGGAAACCAAGTTAGTAAAATCATAATAATATGAATAACAAGATAATCAATTAAAATCCCAAAAATAAAGACTCGTTATGGTTAGGACTTTGAGTTTCCTCAGCGGAGTCGCCATTCTGTCATACCCGATTTTAAACTCAACTTGGAGCGAGTCAGGTTTCAGGTTCGACTGGGTAACTCGTTTGAGTTAAGAATTGAAGTCGCCACCTAATATAGATTTTTAAGGTGTATTAGGTCACCTAAGCATCTAAGGTCAAGTCTTTATTAAACTGGTCTAGTTTCAGAGATTCAATGGGTAAGAAGTCCAAGTGACTCGGGGAAGAAGGTATTAGGCACTTCTCCAAGTCCCACAAAAGGTGGTTCCCGCCCGAGTCTATATTTTAAGATGTCTAATGTAATGTATCGTCATGTTTACAAGACAAGGTACTATTCTAAAGCGGTTAAATTCATAACTAAACTAGGGAATTGTATATGTTCATGCAAAGTGTAGCAAGTCTAGGTAGCATTCAAAATTTGGGTTTCAAGATTTACAAATACGGCCTACATTTCATGCATACTCGCGTTTATGGCCTCTACACAAATGCCTAATCGAAAATGTGGTCAAATCTGTAAAAAAAAAAAAAAAAAAAAAAAAAAAAAAAAAAAAAGACGCCAAAAGGCAGTCTATTTGTGCAATTTCAGCGTTTAAATTAAATTTGCACAAATAGGCAGTTTTGCAAAAATAGGCAACTTCCGAAACTAATTTCAAATTTTGTCAAAACCAAATAGGAGTTATTTTTAAAATAAAATATTAGCCATTTAGGATCGGTGTGACTCGTCATTAATTGTCGAACCCTAACCTTAATGGCTATTTGATGTAGGGGTAAGTTTTGGAATACATATTAGATAGGCTGTTTTGAAAACGGGTTTCAAAAAAGACACGCAGATGCAAGTACGGGCTATCACACATAAATATACATAGAAGCATGCACGTACATGAGTGTTAAGTGATATATGTTAAGAAAACATTTGTAAGAGTTGTATAATTGACCCCTTATACACTATTAGATTAGTGTATAAGAGGTTAAAAATCATTTCTACACATAATGGAAATTTTGAAAAAAAAAAAAAGTGGGCCTAGATTAGAAACATAACGAAGGGAATGCTTAATTTTACAGAAACAGTCACGCATTAGGCAGTGTTAGCACATATAGCCCTTGTTTTAAGAAAATCATGCTTTCGACTTGGTTTTAAGTACAAAATCTATCCTACGCTGACTTTAGTCAACTAAGAGTTAAGCATGCCATTTAAAAATTACCAAGTTCTGCGTTGGTGACGCTATCAAATCACGTTTAAAACTATTAAACATTCGCAGATTAGACATTTAAATGCAAGGCTTTGTTTTAATGCATGATGCAGCCATATAAGGAGGAAAAAGATAAGAGAGGGCCCCTGGATAGCCATTTTCACAGCCTAGTAGCTGTGTCCCCTATTTTCAAGGAATACAAATAGGGAATCCTAACAAATATACATGAGATGGGGCAGTTTCTAAGTGGGAATGACACGCAGAAAAAGAAGGTCTAAAAGATAGGATTTATCACTTCAATATCAACATTAAGTAAGCATTGTACAATGCTGTTATCATGATCATTTAGAGTCTTTTAACCTATAGTTAAAATAGAACTGGTATAGCCTTTTAGAGCCATCCAAACAAACTGTACACAGGGGATTAGTGGGTAGGTAAGCACAAAGGTCACACAAACTCATTCGTTCTCAGCCAAGATTAAGGGAAAGACTAATGAACAGTTTAGATGAGACTAACACAGAAAAGAGGTGAAACCAACAGGCAACCAAGCATAGGTGAATAAACGAATGCAATATTTAGTCAGGGATAAGAAAATACCTTGCAGCAGTGTGAAACAAACTAACAAAGTGCAAAGAATGATTGATGCTTGCAAGAGCAGGATTAGCAAACAAACTGAGCAGCAGTTCTTCAAAAGAAAAAAAACAAACAGAAAGAGTAAGGTAGGCCTGTGAAGTGCAATCTATATTTCTCTGTATTATGAAGCTTTTTCAGTGTATCCGTGGTGTCTTTTGTGAGACAAAGAGTTCCTTTATACAGGTGAGGGGTTGGGCTATTTGTTCTAACGGGCAGAATTCAAACAAGGCAATGAAATATTGTCTCCTAAAACTGAAAGTATTCACTTGGATACTTTCCATGTATAGTTCAATCAGTGTTCCAAGTTTTAAGGTAAACAAAATCCGAAGACAAGTAGGAACCCTCTCCTTTGGACTATAACTCATCCAGGTTCAAAAAATTAGCACACAAACATGTTTTAAACCATTTTAAGCCTAAAATCATGGACTGTCATATCGGCTTCTAATCAGAATTCTTAACTGATACCATGTCAATTATCAAAAACAGTTTCTATTCGAATTACCAATCAAAGGTTTCAAATTGACATCTTATGACCCTTCTAATCAGGCTAGATTACTATCTCAAATTCTAATTTTAGCCAGTTACACGATCTTGTATTTTAACAAAATAAAAGGCTATGTATACTATCAAATAGGAATAAACACGTTGCTAGGGAGGTTAAATCATAACCTTACAGTGATGACATAAAACTCAGGCCACTAGGGTATCAAATTTAGGCATACTAACAATGCAAGAGCAATATTTCGTTCAACCAGTGGATCAAGATGAAAATTTACAAGTATACAGTCTTTCACTATAATCAAACAACAAAGCATGATAATTCACAGAGAAACTAGGAAAACTTAGGTTCAATTACCACATAGGCTCAGGTATGATGGAAAAAAGAAGAAAAGACAAAAGAGTTAGGGTTACCCGTGTACCGGAGTAGGGTTGATCTCAACCCATCTCAAATGTATTTGCATGAGAGATTTCTCGCCTCTTTTAAGGGTGGCAACGTTTTAGAATCCGTTTAGGCAAAGTCGGAGACATTTTCTGGTGATTGCAACTTTCTCCGACGAGGGGTCGATTTTGACCCTCGTCAAAACGGCAGCAAATCATAGGGGTTTTGTAGCGGATGAAGAGAGGGTCATCGTGATGCCATTTTCTT
Organism: Petunia axillaris subsp. axillaris; assembly: GCA_029990575.1. NCBI lineage: Eukaryota > Viridiplantae > Streptophyta > Magnoliopsida > Solanales > Solanaceae > Petunia > Petunia axillaris. Next base: position 22,031,754 of record JARKNS010000009.1, read on the forward strand.
TGAATTTCGTCGGTTGAATCGACCAAAAAATAGTCATGACAGTGGAGGTTTCACGAGAAAGAGAGAAAGGGTCGCGACGGCTGAGTGCGAGGGGGAAATGAAATGATTTTTAGGGTTTGGGGCTGGAATGTAATTAAAAAAGGAAAATGTTATCCTGGTCGTTGGATCAATTGCGTGGACGGCCAAGATTTAGACACGTAGGCATGGAGGTGGAAAAATAAGGTTGATGTGTATGTGTGTGTACACGTATACGTGTATATATGTATATATTATATAAAGATAGTATAAAATGTGTATAAGGACGTATAAAATACGTATAAATGTGTAGAAAAATTGCAGAAATTAATTTAAAAATATTATAATGACCTAAAGAAACGTGAGAAATATTGATATGAGATTTAAAATAATTTTGGTCAATTTTTGTTGAAAATAATTTGATTGCGAAAATTCTTAACTGAACGTGCGAATTTTGTAAATGGCCGTAGTTTATGCAGGTGTTTCGAAAAATAGCCTAAGTGATGTGCGCGTGTGAAGTAATGACTTTGAATTAAGGTGAGTGTGGGGTAATCATATGGTTATCAGTGCAATTTTGTCTGGATAATGGTTATCGAAATATGAGGGACAAAATTAGGTGTCAACAGAGATCTTGAAAACATAGGGATTTCTGTGATTCTTTTAATGGCAATGAACTTTTTCTTCTCACTGTAGATAAGCAATCGCAAGTGGAAAAGATGGTTTCGAGTGAATGTATTTATAGGCAAGGGGTCATCATTGCCAAAACGTTGAGAAGAGTAATCGAAAAGGCTTGACCCTTTGAAGCTAATCAACGGTCACCACATAAGCCGCAATGTGAAGCTGAAGTGATTGAATCATTTTTAAATTCCTTGGCGTATGTTTCGCCGCGTCATTATCCCGCTCAATTTCATTCCACTCCTCGGTGACTTTGACACTCGCCCGAGGAGTGGGGGGCTATCTGTATTGAGTAAAAACCAGCATGTAAACGTGGCACCCCGGTGGTGTTGTACTAGAGTCAACCGAACGGGTGTTTGCAAGTCATGGACCGAGGTAAACAACAAGGTCACCGAAGTAAACGATCGAGGAACAGAATTTATGTTGCACCTCGGTGGAATGGCACCTCGGTCATCTGACGAGCTCGCGTCTCCGAGGTCAAGGACCCAAGCCTCGGTGAATTGTCTTATTCCCAGCGGAGTGCTTTCCCCTTATTTCGGCCCACTAACCTCAATATCAAGGGAGTTGAGACGTGGATGGCTTAGTGGAGGACATGGGAATTATGGCCAAAACTCCTTGTGCTCATTAGTCTATAAATAGCTCTTCATTTACAATGTAATCATTCAGAAATATATACAGAAACTCGGTAAAAATTTATACTCAACTTCATATATTGGAATCTCGTTATTTCTTTGTCATTTGTGCTCGATTTTATGTATTGTCTCAGCTTTGATACTTAGTATTGCTTATATTCTCGACCCAAATTCGATTTGTTGTCCTAAATCAGTTTAGGCCAATACAGTTGTCTCACTCTTATCCAATCCTAATTAATTAATTAATCAATTTCAAATTAAGTTTTAAATATTAGAAAAATATTAAAATGACAACTTTGTCTATTGTAGAATTTTTTAACGAAGGGTAAAAAATTCAATCAATATTTGTAAAGGCCTTCGTGCTTTTAATATAGTGTATGTATAGATATATACATAGATAGATATAGATTAATTGGTGCATAAAAATTAAACTCATCCCAATTATGATTTTCTTGATGGAATTGATCGGTAATAGTCTTATCGAATTAATAGAGTGAGGAAGCTAGAGTGATCCTGTGTACCGGCATAGCTTGTCTTGGCATTCCCTGGAACTCGTGAAGAAAACAAGACTATGGGCCTTTTTCTTCTTAGGATCCGTTTTGCTGTTGTTTGGAATGACATAAAAGATGTAACAACGGAAAAAGAATCCCATGTCAGATTCTCAAGTCTTTATATACTATTAAGTCATGGGAAAAGAATATTTCTAATTGTATGAATGTGGTATGTGTATGTGTATGTGGAATTGTGGATTGTGGGGTTTATGGATGTTATTACTTACTTATTCTTTTTGGTTGTAGTCAATTCAGTTCTCTAATCATAATATACCGGGATCAATTGATTATTGTTCAAGTGACCCTATTGAAGATATAATTAATCCAAATAATAGCATAAGTTTTTAAATGAGATTAACCATACGTAATATAGTAATCTAAGTAGATAAACTTCTCTAATAACCTGATCTTTTAGACAGAGGCAGACCTTGCCTCTATGTGCGGGGCCACAGGTAAGATACCACAAAGATTTTAAAGTTTTCAATAAACATATTAAGTGCTCGAACTGATATGTATGTAACTTCTTCAATGTTCAAAGTATAGACAGCTTAAGCCTACATGATATATAAATATAGAACTGGTCAGGGATTTCGTCTATCAAATTACTCGAAATATTGGCAGTGTACGTGCAAAAGTTTGCATGCAAATACTAATGGTTCATATATAAAAAAGTTTAACTAGTAACTACGTATATATAAAACCTAGCTAAAGACATTTAATATTCAGAATGAAACCTAAATTTCAGAATGCAGATCCCAAATTAATTCAATTCTATAAAGATATAACAACTTCGTATCTTAAAATTTTAAATATTTCACATTATATTCTAGAAAAAGAAGAAAAATGCAACAGATACTTGCACAGTTGTGTGTTAGCTAGGCTGGTGAATTACAGTTCCAGCCAAGTAAACAAACTCTAAGAACTTGCAAAAATCTTTTACTTCATCGTTTTTCGTTCTTTCCATTGTTTGGTGCACCGTGCACGAATAAGTCGCACATTGAAAGTTCACAAAAAAAAGAAACTACATATATACATAAGATGTATGATACCATATTAATGGTGTGATAAAAGCACCTCGGCTCAAATGAGATCACACCTTATCATCCCATGTTAATTTGATGTACTGCCGGGGAGAGTCGGAGACCAAACAGCTAATGTCGTATTCTAGAGTTACAACGAGCCGGTCTCTGTGAGATTAATTAAATTGAGAATAGCGCTCGCTATCTTTCCAACCATACAGATATCTGCTCACTTATCTAGGATCAATGACATTAGAAATGGAACATTATATGGGAATGAGACACTACTTTGAAGAAAGTCGTTCCATCACCTAACAAGTAGATAAAGAATAAGTTAAGATTTTTGAGCTGGCTTAACCAGACATCCTTCTTTTCATGCTACAGCCATTAGAATTAACTGATAAATGACTCTATTTCTTCTCTTGCCCCGATCTCGAAAAACTGCAAGTCATCTACTAATTTCCTCTTGCATGAAACAATTACCCTTTTTGGTTTCTTGGGTGCTGGTGGGCAGCTGAGAATTTTCGGGATAAAAAATTGAGGTGATTTTGGGGTTTGGCATTCATCTTCATTGCTTATGCTACTGCATCTTTCTAATTCAATTCTGGGGTTCAAATAGGCTGTATCATTAAAATCTTGAGTAGTAGTGATGTTGATATTGGGTAATTGGGATTCCAAGAAATCTTGTCTGAATTCTAGATGTGTAGACAAGATTTTCTGGATAGAATTTAGAATTCTATATGATTGAGAGAGAGAAGAGTTAGAAAAATCGTGGGCAATGAGATTTGGAGGGATGTGTATTTGTTTAGAACAATTGATATGGGTGGAAAGGGAGGGAGAAAAATAGTTAAATAATCTATTCCAATTTAACTTCTTTTTTTTTCAAGTCAGTTCTTGAAAATCGGCACGTTTCTAAATTTAAAAATAATATATTTTAAACTTCTCTCCGCTTTCATGAGAAGTTTTTATAGCTATATAAAAGTGATTGTCCCTAAGTTTAAAATGTTTATTTTTACTAGTATGAATCATAGTTCAAATAATTTTTAATCTATTTTGTGTTCCAAACCTCAATGCATGTTCAAATTTTGCCACACAAATTAGTATGTATATTTTGAAAATATTAGATACTTCAAATTTTATTTACATATTTAGTAATAAATGACATAAAAATGTTATAAATCGCAGTGTAAATAATTCGAAATAAAAAGTTTCATAATCAAATAAAAAAATTGACTCTTCAAAGTAATTATGTCGTATACAATGGACAGGGTGAACTAATTTTTGTACACAAGTGGTAGGAAAAAACTTCACAATACCGATTAGTTCAAGAAAGTATGATGATTTTAAAACTTTAAGTGTGCTATACTTTCTTGTTTTGTACTTGGAGAGATCCAAGTTTTAATTCATCAAGGCCACTTTTGCTTAGTGGCTTGGGGTAAATATACAACGATTGTGGTCAATCATAATAATAATACCATATTTTGGTAGATCTTTTTGTTTCTTGATGAGGATCTATCAAATGCATTGAATATGGACATAAACCAGCAAACCCAGATTTTATTGATGTAAAACATGCATTAAACTGGTCAGACTTATGCAAACTCAACTTCGCTCCATTATCAATTCCTGAATAAAAGAGGATGGTCGCGATAGCTGTTAGCAAAGAGACCAGTAAATTTATGATGAATTTTCACAATGCAAATATGACATAAGTTAAAATGGAGAAATATAATCAGCGGGGCCGACGCTGTCTTGTGGCCTAGAGTTTGTTGGTATTACTTGGCTACTTGCAATACAGAATCAGAGTTGTTTGATTAATGGACACATAAATTAATTTGATCTCGCTAGTGGAAGGCCATATTCACCAAGACTAACAGCTATGGCCACCACCTTTTCTTTAACAAAATCGGCCCCTTATAAGTTATATCTGTATTCATCGATCTGCCTTTCTTCTCAAGTTCAAATTTTAGTACTTCGGTGATACAGTATTTGGCATGGGTGTGTATAAAATAAAATATACATTTAGCTGAACTGCTCAAATTATACATTTTCCTCAAGTCTAGAAGTTCAAGTTTCAGAAAGACACTCGAGCAGCCGCCATTCACGGGTAAATTGTAATACCGGAGAATCATGACAAGTAGTTCTAGAACTCTTTTACTTTTTAATTTATATTTTATAATTTGTTTAATCTTCCAGTGAAAGAGCATTAAACCTTGATCAATGAAAGTACACCTATTATCCTGTACTTCGTGACAAAATTCTTTATGTCCCTCTGCTTACACGCAAGAATATGATACGGAAGATTTCAATCTCCGATTTCATAATTATGTTTTGTCTTTAACAGCCATTTCTAACCATAGATCCAAGATTTAAGAGATATGTGCTCTGATTTAAATGTATATCAAAACTCTCTGGTCCAACTAATACCAATTGCAGATTAGAGCTGGATTTTTGTTAGTGAAACAAGTTATCATAATATTCCTTCCGTCCTATTTTGTTTGACATATTGCCTTATTAGTTCGTTCCAAAAAGATTAAAATATTTTTAAATTTGGAAACAATTCAACTCCAAACTTACTTTTTGACTCATTTATAACCACAAAAATATCTATGGTTCTCTTTGCACCACAAGTTTCAAAAATCTTTATTTCTTTATTAAAATTTGTGTCAAGTCAAATTACAACAAACAAAATGGGACGGAAGGAGTATAATAATAATATTATTTTGTGAACATACTTTATTGATAGATATACCTATTATAAAGGATGTGTTTGATTTAAACTATATAACTTCGGATAAATTTTATTTTCACTCTTAACCTCGACTTTTTAAAAAGATTTTGGGAGAAAGCTTTGGATAAGGACAATAATGTTATTTTGTTATTTTATCCCGAGATTGTAATCCTACTTAGGGGTCGATTGGTATGAACGCAAGTTATATGTGGATTAATAATGCATGGGTTAGTAATGCATGGATTAGTAATACATGGATTGTAATACAGGGATCACTTCTTATTGGGTGTTTGGTTCAATATATTAAAATTTAGGTGTACAAGATATCATTTATATATGTGTGTATTTTTAAACTAAAAAGTATTGAATTGACTCTTATACCCATGAGTCTTTGACTTTCATAGGAAAAGGACAAAGTTAGCTTTGTCTTTTTATGCTTAATCTATGTATAAGTGATCACGCCCAACTACGCCGTATAAAAAGGACTAAGCGGTCGTGGAAAATATAGCTCGGTACTTAAAGTCCCAAGGTCGAATCCCACAGAGAACACTCGAATTCTAGTCGTTATTCTAACTAATTTATCTATCAATTAATTTCTCGGTTGTTTTATCTTAGTTTGGGTTTATAGTATCAACTAATTAACAATAAAATTAACAAGTAAATAAATCGCAAGTAGTAAAGAAAGGATTAATTCATGAGCTGAAAACCTAGGATTGATCTACCCGACTCCTACCTATGTATTAGAATAAAGATTAAACGAATTTAACTTGGTTCTTCCTGTAGAACACTTGCTCCAAATTCACAACTATTCACTCCCATATAAAAATTATAACTTTCACTAACCAATTTTCCAATTCATTAGTGAAGATATATAGGACTACAAGTATTGTTCACAATCGGGTTCAATAGTCACAAATCACCTTGTTGGCAACCTAAGTAATACCTCAGTTTTAGCATGAAATATTGCTAAGTGTTAAACCCTAACTTATGAATCTATTCCTAGACACACCAGAATAAAGGGGACAATCAATTGGGGGACCTTCCAATCAATAGCAAATAAAACGTAAACACTTAGATAGGAAGAATTAACAAGTTTCATTCATTAAAGTAAATATTCGTCACACATAAGTATTGGAGTGGTTCAATCAACCCTAGAATGGGAAATTTCGCCACTCATGTTCATAACAGTCATGTCAAGGTAATTCATGAATGAATAAATTAGAAAAAAGAATGAAGAATTTAAGAAAAACTCTTGTGTTCTTGAAGTCTCCAAAGCCCTAGCCTCCTTGTTCTTCTTCCTATGTCAAAAGTTATGTTTTGGGACGTGTTTAAGGGCTTTTATATCGTCCCCATAGACCCACACAAGTCGGGAATCCAAAACAAACATGGAATCTACACAGCAGCATTTTTAGCCTGCCGCAACGCATCGCGCTGTGCACCGCGACAAGGCAAATTGCCTGCACCGGACTAAATTATTCATCTCTCTGAATCTATGGCCTGCCGCGACGCGCTACATAACGCGAGGCGCAGCGCGGCGAGCCAATTTTTCTGCTTCTCAGTTTCTTCTTCTAGATTTTGTCCTCGTCTTGATTTCCGGTCGAATCTCGATCTTCTACACAGACTTCAAAGCTCCTTTTCATCTCATTTAAGCTTAAAATCCCTCAATTTTCTCCAAACATATTCCTACATAAGTAAAAGCACATAATAAGCTCAGGAACACTAAGATATCAACTCAATCAATGCATAAAGGTAACAAATATGAGGCGCAACAAGGTTCTAAACATGCATTGCTCGCCGAATATCAATAAGTTATCCATGTATTTTATTCCATGTTAGTGGTGGTATAAGTTAATACCACAATTGATGTATAACTTTATACATGGATTAACTATGCATGAATTGAATATACAACCAAACATGAGATAGCTAATGCAACATCTTTATACCATGATTATTTCTTACAATACATTACACCAAACATGCTTAAGGTATATGCTAAAATTAATACCACATGTGCGATTTTAATAATCACGAAATTAAAAATAATTTTACCAAATATGGAATCAAGTAATCCTACATATGGTTCCAGAATTCTATCACCAACCAAACGACCCCTATAGGTTCAAGTTTGGGGATTCAATCACATCTTATTTTATTCACTTAGTTCAAAATTTATTTAGTCGAACTTATTTAATGTATGTATATATGTATATATATATATATATATATATATATATATATATATATATATATATATATATATATATATATATATATATATAAATATATAAAAGGTCCAAGCTAGAGCTCCTAGATTTGAATTAACCCATAAATTATACACTAGGTCGACCCTATGTAGGGTCCATGTTTAAAACTCCCCTAGACCTGATTTGGTCAAGCTTGGAAGCATTATTGTCCATTCATCTGATATTACTTAATTGGGAGCTTAAGTTGCTTTGGGAATGTTGAATGAAATATTGAACGAATGTTGGATGAATCCTACATCAGCTGTGGGATGGGGTAATTTGTCCCTTCTAAGGCTTGGGCAATCTTCCTCCTTTTGAGCTAGCTTTTAGGGTGGAGTTAGGTCCAAACCCAAGAATGCCAATTGTGATTTTCTCTTGGTATCAGAGCCAGAATAGTCCCGGGTCTTTGGCCACGCTATGCACACGAGTCCATTTAATCCGAGTTGGGTATGGATGAGCGGAGGGAAGCCCAAGGAAGCCCCTAGCACATGGTATTGTTCATGCTCCACCCATGAAAGATCGTTGTCTTGGTGTGCCGGGGTGTTGAATGAGTATCCAATGAATATTGAATGAATCTCACATCAATTTTCAGATGGGGGTAACTTATCCTTTATAAGACTTGAACAATCCTCCCCTTTGAGCTAGCTTTTTGGGATGGAGTTAGGCCCAAGCCTAAGTGTCCCAATTGAAAATTATATTATTGATATTTTTATGGATTATCGTCATTGAAATTAGTTAAGATACAATATCCAAATAACACAGAATCTTGACCATTGCGTTTTACTTGTTGGAGTTTATTTTAAAGTTATGGATTATCGATAAAAACTCCACTTGCGAGTCACTCTCAAACGTGAGGATACCTTTCCTATGGAGCCTTGAAGACGTCTACCTAACAGATCTCTCTCTTTCTATTTTATAGAAAACTATAAACTTAAGAGTTTTTGGTTGAGATTTAACAAACATCCACCACCCCCTTTCTACCTAATGAATCTTTCCACGTGAAATGTTTCCCCTTCAAGCCTATTCTTCCTTTCTAATTACTACTACTTTGCATCTCGTGTTTAGAGTTTTTCGTTACGTTTATCACAATTACAAAGTTATAATTAAAGAATAGTTTGACGAATAATTTTACGACCTGCTTCTTTCGATTGTAGTTGGTACTTAAAAAGAAAAAATACATATATAGTACGTTATATTTTCTGCTCAGTTACAATGTTATATATTGACTGTCGACTGATCAAACACGTTGCATATTATGGAACTAAAGACAGCCAACACACTGTTGTGGGGTTCCGCCCTTAATACTCTTGAAAGACAATTAATATCATTTTCTTGTGCGTCTCTCTTCTTCTTTTATGAATTTCATGCACACTTAAAATATTACTATCAATTATGCTATAGCTATGTCCCAATGACTCTGGGCATTTACTGCTTTTCTCCTCCTTGGTAGTAGTAAACTAAGCTCTAAGTTGGGCTAATAAGAAAACATTATTCAGTATTCTAATGTTAACTTGTTTAACTTTCGCTTTATTTTAGTATCTTGTTATCAAAGTTTGCTTAACAATCCTACAGTTTTATCCTTCCTTCGTAATAAGATTTTCCTTTTACATTCGTATTCGAGAACAACTTGTCTTGACTAATTCCAATTTTGTATTACTAGGGAACCATTAAAGAGAAACTGCTTCTTCTAAGGAATTTATACGGTTTGAGTTTGAACTCAGAGACGAGATTTCACACTTTCATCACATACCTTGATGATTTATTTTTATTTTTTTTTTTACATAATCATGTGGTAGGCAATCAACAAAAGAAGCCACAAAAAGACACTAGTTCAACACAATATATATATAAATAAAATCACAGAAAGAAAACATGGCTAGTTAATAACTCTTTTGTTATCGTAGAAAGCTATTAGTTCTTCTGATCTTGTTCGGGCTTGGAAAAGCTTCCTTTTTCAATTCCAAAAGTGGAGGAGCCTATGTAGAAGAAGCTGTAGAAGAGCACCACCACAGTTCAGGTCCCGACACATAGGAGATTAATTCAGCTCTATATATTATTTATTTAATTTTTAAGAGGAAGACAAAAGTACTCCGTATCATAAATTATTATGGTCTCAAAATTTAAATTTGTGTCCTCTTCAGGAGGATTCATTTCATCGGTGGTCACTGAACTATTGTTTCATTACCACAAAGTCACTTTTGTTTCATTTGTTACCCAAAAGTCACTCAACTTTGCCCCGTTCTACAATAAAGTCACTCAAGCCGGATTTTGTTTAAAACTTGCCGGAAAAATGATGTGGCATCATTAATTAAAAATAATTTTCTTAATTAATTTTTCAACTATTAATCTAATTTCTTAACCATTATTCTTATTCTACCCAACCCAAACACATTTCACTACGTCATCGTCGTGCATAAACATTTCATACCGATGCCATTTCTCTTTGCTTTTGTTTCGTATTGAATTAGAGTGTCAACCACGTCATTTTTTTAAGGCTTTATATCTGTGTGTCTACTATTTTTTAATGCAGTAAGCAAAAGCAAGGACACACCTATAAATTAGAGTGTCATATCTTACATGAAAATATATAAATAACTATTTTCTCAGTGAAAATTTTGAATTCTGATAATTATTATCTACCATATAATCGCTAGGGTACCAAGCAAAAATCGAATAACTCAGAAAAATCGAAAGAAAAAAAAACTGAGAAAAACTAAAAACAAAAATTCGACTTTGTTTTGGTATTAGCTTGTTTGGATGGTTGTTATCAGTTGTACCGTATCGTACTGTACTGTAACTATAAAATAATATTTGTATCAATTGTTACTTTAAAATTTTATTGTATCGTAATGTTAGTCCATCGTTACATAACGATAAAGAGCTCATTTTATGTAACGACCGATTTTGTGTGATCGCGTAGTTACCGTGTTTTTTTCTTCTCTTCTTCCCCTTAATATATTACCATTTATCTTATCTTTTTTTACCGTATCTTATTATTTTCTTGGCAATATTATAAATTCATTCTTCATTTACTAGTATGTTATATCATGAAACGACTGCAAACGATAAAATCTATCAATACGTTGAACTCAACAAAACATAAAGTACAATACAATAGATACATTATGAAACCATATACATAACAACAGTCCAAACGAGCTATTAGTTTGGTTTTGAAATTTAAAAAAATCGACATAACTAGTTTGATTTCATAAATAAAAAATCGAACCAAACCGATCTTAGCTCGTTTATTTTTATTCATTTCCCGTTCCTCATTTCCCCTTTTAGCATAACTAATTTGCCTAATATTACTCAATTTGATTAACTAATTAATTCAATACGAAACAGAAGCAAAGAGAAATGGCATCGGTATGAAATGTTTATGCACGATGATGACGTAGTAAAATGTGTTTGGGTTGGATAGAATAAGAATATTAGTTAAGGAATTAGATTAATAGATGAAAAATTAATTAAGAAAATTATTTTTAATTAGTAATGCCACATCATTTTTCCGGCAAGTTTTAAACAAAATCCGGCTTGAGTGACTTTGTTGTAGATCGGAGTAAAGTTGAGTGACTTTTAGTTAACAAATAAAACAAAAGTTACTTTGTGGTAATGAAACAACAGTTCAGTGACTGCCGATGAAATTAACCCCTCTTCAGGATGGTGGTATCTCATCAATCTCATCAAATCGCTTGATTATTCTGATTTATTTTTCACATAATCATGTAGTCATTCAGTGTAAGAAACCACAAAATGATATTATGTATTTAAGGTTATTTTTTAAAATCATTTCTCCAAAGAGAGAAAGCATAAAGGAGGATTTTACCATCTTAACCTTCTCCATCAATGTTTAACTGGTTAATTTTGTGGTCATTCTCATTTAGTATAAATTTATTTTCTATACTTATCTACTTAGTAAGCAAGCATTTAACATGTGGGACACTGTTATGATTCATCAAAGAGACATTGGAGTAGTGTCTAGCTATTTTTATTTTGTGTGGTATGGGCTGTGTACTTTGCTATAATGAAGACGTTTATCTTCATTTCATTATGTTCTTCACCTGTTATGTCTTATTGCACATGGTACAGTTGTACCATAAATCATCACAGTAGTTCCTGAAATAATCAACTACGGGTTATTTGGTTCAAATACAAGTTAAGCAGAAATTTGGTAATTTTGGAATTTTAATACATATATTTGTAACCCAGAAATTGTAGGGTGAGAATTGTTTTTTGTTCTTGTTCATTGTATTAAAACGTAGTGCACGATGTATAACTTGAATTAGGTGTTTTAGTTTTAAAACAAAATAATATGTTTTAATTCATGTATTTATACACATCTTCTTATTCTACATTTTACTACCACAGAAATATACATAAACTCCCGCATTACTAATGCAAGTATTAGCCTATTAGTTATGCAAAAAGGAAAAATAGAAATCAGATACTTTATTAGCAATGCTGATTAAGTTTTATGCAGAGATTATTTCTCCTAATGCAACCATATTAGGCGATCAGATTAACTACCAAGCTAAGCATAGAGTATAATCAGCAGTATAAAGGTAGAAAATTTTAGTTTGATGGTGCAATTGATTTTCTACTTGGGCCTTCATTTTTGCCACTTTGATATGAATCATATGACCCACTTTGTGTCTTGATCTATCAAAAGCTATTAGAAGTGAAGATTCCTGAGAAAAGCTTGTGTTACAGTAATGGGAAATATAGAGGACGAGAGAGAAGAGAAGACGGTTGAATTGAAATTGCAGATATTTTCTCTCTCCTTACTTATGTGGAACCGACTTAGTCCCTTTTATAGTTTGTACAATGGGTCGGGTAATAAACAAATCCGGACAGGGGCCGGGTCCCCTAGGCTATATTTACAATACAAGTAAACTAGGAGTACATATGTGCAAACTAGACTATACATGTTGTCTATCAGTCTAATGGTCCAATGGCCCAATTGCTTAGCCTGGATCACGATCAGCCTTGTGTCTCACACCCCCCCTCCCCTCAAGCTGGAGGGTGGTGCCACCCCAAGCTTGGAGAGGACGATAATGCGGAGCACCTGGTAAGGCTTTAGTCATAATATCAGCCAGCTGCTCAGCTGAACAAACATGAGAAAGAGAAATCTGACCTGAGTAGAGCACATCACGGACGAAATGGCAATCGATTTCAATATGTTTGGTGCGCTCATGAAACACAGGGTTGTGAGCGATGTGGATGTGGAGTGCAGCCTGGCTGTCACAAAATATGGGTATGGGTGAATGGAAGCTTAGCCCCATGTCTTTCAACAAACGGACGAGCCATAAAATTTCAGCAACCACTTTTCTCATTGCCCTGTACTCTGCCTCAGCAGAGGAGAGTGACATTGTTGGCTGCTTTTTCGTCTTCCAAGAAACAGGAGCACCACCTATAAGTATATAAAAACCAGTAATCGACCTTCTAGTAAATGGGCAGGCAGCCCAATTAGAATCAGAGTATGCCTTGATGCCAAAATCAGAAGAGGAGGATAAAAGAATACCCTGAGCTGGATGATTGAGTAAATATCTCAGAACATGAATACCCGCAAGCATGTGAGGGACTCTTGGAGTCACCAAAAATTGGCTTAAATATTGTACAGAATAGGCAATGTCAGGGCGAGTGTGCTGAAGGAAATTCAGCTTGCCAATAAGTCTCCGATACAGTGAAGGATCAGCTAGTGGCTCACCCTTGTCAGGAGCTAGCTTAATGGCAGGATCCAGAGGTGTAGCAACTGGTTTCAAGTCTTGGCACAAGAATTCTGAAAGAAGATCCCTTGTGTACTTGTGTTGATTCATGATGTATCCTTGGGCAACTTTAGTAACCTCAAGACCAAGGAAGTAATGTACATGGCCGAGGTCTTTAATCTTGAATTGACTATCAAGAAAAGATTTTAAGGCTAGCATCTCCTCATTGTTATTACCTGCCAAGAGTATGTCATCTACATAGACCGCTAACAAAACGATTGACTTGTTAGTAGTTTTAGAAAATAATGAGTAGTAATTTTTACTAGGTACATAACCCCTAGAGATAAGAGACTGAGAGAGCTTTGCAAACCATTGTCGGGAGGCTTCTTTCAGCCCATATAGAGATTTTCTAAGTCTGCATGCAAGTGGAGTTGTAGAAGCAGGAGTAGAAACAGTTAAACCCAAAGGAATTTTCATATACACTTCCTCATGGAGATCACTATGGAGGAAGGCATTGTTCACATCCATTTGGTGCACAACCTAATTATTCTTCACAACAAAGGTGAGAAGACATTTCATTGTAGTCAGTTTAACCACAGGGCTGAAAGTTTCTGAATAATCTATGCCCTCCCTTTGAGAGTCACCTCGGATGACTAATCAAGCCTTAAATCTTTCAACAGACCCATCAGATTTCCTCTTGATCTTGTATACCCACTTGCAAGGGATAGGTTTCTTGCCAATGGGAAGTGGAACAATGTCCCATGTGCGATTATCATCAAGGGCCTTAAATTCTTGCAGCATAGCCTGTTGCCAAGCAGCATGATGTGCAGCCTGATGACAAAACTGTGGTTCCTGATGCAACTTCTCAGTAGAAAAAGTTTTGGAAACAGGAGGGAATAAGGGATATGACATGATGGAGGGTACTGAATTGCAAACAAAATCTCTGAGGTGTGAAGGCTGTTTGGAAATTCTGGTAGAGTGTCTAGTAGGGTGAAGTGGAGCAGGATTGCTAGAGGTGGAAGATCTGGTAGGATATTCAGTAGGCTGAAATGGAGCAGGATCAGTAGAGGTGGTTGGAGGAGCAAGATCACTAATGGAAGATGGAGGAGAGTGTAAACCAGGTGGTACTTGAGAAAGAGAGGGGGAGTGACCAGGAACATCAATGAAATCAGAGGGAAGAGTGGGAAAAGGAAAGGTAGTATCTGAAGAGGAATGATAAGGGAAAATGTGTTCATGAAAGATCACATCCAATAGACTTGGAGTCCAAGTTGAAGAGCTTATAGCCTTTTTTACCTAAGGGATACCCTAGAAAAACACACTTGAAAACTCTAGATTGAAATTTGTCTCTCTGGACTTTAGGAATAGTAGCAAAACAGAGACATCTAAATGTCTTAAGATGTTCATAGGTAGGAGGCACTTTATGAAGTCTTTCATAAGGAGAAACATTACCCAGAACTGAAGAGGGGAGTCTATTGATGATATAAGTGGCTGTAAGAACACATTCTCCCCAATACTTAGTGGGGAGTTTAGACTGAAACAACAGTGACCTAGACACTTCCAGGAGGTGTTTGTGCTTCCTTTCCACCATACCATTTTATTGAGGTGTGTGTGGAATGGAAGTTTGATGAAGGATACCAGTTTCAGCAAATAATAATAAAGCTGCATGACTAGATCCTAGTTCAAATGCATTATCAGATCTGATGGCAAGGATTGAAGTGTGAAAGTGTACTCTGACCATTTGAACAAAGGCTTTAATGACTGTGAATGCATTACTGTTGCATGAAAGTAAGTGGGTCCATGTCACCCTAGTGTAATCATCTACAATGGTCAGAAAATAGCTGAATCCATTGTATGTTCTAGTGTGATATGGACCCCAAAGATCTACATATACCAATTGAAAGGGTTTGCTAGTGTGAATACAACTGTGCTGAAAAGCTAATCTCTGCTGCCTAGCCATAGGGCAGATTGAACACACAAAGGATTGCTTAACAGATAATTGAGAAGAAATAAAAGTGATGGCTTTCATTTTGTGAAATGGCACATGGCCCATTCTTTGATGCTAGAAAAGATCAGATTTATTTATGGAACATGCAGAGTTACAAGCAGTAGTACATGCATTGTAAGAGCATCTAGAAAAAACAGTAGAATCATGAGTAACCTTGGTATTTACAGAAAGTGAATCAGTAGAAGATTGTGAACCAGTGGAAGGTGGTGAATCAATGACATAGAGGCCGTTGGAGGCTTTACAATTGCCTATGGCATCCTCAGAGAATGGCCCTGTAAGTAACAAGAGTCGGCTGTAAAGATAGCTTGACATTTTAACTGAGAGAGCAACTGAGGTAATGAAATGAGGTTTATACTGAAATGTGGGGACTAAGAACACATTTGTCAAAGTAATATCAGCAGACAAATTGAGAGAACCAACAGATGTGACCTTGACATTGTAACCATTAGGTAAAGTGATAAGGTAAGGGTAATGAAAGATTTTAATGTCATGTAGGAGTATGTTGTGAGGGGTCATGTAATTAGTTGCTCCAGAATCCAATATCCAAGAACTTAAATCTAATTGAGAGGCACAACAGACTCCAGCAGAGTTAACAATCAGGTTACAAGAGATACATGCATAGCCTGTGGAAGAATCCTGAGTGCAGACATGGTTGGAGTAGTGCATGTTGTTGTTGGATGAATCAGTGGAGGATACATGACGATGATTCAGAAGCTTCAGTAGGTGATCATACTGCTCTTGAGTGAATCCATGAGAAGAATCCTGTTGGTTCTGAGAGAAACCTGACCTAGTGTCATCTGCTTGAACACACCCAGCTACTTTCCTCTTAAGCTTGTTGCAGTCTTCAATCAAATGTCCAGGTTTCTTGCAGTATCTGGACATGATATCTTGTTTCTTGTTTCTACTGTCATAGCTGTTCCTTGGAGTAGAATAGTTGTTCTTGTTTGAGTTTCTTGGCACTTTGTTATATGCTTTTTGGTTATAGTTGGAAGCCCTTTGATTATAGTTACTGGAGTTGGCACCAAAATAACTTGATTTCTGAGGATAGTAATTATTCTGTGGCATGCCTGGTTGGGAGTTAACACAAAAAGAAGCATATTCTGAAATGAATGATGGGGTTGAAGACTTGACTTCCCTTTGACTTTCATCATGAAGCAGCATTGAGTAGGCCTTGCTGAGGGAAGGGACTGGGATCATCATCAATATGTTGCTCTTCACATTTGAATATGACTCATTTAAACTAGTAAGAAACCGTATCAACTTATGTCCCTCACTGATCTGATCACCAGCTCCACAAGTACAGGTGGGAGCAAAAGAGGCAGACTGAAGTTCATCCCATAGTTTTCTCAATTTGGTGTAATATGTGGCAATGTCAGAGGAACCCTGAGAGACAAAGGCAATTTCTCTTTGGATTTGGTAGTATCTGCTGGCATTTGTTTGACCATATCTCTCCTCCAAATCCAGCCAAATCTCCCTAGCTGTTTCTAAATGCCAAACAATGTCAGCTAGGTCCTTGGACATTGCTCCAGCGAGCCAAGCTATGATCATGTCATTGTACCTTACCCAGTGCTCATATAAATTGGACTCAGGGTCTGGTTTGATGATTTTCCCATTAAGCATCCCAGCTTTGTTTTTGACAGAAAGTGATACCAACACACTCCTCTTCCAGGATGTGTAACTAGTTCCAGAGAAAGGGGTATGGACCAAATTATATCCAGGGCTTTCAGATGGGTGTAAGTATAAGGGATATGATGGATCCAAACTAGTGTAGGTTTCCATAACAGGTTGTGCTACTAGATCCACTGATTTGATAGTTAGTATTAATCCCAATCATTCTTCTTAACAAATTCAGGACAAGTATCATAATCGAGATTAGGGTTTCTAAATTTAGGGTTTCACCAACATATGCCGAAGCAATTTATCACTAGATTAGAAACAAATCTCCCAGTCCAGTACTTGACAAATAATTGGGAAAATGAAAGCTTCAAAATAGGAAATTCATCGGAATCGAAAATATTACCGTAAAAGTGAAGAAAGCAGAGTGTTTTACCGAAATGAAATAACCTCCGTCGTAACACGCCGCCGATGCGCCGTCGTCAGAAAACTCAGAATCACCAGAAATGGAAAATGAACCGTAAAAATGAAAAATCTCGAAGAGCCCTATTCGGATCTTTGCTCTGATACCATATTAGAAGTGAAGATTCATGAGAAAAGCTTGTGTTACAGTAATGGGAAATATAAGGACGAGAGAGAAGAGAAGACTGTTGAATTGGAATTGCAGATATTTTCTCTCTCCTTACTTATGTGGAACCGACTTAGTCCCTTTTATAGTTTGTACAATGGATCGGGTAATAAACAAATCCGGACAGGGGCCGGGTCCCCTGGGCTATATTTACAATACAAGTAAACTAGGAGTACATATGTGCAAACTAGACTATACATGTTGTCTATCAGTCTAATGGTCCAACGGCCCAATTGCTTAGCCTGGATCACAATCAGCCTTGTGTCTCACAAAAGCATAATCATTTAGATAACTGAAACTGACCTTATACCAATTGTTTAAGTCACGACTTATTCCAGATATTTAGTAATTGCCTTATCAAAGTGCACCAAGAAAACACGAGTGTTACCCCCCCCCCCCCCTCCTCCCCGCCCCCACCCAAAAAAAAAAAAAACAAGTGAACCCATGTAATAGCAAAGACATAGCTTGTCCTAGATCAAGAATATAATGTTCAGGACGAAGAAAACAAAACCAAATGGGATAACAATGCCTTTTGTTCTGAAAGACATCAATGATGCAACACACAAGAATCCTATGTCAAGGTCTCTCTTGTCATGGGATGACCAATTTTATAATGATATGCATGTCGTGTAAACCTTGTGCGTGTGGTTTTAAATATTTTCTATATCCCTTAAGATAGTCATTTAATAATTTTAATTATAACAATAGTATGTCAAAACTCAAAACTATCATATATCTATAATTACACATCTTAATTAACATTCACTAATTGAACCAGCAACGGCGAATTCAAAAACAAATTGCTTCTTAATTTTCTAAAACATCAAATTAGAAATAAATTCTGCTAGTCAAAACGATTAATATTTTAGACTAGAGAGAATATCATGTTTTACCTTGGTCTTGTCTATCCCTACTCAATTCGTAACCAAACTCAAGAAAGCAAAAGTATAAAGATCATAGACTTTAATTTTTTCCTTTATTTGACAATCAACACAAACATTCAAAATTATCACGAAACATGTCAAGCTCAATGAAAAATGAGACCTTGATATTCAAGAAAACTTTTGCCTAATGAGAAATGAATAGAACAAGGTCATAGATTTGACCTATTCAGAAGTGCCACGTTCATTCAACCATGTTATTAATTCATCTAAAAATACTAGCTAAACCATATCAGGCACATGCCTTGCCAACCAGAAAAACTCGGGATTTTACATATAAGATAACATCCTCACTCACAGAAAAACTCGGGATTTTAGATTTAGATGTCAATATCCCTCTACTAGAGTAGGTAACTTCCATTCAGTTCAGAGATGATGTCATGATAAAAGAGTCTCCTATGAACCGAAAATCACTGCAGCAACTGCAGGATTAGCCACTCTATAAACACTAAAGAAAAGGCAAAGAAGCTAGTCTTCGGTCCAAAATTTCACAAAAGCCATGACACATGCCTTCAATAATGCCAGGAGCGGATTTGTTTCACCCTCCCTGGATTTTGCTGAAGCGCCTTTCCATGTTTCACTGGAGAAATTAGTAAGCAAAAACTAAATTAGTGGGAATTGTGTTACAGATACATTGAACTTGTTAACACTTGAACAAGGAAACGATAGACAAACAGCATTTAGCTCGTCCTACAGCATTTATCAGTTACTCACAGATGAATTCTGTCTAGTGGAGGATTGCCTCCTTTCTGCTTGCTGCTACCATGTTGAATGCTGACATTGCCTTTAGCTTCAATCAACTCGTCAGCAGCTGGTTTCTTAGAAGTACCTTTGTTACTACTGCTGTCAATAGTCTCACTAAGCAAAGGACTAGAAGCATTGACAGTCTGCAAAAGTTTGATAAAATTGAATATAGTATGTTCACATCATAAATGGAGAGAAGTTCAGTGTTTACACTAGATGGTGCAGCCGGGTCCAAATGTAGATGAGAGTAGCAACCTATTTACATTTAATCATTAATCAGACCTTTTTTTGATACAGCAAATATCTGCTGCTTAGCTAAAGTTAGCTGCAGACTGAAAGAAAATAACAACCTTAGTTACACGAATTTTCATCATTGCAGAAAAGTAAAAGTCTAATGCCATACAGGTGGTTTTGCGACAAATTCTATACAAACAGTCGATAAGACACAGGGGCGGATCTGCCCTACAAAATACGGTTCACGTGAACCCATGGTTCCCCCATGAAACTAGGTATAATATGCACATATATCTTAAAATATGTCTAGTATGATGTTTGGTAACCCATGCTTTAAAAGTTTAAACGGTTCACTTGGTCAAGCGATGCTTCACTTACACTTAGAGTAGGGATCAATCCCCATTTAAATGCCCTTTATTATTATTTTCTCTTAATATATCATCATATAAAATGATATTTGACCAATATACACAATAAAATTTCTCGACGAAGATTGTTCGCCGACCACTTTTGGGATGTTGTGACTCCGCCCCTAACAATGGTGAACTCATCCTCTTGGAATCCTAGATCCGCTCTGATAAGACAACATGCACTTGTGCATGACAAAGAGTTGAATTGTGTATACATATGTTCAGAGTTCATGTAGAAACAAATAAAATCATGTTAAAATTTTCTAAGCCGCTGTGAAAATTTTGTTATCAAAGTCAACGAAACCATAAAAAGTTGGAATATCACAACCTTCTAAAGAATCTAAACCTTCTAAAAATCACAAAAGTCGAGACCACTTTAGTATGAAGTGACTACCTCTAGCAACATACAGCAATGAGCACTATCACTTGCATCGGTTGGTCAAAATGCCTAAATTGGAATGTCTTCCACAGATTAATGAAAGTGATCTTGGGAACAAGGTAATGGTATTGGTACCCATCTAAAGACAATGTTGGCTCTTGAATCTACTATACATACTTTACCCTAGCTTTGTCTACTTCCTATTATCTTTATCCAAACAAAAATATACTTGTTAGCTCTCCACCCCACACACTACCAAGAAAGAATGTAAACCAAGGAACTCAAACAAACCTCCAAGCCCAGCCAAAAGAGAAAAAGAAAACACTACAAGAATATAGATACCCTACCTAGAGCACTATGGGGTTGGACACACTCAACTTTGTCAAAAATCAGAACAGCCTTAACGATGAACCTCTAGCACATCTCCAAACTCTCATGCATTCCCCTTATTTCTTCTATAAGCACTTCAAATTTCTGTTTTTTTTTTTCAATTTAAAAAACTTAATACTAACATACAGTCTTAAGCTAGAAGCCAATGAAGTGTTGACGGGCAAGCCCCACGAGATGAATTAGCAAATTACAGAATGTTTCATATATTTGTCATACATACCCCAGCCCATTAATGAGACATCAAACCTTCAAATAAAAAGATTAACTTGGATAAATGAGAAAGAAAATGTGGGAATTTTTATATGCAAACTACATTAAAACGTTTCTAAAGTTTACAGCTTAACAAAAGCTTACCCCATTTACAGTTGATGAGGCCTTTGCTACAACATCCGTGGCAACGGCTGCTTTTTCTTCTGAGGCACTTGAAATTTCCAATGCCTCCCCAGCTCTCAGTTCTGCTTTGTTGTCCAAAAGTTTACTGGACTTGTCTGATGTTGGACCAGCTATCATCACATCAACTGGCTCATTTACAAGTTGAGCAGCTTTTTCTGAAGATGTTATTCTGTCATGTTCATGTTCTGATTCTTCCGACGTTTCTGCTACACTAGTTTCATTCAATCTTGAAATGGACCGTAGGGGAAACTTCTCCACCAATAGTTCTGTCGTTATAAGAGGTATATCAGCTTTTGATGCTTCTAGTTCATTCTTTTCACCTTCAAAATCCAGATTCTCTCTTGCCACTGACTCTGTGGATATTGGTTCTCCATATGTTTCATCTTTTTTAACTGTAGGAGAAGCAGCATCAACTTCACTGATAAGACTCTCATTCACATGTTCAGAGATGATCTCAGTAGACTCTAAAGCTTCTGCATTGGTATTTTGATGATTGAGAGAGAGGTCGTTGAGAAGGTCAGATTTACCTGAGATTTCATTTTCTTCGGCTTTCTCATAATCACCAGCCGTCTGTTCATTGAGCATCTGGTGGTCAAGTCCATTGATCCCACTAGAGTCCAAAACCTCATCCTTGTTTTTCCGATGAGCAGATTCAGTATCAATTATGCATGATTCATCAGATTGTTCAATTCTTTCGTAAATGTCACTTGTGCTAGATTGCAGCCCATCATCTACTACATCAAGCTGTGGGTTCACACCAAAAGCAGCTTCTTCAACTGTACCCATGTAATGGTTGGGTGCATAAGTTGAAATTACATGTCTCTCACCAGATAAAGACAAACTTTGTGGTTCAGTTGATATGGATCCTAGAGGATATTGTTCAGCAAAGTTGACATTGTTCTGCTCTTCACAAGGTAATTTAGCTGGACCTAGAACTCTATTTTCCTGAATTATTTCACGAACTATTTCTCGTACAGTGTAGAAAGAGCCACCAACTTCCTTGTGTGCCAGATTAAGTGACGGGAAATTCCCATTATTTGACTCCTGATATCTGCAACAGTAAAAGTCAATGCACATAAGATGATGTTCTGTTGATCTAACTGCTGGCAAGTAAAGGTTTAGTGCTCCAACGAAGATTGAAAGGTTTACTTTCCTAGCCCCTTCTGAAGGTGTTCAGCTAGGTAGAGATAACCAAATAACAA
This sequence comes from Petunia axillaris subsp. axillaris, assembly GCA_029990575.1. Taxonomy (NCBI): domain Eukaryota; kingdom Viridiplantae; phylum Streptophyta; class Magnoliopsida; order Solanales; family Solanaceae; genus Petunia; species Petunia axillaris. The sequence continues at coordinate 22,054,271 of JARKNS010000009.1, forward strand.
CCTATGAGATGACGACCATAACTAAGAAACTATGATCACATTTAATGTCTTCGTCATGGACCTAGCTTATTTATTCACCAACTCTCTATCTTTCTTCCTAGTGCTTATCAGACTACACAACAGCAGCTAAAACCTTCTGGTCTGTCCCAATTGAGTATGAATATGCATACACATCTGCAGATTTATCTACACCAGATGTAGGAAAGGAAGCAGTAAGAGATTGACCAGTTGTTCGACTATAAAGGAGAAATCAAAGTGGATAGTATATAATCCAATGGTAGTTAGTTTCAGGAGCTTAGGGTTACGGAGGGGATAATGATACCATCACGGGAATATCTGTTAAAAGCAGAAATGTTACTCTTTTTGTGCATTTTCTACCTACAGCTCCCACATCCACCCCTTGTTGCTCTCATTCCCCTTAAATTAGATGGCTAATTAATCAAATCTCATTCTTCAAATGCGACATAAATACTCTGTCAATCACATTCCACAATGCAATTCTTGTTTGGACCTATAGAACAATATTCTCCACGAATCTCAGTGAATCTTTAAAGGCAAAACACAATTGCCATATGAGTTTGATAAAGTGCATTCATCAATTATGATTCAATAAATGTGCTTTTTAAATGTGATTTAGAAAACTCATTTGCATAATGTGATTTATCTCCAACACCGTCTCATAAACCATCCGTTACCTCAACTTGTACTAGTGTCCATAAAATCTCATTTCCTAAATGCTTGCATATTTCTGGTATTCTCCTAAAGTTACAGGTAACTGCACTTTTTGAGCCAAACACATAACACATGGTCAAAAGTTGGTCAATCCTGCTCGGTATTTTTCTTAAAAACCTGGGAATTCCCTTCTTGTTAAATAAAGCCTATTTACTTGCAAAGAAATGAAGGTACAGAGATGTCTTGTATTTAAACTTAGAAGCTTTGCTTCCTTCGTCATCTATGGCTGTCTAACATTTCGATATAGTGATATACTTAACCATGATGTGACCAGATGGTTTAACCAGGTACTCATCATTGCTGATGCCAAAATTCAGCTTAGCTTCCAAAAAGTTCAATAATCAGTATGACCGATCATATGCAGAGAACATTAATTAAACTTAATGACAAGGGCACGGCCAAGGCGCCAACCAGTTTGCCCTGCCATCTATGTTGCCTTGTCAGAAGCCGCAAAGGAAAATTAGAACTAGAGCCCACGACAATATCAATCTGTCAATTGATACTAGTATAGCACAAGTTTAGGTCACCAGTCAAAAATGTATCGCATACTCTTTAAGAAATATCATTTCAAGAACCTGCTCTTACTTTTTGGCAAAGTCCACACAGATAAAGGTGATCCATTAGCTAGACTAAAGAATCTGAAGAATTTAAAAGAAATATAGGTTCTAAACTACTAGAATTGAGTATACAGAGCAAGGAAAGTAATGTTCTATACCCTAAACAGAATGGTCCAAATCAACCAGACTTGGCAGAAATTATCGGATTTACTTGGTTTAAATAGGAATTGGAAAAGGTCACTTACTTCTTTATAAAAGTCTCAACCATAGTCTTCCTCTCCTCTTTTGAACGCCTAATCCTAGACTTCCGGCCACCAGAGTCATTGCAAGTAGCTAGTGCAAATGTTTGCCCAGCCCAACCACCCTTAATTGTCTGCATTTTTAACTTTCAGATGCTCATGTAAGCTGAAATGCTGAACAACAGAAAATGTTAAGCATCAACATCAAACTATGGAACTCTAAAGCTGATTAACAAATGAGAGAAATAGAAAGACAAAGTGAAATATAGATTCCATCATGTAAGCTATACTACATGGACTTCTCATTTGTGTTGATGTAGCCGCCAGTTCATAGGGCTATGCTTGTATTTCAACATCAGAATGATAATGAACAAATACAGTGAAAATTTAACAATTGATTAAAACGAATAGAAAATGATGAACTATATATTTCATCACAATGCAACATGTAAAGGCTATATTACATGGAATTGTCGCTAAGAGTATGGTTACTTGCAGATCCTCCAAAATATACACAAACTTGCTAATCTTTTAGCAAAATGCATATCTAAATCCACGAATATAATACAGATGCAGTTCAAACCTAAGAAACTGTTCAACAACAACAACACTTATCCCACAGGTGGGGTCTGGGGAGGGTGAGATGTACGCAGACCTTACCCCCACCAAGGTGGAGAGGCTGTTTCCTATAGACCCTCGGCTACCTAAGAGACTGTTCAAAAACATGAATTAGCTCCCAAGTTTTTTATAATCGAGAAATTCCCAAGGGGGCGCACGGTTCAAATATGGATAATGAGCCGGCCCCTCTACCCTTCTCCACTTAAATCCCGTCTTTTTCTGTGGCAGGGTCAAACCTATGACTTCTATCGTACACATTAACCAAAGCCGCAGGGTTAATTAGCGCCAAATATATAGCTGATTTTAAAATTCTGTAAATCCAGGTCATTTTTCTACATTTCCAGCATTGTGTTAGTACAAAAACAGTGTTAATAATAACAATTAAACCCCATTTCCACTTTCAGATTTTTCAAGAATTGCACAAAGCTAAAAGTTTTAATTAAAGTTACACAGTTTACAGTAGTATCAGCTAAAAATAAAATGGAGATAAACAGAATGTACGATAAAATATACCTGGGTCTGTAGGAAGAAGAGGGGGAAAAAGTGAGGGTTTAGAGAGTGATAAACCCTACACAGTAGAGAGTGAGAAAATGCTCAAAACATTCCAATTGGTCCAGACACAGGGCGGGCTGATTATAATTCTTTTGTTTTTCGAATTTTTTTATTGAGCGTCTAAACCATGAGGGTGGAAATAATAATTTACTTAAGCTAGCGTTTGCACATATATTTGGTCCAAACTTGAAAAAATGAGCTTTTCAGGTCGAGTTATAGTTTTTGAAACTTGAAGTTGTATTTGGACATATATTTTACTTGAAAAAATTTAAATTTTATGAGAAAAACTTGAAAAGTAGTCTTAAACCATTTTTGAAACTTGAAAAACTCATCTTAAAAAACTGTCCAAAATCTATCAAATTTTATAAACAGACACAATTTTCAAAATAAATTATGAAAAAGTATCTCCAAATTCTATGTCCAAACGGGCTCTACTCAAAAATTACCCTTCTACCCTTAATGAAATGATTATACTGAAAAGAGGCATAGGACCTCTCAAGTTACAAAAGAAGAAAAGGAGATACAAATTTTTTTCTCTTTTTTATTGGCTTGGCGTCATTAAGGGGTAATTAAGTGGAGGAGGGACTTATTTGCAAATATTAAAATCTAAGGCAAAAAGCCAAAAGTAGGCATACATATATATACTCATTCTCTCTCCACACTGACACACTTTCATTTCATTCTTTCTCAGACTTCTCAAGTACTTAACCCTCTCTCTCTTTTAATAAAATTCAAAAATAACAATTGTTCATTGTCAATTTCTTCCTTGTTTTCTTCGATTCCGTCAAAAATTATTGTTGTTCATCACCGATTTTTGCATATTTCCGATCATCAAGTAAAACAAGTAATTTTTCAGTTTTTTTTAACTTAAAACAATGTGGTTCGTCTGAAAATTTTTGTTTCATTTTTCTGCTTTGGGTTCTTTTTCTGGTGCATTTTCTGAGTTTTTTGGATTATTTCCCATAAAACCCAGAATAAATGGATTTATATGGTTTGTTTGGTACCCACAAAAAAACGTATGTGTAAATATCTGTAATGATGTGTAAATAAAATATGTATAAATATTTGCAAAGATGAGCATAGATCTTTGAAGATCTGTCCACATCAATATTATGTGTGTATATATTCTTATATGTGTAATATGTGTACACAGAAGAAGAAGTTGAAAAAATATTGTATTATTCTTACACATATTCTTGATGTATCTGCACCTGCCTAGTTATAATCATGTTGGAAGCTGGGTTTATTTAAATCTTACTATATTATTCATTTTATTTGCTATGCAGATAAAATGGTTAGCACACGTCGTGGGGCTCTAGTGCTAGTGGTAACAGTAACAGGGAGAAAAAAAAGATCGATGGAAGAAGCGAGACGTCTGGACAGTCTAGTAAAAGAACTAGAACTGCTAGCGGTAGAGCACGATCAAATGAGGTCCAATCAGAGAGCCAAGCCAGCATCGATATGTGTCAACCTGTAGATGTTAATCAAATCCTTAGAGAAGTTGATCAACAAGTTAAACTCATAGATAGTGGATCAAAAAATGAGGGCTTTACAACTTATGTAGGGAAAATAAGGACGGGGATGAAGACTGCATTAAGGGAGAGAAGAATACATGTGATGGTGGGTCCGGAGAGAATGTAATTTCTGCCACAGTTGTTGAGAGAGAAAATGTAAGAGAGACTGTTGATAGAGTTGTAATAGAGACTGGTGATAGAGAAGAAAAAGTTGTTTGTGAGGGTAGAGAAGAAGGTGTTAGTGGGGGGGGGGGGGGGGGGATAGAGAATGAGAAGGTGTTCCTAGTGGAAGGGATGGAGAAGAAGGTGTTAGTGGGGGGGATAGAGAAGGAGAAAAAGGTGTTCCTAGTGGAACTGATGGAGAAAAAAATGTTAGTGGGACGGATAGAGATAGAGAAGAAGAAGAAGAAGAAGAAGAAGAAGAAGAAGAAGAAGAAGAAGAAGAAGAAGAAGAAGAAGAAGAAGAAGAAGAAGAAGGAGGAGGAGGTGTTCCTAGTGGAAGGGGCGGAAAAAAAGAAGGAGGAAAACAAGGTGTTGCTGCTGAGAATAAGGCGACAGTTGGAGAACAACAAGAAGGGGAGAAGGTGTTGGAGAAGTAGAAAAAGAAACAGAATGTGCTGCTAGAAGAAATTGGAGTATGCTGAAAATTATACAGGATGATGATGGGAAGGAGGCTAAGGAGTTGGATAAAGTTGATGATGAGGAGGAGACTGAGGAGACGAGTGTAGAAGTTGATGATGTTGGAGAGGATGAGGAGACAGTTCAAGAAGATGATGCTGCAAAATCAGATAAGGCAATCCCAAAAGAGGTACGTGTTTAAGTGTACACATAGGAATGATGTTTGAAAATTTTTAACTAATCAACATCTCTTAATCATTTGCAGGTTGAGGAGGAGGTACCTGAGGGCACTATGATTTACCATCCTGATATGAATCTCATGACCTTTATGGATAAACATGGTGAGCTCACTGTGGCCAAGTAACATAAAGATTCTCCCTTTCTGGAGAAATGAAGAAGTTTCGAGATGTCTTGACCAATTTGGATATGTTGGATGAATTTAAAGGTTCAGTATTTGGGCACTTGCTGGGTCTGGGTGATAAAATAATTTTTCTACCAAAATTAGTCCATGGGCTCTGATTGCGGACCATAACTTACAAGAAGACAAAGGAGGTATGAGTCAAGTTTAATGGACTTCCTGCTTGGTTTGGGCTAAACGAATTTGCATTAATGACCAGATTGTCCTGCCATGATTACCCTAATAAAGATCATTTGGATGAGGTGAAAAATAAGTGGGAACATATGTGGGGTATTTTAATCGAGCACAATGGAGGAAAAATGGTTGTATCAGGAAGTGAGCTCTTGAAAGTGATCAGTGAAAGTGATCTAGATGCGAGAACGAAGTATCGACTTTCCCTTGCTTGGTTTGCGCACTCAATCTTATGTTCGAAGGATGCGCATACAAATGTTGATCCTTTATTTGTCTGCTTAGCTTCTAGGCCCACCGGATGCTTCGTCAAGTATTCTTAGGGGAGATAAAGCTTTGAGATGACAATTTAGAGCCTACTCAAGCCAACGTCCGTAAAAATAAGAGGATATAACCTCTATGGCTTCCTATGGGCATATGAAGCCATTCCATCCCTTCACCACCTGGAACTTGAAGACAAGCCCACAGAACCAAGGATGATAAGATGGATCCCTACCAAGCAGGAGAGGGAATATGATCATATCCTTCGTCGAGCTGATAACCCGATTAGTGATTTTTTAGTTATTGTCCATTTGGTGTTTACACATAGTTGAAATGTGTACACATATTACTTATATGTGTACACACAAGTGAAATGTACACATATATTACACACATTTATTTATGTGCGTACATATTATTTATGTTTGTACGTATTATTAATATGGACACATAAATAATATGTGCTTGATTTTTTTTTTTTTTGGGTTGGGATGGGGTTGCAGGTAGTGAGCACATTCCTTGTGCCTACTCCAAGAGAGAAGAGAAAGGGTTATAAATTTGGTTCCATTTGTGGATGAGGAGGATGAGTTGACCGATCGATTTACGAAAAGGCTTGAAGGTGCACAAATTTTGAGGCTGGGGGATGTTGTTGTTGGTGACAGAGTTGTTGCAGCTGTTGGTGATGTGGCAGTTGTTGGTGATGCTGCAGTGGTTGTTCCAGAGCAAAGTGATAGAAGAAGGGATGTTGTTCCAAAGCAAAGTGGTGATGGAAGAGGATATGTTAGAGATAATGTTGTTGGAATGAGTGTGGACTTTGTTGATGAGAGAGTTAGAGAGAATATTGACTGTAGTGGTGGTAGACGTGGGCTTTTTGAAATGTCTGGTAGATATAGAGGTGAGGCTGGTGAGAGCACCTCGAGAAGACAAGGATGTAGCAGGTGCACATTGTGTGAAGGATGTAAGAAAGAAAAGGAGAATGAAATGAAATTGTTGAAGGAATTGAAGGAAACCGTGGATTTCCTAAAAAAGTATGATCAGGAGAAGCCGAAGAGGACTTGTACCCTTCTAGGGTACACATATCTCCATTTGTTGCATCATTGAAGAAGGTGAGGGCCACAAGGCTAAGGGCAGCGAAGGCAACAAGGGCTAGGAGGACCAGGCCAAGGGTTGCAGATCTTCAAGAGCAAAAGAGACTGCCGGTTGATCTAGATAATCAGACTGTATTTGATGCATACATGAAGAAGAGAAACAAGGAGGATCGTCTTTTTATGGGTCATGAGTACAACTACCTCGACTTTCAAGATGTAATCCGCATAAAAAAGTGACTGGAGAGTCGGGTACACTTTTCAGTGTCTATTTAAACATATGATATATGTGTACACATATGATATCTATATACACATAAATCATATTGATATGTACATCTCAAAAATATGACTGTTCTTTTTTTAATTACCATCTTATTTACATGCTTTTACTCAACTTTGTTTTTTTTCATTATCATGCAGCATGTTGATGAGATTTTGAACTTAATGTGGATAAGGCACAAGGAATTCCACAGGAACTATGATAAGACTGATGTCATATTGGATATGAACTTTTGCACAAAGCACCATGATTTTATAAAGAGTGCTGATGAGTTGGGAATTTCATTTGAAGAATGTATGAAGGTGAAGTAGTGTGAGCAAGGGCTCTTTGATTATGCTAGTGGAAAGGTACCTTACCCTGGTGGACGTAAATGGGATGGTGCGAAGAGGATATTCACTGTCTTGAACCTTGAAAAAAAGCATTATGTCACAGCCATCTTTTTGATTGAGCGGGCCAAGATTGAGCTATATGATTGCTACATGGGGTTGTATAATGAAGATGCATTTTCTCCATTCATCATACCAATCACGATTATGTTTCCCAAATTTCATAAGAGACTGCGGTAGATTCAAACATTTGCCTGAGGAGATCCTTAACAAGGATATATGGCCTTATGAACAAGTACTGAATCTACTAAGGAACGAAATAGCAACTGCGTGTGGTGGGTATTCGATTATGTACATGGAGACTGCATGATAGTTCAATGGAAGACATGAGAAGAAAGTGGGATGTGGACATATTTTACGAGAAAATGGAGCCCTAGGTTATTGTGGATGAACTAATTTTATTGGTCTGTATGGATAATTTTAATCTTTTTATTTTTCTTGGTCTGTACGGATGATTTTCTTTCTTTTTGATTTTACGTTTTTGATGTTGTGGTTAGACTAAACCTTACGACTCTTATATTGCATGTTGTACATGTTCAACTTTCTTTTATGTGTACACATATTAACGATGTGTAGAAATGACTTGCGTATTTCCTCCTATCTTTAAAACTTATATATTATGTGTACACATAAGAAATACGTGAAGGAAATTACTTGATTAATTTGCACGTCTTTCCTACACATATATACTATGGGTACACATATTTTATAAGTGTAGAAATTACTTCACTAATTTGCACACGTCTTCCCTACCCATATATATGTTGATTAATTTGCACAAGTCTTTCCTACACATAATATGTATAAGTAGGGAAAGACTTATTAATTTGCATGTCTTTCCTACACATAATATATATGTGTACACATAAGAAATACGTGTAGGAAATTACTTGATTAATTTGCACGTCTTTCCTATACATATATATTATGTGTACACATATTTTATATCTGTAAAAAATTACTTGATTAATTTGCACACGTCTTCCATACCCATAAATATCTTGATTAATTTGCACAAGTCTTTCCTATATATATATACACACACACACACACATACATACATATACACACACACACACAGAATATATATTATGTGTACACATAAATAATCTGTGTACACATAATATATATGTGTATACGATAAATTAAATGAGGGCAGTTATGTAAATACAGACCGGTTATTTATTAATCAAGAAATTATCGTTTATTTTAATAAAATCTAAGGCAACCATTCAATATACCATTCAGATCATAGTTGATCATGAATGGATGCAGCCCCTTCACTATAAATGGACGAACATACGTTTTGATCATCACATAAGAAAAAACAATAGCAATAACTGTAGCAAACACTGCATAAACATCATGGCAAGACGTCCAATTATAAAGATGGAAGACTTGAAGAAAGATCTTGATGAAGTCAAGGAAGACCTAATAGAAGCAAGGGACCGTCAACTTATGGATATTCGGAGGATTAAAAGGATCTTTGAACTTCTCCTAGAAGCACAAGGCAAGTCCTTGTCCGACATATATTTCACTCTGCCCAACTCTCCTCCTCCAACCAGCAGTGGAACTTAGATTAAGCCATGTAATTTCTCCTTTGTTATTTTCATATTTAATAAGTAGTTTATGGTTAAGTCCCCCTTGTTATGGTGAAGTCCCCCTTGTTATTGTAGTTTTCCCATTGTTAGGATTTAACCTTTGATATATATCATTGTTTTAGTTATTGTGAAGTCTATGATTATACGTATTTGTATTAATCTTATGTTGCTCTATTATCAAATATTTAATATATTATTTCCTTTTTAGCTGTGAAATCAACCAAACATTGTTCAAACGTTTTTGACGTGTACATATATTGTCATAATGATGGTCAGCAATCTCAAATCATGGTTAATTGAAGTACTCCTAATGGTGAATCCATGTTTCTATGTTAGAAAGTAAGTGGTTTGAGTGTTTCATTGAGTTCTCATACATTCCCTATCATTGGAGTATTGACTTGTTAGATTTTAGCCTTTTCATTAGACAAGAGTTGTCATAGTGATGGTCAACTATCTCAAATCATGGTTAATTGGATGACTCCTAATGGTGAATCCATGTTTCTATGTTAGAATGTAAGTGGTTTGAGCGTTTCGTTGAGTTCTCATACACTCCCTATCATTGGAGTATTGACTTGTTAGATTTTAGCCTTTTCATTAGACAAGAGTTGTCATAGTGATGATCAACTATCTCAAATCATGGTTAATTGGAGTACTCCTAATGGTGAATCCATGTTTCTATATTAGAATTCAATAAATTATTGTGCTTTTGGATGTGAAATCAGCCAAACATTGTTCAAACGTACACACATATATTTGATGTGTACACGTAAAATAATATGTGTACATATATAATTAATATGTGTACACGTCAAATGTATGTGTACACATATAAGTAATATGTGCACACATAAGATATATGTGTAAAAGCCGTTTATTATTTTTTGCGATTTCTTTCTACACATCAGCGCCATATGTACACGTAAAAGAATATGTGTACACATAATGTATATGTGTAAAAATCCTTTATTATTTTTTGCAATTTCTTTCTACACATCAGCTCCATGTGTACACGTAAAATATTATGTGTACACATATGAGTAATATGTATACACATAATGTATATATGTAAAAGCACTTTACTATTTTACAATTTCTTTCTACACAAAATTTGTTTGTTTATTTTACGTGGAAGGAACATAATATTGTCACATAAAACATATTAAGAGGAAAAACATATATCGTTATATTCGTACCAACATAGATTGTTCATCACAATAGTTTACCAATAGAAGAATTTGTTCTAGGAAACGACGCTATGGCCTACATCATCTACAACCCTTCATTGAGGACAAGTTGTTCTTTTGTGGCCAAGTCTCTTGGATATGCCACATCTATTCTTTATACTTTAAATGCTTCACCCACTGAAGGCATTCGCTTGGTCTTCCTTTTTCCTCGTGTGATTTTCACAAAAGGCGGCTTTATCTTCCTCTCATAAAGCTCTGGTGGTGCATTCCACAATTCCTCTGAAATCATTGGATAGATTAAGTTCTCATACGCAAGAATGTATGAATTTATGGAATAATATGCTGAAGTATAGTGGTATATCTTATTCCGAAACTCATACTCTCCTCCATATCGACATCTTATCACTACCATAGCATGTGCACAAGGTAATTTGTCCAAATCAAACCTTCGACAAAAACAAGTCCTTTTCATTAGATCAACACTAACAACCTCGTCCCCGGTGCCGATACTGTACACATCATTGCCAACACAACAAACGTAAAGCTTGTTGCCCTCTATGATATTTTTCCTTAATATTTCCTCAATTGAAGGAACACAGGGCTTTGTGTGCCGTCTGAACTAGACACGGCTCTGATGAAACTTTTCTGAAAAATTTCTCAAAATTACATTGAACATTGCAACAATTGGATATTCTCTTTCATCTTTTAGTATTGCGTTAATTGACTCAGCAATATTTGAGGTCATCACACCAAACCTACAGTGATGGTGAAACAGTTATAACTGATTCATACAACGTATATAAATGTTACATTTATTTAAATGACTACACATAAGAAAGATGTGTACACATAATGTATATGTGTACACGTAAATAAATATGTGCACATAAGTTTCCTCATTTTGTGAAATGACAACACAAGAGCACACATTAGAAAAATGTGTACACATAAAATATATGTGTAAACATAAAACTATATGTGTACACATAGCATATGTGTGTACAACTAAGTTTAATGTGTAGTAAATTTTACCTATGGCCTGAAAAGAAGGCTCTGCTCCAGCGCTCAAACCCAACCTGCTCAAGATATGTGGCAACCCTTGGACTTTTATTGCGAATTTGTTGGAAATATACCTCGAACTCCATGGGCATATACGATTCGACTGCTAGATAAAAATAGGACACGAATTCACCACAATAAAGCTTTGAATGAATGCTTTCACCCAAGTGCCATTTGAAAACTCCATAACGAGCTTATAGAAAAAACTTGGAAACTGCTTTGGGGATGCTTGGATGCCTATCAGAAACAACACAGAACTCATTAGTGGTTGGGACTATACTGACCAAATTTTCAAAGAAGAACTCATATGAGGCATCGCATTCCGCGTTTACAACACAAAATGCTACAGGAAAAACATGTATCTCCGCGTCTTGTGCCATGGAAGACAACAAATCTCCCCTGTATTTTTCTGATAAATGTGTTCCATCTACAGCGATGACTTTCCTCATATGCACAAAACCCTTTATCCATGCACCAAGAGCTACAAAAAAATACATGAACCTTCAACATTGTATGTGTACCTTTATTTATCGTCCTAAGCATATAACGATATACATCCAATATCTCATACCCGTGCTCCGGAGTCCCTCTTGTCAAAGCCTTTGCAATTATACTCCCTATCCAACACTTCTAATAGCTAATGTTACAGCCCAAATCCCTATGGGTTTTAGCTTTAACATCCTTTATTGGTAGACCTTTTCCCTCTTCATAACTACTTTTTAAGTATGAACTGGTGAGTTCCGCTGAGGCATGTGGGTGATGACTTGAAAGATGCTCTAACCCGCATGAATTCTTGATCCTGTACACTGTAATGACAAACTTATCATTGTCTACGTACTTTATGGCCTGAATCTACCACTTGCAGCTAGGATTTACACATTTTAGACTAAGTATTTTTTTTGTATTCTTCACTTTCTTGAAACAAAAATACTTCTTCATTGCAGCAAGCTTCAAAGCAATTGTTAAGGCGCTCTTGTTTTTTAAGGTTAAACCCTTATAAAAATTGGTGTCGTCGTCGTCCCCGTCCCTTTGTTCGATGCAGCCTACTTCAGAAGCTCCTACATTGACAGTATTGCTCTCAACTAATGGAGTTGGACTGAATTCTATTTCTTTTTCTTGTTGTTGTTGTTGTTGTTGTTGTTGTTGTTGTTGTTGTTGTTGTTGTTGTTGTTCTTGTTCTTCTTCTTCTTCATATGCTCCTCCTCCTCCTCCATGTGCTTCTCCAACATTTTCTTCTTAAGCTCCTTGATTCACTGGAATTTCTATATTCAATGGATCTTGTAGATCCATGTCATTCCATCCACTAGTAGAAAAATTATCACACATCCCATCATTACACACAAACTGTTCATTGGAAACCTCCACTGACCTATCAGCCAAACATACCCTTAAAGTATGCCTATTTCTGGATCCATCGACATCTGCAAGGTAAACAAGGAGATCCTCATCGTTCTTTATTTTACAAGGATGACTCTTTTGCTTTGAAAAAATGCTAAGCATGTAGGTAATGCAAAGATCATTTGGATCATGACTTACTGAACATCTAGTAATGATCTTGTGAACCAACTCAGAATACGTAACATCATTACTCAAATAACTGGTATTGTTTCCCTAGTCATCGAAATCCATGTGAAGTATTCTGGGGTTTCAATCCATTCACCAAGAAAATCAACTACTAACAGTAGTATACCCATTTATGGTGGAAATACCTAGATGTATCAGAAATGGATGTGCATTAGAACTTGAAAATACAATTGAGATGTGTACACATAAAGTAAAATGTGTACACATATTATACTAACGTATACACATATATTTGATGTGTACAGAAAAAGAGGATGCAACTTCATCTTAAGTGTTTTATGTGTACACATATATTTTGACGTGTACACATATATTTGATGTGTATAAACAAAAGAGATGCAACTTCATCTGATGTGTACACATTATATATTATGAGTACATATGTATGTGGATGTGTACATATATACATATAATATTGATGTGTACATATATATTATATTGATGTGTACACATATATTTGATGTGTATAAAAAAATATGCAACTTAATCTGATATATACACATCTCTCATTATGTGTACACATCCTTACATATGTGTACACATATATTCTTCATGTCCGTACACAAAACAATCCAGAATTGACATTCTTCAGAAAATACAGAAACGAAACCCATAATTCATAAAACGACATGCATTATACAATATACCACATTGCCCACTTACTAGAGCTCCTTTCAAGCGAAAAATAAGAGAGGTCTTCAAAACGGGTATAAATTACGGAAAAAAATGGAAAAGCTTTTGAATTTGAACTGGAATGGGTTTAATTCGGGTTAGACATGAAGAAAAACATAAAACACCCTTTAATGGAGGATTAATTCATGAAGGAAAACATAAAACACCCTTTAATGGAGGATTAATTTGAAGCGAAATAGAAAATAAAAGCGGGTGAGAACAGGGGCGGTCGGGATCTTTTAGGGAAGAAGAAGAAGAGAGGAGAGAGAATGTAGGGTTTTTTTTTTTTTTTTTTGGGTAATAAATATATACATATATGGAGGGTCTTTTTGCACATATTCAAATTCTGGGTCGTTTTTGAAAGTACAAGATGAGGGGTGAATTGTATTTTCTTTCTTAAAATTTTCCTCAGTCGACTGCTTTACCAAGACAGTCCACTAATACTGTAGCAGAATAAAGATATGAAATAAACTGTGCAGTAATTAAAATGCAGAATATAAAATTGACACGATAATATTTTATACTAGTTTGGAACCAATGTGGTATCCTAATCCAATCCTTTGGGTTGTAAAGGTGTTATCTCTTTAGCTCTTTGATCTTGGTTACAAGGTTTGTTATTTTCTCGTTCACCACCAACGTTCTACAAAGTTGGTTTTCACTCGCTCACCAACAAACGAACAAGGGTTGGTTTCACACGCTCACCAATAACGCAATGATGGTTTTCACTCGCTCACCAACAACGGGCTTTGGTTTTCTAGCTCACCAAAAAAATTATTCTTGACACAACTATTACCTCTACCACCACTCTCTTTCTTTTCTTTTCATACACTAGTAGAATCTCAAAAGTACAGTGATTTGTAATAAGTAAAAGCTTAGAGAGAACGTAGAATGTCAATAGAAGCGTATCTTCTTAACTAGTGACTTCTTGAATATATAGTTGTAGATCTTAAACTAGTTGTTGAGACTTTCGTTATACCAACCTTCAAATTGATTTGCTTGATATCCATGCTTGTAGTTCAATCGGCTTGGTAATAAATTCTCATACAAGGTCTCTTTCAATTTCTTTCATCTCTTCTTCAATGAAAGGAAGACATCATACACTCCTTAATGCTCCTTCACTAATGTTTTAGTTCAACTTGCACGGATAGATTGAAGTCACTTTATTGGTTGCTATCCAGAGCCCTTCAACTTCATTTACCCCTTTTTCTCAAGGAAATATTAGTTTAAAGAACAATATAAATAGATTTCTATTCAACTAAACTTCTAAGGATAAAAGAAGTGTAATTAATGAATAATAATGAAGACATTGTGAATCTTACCGATATTGTTCTTACCATAATGACGAATACACTTATGCGGCCAATAGGAGGAAATCAATAATTGATTTTTTTCCATATATTTCTCATGTGAAGAATTTTCCAAGATAGATTCAGAGATAATTACATCATGGAGCAAATAGTAATAGAAGTACTATTAACATAGAGTATTAAAAGATGATTATCAATCAATGTGAGTGAGCGGAATAAACTAAAGAGTAATACCACACATTATTTCATGTTGGAGCCAAAAGGAACGTGAGAAAAATTGAGCTTATATCAAAGGCTCCAAAAATATATAGTCTTTAAACTCACCTCAGTGATCTCAGATGTATTATATAAATTGATCCAAGCATATAATTCCAGTGAGACATGGATAAACACCGATACTAGAAACACGTACCTTTTCTTTCCAAGCATCTGAGTCTTAGGATAGCCAAATATATAGTGTGAAGAATATTCTCAAAGATAAATAACTTTCTTGCACTTGAATAAGACATTGATACTCTTACGAAGAAAGTATGTATCACAAGCGATTCAATTTAACAATCATCTTAAGCAAAAGGCTATGAATCAAGTATGTATGATATCAAAAGAAATTGGTATGTTGTTTAGCTAATATGACATGTTTCATGTTAAACATGCAAGACATAATATTCATATTCAAAACATCTTAAATATGGATATTGACATTTTCATTACATACCAATCAAATTACTAATGAGAGCAGGGAGTCGACTCAAACTGGATTAGCCGACTGGTCTTAAGTCACCAATAAGATATCGATTTTTAGTGATGTGAAAAGAACTTGAATGACCATGATCAGCCTCTATGCACTTACCATTTATTCTCTTTAAGGCTGGACTCAAGGAGTTCCTACAAAACAGATTAGTTTGTTTTTGGTACCCAATTCTCTTTGGGTCCTTCATGGTTAGTAGCATGTGTAGGGGATGGTGCATGTATTTGTTTGGGTCTCCAAACATATTTTGATCTTATATGATCGCTAGAATAATTTCATGCAAATGCTTTATGTCCAGAATTACCTCAATAGTAGCATGTAATATGAGAAGCAGAGTGGTTACCTGTAGATGCCGGGTTAGTCAACTTGTAATAGTTTTGAGTCGACTTATCTGTTGTAAGGTGTCTGCTAGTAGATCCCTTCTTAGTTGACTTTGAGATGTTATGGAACTGAGTCGACATATCTGATTGAATATGGTAATGGCTCGATGATTTTTGTAATTTGTTGATTTGTTGTGTAGCTCAGAATTTTCTTCATGAAGTAAGGCACTTTCACTCTCATATTCTTGAAGATAAATTTTCAAATATAATAGAAGTAATTTATTTTCAATATGATACCCTTCAAGCTGAATGTTCTTGTCTTTCTCCTCTTCTTGAAGTGATTTATTTCAATCTGAAATTCTTCAAGCCGAATATCCAAGCCTTTCTTTTCTCTTTTCATCTTCCTAAGTTCTTCGAAAAGTTTTTCTACATCATCTAGAACACTGTCTAAGTCTTCTTGAAGCTCGAGACAATTATCACATTCAAAAGAACTTGTCTCACTAGTTTCATTATTGGCCATGAAACAAATGTTAGCGGTTTCTTGATCAGTTTTGTCTCCAGATTTGTCATGAGTTGACTTGATTGCATTCTCCTCATTTTCATTGTTAGTCCCTTCATAAGTCATTTCCACCTTATCCTATATCTGCTTTGCAGTTTTGCAACTTGAGATCTTGTCATATTCTTCTCCACTCATAGCACAATAGAGCAAATTAATTGCTCTAGCATTAATCTACATAACATCAAGTTGTTCCTTCGTGTACCTAGTTATAGAATTAGATTTGTTACCTTTAGATTTCTTTCCTCCACCACTTGGAATGGGTAGTGGTCCATCCTGGATGACTAGCCAAGCTTGGTAATCAAAAGATTGCACATAGATTCTCATTCTTGACTTCTAATATCCGTATTGTTTTCCATTGAAGTACGGTGGCCTATTGGATGAATGTCCTTCTTGAAAGATCTCTCCCATAATTTGATAATCTGCCATGGATCTTTACTCACCTGCTGTTAAACAAAAAAAAAAAAAAAAGATGTGAGACGTGGCTATGATACTAATTGAAAGTACAGGATGGGGGGTGAATTGTATTTTCTTTCTTAAAATTTCCCTCAGTCGACTGTTTTACCAAGACAGTCAACTAATACTGTAGCAGAATAAAGATATGAAATAAACTGTGCAGTAATTAAAATATAGAATATAAAATTGACCCAATGATATTTTATACTGGTTCGGAACTAGTGTCGTATCTTAATCCAGTCCCCTTGGGTTGCAAAGGTATTATCTCTTTAGCTCTTTGATCTTCGTTATAAGGTTTGTGGTTTTCTCGTTCACCACCAATGTTCTACAAAGTTGATTTTCACTCGCTCACCAACAAACGAACAAGGGTTGGTTTTCACACACTCACCAACAACGCAATGATGGTTTTCACTCGCTCACCAACAACGGGCTTTAGTCTTCTAGCTCACCAAAGAAACTATTCTTGACACAACTATTACCTCTACCACCACTCTCTTTCTTTTCTTTTCGTACACTAGTAGACTCTCATGAGTACAGTGATTTGTAATAAGTAAAAGCATAGAGAGAATGTAGAATGTCAATAGAAGCGTATCTTCTTAACTAGTGACTTCGTGAATATATAATTGTGGATCTTGAACTGTTGTTGAGACTTTCCTTGTACCAACCTTCAAATTAATTTGCTTGATATTGTCTCCATAATAAATGTTGATTGAGAGGAGTCTTTATTTTAAAGAGATAATCAACCTAAGAGAATTGATCCACAAGAGAATTGAGATCTTTTGAGAATAAAGTTAGAGCTATTTTTCTTCCATATAAATAATCTTCCATAAATAATATTGAATGTTGAAGACAATGCTTCCAATACCAAGCCGTGATTGAATAAAGGATTTGGCTATTGTCTGAACTTGATCATGTGTTCGTGCTTGACTCCATGTACCTCTATAATGGTGAGCAGATCATTCCAATCAATAGTAACTATTTTCTTTCCAAGTTTTCTTGCATGTAGACCACCTCTTTGTATATCTTCCAAAATATACATAATGCATCTGACACATTGCTTTCCTTTTAATATCATATCATGGAACTATATATTTTATTGTAATTGCCTTGTCATCTTAATACAACCAATATTTATGATTTTTTTCCTTTGGAGTTGTAGTACAACTTCTTCACGATTTTCATTCCTTTGAGCACCAATCCTTTTTTGAATCTTCTTTCCTTGTAGAGTCTTTGACTTCCGGTAGTAAGCACTTTCAAAATAGTAGATTGTAGCAACAATATTGTTACTTCCATAAACGATAAATGATGCTATCAATTTTGATCTCGAAGAATCATTTCTTCCCATATAAAATTTTTACCAAACTTGTATAGCAAGAATACTTTCATTCCATAAGGTGAAATCCCAAGAATGATATTCTTCCAATATTTATTCCTTTCATAGAATAGAAGATCTTCTTTGTAGTAATTTCTTTCTAGCCATTTAATATTTGAAATCTAAAATTCAAATATTAATTCTTCCATCAAATCTTGGAAATAATATTTTCTCCCATAATATTCTCTTCACCGTATTCTTCTTCTTAAGCAAACCTACACAAAAATAGATTAACCACAAGTAAATAAATAACTTGGTTTATTATCATCAAAATCTATAGGTGAAACCTTGAGGCTAACAGTTTTGTGTACGGACGCGAATGATATATGTGTACACCTAATGAGATATTTGTACACATCTACATATATGTGTACACATCAGATGAATTTGCATCCTCTTTTTTTATATTCATCAAATAATACGTGTAGACATAAAATAATATTTATATGTACATATAATATATATTATGTGTACACATCTTGTGTACACATAATAAGATGAAGTTGCATCCTATTTTTTATACACATCAAATAATATGTGTGCACATATTATATATGTGTACACATTTAACTTTATGTGTACTTATCTCAATTGTGTGTTTAAAGGTCTAATGCATATCCATTCTTCTGATGCATCCAGGTATTTTCACCATAAATGGGTGTACTAGCGTTAGCAGTTGATTTTCTTGATGAATGGATTGAGAGCCCATAATATTTCACGTGGATTTCGAAGAATAGGGAGACTGTACCAGTTATTGTGAGCAACGATGTTACGTATTTTGAGTTGGTTGACAAGATCATTACTAGATGTTTAGTAAGTCACGATTCAAATAATCTTTGTACTACCTACATGCTTAGTATTTGTTCAAAGTAAAAGAATCATCCTTTTAAAATAAAGAACGACGACGATCTCCTTGTTTACCTTGTCGATGTCGATGGAGATGGAAATAGACCCACTTTAAGGATATTTTTGGCTGATAGGTCAGTAGAGGTATCTAATGAACATCATTTGCGTAATGGTGAGATGTGTGATGATTTTTCTAATACTGCATGGGATGAAATTGATCTACAAGATCCATTAGATATGGAATTTCCAAAGAATCAAGGAGCTGAAGAAGAACATGTTGGAGAAGAAGAAGAAGAAGAAGAAGAAGAAGAAGAAGAAGAAGAAGAAGAAGAAGAAGATGATGATGATGATGATGATGATGATGATGATGATGATGATGATGATGATGATGAAGAAGAAGAAGAAGAAGAAGAAGAAGAAGAAGAAGAAGAAGAAGAAGAAGAAGAAGAAGAAGAAGAAGAAGATGATGATGATGATGATGATGATGATGATGATGATGATGATGAAAAAGAAGTAGAATTTAGTCTGACTCCTGTAGTTGAGAGCAATACGGTCAATGTAGGAGGTTCTGGAGCAGGCTGCAGCGGGCAAAGGTAAGGGACGATGACGGCATTGGGTTTTATAAGGGTTTAACTTTAAAAAATAAGCACGCCTTAACAAATGCTTTGAAGCTTGTTGCAGTGAAGAAGCATTTTTGTTTCAAGAAAGTGAAGAATACAAAAAAAAAAATTGTGTTAGATATGTAAATATTAGCTGCAAGTGGTAGATTCGGGCCATAAAGTACGTAGATAATGATAGGTTTATCATTACAATGTACATGAACAAGCATTCATGCGGGTTAGAGTATCTTTCAAGTCATCATCCACATGCCTCAACAGAACTCATCTGTTCTTACTTGAGAAGTAGTTATGAAGAGGGAATAGGTCTAGGGATAAGGGATGCTAAAGTTGCAGTCTTTAGGGATTTGGGTTGTAACATTAGCTATTGAAAGTATCAGATAGAGAGTATAATTGCAAAGACTTTGACAAGAAAGATTCCGAAGCACGCATATGTGATTGATGTGTATTGTTATATACTTAGGACTACAAATAAGGGTACACATATAACGGTGAAGGTTGATGGCAGCGAGAAGTTCATGTATTTCTTTGTAGCTGTTGGAGCATGGATAAAGGATTTGTGCATATGAGGAAAGTCATCGATGTAGATGGAACACATTTTTTGGGAAAGTACGGGGGAGTTGTATTGTCTATTGTGGCACAAGACGTGGAGAAACATATACCTTTAGCTTTTTGTGTTGTAAACGTGGAATGTGATGCCCCCTATGAATTTTTTTTTAAAAAATTTGGTCGGTATGCACCCAAGCTATGATGAGCTCTGTGTTGTTCCTGATAGGCATCCAAGCATCGTAAAAGCAGTATCCAAGATTTTTCGTAAAGCTCATTTTGACACTTGACTGAAAACATTCATACAAAGCTTCATTGTGGTCAATTCGTTGACTATTTTTATAGAGAAGCCAATACATATACGGTAACGGAGTTCGAGGAACATTTCAAGTAAATTTGTAATTTGAGTCCGAGGGTTGCCATATATCTTGAGCAGGTTGGGCTTGAGCGCTGGAGCAGAGCCTTCTTTCCTAGCCACAGGTAAAAATGACTATACATATAAACGATGTGTACACATCGCACTATATGTGTACACATATGTCTTGATGTGTACACATCATATTTGCGTGTAGTCATATACATGTTTAATATTTCAAAACTTATGATAATGTTTGTGCATAAGAATGTGCACACACAAAACTTATGTATGTGCACATTATTCTTATGTGTAGTCATTTAACTAAATGCAGAGTACTTATATAAAGATATTATATATGTGCACACGTATATTGTTATTGTACACATAAAACTATATATGTACACATTACTCTTAGGTGTAGTCATTTAAATAAATGCAGAAACTTACATACACATATTATATATGTTATATGAATCAGTTATTAATGTTTCACCATCACTGTAGGTTTGTTGTGATGACCAGCAACATTGCTGAGTCAATTAACACAATGCTCAAGGATGAAAGGGAATATTCAATTGTTGCAATGTTTAATGAAATCTAAAAAAAAATTGAAAAGTTTCATCAGAGGCGTTTGAAGTACATACAACATACAAAGCCATGTGTTCCTTCAATTGAAGACTTATTAAAAAAAATTGTCACAGAGGGCAACACACTATACGTTTGTTGTGTTAGCACCACAGATGTGTACAATGTTAGTTCTGGGGAAGAGGTTGTTAGTGTCAATCTAAGGGAAAGGACTTGTTCTTGTCGAAGGTTTGATTTGGACAAATTGCCTTGTGCACACGCTTTGGCAGTGATAAGATGTCTATATGGAGCAGAGTATGGGAACGAGATCTACAACTATACTTCGGTGTATTATTCCACAAATTCATATATTCTTGTGTATGCAGACTTAATCTATCCAATGATAGCAGAGGATCTGTGGAATGCACCAGCAGAGCTTTATGAGATGAAGGTAAAGTCGCCTTTTGTGAAAATCATACGGGAAAGAAGGAAGACCAAGTGAATGCCTTCGGTGGGTGCATTTTCAAGTAGGAAGAATAGATGTGGCATATGCATGAGACATGGCCACACAAGAACAACATGTCCCCAACTGAGGGTTGTAGATGATGTTGGACATAGTGCTATTTCACAGAATAACCTATGTTTCTTCTATTTGTAAACTATTGTGTTGAACAATCTATGTTGCTACAATTTGTAAACTTGTATTTCCTATTTCTTTAACTATTTCTGTTAATATGTTTGCCTATCATATATTATGTGTACACATGGCATTGATGTTTAGATAAAAAGCCTAAAAAACAACAGAAGCCTTTTACACATATTAATTATATGTACACATATAATAATATGCGTACACAATTCCTTTGACGTGCACACATGGCTTTGATGTGTAGATAGAAAGCCTGAAAAACAACAAAAGGCCTTTACACAGGAAAATTATGTGTACACATATTTTTCATGTGTGCACATCGTGGTTATATCTGTACACATTGTGCTTATATATACACACATTATGAATATGTGTACACGTGAAATATATATGTACATTTGAACAATGTTTGATTGATTTCACGGCCAAAAGCACAATAATATATTATATAAATGATAATAGAGCACCATAAGATTGATTCAAATACATATAATTGAATTTACTATTAAGTATACTCCAATTAACCATGATTTGAGATATTTGACCATCACTATGATAACTCTTGTCTAAAGAAAATGCTAAATTCTAACATGTTAATACTCCAATGATAGAGAATATACGAGAACTCAATACAACACTTAAACAACTTATATTCTAACATAGAACACATGGATTCGCCATTAAGAGAACTTAAATTAACAATGATTAGAGATATTTGACCATCACTATGATATATCTTATCTAATGAAAAAGCTAAATTCTAACACCTTAGTACTCCAATGATAGATAATGTATGAGAACTCAGTACAACACTTAGAAAAGTTGTATTCTAACATAGAAACATGGATTCATCATTAAGTGTACTCCAATTAACCATGATTTGAGATATTTGACCATCACTATGATAACTCTTGTCTAATAAAAAAGCTAAATTTTAACATGTTAACACTCCAATGATAGAGAATGTATGAGAACTCAATGCAACACTTAAACAACTTATATTTTAACATAGAAACATGGATTCACCATTAAGTGTACTCCACCTAATCATGATTTGAGATATTTAACCACCACTATGATAACTCTTGTTTAATGAAAAAGCTAAATTCTAACATGTTAATACTCCAATGATAGAGAATGTATAAGAACTCAATACAACACTTAAACAACTTATATTCTAACATATAGCACATGGATTCACCACTAAGAGAATTCAAATTAACAATGATTTGAGATATTTGACCATCACTATGATAACTCTTGTCTAATGAAAATGCTAAATTCTAACATGTTAATACTCCAATAATAGAGAATGTATGAGAATGCAATATAGCACTTAAACAACTTATATTCTAACATAGAAACATGGATTCACCATTAAGAGTACTCAAATTAACCATGATTTGAGATATTTGACCATCATATTAACAATATGTGTACATGTGAAATATATGTGTATATATTTGAAAAATATTTGGTTGATTTAACAGCAAAAAGCACAATAATATGATTGAATAAATGATAATAGAGCACCATAAGACTGATTCAAATATATATAATCATGGACTTCACAATAACTAAAACAACAACACTTATCAAAGGGGAAATTGCAAAGGGGACTTCACAATAACAAAGAGGACTTGACCATAAGCTACTTATTAAATAGGAAAATAACAAAGGAAAAATTACATGATAAAATCTAAGTTCCACTGTCCGTGGGAGGAGGAGAGTTGGGCATAGTAAAATATATGTCGTTCAAGGACTTGCCCTGTGCTTGTAGGAGAAGTTCAAATATCCTTTTAATCCTCCAAATATCCATAAGTTGGCGGTCACTTGCTTCTATTAGGCCCGCTTTCACTTCATCAAGATCTTTCTTCAAGTCTTCCATTTTTATAATTGGACGTCTTGCCATGAGGTTTCTACAGTTTTTGCTATAGTTATTGCTATTGTTTTTGCTTGTGTGATGAAGGAAAAGTATTTTCGTCTATTTATAGTGAAAGAACGTGAAGGGTTGCGGCCATTCATGATTGAATATGATCTAAATGGTCTATTGAAGGCTTGCCTTAGTTTTGTTAAGAGAAACGATGGTTCCTTGAATTATATAATTGCTATGTATTTACATAACCGTCCTCGTTTTATCAACCATCTTTTATTAATGTGCCCCCCTGCACTAATTCGTTTAATAGTAGACATATATTTAATGTGTACAAATACATTGAACGTGTACACATATATTTAATATGTACATATACATTGAACGTGTACACATACATTGAATGTGTACACATACACACCCACACCCACACACACACACACACACACACAATATATATATATATATATATATATATATATATATATATATATATATATATATATATATATATATATATATATATATATATATATATATATATATATATATATATATATATATAATGTGTACATATATGGAAGAAATCCCTTATAGGGATTGTTCAATCAAGTTTGGCTTATGGCCCAGTATATTTTAATGCTTATCCGAATTTACAGATATCATTGTCGGATTAAAATGCTTTAAAAGCTTTGGTTTTAAATGTTAAATTACATGGTTATGATTATATGCCTAATACAGAAGTACTATGTATCTGTTATAGGATTTATTTTAAGCCACTATATACTTTGAATCCTATGTGCAAAATTATGGATTTTAAAAATGAAACTATTTTAATGGAAACTAATTTTGGTAAATCTAAAATTACTACCAGAAGACCTATCAAATGGGATGAAATAGATTTCCCTAAAGAGTGGGTCATGGAGGAAGTGGTTCCTCCAAAGGACTTTAAAAATATAGATCTAACTGGAATTGAACAAACTCCAGAAGGAAATGTAAGAATCAGGTTTGAACCTGAAGATGACAGGTCTAGTTTTCAAGGTTTATCTAGATCTAATTCGTTACATCATTCTTATATTTCTCCTATTGATTATATTGTTCAAACTCCTTCTAGAGCTTCTACTTCTCAGTTAAGAGAGGAAGTGCCTAGATATCATACTGAAACGACCTCGGTCAGTCGTTTCGGAAGTTAGGGTTCCGATTGGCGTGCCGATAATTTTAAAATATTCGTAATATCTATTAGGACCCGTCTGTAAAATTTGAGCTAAATCAGACCTCATTTGGTAGGCATCGGAAGAAGGTTTCAGTTTTTATTGGCAATAAATATTAAAAGGAGATTTTCGAGCTCGGTTTTTGCCGAATGAGCTCCGATTCGAAATCCGAAAGCGCCGTTAGGTTCGTATGATTATTTGTGATTTTTGTAAACTTTCGAAAGTGAATTTCGATGTTGTTCGGCTAGTTTCCGCTAAAATGCCGAAAGTTAAATAATTTGACTTTTTCTATTTAAATTCGCATCTTGAGTTTCGGGAGTCCAATTTGAGATCCGCCTTCGCAAGTATGTTACATATATTTTGTATAACTTGTATGCAAAAGTTGGAATTATTTCGAATATCGCAGGGTACCATTTCAATTTTTGTCACGAAAAGAGAAAAAAAAAAAAAAAAAAAAAACAGAAAACGACAAAAAGAGAAATGAGCTATGTCGGTTTAGCTCATATAATCCTTAGCGTGAGCATAATTGCAGAAAACAAAAACACAAACAGAAACTGAAAACCAAAAGAGATACGCAAAAGGGAATGAAAAAAAATACCAGAAAATAAGAAAATGGGTCGGAAAAAAGTAGAATTTTCACCCTCAAACGTTCAGGTAATGATCCTAATATATTATTTGAGTTTATTACGTGTGTTTGAATATATTTTAACGGTAAAACTTGGGATATTATACATCGTTTTAATAAGTTCAATAAATAGTTTAAAGGGTCCATTAATGGAATTGATTATATATTCGTACTCACTGAGTTATGGGCAACATATAGATGTAATTTATTTGGGGTTTGGTTATATGGCTTTGAACCCTGTACATAGGCCTGGCCTGCGTATTGCGTATGCCAATAGGGTATCAGGTTCCTACCTAGATTGCCCTAAGATGTGAGGAATGAAGCCTTTAGCCTAATGTGATATATTTTTCTGCTTATTGATCACAGTGGGATCGTTTGGCAATGAATTCAAAAAATAACGCGGTTAATGGTCGCAATGCTAACTTTTGAGAGAGGTAAGTGTTTATATCCATTTCTTTGGAGGCACCTGGCCTCGTGGATTTTCTACCACGTATTCCTTACGTGTGTAGCTGCCGATAGGCGTACTCATTACGCCTTAGCTTTGGATTTATATTGTATATTATATGTTATGTCCTATTGTTGGTATTGTATTGAGGATTTGAGCATTGTACCCTGGCTGCGAGTTGGCATCTACTTCCCGGTTGTCGATGAGAGTCCCGCGCCGGTGAAGGGTTATTGCATCACATTGCATTCATATGCATTACATTGCATATCATATTGAGGGCAGGAGTATTCCGCCCCAGGAGCAGGAGGATTCCGCTCCATTGTATCATATTGAGGGCAGGAGTATTCCGCCCCAGGAGCAGGAGTATTCCGCTCCATTGTATCACATTGAGGGTAGGAGGATTCCGCCCCAAGAGCAGGAGTATTCCGCTCTTATGTCAGATATTGAGTGCAGGAGTATTCCGCCTCAGCTTTACATTATATCGGGTGCAGGAGTATTCCGCCCCAGGAGAGTGCAGGAGTATTCCGCCTCTGGTTTATATTATATCGGGTGCAGGAGTATTCCGCCCCAGGAGCAGGAGTATTCCGCTCCAGTTGGTTATCAGATTGGATTCCCCTCGAATGCAGGAGTATTCCGCTTCGGGATGGGATTACGGGCACATGTGACCCTTCGCATCATATTTCATCTCATTTCATCTCACTTCATTTTATTTCATTTTATTTCATACCATTGTGTAAACTTGTGGTACATAACTATCGTCCTGCTTATATGTGCATTTCTTATTTGTTGTTATGTTTCTGGCACGCATCCTTGGTTGAGTTTATAAGTTTCTTACGTGTTTTCGGTTGTTATCTGGCTCTACCTTTTTATAATTTAAATAAAAGAAATTTGGTTTATCTGTTTCTTCTCCCTGGCTAGCTATCCTATTCTTTGAGGTGGCTAGTCTGCCCCACTTATTGAGTCCTTTTGACTCACCCTTGTTTGTTGTTTGTTTCTTTTTCTATCTATTTCGTTTCGGCAGGTTCGCTCCAGGATTGAGTTCGCCACGTTGTGAAGGAGCGAAGACGACTTCAGCTGTCAGGGTGAGCCAGCTTTTATTCCGGATGGCCACCAGTTTATTGGTTATTATTTCAGTTGCATTTTGCTCCCTTCAGGAGGTATTTGTCTTCTTTTGTACTCTTAGATGTCTGGTCTGGATAACCCTAAACCTAGGATGTTGGGTAGTCAGCTGTAATTTCTTTTGTACAGCTTAGAGGTATCAGTATGTCAGTGTTTTTTTTTTAAGCCTTGTTCTTATTAATGAATTGAATTATATTTATTTGCCTAATTTAATTGGTAAGGGTTCTCCCGACGGGTCTAGGGAAGGATGTCGGGTGCCCGCACGGCCTAACCGGATTTTGGGTCGTGTCAGTTGGTATCAGAGCCCGATTTAGAGTCTATCCAGACTAAGACAGTGTCTAGTAGAGTCTCGCTGATGGGTACGTAGACGTCCGTACTTATCTACGAGAGGCTATGGTGGCATTTAGGAAGTTTCACTTCTTCTTTTTTCTGATCGTGCATCGGTCTAGGATGTAAAAGTATTTTTGTTAATTCCTTCGTGGTAATTGTGAAACCCTCGTGCAACAAATCAGCAAACGGTATGAGTTCAAGACGAAGCAGTCTGGCCTTGGGTTAGTACTGACGAAGCCCCGAGTATTTTGATTGTGCTGACGATCTAGTTGCGGAGGTCCCAATTGTACGAGCTCGCGATGGGCATGGGAGCAGGGCCTTGTGGTTCCCTTGGCTATCTACGATGATTTTACGAGAATTTTGGCGACGCAGATACCGCTAGAACCTATTATTCGTTAGGCAGCCTATCAGGTTGCCGCAAATGGAGACGTTCGATCTCAGGGAGCTCCTATTCCAGTTCTTAATGTTGTCGCAATAAAGTATGTTTCGGAGGCAGCATGTGTTGTGCCTCTAATTGTTCTGGCTGGTTAGCTAGCCGAGGTATCAGTTCGGTCCGAGTGCCTAAAGAGGTTGCATTATTTTACGCGGTTGAACCTTCCGATATTCTTAAGCAATGCATCAGATAAACCTCGTGATTTTTTTAAAAAATAAAATAATGCCAGCGTATCCTTCAGGCTTTTGATTATATCAAGCGGTATGGTGTTGATTATTCTCCTTTCCAGTTTCAGGGGTACAGCCTCGAATTGGTGGTCCTCTCTTTTATTAGCTAACATGGTTCGATTTTTCTTCTAGGTTCGTGGAAAAAGTTCCTTTCGTGCAGCGAGCGAAATGGAGAGTGTTGCCAGTTTGAGTGGATTGGACAGGGTAGCCTGTCGGTTAGCCTGTTGGTGTTTCAAAATATGAGATTGAATTCTATAGAATGGCTGGATATGCATCAGAACTAGTTCATGAGCCTTTCGAGAGATTCAGAGATTTATTGATGACCTTTATTTTTCCTTGAAATCCCAGATGGCTCGAGAAATTGAGGTCCGGATTTTATTTGATGTTGTTGTTAATATTGCCCAAAGGTTCGAGGCATACCATAAGTTAGAGCGGGAAAGCAAGAGATCCCGTGGCCCTGGTGGGCAACCATGGTACCTCATTTGGAGGTAAGAGTTCTGATTATTTTTGAAAGTCACCTTCGAGGTTATCTCAGCTTGTAGAGCGTGATTCTCAGAGTGCGCGAGTAGTTCATCAAGATTAGACCCAGTTTTCCTCTTTATAGCTATCGACAATATGTCCAGCTTCCATTTTCAATGAAAAATCTGTTATCACTGTCATGAGTCTGGTTATCCTTTGAGGAGTTTTCCCTTACTCCGGCAAGTAGGCAGTCATCTTTTCTCTTGTCATTTGGCATCGCGCAGTCGCAGGGTATTTCATTTAGATCTCAATCAGCCAGAGAAATTCCACCATCCAGTAGAGGTTGAGATTTTGGTGGCAGTGGTTCTCCAGAAAGTGCTTGTCAGGACAGTGGCTCAGCTCAGCTGCAGAGGCAGTTCTATGAACTGCTAGTCTGGCAGGATGCTGAGGCATCCGATGTAGTAGACCCATGTATTTCTTCTTTCCTTAAGATTTGATTCTTTCGATCGACCTGGAGATGGTCTGTCATATCATGTTCCATGGTTCCCTTGGATATTGTTTCTGTTAAGAATCGGCTGCGGTAGAGGGGTGAGCTTCTTGTATGATTTATTCCCGGCATTTATGATGACCCTACTAGTTTATGTGGTTTAAATGCGAGAGATGTGTGAGTGAGTATCGGTATTGTTTGTTTGGCATTTTGTTATGCCTCATTCTGTTATAATGTCAAGTCAGTCTACCTCTCTTTGGAACTCAGTGTCGCTAGGATGATGGGATTCTTATTTGTCACCATCAGAAAGTGTCATTGTTTCTTCCGGTGTAAAGTGGTTAGTAATTAATACTCGATCTATGTGTCTCCTCTTGGTTCGAAATGTTAGTAAGTCATGTTATTCTATGAGCTTGTTTAAGTTATAAAAGGGTATTCTGGTAAATTATCAGAGTTTCCTTCTTATTGGGAGGTTAAATTGGTATGGATGTTTTTCCATAAAGCTTATTTAATGCCTATCTCTTCAATTCCGATTCTTTGGCTAGCCTGACTCGGAAGTAGTCTTTCTTTGGTAGCCAAGCAAATCAGAAGATGAACTTTCTGAAGCTCTAATTATTTCTATCCTCGATCCATTTTCATTTCCTCTTCGTCCGGCACTAGGGAGCTTGGGCGATTGGTAGCCACTTGTGACGTTCCCTGTGTTGAGCCAGGGTACGTGTTATTGTAGCCGGGTAAGCATATTATTGTTTTGAATATCAGTTTATCCGGGTATTCGTTCCCATATATAGTATAGTGCTGGTTCTGTTTTCGCGGATCATCCAGTTTCAGGGGAAACTCTGCCAAAATTTTTATATAGAAGTACCATCCATCAGGCGGTGGTGTTTACGGCAAAGGTATGGAGTTGTGAACTTGAGAGTTGCAGCTGTTTGGCAACTCGAAAGAGTAGTTGGCAGCTTAGGTCTGCCTACGTTCAGCTTTTGCTAAATCTTCTTCAGTCCAGCAGACTGTGCGAGGATGGTTATTCCTATTCAAATGGCTGCATGAGTTTGTGCTTTAAGTGGAGGAGTCTTCCTCCAAATACTGAATGGTAATATTAAATCTCTGAGGTGTTGATACCACTTTTCTCACAACCCAAAGTAAGGCCACGACAGAAACCTACAATGAGTGTCGATCATTGCTAAACCCACTAATAATCTATTAATGCTAGAGATAAGCTGGCAACCTGATCATATATACGTACCTATCTGCTGAAAGCATAAAGTCTGGAAAGATGACACGACTTTAACTTGCTGGAAATTTGAACACTGAGCCACAAATTCTGCTATGTCACACTTCATTCCGTCCTACCAATAAATCTGCTTAAGATCATGGTACATCTTAATCGAACCTGGATGAATAGTATATTTAGAATAATGTGCCTCTATCATAATTTGTCCACGTAAATATGCAACATCAGGAACATAAAGTCTATCTTTATGCATGAGAACACCGTCAGTAGTAACCCTGTATGGTGACTACGGCTTTCTTTGGGCTATCTATCCGTATTCAAATAAAACTGGATCCTCATACTGACACTGTTTTACTTCAACAAATTTAGAGTTAAAGGTCTAGTGCAGCTTGTCGTCCAAATATCATTGGCATATCTCCTTTACACCTCAACTTTTTGGGAAGTTACTTTAGCGTAATCAACTTTGTTGTCGGTATTCTGCCTCAGCTGAAGGTCCAACTACATGTCTCTTTCATATTTACTTTTTCAAGTCATAATATTTCTAATTCAAAGACAATACCCTGAAGTAGATGTTCAGTCTGAAGATCATTCCTGGTCTACATCATACTATTTAGTATTATTTGCATGATCCTTATCCTTATATGATAGGCCCTGTTTAGATGAACCTTTGACATACATTAGGATATGAGTAACTACATTCCCACAAGGATCTTGCGGAACAACACTAACATCAACTGAGATGTTGCATAGTGCGTTCGTAAAAATATAATATAGCTTGCATCATATCTTTTATAGTGTGTAATGACAAGGTACTTCAAAAGTTTCCCCTATTGCATCAAGCGTGAGCTAATTCTTAATTTTAGCGACCTGTTCTATATCGAAAGGTATATCGAAAAGGTGATTTTCGGCTGAATCATGTTAGTCCATCCAGAGTTTCGTATATCTTTGCTTCGAAAATGTAGAATTCTCCTCTCGTGATCGAGGAAGGATCGGTTTAGTCAGAATAAGTTGGGCAATGGCGTTATGATATTATCCAGCTATGTTTTTATCCAAGGGTTTGATATGCGTATCATAATTTTAATTCTGTAATTATGAGATAATATCGGTGGAGTAGTTTATGAAGGTTGTGCAAGTTCTCTTGTTATCTGCGTAAATCTTGCTTTAGATTTAGGCTCGTTCGAGGACGAACGAGAGTTTAAGTGGAGGAGAATGAAACGACCTCGGTCAGTCGTTTCGGAAGTTAGGGTTCCGATTGGCGTGCCGATAATTTTAAAATATTCGTAATATCTATTAGGACCCGTCTGTAAAATTTGAGCTAAATCAGACCTCATTTGGTAGGCATCGGAAGAAGGTTTCAGTTTTTATTGTCAATAAATATTAAAAGGAGATTTTCGAGCTCGGTTTTTGCCGAATGAGCTCCGATTCGAAATCTGAAAGCGCCGTTAGGTTCGTATGATTATTTGTGATTTTTGTAAACTTTCGAAAGTGAATTTCGATGTTGTTCGGCTAGTTTCCGCTAAAATGCCGAAAGTTAAATAATTTGACTTTTTCTATTTAAATTCGCATCTTGAGTTTCGGGAGTCCAATTTGAGATCCGCCTTCGCAAGTATGTTACATATATTTTGTATAACTTGTATGCAAAAGTTGGAATTATTTCGAATATCGCAGGGTACCATTTCAATTTTTGTCACGAAAAGAGAAAAAAAAAAAAAAAAAAAAAAAAAACAGAAAACGACAAAAAGAGAAATGAGCTATGTCGGTTTAGCTCATATAATCCTTAGCGTGAGCATAATTGCAGAAAACAAAAACACAAACAGAAACTGAAAACCAAAAGAGATACGCAAAAGGGAATGAAAAAAAATACCAGAAAATAAGAAAATGGGTCGGAAAAAAGTAGAATTTTCACCCTCAAACGTTCAGGTAATGATCCTAATATATTATTTGAGTTTATTACGTGTGTTTGAATATATTTTAACGGTAAAACTTGGGATATTATACATCGTTTTAATAAGTTCAATAAATAGTTTAAAGGGTCCATTAATGGAATTGATTATATATTCGTACTCACTGAGTTATGGGCAACATATAGATGTAATTTATTTGGGGTTTGGTTATATGGCTTTGAACCCTGTACATAGGCCTGGCCTGCGTATTGCGTATGCCAATAGGGTATCAGGTTCCTACCTAGATTGCCCTAAGATGTGAGGAATGAAGCCTTTAGCCTAATGTGATATATTTTTCTGCTTATTGATCACAGTGGGATCGTTTGGCAATGAATTCAAAAAATAACGCGGTTGTTGGTCGCAATGCTAACTTTTGAGAGAGGTAAGTGTTTATATCCATTTCTTTGGAGGCACCTGGCCTCGTGGATTTTCTACCACGTATTCCTTACGTGTGTAGCTGCCGATAGGCGTACTCATTACGCCTTAGCTTTGGATTTATATTGTATATTATATGTTATGTTCTATTGTTGGTATTGTATTGAGGATTTGAGCATTGTACCCTGGCTGCGAGTTGGCATCTACTTCCCGGTTGTCGATGAGAGTCCCGCGCCGGTGAAGGGTTATTGCATCACATTGCATTCATATGCATTACATTGCATATCATATTGAGGGCAGGAGTATTCCGCCCCAGGAGCAGGAGGATTCCGCTCCATTGTATCATATTGAGGGCAGGAGTATTCCGCCCCAGGAGCAGGAGTATTCCGCTCCATTGTATCACATTGAGGGTAGGAGGATTCCGCCCCAAGAGCAGGAGTATTCCGCTCTTATGTCAGATATTGAGTGCAGGAGTATTCCGCCTCAGCTTTACATTATATCGGGTGCAGGAGTATTCCGCCCCAGGAGAGTGCAGGAGTATTCCGCCTCTGGTTTATATTATATCGGGTGCAGGAGTATTCCGCCCCAGGAGCAGGAGTATTCCGCTCCAGTTGGTTATCAGATTGGATTCCCCTCGAATGCAGGAGTATTCCGCTTCGGGATGGGATTACGGGCACATGTGACCCTTCGCATCATATTTCATCTCATTTCATCTCACTTCATTTTATTTCATTTTATTTCATACCATTGTGTAAACTTGTGGTACATAACTATCGTCCTGCTTATATGTGCATTTCTTATTTGTTGTTATGTTTCTGGCACGCATCCTTGGTTGAGTTTATAAGTTTCTTACGTGTTTTCGGTTGTTATCTGGCTCTACCTTTTTATAATTTAAATAAAAGAAATTTGGTTTATCTGTTTCTTCTCCCTGGCTAGCTATCCTATTCTTTGAGGTGGCTAGTCTGCCCCACTTATTGAGTCCTTTTGACTCACCCTTGTTTGTTGTTTGTTTCTTTTTCTATCTATTTCGTTTCGGCAGGTTCGCTCCAGGATTGAGTTCGCCACGTTGTGAAGGAGCGAAGACGACTTCAGCTGTCAGGGTGAGCCAGCTTTTATTCCGGATGGCCACCAGTTTATTGGTTATTATTTCAGTTGCATTTTGCTCCCTTCAGGAGGTATTTGTCTTCTTTTGTACTCTTAGATGTCTGGTCTGGATAACCCTAAACCTAGGATGTTGGGTAGTCAGCTGTAATTTCTTTTGTACAGCTTAGAGGTATCAGTATGTCAGTGTTTTTTTTTAAGCCTTGTTCTTATTAATGAATTGAATTATATTTATTTGCCTAATTTAATTGGTAAGGGTTCGCCCGACGGGTCTAGGGAAGGATGTCGGGTGCCCGCACGGCCTAACCGGATTTTGGGTCGTGTCACATACTTTGAAAATTGATAAAAATAATATTGTTACTCCTGTTGCTCCTATAAAGGAACAACAAATAAACGATGTAGACATAACTGCATCTGAAATGGATTTTGGTGAAATTTAATGGATTTTAAGTCTACAATTGATTTTAGTCGGGGATCGCCTGCAAGAAAGAAGGTATCTGAGGATTTTTATAAACCTAGATGGGAACAATTTAGAAAATGGGTTTTTAAGAGTTTTAATAAAACTGAACAAAATGATTTTCAAGAAGAATTTTATAAAGATCTTGAGAAAGTTAATAAAATTATGTCTTTCATTCCATGGTTTATGGGAAAATATATAGCAAATAATATCGCTGTTTTGAAAAGACAATTTGAATCATCAAATGGTAAAATCATTGACGCTGTATTACCTCCACAACAACCTTTCAAAATAAAGAAGGAGGGAAAAATGATTGATTTTGCAGCTTTTTCTGCAATGTTTGAAGATAATACTCTTCAAATTACTGTTAGACACATTAATATAATGTTGAAACAGCAGAACTATACAAATATTTATGTTCATATATTGGGTGAACATATTGCGTCTTTACATGATAAAGTAGATAAATTATTATCGATGAGCAGTAATACTGCCAGTACATCAGGAAAAGAAAAATTGGAAGAGCCACCACGGGTAGCCATTCCAACCATACAACCTCCTCCTGATGTTGAAAATTTTTAAAAAAACTTGATGCATCTAATATAGAAAAGTTTTTAAATGAAAAATTTAAAGAGTTATCTCTAAAGCCTCTAATTAATACAGAGGGGAGTGATAATGAATTTTCTGATAATGATTTTCCTGAATTGAATTTTGATCAAATTAATAAACTAAAGTCTTCTTATAATTCAAAATTTGCTGAAAAGCCAAGGCAAAGAATGTTTTACTACCCGAGGCCTACTCCTCAGGATGTATTA
Source organism: Petunia axillaris subsp. axillaris (assembly GCA_029990575.1). Lineage (NCBI taxonomy): Eukaryota > Viridiplantae > Streptophyta > Magnoliopsida > Solanales > Solanaceae > Petunia > Petunia axillaris. The sequence continues at coordinate 22,089,266 of JARKNS010000009.1, forward strand.
TTCGAAGAACAGGATGATATGTATGCTCCTAATAGCTTCAGTGGTAAGCAAATTTATGAGTGGAACATTGATGGTCATACCAATAGGCAGATGTATATTGTTATACATAGAATGGTGATGTATAGCACTATCTGTAAAACTAATGGTAATAGTGATAAAACTGTTGCCAATATGATTGTTGCAGGTTTTACTGGTCAATTGAAAGGCTGGTGGGATAATTATCTCACAGCTGACCAGCGAAATAAAATTTTAAATGAAGTAAAAAATGAACCTGGAACATCTACAGCAGATAATTCCAATGCTGTTTATTCATTGGTTGTTAATATAATTGAACACTTTTCAGGTAGATGGTCTGATAATAGTGAGACTATTCGAACCCTCTTACAGAATATGAGATGTAAGACTTTAACTTCATTTAGACTCTATAAAGATACATTTCTTTGCAGAGTTATGGAGTTACCAGAGTGTAATAGCACTCATTGGAAATCCAAATTTATAGATGGACTTCCTAACCTCTTTGCAGAAAGAGTTAAGAAAGCTCTTAGACAAGGGGGAGTTCATATTAATTATGATGAGCATACTTATGGAAGTTTAGTTGGAATATGTATCCAAGAAGGATTGGCGTTATGTAATGAAATTAAGCTAAATCAGGAGCTCAAACGCCATCGTCTTAATGAAAGACAACAGTTGGGTGAATTTTGTGGACAATTTGGTATGGATGATCCACGAACCAAATCGAAGTCTCATAAGCTTCATAAAAGCAAGACTGGTAAGAAGCATGACTACCAGGAAAGGAGACAAAAATATTTAGAAAGACGCACAGAAAAACGTGCTAGAAGGAAAAAGGCTTTTAAAAAGCAAAAGGATATTGCTAGATCCAAGAATTCACAAAATTGTTATAAGTGTGGAAGATTTGGTCACTATTATAAAGATTGCAAAGTAAAGAAAAAGATCGAGGCTCTTAATATAGATCAAGATCTGAAGGATTCTTTATGCAAGATCTTATTAAATTCTGAACCAGAAATATCGGATCCAGGTGAAGAAAATATCCCTACCAAGGAAGAACTAAATAAAGTCTTCCAGGATGAAAGTGATATTGTCACTAGTTCTGAGGATGAATGTGATCCTTGCAAGATTGGACAACCTTGTGATAATGAAGAAAATGATGAATTTTATAATTTATTTTCTCAATTTAATCTTAATACTTTGGATAATGATAATTTAATAGAATTGTTGAAGATGGTGCAGGATTCTGAAGTTAGATCTAAACTTATAGATCAGATCAAGGGAAATTTCGAACAGAAGGAATCCGAAGGATTGAAAAAGGGTTTCTATGCCCCTATGGATAATACTCCATACACCATGAAAGAAGTTAAAAGACTTCTAGAACAAAGAAAAATGAGTCATAGTAGTTCACCTACTACGTCTCAGGATTTGGAAAAAGAGGTTTATAACCTTAAACAAGAGATTTATAATCTCAAGAAGGAAAATAGGATATTAGAACAAAGGATTTCCAGAATTGAAGGAAAAGGTAAAGAAAAGGATGAAATCCTTACCCCTTCTAATTTTGAGGATCTTGATGAAAATATTATTAACATTTTTAGTGATATGCAGGATGTCGGGAAAAGAGAGTTTCTAACCACTTTAGAAGTTTTTACTTCACAAAAGTTTTTTATAAAAATTACTCTTCTTATTGATTATAATTTCAAAAAAGAATTTATAGCTCTTGTTGATAGTGGAGCAGATTTAAATTGTGTTCAAGAAGGATTAATTCCTTCACGATATTTTCATAAGACTACTCATAGTTTAAGGTCTGCTAATGGTTAGAAAATGCAGATTGAGTACAAATTGTCAAAAGCTTCTATATGCACAAATAAAGTATGTATACCTCAAAGCTTTGTTTTGATAAAAAATATGTCTAACCAAGTTATACTAGGAACACCCTTTTTACAAAAAATATTTCCTATTACTAGAATAGATAAAGAAGGGATAATAGGAACTTTTCAAGAAAAAAACTATTATTTTCCAGTTTATAACTGAACCTATTACTAGAGTTTTAAACCAGTTAAAGGATATGCTAGCTAAGAAAAGTCAGCATATCAATTTTCTTAAACAAGAAATTTATACTTTAAATATTGATGAGATTTTAAAAAATCCCAAATTAAGAGAAAAAATTGATTTTATAATAAATCAGTTTTCATTACAGATTTGTAGTAAACATCCAAATACTTTTTGGGATAGGAAAAAACATGTAGTTACACTTCCTTATGAGGAAGGATTTTCTGAAACTAATAGTATTCCTACTAAGGCAAGACCTTGCCAAATGAATTCAGAATATTTGGAATTATGTAAAAAGGAAATAGATTCTTTATTACATAAAGGTCTTATTCGATCTTCAAAATCCCCATGGTCTTGTACAGCTTTTTATGTTAATAAACATGCTGAACAAGAAAGAGGAGTTCCAAGGTTAGTCATAAACTATAAACCTTTGAAATGGATTAGATATCCTATTCCTAATAAAAAGGATTTATTGGATAGGCTTCATAATGCTATTATATTTTCTAAATTTGATTTGAAATCAGGATACTGGCAGATTCAGATAGCTGAAGTTGACAGGTGTAAAACTGCTTTTAATGTCCCAATAGGACAGTTTGAATGGAATGTTATGCCATTTGGATTAAAAAATGCTCCTTCTGAATTTCAGAAAATTATGAATGATATATTCATTCCTTATAGCAATTTTATTATCGTTTATATTGACGATATATTAGTATTTTCAAATACTATTGAAATGCATTTCAAGCATCTTGAATTATTTAAGAAAATAATTATACAAAATGGTTTAGTTATATCTAAACCGAAAATGTTTTTATTTCAAACAAAGGTAAGATTCCTTGGTCATAATATTGAAAAAGGAAAGATTATACCTATTAATAGAAGTATTGAATTTGCTTCTAAATTTCCTGATATTATAACAGATAAAACTCAATTACAGAGATTTCTAGGGAGTTTAAATTATATTGCTCCATTTTATGAGAATCTTGCTAAAGATACAGCTATCTTATATGATAGATTAAAAAAGATTCCAAAACCTTGGACTGATGTTCATACTAAAACAGTCCAGAAGATCAAGGAAAGAGTAAAGAATCTTCCTTGTCTTACGTTGGCTAATCCTACTTGGCCAAAGATAATTGAAACTGATGCTTCTGACATTGGTTATGGAGGGATTTTAAAGCAATACTCTCCAGAAGATAGAATTGAATATTTAGTTCAATTTCATTCTGGTAAATGGAATAATAGCCAGAAAAATTACGCAACAATAGCAAAAGAAATACTTGCTATAGTAAAATGCGTATTAAAATTTCAAGGTGAATTATACAACCAGAAATTTATAATAAAGACTGATTGTCAATCAGCTAAATTTATGTTTAATAAAGATTGTAAACATGATGTTTCTAAACAAATGTTTGCAAGATGGCAGGCATTGTTGGCCCCATTTGATTTTGAAATCCAATATAAAAAAGGAAAAGAAAATAGTCTTCCTGATTTTTTAACTAGAGAATATCTGTCTAGTTAAAGGTGATTAATTACTAACATTTTATGTGCAGACAATCAGATATGTGCAGGCGTAGAAATGTTTATTGTCCTTATTGCCAGCACCAGATTATATCAAGACAAATGAGAATATTATATTGGGATTTGCTTAATACAAAAAAGAAGTTAAAATACTGGGAAAAAGAGTCCATGGATTTATTATCAAAAGCAGATTATACAGATAATATCTCAAGTATCCTTTAAAGGATTATTGATAGAATTAAGGAGATAGATACGGACATAATGGGAATCCGTAATATTTTGGATAATCATCCTATGTTTCTGGCCTAATAGGTTTATGAATTATCATGTGCAGATTATGCGCCCTGGTCACGGCAACCCAACCTCTAATAGGGGAAGGGGAAACAGAGGAAGAGGCACCGGTAGAGGTGCTGTATTAACCCAATTGGGAAAACAAAGGCTTATAGCCGAAGATTTGACAGGATCCTCCTCGTCAAATAATAAAAAGGATGATACTATGTCATACCAACAGTATCAGCAGTTCTTGGAATGGAAAAATTCGCAGGAAAAGCAAAATGAGGGAAAGGCTAATATGCCAGAATCGTACTCTTCTGTTATACTAGAAGATGACAATGAAAACATACAGTCATATATCAAAATAGACTACAAGGAGTTAATATTATTCCTTGAACATCGAGACCTTCAATGGAAGGATGAGCCATGGAAATTAATGGCAAAATATCTGAATAATACATCATACCCAAGATGTACTTATAAGTACAGAGCTCATTTTGAGATGATACTCTCAGGCACAGGATCATGCGAAATATCGCATTTTTATCCAGCAAACACAAGAAAAGTTTATAACTTTTCCAAGATTATAATCAAACATATTATATTGCCAGAAGAATGGGGTTTGAGCACCCTGACTGAAAGAAGTTATATCCATCCTGAACAGAAAGTTCCAGTGAAATTCAATTACTGGGATTATGTTGAAAGCTTTCATAAAGCTTTATTATACGAAAATGATAATAGAAAACATTCTTGGTTTATAAAAATATGTGGAGAAGTTTATAAACAAAGCAATATACCAAACTGGTTTTCTCAATGGTGGATTACTTATGGTCCTACCGTTAAAATATTACCAGAACCATTGCTCAGTTTATATACTGATTGGTTGGAGGTATCTCCAAAAATTCAAGAATTACAAAGAGGTAATACTCTAATTGAAGGAAGTTGTTATATGAATTTCTTCATTGAATACTCTATCCCATGGATAATGAAATGGACCGTGGAAGTGGGTTATACTCCACAAAATATTCCTGCTTTATACAGGAATTTTTATACAAGATTTTGGAAGAAGATGATCCAGAAAACAACTGATGGTCATATGCAGTGTCAGGATACGATTGATAATATAAAACAATCGATTGAGGAATATAAACAGATTGATCATATGAAACAGCAAAATACTCCAAGTCCCTATCAACACATAATTAATAAAATCCAAATGAAGAAAGGGCTGATGACAAAAGCGGAAATTTTAGCTTTGTATTTTGAAGAAGTTAAAAAAGATTTAATAAAAAATCTTGAGATCGAAATTCCTTCGGATGCATCTATGGCCTCTGCGAATAACACAGAGGATGAAGAAGAACAGTGTTTGGCAGGAGAGTCTCAGTCAATCACTGACAATGATGTGGATGATTATATCACTAACATCATGTCACAGGTAGCTGGTGAAGAATTGCCGAAAGTAGCTGGGGAAGCATCTTTCTCCAAAAAGCACAACACCAAAGGAAAAGACAAGGCATAGAGAATTATTGAAGAAATCTTCAACTTTTATAAAGTAGCTTTAATAAAGTTACAAAATTATTGCCCACTTGTCGGCCATGTTTTCCATACTTTAATTTTTAGCCGGCCATTTATAAAGGTTTGGGCCATGCTAGCTTTATTTTTCCCTAGAATTTGTCTATATAAGAGAGGGCAAGCTTAGTACATAGAGCAGGCTTCAGAAAATACACCTCTCTCTATTAGAAAATCTCCCATTGTAAAAATTTTAAGTCATAATAAACTTCTCTATTTGCTGAACGCAATTCAAGGTATTCATAGTTCTTTAAATTTTGTTTAATTTAACAATTTTAAATATTGCTATTTGGCCTAAATGATAGGCTAAAATCATTAAGTGTTGAGCTCTATCACACTAGGCTACTGGGGTAAAATGATTCTAATAACAAATTAAGATTAGAATCTCAGCAGGTGGTGGTATTAAAAGTATGGTTGGATATACAACCCAGGCGGAAGGTTGAACGCCAGAACCAAGGTTCTGTTGTTTGCCCGCTTAGCCGAGGATGGCGTTTAGGGCTGTTGTTGAACCTAATTTTGGGTTCAGCCACTCCTTGCCAGGGTTGGGTCACCAGTAAATCTTGTTAACCCCATGCTGCCGGATCCGTCTGAAGGAATCTACTGGTGTGTATATATTTTATATATATATATATATATATATATATATATATATATATATATATATATATATTTAATGTGTACATATATAAGTTATATGTGTACACATATATTTGAACGTGTACACATAATATATATGTTTGGGAAGAGTTGTGCAAAATAATTAAGTAATTTCCTACACATATTTCTTATGTGTACAAAGAACTAATATGTTTTGGAAAGACTTGTGCAAAATAATCAAGTAATTTCCTACACATATTTCTTATGTTTACACATAAATTATACGTTTTTCAACCTTATGAAAATACTCAAGTAATTTTTAGCACATAAGTTATATGTGTACATGAAATGACCTTAGGTAGTCATTTTGGAAGTTAGAGCTCCGATTGGAATGTCGATAATTTTAAAATATTCGTAAGGTCCATTAGGACCTGTCTGTAAAATTGAGCTAAATCGGACCTCGTTTAGTACGTATCGGAAGAAGATTTCAGTTTTTATTGTTGATAAATATTAAAAAGAGATTTTCGAGCACGATTTTTGCGAATGAGCTCCGATTCAAAATTCGAAAGCGCCGTTAGGTTCGTATGATTATTTGTGACTTTTGTGAACTTTCGAAAGTGAATTTCGAAGTTGTTTGGCTAGTGTCCGCTAAAATGCCGAAAGTTAAATAATTTGACATTTTTCTATTTAATTTGCATATTAAGTTTTGGGAGTCCGATTTGAGATCTATCTTAACAAATGTGTTACATATATTTTGTATAACTTACTTGAGAAATTTGAGATTATTTCTAATTTCGTAGAGTTCCGTTTTAATTTTCGTCATGAAAAGAAAAGAAAAGAAAATAAAATAAAATAAAAGAAAAGAGAAAAAGAAAAAGAAAGAAAGGGATAAAAGGAAAAGAAACAAACGAAGGCGGTGGGGGGGGGGGGGGGGTCCTTAAGCTAAGGACGAACATAACAGAAACAACATAAGAGCAGAACCGAGAAAACGTAAAGAGAAAAATGCCAGAAAATGAGAAAAGAGCCGGAGAAAGATAGAATTTTTATCCCGAAACATTCAGGTAATGATCTTAATGCATTATTTTAGTTTATTACGTGTATTTGAATATATTTTGACGATAAAAATTGGGATATTAGACATCATTTTAATAAGTTCAATTAATAGTTTAAAGGGTTAATTGGACCCTGATAATGGAATTGAGTATATTTTCGTACTCAGTGAATTATGAGCAACATATAAATGTAATTTATTTAGGGTTTGGTTATGTGACTTTGAACTCTGTATATAAGCCTGGCCTGCGTATTGCGTATGTGAATAGGGTATCAGGTTCCTAACCGGATTGCCCTAAGATGTAAGGAATGAAGCCTTTAGCCTAATTTGATATATTTTCTGCTTATTGAATAAGCAGGATGTTTAGCGGTGAATCTAAAGGACAAAGCGGTTATTGAGTAGTTGTGCTAATTTTGTAACAAGGTAAGCATTTGTATCCATTTCTTTGGAGGCCCTTGGCCTTGTGGATAATCTACCACGTATTCCTTACGTGTATAGCTGCCGATAGGCGTACTCATTACGTCTTAGATTTGAATTTACATTGTATATTATATGTTATGTCCTGTTGTTGGTATTGCATTGAGGGTATGAGCATTGTACTCTGGCTGTGAGTGTGCATATACTTTTCGGCTGTCGGAGACAGTCCCGCACTGGTGATGGGTTATTATTACATCATATTGGATTCATACGCATTATGTTGCATTCATACGCATTACGTTGCATTCATATCAGATGCAGGAGTATTCCGCCCCAGGAGAGTGCAGGAGTATTCCGCCTCTGATTCATATCATATCGGGTGCATGAGTATTCTGCCCCAGAAGAGTGCAGTAGTATTCCGCCTCTGATTCCATATCATATCGGGTGCAGGAGTATTCCGCCCCAGGAGAGTACAGGAGTATTCCGCCTCTGATTCATATCATATCGGGTGTAGGAGTATTCCGCCACAGGAGAGTGCAGGAGTATTCCGCTTCTGATTCATATCATATAGGGTGCAGGAGTATTCCGCCCCAGGAGAGTGCAGGAGTATTCCGCCTCTGATTCATATCATATCGGGTGCAGGAGTATTCCGCCCCAGGAGAGTGCAGGAGTATTCCTCCTCTGCTTCATATCATATCGGGTGTAGAAGTATTCCGCCCCAGGAGAGTGCAGGAGTATTCCGCCTCTGGTTCATATCATATCGGGTGCAGGAGTATTCTACCCCAGGAGTAGGAGTATTCCGTTCCATTTGGTTACTATGTTGCATTCCCCTCGAATGCAGGAGTATTCCGCTTCGAGACGGGATTACGGGCACATGTGACCCTATTGCATCATACTGCATTCATCCCATTTCATTGCACCGCATGCTGACTATTGTGTGACTATCAAGTTGTGTTTTATGTAAGCGGTATGTATATCATGTTGTGGACATATTTCAGTTTGCTTATATATTTCTGGCTCTTATCCTGGGTTTCACGCCGCGACAGTATGAATATATGGATCGGGTTGCACACCACGACAGTATAAATATATGGATCGGGTTGCACGCCGCAACAGTATAAATATATGGATCGGGTTGCACACCGCAACAGTATAAAATACAGATCGGGTTGCACACAACAGTATAAATATATGGATCGGGTTGCACGCCGCAATAATATGTATTTCTGATTGTTGATATGTTCGGGATACTTAAAAATCTTTATGTTCTGTCTACCTTATGTCCCTGGTTGTTTATGAGTTTATGATTCCATACGTGTTTTCAGTTATTATCTGGCTCATCCTTGTTATAGTTTAAATAAGATGGATTTGGTTTACCTGTTTTTCTTCTCCCTGGCTAGCTATCCTATTCTTTGAGGTGGCTAGTCTGCCCCACTTATTGAGTCCTTTTGACTCACCCTTGTTTGTTGTTTGTTTTTTGTCTATTTATTTCGTTTCGGCAGGTTCGCTCCAGGATTGAGTTGGCCACATTGTTCGGGAGCGAAGTCGACTTCAGCTATCAGGGTGAGCCAGCTTTTATTCCGGATGGCCAACAGTTTATTGTTTATTACTTCAGTTGCATTTTGCTCCCTTCAGGAGGTATCTGTCTTCTTTTATACTCTTAGATGTCTAGTTTGGATAGCCCTAAACCTAGTATGTTGGGTAGTCAGCTGTAATTTCTTTTGTACAGCTTGGAGGTATCAGTATGTCTGTACTTTTTCTAAGTCTTGTTCTTATTTATGAATTGAATTATATTTATATTCCTAATTTAATTGGTAAGGGTTCGCCCGATGGTTCTAGAGGAAGATGTCGGGTGCCCGCATGGTCTAGCCGGATTTCGAGTCGTGTCAGTACACACAATATATATGTTTGAAATACAGAAGGAAATACGCAAGTAATTTCTGCACATCGTTAACATGTGTACACATAAAACACAGTTGAGTATGAACTTCATGCAAAATAAGAGTCGTAAGGTTTAGTCTAACCATGACATCGAAAAAAACTAAATCAAAAAGAAAGATAATCATCCGTACAGACCAATAAAAACAAATAAATAAATTTATCCTACAGACTAATAAATTTACGTCATCCACAACAACCTAGGGCCCCATTGTCTCATAAAAGATGTCCACATCCCACTTCTTTCTGATATCTTCCATTGAACTATCATGCAGGTCCGTCATTGGAGTGTTGGTCAAGAGGTGCTCTATGAACATAATCGAATACCCCCCACATGCAGTTTCCTGTTTCGTTCCTTGATAGATTTAATAGTCATTCATAAGGCCACATCTCTTTGTTCAAGATCTCTGATGGCAAGTGTTTGAATCTACCAGAGTCTCGTATGAACTTTGGGAACATAAACATTATGGGTATGATGAATTGAGCATATGCATCTTCACTATACTCTCCCATGTTGCAATCATATATCTCAATCTTGGCCTGCTCAACCAGAAAGACCGCTGTGACGTAATGATTTTTTTCAAGGTTCAGGATACTAAAGATCCTCTTCGCACCATCCCATCTATAGCCACCGGGATAAGGTAGCTTTCCACTAACCCAATCAAGGAGTCCTTTCTCCAACTGCTTCACCTTCAAACAATCTTCAAATGAAATTCCTAGCTCACCAGCACTCTTTAAAAAATCATTGTACGCTGCAGTTAACTTTGTACAAAAGTTCATATTCAATATGACATCGGTCTTATCATAGTTCTTATGGAATTCCTTGTGCCTTCTCTGCATTAAGTTCAATATCTCATCAACATGTTGTATGATAATGGAAAAAAAAACAAAGTTGAATATAAGCATGTCATATGGTAATTAAAAAAGAACGGTCAAATTGAAGTCACATATTTCAGATGTGTACACATTCAACAGACGTGTACACATCATATATATGTGTTCACATAAATCATATGAGTAACACAACTTAAGTACTTAGACACAGAAAAATGTACCTGACTCTCTAACCACTTCTCCATGATGATTACATCATTAAAGTTGAGGTAGGTGTATTCATGACCCATAAATGGCGTTTCTCCTTGGATTTCTTCGCCATATATGCATCATAAACAGCCTCATTTTCTGGATCAACTGGTCTATAAATCTCAACTGGTAGTCTCTCTTGCTCTTGAAACATCTGCAACCCTTAGCCTGGTCGCCCTTGCCCTTGTCGTCTTCGCTGCCCTTGCCCTTGTCGCCCTCGCCTTCTTCAATGAAGCAAAAAATGGAGACATCTGTGCCCTGGAAGGGTACACAGTCCTCTTTGGCATATCCTCTGCACGTTGCTTCAAGAAATCAAATATTTCCTTCAATTCTTTCAATAACTTCTTTTCTTCCTTACATCCTGCACACAATTATACCTGCTACAGCCGTGGCTTCTGGAGGTGCCTTCACCAGTATCACCTCCAAAGCCACCAAACATTTCAAATAACCTACGACCACATCCACTAAATTCAACATTCTCTCTAACTCCCCCATCCACAAAGTCCACATTCTTTCTACCAACAACAGCATCTCCAACATCTCATCTTCTATCACTTTGCTCTGGTGCCCCTCTTCAATCACTTTGCTCTTGAACAACATCCCTGTAACCAATATCTCATCCTCTTTGAACAACATACCTATCACCCAGCGGCAACGTTATCACACCCTCAAGCCTTTCCATCAGACGATCGATTAAATCATCCTCCTCATCAACAAATTGTACCTACTTTATCATGAACTGCTTTGTCTTCCCCTTGGAGTAGGCACAAGACATAGGGTCACCACCTGCAACCTCATTCCAACCAAAAAGAAAAATAATCAACCCAAGAAGGCTTTGGATAAATAAAACATCTAATAGATGTGTACACGTAAAGTTAAATGTGTACACATATTATATATGTACACATAATTAAAAAGTGTACACATAAGTAATATGTATACACATAATAAATATGTATGATCTGTGTACATATTTTACTTGTGTATACACACTTAGGTAATATGTGTACACAAATAAACTATGTGTGCCCACATACTCAGATGTGTAAACACCAAATAGATGATAACTAAAAAAATATACTAACCAAGTTATCAGCACGACAAAAGATGTGATCACATTCCCTCTCCTGGTTGGTAGGAATCCACCTTAGCATCCTGAAAGTCCCGGTGCCGAAGTGATGGAATGACTTCATATGCCCAGACAATGAATTCTGATGAGAAGCCATAGAGGTTGTATCCCTTCATATCTACCGACATTGGCTTGACTAGGCTCTGAATTGTCATCTCAAAGCTCTTTCTCCCCCAAGGATACTTGGCAAAATATGAGATGGGCATGGAAGCTAAGTAGACAAATTCAAGATCAACACTTGTACGCACATCTTTTGAGCATAAAATTGAGTATTCAAACCAAGCCAGGCTAAGTCGATACTTTGTTCTCGCATCCAGATCACTTTCACTGATCACCTTCAGAAGTTCACTTCCTGATACAACCTTTTTTCCTGCGTGCTCGACTAACATGTCCTACATATTTTTCCCCTTCTTTTTCACCTCAGCCATATATTCTTTATCGGGGTAATCATGGTATGGTAGTCCAGTCATTAGTGTAAATTCATTAAGCCCAAACCGAGCTGGAAATCCATTAAATTTAACGCATAGCTCCTTGGTCTTCTTGCAAATTATCGTGCGCAATCGGAGCCCATGCACTAATTTTGGAGGAAAGATAGCTTTCTCACTCAGTCCCAACAGGTGTCCAAACACATAACCTTTAAATTCATCCACAAGATCTAAATTGAAAAAGGCTTCTCGAAATTTCTTCATTTCCCTAAAAAGGAGGATCTTTGTGTAACCTTCGTCACCGTGAATTCCCCATGTTCATTCATAAATATCCTAAGATTGATATCAGGATGGTAATTTAGTGCCCTCAGGGACCTCGTCATTGATCTGCAAATGTTTAAGAGAAGTTGATTAGATACATTTTTTCCAACATCGATTATGATGTGTACACATTATTTATATGTGTAAACATCATTTAAATGTGTACACATATTGCAGATGTGTAAACATCATTGATATGTATGCACATATTGCAGATCTGCAAGAGTTTTGACATATCAAGCCAATATGTTTAAACGTGGAAGGTATGTGTACACATTCGTAATATGTGTACACTTCGTGCTTAGATGTGTACACATAAACACATACCTCTTCTGGGATTGCCTCCCCTAATTTTGTAGCATCAACTTCTTCATCTCTCTCCTCAGACTCCCCTGATTCAGCAATATCAACTTCATCCAACTCCTCAGCCTCCCCTGATTCAGCATTTTCATCAACGTCCAATATTTTCCTCAGCAGCATCTTCCAATTTCTTTTCGACCTAGAAATAAATTGTCTTTGTTCTTCTTGTTCTCCATCCCTTCCACTAGCAACACCTTCTCCTCATTCTTCTTGTTCTCCATCCCTTCCACTAACACTAGCATCATCTTGTCCTCATTCTTCTTGTTCTCCATCCCTTCCACTTCCAACACCTTCTTCTCCTTATTCTCTATCCCTCCCACTAAGAGTTTTTTCTCTACCCTCACTAATAAATTCTTCTTCTAAACCCCTTCCACCACTAACGATAGTTTCTCTGTCTTCTTCTCTATCACCAGCCTCTCTTACAACTCTTTCACCAGTCTCTCTTTCATCTTCTCTATCCCTATCTGTGGCAGAAATGTATTACTCTCCATACCCACCATCATGTATATTCTTCTCTCCCTTATTGCATTCTTCATCACCATCCTTATTTGCCCCTACATGAGCTGCAGAACCTTTATTGTTTGATCCACTATCTATGAGTGCTGCTTGTTGATTAACTTCTCTAAGGATTTGATTAACCTTTACAGGTGAACTCATATCAATGTTGGCTTGGCTCTCTGATTGATCCTCATTTGATTGTGCTCTACCGCTAGCAGTTCTAGTTCTTTTGCTAGCTGGTACAGATGTCTCGCTTCTTCCATTTATCTTCCTTTTGCCCCTGTTACCGCTAGCAGTTCTAGTTACACCCACATGACGCGTGCTTACCGTTTTATCTGCATAACAAAGAAAAAAATAACATAGTAAGATAAATGAACCCAACTTCCTATAGAATTATATCTAGGCAGGTACAGACACATCAAAAATATGTGTACACATATAATAAGATGTGTACACATCATTAATATGTGTAAAAATAAGACAATAGTTTTTCAACTTCTTTTGTATACATATATTCTTATATATGTACACATAACTTTAATATGTGTACACATATTCTTATATGTATACAGATCTCTACAGATGTGTGCCCATATTTGTAGATATTTACACATCTTTTGTCTACACATCTACAAATATGTGTACACATCATTACAGATGTTTACACATAATTTTTTTTTTGTGTACTAAAAAAAACTATAGAAATACACTTATTCTGGGGCTTTTGTGCAATTAATCCATAAAAACTCAGAAAATGCACCAGAAAAGAACTCAAATAAGAGAAATGAAACTAGGGTTTTCAAACGACCTAAATTTTTTTACTTTAAAAAGATGAAAATTGCCTGTTATATGAAAATACGCTTCTTGATAATCAGAAATACGCAAGAATCGGCGATGAAGACAATAAAACTTTGACGGAATCGGAGAAAACAAGGAAGAATCGGCGATGAACAGTTGGTTTTATGAATTTTGAAAGAGAGAGAAATAGAGAGGAGAAGTGGAGAGTCAAGTTGTGTGTGTGTCAGTTGTGTTTTGATTGGGGAGAGAGGAAGTATATACACATTTGGCTACTTTTTGGTTTTTTTTGCCTCAGGTTTTATAAATTGCAAAAAGGCTCCTGCCCCACTTAATTACCCACTTAATCACGCGCCCAGCCAATAAAAGAAAAGGAAAAATAAAAATGATGTCCCCTTTTCTTATTTGGAGACTTGAGAGGTCCATGTACCTCTTTTTTCTCGAGTAACATGGCTTCGAGTAGAAATTTTTTGTTAATCAGTGATGATTGAGAAGTTAAACATTTTCTCATAGACATTTTCTATCTTTGTATAAAAAATTATTTATTTATATAACTTATATTTTTTTTATTGGGTACATGATGACATGAATTGAGATTAATAGCCTGTTTGGCATTTTTTCTCCATAGCCAAAAGCATTTTTTTTTCCAAAAAAAAAAAAGTACTATTTTTTTAAATTTTTTTTTGAGGTGTTTGGCTAACAAAGAAAAATACTTTTAGGTAGCAGATTTTTCTGTTGTAAAAGCAGAATCAGTTTATTAATTTTTTCAAGACGAAAATATCCTTACCCAAAAATCCATATTTACCAATTAATTAAACATATCTCTATCAAAATAAAATTATATTTCTCTTTATTTTTTTTCTTCAACGTACTTTTGCAACTCTTCCTTTTAGGAACAGTTTTTAATTTTAGTATTTCTGTCAACCATATATATGATCTCTTATTCTTTTTGTCTTTCGCCAAAGCTACAACTACAATAACAGTTTCCTTGAATCTGTTAATAATTTCTAAGGTACGTAATCTTTTTAATTTGCTTTAAATATAATGTCAAGTCTGTATTCATTTAGATCTTTTACTGAAAGTACAAGTGGTGGGTTCATTTGCCTACTCAGCATAGATTAATAGACGAAAAAATATTAACTATATTTTATGTTGTTCAAAACTTAAATTTATATCTCTTTACTTTATGTTTTACATTTTGACTAATAATTTTTTTAATTAGAGTTTTTTATGAAAAATATTTAAAATTATTTTTTTGTTCTAATAATACAAATGTAAAATAAATTTGGAACATAAATTATTTATCAAAAGTACTTCTCTATTAAATTGGCCAAACACAAACTGCTTATTATCCAAAAGTAATTCTTTGGTAAAAATACTTTTCAAAATAAGTAGTTTTTTTACAGCAATGCCAAATAGATTCTAAATAAATAACTATAGTAAGTGACCATTTACAATCCAATTCCAATTCGGGGGAATGAGGCATATTTATATTTGTTTAGCCATTCCCTTTTAGAAAGAGGGAAGGATTTGAAGCAAGAGACAAACTATCTGTTCTCAATATAAGTTCATATTTTGATTAATTATTTTAAAAATATTAGTTTTAAATAGTCAACAACTACATAATAACTATTACTACGAAAGATCCACAAGTTTAATAATTATTAAAAATGAAAAATGTTCAAAGATAAGTAGCTAAAGAAAAAAAAGAAGTTTTGGCTCCGCAAATAGGAAAACTTTAAGATAAAGTGAGACCAACAAAATAATATTCAAGCGTCAATCCTACTCTAGAATTTAAGGAAAGTAGCATTAGTGTAATTAGGTGACACGACCCGAATTCTCAGTTAGGCCGTACGGGCACCCGGCCCCTCCCCTAAACCTGTCGGGCGAACTCTATTGACTGAATCGATATAAATTGTGAAGAATTACCTTAAAATAAAAAAATGAACCAAACTTTAACAACATAAGATAACTCTCAAGGATAGACAAACATACAAGCTGTCTAAATAATACAACTAACTACCCAGAATACACAATTTTAAAGGTTTCCAGATCAGACATCTAAGAAGGCCAAAAGATATACACATCTCCCAAACGGAGCAAAAGTAAGAAAAACTGTAATATCTGAAGTTGGTGGCCGCAACGAACAGGATGGCTCACCGTAGACAGCTGAGAACGTACTACTCCTCAATCACGGCGCGACTGGCTGGGTCCTGGTGCAGAATCTGCCGAACGAAAAGAAAACACAAGGACAAATAGGGGGTGAGTCATGAGGACTCAATAAGTGTGAACAAACTAGCAACCTCGAAAAAAAATAGATACGCTAGTAAGGGAAACGGAACCAGACAACAATCGACAAATATGCAATGCACATATAAGCAAAACAGTAGTCATGTACAGAAAATCTACACAATAGTATGAAATGAAATGGAATGAGATGAAATGAAATGATATGAAATGAGATGAAATGCAATGAGATGCAAAGGGTCACATGTGCCCATAATCCCATCCCGAAGCGGAATACTCCTGCATTCGAGGGGAATCCAATCTGCTAACCAACTTGAGCGGAATACTCCTGCTCCTGGGGCGGAATACTCCTGCACCCGATATAATATAAACCAGAGGCGGAATACTCCTGCACTCTCCTGGGGCGGAATACTCCTGCACCCGATAAAATGTAAAGCTGAGGCGGAATACTCCTGCACTCAGTATGATATGCAATGTAATGCATATGAATGCAATGTGATGCAATAATAACCCTTCACTGGCACAGGACTCTCATCGACAGCCGGGAAGCAGATGCCAACCCCAAGCCAAAGTACGATACTCAGATTCCCAATGCAATAGCAATAACAGGACATAATATATAATATAGAATGTAAATCCAAGGCTAAGGCGTAATGAGTACGCCTATCGGCAGCTATACACGTAAGGAACACGTGGTAGAAAATCCACGAGGCCAGGTGCCTCCAAAGAAATGGATATAAACACTTACCGTATTCCAAAGCTAGTCCTGTTACTCAACCACTGCTTTTTCCTTTGGATTAACCGCCAAACGATCCCGCTCTATTTAATAAGCAGAAAAATTATATCAAATGAAGCTAAAGGCTTCATTCCTTATGTTTTAGGGCAATCCAGTTAGGAACCTGATACCCTATTCGCATACGCAATATGCAGGCCAGGCCTATATACAGGGTTCAAAGTCCCATAACCAAACCCTAAATAAATTATATTTATATGTTACCCATAACTCACTGAGTACGAATATATAATCATTTCCATCATCGGGGTCCAATTGACCCTTTAAACTATCAATTTACGTCATTAGGGCGATGTCTAATATCACTATTTTTACCGTAAAAATATATTCAAACACACGTAATAAGCTAAGATAATGAGTTAACATCATTACCTGAAGATTTGGGGTAGAAATTTCACTATTTTTCCACCTCTTTTTCCTTTTTTTTCTCTCTCTTTTCTAACTTTTCCTTTTCTCTAATTTTGGTTCGAATGATTCTGCTCTATATCACATGTACTACATATAAGGGATTTAATCCCTTGTTAACCGACTTTTAAATTCTTAATTAATTTAATTTTTTTTTAAAATATTAAAATCGCTACGACGATTAAAATTAAAATAAAATCCTAGAGAAGTCGAAATGATCCCAAATTTTTCAAATAAGCTATACAAAATATATGTAACATACTCGCGAAGACGGATCTCAAATCGGACTCCCGAAACTCAAGATGCGAATTTAAAGGAAAAAGGTCAAATTATTTAACTTTCGGCATTTTAGCGGAAACTAGCCAAACAATATCGAAATTCACTTTCGAAAAATCAAAAAAGTCACAAATAATCATACGAACCTAACGGCGCTTTCGGATTTCGAATCGGAGCTCATTCGCCCAAACCGAGCTCAAAAATCTCTTTTTAATATTTATTGACAATAAAAACTGAAACCTTCTTCCGTTGCCTACCAAACGAGGTCTGATTTAGCTCAAATTTTACAGACAGGTCCTAATGGACCTTACAAATATTTTAAAATTATCGGCACGCCAATCGGAGTCCTAACTTCCGAAACGACTGACCGAGGTTGTTTCATTCTCCTCCACTTAGACTCTCGTTCGTCCTCGAACGAGCAAGGGTCTAAAATAGATTTCACACCTCTTATGAGAATGTTTACACGAATTTTCAATGACATTTATTACAAAACCAAAATCATATACAATGATTAGAACTTTTAGGCTTTAAAGATCAAGTTCGAACCTGAATCATCGAAGAGGTAAGGATACCTCTCACGCATACTGGACTCAAACTCCCAAGTGTCCTCCTCATGTGGACGATTATTCCATCGCACTCGAACCATCGGAATCTGCTTCGAACGAAGCTTCCAAATATCACGCGCTACGATAGCTACTGGGAACTCCTCGTAAGCCAGATTCACATCTAGCTGAGCAGGGTCTAATTCGATCACTTCGGAAGGATCTCGGATACACTTTCGAAGCATCGACACATGGAAAACTGGGTGAACTGGCATAGAAGCTGGCAGGTCGAGCCGATAAGCTACCTTACCAATACGCTTCTCGATACGAAAAGGGCCAATGAACCTGGGACTAAGCTTTCCTTTCCTGCCAAATCTCTTTACACCTCGCATCGGTGACACTTTCAGAAATACCATGTCCCCAACCTCGAACTCTAACTCTCGGCTCCTCCGGTTAGAATATGAAATCTTTCACTCTGGGCGGTCTGTAAACGATCCTGAATAATACGAACAACCTCAAGAGTCTGACGAACCATATCTGAACTCATCACCTCGACATCTCGAGACTCAAACCAGCCAATAGGAGAACGACATCGACGACCATATAAGGCCTCAAATGGAGCCATCTGAATAGAAGACTGGTAGCTATTATTATAAGAGAACTCCGCTAACGCCAAATGATCATCCCAGTAACCCCCGAAGTCAAGTGCGCAAGCTCTCAACATGTCCTTCAGAACTTGAATAACCCGCTCAGACTGACCGTCAGTCTGAGGATGGAATGCCGTGCTAAGCTGCACCTGGGTCCCCAACTCTCTCTAAAAAGACTGCCAGAACTGAGAAGTAAACTGGGAACCACGATCTGAGATAATAGATACATGAGTACCATGCAGCCTAACCACCTGCTCGATGAAAATCCGAGCCAATCTCTGAGCTGAATCAGTAGTCTTTACAGGGATAAAGTGAGCTGATTTAGTCGGGAATGTGCTCCCACTTCCACCCGGGAATGGGCAATGCCTGAGCTAGCCCTGCTGGTCTCTGATGCTCAAAATTAACCTGCTGACAGTTCAAGCAACGAGATACATAATCAAATACATCTCTCTTCATCCCCTTCCACCAGTATAGCTCTCGGAGGTCCTGATACATTTTTGTAATACAAGGATGAATGGAATAACGCGAGCTATGAGCTTCACCGAGCACTGGCTGCCTCAAATCCCCAATATCAGGAACACAGAGTCGACCATTAAACCGAAGAATTCAATCTGAATCAAGCTCGAAGGAGGGAACTCCTCCACTTAGGACACGACCACGCAACTCCTGCAGATGAGGATCCTCGAACTGTCTTCCCTTAATCTGACTGACTAAGGAAGACTGAGCTGCAATACACGCTAAGACTCTACTGGAGTCTGGAAGAAGAAATCTCACGCCAAAGTCGCCAAAGGACTGCAATTCTTGGGCCAATGGTCTCATATCAGCATAAAGAAAAGCCATGCTGCCCATGGACTTCCTGCTCAAAGCATCTGCTACAACGTTCGCCTTCCCAGGATGATAATGGATAGTGAGATCATAATCTTTAATCAATTCAAGCCATCTCCGCTGTCGGCCGTTAAGATCTTTCTGAGAGAGAAGATACTGCAGACTCTTATGATCCGTATACACCTCACAAGGCTCGCCATAAAGGTAATGCCTCCATATCTTCAAAGCAAAGACCACAGCTGCCAATTCTAAATCGTGAGTCAGATAATTCTTCTCATTCGGCTTTAACTGTCTGGAAGCATAAGCAATTACCTTCCCGTGCTGCATAAGAACACAGCCAAGGCCCACACGAGATGCGTCACAATAAACTACAAATCCACCGGTGCCCGAAGGAAGGGATAACACTGGAGCTGAAGTCAATAAGGCCTTAAGCTTCTGGAAGCTGGCCTCACACTCATCGGACCATCGAAACTGAACCTCCTTCTGCGTCAAGCGAGTCAGGGGAGCTGCAATAGTAGAGAACTTTTCCACAAACCTCCGATAATAATCTACCAATCCAAGGAAGCTGCGAATCTCCGTCGGAGTGGTAGGACGAGGCCATTTCTGCACTGCTTCAATCTTCTTCGGATCAACCTTGATACCTTCACTAGATACTACGTGACCCAAAAATGCTACAGAATCAAGCCAAAACTCACATTTCGAGAACTTGGCATACAACTTACGATCACGGAGGGTCTGAAGAACCACCCTCAGATGATAATCATGCTCCTCGTGGCTACGAGAATAAATAAGAATATCATCAATGAAGATAATGACAAAGGAATCAAGGAATGGCTTAAACACCCGGTTCATGAGATCCATAAAGGCTGCAGGGGCATTAGTCAGCCCAAAAGACATAACTAGGAACTCATAATGGCCGTAACGAGTCCTAAAAGCAGACTTCAAGATATCTGACTCACGAATCTTTAGCTGATGATAACCAGATCGCAGATCGATCTTAGAAAAGAATTTGGCACCTTGCAATTGATCAAACAAATCATCTATGCGAGGCAAGGGATACTTATTCTTGATGGTGACCTTATTTAGCTGACGATAATCAATACACATTCGCATAGTCCCATCTTTCTTTTTCACGAATAGAACAGGAGCACCCCACGGAGAAATACTCAGCCTGATGAACCCCTTATCAAGCAAATCTTGCAACTGCTCCTTCAGCTCCTTCAACTCTGATGGGGCCATACGATAAGGAGGGATAAAAATAGGCTGAGTCCCTGGCACTGTATCGATGCCAAACTCGATCTCTCGATCGGGAGGAAGTCCTAGCAAATCATCTGGAAACACATCAGGGAACTCCCTAACGACAGGAATAGAATCAAGAGATGGAATCTCCACAGTGGTATCTCGAACCATGGCAAGATACGGTAAACACCCTTTATCCATCATCCGTTTTGCCTTCAGGAAAGAAATAACATGTCCCCTAGGTGGCAAATAAGAACCCTGCCACACTACCGGTGCTGAACAAGGAAGAGACAACTGAAGAGACTTGGCATGACAATCTAATGTGGCATGACACGACGCCAGCCAATCCATCCCAATAATGACATCAAAATCAACCATATCTAGGATTAGAAGATCTACCAGTGTCTCACGACCCCCAAAAGATATGGTACAAGCTGGATAAACTCGATCCACGATGATAATGTCTCCAATAGGAGTAGAAACACAGAATGGATCACGAAGACACATATAATCAACATGAAAACCCAAAGCAAAATAAGGAGATACATATGAATATGTAGATCCTGGATCCACAAAGAATATGCATCTCGACCACAAACAGATAAAATACCTGTAACAACAGCTGGGGATGCCTCGGCATCCTGCCTGGCCGGCAATGCATATAGCTGTCTCTACGGCTGAGCTGAGCCGCTACCCTGACGACCACCTCTAGAGGGACCACTAGGACCACGTCCACGACCTCTACCGGGTGGTGGTGCACCTCTAGCTGGCTGAGACCCTGGAGGGGCACCCTGAGGCTGCTGCTGCATAGGCGCTAGAAGGCGAGGGAAAGGGCGGCTACTACCCTGCTGAAGGAGATAAGGGCAATCCTTCTTATGATGCCCTGGATCCTGACAGATAAAGCACCCTGGAGCAAATCTACGCTGATCAAACTGAGATTGATCTCGCGGGCGAAACCAAAACTGACCCTGAGAAGAAGTAGGCGCATTCTGAGAACCACGCGCTGGAAACTGAGCTGGTCTGACAGGAGGCCTACTCTGCTGCTGATAACTCCTACCTTCATACGAGGTACTAGAATGCCCTGGACCACGAGATCTCTTACTCTCCCGCTCTAACTCCTCCATCTCCAATCTATGATAGGCCTCATACCTCCTGGCAATATCGACAGCGATATCAAATAGAGTACCAGCCTCAATCTCACGAGCCATCTGGGACCGCAAATGAGGAGAAAGCCCATCAATAAAACGTCTGACCCTCTCAGAGGGCTCCTGCACAAGATCTGGAGCATAGCTGGACATCTCTGAAAATAAAAGCTCGTACTCCATGACTGACAGGTTACCCTGTCCAATCCTCTCAAACTGTCTCCTCTTCTCATCCTGCTGACTGCGAGGGAAAAACTTCTCCATGAATCGATGGGAGAACTCACTCCAGGTCAGCTTAGGTAAGCCCTGCCTAGCTGATCGGAGTGCGGTCCACCAAGCTAAAGCAGGACCCTCAAGCTGGAAGGCACTATACTCAGCTCCATACTGCTCAAGATATCCAAGGCCCTCTAAGATACGCTGACATTGATCAAGAAACTCACGAGGCTTAAGTTTATCTGATTTCTGACCAGAGAACTTCGGAGGACTAAGTCGGGTAAAATAATGCAGCCTTGCCGGATCATCAACTTGACCTGCTACCTGGACTGGCTGACTAGCCTGAGCAACTGGAGGTATAACACCCGCTACCTCTGGAACACAACCACCTGGAACATGAACTGTTGGGGCTACCTGTGGAGCTTGAATGGGGGCTTCCTGAACCTGAGAACCAATATCTACCGCAGCCTGAGGGATAGGAGTATCTACAGCAGCCTGAAGAATAGGAGCATCTACAGCAGCCTGAGGAATATGAGCATCTACGGCAGCCTGAGAAATAGGAGGTCCCTGGGGCATCTGCGTCGCTAAGAATCTAATAAAAGCGTCATGAAGTGCAGGGGGAACGAATGAGCCCTGCTCCTCCTTCCCAGCAAAAGCTGCCACTACCGGAACCTCTACAGCAGGATCAACACGATCCACCATCCTCGCGGCCTGGGCAACTCTACCTCTGCCTCGACCACGACCTCTAACGCGGCCAACACCGCCAACCTGCGGAGCAGCAGGAAAAGGGGCGACCACTGGCTCCTCCGCCTCTCGCAACATATTCGCGCGTGTTCTCACCATTTACTGCGGAGAATAAAAATATTTAACTTCAGATAACAAGACTCACGTAGATAGGTACGGACGTCTCCGCCCGATCAGCGACACTCTATTAGACACTGTCATGATCTGGAAAGACTCTAAACCTCGCTCTGATACCAACTGACACGACCCGAATTCTCGGTTAGGCCGTGCGGGCACCCGACCCCCTCCCCTAAACCTGTCGGGCGAACCCTATTGACTGAATCGATATAAATTGTGAAGAATTACCTTGAAATTAAAAAATGAACCAAAATTTAATAACATAAGATAACTCTCAAGGATAGACAAACATACAAGCTGTCTAAATAATACAACTAACTACCCAGAATACACAATTTTAAAGGTTTCCAGATCAGACATCTAAGAAGGCCAACAGATATACACATCTCCCGAACGGAGCAAAAGTAAGAAAAACTGTAATATCTGAAGTTGGTGGCCGCAACGAACAGGATGGCTCGCCGTAGATAGCTGAGAACGTACTACTCCTCAATCACGGCGCGACTGGCTGAGTCCTGGTGCAGAATCTGCCGAACGAAAAGAAAACACAAGGACAAATAGGGAGTGAGTCATGAGGACTCAATAAGTGTGAACAAACTAGCAACCTCGAAAAAAATAGATACGCTAGTAAGGGAAACGGAACCAGACAACAATCGACAAATATGCAATGCACATATAAGCAAAACAGTAGTCATGTACAGAAAATCTACACAATAGTATGAAATGAAATGGAATGAGATGAAATGAAATGATTTGAAATGAGATGAAATGCAATGAAATGCAAAGGGTCACATGTGCCCATAATCCCATCCCGAAGCAGAATACTCCTGCACCCGATATTATATAAACCAGAGGTGGAATACTCCTGCACTCTCATGGGGCGGAATACTCCTGCACCCGATAAAATGTAAAGCTGAGGCGGAATACTCCTGCACTCAGTATGATATGCAATGTAATGCATATGAATGCAATGTGATGCAATAATAACCCTTCACCGGCACAGGACTCTCATCGACAGTCGGGAAGCAGATGCCAACCCCAAGCCAAAGTACGATACTCAGATTCCCAATGCAATAGCAATAACAGGACATAATATATAATATAGAATGTAAATCCAAGGCTAAGGCGTAATGAGTACGCCTATCGGCAGCTACACACGTAAGGAACACGTGGTAGAAAATCCACGAGGCCAGGTGCCTCCAAAGAAATGGATATAAACACTTACCGTATTCCAAAACTAGCCCTGTTACTCAACCACTGCTTTTTCCTTTGGATTAACCGCCAAACGATCCCGCTCTATTCAATAAGCAGAAAAATTATATCAAATAAAGCTAAAGGCTTCATTCCTTATGTTTTAGGGCAATCCAGTTAGGAACCTGATACCCTATTCGCATACGCAATATGCAGGTCAGGCCTATAACAGGGTTCAAAGTCCCATAACCAAACCCTAAATAAATTATATTTATATGTTGCCCATAACTCACTGAGTACGAATAAATAATCATTTCCATCATCGGGGTCCAATTGACCCGTTAAACTATCAATTTACGTCATTAGGGCGATGTCTAATATCCCTATTTTTACCGTAAAAATATATTCAAACGCACGTAATAAGCTAAGATAATGAGTTAACATCATTACTTGAAGATTTGGAGTAGAAATTCCACTATTTTTCCACCTCTTTTTCCTTTTTTTCTCTCTCTTTTCTAACTTTTCCTTTTCTCTGTTTTTGGTTCGAATGATTCTGCTCTATATCACATGTACTGCATATAAGGGATTTAATCCCTTGTTAACCGACTTTTAAATTCTTAAATTAATTTAATTTTTTTTTAAATATTAAAATCGCTACGACGATTAAAATTAAAATAGAACTTTAGAGAAGTCGAAATGATCCCAAATTTCTTAAATAAGCTATACAAAATATATGTAACATACTCGCGAAGACGGATCTTAAATCGGACTCCCGAAACTCAAGATGCGAATTTAAAGGAAAAAGGTCAAATTATTTAACTTTCGGCAATTTAGCGGAAACTAGCCGAACAACATCGAAATTCACTTTCGAAAAATCACAAAAGTCACAAATAATCATACGAACATAACGGCGCTTTTGGATTTCGTATCGGAGCTCATTCGCCCAAACCGAGCTCAAAAATCTCTTTTTAATATTTATTGACAATAAAAACTGAAACCTTCTTCCGATGCCTACCAAACGAGGTCTAATTTAGCTCAAATTTTACATATAGGTCCTAATGGACCTTACAAATATTTTAAAATTATCGACACGCCAATCGGAGTCTTAACTTCCGAAACGACAGACCGAGGTCATTTCATTAGGCCCTAACAATGGGGAGGAATCAAATGAATCCTCTTGCCGAAAAAGCATACCGTGTGTATAGGTAAATTTTTTTAAATTTATTTATATAATTTGTTGAACCCATTTCTTCGCGTGTATAGGTAAAAAATTTTAGTTTACATATATAGTTTGTTGAACCCATTTTTATATATAGAAAATTATAATGTTTTATTTTTAATTTTTCTTTTTTTAAAAAAAAATCACTTGTTAGAATTGTTGCCACTGTTTACCGGAAGCAAAAAAGTCAATTGTGTGATCATTGAAAGTTTATGTGGTGTGGGGAAAATAGAGTTAAAATCTCAAACGGAAAAGGGTCATATCTACCCCTCGACTTTTAAATATTAGTTAAGTCCAACCTCCGTTATACTTTTTTCATTTTCTTGCCCCTGCCGTTAGCTTTTTTGATATTTTTACCCCTCCATTTAACGGAGACCCCACCCCAGCTTTCCCCCGCCACATGGCATTAATCTAAATCCTCACCTTTTCTTTACGGAAAAGGGTCGTATCTACCCCTCTACTATTAAAAATTAGTTATAAGTCACCTCTGTTATGCTTTTGTTAAATATCCGCCGTTATCCAAGCTAATATATATAACCTCAATTTTAACGGCCCCCATTCCCCCCCCCCCCCCCCCACGTGACAGCCATCCAACGCCTCTAACCAGTTAACCCAATTCCCCTAATTTTAACCTGCCCACTAAACAAAAAACCCCAACTAAACTAAAAACCCGTCCATTACCCCTAAATATAACAGGAACCCTCTCCCCTTCATTTCACTCATTTTCCCCCACAAAATTTATTGTGCCATTTTTAATTTAACAATTCGGTGCTAGCAATGTCTTCTGGTAGTAGTTCATATGATTGTCGAAAGAGCCTTTGTGGATGTGGTTTGGTTACTCACCACTTTACGGCTTGGACACATTCTAATGCCGGTAGGAGATTTTATAAATGTCCACAACCTGAAGTGAGTAATCTGGATATGGTAGTGTCTTAGTTTTATGTTCGTCATGATTTCAGTTGTAGAGTATTTTTTTGACCGAAACTTGTGATTATTTCTGTTTATTGCAGAGAAATTCTTGTGGTTATTGGGAGTGGGACAATGATGTGTTACCAGATAGGACATGTATTGTCATCAAACAGTTGAAGATGAAATTGGAAATGGCTGAAAAAAACAACGAGAAATTGACTGAAAAGCTCGAGTTTGAAGTGATGAATTCCAGGAAATTGCAAGAAAAAATTGTAATAATGAAGAAGGTTATTATGCTTTTATGGGCTGTAATTGTTGGTGTTATTATTGCTCGTTTGTGATTATTAGTAAAGATTGTTTTGAATTCCATGGATCTTTTGTTGAATTAAAAACCATCTTCTTGGTATGCATTGTGTTTGTCAAAATGTGTGAGTGATTATGCACATAGTTAACTGATAATAATAATAAGAGGCTAATCATGCCACTAAAAGGTTGTTGATCTTACAAAACACTTAAACATGAAAATTAACAGGTCATATAAGTAGCAATGAAATTGAAATACAATAAAACTTAAACATAGATGACTTAAATAAAAACATAAACAACCTTCTAATTAAGCACTAACTTCACATATTCGGGAGTGGGGACCCTGGTGGTGGCAACATTGCTAGTGCTGGTAGTGACATTGGTGGAGTGTATTAGTCCTCGGTATGTTCACCCGCCTCATGTAACATGGCCCTAACCATCCTCTCCAACCTTCGTATTGTTGTGTCCCTCTCCGCATTTGCTTGTTGTATACCCCAAATTGCATTACGAATTGTCACAAGTGTCTCACTCAAGTGATCCAACCACAAGTTAATAACTTCAATTTCCCATCTTGGTTCAAATCATGGAGGGGTTCTTCTTGTGCGATGGGGGAAAGTTGCACGGAATTGTCTCCATTTGTTATTGTTGGAACTTGAAGGATTCATTGTGATGTTTGGGATGTTGTTTTTGCTTTTGTGATGCTATTTGGGTCACTATTTATAGGAAATAAAAGGGTTATTGAAAAGGCACCATTAATTGAAATAAAAACTGTCATTAAGGAGAGCTTTGAAGAGTCATTAGACATTAGAATTCCAATGGATACATACATTCATTCATCTACAAATGAAAGGTCACATTCATTCAATAAGTAGAACAGGCCAAAGAGGCATAACTGCACGGCTAAAATATTATAATTCACATAACTAACATAATCATAGAGACAAGATTTAAATACTGAGTTACTGCATTAAGGTCATAACTGTTAGCATAATTGCTTAATACAGTTGAAGTAACAAATGGATGTCATATTATAACCTCAAAACGAGATACTACCTAGGTCATAATATCACATCCTACAGTCAGCACCAATAGATAAAGTATCAGCCACATAGTCTAAAACATTCAGAAAATACTACATCAAATTGTCTTTGAGAAACAACTATCTCATAGTAGTACCCCACAAAAACTAAGTCACATTCCACTTTTGAGATCAATTTTTCCCCTTGAATTTGTCCAGTGCCAATTTAGCTCACATCTGCAGCTGGAGAGTAGACATAGCCTTTTTACCATTCCATTTGAGACCTGGTGGTGAGAAAGGCATATTGGAAGGTTCACAAGCACCAGATTGGTCACCTTTGAAACTGATTGCTCTCTTTCCCAATGGTTTAGTAGGCAACTGTCTAGCATGAAGCCGTGTCTTAGATTCTGAGACAACTTTTGGTCTCACAGCAGGGACATCTTCATCAGCAAAGTAAAGGAAGTCAAAATCTGCAAATGTGCTGGAAATGCTTTCTTGAGAAGGGTTGGAACTGCTAGTGCCTTGAATTTGAACAGTTGGCATAGGGTTGGAACTGCTAGTGCCTTGGGCACATGGTAGTGTAACATGGCTTTTATTGCATGGGCACATGGTATGCCACTAAGGTTCCAGGTCCTGCAGCTGCACTCTCTCTTTCCTAAATGCATAGTATGTGTATCACCCTCCTCAGTCACCTCATACCCATTGTCACCATTAAAGTTCACCTCACACTTGTGTGCTATTTTCAAGTAGTCATCAAACAAGTCCTTGCATTGAGTACTGATTTCTTCCTTCCACAATCTCACTTCAGCTTCCCTTTCACTCACCATCTTCATTACCTTCACTCTTATCTCCTCAAGCATCTTGATTATTGGTTTGTATCTTGCATCTAATATCCATGCATTGAATGATTCTGTGAAATTGTTATCCACTCTCATATTCTTACAAACAGTGTCAAAATAGGCCCTGCACCAAGACTGGACTGGATATGTAACCAAGTCCTCAGCAGTAGCTCTCTCCAATTTCCCTATTTCACCCAGTTGGTCATGAAAGTCCTCTTCATAAGTGGCACATGCACACCACCAAAGCAGTTTTTTCATTTCTTTGGATCTCCATCTTTTACACCAGTTTGCTTCAATGTGTCTCACACAAAACCTATGTTTTGCTTGTGGCAGCACATCTCTCATAGCCACATGTAAGCCCTACAACATTATCAAACAAGTTAGAATACTCAAAATAAGAAAATGACATAAACAAAGTAATGGACAGAATATGAATACCTTCTGCATATCAGACATGAAAGTGTATCCTTCTCCCATGAGCTCTTCAAACATGCCAAGAACCAGTTCCAAGTAACTTTTGTTTCTCTGTCAACCACAGCCCATGCAATGGGATAAAAGTGGTTCATTGAATCTTTGACCAATAGCCACCAAGATCTGGCATTTGGCCTTTCCTCTCAAATAGGTATCATCCAGACCAATAAAAGATCTTAAACCATCTTTAAATCCATTCTTCATAGCTTGAAAACAAATGTACATTCTTAAGAATCTTCTTCTCCCTTCACCAGCAGCATCTTTAGACAAGTTTACAATAGTATCACTTCCAGGATTACTTAATCTCAGTTCATTTGCATATGCTTCCAACTTATTGTATTCATCTTTAAAGCTACCATGTAGCTTCTCCAAAATCAGTTGCTTAGCCCTCTTGCATTTACCATGGCTAGCATTTAGCTCAAAAGCAGCTTTCAAATCAGCCCTCATATCTTTGATTTTGTATTTAGGACTTTCTTGAATCTTCCTCTTAAAATAATGAGCAATTGTAAAGTAGTCTACTCTTTTGTTATTATAAGCTATAGGACAGTCATGTTCAGAGTTAAGAGTCTTGAAAGTAACACCAGGACAGTCTCCCTCCCTTGAAATTAAGCAAACAAATGGACAGCCCCTTTGACATTCATACCTTAATCTTTTTTTATCACTCTTAAGAAGAATTAGCTCTCTTTTATTAGCCATAGCATACAAGTTCATATACTTTCTAGCTTCTGCAATGTTTTTGAAAGTCATATGCTCATCTAGTTCAAGGTAGTCAAGCAGTTTATCAGTAATGGCCAACTTCCTTTGACTAGCAATACTCTCCAATTCTTCAGAATCATAATCTGACTCATCTGATTCTATATCACCCTCCCCATCAGATGAGCTACAATCTGTACCTACTTGTGCTAAGACATGGGTCCCTTGATCATGATCATTCACCTGAGGATTAACCTCTTGATCATGACCATTCAGCTGAGGAATAACCTCCTGATCATGATCATTCAAATCCTCAAGATGATAATCAAAGACCTGAGTAACATTGTCCAGATTCTGACCAGAAATGGGACTACTAGTATCATGAACATGTTCAACAATATTATGTACAGTCACAGCCAGCTCACACTCATCTACAACATATAGGTCTATAATATTGAAATCAACAGAAACCATCCCCAACAAACACCTAATCCCATTATCCCCTTCAATCTCATAGTAGCTACCAGAAGGTGTTAACACTATTAGTTGTTGTACCCCAATAAAGTCTAACTTAGTACAGAATTCATCTACAATATCTATGAAAGATAAGTGGTCAGGATCATAACCTTTCCAAGTATGCACCAGCTTCTTATCATATTTGAGCTTAGGGTCTCTGACCCATTCTCCACCATAGTTGAATATCAAATCCATAGTTTGTATAGTTTAATACTCTGCAAATAAAGAAAAAAAAATTAAAGTCACAACATGTGGGGTCCACATTATTTAAATACCTAATCATGGGGACAGTCCTAATAAACTAAGAAGCTGGACCACATACACTTGAGATTTACATTAAAGGCACATAAAATACTTAAAGTGGTTCTTATTATAATACAAAATACAATTTTTGAGACAATGTTGTAAAGGACAAACAAAAAAGGAAGCATCTTTCATCACATATCTCCATAAAGTCCTTAAACCCTTACAAATAACAGCTGATATACCCTACATCACAAATAAGAACCATTCCGAACCATTAAACTCTATTCCACCAACCAACAATAAGTTAGTGGGGTCCACAGTCGGGAACATTAGTAAATGCACATGCAGTGATCAATTCCGGCAAATATACACTATAAATACATGAAAACCCAACATATATACATAAACAAACATGACTCTTAAGGAACATGTAAGAACCCTAAAAATTTGAACCATCTACTCACAAACAAACAATAAAAAAGCTAGATTTAAACATAAGAAGGTTAAATCAACATTTAAAAGCAAAAAAAAACCCTTACCTTTTACAGCATTCAAACTTTGATCTTTAGCGCCATTTTGATTAGGTTTTTTTTTAAAGAGGGAAAATGAGTGAAATGAAGGGGAGAGGGTTCCTGTTATATTTAGGGGTAATGGACGGGTTTTTAGTTTAGTTGCGGTTTTTTGTGTAGTGGGGCAGGTTAAAATTAGGGAATTGGGTTAATTGGTTAGAGGCGTTGGATGGCTACCACATGGGGGGGGGGGAGATGGGGGTCGTTAAAATTGAGGGTATATATATTAGTTTGGGTAACGGCGAGGGCTGATAT
The DNA here is from genome assembly GCA_029990575.1 of Petunia axillaris subsp. axillaris. Taxonomy (NCBI): domain Eukaryota; kingdom Viridiplantae; phylum Streptophyta; class Magnoliopsida; order Solanales; family Solanaceae; genus Petunia; species Petunia axillaris. Next base: position 22,120,717 of record JARKNS010000009.1, read on the forward strand.
TTAACAAAAGTATAACGGAGGTGACTTATAACTAATTTTTAATAGTAGAGGGGTAGATACGACCCTTTTCCGTTTTCTTTAACCCAAATAACACAACCCTGTTTTACATATGAAACACACAATATTTAACAATTAAATTAATTTTACCACGTGTCTAATAATTTAACAAAAAAATATATCTTTATATTTCTAAAGAATTTTCATGGGCGAGTTTGGAGAACTAAATAGTGGTGAATTTTTTTTGTCTTCTCCGGCGATATTTTCAAATCAAAATGTGTAGAATTTGATTATATACTTGGCTATGATTTTTTTTTTTTGGGAAAAAAACATAAATAACCACCCATATGTACTGTATTAATTTTCTCTAATCCAAATAAAAAATAGACATAGCTTTTAGTCAATTATAACGCTATTTTGTCTCTTTAATAAATATTAAGCGTTATTTTAGGGAAGCAATCAAACGAAATTCCACGAATCATGGTTGTTGTCTTTTTATTTTTAATTTTATGAAATTCAAAATTAATCACAATTGAAATACATATCATATACGAATACGAATAATAGATGTATAAATGAGACGTAATAAGTTAATGTAAAAATATTTAATGGTAAATAAACTAAAAAAGATAAATACATGCTACATATCATGTTTGTGCATCATAAATAATAATTTATAAATAATGGATGAATACATGATAAATAATAAGAGCTTATATGCAAAAAATATTAGTAAATAAGTAATTGTTTAATACACACTAAATACATACATACATATTAACACTGTTAAAATTACATTTGGTGCATGTTAAGTATATATTTGAAAAATAAATTAATATCTTATAATATAAATTGTCCAAATAAAAAGCATAGGCTTAGTATACTATTAATAATACATAAGATATACTGGTAAAAAAAATTAAATAATTGATTAAAATTTAAAGCCATTGATCAAAGCTTCACAATAATTATTAGTAGTCATAGATGGGCGACATTAATAAAGGATTTTTCTTAATTAACTAATGAGTATTAAAATCTGACACGTTGATGTATTTGGATAAACGAGCACACATTGCTAATATTGATTTTAATAATTAGAGATCACGATTGTGGAAATAAGAAAAATAATTGGGAAATAAATAGTTTGGGGGTGGGTTAAAAGGAATAATTGCTTAGATGGCTGCCACGTGGCTTGGGGCAGGGTGGATGAATGTTGGCTCATAGCTCCGTCAAAAATAAGGGTAAATTTGTGAGTTTTGATAACGGCAGGGGCAAGAAAATGAAAAAAGTATAACGGAGGTTGGACTTAACTAATATTTAAAAGTCGAGGGGTAGATATGACCCTTTTCCGAATCTCAAATGGTCACTCAACTTTGGCAAATTAACCACCAAAGTCACTTTGCTTTGGTTGGTCCAAAAAAGGTCACTCAACTTGGGGAAAATATCTCCAAAAGTAATTTTGGCCGGTTTTTGCACCGTCACCCCACCGAAAATTTGACGTGGCTTTTTAAAATAATTTTTACATACCCATAGGTCCCATTTTCTTTGCCATGTAGGATTTTTTTTTTTTAATTCTAGTTACTAGTTTTCTTGCACGTGCATTGCACGTGTATTCCTAATAATTAATATAAAAATTATAAATATCTTATAATAAGCATGTATAGTTGCTCGTAAATTAAAAGAAAATATATAAATTTAAAGTACTGATATATCGAATACTTTTCGATCGACATTTTTTGTTTACGCAATACATAATCATATTAAAAATTTCTTTTGTACGAAGGCCAGTAATTAGTATTTGGACGATTTTAATCATGCAAATTTTATAATATATCAAGTACGAAGGCCAAATAATAGTTTGCTATACTCAGTAATTCCTAATTCATAATAAGAATTTGTCATTAGCACAAAAAAAAGGTACTAATATAAAAGTGAATATTTGATATATTATAAAATTTGCACAATTAGAATCGTTCAAATATTAATTATTGGCCTTCGTATAATAGACAAATTTTATATTATATCAAGTATTCAGGATTTATCTTGATATCAATAAATTTTCTTGATATTTTATGGTAATGTCAAACTGTTATTACTCATTAGAAATTAGAAGTATAAAACAGTTATTTGGCCTTCGTACTTGATGTATTATACAATTTGCATGATTAAAATCGTTCAAAAATTAATTATTGGCATTCATACAATAGTAATTTTTAATATATCAATACTTTGAATTTATATATTTTTCTTTAATTTACGAGCAACTATACATGCTTATTATAAGATATTTATTATTTTTTATTAATTATTAAGAATACACGTGCAATGCATGTGCAAGAAAACTAGTAACTATAATAAAAAAAAAATTCTAAATGGCAAAGAAAGTGAGACCTATGAGTATGTAAAAATATTTTAAGCCACGTAAGATTTTCGGTGGGTAACGGTCTAAAATATCAGCCAGAATTACTTTTGGAAATATTTTCCTTAAATTGAGTGACCTTTTTAGGACCAACTAAAGTAAAGTGAGATTTTAACTCGGAGAAAATATTGAGCTTTCTAAACATTAAGATAAGATTGTTTGTAATTTTATTGTAGTAAAACCAAATTTAATAGATTAACATAATCTTTCTAACAATTTGAGCCATTTTCCCAATGTCACGGGTATCTTGATCCTCTTTGATAGTCTACACTTGAATATTGACGAGTGTACGGAGAACAACTTATGTGTTGGAAAAAGTGAATGTCTTAGAATAAAATAACATTAGCCTGGTCACTTATTACAAATGATTGCTGCTGCTTCAGTATTAAAATGTAGGTCTACTAATCTCAGTTAAACAAACTTACAACACTTGTTATTGGAAAGAGTTCATCTACTGATAACGTGAAAAAACTTGCTGTAAGTAATATACGACATATCTAATACTTAACTTTTTTGACGTTACCGCTCATATTTAGTGTATTCTTAACTTTACACCATTTGTCTTGGATGCTTACGACCTGCCACATGTACTGGGATACTTTGTCCACCAATTTTTGATGCAGGAGAAAAAATTATTTAATCTCCTCCGTTTATACTACTGTTTGTACCATACCTCTCATAATACATACCAACTTCACTGATTGATCACTAGGCTACTAAATAATTATATAGCTTAAAATACGTAAAACAATAGTAGAAGCATGTTTATGCTGATACAGGTTCCTTCCAACAAGAGAGATTCTTCCAGAGCATAGTTAAACGAACTTGCATTTGCTTTATTGCAGAAGAATGTATATACATTGTCGAAAGAATACAATTTCAATAGATGCTCTGCTCATTTCAAACATTGGAGAAATGAAATCTCCACTAGAGATTGCGCCTCAGGATCAGAGAATGGTAACGAGCCGCACAAGACGTTCATTATAAATGCTTTGCAAAAATGCTCGCAAGCCAGATATAATGTACTCAAGCTCGTGGTAAAGCCTAATGCACTCTCCCTCCATATGAATGTATGCTGTTAGGTCAGTCTAGTATGTCAGTGTCTGTATGCCGCTGATGCAGTTAGAAAGAATTAAACCAATCCTTCGTGTTGGGGTCGTCTCTTTCATCCACAAGCCCAGCACAAAAATGAGCTTGGTTGCCGTGCTAGGAGCCAAGTGGTTCACAAATGGTGTCAAAAAGCTCTTCTAGCCGAGGTGTTATCCTCCAAGTGTCTTTTGTTTATATCCGTGTTTCATTCTTTCGAGTAGTTTCTCTCTTGTTTTTCTCTTCTTGTCCATTTTTTGCCTGTATCTCTCTTCTCTCTCCCTTTCATATATCCCTTGCCAATATACCTCTCCCGTAAATGGCCACAACCACGTTTCATATGGATGGACATTGTCATCAGCAGCTTCTGCTAAGTCTTCATCCATACTCTTCAATAATGTTATGTTGAAGTATTTTGCCCACATATATCCTTTTCGCTGCTCAACTGGGTGCTGCTCTTCCAGCACACCTGAGTGAGGATTAATGTAAACCATCTGCCGTGCACTGTGATAGGCCCAGACATTTACCAACAGGTCCAAAACCCGACAGTAACAGTGCTGCTTCTGGTGGTCAGAAACAATCAAATATAAGAACTTACCCTTCTGACCTGCATTACTTTGTAGCAAATGCAATTTATGCCTATAGGCTTACCTCAAATGCCGAAATTGCCAGTATACAGTGAGTCCTATTGCTTGCGTTCACGTGCAAACCATCCAGAGCATCGACAAACATCCTGGAATTCAAACCACTTTAGTTCAAATATACGATTCATCCCAAACTTGAATATCCAAATTCATGCAAGTAACTACATAAGTATGTGTGCTGCCCTATATTACCTGGAAAACATAACAAACTCGAGAAAAGAAGAGGTTGGCATAACCCAGCTATGTAGCGCTGACCATCTCCCACCATCTTCTGGCATGGGTGGAAGAGCTTCTATGTGTGACGGTAAACCATACATTCTACGAAATGTATCTTGGAAAGCAGTTCTGAGAGAATGTTAAAGAATCAGAGTTAGCTGAGCAAGATCTGACAGGACATTTAGCCATTGAAAGCAAAAATACGCTGTCCCTCCGCACTTAAGGTGAAGATACTTATCCAGAAGTGCAAGGCAAACTTTCCAGTTTCCTACTAACTCTTTTCTTTCAACACAGTAAATTCAAGAACTAAGGAATCCACCCAGTTATTTTTGACTTCATGATATGAGCTCTATCATTGTATTCGATATTAGATTAAACAAAAATTTATAAAAAAAAAAAATCTTTTATCAAATTTATGTAACATAGATCAAGATTGTTCAAATATAAGAAACCCATCCATCAAAACAGAAAGGAAAAACGTTAGCAGGAAAGAGTGATGTTGATAAATCTTAGTCTGCTCAAATCCCTCTGTACACAATGTAAATTTACCTGCAGTTGCCTCCATTCAATATGTCGCACATGGACCAGAAGGTAAGGGCATCATTGCTCCCTGAAAATCCACCATCCACATCTAAATGTGCCCAATAGTATATTACATCGCCTTTCGCATTTGCCTGTATTGTTTCTTCCAGGGCCAGCTCAGCATTTTTAGATAAGGAAACCTGATAAATTAATAAAGAAGCCTATATAAAAATTTGGTAATAAGAGTACATAGAAGAATACATGTGAATATGACAATGTTCAAGTTTAACAATTTTTTTATCAGGTAAAAATTCTCATCCATGCAGCATCCAGTATGTTCTAGTTTAACAATTACAAGAACAAGGTCATATGTCAAGATTCATCAAGAACTAAAGACATACTTTTCTCCCTGTAGCTCGCCATGACTGAAATCCAATCCAGGGTCGCTTATGAATATTATCTAGATGGTTTGCAATTGAAAACATGCCACCCATCTCACAGAGAATATTCCGGTAGTAGGTCTCATTCAAGATGGTAAGCCGTCCAACTGCATCAACATCATCTGACCTCAATCTCCGTGCTTTAGTTGACTAAGGAAACATGCCATAGTTAGAACCAAAGAAACTAGAGATGCAACATAATAAAGTAAATAAAATTTAAGAAAATGTATTTAATCTGCATAAGCAAATTTGAATAACATATACCCCTGTACCTTTAAAAACTTTATTTATTTTTCTGTACCCAGACAGCAGAAAAGAAAATGAAATCCTATGAAACTGAAACATGTAGGATAAGCCAGAGGAACTCACAAGGCTCAATCCACGGTACAAAGAGCCATGATGCAGAAATGGCCAAGCTCCAGCTCCATCATAAACCTCATAAATGCATAAAGGCTGCCCAGTCCGTTCCAGCTCTCCTTCATCCCTCTCATTAGTTTCAAACCGAAGCTTTTCAGCTTTTCGAGCATTACGATATATTTCATCCCACTCACCAATGTCCTTTTCCATTCTTTCCTCAATCTACATAGAGGAAAAACATGCTCAACAGATCTTGCATAAAGCGGAACTCAAGAAAAATAAGAACACGGTCAGTTGAGAATCCACTTTTTCAATTTCTTTTCCTTTTTTTGGGGTTATGAGAGTCTGGCTGGCAGGGGAAAACTACATGTTAGTGAAAAGTGAAATTACCTCCTCCGTCTCCAGTCTGTTTACTTCCTCAGAACGCTCCATTTCATTCAAGATGTCCCAATCCAATTCACTTGGAAAGTCTTCCTTTAAAGCCTCTGGATCATCTCCCGAGACATTCATCAAAGGAACAAAACCTGTCATGTCCACTTCAAGGTCATAAACAACACTGGAAGTTATTGCACCCACATCCTCCTCATGAACATTTTCTATGTCACTACTCTTCTCGACATCCTTTTGAAAATAACCCCACTCCCATGAAGCCTGCTTAAGCTGAGAAGTGTCCCCAGGAAGTATGACATCAGATGGGAAATTTATGACGTTCTCCAGCAGCTTTGCATACGCTCTAATGCATTCAACTGCAAGCATGTTTTTGGAAAGCAGCCTCCCAGAAGATGCGATAGTGTGAGCAAATCTAGTGAGTTTTCCATTAGATATCAGTAGAGAGAAATCTTGCACCAATGCATTAGAATTGTGTTTAGAAAAGACGATTCCATGTACTTCATCAACAACCTGGATACAGAAAGTTCTTCAGGGAAAGACAAATAAGAAACAAAGTATTTCCCTTCAGCTTAAAAAGGTTCCCAATAACAAAATAAACAGACTTACATATTTCTTGATGATGGGATAGTCTGGTGCAACAATTGGTATTCCAAATGACATGGCTCGTATCAGAAGCGGAGGAAACTCTTGCTCGTATTGAGGGGAAGAGTAGAGGACAATGTCAGCAATTAGTATAATACCGTTAACATCACCCTTCATGTCATAGTGTGAAAGAGATCCCTGATGAAGTCCCAATCGAGTAGCAATATCCTACAAATTTTGAAATCATTGTTCAATTTATTTTATTCTGTTAAGTAAAATAGTTGTTTAATATTATGGCATAGATATTACAGTCAGTAAACCACATGTTACTGCTAGCACAAAATGTTGCGAAGCATTACTCAAATGCCACTTGAACTTTCATATCAACCGAACAAATAACACAGTAAAAGACTAGCAAGAAAAGAAGACAGCCAGTGAAATGAAAATACATTTTAGATGGAAAAGGGAGAATACTTCAGGTATGCACCTAAAACAACAGAGCCTTTTAAAGTGTAAACTCAAGAGAATAAGATTTAGATCTTCCTCGGCTAAATGAGCTTCAGCTGTTATGCACAAGCATACCTAATAAGATTTATCCTTTTTGCAATTTAAACAACAAAACTTCTTTTGACATTGAGATGAAACACTAGTGATGAAGAGATAAGCAAAGGTAAGCCATTAATAGCGGAGACAGAATAAAAGAGCGACAAAGGATGCAAGAATTAAGAATCACTAATATAGCATTGAACACTTCTTACCTGCAATGCATCAGTATACCCATCACTGGAATTTCCTGACATGAAAACAAACTTCAGTCTCTCTTCAAAGGCGTTCTCCCCAGCAAATTTGATTAGCAAAGGTTCTATATCATGAATGGACAAAGCATAACCCCAGGACAGTTCATTAAAGAGAATGGAACTTCCAACAACCAAAACCAAGAGATCATCTTTGTCAAAACCATATTTCTCCCTTAACTGAGCTTTTGAATGTGCCCTACTATAACTGTCAGCAGCCCAATTGTCTTTTGGTGATCCAGGGATCACAAAGAAGTTTCCAGTGTCGAGCCCACTATATAACATCTATGAAAGTAGGAATGCAATGGTTGAGTACATGAAAGGCTTGATGAGAACTTGAAATAAACTCTAAAAGAATTCTGAAAGAAACTAATTTTACTAAAAGAAGAATTCAGAAGGAAAAACAGGTTAAGAATATATACCGGCAAAGAGTAATCTGGAAATACAATAACATCAGCCCTGCGAAAAGCATCTCTCCAATGAGAAATGAGATGTTCCCAGCCCTTGTTTCCGTACAGATGAAGGCGACTTGCTAGAATATCTTGTTGAATTATCCAAATGAGGGGGACAGAGCAGAAAGGCTCCTGCATAAGGCTGCATAAATATAGAACTCACAAACCGTAATACCTCAAACAAAATAGAGAGTAGCCAAAGGATTTCAAAGTTTAAAATCTGGTTCATATTTATTAGGTGATCTTCCTGTATTGCCAGGATTACCCATGTCAGGCTGGAGTCACATGGGTATGGTACTCTGTACACATCCTTTAAAAGCGCATCAATAAAGTAGCATGAATTGAACATACTTGTGTATATATCTTTTAATAATATGAAGTCCATCTTTAGGATCAAATTTACCTTCATCTTAACATCTTACAGAAGTGTTCTTCACTCAAATGTTATTTTGACATAAGTTCTACCAACTTTCTTTATGTTATGCACTAGTAATGCTTAACATCTGGCAAGAAAAACAAGTTTCAGAATCTAGGACAAGGATACTCTAAAACAGCAACTCATTACTCATACATTTCACAGCTCAGATTTCCAAAATAACATCAAAACTCAGAACTGAACATCATGTGAGCATAATTTACCAATAACAAACTGGGACGTGTGTTTGGCCTTCTATATAGAAAAGTTCCTTCTAATTTGCAGATAAGTTTAAGCTAATGATATCCAGAACTTTGCACGTCTTTTTTTCCTTTTTCTTTTTAATTATTAATAAGGCCAGAACTTTGCAAATCTTCCTAAGCTCCAATTTTAGGTTATTTCACTTGTGAATATCTGACCATTTTGAGTTTTAACAATTGGACATATCAACTCACTAAACTGCCCACTTCTCAGTTGAAATATGCACGATTAGAGAAAAATTTGCTAGAGTAATGAAAAGTAAGCTTCATCTAATAGGCTAGTCATACCTTGATATAGCATTTTTATCTTCAAGTGAATCAGCAATAACACCGTCAAAGCTGCAGGAATGAAAAAGTAGAATCTAATATTTGCCAAGAAAGTTAACTAAGATGAGCGTTAGCAAAGTTACACGAATGGACTCTCACAAGGATTCGAGATGGCAGAGCATGCTTACATTGACCAGTCGATGAGACCATATCTTTCCGCATTTAATATTGATACTTGCCCTCCTATTTCTTCCCATATAGACCTTGCAATGCCATCCTCCACAGCATATATCTGAAAAGAAGAGTTTCAAAGTAGCGCATAAGCTTGCACATACCCATAGTACACCACTATCAAACAAGGTGCAGTCTTTCTGCCACAACTTATATCGGATTACAGTTATTTCAGGGTCATCGAAAGCTTAATCCCAAATTTCAGATAGAGAATCAACGCCTAATAGACCAATTACATTGTCTAGAATCAGATGTGTGATGCAACTTCTTCCATTTAAAAGATACTGACCGGAAAAAAAAAAAAAATAGGAAACACGAAAAGAAGAATAACTAAACTTAAATTAGAAACTAAAGAGCTAAATACATTATATTATAACTTGAAGTTTCCAAAGATTACCTTAATCATATAGCCTATTGCCCGCAAATTCTTCACCACAGTAGACAACATCAATGACAGTGGGTCCTTCTTCATGTTTCCTAAGACCTTACACAATCAAATTGAAGCACGGTTAACTTCATGAAAACTAGAGAGACCATTGCAAAATGTATTTCAGTATAGGAAGAGCAATAGGAAGATATAATCTGAATAAAACCAAATCAAAAATGGAAACATGATTCTCACACCATAGTCTTTACTCTATGCACGTTAATGTTAGCAACCAGAAAGGAATACTGCATGTAAAAGAAATCACAAATGCCACACCTGCTGAGACTCAATAACTGCAGAAACTAGGCAAAAGATCACGGGTTGCGAGTAATGAGCAAGAGGGAAATATGTTCTAAAACATGTCAGAATGTTTTGCTCATACTTTATTCTCACTCGTCATCCTCGACAATAAAAGGTTATGGCCTAACCTCCGAACTCAAGCAACACTAAAATTATAGTTCCAGTTTTTATAAGAGCATTATTGTGCCAATATTACATGATGATCTCAGATAATAAGAAATGAACCTTGGGCCTAACTCAACCGTAAAACTAGCTCAAGAGGTGAGGTTTCCAAGACCACATAAAGATGCAAAAATACCCCATCCACTATCAACGTGGGACAACTCAACAACAAGATTCTTAAGTTTGAATCAGCTTCCATAATATCCGGAGCTATAGATCTCCATTACAAATTCCACACATCTGGATCTTTCAGGTTCAGAAAGGATATAAATTAAGAAATACAATCTACAAGTAGAGCAAATTCACATACTTAATTCTTAAACATAATACACAAGCAAATATAGCTACTTACTAGTGCAAGCCAAGGACGCTGAACACCAATTCTAAGCTGCGATTATTCTATGGCGATCGTAACTAACTAATAATCTCACATTTGCAATTCACACATACTTAAACAAGAAACACAGTTCTTACTATCGCAATCCAAGGGGCGAGGAGGCCGAACACCAATTCTAAGCTAAAACTATTCTATGGCTATTTTGGATAATTTATAATCTCACATATCACAGTTCGAGTACTCAAACATAAACACAAGCAAAGCAAATATAGTTCTTACTATCGCAATCCGAGGAGGCTGAACGCCAATTATAAGCTAATGTAAATAACTAATAATCTCACATTTTCAATTTGCATCTGAGCTAAAGTTCTACATCGCCATGTCACTTATTAGGTAACTACAGGTAAATCTCTTGACAAGCATTAATTAATAATCTAGCATAAAACGACAAGGCAACCTGCTATCACAAGTTAAAATATTCTACACTATCAGTACATATAACTTAAATCCTTCGAGTACAAACTTAAAATATACACAACCACATAAAGAGTTAATAATTCTAACTATTGCGATCTGAGGAGGCCGAGTACCAATTATAGGCTAATGTAAATAGCAACTAATAATCACACATTTGCAATTTGCATATGAACTTAAGTTCTACACTGTCAGGTCACTTATTAGGCAATTACAGGTAAATCTCTTGACAAGCATTATTTAGTAATCTAGTAAAAAATGCTCGGCGACAAGCTATCACAAGTTAAAATACTTCACACTGTGAGTGCATATAACTTAACATAAACACAAGCACAAATAGCGTGAATAATGCTTACAATCGCGATCCGAGGAGGGCGAACACCGATCCTAGGCTGATTCCTAATCAACTCCAAGCCATTCCCAATCCGAAACCGCGGTTGTTGAACAAACTGTAACGAACTACCTAACTTCAAATCATCCCTAACAGACCAACGCTTTAATCTAGCACTCTCATTATCACCTAGCGGTCTAAACACGGACATAATAGAGCTCTGTAAAACCATAGAAGCTAAAGCGAACAAAAAAATAACTAAAAAAATACACAAATATAACCAGGATCTCCCTCTTAAACAATAAAATATAAATTTCCTAGTATAAGATCGATTATTATGAGTATGATTATGATTATGATGATAATGATGATGATGAGATCGTGCTGTAGCTGGTTTCCATTGGCGATCCGGTGAAGAAGACGACGGTTTTTGTGAGTTTCTTTTGAACCGGAATCGGTCACGGATCGAGTGAAATCCTCCACCGCTACTGCCGGAGTTTATAGTATTGGTATCGTTATTGTCGTTAGTGTTGGTATTGTCGTCGCCGGAACTCGCTGAGCTACGGCTAATTGTCATTGTTGAATTAATCGGCCAATTCAGTGAAATGGATTTGGCATTGAAATGTGTGTGTGTCTGATTTGAATGGGGACATGTGTGAAAATTTTGTGAAAGTCTGTTGAGCTTACTGTTTTTGGTTTTCTTTGATGGTGACTGTGATTTGTTTATTTTGAGTACTAGTTTGTTTTTTTAATTTAATTTTTATCAGTTTTATTTGTCTTATTTTGTTTATAATTTTTTTGCAAACGACGTGAAGTGATGTTATATGTGAGTTTAACGCGGTTTGCCGGCGGGAAATTTGTGAATTTGGGTAGGTGGGGGTGAGGGTGTGGGGAATCTAATTAGTTTTGTGGAACTTAAAAGTTGTTTGATTACTACCTTGGTAATTATAAGTGTTCATTTTTCAATTTCACATCCATTAAATATATTTTACTTAATTGACCTTATTTATTTCATTATTATAAAGGTGAAAAGAATAAATCATCATTTTTTATTTTTTTAATAGCAAGGACAATATTGATATAAAGAAGTTATTTTGTATTGATATTCTAAAATTGACCTTATTTTGGGACACGAAAAAAAATTAAAAAATAATCACTTATTTTGAGACGAAAATAGTAGTATTATTTTTGTATATAGTATTTGACCTTGCTAATCCAATTAATTTGATTCTTGTATTGTTGGTCCATTAAAAGAGAAAATATTCCTTAATCAAATTATGTTATTTTTAGGATTTGAATATGATACATCTAATAAGAGTTGAAGATTGTATATATTCTATAAGTGTTATGAATTGATTTTGAGAAACTCTTAAATAGGAAAACAATAAAGAAAGTATCTTTTGTAGAGGAAAGGTGAATATTCTTTCGATAAAAAATTAAAAGGTTTTTGAAAAGTTTTTCAAAAGATGAAATTACTTTATTTTACTAGCAAATTTAGCTTTACAATAGCATGTGCTCACTAAGATTCGAACACAATGAAATCACCGACATTTTACTTTTTAACATGTGTTTTTTACATTATTTAGAGCATGTTTGGCCAAGCTTCTGGGAGTCAAAAGTGCTTATTTTGGTCAAAATGTGCTTATTTTAAAATTTTAGATGTTTGACCAAGCTTCTAAGGAAAAATAAGTATTTTTGAGTGACAACAAAAGTTATTTTTCTGTTGTGGACTTGTGGGGATGAAGCTGAAAAAAGTAGCTTCTTAAAAAAATAAGGGGTTTTGATCGTTTGGGACAAGATTACCCATATCAAACTTCCATATTTAATCAAGTGAATGTCAATTTTTGTAATTTGATAATTTTTTCAAATATTGGTCAAAGAAAAATTAATAACAAAAGCACTTATCTTAAATTTGGCCAAACACAAATTATTTTATCTCGTAAAACACTTATTTGAAAAGTACTTTTGATAAAAAGCACTTCTCAGAATAAGTTGATTTTGACAGTTTGGCCAAACAGATATAGGAAAACAATGCAACTTATGGTAATTTTGAAGTAATTTTTCAAAATTTAAATTTAAATCCGAACGAAATTGATATAGTGTCGCTTCACTCCATAATTGGTTAAATTAACTCTCCACAAGCAAAAAAAACGTGTAAGCTAAGATGAAAGGAGTAATTTGTAACTTTCTGGTACTAATTGCTACAGATAACGAGTTCCCATAATTATTTTCCCATATAACGATTTATTAGTAGTAGTAATCGGAGCAAAGTTTTTCTGCTGTATAAGTAGTCATCAAATTAATAGCAACGGACCTCCTATTATCGGTTATTTGTCCATATCATGGAAAAAAGTTCGTTAAGAGAACATGATTCCGTTTGCGTTCTGTTTTTTACACCATTTTAATGTGAGTATAAAGTACTTGTGCATTAATAATGTAAAAGGAAGATACTAAAAGATAAAAGAACAACAAAACATGGAAAAAGGGAGGGAAATTTAAAAAAAAATAATAATAATAATAATAGCAGAAGATTTTGGGATTGAGTGTATTGGATGAATGATTTTCTTGTATTTTCGTAACAATTATAGAGGATCAAATCTTCTTTCAAAATCTATCCAATACGTCTTTATGATTTTTAATCCTCTCAAAAGATCGCTTTGTGAATCATAAGGAAAAATACAGAGTGGGAAGTTACTATATGATTGGAAATTAATTTTTTTCGTTCATCATCATTATGTTACAATTTCAACGTATTAGCTTAAATAAATAATAATATATATATTATATGCTGAAAGTTTTTACAGTGTATTCAATGTGTTAAAATAAGTTAATCCCGTTTATTCTAACATACTAATTAATATTACTAATTAGAATTACATATTATTTACCTTTTAAAGACGATCGTTGACGCACCTTAATGCTTAAGCTTGATTAAAAAAATTAGCTTGTCTTGATTTTAACAGCTTTTGCACCGACACATCACTTGTTCGTTTTTTTATGTTCACTTTTTTTGTATTTATGTATGGATGATGGATCAACTCGATACACTTCCTATGTTTATTATCGCGTAGATATTCTATTTATATTTTTGTCTCTACTAAAAACTTGACACTGATTTCTCATGGTAGTTGCTTTATTAGTGTGCTCACATAAGACACTTATATAACATTAATATAAATTTATAAGTAATTGATTTGATTTTATATCCGTCGTTCTTTTGTTCATGAGTATTTTAATATAGACACATACCGATAACAACATATCATTGGAGTAGCAAGTTATTTCCCATGACATGTGCTCTCTCTGTAGTGTATCTCAATATCATGTGTCTGCTTAAAGTAAATCATTCTCTTTTTACTGCTATATGACACTTGGATGATGCATAAATTATTCAAAGTTCGATGTAATTATATTGATGTCACATGAAGGAATTTAAAGCTTTTAATGCTCTTTATGATCTTAATAATTATCTTGTTACGTCTCTCAAGGATTACAGTGCTACAATAAGTATAGTAGAAATGGTAACAAGTAACATCAAATATTTGAGCAAAGGTCCTCCAACCGATTCATGGTAGTATGTATTTGGAAACAGGGCCGGCCTAGGGAGGCCACTAATAATGATAACTATCAGATTTAAGGCTGCATCTGCTGCTGCTGCTGCTGTAGTATGTGATATCTTTTTAAGAATAATTTTACTCAGTAATTATGTTGGATTATTTGGTTACTTAGCATCAGGACCCAAGAAGAAAGCTCACAATTGTACATGTAACACTTTTGTAAATTGCATTAGATAGTCATTTGCTTCATTTATTTATTTTGAATAGTTTGGTTATAGCTAAAGTTGTAAGTCATAAGTGGCTACTTAGTTAATACTTTGTTTGTTGTAATATTGGACTGGGCTTTAACCCATAATATAAATAGCAGTGGGCCTGAGCTATTCAGCTGACCGAGATATTTTTCCAAAACTCCATCTCCTCTTCTCTCTCGACTTCTCTCTCAAACCCTAGGTTAGGTTGTGCAGATTCTGATGAATCCATAATGTTTTCATGGTATCAGAGCCTGGAATCGCATAGATCCAGACCATAGAAGGCGAGCGATACTACCCTCGACCAATTTTGAAGAGGATTTTTTTTACTGCTCATCTTCCGGTACGATTCCGGTGGTTTTACGGTGGCGCTAAGTTCTGGCTGTGTTCTTCATGGTGTAGCATCATCCGTCTGCTTCATCGGAGGTCTTCTTACGGCGTCGATACAAATTCCGGCGACTATTTGCATCCTCCTTGACGGTTGATTTTTTTGGGGCTATTTTCTTCTATCAAGGCCGTGACTCCTTCCGGCAGCGAAGGAGAGTGGTAACATCTTTCATTTCTGCCTTTGATATTATCTGTGAAACTCTAGTTATTTTCTCGTAACCCTAGTTGTTCATCATTGTGCGAATATGACTTCTACGAACACTGTTACTGATAGACTCGACTCCTCAAGCCCTCTCTTCGTCCATTCGTCCGACGTTCCTAGTAGTTCTTTAGTGCACATTCCTTTTAATGATGTTGGTTTTGGTGGATGGAAACGCGATGTGACGGTTTCTCTGAGTGCTAAGAACAAAATTGCCTTTATTGATGGGTCATGCCCTAAACCTGAGGAGAACTCTCCTCTTCTTCCCCAGTTGAATAGGTGTAACAATTTAGTAATCTCATGGTTAGTCAGCTCTGTGTCCCCTGATATAGCAGATAGCATTCGCTATTCTGAGACTGCTGAGAGCATTTGGCTCCAGTTGAATTCTAGATATTGGGACAGCAAATTGGGCTAAGATATTTGAGTTGAAGAAGGAACTTGTGTCTACCATCCAGAGTCATCTTGACATAGCTTCCTACTTTAACAAACTTAAGAAACTGTGGGATGAACTCAGGGAAATGTGCAATAGCAAGTCTAAGGCCTGTGTTTGTGCTGCAAAGGATGATGTTAGGAAAGAGGAGGAAGCAAATAAACTTTATCAATTTCTTATGGGGTTAAATGAGGCTTATGTGGGTGTGAGAGGCAACATCCTGATGATGCAGCCTCTCCCCTCACTTGACACTGCCTACAGTATCTTACTTCAAGATGAGAGCCAGAGGCAGGTTACTCCAATTAATCCTCAATTTAACCCTGAAGCCTCCTCATTCAATGCATCCAACTCCTCTAACAAAAACTACAAAGAGAGAGTGAACTTTGATCAGTCCAGAAATAACCAGAGAGGGTATAACCAATCCAGGAACAACTCCAAAGGGAATTATTTTTGCAGATGCTGTAAGAAGTCAGGGCATACAATTGACTATTGTCTCAAGCTCAAGGCTATCAATGCCAACAACCAGAACAATCCCACTATTCCTTCCTCAGCTCCTAATCAGCAATCTCACCAGTATAATAGAGGAAGGAGAATTGCTGCCAATGTTCAACATGACAGTTCTCCCTATCCCTCTGATGCATCATTACCCACACCTGGTTCTTCTTGTGGGTCTGATTGCACTGGTCCTCAAGCTGGTTTTGAGCAAGTGGGCTCTGGTTATGGCTCTGGATCCTCCAGTTCTTATCTTCCTGGTTTGACTCAACACCAGTATGCCCAGCTTCTCAATCTTCTACAGCAGCAGTCTTCTATGCCTGATTCAAATTCTCAGACCAATCTCATGGGGTCAGCCAACTTTGCTGGTACCTTATTGTCTGATTCTTTGAAGTCTGATATTAGCTCATGCGCTCACTCATTCTTCTCAGATCACCTGGATCATTGATTCAGGTGCATATGATCACATGACCTCCAACAAAGATCTGTTACACAATTTAACACATCTTTCTATTCCATTCTTAGTCTCTTTACCCAATGGGTACAAGGTGAAGGTTACATGCACTGGTTCCTTCATCTTGAATGAGTCAATAACCCTGCATGATGTCTTATATCTCCCATCCTTTCAACATAATCTGATCTCAGTGCACAAGTTGATCCAGCAGTTGAATTGTCATGTTTATTTCACTGCTGACACTTGTTTCCTGCAGGGCCCTTCTCTGAAGATGCCTCTGGAGCTTGGTAAGCTTGATTCTGGCCTTTACAAGCTCCAGTGGCACAATACTTCTGGGAATCCAACTCTGCATCCATCCTGCAAGTCTGCAAGCAGCTCTCATCCTCCTTCTTTCTCTTATCTTAGCTCATCATGTGTAAATAATTCTTCATTTACTTTTAATAAAGCTGCTTCTTCTAATACTGTGCCCTTAAATGATCATAATACTGTTACTTCTACTGTTAATGTGCCTTCTGTTGTTGAAAATTTGTGGCACCTTAGACTAGCTCATGCACCATTTGCTAGGATGAAAGATATTCCTGCCATCTCTCAGTCCATATCCTCCAAACAGTCTTTTCCTTACAACATCTGCCCCATGGCTAGACAAACTAGGCTCCCTTTTCCAGACAGTTCCATTCACTCCACCAAGCCTTTCCAGCTTATCCATGTGGATACATGGGGCCCTTATCATACACCTAGCTTATCTGGAGCTAGGTATTTCCTCACAATAGTAGATGACTATACTAGGTGTACATGGACTCACCTTATGTCTACCAAGAGCAATGCTTTTCCTTTGCTGAGGGCTTTCATTATGATGGTCCGGACATACTTCAATACTACAGTCCAAACCATCAGATCTGACAATGCTCTAGAAATTGGTTTGAATAGTCCTGCCCTTGAATTCTTTGCTGCAAATGGAATAATACACCAAACTTCCTGCCCACACACACCCCAACAGAATGGTGTGGTGGAAAGGAAACATAGAACTCTTCTGGAAGCTTTCAGATCCTTACTATTTCAGTCCAAAGCACCTCTCAGATTTTGGGGTGATTGTTTGCTTACTGCAACTTATATCATAAACAGATTACCTTCCAGGTTACTTCACAATAAGACACCTTATGAATTGCTTTATGGCACCTCTCCAGTCTATTCTCATATGAGAACTTTTGGTAGCCTCTGTTATGCTTCAGTTCCAGTCCCTCACAGGGACAAGCTCCAACCTAGAGCTGTCCCTTGTGTTTTCATTGGCTATCCCTTTGCCAAAAAGGGTTACAAGCTATACAATATTCAGACTAAACAGTGCTTTGGCTCAAGGGATGTGGTTTTTCATGAATCTATATTCCCTTTTGCCATTCCTTCTACCAATTTTCCACCTGCTCACTCACATTTGTTCCCTCCCATGTGTACTGAACCTGAATCAGAACTATCCTTTTTCCATACACCTTCTTCCTCTCCTCCTCCATCCTCTCCTTCATTGGCTCCTACTCCTTCTCCTGTCCATTCCCCTTATTCTCATGTTCCTTTCCCTCCTATCTCTCCTATCACATCACCTCCTCCTAGGAAGTCCTCCAGATCTCATAAAGTTCCTTCCTATCTTGCTGATTACCAATATGCTCTTCCAGCTTCCTTCTCCTGCATATCTGAGCAGCATGTAGGGCTTGAACCAGCTTCTTATCATCAGGCTGCTCGCATTCCAGCATGGCAGACTGCCATGAGACAAGAATTTGAGGCTTTGGAATCTAATCACACTTGGGACATAGTTGAGCTACCCAAGGGTAAGAAGCCTATTGGCAGTAAGTGGGTTTACAAAATCAAACATAAAGCTGATGGCAGTGTGGAAAGGTATAAGGCCAGGTTGGTCATAAGGGGTGACACCCAAACTGCTGGGGTGGACTTCAATGAGACCTTTTCACCTGTTGTCAAACTTTCCACTATTAAGAGTCTAATAGTTGTGGCTGTTAAGAGGAATTGGTCTCTCTTTCAACTTGATGTCAATAATGCCTTCCTCCATGGAGATTTGGATGAGGAGGTCTGTATGAAACTCCATCAAGGCCTCATTGTCTCTCCTCCTCCTGGGTCTGCCCCTCTAGTGTGCAAATTGAAGAAGTCTCTATATGGCCTAAGGCAGGCTTCTAGGCAGTGGTATGCCAAGCTCTCACATGCCTTATTCACCAGGGGTTATTCTCATTCTATGAATGACTACTCCTTGTTCCTTAAGGGTAGTCCTGGCAACATAGTAATTTTGGCAGTATATGTAGATGACATCATCCTCACAGGGAATAATCTTGCTGAAATCCTTGCCTTGAAGCATTTTCTTGATGCTGAATTCAGAATCAAGGACTTGGGTTTACTGCACTACTTCCTAGGCATTGAAGTCAGCTCTGTGCCTGGTGGGGGTGTTGCTGAACCAGAAGAAGTTTGTTCTTGACTTACTGAAGGAGTTTGATTGCCTTCATGTTAGTTCAGTTGTTTGTCCCCTTGATCTCAATGTCAAGCTGAGATCCTCTTCTGGGGATTTGTTGTCCACTCCTGAAAGGTATAGAAGTCTGATTGGCAAATTGCTCTTCCTTACTCATACCAGGCCTGACATCTGCTTTGGTGTCCAACACCTTAGTCAGTTTCTTCAGTCTCCCAGACTGCCTCACATGGAGGCTGCTTTACATATGCTTAGGTATCTTAAGGGCACCTCTGAACTTGGTTTGTTTTACTCCTCTTCCCCTGATTTCACTGTCACTGCTTACAGTGACAGTGATTGGGCAGCTTGCCCAGACACCAGGAGGTCTGTTACTGGTTTCAGTATACTCTTGGGTGATAGCTTGATAGGCTGGAAGTCAAAGAAGCAGCCTGTTGTCTCATTGTCCTCTGCAGAAGCTGAATATAGGGCTCTCAGCAAGGTGGTTGCTGAACTGGTTTGGCTGTCTAGATTGCTATATGATCTCACTGTTCCAGTGGCCTACCCTATTTCTACCTTTTGTGACAACCAGGCTGCCATCCACATTGCCAAGAATCCTGTTTTCCATGAAAGAACAAAGCACATAGAGGTTGATTGTCACTTTGTGAGGGAGAAACTTGGTGATGGTCTCATTCATCTGTCTCATGTATCTACTCTTCACCAACTGGCTGACATCTTGACTAAGCCCCTCACTGGCATTCAGCATCATCACATGTTGTCCAAGTTGTAGGTGGTTGCCCCCTCCAACTTGAGGGGGGGGTATTGGATTACTTGGTTACTTAGCATCAGGACCCAAGAAGAAAGCTCACAATTGTACATGTAACACTTTTGTAAATTGCATTAGATAGTCATTTGCTTCATTTATTTATTTTGAGTAGTTTGGTTATAGCTAAAGTTGTAAGCCATAAGTGGCTACTTAGTTAATACTTTGTTTGTTGTAATATTGGACTAGGCTTTAACCCAGAATATAAATAGCAATGGGCCTGAGCTATTCAGCTGGCCGAAATATTTTTCCAAAACTCCATCTCCTCCTCTCTCGACTTCTCTCTCAAACCCTAGGTTAGGTTGTGCAGATTCTGATGAATCCATAATGTTTTCAAATTAGGGAGAAAATCATTTACAATCTCAAACTTTGGTTTAAAAATCAAACTCCCTCCTTAACTATGAACAATAATCATTCTCCCCTCTTTATCTCAATAGACATTCAAAAATTCCTACTTTACCCTCTAGATTATCAAGCTTTTGTATTTTTTTTCTTTACATTAATATCATGATATATTTTTTGCTATGTTATATACCTACATAACAAAAAAAAATTATAATTAAAATAAAAAAAGAGTGAATATTAATCAAAGCATATAAGTTAATGATTTCATTAATAAAATAATTGGAAAGATTTGTAGAAATAATTTTACTTGTATTAGTACTTTACTAATAAAAATCAAAACTCAAAGTTAATCTATTACACAATAGAAAATAAAATTTTAATGCAAAGTGCTAGAAGAAATTATTGAGGATAGAAGTATATTTTATAGAAATTCAAAGAATTATCTATTTATCTTAAATGAATTTTAAATAATATTGGTTATTGTATTTCATCACAGAGGCGGATGCACAAGGTGGCAACGGTGCACTGGCACTCGCCAGCTTAGCCAAAAATTTTGTATATATGAGTTAATTTCTTTGATAGTAGACATATGTATGAAGCTGGCATCCATAGTATAAATTTATATTCGAGTGCATTGATCGAGTATGCCTGTAATACTTGCATCTTTTTCTTAGTTTACCAACTATATTTTGAATTCCTTATCTCTCTTCTTTATTTTATTTTATTTTTATTCCTACATTATAAATAGTGACATCTGTAACTTTCAGTTCTTGTGTCCACCTCTTTTTTTAATGATAGATAGGTAAAACTCAAGTTTTATGCCATCAAATATGTTTGACTCATGGGAATAATTTACTTTTGAGTTAATTTTTAATTGCAGGTTACATATATGGATAATAAGCAAAGATAAAAGTATCAAAATTTAAATTTATCATTGTCCTTAAATTGATTATCCAAATTTGGCCTCATAACTGTTTGCGTCGTGCTAAATAAAAACTAGCCAGCATTTTAAAATTTTTAGAAGACTAGTCAGATTGGTAAACACAGAAAAATTCTAGTATTTTATACTGAAAATTTTGAAGTAAAAATTTTAAAATCTCAATATTTTGTATTGGGACTTCTGAATATGAAATCCCGGTATAATGTATTGGGACTTTGAACATTTTTGTTCAGAAGTCCCAGTAAAAAATAGTAGGACTTCAAATATGAAGCTTCAGGAATTGGTGATGGATACTCTTACTAGCTATGAGGAGTCAAGCAGGCAGAAAATCAACAAGGGGGAAGAGTGTTGTGTATTTACACAACCAGTTCCACAATTGATAGTTGACAAAGAGCATGATATTACTGAGATACCTAGAGGGAAAGTTCCATTTAAGTATCTAGGCGTCCCTAATTAGTATGTTTGGCGAAAAAGCTGTCACTATAATGAGTTGGTGGAAAAGGTGTAAAAACGGCTTGATTCGTAGACAGGTAAATTGTTATCAATATGGTGAAGGGTGACTCTGATTTCAAGAAGGGTGACTCTGATTTCTTTTGTACTTCAAAGTCTTCCTATTCATATAATATTTGCCTGTGATCTTCCATCGGGGGTAATTGCTCAACTTCATAGTATGTTTGCTAAATGTTTTTGGAGTAATTTTGTGGGTAAAGATAGTAGCACTGAGCTTCTTGGAAGACTCTATATCATCCTCTGAATGAATATGGAGTGGGCTTTAGAAGCTTGTATGACATTCCCAAAGCCCTATTTTCAAAGTTTTGGTGAAATTTTCTGACCAAATAATCTTTGTGGAGGAATTATATGAGCAACAAGTACTTGAAGAAGCATCATGCAGTGGTGGTGTCATGGAAGAGAGGAACTTATGCTTGGAAGAAAATGTTGAAAAACAAGGATGAAATGGATCATGAGATAGTGTGACAACAAAACAGGGAAACTCTTATTTTTGGCTTGACAAATGGACAGGTATTGGTTCACTATATTATGCAGTTCCATGTGAATTTGCATGTGATGAGACGATAGTATGTGTTCATGAAGTTGTTGAAGGATGATAGTGGAAAGAGCAGCACCTAAGGGAGTTATTACCTAAAGACTTTGTTGATCATGTGATTCAAAATGTCAAGCCTCCTAATTGTGCAAGAGAAATAGATAGACCATTTTGGATACTTGAATCTCGAGATAATTTTTCAGTGCAGATTGCCTATCATTTAGTCAAATAAAGGAAGATAAAAAGTGATCTTTACAAGCATATTTGGATTAAAGATGTTCCTTTTAAAACATTTCTTTTCTTGTGGAGATTATGAAAATATAAGCTGCCCCAAGATGATATGTTAAAAAGGTGAGGATTTCAATTTCCTTCAATATGTCATTGTTCCATGAATCCTATTGTTAAGATAGTTTCACATGTATTTCTTAATGCACCTGTAGCGCGTTACTTGTGGAATTATTTTGGAGGTCTTGTAGTTAATTTTGATGAGTTGCAATTGTCTCAAGTAACTAACTTGTGGTGGGATACCCCTAGTAGTCCGATGCTGAAATTGATTTTCCATGCTCTTCCCATCTTTTTTATTTGGGAGCTGTGAAAAAAGAGGAATATACGCACGGGGGGTCGGTGTCAGCTAGGAGCATGGTGTATCTTATTACTCAGCATATCATCATGTTGTTAAGAGTGCGTAGAAAGAACTCTCAATATGCGCCAGGCAGGTGCACTGATTTGTTACAGTGCTAAGGGATTACACACCTTATATGTTGATGGTGGAAGTTATTTGGAATCCGCCTCAGGTGGGGTGGATCAAATGTAATACGGATGGTGCATCGAGAGGAAATCCAGACATATGGGCATTTTGTGTTTGGGATAAGAGATGAGACCTTTTGCATGCTTGTGCAAAGGAGATGGATGATTGTATGACCATAAATACCCAAGCGGAGCCCACGACAGTTCTTATGGCATTGAGGTATGTGGCTACTAGTTCCTACTCTCTAAGTTATTGTTGAAACTGACTCGAAGTTGCTCAAGAATGTAATGACAAAAACTTGGGAGGTGCCTTCAGAGATGGATACAAGATTTGAACCTTATGGGTTCTAAATTTTAGCATAATAACATTTAGTGTTAGGTTATTGGGTTCTCGACTTGATTTTTGTATATATTTAATACAAATACAATGTCTGCACAAAACCTACTGAGTTCCGCTGAACCCGTCCCTTACTCACTGCATCCGCCCTTGGGTGCCTTGGAGAATGTGCATATAATGGAGGAAATTTGGAACTTGATGGTGAGTCAAGAGGTGGTGGGTAACGCATGTGTTTACAGAAGGGGAATAAATTGGCGGATCAATTGGCAAACTTGGCAATTGATCAAGGGGAAGTTATGGTGAATTCAAATCAACAATTGGATAATCAGGGAAGGAGGATTTTGAATGGTGACAAGTATAATAAGCTTTACTTTCACTTTAGACTGAGGAGGAAAGGTTAAAAACAAGGGAAGTGGTATGTTCAAATATATGAAGAGGAGAACATGGAGATTTTTACTACTAACTTTATTTTCTTTTTTTGTAGATACTTTCAAGAATAAATTTCATGTTGTGAAATTTTTTCATATATTGTGTGTTTGGAGTGGAAAGGAATGCAATTGCATGGATGTTGCTAGGTTCTTGGAATATGCTAAGCCTGGAATGAGGTTTGGCCAAGGTATTACATTGATGATTGCAGGGAGTAGCAGCTGGGAAGAGATGGTGCTAGCTCAACAAGAGCTTCAACGAGCTTGTGGCCGCATCGATACAAGGGGTGACCAGAATTTTAGTTCCCTCAACGAGCGAGGTTGGGAGTGAAGCGTCGCGTGGAAGGAAGTTTCAAGCAGGCAGAAATCTAGCTTGCTCAACAAGCTGGAGGTGTAAATAGGAATCAGGTAGAATTTTGCCAAGCTCAACAAGCGTTCCTGGCGAGCGTATCTGGGAGTGTAAAGCGGTCAACTTTTTCTTGTCTCGGAACAATCTCAACGCCTGTTTCTCAAGCTTACTTGAAACCGTTTCTCCCACTATTCCATCATCGGATTACTTAGAATACGATGCTTTAATGTTATTTCTAGCTAGAGTACTTGTAAAGCTTATTGTCAAAGATGATGCACTTGTTTCACTTGGTGGTGTTATCATTTAATTATGCTCAAGTGTAGTATATGAACATATAGCTACTATTACTTTAGCTAGCCGTTGGTTAATTTTTGCAAGGTCATATTTTATTCACAAGTGTAAAAACCTTATTTATTTTGTTGTTGATTATTATTAATTAATTAGTCACTAAGCAACTAGCTTAGTTGTATTTGCTTAAAAAAAATCAGGAAGATTTCCTGGACTTTGAACTAAACCCCAAAAAATTACTGGAGTTTTATTCAAATTCTCAAATTTTTGTTCTGTGGCTAGTCTTCAACAAAAACACATGCTTTAAAAATCTGATTACTTTTCTATTCTTTTTCTATTCTCTTTAAGTGGTGCTAAAATTGGCTAGTCATCAAAATTACCCAAATTGATTGCCACTAAACAACAAAACCAAAGTTCTTGAATTAAAGTTTTATTTAAGCACCAAGAGAAACCTACAAAAGACAGATGACAGAGAAGAGAGAGACCAGAATTGCCCAAAGTACTGAAGAAGTCACTTAACTAGAGTCTACAACATATAACTTATCCTCATTCCTGTAACCCTATCATACAACTCTTGTGGTCATACTACAAACAACTATTTCTTACACTGCATGAGTTACAGCAGATTATTGGCTTGTTTACAATTATAACTTGTATAGTAAGTATGCTGTGCATCTACTTCATTCTTCGTCTGGATAAGCTTCAAGAAATTGTCTAATTATGAGCCTTTCGTTTGAAGTAAGATCAGGGTCATCACCAGTGAGCCTCTCCCGAACTGCTGCACTGATGCTGTCTGCATTGTCACCAAGAACCTGCTAGCACATCCATGTTGAACAATAGATGTAAGAGATAATATCTGTGAAGTCAATCGATAGCAACTACAAATTTAAAGGTCGAGTTAAAAATGGACACTCGACGTTTTGAGCAGTTACAACTACAGAGAAGGCTAGACACCTCTACTGCAGCTGATGCATAGTTAGAGGCTGATCAAAGATTTGAATTTGATGGGTTCAATTTTTATGTTCTCACCACTAAACACTCTACACTTTCGCATTATGGGCTCAAAACTTGATAATTGTTGAAATTTAGTGATATTTTGCATTATATCTATGCTCCAGAAAAAAAAATCTATGCTCGAGATAAAAGATATTGGGTTCAAATTAACCAGTTAAAACTAAAGTGCATTCGTCTATGTGTATGACCAATGAGATGTCAGATGTTTAAAGTATGGATAATACTTCTCTGGTAAAAACTAACCATACCCAGGTGGACCAACATATCATGGTTACGTGATTTAATACTGTAATATTATATATATGAGTTAACCATGAATAAGGAAAAAATGTACATACAAGCACATGGCATGCATCTATTAGTTTGGTGTAAACACCCGGTGTGGATAAGTTTGTACCTCACTTCTCTCCAGTTTCAAATATCTGGTATATGCTCTAGTTGTGTTTATGTCTTGTGCGTTGGCAGAAGACATTTTGAGACGAGAATATTGTAAACTCCAACTAATGAAAAAAGAAGAAATAACAGAAGGAAGGTTGTCATCTCTCTCTAAAACCAAGCAAAATCAGTTCCTTACCTTTACATAGTTGTTGACATGTCCATCTTTGTTGGGCGATGTGATGGGCTCAAACTCATTGCATGTCCATACACCATCAACAATGTACTTGTATTCATAGTGTCCTTCCTGTTAATGGAGACACATAGGATTGCAAACTTAAATAAAATATTTATAGTATATGGATTCCAATTAAATTATAACGATATATTCTTTAGATTGTTTTGGATTAATTTCATAAAATTTGACTATGAATGCCAGAAATTTGCATGGAGAACCACGAAAAATATGTCCTATTTGAAGTTCAAAAATATTCAGTACATTCTGGTAAACAACATGAAATGTCTCAACTAGAAGTCCTACTTCACACGTTTGACTCTTTAAGGCCAGTCGCAGAACTTACACAAACCTTTGGTATAGCTTTAAGAATCCGTGCTAAATAGATCAAAGCATATAAAGAAACACGGTGTGTGGAGCCGAAGATGCTAATAAGATTACACAAATTACCATCGTACATACGGCGGTACTTTCCAATTATATTTCTATAATCCTGATCTCAATTATTACAAGGAAAAGAGAGAAATACTTCAAGCCTAAGACCACATACTTACTGGCAACTCCCTGTTAAGAGTCCACAAACCTCGTTCCTCATCAAATTCCAGGGGTATCCTCTGAAAACATTTTAAGAATTGTTCTTAAATGAGCTCCAGAATAAAGCATGAAATAATATATAGATCAGAGTAAAAAAGAATATTCACAAACGCTCTTTAGAAACATGTAAAAGGCAACGCTACGGTACTGAAAACCTATATCCTTATTCCAGAATGTTCCTTCCAAGCAGTAAGAGCTCTTACTAAATTGAGAACAATGAATATGATTGTTATGAGATAATTCTACCAGTAACTAGTGCATTGATCTTTGATGATTTAAAAGACAACACATCCTTGAGACAGTTTTCTCAAAATATGAACGGTAACAATCATCTGACTTCATTATAAAACTCAGCAGTCCTCACGTCTCAACTGAAGTTTATTTATCAGCTAATGGGAATTGACAGACAAAATCAGAAAAAGATGAACTTCGATCTGATCAGCTAAAAGAACTGTCGTACAATCTGGAAAAGCACCTACTACCACTTGTGAGATTTCACAATTACCTGACCCCAGCCAATATCAAGTCCAGATATTTCCACTGTACTACAATTATCACCAGACCATGTCAATGTGACAGGCTTCTTTTTAAGGCCTGTAAGCTTTAAACAGCAAAATACTTAATCAAGAACAGAAAGCATATATGAGAATAATCACCTATCAACATTTGAAAGCAGAATGTGAAATGAAAGTACATGTAAGGATAGCTGGACAACAACACTGTTTACAGAAGGCATATCTAGCCATCGATGGTGTTATAGAGGATTGTAACAAAATATGTAACTAAAGGTACATTATCCACATATATAATAAAAAGTAGTCTCTTTCTGTCATAGCAAGGATTGACATGATTTTTGAACTAGTTTATCTCCAAAAAGCTAACGAACCATGGCATTCTTCCAATCTTTTCCCGATTAGACTACAGTCCCAAGAGATGCATCTCTTTGTAAAAACACAAACATAAGAGAGCATGACAAAGAACATGGAGTAGCCATATGTAGAGAAATAACGAGTTTACGGGATGCATTTCAGCCTTACACAAGTCTGAAAGTAGGAAATGGGAGGAAAATTAGACTCTGAATAGATAAATGGCTGGAATACTGCACTAAAGCAAAACTTTTCCAGATCTACCCCCTGGCCCAGGCCCGCCAACTGGAGCATGGACAATATAATAGGGGCTCAAACAGAAACGGGTCCACCATGTACGTAAATGATCTTGGGGCTAATTCAACCCCAGCTCATGAGGAGAGGATTGTCCAAGTCCATATAAGGAAACCACAACCCTTCCTCAACCAATGGGGGACTCTAACCCACTGCAACAGTGTCCAATGGGTAGGTGATGCCTGGAGATTTGGCACAACCATTGAACTGCTGGTGAGGGCAGAAAAATATGCAGATAAAAGTGTAGAATAACAATATTAAGTATATTTTGGACAGTTTGGATAGATAGTTGATTTCTCATATAGATTAAGATGTAGACAATGTTTGTATTTTTGGAGAAAAAGGAGTGTAGCTAATGAAATTGAAGATATTCTGCTAATGATGGACTCCTTTCAGGTTTGGAAGTTCACCAGCAATCCTTGTACAGACACAGTATCCCCTGGTATTGGTTTTTATTTTAATAAAACTTTACCTTACACCAAACAAAGTTTACTGTTGTCAAACTATAAGAAGTATTATTGATGCTAAATAATGATTAAAATCTCAGATTCAAATTATTAAGTGATAAAGTGCAATACATATAACCATGCATTCCATACCAACAACAAAAGCCACAAGGGAACTATAGGAATGATAAGTCGATAACACAAAATATAGAACTCACAATGTCTGCAGTGGCGCTTTTGATGGCATCTAGTTTTGGAAAGCAAGAGCGCTTGCTCTGCGAAGAGATAGACAAAATTGGTCAAGATATGTTAAACCCAGTTTGAGTTGAAAAATAAAATCAGCCAAGCTTCAGTAGTTATGGTTTCGTAAAAATGTTCTGACTTCTGTCATATAGGATATTTTTTTAAAAAAACAAAAAATTTAGACATGATACTACTAGAGCAAAAACAAATAAAATGTGGAATTACTCTATCTTCAACAGATCATATCAACTTCAAAAGTTCGGCTACAGGACCCAAGAAGATAAACTCTTCTTCCTCAAGGTCCATAATTCATGGTAAATATTCTAAACACACTTGGTGTTATAGCAAAACAGAAAGCAATAATATTCTCAAAACTTCATAACTAACATAACAGCAAAAATTACCATGAGCAAGTTGAAAGCTTCATTAAGCTTATAGCCCTGAACCCAGAACATATATGTCAACTGCAATTCGAAGTTCCAAAAGAAATATAAGTTCAATCACAAAGTAACTTAAATAAATGAAATAACATATTTCCAACCAATCGTGACTGCATTTCAAGAACAAGATACTTTCTCAAATAAGAAATTACAACATAAGTTAAACAAATAAAATAACATATTTCCAGGACGGTGCGTATCTGTAATCTTAAATAGTTAATTTCTTATCAAAGACGCTTTCTCCTTAAGCACTATACTAACAAAAGTATTTTGTCTGCTAAGAACTTTTACGAGTTGTAAACAATAACATCTAAGGAATCATTTAAGTTCTTGTTTAGTAAGGAGGACCACATAAACTACTATGAAGGAGCTCTAGCTGCAAATCTTTCAGGCTATGTCGCGCGCTCACAAACTCCACTCGTAAATGAAATGCAAGGTTCACCACTTAAGAATTGTTATACAATAAATAATATTCTCCCGATCCAAGCAAACAACTAACACATTGAAGATGTTATTCAGGAAATAAAAGTGAGACCTTTCTTACCGTCTTAAGCTTTTAGATGAGGTGATCATATAGTCCAACATGGTATCATGGTACCACATCAATGATAAATTCTATCAACATGATCTTTTCAACAACACAATTTATCTTCAAAGAAGCCAGACCTACGTTTTATAACATCAAGATTGTTTGCAGAAAAGGTCATTACTCCAGGAGCAATGATACTATGTTCTATGTCATTGAAGTATTGTGAAACGATCCTGATAACACATGCAAGAGGGAGAAAACTTCCATGCTTAGACTAACATTTAAATTAGCTCTATAATGCTATTGCACAGCCCTCAGGAGATTCAAAGAAACTCAAAAGCACATACTGCAACTGCAGGAGCTCTGCCAAGTCCAGCCGTGCAATGGATGTAAGTCACACCCCCATTTCTATTGATGGCCTTGTTCAGTATGCTTACTACAGCTGGAAGCCGTAACCTCAAATCAAATGCATCAAAATCCCTGTTTCATCAAGCATCAGCACACTTAGGAATTAGCATCATCAGATTGACCTTTGGAAATGCCTCATGGCATCACATATGGTAGAGATGATAAAATTTTGTAAAGCCACAAAAGCAAGAAGCTTGTCCAATTATTTGGAACTAGTATGCACAACAATTCACTTACAATCGTCTATCACTAAGATTTTCTGTTCACTCAGATCATATTGTCACTATAGGAAATACTTCTTCTGTTTTCACCTTAGATGGTTAGAATGAGAATGCCAATGTCAGACCATGTAATGAAGAACCTCTTTTCTAACATCACCAAGTGAGGTAGCATACATTTGCAAACATCCTTGAAATGGAAATAACTTCTTACTCGGCAGATATTCTGTTATTATACAAGCATATTGCGGCTCTGAATCGAATTCCAAAATCCTTTTTATTTCTTCTTGAATGGGTTTAAGATAAGAATGCAATAAAATAATATCACACCATGTAATATTCATATTGTAAGTCTGTAAGTGTTGTAGACCTCATGTACTTACCATAAAAAGTGCATACACCCTTACACCTATATTCATCAGCCAGAATAAGAAGTTGAACAGGTTTTGGTATCTATAAAAGATTTCCACAACTGCCACCCAGCGACTAGGAAATAAAGAAGTTGTGCTTACAGAGAGAAAAGCATGCTTTCCTAAATTGAAAAAAACTCCTGAACTAAATGTAACATCAAAGAAGTGGTAAACTTGCATATAAATGAAGAGAGTTTACAATCAGAAAAGAAGGCACTCACTGCACTTTTTTCTGTTACTTCAAATGCTCTTTTGTAGGGGTGGGGGTTGGGGGTTGGGACATTCCTGGACAGTTATGGCCTATTGTTAACTAACCGTATTTCGGCACGCAAATGTTCAATGTCACTGCATTTGTTGGCATATTCACGAATTGCAGCGATATCAACCCCAAAATATCTAGAAAACAATAATTAAGGACTTGATAAAGAATGTCATATAGATTAGAGGGTCAAATAGACTTGTTGATCAGAGATGAAATAATAATCATGACATATGTCATTGGATACTCAAGATCTGGATTTTGTTGCAAGCAAAAGATAGTTTTCACTCCAATCGCACGAAGCTTGTCCACATCCTCGGGAGTCTGCCATTTTGTTGGAGTGGAAGGAAAAAAGAGTCAAAAGATCACTCTTGGAAAAGATAATGTGCTGAAAAAAATGAAGGAAGTTACTCATAACCTGCAGACATGACCCAACAATCAAATCTGGACGGATGAAGTTGTAGTTCATTCCTAACTCATGCCTATAGGTTAAGACTGCATTAAGAAAGTAAGGAATGATATGAGTTCCACACACAGTAGTTAGTTAATGGGATTATGGGACTGCAAAATTTTCTGATAAATTATTGACAAAAAGTGCAAGTCACTAAGTTAGATGATCCCAAAGTCATGCTAATATAACAGAATCATGTCTACATGGAGAATACTTTAATATGCAGTTGGCTTAAGGGACGGGTGTTCTTCATCAAAGGTGCCAGAAAGAGAAATAAAGAAGGTCCTGAAAAGAAGAAACAAAGAAGGTAAATTGTAGAAGACAATCATGCATTGCTTAACCTATTCAGCACGCATGTAACACTATCTTATAAAATTGCCGGGGAATTAAATAAGTTCTTTTGATAAGTCAGGGAAAATATGAGTTTAATAGCTTTCCTGTACACATCCAAAATGTATGCACCGGAAAAATCCTCAAAGTAAAAGACATAAAGTTCACGGAATTTAAAAGTGGTTGAAGATAGACTAACCAGCTCCCATAGCTGCAGTCATGTCATGACTGTATGTATCAGATTTTACTACCTCCTCTGTACCATCCTTCTCTGTACTAGATTCAGGACCAGATACTACCTAGAAAGAGAGCAAGCAAGTTAATGCCAATTCATAAATGGATTTCATATATAAAAGAAAGGGTAAAATGATTTCACATAGCACACTCTATCTCAATAAGAAGCAGAAATCTGGTTCCAATTTTTTCACCATTTCCGGCCGTATTGGTTGGGACTCAAATATTAACTTTTAAGATGTTAAAGCAAGGAAAACATCAGACCGAGTTCAAATCTATACTTCCACACCATATTAACTTCTAGATTAGAGATCAGCATTCTTGGAGTTAAGCTTCAAAAAGATATGTTAATGGATGCAAACAAAAGCAGCACTTCGCCTTCCCAACAAAAAGTTAAAGCAATTGTTTCCAAAATAATTCATATAATTAATCATGTCCTTTTAACCTTGATTATTATCCACAACGGTCAGGACTCAAGCCAGCAAAGAAGATTTATTTGCATTAAGCAGCATACAACTACTACTTCTAATTGTGTCATTTCCTTTGTTGAGCTTATAAAACAAGAGTATCTGGCAACAATATTTGTTTTTATGATGGATATACAAAAGGCATAGCTGAATGTTTTAGAAATCATTACCTGATCAAAAAAAAAAAAAAAAAAGATTTCGTTCCGGTAATAACTGTAGAATGTAAAAGGAAGTTAGTCACTCATTTATTTATTTGTTGGTAGGAATACTGGATAAACGGACCCATTATCCACCGAGTTTCGATCAAAAGTCAGCTGGCCCTCGAGAATTTCAGCAACTTAGACTGTCATTACTCTTTACGTGCAATATCAATTCACATTGTACAGAAAGAGTAATATGTTCGTACAAATAATCTGATCAAGGATCAGAAATCCGAAACAAGAACCTAAAAAAAGGTAAACACTAAATACCAATGAACGATTCATCAATAGCTGATTCAAATCTTACCTGTGCCACAATACTCAGACGTTGATCAGCAAATTTTGTCATCCTCTACAAATGACCAAAAAGAATGACAATCCATTATATTGTTCACAAAAAATAGAAACACAAATTACGACTCCCTCCATTTCACTTTCTATGACATTTTCTCCATTTAACGACGTTCCAAATTCTTTTGACGAAAATAGTTAAATATACTTTCTCTACTAAACAAACTTTTCAATTATCACTTGTGTCCAATCAAATATCATCACAACTAAACATTGTGGTCACATGGTCGGATCCCTCTTTAACCAGAGGACTTGATCTTACTTAGGTAGTCCTCCCTTTATTCCCATTTTATGTGACATACTTTCCTTTATCGTCTGTTCCAGTAAGAATGACACTTACCTATATTTAGGAATAATCTAATTTTAAACTTCTATTATTACCTTTAATAAGATGATTTGCAGCAACGCAAATGTCGATGAATTGTTTTAGACCGCAACTTATCAAAGTCTTTCTTTCTTTGTTAAACTTGGTGCACAACCAACCACCGTCACGTAAATAGCGACGGAGGGAGTAATTGATCAGTCAATCAGCTACACCTCAATCACAAACTAGTTATAATCACATATCTGTATCTATCCCACTCTATTCTAGTCTATTTTGTTCATATACTAAATAATTCATTAGTTTCTTTCTAAAACTAACTTGAGAGCACACTAAAATCACCATCAATAAACAAAAACATTTAAGACTTACGGGGTGAATCCAGATTAGTCGAATTCTAATGCGGGTAATCAAACCGGGTAGGAAAATAGAACGAAAGAAATGGTCAAGACATGCAATACCCACAAGCGTAAGAAATCATTACCAGTGAAATAACAGGGCAATAAGGCTTTTTAAAATTGCCTGTGAAGTTTCTCAATGGTAAACCAGAAGATCTGAGAAAACAAAAATTAAAATGAATTAATATTACAAACAATTAAAAGAAGAAATTTTAAGGTAACATCGGTAATGAGGAAACCTGGGAAGATTCTGAAGGCAATTCATTGGAAATGAATAGAGAGAGGAATGTGAATCTTGATGTATAAACTATGAAGCAGAAATAGGAACTGAAGCTAAACTAACTTTATTCACTGATATTTTTTTTTTTTGGTTTTGGCGTTTTATACACGATACAGTTTCTAACTTCCATCCAAAAAGGCGCCTTTTTCACGAATATCTATAATACCCTTAGGGGTCGTTCGGTTATATGTATTAACATTTAATACCCGCACAAAACGCAGCGTTAATTTAGCGCAGCGTTCGGTTGGTTTTTGTGAAATTTTAATACCTGCATAAAATTAGTGCAACGTTTGGTTGCGTTTTTGTATATTCCGCATTATTAATACCCGCATTATTAATGCGGGAATCTATGTATTATTTTATGCGGGGTAGAAGGTGGTATTAATAATGTGGGTATTAATAATGCAGGTATTAAAATTTAAAATGACAAAATTAACCCTCATAATAATAAGAATATTTTAAAATTTTATTTAAGGAGTAAATAAATATTTTAAATAATAATATTTTTTGTTAATTTGTAATATATCAGTGATTCAACAAATAATCTCTACGATATAATATATGTGTGGCTAATACCCACATTATTAAACCCCACATAACTAATACCCGCATTACCAATACCCACATTATTAATACACACATTATTAATACCCACATTACTAATACCCGCATTAATAGTTAATACCCGCGTAAAACACAAGCCAAACCGAACGACCCCTTAGATCTTTTTCTTTTCTCTACAATAGTACTACTATCTCTTTTGTGTTTCGTCGAAGGAAGCCTTGAGCGATGTAAATTGTCTTCGTGCAAGTCTTAGATTCATAGATTACGAGTTTTAACTGTTAAAACAGTCATCGATAAATGTATTAAAATAGGCGGTCTATATTACACCTTTTAGATGCACTCCTCTCCTCATAATATGAAATACTTTGTATACCAAGTTGTCTTTTATATATCTTTTTTTTTATTGTCTAATTAGATCTGACTAAGTCAAATCCATTTAATAAAGAAATACTGTATTGGGTGAAAAATCACCGACACCTTGAGCAAGGACACAAGGCTTGACTCAAGTCGATCTTAAGAGGCGAGTCCACAAGGGAAGACGGCATGACCCACTGCCTCGAAAGACCACCTCGGGGAAGAAGCAAAACCGAGCCCAAGGTATAGAGCTCGGGACGATCACCACGAAACAACGTCTCCGAGCAAGCACAACACCTCGTCAAAATGAGGCCTGATCTTTGTAACTGTCGACCGTTGCCCAAGCATTTAAGAAGAAGATCATGAGCTGACCACGATCAAATGCAGAGTAATATCCATAAAGCATAGTTATTATGGTTATAACGTCACTCTTCTTGTCAACTATAAATAGCATTCATTTGTGACCAAGAATGGCATCCAAAAATACAACACTTGACTTATATTCTTTCTCTTAAGCTTTGTCTTGTTTTGTCCACATTACTGCTCGTTTATTTTTTGCCTCGTTTATTTCATTGTATTAAGCATTTGCCTTGGTTAAATTCAATCTCGGCTTGGTCATAACTTTGATACAAATAAATTATCAGTTAACTCCGCTCCATTAGCAGGGTTAATTGTCCTAGCTCGATTTAGGCCTACACAAATTGGCGTCGTCTGTGGGGATTTGGTAATAATGTTTGTTTCAAAGTTTGCGACTCCAATTCTCGCTAAAAAATAGATGACATTATTGATGATAATGTTTCCGCCCAAGCACCTGACCAGACAACGGGAGCCATCCAAACCAATGGAGGGACCCCAATCCCTCCAATTGGCCCAACTCCTCTGATTGGCCCAACACCACCCGTTAGCCCTATTCCACCAGTTAACTCCGCTCCATTAGCAGGGTTAACATCACCAAATGGATCAACTTCCCCGATTGGTCCAACTTCCCATGTAGGAGTAACTTCAGCCGATTCAACTTCCTTAGGCTCAAGTCATCCATTCCAGCAATTCATGATGAGCTCATTGCAGCAGATGCGAGAGCAAGCGGGCGCTCAAGCGGCGGTTCAAGCTCAATTTAATGAACAATTTCGAAGCTCCTTACAAGCCCTCATTGAGAATGGAAGGATCTCCTCTAACCCTGGCGATGCTCATTTCTTGACACCCAACGGAGGTAATCTTAAGCCTGTCCCCATGGGAACCACCATGGGAGGCTTTCCAAACGGAGTCACATCTGGGGGCTCAGGGACTGCAGCTCCCGTAATATCTCAAACAAGCATCGCGTCCGACTTTGAAAAGTGGAAGAAAGATTTCTAAGCCAGCATGGAAAAACAGCTCGAAAATATGCCAGGGGTTCGAAAACCTCAACGCGTGTTGGACATTGAAAAATGTAGTCAGCAACCTTTCAAGCCCGAAGCTGCTCCGGCACCCATCCCAAAACATTTCAAGCTACAGCTTTTAAAGAAGTACGATGGGACAACTGACTCAGTCGACCATATAACCGAATATATGGCCATGGTCAAAAGCAATGATTTTACTCCAATCGAGAGGAAGTCCATGTTCTTGAAAAAATTGCTGATACCTTGGAAAAGGGGGTTGCGTTGGTACATGCATCTCCCTTCCGAGTCCATCTCCAACTTCGAGGAATTGGCAGACATGTTCATCAAGGCTCACACTGGAGCCCAGAAGATCTTTAAGAGAAGGGAGGACATCTTCTATGTTAAACAAGGATACCTCGAGCCAATCCAGGACTTCCTCGAACGCTTTCAGGCTAAAAGAATGGATCTGCCAAACATGGATGACACTTTGGCAGTCATGGCTTTTGAAAAGAATATCAATGTGAATAATTCTGAAGCTGCGGCCAAATTAAAGAAAGAACTTCAACAATGGCAAGCCCAAGCTTGAGACGAGTTGTATGATCAGGCCACGACGGATTAGGCTCGAGGAAGTAGAGTAGAGAAGGATAGGTCGGGACAATTCCGACCGAGGGCAATCTGAGTCGTCTCGACGCGCCGACGCGCCACGAGAGAATTCAAAAAATCGTTACGAGCCATACAATGGAGCTCAAAAGCAACATATAAGTCAGCGTCTTGGGGGACAACAACATGTGAACTAACAGCTTGGAGGAAAGGCTAGCTCGTCCTCTAATCAAAAGTCCTTGGGCCCATCTCTGGTGCCCAAAGAGAAAGACTTGCCTCGGATCTCCAAGTACAATTTCAGCATATCAACCACTAAATTGGTGAATGCGATCAAAGAAATGACTGCTCAAGGTGTGAGGTTGCCTAGAGATATTAGAATGCCCTCGAGCAAGAGAGATCAAACTCAACACTGTGAATTTCATATGGATTATGGGCACGCAACTGAAGACTGTAAAGCACTGCGCCTCGAGGTGGCCCATTTCCTTAAGAAGGTAGTGTTACCTGAATATCTGACCGTTATAATCTAAGCACCTCCCAAGGACACTAGAAGGGGAGGGTTGAATAGTGTCTATCGATTTTTCTTTATAAGGACTTGATTCGTCTGCGTCAAGAACCTTATTCTTGATTTAGTAGTTTGTACTCAGCCACCACAACACACACAAATAACAGGAACAAGGAACACGGTATTTTTACATGAAAAAAATCCTTGCTCAAGGGAGAAAAACCACGACCCATACTCTGGGATTTTAGAACTCAGTCCACTAATACAAAGAGCAAGTTTCTGATTACAAGACTCTGTAACCAAGGGGCTACATTATAGACCCTAATCACGCAACAAAGCTAAACTCTAGCTTTACAAAGTAATCTCTCAAAATTTTACCTAACATAATTGCTTCTAAGATAAGCTAATAGGTAAAAACAATGAACGCTCAAACAAGACAACTTACAAAACAAGAACCTAGACAAAATATCTAGACTCACTCTATTTAACTCCACCAGTTGTCTCCTTCAGTTATCTGAAACGACCTCGGTCAGTCGTTTCGGAAGCTAGGACTCCGATTGGCGTGCCGATAATTTTAAAATATTCGTAATGTCCATTAGGACCTGTCTGTAAAATTTGAGCTAAATCAGACCTCGTTTGGTAGGCATCGGAAGAAGGTTTCAATTTTTATTGGCGATAAATATTAAAAAGAAATTTTCGAGCTCGGTTTTTGCCGAATGAGCTCCGATTCGAAATCCGAAAGCGTCGTTGGGTTCGTATGATTATTTGTGACTTTTATGAGCTTTCGAAAGTGAATTTCGATGTTGTTCGGCTAGTTTCCGCTAAAATGCCGAAAGTTAAATAATTTGACTTTTTCTATTTAAATTCGCATCTTGAGTTTCGGGAGTCCAATTTGAGATCCGCCGTCGCGAGTATGTTACATATATTTTGTATAACTTGTACGCAAAAGTTGAAATTATTTCGAATACCGTAGGGTACCGTTTTAATTTTTACCGTACCAGCGAATTTTAAAAGAAAAAAAGAAAAAGGAAAAAGAGAAAAAGACAAAATGTGAGAAAGTGAAATAAATGAAAGGCGGTGTGCATTATATGCTTAGCATATAGATGCTAAGTACGAAAGGTACAAGAAACATTTAGAACAGAAAACATTAGAAACAAAACAGAGAAAATTATCAGAAAAAAATGCCAGAAAATGAGAAAAGAGGGCGGAGAAAAGTAGAATTTTCACCCTGAAACATTCAGGTAATGATCCTAATATAGTATTTGAGTTTATTACGTGTGTTTAAATATATTTTTGCGGTAAAAATAGGAATATTAGACATCGCCCTAATGACGTAAATTGATAGTTTAAAGGGTCAAATGGACCCCGATAATGAAATTGATTATGTATTCGTGCTCAGTGAGTTATGGGCAACTTATAAATATAATTTATTTGGGATTTGGTTATGTGGCCTTAAACCCTGTATATAGGCCTGGCCTGCGTATTGCGTATGCGAATAGGGTATCAGGTTCCTACCTGGATTGCCCTACGATGTGAGGGATGAAGCCTTTAGCCTAATGTGATATATTTTTCTGCTTATTGATCACAGTGGGATCGTTTGGCAATGCATTCAAAAAAATAACGCGGTTGTTGGTCGCAATGCTAACTTTTGAGAGAGGTAAGTGTTTATATCCATTTCTTTGGAGGCACCTGGCCTCGTGGACTTTCTATCACGTATTCCTTACGTGTGTAGCTGCCGATAGGCGTACTCATTACGCCTTAACTTTGGATTTATATTATATATTATATGTTATGTCCTATTGTTGGTATTGTATTGAGGATTTGAGCATTGTACCCTGGCTGCGAGTTGGCATCTACTTCCCGGTTGTCGATGAGAGTCCCGCGCCGGTGAAGGGTTATTGCATCACATTGCATTCATATGCATTACATTGCATATCATATTGAGGGCAGGAGTATTCCGCCCCAGGAGCAGGAGTATTCCGCTCCATTGTATCACATTGAGGGTAGGAGGATTCCGCCCCAAGAGCAGGAGTATTCCGTTCTTATGTCAGATATTGAGTGCAGGAGTATTCCGCCTCAGCTTTACATTATATCGGGTGCAGGAGTATTCCGCCCCAGGAGAGTGCAGGAGTATTCCGCCTCTGGTTTATATTATATCGGGTGCAGGAGTATTCCGCCCCAGGAGCAGGAGTATTCCGCTCCAGTTGGTTATCAGATTGGATTCCCCTCGAATGCAGGAGTATTCCGCTTCGGGATGGGATTACGGGCACATGTGACCCTTCGCATCATATTTCATCTCATTTCATCTCACTTCATTTTATTTCATTTTATTTCATACCATTGTGTAAACTTGTGGTACATAACTATTGTCCTGCTTATATGTGCATTTCTTATTTGTTGTTATGTTTCTGGCACGCATCCTTGGTTGAGTTTATAAGTTTCTTACGTGTTTTCGGTTGTTATCTAGCTCTACCTTTTTATAATTTAAATAAAATAAATTTGGTTTATCTGTTTCTTCTCCCCGGCTAGCTATCCTATTCTTTGAGGTGGCTAGTCTGCCCCACTTATTGAGTCCTTTTGACTCACCCTTGTTTGTTGTTTGTTTCTTTTTCTA
Organism: Petunia axillaris subsp. axillaris; assembly: GCA_029990575.1. NCBI lineage: Eukaryota > Viridiplantae > Streptophyta > Magnoliopsida > Solanales > Solanaceae > Petunia > Petunia axillaris. The sequence goes on from JARKNS010000009.1 coordinate 22,160,667, forward strand.
TCTATTTCGTTTCGGCAGGTTCGCTCCAGGATTGAGTTCGCCAAGTTGTGAAGGAGCGAAGACGACTTCAGCTGTCAGGGTGAGCCAGCTTTTATTCCGGATGGCCACCAGTTTATTGGTTATTATTTCAGTTGCATTTTGCTCCCTTCAGAAGGTATTTGTCTTCTTTTGTACTCTTAGATGTCTAGTCTGGATAACCCTAAACCTAGTATGTTGGGTAGTCAGCTGTAATTTCTTTTGTACAGCTTAGAGGTATCAGTATGTCAGTGTTTTTTTAAGCCTTGTTCTTATTAATGAATTGAATTATATTTATTTGCCTAATTTAATTGGTAAGGGTTCGCCCGACGGGTCTAGGGAAGGATGTCGGGTGCCCGCACGGCCTAACCGGATTTCGGGTCGTGTCAGTTGGTATCAGAGCCCAGTTTAGTGTCTATCCAGACTAAGACAGTGTCTAGTAGAGTCTCGCTGATGGGTACGTAGACGTCCGTACTTATCTACGAGGGGCTATGATGGCATTTAGGAAGTTTCACTTCCTTTTTTTTTCTGATCTTCCGTCGGTCTAAGATGCAAAAGTATTTTCGCTAATTCGTTCGTGGTAATTGTGAACCCTCGTGCGATAAATCAACAAACGGTATGAGTTCAAGACGAAGCAGTCTAGCGTTGGGCTAGCACTGACGAAGCCCAGAGTATTTTGATTGTGCTGACGATCTAGTTACGGAGGTCCCAATTGTACGAGCTCGCGATGGGCATGGGAGCAGGGCCTTGTGGTTCCCTTGGCTATCTACGATGATTTTACGAGAATTTTGGCGACGCAGATATCGTAAGAACTTATTACTCGCTGGGCAGCCTATTAGGTTGCCGCAAGTGCAGACGTTCGATCTCAGGGAGCTCCTTTTCTGGTTCTTAATATTGCTGCAGTAAATTATATTCCGGAGGTAGTATGTGTTGTACCTCTAATTGTTCTGGTTGGTTAGCCAACCGAGGTATCAGTTCGGACCGAGTGTCCGAAGAGGTTGCATTATTTTACGTGGTTGAACCTTCCGAAATTCTAAAGCAATGCATAAGATAAACCTCGTGATTCTTTTTAAAAATAAAATGATGTCAGCATATCATTCAGGCTGTTGGTTATCTCGAGCAATATGCTGTATATTATTCTGCTTTCCAGTTTCAGGGTCCAGCCTTGAATTGGTGGGCCGCTCTCTTATTAGCTAACTTGGTTCGGTTTTTCTTCTAGGTTTGTGGAAAGTTCCGTTCGAGTAACGAGCGAGATGAAAAGTGTTTCCAGTTTGAGTGGATTAGACAGGGTAGCCTGTCGGTTAGCCTGTTGGTGTTTCAGAATATAAGATTGAATTCCATAAAATGGCCGAATATGCATTTGAACTAGTTCATGAGCCTTTCGAGAGATTCAAAGATTTATTGATGACCTTTCTTTTTCCTTGAGATCCCAGATGGCTCGAGAGATTGAGGTCGGGATTTCATTTGATATTGTTGTTGATATTGCTCGAAGGCTCGAGGCATACCGTAAGTTAGAGCGGGAGAGCAAGAAATCTCGTGGCCCTGGTGGGCAACCATGGTACCTCATTTGGAGGTAAGTGTTCTGATTATTTTTTTGAAGTCACCTTCCAGGTTATCTCAGCTTGTAGAGCGTGATTCTCAAAGTGTGCAAGTAGTTCATCAAGATTAGACCCAGTTTTTCTCTTTATAGCTATCGACAATCTTTCCAGCTACCATTTTCAGGGAAAAGGGTGTTATCACTGTCATGAGTCTGGTTATCCTTTGAGGAGTTTTTCCTTACTCCAGCAAGTAGACAATCGTCCTTCTTCTTGCCCTCAGGCACCTGCACAGTCGCAGGAATTTCATGTAAATTTTAATTAATCAGAGAAATGCCACCATCCAGTAGAGGTCGAGAGCGCAGTGGTAGTGGTTCTTCTAGAAGTAATTATCAGTGTAGCGGCTTAGTTCAGCCGCAAAGGCAGTTTTATGAACTGCCAGTCTGGCAGGATGCTGAGGCATCCGATGTAGTAGGCCCGTGTGTTTCTTCTTCCCTTATCTGTAAGTAAGATTTATCTTTCCGATCGATCTGGAAATGGTGTGTCTTATCATGTTTCGACGGTTTCCTTGGATATTGTCGTAATTAAGAATTGGTTGCGGTAGAGGGGTGAGTTTCTGATACGATTTATTCCTGGCATTTATGAGACCCTACTAGTTTATCTAATCTAAATATGAGAGATTTGACAGTGAGTGTCGCTATTGTTTTCTTGGCATCCTGTTGTGCCACCTTCTGTTATAATGTCAAGTCAGTCTACCTCTCTTTGGAACTCAGTGCTGGTAGGATGATGGGATTCTTATTTATCACCATCAGGAAGTGTCATTGTTTCTTCTGGTGTAAAGTGATCAATAAGTAATACTCGATCTATGTGTCTCCTCTTGGTTCGAAATGTTAGTAAGTCATGTTATTCTATGAGCTTGTTTAAGTTATAAAAGGGTATTCTGGTAAATTATCAGAGTTTCCTTCTTATTGGGAGGTTAAATTGGTATGGATGTTTTTCCATAAAGCTTACTTAATGTCTATCTCTTCAATTGCGATTTTTTGGCTCGCTTGACGCGAAAGTAGTCTAGCTTTGGTAGTCAAGCAAATAAGAAGATGAACTTTCTGAAGCTCTAATTATATCTATCCTCGATCTATTTCCATTTCTTCTTCGTCCGGCACTAGTGAGCTTGGGCGATTGGTAGCCGCTTGTGACGTTCCCTGTGTTGAGCCAGAGTACGTGTTATTGCGGCCGGGTAAGCATATTATTATTTTGGAAGCATATTATTGTTTTGGTCCAGTTGTCTCATCTTGTTATCCGTTTAACATGTTTATGTTATCAGTTTATCCGGGTATCCATTCCCATGTATAGTATAGTGCTGGTTCTGTTTTTGCGGATCGTCCAGTTTCAGGGGAAACTCTGCCGAAATTTTTATATAGAAGTACCATTCATCGGGCGGTGGTGTTTACGGCAAAGGTATGGAGTTGTGAATTTGAGAGTTGCAGCTGTTTGGCAACTCGAAAGGGTAGTTGGCAGCTTCGGTCTGCTTACGTTCAGCTTTTAGCCAAATCTTCTTTAGTCCAGCAGACTATGCGAGGATGGTTATTCCTATACAAATGGCTGCATGAGTTTGTGCTTTAAGTGGAGGAGTCTTCCTCCAAATACTGAATGGTAATATTAAATCTCTGAGGTGTTGATATCACTTTTCTCACGACCCAAAGTAAGGCTACGGTAGAAATCTACAATGAGTGTCGATCATTGCTAAACCCACTAATAATCTATTAATGATAGGGATAAGCTGGCAACCTGATCATATATACGTATCTATCTGCTGAAAATATAAAGTCTGAAAAGATGACATGACTTTAACCTGCTGGCAATTAGAACACTGAGCCACAAATCCTGCTATGTCACACTTCATTCTATCCCACCAATAATCTGCTTAAGATCATGGTGCATCTTAGTCGAATCTGGATGAACAGTGTATTTGGAATAATGTGCCTCTATCATAATCTGTTCACGTGAATCTGTGACATCAGAAATACAAAGTCTATCTTTATGCATGAGAACACCGTCAATAGTGACCCTGTATGGTGACTTCGGTTTTCCTTGGGCTATCTGTCTGTATTCAACTAGAACTGGATCCTCATACTGACGCTGTTTTACTTCATGGAAATTTAGAGTGAAAGATCTAGTGCAGCTTGTCGTCCATCCATCATTGGCATATCTCCTTCACACCTTAACTCCTTGAGAGGTTACTTTAGCGTTGTAAGCGCTCATGTAATCAACTTTGTTACTGGTATTCTGCCTCAGCTCATGGTTCAACTACGTGTCTCCTTTATTTTTACTTTTTCAAGTCATAATATTTTCAATTGAAAGAAAATACCCTAAAGTAGGTGTTCAGTCTGGGGATCATTCCTGGTCTGCATCATACTATCCAGAAGTATTTGCCTGATCCTTATCCTTATATATAGACCCTGTTCAGATGAACCTTTGACATACATTAGGATATGAGTAACTACATTCCCACAAGGAGCTTGCGGAACTACACTAACATCAACGGAGATGTTGCCTAGTGTGTTTGTAAAAATAATATAGCTTGCATCAAATCTTCTATAATATGTACTGACAAGGTACTTCAAAAGTTCCCCCTATTACATCAAGCGTAAGCTAATTCTTTGTTTCATCGACTTGTTCTATATCGAAAGGTATATCGAAAAGGTGATTCTCGGCTGAATCATGTTAGTCCATCCAGAGTTTCGTATATCTTTGCTTCGAAAATGCAGAATTCTCCTCTCGTGATCGAGGAATGATCGGTTTAGTCAGAATAATTTGGGCAATGACGTTATGATATTATCCAGCTATGTTTTTATCCAAGGGTTTGATGTGCATGTCATAACTCTGATTCTGTAATTATGAGATCATGTCCGTGGAGTAGTTTATGAAGGTTGTGCAAGTTCTCTTGTTATCTGCGTAAATCTTGCTTTAGATTTAGGCTCGTTCGAGGACGAACGAGAGTTTAAGTGGAGGAGAATGAAACGACCTCGGTCAGTCGTTTCGGAAGCTAGGACTCCGATTGGCGTGCCGATAATTTTAAAATATTCGTAATGTCCATTAGGACCTGTCTGTAAAATTTGAGCTAAATCAGACCTCGTTTGGTAGGCATCGGAAGAAGGTTTCAATTTTTATTGGCGATAAATATTAAAAAGAAATTTTCGAGCTCGGTTTTTGCCGAATGAGCTCCGATTCGAAATCCGAAAGCGTCGTTGGGTTCGTATGATTATTTGTGACTTTTATGAGCTTTCGAAAGTGAATTTCGATGTTGTTCGGCTAGTTTCCGCTAAAATGCCGAAAGTTAAATAATTTGACTTTTTCTATTTAAATTCGCATCTTGAGTTTCGGGAGTCCAATTTGAGATCCGCCGTCGCGAGTATGTTACATATATTTTGTATAACTTGTACGCAAAAGTTGAAATTATTTCGAATACCGTAGGGTACCGTTTTAATTTTTACCGTACCAGCGAATTTTAAAAGAAAAAAAGAAAAAGGAAAAAGAGAAAAAGACAAAATGTGAGAAAGTGAAATAAATGAAAGGCGGTGTGCATTATATGCTTAGCATATAGATGCTAAGTACGAAAGGTACAAGAAACATTTAGAACAGAAAACATTAGAAACAAAACAGAGAAAATTATCAGAAAAAAATGCCAGAAAATGAGAAAAGAGGGCGGAGAAAAGTAGAATTTTCACCCTGAAACATTCAGGTAATGATCCTAATATAGTATTTGAGTTTATTACGTGTGTTTAAATATATTTTTGCGGTAAAAATAGGAATATTAGACATCGCCCTAATGACGTAAATTGATAGTTTAAAGGGTCAAATGGACCCCGATAATGAAATTGATTATGTATTCGTGCTCAGTGAGTTATGGGCAACTTATAAATATAATTTATTTGGGATTTGGTTATGTGGCCTTAAACCCTGTATATAGGCCTGGCCTGCGTATTGCGTATGCGAATAGGGTATCAGGTTCCTACCTGGATTGCCCTACGATGTGAGGGATGAAGCCTTTAGCCTAATGTGATATATTTTTCTGCTTATTGATCACAGTGGGATCGTTTGGCAATGCATTCAAAAAAATAACGCGGTTGTTGGTCGCAATGCTAACTTTTGAGAGAGGTAAGTGTTTATATCCATTTCTTTGGAGGCACCTGGCCTCGTGGACTTTCTATCACGTATTCCTTACGTGTGTAGCTGCCGATAGGCGTACTCATTACGCCTTAGCTTTGGATTTATATTATATATTATATGTTATGTCCTATTGTTGGTATTGTATTGAGGATTTGAGCATTGTACCCTGGCTGCGAGTTGGCATCTACTTCCCGGTTGTCGATGAGAGTCCCGCGCCGGTGAAGGGCTATTGCATCACATTGCATTCATATGCATTACATTGCATATCATATTGAGGGCAGGAGTATTCCGCCCCAGGAGCAGGAGTATTCCGCTCCATTGTATCACATTGAGGGTAGGAGGATTCCGCCCCAAGAGCAGGAGTATTCCGCTCTTATGTCAGATATTGAGTGCAGGAGTATTCCGCCTCAGCTTTACATTATATCGGGTGCAGGAGTATTCCGCCCCAGGAGAGTGCAGGAGTATTCCGCCTCTGGTTTATATTATATCGGGTGCAGGAGTATTCCGCCCCAGGAGCAGGAGTATTCCGCTCCAGTTGGTTATCAGATTGGATTCCCCTCGAATGCAGGAGTATTCCGCTTCGGGATGGGATTACGGGCACATGTGACCCTTCGCATCATATTTCATCTCATTTCATCTCACTTCATTTTATTTCATTTTATTTCATACCATTGTGTAAACTTGTGGTACATAACTATTGTCCTGCTTATATGTGCATTTCTTATTTGTTGTTATGTTTCTGGCACGCATCCTTGGTTGAGTTTATAAGTTTCTTACGTGTTTTCGGTTGTTATCTAGCTCTACCTTTTTATAATTTAAATAAAAGAAATTTGGTTTATCTGTTTCTTCTCCCCGGCTAGCTATCCTATTCTTTGAGGTGGCTAGTCTGCCCCACTTATTGAGTCCTTTTGACTCACCCTTGTTTGTTGTTTGTTTCTTTTTCTATCTATTTCATTTCGGCAGGTTCGCTCCAGGATTGAGTTCGCCAAGTTGTGAAGGAGCGAAGACGACTTCAGCTGTCAGGGTGAGCCAGCTTTTATTCCGAATGGCCACCAGTTTATTGGTTATTATTTCAGTTGCATTTTGCTCCCTTCAGAAGGTATTTGTCTTCTTTTGTACTCTTAGATGTCTAGTCTGGATAACCCTAAACCTAGTATGTTGGGTAGTCAGCTGTAATTTCTTTTGTACAGCTTAGAGGTATCAGTATGTCAGTATTTTTTTAAGCCTTGTTCTTATTAATGAATTGAATTATATTTATTTGCCTAATTTAATTGGTAAGGGTTCGCCCGACGGGTCTAGGGAAGGATGTCGGGTGCCCGCACGGCCTAACCGGATTTCGGGTCGTGTCATTATCTCACGTAGAAAGTTGCTGGATCGCCTTTGTATGCTCTCAACTCTCTGTTTGGGAATAACTGCTTTCGGCTGCATCAACTACTTGTATTTATATGGGCATTAAAACCCTAGTAGAGTTCCACAAGGAAACCTTGTAATTAAGGTAAGACAAGATTCCTTGTAACTCTTTCCTTGTTTAAGTCCAAATCGTATTCGTACTTCGAAGACACAGCCTGGGCACCGCCTCTTTTAGTCTGACTAGGATACATACTCGTGCACGCGCCACTACTCCTAGTTCTACAGGGATTTGCGACTCTCAGATCTTTTCGATCAGTCGTGCCCTCTATCCAAGGACCAGGTTCTCCTCCCGAACCACTGAGTCCTTCTTGTTTGTCATTCTTCAAAACCTTTTCTCAACAAATTCCCCCATTTTGATGATGACAAACAAACGTTGCCAAAGAACCTGAATATACAAAATTTCCAAAGACACAGAAACAAGAATAACAGTTTGAAAAATTTAAAACAGATGAGTTAGGTCACAAACACCCTAACATTTCCTTCGTTCTTCCCCCTTTTGGCATCATAAAAAAGATTCAAATACCTGCATGAACCGGTTAGTACTATCCAGTCTAGAGCACAAGGCAACAAGTTAGCTATGATATCAACACACAGAAATAAGGCTAAGGGCCCATATAGAACCAAGTACCATAGAACAAAACCAAACGTAAGCAAGAGAAATTTAAAATCATCATCCAGGGTGTGACCAGCGACACAACCCCAATAAGAGTACACAACATAAAACAAATTGTCTTAAACATAACATATCAAGGGAGATCATGAAGGGATAAGGGAGATTATGATAGAGGACATGGAGGTAGGGAAGGAGGACTCAGGGCTTTAAGTTGAAGTGTTTGATAAGTGCCTCAAGGTTCTTCGTATTCTTGGCCATCTCCATCACCAGCTCAGCCTCATATTTGTGACACTCAATTTTCAAACGATCAATTTCTTGATCCTTCAACTCCAGCTTTCTTTGCAGCTCAGTATTTTCTGTGTTAACCTCAAGAACATGGCTTTCCAGTTCATTTACTACTGCAATGGCCTCCTCGGGTCCATAGTCCTCGCTTTCCTCAGACTGCTCCTTCTTAACCTGCACATGTTTCTTGGAAGCTCTCCTCTCTTTGAAGAAATTACAGCTTTTTAGCACATTAAACCTAAAAATTTGATGAATGGTGGGTTTCTTCCCAGCTCCCAAAGGAACCCCAAAATGCTCCAGAGCCTGCTGTAGGATGTAGGAATGCACTAATGAATGTGGCTTTTGGTTAGTGTTTGCCATCCTTTTGATGTGTCTGATTATCAAACCAGGTAGATTGATTTTTACTCCTCTATCCAGCAGGTCCATATAGGTTAAGTCCAAAGCACTTGCCTCACTGTTTCTCTCTCCCATAGGCAGTAGGAACAGATGAACAAACTCAAAGAGCAGGTGATGTGCTGGCTCCATCTCCTTCTTGTCCACCTTTCTCTCTTTTCTGAGCTTTGATTTTACTGAAAATTTCTTTACTACACTAAGGGGAGTCACTCCATCTGTTCTCTTTGGCCATTTCAATTTAATGTACCCGCAGTAACCTTCAGCAGGCACATCAAGGATCACTCCCAGTTCTGTTCTCCCAAACTCAATCTCAACTCCCGTTACCACTGAAAACACTCTCGTGGCAGTAACCCTGCAGTTTGTATAGAACTCTCTATCAGAAAATAACATCATGTCTTTGTTTGCAAATAACCCTAACCAACCTTGATCACCAATCATCCTGAGTAAAGGTTTCATGTGATGCTCAGTGACATCACCCAGGATGCTCCCAGCAAGTACCTGGTTTTTAGAAAAGAAGACTACCATGTCAATCTCTTCCTCAGAGCCCTTTCTCTTTTTCCTGCTCTCCATCTCACTATCAGTTTCAGAGTCACTAGGTTCTACATAACTGCCAGCTTCATCACTTTCTTCTTTGGGTTCATCTTCATTTTTCTCATGCTTTTGTTCTTCCTCCAGTTTTCCAGCCTTCACATTCTTAATTGTTCTTCCCAGCTAATCAACCTTTGCTAACTGCTACTTCAAGGCTGACCTTTTTGCCATCCTTCTTGAGGAAGGGCCTGGCTGCGCAGCAGTTTTGTCTTCACTCTCAGTTCTCTCCTCTTGAGAGTCCTCACTAGTTTCATCCACCAGTCTACTCTTTGGTACAGACTTTCCCCCTTTCAACAATCTTATTCTCTTATCAGGCTCCACCCTGGTCTCACTTACAAACACCACTTCTGCTTCTTCATCTCCATTCAACAGTTTTTCATCCTCCTCTCCAAACCTTCTTTTTACACTCTTTCTTTTTGTTTCCTCAACTTTCTCTGCTATTTTCTCACCTTCCTCATTTTTCTTCTTCTTCAGAATCTGTCCAATTTAACTATGCATCCTCAGCCACAGTAGATCCGAGCAAGAACCAAGTTCTTTACTCAAATCATTTGCAGCTTCAGCAGAACTAAATCCTCCAACCACTGGACCTTCAAGTACAGATATATCATGAACTCCCTCAACAGAAACATCCTCCAGCCTAGGTTCACTAACATGTTCCCTTTGGGATTCAGCAAAATCCTCTTCTCTCAGTCTTTCTATCATTTTTTCAACTACATCAACCTCCAGTACATTCTTAGTTACCAAGGGCACATGCAAACTAGACTTAGGTTCCTCCTGAACAACCTGTTGTTTCTCCTCAACTACCTTCCCCCTATCAGATATTCCACAGGGCTTTACCTTTTCTACGATTTCATCTAGTCCTTTCATCAATATTTCAGTACTCAATTTTTCAGGACTTTTTACGGAATCTAAAGCAGCAGAATCAGATAGAGTAGAGGCTTGTTCTACCTCGACCAATTTTTCATCAGAGACTGGCTCTTCCTGCATAGGGGACGAGGGTCTTCCAACCTTCTTCTTGATACTTGTCTTTCCAGCCCTTTTGAGAAATTTTGACCTAGCCCTGACGATTCTCTCTGCAAGAGTAGAGGGAGGGGGTTTTGGCGTGGATTTCTTGGATTTGTGTGTTCCTGTACCCTTAATAGGAGATGTCGATGTAGATTGTGCTTGAGACATAGTGATTTTGGTTAGGGTTTTGAGAATGAGATGAAGGGGATTTCTTGTTTCGATTTTTTGGTGAGAGAAAGTGGACAAGGCAGAGAGGGATTGTTTTCAGGTGTATATGTTCTGTGTCTATCAAACAAGAAGTTGAGAAGGAGTTATGGTGATAAGAGGTTTTCCTGGGGAACTAAAAGTAACGATGGCTAAAAAAGTGAAAAGGCAGCCTTTTGAAGTTTTTGAGAACCGGGAAAGGAGTACTGATTTGACGGTTACATAGACTTACCCAAATAAGGTTTTATAAATATGTGGGGTCCAGTCAAGTCTAATAGAAGTATAACCAAGAAGGGAATATATTCCTATAATTTAGGACAGTTACAAGAACATGGAAATTCTCCCTTAACACACGGGTAATTGACAATCAATTTCAGTTATGACTTTAATTAAACAAGGCTGTGTGACTGTACCTGAACATGATTCCTCATGTTTGCTTTGGTTCCTTCTACATACCTTGTAGGTTCTTTCATGGGAACATTTAGCCCAACCTGGTGCTAATCAGCTGAACAAGTGTACTTAATAATGTACAAAATTTAGACTGGACAATAATAACAACAGTTACAAACAAATTGCTGAACACTTAACTAACCAATCATTGAGGGACAAATGTTGGGTCATCCGTGTAGCTTGGTCATCCCTAAATCCAACCTGTTCCTCTTAAACTGCACTTTGCTCAATGCTTTTGTAAACATGTCAGCAATTTGGTCTTTAGTCCTGCACGAATTCATAGTGATCAGACCCTTTTCTACATTATAAGAAAATGATGTCTAATGTCAATGTGATTTGTTCTTTTATGCTGGACTGGGTTCTTGGCAATGTTCACTGCACTTGTGTTATCATAGAAAATTGGCACAGCTCCACATTTAATTCCAAAGTCCTCCAATTGCTGTTTGATCCATATCAACTGTGAATAGCAAGATACGGCTGCTACATACTCAGCTTTTGCAGTAGACAAGGCTACTGAGTGCTGCTTCTTTATTGACCAAGAAACTAAGCAAGGACCAAGAAAATGTGTCATTCCTGAAGTGCTCTTCCTGTCCACCAAGTGACCTGCATAATCTGCATCAGCAAAACTAATTAGTTCAAAAGTACCTCCCCTTGGGTACCATAGACATAGGTCCTGAGTTCCTTTCAAGTATCTCAAGATCCTTTTCACAGCTGTCAAATATGACTCCTTAGGCTTAGACTGAAACTTAGCACACAGTCCCACACTGTATATAATATCAGGTCGACTGGCTGTGAGATAGAGGAGTGAACCTATAATCCTTTTATATCTTGTCTCATTTGTAGAAGGACCTAGTTCATCCATATCCAGCTTGGTTCCAGGAGCAATATGAGTAGTCATTTCTTTAGCTCCTTCCAAGTCGAATTTCTTCATAAGTTCCTTGACATATTTTTGTTGATGAATCATGGTTCCTTCAAGCGTTTGTTTTATATGCAATCCTAGGAAGAAATTGAGTTCTCCCATTACGCTCATTTCAAATTCACTTCCCATTAATTCAGCAAATCCCTTGCATAGCTCCTCATCAGTGGCTCCAAAAATAACATCATCAACATATACCTGAACCACCAATAGGTCTTTTCCTTTCTTCTTCAAGAATAGTATGTTGTCAATCTTTCCTTTTGTAAAACCATTCTTCAATAGGAATCCCGACAGTCTCTCATACCAGGCTCTTGGAGCTGTCTTCAGTCCATAAAGTGCCTTATCCAGTTTGTAAACATGATCAGAAAATTCACTATTCACAAAACCTGGTGGCTGAATCACATAGACTTCTTCATTCAGATATCCATTCAGGAAGGCACTCTTCACATCCTTCTGATACAGTGTGAACTCCATGTATGTAGCAAAGATAATCAACATTCTAATGGTCTCCATTCTTGCCACTGGTGCAAAGGTTTCATCATAGTCAATTCCTTCTTCGTGACTGTATCCTTGGACTACCAATCTAGCCTTGTTCTTTGTTACTATACCATGCTCATCCAGTTTGTTTCTGAACACCCACTTTGTTCCAATTATTGATCCGTCCTTTGGCTTAGGAACCAGGTGCCACACTTTGCTTCTTTCAGACTGATGAAGTTCATCCTGCATGGCCAGAATCCAATCCGGATCTTCTAGGGCTTCTTTTACATTCTTTGGTTCCAGAGATGATAAGAAGGCAAATAATGCACAAAAATTCTTCAAGACCAACCTGGTCATAATTCCAGTATCCAATTCTGATAATACATTCTCCAGAGGATGAGAACTTTGGTGCTTCCATGGCCTGGGTTGAATATGACGAAAAGAACCTTCAACATCACTTTGGATAGGTTCTTCCTGACTTGTTGAATCATCGACTTCATCTGATGTTCCCCCTGTCATATTGACTCCTTGTTCTTGTGAAGTTGAATATTCACATGATTCTTTTTTGTCTTCTGGATCTTCAGAGTCAGCTACACCATCTTCTCGACTAAGGCCAATCACTTGATCATCTACTTCAGTTTCATCTACTGCCTTATCGGATTCATCAAATTCCACATGCATACTTTCCTCCACTGTTTGTGTTCTTTTACTTAACACTTTGTATGCTTTTTTTTAGTAGAATAACCAAGGAATATTGCCTCATCACTTCTAGCATCAAATTTCTCCAATGGTTCCTTTATGTTGTTGTGGACAAAGCATTTGCAACCAAAGGGTCTCAGGTGTGCTATATTTGGTTTCCTTCCTCTGAGTAGCTCATATGGGGTCTTGTCAAGAATAGCTCTTATGGAGCATCTGTTCAGCAAATAGCATGCCGTGTTTATTGCTTCAGCCCAGAAGTTTCTTGCAAGACCATTTGACAGCAGCATAGTTCTTGCCATATCCTCCAGTGACCCGTTCTTCCTTTCAACTACTTCATTTTGCTGTGGAGTTCTTGGTGCAGAGAAGTTACGGTCAATATTGTATTTTGCACAATAATCAGAAAATTTCGAGTTCTCAAACTATGTTCCATGATCAGATCTAATGCTTACAAGTTCCAGGCTCAACCTTTTCTTCACAACACCAGCCCAATCTTTGAAGCTATCAAAGGCTTCATCTTTAGACCCCAAGAACAAGGTCCATGTGTACCTAGAGTAGTCATCAACAATTACGAACATAAACCTCTTTCCTCCTTTGCTCCTGACTCTCATAGGTCCACACAAATCCATATGAATCAATTCCAGTGGTTTTGATGTACTCACCACCTTCTTTGATTTAAAGGATGATCTCACATGCTTCCCCCTTACACAAGCATTACACATTTTTATGTTTTCAAATCTCTTACTAGGCAGTCCACGATTGTTGAGTTGTGAGAGACTTGCATGACCCATTCTTTTGTGCCACAACTGAGAATCACTTTCTTGCACAGTCAAGAATGTTAAGTTGTTTTCAGGCAGTGATTTCAATGATGCTTTGTACACGTTGTTTACCCTTTTTCCTTCAATAACAATTTCTCCGCTCTGCAGGTTCTTCACAATACACCCTACAGAGGAGAAACTCACTTTATTTCCTCTATCACATAGTTGAGAGATACTCAGCAGGTTGTGTCAGAGACCATCGACACAGTATACATTTTCAATTGCATGATCCAGAGTTCTCCCAACTTTTCCAATTCCTACGATTTGACCACTTTTTCCTCATCCGAAGGCCACACTGCCTCCTTGAAATGCTGTGAGTGAGAGAAAGTTTCTTCTATCTCCTGTCATGTGCCTTGAACAACCACTATCAAGAATCCAGCTTGGGTTGTTTTCTCTCACTCCAGCCTGCAAAACAGATTAAGGGTTAGCTTTAGGAACCCAAACAAGCTTGGGTCCCTTCTTATGAGAAAATGGATAAATCAAATCTTGTTTAGCCCATTTAGGTAGAACACTTCTTTTATTCTTGGCCTTTGCCTTGCTTGCATTCATGCACCTCTGTTTGTAGTGTCCAGTTTCACCATAAAAGGTACGCAACATGTTACAAGGCAAACCCACATACTTGCTTTTAGGATTATATGGAGGCATTGGTTTCTTGAATCCTAGCCCTTATTTTCCTTTGTTCTGATTTTCAAGTACCCAGTTCATTGCCTCAGAAAACTTATTCCATTTTGTTAATCTGGTAAGCTCATTTTCAGATTTTTCAACCTTTTGATTTAACATCATGTTCTTTTCAGTTTCCTGATACAGAATCTCATTTGTTCTTTTAAGTCCATTTTCAAGAAAGGTTTGAACTTCACTTATTACTTGCTCATCATCGACACTCTCCTTTAACTGATTGAGCTCCAATTCCAGTTCTGTGATCTTAGAGTTTGATACAAGAGTCTGTCCTTTTAAAATGGCATTGATTTCTTCCGGTTCAATGTTTTGTTCTTGAAGACTCTTGTGCTTAGTTCTGACATTACTTAACTCTTCAGTTAATTTATCTTTCTCAATTTTCTCCTTTTCATACTCCTCAATCAAAGTGGCAGTGATTAAGATCAAATTTTCAGTAGAGTATGTATGTAAATTTTCTTTGAGATCATATAGACATACCTCCGCTGAATGAGCAGCTTCCTCTCCATCATTTGCCATAAGAGCTGAGTCCTTCTTTTGTTCACCTTCTGTGTTTATTTCCTTTAGCTTTTCCCACACTTCTTTAGCAGACTTGTATTCAAGTATCCTGGCTAACACATCAGTAGTCTGCTCTTTCCTCAGGTACAGTTCGACTTTGGAGTTTTCCTATAACCAGTCTAGGTCTTGAGGATCTAGTTCTTCTACCAACTTTGGAACCAGAACCCCGTTTGTTGCTCTTTTTACAGGAACATGAGGTCCTCTCTTCACAATCAACCAGAGACTGTAATCCGTTGCTTGAATAAAGTTTTTATCTGTTTCTTCCAGCACTTGTAGTTAGTCCCGTTAAACACATGTGGCTTTGAGGGATCTCTTCCTCCTCTGAACTCCCGAGGATCTTCTTCATCTGAACCAACATTTGACAACCCCATCAGCGCTAGTGGAGATTCATCTCCAGATTCCTTCTCATGATCAGATTCGCTGTCAGTAGGTCCCCATGTAGCATAGAAAGCTTCATTTCTCTTCCTTCTTTCTGCTCTGAAGTTTGGAGGTCGTCTCACCTTCTTCTTTTCTTTGTCATTCTCCTCTAAGCCTTCTTTTCCTTCTCCTTAGTTGCTCTAGTTTTCATCCATTCTGCTTCCCACATATGACAATCCATAACAACATGATCCTTCTTGAGGCGCTTAAAGCATCCTGAATAATCAGGACTGTCAACTATGTTCTTTCTTCCAGAGTTTTCCTTGTTATTTCTTTTGAAACCTTTTAACTTTCCCAAGTTAAACTTCTGTCTCAAGGCATTAACCATTGCTGCTTCAATTGATTGAAAATCAACATAGTCCTCAGTCTCATCAGTTGCTTCAAGTGCAAGGGTCTTGTCTTTTTTGAGAACTGGTTTAATTTTTGAATCTTTCATCATCTCCTGTGTTTTCAAACTTCCAACCAGTTCTTCGAGTTTGATGGATCTGAGAGGTTTGGACTCAATGATAGCAGTCATCTTGGGTTCCACGCCTCAGGTAGCACATTCAGAATCTTATCCATCATCTCTACTTCAGGCAACTCCATATCCAGGGATCTCATCTCATTAGTAATAATGGTTCAACCTGGTCATCATATCCTGGATTGATTCCTTCTTTCCCATAGAGAACAACTCAAATTGTCTCTTCAGCATTCTTCTCTTTGAGTCCTTCACTTCAGTGGTTCCTTCATGAGCAACCTGCAAGGCATCCCAGATTTCCTTGGCAGTCTTATAGGATGATACTCTGTTGAACTCTTGAGGGCCAAGACCACAAATTACCAAATGTTTGGCTTTGTAATTATTTTCAATCATCTTATAGTCCGCCTCATTGAACTCCTCTTTCAACTTAGGTTCTTCTCTGGCAGCAGCTCCCTCACCGAATATTTTAGTAGGAATCAAATTTCCTTCTGATACTATAAGCCATAGTTGGTAGTCTTCAGCACATATGTAGTTTTCCATCATGTTTTTCCACCAAGCATGGTACTGCCCATTGAACTGTGGGGGCCTTAAAACTGACTATCCTTCAGTGATCGTAGGTGGTGCACTCATACTTCTGATCCTTCTCAAGGTGCTAACCTTGCACGAGAAGACTCGCTCTGATACCACTTGTTATAATCTAAGCACCTCCTAAGGACACTAGAAGGGGGGGTTGAATAGTGTCTACCGATTTTTCTTTATAAGGACTCGATTCGTCTGCGTCAAGAACCTTATTCTTGATTCAGCAGTTTGTACTCAGCCACCACAACACACACAAATAACAGGAATAAGGAACACGATGTTTTTACGTGGAAAACTCCTTGCTCAATGGAGAAAAACCACGACCCACACTCTGGGATTTTAGAACTCAATCCACTAACACAAAGAGCAAGTTTCTGATTACAAGACTCTGTAACCAAGGGGCTACATTATAGACCCTAATCACGCAACAAAGCTAAACTCTAGCTTTACAAAGTAATCTCTCAAAAGTTCACCTAACACAATTGCTTCTAAGATAAGCTAATAGGTAAAAACAATGAACGCTCAAACAAGACAACTTACAAAACAAGAACCTAGACAAAATATCTAGACTCACTCTATTTAACTCCACTAGTTGTCTCCTTCAGTTATCTCACGTAGTAAGTTGCTGGATCGCCTTTGTATGCTCTCATCTCTCTGTTTGTGAATAACTGCTTTCGGCTGCATCAACTACTTGTATTTATTCGGGCATTAAAACCCTAGTAGAGTTCCACAAGGAAACCTTGTAATTAAGGTAAGACAAGATTCCTTGTAACTCTTTCCTTGTTTAAGTCCAACTCGTATTCGTACTTCGAAGACACAGCCTGGGCACCGCCTCTTTTAGTCTGACTAGGATGCATACTCGTGCACGCGCCACTACTCCTAGTTCCGCAGGGATATGCAACCCTTAGATTTTTTTGATCAGTCGAGCCCTTCCATCCAGGGACCGGGTTCTCATTCGGAACCACTGAGTCCTTTTTGTTTGTCATTCTTCAAAACCTTTTCTCAACACTTACTGATAAAGGGAAACACAACTACTCAAAAAATATGAGAGATGAGCAACCACCTCGAACACAATCACCAAAAAGAGTGGTGAATGTCATCATTGGAAGGTCTGAGGTAAACAGAATAAACTTTGTTGCCGCGAAGAAATTTGCAAAGTCATCAAGTACAGTGGAGAAAAAAGTGAGAGCGGGTGGATCAGGTAAAGAAATGGTGTTTAGCAAGGAGGACTGTGATGGGATGATGTTTCCCCATCACGACGCACTAGTGATCATGCTCAAGATCAATGACTGTGATGTCAAACGAGTCCTAATCGACCCTGGCAGCTCGGTGAACATCATTAACTATGGAGCCATCAAGAAGATGTGGTTGAAGGACCTCGTCATCCCAAAGGCAACCATATTAACAGGGTTCAACAACTCTACCGAGAATACTTTGGGAGAGATAACCCTCACAACAACTGCAGAGGGAGTGGATAAGAAAACCATTTTTCAAGTGATGGCCGAGGGCATGACCTATAATGTCATTCTTGGAAGGCCTTGGATCCATGAAATGGAAGTTGTACCATCAACCCTGCACTAGGTAATTAAATTCCCAACCCTATGGGGAATAAGAGCTATTCGAGGAGAGCAACGAATAGCACAAGAGTGCTATTCAATTGCAATGAAGAGTACAGTCGCCCTGATCGGGGCCAAGCAAATAAAATAATCAATTTGCCAAGACCCCTAGTCTTTCTTTTTGAAGAAAATGAAACCCAGTAATCAAGTCCTGCACTATGCACTCGATCACTGGGGGGAGAGAGGATGAATGAGGACTAGTCAAATTGGTCGACCGTTTGGAGTAAAAGTTTTTTCAAATAAGCGAAGACTAAAAAACCGGGGACTTCAACAGACAAGACCATCGGAGAACAAACGATCACTCGGCGAGGGCTATCCTTAAAGATTCGCTCATTAGTTCATGCTTTGATCATTTAATTTTCCTACCTAAGTCTTGTTGCGACCAAGCATCTTTTGTAATAAAGGCTCGCAAATGCATCTTATTAATGAAATAAACTTTGATTCAACATCTTTTTATTATCATCTGATATGCATAGCCAATTATTACTTAAGCCTCCGGCTCGAGGGCGAGACGTTGTCCTAAGCTAGCTCGAAAAGAAAAAATCTGAAAAGCCTTGCAAGCAAACTCATCTAAGGGATATTGAACACACCCAATATTCTCAAAAAGAGAGTTCCATTCATAAACGGCTCAGAGGCCAAAGTATTTAAAAAACAAGTGGCCCGAAGGCCTTAACAGAAAATGACGACAAAGAAATATAAATACTATTCTAACCTTCAGAATCGGAATCATCTTCCTCATCATCCGAGCTCCTGCTGCTCGAAGGCTTTCTATTAAATTTTGAGTTGTGGTAACATCACTCTCGGCCTTAATGATTTCTGCATCAAGGTTAGCCCCGCTGCGACAGTTTTTCAAAGTTTTTAGCCTCGTTTGAATAACAACCCAATTTTTGTCAACCTTGGCTCGGGTTATCCTCATTCCGCGCTTCGAGGAGAAAGAATCGACTTTGCTTTACAAAGCCTTGACCTCGTTTTCAAGTCGCTCTTTCTCTCCAGCTAGCTGGTCTTTCTCTCCAGCCAGCTCATTTATTTTGAGCAACTTGTGCCTCAAATCAGCATGAAACTTCTTAGCATGCTCGCCAATAGCAGACTGTGCCTCGGCTCTCACCCTCTTCAGCTCAACATCACAGAGCTCCTTCAAAAGAGTCATCTTCTCCTCAACGGCGGACTTAGCCTCGAGATCTTTGAGCGTCTCGAGATCAGATATGTGAGCAACTTTCTTGGCTTGGTCAAGCTCAAGCCTTGTGCTCAACAATTCTCTCTCAAGACTCCTCATCTGAGACTCGAGGCCTGCCCGCTCTCGCCTCCATCCTACCTTTATTTACCTGAAATTTTCATCTTGATAACACTAAATCTCGGCAGCCTTGATAGAGTTGATGTAACACTGCAAAGAAAAACTCAGAAGAATAAAAAAAGGAAACAAAAACAAGGGCGAAAGGAAAAGTTGAGAGAGGAAAATCATACATGAATAGCGTGCTGAGCAGCATCAGCCATCAAATCAGCGATGTGAGTCTTCCTGAGGCAGTCACGTTCCAACGGACCAAGGAGCCCACAATGACTGATCGGGGCCCTAATATCACCATCTTAGAGGCAAAGATCGGAGGGGATTTCGATGTTACGAAATTGCCTCCAGAGAGGTAAATCAGGAGCAGGCTCGGAAGCAGCCCGAGGAACTTTGTTTTCCACTCGAGGTGGTTGAACATATCCATTTCTACTGCAGCTAAAGGTTGAGCTACCGCTTTAGCTTTATCAGCAACTTGAACTGGCTCTGGCTCGCGAGGAGGGGAACTAAAGCCTTTTCTTGGTCCTTCTCCTTCTCCTCGACAGGAGTGGGCTCGGGGAAAGGGACAAGCTCTATTCTGGCCCGTTTTCCTTCCAGGGTTTTCTTCAAGGATGACTTCTTCCTTTTCAAACCTAAAAGGAAAAGGAAAAGTAAAATCAGTAAAAAACTAAGTAAAAGAAAAAAAATGAAAACCGAAGGGACAAACACTCAACTTTTTTTAACCCCAAGGTCAGGTGAACCCTCGGGGACTGTTCCTCTCTCTTTCTCTTTCTTTTCTTCTTTATTCTTCAAAACGTTTCCAATCAAACCTTGAAGGGCGCTTAAAACATCCTCCCGCCTCGGGGACTTCTTCCTTCTTTTCTTTCATTCGTTTCTTCTCCCTCGGTGCAGTGACCGACCTCTTTAGGAGACCTACAACAAAGAAAGATAAAGATTCACCGAGAAAAGATGCTCGAGGAAAAGATGAAGGACAAAAATTTACTTGAAGACAACTCACCCTGCCGTTTGCATGCCCATCGGTTCTCGTCCAAGGCAGCCAAAACCATCCATGATCTTTTCGATCTAGATTTGGCATTGATAATAGCTTGGACTCATTGGGTCAAATCATTCAGACGAACAATCGAGATCACCTCGGCTAACACAATTCAAAGCAGGGGAATTAAGCAAAGAAGTGCCGAAGTAACATAGAAAAATGGTCGAGAAAAATACTTACGTGCTCGATTCCATTGCTCGGGAAAACTAGGCCTCGAGGACAAAAGGCCAGTGGGCAGAAGAACGAAGCGCTCATTTCATCCACGGTCCTTGGTATCTTCGCTCTTTGTAATCAAAGAGTACGAGCCTCGTTTGTTGATCTGGATGATTCCGTCCTTGTCAAGGGAGGGGTATAAGAGGTAAAAAAGATGATCAAGAGTAAAAGTAACTCCGGCTAGCTTGCTCAAAAATTCAAGGCATTGAAAATGCCTCCACATCACGGGGCCAATTTGAGCTATGCATAATTGGTAGGTACGGCAAAAGATGTCCAACACCTCGGGGACAGGAAAAGAAAAACCTATTGTAAAGGGGTAGGTGAAAATAAAAGTGCATCCCACAAATCGGCTATCAGGGGCAGGAATATCAACCTCAATCTTGGGACCCCAGTTGCAATCAGACCGAACCAGATGTATGTTCGCCTGAGTAATCAAGCTCGGTGTATTTTGAACAGGGATATTTCTCCTCCTCACGATAACCGACTTGGTCTGGAGCTGCATGAAGAAATCCTTCGAGAGGTCTGTTTTGGAGGGAATAACATGGTGAGGTTCGAGCTCGACATTGTCAGAAAGAGGCTCGTCGTTACCAATGTCCTTCATGGTAACATCATCGCCATCAATAATAACGGCCTCAGTAGAGTCAGCCGTGGCTGGGCGCTGTTCTTTGCCCAAACAACTTGATTGAGGTAAATCATCCATATTAAAATCAGGGGGATCAATAACGCTCAACGGTTCGGGAACATTCACTAATTCGCCACCAATGATCATGGTGTCAACAAAAGAGGTTGAAGAATTTGGTGAATTTGGCTTAGAAATTTTTCAGAAAGGAGTTTCTGGATGACAAAAGAAGAAAATTTCAAAATGTTTTGTTATTAAGTATAAGGAGATACGTGAAGAAAAAGGAGAAAGGGCGCGGCTATATATAGATTAAGGCACCATGATTATGTTTACACGCCGAAGGCAAAGAAAGAAATCACGCCCAATCAGTGATTGCCACGCATAATTGATGGGAATATGGAGTAACAACCGCCACTTTCGAATTTCAAGGCGCATGAACGGCCACGCCTGCATAAACTCATTCCACTCCTCGACAGATCTAAAAATTACTCGAGGAGTGGGGGGACTATCTGTATTGGGTAAAAAATCACCAAGATCTTGAGCAAGGGTGCGAGGCTTGACTCAAGTCGATCTTAAAAGGCGAGTCCACGAGGGGAGACGACATGACCCACTCTTCTTGTCAACTATAACTAGGATTCATTTGTAACCACGAAGGGCATCAGAAATACAACACTTGACTTATATTCCTTCTCTTAAGCTTTGTCTTGTTTTTTCCACATTACTGCTCGTTTATTTTTTGCCTAGTTTATTTAATTCCATTAAGCATTTGCCTCGGTTAAATTCAATCTCGGCTCGATCATAACTTTGACCGATACCTTTTATTGACTAAGTCATACCGAGCTTGGTGAAGGATATACAAACAAATTATCAATCAACCCCAAAATAAATTTGATTTATTGTCCTAACTCGATTTAGGCCAACACAAATGCTTTACGCAATAATTTCATCATTTAAATATATATATATATATATATATATATATATATATATATATATATATATATATATATATATATATATCTCTTTTCAAAGAAAAGATTGTTGCGGCTTGGTCAGCTTTTACTTTCTTTGTTTCTTTATTTCCTCCTCTAAAGGGAGGGGTCTGTTTGGTTTGAACACAAGTTATGTAGGGATTAGTAATTAAGAGATTAATTATATGATGATTGATAATGTAAGAAATGTAATGAACAAATTATTTTTTTATTCAATTATTGATATAGTTTACAACTAATATATCATATATAATTTAAAGCATTTATTTATTCCTCAAAATAAAATAAAAAAATTCTTACTATTATGAGGGTTAATTTTATTTTATAATTTTTATATTTGTATTGAAAATATCCACATTTTTATTCCACCTTCATGTCCAAATAAAATAATACATACATTTTTGCGGTATTATTTTTTTTAAAAAAAATGCAAAACTGGAATGAATTGCAAAATTATGTTGAATCTGATGATAACTAAAAATTTAACTAACCATTGTGCTTAGCTATGTTGATTTCAATGAGGGAATTGGCTCACTTATTGGAGCAACCAAATGACTCCTACGTAGTAAAATGTATATTATGAATGGGTGACAAAATATCTGTAATTTCTTCAACCGTTTAGCTATTTAGGTCATCGATAAAATGTTAAAATGTCTCTAATTTATATAATCGATTAGCTAATTGGGCATAGATTTGGTTGAAACTTTGATTTTTTAATAAGTTGAGTAAGAAAAATATATTTAAAAGTTGAATTTATGTTTGGACATGTATTTTACTTTAAAAAAAAAATTAAACTTTTATGGACGGAGTTTGCGAAAAATATAAAAAACTAGTCCAAGCCAGATTTTGATTTTTCAAAAACTCATCTTCAAAGCAAGTTCAAAAACTCAGAAAATCTTATAACCGAAAATAAAGCTTTGAAAATGTATTTTGAAAAAATAAAACTTCAAATTATGTCGAAACAGGGGCTTATTATAAATTACTAGGTTTTTGATGGATTAGCTGATTAAAAATAGTTGATAATCATAAAATATTTGATAGCACTCAATCCGTTTTAGTTTATTTGGAAAATTTCCTTATTAGTTCGTTTCAAAAAGAATGAGAACTTTCTAGATTTGGAAATAATTTAACTTCAACATTACCTTAATGAAATGATTTATAACTGTTGAGGAAATGTTTTGAAGAATGACAAACGAGAAGGAGCCAGTGGTTCTGGAGGAGACCCTGCTCCTTGTATAGAAGGACACGACTGATCGAAAAAATTGAGGGTTGCAAATCCCTGCGGAACTAGGAGTAGTGGCGCGTGTACGAGTATGCATCCTAGTCAGACTAAAAGAAGTTGTGTCGTGGCTGTGTCTTTGAAGTACGAATACGAGTTGGAGTTGAACAAGGAAAGAGCCACAGGGAATCTTGTCTTACCATAATTACAAGGTTTCCTTGTGGAACTCGACTAGGGTTCTGATTCCCATATAAATACAAGTAGTTGATGCAGCCGTCAAATAGTTATTCACAAAAAGAGAGTTCAGAGCATACACAGGCGATTCATCAACTTTCAACGTGAGATAACTGAAGAAGACAACTGGTGGAGTTAAGTAGGTGGAGTCTAGATATTCTGTCTAGGTTCTTGGTTTATAAGTTGTCTTGGTTTATGCTATCATTGTCATTACCTATCTGCTTATCTTAGAAGCGATTGTATTAGGTGAACTTTTAAGAGATTACTTTGTAAAGCCAGAGGTTAGCTTTGTTGAGTGATTAATGTCTGGAGTGTAGCCCCTAGGTTAGAGAGTTTTGTAATCTAAAACTTGCACTTTGTGTTAGTGGATTGGTTCGAAAATTCCAGAGTGTGGGTCATGGTTTTTCTCCCATGAGCAAGGAGTTTTCCATGTAAAAACATCGTGTTCTGTGTGCATGCTGATTGTGTGAGTTGTGGTGTGGAAGTGCAAACCGTTAAGGTAAAAACAAGGTTCTTGACTTAGGAGAATTTGGTTCTTAACTTGTGTGAAATACTCGCAAAGACGGATCCTAAATGAGATCTCCAGAACTCAAGATGTGTGCCCCACAGTAAGAGGTTGATTTCTAGACTTTCGGGACATTAGTGAAAACTATCCGAACGACTTCGGATTTCACTTCCAAAAGTTTTCACATGTCAAAAATGACCATATAAACCTAACTCCACCTTCGGGTTTTCAATCGGAGCTCATTTACTCAGAAAGAGCTCGGAAACCTCTTTTAGACTTTACCGACAACAAAAACAGAAACTTTCTTAGAAAACCTACCAAACAAGGTCCAAATCAGCTCAAATTGGACAGACAGGTCCTAATGGATCTTATAGAGTTTTTAAGACTGCCGGCACATCAATCAGATTCCTAACTCCCGAAACGACTGATCGTGGTTGTTTCAATAAGTGAATACTGTGGGAAAGTATAAAAATATAACAAAAAATGGGTCTTTAGCCGGTCAAAAGAAAAAATGGGTCTTGGATAATTTTTAACCAATTTTCCCTTCCCTCTCTTCAAATTTAGAAATCATTTCATCTTTTCTTCCATTAATTTTACTGTAATTACCGTTCAAATTTCAAAATGTTGCGTAACATTCGCCCGTTTTTGAAGATTAGAAGTAGCAGTTGAAGTATCCTCGAGAAATCCTGATTTATTCAAGTGAAAAATCCTAATATCATTATAGTTTATTTTTTCAGGTTCTTCTTCGTTAGTTTTAGAGCTTATGAAGAAACATCAATGGTGTTTTTCAAAAAATTTAGGTTTTTTCTTTTAGATGAAATGGATATATTTAGACATTGATTTAACTGGTTATGTGTAAAGATAAAGTAATGGTGAGGCTGAAGTTATTCACTACAGCTCCTCCAAGAGTTAGAAATAGCATAAGAATGAAATTAAAAGTACAAAAGGCGAAGAAGAAGCAAGCTGAACAAGATGACAATCAAAGCGTTATTGTTCCTGAAACTGATGTTGCTGAGATTGATAAACATTCAGCAGAAGGTGACAATCGATCTCCAAGTAGTGGAGGAGATAACTGAAGTTGCTGAACTTGATAAACATCAAGCAGAGGAAAATCAATTCACAAGTGGTGGAGGTCCTGAGAGTGTTAAAAATACTGGAGCATATGAGAATCCGCCTACAAGTGGTAGAGTGGCTGAAAGTGAAGTTCCTGAAAGTGATAGAAATTCAGCAGCAGATGACAATCACTTTGCAAAAGATAATGTGATTTTAGAGGCCCGAGTCTAACCCCAAACTGATGATATTTTGGCTGACATCGATCATTTTCAAGCGGGTGAACTCTCCGAACTAGAGAAACGTAAGGAAGCATGGATGAAGGTATAATGATGATAGAAAAAGTGATTCTGCTCATAAGGAAGAAAATAGAGATGAATCAGGAGAAGATGAA
Source organism: Petunia axillaris subsp. axillaris (assembly GCA_029990575.1). NCBI lineage: Eukaryota > Viridiplantae > Streptophyta > Magnoliopsida > Solanales > Solanaceae > Petunia > Petunia axillaris. The sequence continues at coordinate 22,186,073 of JARKNS010000009.1, forward strand.
AGTGGTGAAGAAGAAGAAGGTGAAGAAGAAGGTGAAGAAGAAGATGAAGAAGTTGAAGATGAAACTGAAGAAAAAGGTGAAGAAGTAGAAGAAGAAGAAACTGATGAAGAAACTGATCAAGAAGGGGATGAAGCCAGGGAGCCTGAGTGTAAATTAGACCATTTATCAGTGGCCCGATGCATCAAGGAAATCAATGTTCGAAGGTATCGACTTAAAACTTGGCTTGATGAAATTTCTTCTTTTCCTTCGAAGATATCTGTTCGATCTAGCATAAAAAAGTTTTATGAATTCAACAAGTTGTTGAAAAGGTTGAAACTGGAAAAGAAATTTAAGGAGTCCGTGTTTGGGGCATTTCCGTGGAATGTCCCGGTTTTGGAGTTTCAATAGACAGATGGTCCACTCCCTACTTCTGCATAGAATAAAGGATAGAAATCATCGTGAGATATGGTTTTTGGTTGATGGGAAGCCAACTTGTTTTGGGTTTAGGGAGTTTGCTCTTATGATTGGGTTGGAGTGTGGAGTATTACCCAGCGATAAAGCAAAGAAAAGGTTATGAGGAAAGGTAAGGAATTTTATGAAGAACTAACTTATAATTACTCCGGTGATGGAATAGCTAAAGTGACATCATCGAGGCTTTTGAGGTTGTTGGAAACTGGAAGATTTAACAAGGAGGATCAGTTGAAGATGTGTCTTTTGTGGTTTCTCCATACAATATTGATGGCAAAGGATACTTCAAAGTTAGTTGAGAAAGAATGGATTTGTATGGTTGATGATCTGGAGTTCTTCTCCAAGAAACCATGGGGCAAGTTGTGCTTTGAGCTGATGATTGAATATTTGAAGCCCAAGCTTGACATAGCCAAGCATTATAAAAGCTTCAGTGAGAAAGGAAAAGCACCTGTATATGCTCTTTTTGGCTTCCCCGGGGCATTTTTGGTAAGTCTACAATAAACCAATGGTTAGTTGATTGTTAAGTTTTCATTTTTCGTACTCCGATTTAATTTTCCACCTTAGGCCTGGGTCAATAAAACATTTCATGTCATTGGAAGGAGAGCTGCACTGACATATTAGTCTTCTATGTCGTGCCCTCGGATGCTCAAATGATACAGAAAAAGGGTGCCTAAATCCTTCGATCCATTCATAGAAGGAGAAGATAAAATTATGGTAACGTTGTGTTATTTTCATGTCATTAATTCTTTTAAATTTGTAATAAAAAGTATTTATTTGCTCGACTTCTATCCAAATCGTGCGCCCTAACTTATTCCATGTTATCAAGAGGTGAGCTCGGGGTGGGAGGATTTATATGTGCCCTATGCAGATGAAGTTGAGGATGCGTCAGTGAATGTCCTTAAGGCTGAATTGGAGGGGGCCACAGCCATCAAGAAGTCTGCTATGAATCATATTGATGAAGATGTTATGGACATTGATGGAGAAGAAGATACAAGAGGTGATGTAGATTGGTGGATCTTGTACATGAATTATTGGTGAAGGTGCAGGTCCTTCCAGTGGTGTTGTTAGATCTACATGTACTTCTTAGATGATGTGCTTGCTAAGCTGGAAGTAGTGGAAGCCAAATTGTCTAATGTTCCTAAGCTGGTAGCAGAACAACAGAAGAGATCAGTATGCAAATGCTTGTACCGTCCGTCTGCGTGGTTAATGAGGCACAAGAAAAGGAAGTTAATGGATTGTGTTACCAATGCAAATACCACTTCAATTTTGAGAAAAAAGGTGTAGATTTGATGAAGTAGATGCTGCAGTTGATGCTAAAGTGGACGCAAGTGTTAGTGCAACCAGTGCCAATGCCAGTGCCAATGTAGTCGATGGTGAAGTTGATGCCACCAATGACAATCCAAATGCAGTTGATGCTACCAATGCCAATGTTGGAGAGGAAGCCACTGTGAATGATAGTGAAGTGCTGATGGAAAATGGTAAGGATGCCGAGGAAGAGTTTTATGAAGTGGAGGATCCATCCCATGCTGCATTGGAATATAACTTGAATGGAGGGGTTGGAGAAGATGTTGAAGACCCCAACAATAAAATTGCGGGTGTCTTGAAGAGTTTGAGCAAAGATTTTACTGACAATGATGAGGAAAAAAATTGATTTTTCAGTGGTTTGTGTTTTGATGAACAATAGTTAACACTTATATTCTTAAGTCTTGTCCATTATTTTTGCGGTTGTTTGAATATTAAAGGGTTGACAATCCATTGTGCTAATATGTTTGGTATGTCATGTAGCAACCATTTTTGTTGACAATCCATTGTGTTTTGATGAACAATAGTTAACACTTATATTCTTAAGTCTTGTCCGTTATTTTTGCTGTTGTTTGAATATTAAAGGGTTGACAATCCAGTGTGCTAATATATTTGGTATTTCGTTTAGCAACCATTTTTGTTGACAATCCATTGTGCTTATGTGTTACATGTTCCGTTTATCAACCATTATTGCTCAATTCATTTTGCTAGTGTTTAAAATGCAAGCAATCATCGTGGATTCCTAAATAATTTAAAATTTCTGCTGAACCACTCAAGTTTATTATTCACTGCTATAGGTCTATCATCGAACAGACCTAACTATTGGCTGTATTTTCAATTTTATGTGTCTTCCACTGTATAGTTGGATTCACACTATATGAGTTGGACACTATTCGAGCATAGGCCAAATGTGCGCAGACTGAAGACAAGACAATATTTTAAATAAATATAATAAAAAAGAGATTTATTAATAGACGTGAAAGTTAGCCACTAAATAAAGTAGATTATGCAGTAGATAATAGAGGCGTGTGGCAGAGTCTAATTGGTGAAAATTAAGTGGTTGCTCTCACTAGGTTTGCAACTCTTCATGGCCATCTCTATATAAAACTTTCAAATATGTTTGCCTCTCCCATTTCATTTCTAATTCAAAACATCTGCATTCAAACTATTAATTACTCCACCAAAATGGCCAGACCATCCAACTTGCGTGAAATCATGCAAACAAAATAGTTTTTGCAAAGCGAGGTTGGTTATATGTAGCAGCGATTGAGGAGGATTGAAGATGATAACTTATGGGGAGACACCTATGACAGATTAAATCGAATTAAAGCGATCAACCAGAGACTTGATGCACTTGGTGTACCACCACATCGTGAGGCAAACATCATAGAGGAAGACACATCTCCACTAAATTCAGCAAATGTCATGGACGATGCTAATCCACCAAACTAGTTGTCTGTGTTATCTTAGAAACTAATGTTGTTCATTTTTATGTTTAACATTTACTACCAAATCATTGTATTGTTAATCTTAGTTTCAATTGTGTTTTTTTATTCTCCACCAGTGCAGGTCTATAAATTTGAAATCTCCATGTTTCAAGTTTGATTTTATTATTCCACCTGTGATTTTGATAGTCTACCATGAATGGTTTATTATATAAATTTAACAAATAGAGCAAAAGTGCGCATAGTTCACAGTGATCAATCAAACAAATAAGACAATTAAATTGCTATCATATTAACAAAATTAACTAGACCCACCATTACAGACTAAGCAAAATACTGCTATGATAAGAAGCCTATGCACCAACTTCTCAAATCGATCCCTCTGCATCTCAACCTCTTTCAACTGCACTTGGATTCATTTCTCCTCCATTTGAACTTTCCTGAGTTGGGTTTTGAGGAAATTCCTCTGTTCCTTAGCCTCGAGAAGCAGCAATCTAAAAGGCTTCAATTATTATTCAAATTCATGGATCTTTTGAGTGAAATGAAACCTCGCCACTCCTTGTGCCCTTGAAACTAATTGGGACAGAACTTCTCTTGTTTCTTGAGCAAGCGGACCATCATGTCACCTAAATAAATCACATCCACCATTGTCCTAAGCAGGCGAGAAATTAGCATCGTTAGTCAAGTATTTATTATAAATTTTACTAGACGTGAATAATTACCTACCTTCGGCGTACTACAACCTCAAAATCTGCGACGAGGATTTATTTTGGTCCTTGATATTTTCAACTTCCCGTTTTGACCGCAATGACATATATCGGGTTCCACCGAAGAAGATGATGCAGATTGCAAGGTCTGGGACGTTTTGTGTTTTATTATCGTAGTCGATGATAGACGGATGAGAGAGAAATATAATTTAGTCGGCGGTTTATATGTAAAGATAATTTATTACCGTTGCAAACAATTGAAAAGTTACCATTGGAAAAATAACAAAAATAAAAAGACAAAACAAATTAGAAGATGCTAATCAGCATCTGTTTGGTCTATTGTACACTTACTGCACATCTGTGCTTTGAAATGATGCCGTTCAGGATATTATTAGGGTTCACGCGCTTGGGGTTTTGGGTTCAGGTTGTAGGGTGTTTGTAGATAATTTTTGCTTATTGGGTATATTATCGTCGACCGCAAATTACACTGTTTTTTATTGTCAACTTTAGCTCAGTTGATTATAAACTCATATGGTTTTTCTTAAAATAATATAAAAACCTATATTAAAAACTATTAAGGGGGTAATTTATTTGTCTAAGAACTAGGAAACTACTCGCAAGACTGTATAATGTACCTTCATAATAGTCAATAAAATTCCTAAGGACTGACATTAGATGACATATATGTTATAATGAATACTAGTATTTAAGGTTCTGATAAAACAATACATTTTTCTCTAAGCATGGAAGAAGATCGTAATGTGAGAAACAAACAATGCTTTGATTTTGTTATATGGATTAACACACCCTAACACTTTAATGATGATATGTAGCATTGGTTTACGTTCATTATTTAATGTACACAAATGATAATGTGGTGGTATAACAAAACCTCCAAATAACTTTTTATTTAATCCTTAATCATTATAATCGACGATAAACCTTTATGAAGAAGATTGTCAACCATGAACAATCTAGATGAATTGACGGGGACATATGGTCCTTTATAATTTATTTATTTTAATTCACCTCATTGTTGGATATTATAATTATTTTATTTTTAAAAAAAATTTGTCTGTCAAATTAATTCAAGTTTAGCAGTGGTGAGTGTCAACCATATGTGGTTGATTATCAACCACTGGTTGATTCCACATTGATGAAAACCTTCAATTTAATACTTATTCATTGTAATCGATGATAAACCTTTATAAAGACGATTTTCAACCATGTACAACCCAGATGATTGTCAACCAATCGTTAATTCCACACTGATTTAGATTTCCATTTTACAGTTGATTACACTTTTTCCTTGTCTTTATGTTAGTTGCTTATTAACTTTAATTGGTTTATTATCTAGTTCATCTTATCTACATTAGAAATCTTTCTCCTGTCGTGTCTATGTTTAGTTGTTTATACACTTAAACTGGTTTATTATTATATTGATCAGATGTACGTCAGAAATTTCTCACATGGTTCGTCTCTATGTTCTTGTCTCTATGTTTAGCTGTTTATCAATGTAAATCCGGTATATTATTATGTTTACAGATCAAGTCGTCTTCTCCGATGAAACAAACGCAGAAACAGTGAAACAATAGAGAATTTTAACCAAAACTATGTAAAAACACCAAATTAACTAGCCGCCAGGCCAAAAAGATTCCCCCATTCCATTAATATTTTTATAAATACATACAGAAAGAGATTTCTTTAATCAGAAAGCTCTTTATACTAGAGCAAAATTAAAAAACAGAAATACATAAAAATAAACTAAAAACATATAAATTAAGGGTAATTGGAGGGGGGTGATGTAGTCATCAGTGTTTAAGCCGACGCGGCGGCACATTACGTGCAATGCACCGGATGTTCATCTCCTGGCGCATGCGGTCCTCGTGCATCTACCGGATAAGAGTGTCCAGGGCTTGGCGGATGAGAAGGGCGTCTTGGCTTAATGGGTAAGGGAAGGTCATTTTATTTGCAGAAAGAACTTCAGATTACTTGAGATTGTAGTTGGAACTGTGTGATAAAATGAACAAATAACTTTCCTATTTATAGATGAAGAAGGTGAAGGGATGGGGGGGGGGGGGAGGGGTTAAACCATCATGATTGTTAACTATTCCCGGTGAGACTTTTCGTTTTCCTCCATTGAATCCGACGCAACGTTCAAAACTTGGGCAGAGCACCCATTAATCACTGACACACGTAACCTATTATCTACCATACAATTTACTAAGCTTACTCATTAAGTTTCACGTCTATTAATATACGGCACTAAAATTATCATTGTTTTGAAATCTAGTTCTGTTTTTAGTCTATGCACTTTTGTATATGATCGAATAGCTAACTTGGACGAGAAATATTCAATATAGTAAAAATACAACTTACATATTATTGACCATGTATAGTAGTTTATGCACTATCTTATAAGTTGTTGTGTCCAAAACAATTTGCCAACTACAGATATCAATAAAGCAAGTTAAAGTTTATCATCAACTAATTTATGATCGATTATAAACTACACATACTTCGCCAAAAAATACCAAATGTTATAGCATCAACAATCTATTATCGATATATCTAAGTATATTAAACAATAAGACAGAGTGAACATAGGTAAATAGGAAGTGAACACAATTAGTCAATTGACAAGTAGTATATAACAAATATTCAGAAATAAATTATTATATTTAATAAATAGCAACAAATCACTGTTGGTTTTGAGCAAGAGGGCAAGTTGTTTTCTTGTGGCCGGGTTGTTTGCATTTTGAACATCTATTCTTTCTCTTCTTGGACGAATATAATTCTTCCCCCATCGATAAAATGCACTTAACTCTTTTCCTACCCATTTTGAGCTGAACATGAGGTGGCCTTATGGTTGCCGGCTTATAATCGGGAGGCAGAATCCATTCTTCTTCCAGAGGAATGGGACGAGTACTATGTCCATATGCAAACAGGTTCGTGTCCCTCCTATAATACCAAGAAGTTTACTGGTAAAGAACGCTGCCATACTCATCTTTAAAGACCAGACGAATCGCCGCCGTCGCATGAATGCACAGAATCATGTCCTAGTCAAATTGCCTACATATACAGATTTTTCTAACCAGACTCGTAGTTTTCTTGGTTTTTGAGTCCTCTGACTCATTTTCTCCCACAACGGAAAAATCACCTTTGTCAAGATTATATGCCACAAAACAGCTGGAAACAGCCATAAGATGCCTGAGCATCTTCTCAATTCGAAGGACTAAGTTGGTGATCACCTTATTGACATACGCGTGATGCTTCATGAACATTTGATGGAATCTCTCATTAATAGAATTAAACAGCGCGACCATCGGGAATTTCCTTTCATCCAAGAACATTGAGTTTATAGATTCTGAAATATTTGTGGTGATAATTTCGTACCTGTGACCCTGGAAATATGCCCTGCTCCATTTTTCTACTCCAATTTCATTCTGAACACAGTCAGCAGCCGCTGCATTTTTTTCACAAAGCTCTTTTATTTTTTTATCGAAAATCTCACGGCTGTATGTTTTAGCTGCAGTATAATAATTATCCATGAAATTACCCCTAAACCTTTTACGAATGTTATTAGCGAGGTGCCTCATGCTAAATCCATGATGCGCTTGAGAGTAAACCCGTGAAATTACGTTAGCTATGCTACTAGCGCGATCAGAGATGATGCACAGCTCCGGACTGTTCGGTACCACCCCCTGCAGGTTCTGAAAGAAGAACATCCAAGAATCGTCGAACTCCACATTTTTTTTACTCGAACTCCACATTGACCACACAAAACTCCAATGGAAAAATATGTGGTTCTCCGTGTCCAACGCCACCGCAGCCAACAGTACACCTTCGTAAGGCCCCGACAAATGAGTGCCATCCACAGATATTACCTTTCTCAAATAATGATATCCTCTAATCTAAGCAACAAATGATACGAAAAAATAACAAAAAGACATGTCATCATTCACAGCCAGTGTAACATGACTTCTGAGATTCTCTCTTTCGATTGCTAACCGGTATGCATCTAAAGCAGCGTACCCGTGCTCCACTGTCCCCCTCACCATGGCCCTTGCAATGTCCCTTGCCTTCCAAGTCTTCCTAGAACTAACGTTTTTTTTTCAGATCATGAAGAACAGTCGCATTGATATCTTTGGTCGATGGACCCTTGTTTCCAATAAACCTATTTTTAATAAGACAAGCGAGGGCCTCTGCCAAAGCTTGAGGATGGTGGCTCGTAGCATTCTCTACCCTACATGTGTGATCACCACAGTACTTGGTGATCTTAAATCTCTCACAGGTACTTCGCAGCGCGTACCATCCACTTGCAGTTCGTTGATGCACATGCCACATAATACAAAAGTTTTGTACTCTTCTTCGTGCGGAATGTATACATCTTCTTAACAGCTGCTAACTTCAATAAGCAAACCGCCTCATTCTTGTTCAAGAATTTTTTACACTTTAAAAAACTTGTGCCATCATTTAGAATATTACTGGACTCTATTCCACAAGACCCCCCAATAATATCGGTCTGCGTTTCAGCGGTCTGCATTTCTGCAGGCCCCTCACACTCAGATTCATCACTTCCATCACTGCCGGTTCTCCTCTTTATCCGTGCGCACTGGATAATCTCTTTTATCCTCAAATACAAGCCTAAAAATATCTTCTCGATGATCATCATCAACTACTAGAGGAGATGCTGCAGCAACATATGAAGCTGTGGCGGACCCCTCGACCATGGAAACATAAAGAATTGGCCTACTTCCATTACCATCTACATCTAATGAATGAAAGAGTTGCTTTCCCCCTCGTAGGTGTAGCACCAAGCATACAACTAATGGACACATCACCTCGATCACAGGTTAATTGTTCGCGTTCAATGACGTTGTCAATCAACTCGTGAAATGTACCCTCCAATTTCAATGCATTTTTACTGTTGCACTAGAATTGGAACGCATTTAGACCAGCATTTAGTCGTCTCCACCCATTTCCCCAAGAAATCAGCACCCGCTACTGCATAGCCCCCTATCATAGCTTAATTTACAGATATAAGTATCGTCGACAATATACTGCAACAGGTCGATGAACTAAAGCAGAGCTCTAATGGAACAAAAAAAGTGGCGGAGATGATAAAGCAGCTTACCAGCTCAATAAAACACTGTGTATACCACGAAGAAGTTGATACTAACCAATTATATGTCAATGCACACACCACAAGCGACAGATTTGAGCTTTTAAAAAAGACCAAAATTAAAAATTTCAAACCTCCCCACGACCACAAATCATGAAATGAGGACAAATTGAAGGTGAGAATTGGATTTGTGATAGCTACGGAATAAAATAGTATGAATTTGGGGTCTGCAAGAACGTTCAGCTGAAGAAGAAGCCAATGAACCAATTTGAGATGAAGAAGCGGGGGGGAGGGGGGGGGGGGGGTTCTGGGCGGAAAATTTGGGGGAGAGAATTTTTTTCTTTTTTGGGTATGAGCCAAAGTGTAATATTTAAAACTTGGGGGGTTAGGGCGTCTTGTTGTTTTTGGATCTAATTAAGTCTTAAACATGATTAAAAAGGAGTAGGTCATCTACCCAATTTTTAAAACTTGGAGGTTATTTTTTTAATTGAAAACTCGAGGGAGGTCAAAGAGCCAAATGCCACAGGTTAAGTAGGACATGGGAGTGAAAGGGTGGGAGGGGAGGGCTAGGGGTATGGAAGAAAACAGATAATGTAAAAGTTAAAAGAATTAAAAAATTATTATGTGGTAACCTTTAAAATTATCTAATAGTGTAAAAAAGCTTATACACTAACAACGCATAGAACTTAAACTCTAACGGTATAAATTGCTTTCCACTTAGACTATGCGTATATACAAAACAAAAAGAATCTATATCATAAAGATCACTCTAGTTTTAGGAACACACCGTCTCTTTGTTTCTAGCTAGATATTTCGCGCATAAATTGAGGGTATATGCATCAAGTTGTAGTAGAAAATCTAAAAATCATGACTATCAAGTCTTCAATTTGATCCACAAACACAGCAATAACCATGTCTCGATTGCAAACAAGTTGATGATGGGTTCTACCAAATCTTCGCCATCGTGATTCTTCATTTAAGATCAAGTAATAAATAATACTTCTAGCATAATTTCATGTAAGACTGAAAATAGATGACTTGATATTTACTTAGCAATCAATAGATAAACATGCCCAAATTCTTCGCAAATCTTGCTGGAATTCTTGATCGACCAAGTAAACTGAGTGATCATCCAAAAGGGTCGGATCAACATCAACAAAAAGATGGCTAAACTGTTGACCTTGCTCAATAAGTCCTACTACTCCTGAATTAATTACCCATAAATTTTCTCCAAGTTCTGAACACTTTTTTGGTGCTTTTGCTAATAGGTCATCCTTCAATTTCAAAAACTTATTTATGGTTTTTCCAACTTCTTTAGACCAACTTTCCACTCCTCTCTTTCTTTTTCTTTTTCCTACATTTTCTTCTGATTCCTTCACTTGTACCTCAATCTCTAATTCTATGCAAATTAATAGCTGCATATTGCTTTGAAGGTTTTGCCAATTGTACTCAAAGCTATAATCCTCATAGTTTCTTGTAGGATCAAAGAAATTAGAGTCTACCATATCAACTTCCATATCCATTTTTGTCTTAAAATTGTCCTGCATTAATTAAAAAGAGAAGTTAAGATAATCACGTCTAAAGTGAAAATTCAGAAAATTAAAAGGCTTAACAAGGACATAATTATTCAGAAACTAAGCTAGTATTTGGACATAAACATGGTTGAAACTTGAAACAAAAAGTTTAAAAATTAAATTGACAAATAATTTTTGAAAATTGAAGTTGTGCATGGACATGCATATTACTGGAAAAAAGAATTGATGTTATGTGAGTAAACTTCACAATTTTGAAAAAATTGGTTCAAACTACTTTTCAAACTCAAAATCTAATCTTTTAAAAAGGCCCCAGAAAACTGTCACATTCTATAAACAAACACTGTTCTAAAAAAAATATATTAAAAAAGTGTCCACAATCTAAGTCCAAACGGGAGTAAAACTCCGAATTCCTTTAGCTTGCGAGATTTATGAATAAAAAATGCAGGTTTTCCGATTGAAAAAGAAAGAAAAACACAATTGATGAAATATAGAGATCACTTGTACAATACCTTTGTTATCCAAATGTTACAGTTGTATCATCAAGCCTTGATGGTTGGAAAGAAGCTATGCCTTTTAATATAGAGACAAGATGGATTTGAAAGCAAAATACAGAGATTATAATATTAGAAAAACATAACTTTTTATAAGAAAAATATCACGTAGTAACATGTTGGCTAAAAGAAAAAATAACTAGAGACCGGAGGAACTAACGTTAAGAATTTGGAAGGAACCTGGAAAATGCCTTGCAAGAACTGATAATTTATTTTAATGGGAGATCAATATCTTCAAGAAGTAAGAAAAGTCAAAAGACAACCCTAGATTAAAGGGCTTGATAATCTAATTCTTATCCATTCAGTTGCTATATAAAAACCTCATGAAACTTGTGATTGACACAGGAGCTCCTATCAGTGTTCCGGTCGGTGGAGCGACTCTGGGACGAATTTTGAACGTGCTCGGAGGATTTATCCAACAGTAGATCCTTTAGATTCAACGTCAACCATGCTTTCTTGCTCGTTAGCGCTCTTTTTTGAAAGAAGGGGCGGAGCTTGAAGAAGCGAAGCTTGCCGGCGGACCACTGCCGTCCCATTCTTGAGTGAGCTGGCCCTGCTACCACAAATATCACAGCCCATGCATTATTGTTTTTGGTATTGATTTCTTGTTATCACGTCCATTGACAATCGCGTGTTTAAGTCAAATTTTATGTGTATATCTTCATAATATACTATGGCAAATTATCTTTATTCGTGCGTATTTGGTAGAGCACTATGACGTTTGTAATGACGGATAAATTCCTGTAACCAATTTTCTATAATAATAAATTAGTTTAAAGAGGCAAAATTATAGTGTTGTTTGGGCCTAAAATTGTACGTCTAGGTTAAAAAATTAATTATGGTTGTGGTCACAAGCAATACGGTAATTACAACGAAAATGTATGTAAATATAATGAAGACGGTAATAAATAAACAAGACGAAATAAGCAAGAAAAGGTCGAGTGATTCTTACTCCTTGAGAAATAGTCGGATTCCGTGGTGAGACACACGATGTACAATAAAATGTAAGGAAGGAGTATTTATAATAGTGATACCCAGTCCTTGCCTTTTCACGTGCGTCGCATTAAATTCAAATTCCTTGGTACAACAATGTGTCCCCCTACGATTGGGGGATTTTCCGTGTATCTTCCTAATGCTGCCACGTGTTCTATTCATATCACGTAATTAATGGGATGCATATCACTTGAACTGCAGTAAACATAATTACGATCCCACGTGATTGAGATCATTCATCTTCCCTTTCAAGTTATCCACATAGACGTGTATATGTACGTCGTAAGTGCGAAAGTTTATTCATAACCCTCCAATGAATTCTAAGAACTTCTCCAAAGATAATATTTTCCCAATCTTAGCAATATTTTCGCCATGGCTCAAGGACCAAGTTTCCTTCCAGCAAACTTTAGAGCCTAAGATTATCTTACTGTTTCCTTCAGTTTTGAGAGCGACGACCATATACTGAGGCAAACCCCTAACAAGATGGTGAAAACAGTAATCTTTCCATAGAGTTTTACCCTTCCGCGGTTACGAGGGATGACCTGATGGAAAACAGTAATCTTTCCATAGAGTTTTACCCTTCCGCGGTTACGAGGGATGACCTGATGCGTATCAGGCACAAATGGCAATGGTCTGAGTTTGTTAACATCATCGCCCCTGATGCTGAAGAAAGAATTTCTTCTCATCGGGCTGGTTACTCGATGGTTCATACATACCCTTTCACGCTTCACCTTAATAAGCGTGTCACTTGATTATTGAGAACATATGTCGCCGCTACAATATCTGCTTGGGCCAGATCAACCCTCCGTCTGGCGTTTAGTAGCCGTGTTGGATCATTTGGTCAACTATGCCCAAGTTGCCTTCTCATTTGATCATCTTCTGACTTTTTATTCTCTTCTTCTTCATAAAGCGAGACATGCTGATGTTCATAAAGCGGGGAAAGAAAGTCATAGTCCCTACTAGTGAGGATTCAAGATTTCATAGCTGGATGTACAAGTACGTCGTTGTGTGGACAACCGGCACAGTGCCATATCTCCCCTTTCCTAAGGTTTTCAACAGAAAGTGTAAGCCTTCACGAACTTGTCTTTATACTTCGCCTCCAGTCGCTTCAAACTGATCTTCTTCTTTCCTTTTCTCTTCTTTTTTTTTCTTCCTTTAATGAACACTCTGTCTGACATCTCCTTAAGTCATAATGAGTTGATGATATGGATCTCCACTCTGTCTGACATCTCCTTAAGTCATAATGAGTTGATGATATGGATCTCCGCCATTTTTATGAGAAACCCTCTTGATCTGTTGACATTCACAGCCTTGGCTAATGCAAACGGCTGGCGGGCGAAAGATCATGGTAAATCATTACTGTCAGAGCCCCTACTTTGCCCAAACTCTTGATTTCCGTACTTAATTTGCTGCTGCCTCTGGATTTTCTCGGGGCGAGATGCCCCTGTCTAGGGAGATCATTATTGATGCCCTGTATAATGCTCAGTTGCCTGATGTGCATGCGTCTGGTGGGAAAATACTTGAGAGGGCGAGCAGTTCTCGTTCCTCGAAGAGGAGAAACTCTTCTAGGTCTACTAGTGTGGTAACTGCCAGTGAGACCTTGATAATTTTAGATGCCCAGGGTCTCTCCTTCTTCCTCCAAGATGAGAATGACCGGTTGAAGGGAAAAGTGGCGTCTCTTGAGCGAATCCTTGATAAACTCTGTGATGATGGTCATTTGAAGGACCAACAGATGAACACTCTGAATGCTCGTTGCCTAGCAGACGTGGACCGTGCCAATGTCGCAGCTGCTCTTGCCACTTTCCTCCGGGTACGTGATGACCCTAACTTGGACCTGGCTGCTGAGATTGCCTCGTGTACCAAACTTGTCGCTCGGGCAAATGCTCAGCTTGGGCCTGACCATGAAGAAGGTTCTGAAGATGAGAGTGGAGAAGGAGATGAGATACTGAATGGGGAACTTGCAGCTGGTGAAGCGGGACCTTCGCGGAGTGTTGCTGACGAAGGGACTCCCCCGAGAGAGGAATGATGAGAGCTCCTCCCCCCTTTTGATTCTTATATTTTTTTTCTGGCATCTCTGTTGTGAACAATTGCCCATGTTTTACGGGCATAATGATTGAGGCGTTTTAACTTGAATTACTTGTTCGCTTGTTTGTGACGCTTTTTAATTTCGTCGTAAACAATAAGTAATATTAGGTTGTGCCTTTGTGGGTGTGTGCACCTAAAGATTAGATGTCTTCCGGTCGTCCTGAATGTTCTAGAGTTTAGAACGTTTTGATTTGGGTAATTACGTCCGTTGTGCGCCAATATTTGGTCGCTAGGTTGCATCTGTAGGAGATGACTGTTTGCACCACAATGGGACGACTTTAGCCTGTGTGAGAAGATGCACTTTTGCGTCCGACATCGAACATCTCTGCTTAGTTAATCGAGTATTTAAGACTTTCTGGCACTATGCGAACGGGCGTCCCCGTCGGCGTGCAGGTGCAGTTATTGAATTAACGAGTTCAACTTATGAATAATGTCTGGTGGCTCATCTAGCTCTAAGTGAGTAGTGTACCCTACTTTTGTCACGAAAAGTGGGTGTATTACTTTAACTTGTATTTAGACCTGGGCTATGAATATTTGGATCGTAGATGGATCTTAATTTGTAAACAAAACTGACTATATGAATGTTAGTTTATTAATAAAGGCGTGAAGCCTGGAATGTTGTGGGTGAAAACCCGTAACATGTCATAGAAGCATGAAAATGCTGTAATCTAAGAACTAAAGAGCTAACAAAGTAAATTTTGAAAGAGAAAAGTACTTCCAACTCATCTCTACTCCTTTGATGCAATCTAAATTACGGAAGCAAGAATAAAGATAAAAGCAAGACACTAATCGAATATTCAACAAAGGATTTAGTAGGAACTAGTCTACTCACCCCTTCGTTAGGATTCAAAGAGCACCTAAACTATATGAACTATCCTCAAGACGAACCTGTGACTTGATAACAATTCGATCAAAGAGAAAAACGTTCAAATCTGATTTCACTCAAGAAGGAACGATCTTCCAAGTTTTTGTAGGAAAAGCTCTCAGGCTGTGTTTTTACGTAATGTCTAGGAACTGTATCAAATAATGCTAGGTAGGGGATTATATAGGTTCAGCCCCTAACACCTAAATCAACTAGGAAAAGATTAACTAAAGAAAAGCCCATAATTGGCTAAATGTCAAGCGACCACGCAGGGCCCAATAACTATGATTGTCTATGTAAAGTATCAAATAAGAGCTCGGTGAGAAGCTGCCCGAGTATGAAGCTGCTCGTTGAGTAGTTCTGCTCGTTGCTCCCCTTTTGCTCGTGCATCTAGGATTCACAAACATGCTGCCCGGATCCACTAACATGCTGCCCGGACAGATGTTCTCTCTTCTCCAAGCTATCATCCATGATTGATGATCTGATAACTCCTTAGCCCGGCTCTTGGAATCATCCCCAATTTGGACTGCATCATCCTCCCTTTCTTGAAAGGATTTCGTCCTCGAAATCAAACCATCATCAACACGGCAACAATAGATATTTATCTTCTCTCCTCCATGGATTACATCTACATCATTCTCCCTCTCTTGGGAAGGATTCGTCCTCGAATCTAATTCCTGCAAAACATGGACATGAATGCGTATAGATATCTCCCAACTCTCAACTAGGCAATAGTTAAGTAGCGTCACAATTACATGACATAGATATGGCACAAAAACGCTACCAAACTGCCCAAAGATAATTATACAAACCTTCATGGCTTTAGAAAGCCCAAGTATAAGCATAAGCCAAGAAAACATACCGTCCTCATGGAGTTTACAAGTTCGGATTGCATACCATAATAACTCCCACAAAGTATCTTTCCAACAGCCCTCCACTTGTCTTATTTTAAAACACACATCATGCTTTCCATGGCTAGGCACAACACAAGTAGCACAAGTCGAATCTAAATTTGGGCATATCGTACCAGCCCACCCCAAATCCATCAACTCAAAGAAGTTACCACTTTTAAGATCAATTCCAGGGTCAAAAACCAACAAGGTCAACACATCAAACATGACACATGTCTCAAGAAATTCATATTGTAACAACAAGCTGTAGGAACAAGGGTGTATCCAATCACAACAACAGTATACCAGAGAAGCATGACTCATGAGATACAAGCATTTCCCATCCTCTATCCTAGGGCAAGCAAACACATCAAGACATGTGTAACAATCAGAATTTTCATCCTCCTCGCAAGAACTACTAACACCCTCATAACGCTCATCATAGGCAAACAAATAGTAAAGAAAAGTGTTCCCTAGTGTAACTTCATCAATGGTGTCCATTTTAATAAGCATATTTTTAAAATCAGAATTACAACCATGCTTAAAGCTATCATTTGGACAACACAAAGAAGAAGCTGGGGTTAAGCAAAGATTCACACTTTCCTTCCCATGACAATGCCCTCTACCAAGTGAACTACTATCAAACAAGGAGTTACTTCCATCACAAGAAAGAATGTTAAGAAATTCAAATTCACTATCTAAACAACAAGTATCTCCACGTAAGAATAGATTCACAAGAAAGGTCTCACTTAAATTCACATCACCATTGACGTCAAAAGTACCAAACTCATCACATAATTCAGTCTCATTACCATGGTTCATTTTGACATCAAAAGAACTCAAAAAAGATTTTACACCGTCAATTCCAGGATCAAACAAGTGATGACTAAATTCTACTTCTTGGTCAGCTCGCATTATTTCATTATTAACATCCCAAGAAGCATCACTTTTAACACCTAGACCCTCAACACAAGTGACAACACTAGTTTTCATGACATCAAACTCACAAGTAGTTTTAATTTTGGGATCACATTCAAGATCAACTAGTGTATCATCACAAATCTTATCTAAATGTCCATTGTAAGGTAGCAACGACATAAGGTCCAAACATGACTTACCACTGCTCATACTCACATCATTAACTTGCTCTCCACTAGCTCCTAGAGTATCGAGTGTAGTAGACTTACCTTCAAGGTCACAAGATCGACCTTGTTTACCTTCATTCTCTTCCTCAAGCTTAGAGTCAACACGGGCAGACCCTTCATCACCACGGGCAGCCCCTAAAACGCCTTCTTCTTGCACTTCCAAAAAGTGGTGTTCACTCCCAAGCTTGTTTCCAATTGTACCTGCAAGAGATTTTAAGCAACTAGAGGAAAAAGAAGAATTACAAGTGTTAGAGTAAAAATCTTCCCCTCTTTTCTTTTCTTCTTTCTCTTCTCTCATATTCTTTTCAACTACATCCTCTTGTTTCTTTGGTGGCAGCCTAACTACATTATTCACCCCAAATTTTTCCTTTTGATTATTATACTCCTCTACGTGCATAAAAGAGGCATAGGCACTATTGGGACTTTTCTTTGTAAGCGGGAATGGCATTAGAGGCCATCCTTCATCGTCCACCACATGCCTTATCCAATCTCGCACATATGGAACATTGTGATGTAAGAACCATGGCTGCCCGAAACACAAGTCACATGTTTGAAGAGGATACACATCACACCAAACCGTTTCAAGGTATTCTCCTCGTGACACTATTACCTTGACCTTCCACTCAACCTTATATCCATCATAGAGATATGGATATCTTCGTCTCACCCATGTTAAGTGCAAAAGATCAACAACTTCAGGTGAAATAAGTGTGGCTTCACACAAGTCATCAAGCTCAAGATCGAAACCCTTATAACCACAAACATTCACCTTCAACTTGTGGAACCTCGGTGTTGGCATAATTACTTGGGGATTGCCCAAGTTTGGCTTATTACCATCAGATTTTGGAGTCATAGATGGCTGTTCCTTTTCAAGCTCGTCAACACGGGCTCCCATGCTATCAATATATCGTTCTAGGTTCGCTTTTATTACTCTCATCTCGGCCCGAACATCGGCCAAAGTAAGCTCGGGGAGACCCTCTTGCTTATCAACTAGTCCAGCCATGTACCTGCACACACAAAGACTAGAAAATATGTTAAGGTTAAAAATTACCTCACTCGCTCCCTCACTTTTGAATGACACTCGGGTTCACTCAATTTAGTGGGTAGGATCACTCACAACTCGTTCCAAATGGCTTCCTCAGAATTGAGCAAGTTTCTCAATGACCTTCAAGTTCCCAAGTTCACAAGTTCTCTTCGGGAAGAGTGAATCGATGTGACTCTATAGGCGGACAGCTTTTAAAGTGAGCACGGGAAGCCAAGGAGTTAACTACGAAAGTTGGAAATTCTGAGTTTTAGCACGAAGTCCTACAAGCTCAAGGATTAGTAATTAACTTAAGTAGAAGAATTACCTAAGAATTACTAATTAGAAGTAATGTTCACAAAGAAATAAGGAAATCCTACGAAAATCTGATTTTCTACCCTTAATTAGGCGCCAAGAACAAGCCCCTTTTGAGTAGGATAAGTTTTTCCTCTTTTCCCTTGGTTTCCAACCCTAATTTGGAGAATTTTTACCCTTTTTGTACACTTGATGGCCGAAATTTTCCACTCCCTTTTCCCCTAGGATCAGCAGCCCAAACAGTCTCCCAAAGCTAAAGGAAAACTAATTCCCTTACTTGGAAAGTGGGTAAACTTCTCCTCTTTGAATTGGGATTTGTTTCCCTCTTGAATTAGGCTTAGGGTTTCCTCCTTCTTTCTCTAATGTGCAGCCCTTCCAAGCCTCTTAAACAACGAAGAAATTCAGCAACCAACCTCTCCAATTCAACGTGCAAAAGCTAGGAATTTTCAAGATCAAATCAAGTTATTTTTCAACCTATTCAAGAATAGCAATTTGTTGATCAAGAACTACCAACTTCTAGCCAAGAATCACGTTTCAAAGGCTCATGGGAGATCAAGAACACGCTGCACTCCTATTTTTTTCAAGAACTCAACTTCGTTTCAAGAATTTCAACAAGATTGATTCAAGAATCTTACTACACGTTTATTCTTTAACTTGTTTCTAACGTGTTCTAGTACTTTTGTCAAGAACTCTCAAGAACTCAATCAAGAACGTCCTAAATTGTTCAAAAACAATTCAAGAACTCAAGAAGATTAGTTCTACAAGTCCAAGAACGCAGCACCTATTCAAGATTCCAAGAAACAAGGCCAAATTCTTCAAGAAACAAGCCAAGATTCAACTAAAACTTCAAGATTTCAATCCAAATCAATCAAACACTCAATATTCTCAACCCTAGATGTCCCACAACAATTTCACACGACTGTTTTTGTTTCTTTTCACGTTTTTTAATTTTTTTTTTTAAATAAAAATGAAAATTAATGGAAACCTAAAACTAGGAACCTAAAACTAGGGCACGAAGAACAGGATTGGGTATGTAGAAACAAACCCTTTCCAAGCTCTGATACCAACTGATGCAATCTAAATTACGGAAGCAAGAATAAAGATAAAAGCAAGACACTAATCGAATATTCAACAAAGGATTTAGTAGGAACTAGTCTACTCACCCCTTCGTTAGGATTCAAAGAGCACCTAAACTATATGAACTATCCTCAAGACGAACCTGTGACTTGATAACAATTCGATCAAAGAAAAAAACGTTCAAATCTGATTTCACTCAAGAAGGAACGATCTTCCAAGTTTTTGTAGGAAAAGCTCTCAGGCTGTGTTTTTACGTAATGTCTAGGAACTGTATCAAATAATGCTAGGTAGGGGATTATATAGGTTCAGCCCCTAACACCTAAATCAACTAGGAAAAGATTAACTAAAGAAAAGCCCATAATTGGCTAAATGTCAAGCGACCACGCAGGGCCCAATAACTATGATTGTCTATGTAAAGTATCAAATAAGAGCTCGGTGAGAAGCTGCCCGAGTATGAAGCTGCTCGTTGAGTAGTTCTGCTCGTTGCTCCCCTTTTGCTCGTGCATCTAGGATTCACAAACATGCTGCCCGGATCCACTAACATGCTGCCCGGACAGATGTTCTCTCTTCTCCAAGCTATCATCCATGATTGATGATCTGATAACTCCTTAGCCCGGCTCTTGGAATCATCCCCAATTTGGACTGCATCATCCTCCCTTTCTTGAAAGGATTTCGTCCTCGAAATCAAACCATCATCAACACGGCAACAATAGATATTTATCTTCTCTCCTCCATGGATTACATCTACATCATCCTTCCCCCCCTCCCCCCCGAAAAACGTCAATCAACCATACCATCTGAATCGTGGTCTTGGTCTTGGTTGATTGCAGTTTCAGGGTCTTCGGGGGCTGCTGAGCTGTTTGCTATGGGCACTTCCTTGGGGACTGTTGCTCCCAAAATTGCTCCCATGTAACACTCTCTTGCTGCTTCATGATCACCGTTAACTTCCTTTATCCCCCATCGAGTAGGGTATTTCAGCTTTTGGTGCCATGTAGACGGTACTGCTTTGGCTTGATGGATCCATGGTCGTCCAACGATTGCGTTGTAAGGAACTCCCCTTTTGATTATCTGAAAAGATGAAACATAATCTGCACCTGGAAGGTGAATAGTAAGGTTAACTTCGCCGATGGATCTTTCACAAGAGTTATTGAAGCCAGCGAGCGTGTAGACATTCGGTACAATTCTGTCCTCGATGCCCATCGCCTGTAGTGTATCCTATCTGTTGATGTTTACGGCGCTACCAGCGTCAACTAAGACGCGTTTGACATCTGTATCCTCCATCCTGAGCGTTATAACCAAGGCATCACGGTGTGGAGCATCGCAATCGATGCTATCCTCATCACTAAACATAATCGTCTCATCTCGGGCACGATCCTTACAGGGTGCTACCTCACTGTCGTTTAACCCTTCGAGTAGTGTTGGACCTCCAATTATGACATTGATTGACCTCTTGGGTCAGGTAGGTCCAGGGTCCATCTTGGGTCTCGCTTTTGGAGAAGGTCTGCTTTTCCTCTGTCGCTGAGCAGGTCTTTGAGATAATCCTTATTCAACAAACCCATAACTTCCAAGATTAATTCTCTGCACCCAACCGTATCATGCCCGTGGTCCCTATGTTGCAATAAAGATTCTTATTTCTTCTGCCCGGTTCGGCCCTCAAATTTTTTGGCCAATGTATTTGATCCCGTACGAACTCTACGACGTTGACTCTCAATCGCAACTCTTCGGACCGATCAAGAACTAACTCTATGCTGAGTGACCCCTTGGTTGACGGAGCTGAGGTCCTACCACTATCTTCTCGCTTTGGAAAATCATCCCTATAATCTCTCTAATTCTGTTTCACTTTGTCTCCCGCTCGAGGCTCCTCCACATATCCTCGTTCCTGTCCTTGGTGGATGACGTCTTGGATGACAGGTCGAATTTCCTCGGGGGTGGATGATTCTCTGGGCTCAAGGCGAAGCTTCTCGGTGTACCTCGGTGCAACGCGCTCCATGTGGTCACTAGGTATTGGGTTAAACTCCACTGCAACTCCCTGGTGGCCAATGATCCCTTTGAATTCAAACTCTTGCCAAAGGCTACTACAACAATGTTGTCAAGGGCTGGAGGAAGCTCTATGCATTCCTTCTGAAATTTGTCAAGGTAGTCCTTTAGAAACCCATTGTCCCATTGACGTATCTCGAAGATATCTTCCATGCGCTTCTCCCGCTTGCGGGCACTAGAATGAGATTTCTCAAACAAGTCTTACATCTGAGTGAATGATTCGATAGATCCCATTGGTAGCTGAGTGTGCCAAGAGAGGGCCCCTTTAGTCAGGGTCGAGCCAAACCTCTTCACTATAGCAGACTGGATTTCTTCCTCAGTATTCTCAATACTCTTCACAGCCGTGTAGTACGCAACAATATCCTCGTCCGGATCAGTCGTTCCGTTATACTTCAAGTTATCTGACAAGTGGAAGTGCTTTGGTATGCGGACCGGTGCGACACTTGCTTTATAGGCATGCTTGTAAAACTTTTGTTCATATACCGTGGTAACTTGAGGTGGAGCACCCAGCACATTACCCATTTAGTCATTGATGGCCTTCATCTCCTTTATGAGGTCCTAAATAGTAGGAGCTCCTTTGAGGTCTTGGTTGTTGATTGTTGGGGAACCTCCGAGGGAGCATCAATGTTGAGCCTCCGGCTAGGAACATATGCTGGTGAATTGTTCGTAGGCGTTGGTCCTCACGGGGATACTGGCCTCTGAGACGATCCAGCAAACATTGCTCCTAGCTTTCGAGATACCCCTTCGACCACGTTGTTCGCGTTCTGTTCTTCCTATTCTTACATGGTTTTGAGGAGATTAACAATGAAAGTTCTGAACTCGGGATTATTTTCCAGCGGTCGATCTCCTTTCCCATTACTGGCAACAGGAACCGGTTGCTGGGAAGAGTCTTTCGGCTGTTCAATGGGATATTTAGGCTGTACGCTGGGATCACTGGTATTCTTTGCGGACTCGACTACTACGTCTGCGGTATTCTTTAGCATGCTATCATCTTCAGACATTATTGCGCCTTTTTCCTTCGTAGAATACCTACAATTGCCTGGGCTCCATGGTGGGCGCCAAGCTGTTTATGCCTAAAATTGTACATCTAGGTTAAGCAATTAATTATAGTTGGGGTCACAAGCAATATAGTAATTACAACGGAAAAGTATGTAAATATAACGAAGACAGTAATAAATAAACCAGACGAAATAAACAAGAAAAGGTAGAGTGATTTTTATTCCTTGAGAATAGCTGGAGTCAGTAGTGAGACACACGATGTACAATATAATGTAATGAATGGGTATTTATAGTAGTGATACCCAGTCCTAAATAAGGTAAAATATAAAGAATAATAATGTTATGGGCCTATAACTTAAGGCAGTGGAATATACTAAACCTTAATTAGGAGACTGTAAACCCTATGTGGCGGGATGTATACCCTGCGTCATGTGGTCGTGCCACCTAAATGGTCATTGGTTACAGGAGCACGCGTGTATGCTTTGTGCCCGATGACTTATAAGATAAGTCTAATCTCACCAGCTGGACTCATATCCCCGTAATAGTGGGTGATGTATTTCTGTCCACACAGGTGTAATAACAAATTTCGAGAGTCTAGAATATTCAAGCCAAGAAATAGTATAATAAAATTTCGTATTTGATATCAACAGAAGATGCATGTTACAATCTCTAGAATGTCACTACTTTTGTAAATGACGCCCTCTGATTCTTCTCCTCACGAACTTTGGTTCAAGGAACCGGAAGCTTGATCTTGAACTTTGGATTTGATTTCAAGAAGCTTGATCTTGGATTTGTTGTGTGTCATGAACACTTTTATGTCTGCGACAAACAAGATTTGAGATTCAACTTCCATGAACTGATGATTTGAATTCGCGCACGCCGAATCTTGATTTGAACTTTGATTTGGATTTGAACAGGGACGTAGATCGTGGCCTCTGTTGTTAAACTTGAATAAAGACGTAGATCGTTGCCTCCGTTAGTTGAACTTGAACATAGATGTAGATCACAGACGTAGAAGAAGACTTTGAAAGCTTTCCTTTGGAGCTTTTTTGATTGCTCTTTAGTTTGCTTGATGTGCTTTACTTGTCCTCTTTTGATGTCCTTCTTGATGATCTCTTCTAGATGTCCTTCCTTGCTTGTTAAAGTTCTCTTTTTGGCTTTAGGAACCCCTCTACTTATAGTGGTGGAATAGAGGAATTGAGATAAGGCCAATTAATTTGCTTTAATTTGATTGGTCGGTTTGAATTGCAAGTAAATCTTTAATAACATTCTATTCTAAATGGCTAGAGTCTATCACTTGTACACATGGAGTATTTGTATTGGCAAGCTAATTTGGCTTGTCATGCCATGTCACTTTGCATTTGTTGTAATTTCATTGGTCTTTTCAATTGACTTGGTGCCATGTTATATAACATGTGACATTTTCTTTTTAATTTAGGAAATAATCCAAATATCTTATGGATTTAATTCATCAAAATTTAAATGCTTACATACATATAATAAAATCTATACGCAATAGATGTTTAATGTATGATATATGCATCTTTTATTCTGTCTTGTCTGTACTTACGTTTGTTTATGGCTGTAATCCTATATACGTGGAGTAAAGAATTTTTGGGTTTTAAGAATTCAACGTGAAATCTTTATTTTCTCCTCACAACTTTTTTCTCTGAGTTTGTACTTAATTAGGGTATCCAGCTACTATAACACCTTTTGATTCGTATCGTATGACTGTAAGGCATGAAAAGATATACCAACTAATCGAAACGAACCTATTAAACTTGCTTCATGCTCATCAAAAATAAAATTGAGCTAAGGCCTTCAAGAGATGAACAACTTTGAACGCACGAAGCAAGGCTAAATATTCTTGTCCGTCCTTGATTACCTTCACGTAAAAACTTATTCACCCAGTGTTTATATCCAAAAGCAATTTAGTTACTCTTGTTAAAACGTAAAGAGAGAATATACATGTCCTTTAACTATTATTAAATGATCATCAGGGTGTATACATAACAAATGTCATGCACTCTTACTCCTTTTAGTCAGACATAAATTAAATCCATGATATGTAATTTTCGCCCAAATATTTATTTTTGAGAATTTACATATATATATATAGCACTTAGAAAGGCAGACGATTGTGTAGAAACAGATGATAAACCATGCAGACACAATAACTCTTTAATTTGTATGATTTGATTAAACGAAGCCTGAAGGACTTTTTTCATAGATTTGATCAAGCTCATTGTGAAGCAAACAACTTAAAAATAAAATGAAACTACATCTCATTGGTTTTGATGTCATACGTGGCAGGCTAACCGCAAAATTTCTTTATTCCAAATACGAGACTTTCATTAATTGATGATGCATGTAAAATCTTTTTTTTTTTTGGTTAAAATACGATGTTATATTAATACTAATTAAGGAGGATTACATAAAGAGTTCATACGGATGCCAGCAGGATCCAATACATTACGATGAACACAAAACATTGGAATGGCCTTAATCGCATTTAAGTTTCCTAATGATGCTAAGAGATTACATGAACTAGCCGAAGTGATGGTCACAAGACTTGTGCTTGTCCTATCTTCCACAAAAGCTTGATAGGCGAAGATAGGAGGCACTGCATAGTGAGTAATAGCTGGAGGCACTGCATAGTGAGTAATAGCTTCTACATTGGACTGTGAGGGAGCTCCTTTTGCTATGAGATGGGCTACCTTGTTCTCGCTAAAAAATATTTCGGATTATTGGGATCTGCAACTGGGAAATCATTAATATCGAGCAAGTTAATAACTTCTGTTGAGTCTGTTTCTACTTCAAGAGGGATAAAGCGTTGTTGAATAGCTTATTGCAGTCAATGTTGAAGACCTAAGAGTTCTACATGCGTGTGATTAAGACCTAGAACTTTCCTGTGAAAACCTATTATCCAGTCCCCATTTGAGTTCCTAAGAACTCCACAATTGCTAGCTTGATTTCCATTCGACTTATAAGAGTCATCTATATTAAGTTTTATATAATGAGGTTGGGATAGGAAACAATTCAATTTGATGTGTCTAGAGATATCTTTACGAGGCTCTTTTAAAGTGAGCATTTTGTATTCTAGTGCTTGATGGTGAATATGATTAAAAGATAAGGGGTTATCTATGTTGTTTATATTATTATGATTACGATTAAGCAAAAGATTCCATAATGCAAACGACATGAACTCCAACCAAGAGTAGAAACGGTTATGATGGAATTAACTAGCTTTCTAAGCTTGGACAGCTAGTCATGGGGATCAATGGATTGAATATTGATAGAGGCGTCCCTCCAGAATTTTAAGGCGATAGGACATGCTAAGAAGATATGATATAAATCTTCAATACTATTTTTACAAATTGGGCACATAGGGTCAATATTGATACCAATTTTGCTAAGGTAACTCCTAGTAGGGAGCCTATTGTGTTGACATTGCCATAGGAAAAACTTAATTTTATTAAGAGTGTTCAATTTCCAAATCCACATAAAGTCTTGGTTTTCAGTAGCGAGAGCCTCTATTAAGGAGTAGGTTGACTTTAGTGAAAAGAGGCCATTACTATTAAGTGCCTAAATAGGGTAATCAATGTCGGAATGGTTCAGCATAGGGTTAACACTATGGAATAAGTCTTTTGTATGAGGCGGAAGAGTAAAATCCCATGCATTATCAACAAAAATTCCTGGAACTGTCAGATTGTGCTCACTCAAAGTTAGGGGCCATAAATTTGGCTCCTCAAATTTTTCCTATTGGGCAACCAACTATGATCCCAAAGCAAAACATTGTTGCCATTGCCTAGAATCCAATGTGCATTGTTGGTGCAATAGGGCAAGGTTCTGTTAATGTTATGCCATGCTATAGAGTTTGACCTACAAGGGGGTTATTAATATATCTATTACTAATGATTCTAGACCACAAAGCATTAGGCTTAGTCAATCATCTCCAAGTAAGGCTAGTAAGCAAAGCTATATTCTTAATACGGGCCTTGGTAATATAAAGTCCTCCTAAAAGTCTAGGTTGAGTA
Source organism: Petunia axillaris subsp. axillaris (assembly GCA_029990575.1). Classification (NCBI taxonomy): domain Eukaryota; kingdom Viridiplantae; phylum Streptophyta; class Magnoliopsida; order Solanales; family Solanaceae; genus Petunia; species Petunia axillaris. Next base: position 22,212,646 of record JARKNS010000009.1, read on the forward strand.
ACGGTGTCCCAAGATAATAAGTGGAGTTTCTTCTTATAGTCAGTAGTGCCCCATAGGAAGTTTCTTTGAATCCTATCAATAGTGTTAAGGGCTTTGATAGGGAGGGAATGGAATTACATTATGTGGTTAGGTATTGTATTAAGCGTGGAATTGATTAACGTGGTTCTATCGGCCATATTAAGGAATTTAATTTTCCAACTTGAAAGCCTATTATTTAAATTATCAATAATAAATTGATAATCAGTATGTCTTGGCTTACGATTTAAAATAGAGAAACCTAGATATTTACCAAAGTAGTTCCATATTTGGATATTAAGAATTTCACCAAGACTGGTCGCAATGGAATAATTAATATTTCTGGAAAAAATGACTTTAGACTTTGCAAAATTCACTTTTTCCCCCGACATTTCACAAAATAACTTCATGGTACTATTTATAGAAAAAGCTGATTTCTTAGTGGCCTTGGCCATGAATATAAGATCATCAGCAAATAACATGTGCGGCAATTCAGGACCTGGGGGGGGGGGTAATTTAATGGGCTCCCAAAGGTTCATTTCAACTTGGTGGTTAATATTAAATTGAAAGCAATTCCAGGCAAAAAATTAAAATATATGGAGACATAGGATCTCTTTGCCTGATACCTCTCGATGGAGAGAAATATGGAGACTTAGAGCTATTAAAAAACAGAAAATATGGATGATGTAATGCAAAACAAAATGAGCTTAGATATATTCCCAGGAAACTTAAAAAAAGCAAGCATAGTACGTACGAAAGACCACTCAATTCTGTCAAAGGCCTTTTCTAGGTCAATTTTGATAATCATCTCACCTTTGGTGCCGGTATGATTAAACTTACTAATGACTTCTTGAATAATAATTGCATTATCAGACGCCCTTCTATTTTTTATAAAACTTGATTGAAAGGGGTTGATAAGGGCTTGTAAATGGGGTTTAATACGATTGGCGATGATTTTAGTAACAATCTTATAGATTGTGTTACAAAGCCCTATCGGCCTAAAGTTTTTTAAATTAACGGAATTTTTAACTTTAGGGATGGGATATAAGTAAGTAGTATTGATGTTTGCAGACATGACACTAGTGGTAAAAATTTTGTGGCAAAAGTCCTTAACCGATTTTCCCACAATGTCTCAATTGTTTTGGTAAAATATTAGGTATAAGCCATCTGGGCCAGGTGCCTTATAGGGCTTGAAGGAAAAAATCGCATTTGTAATCTCACTATCTAGGGGTCTATCTAAAATGCATGTAAAATCTATTACAACATGGTTTAGGAAATTAACTAATTAAGAGTATAAATCGTACGATATTTAGGACTTGCTACATGTTAGTTTGTCTAATTCATATCTAGATTGGTTTCCTCATCCTAGTTTAGTTGGGTTTAATTTGTACTATTATAAATATGGATAGCATTATGGTATTATCATTGAATTAAATTAACCTCATATCTCCTTCTCTCTATAATTTGCTGGATTTCGTCTATAGCCATTGTTGTCATCATGGCGAAAAGAATATCAAGTGACCTGCTACACCCAAGGTGGATAAATAACAAGGTTATTAGCGGCCACTCGGGGTAGGTGCGATCAGAGGCGGTGGATCCTAGTAATGCTTGGTTCTGTACTGGATCCGGAGATAAGACTATCAAGATATGGGACTTATCAACTGGTATGCTAAAACACACGTTAACAGGTCACACCGAGGTAATAAGAGGCCCTGCTGTTAGCATCAGACACAATACCTACTTGTTCCGTGTTGGCGATGATAAGAAAGTTAAGTGCTGGGATCTTGAACAAAACAAGGTGATTCACTCCTTTCATGGCCATCAGAGTGGAGTTTACTGCTTGGCTCTTCATCCCACAGTTGACGTCATATTCACTGGGGTAGAGATAGAGTATGCAGGGTATGGGATATACGGAGGAAAACGCAAATTCATGCTCTGAAGGGACATGAGAACACTGTTTCCTCTGTATTAACTCGGTCAATGGACCCTCAGGTTATAACTAGCTCTCACGACTCAACTGTAAAGTTCTGGGACATTAGATATGTTAAGACATTGGCAACACTCACACATCACAAGAAATCTGTCCGATCATTGCTCAGCATCCTAAGGGAGATTGCTCTTTCGCTTCTGCATTAATTGACGGCATAAGGAAATTCAACCTTCCAATAGGAGAATTATTGCATAATATGTTAGCGCGACAGAACACCATAATCAATGCCATGGCGGTAAACGATGATGGTGTTATGGCCATATGAGGTGACAATGGAAGCTTATGGTTTTGGGATTGGACAAGTGGTCGCAACTTCCACCAAGCTCAAACCATGGTTCAACCTGGCTATTTGGGTTCTGAGGCCGCTATCTATGCTCTCACCTTTGATGTAACTGGCACGAGGCTTATTAGTTGCAAGGCCGACAATGATGGAACTAAAGTTGTAGGTTAAACTACAATTACCCCAGGACCTATCATGTCAAATCATCAAGAAAATAATACTAGATGCGGAAGCGTACCTGAATCCATAGCAATTGACGAACCCCTGCCGTCTTGAGGTTAGGTCTTCCAAACCATAACGTGAAGTGGCTTTCACTCTTCCAACGATGGGATATTAGAAAAGAAAACCTCACGTCTGGTTTGGGGACCATAACCCTATTTATAGTTGCACACACTTTATGTATTTCTAATTAAGCCCATCATTTAATTAGAATATACATCCGGGTATCTACACATAAGACCCATACTTTATGAGGTATTTAATTAGGCCCCTCAACTTTAAATTTTAGTAGATCACTTAATTGGGCCAACCTTTAATGATAGCAGTCAACATACAATTATTATTGATACATATGTATGTGTAAGTCCATAAATTCTTACAATCTCCCACTTGGACTACACATATATACACATAGCCTTATAATTGTAGAGTGGAAAATTTACCGAATACTTTATTTCTGCAGAAATTTCCTTAAAATATCCTTAAACTGAAACCGTAAACCTGAAACCATAAACCGAAAACTGAAGTGTGTCCATAACAAAAGAACATCAAAAGGTTACAAACTCCCACTGAGTCTGAATATCCTTAAATGACATGCCACCTCTATGAGCAGTGCGCTCATGAAAAGCCTTCGGTAGTAGTCCCTTAGTATGTGGATTCACAATATGGAGTTTGTACCAATATATTCCATAGACACCTAACCACTCTGAACTCTAACTTTAACAACCAGGAACTTTATGTCAATGTGCTTTGACTTTACTGAACTCCTGTTGTTATTAGAATATGAGACTGCTAACTTATTGTCACAAAATAACCTTAGTGTCTTTCAACTTTATCCTTAATTTGTAGCCAGTGACAAGATTCTGCAGTCATATTCCATAACTTTGATGCCTTATAATGCACCATAAACTTTATTGTCATGGTGAGATGAGCTATGAGTGTCCATATAACACTCTTCCTTATATAGCTCATTCACCAAGTATACAAATAGAACCTTTGCACTATCTTGGCATCTAGTGAAGTCGGTATCTAAATACTTGATTATCTTTAACTTTTCCGACTTCCTGTATGTGAGCTTAAAATCTTTTGTTCTCTGTAATTACAACATAAACCGTTAGCTACTCCTTAATTCTTAGTTTCAGCATTACTCAAATATATGCCAAACATCCCAATAATGCACGCAATATTTAAATGCGTACAAACCTAAGTATGCATTAAACATTTGTAACTAAAGCACAATAAATCTTTTGCATTTTCTTAACTACAAAATCATTCTTAGGGACACTGTTTGAGACTAAACCAGTCTCCTTTAGCATAGAGGTATCGCCTAATTTGAAATCTTTGCATGTCAAATCTTTAATACCTTTTCAATATAGGCCTTTGTGATAATCTAAAAGTACCTCGAGAGTAATCTCGATGTATCTAAATCCTTATTCAAAATTTGCATCACCAAGATATTTATCTCAAAATTCATTATCAAAAGTATCTTGAACTTGCGCAACAAGCCTATATCGTATGATCCAGAAAATATATGATAGACATACAAAATCAGAGAAATATACTTACTCCCACTGACCTTGTGGTATACAAAATAATCATCAAGATTTATCTCGAAACCAAATGAGACAATAACTTAATGAAATTTGTGATACCATTGATAAGACGCTTGTTTAAACACATAGATGGATTTCTTTAATTTGCAAATCATTGACTTTGCATTATAAAATACAAAGTTTTCTAGTTTCACATTTTCTCATCAAAATAACCATTGAGAACAACAATATTGTATCCATCTATGTAGCTTAATATCAAAATATTTGATCAATGCCATTATAGTCCTGAAAGAGTCTTTCAATGAACGAAGCCTTTAGCGATACTACGTGCCTTATACCTATCCACGTTGCCGTTCGAATCCCTTTTGGTTATAAATATCCATTTTCAACCAATGAGCTTCGTACTTTCAGCCAACTGGACAAGGTCTCGCACATCATTGTCCTTTATGTGCTTCATCTCTTTATTTATGGTATCAATATACCTATGAGAGTCAGAACTTTTATCTGAAATTGTACCTCTCCACTCTCTCTATATATCTTTTTAATGACATTGTTTCTTGAGGTTGTAGAGTTTGTTCTTCGAGAATAAGCTTTTGAACGTGAAGTTCGAAACGATATTGTCTTGATCTGGAGGTGCTTCTTGAACTATCTCAGGTATAGAAAACTGTTCCTAAGCCTACTAAATAGCAATCTGAGGAACATCAACATATTCCTTTTCCAAGAAAATATCTTTTATTCTTTCTTCCCCAAACTCAACATCCTCAAAGAACCGTACATTATTCGTCTCATAATAGCCTTAGCTGTGGGATCCTAAAACTTGTAATCCCTGAAGTTTTTTTTTAGAGTATTCAATAATATAACAACTGAAAGTTTCTTTGTCCAGTTTCATTTCTTTTGGCCTAGAAGGCCTTGCCTCAGCTGGACATTCCTAAATATATAAATACTTTAAACAAGACCAATGCTTATCCAAAACACATAAAGGATCTTTTCAGTTGCCTTTAGTCGGAACTCTGTTAAGTAATAAGTTGCAGTTTTTCTAATGAATTAAACAAAGAAGCCATATCTTGAAAAGTTGTCTATGGACATTATGAGATATAGTTAATCATTCTAAGAAACTATAGAGAATTTTCCAGAAATGCCAAATCTACAAAAGCTCTGAGACGTATAATTTCTTGTTGGTTCCAAATTTGTTAAGATTTATTTATTTTCTTTTATGCGATTTACGCATATATCAAAAACTGGATAAAATTAATAGGGTCGATACTGCTGTCAGACACAAATCTCTTTTTCTCTATTTAGAGATACGACTTAATATATTGTATCATAACGAAGCAAAATCTCATCGATTAGTAAACATGCAAGGATTCTTTAAATGAAGTGACTATATATAAGAAAAATTTAGATTATTGTAACCTCATAAAGAACCCGGATCAACCAATTTTGAATTATGAAAGAGACAATATTTTTCATATCAAATGAACAACAATAACCAAATTTGTCCAACCTTGAAATGAAAATCAAATTCCGTTTAAAGAAACAAAACAACATAAGTCTCAGTCAAATTCAAATATACTGTAGTTCTTAACAATAATCTAAGAGTTCCAATAGCTCCAACAACCTTAACTAACTTGTCGTCACCACCATAGATGCGTCTTCCACAATTATTAGGCTTTCGAAAATTCATCCATCCTTGCATAAACGTACTGGTGTAAGATATTGTGCTAGAATCTATCCACCATATATGTCTTGATAACGAAACCAGACTAACCCCATAATAAATAAAGTTCACATCCTAATAACTGCAACTCCACGTAAGAAACAACCCTCGTTAGTTAATTCTTTATATTATTACCGTAGCCGCAACTTTCTCACTTTATGAACCTCATTAAATTTGATTTGTCAAGAGTGTACAATTTCTACCTTTTCATTCTTGACAAATTTATCTTTTCAATTTCACTCATGAATTTCTTAATGGTCATAATCTTGTTAGACATAATGCCCCTGAATGTTCCTGAAATGGCTTTCTTCATGATAATTATAGACATGTATTTTGATCTCTCCCACCTTTCAGTCTCCCTCTTTTGATCAGAGGTACTCTTATCTGTAAAAAATGGTGGAGAATTCATCTTTAATGTCATGTCAATATCCATGACTTCGAGGTTTATGTAAGTTCTCTAGTCATAATTTACGGTTAAAGCCATTTAACTTAAAGATTGAGGGGATGTTGGCAATAATATTTTCAGAAGTAACTGTAGCTAAATCAGAGAACAACCAATAACAAAATAAGCTCACGTAAGACTTAAACCGAATTAAAAATAAATTTGAATAAAGGTAAACCCCATCTCAAGATACCGAGCACTCCATTAATATTTCATCTTTGGACAAAATATTAACTTGTAAGTGATATCTTGACGTAGTAATCAAACACTGATAATAAAGAACATGCCAAATAGTAAGTCTTCCTTTGGGCCGATTTACCATTCACACGTAAATCCAAATAATTATCACGCGTTATTACCACAAAGATGCACGTGCAATTCTGTAAAACATTGACCTTCCTTTGGGCCGATCAATATTTACATAGTTACATGTGCACAACCTTTTATACTTTAAGATAATTAAATCTCCACAAGAGAGGTCACTTTGGCGACGTCTAGCTTCAATTTAATCATCTCAAAATACATAAAATGTACCAATATCCAAAGTTAAATTCACCAAATTGGAGTTTACAAACTCCCAAGCCAAATTACTTTATGGTGGGCCCAAAAATATGGAATTAACCAACAACTTGAAAGGTTGCCCGTATTAAACACTTTTGGTAGAATAAAAATGAAATCACCAATACATATAACTTCATTAATCAAAAAACTAATTCTTTTTTGGCAGTAGGTAAAAGGAGACGGCCTCCCCAATCAAACTTAATTGCCGCATAGCAGCATCCAAAACCAAAACCTTATCATCTTAATTATCTTCTTTTGTTTGAACTAATTCAACAACAATTAAAAAATAATAATAATATACATATGAAATTAGTCCAAGCAACCAAACTCTTCCGGCCTGGAAGCATCCTGAAATTCCATATGCCACAACAATGTCGTATATCTTAACCGTGTCCACTTCTTTATTTATTTTCCTTTGTGAGTTATTATTGGATCAAAACTTTAAATTAAAGAAACAAACAACTAAATCGATCATAGGCACCTCTATAATCTCTTCTGCTAGCTAAAATTTGGAGAATGAATCTCTCTGAAACAACTTCACGCTTGCCAAGCGTAAGGGTCAAGTGTCCCACATCTCCGTGGTGAGTCTAGGCGAATCCCGGTACGCGGGGCAAACCTCAGCGAGGACGCTGAGTCCATAAGAGGGAAGTGTTCCACATCGGCATAACACAGGAGAGATGCTGGGTATATAAGTTAACTGGCCTTAGACCCTAGTGACGCGTTTTAAAGCCGTGCGGGCCTAGGCCCAAAGCGGACAGTATCACTAGCGGGCTTGGGCTGTTACAGATGGTATCAGAGCCACTCCGTGTCAGCCTTGTCGATGTGGGTTAAAGTTCAGGGCTGAGTCTAGGCGAATCCCGGTACGCGGGGCAAACCTCCGTGGTGAGTCTAGGCGAATCCCGGTACGCGGGGCAAACCTCAGCGAGGACGCTGAGTTCATAAGAGGGAAGTGTCCCACATCGGCATATCATAGGAGAGATGCTGGGTATATAAGTTAACTGGCCTTAGACCCTAGTGACGCGTTTTAAAGCCGTGCGGGCCTAGGCCCAAAGCGGACAGTATCACTAGCGGGCTTGGGCTGTTACAGATGGTATCAGAGCCTGTATTGTGTTAAATCATTGAGATACTTTTCAAAAATATTAGTTATGTTGAAAATCGAAAGTGGTTTATAAGCTGCAGTTGCGGAAAATAAGATTATGGAAGAAAGTTTTATTTTAAGGGGAACAATTTACGAATGGGTATTGTACCCATTATAACAAGATTAATATGTAGAAGTTTGCTCTTTTCCATAAGAAAAGGTTAGGTCCATATTTAGTTTGACCTCAGGTTGGGATATCTGACTGCGAAAGGACCTTATATTTGGTCTTGTTCATTTTTTAAGGAAAAAGCGGTTTATCCTTTGACCTAAAAAAATAAAATTAGCCTTGTCGATGTGGGTTAAAGTTCAGGGCTGAGTCTAGGCGAATCCCGGTACGCGGGGCAAACCTCCGTGGTGAGTCTAGGCAAATCCCGGTACGTGGGGCAAACCTCAGCGAGGACGCTGAGTCCATAAGAGGGAAGTGTCCCACATCGGCATAACACAGGAGAGATGGTGCGTATATAAGTTAACTGGCCTTAGACCCTAGTGACGCGTTTTAAAGCCGTGCGGGCCTAGGCCCAAAGCGGACAGTATCACTAGCGGGCTTGGGCTGTTACAGACAACACCATCAAGATGTTGAAACCAAATGAAAGTATATGAATGGAGCTAGAGGATGCATTTAACAAAAGTATAAACGAATTTGTACGTCAGTCATTTCTTATATTGAAGCTCAAAGAGTACTAGATATTTTTATGTGTTTGTACTGATGCATTTATTGGGTAGTTTGCTTTGCTATATGATGTCGTTGGGTAGTTTGCTTTGCTATATGATGTCATTTATTCCGTGTTATTTCTTCTTAATAACGTTTCTTGATGTAGTTCCTATTTAACTTAACTTTTTGGGTTTTAAAAGTTCAATGCTGAATCTTGATATTATCCTTGAAAGTTGAGAAGAATTAGCTAAAAGACCCCTCAAAGTGTTGAATAAAAAGTTTAACCTTTCCATTTCTTTTTGACTTATTTTTGGAGAGAGAAAAACTTAAGTGGGTTTAAGTGGGGACCAAGGGCTGGATTAGTATTCTTAGAAACTTGTGGGTGAAAAACAATAATTCTTTAGGGTGCAAAACATAAAAAACTTGTGAACTCTTTTGAAATAAAAAAAAGTACCCGGGTAATTTAAAACATAATGGATACTACATCTACTCTATTTGGTTGATCATACACTACATTGTGTCGTTCCAATTTTCACTCTCAACTTCTCCTATTTTCTCTCTATCAATTGCCTGCACGACTTCATAACTGCTGTGAGTGTCCCTTTTGAGTTATTTAAAGGATCTCTGTGGGTTAAGCACATTATCGACGAAGAGCATAAACAGGTACGCACTCGATTTTGTTAGGATTTTTATTTAAAATTTAACTCTGTATTTTCTTCGATCAATGGCTATTCTGTATCTTTACATCGAGATTTCGGGTAATGGGTTTTGTTATTTTACCGTTTTATACGCAATTTTCGATTTAGGATTTCGGTTTAATTTTTGGGGGTTTTTCTTTAACTTTCGTAGTAAAAATGTGGTTTGTGTAGGTGTAATTTTTGGGGGTTTTTTCTTTAACTTTCGTTGTAAAAATGTGTTTTGTTTAGGTGTTTAAAGGCCTAGGGTAAAGCACGTCGTTCCGAAAGGAAAAGGTCCACGAACTTGGGAAGAGCGTAGAGCGGAGCTTTTAGAAAACAAGAGAGCTAAGGAAAAAAATATACGTACGCGTAGGTGGTCCATGCGTAAATCAGCGCAAGAAGCTTGGGTGTTGCGAACATCCCCAAAGATTTTGTCAAATGTAAAAGAAGAAGGGTGGAGGAACATGATGATAGTGATGCGACATCCACCGATAAAGATGTTGGTGGAGGTCAAACAGAGGTGGGTGACAACTCAGAGTACCTGAGTTCAAAAGGAGCATCTGCTGATACCTCTGATCAGATAGACAGATTTCAAGCTGAAGATGGAGTTGGTAGTAGTGTTGCTGCAGCAAAACGAAAAGGAAAGACTGTTGTTATTGATGATGATGAGGATGAGGAGGATTCTGGGGAGGCAAGTAGGAAGAGTGCTGGTCCAGGGGATGGAGAGGAGGATCAGGCTGGTGCAAGGGATGATGGAGTTGGTAAAGGGGTTGATAGGGATAATGCTAGTGCTGGGGAAAAAAACAAAGAGGGAGATGAGGAAGAAGGGGATGAAGATGATGAAGAGGATGTGCATCCTCTTGACAGATTGAGTATTCCAAAGAAGGTGATTGACATTGATGTCAGTAGCTTTAGGTTCAAAACCTGGTTGTCAAGGTTTGAATCATTTAATGCAAAGATCTCTGTGAGATCTTCAGTGAAAAAGTTTTATGACTTCAAGACCAAGTTGGCAAAATTGGGGCTTGAAAAGATGTTTAGGAGATCAGTTTTTGGGGATTTCTTAAGCCTATCTGAGAGTTGGACCTTCAATGGTCAGCTGGTGCACTCAGTGTTTTTGAGGACTATTAGGCAGTCCAAGAAAAAGCATGAGATGTGGTTCTTAATAGATGGTAAGCCAGTCTGTTTTGGCTTGAGGGAGTTCTACTTAATGACTGGCTTAAACTGTTGTCACGAGTCAGATACCAAATTGAAGGCCAAGTTCTTGGCAAGTGGTGAAGGATTTCTAGAGAAGGTCTGTGGTGGTGGGGAAGTGAGGGCAGAAAATCTGCTGTACTTGATGGAGCAGAAACAGTTCTCTAAGGAAGAGAAGCTAAAGTTGGCTCTTCTGTGGTTCCTCCATACTGTTCTGATGGCCAGGGACAAAACAAAAAATGTTGAGAAATGGTGGATCCAATGTGTGGATAACCTAGACTTTTTCAGCAAGTACCCTTGGGGTAGGCTTTGTTATGACTTGACAGTGGACTACCTCTACAATAAAGTGGACTTTGCGAAGACCCATCGACAGCATGTAGAGGGAAAAACTGCCCGGCTATGCACTGTTTGGATTCCCATGGGCCTTCCTTGTAAGTATTATTATTTTATTTTCCAGTTTTATTAAGAATGATTGTGTGAAAACTTAAGTAATGTGACTGTGGCATTCATGACAGGCATGGATATATGAGGATGTGCCCTTGGTTGGCCGTAATGCTGGCATATCTGAACAGTCCCCCTTGCCGGTCCGAAGGATGCTGAGGTGGCAGCAGACAAGAAGAAATTTGGGATATGTTGACGCAGGCCATCAAGGAGCTAGACAGGTATGTACCAATTCAATTTATTAATTATGTTATCATTTAATGATTAATTAATTTATTAATTATTTTATCATTTGATGACAGGTTTCGCACCCTTTCTTGATCCCAGCAGTGCAAGAAGTGGAGGGTTGCAAAAAATTTGTCTCTCCTCATGCTGATGAGGTCGAGGATCCTGCACTGGACAGGGTAAGGGCTATGCTGGAGGGGGTCACTGGCATTAAGTACATTGTGGAGGAGTATGCTGATGAAATGCACAAAAGTGAAAGCCAGGAAGATAGGGGTGATGATGTGGATGATGGTGATGATGCTGGTGCTGGTAATGGTGTTGATGGTGGTAGCAGGGGAACTTGCAGACACTGTGGGCATGTGCAAGGTGTGCTGTCAAGAATGCTGGAGGTGAGTGAGGAGATTTTAAAGTTGTTGAAAGAGAAAAAGGTGAACAGTGAAAGGAAAACAAAGTCCAGGAACTTGATGAAGAGGAAGCTGTTCAAGCAAAGGAAGCTTGTCAAGAGAAAAAAGACAGGTATTTATATTCATTTTAATGATAATTTGATTAATTTTGTCATTATCTAAGTGTTTCCTTTTAGTTGTAGTGAATGAAGGGAATAATGATGAAGAGAAGGATGAAGATGTGAGAGAAAAAAATGTTGCAGTCGATGAAGAAGAAGAGGTTTTCCATGATGCTCAAGTTCATGGAGCAGATGAAGAGATGACTGCAAATGCTGCAGATGAAGAAGAAGCCAGAAATGAAGCTCAAGTTAATGGAGCAGATGAAAAGATGTCTGAAGAAGGAAAAAATGAAGCAGCGGATGGAGACAATGCAGAGATTGTTGAAGAAGCCAGAAATGAAGAGATTGTTGAAAAAAATTGAGAGACACAAGCGGCATTGCAGGTGGATGAAGCTAATGTTGTTGTGAATGAAGTGCTTGCAAGTCTGAATGTTCAATTTCCTTCAAAGAATATTGGAGCAGATAATGTTTGACGGGTTCCAGTATTAATGATTGGTTTCCTGGTTTTGCATAAGTTGAATGTTCAACTAGTAGTTTATGACAGTAGTTGACGGTTAACTTTAAACTTGTTAAGGTATATTCTATTGATGACAGTAGTTGACAGTAGTATATTCTATTATGGTTATCTCTGGTTAGTCATAGACAAGTGTATGGTGGCTGACCTTATTTTTGGACATGAAGTGTGTGTTTATTAATGCAGGGTACTTGTTAGAAGAAAACTCATTTCATTCATTGATCAATGTTTCAATTATAGTTTGCAACTAATAACATGTTTGTACTTATGTGCTCGCAACTCAAACAATAACGAAGCTTTTATTACAAAATTCCCAACTACATTACAATATCGAAGCTTTTATACAAAAACAGCTAAATGATTGGCCTTAAGTTTATACAAAAACAGCCAAATGATTGGCCTTAAGTTTATACAAAAAACGGCCAAACGATTGACCTTATGTTTACACTGCGTCAAAATAATAATACACATATCCGGATTAATTACAAAATTTACACAGTGTCAAAATAATACACATACTAAAAGAAGCGAACTAATAGGAGATCCATTTAAAAACGGAGCAGATAACACAACCAGCAACCATCGACTTAATCAACGTCTTCAGTCGATGACTCTTCTGCTCAGCTTCTTCCCTCTTCATCTCAGCTTCTTTCAGCTTCATTTCACCTTCCCTCAGCATGATTTTTAGAAAATTATTCTGCTCTTCACATTCACTCAGTAGTTGTCTCAGTAAAACACAATTGTCTTCGGTATCTTTAAGCTTTCTAACCAAGTTCCCAATCACATTCGATGCTGCTGCAAGCAGTGGTCCACCATCAAACCACTTAAAGTAGTCGTACCCATCATTTGACTGCATTTTTTAACAAAACCCAAGAAAAAATCAGTACTTTAACAATTAATCAAAAATAAAAACAGAACTATAATGTATGAGTAACACACTTTTGGATTTTTACAACTCCAAAATCTGCGGCCAAGGTTTGTATTAGTGCGAGAGGTCCTCAGTACTTGAACATTGCGTTGAGGGACTCAGAAAGGTTTGTGGTCATTACATTATACCTATTTCCTGGAAAATATGCTCTCGTCCACCTATGGAAGCCCACTTCATCCTTAAGACAAGCAGCTGCAGTAGGGCATTTTGACGCGAGCTGGTTAAAAGCATCGCTGAACACTTCAAAACGGTACGCCTTCGCAGCGGTGTAATAATCCTTCAAAAATGATCCACACTTGAACCTTACGCGCATGTTCTCAGCAAGGTGCTTGGTGCAACATCCATGAGATGCTAAGGTATACACCCTTCTAATTCCATTTGCTATGGCCTTGGCGCGATCGGAAATTATGCACAGGTCCGGTGTATTGGGAACTACGTGAGGCAGCTGTTCAAAAAAGAATTGCCATGAGCTATCGCACTCCTTGTCTACCACACAAAAAGCCAATGGATAAATGTGGTTCTCCGTGTCCTGCGGGACTGCCGTCAACAAAACACCGCCGTAGGTGGACGATAAATGTGTCCCATCGACTGATATTACCTTCCTCATATATGTAAACCCTCTAAACCAAGCTCCGTAAGCTACAAAAAAATACTTGAACCTCCCCTGTTCATCAACCCTTAACCCAGTCTTGCTGCCAGGATTTAGGCTTTCCAACACAAAACTGTACGCATCTAAAATTGCGTAACTGTGCTCCGGACTGCCCCTAACTAAAGCCTTTGTGATTTCTCTTCCTTTCCAGCACTTCCAATAACTTACCTTACTATTCAGTTGTTGATCCAAAGCGCTCTTGATATCTTTTGTCGTCAACCCTTTGCCTAATAACTTCTGAACTAAATAATTTATGTATCTTCGCCTCCAATATACCATGGTTTACTCGGACTTGTTGTTTATTAAAATTAGATATGTTGATAATAGACCCTTGCTTGCTGCGCTTGAGGTTAAACATTACTGTCTTAATGCTTAATATACTTAGATAAGTTGATAATAAACTCTTGATGCACTAGAAATTGGTATTTTTGGGCCAAGTATGCAAAGTTGACAATCGATTATAAGTTAGTTGACAATATACTTTAAATGGCTTTTCTGATATCTGCAGTTGGAAATTTAAATGGCTTTAAATTGGTATTTCTTAACTAACTTTATTGATATCTGTAGTAATTAATTTTGATTTTACACTTTTCGAGCATAGACCATCTGACCATAGACTGAAGACATCATTTCCAACAATTAGCGTGCTAGTGGATTGTGTGGTCGATAATAGGCCAGTCGAAACATGTGCCAGATTCTTTAAATGGGGCACTGCCCAAAGTAAGAAGAGTCTCATCGGTTACAATGGCTCCAGTAACTCCTGTCTCTTGACCTTCTTCCTCTATAGAGTATAAATAGGGCCATCATTTCCTAATTTTTTCCACACCCATTAACAAGTTAATTTATCTACTTTTTTCGCCTCCATGATCTTCTCCCTTTTTCTAAAACAAGTCAGATGCAAGTAACGACTAGGTATGGCCGGATAGATGGTACATATGAACAAGGAACCGTACATGCTTCGCTCTAACTTTAAATAGATATTCATGTACAAATGATGACCTAGTAAGTTTTGTACTTCGTTCTTTAATATTTGAATTTGTTTACCCTAGTTATTTAATTTTTAACACATTAAACATTGTACTCTTTGATTATAGCTTTTTCCATGGCACATATCAAATCTTTTAGCCAACTATATGATGCGAGTTGTTATCTACAGTGGTGATGTTAGTTTCTTCATGGAATTACATGTGACACCAACTCACAAATCACTTCAGATAGGTTGGTTAAGGTTTATTAATGATCGTCATATTGTTAAATGCCAAGATCTCCACTTTCAAATAATGCGCCGACATCCTGAATATGGTGTTTGCTTTCGTGTGCATATATTGCCACGAACAAGAGGACCTTAATAAGTAACTTTTTTTTATTAATGTATTTATTAAAAATATTATCAATAAAAATGGGTGATATTTTGTCGGCGTATTAATTTTGGTGTTCCTATTATTAAGTTTGTTATAAATTCTTATTTTTAGGTGAAGCATCCATAGTTGAGGATCTTCCAATTTGCCTTTATTTACTGTTGATAATAAACCACTGATGCGCTAAAAATTTGTATTTGTTGGCCAAGTATGTGTAGTTGACAATCAATCATAGGGTGGTGGACACTATACTTTAAATGGGTTTATTGATATCTGTAGTTGAAAATTTTTTTTGGACTAGGAATAAAATAGTGTATAAACTACTATACATGATCTTCACTAAATAAATGTTAGATTTATACTAAATTGAATATTTATTTTTCAAGTTGACTATTCGGTCATAGACCAAAATTGCATAGACTAAATACAAATACATTATTTCAAATAAGGATAACTAGTTGCCGTATATTCATAGACAACAAACTTAATGAGTAAGCCAAGTATATTGATAGGTAGATAATAGGTGAGTGGGAAACGTGTCATGTTGTTTAAAGGCTGCACTGCCCAAGTTTGGCATGTCCCGTCGGATTTAATGGAGAGGGAAAAATCTCACCAGGAACGGGGTTTAATCATGACTGTAAGCCCCCCCCCCCCCAACCCCTATCAGTTCACCTTCTTCTTCATCTATAAATAGGACCATTGTTTATTATTTCTGTCACACATTTCCAACTAATAAATCTCAACTTTTATAAAGCTTTTTTCTGCACAACAATGGCGATTCCACCCACCCAAGATGCACTCCTAATCCATCAAGCACTAGACATCCTCATATTAACAATTAATGAGGACATGCAGCGGCAAGAGATGAACATTCGGCGTATTGCACATATTCTTAGTGCAATGTGTCGCCGCGCTGGAATCAACCCCAACGACCTCCTAAACTCCCCCTCCCCCCAAATTCCCCTTAATTTGTATGTTTTTTAAAGTATTTTTAAATTTTTAAGTTAGTTTAAGTATACATGCATTTTGTTTTTTGTTATTTTGATCTAGGGTAAAGAGCATTCTGATTAAAGAAGCTCTTTCTTATTTAATTATTAAAAAAATATGAATGGAATGGGAGAATCTTGCTGCCGGCATATTAATTTTGTGTTGCTATTAAATTAATTTTCTGTTTCAACTGTTTTCTACTTTATTTTTATCGAAGAAGATGACTGAATCTGTTTAACATAATAATAGACCAAGTGAAGTTTATAAGCAACTTAACATGGAGACCAGGACAAATTTATGGCGTTACCTGATAATAAACGAATTGAAGTTTATGAACAACTAACGTAAAATCATGGAAAAAGGTGGATGGTGTTTAAAACGTCTGTACTGAGATAGAGATCTCCAAGTATAAACTGATAACCCACGTCAAGTATGCAAAAAACCAAATAAATATTCAATGTGCCATTATATGTACAGTTTCTAAAATTATTGTGATTTTTATAGCAGTTGATAATCAAGTATTTTGGATTGACATTCATCACTGCTAAAATTGATTTAATATGACTGAGACTACACATTTTTTAGTGAAATAATTATAACATCACATAATTATAACATTGGGTATGTTATTATTGTAATGTAGTTAATTATAAAAATAAAATATAAATGACTCCCTGTTAATTCATCCGGATTGTAAATGGTGGACACTCCAACTTTATAAAGTTTATGATCGACTGTAGTGATTGAGGATTAGATTGAAGCGTTAATGCATATACGTTCATTTAAGAAGCCTTAAACATAAAAATAACTCATTACAAAAGGTGGATGGTGTTATTAATCCATATAAAGTATCAAATAATTAGTTGTTTGTCACGCTATGATTTTATTCAATGTTTTCGGGAATGAGGTATTGTTATACCATGACCTTATTATTTGTATACGTTAAATAATAAACGTAATCCAATGTTATTTAGCATCATTATATTGTTAGGTTGTATTAATCCATTTACTCAATCAAAGCATTGCTCGCTTCTCACATTATGATCTCCTTCCATGCTTAGAGAAAGAGGTCTTGCTTTCTCAGAACTTTAATACTAGTATACATTATGTTATATATGTCATCTAATGTTACTCCTTATTCCTATGTGATAAGAAAGTGGCACCTAGACTTAAAGGTAAGTTCTACAAAGAGGTCGTTAGACCAGCTATGTTGTACGGCGCGGAGTGTTGGCTAGTCAAGACCATGCACATTCAGAAGATGAGCATAGTGGAGATGCGTATGCTTAGATGGATGTGAGGTCATCTACCCAATTTTTAAAACTTGGAGGTTATTTTTTTAATTGAAGACTCGAGGGAGGTCAAAGAGCCAAATGCCACATGTTATGTAGGGCACGGGAGTGAAAGGGTAGGAGGGGAGAGCTAAGGGTAGGGAAGAAAACAGATAATGTAAAAGTTAAAAGAATTAAAAGGTTATTATGTGGTAACCTTTAAAATTATCTGATAGTGTAAAAAAGTTTATACACTGACAATGCATAGAAGTTAAACTCTAACGAAATAAATTTCTTTCCATTTAGACTATGTGTATATATAAAACAAAATGAATCTATATCATTAAG
Source organism: Petunia axillaris subsp. axillaris (assembly GCA_029990575.1). Lineage (NCBI taxonomy): Eukaryota > Viridiplantae > Streptophyta > Magnoliopsida > Solanales > Solanaceae > Petunia > Petunia axillaris. The sequence continues at coordinate 22,230,301 of JARKNS010000009.1, forward strand.
ATCACTCTAGTTTTAGGAACACACCGTCTCTTAGTTTCTAGCTAGAGATTTTGCGCATAAATTGAGGGTATATACATCAAGTTGTAGTAGAAAATCTAAAAATCACGACTATCAAGTCTTCAATTTGATCCACAAATACAGCAATAACCATGTCTCGATTGCAAACAAGTTGATGATGGGTTCTACGAAATCTTCGCCACCGTGATTCTTCATTTAAGATCAAGTATTAAATAGTACTTCTAGCATAATTTCATGTAAGACTGAAAATAGATAACTTGATATTTACTTAGCAATCAATAGATAAACATGCCCAAATTCTTCGCAAATCTTACTGGAATTCTTGATCCACCAAGTAAACTGAGTGATCATCCAAAAGGGTCGGATCAACATCAACAAAAAGATGGCTAAACTGTTGACCTTGCTCAATAAGTCCTACTACTCCTGAATTAATTACCCACAAATTTTCTCCAACTTCTGAACACTTTTTTGGTGCTTTTGCTAATAGGTCGTCCTTCAATTTCAAAAACTTATTTCTGGTTTTTCCAACTTCTTTAGACCAACTTTCCACTTCTCTCTTTCTTTTTCTTTTTCCTACATTTTCTTCTGCTTCCTTCACTTGTACCTCAATCTCTAATTCTATGCAAATTAATAGCTGCATATTGCTTTGAAGGTTTTGCCAATTGTACTCAAAGCTATAATCCTCATAGTTTCTTGTAGGATCAAAGAAATTAGAGTCTACCATATCAACTTCCATATCCATTTGTCTTAAAATTGTCCTGCATAAATTAAAAAGAGAAGTTAAGATAATCAGGTCTAAAGTGAAAATTCAGAAAATTAAAAGGCTTAACAAGGACATAATTATTCCGAAACTAAGCAAGTGTGTGGACATACGCATGGTTGAAACTTGAAAAAAAAGTTTAAAAGTTAAATTGAAAAATAATTTTTGAAAATTGAAGTTGTGCATGGACATGCATATTACTGGAAAAAAGAATAGAAGTTGTTATAATTTATGCACCTCCTAAGGACACTAGAAGGGGGTTGAATAGTGTCCACCGATTTTTATTTTAAGAACTCAGTTCTCCTGAGTCAAGAACCCTGTTCTTGCCTCAACTATTCTGCTGATTGAACACTGCAAAACACACCAACCACACACACAAAAGACACAAGGATTTTACGTGGAAAACTCCTTGCTCAAGGGAAAAAACCACGACCCACACTCTGAGATTTTAGAACTCAATCCACTAACACAAAGAGCAAGTTTCTCATTACAAGACTCTGTAACCAAGGGGCTATACTCTAGACCCTAATCACTAAAGAAAGCTAACTTCTAGCTTTACAAGCAATCTCTCACAAGTTCACCTAATACATATGCTTCTAGAATAAGCCAATAGGTAAAAACAATGACCGCTAAAAATAAGACAACTTACAAAGCAATGAACCTAGACAGAATATCTAGACTCAATCAACTCAAGCACAACAGTTGTCTTCTTCGGTTATCTCATGTAGAAAGGTGCTAGATCGCCTTTGTATACTCTCAACTCTCTGTTTGTGAATAACTGGTTTCGGCTGCATCAACTACTTGCATTTATATGGGCTATGCAACCCTAGTTGAGTCTTACAAGGAATCCTTGTAATTATGGTAAGACAGGATTCCTTGTACCTCTTTTCCTTATTAAAGTCCAACGCCAATTCGTACTTCAAAGAAACAGCCTAGGCACCGCCTCTTTTAGTCAGACTAGGATGCATATTCATTCACGCGCCACTATTTCTAGTTCCGCAGGAATTTGCAACCCACAGATCTTTTCGATCAGTCGTGCCCTTCTATTCATGGACTAGGTTCTTCTCCAAGACCACTGAGTCCTTCTTGTTTGTCATTCTTCAAAACCAAAGCTCAACAAATATTCCCCCTTTTTAATGATGACAAACAAATGTTGCCAAAGAACCTGAATAGACAAATTTCCCAAAAATAAAAAAGTAACATGTTCAAGAAATTTTAAAACAGATGAGTTAGGTCACAAACACCCCAACATTCCCTTCTTCCCGCTTTTGGCATCATCGAAAAGATTCAAATACCTGCATGAACGCGTTAGTACTATCCAGTCTAGAGCACAAGGCAACAAGTCAGCTAAACTTTAAACACACAGAAATAAGGCTAAGGGCCTAATAAGAACCAAATACTATAGAGCAAACGACCATAAACATGAGAAAATTTAAAACCATTATCCAGGTTGTGACAACAGCACAACCCTATCCAGTAGTATACAACTGAAAAATAAATTGTTTGAAACAACATCACATGTGCAGGGAGAATGAAAGGAATTAACAGCATTTAGGAGAAAGGACAGGAGGACTCAGGACTGAAGGTTGAAGTGTTTGACAAGTGCCTCAAGGTGCTTTGTATTTTTTGCCCTTTCCATCACCAACTCGGCCTCATACTTGTGGCAGTCTATCTTCAAACGATCAATTTCTTGATCCTTAAACTTCAGCTGTCTGTGAAGCTCTGCATTTTTAGTATTCACTTCAAGAACATGAGTCTCCAGCTCCTTCACAGCATTAATGGCCTCCTCAGGTCCATAATCCTCAATCTCCTCAGCTAGCTCTTGCTTGACCTGCATGGGCTTCTTGGAGCTCTCCTCTCTTTGAAGAAGTCACAGCTTTTAAGCACATTGTACCCAAACATATGATGAATGGTTTGCTTCTTCCCTGCTTCCAGTGGAACCCCAAAATGCTCTAAAACCTGCTGGAGGACATAGGAATGCACTAAAGAGTGTGGCTTTTGATCAGTATTTGCAATCCTTTTAATGTGTCAGATGATTAGCCCATGCAAGTTAATTCTCACCCCCTATCTAGCAAGTCCATGTAAGTTAGGTCTAGAGCACTAGCTTCACTATTCCTTTCTCCTCTAGGCAGAAGGAACCTGTGCACAAACTCAAACAGCAACTAGTGTGCTGGCTCCATCTCCTTTTTGTCTACCTTCCTTTCCTTCCTAAGCTTGGGTTTCCCTGAGAACTTCTTGACCACACTCAGAGGGGTTATTCTATCTGTCCTCTTGGGCCACTTCAGCTTTATATACCTGCAGTAACCTTCAGCAGGTATGTCAAGGATCACCCCAAGCTCATTTCTCCCAAATTCTATCTCCACTCCCTTCACAGTGGTGAACACTCTCTTGGCTGTAACTCTGCAGTTTGTGTAAAACTCCCTGACCTCATCAGCAAATAATATTCTATTTTTGTTTCCAAACAAACCAAGCCATCCTTGGTCACCAGGTATTCTCAGCAAAGGTTTCATATGATGTTCCTTCTCATGATGCAGAATGCTACCAGGCAGCACCTGATGCTTTGCAAAGAAGGCCACTCGATCAACCTCTTCTTCTTTTCATGTTCTCTGCTTCACTGTCAGTCTCAGAGTCACTAGGCTCCACATAACTACCAGCCTCGTCACTCTCTTCCTCTGCCTCACCAGCTTTCTTCTCTTCCTCCTTTTTCTTTGCTTCTATGTCTCTCACATTGGTAATTGTTCTTTCCAGCTTACCAAAAGTCTCTAGCTGTTGCTTCAAAGCAGATCTTGTTCCAACTATCTTGGCCACTGGCACAGCAACAATCCTGTCACCACTTTCTTCACTTGATTCATCAACCAACTTGCTTTTTGACACACTGGCATTCCGCCTTTCACCAGTCTCCTCCTCTTGTCAGGCTCTACTCTGTTTTCCCTCACAAACACTACCTCTTGTTCCTCTTCCTCACACACCAGCCTCTCATCCTCCTCACCAAACTTCCTTTTCAACCTTTTTCTCTTTGTTTCTTCTTCTTTCTTTTTAACCTTCTCACTCTCGACTTTTTCTTTTCCAACCTCCTCATCCTTTTCTTCTTCTGACTCTGTCCAATTGAGTCCTGCATCATCAGTCTCCGTAGGATCTGGGCAAGAAGCAGGGTCTTGACTCAAATTCTGGGAGGCCTCAGCAGATCTAGGTCCCCCTACTGCTGGACCTTCAAGGACAGACACCCCTTGATTTTCCTCAGCAACCACAACACTAGAACTTGGTTCATTAACACGTTCCTTAAGGGACTCAGCAAAATCATCCTCCCTCAGTTGTTCTATCACTCTTCCTGGTACATCAACCTCTAACACAGTCTTTTCTACTACAGGCATATTAAAATTTACCCTAGGTTCTTCCTGAAAATCTTTTTGCTTTGTTTCAACTACATTCCCCCTACCAGTTTTGTCACCAGTCTCTACCACTCCTACGATTTCATCTAGTCCTGTTACTAGGGTTTTAGTATCCACTATACCAGGACTTTTTATTCCTTCTAAATCAACAGGAGTAGATGGGGTAGGGTCAGGAATTACCTCAGTAGATGGTTCGGGTGAAACTTGTTCAATAGGCGTAGTAGATAAAGATCTTGACAGCATCTTCTTGACCAGTTTCTTTTCTCCTTTGTTGAGAAACTTTGTCCTAGCCTTTACAATTCTTTCTGCGAGGGTGGATGGAGGAGGTTTTGCAGTTCATTTCTTGAGAGTTTTTGTGGGTGAAGTGGACGAAGATTGTGCTTGAGACATGGTGAAATTTTTAGGGTTTTGACTGAGATTACCAGGATTTTCTATCTTGTGTTTTTTAGAGAGAAAGTAGGTTGAGAGAAAAGGAGGTTGTTGAGTGTATGTGTTCTGTTTTGATCGAAGAAGGAGAGAGGGTTTTGGTGATGAGACGGTTTCTAGGGAAGCCAAAGAAATGATGATACAAAAGTAAAAAAATAGCTTTTTGAAATTTTTGAAAACCGGGAAGAGCTGTGGATTTGACGGTTATGGACTTATTCAATTAAGCCTTTTCAAGTAGTGGGGTCCATAAAAGTCAAATAGAATTCTATCTCAAAAAGGAACGTGTTCCTATAATTTAGGACATTTGTAAGAACATGGAAAGTCTCCCTTGACACACGTATAATTGACAATTTGATTTCAGTTATGACTTCTATCATGCAAGGTAGTGTGACTGTACCTGGACATGATTCCTAATGCTTCATTCGGTTCTTTCTCAGTACCTAGTAGGTTCTTCATGAGATCACATTATCCTGACCTGGTGCTTAAAAGCTGAACAAGTATACTTAATAAAGTACAAAATTAGACTGAACAGTAATAACAAATTTTACACACAGATTATTGAACACTAAACTAACCAATCATTGAGGGACCACCTGTTGGATCTGTTGAACCCCAAAAATTACCCCGAAAAGGATAAATTCCGGAATATCGACAGGATAGACTAACTCTTTTGGAGTTTTTGGAGTCGCCACCCAATTTAAGGAAAACAGGGAACCAAATTAGCAAATGCGTGCAAAAACTCCGTTTTTATAAAAGACGGTCTTTTCAGAGATTCTAAGGTAAGAGGTTTTATTAATTTCGGAAGAAGGTTTTTAAGGCACTTCCGAAATTCCGTTAAAAAAACGGTTAATCCGACAGGTTTCCAAAATATTTGCAAAATATACTTTTCTTTAAAATTTATCTCAAAATAATTAATTGAAATAAAACTTGTTTATAAAAAATATTTAATTTGCACACATTTTGCTAAATGGCCCCAGTTTCCAATAAATTAAATATAAAATAAAAGGCAATGAACATAAAGTAAAGCAATCAATCAAATAATCATATATAATCAAAGATTCATTTTACAAATAAATTGTACAAATTCTATCAAGTCTAACTAGATAAATAATGAGAATAAGTTCAAAAGGTAGAACCCGGGAGCAGCATATTCATTCAATCAAAGGTACCTCGGCAAACAAACAAAATGAAATTGGATTAGTACGATAATAAAGCGCAATAACCAATGAAAATAAAATACTAATAATAAATTAATAAAGTAATAATAAAAATAGTAATAATAATAATAATAATATATAATAGTAGTAGTAAAAATAATAATAATAGTAAAGGGGGTTTGTTTTTGCAAAATTTAGGCTCAGGATTGTATGGCGCGTCATGTAGAGGCTCGGGATGTTGGTACGGTTGCAAACACGCCGGCCGATCGTGTTGCCATGCCAAGTACCAAATCCACCACTCTATTCGACTTGTTTTGCCTCAAATGCATACATTCATCATCGCCTTTTTGCTTTAGGGACACGTGGACGGGACTGTTCAAGTGTTGTATCATGTTCAAATCAATCCTGATGCCTCAATACGTATATATGTATTTTTTCATTGGCCAGCAAACTATGCAACATTTAGCATGGGTAGTATCTGTTCAGAAATCAGATAGCCGCAACCAGTCAATATCCAAAATCAATCGAAGTCTAACCAAACCAATCCATATAAATAGGCCTCAAATTAATTATTTTCATATGGCTAAAAGTACAGTATCATGTCCAAAATCAATCGAAGTCCAACCAAACCAAGTCATTGCAAAAAGTGCAATTCAGCAGAACATTAATAATCCAGTAACAGGGAACCAGTCAATATAACAACAGTGAACTGCACCAAAGTTGTAAAACGAGCAGACAAGGCCAAACACCAAAAATATGAGCAAGATCAGTGATACACCAGTCCGGTAACCATCAAAATCAGATGGAACGGAACAAACCAGCATAAGCAAACAAACGGACTGGGAGCAGTAGTCAACGGGACGGAGGAGCAACACCGGCCTGTTTAGGCGGCGCCGCTAAGACTCCGAAGATCCCTTTTTATTAACAGATCAGAGCAAAACAACGGAAAGAGATGAATTTCCGGCTGAGAACAAGTGACAACAACAGTTCCACCATTATTTCCGGTGGCTTCCCCTCTCCCCTTACTGCTAACCTCTCCACCACCAGCGGTGGAGTTCTGATGGTGTCATTTCCACCTTACCCTAACTCCTCACTGATTTGGCCATACCCCACCCCTGATCACCCTCTATTTCAGATCTGGTTTCCATTTGAATTTGCCGGTGGTGGTGTAACTGATGCCTCGTGTGTGTGGAGGTATTGTGGGAGAGTGAAGGAGATGAGAGAGACGGAGAGGAGAGAGATGGAGATATGGGAGTGGTCTGCCCATGTCCTTGTTTTGTTATTTATCATTTTGGGGAAGATTATGGTCAGTGGGTGTTTTTAAGGGTGGTGATGAATAATGGTTTGTGTAGATGATGAATGAAAAAATGATTGTCGGCTAGGGTTTTAGGATAAGTATGCATATATAGGTAGAGGATTTGCACAAATAGGCTAGATTTTAAGGTTAAGAACGTAATTAGCCTTCAATTAAATTAAACAAATAATTATATAGTACGCTGCAAATGAAGGGATGACTTGCACTTTTGGTCATTTCCCTTTAAAATTAGCTATTTACTTGCAATTTTCAAAATTGAACTTAATTTTAAAATAATTATACATTTAATTAAAATTCGGGACAAAATTGGGTGTCAACAGCTGCCCCTCTTTACCCGAAAAGGATGAAAGAGTTTTCAGGGTAAAGAAAGTTGACGTGAAAGCTAATTTCGTCACGGTAAAGCCGAGACTCTGATTCCTGCTATCAAAATACGAGGCTTATGGACATGGCCGAGCTCCGGTTTCCGAGTTTCCTACATATCTCGGGCTGAAAGAGAATCAGGCCATATGTAGTTCGACGCAATTTGAAAATCAAAGACGAGATAGTAACGACTACTCAAGCGCGGGAAAAGAGGCTTGTAATCACCCAAGTTATGAAAATGTGGTCGACGACACACCCATAAAGAGGGGTTTACACAGACATAGCTTCCACTGCACCTCGATAGCCGAGCCATCCTATCCTCAGTCTCAAACCTCAAACTCTAAGGTTAACAAGAGACTTACCTCTGGGGTTGACGACTTATGCGGGTGCGATTCTTCAGGTCCTAGTTGATTAGTCTAGCTCATATCAACGATTGCCCCGGTTCATTGCTAAGAAAAGCTACATGTTATGCTCCAAACGCTGCTGCGGTGCTGCTAAAAATCCTGTAATAATCTCAACAAGCGGTAAGCGTGCAACTGCTAATAAACTGTAATAATTGGAATAAGAAATAGATAAAGTGATAACAAAAATTGTAAATGCGGATTGCGGTATCATCGATAAGTTCTTCCTTCGATCAACTGACAAAGTACTCCGCCCGGAGAACCTCTAAGCTGATCCTTATTGAGACATAATATCTCAAGTCGACTTGGCTAATCTATATCCTACGCAGGTAACATAACGTTCATTTATAAGGCGAACGAGCCCAAAACATTCAATTGTAAGGCGAATGAGCCTAAAACATTCAATTATAAGGCGAACGAGCCTAAATTTGATAGCAGCCTGCAAAACAAATTTGCAAATTAGATTAATTAAGGAAAGATAATGCAATACAAATAAGCAAAACTGGGTCGTGTTGCTTGTATTAATAGTGCTGCAAAGGCGTTGAATGCCTTCGGTTCTTATTGACTATGATGTTCAATTTCTGCAAATTTAAAGTAAATGCGTTAGAAAACGAGTGAATAATAAAGCAAAAGCTATAATGAAATAAAAAAGAAAAAGAAAAAAAAAGAAGAAATAGATTTGCGCTGCATATGCGACAAGGCGAATAATCTTTGAGAAACTGATGGTTGACGGTAGGAACAATAACAAAAGAGCCTTCAATTGCCTATGATAGGCTTCATAATAATGCCTCCAATTGCTTATGGTAGGCTTTAAATAATAACGATGTCTTCGCTTACTCACGATAGACTTGATAATAAGACCTCCGATTGCTTACGGTAGTATCAATAACAAAAGAGCCTTCAATTGCCTAAGATAGGCTTCAGAATAATGCCTCCATTCAAATGATAATGATGTCCTCGTTTGCTCACGACAAACTTGATAATAAGACCTCCGATTGCTTACGGTAGGATCAATAACAAAAGAGCCTTCAATTGCCTATGATAGGCTTCAAAATAAGGCCTCCAATTGCTTATGGTAGGCCTCAATGCTAATGAAGTCTTCGCTTGCTCACGATAGACTCATAATAAGGCCCCCGATTGCTTACGGTAGGCATGACGTAATTTGTAAGTGCAAACTGCAATATCTTTGATAAATGGTCTTCTCATCCATTGGCGAAGCAATAAAGCAAGTGCGAAGGCATAGTGCAAATCCTTTTCAACAATCATGACAAATCAACTGGCAAGCCAGTCGGGCTTGAAGCAATGAGGGTCTTGGAGTTGATTGTCTACAAATCAGCTGGTGATCTGATCCGGCACAAAGCAAGAAGGGTCTCAGGGCTGACCTGTTAACCTGTTAAACTAAAAGTAAAGCAAGTCATAATATAAAGCAAGTGCAAAGGCATAATTGAAAGCAAGTGCAAAGCAATTTAGCATGAAACGTAAAGCAACGCAAAAGCGATTTAGCGAATCAACAGGCGCGAAAATCCAACAAGAGAGAAGCCCCGCCTGGTGGTCAACTTGAAGAATGTAAAGCAAGGCATCAGTTTTAAAGCAAGTGTGACGACATAATTTAAAGCAAGTGCAAAGAAAAGCAGTGTGGGAATGCAGAGCAATGCAAGAGCCATTTGGCGAATCAATAAGCGAGATAGTCCAACAAAGGGAATCCTCGTAGCAGATGGTCAACCTGAAACAAAGCGATGCCCTATTTGGCTTAGTTTTGAAAACACAAAACAAGCCCCGGCATTGTCTACCATTAGGAATGAAAGTCATAGAGGTAGAAATGCCGCCTGTTCGGAAATAACTCATGACAAAGCATAATGCTTTAAGTCATGAAAAGGGCAATGCGACGCAATTTGCAAGGCAACTTTGGATGCGCGTTCAATAAATTGTTCATCCATAATGCGAATGATCCTTTCATTGCAAGCTTTCAGGTTCCTGCTCTCAAAGAAAACTTGTTAGATTTAGGGAGGAATGGAGAAGCATTTGATTTGTGCTGGCTTGATCTTGATCTTGATCTTGATCTTGATCTTGATCTTGTTGCTGCTGCTACTGCTGTTTCCTTGCCTTTCTCGGACTTGCATTTGCGCATCATGTTCAGAAACTTGGCTCATGAACTTAATAGCATAGGAGTTTTTTGGAAAAAACAGAGGCAATGGTAAATTAATTTAATGCAATATAGTAAGCAAAGCAAGCACGCAAATGAAGTCATGCATTTTGAAAATTTTTGCCTTGACTTAAACATGTAACATATTTTAAAACAAACTGAACGTCCTTTGTCTTAGACTTTTCACTGTTTGCTTAACCAATTTCAAAATTCTTGCCAACTCATCTTCATCTTTAATACCCAACGCCGCTTCTTGCAAAATTCTGCCCCAGTTATTATCTTCCGCATCTCTAACTCGTTTTGCAAAAATTGCCCCAGTTATCCTTCTTGGGGGAAAAATAAAAATTTAAATGCTAAAGGGTCGAGCCCGATAGGGGAGCCTACGTATCCCTCCTTGGGAATCAGACCGTGCGTAGTTCTGCAACACTGCTTCAACGCCATATACCAACAAATAAAAGCTGTCCCAGTTGAAGTTCTAACAGATAGTGCGATATCCAAAGAGCGCAGACAGTAACTTTTCAGTGCGTCGATTTAAATTGTCCAGTTGTTTTGCCATACGTTACAAGCAAAGCTTTAGCTGGTTTATCAATTTTAATTTTGAAATGGAAACAAATGCAAACGTAAATAATATAATAAGAATGAGATGCATTTTATTTTAACTTTTACAAATTCAAAATGAGTTGATTCAGATTAATATAAGCTTTAAAGTACAATGCAATTCAGGGCCTCAATCTGAATTAAAATTGAAAATAATGCTACTAAGTTCAATTGCCAAGTTCTTTCAAACAATGCCATTAGCTTCTGGTACTGCATCGTTCACGAGCTAGAGCATCTACCATCAATCAGATCTTGAATCTTGCGTGATTTGCATGGTCAACCACCTTACAAATCAAACTTCTGCCGGGAAATAAACAAAACAAAGAAACCTCAAAGGGTAACTAAGATAGTTTGCATGTCATTCATAGGATTGCACACAAGCAAGCAACACCTAGTATTTAACGCATTTTGAGCAAATAAAGCAAGGCCAACAATTAACATGTGACAATCACAAGTAGTTGAGCGTAAATAAATATGCAAACTCGTCCTACCCTGTAAGGTGCCTCTTTGTGTTAGAGGTAAACCTAATCGCGCAAATAAGTGGTAACGAAAAATAGTTCATGCCAGTTCTGAGCAATTCAGACTTAGAGTAAGCGATAAATAATAACAATAATTGATAACAATCAGCTCTCCGCCTCGATACTTCAATTTCGTTATCCCAACTAACTTCCAAAAGTTGGTGTCAACTCAAAATTCTAACACAGCTCATGCTCTCCACATCATCTGCACCAAATTTCTAAATCCAAATGCCTAACACCTGAAACAAACCTCTATACCTTTTGCAAACATCAACACTCCTCCAAGCACAACTCCCAATTATTTCACAACATCCAGGGGTGAGATTTCCAACTGCCTTCATAATACTAGACTGCAAATCATGAAAGGCGCCAATTAGCATTTCAAAAATAAAACCTCACTGGTCCTCGGCTTTAATCAAGCCTCTCAGCTTCCTAGATTTTGCAAGGCTCACAGACCTTGTTCATAGGGCTCCTCACTGGTCCTCGGCTTTAATCAAGCCTCTCAGTTTCCTAGGTAGCCAAGACCGCACTGGTCTTCAAGGAGGGACCCCATTGGTCATTTATAGACATAGGGGCTTCACTCTCCTAGTATGCGACAAGAATACTTCATTCCATAAGAATTTGCAACTGGTTAGTCAACATGGGCCTGCACACACGTAAAGCCATTCACGAGAGGGACCCCACTGATCTTTTAAAGACACCAGGGGCTTTGCCTCTTAGATCTCACTACACTAGACCATCTCTAAAACACAAACCAACCAAATCTGCCTATCTTTCCCCCGACTACAATTCTACCTAGTTCACAAAAAATCTGCATTATGATCTCAATTATGCTAAATTCTTCCATTTTCTGACCTAAAAGACAACATAGGAGACAAAATTCTAAATCTGATTTTGCTCAAAACATGGCTAGGATTGAGGATTCGTTATCACACAGCACATAATATGCATCGTCGTTGGGTTTCAAGAACCCGTTGACGTAAGGGCGGTTTCCTAACTATGGAGGCGGTACCAAGGACCGGGTCCAGACTAAGGTGTAAATGCATGCATGCTCCTAAAATGTCCGTCTAAAGAGTGGGTTAACGGTTGAGGCTAGTAGGTGAGTGGCAAGCGGTCTCGCAGTCGAATTACTCCTACGATGGCCGCCGGTGTACCAACTCGTCACAGGGTTCTTTAGTGGAAGAAAGTGCGGGTGCACATGGGCGCACCTCGTGGATATTTGGGGTGAAAATGCAAGAGGTTCCTAGGAGTGGGGGAAGTATGAACGGAATGCCAGTTTATATATGTGCACAAATAAGGGTGTAGTGACATGCTTTTCGTGCCACACAAACAAACAGATACAATAAAGCAAAATAAATTAAGCATGCTAGTTGCATATAATTTGAAACCTTTATGGTTATTGCTCCCCAGCGGAGTCGCCATGCTGTTGAACCCCAAAAATTACCCCGAAAAGGATAAATTTCAGAATATCGACAGGATGGACTAACTCTTTTGGAGTTTTTGGAGTCGCCACCCAATTTAAGAAAAACAGGGAACCAAATTAGCAAATGCATGCAAAAACTCCGTTTTTATAAAAAATGGTCTTTTCAGAGATTCTAAGGTAAGAGGTTTTATTAATTTCAGAAGAAGGTTTTTAAGGCACTTCCGAAATTCCGTTAAAAAAAACGGTTAATCCGACAGGTTTCCAAAATATTTGCAAAATATACTTTTCTTTAAAATTTATCTCAAAATAATTAATTGAAATAAAACTTGTTTATAAAAAATATTTAATTTGCACACATTTTGCTAAATGGCCCCAGTTTGCAATAAATTAAATAACGACTTTAAAATAAAAGGCAATGAACATAAAGTAAAGCAATCAATCAAATAATCATATATGATCAAAGGTTCATTTTACAAATAAATTGTACAAATTCTATCAAGTCTAACTAGATAAACAATGAGAATAAGTTCAAAAGGTAGAACCCGGGAGCAGCATATTCATTCAAATAAAGGTACCTCGCAAAACAAACAAAATGAAATTGGATTAGTACGATAATAAAGCGTAATAACCAATGAAAATAAAATACTAATAATAAATTAATAAAGTAATAATAATAATAGTAATAATAATAATGATAATATATAGTAGTAGTAGTAGTAAAAATAATAATAATAATAATAGTAAAGGGTTTTTTTTTTTGCAAAATTTAGGCTCAGGTTTGTATGGCGCGTCATGTAGAGGCTCGGGATGTTAGTACGGCTGCAAAAATGCCGGCCGATCGTGTTGCCATGCCAAGTACCAAATCCACCACTCTATTCGACTTGTTTTGCCTCAAATGCATACATTCATCATCGCCTTTTTGCTTTAGGGACACGGGAACGGGACTGTTCAAGTGTTGTATCATGTTCAAATCAATCATGATGCCTCAATACGTATATATGTATTTTTTCATTGGCCAACAAACTATGCAATATTTAGCCAAGGTAGTATCTGTTCAGAAATCAGATAGCCGCAACCAGTCAATATCCAAAATCAATCGAAGTCCAACCAAACCAATCCATATAAATAGGCCTCAAATTAATTATTTTCATAGGGCTAAAAGTACAGTATCATGTCCATAATCAATTGAAGTCCAACCAAACCAGGTCATTGCAAAAAGTGCAATTCAGCAGAACATTAATAATCCAGTAACAGGGATCCAGTCAATATAACAACAGTGGACTGCTCCAAAGTTGTAAAACGAGTAGACAAGGCCAAACACCAAAAATATGAGCAAGATCAGTGATACACCAGTTCGGTAACCATCAAAATCTGACGGAACGGGACAAACCAGCATAAGCAAACGAACGGACTGGGAGCAGTAGTCAACGGGACGGGGGAGCAACACCGGCCTGTTTAGGCGGCGCCGCTACGACTCCGACGATCCTTTTTTAGTAACAGATCAGAGCAAAACAACGGAAAGAGATGAATTTCCGGCTGAGAACAAGTGACAACAACAGTTCCACCATTATTTCCGGTGGCTTCCCCTCTCCCCTTACTGCTAACCTCTCCACCACCAGCGGTGGAGTTCTGATGGTGTCATTTCCACCTTACCCTAACTCCTCACTGATTTGGCCATACCCCACCCCTGATCTCCCTCTGTTTCAGATCTGGTTTCCATTTGAATTTGCCGGTGCTGGTGTAACTGATGCCTCATGTGTGTGGAGGTATTGTGGGAGAGTGAAGGAGATGAGAGAGACGGAGAGGAGAGAGACGGAGATATGGGAGTGGTCTGCCCATGTCCTTGTTTTGTTATTTATCATTTTGGGGAAGATGAAGGTTAGTGGGTGTTTTTAAGGGTGGTGATGAATAATGGTTTGTGTAGATGATGAATGAAAAAATGATTGTCGACTAGGGTTTTAGGATAAGTATGTATATATAGGTAGAGGATTTTCACAAATAGGCTAGATTTTAAGGTTAAGAACGTAATTAGCCTTCAATTAAATTAAACAAATAATTATATAGTACGCTGCAAATGAAGGGATGACTTGCACTTTTGGCTATTTCCCTTTAAAATTAGCTATTTACTTGCAATTTTCAAAATTGAACTTAATTTTAAAATAATTATACATTTAATTAAAATCCGGGACAAAATTGGGTGTCAACAGGGTCATCAGTGTATTTTGGTCATCCCTAACTCCAACATGTTCCTCTCAAATTGCACTTTGTTCAATGCTTTGGTAAATATGCCATCGATTTGATCTTCAGTCCTGCAAGAATTCATAGTAATCAGACCCTTTTCCACATTATCTCTAAGGAAATGGTGTCTAATATCAATATGCTTTGTTCTTTTGTGTTGGACTGGGTTCTTGGCTATATTCACTGCACTTGTGTTATCACCGAAAATTGGCACTGCTCCACACTTGATTCCAAAGTCCTCCAACTGTTGTTTGATCCATAGCAGTTGTGAGCAGCATGATGCAGCTGCTACATACTCAGCTTCCGCAGTAGACAAGGCAACTGAGTTTTGCTTCTTTGTAGCCCAAGAGACCAAGCAAGGACCAAGAAAGTGTGCCATTCCTGAAGTGCTTTTCCTATCCACCAAATGATCTGCATAATTTGCATCAGCAAAACCAATTAGTTTAAAAGTACCTCCCCTTGGGTACCAAAGACAAAGGTTCTGAGTTCCTTTCAAGTATCTCAGGATCCTCTTCACAGCTGTTGGATGTGACTCCTTGGGCTTGGATTGAAATCTAGCACACAGTCCTACACTGTATACTATATCAGGTCGACTAGCTATGAAATAGAGGACTGAACCTATGATTCCTCTATATTTTGTCTCATTTGTCGAAGGACCTAGTTCATCCATATCCAGCTTAGTTCCAGGAGCAATGGGCGTAGTCATTTTTTTTTTTGCTTCTTCCATGTCGAATTTCTTCAGAAGTTCCTTGACATATTTTTGCTGATGGATCATAGTCCCTTCAGGCATTTGCTTTATCTGCAGTACAAGGAAGAAATTTAGTTCACCCATCATGCTCATTTCAATTCACTTCCCATCAGATCAGCAAACCCTTTGCATAGCTCCTCTCAGTGGCTCCAAAGATGATATCATCGACGTATACTTGAACCACCAATAAATCATTTCCTTTCTTCTTGAGGAATAACGTGTTGTCAATCTTTCCTCTTGAAAAACCATTCTTCAGCAGGAATCCTGATAGACTTTCATACCTGGCTCTAGGAGCTTGCTTCAATCCATAGAGTGCCTTGTCCAGTGTGTAAACATGATCAGGAAATTTATTGTTCACAAAGGCTGGTGGCTGTATTACATATACCTCTTCATTCAAGTAGCCATTTAGGAAGGCACTCTTCACATCCATCTGATATAGTGTGAACTCCATGTATGTAAAAAAGGCAATCAACATCCTAATGGCCTCCATCCTTGCCACTGGTGCAAAGGTTTCATCATAGCCTATTCCTTCTTCCTGACTGTATCCTTGAACTACTAACCTTGCCTTGTTCCTTATCACTATACCATGCTTATCTAGTCTGTTCTTGAACACTCATTTTGTTCCAATTATTGATCTGTCCTTCGGCTTAGGAACTAGGTGCCACACTTTGCTTTTCTCGAATTGATGAAGTTCATTCTGTATGGCTAGAATCCAATCTGGATCTTCTAGAGCTTCTTTTACATTCTTTGGTTCCATAGATGAAAGGAACGCAAAGAATGCACAAAAGCTCTTCAAGGCTGATTTGGTCATGATCCCAGTGTCCAGTTCTGATAAGACATTCTCCAAGGGGTGAGAACTTTGATGTTTCCATGGCCTGAGTTGAATATGGCGGGAAGAACCTGCAGCATTATCTTGGGAAGGTTCTTCCTGACTTGCTGGATCATCAACTTCATCTGATGTTCCCCCTGTCATGTTGACTCCTTGTTCTAGTGAGGTTGGAATCTCACCTGATGTCTCTTTTTCTTCTGAGTCTTCCAATTCATCTACACCATATTCCTAACTTAGGCCAATCACTTGATCATCTGCCTTAATTTCCCCCAAGGCCTTATCGGATTCATCAAATACCACATGCATACTTTCCTCCACTGTTTGTGTTCTTTTGTTAAAAACTTTGTATGCCTTGCTTTGAGTGGAGTGACCAAGAAATATTGCCTCATCACTTCTAGCATCAAACTTCCCCAATGGTTCCTTGCCGTTGTTGTGGAAAAAGCATTTGCAACCAAAGGGTTTCAGGTGTGCAATATTTGGTTTTCTTCCTCTAAGTAGCTCCTGTGGAGTCTTGTCAAGAATTGGTCTGATGGAGCACCTGTTTAGCAAATAGTATGCAGTGTTTATTGCTTCAGCCCAAAAGTTTCTTGCAAGCCCACTTGACAACAACATAGTCCTGGCCATATCCTCCAGGGACCTGTTCTTCCTTTCAACCACTCCATTTTGTTGTGGAGTTCTCGGTGCAGAGAAATTATGATCAATGATGTACTTCGCACAGTACTCAGAAAATTTTGAGTTTTCGAACTCCGTTCCTTGATCAGATCTGATACTGATGAGTTCTAGGCTTAACCTTTTCTGCAAAACACCAGCCCAGTCTTTGAAGGTGTCAAAGGCTTCATCTTTAGTTGCCAAGAACAAGGTCCATGTGTACCTAGAGTAGTCATCAACAATTACGAACACGAACCTCTTTCCTCCTTTGCTCCTAACTCTCATGGGTCCACACAGATCCATATGCAATAATTTCAGCGGCTTTGATGTACTTACCACCTTCTTGGACTTAAAGGATGATCTCACATGCTTCACCCTTACACACGTATCACATATTTTTATGTTTTCAGATCTCTTGCTCGAGGCAATCCTTGAATCAGCTTCTTAGAAGCGACCTTATTCAGTTGTGAGAGACTTGCATGACCCATTCTTTTGTACCACAGCTGAGAGCCACTCTCTTGTACGTTCAAGCATGTTAAGTTGTTTTCAGGCAATGACTTCAGCGATGCTTTGTATACATTGTTCACCCTTTTTCCTTCCATAACAATTTCTCCACTCTGTAGATTCTTCACAATACATCCTACAGAGGAGAAACTCACTTCATTTCCTCTATCACACGGTTGGGAGATGCTCAACAGGTTGTGTCTGAGACCATCGACACAGTAAACGTTTTTAATTGCATGATCTAGAGTTCTCCCAATCTTTCCAATTCCCACGATTTGGCCACTTTTTCCTCCTCCGAAGGCCACACTTCCTCCTTGAAATGCTGCGAGTGAGAGAAAGTTTCTTCTATCTCCTGTCATGTGCCTTGAACAACCACTATCAAGAATCCAACTTGGGTTGTTCTCCCTCACTCCAGCCTGCAAAACAGATTAAAGGTTAGCTTTAGGAACCCAGACAAGCTTGGATCCCTTCTTACGAGAGAATGGATAAATCAAATCCTGTCTAGCCTATCTAAGTAGAACACTTCTTTTATTCTTGGCTTTTACCTTGCTAACATTCATGCACCTTTGTTTGTAGTGTCCGGTTTCACCACAAAAGGTACACAACATGTTGCAAGGTAATCCCACATACTTGCTCTTAGGATTATATGAAGGCAATTGTTTCTTGAATCCTAGCCCTTGTTTCCCCTTATTTTGATTTTCAAGAACCCAGTTCATTGCTTCAGATGATTTATTCCATTTTGTTAATCTAGTAAGCTCAAATTCAGATTTTTCAACCTTTTGACTTAAAATCCGGTTCTTTTCAGTTTCATGATACAGAATTTCTTTAGCTCTTTTCAGTTCATTTTCAAGAAAGGTTTGAACTTCACTTATTACTTGCTTACCATTTATACTCTCTTCTAACTGATTGAGTTCCAATTCTAGTTCAATGATCTTAGAGTTTGACACAAGAGTTTGCCCTTTTAAGATGGCATTGATTTCTTCTAGTTCAATATTTTGTCTAGAAGGCTCTTGTGCTTGGTTCTGAGATCACTTAACTCTTCATTAAATTTATCCTTTTCAATTTTCTCCTTTTCATACCCCTCAATCAAAGTGGCTGTGATTAGAATCAAATTTTCAGTAGAGTATGTATGTAAATTTTCCTTAAGATCAAATAGACATACCTCTGCTGAATGTGCAGTTTCAGCTCCATCAGTCGCCATAAGGGCAGAGCCCTTCTTTTGGTTGTCATTTGTGTACAACTCCTTCAGCTTTTCCCAAACTTCCTTGGCAGACTTGTATTCAAGTATCCTTGCTAACACATCATTAGTTAGCCCTCTTCTCAGGAACAATTCAGCCTTGGAATTTGCTTTTCGCCAATCTAGATCTTGAGGATCTAGTTCTTCTACCTTCTTTGGCACCAGAACTCCATTGGCTGCTCTCTTCACAGGAACATGAGGTCCTCTCTTCACAATCAACCAAAGACTATAATCAGTTGCTTGTAGGAAGCTCTTTATCTGTTTCTTCCAGCTCTTATAGTTAGTCCCGTTGAACAAAGGTGGCTTTGACGGATCTCTTCCTCCTCTAAACTCCCGAGGGTCTTCTTCATCTGAACTGATGCCTGTCAGTTCCATCAGTGCTAGTGGTGATTCATCTCCAGATTCCTTTTCATGATCAGATTCACTGTCAGTTGGTCCTCATGTGGCATAGAAAGCTTCCTTTTTCTTTCTTCTTTCTGCTCTAAAGTTTGGAGGTCGTCTTGTCTTTGTCATTCTCCTTTGACGTCTCCTTTTCCTTTCCTTAGATACTCTGTTTTTCATCCATTCTATTTCCCACATAGGAAAATCCATAACGGCGTGATCCTTCTTGAAACACTTAAAGTATCCTGAGTAGTCAAGACTGTCGACTATGTTCTTCCTTCCAGAGTTCTCCTTGCCACTTCTTTTAAGGCCTTTAAACCTACCCAAGTTAAGTTTCTGTCTTAAAGTACTAACCATTGCTGCTTCAACTGATTGTAGATCAACATATTCATCAGTTTCCTCAGTTGCTTCAAGCGCAAGGGTCTTGTCCTTCTTGAGAGCTGGTTTAGCTTTTGAGTCTTTCATCATCTCATGAGTTTTCAGGCTACCAACCAGTTCTTTAAGTTTAATGGATCTTAGAGACTTAGACTCAATGATGGCAGTCATCTTGGGTTCCCAAGCTTCAGGAAGCGCATTTAGAATCTTATCAACCATCTCCACTTCTGGTAACTCCATATCCAGAGATCTCATCTCATTAGTAATAATGGTCAACCTGGTCATCATATCCTGGATTGATTCCATCTCTCCCATAAAGAATAGCTCAAATTGTATCTTCAGCATTCTTCTCTTTGAGTCCTTTACTTCAGTGGTTCCTTCATGCGCAACCTGCAGGGCATCCCAGATTTCCTTGGCAGTCTTGTAAGATGATACTCTGTTAAACTCCTCATGACCAAGACCACAAATGACCAGACATTTGGCTTTGTGATTCTTTTCAATCATCTTATAATCAACCTCATTGAACTCCTCCTTCAGCTTAGGTTCTTGTTTGGCAGTTGCTCCTTCACCAACTATTTTAGTGGGGATCAGGCTTCCTTCAGATACTATCAGCATAGTTGATAGTCTTCAGCACATACGTATTTTTCCATCCTATTCTTCCACCAAGCATAGTACTGCCCATTGAACTGTGGGGGCCTTTAAACTGATTGTCCTTCAGTAATGGTAGGTGGTGCACTCATGATTCTGATCTTTCTCAGGGTGTTAATCTCGCACGAGAGGACCTGCTCTGATACCACTTGTTGTAATCTATGCACCTCTTAAGGACACTAGAAGGGGGGATTGAATAGTGTCCACTGATTTTCGTTTTAAGAACTCAGTTCTCCTGAGTCAAGAACCCTATTCTTGCCTCCGCTATTCTACTGTTTGAACACTGCAACACACACCAACCACACACACAAAAGACACACAGATTTTACGTGAAAAACTCCTTGCTCAAGGGAGAAAAACTACGACCCACACTCTGATATTTTAGAACTCAATCCACTAATACAAAGAGCAAGTTTCTGATTACAAGACTCTGTAACCAAGGGGCTACACTCTAGACCCTAATCATTAAACAAAGCTAACTTCTAGCTTTACAAAGCAATCTCTCACAAGTTCACCTAATACATATGCTTCTAAAATAAGCCAATAGGTTAAAACAGTGATCGCTCAAAATAAGACAACTTACAAAGCAATGAACCTAGACAGAATATCTAGACTCAATCAACTCAAGCACAACAATTGTCTTCTTCAGTTATCTCATGAAGAAAGATGCTAGATCGCCTTTGTATGCTCTCAACTCTCTGTTTGTGAATAACTGGTTTCGGCTGCATCAACTACTTGCATTTATATGGGCTATGCAACCCTAGTTGAGTCTTACAAGGAATCCTTGTAATTATGGTAAGACAGGATTCCTTGTACCTCTTTTCCTTATTAAAGTCCAACGCCAATTCGTACTTCAAAGAAACAGCCTGGGTACCGCCTCTTTTAGTCAGACTAGGATGCATATTCATTCACGCGCCACTATTTCTAGTTCCGCAGGAATTTGCAACCCACAGATCTTTTCGATCAGTCGTGCCCTTCTATTCAAGGACTAGGTTCTTCTCCAAGACGACTGAGTCCTTCTTGTTTGTCATTCTTCAAAACCAAAGCTCATCAGAAGTTATGTGAGTAAACTTCACAATTTTGAAAAAATTGCTTCAAACTACTTTTCAAACTCAAAATATAATCTTCAAAAAAGGCCCCAAAAAACTGTCACATTCTATAAACAAACACTGTTTTAAAAAAAATATTAAAAAAGTGTCCACAATCTAAGTCCAAACGAGAGTAAAACTCCGAATTCCTTTAGCTTGCGAGATTTATGAATAAAAAATGAAGGTTTTCCGATTGAAAATGAAAGAAAGATAAAAACAAAGACACAATTGATGAAATATAGAGATCACTTGTACAATACCTTTGTTATCCAAATGTTACAGTTGTATCATCAAGCCTTGATGGCTGGAAAAGAAGCTATGCCTTTTAATATAGAGACAAGATGGATTTGAAAACAAAATACAGAGATTATAATATTAGAAAAACATAACTTTTTATAAGAAAAAATATCACGTAGTAACATGTTGGCTAAAAGAAAAAATAACTAGAGACCGGAGGAACAAACGTTAAGAATTTGGAAGGAACCTGGAAAATGCCTTGCAAGAACTGATAATTTATTTTAATCGGAGATCAATATCATCAAGAAGTAAGAACAGTCAAAAGACAACCCTAGATTAAAGGGCTTGATAATCTAGTTCTTATCCATTCAGTTGCTATATAAAAACCTCATGAAACTTGCTTTATTGTTTTTGGTATTGATTTCTTGTTATCACGTCCATTGACAATCGCGCGTTTAAGTCAAATTTTATGTGTATATCTTCATAATATACTATGGCAAATTAATCTTTATTCGTGCGTATTAGGCAGAGCACTAACATGACGTTTGTAATGACGGATAAATTCCTGTAACCAATTTTTTATAATAATAAATTAGTTTAAAGAGGCAAAATTATGGTGTTGTTTAGGCCTAAAATTGTACGTCTAGGTTAAACAATTAATTATGCGGTCACAAGCAATACAGTAATTACAACGGAAAAGTATGTAAATATAATGAAGACGGTAATAAATAAACAAGACGATATAAGCAAGAAAAGGTCGAGTGATTCTTATTCCTTGAGAATAGTCGGATTCCATGGTGAGACACACGATGTACAATAAAATGTAAGAAAGGAGTATTTATAATAGTGATACCCAGTCCTAAATAAAGTAAAATACAAAGACTAATAAGGTTGTCGGCCTATAACTCAAGGCGGTGGAATATACTAAAGGGATAATCACACTAAAAGACAAGCAAAAGACGAAAATTACCAAAAACTATTTTCGAATCTTACCCGACCTGTCACTCTTTTCTGGAGATAGCAGTCTGCCGCAAGTTTATACAATTTTATACAAATTTATACACGTGTATAAAATTGTATAAATTTGTATAAGTCTGTATATGCGAGTGAATAAATCTATATATTAAAGATGTTTATATGAATTTTTTCTTTTTTATGTATATTTTGGTATTTCTCTCATTGCTATGGATTTATCTATGTATATTCATATATAATTTAGTTTTTGGGGGGAGATTTATGTATATAAACTTGTCCAAAGCAATGATTTAGACATAATAAACAACATAAATTCCGTAAAATACAAAAAAGTAACGACACCACCGGCGGGGGAGGGTGTCTGCCGGCAGCTTAGTGGCTGGGGAGGGGGAGATTCGGTAGCTAGGGTTTTTTTTATAAAGGAGTGCTAAAATTTGTGATTTTATGGATGGGTGCTATGCATGAAAAAAAAATATAGCCTCATGTTTGTAATTTTGGGTAGTGGACTGCCTATTTTTGAAAATTTCTCTATACTAAACCCTAACTAGGAGACTGTAATCCCTAGGCGGCGGGATGTATACACTGCGTCCTGTGGTCGTACCGCCTAAACGATAGTTGGCTCCAGGAGCGGGCGTGTATCCTCTGTGCCCTAAGTCTAATTTCACCAGCTGGACTCGTATCTCTGTAATAATAGGTAATATATTTATGCCCATACAGTCAGTTCCCCCACTTGTTGAGTGCTGATGCAAGCGGTCAGGAAGTGAAAGAAACGTGATAGCAGACGTAAAGGTGCGACGGTACCAATGCCTGCCTCCTTGCCTTTTCACATGCGTCGCATTAAATTCAAATTCCTTGGTACAACAATGTGTCCCCCTACGATTGGGGGATTTTCCGCGTATCTTCCCAATGCTGCCACATGTTCTATTCATATCCCGTAATTAATGGGATGCATATCACTTGAACTGCGGTAATCATAATTACGATCCCACGTGATTGAGATCATTCATCTTCCCTTTCAAGTTATCCACATAGACGTGTATATATACGTCTTAAGTGCAAATTTTATTCATAACCTCCAAAGAATTCTAAGAACTTCTCCAAAGATAATATTTTCCCAATCTTAAAAATATTTTCGCCATGGCTCAAGGACCAAGTTTCCTTCCAGCAAACTTTAGAGCTCAAGATTATCTTACTGTTTCCTTCAGTTTTGAGAGCGACGACTGTATACTGAGGCAAACCCCTAACAAGATGGTGAAAACAACAATCTTTCCATAGAGTTTTACCCTTCGGCGGTTACGAGGGATAACCTGATGCGTATCAGGCACAAATGGCAATGGCCTGAGTTTGTTAACATCATCGCCCCTGATGCCGAAGAAAGAATTTCTTCTCATCGGGCTGGTTACTCGATGGTTCATACATACCTTTTCACGCTTCACCTTAATAAGCGTGTCACATGGTTATTGAGAACATATGTCGCCGCTACAATATCTGCTTGGGCCAGATCAGCCCTCCGTCTTTCGTTTAGAGCTGTGCTGGATAATTTGGCCAACTATGCCCAAGTTGCCTTCTCATTTGATCATCTTCTGGCTTTTTATTCTCCTCTTCTTCATAAAGCGAGCATGCTGATGTTCATAAGGCGGGGAAAGAAAGTCATAGTCCCCAATAGTGAGGATTCAAGATATCATAGCTGGATGTACAGGTACGTCGCTGTGCGGACAACCGGCATAGTGTCATATCTCCTATTTCCAAAGGTTTTCAATAGAAAGTGTAAGCGTTCACAAACTTGTCTTTATACTTCGCCTCCAGTCGCTTCAAACTGATCTTCTTCTTTCCTTTTATCTTCTTTTTTTCCTTCAATGAACATTGTGTCTGACATATCCTTAAGTCATAATGAGTTGATGATGTGGATCACACCATTTTTATGAGAAACCCTCTTGATTTGTTGATATTCACAGCCTTGGCTAATGCAAACGGCTGGCGGGCGAAAGATCATGGTAAGTGATTACTGTCAGAGCCCCTACTTTGCCCAAACTCTTGATTTCCGTACTTAATTTGTTGCTTCCTCTGGATTTTCTCGGGGCGAAATGCCCTTGTCGAGGGAGATCATGATTGATGCCCCGTATATTGCTCAGTTTCCTGAAGTGCATGCATCTGGTGGGAGAATACTTGAGAGGGCGAGCAATTCTCGTTCCTCGAAGAGGAGAAGCTCTTCTAGGTCTACTAGTGTGGTAAATTCCAATGAGACCTTGATAATTTTAGATGCCCAGGGTCTCTCCGTCTTCCTCCCAGTGTGGTCTCTCTTGAGCAAATCCTTGATAAACTCTGGGATGATGGTCATTTGAAGGACCAACACATGAACACTCTGAATGCTCGTCGCATAGCAGAAGTGGACCGTGCCAATATCGCAGCTGTTCTTGCCACTCTCCTCCGGGTACGTGATGACCCTAACTTGGACCTGGCTGCTGAGATTGCCTCGTGTACCAAACTTGTCGCTCGTGCAAATACTCAGCTTGGGCCTGACCTTGAAGAAAGTTCTGAAGATGAAAATGGAGAAGGAGATGAGATGCTGAATGGGGAACCTGCAGCTGGTGAAGCAGGACCTTCGCTGAGTATTGCCTACGAAGGGAGTCCCCCGAGAAAGGAATGATGAGAGCTCCTCCCCCCTTTTTGATTCTTATATTTTTTTCTGGCATCTCTGTTGTGAACAATTGCCCATGTTTTACGGGCATAATGATTGAGGCGTTTTAACTTGAATTACTTGTTCGCTTGTTTGTGACGCTTTTTAATTCCATCGACAATAATAAGTAATATTATGTTGTGCCTTTGTGGGCGTGTGAACCTAAAGATTAGATGTCTTCCGGTCGTCCTGAATGTTCTAGAGTTTAGAACGTTTATCAGTGAGCCTGCTTTGGGCAATTACGTCCGTTGTGCACCAATGTTTGGTCGCTAGGTTGCATCTGTAGGAGATGACTGTTTGCACCATAATGGGACGACTTTAGCCTGTGTGAGAAGATGCACTTTTGCAACCGACATCAAACGTCTCTGCTTAGTTACTCGAGTATTTAAGACTTTCTGGTACTATGCAAACGGGCATCCCCGTCGGCGTGTAGGTGCAGTTATTGAATTAACGAGTTCAACTTATGAATAACGTCTGGTGGATCGTCTTGCTCTAAGAGAGTAGTGTACCCTACTTTTGTCACAAAAAGTGGGTGTATTACTTTAACTTGTATTTGGACCTGGGCTACGAATATTTGGATCGTAGATGGATCTTAATTTGTAAAGAAAACTGACTATATGAATGTTAGTTTATTAATAAAGGCGTGAAGCCTGGAATGTTGTGGGTGAAAAACCCGTAACATGTCATAGAAGCATGGAAATGTTGTAATCTAAGAATTAAAGAGCTAACAAAGTAAATTTTGAAAACTAAAGTACTTCCAACTCATCTCTACTCCTTTTCCCACCTGAAAAATGTCAATCAACCATACCATCTGAATCGTGGTCTTGGTCTTGGTTGATTGCAGTTTCAAGGTCTTCGGGGGCTTCTAAGGTGTTTGCTACGGGTACTTCCTTGGGACTGCTGCTCCCAAAATATCTCCCATATAACACTCTCTTGCTGCTTCGTGATCACCGTTAACTTCCTTTATCCCCCATTGAGTAGGGTATTTCAGCTTTTGGTGCCATGTAGACGGTACTGCTTTGGCTTGATGGATCCATGGTCGTCTAAATATTGCGTTGTAAGGAACTCCCTTTTTGATTATCTGAAAAGATGAAACATAATCTGCACATGGCAGGTGAACAGTAAGGTTAACTTCGCCGATGGATCTTTCCCAAGAGTTATTGAAACCAGCGAATGTGTAGACACTCGGTACAATTCTGTCCTCAATGCCCATCACCTGTAGTGTATCCCATTTGTTGATGTTTACGGCGCTACCAGCATCAACTAAGACGTGTTTGACATTTGTATCTTCCATTCTGAGCGTTATAACCAAGGCATCACGGTGTGGAGCATTGCAATCGATGTTATCCTCATCGCTAAACATAATCGTCTCATCTCGGGCACGATCCTTACAGGGTGCTACCTCATTGTCGTTTAACCCTTCGACTAGTGTTGGACCTCCAATTATGACGTTGATTGACCTCTTGGGCCAGGTTGGTACAGGGGTCCATCTTGAGTCTCGCTTTTGGTGAAGGTCTGCTTTTCCTATGTCGCTGAGCAGGTCTTTGAGATAACCCTTATTCAACAAACCCATAACTTCCAAGATTAATTCTCTGCACCCGACCGTATCGTGCCCGTGGTCCATATGTTGCAATAAAGATTCTTATTTCTTCTGCCCGGTTCGGACCTCAAATTTCTTGGCCAATGTATTTGATCCCTTACGAACTCTACGGCGTTGACTCTCAATCACAACTCTTCGGACCGATCAAGACCCCACTCCATGCTAAGTGACCCCTTGGTTGATGGAGCTGAGGTCTTACCACTATCTTCCCGCTTTGGAAAATCATCCCTATAATCTCTCCAATTCTGTTTCGCTTTGTCTCCCGCTCGAGGCTCCTCCACAAATCCTCGTTTCTGTCCTTAGTGGATGACGTCTTGAATGACAGGTCGAATTTCCCCGGGGGCGGAAGATTTTCTAGGCTCAAGGCGAAGTAGCTCGGTGTACCTCTGGTGCAATGCGCTCCATGTGGTCACTGGGTGTTGGGTTAAACTCCACTGCAACTCCTTGGTGGCCAACGATCCCTTTGAATTCAAACTCTTGCTAGAGGCTACTACAACGCTGTTGTCAGGGACTGGAGGAAGTTCTATGCGTTCCTTCTGAAATCTGTCAAGGTAGTCCTTTAGAAACTCATTGTCTCATTGACGTATCTCGAAGATATCTTCCATATGCTTCTCTCGCTTGCGGGCACCAGAATGCAATTTCTCAAACAAGTCTTACATCTGAGTGAATGATTCGATAGATCCCATTGGTAGTTGAGTGTAACAAGAGAGTGCCCCTTTAGTCAGGGTCGAGCCAAACCTCATTACTATAACAGACTGGATTCCTTCCTCAATATTCTCAATACTCATCACGGCCGTGTAGTATGCAAAATATGCTCCTTCGGATCAGTCGTTCCATCATACTTCAAGTTATGTGGCAAGTGGAAGTGCTTTGGTATGCGGACCGGTGCGACACTTGCTTTATAGGCATGCTTGTAAAACTTTTGTTCATATACCGTGGAGTAATTTGAGGTGGATCACCCGGCACATTACCAATTTAGTCGTGAATGGCCTTTATCTCCTTTATGAGGTCCTAAATGGTAGGAGCTCCTTTGAGGTCTTGGTTGTTGATTGTTGACGAACCTTCGAGGGAGCATCAATGTTGAGCCTCCGGCTAGGAACAGATGGTGGTGAATTGTTCGTGGGCATTAGTCCTCACGGGGATACTGGCCTCTGAGACGATCCAGCAAACATTGCTCCTAGCTTTCGAGATACCCCTTCAACCACGTTGTTCGAGTTCAGTTCTTCCTATTCTTACATGGTTTTGAGGAGATTAACAATGGGAGTTCTGAACTCAGGATTACCTTCCAACGGTCGATCTCCTTCCCCATTACTGGCAACAGGAACCAGTTCCTGGGAAGAGTCTTTCGGCTGTTCAACAGGATCTTTAGGCTGTACGTTGGGATCACAGGTATCCTTTGCAGACTCACCTACTGCGCCTGCGGTATTCTTTAGCATGCTATCGTCGTCAGACATTATTGCGCCTTTTCCTTCGTAGAATACCTACAACTGCCTGGGCCCTACAGTGGGCGCCAAGCTGTTTATACCTAAAATTGTACGTCTAGGTTAAGCAATTAATTATGGTTGGGGTCACAAGCAATATAATAATTACAACGGAAAAGTATGTAAATATAATGAAAACAGTAATAAATAAACAAGACGAAATAAGCAAGAAAAGGTAGAGTGATTCTTATTCCTTGAGAATAGCCGGATTCAGTAATGAGACACACGATGTACAATATAATGTAATGAATGGGTATTTATAGTAGTGATACCCAATCCTAAATAAGGTAAATACAAAGACTAATAATATTATGGGCCTATAACCCAAGGCAGTGGAACATACTAAACCTTAATTAGGAGACTGCAAACCCTACATGGTAGGATATATACCCTGCGTCCTGTGGTCGTGCCACCTAAATGGTCGTTGGTTCCAGGAGCAGGCGTGTATGCTTTGTGCCCGGTGACTTATAAGATAAGTCTAATCTCGCCAGTTGGACTCGTATCCCCGTAGTAGTAGGTGACGTATTTCTGTCCACACAGGTGTAACAACAAATTTCGAGAGTCTAGAATATTCAAGACAAGAAATAGTATAATAGAATTTTGTATTTGATATCAACAGAAGATGCAGGTTACAATCTCTAGAATGTCACTACTTTTGTAAATGACGCCCTCTTATTCTTCTCCTCACGAACTTTGGTTCAAGGAACCGGAAGCTTGATCTTGAACTTTGGATTTGATTTCAAGAAGCTTGATCTTGAACTTTGGATTTGATTTCAAGAAGCTTGACCTTGGATTTGTTGTGTGTCATGAACTCTTTGATGTCTGCCACAAACAAGATTTGAGATTCAACTTCCATGAACTGATGATTTGAATTCGCGCACGCCGAATCTTGATTTGAACTTTGATTTGGATTTGAATAGGGACGTAGATCGTGGCCTCCGTTGTTAAACTTGAATAAAGACGTAGATCGTTGCCTCCGTTAGTTGAACTTGAACAGGGACGTAGATCACAGACGTAGAAGAAGACTTTGAAAGCTTTCCTTTGGAGCTTTTTTATTGCCCTTCAGTTTACTTGATGTGCTTTGCTTGTCCTCTTTTGATGTTCTTCTTGATGATCTCCTCTAGATGTCCTTCCTTTCTTCTTGAAGTTCCCTTTTTGGCTTTAGGAACCCCTCTATTTATAGTGGTGGAATAGAGGAATTGAGATAAGGCCAAATTAATTTGCTTTAATTTAATTGGGCGGCTTGAATTGCAAGTCAATTTTTAATAACCTCCCATTCTAAATGGCTAGAGTCTATCACTTGTACACATAGAGTATTTGTATAGGTAAGCTAATTTGACTTGTCATTCCATGTCGCTTTCAATTTGTCATAATTTCATTGGTCGTTTCAATTGACTAGGTGCCACGTCATATAACATATGACATTTTCTTTTTAATTTAGGAATTAATCCAAATATCTTATGGATTTAATTCATCAAAATTTAAATGCTTATATATGATAAAATCTATTTGCAATAGATGTTTAATGTATGATATATGCATCTTTTATTCTGTCTTGTCTGTACTTACGTTTCTTTATGGATGTAATATTATATACGGGGAGTAAAACATTTTTGGGTTTTAAGAATTCAACGTAAAATCTTTATTTTCTCCTCACAACTTTCTTCTCAGAGTTTGTACTTAATTAGGGTATCCGGCTACTATGACATCTTTTGATTCGTATCGTATGACTGTAAGGCATGAAAAGATATACCAACTAACCGAAATGAACCTATTAAACTTGCTCCCTGCTCATCAAAAATAACATTGAGATAAGGCTTTCAAGAGATGAAAAACTTTGAATGCACGAAGCAAGGCTGAATATTCTTGTCCGTCCTTGATTACCTTCACGTAAAAACTTGTTCACCCAGTGTTTATATCCAAAAGCAATTTAGTTACTCTTGTTAAAACACAAAGCGAGAATATACATGTTATTTAACTATATTAAATGATCATCATGGTGTATACATAAAAAATCCCATGCATTATCAACAAAAATTCCTGGAACTGTCAGATTGTGCTCACTCAAAGTTAGGGGCCATAAATTTGGCTCCTCAAATTTTTCCTATTGTTCCTCAAATTTTCCTATTGTTGCCATTGCCTAGAATCTAATATGCATTGTTGGTGCAATAGGGAAAGGTTCTATTAATTTTATGTCATACTATAGAGTTTGACCTACAAGGGGGTTTATTAATATATTTATTACGAATGATTCTAGACCACAAAGCATTAGGCTTAGTCAACCTATGGGTGTCAAACGGGTATACGGGTCCGGGTTCGGGTTGTAAAATTGTAACCCCACAGGTTCCGGGTACGGGTCGGGTACGGGTTTAAATTACGGGTTTTTAACGGATACGGGTTTCGGCTAGAAAAAAAAAACCCGTGCGGGTTCGGGTCTTAGCGGGTAGGGGTACGGGTCGGGTTTTAGCGGGTAGGGGTACGGGTCGGGTCTTAACAAATCGGGTTTGGCTACGGGTTATAATTTTATTTTTTAATAATATTATTTTAAATACTTAAAACAAATTAAAAAAAGATCAATAGGAAAAACTCAAAGAGTTACTTTATTTAAGATACTTGAACTATTAAAGTCTTAAATATTAAACTTCCAAATTTAAAAAGTGCAACATCAAAACTATAATGAAAATTCAAATTACAAATTTAAATATGCCTAATTTTTTGTGTAATTTCTTCCATGTCATTTCCATCATGCTCCGGTGTAGGTGCCATTACTTTGTAATAAATACGATCCCATAATTACTTTGTCCGACTCCAAGTAGCTTATTTTCTGAGGTATATATCGAAATTAATAGTTGAAGTTCTATACCATATTAGAGTAATATATATTCAAACTTCAAAGTGTTGATTTATTATGGAATATAAAGTATTTTTTAATTAAATAAATAATTTGTTTCTCTTGAACATATTTTACTACTAACAATATGGACACAAAACAAATTAAACCATGAGTGGAAAACTTGTGTATACATTTCTCTCCACGTACAAGTTTTATTACTCAGTTTATTTTAACGGGTATGGGTACGGGTATATCCATTAATACCCCATAATTTTGACGGGTCTTAACGGATACGGGTATTTATTAAGAAAAAAAAAACCCATTCGGGTAGGGGTATTTTAGCGGGTCTACGGGTTCGGGTCCGGGTTTTTGCGGGTCCGGATAGGGTCGGGTTTTAATGAGTCCGGGTCCGGGTTTTGACGGGTAGACCCCTACCCGTTTGACACCCATAAGTCAACCATCTCCAAGTAAGGCTAATAAGCAAAGCTATATTCTTAATACGGGCTTTGGTAATTTTAAGTCCTCCTAAAAGTTTAGGTATAGTAGCGGTGTCCCAAGATAATAAGTGGAGTTTCTTCTTATAATCAGTAGTGCCCCATAAGAAGTTTCTTTGAATCCTATCAATAGTGTTAAGGGCTTTGATAGGGAGGGAATGGAATTGCATTATATGGTTAGGTATTGTATTAAGCGTGGAATTGATTAACGTGGTTCTACCGGCCATATTAAGGAATTTAATTTTTCAACTCAAAAGCCTATTATATAAATTATCAATAATAAATTAATAATTAGTATGTCTTGGCTTACGATTTAAAATAGGAAAACCTAGATATTTACCAAAGTAGTTCTATATTTGGATATTAAGAATTTCACCAAGACTAGTCGCAATGGAATAACTAATATTTCTGGAAAAAATAACTTTATACTTTGCAAAATTCACTTTTTCCCCCGACATTTCACAAAATAAATTCATGGTGCTATTTATAGACATAGCTGATTTCTCAGTGACCTTGGCCATGAATGTCAGATCATCAGCAAATAAGATGTGCGATAATTCAGGACCTTGGGGGATAATTTAATGGGCTCCCAAAGGTTCATTTCAACTTGGTGGTTAATATAAATTGAAAGCAATTCCAGGCAAAGAATAAAAATATATGGAGACATAGGATCTCTTTGCCTAATACCTCTCAATGGAGAGAAATATGGAGACTTAGAGCCATTAACTAAAACAGAAATTGTGGATGATGTAATGCAAGACAAAATGAGCTTAGATATATTTCCAGGAAACTTACAAAAAGCAAGCATAGTATGTATGAAAGACCACTCAATTCAAAGGCCCTTTTCTAGGTCAATTTTGATAATCATCTCACCTTTGGTGCCGGTATGATTAAACTTACTAATGACTTCTTGTATAATAATGAAAGACCACTCAATTCAAAGGCCCTTTTCTAGGTCAAATTTGATAATCATCTCACCTTTGGTGCCGGTATGATTAAACTTACTTATGACTTCTTGTATAATAATGGCATTATCAGACGCCCTTCTATTTTTTATAAAAGTTGATTGAAATGGATTGATAAGGGCTTCTAAATGGGGTTTAATACGATTGGCGATTATTTTAGTAACAATCTTATAGATTTACAAAGCCCTATCAGCCTAAAGTTTTTTAAATTAACGGCATTTTTAACTTTAAGGATGAGACATAAGTAAGTAGTATTGATGTTTGCAGGCATGCATAGTGGTAAAAACTTGGTGGCAAAAGTCCTTAACCGATTTCCCCACAATGTCCCAGTTTTTTTGGTAAAATATTAGGTGTAAGATATCTGGGCTAGGCGCCTTATAGGGCTTGAAGGAAAAAATTGCATTTGTAATATCACTATCTAAAAGGGTTTTATCTAAAATGCATGTAAAATCTATTACAACATGGTTTAGGAAATTAACTAATTAAGAGTATAAGTCCTACGATATTTAGGACTTGCTACATGTTAGTTTGTCTAATTCATATCTAGATTGGTTTCCTCGTCCTAGTTTAGTTGGGTTTAATTTTGTACTATTATAAATATGGATAGTATTATGGTATTATCATTGAATTAAATTAAAACATCATAATTCCTTCTCTCTATAATTTGCTGGATTTCTTCTATAGCCATTGTTGTCATCATGGAGAAAAGAATATCAAGTGACGTGCTACGCCTAGGGTGGATAAATAACAAGGTTATTAGCGGCCACTCGGGGTGGGTGCGATCAGTGGTGGTGGATCCTAGTAATGCTTGGTTCTGTACTGGATCCGGAGATAAGACTATCAAGATATGGGACTTATCAACTGGTATACTAAAACACACGTTAACAGGTCACATCGAGGTAATAAGAGGCCTTGCTGTTAGCAACAGACACAGTACATACTTGTTCTCTGTTGGCGATGATAAGCAAGTTAAGTGCTGAGATCTTGAACAAAACAAGGTGATTCACTCCTTTCATGGCCATCAGAGTGGCGTTTACTACTTGGCTCTTCATCCCACAGTAAATAGATATTCATGTACAAATGATGACCTAGTAAGTTTCGTAATTCGTTCTTTAATATTTGGATTTGTTTACCTTAGTTATTTTATTTTTAACACATTAAACATTGTACTCTTTGATTATAGCTTTTTCCATGGCACATATCAAATCTTTTACCCAACTATATGACGCGAGTTGTTATCTACAGTGGTGATGTTAGTTTCTTCATGGAACTACATGTGACACCAACTCACAAATCGCTTCAGCGAGGTTGGTTAAGGTTTATTAATGATCGTCATATCGTTCAAGGCCAAGATATACACTTTCAAATAATGCGCCAACATCCTGAATATGGTGTTTGTTTTCATGTGCATATATTGCCACGAACAAGAGGACCTTAATATGTAATTTTTTTTTATTAATATATTTATTAAAAATATTATCAATGGAAACGGGTGATATTTTATCGGCATATAAATTTTGGTGTTCCTATTGTTAAGTTTGTTATAAATTCTTATTTTTAGGTGACACATGCATAGTTGAGGATCTTCCAATTTGCCTTTATTTACTGTCTTATTGTTAATATACTTAGCAAAGTTGATAATAAATCGCTGATGCGCTAGAAGTTGGTATTTGTTGGCCAAGCATACGTAGTTGACAATCGATCATAGGGTGGTTGACACTATACTTTGAATGAGTTTATTGATATCTGTAGTTAAAAAAAAAAAATTGGACTAGGAATAAAATAGTGTATAAACTACTATACGTGGTATTCACTAAATAAATTTTAGATTTATACTAAATTAAATATTTATTTTTCAAGTTGGCTATTCGATCATATACCAAAATTGCATAGACTAAATACAAATACATTATTTCAAATAATGATAACTAGTTGCCGTATATTCAAAGACAACAAACTTAATAAGTAAGCCAAGTATATTGATAGGTAAATAATAGGTGAGGGGGAAACGTGTCATGTTGTTTAAAGGCTGCACTGCCCAAGTTTGGCATGTCCCGTCGGATTTAATGGAGAGGGAAAAGTCTCACCAAGAACGGGGTTTAATCATGACTGTAAGCCCCCCCCCCCCCCCCCAATCAGTTCACATTCTTCTTCATCTATAAATAGGACCATTGTTTACTATTTAATTCACACAATTCCAACTAATAAATCTCAACTTTTCTAAAGCTTTTTTCTGCACAACAATCTAGAATCAACCCCGACGACCTCATCAACCCCCCCCCCCCCCCAAAATTCCCCTTAATTTGTATATTTTTTTAAGTATTTTTAATTTTTTAAGTTAGTTTAAGTATATATGCATTTTTTTCGTTATTCTGATCTAGGGTAAAGAGGTTTATGATTAAAGAAAGCTCTTTCTTATTTAATTATTAAAAAAATATGAATGGAATGGGAGAATTTTGCTGCCGGCATATTAATTTTGGTGTTGCTATTAAATTAACTTTCTGTTTCAACTGTTTTCTGCTTTATTTTTATCGAAGAAGATGACTGAATCTGTTTAACATAATAATAGACCAAGTGAAGTTTATAAGCAACTTAACATGGAGACCAGGACAAATTTATGGTGTTACCTGATAATAAACGAATTGAAGTTTATGAACAACTAACGTAAAATCATGGAAAAAGGTGGATGGTGTTTAAAACGTCTGTACTGAAATAGAGATCTCCAAGTATAAACTGATAACCCACGTCAAGTATGCAAACAACCAAAATAAATATTCAATGTGCCATTATATGTACAGTTTCTAAAATTATTGTGATTTTTATAGCAGTTGATAATCAAGTATTTTGGATTGACAATCATCACTGCTAAAATTGATTTAATATGACTAAGACTACACATTTTTTAGTGAAATAATTATAGCATCACATAATTATAATATTGGGTATGTTATTATTGTAATGTAGTTAATTATAAAAATATAATATAAATGACTCCCTGTTAATTCATCCGGATTGTAAATGGTGGACACTCCAACTTTATAAAGTTTATGATCGACTGAAGTGATTGAGGATTAGATTGAAGCGTTAATGCGTATACGTTCATTTAAGAAGCCTTAAACATAAAAGTGACTCACTACAAAAGGTTGATGGTATTATTAATCCATATAAAGTATCAAATAATTAGTTGTTTGTCACGCTATGATTTTATTCAATGTTTTCGGGAATGAGGTATTGTTATACCATGACTTAGTCATTTGTATACGTTAAATAATGAACGTAATCCAATGTTATTTAGCATCATTATATTGTTAGGTTGTATTAATCCATTTACTCAATCAAAGCATTGCTCGCTTCTCATATTATGATCTCCTTCCATGCTTAGAGAAAGAGGTCTTGCTTTCTCAGAACTTTAATACTAGTATACATTAATACTAGTATACATTATGTAATATATGTCATCTAATGTTACTCATTATTCCTATGCGATAAGAAAGTGGCACCTAGACTTAAAGGTAGGTTCTACAAAGAGGTCGTTGGACCAGCTATGTTGTACGGCAGAGTGTTGGCTAGTCAAGACCATGCACATTCAGAAGATGAGCATAGCGGAGATGCGTATGCTTAGATGGATGTGTGGGCACACGAGGTTAAATAAGATCAGGAATGAGGTCATTCGTGATAAGATGAGAGTGGCCTCAGTGGTGGACAAGATGTGAGAAGTAAGGTTGCGATATTACGACCATGTGAAGAGAAGGGGCACCGACGCGCCAGTGAGAGGTGTGAGCGGCTGGCTGTGCTAGGTCTGCAGAGAGGTAGAGGCAAACCAAAGAATAATTAGGGTGAGGTGATTCGTCATGATATGGCTCACCTCCAGGTCACCAAGGACATGACCCTTGACAGGAAAGCGTGGAGGTCTAGGATTAGGGTGGAAGGTTAGATAAAAGGCAATTGATTGTTGTTATTTTAGTTGTATTGTTCTTATGCATTGTAGTTTTATCTTGTCCTTTCGCTATTGGCGTATTTTGTTTGCCTTGCCTATAGTAGTTTTTATATAAGTGCTTGAGCATTAATGGTGTTTCTTACCTTGTTTGTCTTCATCTTATTTTTAAAATATTTGTTTGCCTTCAAAATTTTCAAATATTTTTTAGCAGAGGGTCTATCGAAAACAGCCACTCCACCTTGGTTGGGGTAAGGTCTGCGTACATCTCACCCTCCTCAGACCCCACTTCTGGGATTACACTAGGTATGTTGTTTTTGTTGTCGTAATGTTACTCCTTATCAATATTATTGACCATCATTAAGGTACATTATGCAATAAAATTGTCATTTGAGTGGTTTCCTAGTTTGTAGATTCTTAAATTACCCCTTACTAGTGTTTAATATAAGTTTTTTAATATTATTTTAAGCAAACTCATCTGCATGTATTATCAACTTGAGAAATATTGATAATCAAAATCAGTATAATTTTGGATCGTTGATAATACACCCACAAGCCAAAATAATCTAACTTAACCCTAGAGCTCAAACTCAAACCCCAAGCGCGTGGACCCTAGACCTTAAACCCTAAATGTCAAAAGCGCGCGTGATAATATCCTGAACGGTAAAATTTCAACACACGGCTTTTCAATAAGTGTACAATAGATCAAATTGAGGTTGATTCGTATCTTCCAATTAGTTTAGTCTGTAAAGGCCTAAATTGGGATGATCGGTCTAGTTAATTTTGTTAATGTGAAAGTAATTTTTTCTAGTAAATTAGTTATTTTATTGGTTTGATTACTGTTAACTCTGAGTGCTTTTCCTATGTTTATTACAATTTATCTAATAGACTATACTTGGTAGACAATCAAAATTACAACATAATCAAACTTAAACAGAGAGATGAACAATATCAATAGACCATAGATTTGGATAATCAAAACACAACCGAAACTAATATTACCAAGTGAAGCAACATTACATAATTAAAAGGTCTAGACCATTAAAACATAAACAAAAAAATCAAACCATGCTTTTCCTGTGATTCCATAATTTATCTAATAGACTATAATTGGTAGACAATCAAAATTACAACAGAATCAAACTTAAACATGGAGATGAACAATATCAATAGACCACAGTTATGCATAATAAAAACACAACTGAAACTAATATTACCAACCGAAGCAACATTACATAATTAAAAGGTCTAGACCATTAAAACATAAACAACAAAAAATAGACCAATAATAAACGACTAGTTCGGTTCATTGGCTGAATTTGGTGGAGATTCTTCAACCATATCCAGTGGTCCATTTGGTGAACCTGGTGGACTTGCGTCTTCTTCTATGACGTTTACCTCTGGCGCTGGTGGTGCATTAATTGCATCAAGTCTTGCATTGATCGCTCTGATCTGATTTGCCCTATCATGCGCCTCTGCCCATATCCTGTCCTCAAGCCTCTTCAAAGACTGCCATAATTCCTCAACATCCTTTTGCAGAATGGTTACCTCCCAGTAGAGATCACGCTAGTTGGATGGTTGTTGGTTGGATGGTCCGGCGATTTTATAAACTTCTTTTGATAGTTTAAATGCAGAAATTTTTTTATTGAAAATGAAATGAAAAAATGTATTATTGGGGGGTTTATATAGAAATAACCTTGGAGAGTTGCTAAGGTTTGTGAAGAGTTGCTAAGGTTTGTGAAGAGACACAAATTAATGATTACAAATTAAATAGGCGCCTTATCAAGTCATTAGTTTCCAAAAAAAAAAAAAAAATAGCTCTGACTTGACAAAACTTGCTTTGGGCAGTGCACTACCACATACTCTGCCATACTTCATGTCTTCTATTATCTATCATTCAATCTACTTTGCGTATTGGTGCTAAGTTACAGATCTATTAATATACGTCATGTTTTTTTTTTATTTGAAATATTGTTTTGTCTTTAGTCTATGCACATTTGGTCTATGGTCGACTAGCGTCCAACTTATACCAACACAATATTTTCGATTTTACAAATATAAATCCAGCAACAATATAGTGTCGATCATGTAAAGTAGTTTATAGTTTTATTCCTAATTGTCCAAAAAAAATAAAATTGAGACTACAAATATTTATTTCCATATCAATAAGCGGCCTATTACAGTATGCAATCAACAACAATAGTTCACAAAAGTTTAGTTATCAACGATCATTCCCAAAATGGATTTTGTCAACTGTTTATCACTCAAACAAGATTAAAAAAATAATATTGTCAACTTTTTAATACTCAAACAAGATTAAAAAAATATTGTCAAATTTATAACACTCAAACAAGATTATAAAAAATAAATCCTCAACATCAATTTTTTAACGCTCGAACAAGATTTTTTTTTAAAAAAAAAAACAACAACAATCTTCTAAAGACTGACAAATCAATCTTTGTTCTCATCTTTGTTAATAAACTCTTTGTATTGACTCTCCAGACACCCAACACAATTTCTTCGGGATCTTGACCAACTACTCCATTCAAGTTCGATTCTAATTCAACATGAGATGCATCTTCCGCTTCATAAAACTGTTCGTCAACATCCTCACCATTTTTCATCAGCAGTACATTGTCATTCACATTGGCTTCCTCTGCAACCTTGCCATTGGTGGCATCAACTGCATTGGCATCAGCTACATTGGCATTGGCATCAACTCCATTGGCTTTGGCATCAACTGCATTGGCATTGGTATCAACTGTACTGGCACTGGTGGCACTGGCAGTAGCAACCGCTTCATCAAATCTATGCTTCATTCTCATAATTGAAGTGGTCTTTGCAGCGCTAACAAGGTTCATTGCCTTCCTCTTCCTATGCCTCATCAACTACGCAGAAGGACAGTACAAGCGTTTGCATATTGTCCTCTTTGGTTGTTTCGCTAGCATCTTAGCAACATCAACCAATTTTCCCTCCATTGCTGTCAGCCTAGTGAGCACAACATCCAAAGAAGGACCTACAATACTGACACCACCACTTGAAGGACCTGCACCTTCACCAAAAATTCTTATATGACCTCTGCCAATATCTTCATCACCACTTGTATCTTATTCTCCATCTACATCCATATCACCTTCGCCAGCAGGATTAACAACAGACTTCTTGATGGTTGTGGCCCCCTCAAGTTCAGCCCTAAGGGCATCCACCGACGCATCCTCAACTTCATCTTCATAGGGCACATATAAATCCTTCCAGCCCGATCACACCTCTTGGTCAGTAGGGAATAAGTAAGAGCGCATGATCTGAATAAAAGTTGAGCAAATTAGTTTCCTATAGTTTAAATAAAAATATTTAATGACATTAAATAGCGCAACGTTACCTTAAATTTATTTTTTGCTTCCACAAATGGATCAAAGGATTTAGGAACCCTTTTTGTGTACCATTTGAGCATCCGAGGGCATGGCATATGAGGCTAATCTGTCAGCGCAGCTCTCCTTCCAATGGCAGGAAATTTTTCATTGACCCAGGCCTAAGATAAAAGATTTAATTGGACTACGATAAATGAAAACTTCACAATCAACTAACTATTGATTTATTGTAGACTTACCAAAAATGCCCTGGGGTAGCCAAAAAGAGCATATCCAGGTGGTTTTCCTCTCTCACTGAAGGTTTTATAATGCTTGGCCATGTCAAGCTTGGGCTTCAAATATTCAATCGTCAGCTCGAAGCACAACCTGCCTCATAGATACTTAGAGAAGAACTCTAGATCATCAACCATACAAACTCATTCCTTATCAACAGACTTTGAAGTATCTTTTGCCATCAATATCGTGTGAAGAAACTACAAAAGGCACATCTTCAACTGTTCCTCTTGGTCAAATCTTCTGCTAGTTTTCAACATCCTCCACAGCCTCAGCGATGTCACTTTAACATTCACCTCAATGGATGGTTTCCTCATAAAAGTCCCCGCCTTTCTTCACAACCTTTTTCTTTTCTTTTTGTTGGGTTTTACCCCACACTCAAAACCAGTCATTAGAGCAAACTCCCTAAGCCCAAAACAAGCTGGCTTCCCATCAACCAAGAACCAAACCTCCCAACGCTTTTATCCTTTATTCTATGCAAAGTAGGGAGTGGACCATCTGTCTATTGAATTTCCAAAATTGGGAAATTTCAAGGAACTTCCCAAACACACTCTCCTTAAATATCTTTTCTAATTTCAAGGTTTTCAACAACTTTTTGAATAGATAAAACTTTTTATTGCTAGATCGAATAGATATCTTTGCCGGGAATGATAAAATTTCATCAAGCCAAGTTTTAAGTCTATACCTTCGAACGTTGATTTCCTTGATGCATCGAGAAACTGATAAATGGTCCAACTCACACTCAGGCTCCCTGGCTTCATCCCCTTCATGATCAGTTTCTTCATCACCTTCTTCACAGTTTCTTCTTCACATTCTTCACCATTTTCATCTTCTCCCGATTCCTCTTCATTTATTTCATCAGGAGCAGCAGAACTTTATCCATCATCACCACCACCATCATCCATGCTTTCTTTACCTTTCCCTCCATCGGAGAGTTCATCCGCTTGAAAAGCATCGATTTCAGCCAAAAAATCCTCAGTTTGGGGTTCCACTTGGGCCTCTTCCACTACAATATCTTTTGCAGAGTGATCCTCCACGGTCTTTTCTATCTGAGGTTCTTTTTCACCAACTTCAGCATCCATTAAACCAGTTTCAACAAGTGGAGTTTGATTGTTATCTGCTGCTGGATTATCAGCACTTTCAGGAACTCGACCACTTGTGGATTGATTGTCATCTGCTTCTGGATGTTTATCAAGTTCAGCAACTTTAGTTTCAGAAATTCGTCTAACGCTTTAATTGTCATCTTCTTCAGATTGCTTACTCGACTCTTTCTTTTTAAATTTTGCCATTACTTTATCTCTATACAGAAGCATCAACACAAAGTATAAATACATCCATTTTATAGACTACAATATAAAAAAATGAAAAAATTGGAAAGAACAATCAAAAAAATATCAAAATTTCTTCAAAAAATACCATTGATGTTTCTTCATAAGTTCTAAGACTTGTATGAGAACCAGAAAAAAATTCAACGATATTAAGGTTCCTCACCTGAAGAAATCGAGATTTCTTGAAATTCTTCAACTGCTACTTCAAATCTTCCACGAAATTGTTAAATAGCTAAACATTATCTTAGTAAATATAACTCCAAATGATCTCAAATTTTATGTACAACCTCTAAATACTGTTCTTAACAATTTTAAATAATACCCATTTTGAAATAACAAAAAAATTTATTTTCAGATTATCAAACCCAATTCAAAGCTTCAACCTTCAACAATGAAAAATCTTCACAAATCTTCTACACAAATAATAAGTAATAGAAATGAGGTTCTATACATCTAGGAAAGCTGATTGAAGAAAAGAACATGAAAATAAGCATTGCATTGAGTAAGAATGAGAAAAAGATGTAGAGAAGTAATGTAGAGAGAGAAGATTTTTTCAATATCAAGATGAAATGGGACAAATTATTATTGAGACCGAAGTGTAAACTAAAATACTTGAGGGTTGTTTTGGATATAAGTTTCTTACCATTAACATTGATCATAAATAAGGACCCTATACCTAATATTTAAAACTATGGGTCCTTTTTCTTATTTTCAGACTTGGATAGGACCCTCCAACCAAAGAACCCAAGTCTATCAAATAGAAGTTTGTCCAATATTTTAAAATATTTAATTAAATTATTCAAATCTTCATATTCATTAGTATGATTTAGTATAGTTATAATCGATGTATTGTATTGAAACAATTGGTTACATGTGTATAATTATAAATATAAATAAATATAACTAATCATAAAGTTTTGAAGGCCTTGAACTCTTGGGAACCTAAAGTAAAAGTTTTAATGATCTTACCTTTAAGCCACTCATGTTTGCGAGGGACTAATTCCTCAAATATGGAATCTGAAAAATTTGTTCCAAAGGGTTTCCCTATCCATAACTGTATTAACACCATCTCTGAGAGAAAACTTGTAAATCCTTTTCATTAAATCCTCATCACTTAAATCCCAAGGGGTGGTTTCTTGATATGTAGACATTAAATCTTGGTCACTTAAATCCCAAGGGATGGTTTCTTGATGTGTAGTAGAATGCTTTCTTGATGTGTAGTAGAATGATCAGTAGCAGAGAACGTGAAAAAGAGATAACAATTTCTTTTTCTCTTTTTCTTTTTCTTTGTTGCCTTTTGTTACCCAATTTTTTGCCTTTGTATAGATAACTGTAGGCCCGGAAACTCTTTTTCACCGCCCCATTTTTTCTTATTTTGCATTTCAATCATTCTGTGGTGTTTTTACCTCTTGTTGTACAATTATATATACGCGATTAGCCTCTGTTGTGTACAACTATGAACTATAAACACTAAAAAAAATATTTTTTTTCTTCACTTTTTTCCTATCACATAGTATTCATTAACATGCCGAGACCTCTATCATAGTCGGCACTTAACTTTGTTCGAATTTGGGATGTTGATCCGAGGGTTGAATTTGTTAATCTTTGCTATCTTTTTTCGAAATTTACAAAAATGAGTTTCCTAGCTTAGTTTGACGTCCTAATCAATATTATAAATAGTTTGAGACCATTGGAAATCGCTTAGATGGGCTTTAGAGGCTTGTAAGGTCGTCGTATTTTGACGGGTACGAGGTAAGAGATACTTAAATTTCTAGTTAGTTTCTTTTCTTTTTTTTTTTTGTAAAATCACGAATTCAAACTATCATACATAATTTCATATTATTGTCTAATTCCTATTATCTAGAAGGAAGAGCCCGTGCTAGGTCATATTTTGCTAAGTTTAATGATAAATATATTATATAATTAAAGAGAATAAAATTAACACTTGCAGCAAAAACTTCAAAATAAGATAGATAATATCGAAAATCTATGAGGAAGACAATATTACGAATCCAAACTTGAGAGGAAGCCTCTGAAATTATCATTTTTTATTGAAAGAAAGCAAACTATAGATGATGAGTAAAAGTACTATGTAAGAAATTATTTAATATAACTTTTTAATGGTTTATGTTGTAAACATACCTTAATTATCATAACCACAAACTTCTCCAAATCAAGTTTAATTTAAATTCAAATTGAAAAATCAAAATATATAGGGATCCCAGGTTGGTTATCTCAAATTTCCACCCTATTGATGGGGTTCGAAATCCACATTCCCCCCTCCCCGACCCCTACATAATAAATAGAAAATTAAAATTTGTATATCTTCATCCAAAGCTAAACAAAGAAGTTACAAAAAAAAATCGATTTGGTTAGATATTTCGGCTTTAAAAAAACACTCCAATCTTCCACTGCTATCAAAATGTAAAGTAAATTAAAATAGTAGTTAAGGCACTATTCATGAGTTTGATAGACTTTATAGTCACTCCAGTTGTAATAATTGATCACCATGATCATTTATCTTTCTTTTGTTTCACAAATGATATT
The DNA here is from genome assembly GCA_029990575.1 of Petunia axillaris subsp. axillaris. NCBI lineage: Eukaryota > Viridiplantae > Streptophyta > Magnoliopsida > Solanales > Solanaceae > Petunia > Petunia axillaris. Next base: position 22,274,216 of record JARKNS010000009.1, read on the forward strand.
TAACTTTACCTAGTTAATCCATATAGTTAACCCGAGAGTTGAATTTGTTAATTTTATTTTTATTAACATTTTCAAAATTTGTAGAAATGAATCTACTAGCCTAATTTGACGTCCTAATCAATATAGTTTGAGACCATCAGAGATCACTTAGAGGGACTTTTGAGGCTTGTAAAGTCGGAGTAGTTTGGCGTATGCGAGGTAAGGTACACTTTAGGGGTGTGTATAACCGAATCGGTACCGATAGTCGAATCGCTACTGCTACCGATAAGCATAACGGTATCGGTATAACGATATATGGTTCGGTTATGGTATTAATTTCTAATACCGACGGTAACGGTATCTGAATATCTTTACCGTTACTGTATCGATAACCAATAAAATATTTTTTATCTTTTATATATTTTATTTATTTAATATTAGTATATTAAGCCTTTTAAATTTTAATTTATAGGTTAAAATTCAACTAGGAAAAGAAGCACAACTTTCTCTCATATATTAGTGCCAAAAGGGAAATATGTCCCAGTAAACATTTCTTATTTGATTAAATAGTTATTAATTTAATCCAAAGGCAAGTACTCAGCTGGAATGAGGAGCTTCAATGGGTCATGAATCACAACAGAGGCAAGCAAGTAGGAGCTTAGATTTATAAAATGGCTTTGACTGCAGCTCTCTACCATGTGTGGATGAAGATAAACTATATAATTTTTTAAACTAAGCAGAGGGACCAAAGAAGTATTGTGAAGAATATAATCCAAACTATTCACGGTAAAGGATCAAGAGTGGCCAAGCTAGCAAGATGTTTAGAGCAATTAAATTTTTATCCAAACTAAACTATAGATAGGTTGCTATGGTAGAATGTAGAGCTGGTAAGATAGGATCATGCAGGATGGGGATGCCCACTGGCTGCTCGTAGGTGTATTTTTATTTTTCTTGAGCTGTAATGACAAGTTTGGTGATAAAATTTAATTACTTACCAAAAAAAATAGTTACTAGTTTTTTATCAATTGACTTGCCAAACATCACAATAACGAGTCTTTCATGTGCATTTGTTAATGTATAATTGCCATGCACATTTTCTTTATAGATAACTTGGAGCATTTCCTAGTAATGAGAAAATGTTACCTATTAACAGTCAACTATTGAGAATTCACGTATTACTTCTGTGGTATAAGTAATATCGGTTACCGAACCGTTAACTACCGAACGGTTAAGAACCGATAACCGATAGCTTATCGGTACGATATTGGTTTTTACATATTTACATACGGTTAACCGATATACCGCTACCAATAAGCTAAAACCCGAACCGTACTGCCCCATGAACACCTCTAGTATATTTAGAGCTTGTTTGGGATTGCTGAAAAAATTTACTTATTTTGAAAATTACTTTTGGATAATAAACAGTTTGTGTTTGGACAACTCATTGGAGAAATACTTTTGATAAATAACTAAATTAAACAATTAAGTTCTATCTTCTCTTTTGTTTTGCTGGAATTGTGTTTGATTAATATTTACGAAAAAGTACTTTTAAGTGTCAAATTATGAAAAGGACGTCCCAATTTATTTTACATTTGGATTATTAAAAATTAAAAAAAAATACTAAATATTTATCATAAAAGACTTTAATTAAAAAAATATAATTAAAATATAAAACATAAACTAAAAGGTAGAAGCTTCTGGATTTTCACGATCATAGCAAAATTCGAAGTATGCTAGATTAACCATCTCTTATATTTTGAGTAAAAGATCTAAATAAATACAATCTTAAAATTATATTTGAAGCAAATTAAAAAGATTACATATCTTAAGAAATTGTTAACTGACTCAAAGAATTTGTTATTGTAGTTGTAGCTTTGGCAGAGAAAAAAAGCTATATAGAGTTGAGAAAAATACCTAGAAATAAAAATTAGTCCTAGAGAAAGAGGATTTGTAAAAGTATGTCGAAAGAAAAAAAATAAAAAAGAGCAGTATAATTTTATTTTGAGATAGATGTGAATAATTAATGAGGGATAATTTGGTAAATAAGAATTTTTTGTAAGGATATTTTTATCTTGAAAAAAAATTTAAACTGCTTGTGCTTGTGCTCCTACTTCTTGGAGAAAAGCTACAAATATCTGCTTCTCCCAAAAGCAGACAAACTGGTTCTGCTTCTGCTAAAAGTACCTTTTTTGTCTATTACCAAATACCTCAGAAATCCAAAAAAAATACTTTTTTTTTTTTGAGAAAAATCATTTTTAGCTTTGGAGAAGCAATGTCAAACAGGCTATTAAACTTCTACTTTCCTGCTTTTCATAAATATCACGATTTGAGACTATCATACATAATTTTATATTATTTTTTTAATACAAGTATAATTTTATATTATTTTTTAATTCATAGTACTTGTAGACCATATGGGTGAAACGACCTCGGTCAGTCGTTTCGGAAGTTAGGACTCCGATTGGCGTGCCGATAATTTTAAAATATTTGTAAGGTCCATTAGGACCTGTCTGTAAAATTTGAGCTAAATCAGACCTCGTTTGGTAGGCATCGGAAGAAAGTTTCAGTTTTTATTGTCAATAAATATTAAAAAGAGAGTTTTGAGCTCGGCTTGGGCGAATGAGCTCCGATTCGAAATTCGAAAGCGCCGTTAGGTTCGTATAATTATTTGTGACTTTTATAATTTTTTGAAAGTGAATTTTGATGTTGTTCGGCTAGTTCCGCAAAAATGCCGAAAGTTAAATAATTTGACCTTTTTCTTTTAAATTCGCATCTTGAGTTTCGGAATTCCGATTTGAGATCCGTCTTCGCGAGTATGTTACATATATTTTGTATAGCTTACTTAAAAAATTTGGGATTGTTTTGACTTCTCTAGGGTTCCATTTTAATTTTTATCGTCGTAGCGAATTTATTATTAAAAAAAAAAAAGTCAAAGTGATTGTCGGTCAGCTAAGGGATTTAATCCCTTAGCTTAGCAAGTAGCGAAACATAACAGAAACGTACAACAAAACACAGAGACGAGAAAAATTAGAAAAAAAAAAGAGGAAAAAGGAAAAAAGAGGTGGAAAAATAGTGGAATTTCTACCCCAAATCTTCAGGTAATGATGTTAACTCATTATCTTAGCTTATTACGTGTGTTTGAATATATTTTTATGGTAAAAATAGGGATATTAGACATCGCCCTAATGACGTAAATTGATAGTTTAACGGGTCAATTGGACCCCGATGATGGAAATGATTATATATTCATACTCAGTGAGTTATGGGCAACATATAAATATAATTTATTTAGAGTTTGGTTATGGGACTTTGAACCCTGTATATAGGTCTGGCCTGCGTATTGCGTATGCGAATAGGGTATCAGGTTCCTAACTGGATTGCCCTAAAACATAAGGAATGAAGCCTTTAGCTTTATTTGATATAATTTTTCTGCTTATTGAATAGAAAGAGATCGTTTGGCAACTAATACAAAGGAAAAGCCAGTGGTTGAGTAACAGGACTAGCTTTGGAATACGGTAAGTGTTTATATCCATTTCTTTGGAGGCACTTGGCCTCGTGGATTTTCTACCACGTGTTCCTTACATGTGTAGCTGCCGATAGGCGTACTCATTACGCCTTAGCTTTGGATTTACATTCTATATTGTATATTATGTCCTGTTATTGATATTGTATTGGGAATCTGAGTATTGTATTCTGGCTTGGAGTTGGCATTTGCTTCCCGGCTGTCGATGAGAGTCCTGTGCCGGTGAAGGGTTATTATTGCATCACATTGTATTCATATGCATTACATTGCATATCATACTGAGTGCAGGAGTATTCCGCCTCAGCTTTACATTTTATCGGGTGCAGGAGTATTCCGCCCCAGGAGAGTGCAGGAGTATTCCGTCTCTGGTTTATATTATATCGGGTGCAGGAGTATTCCGCCCCAGGAGCAGGAGTATTCCGCCCCAGGAGCAGGAGTATTCCGCTCCAGTTGGTTAGCAGATTGGATTCCCCTCGAATGCAGGAGTATTCCGCTTCGGGCTGGGATTATGGGCACATGTGACCCTTTGCATCTCATGTCATTTCATCTCATTTCATTTTATTTCATTTCATCCCATTCCATTTCATTTCATACTTTTGAGTAGATTTTTTTGTACATGAATACTGTTCTGCTTAATGTGCATTGATTATTTGTTGATTGTTGTCTGCTTCCGTTTCCCTGACTAGCGTATCTATTTTTCGAGGTTGCTAGTTTGTTCACACTTATTGAGTCCTCATGACTCACCCCCTATTTGTCCTTGTGTTTTCTTTTCGTTCGGCAGATTCTGCACCAGGACCCAGCCAGTCGCGCCGCGATTGAGGAGTAGTACGTTCTCAGCTGTCTACGGTGAGCCATCCTGTTCATTGCGGCCACCAACTTCAGATATTACAATTTTTCTTATTTTTGCTCCGTTCGGGAGATGTGTATATCTTTTGGCCTTCTTAGATGTCTGATCTGGAAACCTTTAAAATTGTGTATTCTGGGTAATTAGTTGTATTATTTAGACAGCTTGTATGTTTGTCTATCCTTGAGAGTTATCTTATGTTGTTAAAGTTTGGTTCATTTTTATTTCAAGGTAATTTTTCACAATTTATATCGATTCAGTCAATAGGGTTCGCCCGACAGGTTTAGGGGAGGGGGTCGGGTGCCCGCACGGCCTAACCGAGAATTCGGGTCGTGTCAATGGGTTTTTCCAAGATGAAGTAATTATTCAGTGCAAGATCGCCATATGAGACTATCAATTGCAGGCGGAACTTTTTTTAGTACTAAAGAAATCTAAATCAATGTCACAAGTCTAGTGCAAAAAAATTCTTACGGATTTACATTTGAAATGCTTATTGAATCATAACAACTATTGTTATTATTTTTTTATTTTAACGAATCACAAAAAGTCTATCTATATCCACTTTTTTATCGATTGGTAATTTCGAATAAAGTTAATAAAATTTGGATTATTCATCATGAACAAATTATCTAAGTTGTGCAACCTGTTACAATCAAATATCTTTGAGCCCAAAATGGAAACTATACTATCATGGAATCTTTACGCTGACAACCGGTAGAATTCATTGTACTGTATACTGTATTGGATAAAAATCGATATGCTCGGACAGCACTTCGGTACGACGAATCGAGGACAATCGAACTGGTGTTCCGAAAGAGAGAGATCGAAGCAGAAGATTGGACCACCGAAGTCGAGCATCGATGTCATCACCGAAGGCGAGCCGCAAGCTGTGCTTCGATGACACTCACTTCGACCGAACAGCTAGGTCATGTCACCGAGGTCATGCATTTGGACCTCGATAAAACACCTCGGTTCTAGCGGCTTATCAGTTCACTACTGCAGCCCACTAACTCCACTCAAAGATGTGCAGAACGTGGGTATAGGCATGATCAGCCATGGAAAACGTGGGCAAGGCCTCTTGTACATATAAATAGCACTAGTTTTTACATTGTATTCATTCAGAAATACTTACAGAAACTCTGGCAAAATTTGTACTCACAACTATATATTGAAATCACGTTATTTCTTGCATTTTCGCTTATTCTTAGCCTTGTTTCGACTTTGATACTAAGATTTGCTTGTCTTCTTAACCCAAATTCGATTTGTGATCCTAAATCAGTTTAGGCCCATACAAATTGGTGTCGCCTGTAGGGAGACAGGCATAAACGCTTTGTTCCAAAGTTGAACGTCTTCTTCATTTGAATTCACGTTTTTCAGTCGACATACTCGACGATATGGCTAACAATAGCAAGAATCCTGCTGATTTGCAGTTAACTCCCGATGGACAGACTAGCGATCAGTCGAACCCAAATTCCTCATCTCTGATGACAACCGAAGCCTTTCAGGCCTTCGTTGTCGCCTCACTAAGAGCTCTTCAAGAGCAGCAGGCCGAACAGGCCAACATTAATGTTGGATTTTGCGCCTAGTTAGAGGCGAGGAATAGCTCAACCCTGAATGGAGCCCAGCCTGTAGACCCAAGTGGAGGCATCCCGCTCTTCGTTCCTACGGGGGCGATAACAGGGGGACCTCAAAATGGGACCAAATCTGGGGGTTCGGGTACATTGCCGAGCACAACGCCACATTTCGGGATGTTTCCCACCGTGGCAGAAACTACCTCTTCGGTTCACGTTGAAAAGTTAACCAAAGAGATCGAAGCCCGAGTTGAGGCTCGCGTCGAGGCGTGCATGGAAAAGCGCCTCGAGAGCATTCCTGGGGTGACTAAGGTTCAAGACGATCTTGATATTGACCAATATAGGGAGTTGCCATTCAGGCCCGAAGCTGCCCCAGCCCCATCCTTAACTCCCAAAAACTTCAAACTCTTCTTCTTGAAGAAATATGATGGGACCACTAACCCAAAGAGCATATCACTGAATACATGTCAATGGTAAAGAGCAATGACTTAACAAAAATAGAGAAGGACTTAATGTTTCTAAAAAAAATTTGGTGAATCTTTTGAGAAGGGAGCACTTCGGTGGTAGATGCGCCTACCATCGGGGTCGATTTCCACATTTAAAGAGCTAGTTAACGCGTTCGTTAAAGCGCACAACGGGGCGTAAAAAATCCTCCAGAGAAAGGAGGATATGTTTGAAGTCAAACAACGGCCCGGTGAGCCACTAAAGGACTTCCTCGAGCGCTTTCATGCTGAGCGCATGGAACTACCTCCTATGGATGATACTCTAGCCATCATGGCGTTTGAGAAATGCATCAATGTTCGCAACTCTGAAGCTTCAGCAATATCAAACCATGAAGTGGGATGATTTGCACAATAGAGCTTATACCAAGATAAGGATGGAGGAAGCCGAAAGGAAAAATAATGACCGAAGCCACAACTATAAAAACCGAAGCGAATCCTCTTATCGCGCCGAGGCGCCGCGAGGAAACTCGAAGGGAAGGTATGAGCCATACACCTCGTCGCCGAGGCAGCCTGTCAGTCAGAGGCTGGGAAATTCACTTGGAAACTCGTTTGGAAATGCTAATGTGAGTCAACGGCTCGGCGGAAAGGTTTTCCCAAATACAAACAAAAGGAACTCTTTGGGTCCAGCTCTGGTCGAAAAGAATAAAGAGCTACCTCGCATTCTCGACTACAACTTCAGCATATCGACCTTGGAGATAGTCAATATTGTGAAGGGGACAGCCGGGGTAAGAATACCCAAGGACATGAGAACTCCAGCTGATAAAAGGGACCAAAATCTACACTGCGCGTTTCACGCGGATTATGGCAACCGCGCCGAGGATTGTAAAGCATTGCGCCTCGAGGTGGCACACTTGTTGAAGAAGGGAGTGTTAGCTGAATTCCACACTGATAAAGGGAAGGAGAACTCCACCAAAAAACGAGGTGATGGACAACCACCTCGGGCGCCACCCCTTGAGAGAGTCGTGAAAGTTATCACCGGGGGGTCAGAAGTAAACGGGGTGAATTTTGCGGCAGCAAAGAAGTCCGCAAAGCTGTCAATCACCATGGAGAAGAGAATTCGAGTTAGAGGCTCGGGTAAAGAAATAGTATTCGATGATGACGATTGTAATGGGATGATGTTCCCCCATCATGACGCCTTGGTCATCATGTTGAGAATAAATGACTCGGACATCAAACGAGTCCTGATTGACCCCGGTAGCTCGGTCAATATCATCAGCTACGGGGCTATTAAAAAGATGTGGCTAAAGGGTGAAGTTAACCCCAAGGCAACAGTGTTGACTGGCTTCAACAACTCCACTGAAAAGACATTGGGTGAAATCACACTCAAGACGTTTGCTGAAGGGGTTAGCAAGGAAACACTATTTCAAGTCTTGCCCGAGGACATGGCGTACAATGTGATCCTCGGTAGACCATGGATCCACTCCGTGGAGGCTGTTCCATTCACTCTTCATCAAGTGATCAAATTCCCTATCCCATGGGGAGTTCAGTCAATAAAAGGAGAGAAATGAGTAGCAAGAGAATGCTATTCGGTTGCATTAAAGAGTGGAGTCCTCCCGATTGGACCAAAATAATAGCAACCAATGCAACCGGGGTCAAACGAGGAAGACCTTCGAGAAGAAGTGGAGAAGATCCCGGTATGCATTCAAGAACCTCGGAAACAAAAAACTGAGGACTCCACCATAGAAGAGCTAGAATCTTTCATGCTATCAAAAGATTTTCCAGAAAGGAAAGTATTTGTCGGCTCGGAGTTGGACCCAGAGTCGAAAAGAGCTATCATCGAAGTCTTAAAGTCCAACAACGATTGATTTGCTTGGTCCCATTCGGACATGGTTGGTATCGATCCCGAGATCATGACCCACAAATTGAATGTAGATCCCAAATTCATCCCAGTGAAGCAGAAGAAAGACCTCACGCCGGGGTAAAAAAGAAAGCAATCAAAGACGAAACTATGAAGCTGCAAGAGAATGGCTTCATCAGAGAGGCAAAATACCCCGAGTGGCTGGCTAATGTAGTCGTTGTGCCCAAGAAGAACGGCAAGTGGAGGATGTGTGTAGATTACACTGATCTAAACAAGGCTTGCCCCAAAGACTTCTATCCACAGCCACAAATTGACAGGTTAATAGACTCCACGGCTAGACATAAACTATTAACTTTCTTAGATGCTTATTCGGTACAACCAAATACTCATGGACCCGAAGGACGAAGAAAAAACCTCGTTCATCACCAACCGAGGTACCTTCTATTACAAGGTGATGCCCTTCGGTTTAAAGAATGCTGGGGCGACATACCAAAGACTGGTGTGTCGCATGTTCAAAGAATACATTGGAAAATCTATGGAAGTCTAGATGGATGATATGCTGATCAAGTCTATTCGAATGGAAAATCATCTAAACCATTTGAGAGAAGCTTTCGTTGTTCTGAGGTAATATGGCATGAAATTGAATCTTGAGAAATATGCCTTCGGTGTAGGGTCGGGCAAATTTTTGGGATTCGTAGTCTCCGAACGGGGTATTGAAGCTAGTCCAGATAAGATCAAACCCATCGAAGAAATCCCCGAGGAGCTAACCGAGGTAAAGTAAGTTCAGCGCTTAACTGGCCGAGTCGCTGCCTTGAGTCGATTTATCTCAAGGTCTTCGGAGCGATGCCACAAATTCTTCTCGGTATTAAGGAAGAACAATCACTTCGAGTAGACACTGGAGTGTAAAGAAGCGCTAAGAGAGTTGAAACGTTTTCTGGCTAACGCATCGTTGCTCGCCAAGCCAAAAGATGGTAAAACTTTGCTAGTTTACTTGGCTGTATCCGAGGTGTCAGTCGGTGCTGTGTTGGTTCGAGAAGAAGATGGAAAGCAACAGCCCATCTACTATGTGAGCAAGACACTCCTCGATGCTGAAACCAGGTATCCTCATTTGGAGAAACTAGCACTTGCCTTAATTGTTACTGCTCGGAAACTACGACCCTATTTTCAATGTCATCCAATAGCAGTAGTTTCCACCTTCCCCTTGAGAAGTATATTGCATAAACCAGAGTTGTCGGGGAGGTTATCTAAATGGGCGGTAGAATTAAGTGAGTATGACACCACCTATGAACCCCGAACGGCCATAAAATCCCAAGTCTTAGCCGACTTCATAGTTGATTTTAGTGTTGGGATCCTACCCGAAGCCGAAAAGGAGAATTCAATATCGAGGGGGTCAGCCTCGGGACTATGGGTACTTTACACCGATGGGGCGACTAATTCCAAGGTTTTGGGATTAGGCATAGTGTTGAAGGCACCCACCGGAGAGAAGATCAGACACTTAATTCGGTTTAAAAAGATGACCAACAATGAGGCCGAATATGAAGCAGCCTTAGCAGGCTTGGAGTTAGCCAAATAAATGGGGGTAGAGAGAATTGAGTTAAGGTGTAATTCACAACTTGTGGTAAACCAATTGCTCGGCGAGTATACGGCTCGTGAGCCCAGAATGCAACAGTTCTTGACCTGAGCACAAAGGATCTTAGCTCAATTCCAAGAGTGGCAAATAAAACAAATACCTCGAGAGAAGAATACCAAAGCCGACGCCTTGGCAAACTTGGGTTCGACGGTCGACGAAGTGCACTCGGGGACTGATTCAGTAGTTCGGTTGCTTTCTGCGCAAATGAGAGAGATGAAATTGGAAGTCAACTCGGTGGACCACAAATGGAATTGGCGAAGTAAGTTTATATCTTACTTCGAATCGGGGACTCTCCCCCAAGATAAGAAAGAGGCCAAAAAGTTAAGGACCCAAGCAGCTTCGTACTCAATGATCGAGGGAAATTTATATAGAAGGTTGTATTGCGGCCCGATGGCCAAGTGTTTGGGTCCAGACGAAGCTAGATATGTGATGGCTGAAATACACAAAGGCGAGTGTGGAAATCACTCGGGGGGAAAGTCCTTGGTGCTCAAATTACTTAGAGCTGGGTACTATTGGCCCACTATTGGCGCAGATGCAAAGGCCTTCGTAAATAAATGTGATAAGCGTCAACGCCACACCCAAATGATTCATCAACAAGCTGAACCTTTGCATTTGGTCGTGTCACCATGGCCCTTCATGAAGTGGGGAATGGATATTGTTGGCCCCTTACCGAAGGGAAAAGATGGTGTTCGGTTCATTCCTTTTTTAACCGATTACTTTACAAAATGGGTGGAAGCATGTGCTCTCAGCGAGGTTAAACAGAAGGACGTAATCAATTTTATCAAGAAAAACATCATCTACAAGTTCGGTGTCCCGAGGGAGATCGCTTGTGATAATGGTAAACAGTTCATGGGGGCGGCTGTCACTGATTTCTTCAAATAATGGGGAATAAAAAAAATAGCATCGACCCCGTATCATCCAAGCACCACATGCCAAGTCGAATCTTCAAACAGAGTGATAATTAAAAATCTCAAGAAGAGACTTGATAAGAAAAAAGGCCCTTGGCCCGAAGAGTTTCCAGGTGTGTTGTGGACTATGCGAACAACAGAGAAGAACAGCACCGGTGAAACCCCATGCTCTCTTGCCTATGGCATGGATTCACTCATCACCATGGAAGTGGGCGAGCCAAGTCTTCGGTACGCCCATACCACTGAGGATGCCAATCAGCAAGCCATGCGCATAGAGTTGGACTTGCTCGAGGACGAAAGAGAGTTGGCCTTGGATCGGTTAGCAGCACAAAAGAGGCAGATCGAGGCGTATCTCAACAGGAAGGCCAAACTTAGAGATTTTAAACTTGCCGATTATGTGCTGAAGGCTACGAACCAATCAACAAAAGAAAAGAATGGGGGAAAACTCATTGCAAACTGGGAAGGACCTTACAGAGTCAAGGCGATCGTTGGAAAGGGGTCTTATCAAATCGAAGATCTACAAGGCAAGCCCAAACCCTTGAATTGGAACATTTCCAATTTGAAGCGGTACTACTTTTAATCGAGGTAAACATTCCTTGATCATTTAAAATTTACCCACAGCCTCGAGCCGAAAAACGCTCCTAGGGGCTTCGGTCGAAACGTACTAACTTGCTCCTCGTTTCATTTTGCTTGATCTTCTCAGGAAGCGGATAAAATGATTTCCAGTGCTCGGATCTTCATCAAGATTCATACCCGAACACTGGGGGGAGTAAGAAGGTTCCAACCGAGGTCGGTACTGAGCCTCCCAACCGAAGTCTATCTATTCAGCAACCGGGGACTGACACCCAGGAAATAGATTAGCACTTTTGTAATTACGCCCGATAGTGGCATGTTGTCGATTTTTTTTCTGCGCCTAAGTTTTACTTCGACTAGGTCTTATGTAAAAAGCCAATTGTGGCTCGTTGATATCATCAATAAAATAAACTTGATTCAATATCTCTTTGTTTCTATGATCTTGCACACCGAAGTTGCACTTTAAATGCATTGACTCGAGAACGAGACGTCGTTCTAAGTTTGCATCGGCTTTATTTGATTAATTCTTGCAAGCAAGTTACTTTGAGTGTTCGGTTCATACAAAAACTAACACTTAAAATAAGAAACACGAAATCATTTCATTAAAAAGCCCGAAGGCTGTGAAATATTTACAACAAAAGGGACCCGAAGGTCCAAGGCATATACATCAAAAGCCCGAAGGCTTACATCAATAAGGCCCGAGGGCCTAAACAAAAAGCAAAAAATACAAAAAATGAACTGTCTCCCCCTAAGGATTTCCTCCTTCGGCATCTTCAGTGCCCTCCTCAGCACTTTCGCCTCCTCATCGCCTTTGGATTCATCATCATCCGAATCCTCACTCGAGGGCAGATCATCTAATATTTTCTGGGCTTCGGCAGCAGGATCCCTGGCCTTGACTATCTCCTCTTTGAGCACGATCTCCCCAGCTTAGACTTGCTTAAGTGTGCTAAGCCTGGTCTTAACAACAGCCCAAGCCTCCTCAAACTTCTCCCTCGTCGCTTTGACTTTGGCCCGCTGATTGAGGTAGGCAATTCTTCCTTGGAGTTTTGAGACCTTGCCTCGAAGAGCAGGCACTTGGTCTACTTGGCTTTGCAACCCAACAAGCTTGGCATTGTACTCCCCTAGCTTGCCACGATATTTTTCGCCTGCCTCCAATACCTCGACCCTGGCACGGAATAGGTCGACTTCAAGTCGAGCATTTTCAAGGCTCAGCCTCGAACGCTCATTAACAAATTCATTTGTTACAGCCTGAACCCTTGCTTCGGCGGACTCCAAAACCCCATACAAATCAGTCTCGGCTTTAGCTGCTGCTTCGTTAGCACGCCCTAACTCTTCGTTCAAAGCAGCGCATTGGGCTTCAAGCTCGGCGATTCTATCCAAAAATCCCTTTTTTGTTCTCCCCAGGCAGCGGTCGCCGCCTGAACTTGCTCTACTCGGTCGCGTTCTAGATGGATAGCTTGCAACGCGAGGACCAAGCTCTACACAAGACCAAAGTGTTAGTGTTGAGAACAAAGAAAAGGTAAGTCGCGTGAACAAGAAAGCATGAAAACTTACACGAAGAGCAGAGGCGGCTGAAACTCCCATCAAGCTCATGCGGCTTAAGTTCCGAAGAGCGTGAACCTTAGTAGACCCGAGAATAAAATCGATGGCGGCGATGTCCTCCTTGGTGGGATCCAGTAGATTGGCCTCGGGAGCAATTTCCAATGCCCGAGGTGCAGCATTCGAAGCCTCGGCTAAAATTCAGGAAACCTTAACCATACTTTTGATCAAACCTTCGCTTGCTTTAGCTTTGCCCTTCCGCTTGGAAGCATTTTGGTCAGACTCCTCCACGGTTATCACCTCGGTCTCCCTAGGGACCTCGGCAGCTGGCTCTGGAGTCACCTCGAGAATTGGCTCTGGAGCTACCTCGGGAGCTGCTAGGTGAACCTCTTCGTCGCTGGGCTCATCAACAAGACCTCGGCGCTTTGCGACCACCGCTTCGGAAGCAGGGGCGACAGCTTACTCGACCCGAGACCCTTTCGCCTTGGTGGCTCTCTTCGGTCCAGCCCTCTTCCTTTTAGAGCAAGGGGAAGGGAGAGAATCAATCTCATAAGTATGAGATGAAGTAGAAGTGGGTATGCATATAAACTGACCTAAAAAGATGTCATCACCTTGCGAAGTCCCTTGGCCCGACGAGCCCTTAGCTTTCTTGTCCCCAGCGAGCTTCTTCGCCAAACTCACCATTTGATTGACGCCTTCGGTGGCGTCAATCACCTTCTTTTCTTTCTTTTTCTTCTCTTTCTTCTCCTTTTTCTCCTCCCCTTCTTTGTCTCCCCTCTCCTCTGTTTCCTCCACCTCCTCCTCTTCGGCATCCTTAACGGCCCTGTTGGAAAAACCTAAGTGGGAAGGGAAAAAGAAAACATTAAGGAGCAATTACTCAAAGCAAACATTAGGGAATTTCGAACATCAGTAATTGACTCACCATGCCTCTTGCATGACCATCGGTTTCTGGCAAAGCAACCAAGATCATCCACTGCCGACGAGGACGTTCCTTTTGCTTCATTATCTCGGTTACCTATTCGAGCAGATCCCCTGGTGGGTTGACTAGAACCTTTTCAGCTGCACGTCACAAACATAAAAGTAAGTACAAGTTATAATGACCGAAGCTCAAGCAATGGTAAGAAAACTTACGTTGGGCATTCCATTCCTCGAGAAAATCGGGGTTAGCTGATAGTAACCTCGTGGGAATGAGCACATAACGATGGTCCCACCTCGATCACCATGATCTTCGCTCTTGCTCAAAATAGCGTAAGATCCCCGAGGTAAGAAGGCCACCACCCCGGCTTTGTGAAAATAGGGGTAGTAGAGGGAAATCAAGTGTTGGAAGGTGAAGGGCAACTCAGCTAACCTACTCAAGTATTCAAGGGCTTTCACCACCCTCCAAACTCCGGGGCCTAGTTGAGCCAAGCACAGGTTGTAAGATCGACAAAACGTGTCGATTATGGGGTGGATTGGCACGCTAAATCCTATGGTGAAAGGGTATGTGAAAACCGAAGAATACCCTACCACATGAGTGGAAGCAACCGCGTCCGGGGCTGGAACCCTAATCTCCACCTCAGGTCCCTAGCGGCAATCTGTTCGAACAGTCTCAATCACGTCCTCGGTTATCACGTTAGGGGTAACGTACACCGGTATGTTTCTTTTCTTCCCCTTTTGGGCATCGGATTGAACTTGGACTTTGAGGTCCTTATCATTGTTGAAATTTGAAGGGATAACCAACCGTGGGTCTATCTCTTCTTCGAGAGCAATCTTCTTCCTCGACTTCTTCGAGGTCCCAGCTTCGGTCTGTGACCCCTCTTTGCTAGCCTCGGTCTCGCCCGCTTGGCCACTTGCCTCCCTATTGACTTCGGTCTCGCCCACTGGGCCACCTACTCCTCTGGTACTGATGACGTCGTCGCCCTCAATGTCATCCTTATCATCATTGTGGTCGTCACCACCAACGTCAATGTCATAACTAACCTCAGCTTTGTCGCGACCAGCTCTCTCCTTGCGCCGTCTAGGAGCACTGGCCGTCGACATAGCTTCCCCACCGCCTTCTGCCTCAATACTTTGCAGCGCCGGCACGGTGGGGATAAAATCTCCACTCACGATCACAGCGGCGAAGCGCCCAGCCCTCTCGCCAGAGTCACTGGAGCCATGACCAGAATTTGTAGCAGACATAATGTCAAGTTTGAGGCAAAAGGATTAAACTCAAGATCAAATGGGTTGAAGATGTATATGAAATGGAAACCGTGTCTCTTTTTCTTTACTGTTTGCAGATGATTAACAAATGGGGAAGAGAAACGCCAAATGGAGTATTTATAGGTGAAGTACACGTGCAAGTGGAAAAGCAATGACGACTGTAACTTTGGAGGAAGACCATTCGGTAGCCAACGAACGGTCGCCACGTAACGCGGAACAGTAATTTGAAAAGGCGTGCGACTTTTTGAAACTCTTGGATTGGGTTGAGCCACATCATCTTCCCACTTAAATTCATTCCACTCCTCGGCGAATCTGACGTTCGCCGAGGAGTGGGGGGACTATCTGTATTGGGTAAAAATCGGCGTGCTCGGACAGCACTTCGGTACGACAAATCGAGGACAATCGAACTGGTGTTCCAAAGGAGAGAGATCGAAGCAGAAGATTGGACCACCGAAGTCGAGCACCGATGTCATCACCGAAGGCAAGTCGCAAGCTGTGCTTCGATGACACTCACTTCGACCGAACAGCTAGGTCATATCACCGAGGTCATGCATTTGGACCTCTGTGAAACACCTCGGTTCTAGCGGCTTATCAGCACACTACTGCAACCCACTAACTCCACTCAAAGATGTGCAGAACATGAGTATATGCATGATCAGCCGTACAGAACGTGGGCAAGGCCTCTTGTACCAATAAATAGCACTAGTTTTTACATTGTATTCATTTAAAAATACTTACAGAAACTCTGGCAAAATTTTTACTCACAACTATATATTGAAATCACGTTATTTCTCGCATTTTCGCTTATTCTTAGCCTTGTTTCGACTTTGATACTAAGATTTGCTTGTGTTCTTAACCCAAATTCGATTTTTTATCCTAAATCAGTTTAGGCCCATATATATACCCTCATAGCTAGAGTATACAAATTATACACTAATCACACGGTGTAATACACATACTATTCATTAATAATCTATGTTATACACTCAATCGGCTATTTTGTTAAGCGATATAATGAGGAGCTATTTAGGTGAATTTCTCCAATACTACTTGTTGACTCTCAATTTTGTCTATCTTAAATACCTCGATGCTGCCGTAGTTACATTGGTGATTATTTTATAAAAAAGACTATATATGTAATCTTAGTCATCTTTTGAAAATCAAACTATTTTTAGTAAAATCATATTTTCATAACTTTATAATGTTTCATGCACGTGTTCTACAACATTAATTGCATATTTTGATTGTAAATTGCGTTTTATCTTAAAATTGAAAAAGTTGCAAAACTAGTCCATTGCACCTACATTCTAATTTTATTATTTAATTGCCACTCTAGGCAAAATTTCAGTATTTTATGATGTCTAATTAATTAAGAGTTATTATATTGAGGTTTGGTTTGGAAGTTAACCGAAGTAATTGACAAATTGAAAGTAAAAGGGGGTAAAAGAGCAATGCATTTTAATTCCTATCCAATGGTGCAACCCATCTAAGTAAAATTCTAAAATACTTTCTTATTTCCATCATCCAAACACGCCTCTAATTTAAAAACCTGATCCTATCCGTCCACGTTTAGATCTAACAGTCCAGAATCAATCTCCCAAACCTTAATTACACTTAACGAATATAACCGTAATTATTTACACTAAATCAGCAGCCGCCCCCTCTCTATTCCCCTTCAAATAATTAGAAACATTAATCCTTGAGACCTCCAAAACAACACCATCTCCTATTTCCTTTTTCAACACTAAGGGTGTGTTTGGTACAAAGAAAAATATTTTTCACAACAAATATTTTCTATGGAAAATATTTTCTTAGAAAATAAGTAAGTTTTAACTTATATTCTAGTGTTTAGTATCAAAATAGGAAAACAAAATTTTTCAAAAAAAAAAAAAAAAATCCTTTCATTCCTAACCATTACCCCAATACACCAAAAACCACCCCACCTCCTATCAAAACCACCCAACCCCCCCCCCCCCGATCTCTCCCAAATTTCCACCCCACCCCTCCCCCCCAAACGTCGACACCACCCCCAACCCTTCCCGTCACCCCAAGGTGCCGTCAACGTTGCTAAAGCATTGCAGGAGTAAAAGTCGACGACGATGGCTAGGCCGGAGATCCAAACAACGGCCAGATCAGAGGACTTAGGCGGCAAGGCAGTGAACGAATCCAAGGTCATACGCAGCGACAGAGCAAATCGAGGTTGAAGACGGTGATGGCTTTGACGTGTTACGCAGGTGCCGGCGACGAGGCTGAAATTTGATGCAACGCCGGCGTTTGAAGAGATATGAGAGTTTGCCGACGAGGGTGGAATCAGGGGGTTGTAACACGAGAGGGTTTTGGGAAAGGAGGGGTGGAAGGGGACCCATTTTGTATTTGGGTAGTAGGGTTTTTGGGGGTAGGGGGTTAGGGCGTAGGGGGATTGGGAATTTGTTTTTGTATTTCTGGAAAATGTTTTCCCTTCAACTTTTAGGAAAAATATTTTCTTTCTGTTCGAGGAAAATAAGTTTGTAAGGAAAATATTTTCCAACTCATTTGAACCAACCAAATATAAGAAAACGAAAATAGAATCTGGAAAACATTTTCCATAATACCAAACTCACTCAAAAAGCTACATCTTTTTCAACCATGCGCGGTGAAGGTTTCACTATTTTTATGAAACTTTATCTGATTTGTTGACTTGGCATGGCTCTTGACACGTCAATTCTTACAAATCGATCAAGGTCTCACCAATTGAGGCGAAAATTTGCACAAATAACACCAAATCATGAGGTATTGACTAAATTTTGAAAAAAAGGAAAAATCTTCCTCTCTTTTTTTTCCTGGAGTTCCTTGATGCTTTTCAGTAGAGCATTAATGGCTCTTATTTTCTTCTCTTCCATCACAACGTTACCCTTGACCAAGATTCAAAAGTAAATTCAAAATCCTGCTCAAACTTTCAGCTCTTGAACCTAATCTCCCCCTATAAATACTAGCACCAAGAGACAGAAAAATATAGAAAAATGGCTAAAAAGCTGAGGAAAAATACTAGAAATATTGCCTCTATTCTTAAAGATTTTGGGTAAAAACAATATATTTTAGTCGTATTAGTTTGATTCTGCTTGGTGTAGCGTTGGTTCTTTGCTATTCCGATTTAACTTGATCCGAGTTGTTTTTTCAGATCTCACGTCTTAGTTCCTGCTCACAAAAAGAATTTGCAACGAGTTTTAAATTCAATGCAATTTTTACTGGGCCGGTCGCTCGCGTATGTGATTGTTACAAACTTTTACTTGGATGGTCCTTGTGTCAACTTTGTATATTCTATCACTCAAGTTTAGCTACCGGTTCAAGTTTTTCCGGACGGTTGCATTAAGTTAAAATATGTTGCTATCAAGGTTTGCCTGGAAGTTTATCAATTTTTCGGGTTCTGTCTTCTCAACCTCCTCTTATCCCTTTATCCTTTAAAATTCATGTCTATAGGAATTCCCCGTAGTATAATTGGTAGAGAATTTTGTATGAATAATGCTTAATTGATTGATATTATGAATGCCTAAGTACCCTGCTTTCTTTAGAATTTCCTTTTATTTATGAATTCGCAAACCGTTGAAGTAATATGCGTGCAAGCTTTAGTTTCTCAAATTAAGTCATTTTAAAAGAAAGCCTGTTTTTTACAAAAAAAAAAAACAAAAAAAAAAAAATCAATAATGCAGCTAAAGACTGAGGATGATTAACTTTTAAAGTTGAATTATTTTTTTTTTTTAGAAAGCAAATACTGCAAATTGGTATCTTATTTGGGGTTAGTTGTAAAAACTGACGTCCCGTATTTTACGGATTTTTTGAAAGTGACGTAAAACCCTTTTTTCAAAAAATTATAAAACCTTTTACCCTGAATTCCTGGAAAAATACTTTCTTTTAAAAATGGAGTTATTTTGTTCGCATTTGCTTAAATAAATTGGTTTCTGATTCCTAAATTAGGTGAAAAATCCAAAGTGACCCCCATTCGAGTAACCATGAGTTGTAATTCCCTACTATTATTATTTATTAGTAATTTTAGGGGTTCAACAGTATGACTACTACGCTTGAGATATTTAAAGGTTCTAACCATTGCTGTATTTGTATGTTTGAACTAGCATGATTAGTTTTATCTGAAATTTGTATGCCTGAAACCAGCATGACTGGTAGTTACGTGTGTGCCACGAAAAGCATGTCACTACACCATTATTTGCACACGTATAAATTGGCATTCTATTCATATTTTCACCACTCCTGGGAACCTCTTAAATATTCTCTTAAATACCCACGAGGTGTATGCTTATACTCTCACACTTCCTCTCTCAAAGAACCCTTTAGGAAGAGTTGGCGTACCAGCTGTAATCACCTAATTTTGGCACAAAATATCAAAGATTGTATAAAATAGTTATGTTAATTGTCTTATGATTTTGCAAGAATTTTTATCCTTTATTTAGCCATTGTTTTTTATTAGTTAATCAAGCGAAAAATACCAAAAAATGATGAAATGTATTTTTGGATTAATGATTAGTGGAATTTAGTGCTAAGTCAAAATATGTTTAGTGTAGTTTCTTGATTGAATTATGTAATTGTGTTAGTTTGCTTAGTCTAAGTGTTCAATTCAATTGGGCTTGAGAAAATTCAGCAAAAAAGAATAGGAAGGAAAACAGCCCAATACATAACTTGATTCACTAGCCCAACTACATTCCACCCCGGCCCACCCCTTTAGTATAAAAGCAAATTATTGCTGCTTTTGTCCATTTTCTCCAAATTTCACCAGAAAACATGAAACCCTGCCCGTTTTCTCGCCCGCCATCGGAGCCCGCCATCGGAAACGAACTCCACCATCCCCTCCGGCCAAATTATACATTCCCAGGACTGTCTCGAGCCCCTCATCCCCGATTTGAGCTCTATTTCTCTAAAATCTTGCTAGTTTGGTGTGGATCGAAGCTTAAAAAACTGACCAAACCCTAACTCCGGCGATCTTCTATTTTTTCGGAGATTCTTCCATAAAGGTATCCCCCACAGCTCCCTCTATCATCTCCCATGCTCCATTTCCATAAATAGGTGCTCCGTTTGTTGAAGCCCAAATGACAGTGACTCGGGTCTCGCTTTGTTTCTATTTTTCGTGTTTTCTTTCCATTTTTCTTCTCTTGTTCTAATTGAGACGATCTCAAATGAGATCGCTTTAATTAGAGCGAGAAAAGGATGATGGAATTTGCTCGTTTCTGCCGAGATGATGATGTTACTGTGGAATGGTGAGACTGTGAGGGAAGTCGTGTGATAGTGAGATGTTGTCGCTGTGGTAACGGGGTTGGGTTGATGATCCGAGGCTGTTTTAGATAGCGACGATGGTGTAGAATGGATAACTAGCCAAGAGACAATGTTTTGTTTGATTCACATTCATTGGTGAATTGTTTGTGAGGGAAGTCGTATGATAGTATGATGGCAGGGCTGCGATGAAGCAGTGTTGTCGTGACGATGATGTTGTGGTTTTGCCGTGTGATGATTCTGAGATTAGTTTAGGGATGAAGAAGCTGCGATGGTGATACAGTAGTGGCGTTGTGGGCGTCTAGGTAGTGATGGCGTATCCATGGCAGTCATGACAGCGACGACGCAGCTGTGTTGGCAACAGTATAGACAGGACTGTGGCGATGGTTTTCAGGTAGCAGTCGTGTTGTTTGGTATTGACGGGTTAGAAGTAGATTCCCAACTGTTTTCTTTACGTCCTTTACTGTTATAGTTTAGCCATGATTAAATATCGAATATGAATTTCATGTGTAGATTGTTCGGAATAGCTATGTTCTCGTCCAAAGTGAAGTTTAGTTTGTGAATTCTGAAAAAAGTTATATATGTCATTGTGCCTGAGATAGTATGATCTGTTCATCTTTAAGTTTGAATGTGAATCCGTTAGTTTTCATTTTACCTCTGTTGAACCATGAACTTGTTGCTCCCGTTTTAAGCATGAAGTTATATCTTTTGTGTGTGTCTCTGTGTGTGTTTTGTTTAGCCGTAGAAATGTGTTTAAATGTTAGTATGAGCATGTAATTGGGACTTGCCCGGGTTAACATGTTTCCTGATGATTAGTTTATCAATAGTGAAGTGGATCAACGCCCACCTCATGTAATTGGTCTGATGCCTCACTTAGTTTCAGTTGTTAGCGTAAACTTTGTGTGAAAACTGGCATGAAGGCATGTGTAAATGCTGCCTATGTTAACATTTGTCTTGGCTTGCTTGTCTGATTGTTTAGTTAGTGTTTAGTGTGGTTTGGGTCAAAATAAGTGAGTTTGAGTTTGGAACTTTAGTTTGAAAATCTGAAATTTTGAAAGGGTAAAAAGTTAGTCAAATGGTAAAAGAAAAAAAGACAAATATGGCAGAAAGTTGTCACGACCCTTTTTACACACACAAAAACTATAATAAATAGAAATTGCGTATTTAAAAGGTTATGACGGGTGTTAAAGGTACACATTTATTTAAGAGAAAATCGGAGTCGCCACTTGACAAGTTAAAGGTGTGCCAAGTCACCAAAGTGGTGTACCTGTAACACCCTTGACTCGTCTAATAGTCTGCGTCAGAGATTCGGGTAAGGTTCTCAGTTGACTCTCGGGAAGGTATTAGGCATCCTCGAGTCCTGTGCCAAGCACAGTTGCTTTATTGTCGCAATTTTAATTTATTAAACATGGTTGTTATATTAATGCCGTTAATTTGAATTTGTACTTTGATTCAAAAAAAATTAAAAAAAATGTTATTCTTATCCAACCTCACAGAGGACTGGACGAATTTACACTTTGATTCAAAATAAATAAAATGTATTGCGCATTTCCAACCTCACAAAGGACTGGTCTATTTTTTTTTAAATAATTTAATTAACTTAAAAAAATAATTGATTTAGAATTGGCTTGTCTTATGTTTTCGCGTAATAAGCGGACCGCAAATCACGCTTATTGTTATGCCTAATCGAGTGGAGGTTTTATCGTTCCTATTGATTTGCCTAATTGTCGATCATATTATTTTACGTGTTTGTTTGACACAAAATTACTTGCTCCTTCCTTTATTTTAGTTTTTTTTTCTTTGATACTTGAACTTGAAACCAAATTTATACTACGCTGCCTAGATTCAATTGTAGGCTTGCCAACATTTATGAACATTGTCTCATCATATAAAACAAAATACCATCAACATTACATACTGGTTTGTAATAACTAATATAACAGATCTAGGACTTGGAGAAAATGGAACAGAAGCATGTATTGTTATCTGCTTTGAGCGTAGGGGTTGGAGTTATAAACTCTCAATTTAATAGTTCAATCGAATGTGCGGCTAAAGTATTGGTCTGCATAAATCACCCATTTCAAATGTAATCTTCAAAAGTAATTTTATTACATGAATTAGATTAAAATGTAACATAACTTGATACAATTTTATCAATTATGAAATTGTAGTTGTTTGCCCAAAAAATGAATTAAACTTACGTATCAGAACAATGGGATCTTGATTTGCAAAATAAGAGCGTGCAGCAACAGTGGAATTCAAATAATGAAGCGATTGCCTATGTTTTCCGTATCCATTTTTAATCACGTCAATTGCAAATACTAAGTTTTGATTACGTAATCCAAATCTAATACTTTCATACAAAATCGGCCTTTTGCTCTTTTTTCTTTTGCATTATTTTTTTTTTTTGTTAAATCCTTGGCTTGCCTACTTTTTAAAATAAAATTAAAAAAAAACCAAATGTAAATTAAAAGAAAGAAAAAAAAATGTAAGTTGTTTAGTGTCAAACAACTTTGCACGAAAAAAAAAAAAATTAAGAAAGACACTAATTTTACTAAGGAAACAAAAAAAAAATAAAACATCTTAAATTCTATGACTACCTAACAATAATACACAGCATAGACATGGTTTCTATTTTTTCGCATAAACAACATATTAAACTGTAAAGGAAAGCAAACAACATTATTGACATTTTTTCATTTTTTAGCATACCAACAACATGTTTATTGTAAACTAATGATACTTCGCAAGTGAAAATTACTAGGCCTTTTAATCATGTTTATTTCAATCATTTAAAGAGTCAAGATAAATACAAGATTGGTTTGAGTTTACCTTGTGCAAAATTTCCACAAATAAGCTAACAGTGATATAGATCGACCAAAGCAAAACCAAAGCAGCCAATAAACAACCTGGACAGCCCTTTATACCTCTATTTAAACCTTAAAACCTTAAGATTTATGCTCCAAAAGACTTTAGATGTAAAGGCTTTTGGTTCTAAATCTAAATCTCAAACTTACCTTCTTTCTCTCTATTTTTTCCCAAGTGTTTTTACTCTCTATTTTCTGTAAATTTCAGCAAGCTCTGCTTGATAAATGAGGAGCAAAATGCTCTATTTAATGCTGAAAAATAAGAGCCAAAGGTGGGGTATAGACTTGCACAAAAGTACAAGCCCACACCCCTACTACTTGAGTGTTTTTTTGACTATTTTTCAGCATGGTACAGCAGCTGTACAACTACTATTTCAGCCACTAAAGCAGCCCCAAAAAGCTGAAAAATGCAAGAAAAATGTCCTTTAAAAGGACACCCAAACACTCATTATATTGACTAAAGGACTAGGACAAACAAGGCCAACTAAATCAGCCCCAAAAACTAACTAAAACTAAACTAGAGAGCAACCAAAAGCAACTAAAACTAGAACAAGTTCAATTGTTCATAAAGTCCAACTATCAATCAATTTAAAGCCAACAAACCAAACTAAGCTACAAATCTAAACAAAATCCCAAACCTTAATTTATAGACTAAACCAAAACAAACTTAAATCAAAATAAGGACAAATGAACTAAATTAGTGTTTTGATTCATTAACATGGAAATTCCGAGACAAGACAAACTAAACATTGATTTAAACTTCTCCAATTTAAATGAATAAAAAAAACTAATAACCTATCAATGTGTACGAGTACAAAGCTATGATTTGTATGTTAGCAACTAAACCATTTCATAGCCAAAATTACTACTTTTTTATAACTAAACATGATCTAACAAAAACAAAGACTAATTATGTCTAACCCGATGAGTCGAGATATAGCCGAAGCTGCAGCGACGCCCTCGCCGTTGCTGCCTCGCATCCACTGTTACAACTGCGTCGCTTATGTCAAATCCTTCACTTCCTCGCTGCCTAGCTTGTCCCAAAAATGCCATCACAAAATAAATTCCCACAGCCCCTCGAATTCAAACAACAATACTCCCTCATCACAAAAAACAAGCCCGCTGCCCTGCTGCCTCGTCGAACATAACAGCCCCTCCATCAACATCGTCATCGCAGCCTCGCCTCACTGCCTCGGCTTCACTGTTTCACCCCCAAAATAACATCACATCAAAGCCCTTATATGATTGCACCAAACAGCCCGTACACTGCCTAAACAGCCCCTTCCACCCCAACAATCATCATCACATTCCGCCTCAACATCAATTACAAATGCAAGATACAGAGCAGCCACGCACCAAAACAGTAAAGAAAAAAAAATAAGAAGAAGAAAGCAAACGGGAAACAGAAACGAGAAAGGAAAAACATATGGGTTTTGGGAAATGGGGTGTGGGGGAAAGTGGAGAGGAAGAAATAGACAAAAGATTCTAACAAAACAAGCAAAACTTACCGGATTTGAAGTTTTTGCCAAAATTTGAAACCCGATCTACGAAAATCTGTTGTGATTTTAAAGAAACCAAGTTGAGAAATGGAATGAGGAGGCCGAAAGGAGTCCAGAAATATATAATTTGTATTTTTCCGGCCACCGGAGGTGGTGGTCCGGTGGCGGCGGACGGCGGCGTGGAGGTGGCTGTCTGGTGGAGCAGTGGCGGAGGGGATTTCCGGTGGGAGAGTGGAAATTTCAGCATAGTTTCACTAAGTCTTAATAGACTTGTGGGTGTGAGTGAAAAATGAGGGGTTTTTGTGAGCTTATAAGGGAAATAAGGGGAGGAATGGGAACCATTAGATCAAATTTGATCCAATGGTTGAGATCAAAAGCACATTAGACGGGCCATAGAGCAAATGGGCTAACGGGCCAAAGCATTGGGCTACACATTTTTTACATATAGCCACAAATATAATTTATACACACACAACTAACTAAAATTAAACCACATATTTTACAACACTATCACAATTAAACTATAGAATCAAAAAATTAAGCACGTAACAAGTGATTTTTGTTAATTTTCAAATTTTAACGTCCTAATTAGAAACAAATTTAGTTAAGAAGAAACACTAGAAGGCCAGAAAAATTGACGACACGTCCTAAAAATCTAATACGACTATTTTGAGCATTTTATGAATTTTGGTGCCAAAATTAGGTGATTACAGCTGCCCCTCTTTGTTCGGGAACACGAAGAGTTTTCGGACAAAGAAGTAATCGACAACTAATTTTGGCTTTTCGGTTCTAGCCGGGAGCATGCTTTTCAAAATGGTGACCGTACCCTGATTCTTCGGTTCCAACCAAGAACAAGGCTACCTACATATCCCTGGACTAAGGAATCATGTCAGTGTAGTTCCTTACGTGCGGTAGCTGGGACTACCGCATTCAAACAGACACTAGACTCTTCTAGACTCACTAAGACAAACCTAGACACTCTAGACCACTAAGATGACACTAGACACTCTAGACTACTACGACAAACAAGAGACTCTTCTAGACACACTTGGGGCTGATACTAGACACTCTAGACTACTACGACAAACAAGAGACTCTTCTAGACACACTTGGGGCTGATATTAGACACTCTTAGGCATACAAGGGCTGTCGTTGCTGGTCACTGGTTGCTTGCTGGTTGGCGGTCATTGCTTTACAAAGAAAATGAAAGTACAACATTGAAAATGTAAAGTTACAATTCCTATTCTAAGTCTTCATGCTTCCCGAGATGAGCTTCTTGGTTCTTGCTCCCCTCACTTGTTGAAAATAAAACCACCGCTCTTGGTTCAGGTGGGTCTTGCTCTTTGTAGAAAATGAAAACCACCGATTTTGGTTCAGGTGGGTCTTCCCTCTTTACAGAAATGTATTCCATCGTTCTTCAGGTGGGCGCCTAGCCTTCTTCAAATGTATTCCCTCATTCTTCAGGGGGTTGCTTCGACTTCTCCGAACTACTCCCTCATTCTCCAGGTTGGTGCCTCGACTTCCTCTAAACTACTCCCTCATTCTCCAGGTGGGTGCCTCGACTTCCTCTAAACTACTCCCTCATTCTCCGGGTGGGTGCCTCGACTATCTCTAAACTACTCCCTCATTCTCCAGGTGGGTGCCTCGACTTTCTCTAAACTACTCCCTCATTCTCCAGGTGGGTGCCTCGACTATCTCTAAACTACTCCCTCATTCTCCAGGTGGGTGCCTCGACTTTCTCTAAACTACTCCCTCATTCTCCAGGTGGGTGCCTCGACTTTCTCTAAACTACTCCCTCATTCTCCAGGTGGGTGCCTCGACTTCCTCTAAACTACTCCCTCATTCTCCAGGTGGGTGCCTCGACTTCTTCTAAACTACTCCCTCATTCTCCAGGTGGGTGCCTCGACTATCTCTAAACTACTCCCTCATTCTCCAGGTGGGTGCCTCGACTTTCTCTAAACTACTCCCTCATTCTCCAGGTGGGTGCCTCGACTTTCTCTAAACTACTCCCTCATTCTCCAGGTGGGTGCCTCGATTTTTTGAAATGAATTTCCTTGTAAAGGTTGCTTCTGACATGAAAGTTGAAACTGTTGCTCTTGAAATTGCTGCTTGGGCTGGCTTTGACTTGAAATTTGAAACTTCTGAAGCATGAAATTGCCGCTCAGGCTGGCTTTGACTTGAAAATGAAATGTCCGCTTATAGTTGTGCGGATTTTGACTTTAAGACTGCAAACTGCATCTTGAATCTGCTGATTCTTGGACGATCTCTTTCATGGTACATTCTTTGGACCATCATTCTTTATACCACTGTGCAACATTGGACTCCAATTATCTAAGTTTGGTCCTGACTTGCTCTAGTACGACTATGAAACTTATAAATGAGCTTTGCGAAGGTTTCTATTGCTCGAAAGGAAATGAGAAGAAAATAAAATGAAAGAATTTCAAGAGGAGACATTGAATGAAAGATGTCTCCAGAAAAAGAAGGAGTTATCCGGAGGTGAAATGACGACCTTATTAAGCATGACATGCATTTTGGAATCAACTCTTCATCCGTTCACACGATCTATCCCTGATTTTGCTCTCATTCTTCCAATCTTGCATGATGGAAAATCTAACGACCCTCATTCGACTAGTAGTGCCCTTTCGGGTTTTCACCGACTAGCCTCTCTCTTTGTTCTTTTAACTCACTATTGTCTTGCAGCGCCTTTTCAGGTTTTCACCGACAAGACTTCATTTTTCTTCTTCTTCTTTTTTTCATCGATCTCCTATCCTTCCTAGCTGATCGACCCCATCTTTTCTTTCTTTCTTCAATTTTCGCCCTTTATCTTTATTCTTCAGAGAATTTCTCCTTTAATGACCTTGGTGCTCCCAGCTCCTAAATGCGATTGTCGACTCATAAGAAATGCAACTTTTCAGTGTGAAAATTGTCCCTTGATACCCCACTCGGCTTGACATTCTCAATGATCGGTCAGAAGGGTCTTTATTCGGACTGTAACATTGGATTGGGTTAGGCTATAAAGAAAAGGATTCGGCATAAAAGCTCAAAAACATCTCATGAGACGACTAGAATGAGCATTACAAGATTTGATATCACTGCTTTTGAAAAATAAACCAAACTTTTCTCAGTTTAGGCAAATTGGGGATTCCTTTTTTTTCTTTTTCTCTTTTTTTTTTTTTGGTTCGAAGAGCGGTATGAAAGCATCTCATGAAACGACTTGGTAAAATATTACAACCCTTGGAATCAATTCTTTAAAAATAATAACTAAATGAGGCCCCAATTATTGAAAAATCGAGGAATTATCTTTTGAATTTTCTGATATGAAAACATAGGGGATATTGAGATTATTCCCTGAGATGAACACAACCATAAAAGGGACGTTGAATTTCTCTCTTTCTTTTTTTTTTTTGTTTTTTTTTTCCAGAACCAACTTCTGCCCCCAGTTTAGGATAAACTGGGGCACTTTAAGTTTCGTCCCCGATTTCGAGACTGATATCTCATGAAACATGTGAATAGATGGTACAAAAAATAGAAGTTTGTTTTTATTTTATTTTATTAAAATAAAATAAAAACAAACTTCTGCCCCAGTTTAGCCATACATTGCGGATTTGATTTTTTGACATTGGCCGCAAACTTGGAGGCAAGCTTTTGCGTCAATATGAACAGGGAAAAAATAAACTTTCCCCTGTTATGACCGCACCCGAATGGTTGCCTACATATCCTTTTGAGAGGAATCAGGTCAGACGTAGCTCTAGCATTGAGGTAGATTTTTTTGTTGTTTTTTGTTTCCTCTTTTCTTTTTCTTTTTGTTCTTTTTATTTAATCATATAAAAATAATTCCAGGGGAGGGTAGGCCAAATAAAATACAGAACAAGGCTAAAAGGACTGACAAAAGGATACAGTATTTGGGTAGAAAAATGAAAGCCGTTCGTCATCCCGACCAGAGAATGCCTCGCACAAATGATGATTCAATCAATTGACCTGGATTAATCCACACGTGTCCTCGACTTTTACTTCAATGATGTTTCTCAAAATCGGTATTACAAATTCGGCCGAAGCGACCAAACACGATTTGAACTTCTCACCGATCTCCCTTATCAGATGACTATTGATCAATTCCCAATTTATTTCACTCTCTCTTTTATCCCTTTTTACTACTCAAATAGCTCACAATGCCAGAGCACGTGTTTAGATCAAGATGTGAATTCCGCACACATGTCATGTTATTAAGGCCGAGAAAACATAAATAAGAAAACAAGACCAAGAAAGAAAATAAGAGAAATAATGTTGAGACGAGAAAAGATCTCGCTTTTCATTGAATTAAAGATAGAAGCGTTTGAACATCAAAATAAGCAAAATAATGCACTTGGATTACAACCCTTAAATAACCAAGTACACAGAAAGATTAGCAAAACAAGCTACAATATTTCACAGTCACTCAATTGCAAGTCAGGGCTAGTTTTCCATTGTTAGGCATTGCTGAGCCCTTCACCAAGATGTACCATGCTGATACCAAAGAAATTCCCTGAATCGGGCGACATCTTCTGCTTTTCCTCATTTTCTCCAACTCCCATCAACGTATACTTCACTTTTTCGGGATTGATGAATGACTGGGTAAGATATGGAATTGGCTTCTCGAGAGACATGTTCGTCTTCTTCATTTCTTCACCCCTTACTCTGTCTACTACCCCAAACACTGTTTCAGGAACACAGTTCACTGTCACAAGCATTTGGTTAGCCCCAATTGACACATCACCAACAGGTACTATCGGCATTGCAGATTCTGCTCTCAAATCTTCTCCACATACCATACCCACCATGTGCATATCATCACAGACAGGCAATGAGTTCTGGTTGATATTTGTTGTATCTAAGCCCTCGACTTGAATCTGACCATTATCTATCAAAGCTTGGATCGCCTTCTTGAGATGACGACAATCATTCGTGTCATGTCCTAGTGTGCCCGAGTGATAAGCACATTGACGAGTACGGTCTATCTTTGCCCTTGGATGCACATTTCCGGCAATTGGCTTCAACATACCCACATTCTGCAGTTTCTGGAAAATGCTGGAGTAAGATTCCCCAATTGGCGTGAGCTCCTTCTTTTTCTGCATTCGTAACATCTTGTGATATGGACAAGGGCGAAAGGCTTTCTTTGATCGGTGAGTGGGGTTTGGAGAAGCATGGAAATAGTTTTGTGGAGTATTATTTGTGGGCTGTGG
Organism: Petunia axillaris subsp. axillaris; assembly: GCA_029990575.1. NCBI lineage: Eukaryota > Viridiplantae > Streptophyta > Magnoliopsida > Solanales > Solanaceae > Petunia > Petunia axillaris. The sequence continues at coordinate 22,304,106 of JARKNS010000009.1, forward strand.
GCTTGCTGCGCGCCATTGTGGATGCAAAGGTGCTGGACCATATCACGCGCTGTATAAAGTGGAGTATTGGAATATTTTGAAATTTTTGGAGGGTGGCGTTCCGGATTATGCTTTTGTTGTGCCAGGAGGCATGAGTGGGGTTGTTTGCACTCTTTCTCATTCATGCCTCCTTGACATCGCTCCCTTTCATCTTTCCTCCCAAGATTCTCCCTCCTAATAGGACCCGTGAATGGTGGAACAGAGGCTCGGGGCGAAGTATGCCCCATTTGAGATGGATGTGGTGCCCAAGGATGTATTTTAGACGATCCCCCATCACTTGTATCATTCTGGTAGTGAGGAAAGTCGGGAGAATACTGTGGGTCCTCAAATTTAGTAGGTGAGCCACGTGCCTGATGTGCAGAGAATGAAGCAGCCCCTAAAAGATTGGTCGGCATAGGAGGAGATGTTTTTCCCGTGGCAATGGCAATATACAAGTCAGCCACCAATTGTTTCAAATTTTTGACCTCTTCAGCCAACCTCTTGTTTTCCAGCACCAGAAGTTCATGGGCGCTGATCTCAGAACTTCCCTTATCAAACAACATGGTAACAGGTCCCTTTGATCCTATTGCGAACGAGCGCGAGACAATGCCAAAATTCCGTAGCAACTTCCAAACTCCAAAGCTAATGGCAAACAAATCAGATTAGCACAAAAGAGTCACAAATTGCAAGCCTATGGTTGTTATGCATCATCCCGAAATGGTTCTCGGCGCAAGTCGAGTGTACCGACCGTATCCCTTAAAGATTGCTTACGTGCCTTGAGAAAAATCAGAACAAAATTGTAACTGACACGTAATTAGAACAAGGACAAACTTGGATGATTTTTTTTTTTAATTTTTCTTTCTTTACCTCTTTTCCCGACTCAAAAACATAATTTAGACAAACGACACGAGACAGACTCAAAATAAACTGCTTAACGTGATACACGAGTCAAAAGATATATATACAAACTGACACATTAGGTGGGTACACCCGGACGGTGAAAATAATGAGACTCGACATTTTAGCGGAGTCAAATTATTTCACGAGGATCGACGCAAAATACAACTTAGCTAATTGCAATTTATCGTTTGTACCCTATCTTGACCTTGAAAAGTACAATACAAAGTAGAGTGGGACCCTAAAAATAATAATTTTTTTTTGTTTAATGAAAAAAATTTAAGACTTAACCCGAGGGAGGTTCTAACAGAACTTAAGAACAGATTATGAAATAAAATATTTTTTTTTTTTAATCCGAAAGGTGATCCCAAAATCGGATATTATGACAACACAAAAATGGACACAATTTTTTTTTTGAAACAAACTCTTTGGTCTAATTCGAAAAAGAATCTTTGAGTATGGTACAAAATTTGGCCATTATGACGACACAACGACACAAAATATTACACGAATTAGATGCAAATTTGGTTTACAAAAATTGGCCATTATGACGGCGTAAAACCCCGATAAATTACTTTCCAAAAATATGGACTTGACTTGGACACAGACTCAAAGATAAAAGGGTCCCAAAATTTTACCACTATACCGGCGCAAAACTATAACGGCGCAAATTATGACCAATTATTTTCTAATACTTGAGACCATACCCGTACGCAAAAATTAGACTCTAAAAAAGTTCTTCAGAAAAAAAGAAAAAAAAATAAAAAAAATCGCCATTATAACGGCGTAAAATGACAACTAAAGATATTTTGAGACACGGGACTAAACCCATTTTTTTCATTTTTCTCAATTCAATTTTTTTGTTTTCAAAATTTAACACCCACCCCCTGGTGATCGGTCAGCATAACAACCCTCTTTCTACAACAAATACAACACATAAGATGCCAATAATGTGTCTTTTCGGGACACGGGCTCATCTTTACACAAAGGGGTTAGCCTAGACAAGTGCAATACCGGTGTACCGCACCTTATTAAGTCAGATATGATGCAGATAATTGGGCCTAAAGGTTTAACTCTAGGTGACACAACTGACTCAGTGTCTAAACTGGCTGAAAACCCGGTGGACAAACCGGGCGAAAAGCGCATCAGGGCCATCCGGAGACAGTGTGTCCGGCCTAAAACCCCGTCACGCCTTCCTCCTAAATCATGGGAAATTTAGTAAGAAAGTCCCAGATGCCACAAGCAATCTGGTAAGTGCACGCGTGCGTGTGTTTCAGAGACTCAGAGGGTTGCGGAAGAAGACCGTTTATATACAGTTCAAAAATATCAAAGCAGTAACATTCAACTTTTCATGTGATAACGGCAAGAATATAACAACCATTATTTAATAAATTAAAACATGCAACAATTTTATCAAAGCCGGAGATTCTAGTTTTCACTAATTTCCCCAGCGGAGTCGCCAAGCTGTCACGACCCTTTTTACACACACAAAAACTATAATAAATAGAAATTGTGTATTTAAAAGGTTATGACGGGTGTTAAAGGTACACATTTATTTAAGAGAAAATCGGAGTCGCCACTTGACAAGTTAAAGGTGTGCCAAGTCACCAAAGTGGTGTACCTGTAACACCCTTGACTCGTCTAATAGTCTGAGTCAGAGATTCGGGTAAGGTTCTCAGTTGACTCTCGGGAAGGTATTAGGCATCCTCGAGTCCTGTGCCAAGCACAGTTGCTTTATTGTCGCAATTTTAATTTATTAAACATGGTTGTTATATTAATGCCGTTAATTTGAATTTGTACTTTGATTCAAAAAAAATTAAAAAAAATGTTATTCTTATCCAACCTCACAGAGGACTGGACGAATTTACACTTTGATTCAAAATAAATAAAATGTATTGCGCATTTCCAACCTCACAAAGGACTGGTCTATTTTTTTTAAATAATTTAATTAACTTAAAAAAATAATTGATTTAGAATTGGCTTGTCTTATATTTTCGCGTAATAAGCGGACCGCAAATCACGCTTATTGTTATGCCTAATCGAGTGGAGGTTTTATCGTTCCTATTGATTTGCCTAATTGTCGATCATATTATTTTACGTGTTTGTTTGACACAAAATTACTTGCTCCTTCCTTTATTTTAGTTTTTTTTTCTTTGATACTTGAACTTGAAACCAAATTTATACTACGCTGCCTAGATTCAATTGTAGGCTTGCCAACATTTATGAACATTGTCTCATCATATAAAACAAAATACCATCAACATTACATACTGGTTTGTAATAACTAATATAACAGATCTAGGACTTGGAGAAAATGGAACAGAAGCATGTATTGTTATCTGCTTTGAGCGTAGGGGTTGGAGTTATAAACTCTCAATTTAATAGTTCAATCGAATGTGCGGCTAAAGTATTGGTCTGCATAAATCACCCATTTCAAATGTAATCTTCAAAAGTAATTTTATTACATGAATTAGATTAAAATGTAACATAACTTGATACAATTTTATCAATTATGAAATTGTAGTTGTTTGCCCAAAAAATGAATTAAACTTACGTATCAGAACAATGGGATCTTGATTTGCAAAATAAGAGCGTGCAGCAACAGTGGAATTCAAATAATGAAGCGATTGCCTATGTTTTCCGTATCCATTTTTAATCACGTCAATTGCAAATACTAAGTTTTGATTACGTAATCCAAATCTAATACTTTCATACAAAATCGGCCTTTTGCTCTTTTTTCTTTTGCATTATTTTTTTTTTGTTAAATCCTTGGCTTGCCTACTTTTCAAAATAAAATTAAAAAAAAAAACCAAATGTAAATTAAAAGAAAGAAAAAAAAAATGTAAGTTGTTTAGTGTCAAACAACTTTGCACGAAAAAAAAAATAAATTAAGAAAGACACTAATTTTACTAAGGAAACAAAAAAAAATAAAACATCTTAAATTCTATGACTACCTAACAATAATACACAGCATAGACATGGTTGCTATTTTTTCGCATAAACAACATATTAAACTGTAAAGGAAAGCAAACAACATTATTGACATTTTTTCATTTTTTAGCATACCAACAACATGTTTATTGTAAACTAATGATACTTCGCAAGTGAAAATTACTAGGCCTTTTAATCATGTTTATTTCAATCATTTAAAGAGTCAAGATAAATACAAGATTGGTTTGAGTTTACCTTGTGCAAAATTTCCACAAATAAGCTAACAGTGATATAGATCGACCAAAGCAAAACCAAAGCAGCCAATAAACAACCTGGACAGCCCTTTATACCTCTATTTAAACCTTAAAACCTTAAGATTTATGCTCCAAAAGACTTTAGATGTAAAGGCTTTTGGTTCTAAATCTAACTCTCAAACTTACCTTCTTTCTCTCTATTTTTTCCCAAGTGTTTTTACTCTCTATTTTCTGTAAATTTCAGCAAGCTCTGCTTGATAAATGAGGAGCAAAATGCTCTATTTAATGCTGAAAAATAAGAGCCAAAGGTGGGGTATAGACTTGCACAAAAGTACAAGCCCACACCCCTACTACTTGAGTGTTTTTTTGACTATTTTTCAGCATGGTACAGCAGCTGTACAACTACTATTTCAGCCACTAAAGCAGCCCCAAAAAGCTGAAAAATGCAAGAAAAATGTCCTTTAAAAGGACACCCAAACACTCATTATATTGACTAAAGGACTAGGACAAACAAGGCCAACTAAATCAGCCCCAAAAACTAACTAAAACTAAACTAGAGAGCAACCAAAAGCAACTAAAACTAGAACAAGTTCAATTGTTCATAAAGTCCAACTATCAATCAATTTAAAGCCAACAAACCAAACTAAGCTACAAATCTAAACAAAATCCCAAACCTTAATTTATAGACTAAACCAAAACAAACTTAAATCAAAATAAGGACAAATGAACTAAATTAGTGTTTTGATTCATTAACATGGAAATTCCGAGACAAGACAAACTAAACATTGATTTAAACTTCTCCAATTTAAATGAATAAAAAAAACTAATAACCTATCAATGTGTACGAGTACAAAGCTATGATTTGTATGTTAGCAACTAAACCATTTCATAGCCAAAATTACTACTTTTTTATAACTAAACATGATCTAACAAAAACAAAGACTAATTATGTCTAACCCGATGAGTCGAGATATAGCCGAAGCTGCAGCGACGCCCTCGCCGTTGCTGCCTCGCATCCACTGTTACAACTGCGTCGCTTATGTCAAATCCTTCACTTCCTCGCTGCCTAGCTTGTCCCAAAAATGCCATCACAAAATAAATTCCCACAGCCCCTCGAATTCAAACAACAATACTCCCTCATCACAAAAAACAAGCCCGCTGCCCTGCTGCCTCGTCGAACATAACAGCCCCTCCATCAACATCGTCATCGCAGCCTCGCCTCACTGCCTCGGCTTCACTGTTTCACCCCCAAAATAACATCACATCAAAGCCCTTATATGATTGCACCAAACAGCCCGTACACTGCCTAAACAGCCCCTTCCACCCCAACAATCATCATCACATTCCGCCTCAACATCAATTACAAATGCAAGATACAGAGCAGCCACGCACCAAAACAGTAAAGAAAAAAAAATAAGAAGAAGAAAGCAAACGGGAAACAGAAACGAGAAAGGAAAAACATATGGGTTTTGGGAAATGGGGTGTGGGGGAAAGTGGAGAGGAAGAAATAGACAAAAGATTCTAACAAAACAAGCAAAACTTACCGGATTTGAAGTTTTTGCCAAAATTTGAAACCCGATCTACGAAAATCTGTTGTGATTTTAAAGAAACCAAGTTGAGAAATGGAATGAGGAGGCCGAAAGGAGTCCGGAAATATATAATTTGTATTTTTCCGGCCACCGGAGGTGGTGGTCCGGTGGCGGCGGACGGCGGCGTGGAGGTGGCTGTCTGGTGGAGCAGTGGCGGAGGGGATTTCCGGTGGGAGAGTGGAAATTTCAGCATAGTTTCACTAAGTCTTAATAGACTTGTGGGTGTGAGTGAAAAATGAGGGGTTTTTGTGAGCTTATAAGGGAAATAAGGGGAGGAATGGGAACCATTAGATCAAATTTGATCCAATGGTTGAGATCAAAAGCACATTAGACGGGCCATAGAGCAAATGGGCTAACGGGCCAAAGCATTGGGCTACACATTTTTTACATATAGCCACAAATATAATTTATACACACACAACTAACTAAAATTAAACCACATATTTTACAACACTATCACAATTAAACTATAGAATCAAAAAATTAAGCACGTAACAAGTGATTTTTGTTAATTTTCAAATTTTAACGTCCTAATTAGAAACAAATTTAGTTAAGAAGAAACACTAGAAGGCCAGAAAAATTGACGACACGTCCTAAAAATCTAATACGACTATTTTGAGCATTTTATGAATTTTGGTGCCAAAATTAGGTGATTACAAAAGTAAAAAGATTTCCCTGCCACCTTTCTTGTTGTTTTGTGAGGCATGCTTGCTTGCATTAAATATTTTTGGGACCTTGTATCAAAGGGTAACTTTTACCCCAATTTTCACCCCCCCCCCCCCTCTTTTTCCCCTCTTTTTTCATCTATATAAAGAGGTCACTCTTCACACCTGAAAGGAGAAGACTTCACAGGAAAATCAAGAAAACACAAGGTCTGAAACACTTTCAGATCTAAATAAAGTAGAGGGGAGAACAATCTGGAAAAAGAGACTTCACCAGTGAAAGAGGGAGAGGAGATCTGGAGACACAAGAAAAAACATCTGAAAACCTCTCTCTCTAACTTGGGAACATCTGAAAATACTCAAAAAAACTTGAGAGTAGATCTGAGAGAGAAAAACACAAATTTTAGAGAGAAAGAAAGGAAAAATTAGAGAGTTTGAAAGGGAGTTTCAAGTCTGAAAGTTAAAAAGTTTAATAGAGGTAAAGAGGTGGTTCAGGTCTGTTTGTTGTGGTGGTTTGTTGCTGGTCCTAGACATTTTTTAGTGCTGGATTTTTGGTGTTCATTTGCTACTAGTTGGGATCATCATTCTTCTAGGAGGCTAACTAGGCTTTGGCTAACTGTTGGCTTGCTATTCTGGAAATTTCAACACTAGGTAATATTCTCTTTGAGCTTTGTAAGAACAATTTCTTAATTTATTTATGCATGAGATGAAATGTTAAGGCCAAAGAGAATTTTACTTTGTATTAATGTTTCATGTTTATCTTGCATATATGTTGCTTGCTGTTGTGTTGTAAAAGAAAAGGAGCATGCTTTACATAAATTTTTATGCCATCACTTAGTTGAAAATAAAGGGGGTAAAGAGGAGACTTTGAGAAAAAAAAATGCAAAATAACTTGTCATGAAAAGCCTAGGACAAGTCTTGAAAAAAAATGGAAGTTTAAATTAGTACGTTAATGCAAAATTTTTGAGGAGACAAATGGACGTGCGAACTCATTTAAAAAAAGGAAGAAATCTTAGCGTTTGGTTTGGTACGGGCAACTTTAAACCAAAGGTAGACATTTCTTTCACAGAGAGTAGTGTTTCCTTTTTTACAGTAAAGCCTAGAAGCTGAATAGTAATTTTATATATGTCACATTGAGTAAATATTAAGGGTAACAAATAAAGACAAAATATAACAAGCAATATTTACGAGTATGCATTATTTAAAGACACTCGATTAGGCAAAAATAAGTATGATTTGTGATCTACTTATTAGGCAAAGAGCAATAAAACTAAGAAAGTTAAGTCGATTTAAAGATAAGTACGACAAATAAGTATGATTCGTGATCTACTTATTAGGCACACCAAAATAAACAGAGAGGCAATTTGTTCTAAAGTATACCCAGTGGGTTAGCTAAAACAATATTTAGTTCAAAAAATATTAAAGCAAAAATAATAAAGGCAATAAACAACAAACAAAGTCAAAGAGTCGAAATGCGTCAATAAAAGCAACTGTGCTTGGCACAGGACTCGAGGGTGCCTAACACCTTCCCGCGAGTCAATCGAGATCCTTACCCGGAACTCTGACGCAGACCACTAAAATGAGTCAAGGGTGTTCTAGGTACACCACTTTAGTAACTTGGCACACCTTTAACTTGTCAAGTGGCGACTCCGAAAATCTCTTAATAAATTGTGTACCCTTAACACCGTCACCGCCTTTTTAAACTACTTATATTTCTTTAAGTTTAAAAAGGGTCGTGACACCAGCAGGTTGTCGTGGTAGTAATTCCACTGCAAGACCGCGTGCCACTTGAAACTCAGCCTTGTGTTTGGTGAACCCACTCTAGAGTTTCTAATTAGGAGCATCAAGCATGTGTGCATTTACACAGCTTAGTCTAGACCCGGCCCTTCGTACCACTTTCATAGTTAGGAAAACCGTTGTTATGTTAACGGGTTCTTGAAACCCAATGACACACATATTATGTGCCATGTGATAATGAATCATCAGTCCTACCAAGTTTTAAACATAATCAGATTTAGATCTTTTATCTTTCTTTTTTGCTTGTAGGATAGAAGAATGTCAGACTTTAGCAGAATCTACATGGTAATAAAAGTTCCTTAGAAGTTGAAATTATGGTTGAGAAGCTTGGGTCGTAAAGAAGTAAAAGCAATCCAAGAGAGATTAGGAAGAATGTGTTGGGTTATTGGATTTTTCCCTTCCTATGTGGATAAAAAGTACCTTTTAAACCAAGCCCACTTTTACCCAGTACTCCACTATTGTCAAGACATATAAAAGGAAACTTTAGTTCTTATTTTCGACCAACACAAGAGAAATTGAGCAGCCATAGTGAGAGAAAATAGAGAGTGTAGCAGATTTTTCTGCACAAATTCAGTCATTGCAGGCAATTTTGAAAGGCGATTCTCACTTCATTTCTAGTCCGATTAATCTGAGTTTTGATCAACACGTTCCTCTCATCTTAATCTTTGATTGGGAAATGGAAAGGTCGATTTGGAGCTCCGTAGCATTAGATTTTGGCTCGTGAACAGTAGCTGCATTTTGGTGATATTGCTCTTTTTTCTTCTCTAGTTTTGGTGCTTTTGTTTCATGTATTGTTGCTCCGTATTTGGAACTTATTATGTAGCCATTTTAGAGAACATTTGTACTCTTGTTGATTAATTAGTGAAGCTTTAGTGGACTTTGGTCTTGTAGTTTTTTACCTCTTTACATGAAGGGGTTTTCCATGTAAATTTGGTGTCTCTTATCGCTGGATTACTTTACTTGCTTGTTGTTGTTTGGTGACTGCCCATATTATCATTTATGCTTAAAAGTTAGCTCCTCGTGTTCAAATAGTGTGAGAAGTTTTAATTTGGATACTCTTCCGTTTTTACCTTATCTTGCAATTTTGCTATTGCTTGGTTTCTTCCCAACAGAATGGTGGATTTATTTGAAATTTTCTCAAATCGCAATTTAGTTCAAGCTCTTATCCCTTTTTGGGGTCCATCACGGGTTATGTTTAAGTTTAAGAATTTTGAATTGACACTTGCTTTAGGAAAATAGTTTGGTTAAAAGGATTGCAGTGTCAAGGCAGAGAATAATCCTCCTGCAAAGTCAATCGGGAAGAAATATCAAGAAATGCTAGAGTTGAAGAAAGATATGATAGCTTAGACTGCTTCAAAATTCAAAATTAACTGGGTCAAAAGTACTCCAAATTATTGGAAATAGATCGATTTGCCCTCATTTGTAAATGGTCTAAAAAATGTCTATCATTGTCAAGAAAGTGGAGCACATATGCCCATATACACTAACTGAAATCCACATCACCCTAAGTCAACTAAAATATTATTACACGTGGAACTATGTCGGGAAAACACATTAACCCTATCCTATTGGAGCGGAAAACCCTCACTCCGCCACCGGTGTTTCTCTTCTCCTTGTTTCTTTCTTATTTTTCTTTTCCTTTTCTTTTTCTTCTACCTTGCTCATCACTAGTGATTTCACCAAGTTCGCCTAGTGGTAATAAATAACTTTAAGCTGGTCGAAGAACTATGATGAGTACTTAAAAAAAAAAAACAACTTGGACCTTTTGCATTCCTTCTTTAATTTGCATGGGAATATCAACAATTTGTGGCTTCCTTCAATTTTTCTTTGCTTAACTAAAATAAAAAATCTATAAATTCGATGGTGTGATTTTATGTTACCATAGTGATGTTGACTCTGTTTACATTTTCTCCTTTTTCGGGATTTTCTTGTTGACAAGAATAATGGGAGATGATTACTAGCTACAAGAAAACGAACAACACAAGTCAACTCTAGCTTTTTGGTTTATAGCTTCCTATATTATTTTGTCGACAATCTAACCTACATTTTCTTGTTGAAACAATTACAACAACTTTTATTGGTTCATAACTTGGAAAAAAAGAAGATGCAACTACATTGATGAAGAAGGGATTCGGTGATACAAATTGTGCCGGAGAAGATGAAGTTGATCCTCCATGGACCTCCACCTTAGCCACGAAGTAATTTTTCAGGATGATATATGCTTAGCGGGATTTTTGTTAGTATAGAGGGGCATATGTGCTCCATTTTTATTTGGGGTGTTCATTATAAATTTGATCAGCAAACTTATCCCAAAGAATGGATAAATCCCTTTGGGTTTGATAGATGATGTAATTCTTGATCGGACATCCTAGGTACTCCCTTCGGTCTATATTTTTTTATTGTTTTCACAAATCACACAAACCAATAAATTCACCTTTTAACATTAATTAAATTAAGGAGGATTTTGTAAATTAATATTTATCTCTTTCAAATTTACCTATAGAAAATTGTAAAAATTTTTAAAAAAATATGTTTAGATAATTTATTAACAAGGTTAACTTTAGAGGTGAAAACTAATAACATCTTGATATTTGGAAAAATCAATTATTTTGGACAAATAAAATGTCAAAAAATCATTGGAGAGAGTATATGATTGGACCATGGACTAGTATTTTGATCTTTATCTATGTGCGGCTACGTGTATGAAAGTGATTTGGCAAACAAACGCCCTTGCACATGTTTACAGGATTGATGGAGGAATGAGGATGTGTGTTTCACCCGCGGGGGTTAAGGTATCGGGTGCCAATGACGTTATCTTGATTTATGAGCATGACTAAATAGAACATTAGCAACAAATAGCAAAACAAAACAACAATGTAACATGAGTAACACAAACAAGACTTCAGCCTCAACAACGGGAGCTGACCAAGGAAAAAACACACAAATATCCATTTGGAGTTATAGGCAGAAAAATGATACTATCATAGAACTAATGACGTGTCTGAATAAGAACAGAGTCCTTACCAATAGTTAACAAAGGGCTGAAGCTCATTTCTGATGTCTGGATGATCCCATTCCAAAGATCTCCACCATTTTTTATCACTTGAATATATAGCAATCTCTTTAAGAGTGGCTGGAATGGTGAATTTCTCATCTTCCTCTTCATGAGAAAAAAAGAAAGGCAATTTCCTTAGCTTACCACATTCCTTTAGTGACACTTTCTTGATTGAGTTGCAAACCATTTTGCCATTGCATATGCTTTTCAATTTTGGCAAAGACCACAAGTATATCCTTGTCAATTTGGGTAGGACTATGATTTCATCATCTTCATCAATTATTTCCTCTATTTGACTACAAGAGAGGACATATATTCTCTCAAGATTTTGCATGTTTGAGCATAAACCAATTGGAAGTAGCTTCTTGATACTGTGACATCTTTCGATTTGTATAATTCTGATGCAGGAAAAGATACCAGCTAGTGGAAATGAACCTCTTAAACTTGCTTCCCACTCATCAAAAATACCAATGAAACTAGGCAATTCCATGAGATCAAGAATCTCGAGAGCACGAAACAAGTCAGAATATTCAGCTTGTTCCTCTTTTACCTTGATAAGGTACTCTAGTTTGTTGCACCATCTAACTTTTATGTACTTTAAATCTTTAGAATCATAAATACATGGCAAACAATCTAAAAGACAACCACTAAAGTTGTTGCAACTCTCAATTTTTAAGTGTTGAATGTCCCGTGGAAGAATCAATTCCTCATCTTCTAATTTCACAAGGCCATAACACTTGACTAACTTATCATAAATTGTACCTTGATCGAATTGGATTTGTGTCATTGGTCCTAAGCCATCATAGTCACCTACTAAAATCCTATAAAACTTGAGGTGTCCTTCATTTTCTTGAGCTCTAATGAATTGATTAAAGTCATTAACATTAGAGAACTTGCCTTGAAATTCTTCCAAATCTTTTAGTACCTCTAGGTCCTCAACTTGTACTTCTATATGATGTGATAACACTAGGCGTTGCAAAGAGGACATTTGGGCCAATATCCCTATTGGAATTTTGTCAATCCAACGCATTGCATGCATATTTAGACATTTGAGGTTTAGTAAAGTCTCAAAGGCTTCAGGCAAGGTCTGAATCCCAGTGCCACTCAAGTCCAATTCCTGCAAATTAGGTTAATCATAATTTGAAGCAAACAAAAAATTGAACTGAAGCGAATATTTTGGTTTTCTAATTTTGTTTAGATTTTTAACATTTCTATTTATAATAAAAATTATTTTGATCAATACAAGTATATCGCTAAAATCATGTGGTAGTTATAATATTTTAAAATAATGTTACTTTAGAGTTTCCATTTGAGAAGGCCTAATCAAGTCCAAACTGAACCAAAAGGAAAATAAATAAATAAACCAAAGTGAATTCAATTGATACAATGTCGTTTTTCATTTTTAGAAAACCAAAAAGTGAAAGACCAACTGAAATTTAATAAGATCAAAATGAACCGACATATGAACACCCCTACCTGTAATGCCTTGAGATTTTCCAAGGTTGGCATTGACCTTAGATTCCAACAAAATGCAAGCAAAAGGGCCGTAAGATTCTCCAAGTTTGATACAGAATCAGGCAATTTCTCAATGCAAGTGTGACTTAAATCAAGAACACGTAACGCCTTCATGTGCTCAAAGAAAGCATCTGGGATTTTCCATAAGTGATAATTATGTTGCAACATCAAAGTTGATAGCCTAGGACACTTGGCTAAAGTTCGTTTTGGAATTTCAACTATCTTGTTCCTCATTAGAGATACCTGATAACAAAATTTAGATATTATCATCTTCCTTCTCCACATATATCATGTCAAACCATCAAGAAAATTAATCTATATCTGAATTTATGAGTATTAATGATGATACATATGATTATCATGATCATAACTTTAAGTTATAAAATATATACCTTGTCCAAAGTTTCCAGCCATTCCTCCTCCTTTGGTGCATCATTCATTTGAAGTCCAGCTTTTACCATAAACTTAGGATTTTCGTAAGTCATCCTCAATGCCATGTCTCTAATCAAATTGTGCATTTTCACACATTGATTACCGTCATGGTCTATGACACTTTCCAACAAGCAAACACTTTCCAATCTGTTCAATATTTCATATCCCTCTTCAAACTCTGCCTCACGAGTTTCTTTTTCATCAATTAGGCCCTCTAAAATGAATCTACTTATCAATTGATCCTGTAGAATTTTCTCTTCTTCTGGATACAAACAGCAGTACAAGAAACATTGTTGTAAGTTGTGTTCTTTCAAGCAATTAAAACTATATTGCAATTGCAATTGGATAATATCATTTTTCTCCCCTTTAAATGACTCTTGAATAATATTTTCCAAGGCCTTTTTCCATTGATTAACACCATCCAATTTCAACCCTCTTATTTTTCTAGCTACTGTAATGATCTTAAGTGGAAGGCCACTACAACTATTTACCAAGGACTTGGCAATTCCTTCTACTTCTTGAGGAATTAATACTTGCTCATGATTTCCAAGTTTTTCTCTAAACAAGCTCCAAGATTCATCTTCTTCTAGAGTCTTCACTCCAAATTTCCTTTGACATCCCATTTTTTGACACACTTCAAACAAACAACTTGTTGCTATCAACTTTCCCCCTTCAACTTTTAAAGGATTTCCTAAAATCTTTAACGGTATATCTTCCAGTACGTCATCCATTATTAGAACAAAATCCTTTTTCGCTTTGAACGATTCATGCAACACCATTGCCCTTCTCTCTTCATCTTCTAATTCCTTTGAAAAATCCAATCCAAGGGCTTTAGCAATATCATTTTGCAATCTACTTGTGTTACATTCTTGAGAAGCATTTACCCAAATAACTTGGCATTGACTTTTTTGTTGAAGTAGATGATTGATGAGCTTGGCTAAAGTTGTCTTTCCTACCCCTCTAATTCCATATATACCAATGCTTTTGACTTTGTCTTTCTTTAAGCATTGCCAAATTCTTTCACATGTTCTCTTGGTTTCTTGACCAAATAGCTTTGTTGTGAACGGCGACTCCCCTTTATTAGCATTCACGGAAAGCTGACGTTCCCCACTAGTTCCTGCTTCATTTACATCCATTTTTTGGTCCCTCCAAATGAATTCTTCCTTCCCCTAGGATATTTTACTGGACCAGTTAGTAATGTATTGCAAAAGAGTAAATTATATATACCGTCAATGTATATATTTTTTATACTATCATGACATCATTGACTGTTATAGAAGTTAACCTGCCTTATTTTCAATTTTACAAATCTCACTTTTTAAAGAACGCTTACTTGTAGATATCATTCGGGTGATCTCATAATATGAATAAGTAGACAGGGGTATATTAGAACTCATTGCAAAAATACACTAGCTATAAATGACAAGAAATAAAACTACAGAATTCTAAGCGGAGTTCAAGACAAATGTGAAAAGAGTATGAAGTACAATTATACCTTAAAATTTCTGTTTGTTTAACTGATCAAATTGCGAGTCCAGCTACTTCTGGAGGTGGCACAAAAAATAACTGTTAAGCAAAGAGGTCAAGAATGATAACCTTTTCTTTCTTGAGAAAAACAATGAAAATGAATGAGAATAATGAAGTTAGTTAAGAGCATTAGTTGTAATATAAACATATATATACAACCAAAGGTAGAGTTGATAATAAAAAAGGTTTCTTCTTTGGTGATAATTGCTCACCACTAAAATCAAATGGAAAATAGCAAGTCAAATCTGCTTAATTGATGGCATCATACGCACATTGTTTACCTAGATACTAACAGGTATTACATAGTATATAAGTTAGTGGCAACCCAAAAATTTTATGAACCTTTCGAACATGCAGACCACTAATACCAGTTCTTGGGACTTCGATTGTGTTGTGAAATGGTAACCTTAATTATTTTATGTATCTCTTCTTTATAACTGAACTTTGAGAAGTACTCTTGCAGGTCGATCCTCTGGATCTTCCTTTCTTTATTTTTCCTTAGACCAAATTCTTATGTTGTAGACTAATTTTATTATAACATCATATTATCTGATATTTATCGGCCATCATATGAGAATGGAAAACTGGAGCATTTTTTCCATCGGTGGATGAAGAATCGCGAACATAATAATTTCTGGTTGACCATGTTGGATTTCCTTTATGACTTTCGCTCCGCTCTTACCACAAATATTTCAAAGACCGGTAATTCCCTTGCATCGGATTCCTCGTTCTATTCCTCCAAGGCTCAAAGACCTCACAGCTGATTCTCAAGAACTTGCTATTTCATATTATCTTAGATAGGCTATCTTCCGATTCAACCGACTAGTTCTAATCCGCAACGCTTATGGCCTATTTAAAGGAGAAACGGTTCCTATCATGAATTTTACCATTCCCAGTGCTCGAACTGAATATCTCTAGTTCAGAGAGTTAGTGTGACACCCCAACTAATCACTACTAAAAAAAACCGGATCAGTGACCACCATCCTGCGACCGATTTTCGGTCTCCACAGCTCTGCGACCGATTTTCGGTCGCACAGTCAACGAAAAAAAAGTGGCGACCGAAAATCGGTCGCACATCGGTCAGCCGAAAGTTAGTCACAGCTATGCGACCGACAATCGGTCGCATGTCGGTCGCATAACTGTAACTAAAAACGGGGCAGAACCCCTTTCTTCTTCATTTCAAAAATCCCAAAACCCACCCAATCCCTAAAAACCGAACCCCCCCCCCACCCCATAATCAACTTCCCACCATTATAAACCCAATATAACTTTAAATTACTACTCTATTACCTCCAACATAACATTTAACACAATCTAGACCTTCAAATTCAAGGTAAATTTCATTTTTTAGTAATTTGTGTTATTTTTTTAAAAACTCATATAATGACTTTTTAATTCACTTTTTTTGTAGTTATTGGGTGGATACCACATTGGTAACTCATACTTTCTTGCCATTGGATCCAATACAAAGTAGAGGTAATTTTTTTTTTTTGGTTTAATAATCCGAATTTAATTATATATATATTTATAAATAATGGAGAGCCTATATATATTGTTTACATGTTAGTTGTTAGTTATAATTAGTTTATTCTATATAATGTGATGTATAATAAGTTGTTTTGGGTTGATGAACTTTAAATATAGGGTTGTAATGTTTGTGATTAATTATGGTGATTGTTGGGATATGTTGGGAATTGTTTGGTAGAGTTGTTTGCAATGTGTTGATGTCTTGTCATGGGTTGTGGTGTTTGGAATACTTGTTATGCATTTAAAGTTAGGGTTTAGGTATTGTTGTTTTGATTGTTCATGTTTGCAACATCTTATGACTAAACCGGATAAATTGTATGCGTTTTGTATTGCATTGAACTTACTAGATGTGCTTACTTATTTGATAAATTTATTCAATCTCAGCAATTAATGAAGCAGAACTAATTTGAATGTTTCAACAGGTATGGACAAGTTATGCCCTAAAGTTTTTAGCAGAAGGCCTGGCAAGAGACCTGTGGGCGAGAGTTCAGCTTCTGCGGGTGGTGACAGTCAACAATCACACGTCCCGCATTCGCTGCCTACTGATGCCCCACCTGGCTATGATCCAGCTTTTTTCAGGCCCCCTGGCCCATATCAGGTACCACTTATTACCCCGTCTCAGTTGCCTCCTGATTGGCAATGGACATTCCCTACCGTTGCTTGTACTGAGTCACAGGTCCCTCCCACACAGGGCGATCCCTCCCAGGCTGATGACAGTGAGACTCAGCCCCCTGAATTCCCCCTAGATAGTTGTGACGACCCACCGAATCAGCAGGAGCTCATGCTGTATGATCCCCATTCGCCTTATTACATTGGTGAGCCGGGCGCTCGGCTAGATGGCAGGATGATTATTTACCCCGAGGCGGATAAAGGGTAAGCTACCTAATTTCTTATGTTCTTGTCGATTAAATAATTAGTTCCTACTTTAATTGCTAGTATTATGAATAACTCTTGTTAATTTTTTTTGTAGCTTTTGCCCAAGCGATGAGTCCACTAAAGTACTGACTGCGTGCATGAGAGCGCACTGGAACCAGCCTTGGCGAACATGGGGCGAAGTGCCCCAGCAAGTAAAGAAGCAGATATTGGTAGATTTTGAGGTGATACATATACAGTTGGTTTACAACTAATTGTAGTTTTTTAAACCATGAACATGTTTAAAGAAATTATTTTGATACTCTTTCAGGGCAAATGTATCTGGCATCAGGGGCTGGATTATAACATTCGCAGCATCTTCCCAAAGAAATGTGATGCGCTATTCAAGCAAACCCTTTACAATGCGCGGCATAGAGGTATAAGGCCCGGCTTCCTCCAAGCCCCTCAGTGGGCGGTGCTGGATGAATATTGGCACACGCCCGAGTTCGAGGCGAAGAGCGAGCAAGGAAAGGCTGCGCGAGCGTCGGAAAAGGGTGGATCGCTCCATACCGGTGGCTCAATTAGCGCGGCTACGCAAAAGATGCGCTTGGTACAGTATATTTAATTGATTGATTATTTACTTGAACAGTTGTTTTTTTGTCTAACATATTATGTTTTTTAATTTGTAGGAAAAGAAAGAAAAGCGCACTGTTCCCGTGCTCGAGCTGCACAAGATCAGGCATACAAAGGGTGCCAAGAAGGGCGGTGGAGAGTGGGTCGAGCCCCGCGCAAAAGAGGCATGGGTAAGTTTGTAAAATTCGATCTTTAGTCGCCTCAATCCTTCAACGTTTAGTCTTTCTATTAACATCATTACTATATTTATGTTATTCAGGAAAAGGCTACAAAGGCCGTGGAAGACTGGACATCGACCCAAGCATCGGACGCAGGAAGCAGCACCCCGGCTCCCTTGACGTTCGAGAAAGAAAAGCAAATATGGGTCGATACTGTTGGAGGGGTTAAGAAGGGGTATGCTTATGGTCTTGGATCGTTATATGCTCCGGATAAGCATAATTCTCGCTTTTTGGGCTCTTCAGCTACTTCTTCTCCGGCGAACTCCGTTGATCCTGCTGAGATGGCTCAAATGAGAGAGCAGATCGCACAGCTGTCGAGGGTAAACCAAGAAACGCATGACATGATCAGAAAGCTCCTTGCCAAAAAGGAGAAGAAGAAAGCGAGAAGAAAGCATAAGAGCAAGCATCGCCGCAGCTCCTCTTCCTCTTCCGAGTCCGGGTCTAGCTCATCCTCGCCCGAGCCCCAGTAGTCTTTTGAATGTTTGTGAAGTTGTAGTGTTAACAATTTTAGGATATAACTAATGATCTCCGGATGTTTTTGAAATGATTGGATGTTTTTGAAATGTTTGGATTGCTGTTTTATTGCTGTGTTTTGCTGTCCAGGTTCCATTGAATTGCTGGTTTTTGCTGTTGCTACTGCCTGATTGCAGGATTTTTATTGCAGGTTTTTACAGGTTTGGCGACCGATTTTCGGTCGCACAGCGGTCACAACTGAGACCAAGTATGCGACCGAAATTCGGTCGCATACTTGGTCACCATTAATTCCCACAAATGAGACCAAGTATGCGACCGAAAATCGGTCGCAATAGGATGTGCGACCGAAAATCGGTCGCATACTTGGTCACTGTATGTGAGCTATTGTGCGACCGAAATTCGGTCGCACAGTGGTCGAAATATCGACCGAAAATCGGTCGCAGGGCTATTTGCTACCATTAATATTCCGACTACCCGTATCGGTCGCCGATCGGTCGACCTGGCGACCGATGTGCGACCGATTGGGTGGTCGCAGATTCAGCTTTTTTTAGTAGTGAATAAATGTCTCACATCGGCATAACACATGAGTGATCCTGACTATTTAAGTAAGCATGCTTTAGACCCTAGTGACGCGTTTTAAACCCGTGCGGGCCTAGGCCCCAAAGCGGACAGTATCACTACCGGGCTTGGGCTGTTACTGATGGTATCCTGAATATTTAAGTAAGCATGCCTTAGACCCCAGTGACGCCCGTGCGAGCCTAGGCCCAAAGCGGACAGTATCACGTTTAAGCTGTTACAGTTAGGGATCTAATTCATTTCTCTGGTCTGGTCGTATAGGAATTTTCTCTGCTGACTTACATCTCATCATTAATGCCTAAGCGACTTTTATTATGACAAAACAGTAACAATCGTCGATTCATTCCGTAGAATACTTACCAGGAACAGATGAACATGAAATGCTCATTTCAATCATTAGAACTGTAAGAGTGAAAATAAGTTAATAAAATTTTACTTAAATATTCTAAAACTAAATAGATCTTGGGTTAGACTCAAATTAATAGTAAAATTTTGGACCACTGGAATGTAGCAAATGGATCCTACATATTTAGTGGTACTAGTCCTCTACAACGTGAATGCATTTAGTTATGTGTCCCCTAGAACAATTTGATTCTCTAATGAATCTGTTATAACCAGAATGAATTCACAATATTCTCTTCTTCTTTTTTAAAGGATTTAGTGTCTAGGAAAACAAAGAGCAGGGAGGATCTTCAGAAGAAGAAGACAACATGAAACAAAAGAAACTTGAATCATGTGATTTATTTGTCACTCTAGAATTGGATGGGTGATCTCGTAGTTCTTCGTATGTGAAGGTGCGTTGTTAGCTGTTTCATTTTTCCTATTGAGGCCTTATCTAAACTTGTACTCCAGAGATAGTTGTCCATACACTAATAAGGAATCTAAAAATTCTGGAGAAGTGATGTCTATAAGACAAGGGAAAGGTATTGGTGGAGATCATCAAATTAAATTAGAATGGAATCGCCATGATTCTGTAACATTGGACATTAAAAGATGTTTTCAACCTTTTTGGTACTATGATCCATCAACAGCTGATTTCCAAGACAATCTTAACGTTTTACTCCCAAAAAATCAAAAGCATACCTTAATCATCATCTATGAACATAAACATCCTGAAGAAACCACAAATGGGGTAAGAATTTTTGAAGATTCTCATTTCATAGCACAACAATCAATTTAGAATGGATTTTCAAACTACAGTTGTTTTCGTCAAGTGGATCCAGAATTGGTCATTCCTAGAAACTTGCAACACTACAACCTATAGTATGCTGCAGCATTTTTTAATCTAAGATTAAAAAAATAATAAAATAAGAGAATTTAGAACCCAAAAAGGCTATATTAGCCTCATATTTTAACATCCCTCAATTAAAAGTTACACATGTGAAAAGCTTAAAATTGTTCCAAATTTCACAATCCTCCAAAGCTATGATAGCTTACAAATCTACAGGTCCAAAGCTGCTCCATTGGTCATCAGATGTTGGATCTCCATGAATAGTTTCAATCTTTGGTCGTGCAGAGGGATCGGGAAAGTTCCAGAAAGAATCAGAATTCTCGAAGAACACGTAAAATAAAACAGCTGATGCCAAAAACAACCCCAAGAGTAATAGATAAATCTGCCACTCTGCAATTTGAAGAGAAGAAGAAAAAAAAAGTCAATCTTGGTCTCAAATGCATGCGCATGTGCCCACACACAGAAAAGAGAGAAAGAGACAGACCTTTCCAATCAGCTGGGACATTTAACTTGGTCACCATTGCTCCCCATTGAGAGGAAGTGGTTAGAGCAACCCTGCCAAATGTGCACCAATGTGGAGTTATAAGGTAAGTAGCAGACAAAGGAGTTTTGATTCTCGACAAAAAATAAACGGAAAAGTTACTTCAGTTTCCACATTAGTATCTTAAGAGGCCTATATGTAGTAAGCATATATCGACAGAAAGTTTCAACTTTGAAGACCGCATATTTAGGCAACTATTAGTGAAGAACAATAAAGAAACCATGTCATTAAGGTATCACCTATACCTAGCACCTAATACCAGTTGACTTTTCCCATGAGAAGAACTTGGGAAAAGTTCCCATGAAATCATTAGAATCCATAAATGGAAGTGGTTGTGCAAAATTTTAAATACTTGACCTCCCCACCAAACTGAAAAAAGTGAAAGGTCGTCCAGTGTGTTCAGAAATATCCAGTGGTGACTAAAAGCATAAGCAACAAACCCATATGAGGACAATGAAGCGTTAACCAACTTTATAACCTTGCTGTGTGCCACAAGCAATAGTAGTTCCTGATTGAAGGAGGAAAATAAGGGTATGGACTTTCAGTTAATTGCTAGCAAACCTCCCTGAATATGTATGTGGGATCTATCTATTTCTGGTAACAACTTAGTATATACATTCACAAATTATGCATCAAATCCGTAGAAGAATACGAGAAGAAGCTAATATGGTAACACTAAGAAAATAACAGAGAAGAAAAAACTAACATGGAAAAGCCATTCATGCAGGTTACGAGAGGCTATAGAAGTATTAAATGCCGAGCCTCTCTAACACAAAATTAAGGGCTCTGATATAGCTTTGCTATAAATAACTTAAACGAACGTATGGAATGTTGCTCAGAAATCCTGGCAAAAGAATACTAAAACAAGCACCACTCTTTACCTTAGACTTAAAGGCCAGAGAGAAAGTAATGAAAAGGAGCACAATCAGAAATTGTGCACATATACAGGTCCAAGCAGGGGAGCTTATAGGTGCAGTAGACGATCTCCAACAGCAGATAGGTTTTCTTTGATAATCAGCAAATGTAACTAAAGTAGTTCATTTTTGTCTACTTCGAGAAACAGTTGTTGTAACTAGTGCAGTTAATTCAAGCATTTACGCACTCAAAAAGAGGTAGCTGATGGACTAAACATGTTCACGACAGGTTCTTGGCATGACCATATCTATTCACGCATTTTGGTAAACTTAATAGGCCAAATCGTATATAACATGACCATCAATCATACTTCTCTTTTCACCATCTAATCACAAGTTACATCTACTACAATTCCTTCTATATCCATATATATCTTGTCGAGAAAAAAAGACAAATGCTAGCACTGTTTAGAAATCCCTGAGAAACATGGCTACTAAAAGAAAAGGATAAGCTTCAGAACAGACCACCAACTACAGAGACTCTCGTATATAGAAACTTATTGTTAGAATTACACATACCTTTCACTAGGACAAAACTCCAAGGAAGCAATGTTAGCACCCGAGTGCAGTCTCCTGTGCAAAGAGGAGATCTCCATCTTTTTCACTTCAATAACACAGACATCACCATCTTTGCTTCCCCTACATTAAAATGGCAAGTGGAGATTCAGATCGATGCATACACCAAAAAACAGGCCTATAGACCATGTATTGGAAGACATTCATCAAGAAAAAGAGAAGTCAAGAGTTGCGAAAGAACTTCAAACATGCAAAATTGTTGAAAAGGACAAAGTGGTAGCAAGATGGAAACTTCAGAATAGTTTGATGGAATCTTATACTGACTCCAAGAGGCAAAAATAGGAATCAGATGCTACTCTGTTTAAGGTCCCCTTCATGCCTCATTTCACCCCATCTCAAACAACTAACTGGTTAATTCAACATCTATTTAAAAGCAATGCGTTAATCAAGATCAACAACTGAAAAATCAATGTCAAATTTCCTATATTTAGCTTCAACTTCAACAGTGTGTATCTAAGGAGGATTTTTGATAGTGATGATGCAAATGATAATCCAATGTCAACACGACCAGGAGTGACAAAAGGATAGAGATCTTACAATGCAAGATATTTCCCATCCAAACTAATCGACATAATGGAAGCTGGCTTTTTTAACAGGCTTTTATGTCCAATTCTCTTCCATGTACTGATGTCCCAAACTGCAATAAGTGTCTTATTGCCTGCTTTGTTGACACAAGTTTGGGTATAGTTATATTAGGTAATAAAAGCTGCACAATCTATATCTACAAACTCCATTAACTAAAGCCAGATTGTAGCATACCTTTCTGAAGAGTAGTGAACAGAAATGGTTTTGTCCCATCTTTAGAGAACCGGCAGAGCTCAATATTCTCATCCTGCAATGTGCAAAAACAAGATATAACGTTAATATAAAAAACGGTAAGCAATTCTCTGACAGGTCATGCCGTCATGCTCTCATATTATTATAGAACTTACTGAATTTCGTGTTAATGTTACTGGAACACCGTCGCTTGTCTTCCATATTCTGGCAGCACCATCTGTGGATGTGGAAGCTAAGAACTCTGAATCTAAGCTGAAGATAAAGTAGGGTAAAGACTTTAAATCTTCGTCCAAACATCAACCGAGGAACAATAATTCTTAAAACTTCCAAGATATATACAATACATGGATTTTGTATCATTTCTGTAGTGACAATAAGAGGCTCACATAAATTAAAAGACCCTTAAATCATTTGAAACTTGTTTTCTAGGAAGTTGGTCCTAATCATATTGAAGCTCAGATTCACACGTAATACCTCAAAGTATGTACACAGTACCATAAATGGAAAATCCATGTCTAATCATACATGTATTATAAGATTTTTTTTATAACCGAGAAATCCCGGAGGGCCGCATGGTCGGAAACTTGATGGATGACGGATCTGTTCCTCCACTCTTCTCCACTTAAACATCAGGCTTTTGTCTATGACAGGGTTTGAACATGTGACTTGCGCCTAACCTACACTTCACAACTGAACACTTACCACATTGGTTAAAGGAAACAAGACTAGATCCTTCAGTTATTTCACCTTCATTTTCCCATCATTTAGTCTCCTAGGAATATAATTTAACAAGATGCTCTCAGCACAAAAGTAGAGACTAGAAATTAACGCTTAGGAGCGTGTGGCGAAGGTAAGATTTTCACCAAGCGGGTTACACATCTACTATAAATAAAAATTTTGACCCTGTATTTGTACCATGATTTTCCGTCGAAGGGGATTCTAATGAACCCCTTTTCGCCCCCTATCTCCACCCCTGTTAGGAGCGACCAAGAAAGCTCCAACACCTTGAAGCTCTATTAGTAGTATTTTTAAACATAAAGAGCACTTTCCTCTATACATTCATTGCTTTAATAGGTGTTGCGTGGCCACAGAGATCTTGCGGTGGCTCTTTTATATGCTAAAAGAATGAAAACCACGAGATCTTGTTGTGGCTCTTTTATATGCTAAAAGAACGGAAAAATGTCTCATGTCTGATTGTCATACCTAATAAACCACATTTTTTCTGCATCATAATGCACTTCTTCAATGCTTCATATATGCATGTCAGAGCTAGAACTTGACAAACAAAAGTGAAAATGACCCCTCTGGCTTGCTTGGGAAGGTATCTATTAGAAGTATTTAAACATAAAGAGCACTTTCCCTCTATACATTCATTGCTTTAATAGGTGTTGCATGGACACAGAGATCTTGATGAGGCTCTTTTATATGCTAAAAGAACGAAAAAATGTCTCATGTCTAACTGTCACACCTAATAAACTACATCTTTTCTGCATCATAATGCACTTCTTCAATGCTTCATAAATACATGTCAGAGCTAGAAGTTGAAAACAAAAGTGAAGATGACCCTCTAGGTCTCTTACTTGGGAAGGTTTCTTTTCTTTAATCAAGCTTTGCTGCATACTATATTAGCAAAAGGCTTGTAAACATGGGATAACAAGATTCCCAGATAGAGCTAAATTTGAGCATCATATATTGCTCAGAGCTTCAAGTTTCATGAATCAAAAGAAATCAGCAGCCAGCAAAATGGCACCAGAAGCGAATAAGATGGATCAACTGATCAACTTCAACATAGGAAACATGCAAGTACACAAATCCTGAAGATTATAGGTCCCCGAGATCATATCAAGATAAACTCTCACAGATCGTACATAATTGATGATTCTGGCAAACCATAATCTGAGTAAAGCTAGCATACCTGAAATCCATGTCTCTGAACGACTTATGAGCTTTAGGTTCATCCACAATAATCTGCATGGTTGGCCACTCAAATAGCCTGAAATGTCCATCCTTTCAGATTCAAAGGGAAAAGTTAGTACAAGAAGGTAACATCCTTTGAGCATGGAATACAAAATAGATAATCTTTCGGTAGATCGCTCACAACTCCGCCAGTGGCTAATTTGGATCCATCAACACTAAAGGCCATGCATTTCTGTGGACCAACATCCTGGAGAGGAACCAAATCTTTGCACGCAAATTTCATATTATCTTCACGAGCATATAACTCAAACAACCTACATCAAACAACAAACATTATGTCCTCTACACTTAGAAATAAACCAAAAGCATGACACAAATCATATAAAAACTAGTCATCTGTATGTCCTTGTCGGGTGACAAACCTAATCGTTAACATGGAGAAAGAAGATAACTACCAGCCAAAATGAGACCTGAATAACCTTTGCTTCAAAAGAGGCTGTGACCTCTATAACACGTTTCCACACGGGTACGTAGTACTATGTGGAATTTGTAGATGAAACTATATATATAATGGATCTTTTTTTCTTTCATCAATAGATGAAGAATCACTACTACAACAGAGTATCAGAGTAAAACTACGAACTGCCAGTATTTTCATTTCTTTTTCTCAGTAAGAGCAGTAAACAAATCAACTCCAACAAACACTAAAGAGATATCGGAGTATTTACTTGCAACCGGTGGTTGTGGAGCACACAAAGTCGTCCCCACTTGGATGTACCGCAATGCACACTGGTTCACCACTTTCCTCAAACACATACTTCACCTATAGCCAGAAAAACACCCACATTACAAAAAACATCAAATTTCACCAATATCACCAAAAAATCACAAAAACAATATAACCATAATAACAAGTCACGTGAGTTAAATAAAATACACAAATTAAAGGCATAAATCCCGAGGACTAGTAACCCACAGTAAAAAAAAACTCGGGATAATGGTCCGCCACCTCTATCCTTCCCCAAATTGCCCGTGGCAAGGTTCAAACCTTTACAAACTATTAACAACAATTTACTATTGAGTTTAAGTTATATACACCGTGAAAAGAATTTTTTTTTATAATCAGTCACTCAACAACAACAACAACATACCCAGTATGATCCCACAATTAGGGTCTGAAAAGGTGAGATGTACGCAGACATAACCCCTACCTCGAGTGAGATAGAGAGGTTGTTTCAACAAGACCCTCGCCTCAACAAAAATACTAGGTCACTCAAAGATAGATAAGAAGTAAGTGTTCGTAAAAAGTGGACTTCATATTCTTCAACATTAGACAGGTTACCTAGGAGTAAAAATGTTAAAATTTGTTTACATTGACTGTGTATGTTGTATAAATTAAACTCTTCTATCAGGTCACTTAAAAATATCTACACCTACTACGTCTCAATGAAAGTTAGGTTTGTGATCATGAATTAAATTTACACTGACAGTGTACATAATTTAAAACTATTTGATATTACAGTGTAATTTTATTTTTATTTTTTTTTATTTTGGGAAAATGAAAAAGGGAACTATACCTTGGGGGAAGTAGAAAGAGAAGTGGTCTTGTCATCAAAAGAGAAAATCTCGAGCAAAGATGAACTTCCACTACACTTCCCAATCACAACCAGATGCGCGTTTTCTGGCCGTTTGATCCATGATGCACATGTCACTTTCCCTTCCACCGCTACATCCCCACCGCCCATTTTTCCCCCAAAACCCTCTTACTGTGTGTGTATTTCAATTTCAAGGTATAAGAATGGCGGAAAAAAAGAGAGATTAATGGGAAGTTGAGTTTATTGAATTTTCTTTTATATATATATAACTTTTTTGGATTTTTTGTTTAAGTGAGAAAATGTGAAGGATGTGGTGGGACCCATTAATTGGAAACCGGCGAAGGTGGGGCCCTTGATTTACAGTCAACGGATAATTTTTGGATATTCCAAATTTGGCAATGATAAATCCGCGGGAATGCTTTGGTTTTTCCTAATTACAGTTCATTACACGTCTGTTTATTCCTGGCATAAGGAAATCCCAAAAAAGAAACATAAAAATAAGAAAAATAAAAGCACGTCTGCTCGTTGACTAGTTAAACAAGTGGAAACCCTAAAATGAAAAAAAGGAAAAAGAAAAGGAAGAAATAAACAACTTGTCAATGTTTTTCCTTGTTCTGATCACATAATCCAAAGTTTGACATTGAACCTCTTGAATTATAAAAGTCTCTCGACCCTTCATCAGTAATACGGATACGAGCTTAGAGAATAAAATTTTCTTTAGTAGGAAAGATTCTCGTCCAATAGAATTTGTATCACAAATTTAATGCAGTACAAATTTAAATTCCACGAAAGGAGTAAAAAAACTAATCATTATATTGTGGTAAGTATCTCACATGAATTCATTATAGGTTATTGACTATCACTCATTACTCATTGAATCAAAGAAGTACTACCTATAATTTGGTATCAGTTATGATGGGCTTAGGAAGAAATTATGTCATGTTCAAGAAATTTTGATCACTAGCCATTTTTAGACGCGTTCACTGAGGACTATCCAGCGTTTCAAAATTCATTGAAGAATAGCCAAAAATTT
This sequence comes from Petunia axillaris subsp. axillaris, assembly GCA_029990575.1. Taxonomy (NCBI): domain Eukaryota; kingdom Viridiplantae; phylum Streptophyta; class Magnoliopsida; order Solanales; family Solanaceae; genus Petunia; species Petunia axillaris. The sequence goes on from JARKNS010000009.1 coordinate 22,331,647, forward strand.
GCGCGCACACTTAAGCTTCATTAGCGTTGGAAAAACACCCCAGATTAGTCCCATAACTTGTTCAAAGCCCAAGTATTTTGTTATGGGACTTTATATATAAAGCTTCAGTCCCATAACAAAATGTTGGGGCTGTGAACAAGTTTTGTTCACAGCCCCAGCATTTTGTAATGGGACTGAAGCTTTATACAAAGTCCCATAACAAAATGCTGAGGCCTTGAACAAAACTTATTCAAAGCACCAATATTTTATACTGGGTTAGTTTACTGAAGCTTCCCAGTATAAATACTGGTGCTTTGAACAAAACTTGTTCAAAGCCCCAGTACTGGATTTGTCCGGAGGTGGCTATTTCTCAGCGAATTTATTTTTGACGGCTACAAATCAATTAACGCACGCCAAACAGGCCACTGCACGAAATTTTTATGTCATGTTCCATACAGATAATTAAGAGTTTGATCCTGACAAGGGAGCTCCAAAATGGATGTATTAAGTATTATAGGCGTGGCCCCAAGTTTGATTCGAAGCTAAAAATTTCACTGCGTGCTTTTGCTAAGCCCTCGTCTTAGCAAATTGCCCTCACTTTCAAATGTTTTAAGTAAATGCCCTCCACATCATCCATCCCTCTGAGAAATGACTCTTTTGCCCCTGAATAAACCTAATTCACATTGAACGCATTCCTTTCTCTCTTTCCCAGTTTCTTTCTTTGTTTCTTCTTAGTGTGCTGGAGATTTACGGGTTTGTTTTTCTCTCTTTTTCGTATGTTTATCTTATGTTTGTTCTATTATTTTTTCTTTAAAATATAATTTTTATTTCGCTAATGATTTATCTGTATTTATTTTTTCTTGTAATGTATTTTTATACTTATTGTTTATATATTTATCTGTTAGTTTTTTTTTTTTTTTTTTTTTTTTTTTGCATTTGGATGGATGATCGTTGAATTAAGTTTGAGCTTCGCTTGTTTTTTGTTGATTACGGTGACTTGAAAGTTTTTACTGGTTATAGGTATTAGATTTTGTTCTGCTCATTATTTAGAGCTTAAAGTCTTGGTCATGGCCAAGAGTTGCATAGAGTTTTTCTTCAAGTTGGTTATTGCATTAGCTTTTAAAGTTTTGGCTATTGCCAATATTTGCAGAGATGTTCCGTGTAAGTTGTCGCTTCCAGCAGCACTTAGAGTCTTGGCTATTGCCAAGAGTTGCAAAGACTTTGTCTGCAAGTTGTTCACTGCAGTAGATGTAAAAGTCTTGGCAATTGCCAATACTTTTAGAGATTTTCAGTGTAAGGTCCCCCTTGCACCAGAACTTAAAATCTTGGCTATTGCCAAGAGTTGCAGAGATTTTCTCTGCAAGTTTTTCAATGCAGTATAGGTAAAAGTGTTGGCAATTGTCAATAATTGTAGAGACTAGTTCTACAAGTTGCCCCTCCCACTAGAGTTTAAAGTGTTGGCTATTGGCAATAGTTGTAGAGACTTTTTTCTGTAGTTTGCTCTTTTCATCGGTCATGCATTCTGTAGTTGTTGTTGTGTTTTTCAGTTGTCTTTGCTTTTGGCCTGTTGACTTTAAATTATGGTAATGACATAGGAATTTTTCTGCATATTAATCATGAGTTCATGATGGCACTTCGTAATGTATGTTTCCTTGTCTTTACTTGTTGTTTTGTTATCATATTATTTTTGTAATTTTATTTGTTGAATATGCATATTTTATCTTTTGTTCCTATAGGAAGGAGATCAATTTTAAAGTTTGAGTACTAGTTTGATGCCAAAGGTTCTTGGGGGTGGTGATGTGAAGTATAGTAGTTTGGTTAGTGAATTTTTGACGGAGCGGCAATTGACGTTGTTGAAAGGTGGAGTTTTCGGCAAACTTATGGAGTTGGGTGATCTAAATTTATGAAGTATTTTTGTATATGGTCTTTTCATTATTGTTTGATTATTTTGTTATTATGAGTTGTCATTGTTATTTTTTTAAATTTTGCAGGTAGTGGATATTGAATCTTCTGATCATGATCATGCACATTTAGATGTGGTGGATGATTTTATAAGTCAACCAAGATTTTCTGATGAAGGTGCCAGGAAGAGGCAAAAATGTGATGTGGGTGATGAATTTTCAAATTTTCGTTTGTTACCTCCGTCGCAAGATGATCCGTGTAGTAGTCCAAATAAGATTTTTAGTACTGCAAAAGAGTTAGAGAAAGTCGATGAGTAGTTTTAAATGTGTGTTTCATATTTACTCTGTTTGTTATGTTTATGTAAACAAGTACACTTGGATGTTTGATATTTTTGTTATTTTAAAAACTGGAGTTGTTTTGAATAGGATGAGATGGAAGTGTTAGAAATTGCAAGACTTCAACGCATTTTAGTTGTTGTGGGGTGAAGGGATTAGATGGAAAGTCTGGCCAATAGGCAAGACTTAAATTCTAGTTAATTAATTCCAAGTCTAATAATATATAATTAATTTAAAATTGATAAATAATTCGAGGAGGGTTGTGCTGGTAATGTTTTTGCCAAGACTTGGTGGAAATTTAGTTGTCAATACTATTGTCTATGGCAAGATTTCAAGGCAAGTTAATTATTTCTAATATAAAAGTCGATAAATAAGTTTCAGTAGGAAGTCTTACCCTTTGCCAAGACTTTGCGTCAAGTTAAATTGAATTGGTTATCTGTATGAGTGTAAAGTCTTGGCTATAGCCAAAAGTTTAGTTTATTGATAATATTAACTTTCCAATCACGTTTGATTTTTAAAAATATTCATAATCAACAATTGTCCTTCCTTTTGATGCAACACCATGCTATGGTCAGCTTCATTCACAAAGAATTCGCATGTACTTGTGGTGGTGATGGTGGTGGTGTTGTTACTTGACATGTCATTCATTTTAATAACTTCTACTATGAAGCTGGATTTTCTGAAATTGTCATCATTCTTCAGCAGATACATGCAAGTCATAAGCTCTTGATTGTTTGTTACCATCATGCCTCTGCACGTTTCAAGATTCGTGTCGAACCTTATCTTTGCTTCACTTTCATCAGTGTTGATGCTTAGAGCATTACAAATTTTATTTTCAAATGCCTGGTAGGTTATACCGTCTTCAACAAGTATCAACTTTATATCATGGTTTCTGTATCTGATGCTTGAATCTCATTCCCCATTATAAGCTATGCAAATGCAATGTGTTTCCATAGTACTAATCCTGCACATAATCAATACAAATGATATGCTTAGATTTTCGTACACAGATCGCATAGAAAGAAGCAGGATCATGGTATATTGGAAGCGAATGCTGGGTAAAAGTGTTGCGCTTTCTGTTGGACTTGAGGTAAAAGTCTTGGGCATGGCCAAGACTTGCAAAGACTTTATCTGCAAGTTGGTCATTGCAACAGGACTTAATGTCTTGGCAATAGCCAAGAAGTCTCCCCAAGGTGCCCATTGCATCAGAGCTGCAACTCTTAGGAATAGCCAAGATTTGCAGAGACTTTATCTGCAAGTTGGTCATTGCAACAGGGCTTAAAGTCTTGACAATAGCCAAGAAGTCTCTCCAAGGTGCCCATTCCACCAGAGCTGTAACTCTTGGCAATAGGCAAGACTTACAGAGACTTTATATGCAAGTTTCCCATTGCAACAGAGCTTAAAGTCTTGGCAATAGCCAAGAAGTCTCTCCAAGGTGCCCATTGCACCAAAGCTGCAACTCTTAGCAATAGCCAAGACTTGCACAGACTTTATTTGCAAGTTGGTCATTGCAACAAGGGTTAAAGTCTTTGCAATAGCCAAGAAGTCTCTCCAAGGTGCTCATTGCACTAGAAGCTACAACTCTTGGCAATAGCCAAGCCTTGTAAAGACTTTATCTACAAGTTCCCTATTGCAACATGGCTTAAAGTCTTAGCAATAGCCAAGAAGTCTCTACAAGTTTCCAATTGCAACAGAGCTTAAACTCTTGGCAAAAAGCCAAGAGTTACAGAGAAGTTTACCCTTGCAACAGGGCTTAGAGTCTTGGCAATAACTAAAAGTCTGTGTCATATGCTAATTGCAGCAGAGCTTGAAGTCTTGGCTATTGCCAAGACTTTTAGATACTTTCTCTGCAAGTCCGCATGGCAAATGTGTTTAAAGTCTTGACAATAGGCAAGACTGGTAGAGAATTCATACACTTTCTGCAATTAATACAGATTAATTATTTTTTATGAAACTGCATATTATAAATACTGTAATCAATCTAATGTCATGTATTTGATTATTATGAATAAAAATCATATCTCGTTTGGTTTATATAAAATTTTAACCAAAGTTAAGCATAATATAAATGAAATTATAAAGAAATTAATCAAATTGTTAGTAAAATTCAACAGCAATTTGAAGAAATCTTACAATGAACCTTTGTTTGAACAGAGCAATCTCTTAAAGGAATGGGTCTTTAGGGTTGCTGTGATCGCGTGAATAGTGAAAAGGAAGGGATGGACTGTGCGCGTCTTTTAATTGGTTTGTAGGGGTATTTTGGTCCGAAAAAATTTTCATTAAACTAATGAGGGCATTTTTGCTAAACATCTGTTAGTGAGGGAAATTTGGCAAACCATTGCTTCCGGTAGCATATTTTTGCAATTCACCCGATTCGAAGGGCTGAATTGCAAAAATATGACACTGAAAGCAATGGTTTGCCAAAATGCCCTCAATAACAGTGGTTTAGCAAAACTACCCTCCATTAGTTTAATAAAACTTATTCCGGCTGAAAATACCCCTTACAATTAATTAAAAAACCCACACTATCCTCCCCTTCCTTTTCTCCATTCAGACAATCTCTAAACCCTAAAAACCTACAACTTTTACAGATTCCTCCATTGAAACAAAGATTCAAGGTTAGATTCCTTCAAATTTCTACTCTATTACATTCACTTGGATAACCTTGTAGAAAATATATGAAAATGGGTATCTTACACGGACTTCTTGGCAATGGGCACCTTGCACAGACTTCTTGGCAATTGCAAAAACTTTAAGCCCTGTTGCAATGGGCAACTTGTCTCTGTAAGTCTTGGCTATGCAAAGAGTTTAAGCTCTGGTGTAATGGCACCTTACACAGGCTTCCCTGCCAATTGCCAAGACTTTCAAGCTTTCTTGTAGTGGCCAACTTGCAAAGAAAGTCTCTGCAAATCTTGGTTATTGCCAAGAGTTTAAGCTTTGGTGCAATGGACACCTTACAAAGACTTCCTGGCAATTTCCAAGACTTCAAGTCTGTTGTAGTGGCCAATTTGCAGAGGAAGTCTCTGCAAGTCTTGGCTATTGCCAAGAGTTCAAGCTCTGGTGCAATGGGAACCTTGCACAGACTTTTTGGACTTCAAGCCCTGTTGCAGTGTGTAATTTGCATAGAAAGTCTCTTCAAGTCTTGCCTATTGCCAAGAGTTCAAGCTCTGGTGCAATGGGTACCTTGCATAGACTTCTTGGCAATTGCCAAGACTTCAAGCCTTGTTGCATTAGGTAATTTGTGAGAAAGTCTCCACAAGTCTTGGTTATTGCCAAGAGTTCAAGCTCTGGTGCAATGGGTGCCTTAACTAGGAAATCAAAGTGGAATCTAACATAAGAAAAATAAAAATAAGATTGAATGAAAGTTACGAACATCGTCATTAAGGGTCAACTTATCACTGGACAAATCAAGAAACCAACTTCTTTTATCAATGGTAACACCACCCAAGTGATGTTATCAAATTCTCTTCAACTTTTGACAATAGCCAACACTTTAAGGTTGGATGGAAGGAGGCAACTTGTAGGGGAAGTCTCTGAAAGTATTGGCACTTGCCAATACTTTACAATCTGGTGCAATAGGCAACCTGCAGATAAAGTCTCAGCAAGTATTGGCAATAGCCAAGACTTTAAGATATATGCAATAGGCAACTTGCAGAGAAAGTCTCTTCAAGTCTTGGCAATAGCCAAGACTTTAATCTCTGTGCAATAGAGGCTACTTGTAGAGAAAATCTCTACATTAATGGCAAGCCAAGACTTTAAGCTCTGTGCAATGAGCAACAATAAAATCTAATTCCTATTATCAATAAGAACCTTCAAATCATCTCAATCAAGCATAAGAAGTAAAAAAAATTCACACGAACGTTAAATTTAATTCAATGATCATCAATCAAAATGGAAAAAGCTTACAGATAAGTGTATAGATAATAATTACCAAAAAGAAATACATAAAAAAATAAATACAAATAAAGGATTAGGCAAAATAAAAATTACATAATAACACAAATTAAAGAAAAATAATAAAATAAATAAAACTTTTACAGATTTCCTCAATCTCTCTAGGACACAAAGAAGAAATAAGGAAATGAGGAGGAAGGAGAGAAGGAAAGGAAGGAGGAAAGAGAGAAGGAGACCGTTCCATGTAAATTGGGTTTAGGCAGGGACAAAATAGCACTTTCGCATAGTGAGGGATGATGTGGATGGCATTTACTTAAAACATTTGAAAATAGGGGCAAATTGGTAAGACCAGTGCTTATAATGGGCACTGCGTGAAATTTTTTGGATTCGAAGGGGAAGGGCCCCATGTATAGATTCAGTAGTCGTTGATACTTTTGTCAGCAGGCTATTGTTAACACCCAATTTTGTTCTGAAATTTCGAAATTAATTTGCTGACGCTTACTTTTTATATAAATCTTAAAATATAACATTTTGTGTTGATATAAAGCTAAAAGTGTCCTTTATCTAAAGAAATTATAAAATTTGATGTTTTGCCGCAATTTGGCTATTGTTTGCAAAGTTTTTCTATATTTGCAACTTGGTATTTTCGGCTTTATATTACCTACAACATGTAAAATATTACGAGCAAAGCTTTATATTACCTACAACATGTAAAATATTACGAGCATTTATTTAATTAGAAAGTTTTTTAAATTAATTTACGAAATTAGTTAGAGCGATTAGTTTTTTAGGAAAGGGTTAGATATGGTATGGACCCAAGTCTAGCCTATCCTTGCAAAGCACACATTTTTCTTCTCTTCTCTAGTCCAATTTTGAAGACCCTAATCATTCACCCCTATATAAATAACTTATCCATAAACCCTAGCCACACACACTCCACACTCATTTTCCCCTCACCCCTCTCATCTTTCTCACACACCCCACACTCATTTTTCCCTCACCCTTCTCATCTTCTTCACACTCTTACACCCACATTACAAATGCATCCATACACCATTACATACACATCAATCGTGGTATACAATACACATAACCACAACCCCTTATTCCTTTTCAACTATCCTCTCCCTTTCCTTTTATAAAGAGAAATCCACAAAGGCCAAGAATAATCACCTAATTTTGGCACCAAAATTCATAAAATTGCTCAAATAGCCGCGTTAGATGCTTAGGATTTTTGGCCGAATTATCCCGAAAATTTAGTCTTTTATTTTAACTAAAATTGTTATTTAATTAGGAAGTAAAGCATGAAAATTACAAAAAATTCCTTGTTAGGTGTTTAATTGTGAGTCTATGTTTTAAATTGTGATGTTATTGTAAATTATGTGATTGTAATTAGTTGTGCATGTTTTAAGTGATGTAGATTTTTAATAGGCATTTGTAGAAATATTGTAGCCCAAAACTCAACCCACAAGCCCAAGTCCTAACCCGGCCCACTTCCCATGGTATATATGCAAAAAACCCTCATTTTTTCCCCACACACAAGCCTCCTATGGCTTAAGGAGATGCTGCCAAATTCATACCCTTCACCAAAAAACACTATTTTCGCCACCTTCTAGCGGTAGAAAATTATAAAATTATATATCTCCGGAAAGCTCTCGAGCCCCTCTATCTTATTCCATCATTATTTTTTCCGAAATCCTCACCGTTTGGCACAGATCTGCACTTTTAGTTTCGGGTAACACTATACTCCGGTGAATTTTGGCTCCTCCGTTGTTGTGATCTTTGGAGCTGCTATGCTAATGAATTTTTGGGATGAAGATGATGGTGATAGGGTTGTTTGGCTTTCATACACTGGTGATTTAATAATAAAGCATGTTTTGGGGTGATAGTCTCTAATTGTTTCATGATGGCAACAAGTAATGCTTTGGTGGCGACGTTCGTTTGACCAACATATAAATTTTTCACCTCCTTTCCATAGTCCTATTTGTTCAATGCACTGTTTAGCCATGATTCTGCTTATGATCTTAGGTAATAAATGTCTTTTGCTAGTTTAGTTTGTTTGCTCTTTGTTTTGGACTATGTTTGGCTTAGTTTAGTCTTAAAGTAAGGTCTGGGGTATTTTAGCTTAATTCTAAGTTGTTTTGGTCTAGTTAGTTTAGTTTAATTAGTTTGGGGCTATTTTGGTTAGTTTAGTTAAGTCTATGGATGTAATGGGCTGTCCTTTGAAAAGACAACTTAGTTTTTAGCTTTTTTGGGACAGCATAGGGTGGCTGAAAAGATGTCATAGGGCTGCTGTACTTTTTCTGAAAATATGACTAAAAACACTCAAGTATATGGGTGTGGGCTTGTACTTTTGTATAAGTCTACACTCCACCTTTTGGCCCTCAATTTTCGGCTATATAAGAGTGCATTTACTCCTCATTTAAGAAGGGGGGCCTGTTGAAAAACACAAAAAAATCAGTTCCGAAAATACATTAAAGGAGAGCAAAAATACAAGAAAAATAGAGCAAAAAGAAAGTAAGTTCGAAGAAAAGATTTAGAACCAAAAGCCTTCATACAAAGGGACTTTTGGGGTATAAATCTTAAGTTTTAAGGGGTTAAGAGAGTCGATTTTGGGGCTGTTCGTTGGCTGATTTGCTTTGTTCGTGTCTCATTTTTAAAGCTTTGCGGGGGTCTTTATTGCGGTGCTCCAAAGTCTCGTTGTATAGGTAAACACAAAAGTTTAACCTTTGTAGTTATTTTGAGTTGTTTAGCATTAGTAAAAATGGAATGAAACTAGTATGTTAAGTATGAAATTTTGCTTATTGTGTTAGACTTCCTTAAACACGTTTCTTGTGCTGACTTAGAAAGGGTAAGGCTACTAGTGCTTGTGTCCATGGTTACAATGTTATATATGTTTGCTCTTAGTACATTTTTGAATGAAAGGGAAAGAAAAGTGAATGGCAATTTTAAAAAATAGCAAAGGCAGACTTCATTCTCGAAAGAAATATAACACACTTTAAGCTGGACCATTTCTGCAAATATGGCCATGAGGTGTAATATCTTTTTAAATCTGGACGAATAGGCAATGATTAGGACGTCTAATTTGAAATTTGGTCACACCTTCACTTCACAAGAAAACAACTTATTTGGAATATAGGAATGAATGTGATTATTTTTGCAAACGGATTTTTAAAACGGCCCAGTTTCGCAAATAATTCAGCCCACATCTTTGTTAAATGAATGGCAGTTGGTTAAGCTTTTCTTTTTCAAAGACAGCCAACAAAGCTGTTCCAATTTAACAAACAACCAACTTTATGTATATGCTTTTCACAATCCATATTTTAATAAAGGCAAATTTGGGAGTCTCAATTTGTCACCTAACAAATTTAGCTATTGTACTTAATTAAACCGATTAGGCAAATTAAAGTAGGAGCGAGAAGACTTCCACGATTAAACGTAATAGTAAGTATGACTTGTAGTCTGCTTGTTAAGCGAAAAGAGAAAATTAAATCAAGAAAAAATCGATTTGAGCCAAAGAATACCCAGCGGGTTACTTAACATACTTCTTTTGGTTAGACAATAAAAGCGGAACTTTCATGAACGGCTAAGATACAACAACCATGTTTAAAAAATTAAAACGCGATGATAAAGCAACTGTGCTCGGCACAGGACTTGAGGGTGTCTAACACCTTCCCGAGAGTCAACTGAGGACCTTACCCGAATCTTTGATGCAGACCATTAGACGAGTCAAGGGTATTCCAGGTACACCACTTTGGCGACTTGGCACTCCTTTAACTTGTCAAGTGGCGACTCCGAAGATCTCTAATAATTCGTGTACCTTGCAACACTCGTCATAACCTTTTAAATACGCAATTCTTTATTTTAGTTTTATGTGTTTAAAAAGGGTCGTGACAGCTTGGCGACTCCGCTGGGGAAATTAGTGGAAACTAGAATCTCCGGCTTTATAAAATTGTCGCATGTTTAATTTATTAAATATCTGGTTGTTATATGTTTGCCGTTATCACATGAAAGGTTGAATGTTACCGCTTTGATTTTGTTGAACTGCATATAAACTGTCTTCTTCACGCACACCTCTGAGTCTCTGAACACCTGCACACGTATACTTACCAGATTGCTTGTGGCATCTGGGTCTTCTTACTAAAATTACCGGGGTTTTAGGCCGGACACACTATTTCCGGACGGCCCTGATGCGTTTTCCGCCCGGTTTGTCCACCAGGTTATGAGCCAGTATAGACACCGAGTCAGTTGTGTCACCTAGGGTAAACCTTTAGGCCCAATTATCTGCATCATATTTGACTTAGTGAGATGCGGCACACCGGTACCGCATTTGTCTAGGATGACTCCTTGGCGTCGAGATACATCGAAGCATTTTCTGTGTTGTATTTTGAAGGAAGGGTCGTCATGCTGACTGAATTGGGAAAGGGCGGATTTCAAAAGAAATGAAAAAAAAGGAAAAGAAAAAGAAAAAAGGAAAGAAAAATGAAGGAAAAAGACGAAGTAGAGTGAATTTCAGTTTGTAGATGTCTTGTTTTAATACATTTCATGTTTTGGGTCGTGCCGTCGAAACACAAATTTTGCAAAGATTTATGTGTTGGGAAATTTTGAGTTAGTTTTAACGTCGTCATAATGGCGAATTTTTTCCAAAAGAAAAAGAAAAGAATTTTCATACCAAAGTTGTCAAATTTTCTGGAGTTAGTCTTGATACCGTTATAATGGCGAAATATTTTAAGTTTCCAAGCGCCCTGGTTGGCCAAGGATTCTTTTGATTCAAATTTACGCCGTTATAATGGTAAATTTTTTGGGAATCGCTAAGTGCCATTGTGACAACCATGATATGCCCAATTTTATGGAAAGTCTAAGCGTCTGTTTAATTTTGGCAACAATATTTTGAGTCAATTTTTTTCACGTCTTTAGAATGGAAATTTTTCCAGCCTTTGTCACCAGCAGAAGAAGATCCTGAGGAGCCGCCTGAGTCTGACCTAGAGGAGCCAGTTGACGCTGAGCCAGGGTTGCCTTAGCAGATACATCATTCCGAGATGATGCAGCTTTTTTTTTTGTCACTCATTTAGCATCTCGGCATATTGTATTTTTATATTGGTCTTTAGTAGTGGTAATTTATTTCTGTTTTCAGTAATTTGTACGTTTCTAAGGTTGTGCCTTAGAACGCTGTATGTCTTGCACTATCTTTAGTAATGGAAATTTTTTGCTTACTTTGAGTGTGTCAATTTATTTCACCCTCTGAACTCTCTCTGAAAAAAATGAAAAGAGGAAAAGAAAAGAGAACTCAAACAATACACTTGGGAATCTAATCCAAACCATTTCGGGATGATGCATGACGACCTTAGGCTTATAGGCATGCTTGGCTTATAAATATTGTGTTGCCTAACCTGTTGTGTTTGCAGACAAGTCTAGATTACCAGTGATTTGGTGCAGCACTCTGTCATTACCCCACTCTCACACAGCTAAATCAAAGGGATCTGAAATTCCATTTGGTAACATGGCAACTGAAGGAGATAAATCTGATGCCGGTTCCGAGGAAAATAAAAAAAGACAGAGGAGGTCCAAAGCTTGAAACAATTCCTAGTAGACATGCATCATGCGATGACCATGGGACAGGCACCTCCTCCCATGCCAAACCTCCTAGATGGGTTATTCAGCGAGCACCGGGCACATCTACAGCAGTCGAGGATCCGACCTATCCCCCTGGTTTTGGACCTAACCCTAGTACAGCGAAAGAGGCTGAAGTTCGCCCTCATGCGCCACAACCACCACCTCCACCGCAAGGGCAGTATGGACAGCATCCACCACAGGGACAGTATGGCCCGCCTCCCTATATGTTCCAGTTTTTGGGGGCCCAGCTAAGCCTATCATGGCCAGGTCCAACAGTGAACCACATCTCCAGGTTGGGAATCATCATTATGACCAACACCATGAACCCAATTTCCGACACAGTGACTCATATGATCAGAGGTTCCATCGCGTGTCTCAGGTTGAGGTTGATCGATCGGGAAAGCTGGATGAGAGCGAGGTTCTGCGAAAAGTGAAAGGCCTACAACAAGCAGTAAGGACCGTGCAAGGATATGGAGATCATACTAACATTTCTTTCAAGGATCTTTGCCCCTACACCAAATTGCAATTGCCAGAGGGGTTCATAGTGCAGAAGTTCAATCTATACACCGGGCAGGGAGACCCAAGAGTTCATATGAAGACCTACTGCAACAAAATGAGAGGGGTCAAGAAAGATAAACTGTTGATAGCATACTTTTCTGAAAGCTTGGGGGCGCAGCCGCCGAATGGTTCATGAGGCAGGATTTAACTAAATGGTTGTCATTTGAGGATATGGCGCAGGCATTCTACGACCAGTACAAGTACCACATTGAAGTTCTGCCATAAAGGTCCTCTTTGGATGCGATTAAAATGAAGCCATGTGAAAGCTTTAGGGAGTATGCCCTCAGATGGCGCGAGCAGGCTGCTTGAGTGAGCCCCGCAATACTGGACAATGACATGGTCCGTTTGTTCATTGAAGCGCAAGATGAGGCGTTCTATGGTGCGTTGATCGCCGCCTTTGGAAAACCATTTAGTGAAGTCGTCAAGATGGGAGAAATGATTGAGAGGAGAGTCAAAGCTGGTAAGATTGTGAGCCAGACTGCACTAAAGGTGACTATACAGGCTGTGCAGACGGGGGCAGCAAGGTTTGGTAAGAAGAAGAAAAAAGAAGTGGCCATGGTAGGGTCGGGTCCGCGAAAGTGGAACGATGAGCGATACAATCAACATAATTCGTACCAAGCTCTACAAACGCCCCCTTTACAATACTACTACCCACCACAAAACGCGCAATACTCCATGCCTCCACCCCAATACTCTGTACACGCTGCACAACCATATGCTCCAACATCCTATCCGCAATGGCGTGCGCTAGCCCCACATCCTACATGTCACACGCACCAAGCTCCACTTAATCATTATCAGGCTCCGCCAAAACCCTACCTACCGACCAAAAGGTCCTGCAGGCTTCCGTCCAAGAGCTGAATTCAGGAAAGCCCGAGAACAGAAAAAGAGAGAATTCATACCAATTGGGGAGTCTTACACCAGTATCTTCGAGAAATTGAGAGCCCTGGATATGATAAAGTCAATTCAAGGAAACATGCACCCTACAGGGAAAGTGGACAATTCTCGGCATTGTGAATACAATTCGGGTGCACCAGGGCATGATACAGAAGATTGCTATTATCTTAAGAAGGCGGTGCAAGATGTGATTGACAATAACCAAATAGTGATTGAAGATGCAGAAATACCGAACATTAATCGCAATCCTTTGCCAGTCCACGATGTACACATGGTGGGTATATGTGAAGGGGGATTTGAAGACGAATCTGCAAGGCCAATAGTGTCAGTCGATGCTATAATAATTGGAGTGGAAAGGATGCAACCAATTCTTTCGGTTGTGCCGGGGAAAGTAGGGCATCCTATCCAGCCAAAAAAGCCAGTGTTGACACTGAGAAGAGCCGTTGAGCGAAAGGAAGAGGTGATTGAAAAACCAAAGTTGGTGATCCAAAGGACCAACAAAAATGGAGAGAATGCGGACTGTGTGGCCAAACCAAAGTTGGTTATAAGAAGAGCACCCTGTGAAGATGATCAAAACAAGCTGTGTGAGCCTGTTGTCATAAAAGAGCGCATCTCAGATTCCTATGAGAAACACTATGCTGTCCCATGGAATTATGACAAGGCATTGGTAAAATATAAGGGAAAAGAGGTTGTGACACGACCCGAAATCCGGTTAGGCCATGCGGGCACCCGACATCCTTCCCTAGACCCGTCGGGCGAACCCGTATAAATTAAATTAAGAAAATAAATATAATAATTCATAAATAAGGACAAGACTTAAAACCAAAACACAGACATACTGATACCTCTAAGTTGTACAAAAGAAATTACAGCTTACTACCCAACATACTAGGTTTAGGGCTATCCAGACTAGACATCTAAGAGTACAGAAGAAGACAAATACCTCCTGAAGGGAGCAAACTGCAACTGAAATAATAAACAATAAACTGGTGGCCATCCGGAATGAAAGCTGGCTCACCCTGACAGGTGAAGCCGTCTTCGCTCCTTCACAATATGGCGAGCTCAATCCTGGAGCGAACCTGCCGAAATAAAATAGATAGACAAGAAACAAACAACAAACAAGGGTGAGTCAAAAGGACTCAATAAGTGGGGCAGACTAGCCACCTCAAAGAATAGGATAGCTAGCCAGGGAGAAAAGAAACAGATAAAGTAAATTCCTCTTATTTAAATTATGAAAAGGCGGGGCCAGATAATAACTAGAAACCCGTTTGGAATGACAAACTCATTAACAACCGGGAATGTAAGATAGCCAGAACATATAGGTATCCTGAACATATCATCAATCAGAAATACATCCTGTTGCGGTGTGCAACCCAATCCATATATTCATCCTATTGTGGCGTGCAACCCGATCCATATATTAATACTGTCGCGGCGTGCAATTCGATCCATATATTTATACCGTTGCGACGTGCAACCCGATCCATATATTAATACCGTTGCGGCGTGCAACCCGATCCCCACAACCCAGAATACGAGCCAGAAATATATAGGCAAACTGAGATATGTCCACGACACAGTGTACATACCGCATACATAAAACACAAAACAATACACACAATAGTCAGTATGCGATGCAATGAGATGGGATGAATGCAGTACAATGCAATGCAGTCACATATGTCTGATACCTATCTCCAGCGCGGGACTCTCATCGTCTACCAGGAGATATATGCAAAGATGACCCTTCACCAGCTCGGGAATCTCATCGATTACCGGGAAGTATATGCAATGATAACCCTTCACCGGCTCGGGACTCTCATCGGTTACCGGGAAGTATATGCAATGATGACCCTTCTCCGGCTCGGGACTCTCATCGATTACCGGGAAGTATATGTAATAATGACCCTTCACCGGTGTGGGACTCTCATCGCCAACCAGGAAGTATATGCAATAATGACCTCACAGGTGCGGGACTCTCATCGCCAACTGGGAAGTATATGAAATGCTCAAAACCAGAGTGCAATGTTCATATGTTCAATGCAATACCAACAACAGGGCATAGCATATAATATACAATGCAAATTCAAAGCTAAGGCGTACTGAGTACGCCTATCGGCAGCTACACACGTAAGGAACACGTGGTAGAAAATCCACGAGGCCAGGTACCTCCAAAGAAATGGATATAAACACTTACCTTGTTACAAAGTTAGTACATTTACTCAATAACCGCTTTATCCTTTGGATTCCCTGCCAAACGATCCTGCTGTATTCAATAAGCAGAAAACTATATCAGATAAGGCTAAAGGCTTCATTCCCCACATCTTAGGGTAACCCGGTTAGGAACCTGATACCCTATTGGTATACGCAATACGCAGGCCAGGCCTATATAAAGGGTTTAAGGTCACATAACCAAACCCTAAATAAATTATATTTATGGGTTGCTCATAACTCACTGAGTACGAATATATAATAAATTTCATTATCGGGTTCCATTTGACCCTTTAAACTATTAATTGAACTTATTAAAACGATGTCTAATATTCTAAGTTTTACCGTTAAAATATATTTAAACACACGTAATAAACTAAAATAATGAATTTACATCATTACCTGAATGTTTTGGGGTGAAAATTCTACTTTTCTCCGGCCCCTTTTCTTATTTTCTGCCATTTTTCCACTGCGTGTTTTTCATTTTCGGTTTCCCTGTTTCTCGCTCCCATTCTTTCTGTGTTTAAAATCTTTATGCCAAAGGGATAAATATCCCTTGGCAGCACCGCCCAATTCCCATTCCCCTTTCTATCTTATTTTGTCTTTTTCCTTTTTCATTTTTTTAATTTTCTTTTCGCGATGAAAATTAAAACGATACCCTACGATATTCGAAATAATTTCAACTTTTGGATACAAGTTATACAAACTATATGTAACATATTCACGAAGGCGGATTTCAAATCGGACTCCCGAAACTCAAGATGCGAATTTAAATGAAAAAAGTTAAATTATTTAACTTTCGGCATTTTAGCGAAAACTAGCCGAACAACATCGAAATTCACTTTCGAAAGTTCATAAAAGTCACAAATAATCATACGAACCTAACGGCACTTTCGGATTTTGCATTGGAGCTTGTTCGCCAAAACCGAGCTCAAAAATCTCTTTTTAATATTTATCGATAATAAAAACTGACACATTTTTCCGATGCCTACCAAACGAGTTCTGATTTAGCTCAAATTTTATAGACAGGTCCT
Organism: Petunia axillaris subsp. axillaris; assembly: GCA_029990575.1. NCBI lineage: Eukaryota > Viridiplantae > Streptophyta > Magnoliopsida > Solanales > Solanaceae > Petunia > Petunia axillaris. The sequence goes on from JARKNS010000009.1 coordinate 22,348,070, forward strand.
AATAGACCTTTCGAATATTTTAAAATTATCGGCATACCAATCAGAGTCCTAACTTTCGAAATGACTGACCGAGGTCGTTTCAGGTTGTGGCGGAAACAACACAAGTTGGCGGTCTTACTCGTTCTGGGCGGTGCTTTACCCCGGAAGAGTTAAGAAAAGCAAAGCAAGCTAGAGAAAATCAGGGCCCCATCAAGGAACCTGTCACTGAGAAAGAGGCGGAGGAATTCCTGAAGAATATGAAAGTGTAAGATTACTCCATTATGGAGCAGCTGAGGAAGACCCCTGCTCAAATTTATTTGTTGTCCTTGTTGATGAATTCTGAGGCACACCGTCATGCTCTGTTAAAAATATTGAATGAGGCTCATGTCTCCGAGAAGATGACCGTCAGCAATCTTGAAGAAGTCACAAGTCGTATCTTTGAGGTAAACATGATCACTTTCACTGACGAGGAACTGCGAATGGAAGGCACTGGTCACAACAAAGCACTACATCTGACTGCCAAGTGTGACAATTCTTATGTCACAAGGGTATTGGTTGACGGTGGGTCCGCTCTGAACATTTTTCCATTGTCTACCTTAAAGAGATTGAAAGTCAACATGGAAAAAATTCGGACAAACACCATGAGTATCCGTGCTTTTGATGGAGAGAAACGGCAATCGATTGGTGAGATAGATTCATCTTAGAACCTGCCGTTGGGAAGACCCTGGATCCATATGGCAGGTTCAGTACCATCAACTTTACACCAGACTATCAAGTTTGAATGGAATCGTGAGATGATCATGGTACACAGAGAGGGAGATTTGTCAATCTACAAGGATCCGTCTATTCCAACTCTAATGTATGAATCATTTGACGCAGTCCATGTAGAGGAGGTTGCTGAAGGCAAGCCTTTACCCCAAGCAAGATTGTCAGAAGCAGCAGTCATGATGGCTACGGAAATATTGAAGCACGGTTTCCAGCCCGGGAAAGGTCTCGGAGCAGCGCTACAAGGAATGTCGCGTCCAATTAGTCCATTTGGAATTCGAGGTACTTGGGGTCTGGGATACAAGCCCACAGCTGCAGACAGCGCAAGAGCTAGGAAGATGAAGAAACAAGAATGGTCTCTCGAGAAGCCTGTCCCTTGCCTCGCTCAATCTTTCACGAGGCCTAGTGGAGGCAAGGCCGCTTCCAAGAATACTGAGGAGACTGAGGAACAAAAGAAGCTGCTGTCAAACCTGAGGCACGTCTTTGACATCAACATGGTGCAAATTGGTGAAGGGCCTAGCAATGCAGAAATCCAGGACATTGGCCCTGATGTGAAGCTGAACAACTGGGAATCCACGCCTCTCCCCACTAGGAGGGGCTATTGGTAGAAAGTTTTGTTATCCTTTCTGTATACTTGGTTATTTTGAGGGTTGTAATCAAGTATATTTATTTTTGCTCATTATGATGTCAAACCCTTTTATCTTTCAAATTCAATGAAAAGCAAGACATTGCTTCTTGTCTCCTTATTTTATCTCTTTACTTTCCTGATTTTCGTTTCTTATTTTTTTCTGTAGTTATGTTTCTGATGGCCTTAATAACATGACATGCATGTCGAAATCACGCCCTGATCTAAATACACAGTTTAACTTGATCTCATTGAACCAACCAGAAATCAAAGAAATTGATGCTGGGGGGTGGAGTGAGTATGAAGTGACAGTTGAGGAGATAGATGACATGGAAGAGGCTGATACAGAAGAAACCTTTGAGGAAGAATATGATAAGGAGGGAGCCGAGAGTGAAATAAATAGGGAATTAGAATAATTTGAAAACAAACCTAAGCCCAATCTAGATGACACAGAAAATATAAATCTGGAAAGTGCCTATGATGTTAAGGAAACCAAGATAAGCATGCACGCTGAACCGAAAGTGAAAGATGACATAGTCCAAGTCTTGTTTGACTATAGAGACGTGTTTTCTTGGTCGTATGATGACATGCCGGGTTTGAGCACAAATTTGGTGGTTCATAAATTGTCGATTAATCCTGGTTTCCCTCCAGTCAAACAGCCTCGGAGGAAATTCAAGACAGATATGAGCAAGAAAATCCATGATGAAATCATGAAGCAGCTATCTGCAAAGGTGATCCAATCTCTTCAATATTCCACCCGGTTGGCCAATGTCGTGCCAGTACCTAAGAAAGATGGGAATATAAGAATTTGTGTTGACTATCGAGATTTGAACAAGGCCAGTCCCAAGGATAATTTTACTTTGCATAATATTCATATTCTCATAGACAATTGTGCTAAACATGAGATCGAATCTTTTGTGGATTGCTATGCCGGATATCACCAGATCGTGATGGATGAAGATGACGCGGAAAAGACGACATTCACCACGCCTTAGGGAACCTTTTGTTATAAGGTCATGGCGTTCGGCTTGAAGAATACCGGGGAACGTACATGAGAGCCATGACAACCGTCTTCCATGATATGATACACAAAGAAATTGAGGTGTATGTGGATGATGTGATAATCAAATCAAGAACAACAGAGGATCATGTTAAAGACCTTAGGAAATTCTTTGAAAGACTCAGAAGGTACATTTTGAATTTGAACCTGGCCAAATGTGCATTCAGCGTTCCAGCTGGAAAGTTGTTGGGTTTCATTATCAGCAGGCGGGGCATTGAGTTAGATCCTACAAAGATCAAGGCTATACAAGAGTTGCCTCCGCCAAAGAACAAAAAGGAAGTCATGAGTTTCCTCGGGAGATTGAACTACATTAGCAGATTCATCGCTCAACTCACCACCACTTGTGAGCCAATCTTCAAGCTGCTAAAGAAATATGTTGCAGTCAAATGGACCGAGGAATGCCAAGCGGCCTTTGACCAGATCAAAAAGTACTTATCAAATCCACATATGGCGGTCCCGCCGTAACCAGGTCGACCCTTGTTCCTCTATTTGTCGGTGATGGACAATTCATTTGGGTGTATACTGGGGCAACATGACGCCACAGGAAAGAAAGAGCAGGCCATCTACTACATGAGCAAGAAGTTCACAAATTACGAGGTCAAGTACACTTTACTGGAAAGAACGTGTTGTGCCCTCACTTGGGTAGCACAGAAGCTGAGGCATTATTTGTTGTCATACACTACTTACCTCATTTCCCAGTTGGACCCACTGAAGTACATCTTCCAGAAGCCCATGCCAACAGGAAGGCTTGCCAAATGGAAAATGTTACTCACAGAGTTTGACATGGTTTATGCCACCAGAACTGCAATGAAAGCCCAGGCTTTGGCTGATCATTTGACCGAGATCCGGTGGATGATGAATATGAACCTCTCAAGACATACTTCCCTGATGAAGAGGTACACACAATTGAGGATATGCCTTCCGACAATGATTGTTATTGGAAGCTCTATTTTGATGGGGCCTCTGACTCCAAAGGTGATGGTATCGGGGCTGTTCTCATATCCCCGACATGTCATTATTATCCGGAGGCTGCGCAACTTTATTTCTGGTGTACCAATAACATGGCAGAATACGAAGCGTGCATCATGGGTCTACGTATGGCGATAGACATGGACATCAAAGAACTATTAGTACTCGAAGATTTTGACCTACTAGTACATCAAATCAAGGGTGAATGAGAAACTCGCGATGTGAAGCTCATCATGTATAAACAGTGTCTGAAATATCTTTGCCAAAGATTTGATTCTATTGAGTTTAGGCACATCCCAAGAATGCACAATGAGTTGGCCGATGCTTTGGCCACATTAACATCAAGGATTAGTCATCCTGACCAAACTCACATTGATCCTCTCGAGATTCAAGTTCGGGATCAACATGTGTACTGCAACATGGTTGAAGAAGAACTTGTTGGTGAACCGTGGTACCTGGACATCAAAAACTACATCAAGAATGGAGAATAACCAGCACTAGCTGAAAGCAATCAGAAAAGAACCCTCCGTTGTCTTGCAAATGGTTTCTTTCTAAGTGGAGGGGTACTGTATAAGAGAACCCCAGATTTGGGACTGTTGAGATGTGTGGACGCACAAGAAGCCTCAAGAATTCTTAATGAGGTACATTCTGGAATCTGTGGGCCACACGTGAATGGATATATCTTAGCCAAGAAAATCATAAGAGCAGGTTATTTCTGGCTCACCATGGTGCGAGATTGCATAGCGTTTGTGCGAAGATGCCACCAATGTCAAGTACACGGAGATCTGATACATTCGCATCCCTTGGAGCTTCACATAATGTCTGCCCCTTGGCCTTCCGTAGCATGGGGAATGGATGTCATTGGGCCGATAGAACCAAAGGCGTCGAATGGGCATAGATTTATCTTGGTCGCCATTGACTATTTTACTAAGTGGGTAGAAGTAGTGACATTCAAGTCAATAACAAAGAAAGCTGTGGTCGACTTTGTCCATTCGAACATTATTTTTTGATTTGGTATCCCTAATACCATTATCACCGACAATGGGGCCAACCTCAACAGTCATTTGATGAATGAGGTATGTGAAAGATCCAAAATTGTGCATAGACATTCCACACCTGACCGTCCAAAAGCAAATGGGGTGGTCGAAGCAGCGAACAAAAACATTAAGAAGATCCTTCGAAAAATGGTGCAAGGATCTCGAGATTGGCATGAGAAGTTGCCATTTGCTCTTCTGGGTTATCGCACAACCGTGCGCACCTCAATATGCACAGCTCCATATGAATTGTTGTGTGGGACTGAAGCAGTCATTCCGGCAGAAGTCGAAATACCGTCCTTGAGAATCATTGTTGAAGCTGAGATTGAGGATACTGAATGGGTCAAATCCCGCTTGGAACAATTGTCTTTGATTGACGAAAAAAGGCTAAATGCAGTATGTTATGGTCAACTATATCAGAAGAGGATGGCCAAAGCATACAACAAGAAAGTGCGCCAACGCAAGTTCAGCGAAGGTCAGTTAGTCTTGAAGTGCATCTTTCCACATCAAGAAGAATCCAAAGGCAAGTTTGCTCCAAATTGGCAAGGACCATACGTGGTGAAGAAGGTATTGCCCAATGGTGCTCTATTCCTGACAGACATCGAGGGCACGATGGCTGAAATGATTGTTAATACTGATGCAGTGAAGAGGTACTACATTTGATGTTCTTGGGTGGAATAACAAAAGTTTTGTTTCCCTTACCTAGATAATATATCCCTCTTGTTAGCCTTTGGCTTTGTATTGCTTTTGTAAACCCATTATTGGGAATCTTTGTAATTGCAACGAAATGAAGAAAGAAAAGATCCAAAACAAAATTGGCATTAAGTTGCCAGAGTTACGTCTGGCCTGATTCCTCTCAAAAGAACGTACGCAACCATTCAGGTGCGGTCATATCAGGGAAAGTTCTAAAAGTTCCCTAGTGTCATATCAGGGGAAGTTTAAAAGTTCCCCAATTTCATATCAGGGAACGTTCTAAAGTTTCCTAGTTTCAAAAAAAGGAAAGGTTCCTTTTCCCTATCTCACATCGACGCAAAGCTTGCCTCTAAGTTTGCGGCCAAAGCCAAAGAGAATCTGAATCCGTACTTTATGCTAAACTGGGGCAGAAGTTTGTTTTTATTTTATTTCTTATTTGTCAATAAAATAAAATAAAAATAAACTTCTATTTTGTTGTACCATTCAATCATTCTTGAAAGCGTGGAAGACGCTCAAGGCACCCTAATTTACGCTAAACTAGGGCTTAAGTTCTCTATTTTCTTAAAAGCAATCTTTACCACTTCATGAGACGCTTTTGAGCACTCAGGCCAAACAGTGCGTCCAAATTGAGATAAATATCCAATAGACCATTTTGGCCAATCTTGAGAATGTCAACCGAGCGAGAATTAGCTCAGAAAATCATCATCAATGGGTGGAACGAAAGAGGTCCACGGGATAAAGAAAAAAATGAAAGAGAAGAGAAAAAAAAAGAAAAAAAAAAGAAGAAAAAGAGAAAAAAATGAATGAAGTCTTGCTGGTGAAAACCTGAAAGGACGCTACATGAAAAACAGTGTGGCAAAAGAACAAAGAGGGAGGTTAGTTGGTGAAAACCCCAAAAGGGGCACCACTAACCGAATGAGGGCTTTGGTAACTGTCATCTAGTTGGGCTTGACGAGTATTGTTTTGAATGTTTCAACTGGGGAAAGAGTCGAGGGACAACAGTCGTGAATGGATCAGGGTTCGAGGCCAAGATGCACGTCATGTTATTGAGGTCATCTCTTTCACCTCCAGATAGGTCCTTTTACTTCCCTAAAGGGCATCTCTCATTTAGAGCCCTTTATCCGAAATTTCTTCCACTTCTGCCTTTCATTCAAAATAACATCGAAACGAGCAATAGAAAGTTTCGCAAAAATTGTTCACCTGTTTTGCAGTTGTAGCAGAGCACAATCAGTACCCGCCTGGATAATGGAATGCCTATGAAGCAGTTGGTATCTGGAGTGACATGTCAAGGTTTGCACCGCAGAAGAGACTATCAGGAAAATATACCGTTCTTAACAAAGTTTGACTAATGACTAGTTGGAACATTTGGCCGCATGATGTTCTGTGCCAAAGGCCAAGGAAATACAAGAAAGCAAAAGAATGAAGAATGGGGGAGTATTTTTAGGAAGTCAGGGGACCCACCTGAAGAATGAGGGAGTAGTTTTAAGAAGTCAGGGCACCCACCTGGAGAATAAGGGATTTTATTTTAAAAGTCCGGGCACCCACCTAAATAATAAGGGATTTTATTTTAGAAGTCAGGCACCCACCTGAAGAATGAGGGAGTAGTTAAAGAAAGTCCAGGCGCCCACCTGAAGAACAAAAGAATGCATTTAAAGATACCCAGGCACCCGCCTGAAGAATGAGGGAGTAGTTTATTTGAAGAAACCAAGGCACCCACCTGAAGAATGAGGGAGTAGTTAAAGAAAGTCCAGGCGCCCACCTGAAGAACGAGGGAATGCATTTGAAGAAACCTAGGCACCTACCTGAAGAATGAGGGAGTAGTTTATTTGAAGAAATCCAGACACCCACCTGAAGAATGAGGGAGTAGTTAAAGAAAGTCCAGGCGCCCACTTGAAGAACGAGGGAATACATTTGAAGAAATCCAGGCACCCATATGAAGAATGAGGGAGTAGTTTAATTAAAGAAACCCAGACACCCACTTGAAGAATAAGGGAGTAGTTTATTTGAGAATGTTCAGGCGCCCACCTGAAGAACGAGGGATTATATTTGAAGAAGTCCAGGTGCCCACCTGAAGAACGAGGGAATGCATTTGAAGAAACCCAGGCACCCACCTGAAGAATGAGGGAGTAGTTTATTTGAAGAAATCCAGGCTCCCACCTGAAGAACGAGGGAGTAGTTAAAGAAAGTCCAGGCGCCCACCTGAAGAACGAGGGAATACATTTGAAGAAATCCAGGCACCCATCTGAAGAATGAGGGAGTAGTTTATTTGAAGAAACCCAGGCACTCACCTGAAGAATGAGAGAGTAGTTTATTTTAGAATGTTCAGGTGCCCACCTGAAGAATGAGGGAATATATTTGAAGAAGTCCAGACGCCCACCTGAAGAACGAGGGAATGCATTTGAAGAAACCCAGGCACTCGCCTGGAGAATGAGGGAGTAGTTTATTTGAGAAAGTCCAGGCACCCACCTGAAGAATGAGGGAGAAGTTAAAGAAAGTCCAGGCGCCCACCCGAAGAACGAGGGAATACATTTGAAGAAATCCAGGCACCCACCTGAAGAATGAGAGAGTAGTTTATTTGAAGAAATCCAGGCGTCCACCTGAAGAACGAGGGAATACATTTGAAGAAGTCCAGGCGCCCACCTGAAGAACGAGCGAATACATTTGAACAAGTCCAGGTGCCCACTTGAAGAACAAGGGAATCCATTCTATAAAGAGGAAAGATCCACCTGAAAAAAGATCGGTGGCTATTATATTTCTACAAGAGCAAGACCCACCTGAACCAAGAGCGGTGGTTTTATTTTCAGCAAATGAGAGGAGCAAGAACCAAGAAGCTCATCTATGGAAGCATGAAGATTTAGAGTAGGATTTGTAACTTTACATTTTCAATGTTGTACTTTCATTTTCTCTGTAAAGCAATGACCGCCAATTAGCAAGCAACCAGCGTCCAGCAGCGACAGCCCTAGTGTGTTAGAAGTGTTTAGTAGTCAGTCCCTTTGTGTGTCTAGAAGTATATCGAGTCAGTCCTAGTATTGTCTAGAAGCGTCTAGTGTTGGTCTAGAGAGTCTATAAGTCCGTCAAATGTGGTAGTCCCAGCTTCCGCACATGAGGAACTACACTGGCCTGATTCCTTAGTCCAGGGATATGTAGGAAGCCTTGTTCTTAGTTAGAACCGAAACTCAAGGAACAGTCACCATTTTGAAAAGCATGCTCTCGGCTAAAACAAAAAAAGCCAAAATTATATGTTGATTACCTCTTTGTCCAAAAACTCTTCGTGTTTCCAAACAAAGAGGGGCAGCTGTAATCACCTAATTTTGGCACCAAAATTCATAAAATTGCTCAAATCGTCGTGTTAGATGCTTAGGATTTTTGGCCGAATTATCCCAAAAATTTAGTCTTTTATTTTAACTAAAATTGTCATTTACTTGGGAAGTGAAGCATGAAAATTACAAAAAAATTACTTGTTAGGTGTTTAATTGTGAGTCTATGTTTTAAATTGTGATGTTATTGTAAATTATGTGATTGTAATTAGTTGTGCATGTTTTAAGTAATGTAGACTTTTAATAGGCATTTGTAGAAATATTGTAGCCCAAAACTCAACCCACAAGCCCAAGTCCTAACCCGGCCCACTTCCCATGGTATATATGCAAAAAACCCTCATTTTTCCCCACACACACAAGCCTCTTATGGCTTAAAGAGATGCTGCCAAATTCATACCCTTCACCGGAAAAAACTATTTTCGCAACTTTCTGGCGGCCGAAAATTATAAAATTATATATCTGCGGAAAGCTCTCGAGCCCCTCAATCTTATTCCATCATTATTTTTTCTGAAATCCTCACCGTTTGGCACAGATCTGCACTTTTAGTTTCGGGTAACACTCAACTCCGGTGAATTTTGGCTCCTCCGTTGTTGTGATCTTTGGGGCTGCTATGCTAATGAATTTTGTGATGAAGATGATGGTGATAGGGTTGTTTGGATTTCATACATTGGTGATTTAATAATAAAGCATGTTTTGGGGTGATTGTCTCTAATTGTTTCATGATGGCAACATGTTATGCTTTGGTGGCGACGTTCGTTTGACCAACATGTAAATTTTTCACTTCCTTTCCATAGTCCTATTTGTTCAATGCACTATTTAGCCATGATTATGCTTATGATCTTAGGTAATAAATGTCTTTTGCTAGTTTAGTTTGTTTGCTCTTGGTTTTGGATTGTATTTGGCTTAATTTAGTCTTAAAGTAAGGTATGGGATATTTTAGCTTAATTCTAAGTTGTTTTGGTCTAGTTAGTTTAGTTTAGTTAGTTTGGGGCTATTTTGGTTAGTTTAGTTAAGTCTATGGATGTAATGGGCTGTCCCTTGAAAAGACAACTTACTTTTTAGCTTTTTTGAGACAGCATAGGGTGGCTGAAAAAATATCATAGGGCTGCTGTACTTTTTCTGAAAATATCACTAAAAACACTCAAGTATAGGGGTGTGGGCTTGTACTTTTGTATAAGTCTACACTCTACTTTTTGGCCCTCAATTTTCAGCTATATAAGAGTGCATTTACTCCTCATTTAAGAAGGGGGGCCTGTTGAAAAACACAAAAAAATCAGATTCGAAAATACATTAAAGGAGATCAAAAATACAAGAAAAATAGAGCGAAAAGAAAGTAAGTTCGAAGAAGAACCAAAAGCCTTCATACCAAGGGACTTTTGGGGTATAAATCTTAAGTTTTAAGGGGTTAAGAGAGTCGATTTTGGGGATGTTCGTTGGCTGATTTGCTTTGGTCGTGTCTCATTTTTAAAGCTTTGCGGGGTCTTCATTGCGGTTCTCTAAAGTCTCGTTGTATAGGTAAACACAAACGTTTAACCTTTGTAGTTATTTTGAGTTGTTTAGCATTAGTAAAAATGGAATGAAACTAGTATGTTAAGTATGAAATTTTGCTTATTGTGTTAGACTTCCTTAAACACGTTTCTTGTGCTAACTTAGAAAGGGAAAGGCTACTAGTGCTTGTATCCATGGTTACAATGTTATATATGTTTGCTCTTAGTACATTTTGAATGAAAGGGAAAGAAATGTGAATGACAATTTTAAAAAATAGCAAAGGCAGACTTCATTCTCGAAAGAAATGTAACACACTTTAAGCTGGACCATTTCTGCAAATATGGCCACGAGGTGTAATATCTTTTTATATATGGACGAATAGGCAATGATTAGTACATCTAATTTGAAATCTGGTCACACCTTCACTTCACAAGAAACAACTTATTTGGAATATAGGAATGAATGTGATTATTTTTGCAAACGAATCTTTAAAACGGCCCAGTTTCGCTAATAATTCAGCCCACATCTTTGTTAAACGAATGGCAGTTGGTTAAGCTTTTCTTTTCAAAGACAGCCAACAAAGCTGTTCTAATTTAACAAACAACCAACTTTATGTATATGCTTTTCACAATCCATATTTTAATAAAGGCAAATTTGGGAGTCTCAATTTTTCACCTAACAAATTTTGCTATCGTACTTAATTAAACCGATTAGGCAAATTAAAGTAGGAGCGAGAAGACTTCCACGATTGTACGTAATAGTAAGTATGACTTGTAGTCTGCTTGTTAAGCGAAAAAAGAAAATTAAATCAAGAAAAAATCGATTTGAGCCAAAGAATACCCAGCAGGTTACTTAACATACTTCTTTTGGTTAAACAATAAAAGCAGAACTTTCATGAACGGCTAAGATAAAACAACCACGTTTAATAAATTAAAACGCGATGATAAAGCAACTGTGCTCGGCACAGGACTCGAGGGTGCCTAACACCTTCCGAGACTCAACTGAGGACCTTACCCGAATCTTTGACGCAGACCATTAAACGAGTCAAGGGTGTTCCAAGTACACCACTTTGGTGACTTGGCACACCTTTAACTTATCAAGTGGCGACTCCAAAAATCTCTAATAATTCGTGTACCTTGCAACACTCGTCATAACATTTTAAATATGCAATTCTTTATTTTAGTTTTGTATGTTTAAAAAGGGTCGTGACACCAAGGGCCGTTTATACACACACCCAGATATACACACACAATCAGTACATACAAGACACACATAGGCATATCTAAAAAAGGGGTAGATCGGGACTACGAATTAGGGGAAACAATGACAGTGGTATGAAATGCTACTACCACCAGTTACGAATAGGAGGAACCATCACCAGCAGTGGTGGATATGCCACCGATGATAATGGTGGTACTGATGACGGTGCTTGTTCTTTGCCTGAAATGTTATCTGCTTCTCTGATGTTCTCAAATTGGTTATTGAATTTGATGGCGCGAGTGGAGAAGTCTTGTAGTGATGCCACCGACTTCTTCCAGTTGGTGTCGCTCGTCTTCCTCCTCCACCATTCAGTGGTCATTCCGTCATCACCTCGGTTTATTATTGTTCCACCCGTTGTCCCATTGTGTCGTTGCTGCGAATCCCACTAGTTTTTCTTGATTGGTGATGTTATTTCGTTGATGTCGCGACTGGTTCTCTACTACTTAGCCAGGTTAGACTGGTGTTGCCTCACTCTACTGCTTGTTCTTTAATCCGTTCCGTTTTGTAGGTTATCCTTCCTGCTATACCTTTATTGGCGATGAAGTTCTGGTTGTTGTCATGGCTATACCGATGTGGCTTTACTGAAAATTGGTTTGAAAAATTCAACGCTAGCAACTCCCTTGACTCTGTTTCATTGTTGCTCTGCTCTAATCGCTGTGTATGCTATTTTTGGATATATATATATACGGCTATTACTCAATGTTTCTTGGCTCTGTTTTTGTATGAATTTACAAGGACTCTATTGTGGCTATAGCTTTGTTTCAAGTTGGTTGACGTTTCTTCAAGTTTGACTGTTGGTTTACTGATCGGACAGATGCTATGGTGTAACTGGCCTATAAAAATATTTTAATTTGAGGCCTACACAATGATTTGACGGAAATACAATGAATTGACGGATACTATGAATTGATTTGAACGGATACTACACAAGGCCAATGACGTTTGGAGGTTAATAAGTCTCGTCCCGTTACGTATAAAATGTCCCTTATGTGCCCCTTACGAAAATAAAATAGGCGATGATGAATGTATGCACTTTAATGCAAAACAAGTCGAAACAGAGTAATGGGATTGGTGCTTGGCATGGCAACCGGCCGGCCGCCGTATTTGCAGCCGTACCGACACCCCTAACCTCTATTCGATACACCATATTTTTGTACTTTGTTATTATTACTATTATGATTTATTTATTATTACTATTTATTTATTTCACTTTATTATCGTATTAATTCATTTTCATATTTTTTCGAGGTACATTTAGCATGAACAACTTGGGGATGAGTTGGCTAAACTCACGATGGGATGGCATATACATTGGCTTGAAATCGCATTGGGGTCAAGCTCGGGCTGAAGTTTCAAGAAATGAGACCCTTGACAAATTTTAGAATTCAAGGCTCCCGCGAGTTCTGTAAATTTCCCGGGTTCTATCTTTAACTTTGTCTTCTCTTTCTTTAGGATATCTATGTAAATAACATGTAGAATATTTTATTTATTAATATAATATTTGATTGTTTGTATATTGCTTTACTTTTATATTCATTATCCTTTATTTTTGGAGTTGTTATTTATTTATCGCAAATTGGGGTCATGTTAGCAAACGCATACAAGTAAAAAAATATTTTTTTACAAATAAGCTTCTATCAATTGATTTTTATTCTTATTACTATTATTATTATTTTTATTATTATTATTTTTAAATAATTCTTTTGCAAGAAAAGCGCACTTGTAAATATTTGAAAATCTGTCGGATTAACCGTATTTTACGGAATTTCAGAAATGCCCTAAAAACCTTCTTTCGAAATTAACAAAACCTCTTACTTAGAATCTCTTAAAAGACTGCCTTTTCCAAAAATGGAGTTTTGCACGCATTTGCTAATTTGATTTCCCGTTTTTCTTAAATTGAGTGGCGACTCCAAAACTCCAAAAGAGTTAGTCCATTCCGTTGATATTCCTAAAATTAGCCTTTTGGGGTTATTTTTGGGGGTTCAACAGCATGGCGACTCCAGTGGGGAGCAATAAAGGTTTCCAGTTATTTGCAACTAGCATGCCTAATTTATTTGCTTTATTATATCTGTTTGTTTGGTTTGTTATAGAAAGCATGTATTACATTTTATTTGTACATAGTCCGCATTCCGTTCATATTTCCTCCCTCATGGAGCCTGTCAATTTTCTTTCACCTTATCGATTTCATCACAGGGCACCCGCTTGACGGGTAGTTATGCAGGAAGGGCATTGTCCTTACCCCACTCTTTGAAACTTTTTTCATGTCACCAAAGTTAATTCGAGATATTGATGTTGCCTGATTTTGTCATGGCCAGTTCTACTATATTGCGAGGCCAGGTCTATCCCGTATAGGTCAAGTCAGCCTCAACCGTTAGCCCACTCTTAGAAGGAGATTTTAGGAGCATGCATGCATTTACACCTTAGTTTGGACCTGGTCCTTGGTACCGCCTCCATAGTTAGGAAACCCCCCTTACGTCAATGGTTTTTTTTTTTGAAACCCAACGACAATGCATATTATATGCTACATGATAACGAATCCTCAGTCCTAGCCATGTTTTGAGCATAATCAGATTTAGAATTTCTTCTCCTATTTTGTTTTTTAGGTTAGAAAATGGAAGAATATAGCAGAATCTGTATGGTCATAGCAGTCCACGGAGAATTTGAGATCATAGTGTAGAATTTTGTGAACAAGACAGAATTGCAGTCCTTGAGAAAGTTAGGTAGATCTGGTTGATTTGATTCAAGTCCTTGTAAAATGTGATCTGGTTCAGGTGTTTGTGTAGGGTGTGATAGTAGTTTTAGGGTGTAATTTTGGTGGGTGCAGGTATGAATATTGTTGGATTTTTCTAAATGGGCGATATAATGGAGTATGCAAGTTGCATACTAAGAGGTGAAGCCCCTGGTGTCTTTAAAAGATCAGTGGGGTCTCTCTTATGAAGACATGTGTGTGTGTGCTGGTTCATGTTGACTGACCAGCTGCAAATTTATGAAAATTGAAGTATGCTTGTCGCATACTAGGAGAGTGAAGCCCCTGCGTCTTTAAATGACTAGTGGGGCCCTCCTTGAAGACTAGTGAGGTCCTTGCTACCTAGAAAACTGAGAGGCTTGATTAAAGCCGAGGACCAGAGAGGAGCCCTATGAACAAGGTATGTGAGCCTTGCAAAACCTATGAAGCTGAGAGGCTTATCCAAAGCCAAGGACTAGTCAGGTTTTATTTATAAAAAGTCAATTCGAACCTTTCATGATTTGCAGTCTGGTATTGTGAAGGCAGTTGGAAATTTCACCCCTGGATGCTGTAAAAATAATTGGGAGTTGTGCCTGGAAGAGTGTGGATGTTTGCAAAAGGTATGGAGGATTATTTCAGGTTTTAGGCATTTGGGTTTAAAATTTTATGCAGATGTTGTGGAGAGCATGAGTTGTGTTAGAATTTCGGGTTGACACCAACTTTTGGAAGATAGTTGGGATAACGGAATTACAGTGCCAAAGCGGAGAGATGATTATTATCAATTATTGTTATTATTAATTGCTTACTCTAAATCTGAATTACTCAGAACTGGCATGAACTATTTTTCGTTACCATTTGTTTGCGCGATTAGGCTTACCTCTAGTACAAAAAGGCACCTTATAGGGTAGGACGCACTTGCATATTATTTCCGCTCAACTACTTGTGATTGCCACATGTTAATCGCATACCTTGCTTTATTTGCTCAATACTGTGTGTTATGTGCTTGTGTGCAATCTTAATAATGACATGCAAACTGACATAGTTACCCTTTGAGGTTTCTTTGTTTTGTTTATTTCTCTAGCAGAAGTTCGATTTTCAAAGTGGTTGACCATTCAAATCACGCAAGATTCAAGATCTGATTGATGACAATGCTTCAGCTTGTGAACAATGCAGCACCAGAAGCTAATGGCATTGTTTGAAAAGAACTTGGTGATTGAACTTAGTAGCATTGTTTTCAATTTTAATTTAGATTGAGGCCCTGAATTACATTGTACTTTAAAGCTTATGTTAATCTGAATCAACTCTTTTGAATTTTATGAAAGTTGAAATAAAAATACATCGCATTGTATTATTTACGCTTGCGATCATATTTGTTTTTGTTTCAAAATTAAAATTGATAAATCTTCCAAAACATTGCTTGTGACATATGGCAAAACAACTGAACAGTTTGAAAATGGCGCACTGAAAAGTTATTGTATGCGCTCTTTGGATATCGCACTACTGTTAGAACTTCAACTGGTGCAGCATTTATTTGTTGGTATATGGCGTTGAAGCAGCGTTATTCGCATATATGAAATTCCCTTCTTGGAGAATCCCTCAAGAAGATGATTGGAAAGAGGCAGAATGGGTAAAGAGTTGTTAAAGCTTGCTGATAAGACACAGTCCATATGCAATTTCATCAAAATATAAGCATCCATGCATTTAGCAAGAAATTCAAGTGGATGGACTATTAAATCGGGGGCAATTTGCATGCAGAACTACGCATGGTCTGATTCCCAAGGAGGGATACGTAGGCTCCCCCCATTGAGCTCGATCTTTTAGCATTTAAATTTTCTCCAAGAAGGACAACTAGGACAATTTTGGCAGAACGAGTTGGAGATGCGAAAGATAATAACTGGGATAGAATTTTGCAGGAAGTAGCGTTGGTTATTAAAGATGAATAAGATCCTGAGAATTGGCTAAGCGAGTAGTGCAAAGTGTAAGACAAAGGACGCTCAGTTTGTTTTAAGATATGTTACTAGTTTAAGTCAAAGCAAAATTTTCAAAATGCATCTTTGACTTCATTTGCATGCTTGTTTTACTTGCTATATTGCATTAAATTATTTTATCTTACCTCTATTTTTCAAAAAATCTATGCTATTTGAGTTCATGATTCAAGTTTCTGAACGCAATTCACAAATCCGAATCCAAGGAAGGCGAGGAAGCAGAAGAAACAACAAGATCAAGATGAAGTCTGACAAATCAAATGCTCCATCCTCTCTCCCAAAACTAACAATTTTTCTTTGAGAGCAGGGACATTAAGACCCGCAAAGGAAGATAGATGCTTTAGCAACTCAATCTCCAAGATTCTCATTGCTTGGATTGTAATGACATTTGGATGAAGCTCGTGCTTCATTATACGATGCTTTTCCACTTTGCCGAAAAGGCGTCATTTCTATTTTCCCACAATTGTTGCAGATTATTAAGCATATTTATTTCATTTTTCCACATCTATTTCATATTTCTTTCTCATTATAAGAATGCTCACTAAAGTTCCATTTTTTTTTTATGATTTACAGATATTGCCAATCCTAAGGGTTCACTTTCCTTGGTGGAACAATTCGGGGAGTATAACATCTTTATGTGTTTGCGGTTTCGATAAGCGTCTTTATATTTCACGCTTTCGATAAGCATCTTTATGTGTTCACGCTTCCGATAAGCGTCTTTGTGTTTCACGCTTTCGATAAGCATCTTTATGTGTTCACACTTTCAATAAGCATCTTTATGTGTTCACGCTTCTGGTAAGCGTCTTTATGTGTTCACGCTTCCGGCAAGAGTCTTTATGTGTTCACGCTTTCGATAAGCGTCTTTGTGTGTTCACGCTTCCGGTAAGCGTCTTTATGCGTTCACGCTTCTGGCAATCGTCTTTATGTGTTCACGCTTTCGATAAGCGTCTTTGTGTGTTCACGCTTCCGGTAAGCGTCTTTATGTGTTCACGCTTCCGGTAAGCGTCTTTATGTATTCACGCTTCCGGTAAGCGTCTTTATGTGTTCACGCTTCCGGTAAGCGTCTTTATGTTTACGCTTTCGATAAGCGTCTTTTATATTTCACGCTTCCGGTAAGCGTCTTTATATTTCACACTTTCGATAAGTGTCTTTATGTGTTCACGCTTCCGGTATGTGTTCACGCTTTCGATAAGCATCTTTGTGTGTTCACGCTTCCGGCAAGCGTTTTTATGTGTTCATACTTTCGATAAGCGTATTTATGTCACCTCGAAGGTGTTAATTATTTGAATGCCTCTAAGGCGTAATTTTATTGCCTCAAAGGCGTATTTCTATCACCTCGAAGGTGTTTATTATTTAAATGTCTCTAAGGCTCAATTTGTATGGTCTCAATAGACGTTTAATATTGGCACACTTGCTTGAGCACATTTTGTAGCCTCTTGAGGCGTTTATATATTTCCTTATACCTATTTTAATGACCTTATGTTGCTAATAAGTTTGTTAAGACTTGCAGGATAATTAGATTACTTCGGGCGTGTAATTACTTTGGGTAGGAGACTAATCCAAGATTGCTTTTCAAATTGCCTCTTCATGATTTAAAGTTTTATACTTTATCCTGGTTATTGCCGAAAAGGTGGCATTTTTATCCTCATTATTTAGTTTAAAGTTCACTTTATGTTCCTATTAATTGAAGCTTTTATTGCTTTATTTTCAGTTTACCAACGGCCCTGAAGTCATCTTGCCTCATAAAGCCGGATTTTTTCGTCAGTTGATGGGAGACAAGCTCATCATTGATATTGCAACCAGCATCTACAAGTTTTTGCTTCATTCGTTAAGCTTTATTTGCAGTTACTCGCTCACCGTTTAACGAGTTTATTACAGGATTTTAGCAGCACCGCAACAGCATTTGGAGCACAATGTGGAACTGTTTCTTAGCAGTGAACCAGGGGCAATCGTCGATATGAGCTGGACTCGTCAATGAAGACTTGAAGAATTGCACTCGAATAAGTTGTTAACCCTAGAGGTCAGTCTCGCGTTAACCCTAGAGTGTGAGGTTTGAGATTGAAGACAGGATGGCCCGGTTATCGAGATGCAGTGAAAGCTATGTTCGTGTAAACTCCTCTTTATGGGTGTGTTGTCGACCGCATCTTCATAACTTGGGTGATTACAAGCCTCTTTTCCTGCGTTTGAGTAGTCGTCATTATCTCGTCTTTGCTTCTCGAATCGTGTTGAACTACATATGACCTGATTCTCTTTTAGTCCGAGATATGTAGGCAACTCGGAAACCGGAGTTCGGCCATATCCATAAACCTCGCATTTTGATCCGGGAATCAGAATCTTGGCTTTGCCGTGACAAAATTGATTTTCACGTCAACTTTCTTTACCCTGAAAACTCTTTCATCCTTTTCGGGTAAAGAGTGGCAGCTGTTGACACCCAATTTTGTCCCAAAATTTTAAAATTAATTTGCTGACACTTACTTTTTATACAAATCTCAAAATATAGCATTTTGTGTTAATATATAGCCAAAATTGTCCTTTTTCTAAAGAAATTATAAAATTTGATATTTTGCCGCAATTTGGCTATTGTTTGCAAAGTTTTTCTGTATTTGCAACTGGATATTTTTGGATTTATATTACCTACAACATGTAAAATATTACGAGCATTTATTTAATTAGAAAGTTTTTTAAATTAATTTACGAAATTAGTTAGAGCGATTAGTTTGGACTCAAGTCTAGCCTATCCTTGCAAAGCACACATTTTTCTTCTCTTCCCTAGTCCAATTTTGAAGAACCTAATCATTCATCCCTATATAAATAACTTATCCATAAACCCTAGCCACACACACTCCACACTCATTTTCCCCTCACCCCTCTCATCTTCCTCATACACCCCACACTCATTTTTCCCTCACCCCTCTCATCTTCTTCACATTCTTACACCCACATTAATATAAATACCTCCATACACCATTACATACACATCAACCGTGGTATACAACATATATAACCACAACCCCTTCTTCCTCTTCAATTATCCTCTCCATTTCCTTTTATACAAAGAAATCCATAAAGGCTAAGGACCATTCATACACACACCCAGATATACACACACAATCAGTACATACAAGACGCACACACGCGAAGGAAAAAGAGCCATGGACATACAGTTAGGATTGCCTTCAAATAGGCCATGTAACATGGGAATGTAAGAAAAAAGAGCCAAACCAGAAAACCCCCAATGATGAACTACATGTGCAACAACATATTCAAGAACAACAAAGGAAGAAAAAGAGAAGGGCTAAGAAGAAGAAGCCCCGGCCAGTGTGGATAGCTAGGTTCGATGGAAACTTAGCTGCAGCTGGGGAACAGGGGAATGGACAACCTATAGTTCAGAACCAAGTGCAGAGCAATAATATACAGATTCATAAGGGTAATCTGAATGCACTAGATCAGGAACAAGGAGACAGGAATCAACAGAGTAACAAATGGAAGAATGTGGTAGCACAGCAACAGGACAATCCTTAGAAAGAAGCACTACCTGATGATGTAATGGAGAGCATTCTCAACATAAATAGTTCAGCTCCTTGAGAATATAAAGTGATGAAGCTGACCCCCATGATTTTCAGCTCATGGAACCCCTGGAAAGAACCCTCATGATTTTCAGCTCATGGAACATAAGAGGGCTTAACAAGCCCTTTAAGCAGAAGGAACTCAAGGCCTTCCTGCTAAAACAACATATAACCCTTATGGGGTGCCTTAAGACGAGTCAAAGAAAGGAATTATAGCAAACTAAAGAGGAAGTTTGGACTTGAATGGGAAATCTTTGCAGATTACTCCCAGCCCAACAACGGGAGAATATGGCTATTCTAGAAGCCACAACTAGTAACAGTCCATATTCTACTAGCAAATCCTCAATTAGTCCACTGCTCAGTGATAGACAAAGGATAAAGCTTCACTGCGCTTAAAAATATTTGTGTATGGGAAAAACATAGTAGCTGAAAGAAATGAGTTGTGGGAGCTACTAAGGCTAATCCACAGCACTATGACTAGCCCATGGATCTTATTAGGTGACTTTAATGTTGTTTTGTCTGTCACTGACAGATTACATGGGAAACCGGTGCACCAACCATAAATCATTGACTTCCAGGAATGTATTGAGGATATTGGGGTTGGACATATAACTAGGAAAGAAGGCCAATGGTCTTGGTGCAAGCAAAGAGAGGTAGATGATAGGATCTATAACAACATTGACTGGATGTTTGGTAATTCTCAATGGTTCACCAACTATAGCAACATCGAAGCTTACTATGAGAACCATAGAGTGTCTAACCACTCTCATATCATTGTAAATACAGACACTGCACTGGTAAAACTGCCTAGACCTTTCAGATTGTTAAATATATTAATGGAGCAGAGGCAATTCAATGCAGTAGTAAATGAAGTGTGGGAGAATGAGATCCCTGGGTACACAATGTACTCTGTATGGAGGAAGCTTTAGCTACTAGGTAATAAAGCTAAACACATGCAGAAGGAGTTTTCTTCACTAGAGAAGAAGTTGATTGCTATACAAGAGACGCTGACTAGAGTCCAAGAGGAACTGAATGTAGACTTGTTTAATAGTCAACTAATACTGGAGGAAAAAAAGCTGATGATACAAATAGAACAATGGGATGGGGTTAATGAGCAAGTGCAGCGCCAAAAATCTAGAGCTACCTGGATTGAGGCAAGAGACTCAAATAGCAAGTTTTTTCATGCCCAACTACGGGCAAGGCAAGCCAGAAATAAGATATCATCCATATGTACTGAACAGTGGATGAGGCTGACCCCTCTCAAACTGAACAGGAATTTACTGACTTATTCCAAACCTTGCAAGGTTCAAGTGCTGCTGAATTGCCATGCATTGACATTACCATAGCAAGGAATGGAATCTGCTTGAATAGAGATCAACAGTTGCAACTCATCAAACTAGTCACTCAAGAGAAAGTCATACAAGCTCTGAGAAGTCTGCCTAATGAAAAAGCTCATGGAATTGATGGCTTCCCACCAGAGTTCTTTAGACTACACTGGGGAACTATTAATGAAGGGTTGTACTATAATTATTTAACAGTGGAAAGATGTTGAAGAGTATTAACTGTACAACAATAACCCTGGTGCCCAAGATAACCAGCCCAACTTATGTGAGAGTTCAGGCCAATACATGTTGTACTACCCTATACAAACTGATTGCCAAAATACTCACTGCCAGGCTGAAGACAGTGGTGGAAAAAATAGTTGGGCCTTCTCAATCAGCTTTCATAGAGGGTAGAACATTCTTGATAATGTAATCATGGTCCATGAACTTTTCAAGAAGTTTACACAGAAAGGGGTGTCGCCAACATGCTTGATCAAAGTTGACATAAGGAAAGCTTACGGCTCCGTTGAATAGCCTTTCCTAAGAATGACCCTATTGGAGTATGTGATGCCTACATGATTTATGGAGTGGATTATGGAGTGTATAACCACTGTTAGTTATTCACTACTACTTAATGGTGGGTTGACCCCTAAGTTCCAAGCCAAAAAGGGGTTCAGGCAGGGTGATCCTATATCCCTTTATCTGTTGGTACTAGTAACGGAATACCTAAACAGATCACTCAAGAACTTGCAGCAAAATCCAGAGTTTAATTATCACCCAAGATGTGAAAGACTCTAATTAACTCATATATGCTTTGCAGGTGACTTTATCATGTGTTGCAGAGCTGACAGGAAATCAATACACTTGCTCCTTCAAGCTTTCAACCACTTCTATGAGGTGTCTGGGCTTAGAGCAAACCTGGAGAAAAACTCTTTCTATGTTGCTGGTGTTAAACAGGAATTCAGATCATGATACTATCTGAGATGCACTTCACATTGGGGGAACTCCTATTCAAATATTTAGGAGTGCCACTGTCTGCAAAGAAGTTGTCAGCACAGCAATGTATGCCATTGGTAGAGAAAATTGTGGATAAAATGAAGTGCTGGAGTACAAGGTTCCTATCTTGTAGTGGTAGGCTGCAGCTGATCCAGAGTACCATCTTTGAAATGCAAACTTACTGGGGTCAAGTGTTCTTGCTACCAAAAAAGATCATCAAGCTAGTAGTCACTGCTTGCAAAACCTTTCTATGGACGGGAAGTAAGGCCCTCTCAAAGAAGGCACTTGTTGCCTGGGATAGACTCTGTATGCCCAAAGCAGCTGGTGGACTGAGCATTGTAGATATGTGTAGCTGGAACAGGGCAACACTTTGAAAATTTCTATGGGTAGGGACACAAAAGAATGATACATTGTAGATCCAATAGATTTACAGCTTTTATGTCAAGAGATAAGACCTAGCAACTATGAGAACTCCAAAACAAGCCTGTTGGCTTGTTAAAAAGATCTTTGATATTAGAAGCTGGTTTGTACATGTTGATGTACGCACAAACATAGATAAATATTGCTTTGCAGGCAGGTTCACCATCAAGAAGGTATACCTTGTAGCAATGCCACAATACCCAATAGTGGAATGGAAGACTTTGGTGATGGGATCAGAGTCAGTACCCAAACACCCAGTTCATCCTTTGGCTTGCAATTCATAAGATACTAGCAGTAGTGGATAGACTGCGGAAGTGGAAGATTACTGTCCCTACTGTTTGTGTGTTGTGCAAGAGCAATATTGAGGAAACACTAGCACATCTATATTTTGAATGTAGTTATGCCATGACCATCTGGAGTTTTAAACTGATTTGTCTAGGAGAGAAACATCAAGTGGCACCATGGGATGAAGAAGTACAGTGGATATGAAAACAAAGCAAGAGTGGAAGAGCGAGAGTTGCAATACTTACTTTCTTATTCTCAGCAACAGTGTATCATATATGGAGGGAAAGGAATATGCGCAGATTTTAGAATCAAGAAAAATCAAGCAGCCAAAGAGTTAGAGAGATATACCGTAACTACACCTTCAAGGACAGACAAAAAGAAGGAGGAAACATAGGTTAGAAGAGTTGAATATCTATCCTATCTAATTATTTTACTGTTTATTGTATTTACATAGATAGCAGTAGTGGTTAGGAAACAAAATGTACTGAGGACTGCCTCTAGAGTACAAGTGAGTCAGCGCATGTAATCTAAAACTTGGTTGAATGAAAAATTTACTGTTTGACCCCAAAAAAAAAAAAAGAAGCCAAAAATAAGAAGCTAGGCAATCCCAATTTATTGTTTTTGGTTTAAAAGTTATCATGGTTTGACCAATGATTTCATCATTTTATCTCTTATAATTTTTTTAATTCCACTAATATCCTCATTAACAAAAAGCCTATATTATCCTCTTATGTTTTTATATTTTAACAATATTTTAGTCATTTAACATAAAAAAAAAGTATTTTTTTTACCAAACAGATATGCAACTTATTTTTCAGTTTCAGCACTTCTATGTAAATGTATAACTGCTTATTTACAAAAAAGCCTCCACCACTTAAAAAGTATGCTTAAAAGCTATTTTTTTAAAACTAACCCAAATGAGCTCTAATATTTGAACTACATACCTTTGCCACTGTAATGAAAATTTTGTATTATAAAGGATTCAAAAGTGTGTATATACGTAAAATTTTGTATTGCCGTATTGGGTGGCACCTTTTATTAATGGTAGTTCCTCCACTGACCAAGGGTAAGTGGAAGTAGTAAAAAATTTCACGCAGTGCCTTCTATAAGCATTGATCTTACCAATTTTTCCCCACTTTCAAATATTTTAAGTAAGTACCCTCCACATCATCCCTCACTATGCGAAAGGACTATTTTGCCCCTGCCTAAACTCAATTCACATGGAACAGTCTACTTCTCTATTTCCTCCTTCATTTCTTTCTTTCCTTCCTCCTTCATTTCCTTCTTTCTTCTTTGTGTCCTATAGAGATTTAGGAAATTTGTAAAAAATTTATTTACTTTATTATTTTTCTTTAATTTGTGTTATAATGTAATTCTTATTTTTCCTAATCTTTAATTTATATTTATTTTTTTCTATATTTTTTTGGTAATTATTATCTGTACACTTATCTGTAAGTTTTTTTTTTTCATTTTAATTGATGATCGTTCAATTAAATTTGACGTTCTTGTGATTTTTTTTTTTTTACTTCTTATGCTTGATTAAAATGATTTTAAGGTTCTTATTGAAAATAAAAATTAGATATTGTTGTTGCTCATTGCACGGAGCTTAAAGTCTTGACTATTTCTATTAATGCAGAGACTTTCTCTACAAGTAGCCTCTATTGCACAGAGATTAAAATCTTGGCTATTGTCAAGACTTGAAGAGACTTTCTCTGCAAGTTGCCTATTGCATAGATCTTAAAGTCTTGGCTATTGCCAATACTTGCAGAGACCTATTGCATCAGATCGTAAAGTATTGGCACTTGCCAATACTTTCAGAGACTTCTCCTACAAGTTGCCTCCTTCCACCCGACCTTAAAGTGTTGGCTATTGCCAAAAGTTGCAGAGAATTTGGTAACATCACTTGGGTGGTGTTACCATCACTTGGGTGGTGTTACCATTAATAAAAGAAGTTGGTTTCTTGATTTGTCCAGTGATAAGTTGACCCTTAATAATGATGTTCGTAACTTTCATTCAATCTTATTTTTAATTTTCTTGTGTTAGATTCCGATTTGATTTCCTAGTTAAGGCGCCCATTACACCAGCGCTTGAACTCTTGGCAATAACCAAGACTTACGGAGACTTTCTCGCAAATTACCCAGTGCAACAAGTCTTGAAGTCCTGGCAATTGCCAAGAAGTCTATACAAGGTGCCCATTGCACTAGAGCTTGAACTCTTGGCAATAGCCAAGACTTGAAGAAACTTTCTCTGCAAATTACCCACTTCAACAGTGCTTGAAGTCTTGGCAATTGCCAAGAAGTCTGTACAAGGTGCCTATTGCACCAGAGCTTGAACTCTTGGCAATAGCCAAGACTTGCAGAGACTTTCTCTGCAAATTGGCCACTACAACAGGGTTTGAAGTCTTGGCAATTGCCATGAAGTCTTTGTAAGGTGCCCATTGCACCAGAGCTTAAACTCTTGGCAATAGCCAAGATTTGCATAGACTTTCTTTTGCAAGTTGGCCACTATAATAAAGCTTGAAGTCTTGGCAATTGCCAGAGAAGTCTGTGTAAGGTGTCATTGCACCAGAGCTTAAACTCTTTGCATAGCCAAGAGTTGCAGAGACAAGTTGCCCATTGCAACATGGCTTAAAGTTTTCGCGATTGCCAAAAAGTCTGTGCAAGGTGCCCATTTCTAAGAAGACTGTGTAAGATACCAATTTTTATAGATTTTCTACAAGGTTATCCAAATAAATGTAAGAGCGTAGGAATTTGAAGGAATCTAACATTCAATTTTCGTTTCAATAGAGGAATATGTAAAAGTTGTAGGTTTTTAGGGTTTAGAGATTGTTTGAATGGAGAAAAGAAAGGAGAGGATAATGTGGGTCTTTTTATTAATTGTGAGGTTTATTTTCGTCCGGAATAAGTTTTATTAAACTAATGGAGTGCAGTTTTGCTAACCACTATTATTGAGGGTATTTTGGCAAATCATTGACTATATCGAAAGGGCAATAGCCAATAGCAAGTTTTTACCGTGAGCAAATTTTCTAGCGTCTTGCATTAGTCCTGGCATTCATATATAAATACTTAAAGAGAATATAGTTACTCTAAACTAACACTAATCATGTTGTAATATTATGTATTGTAAGGGTAATTTGTCCTAGGGAGGCTATGCAAGGCGTTGAGTCCTTGCAACCACAATGAGTTAAAATATCTGGCCGGGAGAATAAGGAGCTAACCTTATTATGTGAAAAATCGATAATTAGTCAATTTTGGACGTTCTAATTAAGTTTTATATTCTGTTTCAAAATTAATTGAAAAAATCGCCAAATTACCAAAGGCATACTTATAGTCTATTGGCGTTGACAACACCCAGACTAGCCACAGTATTTTTTGCTAAGACTTTGAACTAACATATTTAAAGTCTCAATATTTTTTACTGGGATTCATAGTTAAGTGATTCATATTTAAGGGATTCACATTTATCACGGAACTTTATATTAAAAGTCCTAGTATTTTTTATTGGGACTTTTGAAATAACATGTTCAAAGCCCCAGTATTTTTACTAGAATTCATATTTAAGTGGTTCCAGTATAAAATATTGGGATTTTGAAAAGTTGTTCAAAAATCTCAGTTAATAAATACTGAATTTTTTCCGGATTTGACTAGTCTTCAAAGTATTTTGCATCGCTGGCTAGTTTTCATTTAGCGCGGTACAAACAAACTAGGACAATTCACAAAACTATACAAACTAACACTCTTTCTTACACTAAAATATCAACATTTTCCCATTTTCAAAACATAGCAATATTTTTTTTCAAAACATAACAAAAATACATAAAAAGGTGCTAAAAATCCTAGATCTTGCTTCTTCCACCCCATCACTGCTGATGCCTTTCAGCCGGCGGCCACCGGCTGCCTCCGCCACCAGGTCGCCGGAAAATTATTTTTTATTTTTTTTTGTATGTCTTGTGTATTTTCAGTGTATAAACATGTATATTCTTTGTATATTCTGTGTATGACTAGTGTGTGAATATACATACATAAGCCATACACAACATATACAAAAGAATAAACACAAATATATACTTATACTTATTGTATGTGAGGTGTATATCTAGTGTATGTCTGGTGACATACATTGGATATACACATGAAAAACAGTTTTTTTTTTGCCTCCACCACCACCAACAACCACCGTGCACCGCCGGAGAACCAACAAACAAACATACATGTATATGTATTGTATGTTAAGTGTATACCCAGTGTATGTCCGGTGACATACATCGGACATACAATGGGTATACCCATGACATACATATTTTTTACATCCAAACCACCACCACCAACCACCGTAGCCACAGATCTACCAACGTCGCCGTGTACCATCAGAAAAACAAAAATAAAAAATTAAAAAACGAACATCAATCAAATCTATATCACCGGATCTGCTTTGCACTAGCAGGTCCGGCGTCGCCGGAGCACCATCAGCTGCACACGACGGGGATCAGGGTGGGGAAGGGAGGAAGACGACGGGATCGGGGCGGAGGAAGAGAGAAAGACGACGGGGATGGGGGATGGGTTGCCGGCGACGGGGGAGGAGTGGTGGCAGCGGTATAAACAGTGGGGGTGGTGGTGGTGGTGAGGGAGAGAAGAGAGAGGGAAGAGAGAGAAAGGGAGAGGAAAGATAGGGTTAGGGTTCTTTTAAAAAATGCTATGTTTTGTAGCATTGGGAAAAGTATTGCTACGTTTGGTAAATGTGTAAAATGTTGCTATGTTTTTGAAAAAAGATCCCTAATTTGATATACAGTGTAATTTACCCAACAAACTATGGGGGCAAATTCTTTGCATTACTATAAGAGACACTTATAAAAATACCCAGAAAACCTAAAATAATTACAGCCACTACTCACTAATTTCAAATATTACCCGATCTACCCACTAAACTATTTACCCACTCTGCCCAATCCAGACTTGTATGCCGTATTTTATACAGTATACCATAAAAGTATACACATATAAGGTATAACAAAGGTATATAGTAATAAATGGCCCTCCAGACTTTTATACCATAATTTATGCAGTATACCTTAAAGGTATACACTTATAAGGCATAACAAAGGTATACAACAATAAATGGGTAGGTTGGATAAATACTTTTAATTTTATAGGTAGTGTAATTTTTTATGGGTATAACTTGTAAATACTTTAAATTTTACGGGAACGGGTATAGAGTGTAAAAATCTCTTACTATAAGGAAATTTTGATGAATAGCTACTTTAACATAGCTGTTCGATGAATAATCAGAATTTGTATAGTTCAGAAGAATAGTCACAGTCGCCCAAATATCATTAAGAATCATGTATTCAATTTAATACTCTAGCGAAAAATCTCAAGAGTTTGTAGTGAAAAATCCTTATTTTATGGAAAAGAAATTCTAGAGTATGAGAATCGAGGATTTTTTTAATGAAAACATGATATTTTTCCCTTTGAACTCTAGGATTTTTCCTGTAGTTTTGAATTGAATTCCAGGTAAAAATTCTATGTATGAGCATTAAATCCAGGGAAAAGTCCACTAGTTTGAGCAGTTGTAACTATTCATGTAAGCCTTTTCAAATGTTTACTATTTGTTGATTAGCGCTCTTAAAGTAGCTAGCCATCCCCATTTACTAACGCCGGATCTGATTCTGAATGTTGTATCCACGGAAATCCCATTTCGCATGCAAGTAGTAGTTATACCCTATTTGCAAATTACGCATTTTGAATAGCATGAAATAAAGTATTATTCTTCCTTATTATTATGAAATTTAAAATGTATGTATTACTTTCTCCCTGTACTAAAGAATTAGTATAGTACCCGCGCGATACGCGGTCGAAATCGATAGAAACTAATCGTAACAATATATATATACACTTTTTTTTATTGGTCTTACATGAGATGCCACTTTTTGGAACTTCAATTTTTGTGGGCTGAAGTTTAAACATTGTGGGTTGAATTTCATGCCTAAATTATGAAGTTTCAACTTCAATCTGTAAGGGCTGAACTTTTAGATTTAGATACGTAAACTTCAACCCTTCTGGGCTGAAGTTGAACTTCAATCTTTATGGACTGAACTTGCGAAAAATTGATGACTAGCCAATTTTGCACACGTTAAATGAGTTCCATCCATAGTTTCAAAATTCATTGAGAAATAGCCAATAAAACACTCGCGTACATTCAGGCTACTGCCGCATATATTGAATTTACTAAACTACCCTTAAAAACCTACAGCTCAACAATAAATACAAAATAACGCGTGGAAAAAAACAGAACAAAGCATACATTACTTCTCTCAACCCTCCAGATCATCGTCTCTCTCCCGGAACTTTCAAATTCAAACTGTAAAAGCTAATTGCAGGTGCGGTTCCACAGTTTCTCCGACGTTTCTGTGCTGAGTTTGAATTATATTACATAAATATATCTGTTTTCGTGATTATAATCTGAATTTGTTTTTCTGAAACGCGAATTTTGTGAATTAAGTTCATAAGAGTATGAAATACCTAGAATTGTATTACGTTTAAGCAAAAGCCTGATATCCCCAGCATATTGTGATGTGACCTTGCTTCAACGTAACAGTAACCTCCAGCATTTCATGCTGGGTGATTAATGTTGAAGCAATGTCCCAGTAGAAATATCCTGTTGTCCAACACTAAATGCAGGGGCTTAGTGTTACGTTGAAGCAAAAGCCCCGTTATAAATTTCCTGTAGCTATGATTACATTTTAGATAAGCACTTCAATATGGCCTGATATCCCCAGGATATTGTGATGGGACCTTCGTTCAACGTAACACTAACCTCCAGCATTTAATGCTGGGATTTCTGTTGAACCAATGCCCCATTAGAAAATATCCTGTATTCCAACGCTAAAAATGCTGGGGCTTAGTATTACGTTGAAGCAAAGCCCCATTATAATATCCTGTAGCTGTACTATATTAGGATATAAACTTGCACTTCAAAATGGCGTGATATCCCCAGGATATTGTGATGGGACCTTCCTTCAACCTACAGAATTTAATGCTGTGGATTAGTGCTGAAGCAGTGTACCATTAAAAAATATCCACAGCACAAAATGCTGGGGTTTAGTGTTAAGTTGAACCAAAGTCCCATTACAATATCCTGTAGCTATGCTATATTTTAGCATATAGAGCTGCACTTCAAAAATCCCCCTCCACCCTGTATAGTTAGCAATTAAACTATGGAAATGTATATTTATCTTATAGGTTAGCAGTTCTTAAGCATTCATTATTAAGCTACAATTACAGTATTTTACCGTGTGGATTTCTTTGTAACTTAGTTTAGTTTTACTGTCTTTTGTAACTACAGGTGATGGCTAAACAGTGTATTGTTCTTGCATTCAATGGGAAATGGACACCAGATTATAAGTACATAGATCATGATACAAGGATTTTTCTACATAGTGAAACAGATACTTTTCAAGATTTCAGAAGAAACCTTTGGAAAAAGATAGATTTAGACGAAGAACATTGTGAGGCATTCATATGGTTTGATATGGAACTTGGAACAAGCAAAGGTGTCCCTATAAAAAATACCGATGATTTAATCAGCTGTTTACACTTGATGAAGAACAATTCCGAGTATAGGAGTAGACGTTTCATAGTTGACATTACACAACGAACTCCACAGTCTGAGAGAGTTGATTACACTGAAGGCCAAATGATAATGCAAATAGACAACGATGATGCTTTTGAAGTGATAGTTTTGACACCTCCATCTGTGGAAGCTGTAGCAGTAGATCAACAGTTAATGCATGCTGAAAACACAGAACAACAGCTTGTAAATATTGAACTTCCTGAGCCATCAAGTGCTGGAAAAAAGAGAAAGAGGTATTCAAGTAAGAAAATAAGAGAATCTCCTCGTCCAATACTAAAAGAAAATGCAGATTTGGACGACATCAAGGTTGGATCAATTTTTTTAAACAAACAGTGTATCACTAAATGTTTCCAGACAACTGCAATTGCACACCATTTTGAATTCAAGGTTGTGAGATAGAGCACAACGAGATATTCACTGGCATGCATGAATGAAAAATGTGAGTGGACTGTTCGATCTTCCAGAATTAAACAATCCACACTGTTCAAAATACTGAAGTTTGAGAAGAATCACACTTGCTCGGTGGATGATAGAAAAAGAGACCAAAAACATGCTACGTCAAAGATTGTTCGAGATGAGATAGTTGAGAATCTAAGAGACGATAATTATTCTGTTAAGCCTAATTTTGTTGTTGCAGAGATTAGAAGGAAAATGGGAGTTCTAATCTCTTATAATAAGGCATGGCGTGCTATAAAAGAAGGAGAGTCTTTAATTAGAGGAACGCCTGAGCAGAACTTTCAAAAGTTACCAGCATATTTATATGTGCTAAAAGACATCAATCCAGGCTCACATGTTGCTCTTCAAAGAGATGATGAGAACAGGTAAAAAAAAAAAAAAGTGTACTTATATATTTTTGTGTAGAATTCCAGTAATGCCAATTAAAAAAATCCTGAGACTGCAGTGTTATTTGTTCGATTCCCGTCACAAAAATGCTGTGATGTCGTCATTATGTATAAGTGGGGTTCCAGTATTAAAACCTGAGACTCAAAAATTTTAACATGAATTTTACTGATAACACTGCAATTCTATTATCCAGGTTCAAATATATGTTTTTTGCTTGTGCGGCATCTATCAAAGGCTGGAAACATTGTAGACCTGTGATAGTTGTCGATGGAACATTCCTTAAGGGGAGATATTCAGGCACACTATTGGTTGCAGTGACGAAAGATGCAAATAACCAAATCTTCCCACTTGCCTTTGGAGTTGTCGACTCAGAAAATAATCTGGCATACAATTGGTTCTTTAGACAGTTGCGCATTGCATTTGGTTGTCGTGAGAATTTACTGTTCCTTTCAGATCGTAATCCTGCAATTGCAAATGGGATTGCAAATGTATATCCTGAATGTGCCCATGGTATCTGTGTATATCATCTGGAAAAGAACCTTAACAAAAGGAACGTGAGTCCTGCAGTGATAAGTATATTCAATAGTGCATGTCGTGTCTACACGATTGCAGAGTTTAAAACAGACATGAATCAAATGAAGGAAACGGATAGGGCAACCTATGATTACCTCATGGAAGAACCACCAGAGAGATGGACTAGAGCTTGCTGTCGAAATCGAAGATATGACATGATGACATCAAATATTGTGGAATCAATGAATAATGCTCTGTTACATGCTCGGGGGAAATCAATACTGTCAATGGTGGACAACATAATGAACAAGCTACAGACCTGGTTTTATGAGAGACGGAAAAGTGCGCAGGATATTTTCTTTGCAACATCAAAATGGACAGATGATGAATTGAAAAATAAAAATAAAAAAAGCATATAGAATGAATGTGAGTATTTTGGGATGTCATTTGCATTATGTCAATGATAATTCATTTGCATTATGTCAATGATAATTCATGAAGTCCCGGGTTTTGTGCTGGGACTACATGGTATGCAAAAGCGGGGGATCCAGTAATTTGCAGCATCGTATGTGTTATGCTAGTCAAGTGATCTTATACATTACATTTTTACAGGTTGACCGGACTGCGGATCAAAGCTTTAAGGTAACAGATGAAGGGAGAGAATTCATTGTTTGTTTGAAGAAAAAAGAATGTCAATGCCTCAAGTTCCAGATGGATGAAATGCCTTGTGAACATGCACTTGCTGCTATAGACAGAGTGCACCTAAACAAATCGGACTATTGCTCTATATGGTATAAAAGAGAAACATGGTTAAAACAGTATGAAGCGGAAATCAACACTGTTGGACATGAAGAATCATGGGTTGTACCTGATAGCATTAAAGTAGAGATAACAAAACCCCCAGATTTTAAAGTTAAGGCAGGTAGAAGACAGGAGAAAAGATTTGTCTCGACTGCAGAATATGTAAGACAAACGGGGAAACACTGTGGGATATGTAGAAAGCGTGGACACAACAGAACATCTTGCAGACACACTCCAGTACTTCACCCATATTCAAAGAAACATAACTCCTAATAGGTATGTCTCTCTATATGATTTTATTTTTTAATTCTATTTTAGTGCAATTCAACACCCCAAAGCTGGCTATGTTAAAATTTTTCTTTTTTTTTTTTGTTTTTCAGTTAGGAATCGCATCAACACTAGATAGATAGAAGACTATTCTTCTCTATTTTCATCCAGTCGCAACAAATCTGATGTCAAAAAGGACTATTCACTTCTAGAGAACTTTTTTTTTTTACATTTTACTTCCTCTGTATTCTTTAACAAGGATTATTATATATAAAAAATACACTTCTCACTCGTTGCTGTGCAAAATAGTTGTCTTGATTTATCTATTTTCTAGTTTTTTTACTTATTGAACAACAAACACTTTGATCTTGCTTAAATAATAAAAACACAGTACTTAGAAACACAGTTCATACTACGAAAAATCATTGTTCATAATTCGACATTAACTGAAAAAACACACATGAAAAAAAAGACAAACAAACATCTCACATTAACAGAAAAAACATAAAAACTACTAAAACTTATTCAATCACAATAGGCTTCTGGGCTGATCCTACATCTTCGTCGCTGCTACCATCATCATCATTGTCGTCATCATCATCATCATCATCAACATCATCATCATTGTTGTGGCCTTGACCAACCTGACGTTTTACTAATGAAATTTCAAAAACCATAGTGGCAACGCCGTTGTAAACCTCATGAACAACATGATTAAACCGAAGAACATCACCCAGTCTGTAGCCTTTACGCAGAAGCATCTCCTTCCATCCATTGCACAACCTTGAATGTACCTTCCCAGCCTTGAACTTCATTTCATAATCAGTGTCATCATTTTCACAAAGTAAAAGTGCACTTCCATTGACCTTTGGCAGCTTCTCTTTCCAACTCTCTGGAAAGATCTGAAAAAATAAACTTTAACAGTTAATACAAAAAAAACAATGAAAAATTACATGAACAAAAGCATAAAAAATAATTGGTAACTTTTTTAACATACAAAATCATCTCTTTTGAAGTATGATTTTCTTATTTGCATACTGAAATTGCCTAGTTCTTCCCAACGATCATCCTCCATATTATTGTTTCAATGAAAAAATAAATTAGTTGCAATCTTTGTTATTGTTTATTTCAACTGCAAAACCTTATTTATAGCCTAGGAGTTACTAACTTTTGTTCAACTGTTATGGTCAAAGTGAATATGTATAGTCAAAATGAGATTGAGTATCACTATAAATGTAGTCAAAAAAGCTGTGTTTCTATGTTCTTCCCTATGTTTCTTCCAGTTCGAGATCTTCTCGTATGCCAATGTTATCCTGATATAATGCTGGTACCCGAGATATTTGCTGACACACTCTTAAAAATCTGGGGTATTAGTATTACTTTGAAGCGAAGTCCCATTACAATATACTGTAGCTGTGCTATTTTTTAGGTTATAAGGCTGCAGTTCAAATTCACCCCCCCCCTGTTGTCCCAGCATTAAAATGCTGGGACTTCGTATTATATTAATCCAAGGTCCCATTACAATATCCTGTAGCTATACTGCATTTATCAACAGAAGAGTAGTTACTTGTCACCTTAAACTACTGGCCACAGCATAAAAATCTGGGGGATTAGTATTACTTTCAAGCGAAGTCCCATTACAATATACTGTAGCTGTGCTATTTTTTAGGTTATAAGGCTGCAGTTCAAATTCACCCCCCCTCCCTGTTGTCCCAGCAGTAAAATGCTGGGACTTCGTATTACATTAACGCAAGGTCCCATTACAATATCCTGTAGCTATACTGCATTTATCAACAGGAAGAGTAGTTACTTGTCACCTTAAACTACTAGTCACAGCATAAAAATCTGGGGGATTAGTATTACTTTCAAGCGAAGTCCCATTACAATATACTGTAGCTGTGCTATTTTATAAGGCTGCAGTTCAAAATGTTTTAATCAGAAATGCTGAGACATGTATTGCTAGGACTATACATAAACATTATTAAAGAGTCAACAAATTACACAAAAGGAAAAATTACAGCCAATTTCATTAACAGTGACATAAAAATTACATAAAAGCATACTTCTAAAAACACAATCTGTTTGCCTTTTTGAATACATGATATCATTGTAAAACAATTACTAATATGTGAAAGAACAACAATACATAATATATCAATTTAAAACATTGTTTATTCTCCATAATTCCTAAACACGGGCTCCCCTGGCCCTGCGCTGTGCAATCGCAGCGGATCTGCCATCACCTTAAGCAATTCCATCAGTTTTTCAAAATATTGTCGCTGCGTGTACCTTAAATTCCACAACTCATCTTCGCATTTCTTTCTGAATTCATTCAAGTATTCCACCTCCTTCTTCAGATATTCAAAACGCCAACACAGGTCTCTTGGTATTGTAGGCAAGTTCGTATCATGCCTTCGAGTTGATGGTCCATAACCATTCTGGAAAACCTGTCTACCATTGGATGGTCCGTGGCCATTGGATGGTCGGTGGGCATTCTCCATAGATACTTTTTGATGAAATACTATTTTACACAATTTCTTTTTTTTTTTATTTGTTCAATAACAAAAATGACAAATTGGATTCCTCTCTATCTGTTTTATGGGTGGGAATTTATATAGATTGGCATTTGTTTGTAAGAGTCACTTCTGGAAATTCTGAAAAGGTACAATGTGTATTTTGTCGTAAGTTCTGATAAGTCACACTGTTTACAATGGGTCACACTGTTTAACCGGATTTTGAAGTACTTTGTGTTTTGTCCAGCATTAAATTCTGGGGCTTATAAAGCTCGAATTCAAAATCACCCATAACGAAAATGCTGTGTCTTGGTGTTACGTTCAACGAAAGCCCCATAACAATATCCTGGGGTTTTGTGTAAAAATACTGGGGAATATATTGCTGATACTATACAAAAACATTATTTTTACAAACAAACACAAAAGGCAAACTTACAGACATTTTCAATAACAGTAACATAAAAATTACATAAAAAAGGATACTTCTAAAACACACAAAAGAAGTATCCTCAAGTACAATAAAGATAAATTACACTTGCTTCACATGGAAGCATAAAAACAGAACACTGCGAAACACATAAAAAATACAGTAAAACATTAATGATTACTAGGAACGCGAGAGCTAGAACCAGAGGTTGAATCTGTGAAGTTCTGCAATTCAATGTCCAAGAGTTTGTCAAAAAGTCGATCCATATCTCTGTTGTTTTTCTCTCTGAAAGCTACAAAAAATTCAAACAACACATCCAAGTTATTCTTCACGACTGATACCTCAGTTTTCAAAAACTCAAGATCACTTTTCAAATTCCTAACATCGTTATTCAACTGGCGCCATTGTTGTCTTCTTACTTCATCATTGCAAGCCATTTTTTATTTTATGCTTTGTTATTTTTCCCTTTTTTTGGAATAATATTTTTGTTTTGTACAAGTGAAAAAACAAGACCACTGTCTAATTTATAGAAAACAAAAACAGAAAAAACATGTAAAGAATATTTGTTCTATTTTAGCTGACATTGTAAGTCAAAAAAAGCTGTAAAGATTCCTTGCTTCTTTCTTTGTAAAGAAGAGGTCGTATCTGTATAGGAAAAGATTACACTGAGATTTTCAACTGTATTAAAGTAACAGTATTACACAGTTGACAACACAAAAAGAAATCAAACAGATTCTGGGAAGATTCTATACATTAGAACAGACTCTCTTTTGTTCAAAAAATATATTGAAATCCACAAAATATTCCCTACTTTAACTTTCGAAATCCACAGCATTTGTGTATTGTCAAAAAAGTAGATAGATTCTTTTGTCATTTTACATGACAAGTCAAATCAATAAAAAATCTTACAAGATTCTGCAAGTTAAATTACTATAACAACACTTTTACAATATTTAAAATGCACAATAGATTTTGTTTTTTGAATGTGAGCAACATTTTCGTAATTACATAAATTAATAATATTTATTCATATATAATAAACTGTTGTCACATACATTAATCCCAGTACTTATGCTGGGGCCATGGTATTATGCAGCTGAGAAACAACAGCATTTTGATCTGGAGGGTCCTATACTTGGTCCCAGTACTTGTGCTGGAGCAATGGTGTTATGCAATTGAAATTAACAGCCTTTTGTTCTCACTTATAGAGAATTTTTTTTTTTAAATTTTAATTCCTCTGTATTCTTTAACAAGGATTAATATATATAAAAAATACACTTTTCATTTGTTGCTGTGCAAAATAGTAGTCTCCATTTATCTATTTATTAGTTTTTTTACTTATTGAACAACAAACATTTTGATCGACCACAACAACACAGTACTTACAAACACAGTTCATAATGCTAAAAAGGATTCTTCATAATTGATCAGCTGCTGAAAAACTTAAAAACACAGATTAATAAAAAACACACACAAACATACATACCCATATTATCTGAAAAAACTTAAAAACTACAAAAACTTATTCAATCACAATAGGCTTCTGGGCTGATCCTACATCTTCGTCGCTGCTGCCACTACCATCATCATCATCATCATCATCATCATCATCATCATCATCATCTTCTTCTTCACCCCCTCCCTCACCATCCTGATGATTTATGACAGAAACTTCAAAAACAACAGTTGCATTACCATTGAATATGTTGTGGAACTGGTGATCAAAACGAAGTATATTGCCTATCCTGAAGCCTTTTTTATTAAGCATATCCTTCCATCCATTACACAACCGTGCGTGCTTCCCAACTTTGAAGCTCATCTCATATACCTCATCATCATCTTCACACAATATGCATGCCATTCCATTTATATTTGGCAGCCTCTGCTTCCAACTTTTTGGAAAGATCTAAAAAGAATAATATTTCACAGTTAATAATAAAATCACAAAACACTAAAAAAAATAAATGAAAAAAATAAAAAATACTTTGGTCATTTCTTTTAACATACAAAATCATCTCTATCAAAATAAGATGATGTGATTTTCTTGTCGAAACTTCCTAGTTCCTCCACACGATTCTCTTCTTCTGCCATATCTTCTTTTCAAAAAAAAACTTTACAGTTTATAAGAGGAGATGAAATCTCAAAAAACTTTGTACTTTGCTTTAACTACAAAGGGTTATTTATAGTAAAAAAAGTGAGTAACTGTTAGTCAGTCGGCATGTATTTTGCCAAAAATACATTAAATGTAGTCAAATAAATTATATTTTCTATGGACTTTACAGTTTCTATAGGTTATCAATTTTCAACAAATATTGTGTAACTTAAATTACTATCACGAAATTTAATAAATATTAATTAAAATATAAAAAGCGGCTCTCACATAAATTAGTCCTCCCCCCCCCCCCCAGTAATTGTGCTGGAGCCATACTGTTATGAAGGTGAAAATGACAGCATTTGGATCTGGAGTCGTATACTCATAATTGTAAATCCCCCCAGTACTTTTGCTGGACCTATATTGTTAGGCAGTTGAAATATAACAGCATTTTCATATGGGGACTGCTATTAAATTAATTCAAGAATCACGAAGTTTAATAATATTTATTCATACATTCATCCCCCAGTACTTTTGCTGGAGCTATATTGTTATGCAGTTGAAAAATTACAGCATTTTGATATGGGGTCCTATGCTAATAACTGTAAACTAGTTGGAAATTATAGACTAATAATTAAAAATGACAACATAGAAACTTCACATAGAACTTCATAACAACTATAAGTTGATATGTATTTATAGAATAAATTCAATAATCTAATAACAGATGCAACTTATAATTGAAAAGGCACCATTACATAATATTTGTGATGTTGTTTACTGAACAATCACAATTCAAAACACAACAGTTATATTACACATATATAACTGCCCCAAAAACTCAGATATTGTTTACCAAAAACTCAGATATTGAACTAAAACACAAAATATATGCTATCTTATTTCAAGCATCTTCAACAGTAGAGCCAGAACTAGAACTAGAACTAGAACTTGAACTTAAAGGTTCTAGTTCAGGCTGCCATATACGAACATTTAAAACCACACGATCTAAAGATTCCAGAACCCTAAAATGTAACGTACTTCCTACTCCAAGATTGTTAGTGCGTACAAACTCCCTCCATCCATTACACAGTTTCCTCTGTCTTCTCACTTTTAGGTAGTTCATCTGGAAATGAATACCACGGCAAATAAGAGTGGCTGGAACATCACGTCTGGGAAGCCTAATTGCCAACCATACTGGCAAAATCTACAAAACAAAACAAAAGAAGAAATGCAAACTTTTATAATAACATCAAACTAAAACAACACTTTAAAAAAATACTATGATTAACTCACAAATTGATCTAATTCAGCATCCAATTCACTTAACACTGCTTCAACGACTGTTCCCATCTTATTTATGAAAAATGTTCTCTAATATGCTGGGTATAGATTATTTATCTAATATTAACTTTTGTCCAGCTCTTATGGTCAAAGAATCGATTAAAGATATCACAATAAATGTAGTAAAAAATGGTAGGTTTGTTTGGTCTTCCCTAATAAAGTCCTGACTTTTCGAATCCCAATGTAGCTGGTATTTCTTTATTTTTAGACCAAAAACCACCACTTAAAAAAAACTGGATCTGCTTATATATTTACCATAACGTCCCAGTGTAAAGACTGGGTGAAGTCTGCAAAGCATAACAAGACCAACAAACAAATAACACTTTAAAAAAAAATGGTGTGATTAACTTACAAATTGATCTAATTCAGCATCCAATTCATTCAACACTGCTTCAACGACTGTTCCCATCTTAAAAATACAAAAATATTTGCCTCTTCTATTCAGTAACAAAGTAGTCTATTTATATTAAAATAATTGTACAAGAAAACTTCTCAATTATACAGTATTGTCCTTGTGCTTTTGGATGATAGTAAAGATTCTTCATTCTTTATATAAAAGCTGCACATTGCTTGTTCTTTTCCTTTACGGTGCAGTGGAAAAAGTGCATTGGAAAAATAAAAATAAAAACTCAAATGTCCACAACAAAAACATCTGGGGCGTCCATGTGCCTTAAAATACTAGCCCCAGGTTAAACATCTGGGAGGCAGTATGATCCATGCGCCTTGTTTTACTACTCACGGCAAAAACATCTTAGCAATCCCCCAGCATATTAGATAACATTTTTCACACAAAACAAACACAAACTTACAGGCATTTTAATTAACATTATCATAAAACACAAAAGAAGTATCCTCAAAGTACAAGAAAAGATAAATTACACTTGCAGATGCAACCATTAAAAACATAACATTTATAGAGGCCTGACTTCATTTATCTTAACTAAGGGCAACTTAACCTAGTTATGATCAAATTTTACTTTGAACATCTGCGCAGATTAACACCAAATAAGGAACTCAGACACTAGGATTTGAAATATAATTCTGACTTCTGAAAACCTCATTAAAACAGCGAATACCAACGTCATTCATATAAACAAGACTTGAGATCAAAAATGATCATCAAGCCTTCATCAGTCGGACAAAAACAGAAGTAGTCAAAATATACATTTGTCCACAAATTAGCAATATTCAAAATTAACAGCATCCAGTAAATTTACAAGGAGGACCAGATGAGGCCTTAGTCATCATTTGGGCCAGGATCTCGATCTGATGCACTAGCTCCATCAGTCGGATCCCCAGCCAAATCTTCATCTTCGTTATCCTCACTGCCTTCATCGTCCTCTTCGACATCATCGTCGTCGGCTCCTACTTCCATGCCCAAGGCCTGCTTGACACTGATGATAGCTGCTATGGTCTGATCAAGGACTGAGTCGACATTAACCTGGCCGCGCTGCATTTGGATGAGCAACTTCTTCTTGGCTTCAAGAGCTTCCAGTTTGGACTCGATTGTATAATGATCCCTCAAATTCGCCAACTCCTTCGTCAACAGCTCTTGGGTCCTAACAGATTCCTCAGCCCGATTCTTGGCTTCTTGCAGTTCTCCTCGAGCAGCCCGAGATTCAGCTTCAGCCTTGTTCATGTTTCTCAACATTAGGTCAGAAGTGCTACGGATGCTTTCCAAGGTAACTTCTTTCATATTAAGCTCATGGGCAAGCTGAGAAATCTGGCGACCTTGTTCATCTATCCTGGTTTTCAGATCCTCGAATGATAGTGCAAACCTTTCCTTCTCGTCCAGAAGACGGTCCTTCTCCTCAAGGAGGGCATGTATCTTGTCGTTGGCC
The DNA here is from genome assembly GCA_029990575.1 of Petunia axillaris subsp. axillaris. NCBI lineage: Eukaryota > Viridiplantae > Streptophyta > Magnoliopsida > Solanales > Solanaceae > Petunia > Petunia axillaris. The sequence continues at coordinate 22,388,829 of JARKNS010000009.1, forward strand.
TCAGTGTTGGATTTCTCCAACCTGTCTATCTTATCCTCAAAGAAGCCACGCCTCCCCTCCAGGACTCGCTTCTCCCTGATCAGAGCTTCTTTCTCCTCTTCTAGGGCCTGCTTGTCCTGGAGAGCCTTCAAAAGATCTTTCTTCAAGCCAAGGACTTGTTCCTGGTTGTTCAACCTAGAGCGGAACATGAGCTCGGCAACCATCATACTTGCCTGGCAACAAAATGAAAATATGCAGGTAATCAGAACTAAGGACTTAATAGGAATAAAGAAGTAAAGAGGGAAACATTACTCGAGCAGTATCTTCAGCAATTGCATAAGCTAGCTGCTCGTCACTCATGCTACGCATGTTCCACTCCTCGCGAGGACCGATCAGGTTAGACGTCACTTTAACCAAGTGGCCAGGCTTCGCCAGAAAATTTGTATCCGGAGAGATAGTGAAGTCACACTCCCTCATACACGGCCTGGGCTCCCTCGCTTGTTCAGAAGGGTACTGGGGACCGAATTTGTGACGAATACCCTTAACAAAGTAGGCCCCAGTCTTTCCTCCTACCGATACTCGCCTGGTAAGCTTTGTGCGAGAGACCTCAACGTCACCTGTTTCCTCGGGGTCCAGAGTGTCGCACTCTTGCAGATAAATTGGTGCCACCCCTTCACCAGCCAAATTCATCATGTCCTCGTAATAAAAGACCTGAGGTTCAGCCTCCGCCTCAGCTTTCCTCCACTCATCAACCCCCTCATCTTGCTCCTCCTCTTTTTCCTCAGCCTCCTCTCTCATCGGCTCTTTGCCAGGGCGCCTGTGGCTGGCTTGCTCAGGCTCGCCTTGCTGACTACCAACCCGTTCAGGCTCATTCAGCTTTGGATCCTCAGGGAAGAAGGCAAAACCTTCGTGCATTCTTTCTTCCCCCATTTCCCCAGCTCTATCCCCTTCCCCATCATCAACTCGGGGACTCTTCTCGAAGGCATAAGAAGAAGTCTCTACATCCTTCCTCTTATCACCCCGAAGAGGTGCCCTCCTCCTCCAAGTCAAGCTCACATCGAGAGCATCTGAATCAGAAATATCGAATATCACAGGCCCAGCAGATTCAGGGGTGGCCGCCGAGCTTTTAACACTCTCCTGCCCAGCCTTGGGCATATCAGCAGCAGCAGCATTGGTTTCAATTGTCTTTTAAGAAGACTGAGGACTCTTGCGAGCTGTCCTCGTCTTCTTCTTGGGTTTACTCTTTTCAGAGTCAGATTGCTTTCTCTTCAAGCTCGCAAGGACCTCCTCACCACCTTCTCTGGCCTTAACAGCTGCAGCAGTTTGGAGGATCGCAGCTGCCTCCTCGTTGATCTCGGCCACGGGGTCAACATTCTCCTCAACAGGAGGAGGAGCAGGAAAGTAACTACCACTAGCACCTAAACCTGGGAATAAAGTCATATTAATACCACAGTGAGTTCAACATAAATTAGCAGGAAGTTGGGTAATCAGCTTACCATGGGTACTAGGATTTGACAATTTCTTTTCAGAAGCATAGTGGGACCACTGCCTCTCCTCGTGGTTGAAAGCTGCCAAAATGGGTTCAACCCAAGCAGACAACTCCTCCTCGAAAATCAGACCGTCGTAAGGAATCTTGTCAGCTAACCAATAAAGAGTAAAGGTCAGAAGTTGCAAATACGTAACTCAGAGAGTATTTAATACAAAGACTCAGGGACTTACGAGTTTTGTTCCACACCTCGCGGAGATTAGTTTTGCTGCCACGTGTGAGGAGTTTGGACTGCACATAAACATACCTATGCATCCAACCCCTATCACCTGTATCTTCAGAATTATGCACTAAAGCTTTTCTTCCTCTCATACGGGCATTGATATACCCGTCTCTTGCAACCTGAAGGCTATACAAAGAGATAAAATGCTTAAACTCAAAATCTTGCTCAGTCTCATCGGCAAACCATTGTAGCAGAGAAATGATTCTATAAATGCTCGGGCACAGCTGCCCCGGGCAGATAAGGTAGTATTTACAAATGTCCTCTATAACAGGATGCAATGGCAGCGTATGGCCTATTGTGAATGGATACGTGGATATGGCCGTCCAACCAGTTCTCACAGAAGTAATATTCTCCGTTGGGTAGGGGCAAGAAACTGTAACATCATCGTCCTAGCCGCAATCTTCCTTAACCCTATGCAAGAGGTCGAGAGTAATTGAACTCTTAAACCGGCTTGAAGGCCACGACCTTATATTGCCATAATGACTGAACGAGATGACTGAACAATCATTTTCAAGGTTTCCCCAAACTTTCGGGATCACATCAGCAACCAAAGTTGAAGAACTCGTGGATTGACCACCTGCTGCTGAGGAAGTACTAGCCGCAGCATCCATATTGAGACTTTTCTTGGGTTTTGGAGACAACTGGATTAAAAGATTGGAAGAGTTTTTGCGTTTTAGAAATTGTTAGAAAGGTGTTTTGAAGCTTTGAAGGTTTGGATGAAATATGAAATGGAGTAAAAGGTTTTCAAGATGGTGAAAATCATATTTACTAAAAAAGCGACTGTTGCGTGCTTCGAGACTGCAGGAGTAATGATGAAAACCGTCATTTCGGTTCCTATTCTTTTTAACGGCTGGATTTTCCAAATGGGTCACAGCATTTTGTCCTGGAGTCTATGATGCTTTCTTATGCACAGTCCCATGTTTTAGAACTGGGTCACAGCACTTGTTAAACACAAGGGTCACAGCATTTGGTGCTGGGGTTTATGATGCTTGTTATGCACAGTCACATGTTTTAGAACTGGGACACAACCACTTGTTAAACACAAGGGTCACTGCGTTTTGTCCTGGGGTCTATGGTGCTTTGTTACGCACAGTTCCATGATTTACAACTGAGACACAGCACTTGTTAAACACAAGGGTCACAGCATTTGGTGCTGGGGTTTATGATGCTTGTTATGCACAGTCACATGTTTTAGAACTGGGACACAACCACTTGTTAAACACAAGGGTCACGGCATTTTGTCCTGGGGTCTATGGTGGTTTGTTACGCACAGTTCCATGATTTACAACTGGGACACAGCACTTGTTAAACACAAGGGTCACAGCATTTGGTGCTGGGGTTTATGATGCTTGTTATGCACAGTCACATGTTTTAGAACTGGGACACAACCACTTGTTAAACACAAGGGTCACGGCGTTTTGTCCTGGGGTCTATGGTGCTTTGTTACGCACAGTTCCATGATTTACAACTGGGACACAGCACTTGTTAAACACAAGGGTCACAGCATTTGGTGCTGGGTCCTATGATGCTTTGTTATGCACAGTCCCATGTTTTTGTACAGGGGGATTAAAGTATTTAGCATTCCAATTTATATAGTTCCCAAGCTCATAAATAATAACAAACAAATAACATATTAACTATACATACTTCAAAAAATGTATACACAGAAAGATTAATAAAGATTCAAAGAAGAGGCAGCCTTCCATGTTCACAAGCTAGCTTCTCATCATGCTCTCCATAATCATCATTCAATTTCTCTGGTGGAGTTTCATAGCCTTCATCTCTTTTTGATTTTCCATGCGACAGTAGATTAACAGCAACCATTCTCCTGTAAATACTAATGGCTTCTACTCCCCATTCCTGTTTAAACAAATCCTGTCCAAGCATGAGTAGATCTGTAAACCTTGTTACAAAAATACCACAGTCTGTATCTCCTAATTGTTTTGGTGCTGCTTGATAAACAATATCAAGTTTCTTGTACGTTGTACCAAAATTAGGATATTCTGTATGAAAATCCATCTCTTTTAGTAGCTTAGGTATAGCAATTGCATACATTGCCATCTTGATCTTCACAAAATCTTCATCCCCATCAAAAACCGAATCATAGACATCTATTCTATGATCTTTTATAGAATAAACTCCCAACCAATAATGAGTGCAAGACATGTAATCATTAGGATCAACTGAAGTCTTCCTAATTGGCATAAAAACTTTTTCGACTTGACCCCATGCTATGCCACATTCATTAGAAGACCCATTCACACACTCAAGTAGGCTATTCTGTGCAGTTCCTTCATACTGTGCTAGGTAGAAATCTAACTCAATCTTCTCTAAATCGTCCAATGTCAAGTCATGAATTCCAAAAACAACTTCTGCTGGAGGATCATATTTTTTTTTCTTTTGTTGACCACGAGTCCTTTTTGCTCCTTTCTTTTGTTGGGCCTTCATTTTTTCAAAATTTTCTTTGTTCTTCCACTCTTCTTCCATTCTATCCTTCTTCTCTTTTATTCTCCTGGTCTTCTCTTCCTTTGCCATATTTTCAAAATAGGATTCAACCTTCAACGACTCTACAAAAAAATCAAAATTCAAGTCTGTCGTTGTGAAAAGCGCTGAGTAGTTTGTGAAATGATATACATGTTTCTTCCTCAGATAGTACAGTATAACATCAACATGCTGCATGACAAAAAAAATCACAAAACGCAAAAAAAAAAAAAAAAAAATTAGTTAACAAATATATATATAAAACACTACACAAACCAATAATAAAAAAAAGCTGTAGAAAACCTCATTGGTAAGTGGATATCTTCTATCTGCAATCTCTCTAAACCACATTTTGCTCTTCACTGAAACACTATACAATTTAATTTTATTCTGTGAATTGATGTCTGCAATTTTGTCATCATAAAGATCATCACCCCTGAAAAAGTTAAACACAAACAACATAAAGAATACAAATTTACTAATATTATCCACAACACCGTGTAACTTAAAATACACAATAACTAAAAAAAAATAAAATAAAATAACTTACACTTTAGAGACGCTGTTTTTATCAGTCACTTTCAAGCCTTGCTTCAACCATTTGTCAAAAATTGCCAAACAATTAGACGTGGCATTGACAGTATGAAAAGGGCATACACGCCTATAAGAAGGCTTCCAATCACACTTTTCCTTTAGATGAAAAGGCCTGAATGGAGATAATAAGTGGCGGCTAATCTTACGAACCCTATGTCCCCTGCCTAACACCTCTCCTCCTTCTGGATGATTTGATGGTTTCTCTGGCAAAACAGCTAAATCCATAACTTCCTCCTTTTTCACTGAAGACTGCATTGCCGACTGTTGTTTACATGAAGACACATCTGCATAATTACTTGCACAGACATTTGTTCCAGCAACCTTCCTTGACTGTTCAGGTGTTTTCATGGCTGAATCCAAAGCAGACTCTTGCTCCAGTACTACAACAGATGCATCAGCAAGTGTCGTAAGTTTTGAATTGTCTTTCTCTATTAATGCCAATTCTGTACCACCCTTACTTTCTGAGCGATCGATATCCATAGAATCATGCCTGACACTATCAATCACTGCTGCAGTCTCTTGCGATGGCTGTGTCAAGCCAATTGAAAATGAAGGTGCATCTATGCAACGAATATTCATGATGCTTTTGCTTACATCAGCCAAATTTTCACCAATTTTAGGTTTGAGGGGAGATGCAATTTCAGGAGAAGCATCATTATCACGTTTCTTCCTTTTCTTGCTGGAAAATGCTTTCAAACCCTTTTTTGGAGACAAATGCTCAACACCTTTTTTAAGATCTTCTTTAGAACCTTCTTGGGAACCTTCTTGAGAACCTTTATAAATAAAGATAATATATCACACATTTGCGAACAATAAGAACACAAAATAACTATAAAAAAAACGATTACATACCTTCTGGTGTAAAAACAAGACCAGCTATGCAAAGCTCGCTGACAGCCCTAACTTCAAGTCGAACCTCAGCACTGTGACTGCGTTCATTGACAACATCTTCCTTATCAGCTTTAACATTTGTTGCTTCTGTAAATGGAACAAGACAAACTATTCATTAACCAACCAACAGGATATTTTATGCTGGAGTGTGGACCATGCAAAATATGCAACATATTTTCGCATACCAGGAGTCAAAAACATTTGGTTATCAGCAAGCTTAATTGGTTGACAACCTTCTTGAGAACTTTCTTGAGAGACTTCAAAACAAGATAATTTGTTACACATTTTCAACAACAAAAATAGGAACACTATTTATTATATAAAAATTACTTTTACATACCTACTGGTGTCCAAATACCAGTTTCAACAAGATGCTTTAATTCATTAATTTGTTCTACAACCACAGCACTTTTCCCAGATTCACAATTATTACCTTCTGTAAAAATAAATAAGCACAATACATTACATTTCTCTATAGAAAACAGAAGTGTCAAAACACACATATTTAAAATACATTCCCATTACTATAGACTTCCCAGACATTGGTGCTGGGGCACAAAATACTTCATATGAAAAAGTCACAGTATTTTGTGCTGTACATATAGTGCTTTGTTATAGAAAATCCCATAATTTAGAACTGGGACACAAGTACTTGTTAAACAAAGAGTCCCAGTATTTTATTATCTGGGACATTAGCGTATCATAAAAACACAGTATTAGTGCATAATATGTTGGTTCAATCTACCAACAAATTTTTTTCTTCTTACCATTCAGTGTGGGATAAATTGTTTCATCACGAAGCTGAACATCTGTTGGATTCAAAGATACATCATCATCTTTAGATGGACACTTGTCCAATAAATCAGATGAAGGATTCTGTTTATCTGCATATACAAAAAATAAAAAATCATTACATTAAACAAAAAAATTCCCTTTTATTTAAATTACGACTATACAGAATACTCTATTTGACTACCATGACTTTGCTGATGATTGTCTGAATTTGATGGCGCCTTTTCTAAATCATCTGTACCTTTTGCTTCATCAATAGGGTCACTAGTATCAGCTTTGTAATGCTCTAAAACATCCACAATTATTTGATCACTTGCATCTATTAAAGGAGCTGCAATACCATGATCACTTTGTACACTACCACCAAGCTCTGCCTGATTAAATGTTTCTTTGAAAAAACTATTGCGACCATCTGAATAAATCAAATTATCAACAAAATTACTCTTTTCATTTCTACTCCTGGTAACTGATTTACTTACAGACACACCACAGTTTTCTCCGAGATCACTTGTTTTTGATTTTGCAACAAGAAGCAGTAATGCATCAAACTTTGCATTCAACTGATCTGTAATCCTCTTCTCCATGTCAGCAAGATCTTTCTTTACACTATTTTCTGAGGAATTGATCATATGTTGAATCTTGCTCTCAGTAGGTAAGTTAACTTTGAGATTAGCTGTCAATCTCTGGTAAAAGAAAAAACATTAAAACCACATAAGAAAAAAAAATTAAAAGACAAAACCCACGAAGAATTTCACCTTTACAACTTCATTCATGTCAATAGATTCTCCTGTTGAACTAGTCTTTGAAGATGACTTTGAGGGTGATTTTGAAGTTGAAGCATGTTTAGATTTATGCCTTATTGGTCTCACTGAGGCATCCTCCCAAAACTATTAAAAAATACATTTCAAAACCAACAAAAAAGTAAAACAAATAAATAACAAACAAAAGCAAGTACTCATAAAACTCACCTGTTCATTATGAAAGTAGTCATCACACAAGACATTGTATTGAGGGGTAAAAGTACATGTGTAACGAAGCATCACAGGTTTGATCCTAGGGCGAACAGTAAAATACTGCCTGAACACAGGGAACACCTCTGCCACCCAGCAACAGAATAGGAAGGGCATACCAGGAAACAAATAAGTAGAAGAACCTGGCTTTATGATTGATTGCAAATGGTGTACCATTTGACGATATATCTCAGTACCCCACTGATAACAGCTATGCACCTCTTCATTATCAATAATAATCATATGTTGATCATCCACTACTCTAGGTAATGGCCGGCCCAATAAAACAGAATTAAGCAAATATAGCTCGGCTAATTTAACAGCATCATCTTGCTCTAATGGAACATCCAATCGTGCAGCAGACACTCTATTCAGATTGCCCTTGCTCTTTGGAGCCACTCTCACATAACTAGAATGATGTTCAATCAAATCAAGCAAGTCATATAACTTTAAAGTCCACTTGCTGTCCTTTTTATTAACATCGTCTTCAGGATTCCTGAAATACTTCTCTTTTAATCTACTCTTTGAAAGCTTAAAAATACTTATATCTACAATACTGGAAATATTAAGACCACTAACTACATGAAAATCATCAGCTGTGAAATCCACTATATCACCAAAAACTTTAAAGCTAAGCTTAGTGTTGTCTGAAGAAACTATTTGAGACTGGAGAAAACAATTTATAAGCCTCCCAGAATATTTAGCATCTTCCAAAAGCATAAACTTGCCGAATGGCCCTTTCTTCAGTTTCTCCAGGTAATCCGCAGACAGTAACCCTTCGATTAATCCACGATACTCTGTGTCACCTTTCCACTGGCAATCACGATTTTTCCACTGCGCAAATGGAAGCAATATACCATCGTCGTTTGGCAGATTATCCGTAACCTCATCACTTGGAATAATCTCCATTGCTGTAACATTAGCACATGTATTAAAATAAAAACAAAGGAAAATTAACACATATATGCTGGGGGTACAAGTAGTTTATCTGCACAGTCACAGTATTTGGGATGCTGGGGGTACAAGTGGTTCATGTGCAAGGTCGCAGTATTTGTGCTGGGAGAGAGCTTGGTAGCCCAACCCCTCCCCCCAGACATTGGTGCTGGGAGCACAAGTACTTCATGTGAAAGGTCACAGCATTTGGTGCTGGGGCCTATTATGCTTTGTTATGCAAAGTCCCATTTTTAGAACTGGGACACAAGCACTTAATAAACAAATGGGTCGCAGCATTTTGTCCTGGAGTCTATGATGCTTTGTTATACACAGTCCCATGTTTTAGAACTGGGACACAGAACTTTTTAAACAAATGGGTCACAGCATTTTGTCCTGGAGTCTATGATGCTTTGTTATACACAGTCCCATGTTTTAGAACGGGACACAGAACTTTTTAAACACAAGGGTCACAGCATTAGGTGCTGGGGTCTATGATGCTTTGTTATGCACAGTCCCATGATTTAGAACTGGGACACAAGCACTTGTTGAACACAAAGGTCACAGCATTTGGTGCTGGGGCCTATTATGCTTTGTTATGCAAAGTCCCATTTTTAGAACTGGGACACAAGCACTTAATAAACAAATGGGTCGCAGCATTTTGTCCTGGAGTCTATGATGCTTTGTTATACACAGTCCCATGTTTTAGAACTGGGACACAGAACTTTTTAAACAAATGGGTCACAGCATTTTGTCCTGGAGTCTATGATGCTTTGTTATACACAGTCCCATGTTTTAGAACTGGGACACAGAACTTTTTAAACACAAGGGTCACAGCATTAGGTGCTGGGGTCTATGATGCTTTGTTATGCACAGTCCCATGATTTAGAACTGGGACACAAGCACTTGTTGAACACAAAGGTCACAGCATTTGGTGCTGGGGCCTATGATGCTTTGTTATGCACAGTCCCATGTTTTTTGTACTGGGGGAGAGCTTGGTGGCCCACCCGCTCCCCCAGACATTAGTGCTGGGTACACAAGCACTTGTTAAAACAGAGTCACAGTATATACTTCTGGGGCAAAGGGTTTGACAAAAAAAAAAACCGTTGCCCCCTTTCTAAAAAATAACCCACCATTTACAATGGACAAGTACCTCTTAAAAACACACAGTCCCAGTTTTTAATCATGGGCAACAGCCTATCCACAACAGAAGGTCACAGTATATAGTTCTGGGGACAATGGGTTTCACAGAAACAAAGCGTTCCCATTAAAAAAACCCTACCATTTTAAAGGAAATCAAAAGCTTATACTGTACTCCAATGAAAATCTAAACATTGTTCGAAACAAAATCAAAACCTAAATAACCCATATACACGTACAAAAATGAAAAAAAAAACAATACGAAGTAAACACAGTTACCTTAATATACGAAGTAAACACAGTTACCTTACACACAAAGCTTCAAAATCTCAAAAATAAGAAATTGCTGTATTTCGAAAGAGAGTTCGTATAGTTTGATAGAGTTCAAAAGTCACAGTATTAAACAGAGAAACAAAAACACCGAATAAGTTAAAAATAAGGAAGGTTAAAACCGGAATTTCCAAAATGTGTAAAACGACATCGTCATGCTATTATTTTTAAAAAACGCGTCTAGTGGCTAATTCTCAGCGAATTTGTAAACAGAGGCTACGCATCACAAAGCGGGTGCCAAAGTGGCTTCCCCGCGAAATTTTTACACTGAACTTGGTGAAGTTCAACCCAAAAAAATTGAAGTTCCAAAAAATGACCGCTCAGATAAAACCAATTAACAAAATGACCGCAAACCAAAAACTACTGCCAAAAGTGGCCTTGGTGCACTTCCCCCTCTCCCTCCTAATTTGTTTGGCATGGACCGCTAAGAATAATTTCGACCAATCAATTTATAAGAAGCTAACACAGATTTATATAGAAATTACAACTAAAGTAATAGGTATATGCTTGCAATTTCCTTTTAAGGTCTTTAACACTTGCATACAATCTTACACCTTTCATTAAAAAAATAACAATATTATTAATTATTAATATTACATAATATAGTAATATTTTTTTATATACAAATTGATATAAACAACTAATAAAGAAAAAACTTAGCATCCATCTCATATCCCTCTCCCCTGCTGCTCTTACTGTCTGTTGTATTGCTGCGTACCTGTTGATATAAGCAGAAACATTGTAAATACAAGCAGAGTGTAGAAACAACAGAAATACTTGAAAAATAGTGTAAATACAAGTAGAAACAGTGCAAAAATAATAGAAACACTAGAAAAAATATAGAGAAATAATGTAGAAATAACAGAAACACTCAAAATGGTATAGATACAACTAGAAATATTGTGTATACAATGCATTTACAGTCTAGATATAGTGAGATACGGAGATTTTTTTTTTTGCTATATATGTTTTATAATTAACTCACCATTTCCGCTATATTTTGTAATTGTTTAAAAATATCTCTATATTTATTAAAACAACCTCCAAATTATATTTTTATGAAAGTTTTCCTTTCCTGCAAGGAAGAGTACAACATTAACATTTACTGAGTTGGACAAATATTTAGAGACAAATGGATTACATATCTTCTTGGTAAAATATCATTTTGTAATAACTATCCTGGAGTTATAGTCCAAAGTTATATAATGTACGACACAATAAAAAGAAAGTAGTTCTTATTATTTATTCATTCTCAAGATTAGACCTCAAAATCTCTGGTTAAAGGTATCATAATCTTATCTATTCCATGGGTCCTCCCTAATATTGTTCTGGTAAACCGAATACTACGTCATAGAACTTTAGGAAGATAGCCTAAGTGGATAGCTAAAATATAAGCTACACTTCATTCTAAAGTATAGAACTGAGAACTGACAATGACATCTTGTTGCCAAATCACTTGTTCTGCTAGATGTAGCGGAACCCTTTAGGTTTTTAACATGTTCGCACAACCTTTAAAAGGAAAACATGAAGTTTCACCATAACTTGATGCTTTATTCGTTATTCGTCTTTTCACTTTTCCTTTTTAGCCATATATATTCCCAGTATTGAAGGTCTTCTCCAATCCTTTCAAAGTTTATTTATCCCCCAAAAGTGGGAAAAGGGAAAAGGCATGGGAAGTTTCCAAGGAGGACACACAAGACCAGCCCCTTCGTTATAGAATTGCTAGCATTTGTGTTTGGTATGTCAAAAAATACTTTTCCAGAAATATTAAAGAGAATTTATCTTTTTTATGTTTGGTTATCAAAAATAAAAAATTATCTTTTTATATTTAGTTGTCAAGATATATTTCAAGGAATTATTTTTCACATACATATGTATCTCTTACTTTTGGCATAAATTATTTGAATTCCGAGTTAGTATTTCAACTTAAGATCTTATCTCCAACTAATGGTTAGATAATATTATTATCAATAATTAATACTCCATACTTCATTGAAATCATAATCTTTTTATGCAAACGCTATCTGAATTGTTAGCAATATTATCAAGCTTTAATAAATGTTTTTTTTTAAAAAAATGTTACTCACTATCCAGTTAAATATCAAAACCATTTTTAAAAACATAAATCATTTTCTGAGAAATATTTTTGGCCAAACCAAAAAAATAAAAATACAAGACTCAATCCCAATTAAAAACATTATTTTGTTAGCTATCGCTGTTAACCATTATGCACATTCATTTGATTTCTTGAACTGATAATCAAATGTGATGTAAGTTGGATAGAAAATTCAAATGAATTTGTCATATACTATGATGAGCCTCGATGATCACGAAAGCAATGTGCAAGTGTTCATTAGAAGATGGAGAAAACAGCGAATAAAAATAGAAGTAGCCTCTATGAACACAAAATTAACAAGAAATCGACTTAATGTCTGACGACTTGAATGTTTTATCAGATAAGACTACCACAATTAGTAATTGAAAAATACCATATTATAAGTGTACACTTTCGTCTTTTATATTTCTTCTTCGATCTAATCGTTAATTACTAGTGGAACAACTCCGAATAGCTGCCGAGAGTTGTGATAGAATGATTGAATTCCTCCACTTTTAATCAAATATCTAAATTTGAGTCATAAGAATAAGGAAAAAAAACGTAATGGAGTGGAAAACAAAATAAATGGAGATGGAAGCATAAGGATAAGTACAACACAGACTTAAAAAACATAATGGGCCATACTCATCATCAACTGATCCACTAATACCAATCAATCAGTACGGGGCTAATTAATAGTACTCTCATAGTCTCAAAGATACAATCTTTATTGTATTTATTATTATTATTACAAATTAGTTTACTACTCAGCTACGGGGTCATACCCATAAATCTCATGTTATTATCTATATATAAGTATATATTCTAACTCTTTAATCTGCAAAATTGATTTATAGAAGCTCAATGCTTATATATTCATCTATTAATCACCATCCATTTTTCTTGAAGGGTACCTCTAAGCTTTTCATGTTCTCGTTTAAGATTTTACAATTAATCTTGTGATTATATATATATGACAGACTCCATATCGTTGTTTTCCCATTCAACTCCTTCTATTCAACCACAATCAGTTATAACAACCCCATGAATTAGGAATATATCAAATCGTATAGATTATAAGATTTTGCACTTCAATAGAAATATTATCAACTCTTTCTTGATCTTTAGATATATGAGTCTAAATGTCAATTTCCTTTTGGCTTATTTTTTAATAGAGTACGTGTAATAACAATAACAACAATAATGCTGATAACAACAAACACCGGTAACACCAATAGCTTGGTTATTACATCCGAAGTTCATTGCTATATTTTGAATAACAAATTGTCCAGATTGAAAATAAAATACACCCCCCCCCCCCCGGTCGTAGTAGTAGTCTCTATTCCCTAAAGCTAATCAAAGTGCAAAGGACCCCTCCCTTTAACTACATATTATCAAAGTGCAAAGGACCCCTCCCTTTAACTACATATCAATGTCAAAAGGGAGTAGTTAATAACTATTTGCCACTAATGGACTAGCACAACTTCAACAAGCCAAACACACAATTCCATGTAAGAGAAAATGGATTTAATAGTTCCGTCGATCTAATATTTTTGAATTACAAGTTAAAGACCTAAAATTCAGAGTTTCATTGTCAATAGCTATATAATACTGATCAAATAGAAGAGTTTTAATTTGTTCCCATGTCTTCTAGCTATTGGTGAATATAAACAAGGTATTGTGAGAAAGTTGGGATCCATCCACCCAGGACGGATCTACACAGAGGATGGGGGTGCACCGGCACTCACAAATCTCGATCATGACAGTATATTTTTATGTATATATTTCGATGAAACCACTAAATGACTTAAAGTGGCATTCACTCTAAAAAAATATCTCATAGTGCCACTGGTTAAGGCGTCAAATATTTGTTACTAGCGCCTTGAGTTCGAACCTTCCTGAGGCGCACAAGTTTGCATATTATTATTTTGATGCAGGAACAATTTAAATTCTATTTTATATATTTAAATTATTTCATAACCACAATTTTAACCTTCAACTATTTTTTTTAAAACTTCGAATTCTAATGTGTGTGTGTGTGTGTATATATATATATATATATATATATATAATCTTCAATTAAACCATGTCTAAATTTGCTCCTAAATTTTATTTTTTCAAAAAAATCCTCTCGTGCTTCCTACAACTCCTCTACCTGCCAATCTGCCAAGACTCAGCAGGTTGAATCCCCTGTATTGAAAAATTAGACTGTATAATTTTTGTGGTGTAGTTACATTTTTTAACCCCTTGACTTAAGGCAAAACTCCTATATATGACATTCTATGCATGTTTCAAGAATTGATTTAAAATCCTATATATGACATTTTTAGTACTTCTTTTTAAGACCCCTTGTATAATTTTTTGGATCCAGCCCTGACCACCAGCCACCGTAAGTTCTTACACCACGTATCTCTAAATTCTGAGTCTGCCCCTACATCTACCCTTTCAGATCTCGAGATTCAAGTTAATCGAGAAAATCTTGGAGTATTTACCTCCCTACATGGATCTATTTTACGAGGGAAGTCCCTCTCGCCAAAGCTCTTCTTTCACATGCCAAAATTTTAAAAAAAAAATTTAATTGGCCAGGACATTCCCTCGCCAGGTCAAAAAGGTGAAATCTTCTCTCTCCTGATTGGCTAGGGAATTTCCTCGCCAATTAAAGCAACATTCGTGTCAGCCCTTTCCCTAGCCAAAGGGAAAAGAAAATACTCCTCAAACAGTGTTAATACATCGCGCGCAGCTTCTCACCAAAAAACAAATCTCTCTCCAAAAACTCTCCTCCTTCACAGAAAAATAAATCCCAGCTTCTCACCCAAAAACAAATCTCTCTCCAAAAACTCTCCTCCTTCACAGAAAAATAAATCTCACCGGCGATTATTCCGGCAAATCAATCATCCCACCGGCAAATCATCCGGCGATTTCATTGTTAAAGCAAGGTAACATTCTCCTTTCAACTCTTAATTTTTAGGCAAGTTTTACCAAGTTTACGTTTAACTAAGTCAAAGAAATTAAAATCTTGTAAACCTCAAGCAACAAAAATATTCGTGAATCTTAGCATATAATGATATAACTGTTGATAAAACCAAACCAATAACACCACCAGCCCAACCAAAAGGAACCATGATTGTGCCAGCATATCCTAACTTTTGATTAGCTTGATTTTACATGTTTAGATCTGGAGTTGTAGTTGATGTAAGGTTGATTTTTGAAGCAGATACTCGAGGAGTAAATTTTACTTATCTATTTTGCCGATTTTGATTTATATTGGACTATTTTTTTTTTTTGCTAGATCTAGTCATCAGGAAAGGGAAACTACCTTTCCAAGAAAAAGAAAAAGCAAAAGAGCGAAATAGCGGTGAATACACGATGCAACTTTGAGGAGATATGCGACTTGATGAGTGCTATGAAGAATGACGATGCCAAGAAAAGTGCTCTAAAAGACACGATGTTTGAGCATTATCTGGATATCCCTAGACATCAATTATGTCGGTCTTTTTTGGCGGCATGGATTGAGAAATTTGATATAAAGACCAAAACATTTAATGTTGGAAACTCTAGCATATCATTTTGCAGGAAGGAGGTGGAACAATGCCTTGGTTTTGAATGTGTCGCTAAAGATGTTAATCTTGATGTTAAAAGAAGGCTATTACCTTTGTTTTTAAAAAAAACAATTTTCCTGGATTAGCTAGGGAATTCCCTAGCAAAAGGAAACTGACACAAGAGGCCTACATTGTTAGAGAGGGGATTCCCTAGCAAAAGGAAACTGACACAAGGGGCCTACATACTAGTTGGCTAGGGAACTCTCTCGCCAAAATAGCTCTACTATGAAGCTTTTTGTGAGGTCCTACAGAGAGGGAGTTCTCTCTCAAACGCGCTTTTGGAGGGGGAACTTCCCCGCCAAACTTCCTCGTAAAACGCATTATTTCTTGTACTTCGGATTTCAATTTAAAAAAAGTAAAAGGGTTTTTTTTGGGGGGGGGGGGGGTTGAATTGACCCATGGTTTCCATTTTAAGATAGTTATGAAATTGCCATGACCAACTTCACATGAAGTGATATTAGCGTCTGTTTCCTAATTAATCATTTTAAAAGAAATTTTAGTGGCCTCTCCACGTTTGACACCAATTAAACACATTTTTCTGACTACAAGGGGAAGCTTCCATCTTCTAAAAGACAAAACTGAGTTCATATTTCTCAATATGAGACAATGTATTCAAACCATATTTCTTGGATGGACAATAGGTGTAAATGACATCAAAAGCCACCTTTATTTTCTTAAAATAGATTAGGATACTTTTCTTTGAATGGTTTTAGATCACCTCTTCTACACATTGTTTAAAAGTTCTCGTTTTCTGGCTGAGAAAGTTTGGAAAACGATATTATAAATATAATATTGATTAGCATATAGCAATTGAAAGTTCACTAAGCTAGAAGCTAAGCTAGACTAATTCTATCAGATATATTCAGCTAGAATATGTATAGCTTAGTGAAACTTAAAAAGTAGGAGCCTGCTCTATGCATGCTGTATTATTTGAGGAAGTTCAAAAGTCTTTCATAAGCATTTCTTGTAAATGGAAAAATGCTAGTATGAGGTTTAAGTAATTTTGTATCTTTAATTTAATTTATGTGACATCTTTTTTACTTTGGTTTATTACTACTTCAAGATATCTGATATTGATGTAATATTATGATTATGTTAAAACTTACATACTCTTTTTATTTAAGTTTGGCCGCCAATGAACGAGAAAGTGCTTCTTACAAGAAATATTATCTTCATAAAAATTAAATACATTTCCGTGCCATAACCTACGAATTAAGGAAATACTAATGAATAAAAATACACACGCGCGCGCACACATATTAAATACCCCTCATAACATATCACATTTTATCTAGTAGATTAGCATTGTACCCACTTTATGTTTTTCTTAAGTGCCCCTCATAATATATTACATTTTCATCAATCTTGGGACAATGTTGTCATCTCAAGGAAAATATACCCCCCAAACTCTCCTCTCACATGCGTTCCAATCCAGTTCTGAAATTGATAGCTTCTAAGCCAAAGCTTCCACGCTTTCCTCTTCTTCACAAATCATTTACACCATTACGTTTTCTGATAAGATTCATTTTCGCTATTTACACTATTTGATCTAATTAATCACATTCAATTACACTTTTCACACACACAAAATCTTAGACATGGTGAAATTGGCTTAGAGAATGAAGCTAGTTGGAGAATATACTGGTAAATTTATTCAGCAGTTATGACTAGTAATAATTTTGTATTTTCGTTTTTTTTCTTCTAAAGATAGAAAAACTTGAATGATAAAAAGATACAAAGAAATAATATTGGTGTCCAATAGTTAAAATTCAAGAAAAAATGATACCCATTTCGAAATAAAAATAAGAAAGAAAACATAGAAGTGTCTGCTATTAAGAAATTGAGAGAACACAATTGCCACTATGAGTGAGGAAGTTCTCCAAAAATTGATGAATCACTTAATAAGTCATAAGCATAGAGATTGAAAAAGTTTGTCTTCATTCCTGGATTGGCTTATTTTGCACTGATGAGGAAGCTCACTAAGGAGAAAAATGATGTGAGAGGGGCGGTCATATGCTGAGAGAGCAGTGAAAATGAGAAAAGAGCTAAGTCTTATTTTTCCTTGTATAAAGACAAAAATCCCGTCTATTACTATGTTATCTTATTGTATTATTAGGGATATTTAAGTTTAATAAAAAATAGATATAATGCTAATCTATTATAACTATATACTAGTAAGTTAGAAATATATTAGTAGTGACAGAGATAATAACTTTTTTATTGAAGGGTGTCATCTAGTATTGCTCTATTAACAGGTAATATGCTTATACAATTAATTGAGCGACACTATTTGAATAATTTCATTTTTAGAAGGTCCAAAATATTGATAATTTAGAATATCAATGTAAATTTTATCATTTTTTTTCCCATAATACCTTATTAAATGATATTGAAAACCTTCTTTTTGAAAATATCAAGAAAAGATAAAAGGATAAATTAGTAAAAATATAATGTCTATTTATGATTTCTTAAGGTGTGTTAAGTCAATTCGATCAAATAAAATGTACAGAGGGAGTATCAATTTGGCATAAAAGTTAATGTCTTTCAAACTCAAACTCACAAGTCAAATTGTAACAATGTATGCCACCACATTATCTCTAATCATGAAAAAAATTAACAATGTTTTGCAAACCCCGCTATTCAGAATTTAAGATATGAAATACTACTACTAATAGTTGATGACGTGACTTCCCAATTTTAAGAAAAAGTGCAAGTTGAGGGGAAAAAATGGCTGTATCAAGCTTATTTTTTTCGTTGCATCATATTGAGAGAAGCAAAAATCAAGCTCAAACTAGAGATTGTGGGTATCATTTTTATCAAGAGTTGAAATTAGCTCTGGATGAGAGCTCGAAGCAGTTAACAATGGGGTTGGAGAAGTAGAGGAATAGAGAGAGAAAGAAGCTGGGAGAAGAACCTTGCAGATATTTCAATTGATGGTTAAGTAACAAACTAACTAATTCTAAAAATATCTTCTACTATTTATACAAGCCAAGTAAACTAACTATGTCTAACTATATGTATACAACTAACTAACTAGAGGAATGAGTACAATAAATAGTGAGCTGTATGTATCTCAATACCTCCCTCAAGTTGGAAGTGGGGATGACCGCACTGCCAACTTGCGAAGGAATGAGGAGTGTCTGAGTCCAGTCAAGGACTTGGTAAAGGCATCTGCTAGTTGCTCTTCTGTGGGTAGATAATGCAAGTAAACAAGACCATCCTGGAGTTTGTCCCATACAAAGTGGCAATCCACTTCAATATGCTTTGTACGCTCATGGAACACAGGATTTTGAGCTATTTGTAGGGCTGACTGACTGTCACCAAATACTGAAATGGGCAGGGACACTGGCACGGTTAGCTCAGCAAGGAGTCTAGTTAACCATACAAGCTCTCCCACAACTTTCCTGAGGGATCTATACTCAGCTTCTGCTGAAGAAAGAGACACTACCGACTGCTTCTTGGACTTCCAGCACAAAGGGTTGTTCCCCAAAAGGACCAAGTAACCGCTGACTGACCTTCTTGAGTCAGGACAAGAGGCCCAATCAGAATCACAAAATGCTCTTATTGTATAATCTTGACTGTTGGATAGGAAAATTCCAAGAGTAGGATCTTTCTTCAAGTATCTGAGTACATGGAAAGCTGCCTTAAGATGAGGTTCCCTGGGCTGTTGCATGTACTGGCTCAACTGTTGGACACTAAAGGCAATATCAAGCCGGGTGTTGGTTAGGAAATTCAGTTTGCCTACGAGTTTTCTGTAATATGCTGGATCTGATAGAATGGTTCCTTCATCCTTCCTCAACTTGATGGATGGATCCAGAGGTGAACAAACAGAAGTGGACCCTGAGCAATGAAATTCTTGGAGTAGGTCCATTGTGAACTTTCTCTGAGATATCAGAACACCATCCTTGTTATATAAAACTTCTAGGCCTAGAAAAATAATGCAACTTCCCCAAATCTTTAATCTTGAATGTGTCGTGGAGGAACTGTTTCAATGATTCAATCTCTGTTATGTTGGTTCCTGTTAGGAGCACATCATCTACATACACAGCCACAAAGACACTAGAACCATTTTCCTTCTTGTAGAAGAGAGAATAATCATTCAATGAGTGCTGATAGCCTCTGGAATACAATGCTGCAGTTAGCTTGGCATACCACTGCCTACTTGCTTGTTTCAGCCCATAAAGTGACTTGTTCAGCTTGCAAACAAGACCTGGGTGATCAACTACTAGCCCAGGTGGAACCTCCATGTATACCTCCTCATGCAAGTCTCCATGGAGAAATGCATTATTTACATCGAGCTGGAAAACATCCCAGCCCTTCTTGACTGCAGTTCCAACTAATGCTCTAACAGTTGTCATCTTCACTACCGGAGAGAAGGTCTCTATGTAGTTAATTCCAGCTTGTTGAGTGTAACCCTTCACGACAAGTCTTGCTTTGAATCTTTCAATGCTTCCATCAGGTTTGTGTTTTACCTTGTACACCCACTTACACCCTATGGTCCTTTTACCAACAGGAAGTGGAACTAGATCCCATGTATTATTGGCATATAAGGCTTCAAATTCCTGTGTCATAGCTGCTTGCCAAGCAGGGTGTATAGCTGCTTCTTCATATGAACATGGCTCGCAGCCATGTAAGATGTTTCTCACAAGCCTTTGACTGTCATGACTAAGTGCACTGAGGGCAAGATGATGTGTTTGTGGGACAAAACTGTGTGCACTAAGTGAAGAGTTGGAACCAGATTCTACAGGCTGTGTTTGTTTCAGATTGGGCAGTGAATGGTGATAATCATTCAAGTAGTTAGGTATTTTATGTATTCTGGAGGATTGTCTAACTTCAAGCACTATAGGAGCTTGCTGGTAGGTAAGGTTTGGACTGTTGGGGTGAGCAGGACTTGGACTAGCATTATTGAAGTCAGAGTCATCATGAAGGTTAGTGTTGAAGTAAGGTTCAGGTGACAGGTCATTGTGATG
Source organism: Petunia axillaris subsp. axillaris (assembly GCA_029990575.1). Classification (NCBI taxonomy): domain Eukaryota; kingdom Viridiplantae; phylum Streptophyta; class Magnoliopsida; order Solanales; family Solanaceae; genus Petunia; species Petunia axillaris. The sequence goes on from JARKNS010000009.1 coordinate 22,409,409, forward strand.
TTCTGCAGGAACTCTAGGACTACCTAATGGACTCCCACTACTATTCCCAGTACTATGAGGAATGTTTGTACTAATACTACTCTTTGGTCCCTCAATATCACAAGAAATATCTGGCACATTCTGACTAGTGGGATGCAAGAAAGAAGGTGAACATGAAGAACCAGATTTCAAAGCAAATGGGAAAATATTTTCATGAAACAGAACATCTCTTGAAATATGTATTTTCTTTGTGGCAAGGTTGAGAACCTTGTATCCTTTTGTTCCAAATGGGTACCCTACAAATACATGTGGTGTGGTTCTAGGTTCAAATTTATCTTTGTGAGTTTTCAAAGTGGTTGGGTAACACAGGCATCCAAAAGATCTCAAGTAAAGGTAATTTGGCTTCCTCTCATACAATAATTCAAAGGGGGCATTTGTTGTCTAAAATGGATGAGGGCAGTCTGTTTATTAAGTATGTGGAGGTGAGAATACATCCCCCCCAATACTGAAGGGGTAACCTTGACTGGTACAACAATGCTCTAGCTGTTTCAAGGAGATACTTGTGTTTTCGCTCTACCACACTGTTTTGTTGGGGTGTATATGGACAGGTTCTATGGTGTGTGATGCCTTGTGACTGGAAAAATGAGGTACATTCAGAACTAGTGAATTCCAGACCATTGTCAGTTCTGATTGTCTTAACAGAAGTGTGGAACTGATTTTTCACCATTGCAACAAAGGCCTTAATCACATGCAGTGTATTACTCTTGCTACTTAGTAAATGTGTCCATGTTGCTCTACTATAGTCATCCACCAACATAATGAAATACTTATGTTTATCTGGGGTTGGTACATGGTAGGGCCCCCAAAGGTCAACATGTAGTAAATCAAATATTTGAGTGGTGGTTGAGGTACTTTGTGGGAATGGTAATCTGGTTTGTCTGGCCATTGGGCATATAGGACAAACAAAAGGTTGTTTCTGGGCAAAGGTAGTGGGTATAGACGAGATGCTCTTCATCTTAACAAAAGGTACATGACCCAGCCTATTGTGCCGCAAAAAATCTACAGTATTTCTATTATGCAGAGAGATATTAGACAAAAAATTTCACTTTCATTTTCATTACTCAACTTTGAAACAGATGCAGTACATGGTAGATGTGACTGTACATTATTTATATTGACAAGAGAATGACCAGAAGGAGGGACTGAAGTTGAGATGTTACTGCACCTGCACTCCTTAGTACCATAGAGATAGAGATCACCTTTGCACTTACCAACTTCCAGAGGCCTCTTCAGTGAAAGGGCCTGTAGAAGACATGAAGAGTTGGTAAATACAATAGTACAATTAAGTTGTACTGTTAGAGAATGAACAGATATCAAATTGAACCTGAACGTGGGTACAAACAGGACCTTCTTAAGGGTAATTTCAGGACTAAGGACTACATCCCCAATTACTGTCACCTTCACCTTATAACCATTTGGTAATGAGATTAAGAATGGGTATAACAGGTTTCTAGTATTGGTCAATAGTGATCTATTATAGGTCATGTGGTTTGTGGCTCCGGAGTCTAAAATCCATGACTCATGGCTTGATATGAAGCATTCACATGACTGATTACTAACATATTCAAGTGAAGTAGAGCAAGCTAGTATACCTGCAAAGTTCACAGCTCCTGAATTCATGTTGACACTGTTCACTTCATCTCCCCTGTTTGAGCCACGAAAATTGTCCAGCACATTGAGGAGTTGATTGTACTGCTCTTTGCTCAGCTGCTGCAAAACCTGTCCATCATCCTGGGACCTTCCTTCTCTTTCCCTGCAGTTTGAAACCTTAGTTCCATCATCATTTGCTTCATAGACATTTGCAGCAACTCTCTTCCCTTTATCATACTGGAAATTGTTGGGCTGAGAGTTCTGTTGCTCAAGATCATCACGTCGTTTGAAGCAATTCTCTCGCACGTGTCCAAGTTTATTGCAGTAGTCACACACAGGACGTGGTCTGCCTCTTCCATAATTGTTCCTATTTGGTCCATAAGTGTTTCTATTGGACCCATAGCCCTGCCTACTAGGTGTACCCTGTGAGTAATTCTGCTTGCCCACTGTGTAATTTGTCCTAAAGTTGTTTGACTTAGCAGCATTTTCATTCAGTGAGATTGAATCCATAGCTAGCTGATTTCCAGGTCGTATCTCCCTTTGTTTCTCTTCCAGAACCAGGAGTGAAAAAGCTTGTGCAATAGATGGCAGGGGATTCATCATGAGTATACTGCCTCTAATCACCGTGTATCCTTCATTCAACCCCATGAGAAATTGAATCAACTTCCTGTCTTGTTCTGCTTTGTGCGCATTTGCCTTAGCCCCACAAGTGCACTGACATTTGCAATGAGTACTAGCATTCAGGGTATTAAGCTCTTCCCAAAGTTTCTTCATCTTTGTGTAATATCCGGTGACATCCATGGATCCCTAACTCAAGTCATTAATTTCTTTCTGAATCTGATAGAGTTTCGCACCGTTTGTTTGATCATAACGATCTTCCAATTCCTTCCACAGTTCAGCCGCATTCTCAGCATACTCTACACTATCGGCAATTTCTTTGGATAGAGAGTTCAAAATCCATGAGGTGACCATATCGTCACACCTTTCCCATTGACGGAACTCCGCCACCTCTGGATCCGGCTTTTCGCATTCTGCATTGATAAATCCTACTTTATTCTTAGCGGAGAGTGCCCTTAGCACTCCTCTCCTCCATGATCTATAGCCTACTCCATTAAAAGGAACTGGAACAAGTGTTATACCTGGATTATCGGAAGGGTGTGTATACAAAGGGCTATTTGGATCCACCGCAACTTGATTTCTCTGATTTTCAGCCATGACTTCGAAGTATTGAATGAATTATTGGAAAATTGAATGAATCAAGCTAGAAAACTGTATTGAAATTGATGTAGATACCAAAAAATTACTCACCGGAAGTGATCACCGGAAATCCCCAAATTTCACCAGAACCCTAACATTCGCCGCGTTTAATATGAGCGATTGAGGAGATAGAGAAGAGACTAGGCTGACTCTTGGAGCCTTGCTCTGATACCATATCAAGAGTTGAAATTAGCTCTGGATGAGAGCTCGAAGCAGTTAACAATGGGGTTGGAGAAGTAGAGGAATAGAGAGAGAAAGAAGCTGGGAGAAGAACCTTGCAGATATTTCCATTGATGGTAAAGTAACCAACTAACTAATTTAAAAATATCTTCTACTATTTATACAAGCCAAGTAAACTAACTATGTCTAACTATATGTATACAACTAACTAACTAGTGGAATGAGTACAATAAATAGTGAGTTGTATGTATCTCAATAATTTTAATTGCCTATTGGATTAAAGTGTCTGGACTTCTCTGTCATCTCAAAATTGAGAATGCTTCTTCATTCTCTACATTTTCTACCTGCAATTATTAATTGTTAAAGTTTTCTTCCATGACATAGTTAGATGATTAATAAAAAGAAGATTCTTTTGCTTTTATGGAAACATATTTAATTTTTATTAGTTTATAATCATCTAATTAGAACCTCACATACTCTTCTTATTTAGCTCTGGCCGCCAATGAACGAGAAAGTACTTTTTACTAGAAATACTTTTATTCTCAAAGCTCAAATTGAATATACACGTTTAAGATATTGGCGAACTTCATTTAATCCACCATATTCCTTATTTATTTAGAAGAGCTAAAATTTGAAAGATTGACTGTTTTGTATGTATGCCAAGTTCAAAATCACCTTTTCTTTTTGTTGTTGGTAATATCATTATCATTTAGACACATGAAAAATCACTTCTTTCTTTCTTCTATTTTCCTCTTTTTCTTTTTGGGTTCTTTTGGGCTCTTCATAACACTCCATTATACAACCACTTTTTCTTGTTATTCAAATTATCGAAGCTTCTTCGTTATATTCGAGTTATTGAAAAACAAGTGTCTTCTATTTTGAAGTCATAAATAACCGGGGAATCAATCTGTTAAACTTCGCTTTGAAAAATCAAATGAAACGAGAAAAAAGTGAAACGAAGGTATAAAAAGAATGATTAGAAAAGGACAGCGCAAAAATGCTGCAAATTGATGAATTGTTTATTTGAACCCAGACATTGACTTGACTATGTTCCAAGTCAAAAAGGCCATTGTACTAACTTTAATGTTATCACCAAGATCTTTTTACCATTCTGATCTCACCTTATTTGTTTGCTTCGCCCCAAAGCAAGGGACTGTTTGACATGGGTGTAAGTGGCATTTAATTCCTAACTATAACTTAGTCGCTGATTCTTTAACGTCAGTTGATCGGACATCTACTTATTAATTTTGCCTAAGCTTCATGCACCTTAGTCATGAATACTCATTCTGGTTGAATTCACAAGTAGTGATAATTGTTCAATGAAAAATCGCTTTTGTTTCTCCAAAGATTCCCTTAACCAAGATGATATATAAAATATAGTTCAGGGTTTTCAGCTCAAGTTACTATATATATAATTTAATTACAATTATTAGAGCAAATTTAAACCTCACTCTTTTCATGATCTTGTCACGTTAACACTAAGGCAATCCCACCCTTTAATTTTGAAAGCACAAGAACATATATTAATTACTAATCGAAATTATGATTAAAAGAATCGATCAATGAAACTCCAAATTAAACAATGAATTTGGAGAAGGTGAGAAACCACTCAGCAAATTGATGGATATATGCTGTACTAATAAAAAACCAGACATTGACTTGACTTTGTTGCTTGAAGTCCTCTTCAACTTGTATTCAACCATTTGCATTTCTTTCCCATTTTGTCTTTTGTATTTCATTAAAGCTAGTCTCAGCATTTTGACTCACTCTTATTATTCTTTTAAGAATTTACTTAGCTTTGCCCTAAAGAAACGGCACGTCTAATATGTCACTGTTTGTGTTCCATTTTCCATCACAAAAGTTAGCTCATTGATATTTTCCTTTTATCGAAAGAAAAACTATCTACTTGAAGGAAAAAAAAAACCAAGTATTTCGACATTGTCAAAAGGCACTTATTCTTACTTAATTCTGCCATAGAAATTGTAACCTAATAACTTGTATTGTAATATGAATGTCAATGCTAAATGAGGTTAGGTTCTACTCCACTTAGGTTTTCAGTTGGGTTTGAATAATTTTGCAAGTCTAGAAGTTTAAATCGTTGAATTAGATCGATAGTATATTTCGTAAATGGTGTTGTGACAATATTGTAGAAAAGCTATTACAGCTTATTAGATTATACAACTTATTGATCTACTAAGCTGTATTAATCGAATAAGAATAAATAAAACAGACGGTAGAGAATATTCACTTTTACTTTCTCGATTTATATGATAGTATTTGACTGCACTGAGAATTTAACTTGTAGCATGTGGTGTAGTACGCTGTACCTTCTTTTTTCATGCAATTTTTTCGATTTGTTCCCGGCCTTCGTTTACGCAATTGTCAAGCTTCTACCCGGATTTCAAGACCCTTAAATTTCACCATTTTCTGCTCTAAAAAAACCACAACTTATCAACTACGTTCATACCAAGCAAAGCCTAAGCATAATTTGGCTCAAACTAATATAAAACAAAGCATAAAATGCATAAACACAAGGTATTAACTCAAGATACTTCTACTTTCTTGCCTCGCATAAGTGATTTCCTAACTCCGAAAGGTTATTAGCTAAGACGTTCATTAGGTCCATATCATATATTATACTATTTTAATCTCAATGCTACTTATTATTAAGGCAACATTCTATTTCTCATACATCATTACACTTCAAGAGGTGAAAAGTATTTAGTTCTTCATTAAATCATTTGTACTTTTAGTCGACGTACTTGATAATCTCATTGAATCACCATGTTTGATAATCTCATGTTTTTCATGTCGACTGTACAACCGGCCTCCGCCCAAGAAAGAAAAACAAAAAAGAAACAGAACGTTCAGGGAAAAGTTGATATTGCATGTAAAGGCAATCTTTCTCATGAACACATTTTAAGTACAAATCAGATCTCCACAAAACCGTTAAGCTGGACGAATAAAGAAAATGTAAGTTTGTAGACATAAAATACAAAGATACTAAACTTTTGATGATTTTCTAGTGCAGCCATGTGTCTAAACAACTCATTTTGTGCAACTGGAAAGACCCTTTCCTCCTCTTCATGAGAAGTTCTTTAATCAAATCCATACTGACAAAATTGCATTGTAAAGTCGACAAAAGAATCTGCTAGCTTGCATTTATATGCCAACTTAATATTCATTCAAATAGATATATATCTGTTGGTTGGTTTCAACAACATAAGCATCATACTGAATATATATTATAATCATAAGCGGTTCTCGTTTTATTCCCCTTTTCGTTCTCCTTGGTATTTTTACCTCTTCTTTTTTCCAACTTTAGTTTTTTTGAAAGTTAATTTAAATGTCAAAATTTATTCCATACGCTCCACTTTTGATCTTTCAAAAAATATCATCCCATGAAATAATGCCACTTTGTGGATTTTCACTTTCATCGTATGAATTAATTCTGCAGAGCCAATTGATCATAAACCATGCATTGAGATCACGTGGTCCAACAATTCTCATTGTCACTATTTTCAATTTTTTAGGCCAAAATTTAGAAATTTTCCGGGTAACGCATTGTGGCTCAAATAAATCTTTGCATTGCGCTCAAGACCCATCTCTAAAAGAACTCCCTACTATTTTTTAAATTTTTTTTATTTTAAGGGCTCGACCCTAAAATTCTGAGTAATAATAAAAAAAGTTTATTTATCTCATCACAACTTTTTGATGTATTTTTATTTTAGTATGATATTGATATAAATATGGAGAAACCTCTTCAGTAGATAATGGAAGTAACTTGAACGCAACAATAAGGAGCCTAAATATTGGTTGCTTTCCGGGACAATAATTTTTTTCTCTTTTTTCTTCTTAAATATTCTTTTCAATTAAAAAGTGGAAAGGGGAACGTATTTCATAGAAGTCTTCCACATAATCCTTGTCAAAATCAACTAATGGAATTTAGTAGCCCAAAGATTCAAAGTTACGTGGAATCCTAGCAAATGTCAGTATCCAACATTAAATAAGTGGCCGTGAGGAAAATCTTTTTGCGGTACTTCATTTTTTTCTTAATTTAAATACTTGATATTCGATATTATCACTAATTTGACTTATCCAAATTCGTATTAGACAAATTTTACTATTAAAAGAATAAATAAGCACTTTCTTCCAAAAGTTTTGCAATTCCCACGGCTTACATGAAATCGTAAAATAAGCCTAAAAAAATCTCATCCATCACAAGACATTACCTGATAGAATCCTTTGTAATTACTCCAATCAAGCATTGGACTGCAGCCTATGAGTTGGGCATGAGCTTTGTTTGGAACTTACCTATCTGATAGACTTTGACAAACACTTCAATATGTGTTCACACTTCACTCTCTAGCATCTTCATTTTTCTAAACTTATTATACATTAGAATCTCCTTTCTTTGTCTTCTACTAGCTGATTAAATATATTTTTATTGTTTTATTATATTATTGAATATCCTAATATACTAGTAAAAACTGTTATCTAAGTACTATATTCGTGGTAGATAATCTCGTGCCACCCTATACCAGCCATACCTCTTCGAGTATATTGTTTCAAAATCGTCTTGATCTTAAATTTCTACGATAAATTTAAAAGCCGATTCTACTACTTCTGAAGTTGTTAACTTACACATTTTTAGGAATGAACGGTCTCACTAGTCACTATATATATGAATACAAACGTAGCAAATAAGTATAAAAAATCTGATCTTTAATATCTACATGTGTAATATCGTGTGGAAACCACATGATATCATAAAAATGAATATTATATATCATGCACAGAGCTTAGGTAAATATTTTCCTTTTGTTACTAGTCAAACCTCCTCTTCCCAAAATTTAAAAATAAAATGAAAAGGGGATGCAGTCTGCCCATAAATCAAACACTGCTGATGGGAACAGGAGAATATATTTGAACTTATCCTGCTTCAGTAGACGTTAGAATTATCTTCCTCGAAGGGGACAAGCAACAGAAAACGAAAGCCAAAAATATTTGAATAGCAGAATATTCTACTCTCTCCAGTTTATAAGAGTAATTAACATTTATGTGAGTATCCCCGCAACTTTTGGAAAATAACAAAGATGAAAATCTACCACAGACAAGACACTGGATTTTACATCAATTTATTGCAAGTCTATCGATGGGTGGATATTCACACGTCATTCTGATACCTTGGCTAAGAAATTGATTTGTTCATAGTTTAATATTTTAAAGATAAAACCTTATTTTGGTTGTCCTGCTACATTCTAATTATAGGTCTACATTGTCAATTAGTCACCAACTTGTACTATACCAACTGTCTTATGATTTTTTAGCACACATACAATAAGATCACCAGAATAATATTATAAGATTAATCATTCAACTCCAGTTCTAAAAGTCAAATGACTATTAAAAACTTAACGGGCAAAATTATATTGTTAAGATATATTTATATAATCTAAAAAGTTAAAATTTGCTTATGATATTGTTAAGAGTATGAAAGATTAAATGATCAAATGACTTGTGGGCTCAATAAGAAATATTTATCTGTTTCAATTTAGGTGTTGCATCTCATTTTCGATTGTCCCAAAAATGACATAATTTTATATTTAGATACTATAATTTAATTTTAAACTTCTCAATTATCTTTAGTGAAATGATATATATCCATATCTTTAGTGAAATGATATATATCCATACAAATTTATTTAATTTGTTTTAGACCATAAGTTATAAAAATTTTCATATCGTTTATTTCTTAAATCACATGACTAATAGCCTGTTTGACATTGCTGCTCCAAAGTCAATTTTGAGGTGTTTGGCAACCAAAATAAATTACTTTAGGTAGAAGCAGAAGCAGTTTTTCTGCTTTTGGGGAGAAGCTACAAATACCTGCTTCTTCCAAGAAGCAGAAGCTGTTTATTAATTTTTCAAGACAAAAATATTCTTACCAAAAATTCATATTTACCATATTAGTCCTCATTAATTAACCATATCTCTCAAAATAAAATTAAATTTCTCTTTTTCCTATTTTTTTCCTACTATGTACTTTTACAAATCCTCTCCCTCTCACGACTAATTTTTATTTTTAGGTTCTATCAATCGTATATAGGATCTCCTATTCTTTAAATCATCTTTTAAAATTGAGTAACTACAATAAATTCCTAACTCCATTATCACTTTGATTTTACTATATTTTATGTTGTTCAATAGCTTAAATTTATATCTTTTACTTTATGTTTGTATTAGGTGGAAATTTACCGAGCCTCGGCGCTACGACTCGAGGCATGGTTCGGTCGAAACCTATGAAGACAACCCCTCGATGAAGTTTGCTTTGATCTCGAGTCTAGATGTCTTGGGCGAGAATGAATCCTGGCTAAGAGTCACTGCTCAGGATGACCAAAGGATAACCATCATGAGACAAGCAGTTTACCCCTCGGGGAAGTTTAATTCTTTGACGAATGAGCTTTTATCCCCTGTAATTGTCGACCGTTATATGGATATTTAAGAGGAAGACCATGGGCTGACCATGATTGAACATGGTATAATGGCTATTAAGTGTATTTATTGTCCCTTCATCCTTTATACTATAAATAGATGCTATGCAATCATGGAAAGTCATTCAGAGAATATATCACAAATGCTTATTTTTTGTCTTTTTGCTATTGTTCGAATTGCTTTGCTATATCTCTTGTTATCTCACAACTTTGATACAAATAATTATTAGTTAACCCAAAATAAATTCAATTTATTGTCCTAATTAGATTTAGGCCAACACAATATTTTACATTTTAACTAAATAATTTTTTTAATTAAAGTCTTTCATGATAAACATTTAAAATTATTTTTTTTGTTTCTATTAATCCAAATGTAAAATGAACTTGGATGCCTTTTTGGTAATTTGACGCTCAAAAGTATTTTTCGTAAAGATTAGCCAAACGCAAATTATTTATCAAAAGTACTTTTTCAATGAGTTGTCCAAACACAAACTTCTTATAATCTAAAAGTACTTATATCAAAAGTATTTTTCAAAATAAGCAGTTTTTTTGCATCAATGCCAAACAGGCTCTAAGTTAAACAATACCGCATTGTAAAATTAAACAGAGTACTATTCATAAGGAAAAATAGTGCTCCCTTTTATCATATCCTTTTTGGAGGAATAACAAGACTGAATTGTCGCGACTAAGGGTGTGTATGGTATAGAGGAAATATTTTTTAATTATTCTGTGTTTGGTCGGCTTAAAATTTTGAAAATATTTTTCACTAACAAATTTCTTAAATTAGAGGAAAATGTTTTCTTTTGTGAAAAGTAGGGAAAATATTTTCCGTGAGATTTCACTGTCTCCCTCCTATAACAAAAACCACCCCGACCCTACCCTATTCCTACTCCCAATATCCCCACCTCCTCCCCCTACCCATCCTTACCCCCATCAAAAACCCACTCCCTACCCCTTATAATTATTATTCTCTCCATCACAAATTATTTGTCCTCTTTACTTTTACATGTCCCTTAAGAAATTATTAGTGAG